>OX382374.1:4450791-6967210 GCA_947508005.1 Amphipoea lucens
TTTATTTCAATGAAACCAATTAAGTACAGACACTTTTTAATTTTCGTTCAGTCAGAAAAATGAAGCTAGTTGCCCATTCCAAAGAATAGTAGGTAGGTACTGTAAAGGTTGTCTGCAAAAGTCAACCCTATGGGCTTGTTAGTCAATTCGCACAAATTTACTCGCCTGAAACGGGAGAATCGTCTTTTCGCGCTATTGTCATTTTTTCTACACTTTATTGCATAAAATTCAAAATGTGCCAATTCGTGCGAGTCGCCTATAGAAAAAAAAAATTGGAAAATCACCTAACACACTAACATTTTGACATTTCAACAACATTCATGGCGTTATTTACATTGTTGAGGAGACAAATTTTTCGAACACATGAAGCAATGGATTAGCAACATCCTTCAGATTGGGACTGATAGTGGGTTACGCAACTATGGTACTGCACTAACGATATTTCTTGGTAAGACTGGCTGTCAGACTTTCGGGCTTCTAACTACCAATAACGACTGTCAAAGATCTACAACAGCCGGGACCAACTGTTAAACGTGCTTTTGCATTCACATATAAAATATATTTGTGTAGATGGATAAAACATTCGAACAATGAAAACAGAAAGATTCAAATAATGTGAACGAAACAAAATGAAATTATTGTGAGTTCTATTTTATCAATCCGTACTGGGTCTGTATGGTAAATTTCAGGCCACTCCCTCTTACAAACAGGAAGCCACGTATTGGTGGATCTTTGACAGTCGCTACGGGTAGTTAGAAACCCGAAATTTTTATAATCAGTCTTTCTAAAGGGTGTCGTATTATCCAGTAACTGGGTTGTGGAGGTCAGATAGGCTGTCGCTCCATGTAAAATACTGGTATTCAGCTGCATCCGGTTAGACTGGAAGCCGACCCCAATATAGTTTGGAAAAGGCTAGGCAGATGATGAGTTGTGTCATAATATTAAATACTACTTATAGGTACATTGATTTATGTCGGTTTTTCCTTTCTAAATAGACGTACTTAAGTAAAGTAATTAATTGATTAAACCAGCTTACAGATTTTCCATGATATATTATAACATCATGGCTGGTTTTCCTGAAAGGTTATGCAAAGTTCAAGTTATGTAAGTATCAACGCCAACATTTGGCTAGTTACGACAAATCGTCGCTAATCTAACTGACGTATCTGACATTTTGGACTAAGCCGACCTAACTATAGTAATTCGATACATTTTCCAAGTCGAATCTAATACGATCATGCATTCCGAACAAAATAAAAACAAAGGTCTCACGAAGTGACGTATTTGTTAAAATATTTATTATTAAAACAATATTAACACGATAACAATAGTAGTAATAAGTATGCTTCGAATCAGTTACGTCACTTAGATTAGAGACGATATGGAGGTGGTACTATTTGAAACGCTATTACAATATTTTGACCTCCAGTATCATTGCTACTCCATAAACCCTTTTCACTTGATGACAGTCTTGTTCAAATACGCTAGAGTAATAAGTAATAGCACATAGGTTCCGACAGAAGGTCCGCTCCATACACAGAGCGATTCACACGCACACATAAACACGCTCCATGTATAGCGAGTGCAATCGCACTGCATTTGGATCCTGCTAGGCTAGCCGACTCCAACATAGTTGGGAAAAGGCTAGACAGACGATAATGTCTGTAATAATCATTTGTGCTTGCGCTTATTTCAAACCTACATGGGCACTGGGCACTCATGAATCGTCAGAAGCTAGGTGCACGGTTCCAATTGGTCGTTTCCTATGGAGAAGAGCCGGCAAGAAACTCCACGGCTACTCTTTTAAAAATAATTGTCTTTTACAATGTTTCTAAATTACAGTAGTTATGGGAGGACAGCGCAGGCAATTTTTTATTTTATCAAGTACCTGGTACTTGTTGACAAACAAGTACCAGGTACTTGATAAAATAAAAAATGGTCTACAGATCTAAAGTCTACAAAGTCCTCATATTTAGAAAATGAGAATTTATCAAAAGGATAAATAATATATAAAAACCTATTAAAACCAATTGATATGATTACAATTACAACCACTAATAAAGAGTTGAAAAATTAGAATTGTCTGTATATAATGTCAAATAAGAAAAATAATAAAAATGGAAGGAGTGGAGGGAGGCCTTTGCCCAGGAGTGGGACAGCGCAGGCTAGATAAAAAAAAAAAAGACGGGTTGCACTCCGGGAGTGCCGGCAGAAGTGAAAACTTGAATATTAACGTTGAAATAAATCAATTATTAATTGAATTAATATAACTCATTTTTTTTCACTATTTCTGCGTCCCTTTTTTCATTAATAGATGCACTTTGTTCAATTTCCATATTTTAAACACTTTATATACACGAATGTTACGAATACACAGTAGTGTGTCCACGTCCACTTCCACTTCGACTTCGAATTCGACTTTGACTTCGACTTCGACTTTGACTTTGACTTCGACTCCGACTTTGACTTTGACTTTGACTTCGACTTTGACTTCGACTCTGACTTCGACTTCGACTCCGACTTCGACTTTGACTTCGACTTCGAGTTTGACTTTGACTTTGAATTTCACTTCGACTTCGACTCCGACTTTGACTTCGACTTCGACTTTGACTTCGACTTCGACTTTGACTTCACTTTGACTTCGACTCCGACTTCGACTTTGACTTCGACTTTGACTTCACTTTGACTTCGACTTTGACTTCACTTTGACTTCGACTCCGACTTCGACTTTGACTTCGACTTCGACTCCGACTCCGACTCCGACTTCGACTTTGACTTCGACTTCGACTTCGACCTCCATCCAATCCATCCATCCATCCATTGTCGTGTGTCACTAAACTTGGTTCACTTCGGTTGGCGCCGCCGTAGAAAGAGAGGCGGGGGGGGGGGGGGGGAATCTCTCCTGACGGTCACGTGTCCTGACGCGATGCCCTGACGCGAGTTTAACATTTTTTACCCATTACAAAAAGTGTTCAACGCCGCTAAAGAAGTTTTCACTTCAAAAAATAATAATGTCAAAGAAGTTGTATGGAGCCGACCTTCTGTCCTATTCTGTGGTAAAAGCCTACATATAGCTGCTAGTACCTGTAGAGAAATATCATTATCTTGACCTCACAGATTATATACCACCGCTCACCGAGGTTAGGCGGCGTCAACGTTAACATGTTTATCTAGATTCAGACTGGCTAAATTTGGCTCAATGTTACCTAAGCCAGTTATAGGCTGTCAAGGAGAGGCAGTTATATTATTGACTTAACTTTGTTTATTTTATGTTTTTCAGTTTGATTATTAAAACGACTGTTTCTAAGGGGTAGAGGGGGTGGGGGTGGTGTATTTATAGCTATACCTAGCAGTGGCGAAGGTACCATACAACTCGATTTCCACCGGCTTCCCTTCGAAAATTCAGAACATAGTCACTCTATAAGTAGTCAATTTTATCATTGAAATTTTCTTTTGGAATTTTTTTTTGCTCCGGCTTACCTCTGTCATAAATTCACCCTTCGCCACTGATACCTATAGATACTATAAGGAGTTCGATATTTTAAAACATCGTTCAGTTTATGATAGTCATCTGAAAATGTTAGTCCGTAGTTACGGGTGTTTTCTACTCCATATCACTTACACGGACATAGGACTAGTTCGGGGCCCGAACTAATGATGAATGACAACGCAATGTGACCGTTGTCCCTACTCCCGATGTATATTTGCCCATCCGAAAGATTTATTTGACACATGATTGGACGGATTGGCTACTTTGGGATGGACCAGTGTATATTAATGGACTAAGCGAGTAGACCGCCAGGTCAAACAACAACAGGTGTTAAATAAATGTTTAGCGTTTAACGCGTTTAGTGATTTGTGGTAGATAAAATTATTATTATTATTATTGTTTGGTTAGACACACTACCAGCTAATTAGCTGATGCGTGTATATCGTATAGCTTGGAGATATTTAATCTGTCCAGGCGATTCTTGAAGCAGTTCAGTGTGGGAACATTCCGTCACAACATTTTCCGGGAGCCTATTCCGTGCTGTTACAACTCGGTTAGACAAGAATTGCTTCAAGGGCTTTTTTTTATGAATTATCTCATAGTCTTAGGGAATGCCCACGCAAATGTTTGTTCGCATTCGGTGTGTAAAGGTCTTGCAAGCTGGCCTTTTTTTTTACTAGCCTGCGCTGTCCCACGTCTTGGTAAAAGCCTCCCTCCGCTCCTTCCATCTTTCACGAGCATTCACGTCCTCCTAAGGGGCCATCTTCACGAGCGAGAGAATCGCGGCGATATTATCGTCGTGCCACGTATTTCTATTCACTCTCTTAGAACGTGTCAAAAAGATGGCATGGCGAGACAATTGCCGCGATTCTCTCGCTCGTGGAGACGGACCTTACAGTTTTCTCGGAACCTATCCAGCTGGCAAATACAAAATATTTTAAATTAAACTTTTAATAAAATGAAAAATGCTTTTCCTTTTATTTTACTTTACCTACTTGCAAAAGTTCGGACGTGAGTTTGAAACTCAACGTATTGCATGGACTGATCCCCTATTTGAAAGTATTGTACGGATTTGTTCACTGGATCCTTTTTCAGTTGAAACTTTGAGTAGGTACGTTAACGTTGGCCCATTTTTATTGAAAAGGAAGCCAGTCTTCTAAGACTTCGCTGTTGAGACTCAAATATTTCGCTAAGACTTTCAAATCCTTTCATGCTAGGCTGGCTTTTAGTTTTCAAAATGGAACACTGATCTACATTTTACCTTTATGGGAGTGATGAAAAACGAAAATTTAAAACACTTTTTAGGTGTAACTTCATTGACTGATGTAACTATTTTATTTCTTTTAAATTCTGTTATTAAAAAAAATATGTTAGTAGTGGTATTAGTTAGTAATAATAATTATAATAATCAGCCTATATTGTTCCCACTGCTGGTACACAGGCCTTCTCTCTTTGAGAGGGAGTGGGCTATAATCTACCACGCGGTCCCAGTGCGGGTTGGTAGATGACACATGTCTTCGAATTTTTGGTTCTAGGACATGCCGGTTTCCTCACGATGTTTTCCTTCACCGTTTTGAGAGCAGTGGTGATGAAAATAATTTACATAAAGTAAAGCACTTGTTCGACCAACGACCTACAACTCGTAAGTCGCGGCCATAAGTACCACTGGGCCACCACTGCTCTCAGTAATAGTTAGTGATTAGTAGTGTTATAAAAGAGTTTATTCTGCAAATTATCCTCTTCCAGCCCTTTTTTTCCAAGTATTTTAGGGTCGGCTTCCAGTCTAACCGGACTAACCGGATGCAGTTGAAAACCAGTATTTTACATGGGGTGACTGCCTATCTGACCTCCACAACTAGGATATATGTAATATCACGGTGGGTTTTCAATATCGGAATTGATTTCCGATACCTATTAGGGCCCAATATCGGAATTCCGATATTAATAAAAAAAATAACAATTAGGAAATTTTAATAAAAGTTGAATTTTATAGAAAAAAGGCATATAAATCAAACCGTTAATTATTAAAAAAAAAATACAGAAAAAAATTACAGCTAGCCACAGTTTTGTAAATCAATAATATCATAATAAGTCCTTAAATAAAAAATTTTAACTTTAAAAGATTTTAACTGATCAAACGTCAAATATAAACATTATTTACAGGTCGCTTGTTATGCTACAACGATTGCACAATTATAATAGTTCAGTCAAATTTTTAACAATAAATCTTAAAAAGACCTTTTGAATAAAATATTTTTATCACTAAAATCATTGACAAGTAAAAGCCAGTGTTATTGTGAATAGTCTAACGAGTTGTCGTTAGATTTAGACTCGTTGAATAAACTCGACTTTTTACCCGACTGCGCCAGAAGGAGGGTTATGTTTTTCGAGAGTATGTATTGTTACGAGCTTGGGGTTCGTGACAATAAAAACTGCCGATTTAATAACCAAAAATAGACACTTTAATTAGAAACAGCAATTACAACTTTAACACACTAATTATAAATCACAATCGCACTACTAATCACTTGAGAGTCGCACTTGAAGATCGCTTCGATGTTTTCGCTTGTATCGCTTATCCAACACTGATCCCGGGACGCGGCGACACCGGTCTTATATAGGCCTCGGATAGTTCCAGAACCTTCTATCGTAGAAACATCTAGAATGTTCGAGTACATATCGGTCCCGCCCGACCAGACATCGATAGTTCTGGAAAGTTCTATCATCGAAGTTTCTAGAACGGTCGCGACTATTAGTTCTGCTACTCGATACTAGATGGCGCTAGTGGTAGCTAATATCGCCATCAATTGTGGCGCGCAACACTGCCCCCTCCTAAAACATGCTCGTCCCGAGCATCATTGGCCCCATGATAACGCGCCAGTCGATCCACATGGACGATCTTAGGAGTACCTCTCGCACCTTTCTGTATCCGGTAGGTTACGTCATTGATCTTTGTCACAATCCGGTACGGTCCGTCCCATTTAGCTTGAAGTTTAGGAGATTTCCCTTTGCTGCGGACTGGATTGTGCAACCACACTAGTGAACCTTGGTCGAACCCTTTATTGTTCATTTTGCGGTCATAACGGGTTTTCATCTTCTCAGACATTTGCTGGCCCGATTGTCTGACGTGCTCATAGATGTCATTCATTTTGTTCCGCAAGTCATTCGCATAATCGGTTATACTGCGTGGGGCATCAGGTGGTATTCCAGTGATCAGGTCTGCAGGCAACCGTAACTCTCTTCCAAAGTTTGCGAAAGCTGGTGTCACCGATGTACTTTCGTGAACAGCACTTCGATATGACAACAAAAACGGTTGTATGTGCTTGTCCCAATCTCGTTGCCGATTTTCCACAACTTTTGCCAGGTATCTCTCCAATGTCTGATTAAATCGTTCCACCATTCCATCCGATTGTGGGTGGTAAGAAGTTGTTCTCGTTTTATGTGTACCCATTACTCGGCAAGTTTCCTGGAATATTTGGGACTCAAAATTCCTTCCCTGATCGCTGTGAATCTCCAAGGGTACTCCAAAACGGCAGAAGACTTCATGAACCAGTTTATCTGCAACTGTTGAAGCTTCTTGATTTGGAATGGCGAAGACTTCCGGCCACTTAGTGAAGTAATCCATTACAACCATGAAATACTTGTTACCACTTTCACTTTCCGGGAATGGTCCCGCAACATCTAGGGCTATCCTCTCCCATGGTGCACCGACATTGTACAATTTCAATGCACCTCTACTACGAGTCTGAGGTCCCTTTACAGCTGCACAACTCGTACATTTGCGGCACCAGTCCTCGACATCGTCCCGACAGTGGACCCAGTAAAACCGTTCTCGTATCTTCAGTAGGGTCCGTTTAACTCCCAGATGGCCTCCTGAACAACCATTATGGTACAGCTGTAGAACATCCGGTACTTGAGCTTTAGGGACAACCATTTGCAAATGACAGCTGTCTCCCCGAGCATTTTCCCATTTACGGCACAGGACTCCATCCTGAATCACCAAGCTGTCCCATTGGGCCCAATAGCTTTTTGTGATCGAACTCATCGCTGAGACGTCGCTCCACGTGGGCTTAGGTGTACCGGCCTTTATCCACTCGAGAATCGGCTCGAGGTCTGAATCTTCCTGCTGTGCACGTTGTAGGGTTTCCTTCCACTCGTTGCTGAGGTCTGTCTTGAGCATCCTCACAGGTACGACTTCTTTACTTTCTTGCCTAGTACAATGCTTGCAGTCTTCAGGACAAGGTCTTCTTGACAACGCATCCGCGTTGCCATGAGATTTTCCGCTGCGATGTTCGACCAAGAAGTCGTATTCCTGCAGTAGTTCAATCCATCTCGCAACTTGACCTTCTGGATTTTTGAACTGCAATAGCCATTTCAGTGCAGCATGGTCAGTTCGTAAGTGGAATTTCCGCCCCAGAAGATATTTGCTAAAATGCTGCAATGACTTTACCACAGCAAGCAATTCCCGTCTCGTCACACAATAGTTCCTTTCCGGCTTCGACAACGACTTGCTGAAGTACGCTATCACAACCTCTTGATCACCCTTTCGTTGAGACAACACACCGCCAAGTCCTATGTCACTTGCGTCTGTGTCAACTATAAATTCCTTGCCTGCATCAGGGTACCCCAAAATAGGTGTTTTGCACAGTCGGTCCTTTAACTCCTGGAATGCGATGTCGCAACTTTCATCCCAGCAGAAATGTCGCTTCTCCTCGGTTAGCTTGTGCAGGGGTTTGGCTATATCCGCAAAGTTCTTAACAAATCGCCGATAATAAGAGCACAAACCCAAAAATGCTCTGACCTGCGTCTTATCTTTTGGAACTGGCCAATCCTTGACAGCGGCGATTTTCTCTGGATCCGTGCGGATACCTTCTTCCGACACTACATACCCCAAAAAGCTAACTTGTCGTTTGAATAGTGAACACTTCTTCGGACTTAACTTGAGGTTGGCACTCTGGATCTTCATGAGCACGCGTTCCAGGTTTGGAAGATGTTCTTCAAACGTGCGGCCTACGATGATGATGTCATCCAAGTAGACCAGACAGGCATCGCCAATTAACCCGGTTAGTACAAGTTCCATCAGTCTTTCAAACGTTGCCGGAGCGTTGCACAATCCAAACGGCATAACTTTAAATTGCCAAAGACCCTTTCCTGTCGAGAATGCAGTTTTCTCCTTGTCCTTGGGATCAATTTCAACTTGCCAGTAGCCACTTTTCAGGTCCAGCGTGCTAAACCACTTTACTCCAGTAAGCATGTCCAGCGTGTCATCAATTCTTGGCAAAGGATAGCTGTCCTTCTTCGTAACGTCGTTCAGACGACGATAGTCAACACAAAACCGCATGCTGCCGTCCTTCTTCCTTACCAGCACTACAGGTGAACACCATGGACTAGATGAAGGTTCAATAACACCATCCTTCACCATTCCTTCAATCATGGTTTCCACTTCCTTTTCACGTGCTACCGGCAATCTCCTTGGCCGCTGACGGATAGGCAACTCTTCTCCTGTGTTTATTTTGTGTTGAACTAAGCCAGTCTTCCCGATGTCAGCATCGTTTGACGAGAAAACATCGGCGTACTTGAGTAACATCTTCTTAGCCTTCACTATTTCATTTTGGGACAGAGCGCTACGGCAGTCTTCTAATAGTGTGGACACTTTCGTTTGTGCATCCTTGCTGAGGGTCCCAGTCGATAGATGTTGGCATCGACGCAACCAATCCACTTCCTCGCAAGTACCAACTAGTGTGCCTTTTTCTATAATCTGTTCCCGATCACAAAGGTTCAGCACACGTACCCCTGAGATTTCGGTGGCCCTGACTAAAGTTCGTGCCACTTTCCATGGAAGGTCATTGTCTACCCTTTCCACGAGTACACAACGATGAGTTTGCCCAGGATTCCGAGGAAGACTTACCGGCACAATCGTTTCCGATCTCGGCGGAAGAACAATCTTTTTAAGGCTGTACACATTCCCTGGTAACGCCCCTTCCATAAAAAGTTCCTCTTGTCCACATTTCAAAACACCTTGCTTGACGTCAATCTCGCAACAATTCTTCCTCATAAAGTCAAGGCCCAAGATGCAATCGTCCATTATATCAGCCACGATGACATTATGCAGGTAGATTCTGTTGCCTAGCTTCAACTCCATCTTCTTTTCTCCATGGACGGGTATACGCTGACCGGTGGCTGTTACCAAATTAATGCGTTCTCGGTTGTATGCGGAGTCCCCAAGGAACCGACTTATAAGTTGGGAACTGACGACCGTACGAGAGGCTCCAGTATCTATGGTCAGCTTACACGGCGTTCCGTTGACCTCGCCCTTGATGATTAAGCTGTTCCCGTCATGGGTTTGAGTGATCGAAATCCTTGGGGCTCTTTGAGCATCAGCCAGCACCCGCCCCGCAGTCCTGGCTATTACTCGTTTCCCTGCTGCTGGTGCTGGGCAGTGCTGTTAGCCGCACTACCCTCTGGAGCTCGGTCTTCTCTTTCTTCAGTTCGCTTAGGGCAACTAGATCGAAGGTGGCCCCTTTCCCCACAGCCATAGCACCTAGGGCTGTATCCTTTGTTGCGGTCGCGAACTGTAGCCGCTGCAACCTCCCTGACGCGATGGGAACGATGATCCTGCCGCACAGCTTCCACCTCCAGTGCATGGGCCAAGGCGTCCTTAAGCGTCCCGTGGTGACCGAGCCTTACAGCAGCTCTGACTTCAAGGTCGCGGATGCCGTCGATAAATACCTGCACCAGGTTCCCATCAATAAGCGCAGGCAAGGACTGGTAAGCTTTACGAACCAGCTTCTCCACTTCAAGGGCCCACTGCTGCAGGGTTTCGTTACTGCGTTGTACACGATCCTTGAGCTGCGCACGATACACGTGTTCCAGGTGAGCGTCACCATACCGAGCCTCCAATGCCTCAAGGAGCTGCTCGTAAGTCACTTCTTTGCTGAGAGCTTCCAGCACAGTTAAGGCCTGATCGCGCAGGCCTAGGGTGAGGGCAGTCATGGCCTGACTCTTATTCCACCCGTTCGCCTTCATAACAGCCTCAAACTGAACTTTGTAGGCCGACCAGGAAGAAGTTCCGTCGAATGGTGGCACTTTAAATCCACGTAGCGAAGGTGTTGTAGCTACGGGGGCTGCGATTCCGTCCTCAAGTTTAAGGTAATCCAGCGTTTTCTTCACATCAGCCATTACGGTTTTCTTCACGTCAGCCATCACGGTTTCCTTCACATCAGCCATCACGTTGTCAACCCGATTATTCACTTGGTCGATTCGGGTTTCAGCTTCCAACAGGCGGTTGTCGTGTTGAGCAACCTTATCCTTCACCTCCTTTATGTCTTTCCCGAAGGTAGCGTGAAGTTCCTTCAGAAGGAGCATCTGCTCCTCCTGTCGGCGGGACTGCTCCTGCTGACGGCGGGCCTGTTCCTCCTTATCTTGCTGGAGCTGTTCTTCCAGCCGACGAGCCTGTTCCTCCTGTCGGCGGGCCTGTTCCTCCTGTCGGCGGGCCTGTTCCTCCTTGTCCCGCTGGAGCTGTTCTTCCAGCCGACGAGCCTGTTCCTCCTGTCGGCGGGCCTGTTCCTCCTTGTCCCGCTGGAGCTGTTCTTCCAACCGACGAGCCTGTTCCTCCTGTCGGCGGGTCTGTTCTTCCTGACGGCGAGACTGCTCCTGCAGCATCATCATCAGAGCAGCAAAATCTGGTGCTGATGATGCTGGAGCAGCTGTGGACGGGCCGGCCTCCGTGATTGGTAGTTGGCCCTCCGACGTCTGTGGCGTTGCTCCACCGAATCGCCTCTGGTCCGTCTCTTGTTGGCGTTGACTCCGGGTACGGATGCCCTCCATGTCGTCCTTCGGTAGAATCGGCATGATTTTAATCCTTGCTTCTGACACCAATTGTTACGAGCTTGGGGTTCGTGACAATAAAAACTGCCGATTTAATAACCAAAAATAGACACTTTAATTAGAAACAGCAATTACAACTTTAACACACTAATTATAAATCACAATCGCACTACTAATCACTTGAGAGTCGCACTTGAAGATCGCTTCGATGTTTTCGCTTGTATCGCTTATCCAACACTGATCCCGGGACGCGGCGACACCGGTCTTATATAGGCCTCGGATAGTTCCAGAACCTTCTATCGTAGAAACATCTAGAATGTTCGAGTACATATCGGTCCCGCCCGACCAGACATCGATAGTTCTGGAAAGTTCTATCATCGAAGTTTCTAGAACGGTCGCGACTATTAGTTCTGCTACTCGATACTAGATGGCGCTAGTGGTAGCTAATATCGCCATCAATTGTGGCGCGCAACAGTATGTATGTATAATTGTTTGGCTCGCTCTGCAGCCTGAACGGCTTGATGGATTTTAGGTTGTGAGGTGTCATTAGATTCGTATTTACTGTGAGAGTGACACTGGGTATATCAAAATAAAAAAAACAAAATGGCGGATTTTTGGCGCCAGATTACGCCTTCTAAAAATTTTTTTTTCTCAAAACCTATCGAGTGGGGTATCAAAATAAATTGTTTTAAAAGGTGATTACAAAAATATATGCAACTTATACGGTCAAAAGTAATTCAAAGTGACAAATCGTAAAAAAACACGTACCAAGAACTAAATCGTCTGCGAAATCTTTCACATTTGTAAACAAACTAAAAAGATGAAAATAAAAAAAGTAATTTAAAAAATTAAAAAACCCGACTGCAACCTTATACTAAAACTAAATGAAAAGCTAAAAACAAGCCCATTTTAAATTAAATAAAAGTTGGAAGCAGGCGGGACCCATTTGAGTTTGAAACTATTTATAATGAAGGAACTATCTAGTCTCAGTAGTTCCTTTAGCTTTTGCAAAGGAACTACTGCTCCAAAAATTCTCAGCAGTTCGTTCAAAGGAACTGGTAAAGGAACTAGGGAGCACAAAGGGTAACAATTACGAATATAACTACATAGTTAGTATTGGTACAGTACGGATTCGCTAGATGGCGCTACACGCGGTGTCAGAGCTTTACTATTCCAATGCTTGCGTGAGTGAGCGCTGAGCAGAGTAAATAATTATGTAATACGAGTATATATGTAACAGAAAAATAACAAGTTTTTTTTTCTGATTCCGACTATTCAGTCTCGGAATTAAAATAATGGAAAAATTTATCCGAGATTCTGATATTTCAAGATTCCGTTACCCACTCATAACCTATCCAAAACCCTGTTAATATCACAACCATGTTCGTAATTCAGCAAAAGATCGCGCGATATCTTTTAGATGGGTATCTATAGGTATTTTTAACAATTTTGTTAGGTTTAGTAAAGCACCATAAAACAAAACGAAGGTCATGTCAAATGCCCATGTAACACCCACACTCATGAAGATCGGAGACGCTACACTCGAATTCGTGGACGAGTATATTTACCTAGGACAAACTGTCCAGTTAGGTAGGTCCAACTTCGAGAAAGAGGTCAATCGTCGAATCCGACTCGGCTGGGCAGCGTTCGGGAAGCTACGCAATATCTTCTCGTCCCACATACCGCAGTGTCTCAAGGCGAAAGTCTTTGACCAGTGCGTGTTGCCAGTGATGACATATGGCACTGAAACGTGGTCGCTCACAATGGGCCTTATTAGAAGGCTGAAAGTCACCCAAAGGGCAATGGAGAGGGCTATGCTTGGAGTTTCCCTGCGGGATCGAATCAGAAATGAAGAGATCCGCAGGAGAACCAAGGTAACCGACATAGCCCGAAGAATTGCCAAACTTAAGTGGCAGTGGGCAGGGCACATTGCTCGCAGAACAGATGGCCGATGGGGCCGAAAGGTTCTGGAGTGGCGACCGCGTACCGGAAGGCGTAGCGTTGGAAGGCCTCCCACAAGGTGGACCGACGACCTTGTGAAGGCCGCAGGAACTCGTTGGATGCGAGAAGCACAAAACCGGTCGAAGTGGAGGTGCTTGGGGGAGGCCTATGTCCAGCAGTGGACGTCTTTCGGCTGAAATGATGATGATGATGAAAGCACCATGAAAGCACCTGACAGTGTTCGAACCTACGACCTGCAACTCGTAAGTCGCGGCCGTGCCTCCTACCAATTTCACGCAATCATACGCCAATATGATTTTATTTAATTTTGTTCGGATTCGGACACCCGTGATATCGGGATATAAAAAGCTGCTATACAAAAGCGCTGCCACCAATAACGTTTTGTCAAAGCCCCCGTTCATATTTAAATACCGACAAGTATTATTGACAGTTTGTATTATTCAGGGTTATTGGAAAAACATCAACAACCTCTTAAGGATTCATTGTACTCATCATTATGAACAACTTTTACTATGGGATCAAAACTGACATCGCGTAAAAAAATCAGCTGTTCCCTACATTTTGACGAGCTATAGGAACATAAATGTAGGGAACAGCTGATATTAAAATTAAGTTGATATTTGTTTAACTTGAAATAACATCAATTTGAAAAATATTAAGTTTGAATAGACTTTATGTATGTATATTATTTACTGTACTTAATCTGTCAAGCTCCGCTAATGAGACACAATTAATTTTCTATTGTTTCGTTGCCAATGGGCGACGCGCGCCCCTTGACCGGTTAAATCATTTGAGTCATTAAAAAAATATGAAAATAGAATAAATTTCAGTAAAAACAAACATAAATACCGCTAGAGAAAACCATATCGCTCATTTGGAGCATCATCGATGTAACTGCTACTTTGTTTTTAAGTCTTTGCTTTCTTGTTGAGCTCCTCAAATTCTAGTTGAGCTGCACGATTTTTGACAAATGCGTGCACTGACTGGACAGGTCCGCTCAATCTGTGTGGTTCTTTCCTCAAAAGACCATTTCAGACACCAATCTATATGGTCTTCACATGACCTGATCAAGATTTTGTCTGGACTTTAAAAGAGACTGTGACCTCTGAGTTTGTTTCGGCCTTTCTTCAGTCAGACAGGAAATAAATACTATTACTTACAGAAAACAAATAATTTATCATTTAAGAGCTTTGTCATATTCAAATCATTTTTGGAAAAAAAAAAAATACATTTACGTCGATGTTTCTCCAAATAAGCGATATCGCACAAAATCCGAATCAAAAAATAAAATCCAATCGCAATGAAACCCTAAAAACTCCAATTACTTCACCAGCTAATTTTGCGGTTCAGTGCACTTACAATCAATCTGTTTCTACTCCAATTAGCCACAATACATATAGGCACTCACATAATCCTCTCTTCTGGAGGAAATGTGAACGAAAATTTCAAACGGTTTAATAAAGCTTTGTATTACTTACTTTCCCTTTAGTACAAACGTCAAATAACTTATATAGTCCTACAATAAGTCGCACAATATTGCTCTCAGCATATATACAAACATGACTGTTTATTTCAAATAACTTTTAGGAGATATAGGATTATTTTGTCTTAAGTACGAACAATATCATCAAATAAAGCTCCTTTTATCTTGCCCACGGCTTTTATATTAGTCGCTCTCACGTAAGTAGGTCATCCATACTAATCTATACTATATTTAATATATACCTATCCATACTAATATTATAAATTCGAAAGCAACTCTCTCTGTCTGTCTGTATGTTACCTTTTCACGCCTAAACCGCTGAACCGATTTCGGTTAAATTTGGTACAGAAATAGTTTGAGTCCCGGGAAAGGACATAGGATAGTTTTTATCCCGATATTCCCACGGGATCTAAACTTACGCAGGTGAAACCGCGGGGCGCTGCTAGTATAATATAAATGTCTTGAAGTGAAAATAAATAAAGTATTATTTTAAAAACTGCTTATATGACATATCGCGGAACCCGAGGAATTACCGCCTGATTCAATTTTGATGTCGGCTCTGAAGTGCGCTATTCGCTGCGCAGTACCTCGCCTCTCACCCCCGCTGACACGTGAATTTGTTACTGCGCAGCGAATCGCCTCATGTTCTGATCCGCATAAAGTTTGAATCGGGCTGTATCTTTTGAAAGGCGTACGGCCGAAGCCAACTTACAGAGGCCTCTTAGACAATTTTAAGCGATGACTATGATGAGGTACCAACCAATGATTATACCTGTATGCATAGATAATGCAAGTGTACTATCACAGCCAGAAGTCCACTTACACCGCAATGACCATTATCGCCTGCGCTATACGAGCTGCGGCGCCTATACACACATACCTACGCATATTTTTATCCATGTGAGTCATGTTACAACGCTAACAAATTAACGTCGTGTAGCATCGCACTACGAGTATATTATAGCACGGTAATAAAGATATCATTACCGTGATTATAGTCATAGATGTGGTCAATGCTAGACAAGGATGACAATATCAGTAACTTGTTTTTTTATCGCAGTCTGATTATTTTTTTAATAGCAATGCAAAATTTCAACAGGTGAATATAAATTAACATTAGCTAGATCGGTAATGAGGCTGCACTAATGTGATCGGGATAGATGCGGGTTCGAATCCTAGTTGGGTCAGCTTCTTTAAATGTTTTAAGTAAATATATAATTATTATTATTTGTATGTTTTAGTAATTTATTTTATTAAATTACTTTGAACAAATAGATATTATAATTATAATAAAGGTAATTTATTATTATAATATGATAATAAATGAAACAAATTTTGATATGGTAACATTGTAATATTTTTTATACAAAAGAAATCCTTTACTATGTTCACCAACCAACAACAGCGAATAGTGGAATAATTTATGTAAACTAGTAAAGTAGTTAAAATATGAGGGTAGATTTACAAAGTGAACTTATCACTTTGTTTCAAATCTACCCTCATATTTTAATAACGACGCTAAGATTGAAAATAACTCGCTTCTTTACAAGAGCAACGTGACATCTCATAAAAACACGTTTTTTTTTATTATTTGATATTGAAAACCGCGATGTCGAATTTTTTTTTTTTTAATTACCGCAACAATTTAATGGTTTTCCTAGAGTAAAATTATCAATATTTTAGTATTTATCAACGCTTAAATGTTTAAAATTGCTCTCCTGTATAGTTGTGGTTTAAAAAATATCACGTTATTCTTGTAAAGAGGCGAACTGTAAAACGAAAGAATCTTCGTTTAGTTGTGGAATATTTTAAAATATTTGTTAGCAACTCGGCATTCATATTTCACATGTAATACTTAAAAAATATTTTTAATGTGAGACTCGCACCCGAACGTTCGCCATGCGAGGCACAGTGCTAACCACTTTCGCCACCGTAACACTCACGTAACTTATTGAAATTTGTAATAACAATCATAAGCGGGCAACAAGTTGCCAATGTGTAGTGTTGTCAAACGTTCTTATAGAAGAAGGTCAGAAGTACAACTAATAGTCTTATGCCATAGTTTTGTTAGATTGCAAGTCGACTTCTGACTGTGATAGTACCCAATGACAATCCCCAGTTGGTACAGGACTATTACAGTACATGGAAACCAAACATATTGGGTTATAAGTGGAGACCTGTAATTGGCTTTCAGACTAATGTACCACTGTCCTTGATCTGTTTGTTTTAGCTGTAAGTCTCCCATGTTGTTTGAATAAATAAGTAAATACTTATATGTTTGGGTAGCTATAGTGAATTGGTAACCTAGAACTATGGAAGGTGTTTATTATTATACTAGCTTTTGCCCGCGACTTCGTCCGCGTAGAATTTCTGTTCCACCGATCCAACCCGTTGTATCGCCTGCCCGCACTATTACCTACTTCGTTTTCGCTTAGTGTTCTTTCTATCCTTTTTTCTTTTTGCTCGGCTCCTAAGGGCCCTAGCGTGATATTAAATAGCCTTTCTCGAGAATTGGGCTATCAAATGCAAAAAGAAATTTCTAAATCCGACTGGTACAGTGGCGTGCATTGGTTTTCAGAATAGGTAGGCACTAGGCCGGCTCTAGTCTAGGCAAACGTGGGCACTAATCAGGAAAAAAAGTGAGGTCAAAAGTGTGGTTGATTGAGTAGGCATGCGTAGGCATGCCTACGAACGACGTTCGACCTTCGCAATTTATCACCCTTAAGTAGTTAAGGGTGATAAATTGCGAAGGTCGAACGTCATGGTATTACGTGTGAGATGTACGTATTTTTAATTTTGTCGTATTAACTTGAACGAGTAAAGACCAATGACAATGTGCAAATAAACGGGAGCCGAGTAGGCCGTCCGGCGACTGCCTCCTGCCACGCGTGTTTGTATGAAGATTTTGTTTTTTGTCAGGCATGATAATTTAGTGAGTTTCTTAATTGTGGGGCACACACAGTAAAATGTAATTGACAGGCTTATGTTGATATATCGAGGTAGGCACTGCTTATATGCCTATATGCAATACACGCCACTGGACTGGTAGTCCCAGAGATTAGCGCGTTGAAACAGTCTTCAGCTTTATTATTTGTATAGATAAATATAGATATTTAATTATATATCAGAAATGGAATAAAAATTATTTTAGATAATAATTGTTTTAGGTACAAATGTCGCGATTTTTGCCCCAGCGCGAACGAGGCTTATGTATAGGAAAACTGACAGAATAGACGTTTGAAACAATGATTATGAGGATTAATCCAAATAGAACCTTATCAAGTATTTTGATTGATAAAGCCGCTTTTAGTTTTCCACCATACGTTAGTACTATATGAAAGCTGCACAAAATAAGAACAATGATTATACAGCTTACTGTATGGAGCTCTGCACAAACAATATGCACACTGCGATTGTGTAACAATGCCCACCTAAGTTTGTGCAAAATTCCACATTTGCCATCGTGCAATATTGCCCCAGCTAAAACTGAACGCTGACAATCTGTACCTATTGCAATAAATACTTTTTCATTTCTCATACTCGGAAAGTAGTGTTTGTTTGATCCAAATAGCGGGTGGAAGACGCTGCTTCCCACCACGGGGCGGGAAAGACTCATAGTAATTACTTCCCTCTTTAGGGTGGGAATGAATTTTAAAAATAGAACTGTAGTCAGCTACGAAATTTTTTACATAAATTAAGAAAAATGCTGCAGTCTTGTGAGTGTATAAACAGCCAGTGTGAATTAAAAAAAAAGCCTATTAAGCGGGACAGCCCGCGGCGATGACGCGGTGTGTTCCATATTTAAAATAAAAAAAGACAATAGTATTATTTGGCGGGATACTAACCCTGTAAGCTGTACCGAAATTCAAAAACTTTGCATGTGATTGTTATCAATAAATATTTTAGAAAAACTACTACTTTTTACTTTCCTTATATTCGAAATGAAAAGTAGAGTGTTTAACACGGGTGAAAGTCATCAATTCCTACTCGGGCTATAGCCGCCCTCGCTGCGCTCGGGCGTCTAAATGCCTTGTATAGGAATTGATTCCTTTCGACCCTTGCATAACAATCTACTATTTCTTTCTTTGTTGAACTACAGTTCAACGTGTAAGTGGAGTCTAAGGACTGCGATAGAATATCAAATTACACTTCAGGTGGAGAAGGAATTGTATCGATTCTGTTGGGTTAAATCGGATGTTTCTAAAAGAGATAAATAAAAGATCTTAAAGGAATCTGAGCACTTTTTCTATCTATCTATATCTATTTTTACAGCTCATGCTTTTATTTTATACAGGGTGGTAAGGACATCGACGCGCAAGCTGTAACTATGAATTGCACTTTAGACTATACAGCCTGGCCCTGGTTCAAGCCATGGTCCGGAGTGAGAGGGAGTAGGAGGCAGTCACCTCCTTCTGCGAAGCAGTCATGCTAGCAAAGTAGGTGGCGGGGTGGCTGAGGGAGAGAGCCTCACGTCCCAGCCGCCGCAGGAGACGCTCCGGGCGTCGGGAGCCGCGAGACGACTCCCGGCCACCGTAGGCGCAGGCCTGTGGACGGAGAGTAATGGGTAGCTCACCGTCCGATCAGGACCAGACCCGTGCCGGACGGCGCTTACGTGTTTCACGCGCGCCTCAAAGTGTTGTCAGCAAAAAGGAAGGGGCCTGCCAGGGCCGAGCCTGCCGGGGGTGCGGGATTGTCCGAAAGGGTTACCGCTACCCCGGATGGGTTTTAGTCAGTAAGAGTTTCACACTCCCTTCCGCTCCACCCAGAGCGGGAGGAGTCATTTGATGGTTTCCCAACCATAAAAAAAAGACTGCAGCAAAAATTGTATTGCTGTTTCATAGAAAAGTGGTGGTACGTGGTCAAAATTGTAAGGAACAGCAATTTTTTTTGCTAGCCAACTTGCGTTTTTTTAGGGTTCCGTAGCCAAATGGCAAAAACGGAACCCTTATGGATTCGTCATGTCTGTCTGTCTGTCCGTCCGTCCGTATGTCACAGCCACTTTTTTCCGAAACTATAAGAACTATACTGTTGAAACTTGGTAAGTAGATGTATTCTGTGAACCGCAGTAAGATTTTCACACAAAAATAGAAAAAAAAACAATAAATTTTGGGGTTCCCCATACTTACAACTGAAACTCCAAAAATTTTTTTTCATCAAACCTGTACGTGTGGGGTATCTATGGATAGGTCTTCAAAAATGATATTGAGGTTTCTAGTATCATTTTTAGGGTTCCGTAGTCAACTAGGAACCCTTATAGTTTCGCCATGTCTGTCTGTCCGTCCGTCCGTCTGTCCGTCCTCGCTTAATCTCTGTGACCGTTAGCACTAGAAAGCTGAAATTTGGTACCAATATATATATCAATCACGCCGACAAAGTGGTAAAATAAAAATTGGAAAAAAATGTTTTATGAGGGTAGCCCCCCTATATGTAAAGTGGGAAGTGTTTTTTTTTTTTAATTTCAACCCTAACGTGTGATATATTGTTGGAAAGGTATTTAAAAATGAATAGGGGTTCACTACAACCATTTTTTGATAATGTCAATAATTTCGGAAATAATCGCTCCAAAAGTAAAAAACAATGTGTCCCCCCCCCTCTAACTTTTGAACCATAAGTTTAGAAAATATGAAAAAAATCTGAAAAGTAGAACTTTATAAGGACTTTCTAGGAAAATTATTTTGAACTTGATAGAAAGAACAGTTTTTGTACAAAAAAGACAAAAAGTTGTACAAAATCATTTCTGGACTAAGTTTGTAGTATAATCGTATATGCAAGCATTTTTTTTTAACTTCGTTTACATATTTTATTATCCTGAACGTATCTTTTTTCAAACAAAAAAAGAATTATTAAAATCGGTTCTCGCAATCCAAAATTACCACCGAAAACTTCTGGCACGTCTATGTATTAATTAGTAACCCAATTCCCCGAGAGATGGCGCTGTAGGTACTTATTACACTGGGTCGGGTATTATCGAATTGTACGTGGGAACACTTATTGTGACGGACGGGAAACTACGGAACCCTACACTGAGCGTGGCCCGACACGCTCTTGGCCGGTTTTTTTTCTGAACTGAATAGTTTGCGCGAGAGACACTTCCAATGTGGTAAAACGTGTGTCCCCCCCCCCCCCTCTAACTTTTAAAATAAGAGAATGATAAAATTAAAAAAATATATATAATGTACATTACCATGTAACCTTCCACCGAAAATTGGTTTGAACGAGATATAGTAAGTAGTTTTTTTTTAATACGTCATAAATCGAAAACCGCAATTTACCTTTCACAAAGTTACAACGAACTACAACAACTTTTATATTATGTTACTTGCTGCTACGGAACCCTTCATGGACGAGTCCGACTCGCACTTGGCCGGTTTTTTATAGTTATACCTGATAAAGATATATAGGTACAAACTGTATTCGAGTGGTTCGTCAACTCGTCCTACATGCCTACGGCCCAAAATAAAATTTGTTTTGATTTTCTTTTTCTTCAAGTCGTCCCAAATGGGCCGTAGACATGTAGGACGAGTTTCATGACGAATAGAATAGAATAGAATAGAATAGGTCTTTATTTGCTTAGAATGTAGGTACATAAAAAATAAGTTGTTAAATTATATAATAGAACCCATGTACATTCTGCCTTAATATAGCATGCAAATGTAATACAAAGTGGTGAATAATAAAGATACTACAAAACTTTATCATTTAAGAAATCCTGCACAGAATAATAACATCTATCTACAAGTAATTCTGTGAAACGCTTTTTAAATTTTTGCAACGGTAAGTTTTTAAGTTGGTCAGGTATTTTATTAAAGATTGCAGGAGCCATACAAATCACATTTCTTTTTAATAAGCTAGTTTTAAATGCGCCCGTGCATAATAGATTCTGGTATTGAGATCTCATAGCTGTATTTCGTTTTCTAGTTTCTATTAAAGTTGCAAATAAACATCGATTTGTTATTACAAATATTGCTAGTTCAAGAATATAAAGGCACGGGAAAGTTAATAATTTATGAGACTTAAATATAGGTACGCAACTGTCTGTTACCTTAAGACCAAATATAGCTCTCAGGCAGCGTTTTTGAGCTTTGAAAATGCTTTCTCGTTCACTACAGTGACCCCAAAATATTACACCAAATCTTAAGATGGAAATTACTAGACCGTGGTAAGCTACTAATACTGTCGGTAAATTTACTTTTTTTGATAGATTATGTAACATAAACGCGGCTGTGCTTAGACGTTTACATATATCTTCTGCTTGCGGCTTCCAAGTTAACTGGCTGTCAATTATTATTCCTAAAAATTTTGTGCTGTTTACTTTTTCCATAGTTTGACCATTGTAGTTTATATCCATATCCCCCGCCGATATTCGTTGGTAAAAATGCATGATTTTAGTTTTTTGGAGATTAATAACTAAATTATTATTGTCAAGCCACTTTATTAAACTGCTAATTGTATTGTTAATGTCATTTACATATGATTCTTTATTGATACATGAAACAATTGATGTGCTGTCATCTGCAAATAATACCATAGGATGAATTATATGACGTGGCAGGTCATTTATATATAATAAAAATAATAAAGGTCCGACGACGGTGCCTTGCGGGACACCATATTTTATTTCTCTAAAAGATGATATATATTTTAATTCCTTTCTAGATTCTAAGCACAGGCTCGATATCTCCGTACATTGTCTACGACCTTTTAGGTACGTTTTTATTAAATTAAGGGCATTGCCACGAATACCGTATGCGTGAAGTTTGGTTAGAAGGGTATCGTGATCCACACAGTCAAAAGCCTTCGACATATCGGCATATATTGCGCATACAGGTATTTTTGAGTCTACTTTTGGCATTATTCTATGGAGAAAGTCGTAAATAGCCATGTTGATGTTTTTATTTTTTCTAAAACCCTTTTGTTCGTCACATAGTATGTCATATTTTGTTAGGAAATTGTATAGAGATTCATAGATAATTTTTTCTATGATCTTTGAGAAGATGGGAATTAGAGCAATTGGTCTATAGTTTGCCATTTCGTCTTTATCATTATTTTTGTATAGTGGTTTTATTATTACAGTTTTTAGACTTTCTGGAAATACTCCAGAGTTTATGCTTACATTAATGATATGGGCAAGGGGCGCAGCTATACAATTAGAAACAAATTTTATAACTCTGGTTGAAATGCCGTCATAGCCAAAGCTCTTTTTATTTTTTAAGTTTTTTATTACACGCGTGACATCTTGAGGAATAACTGGGGCCATAAATATTGAGTGTGGGTTGATATCTATGTTAATTTTGTCACCTGACTTATGTTTTGGTATACCCGAAATCTGGTCAATGAAGAAATTATTGAAAGATTCGGCTATTTTATTTGGGTTTGGTTTGACGAACCACTCCTGAATCCAATTTAATACTATTAATTATTTTCCCGCGAGTATTTGCATACTACTCTTGTACAGATTGGAAGACCTTAGTGAAAAAGTGATTTCCAATCCATACGTGGTTAGTTTCACACCCTTGCATTCTGGCCTTGTATATAATGGAAATACGCGTCAAATCCAGACGTTTTAGAATGATTTTAATAGACGTTTATGAACAACCAAACAAATATCTTCACTTTTCCTTCTATAATAATTATAGAAGGAAAAGTGAAATTTAAAACGTTGAAAACCTAATAGCAATCTCATCTCAGCAACAATCAATGTCAAAAACTTGTCAAAAATGTAGTTTGAGGTATTTTTAACATATTGCGACTGCGATCAGTCTGTGAACGTTCTTAAAATTACGGGATTTGCCTCTCTGATCGATCGACTCTTGCGACTGTTATTACTTAGCCACAAACTCCTGTAGATATCTGCATTAATTTTCTAACTAAGATTTTACGGAACGAACCGATGCTAAATTGAAACAAATTGGTCCTTTGACTAACTTTCGATTACACCACTAGAGCTGTCTTAATTAGTATCTTCAAAGACTTTGAATAACTAATAATTGTTGTGTAATTAGTATCTTCCAAGACTTTGAATAACTAATAATTATTATTAGTTATTCAAAGTCTTGGAAGATACTAATTACACAACAATTATTAGTTATTCAAAGTCTTTGAAGATACTAATTAAGACAGCTCTAGTGGTGTAATCGAAAGTTAGTCAAAGGACCAATTTGTTTCAATTTAGCATCGGTTCGTTCCGTAAAATCTTAGTTAGAAAATTAATGCAGATATCTACAGGAGTTTGTGGCTAAGTAATAACAGTCGCAAGAGTCGATCGATCAGAGAGGCAAATCCCGTAATTTTAAGAACGTTCACAGACTGATCGCAGTCGCAATATGTTAAAAATACCTCAAACTACATTTTTGACAAGTTTTTGACATTGATTGTTGCTGAGATGAGATTGCTATTAGGTTTTCAACGTTTTAAATAACGAGAATTGGCTTTCTGGTTAAGCTACGCTTGCCACGGTTGGTCCGTGGATGGGTGACCATCAGTACATACCCAGACCCCTTCGTACCTCAGAAAAGCAAGTTAAACAGTTGGTTCCGGCTGTCATTCGTAGATCTTTTGCGGTTGTTACAGGTAGTTGGAAACAAATAAGTCTGACAAAGGGTATCATGTTACCCAGGTTGTGGAGGTCAGATAAAATCAGTCCATGTAAAATACTGGTACTCAGCTACATCCGGTTAGACTAGAAGCCAACCCCAATATAAATAGTTGGGAAAAGGCTAGGCAGATGATAAATAGGTATCGTACGCGTCGATACAAGCAGATATTAAAATTATCTTAAAACAGACTGACAAAATGGGAACAACGGTCATCATCATTATTGATTTATCCAATAAGTAATATAAGAAACAGTATTTTAACAGGTGTCAATGCTATTAATAATGCTGTGTTAAGTCAATAGATGACAGCACTGGTGACAGTGGTGGTCGTGGCTTCGAACCCAGACAGGCGCTTTACTTTGTGTATATAATTTCATCACCACTGCTCTCAAAACGACGAAGGTAAACATCGTGAGGAAACCGGCATGTACCCTTTTTTTTTTCTCGCAGTGGAAATCCTTATGGACTTCCTCTATCGTGGGGGTGACAGAGGGGCATGCCGGACTCTTACCGGCTAAAACCACCGCGGTGTTCCACCTCTACCTATGGCTGGGGGTGCGGGATTCGCATAAGCATTCACCGCTCCCCCGACAGGCCTCGACCCGCTGTTCCCCAGCGGGCCCCACCTCCCCGTAAACCGGCATGTCCTAGAACCAAAAATTCTATACCTACCTACCTATTGAATGGCAGCGATCCCTAAAAATAATCAATAAATAGTAAATATTTTTTAATTGAGAAGACATAAAATAACGTTGACTGAAGGCTTGTTTTCGGGAGACTGCCTTCAACGATAAATTTATCTACAGATAAGGTATTCTAACACGTCTAGACGAGTAATAACATGGCAATTCAGAAAACTACCCAATTGGAAATGAGAGCTTCAAGTAAACACGAATATAGTAGTTATTATTCAATGTGAGAGCTGTGATGACCCAGTCTTTATGACACCGACTTACGTGTGGTAGGTCATTGGCTCGAACCCAGGCAGCACTTTGTGAATTTTTTTTCATCATCACTGCTTTCAAAATTGAAGACATGGGGTATTTATGAACAGGACCCGCGTGGTAGATTACAGCCCACTCCCTCACAGAGAGGAGGCCTGTATCCCAGCAGTGGAAACATCATAGGTTTGTACAGACGCCAGCATATCAACCTACTACAATCTGTCAAATTTTCTTTCGAAATTTTTTGTCGACAGTTTCGGGTAGGTTGATGTGCTGGCGTCTGAACAATATGTTTCTTGGGTAGAATAGTGAGTAAAAACAAAGGTACTTTACCTACCTTCACTTACTTTAACAACATTCACGCTACTTCATTAACATTTTATTTGCATCGCTGTATGTTTTTACAAGCTAAAACATTTATATTACAAGTAAAGCTACTTGAAACGGAACGCGTCAACCTTTTTATGTAAACACAAGGCCGTTGTCTGCGTGAAAAGGAATGGGGATTATGGCCGTTTTAAGTGAGTTTTGAATTCCCTTTTTGTTTCAACATTTAGCTGATGTTTAAATAGTATTCAACTTGGATTTGTCGGCGCGAGTAGTTTTATGTTAGTGCAGATAAGTTTAGGATTGTAAATATTGTAGTCAGTTATAAATTGGTCCAATGTGAAGGTATTGCAATTCGTTCAATGAAAGCTTTCGTCAGTGTTGCCCACCGTATGGTCTGTATGATGGAATAGTTTTTACTTACCTATTTTTACACTAGAGTAATGGCTCATTTACACGAAATTTTCTTGAAGTATAAACTCTGATTTTTATTTTTAATTTGCTATACTCCATTTATTATAACATAAGAAAAAAAGAGGCTCGCAGAAGCAGGAGTACGAAACCTTTTATTTTCAAGTTAAATTCAAACAATTTTAATAAATAATGTTTTGCTTTTTTTTAAAGTATATTCTATCTGTCTACTCGTCACGATGCTTGGATAGGAATGAAAAGAAACAATTTTTAGTACCAATCAGTTTATTACAAACAACTTTATATAAACCGACAAAATAAAAATACACGAGCTGCCACAACTTATGATAGGAATAGGTAACATTTTAGATTTGGTAGAGTTATACTGCATCTTTTAGATTTTAACGATCAATCGTTAAAATCTAAATCTAATCCAAATCGTGTCAACACGACAATATTTTATGTAAAAACTAAATAATAGATATTAAATGAAAGCCTTGTACCTAATTTCAGAAGGTAGATAAGTTAAATAAGTACAATTAAGTGTGACTGCTGTTATTTAAATTGATTATATTTAACTCCACATCAATCTTGACTGTAATAATGTTTGTAGTAATTTTATTACAAAGTGTGCCCCTAAAAGAGCCTTTTGTTAACTTCTGTCTAATGCTATATGGTATATTTTTTTTCAACATGACATTATTTACTATAATTTAGCTGTCATTTTGGTCTAGCAAATTTAAAATCAGAGTAAAGGCGATACACTCTCTCCATTTAAGTAAATAAATAAATAAAGTCCTCCAGACCAAATTTCGGCCATGGCTACCAATTTCAGCGGAGACCAGACTTCAGCGCGGAAGATATTACCTATAGTGCACAAGTATGTGCGCAGACGCAGGTGCTCTCTCTCTTCTTCCTTTTTTCTTTCATGTAAGTAGGAAGTATCTGAATTACTAAAAGGAAAATACTAAGTGGGTAGTTCCAATTCGTTTGTTTTTATTTACTTTACAAAATCTAAATAATCCTTTTCGGCACAATTGCCATCAATATAAATCTAGTCCTCGTTTAGGCTCGAGTCTAGTTTCAATATTAATTGACGTCCATTCGTCATGTGTGTCGGATTTCAAGAGCGTTATACCAGCTTTTGAAACCATATGACATCAATTATGAAGAACCTGGTGTCAAAAGCCAAACTAAGTCTGATCATCATCATCATCTGCCTAGCCTTTTCCCAACTATGTTGAGGTCGGCAACCAGTCTAACCAGATGCATACCAGTATTTTACATGGAGCGATTGCCTATCTGACCTCCACAGCCCAGTTACTGGTACTCCTTGGTAAGACTGGTTGTCAGACTTTCGGGCCCGTAACGACTGTCAAAGATCCAAGAATGACAGCCGGGGCTGATCACTTAACGTGCTTTCCGAGGCACGGAGGGGTCTCGGTATGTAAAGACGGTCACCCAGCCACAGACCAACCGCGGCATGCGTAGCTTAACCTGATCGATCGACCTGTGCAGCTGTTATTATTTAGCCACGGGCCCTTATAGACACAGCTGATATAAGGTTTTTGATGGTTTTCATGGGCCCGCGTGGTGGATTACGGCCCACTCCCTCTCACAGAGAGGAGGCCTGTGTCCCAGCAGTGGGAACGTTATAGGCTAATTATGTTATGTTATGATGGTTTTCATGCCTTTAGGTATACGGAAACAGTGCGCTTCCATACTCGGTAGAATACATGCTAGCTCCCACAGCATCCTGAGTGTATTGTGTGATAAGTGGGACAGCCCCATGCTGGCTCACTGGATAAGGCTGCACACTTAGGTGTCAGTCGTTTCAATTTTCAATTTTGTGGTTTTGTGTTTTTACTAACATTAGGTTAAGACTTTTAGTAACAACTTATGGATTTTTAATCTGAAATGTTATTATTATTAAAAGGAGGTCTTCTTAGATATGTAAAGCTTTAGTTGCTTCAAGCCCTTGGCATGGAAGATTGTCAACTGTTTTTCTAAGGTAAGCAATATAAAACCCGCAATCACTAATGGTATGGTAAACCTTTCAGTGCTGAAAGTCATAGCATATTTAGGTACTTTTTTTCTACTAGCTGTGCCCGCGGCTCCGCTCACGTGTCTGTATATTCTATTGTCTATGTAATAATAAAAATATTTTTTATAATAATTTATTTATTTTCGAAAATGTATGGACCTACATAAAGCCGGTAACATAAATATAATTTTACAATTGAGGGAAAACCATAAAGAGTTACAACAGAATTTAATATGGCGTCCTAGTTAGGTTACATGGTAACATGTAGTACTCGTAAAACGGAAAACGTGAGACCGTTGCGCGTTGGTCTGTTTACTACGTTGACAATGTGACTACATTAGCCTTTCTTATCAAAATTGACTGCTATAAACACCAACAAGGAGTTGTATAATATTTATTTCAGAGACCAATTCTGTATCTATCTGCAACATTATTTAAAATATCTCCGCTTAAATCTCGCGGTAAACTGTTGAGGAACAAGGAAATAATGCAATATTGCTAATCCCCAATAGCCAATAGCGTGATAGTATATATCCTACTAGCTGCGCCCCGCGTTTTCACCCATATAAGTCTCAATCCCGAGGGAATATCGGGATAAAAAGTTACCTATGTCCTTTCCCGTGACTCAAGCTATCTCTATACCAAATTTCATCTAAATCGGTTCAGCGGTTTAGGCGTGAAAAGGTAACATACAGACACACAGACAGGCAGACCGACAGACAGACAGAGTTACTTTCGAATTTATAATATTAAGTACTTATAGATATGGATTCGATGTTGTGCAGAATTTGTACAGAATCTGTTTAATTGTTTTCGCCAATTCGGAAACTAAATTTTCGGCATCAGACACGTTCACACCTCCTCGTAGCAATTACTTTTTTTCAAAAATATTCAACGTACAGTTCTGACTTCGTTACTATATTATTATTATAATATGTAGGAACAGCTTATGTTGGCATAGTCTATAGGTATAGATTATGCAAACATAAGCTGTTTCCAATTTACATAAAAAAATCTAGCTAAAAATGTCGAACTCTTAAGTTATAACAGCCCGAAAGTTGAGCTAGTTTTGAACCAAATCATAATTCGTTTCAGGTCAGACCATTTTTGACAGGAGTATTGCTACGGTTATGCCCGTTTTCACTTACACAAGGTGACACCTAAATAAAAGCGCACGGTTTTTGCACTGTGCAATAGTGCAAGTACATATAAAATATAAGTAGTTTAAGTTTAGTAAGAAACCGACGGATGTTCTCGGATAAAATAAAATAAAATTAATAGAAAACAAACAGCTCATTTATCAAATTAAATTTCAGTCGACAACATCCATCGGTATCTTACTAAACTTCAACTATATCCGACGATCCTGCATGCTTAAATCTCTTTTGTTGACTGTACATACATAGCCGCGTTTTTGGTACAGAAGAGACTTACGTGTGTATTAGGTCGCAATAGCTTATGTAAAATAAAACAATTATATTGATTGATTGAACTTGTATTATGGAGGTGTTTATAACCATGACGTCATTTGGAACATATTATAACAGCACAGTCCTAATAGAGAATATAATAATGGCTAGGGAATCATGGCTGAATGTACGGCCTTTCATTGTGTCGATAATATTCAAAAAAAGAAAACGGACCGTGATTAGGAATGGACAATGCCGAATTGCTGAAATGAATTTCGTGTTCTAACCTGACAATGCCTTCCTCCGAACTGAATTTTACTGCGTTTGTACCACAGCAGTATAATGAAATTTGGAGCTCCAAATGCCGCGTGCCAGTCACGGACCGCCATTCAAAGCCGTCAGTTTGTATACGTCATTATTTTGTGTTGTAGTGTGAGCACGGTGAGTAACCTGTGACGTGCTCAGTTTCTATGAAAAGTGTTGGCAGTGCAGCGGCCAGCGGACGCACCACAGAGAGAGTTGCTAAGAAGAGGTCTAAGACCTGCAGAAGTGTCCTCGGAGAGGCGATCGGCAGTGGCGGCGACCTCTCGCGTCCAGCCCTGGTTCAAGCCATGGTCCGGAGCGAGATAGAGTGGGAGGTAGTCACCTCCTTCTGCGAATCAGTCATGCTAGCGAAGGAGGTGGCGGGATAGCTGAGGGAGAGAGTCTCACGTCCCTGCCGCCGCGGGAGACGCTCCGGGCGTCGGGAGCCGCGTGACGACTCCCGGCCACCGTAGGCGCGGGCCTGCGGACGGAGAGTAATGGGTAGCTCACCGTCCGATCAGGACCAGGCCCGTGCCGGACGGCGCGTTGTGTTCCACGCGCGCCTCAAAGAGATGTCAGCAGAAAGGAAGGGGCCTGCCAGGGCCGAAGCCTGCCGGGGGTGCGAGATTGTCCGAAAGGGTTACCGCTACCCCGGAACATAAAGGGCTAAGGAAGGAACACGGATGGGTTTTAGTCAGTAAGAGTCTGACACTCCCTTCGCTCCACCCAGAGCGGGAGGGGTCATTTGATGATTTTCCATCCATAAAAAAAAAAAAAAAAAAGGCACATCTAGTATACTAATAATAAGTTAATAGATAAAATCGCATCGACCGATGTTTGACAATTTCCATGTGTTATTGGCCATATAAAAATAAATTTAGCTAATAATTATGTAATTAACAAATGCATGGAATGTGAATAAATAAGTATACCTACATATAAATAAGGGAAAAATAAATTGTATAAAACTTGTAATAATGTAAGTAAATCACAATTTTTATTTCATAAATGGAAATGTAATTGCATGTAAGTAGAGTATCAGAAATAAAGGCTATTTGAATTCAAATAATATAAACATACATCATCTGCCTAGCCTTTTCCCAACTACGTTAGGGTCAGCTTCCAGTCTAACCGGATACAGCTGAATACCAGTACCTTACATGGAGCGATTACGTTTCTGACCTCCACAACCCAGTTACTGGGTAATACGATACCCCTAGGTAAGACTGGTTGTCAGATTTTCGGGCTTCTGACGACCTGTAACGACTGTCAAAGATTCACAAATGACAGCCGGGCCGGGGCTTAACGTACTTTCCGAGGCACGGAGGGGTTCTTAGTATGTAAAGATGGTCACCCATCCATGGACCAACCGTGGCAGGCGTAGCTTAACCTGATCGATCGACCCGTGCGGCTGTTATTACTTAGCCACATATTTTATGTAAACATACATCACACGATAATAAATCTCCGACATCAATTTGAAGGACGTTATGGGTCGGTTTACGGGGGGGTTTGTGTTTGCAAATTTATGTTTTGGTTTTCAACAACACGCTTCGCTTGCTTGGCTTGGTTTTGTTGACGCAAACCTACCTTGCCTCCTCCTTCAGAGGTGGCAGGGTGGCGTGGTCTTGAGGGAGAGCGCAACGGTCGTGTTGATCCTCAAGGCAAGTCTGGTGATGTTCCTTCTCGAGGTTGCTCCCCGTTATTGGTCTAATTCCATATGAATTAGACGTAACAGAAATCACCGGGCGATTATTCCAGGGGTGGCGAGGTCATGCCCTTGGGTGTCCACCATCAAACAAGACCAGATGATGGATTGCAATGACCTCCCGCGTGTTTGTGCCGTGCGTGGGGACCCGTACGGAGGGATGAAGGAATCCTGGTGGTTGAGTGGAGCAGGTTGCACACAACACACCACTTTGGCCTGGATTTCCTCTTACACGGGAGGTAGTGGGGTAGCTACCCACTATCAATCGGCTGAGATATCCCATAAGCGGGATGTCAAGCGAGGATCGGCGTAGTGGGGGGGGGCAGCCGGCGTGGCGTGGGGTCTCGGGATGAGTTGCGGCATAGTCTCGTGTCGTTTACAGTTCCCTGATCCTCCGTCGCGTGCGGGCTCGTCAACTTCCTACTGGGTTGATCCTATACCGAAGGAGTAGCTCTGGCGATTGCTCGTTGAACGAGCGACGTCCCCGACTGAGGGCTCCGTGGCGGGTGGAGAGCTCCGACGGTGAATCAAAAATATCCAACCTATGGATAATGAGACATCTAATAAAACAAAACCGCAAGCTGCGTCCCGTTCGTCGGATGCGCTTACCAAAACCAACCAACCAAAGGCTGCGTCCGCAGATGCGCCATCCACATCCAACGTGAGGGCTGCGTCCCAAGATGCGCCTAAGAGGCAACTTTCTAAGATTGCATCTAGCAAACATAAACGCTCGGCTGCGTCCAAGGATGCGAAGAGGAAGGTAACCGCAAAGGATGCGCCACAACAGGCTGCGTCCCCAGCGATCCCAACCTCATCTGCGTCCACGGATGCGCCTCCTAACATAACTCTGACCGAAGGGCCCAGGACAGTACTCGCTCACGGCGACTCGAAGAGTACTGCAAATGTAGATGCGCCCAAAACACGGGCTGCGTCAACGGCTGCGGTCTCTGAGAGGGACCTAACGAGTCTGGCTGAAGCCCCACTGGAAGGAGTACCTAACGCCAGTAAATGGCAAACAGCCACCACGAAAAAGACGTCCCTCAAGGCGGTGTCGGTTACGGCTGAGATGCCAAAAGGCGAGGCTGTCACCGGCATTAAGCGCAAGCGTAGCGAGAGACCAAGAGGGAAAAAGAACCCAAATAAGACCAACACCGAACAACCAGCAAGGGCGCAGAAGCGTTCGCGCCCCGAAGATTCCGTCACACCAACCGGGATAAGCAAGAAGAGCAAGCCTGCTCGCTCCCGTATGGTGGACGGAACTTTGGTGAGCTACGCCGAAGCGGCTGCGTCCTTCAGAAGCAACGAGCTGTGTGTTGCCGTCATGACCGAGCCTTTCCTCGAGATGACGCAGGAGCAAGCGGAGGGGATCCGTCAGGTTATAGAAGACCAGCTCCGGGCTCTACTAAAGGCTCCTGAACCTGAAACAACAGAAACCAGCGAAAATACCGCGATCCATTTTAGAGGCCGGGCTCACTTTGCTGAAGGCGTCCTTAAGACTTGGTGTGAGGACGACTTCACAATGGCCTGGCTCAAAGGGGTCGTAAACAATGTACCATCTCCGATACCGGGGACCAAGCTCACCGTTCGGCCTCAAGCGGACATACCAAAGAAGGTGGTGTGCATGCTGTTTGTCCCCGAGAACAGCGAGGACACAGCACAACTGCTCAGGATGTTGGCGAGGCAGAACCCGAACCTCAAAATGAACACCTGGACTCTGACACACGAAAGGGCTAGGCAGGAGCCCCCGGGCACTTGTCTCTTCTTTCGTGTGCCGGAGCCCATGGTCAAAACCATAAAAGACCAGCAACGGCGGGTATACTACCTTATGGGCAGTATATACATTCGCTTCCTGGAGGAGGGTGGTACCAGGGAGGATGCCGCCGTGCCAACAACAGGAACAGCCTCGAGTGCGCCTGAGAGGGAGCCTGGTCCGCCGCTTCCTGAGCGTTCTCCGTCGCCTCACGCGATGGAGACTGTTGGGGAGGCGGTGGAGTTGGCGACCTCCATGGCAGCGCTGGAGGTTTTATCAACAGCGGGTTCAACGAGGGATCCACCCTCGTCCGGTCTGATTTCGGACGAGGATTGCTTTCCGCCGGGGGAGAGTAGTGAGGGCGAGGACAGCAGCCTCTGCTCCTCTCCTTTGCGGGACTAGGATCCTACAGACCAACCTCCAGCACAGCCAATCTGCGTCGGCCACCTTGCGCAGAGTGCTGGAGAACCAACAAGGAAAGACCATCGCCCTTATCCAAGAGCCGTGGATTAGGGGCGGCAGAATATGCGGTCTTGGCAACATCGGGGGTAAGCTGCTGCTGGACACCTCCGTTAGTAACCCACGTACCTGCATTTTTGTCCCGAAACATGTACCTAACCTTTTAATTAACGAATTCTGTTCAAGGGACCTGACAGCAGTCAGGCTTTTCAGAACCGAACAGGAACTCCCAGACATTGTACTAGCCTCGGCATACCTGCCAGGCGACGAGGACGTGCCTCTGCCAGAGCTCGCCTCATTGGTTGAGTACTGTGAAAAGGAGAAACTGGAACTAATCATCGCGACTGACTCCAACGCGCATCACACGCTCTGGGGTAATGTCAAAACCAACAACCGAGGTGAGGAAATGCTTGATTTTATTCTTAGCAATAACCTTGTTTTACTTAACAAGGGCTCTGAACCTACCTTTATAAACGCGAGATCGCAAACAATAATAGACTTAACTTTAGCAACCATAGGTATATCCAACTCCATACAGGACTGGCATGTGTCCACCGAGATATCATGCTCCGACCACAGATGGATCCGCTATACCATTAACTTCCACTTAACCAAACCACAACCAAGGAGGATTCCTCGCAACACAGACCAAGTCAAGTTCACCAAACTCGTTGAGGCTGAGCTAGGCAGACTACCCGCCCTTCCGGCAGAAATACCAGTAACCAATTTAGACGAACATGTTAATAACATCACATCTATCCTTTTATCTAGCTATGAACAGTCTTGTCCCCTCACGTTACCCAGGCAGGGGGCTCGCCGTTCCTGGTGGAGTCCTGAATTGGAAAGACACCGACGTAGGCTGAGAAGACTGTTCAACAGAGCTAGGAACACACGGTCGCCAGAAGATTGGGACCGCTATACATCAGCTCGTAAAACATACAAAAAACTGATACGCCTCAGAGGAAAGAACAGCTGGAGGCGTTTCTGTACTAACATGGAAAGTAACAACCAGGCAACGAGGGTCAAGACCTGTCTTGCTAAAGAGACAGACCACTCAATAGGTTGCCTGAAAAAACCAGATAACACCTACACAACAAACGACGCTGAGACAAGCGAACTACTCCTAACCACCCACTTCCCAGGATGCCAGATTGCCACCCAGCAGAGCTGGGAACCATATAGGGAAAGGGCCACGGGCAGCCTAGATTGGGAAGTGGCGTTAGAAGTAATCGACAAAGACAAAATAACGTGGGCAATCAACACCTTCCTACCTTTCAAGGCAGCAGGAATGGACGGTATTTTCCCGGCTCTGCTCAGGTGGAGCCGAGATTTACTGGCTGAATACCTCGTAGTGGTGTTTCGAGCCTGCCTGGCACACCGCTACATTCCCTTGAAATGGCGGGAAGTAAAAATAATCTTCATACCGAAACCTGGTAGGGGCGACTATACCCAGCCCAAATCTTTTAGACCTATAAGCCTTTCCTCTTTCTTCTTGAAAACACTGGAGAGGCTGGGGGATAGGAAGATTAGATCCCAAATCTCGGTACAAAGACCTTTACATCCCAATCAGCACGCCTACTGTGCAGGCAAATCAACTGAATCAGCACTCCATAGCGTAGTGTCACGCATAGGAAATGCTCTTAAAGCCAAAAACCCAACCTTAGGCGCTTTCATTGACATAGAAGGTGCCTTTGACAAAACTAACTTCGCCAGCATCGAACGGGCACTTGCCACGCACGGTGTTGCGCGAACACTTATAGAATGGATAAATAATATGCTAAAACACCGTGCTATTCAATTTACCGTAAATACCACCACACGAGGTATCGTGAGTAGAGGCTGCCCACAGGGTGGGGTGCTGTCACCACTACTGTGGAATTTAGTCGTAAATGAGCTCATTGCAGAGCTCAACGCTAGCAGTCTGTACTCGGTGGGATATGCGGACGATATAGCAATTCTGATTTCGGGGAAATTTGAGGGCATCCTATGCGATCTCATGAGTAGGGCCTTCAAAATAATTGAGAGTTGGTGCACGAAGCACGAACTATCGGTTAACCCCTCGAAAACAGAACTAATAATGTTCACCAACAAAAGAACCATTGGAACCCATAGGCTTCCAAAACTTTTTAACACAGAACTAACACTTAAAGATGAAGTCAAGTACCTGGGGGTGATCCTTGATAGCAAACTGCTCTGGAACAAGCATCTTGACTACAAACTTAATAAAAGCACAATTGTATTCTACCAATGCAAAAGAATGCTAGGAAAAACATGGGGGCTCTCTCCGAAGATTACTCTGTGGTTATACAAAACGCTGATCAGGCCAATGTTGGCTTATGGCGCTCTGGTCTGGTGGACGAGGACCGAACTCTCGACCACCATTACCAGACTACAGCGTTTCCAACGACTGGCCTGTTCAGCTACCACTGGCTGTATGAGAACCACCCCAACAGCAGCCATGGAGATAGCCCTTCAACTAACTCCCCTTGACCTGTACATACAGCAGGAGGCAGCGCTAGCTGCCATCAGGCTAATGCATCTGGACATATGGGGCAAAAACCTTACCAGTCCACACGCCAAAATCCTGGACCGGGCGATAGAGTACCAGCCTCTCATCGCTGCCCCGTGTGATAGAACACCAAACCAACCGATGTTCAACAAAAACTACTTTATACAAACAGTTCAGGAAGATAGGGACCAGTCAGGAGCCAATGAAGTGCGTATCTACACAGACGGCTCAAAAACACAAAATGGTTCAGGTGCTGGCGTTCACTCCCTTGACCTTAATATCAACTTTCACATACCACTAGGCACACACAGTTCGATATTTCAATGTGAATGTGTTGCCTTAACACAAGCCGCAATAGCAGTAAAGCGCTTAGGCATCCGGAACTACGGCATTAAATTCATATCCGACAGCCTATCTGTACTCAAGGCTTTAGAGAGCAAACAAACTAACAACAAGCTAATTTATGAGTGCCATTTAGCCCTGGAGAGTCTATCGACGTTCAATCGAATTACCCTCCAGTGGATCAAAGGGCATAGTGGATCCTTGGGCAATGATGCTGCAGATGAACTTGCAAAGAGAGGCTCTGACATGAAGGTGCTAGGCCCGTACCCACTTCTCCCTCTGCCTTTCTCACAATTTCGTGCATGGATTCGCCAAAGATCGACCGAACTCCATAACAACAGATGGTCACGGGTAACAGACTGCAGACAGTCAAAATTGGCTTTACCAATGATACACCCGCGATTAACTAAAAAACTTCTTAGCCTAAGTAGAAATAACCTCAGAATAATAATAGGTACAATTACGGGCCATAACCCTCTTAACAAACATCTTTTTAACATAGGCGCCACGGACAGCCCCCTTTGCAGGGGCTGCCTTGACGCCGAGGAATCAGCCGCCCACGTCATCCTGGAATGCGAGGCGGTGGCTTCTCAACGCGAAAAAATCCTCGGAACAGTGAGGTCGCTCCGTGAAGCCTGTGAAGCTCCCAGGAAGCTTCTGTGCTTCTGGACGGAGCTAGGCTGGCTCTGTTAGCCAGAATCCCTACGCACAACGGACCAAATGGGAGTCTAAGTGCGGAAAAGGGAGCCCCATCATCATCATCATCATCATCATGGGTCGGTTTACAAAAATAACCAGTACCTATATCTACCTAAACAAATATACAGAAATAGATTGTTTATATTTTTATTGCTAGTACAGTTTGTAGGTGTGTACACTTTATAATTTACTCGATTGATGTTGTTTCAAAACTATGGCGGATCTATCAATGACACCATCCACCATTTTGTTTTGGTGTGACACAAAAGATAGCCAGTTTTCTAGAAGAGCGGTGACTGACCACATAGCGTCCGCGATTTTCCGGTGAATGACGTCACTGAAATTCTATTTATGAAAATAACTTGGTGTGTTTTCTTAGAGAGAGTTTTTGACACCATAAAGTCAAACCCCGCTGTCCAAATCGCTAGACTAAATCGCTAGACTTGCCCTCACTCTACTTAATCACGCAAAAAGTGTCCATACTGAGAAGCGTGAGCTCACACATTACTAAAGTCAAGTCACTGCGTCATTGTGTGTCAGAGGTGTCAAAACGAAACAAAAACACGACTATCTACCAGTTAAAAACCAACGTCAGGCACTAGTTGTCTGGCATTTTTGCGTAGTAGGCCTTTTTGACGCACTTCTCTCTTCCGCTAATTTCTTACATCGGACTTTTCACTGTTTTATTTGTTTTTACCTCATGTATCTGGTGTATTCTAGTCTTTTAGTCTATGATAAATAAATGTATTTTATTTATTTCTTTCTTTCTATCTTTTGACGCGGCAGCGTATCTCACGATTTAAATCTTTGCCGCTGTCATTGTCATTTCTTGACGGCCGTCACTGCGGCTGTTATGTGCGGTCACCAGTCTTCTAGGAAACCATAGCTTAAGGAAACTAAACTACAATATTCCGCCAAGCCTTGACAGTATGGCGACTCACTCACACAATGATTCTGATCTTTTCCTTTGACCGTATTGCAGCTTTAAGCATTCAGTACTCAGGGCAGGATTATTTTTTTTTATTTTTTTATTTGAAATGGGCTTGCTCTTGACTCTAGCCTAGGTCAAAGGTGACAGAGACAAAGTCGACGATGGAGCGAGCTTACCCAAAAGAAGCCTGTTCACTCTCACTTTAAAGAGATTCGGGTTGTATGCGCTCGGAAAAACAGACGCAGGTAGAGAGTTCCACTCTTTTGCTGTGCGCATTATAAACGACATTTGCAAACGCTTAGTGCGAATTGGTGGAACAGCAACCAGGTAGGGATGGTAACTTGCAGTGCGCCTGGATGTCCGAAGGTAGAAGGGGGCCGGTGATTATTGCAACGTTATTTCCATCAAAACAAAATGCCCTACCAGACGTCGATTAAAGCACCAAGTAAATATGCACTTTATACAACATCCACTAAATTCCAAATGAGATTGTCAATATCTGCTAAATCTGAGGTGCTAACAACGCCATGCTTCAATAACGCGCCCTAGTTACGCTACTGATGTGTACTATGGCCGCAATCGGATTTCGTGTTAAATCCTATTCATCGGATAATTAACAAACATCGGTTGCCACATTAACAGGCAACCAAGCAGGATACGACCAGAGATTAATACCTACTTGGACCGCTAAAGGAATTTCACACGTCTTAATTAGGGTCAGCGCAGACAGAACGGAGCGCAGCGGAGAGGATTTTATTAACGCACTTGAAAATAAACTTTATTTGTAATAATTTTAAAGTTTATTTTCAAGTGCGTTAATAAAATCCTCTCCGCTGCGCTCCGTTCTGTCTGCGCTGACCCTTACGTTCGATTCGTAGTTTTAAACATATCTACCTTTTTTTTTTTATGGTGTGGAAATCCTCATGGATGTCCACCACTCTGGGGTGATACCTACTAGTATAATTTAATATTACGATGAAGCACGTATTTCTTTTTTTATTTTGGAACGAAGTTCTATAACTCCGCTTGCTGTAGAAGTAAACTGGTAGAAAGCGTCACGCAACGAAAAAGCGTTATTATCAATCCATGTGACTTTTTATTATAGGTACCCAAAGAATACCTACAGAAAGAGAGAGAAGTATTCTTTTGTCATTTTATATAGAAAGAGAGAGAGAGAAAAGTATTTTATTATGTCATTTTAAATTTTTGCTGCCACCATCTTGGATTTTCGTTTTGAACTTCGTAACTGCTGGAGGTCCCCCAACCCCGCACGTTTTTTTTATCTATTTCAAATTGGTTGGCTACTACTTATTTTAGTATCTAGTGTATACATATAGTTAGTTACTTATTATGAAGCAATAAACTGCTTTACTAAGAAGGAAAACAGAAAAAAGAAATGACCCACATAGTCCTCACATTCACAATAATTAAATAAAATAAAAATACTTCTGTTGACATATTAATTAAAATTAATTATATTGTATTGTATGGAAAAAAAAAAACTCAACAGTTCTTTCTATTGAAAATACTGACAGTCATTAAACAACTTCATTTGACAATAAAAAATCACCATTATAATAAAAGCTAGAACTACAAAAGAATAAGAACCCACGGATGTAAAAATTCTTAAAGCGGCCGTAAATTACAGACGTGATAAAAAAAAATCTTCGAAAGAACGTAGTAGGTACTACGGTTCTTTCGAGGAATTTTATCAGAACAATTTATATCTCTTCCAGGATTCATTACTCCGTCAATTCAATTTCACAGAGGTATTGAAATGGAAGGGGACACGTTTTTTTCATTTAGGTTCTAAGTCTTTGATTTGTCTGGAATTTTTTTCCACTAAGTAAAGCATCTAGAGGTCCCGCTTAAATTGTATGAAGCCTTCTCTTAGTTTGTATTGCCATATAAGGGACTCGAACGTTAAGCTGCACTTATCGCGGTCGGCCCGTGGATGGGTGCCTCGGAAAACACGTTATTTTTTTTGTACTGGCCACGGATTTATGGTCCCGGCTGTTATGCGTACATCTTTGGCAGCCGTTACGGGTAGTCAGAAACCCAAAACTCTAACACACTTATCAAGAGGTTACCAAGGAATATTGTGTTACCCAGTAACTGGGTTGTGAAGGTCAGCATAGCTATTCACAACCACTTGATACGCTTTCGTACCGAATCGAACTTCAATCAATATTATCGTAATATGCATTAGTGATTGATTTGCCAAAAATGTATACAAATATGAGTTTATGGAAAAATGTATTTAAATCCTACACAATAGGTCCAGTTTACGCTACAACTTCAAACATTTTTATAACTTTTTCAATAGTGCTAGTCACTCTGAAATCAAATTAATTGCCATTAAAATAAAGTTGATATTAGTTTAACTTGAAATAACATCAATTTGAAACAAGTTTGAATAGACTTTAGGAGCACTGTTCACAAGTCCAATACTCGAAAATTTTGTCAGTTTAAATCAAATAGACGATCGCCAAGAGTTCTTTGCTGCCGGGAGCAAGGCAAATCAGGTAATCGAAATGTTTCATTTTCGATACGATAACTTGTCGGCTCAAAAGGCTGCTCAACTTAAATGGGACTGGGCAGGACATGTCTGTCGCATGCCGGACAAACTGTGGGCCCAAATAGCGCAGAATTGGTGCCCTGAGACAGTGAGGCGGGGTCGCGGCAGACCACGTAGGAGATGGCGGGACGAGCTGGATAGGTTCCATCAAAACTGGAGGGAGGACGCGCGGGCTCGCGAAAAATGGAAGGAGTGGAGGGAGGCCTTTGCCCAGGAGTGGGACAGCGCAGGCTATATGAAAAAAAAAAAAAACTTGTCGGATGGTTGTGAATAGCTATGCTGATAGGCAGTCGCTCCGTGTAAAATACTGATATTCAGCTGCATTTGGTTGGACTGGGAGCCTTTTATTTTTTTTTGTTTCCGGTGTTGAAAATCCTCATGGATGGCCTCATGGATGGTCTGTCAGACTCCTACTGACTAAAGACCACCCCGGTATTCCATCTCACACCTTCGCCGGGGGTCGCGGGAACGTACGATCCTTCCACAACCCCGACTGGTGCCGGGTCAGGGGGAGAGTGAGGTGTTAGACTCCCGCCGCTACGTTTAAGAGGGGCACGCGTGGAACACTACGCGCCGCCACCTCGGGTCCTGATGTGCGAGACCCATTTAGGAGGGCTGGAAGAGGGCGTTGTCCGCCCTCCGCCGACGCTCGGTGCGCCTGCTGCGGGCCGGATGAGTGGACGAGATCTCCCTCTCCCTTTCCGCAGCCTCCTTCTGCGTGGCGACTGTTTCGCAGAAGGAAACCACCGCGTCCCAGGACTCTTCAATGCCGACCATCGACTCGACTACAGCCGGCAGCGGATAACATTATTTCTGTGGTTGTGCGTATGACGCGTTGCACTTGGTCAGCAGTGAAAAAAGAAAGAGAAAAAAACGCAATAATTTTAATTGACTAATTATGAAATTTAAGTTTTTGATGTTACACCCAATTTGAAAATGCCATCAAAAAACACTGTTACTTGTTTTATCCGTACGCAAAATACGCGCATTGACGTGGAGTTGCGGACACCAGCCCCATATTACCTATTACTTATTTACGTATGGAACAATATTCACTATGTGTTCATTCTGGGCAGCACTTGGTCCAACATAGATTGTGTCGTTCCGTCGCTCGTCGTTACTTATTTAATAGTAGCCTGTCTGCAGTCCCCATGACTGCTTATGCTTTTTTATATTATGGTGAGGATGACGTATATAAAAAGCATATTAGGTATAAGTAATATAAAATTCAGTAAAATATGCCAACGTATATGTATATCTTGAAAGATCTTGTGCCACGTATAATGTTTCCTTTCATGGGAAAATATGATTCTATACATACATCAAGTTTTTTACATTATGCAAAGCTTGGCTCGGGTTCGCAGTGAATAAATTCTACTTCTTATGGACTTTAATGTCCCGTATAAAATATACTGTGATTTAAAATAATGGTAGTGACGTTATAGGTTTGTTCGATTTACTGGTGCTCGATTCCTATAAATAACTAACCGTTTGTTTGAACTGACCAGCACCCTAATTAATAACAAGCTATCAATCATAATCTGAATCATTTTGGATGTTATTACTACAGTCCGCGCGGAACTAGTTGGCCGCTGAAGTAGGGACTGGGGTGAGGCGATGGTTCGCAGCGCATGTACTGAGTAATGCGCCCCCGCCCCTCCGTCCCACCGCACACATACCTAAGGCGCGGCCAACTAGTTCCGCGCGGACTATAATTAATCCATTGCTTTATATGTTCAAACGATTTTGTCTGCTTAACAACGTACATAACGCAATGAATGATGTTGAACTGTCAAAATGAAAGCCACTACTACTGATATTGTGTTACGTATTTACTCTGAAAATCGAAAATATTTACCCCCTTATTCATAAAACTTATCAAACCTATTTTAGTTAAAATGGGGTTTGTCTCTTTCTTACACACAGAAATGACAACGTGACAGATAAAGACAAACGTTCTATAAAACAATTTTAGCTAAAATAGAGATAAAATAGAATTATGAATAAGGGGGTTAGTGCATAGTAGCGTTTTAGAGACATCCACGCGCAAACTGTTACCATGAATTCAGTACCTAAATGATTCTAGACCCACACGAAGCTAGTATAACATATATCATCGCTAATCTAACTAAGTGACGTATCTGACATTTTGGACAAAGATGACCTAACTATAGTAATTTGATATATTTTCCAAGTCGAATCTGATATCAGAGGGGCAATTCTCGTAATTTTAAGAACGTTCACAATCTGATCTCAGTCTCAATCTGTCAAAAATACCTCTAATTTCCCTACATTTTGACAAGTTTTTGACATTTGTTTGTTTGTAAATTACGAGAATTGGCCTTCTGAAGGCCAATTCTCGTAATTTAAGACGTTCAAGATCTAGTCGCAGTCTCATCTCAGCGACAAACAAGCAATGGGAACATTATAGGCTGTTTATGCACGTTTTGACATCAAAGCGTCTTGTGAGCTGTCACTTCATTTACATTATACACGCTCAACATGAAATCTCAGTTAAAATAACATACTGACATACAGGGTGTTACAGAAAGGGTATATCAATACAAACGGGTTGAAGAGTGTATCTGGTCTAGAATCTCTGTACAAAATTTCAGCTCAAAAGCATTAACTTTGAAAATGCTTCATATTTTTTTATTTCGACATCACGGCGCTGCACTGGCGCGCGGCGGCGTGATGTGCGTGTACTAGGCGCACAGACACACTACAGATAATGGATAATGGCCCTCGGAGTGCGGTGACACGTTTGTTATGATTTCAATTTAATAAACTATCGAAATAAAAAAAAATTAACCATTTTTAAAGTTACTGCTTTTGAGCTGAAATTTTGTACAGAGATTCTAGACCAGATACACTCTTCAACCCGTTTGTATTGATATACCCTTTCTGTAACACCCTGTATATCAACCGGAACATGTGTGTCTAACATCTTAAATTAACATTTCAGGTTTAACGCTTTAATTATATGTATTTTGATACCTAAACAAGAGTAGAGAACCTGAGGTCGTACCTATGTAGAACCTGTGCTACGGTTGAGTCCTCTCCTATTTATAATTTTATAGCGTACCAGATTTGGCCCGTGGCTTCGCCCGTATTATGATTGGAGTTTCTACAGGGTGTTACAGAAAGGGTATATCAATACAAACGGGTTGAAGAGTGTATCTGGTCTAGAATCTCTGTACAAAATTTCAGCTCAAAAACATTAACTTTGAAAATGCCTAATATTTTTTTATTTCGACATCACGGCGCTGCACTGGCGCGCGGCGGCGTGATGTGCGTGTACTAGGCGCACAGACACACTACAGATAATAGATAATGACCCTCGTAGTGCGGTGACACGTTTGTTATGATTTCAATTTAATAAACTATCAAAATAAAAAAATATTAAGCATTTTCAAAGTTACTGCTTTTGAGCTGAAATTTTGTACAGAGTTTCTAGACCAGATACACTTTTCAACCCGTTTGTATTGATATACCCTTTCTGTAACATCCTGTATATTTATGTCTGTATTTTATATGGTGTACGGTCAGCATCAAAAGTTGATTAACACTTCAGTTTTTTTAATCTTAGTTATTGAGCAAAATATTTGTTTAAAATTGCAGCAGAAGAATTTTTTTTAGAATATATAGGTACTCTTGTCTATTATGTGAAAAGCTAAAAATCAGTTTATTGAAAAAAGTTGTTGTCAATTTAATAACACGTAAAAATGATAGTGTTAATCGACTTTTGATGCTGACTGTACATAATAAAGAGTATTCTATTCTATCTTACGGGAACGTTTTACAGGGATAAAAAGTATCTTAACCAAACTTCGAAAACTTTTAGCCAAGAAGCCGTGAAAAGGTCAGACAGACAGACAGACACAGTTACAGTCACATTTATATTATTAGTATGGATAAATTCATTCATGATTCGTTTATTGACACCCTTTTAACCGATTCACAGCAACATTGCTTGGTGTTGAAAGGTGTGGTGGTAATATTTCCGCAGAATACCTCCTTCTCCTTCGCGAAGAGCTCTCACTATAATCCATACTAATATTATAAATGCGAAAGTGTGTCTGTCTGTTACCTACTTCATACTTAAACCGCTGAACCGATTTAGATGAAATTTGGTATAGAGATCATTTGAGTCCCGGGAAAGGACATAGGATACTTTTTATCCCGATATTCCTACGGGATCGAGACTTATGCGGGTGAAACCGCGGGGTGCTGCTAGTAAAGAAATTAATTTCGTTGCCTACTTCTCTTTTTGTCTACTTTCGTACCTTAGGTATGCTGCAAGAGATTTCAGTGATAAGCATCACCTTATTTATTTTTTTGTTCCTTTTTTCTTGTCTTTTTATATGTATGTGTGAACTGCCCGGTTGTTTTCGTGGTCGTAAACGCGACTGCTGAGCGTAGGGTCCTGGGTTCGATTCCCTGGTCAGGCAAAAGTGTTATAAGGATTTTCTATTAAGAATTTCTCAGTAGCAGCCCGGAGTTTGGAAGCTGGTGGTGTGAAACCCTCGCGCCTCCGTTGGTGCTGCGCCTGATCTCTCTCCGGTCGTGTCGTATTACTACAAGGACTGACTACAGTGGAGAGCTATTTTACTTGAATGAAACTCCTATTGGCTTTCATAGGATATTATTTTAGGAGTATTTCATCAAATATATAAAATTATCCCGTCTTATATATTATACGTATACGTCAAACCTACGACTCTATGACACATGCTTAACGTTCGAATGGAACATGCCTTCAAATATTATCGGCCAGCATCTCAAAGGATATACTCAACATTACCGTCCCATCGGACTATGAGAGTGAAGGTAAAGAAACTGCATGTGTGTTTTGTTCCCACACTTGAGCACTAAAATATCTATCGCGCTAATAGCTACTATTCGCTGAGTTTGGCCGCACGGCTGAAATTCGTTCTGGAAGACCATTTTTATGTTTGTGCATAACAAATTTACTTACGTTTTTTGAAATTTGCAGGTCAGTGTCAGGTTTTATGTTGAACAAAATATTATATTTCATGAAATAGTCATTTAATAGGATTAAATGAAATTATAGGTTTGTATTGATAATTTTTAAAGATTATAATTCTGTAAAGTAATTTTTTTTACGCTCGCGAATCATATTTTAATCAAAATTAAACATGACACTGACCAGAAAATTGTAAAAAACGTAATAAAATTTGAATTTATGGGCTACCCAGGCGCTTCCCACTTAACAAAGACATTGAATTATTTTTGATTAGTACAGGAGTGGTCTTTGTTGTGAGGTCGAAAACATTTTCAAGTAGGAGCTCGAGCATCCAATTAGCGACCACTGGGAAAACGTTAAAAAAGTAATAATTTTTTTAAGTTCTTGAGGACCTCTTGACTGGGCAGAGAGCAACTAGACCAGCCTTCCTTGACAGCCAGTACTTAGGTACTGTCCAATTAAGCGTTCCTTTCATTTTTGTTGTCATCAGAAGGCCAATTTCCGTAATTAAAAACGTTCAAAATTTAATCGCAATCTCATCTCAGCGACAATCAATGTCAAGAACTTCTCAAAAATGTAGGGAAATTAGAGGTATTTTTGACAGATTGAGACTGCGATCCGACTGTGAACGTTCTTAAAATCAGAGAATCACCCGTCTGTTCTAACTGCATCATGATCATCAGTTCAGCCGAAAGACGTCCACTGCTGGACATAAGGCCTCCCCAATGGGGGAGCGGGGGGGGGGGGGGTTGCCATAATCGCTACGCTTGGCAGGCGAGTTGGCGACCGCAGTATGGTGGTGAAATGCATAGAGAACGCTGCTGTCCATTCTCCGGTGCGACCCTTAGACGCCTTTTACGACACCCACGGGAAGTAGGGGGTGGTGCTATTCTTTAAGTCCGACACCACACAGACACTAGTCTGTCTGTCTGTTCTAGCTTATTATTATCAAAGTCGCGCTTCTACCTCCTGCATGGTCTTCCGTAACTCCATATTACGGCCTCTACACCATAATGGGACCCACTATAATCTCTGGGTGCGTTTGGTAATGAGACAAAAAAATTAAAGTATAACTCCAAATAATTATGCAGCAGAAGATTGTCGCGCATATGCTACAATCTGATAATTATTAAGTTATTTAACACGTTCACTGCGGATCACCCAAAATCGGCCCGATACGGTGCTTTGTGTTGGTGCGCGCGGTCAAAACTATATCTTTCTCGCTGGTGCGGAACGATTATCTTCGGTATTTGTAGGAGTTCGACAGAGACAAATATAGATTTCGGCTCGTGGTTACAAATGTAGGTATTTGGCATTAAAACATCGTGGCGGGCCCTTTTCGACCACCATCGCACTGACGGTGAAAAACACCCGCTCCCTGCGGCGGCGGGCCTATTGTGGTAGATGACCGTTACCGACCTGTTGCCGCACGGAGCGTGCGCACATGCTTCGAGCCGCCAGTCAGTGTTGTGCTCTCTACAAGACAGTACCTACGTGTGCGTGTCGTGATTTTATCGACAGGTCAGAAGAATTCTTTCTAAGAGAAGAAATTGTGTACGGTGCTATGAAAAGCTTCGACAGACATTAGAGTGCAAAGAAGCAAAAAAGAAAGTTAAGAAAATTAAAACATTTTGCAACAAATGCAATCAATCCCTTTGCGTGCAGTGTTATAAAGAAAGACACGTACCAAATTAGTTTACTGCTTCTGTCTGGATTATGTGATTTACTAAATACACACTTTTTTATTTCTTATAATTCTGTTTTATTCGATAACCCTATATTTTTGTCTGTCCCATCACTATAAAAAAGTACTTTCTAGTGCGGTATCGGTCGTTATCGGCCTGACACTTTCCTTGGTTGATTTCTCATTTCCTGTTTGGCAGATCCAGGGGCGAAACGAACGTATAGAAACTGGGTTCAGGATCATTTTAACAGTATAAAAAAAAACAGTGTACACCATGTATTCGCAAAGTTATAGCGCTTTAATCTATCCTAGTGGTATCAGGTCAAAAAGGACTGATACGCACTGTCTGAAAGGTCGATGGATGGTGCATTTCGACCGCCACCGCACCAGATGAAAGTTTATGATTTTTTTGCCGCAGCTAAGGTGTTAACTGCCAGCGTCCGCTATTTGTGTTTTAGAACGAAGTATAGAGTTCCTAATTCGATCTGTGAGTTTGACACCTAGTATAGTTCGTTCCATAGCCCGCACAGGTGTTGGACTAAAGTGAAACTGGGCTGGTCATATCTGCCGCTTGTCGGAGCATTCCTTGTGGGCAATAGAAATACACATCATCATCATCATTTCAGCCGAAAGACGTCCACTGCTGGACATAGGCCTCCTCAAAGCATCTACACTTCGACCGGTTCCGTGCTTCTCGCATCCAACGGGTTCCTGCGGTTTTCACAAGGTCGTCGGTCCACCTTGTGTGAGGTAAATATATGTTGGTAGAAATACACACACACTGAAAATTTAAACTGTCTACCTGTTACGGTTCATGAGATAAACCCGCTGACAAATAGATGCCTGAGGCTTAGTACCCCTAAAGACCTTTATGAGGGCAGAGGCATGCTACATAATTTTATAAAGAGGAGCAGAAACAGTTTTAGTCATAAACCGATGGTTTTGAAGGAAATTCCTAATTCATTGCTTCATAGGTTCAAAAAAATTGTCTGCTCAGCTGTGCAAATAACGCAATGAACCTAGCCAAACTGTCAAATTATCATTACGCAATTACCTCGCAGAGAGATAGTTCAGGCATGGCGAATGTAACAAACAAATGCCAACACTTTTACATTTAAATTGTAAATTACTTTTTATATTATATATAATTACTTTTTAAATTGTCATTTAAATCTTTGTCTTGCTCTTATCCCAATTTACCTGGAGTTGGTGCAGAGTGTCTTGTTTTTCCATACTCCTCTTTTAGCCATCGTCTTAGTCTTCCCCCTCTTTTTAGCCATATCATCTTTCACCCAGTCCATCTATCGTTTCTTTGGTCTTCCCCTACTCCTATAGCCATTCGCGTTCAAGCTTAAAACTTTCCTTACGTTATTTTCAAAATTCCTACGTATCGCGCGTAGACACAGTGACAGCTCTCTTTTGCAAAATAAAGATGGATTCAATGTCAGCAGCTCAACCCCATAGTAAAATGCCGTACGACATAATGCTGTGAAAGTAGCTAAAATATACTGATTAACATATTATAGGCTACTTTTTATCCCGGTATTCTCACGGGATCGAAACTTATGCGGCTGAAACCTTGGAGCGCAGCTAGATATAAATAATTTAATCCAACAATACCAACCCCAGTGTAATAAATCAATAAGTAGGACAAAATGGGCATTCAAATTTTGATTTATTCCGGTCGGATCCCCTGCTCTCATCCCCTGCTAGTTCACCCGCGTAAATGTCGATCCCGTGGGGATATCGGGATAAAAAGTAGCCTATGTGTTAATCCTGGTTATAAACTATCTGTGTGCCAAATTTTATTTAAATCCGTTCAGCCGAAAGAAGTAACAAACATATAAACACACACAAACACACCCCCTCACAAACTTTCGCCTTTATCATTTTTCCCCTGAGAGTTCATTTGGTTTATATGTATGTGTGTATGTACCTATGTATACAACGTGTTTTTTTTGATATCCCATAGCTCTAGGGGGTCATTGTACTATCATTATGAACAATTTTTACTATGGGACCAAACCTAAAACCGCGAGAAAAAAAATCTGCTGTTACCTACATTTTGGCGAGTTATGCGAACATAAATGTAGGGAATAGCTGATTTTTTTTTTCGCGATTTCACGTTTGGTCCCATAGTAAAAGTTGTTCATAATGATGAGTACAATGACCCCCTAGAGTTAAGGGATATAAAAAAAACACGTTGTATATTCTTGTATTTTATAGTCATTTCCTAGCTAGTTATCCTGTATGTTGCACCTGCCATGTTTTGTCTCTGCATCACCCTAAGGTTGACTGGCAGTAAATGCCTCAGGCATTAAGTCCGCCTTTGTACAGTATTTTTTACTTGTGCATAGTTTTAATAAATAAATAAATATTAGTGTGGTATGATAGTGTGATGATGTGATATCTATCTTATCCACTTTATCCACTGGTGAGAATTGGGACGTTTAAAATGAAAAGTGTGAAGGAATTGGCCAAAGAAGCAGCATGGCCGTACAATGCGGTAATACCGCCAGCCTTCAGGGCACTTCTTCTTGTTATAAACAGCGATTGCGGATGAATTTTTTGATGCTTTATTATTCTTTCCTTCCCGCTTTTTAAATATTGTAACTTGTGCATATTATTTTAAGACTGACAGCTTATTCATTAAGTACCTAAATATTATCCTGAAAAATGAAATAAAATATTGAAAAGACATGGACAAAAAAGTACATTCCAAGTACACATACATAGTAAATAATATTGTATATTAAAAATAGAAAAATTAATTAATACGTAGTTTTTAACCTCTCTGAACTCGTCACTGTTTATTTCAAAATATTTAGTAATGCAAGATGAATTCAAAGTTCCGTTTGTCAACGTCCGCCATAGTGGACCATAGAGAAAGATAAATATATTAATGGGCGTTCCATACCATGCATACTACTTGTAGATATGTGACGTGGACGACAAAATGCTCATATTAGGAACATTTTATTCTTACGAAACTATCTTCATTGGTACTTGTTGCATTTAATAAAATTATCTTTTCATAATATTGATGCGTAAGATATTTTTTTTATATTTCACACACAAAAAAAATCATAAAACGGAACGCGTTTACTTGTTTGACAATGTGCGTTGTCTTGTCTATGTCGAATGTCAATGTAATGAAATAATGTTATTGCATATTCTTCATTGCGTACCTACTGTGTTTATGTTTTTGCGAATATTCCTATTTTGACCCCTGCTTATTCCTACGGACTGATACCTTCTACCACTCAATTACCTTGCTATTAACACTGGACTCTGATTTGCATTGCGTTTCGGATTTGTTTTGTGGAACAATATGAGGTGCATCAACTGCGTAATAGCCATGCAAAGGTTGCAGAGGCATCTCATATCCTCGCTTTCTGTACACCATCAAACAAGACTTTCGCGTTGGATAACCAATGCTCAAACCGAGGAAGCTGTCTGTTGGAAGCAATTTTAGGGTACTATTGTAGTTGCCTTGTAGGAAACAGGACCGTTAGTTGTTGTTGTCACGTTATGACAATTATCTGGTACCTTGGTTGGGCAAGACACCAAAACAATATCCAAGTTCCAGCTGGATTTTTAGACAACATATTATTAACAATTCAAGAATATTAAAACAATCTAACAAAAGGCTAATCTTTCTTGAAAACCATAATTACAATTGTAAAACAATAATATATAAATATGCTTGTATTTTTTAACATGTCTGGTTATGTTTAAAGCAGCTATTTATGTAATTACTAAAGCCCTATACTTACACTTAATCCAGGTTACTGTATTTGTGAAATAAAAATTTATACAAGCTGGTTGATTGACCTCACTCGGTATCGCTGCAATTTATGTTATTTAGGTAGACATTTAAGATATAATAATTATAATATAGGTAGCAAAATATTTTTATTATTTTCTCTAATAAATAAATAATTATTTTTACTCTTTTGCTTTATTTTGTGCTTCTCTTTTTTATAGTAAATTGAACTACCTATTTAAAAAAAATATAAGGGTAATCTGTAAAAATGTACTTTAAAGAAAACCATTAATTTCGAATATACTTTGTTAATTGTTATTATGACTGCGTCGTTGGTCTAGTGGTCGCAAACGCTACTGCTGAGCATGAGGTCCTAAGTTCGATTATAATATTAAAATCATATCAGTTATACGTAATAATATAATTCATAACTGTTCGCTATTTTAAAGCGCCTTTAAGTGTTTTAATAGCAAAATTATAATCTATGCACCTTATTGCTAGCGATCTGATTAAAAGGTTTAATGAAACTGTTTTTGTCTAGTTTGTTGTACTGACAAGTTCTCCGAGTTTTTTATTTGTAGCAATTTAATGAGCAAATATTCACGAATATAAAACACCAAAAATCATAGGTGTACAATAAATTCGATAACTATGCCGACGTCCTTACAAAAACTGGCCATGTCCTTTATCCTTTGGTTTCTATTACATAGATGGATAGAATATTCCTCTCAATTTTTTTTGCAATACCAACTCACTTTATTTCTGTTAGGCAATATGAACATAGAATAGAAAAGAATACTCTTTATTATGGGGAACTATATTTTCTATCACCAAAATTTATATTTGTCATCAAGTTGTATCACCTAATAAATAGATCTATCGCCACGAAATATTTCCGTTCTCAGATAGCGGGGCTCCGTCGACATAGGATGCAAGAACGAGCGAAGGGCACCTCGAGGGTCGGTTTGGTTAGGTTACTTTAAATCCTTTACACAGAAATAGGGGCCCCGCGAAGCGGGGCTCCGTCGACATAGGATGCAAGAGCGAGCGAAGGGCACCCCGAGGTTCGGTTTGGTTAGGTCACTTGCATTGTTTGGTGACTACATTTTGGTGACAGATCTACTATTTGGAGGACAAACCCTATTATTTAAGAAACACAAAACTAATTAAATTGGTGATAGCTTAAATGATACCCTTTATTATGTACAGACGCCAGCACATCAAGCTACCCCAATCTGTCAAAATTCTTTGATAGATTTTCAACTTTACTACAAGTATATAAAAAGGGAGGGAAAATAATCAAAGGGCATCAAAAAATTCATCCGCATCACTGTCAACGGGAAACGTGCCCAAAAGGCTGGCAGCATTGCCACGTTGTATGGCAATGCGGAAAACCTCAAACGGCGCAAATACTCCAATCTCTTTGGAACTTACATATTTGAGCCGTTTGGGGTTGAAACACTAGGGCCATGGGGCCCGAGTGCCCACTTAGTATTCCGAGACATCGCCAAGCGGTTGGTCGACTCATCACGTGACCAGAGGGCTGGCCTATTTTTTGGCCAAAGAATCAGCATTGCCATACAACGTGGCAATGCTGCCAGCCTTTTGGGCACGTTTCCCGTTGACAGTGATGCGGATGAATTTTTTGATGCCCTTTGATTATTTTCCCTCCCTTTTTATATACTTGTGATTTTGTTTTTTTATTGTAAAACATAAAATCAAATAATATACATAACGGAGAAGGCACTTTACTACAAAGTAATAAGGTTCATATTCAATTGGGAAAATTTGACAGATTGCGGTAGCTTGTTGTGCTGGCCTCTGTACATCATATAAATTACAGACATAAATATAGAAGCTTTACAATGGGCGGTCTTCTCGCTAAGAGCGATCTCTTAAAGACAACCAACACAATATAACACACGTGTGTGTAACATAATCTGTTATATTATGTTGTGTGTGTGTACACACAACATAATATAACAGATTATGTTCATATTGAACATAATTATATTATAATTACCTCAACGTGACAAATTCAATACACAGAGAGGTCAGAACGGGCTTTATAACCAGACAATAGAAATAGGCACAGTACAGCTGTTTGCATTACCAATTATATCACACGTAGGCGTCTAGGTTCTATTCATATTGTTCCTATTTATAACCCACAGGCCGGTAGCCTGGGTAATTTATTTATTTATCCATTTATTTCAGGCATCAAGGCCCATACAAAACACATAAAATACAATATTAATATAACTTAAAAATACTATAAATACATACAACATTATAATTACACTAAGAAACTAACTAAACACGAAGTGTCTGCGTCGTGTTTCGCTGATTGGTGTCATGTAGCATGCCACGAAACCAGCGGTACACAACACCTTTCGGCCAGAACTCTTCCATGAGGAACTTCTCGAGATGGTGGGTCAGAACACGCACCACAAACGACTTGAAGTTCGTGTTGTGACGCAACTCCAACTTCTCGACCCTCAAAGTCCAGTTGGTCTTCACACGCAAGTACTCCACGATCTCCTCAACCTTCGTGGAGTGGTGGTAATGAGTGACCAGTACATTATACAGCTAACAAGGCCTGATTCTGAAGTTTTACCTAAATGGCATCGACACGCAAACTAACCATGGAATCAGTACATGATTTTGAAACAAACAACAATACAACACACACATTTTTGGCCTGCTGTGTTTCGTCGATGCGTGGGAGTTCCAGTGTCTTAGGCATCTTCTAGGCACGCTCGTTCCATTATAGACCTCATCCATCGCTTTGCATCAGGCATGATCGAGGTCAAGAGCTGGCCCATACAGCAATTTTAAAAAAACCTACACAAAAAAAATTTAACGCAGGAGTACAATGAATTTTTTTTAGGTTACCTATTTAAAAAAAAAGCTGTTTCATACATTTTGACCGCGTGTTTCACTTTTCTATGTAACATGTTGATTTTTTTTTTGATAACCGACGATACATTTCTACGCTAGGGGGTGTAGACTCATGTCCTGAATTCATGGTCACGCTGTATAGGGGTAGGTAGACTAACTGACAAACATTCGTCAGCAGTAGGTAGGTATACTGTAGGTACAGTCAATCTATTTGTTTGTGAAATTCCAGAGGGAACCAAAAAATAAGACAGTTACACGTACCACTCAGCATACAGCGGTGAGTGTATGTTGTCTGTGCGGTTTCCAAAAGCTTTTTAGGTTCAAGAAATTCCAAATATTTTTCTTTTTTCTAAAATGAAAAATATTTGTGAACAAGGTCTTAAAAATACGAAGGTAGCGCTCGAATGAGGTGCTGCTGGTATACATATTTTGTGTAAATTGATAAGTAAATGTATTGAAGAAACAAAATGGCGGCGTTTGTTCCGAATTTAGACACGCGACAAAAGATCATTGTATAGTATAGTAAATATTTAATTCCATTTAAATAATATAAATTATGGTATCTATATCTAAACAATGGAAAAAACCGTCTTCAATAAAATTCTTCTTTTTACAAATAAATTCGTGGGCGCTCAAAACAAAAAAAAACTAGGACATGCCAATGTCACGCGTCAGAACTTGTCTGCTCAACACAAAGGAATTCATTTAAAAAAAATCGGAGCAAATAACGGTTATAATTAGACTAGAAATTGATGAGCACAAACAAGGGGCTTACAGGACCTAAACGCAAAAAAAAACGCAAGTTTTAGAAACAATAAAAGTACCTATATGATCGACTGCAGTAAACAAAATTAGAAAAATATATGATATTCTTCAGGATATATGCTAGGTAGATAGTGTGTTGAAAACATAATACAACTAATTTGATACGATAGAAAAAAATCATGAAGATACCTCTAAAAACTATCTTTTTACAATAAAAAGCATACTAATATACATACAATCATTATGATTTCTTGTCAGATTATTTTACGAGCAACATACTAAAGCACTAGTGTTTTAATTTTTTAGTCCAATCAATAGATTTTTTGTAAATAGATTTCTTGCCCGTGTCCGATTTCATTCCGACAACGACCGCGCTTTCCCGTCACCGCGCGCGTTCACCCGTCGACGACCGCCGTCGACGACCGCTGTCGACGACCGCCGTCGACGACCGCTGTCGACGACCGCCGTCGACGACTGCAGTTGCCTCTACCGTTGACGCTTGTCACTTGTGTGTTTGCACACTTAGGAACGTTTCCATTCTTATCCCTCGGACAAATACCTCTCCTCCTTTTATAGTATCGATGACAATTTAAATGGTCAGCCCAGAATTTGGCTACGTGTTTGGCACCTTCTATATGGCCCATCAGTTACTGCAGTTCGCAGACAACTGGACACGATATTAAGTGCCCCATTGTTTGTGGAATGCACTACATTAATACACCCTCTAATTTGCCAACATTGTTGACAAGTTTTTGCATTGCTTGTAGCTAAGTTAAGGTAGCGACTATATTTTCAACGTTTTTTATTACGGGAACTGGCCCTCTAATTGTCATGTCCTCGTCGGTCACCGACGGACGCCAAACGGTGTTCTATGTACAGACGCCAGCACATCAAGCTACTACATACAATCTGTCAAATTTCTTTAATAGATTTTCAACTTTAATGCTAAAGCATAAGGTTCAAAGTTGATTTGGAAAATTTGACAGTCCGAATGGCCGGGTTGAGAAGTCCTCTTAAATTTTCAAAGATTTTGTTCTGATGATTACCTACAAAAAATAGCACATCGTAGCTAGTTCACAATGATGTAATTAGTAATTAAATGAAACAGGAGCGATATGTTCGAAGTCCTGACAAACGCTTTCTGACCAGCTGTCACTCTCACAAAGGCGAGTGGATTATCTGAATTTAGGCCGAATTAATCGCATAATCCCCGCTGATGAGACACAATTGATTTTCTTTTGTAATGACCCGCTGGACGCCCCCGCCGGGACGGAGAGATTAAACATTCGTCAGAGATACTACCTACATACTCGGCCCATCACTAACTACATTTGTGTCACTCGTCCTGCCATCGCTTGATGCATGCTTCCCAATATCAGCATCCATACTATATTATCTGTATGTCTGTTTTTAAAAGTTAATAAATAGTTTTGTTAACTGGTAAGTATGTGAAAAAGTGTCATTAGAACAGGACAATAATAATGTACAAAAAAAGGAGCTACGTCTGCCAACAAACTGCTTTGTAGTTTGGCAGAGGTAAATGTAACGTGTAAAATTATTTTTGTGAATAAACACTTTTTCATTTTTTTTTTTTTTAACTCACTTTGCTTCTCAATTTGAATCATTTTGAAGAATAAAGCTAATCCATTGCTTTATATGTTCAAAAAATTTGTCTGCTCAACAACGTAAATGATGCAATAAATGTGTGTTACAATTACCCCACAGGTCTGACTGAATTGTAAGGTATTTTTGGGACATCCACAGCATGGCTTTACAGCATCTAGCACAAAGGGTACAAAATCGTCTAGATAAATACCATGAGTCACTTAAGTCGAAGGTTATTTTAAACTTGTTTGAATAAACCATCAGCCTTCAAAGCAAGAGTGAATAAGCATCTTCTGGGCGTGCCACCATAAGACCTCATACTTCGCTTTCCACCAGCCGAGATCGGGATCAATAGCTGGCCCTTTTTGCAAAAAAAATTGTTTGTCTGTAAAGTCGGTTTACGGACGATAATTTTACGTGATAACGTCATAAGAAAACATCCGATCGTGCCTCTCTATCGCTTGTTCCGCGCTCTCGCTGGCACGTTGGACTCAGGCGGAACGTGACAATGAGTCATGCTTTTTCGTGCGTGCAGCTGGCGTTCGTCGATTTATAAGACGTTATCACGTCAAAAAAAAGAAAGAAATTTACTCAGTGATCGTTAGATTTGGTACCCCTTTTGGTATCTCTAGTGAAACTTATTATTCCTAAGCCTCGCCTTATAAATCCTGAACCAATATCATTACATCAGCTGCAAGAACTCTAGTCACAGGCCTTCCCAAGAATCGCCACAATGACCGACAGCCCGCAGGACAGATAGATGAAAAAAAAAAAATTATGACCATAAACACTTTTGAAACGACCATTTTTCTTTCTTTCTTAAAAAAACTGTTTCTGAGCTTAATTAATTTTAAGGAGAAGATTATAATTTTGTGGTAGGAAGTCTCTTAATTAATTGTTTTAATTGAATTGCGTCCGTAATTAGTACGAGCAGAACGATGAAATGTTTACTTTGAATTTGAAATTATCAAAAGCAAAATATGACTTGGCTAAAACTTCGACATTATAATTTATATTGTTGGGTGTGTTAAACGGCCTTCGAAGTAGGTAAACTTGAGAGTTGGTACGAGTTTCGTTTATTAATTTTCAGACATGTTTTTTTTTTCATTTCAATTGGCCAAGTGCGAAGAGCGAGAACCAAAAATTAGATGACATGTGACATCTTCCAATTTGCACTGGGTCCGCGTGGTATATTAACGCCAAAAAAGAAAGTCTTATGTGCCTATCACACTATCATAACACACTAATATTATAAAGGCGAAAGTTTGTGAGTGTGTGTGGGGCTGTGTTCATATGTTTGTTACTTCTTCACGCTCAAACGGCTTGACCAATTTTGATAAAATTTTGTATGGAGGTAGCTGATACCTTGGATTACCATATAGGTTACTTTTTATCCAGATATTCCCACGGGATCGACATTTACGCGGGTGAAGCCGCGGGGCGCAGCTAGTTTGAAATAAATGCTTTGAATTTGACACTCCTTCTCTTCGAAAGGAGGCCTGTGTCCAAGCAGTGGGAACATTATAGGCTGATTTTAGTATACTAAAATGCTTTAAACAACTGGCCTATGTGGACGAGTTGCCTATAACCCATTATACCTAAGTAGCGAGTTGTTCTAAGTATACCCACAAAGACAAATGAGCGTGCATCGTTCTGTACTAGGTACACATGAACACAAAGGGTCAAACGATGCTGACTGCCGCCGGATGCCTCACAAAGATTTGTATTAGAAGCATCCTTTGTTAACTCATTGTGGAGCTAACAAAAGACTTACAGACGTACAATCGAGAACAGTGTGGCTTGTTAACAAAATGAGCTCATCTCTTGAGACGTTTGGAATGGATTTAGTTTGTGGTTTGTGTGCGTTTAGATACAGTCGTTTGCTGCGACGATGTTCGCAGTACGATTGGTAGCTGAATCACAGGATACTTAATAGTACTACGTACAGAAGGGACACTCCCTTCCCCGCGCTTATATCAGATACCGCACCTCACCCCGCACTTCGAGGTATTCGTCGCCGACTCTTTAGCAAGGGCGCTCGCGAACCGCAGCGATGTACTGCTGACACGAACACACAATTTGCGATTTAAAAGTTTTATTTGAGCTTTAATCACGATGCACGATGGTTGGATATTGTGATGCTTTTCCGAATTCGTATTTACACAAACTGTTTGTAAGATTTCGCATTTTAATACCATGCGATTTAATAACCGATTATTTACAGATAAGTCATTTAAACTCAACTATTTTAGTGTTTTTATTTCATTACAAACCCGACTATATAAATAAACAATTGGATTACAAGGTCACTTCCACGACTACAAGGTGCCCCGACACAATTCGCTTTCCGCGCACATTTTTTACGCTACGCACGACAGCCAACCCTACTAGATTTCACGCACACATTTGCACGTACACAAACGTCATTTTGTTATGTAGCAGCTATAGGTAATTATTTTGCGAGCATTGTATGGAGTGTCCGGGGTGTAGCTGAATTAGATAGATCGTTGCCGAGTATCGAGCTGAATGGAGTGCCATTGGAGAGGCCTAGATCCAGGACTGGATTGCTGTAGGCTGATGATGATGAAGATACAGCTGTCCTATTAGAATTTGGTCTTTTATTCAGATATTTTAGTCGCGGAATCTGAGTAGAAAGAGGAGTTAGACAATAACATCTCACATCAGAGGGTTGTCTGCTATTTTCAATGACTGGTTAATTTGACAACCATAACATGGCAACGCCATTACTATTGTGCCAAAAGTTCGTGATCTCCTAAATGCAAAATGGCGTGTCAGTGTTTAAAAGAAATGTAAAAATAATAGGAGATTACGACTCATCATTATGTAACGAGGTTAACAAATACGAAAAAAAAATTCCTGTCCGATTAAATGTCAGTGGCACGCCATCGGAAAATCATAATGACTCTTTTTAAATTAGGAAATTACCAAAACTGACAAACTAGATAATCACGTTGTCAATGATCGGCCATCCTGACAAAATTGCGTAAGCGGACTTGGGCCCCAGTGGGGAAATTACGTACCTACTCACACATAAAATGGCAATCGATCGCTATGTGTTTCAGTTTGACAGTTCAACCACATTCATTGCGTTATTAACATTGTTGACTTAAAGAATTTCTCAAACATATTGAAGTAGTGGATGTCAAAATGAAAGCCTTTGCAATCGATTGCCACTTTATCTCATGCTCTAAATATAGCATTTCTTTATCATGCACATTTGTTTTTCCAACTCACTTTAGACGCTGGCTTAGTCGACATAGTTGTTGCTTGCCATTTATAAAAAAAAGAGTAAAATAAAAATCGCAAAAAGCCAAAACTAATTTGTGATAACAATTCAAATACTTAGTGGTTACTGCATTGTATTTCGTTAAAACTTTAAATAGGGATGAAAATGTTATAAATTAAATATATACCAAAAAAAACGTACTTATCTATTTTTTTAAATTTTCATTTAAATTTTTAGTTTTTGCTTATTGCTTTATTGTTGGGCCCCAAACTCCTGGTAGTTGAAGGAACCATGGGAGTCTGACAAAACCCTCCTTTCTTCCCAAAAGGAGATTCGTGAGGATTTCCCCACATAAAAAAACGGGGCCCTCGCGGAAGCTCACCACACTTGCTTGGTAAATTAATAAGCACAACCAGTTTTGTTTTTGAAAAATCGCCTCTGCAATATTCCCTTGAAGGTTTTCGTCGAGGGTCTTGGAGAAATTTTATTGTTGTTTTCTATTCATACATAAAGGCAGCCATGTTGTTCTAAGTTTAAAGAAGTTCTTTGATGATTACAACTGGCGAAAATTCGAACCTGTTCAAAGTCTGTGTGACTGAATAGGTTGTTGGTAGTTCAAAGAATTTCCTGATTCGTATGTTTATCTGATAACGAAATTAAGTAAAACATAGATTTATTCTAACCTATAGGATGAAACTAGGATAGTTCAAAAATTCAAAAATCAAAAAACGTTATTTGTAAAACTGTAGTAAGTGAAGTAAGTAGATAAGAAACGAAAGTACCAGCTACTTTCGGTTTTAACTGACTTCAAAAAAAGAAGGAGGTTATAAATTCGGTTGAATATTTTTTTATCTGCTTTATGAAAAGTAAAAAACATTATCTCGTATCATTACGTCATATGAGGTGTCTATGGGGCAATTTATCTTTTTAATCTTTGTTTTTTTTTCTCACCTATTTTTCATGTTTTTTTTTAATGCCTGAATTGTGTCCTTTTGTTGCACTAAATAAACGTTTTATCTATCTATCTATTTTTAATATTGCCAGAAATGTAGAGGTCCGCAAAATTCGCTAATAGGTACCTATTCGCGATTTTTGCGGACTTCTACATATTGGGACATCTATCCCACAAAGGGGATAGTTGTTAAATCCTTAGAAATTACGTTTGGGATAGATGACCCACCAAGAAATAGGACAATTATCCCGCCAAAACTTTGATCGCCTATGGCTTACCATGCAATCGCACACAGACATGCGAAACGGTCTACTTAGTGGTAGTTGGAGAGTCTTTCAATAGACAAATAAAATAGCACGCTATTCATCCACGAAACTAGGGTAATTACAATCGGGGCAACTATGTCCCTAGGGCATCTATCCTGGTTTTACCCTATTTATGGAGGCTCAAACCGAAAATATCTGGAATCTTAACAAAAAAATATAGTCTTCAACACTACCCTTGCGTTTGATAGGTCCTTGATAGACATATTTTTTAACAAATATCTCGAAATAATTTGAAAACGGACGTCACGAGAGGTGGTGGAATTAGGGGTCATTGACCCGTCTGTTTATTTACAGAATACATTCTTCAGTACATACAGGGTGAAATTTTAATCACCGTTTTTCTCTTAAGGGGTCATTGTACTCATCATTATGAACAACTTTTAGTAGGTACGGGACTAAACCTGAAATCGTGAAAAAAAAATAAGCTGTTCCGTATCTACATTTATGTTCGCATAATTCGTCAAAATGTAGGGAACAGCTGATTTTTTAAAAATAGAATTAGAAATTGTGACATCGTGCGGTCGCCTTGCTCCTGTCTGCGAAATCCTTTACGGAGTTTCAATAGAACTGAACTAACAAACAAACTGAGAACTATTTCTTAACCAAGGACGTGCGACCTGACGTGCATAAAGAAAATGTTTTTAATTTTGGAAGAACAACCTGACAATGAAAACGATGATTTTGACATAATAACAATGTAAACTATGATAGCTAAAAAAGTTGAAGACTGTGTCGCAGACAAGCCTAGCGCAGTACGGAGTTTCTAAAGAATAACCCCCTTATTCATAAAACTTATTAAACCTATTTTACTTAAAATGGGGTTTGTCTCTTTCTTACACACAGAAATGACAACGTGACAGATAAAGACAAACGTTCTATAAACCTATTTTAGCTATAATAGAGATAAAATAGGATTATGAATAAGGGGGTTAGAGGTTAACTCAGACTGGGTTTGTTTACACTGACGTAGAGGCTGACTTACCAGACATTCGTTTGTATGTTTGCAGAAGAAAAAGAAGAAGAACGTAGAAAATACTTTTATTTAGCACAGGCTAAAGGAACACAATATACACTAATATTATAAAGGCGAAAGTTTGTGAGTGTGTGTGTGTTTATATGTTTGTTACTTCTTCACGCTCAAACGGCTGGACCAATAGCTGACACCCCAGATTAACATATAAGTTACTTTTTATCCCGAAATTCCCACGGGACCGACTCTTATGCGGGTGAAACCGCGGGGCGCAGCTAGTAAAAAGTGTAAAGTGCATTCTGAGAAATTAGCAGGAAAAATGTCTCATTTCAGCAAAAACGCCAGGCTGTTGCCTGACGCTGGTTTTCAACTGTACAGAAATTAAAAAAAAAAAAGTTAAAATAATGCAGATAAAAATTAACATGAACAACATTATACTGTAGGTAATCCCTGATTTACCATAACAGTGAAAGAACTGAAAAATTAAAAAAAAATAATTAAAATAGATCACTCCGTGCAGTGAAATGTTTTCAGTGTTTCGAATAAATTAAACGAATATTTACCACAGAAGCGGTCGCCTTATTGAATTAGAGATGTTTCGTATCATCCACCCTTTATTTGTTTCCAGAATTAAACGACCCCACTCAAAGACTCCATATTTACCCATTCACGGTTGTCCAGTGCAATTTGAATTTACATTTGTCGAAGTTTTTGGTCAATAGATTGAATGGGTCAACTAATTGCAAACAAAGCTTACTTGGCAAGCATGTTCTTATGATAAGACTTACATTGAATTTCCAAAAAGGAAATCATCATAATTCTCCTGCCCTCCCTCGAGTCTTTGGTCAACTGGACCCACGGGTCCAGTTCGAGTGGGTCCAGTTGACCAAAGACTCCCTCATCCCAATTTAATTAGAGTCGGCGTAAAATGTCTTTTTTTTCCATGCTTCTTTATTAGTCGTCATCTCGGTAGTCACCCCCTTTCTAACCATATTATCATTCACAAAGTCCATCCATCGCTTTTTGGTATAAAAAAAATAATCAGAAATGGATTCAATATTATAAATTAAATTTAGGGTAACTGATTCATATTATCTCGCGTGAGCTCGTCGCTTCAGCGATTTGGGCAAATTGATTAGAAAGTACTTAATTATGTACAGTCAACAAAAGAGATAAATATGCAGGATTGTAGACTAAAATTTAATTTGATAAATAAACTGTTTGTTTTCTATTAATAAAATTAAATTTTATTCGAGAATATCCATCGGTTTCGTACTAAACTTCAACTATATCCGACAATCCTGCATACTTATCTCTTTTGTTGATTGTACATAAGTAAGTACTCTGTGCTACAGTTAAAACCAAGGAAACTGACCAACTGGATTCTGAAAGGTTAATCAATACAAAAAAATACTGACATGATATCCAATCCAGGCTATTTACTGTTGTGATTGGTTCAAACTCAAACTCAAAGCATTTATTTCAATTACACCATTTATAGGCACTTTTGAGTGGTCAAAAGAGTCAGTCATTCAGAAAGTTGAAGCTCATTATGCCCATTCTAAAGCGTAGTGGGTTCCTATGGAGAGGAACGGGCAAGAAACTTCATGGTCACTTTTATAAATCATATTGTGAGATCATTATTGTTGAATTTATAATTATATGTGAGAACGATGTAAAAAACGCATCCAGACTACAAAAAGAAACAAAAAAAAATTAAAAAAAACACCGAGTGTGCTTATGACCACACGACTGAAGTGAAACTTCAAACGTATTTGGCTATGAGAGGAAGAGAGAAAGAAAAAGTGCGCGCGCACTGCTTTCTCTTGCTTATATCCCCCACTCAACTCCCGTTCGCCACACCCGATCACACTTTTCGTAACGCTTACGTCACGCGTTCGCCAGCTTACTCCCCAAGTCAAGCGTGCGTAAAGAAGTTTCACTTCAAAAAAAAAAAAAAAATAAGCCGTGGCAACTAAGAAATTACCAGGTCCAACTGGCAGCGTCCTTTCACGAGCACGACGCATGGACCAGCACCATTAATTAGCTCAACCATTTTGAAGGGAACAAATTAATGAAGTGACAAACACGCCTCCATCAGCGAGAGATTCGAGTGAGCATGACATACTCTCAGCCGCAGCCGCACATTCAAGTCAATGAAATTAATATTAAGAGCCAATCGAATCACTTGACATGAGATTTGAGAATCGGTAACGGGCATCGACATTTTCCGTAACAGGGCGGCCAGAGCGAGCTGCATCTTTGACATCAAAATTCCCGGACTGAAAACGTTGAACCACCTTTGTGCTACTCTTACTGACATTACGTTAAGTCCATAAACGTCACATATTTTTTTCGCGGCTTATGTCGCATTTTTTCTTTTTTGTAATAGGTAAAACTTCGGAAAGAAAAACAATTGAAAATTGGCGAGAAATCGTTTTTTATTTTTCTTCTTTAAAATGACATCTATTTAATAGTTTCAAAACCAGCCAGATACAAACAGTACCTACAGCCAAAGATATTTTACTACAACTATAAACTTATAAAAAATGAAAAATAAAAAATAAAAACTTTTTTACAAAAAAAAACCAACCCACTTCAAAAAAAAAAACACTACAAAGTGACCAATAACTAATTTCGGTTTTTTGACACCGACTTCCAAAAGTGTTCTTTTTTGAAGTTGGTTGTTTTATTTTTCGGAAAAAAATTTTACTTTTCACTTTTTAGTTGTACCTACCCCACACAAATTCAATTAACACTAGTGTATTGAAGAATTGAAGACACCGACTAGAAGAATCATCAACATTCGCATGGAAATGCCGGAGATGCAGTATATTTATGCATATAACTTCGTACATAAGAATAATTACCTAATGTATTAGGTATATACTAAAACCTTCCTGAAAGTATGTATATCACACTAGTGAAAGAATTATCAAAATTGGTTCAATAGTTTTTAAGAAAATCGCGGACATACAAACATACATTATACGGGTCGAATACAGAACCTCCTTTTTTGGAGTCGGTCAAAAACACAAAAAATCTTTCCCCGACCTAACATAATCCTTCTACCGGCGTTAAAGTGTTTCAGATAAATGTAATCGGATTATTTCACAGATTTCGTTCCCTCAGTAGCTAAAGTCGGCGCATATTTCGGTCTTAACTCTAATAAATTGTAGTCAAGCCTTTAATAAGATTAAGTATGCGAAAAAATTTTACTGCACAATAATTAATTATTCGTATTTCGATTCAAAGGTCCTGAAAATCCGTTTCTGCTCACAAGTAATAGTATTATAACAACACATAACATCACGCCTGGGTTTCCCTGAACGAAAGGTTTGGCTGAAGCTACATTAGGCCACGACGCGACCTGCGACACTTGAGCGATTAAAACAAATAAATGAATGCTCACGTATATGGCTACACTGCGCATCAAATATTATTAGCGATCTTTGATTTCTTTATGCGATAGGAACAACATTACTGTAATCACGGCATCGGCTACATCAACATATCAGCGAAATTGAAGCGAATTTACTAGAAAATTTCTCACTTGCACGTCTAGTTGATAGTGCTACTACAAATGCGTGTGGCTACATTATGCGTATAGTAAACCGCGATGGATAATTTGATAGCATATGTACTGTAGCCACGTCATCGCTGAATATACGCCGGATTTTCGCTTATAATGTAGCCATATCATGTTTATCTCGTTTCGCTCTTCAAGTCTCATCGCAAATCGCTGAATACTGTAGCCTCAGCCTTTAGTAGAGTTGTACCTTACCTACAGGGTGAAATTGAATTCATGGGCATCCTTTTAAGGGGTCATTGTAATCATCATTATGAACAACTTTTACTATGGGACCAAGACAGCTCTTCCATACATTTTGACGAGTTATGTGAACATAAATGCAAGGAACAGCTGATTTTTTTTCGCGATTTTAGGCTTAGTCCCATAGTAAAAGTTGTTCATAACGATGAGTACAATGACCTATTAAAAGGATGCCCATGAATTTAATTTCACTCTGTATAGTGGACCCACATTTCGCCAGTTATCTTTCATCATCATCATCATTTTAGCCGAAAAACGTCCGTACGTGCTGAACATAGGCCTACCTCAACATTCATCCCTCACGTCTGCGGAGTTATTCTAGATAGTTTAACTTGACCGTGTATAGTAAAATATTTATTTCGTAAAACAAATTGATTTCCACACAGCTTGTAGTAGAACCATCTACGTTAACTAATTACTTATCCTCATTGTTGATGGCAGAAACTTAAAAGCATACCCATACCCAATATATTAAGGCAGTTTGTACATCGAATTACGAATACTTTTCCTATTCAGACGAAAGGAAAAGCAAACATTTCAACCAATGTTCCCTAATTGAATAAAGAAGAAGAATGTTCTATGTAGGTATCATGGCTATGTTGCATCAGTGCTGCGTTACGGCCTAGTGATTTGGGGAAATTCAGTAGATGTGAACAGAGCATTTATTGCACAAAAAAAATGTGTCAGAGCTGTGTATGGAGCAGAATATTTGGAGCATTGTAAGCCGTTATTTAAAGCACTAAAAAATCTTCCACTTCCTTGCCTATATATTTTTGAAATTTGCATGTTTGTAAAAAGGTATTCGCACATGTTCCCATTGTATGAACACATTTCTAAAAGAGTGAAAAGCAGAAGCCCAAATAAATTACTTGCACCTAGCCAGAGACTACATCTTTACAGCAGGAATTCCAATTGCATGGCAATCAAAATATTTAACAATTTACCCCCACACATCAGAGTGTTGCCAACAAATAAATTTAGAGGAACAATATTTGCTTGGCTTTTAGACAACTGTTTCTATTCAGTTAATGAATTTTTAAATTATAAATTTTGACATTACTTACTTACATTTTATCAATACTTACTTTGTGTGTGTATGTATACCTATTGACTTGTACTGTTTCTTTTTTGTTTTGACATTATAAATGAATATAAAATTGTGCACATAAAACTTGACATTGTATAAAAATTACCAATTTTCATCTTAGGGTTTCGATGACAAACTAACTAGGTCATATGATTATATTGTTACGGCCTAAAATTTGGCCACTTTGCATATGTAAGTAATTTTAATATTTCTACACCGGCAACGGTAGTGTATGTGAAACTGTTTATTTATTAAGATCTTAATGTACCATATACTCAGAAATAAATACCTATATAATAATAATAATAGGTAATCGACACTCTTTTGATAAATACTTTTAGGCTGGCCGCATACGTCCGGTTTCCTGATTCGGAATAAAGCGCCTCTCTGGGCCACCACTGCTCTAGCAGCTCTATGTAGTACCTAAGTTTTAATAACCTAACCCACACAAATTCATTTAACACTAGTGTATTGAAGAATAAATTGAAGACACCGACTAGAAGAATCATCAAAATTCGCATAGAAATGTCGGAGATGCATTACATTTATGCATATAACTTCGTACATAAGAATAATTACCTAATGTATTATATACCAAAACCTTCCTGAAAGTATGTAGATCACATAAAATTCATGAGTTTTTGAGAAAATCGCGGACATAGAAACATACATACATACGGGTCGAATACAGAACCTCCTTTTTTGAAGGCGGTTAAAAAAATACCCTGACAAGTGTTTATTACTTAACTTAACTGAATCACAAACATTAAATTACATTTACAACGTAATCAAGTCTCAAAGGGTAACAAGACTTAGAAGTTCAAAGTAGCCACTAAGCTCCCCTCCCCCCTACCCACCTAACAAGTTCGCAAACAGGTCTACAAATTACCTCGACCTTAATTTCTAACCTTTTCGAGGTCTCGATGGCGTTAAAAGGAACGTCAAAGAGTGTCACGACAAAATCCGAAAAATGTGACCTGTATTTTCCAAACATTGATAAAAAAAAACCACGAGAATGACGATAAAAAGGTAAAGATAAAATAAAGTAGTTTTAGTTGTCAAGGCAACTAAATCGGTAAAGGTCACTTTTACCAACTTCTTAAGCCTTGTATACACGGGGACGCTGAAATTCGTCACATGTCTTTCGATTTTTTACCAATGATTATGACCACAGAACAGTTAAAACTTATTTTATCTGTTCTGTGATTATGACGACATTTCAAAGTCAAAGCATTTATTTCAAATAGGCAAAGGCACTTGTGAACGTCAAAATTTACAATGAAATAGAATTGATTTTAGTCGCCCCTTCCAAACGGTAGTTTTCAAGAATGGGCAAGAAACTCCACCGTTACTCTTTTAAAATGTTTTACACTATTTTTGTGTACATTAATTATACATATAATTATATTGTGAAGACATCAAAACCAACTGGCACTGGGCCGCGTGGAGGCCACTTCCTCTCGAAGGGAGGAGGCCTGTGTCCCATCAGTGGGAACATTAAAGGCTGATTATGATGACAAGGCATTTTGTTGTAACATGAAAGTGTGTATCCGAATGTTTCGATATATGTAACACTACAAAAGGAGACGTTCTCTGAAAAAAAAAAAAACGCATCATTTTGGTGGCATAATGACATTTTACTCTTATGACTTTGACACTCAGTGTAATAAAAGATCTTTTCACGTAGGTATTGTAGATAGGTGCTTGTAATAATTTCTGATACTATGTCAGCAACTAGAAGCAATTCCTGTGGGTCCAGTTATTTTGTCCGCAGGTCACTACAATTTTATGGAACTATATTTTCTATCACCAAAATTTATATTTGTCATCAAGTTGTATCACCTAATAAATAGATCTATCGCCACGATATATTTGTATCACCTAATAAATAGATCTATCGCCACGAAATATTTGTATCACCTAATAAATAGATCTATCGCCACGAAATATTTTCGTTCTCAGATAGCGGGGCTCCGTCGACATAGGATGCAAGAGCGAGCGAAGGGCACCCCGAGGTTCGGTTTGGTTAGGTCACTTGCATTGTTTGGTGACTACATTTTGGTGACAGATCTACTATTTGGAGGACAAACCCTATTATTTAAGAAACACAAAACTAATTAAATTGGTGATAGCTTAAATGATACCCCAATTTTATCGATATTGCCCTGTCAAGGAGTTTGTGTGTTGCCAATAATACGGAACAAAGTGTAGCACTGTAGCTAGTAATACTTTTTTGATACTTGAAAAATAATATGTTGTTTTCTTTGCAACAATTTATTTTTGTTTTTCTTCAAATCAATTTATTTGCTACTAACTAATGCGTTGCAATGCTTTTTTTTTAATATGGATGTCACGTGATCAATTTTAAACGTTAATATCTCTGAAACGTGACGCTTTACGGGGTTTGGTCCTATTATGTTTTCTGTTGGCATCGATGTCGGCTATCGATTTATATACGTTTCATGCGACAGGTAAGTATGCCAGGCGCCATATAAAAATCTTCATTCCCACTGACTTATACAGTGTGTCCGGACATGGACTAGCGATATTCTAAATACTTAAATATAAGCTACTAGCTGCGCCCGCGGTTTCACCCGCATAAGTGTCGATCCCGTGGGAATATCGGGATAAAAACTATCCTATGTCCTTCCCCGGGACTCAAACTATCTCTATACCAAATTTCATCTAAATCGGTTCAGTAGTTTAGGCGTGAAGAAAAGACAGACAGACAGACAGAGTTACTTTCGCATTTATAATATTAGTTTGGATTTTAAAGTACAATTACACTATAGGCTTGGGTCCAATACACTTCCCCGCTATGTGGCAGCCATTTTGTTTTTTTTTGTTGAAATATGCTCTATGCGAGTACAAAAAAAATCATATATTTCAAAGATTTAGTCATACTGAGATAAAAATAGGCTTATTCGAAAGGCAATAATATTGTCTACCGTCTGCATTACAAAGCTATGTGTTCACAATTCCATAACTTTTGAAAAAAAATGTGAAAGTCGAAAAAAGAAACAAAAAATTATGCAATTCAACCAATAATTGTTATTTACTGGGAAGTGTATTGGACCCAAGCCTATAGTGTAATTGTACTTTAAAATAGCTTATATTTAAGTATTTAGAATATCGCTAGTCCATGTCCGGACACACTGTATATTATTAGTTCAATTGCACTTCAAAAGGAGCAGGCATTAGGGATTTTCAGTTGGCTGACCGATTAAACTATGGGCCGGTATAAAATGTCTAGTGCACGTTGAGTCAGTAATATCGTAAGCCACTCCCTCCCACTACTGGGACACAGTAGCAGTGCAGTGGTGGCTCAGTGTATACGAGTTGTAGGTTGTGAGTTCGAACCTGGGTAGGCACTTTGAGTATTTGATTTCACACACCCATTGCTCTCCAAACGGTGAAGGAAAACATCGTGAGGAAACCGGCATGTCCTAGAACCAAAAGTTTGAAAACATGTGACATCCACCAACCCGCACTGGGCCTGCGTGGTGTATTACGGACACAGAGAGGTGACCTGTGTCCCAGCAGTGGGAACATTATAGGCTGATTATGCTAAGGGACAAAGGCCTCCTCTCTGAGAGGCCGTAATCCACCACGCAAGCCCAAAGTGTGAAATGAATTATGTTTGTTCATATCTAAGTTTTTGATAAAGTATCAAGACATGCCGTCGTCTCTTTAATTTATCATAACAGAGGCTTCATTATTGTTAATTGCCTCTCCGTGTGGTTAGTATCACTCACATTAAATTACATGTTAGGCTTAATTCACTCCTGGCAATTTCTTCCACTAATAGCTTTTGTAATGTATGCCGTACATTATTCACCTGGCTCGACGAGAAATTCCCGCGCCGAGTAGACTAGTACTTATCGAAAGTAATTAACTCATATAGATAGCCCCAAAAAGACATAGGTAAAGATATACGAACAAGGCACCATTTTATTGTCAACAACCTTTGATTGTATCCACCCTATAGGAATAAGACATAGTAGTTATACAATTTATTTTACCAAAACAAAGTAATCATTTTGTCCTAAAAACATCTATAAGTAGATTACCTTGTTTTGGTCATAGGGTGTCCTATGATCAAAACAAGGTTATCTACATAATATAAATCTCACAAATATGTATACAGTAATCATTCAATAACAAGGCAAACAAATCTAAAAGTTCAATGTATCCCCATATCACATTTTCTGTGTCGGAGATTCGCCGGAAAAAACAGTAGAGAGCAGTGGTGGCCTAGTGGTAACGACCGCGACTTACGAGTTGTAGGGCGTACGTTCGAACCCAGACAAACGCTTTATTTTGTGTAAATTATTTCATCACCACTGCTCTCAAAACTGTGAAGGATAACATCGTGAGGAAACCGGCATGTCCTAGAACCATAAACTCGAAGACATGTGACATCTACCAACCCGCACTGGGCCCGCGTGGTATATTATAGCCCACTCCCTCTCGAACAGAGGAGGCCTGTGTCCCAGCAGTGGGAATAATAAAGGCTGATTATGGTGATGAAACAGACAGACAGACATTTTTTTTTATAAGTTCCGTATATATATTATACTTTCATATGCATTTAGAAAAAAGCTGTTATTTTAACATTACATACAGACACTATTTGTATTTGTATGTATGAATGTATAGCAGATAATGTATGTCGCCTGAAATAAATGGTTTTTATAGGATATTTTTGCCTCTCGTCGCGGCGACAAACTTTCCTCGTGTAAATGGGCCTAAACTGACAATTTGATAAAGCCCCAATAATTTAATTAAACGGCTCTCGTGCGTAGGTAATTTTGAAGGTGTGTACCCCTAGCCGGGTACACGTAGATCCGTTTAAACCCATTTGTTTATTTAATTAGGTTATTACGCTACAGTTTTGATATTTTAAAAGGCTTACACAAAAAGGGTTGTTATTAATCCTGTGAAGCGTAGAGTGTTGCACACGTAATAAATTGTAGGTTGTAAGGTAAATTAGATTTGTTCGTATCCGGATCCAAAAGATATTTAACCGGTCAAGCGGCGCGGTTCGCCGATCGGCGACGAAACAATAGAAAATCAATTGTGTCTCATTAGCGGAGCTTGACAGATTAAGACGACCAACATACCTACAGCTACAAATGCAAGCATAAGCATAATCAGCTTATTTTGAAAAATAATGTTTTTTTTTTTTAAAGAACATCTTTGCAACATTTATTTTTTATTTTTCTTATATTTATAACGGTGTTATGGTTTAACGTTATTATTCTTAGAAACGCCAAAGACAAATAACATCACAATCAGCCTATAATGCTCCCACTGCTGGGACACAGGACTCCTCTCGGTGAGAAGGAGTGGACTGTAATCCACCGTGCGGGACCAGTGGGGGTTGGTAGATGTCATATGTCTTCGAGTTTTTGGACGGTGAAGGAAAATAACGTAAGAAAACTTGCTGGTTTTCTCACCATATTTTCCTTTACCGTTTTGAGAGCAGTGGTGATAAAAAAATTGACAAAGTAAAGCGCCTGCATGTCTGGGCTCGAACCTACGACCTAAAACTCGTAAGCCCACTGCTCTATATAAATTCAAAATATATAATAAGGCTAAAGAAAAAAAAAAACAAAACACCGTGGTATTTGTAATAACTCTACCCAAAATACTTCACCCCGGGGATCGATGGTACCCTCCTTAAAAATAAAATACAATATGGTTAATAAAACATGCTTTGACTTACTTAGTTCAACCAATCTTGATGTGTTGATATCTACACCGCAAGTTGTTAACCTGTAACAAAATATTTTTCATTAATTCATTAGACATATATTTTTATCATTTAGTTCTTTCGTGGATCTTGGAGCTATCTAACGATACAATTTATTTATTTGTTTAATACATTAAGCATACAAAAGTAGAGGAGGACTTAACGCCATAGGCATTTTTACCAGTCAACCTTTGGGTGATGTAGAGACAAACAGTGGCCCAATCCATAGAAGAAGCACCGGGCGCCGGTGGATGCGCAACGATCTCCGGCCGCCTTAGGGTGAGGCCTGCAGGCAACATACTTGGGGAGTTTGTTGCCTGAACAGTGAAAGGCCCGAGACGGCGGTGCGCCGTGTTCCGCGCGCGCCTCTCTCTAGGGGAATGATGGCCGTTTGCGGCCGCTGAGCGGGGTCCGCATGGATTTATGCGGGCTAACACCTGGCCGGGGGATCGCGAAGAAATGCGCAAGCGCTCCAGTACCCCGGATAAAGGTAGCAGCAAGACACCGTGTGGTTTTAGTCAGTAAGAGTCTGACAGACCCCTCCGACCACCCCAGGGTGGTGGACATCCATGAGGATTTCCACACGAAAAAAAAAAGTAGCGAGAATGGAGAAATAAATATTTATGAATTTTTTTTTTACATATACCTATAATTTATTTAACATATATGTCAACAACGCATTCTCTCCTATTTCGGCCACATAATACGCAGGGGCGATGAAAGTTTGGAAAAACTGATTGTGGTTGGGAACACCGAAGGCAAACGATCGCGCGGTCGTTCACCAACACGATGGACCGATCAGGTGAAGGAATCATCGTCCTCTAAATTCTACACGGTGGTAAGAGATGCACTGGACAGAAACCGGTGGAGGCGGATCATCCGCAACAGATGCAACTCCGAAGCTGACCACGATCCTCAGACATGAGGGGCCGACTACAGAGAGAGACATAATTTATTTGGTGTTTAGAATAGAATGGCTGTGGATTGAGAACTCAGATGATATAGCAAACGTAGAGTTATAGGCGAAGTCAAACATATTCTAGGCCGCAATCCTAGAGCAGGTTAACTTAAGCACTATTTACACCATGTAAGTTTTATGCCTGTTACATGTAATACAATTAAATCAAAATATGACTTGCATCATATCAACACTGTTCAAACAGTGCAACTTTTATTGTTGCTTGAGGCAAATAAATCGCACCACGCAAATCAGGCTCTACACTCGTTATTTTTCAAATTTCTTGCCTGTGGCATACAACAAATTTAAAGCGACTTATACTTAGCATGAACTCTAACTCAAAGTATTTATGTCAATTAAACCATATACAAGCACTTTTGAATTTTCAAAGAGTCGGTCAGTTAGTCAGAAGGCTGAAGCTAGTTGCCCATTCCAAAACGTAGATATCTATGGAGAAGACCGGGCAAGAAACATGCCACAGCCAATTAAATCGTACCGTGTAAAACAGGCTCTAGATACTGCGGTGCCTACTAAATCACTAGTCGCCCAAATCTGGTCTAACCAAGTGTGAACAAACGATGTCGAGAACGCCCATCTTCGGACAAATTCGCCCAGCTTCGTTATTTCGAGTACTCCAATTATCTCATCTCATTCGGAAACTCGACACTAGCTTTCCAGCTTCCATCAACCAGTGCTCCGTCGTCCTAACAATGAGGTAAATAACGTGTCGTGTGAAGTCATCCGATTACCCGAATGCGGGCTAATGACCAACTTAGCTACGTAATTACGCTATTAAGATGAAATTACGCTGATAAATTCGAAAACAAAAACCTTTAAAAATGACCCGTAATATAATTCATTTGTTAAAGTACATTCAAGTGAGAAAACAAATCGTTTGTGCTATCATTAACGACCACTAAACCGAAGATTGATAGTTCTGCCGAAAAAGGTTGCCGTATAAAAATATTGTCTATGGCTATGTCAACAGGAAGAGTAATAGCATTAAACCTATTTCAGTTTTAGTGTCTCCGTGTAATAAATATTTATTCAGTTATTCAATTGTTCGGATTAGATAGTAAAAAGCCACTTCATGGATTGCGCTGGAGTGTTTGGTAGTGGTCGGATATCAATCTGAATAGTTTCGCATAATAGGTGACCACTGGTGTTGAGTGGTTTTAATAGTGATCGAGTATTGGTCATTTAGGCTTTAGCGTTAGATTGTCATGCCGAAAGCTTTGTATTTATGCGTTTAGGCTTATGTTAAATGCTACTAATATTAATGGTGTAAGTCTATTTGTTGATTAGAACTTTTTTATAAAGCAATGGATCGACGGGTTTTTTTTGCATGGAGTTAAGTTGTTTAGGGCTTGAAGAGACATAATATAGAATACTTTTTATTCCGGAAAAATCCCCTTCATCCAAACCTGAGCCAAGTGCTACATAGAATGCTTTATATATACAGGGTGTCCCTGGAAGTATGGATCAAATCGAATAGGGGCGTGGGCAAGCTCATTTCTCAACTGCAGTTTGACGCTAAGCTACACAAAGACAACCGACGAAAGGGTAGGGTATGTCCCACGGCTCAATTTAAAACCACACTCCCTAAGAGATTCTTTTGCTTCCTTGGGCATTATCTTTATAACAAACTGAATAAATTCCTAAACCTATATCCAAAAACTCGATCAAGCTGTATTAAAGAAATAAAAAAATACTTAAAAACCCTAGACTATCATAAAACTGAGAATCTTTTGACTGTTCTAAAATAAAACAAATTTTGACCAATCCCATACATACATAGCTGTTCCTCACCACCTTGAAAAACAACTCTCGCTGCACTCACTCCACAAAAGTCACCTTCACTCATACACTGCTCATCTGAATTACTTACATACATCTCCTACTTGTCTAACACTTCACACAAGATAAACACTCACTCACACATCGTTCCACAACATGACTCAACAACTTCTGCATAATTATAGGTAGGTATTTTTATTTTTATTACTTTTTCTTTTATTTATGTTATGCACATTGTTTAACTCTTACATGGTTTTATTTTTTGTTATGCATATTGTTTAACTTCGACTCTTGCACGGTATCTCTGTAAAAGCTAATTCTAGCCGTGGAAGGGGCCTGGTGACCTGTAACACAGGTTTTTCCCAAAAACCTATATCAGGCACCAGTCTCTCACAAAGTTGGAATATAGCTGAGACATTCTTTGTACCATTAACTTTAAGTCGGCTTTGTGAAGAGAGAATAAATGATAAATTATTATATATTATTATTATTATTATTTCCAAACTTTTTAACCCTGAGAATGTCAGTGAATTTTTTTACGGTTCAAAATTTATGACCGATATTAATTTTTTTTTCAATCACTTCGCTTAGAGTTCAAAGAAATTAATCATAAAAAATACTATTAGGGCTATGTAAAAAAAAAAAATTAATAGCCCTGATAGTTTTCACGAATTCGATCTTTCTTCTCTTTTTTTTAGTATTTTTTTTTTAGTTTTTTTTTTAGTATTTTTTTTGCTAAAACGTTTGGAAATGACCTTGCCCACGTCCCTATTCGATTTGATCCATACTTCCTGGGACACCCTGTATAACCGCGGGCAAAAACTATTATTTTATATAATATAGAGTGGTTTTTTTATTGAACTTTCTCACAGTTTTCCAACTCGGTTTTCTGTCTCAAAAGTGGCAGAAATCTTTAATCTATTGTGTTCTACTAAAGTTTAAAGAAAAGTTAAACTTTTATCTGTTCAGTGGGTAGAATTTACTTTCCCATAATTTATTTATTATACAAGGTGTTACGGAAAGGGTATATCAATACAAAAGGGTTGAAGAGTGTATCAGGTTTAGAATCTCTGTACAAAATTTCAGCTCAAAAGCATTAACTTTGAAAATGCTTAATATTTTTTTTATTTTGACATCACGGCGCTGCACTGGCGCGCGGCGGCGTGGCGCACAGACGCACAGGCGCACAGACACACTACAGATAATGGATAATGACCCTCGTAGTGCGGTGACACGTTTGTTATGATTTCAATTCAATAAACTATCGAAATAAAAAAATATTAAGCATTTTCAAAGTTACTGCTTTTGAGCTGAAATTTTGTACAGAGATTCTAGACCAGATATACTCTTTAACCCGTTTGTATTGATATACCCTTTCTGTAACACCCTGTATAACATGCCCGCGACTTTGACCGCGTGAAATTTCTTGCTCGTCTGACCCACCCCGTCGCATCGCATCGCCTGCCTTCGCTATTACTTCGTTTTCGCTTAGCGTCCATTATTTTTGCACTGCCCTTTTTTTGTGGATGTGATATCATCAAATTGACCCCTCCCGCTCTGGGTGGAGCGGAAGAGAGTGTCAGACTCTTACTGACTAAAACCCACCCGTGTTCCTTCCTTAGTCCTTTGTGTTCCGGGGTAGCGGTAACCCTTTTGGACAATCCTGCAACCCCGACAGGGCTTTGCTCTGCCCCTAAAAGTCCTAGCGTGATGTTATATAGCATATAGCCTTCATCAAAAATTGGGATATCGACTGCAAAAATATTGTTCCAGGCATTAGCGCGTTCAAACAAAATCTCTTCTGCTTTTTTATTAGTGGGTACTTACATTACATTGATTATATTTTTACTCAAGGGCTTCTTCTAATTCCTACTAAGAACTGTCTGACGGTAAATCGAAAACGGGCAAACGGTTTAACGTAGCCAATATGGTATTACGCGCTCATTTGCCACGCAACAGTGGGATTCGAAACGAGATTTAGTACTTAAAGTAAGTAGGTATTAAGAAAACCGTTCGTCTAAGTATCAGTTGAAGTTTGAGAAGTACTCATCAGGTTAGGTCCTTGCTCAGCGACTGGGAAATTACTCTCAGGGGTAATGGGTAGGTACATAATTGCGCCGGCTCGTTTCACCCCCCGCAATGTTTCTCCTTTCTATTTTTTTAGGGTTCCGTACCCAAAGGGTAAAAACGGGACCTTATTACTAAGATTTCGCTGTCTGGCCGTCGCGTCCGTCTGTCTGTCCGTCTGTCTGTCACCAGGCTGTATCTCAAGAACCGCGATAGCTCGATAGTTGAAATTTTCACAAATTATGTATTTCTGTTGCCGCTATAACAACAAATACTAAAAACAAAATAAAATAAATATTTAAGGGGGGCTCCCATACAACAAACGTGATTTTTTTATATATTATGTAGTGTTAAATATTGTACGGTGGTACGGAACCCTTCGTGTGCGAGTCCGACTCGCACTTGGCCGGTTTTTTTATTTTCATTTCAATAGCAAGTCGAACTTACTGAGTAATAATAATAATTATTATTTATTTATTTAATTTGACAACGTTAGTCCTATGGTTAGTACAACAACAACTTATCATATAAGGGTTATTCATTCCTTCCGCACGAGCAACCGGACAGAGTGTCTAAGTATTGGTACATCGTGTTTTTCGGCTAGCGTTTTATTTATTTATTTATTGGATTGCCAACAGAGGCTACACAGTTACATGCATGTTAACATGAACGGGGACAAATAAAAGTATGCGCTTCCAATTATAGGCAACCACATCATTCACTTATCATCTAGGTAGGTACATTAAGTTTGACAAGGGCGAACACATTAAAATAAATCACAATACAATACATGAAAATTATAGAAAGAAAACAAAATTAAAAGCTAAAGCAAAACAGTACGGGTACAAAATAAATTAATACAATTATTTTTTTTTTTCAATATGCTGTTGGTGCTAGCCAGTGGCGTGCATTGCATATAGGCATATAAGCAGTGCCTACCTCGATATATCAACATAAGCCTGTCAATTACATTTTAGTGTGTGTGCGCCCCCACAATTAAGAAACTCAATAAATTATTTTCCTTTTTAACTTACTTCCTGCGGGGGGTTCCCCGACCACACTTTTTTTTTCTGATTAGTGACCGCGTCTGCCTAGACTATACCCGGCCTAGTGCCTACCTATTCTGAAAACCAATGCACGCCACTGGTGCTAGCCCTCATTCTGCTTATTAAGGATGCGGTCTTTTTCCTCAGAATGGCATAGAATTTGCCGGTGCGCGATACAGCAATCATGCCACACGCGCTGCAGAATTAGGGCGACCTCAACAGCACCCTGAAACCATTATTTTATTGCACACGCTGCCCTCCGCGTGCAATTGACCCACAAACTGCCCGTGTAGAAAGCTTGACAAAAGCTATAAACAGAGTTATTTTGAGCTCGTTATTTTTGTTGATTTTAATTTTAGTAAAAGCTTCATATATTTTGTACTTACTAACAATCTTTTAAAAATATTTTTTTGAGTTAATTTTTTTTAAGAGAGATTTTTGGATGTCTTTTATACAGGGTGTTACGGAAAGGGTATATCAATATAAACGGGTTGAAGAGTGTATCTGGTCTAGAATCTCTGTACAAAATTTCAGCTCAAAAGCATTAACTTTGAAAATGCTTAATATTTTTTTATTTCGACATCACGGCGCTGCACTGGCGCGCGGCGGCGTGATGTGCGTGTACTAGGCACACAGACACACTACAGATAATGGATAATGACCCACGTATTGCGGTGACACGTTTGTTATGATTTCAATTTAATAAACTATCGAAATAAAAAAAATATTAAGCATTTTCAAAGTTACTGCTTTTGAGCTGAAATTTTGTACAGAGATTCTAGACCAGATACACTCTTCAACCCGTTTGTATTGTTATACCCTTTCCGTAACACCCTGTATAGTGTGGCGATTAGGTGAACGTCATAAAACTCGTATTCTACATTACGTATTTTAAACATACACAATAAAATAATTAATTAATAACATTTAACATTCTAGCCGTGGGACCCTTTTATCGTTAAACCCCTTACTATAAACGTATAGCGTCTTTATAGTTACACGACGTTTTATCTTCTTCTTTCAAAAGTCAAATTACTGTCGAGGTCGACTGAAAGAGAGATATCGGTGTGTAACTATTCATCTGATATAATACGTTTATTAGTAAGGGGTTAGTATTTAACAACATTAACCGGTCAAGCACCGCGCGTCTCCAATTGGAGACGAAACAATAGAAAATCAATTGTGTCTCATTAGCGGAGCTCGACAGATTAAACTTAATTTGTAATTATTTGGTTACTATACCATACGGTTTCTAATTTGTATTTTAAGACATTGTTTATACCTTTTTATTTTGCGTTTCATGGTTTATTTTATTTTACGTCAGAATTTGCATCACTGTCAAAATGAAAGTGATCTTTATTCTTATTGTATTAAGGTTGCCGGAGGGTTGCTGCTTGGGTTGCTATCAGACGTAAAATAACTGAAAGGACTAGTCATTCTTCGGAGACCGATCTTTGTATTCTATTTAGTAGACGTCTACTATGATAATATTAAAGGATGTGGAAATGTGTCCTCATCCTGATTTGAAAGGGAATAACATAGCCAATTGTAGCGGTATCTACAACGCCATATGCGAACAACGCGTCATACTGACGTCACGCAAAATCCTGCATCTCGCAAGCAGAGTTTACCGCGCAACTAGCATAGCTACAACGGCCCGACATGTATCATCGGGCAGTTGCCCGCCAGACACAAGTCTGGTCGGAGGATCCTCCCTTTTCTATATAGTATGAGTGAACTTTACACCCTGTTCCTCATGCCTCTATACAACCAACTGGCTGTATCCAGAAAATTATACCTAATTAAGCCCATGTTAATTAGTTTATTTTTATAAACCCTCTTAAAAACTCTGTAGACCACAGAGCCCAACAAACCGCAGGCAAAGTGCCTATCACAATAACCTTCATATTTCCTCGGCATATTTAGATGAAAGTTTTGAAGTAATTGTTTTGAAGGATCCGTTTTGAAGTATCCGTTTTAAAAGGATCCGTTTTTGTTTTTAGTAGTAGTAGATCTCTTCGAAAAGGATCTTATCCGGGTACAGTACAGTCAGGAAGAAAAGCCGATTAACACTGTAATCTTCAAATAATTATCACAATTAACTAAATTGATAAGATACATTGCTTTTCTGTATTTCATGTAAGAGCATGCTAAGCGTTTAAAGATTAAAAGTTAGCTGATTGAGCCCATATTAATTACTTTATTTTAATAACCCTCTTAAAAGCTCAGTAGACCACAGATCCCAACAAACCGCAGCCGCAACCGCCTTTCATGATATTGAATAATGACTTCAAAAGCCGGTGAGAAATCTAATCCGGGCATACATCAACCCGTGTCATCAAATGTTACAACATTTGAAAACTCAACATTTGTTAATTTGTATAAAAACTTTTCTGTTCCATTATCCCAAAATATTTTAGATAAGAAATAAACATAGTATTGTCACCGAATCTTTTAACGTAACGTTTCTCTTTACGACGAACATCAAACGAAAATTCAAATTAAAGCATGACATGTAATAAATTTTATTACTTACAGTTACTGCTGTAATTAATTACTAATTACCGTTGCCTTTTAGTAGGATATTACAACTTACTTTGTTATGAGCAAATTAATATTTATTTATTTATTCATAAGGCAAGTACAGACGCCAGCACATCAAGCTACCCGAAACTGTCAAATTTTCCCAATAAATTTTGAGCCTTATGCTTTATTAATAAATTTGAAAATCTATTAAATAAATTTGACATATTGTAGCAGCTTGATGTGCTGGTCTGTACAGCAGTTAACAATTACTGTACATAATTTATCACTAGGTTCACACCGAGGGGAGTGGGATGGGTGTTCACCGGGTTCGTGAAATGAAAATAATTTTAATAAACTGTTCCACTAAACCGCACTTAATAACATTTTGTTTCGGCGTTAGTATTATCAGATATTCTGTGGTTTCGGTGCGATTAGTAGATCAATTCAGGTGCCGTTCGGTCAAATCACTGAAAAAAATGCATTCCAATCAAGTGACTTTTTAGCTTGATTGACGATATCTTGTTTAGATTAATCAAAATCTTAGTTAAGTTAATCATCACGACATGATTGCAGCAATACTAGTTCAAATGATTGAACGCTCAAACAAGTTTCTTGATTACCCTTAACATGACATCATTGTAGAAGAGTTAAAACAACAAAGTAAGTTAGTTTTGCCAATCAAGCAACTTGATCAACTTGATTGCTGCAAATAGGTTTTGTGATAACTCTAATCAAGATCCAATCAAATAAAAGTAGTAGCTGTAATCATTGTGCTTGATAGGCTGAGATGCAAACAATTTACTTAGTCAATCTAAACAAAATCTTGATTGGTAACTACTTTTTTTCAGTGTAACAGTGAAATCAGTGCTCTGAGTGGAATACCTCGACAACGTATAGAACAGCAGAGTTTATTTCTGTTTCATTGCTCATTCTATGGTCACAATGATGAGTACGAAGTTATCAGTTATTTCTATTAGGTACACCTTGTAATAATTAAATATTATCATTCTGTGTTTTTTGTTAATCAGTTTAATTGTACACAACAAAAGCCTTTCCCTCTTTAAATAAATAAAGAAAAAAGAAGCCTTTGACTCGGTCAACTAAAATAGTATTCTCGGTAAGCATACCTACCTACCTACTTATTTTAAGTAGAGTAGGTACCTCCTTTGTAAGTATTTTCGTTAATGAGAGTTCACATCAACTATGTCAGAGCTGCTCAGAAAACATCCCGAAACTCCGAGAATATATTTCATTTGATTAATCCTTTGTGGGTGGTTTTCGTGGTTTTAGATTACAAAAAGCGTTTTTGTTGAAAGCATGTTTGAAAGCCAAATGAATTGCTGTATTAAAGAGCAGTGGTGGCCCAGTGGTAACGGACACGACTTACGAATTGTAGGTTCGAACCCACAGAGGCGCTTACATAGACAGCCTATAATGTTCCCACTGCTGGGACACAGGCCTCCTCTCGGTGAGAGGGAGTGGGCCGTAATCCACCACGCGGGCACAATGCGGGTTGGCAGATGTCACATGTCTTCGAATTTTTGGTTCTAGGACATGCCGGTTTCCTCACGATGTTTTCTTTCATTGTTTTGAGAACAGTGGTGATGAAATAATTTACACAAAGTAAAGCGCCTGTCTGGATTCGAACCTACGACCGGCAACTCGTAAGTCGCGGTCGTTACCACTTGGCCACCATTGCTCTACACACACGCTTTACTTTGTGTAAATTACTATACTTACATTATATACCCCCATACTTACCCTCTTACTAATAAACGTTGTATAGCGTCTGTATAGTTACACAACGCTTTGTCTTCTTGTTTTGAAAGTAAAATTACTGACGACTGAAAGACAGAAATCGGTGTGTAACTATTTATCTGATATAATACGTTTATTAATAAGGGGGTTAAGCTATATCTATACATGAACAATGTCGTTTTTGGTGTATATATTGTGTGTTCTTCTAAAAAAAAACTCTGAATTATGAGTTTTTATTCCGAAAGGTTTATGTGTATAATAGTTACCTACATTAATATTCAATTAAGATAAAGCATATTGTCTTGACATGTCGCCAATGATTACCAAGATGCAGGTTTTTACCTAGATAGTTCCTACCTGTTTAGTAATGTCAACGTCATGTCATAGTTGTCAAACTAAATATGAACTTGACAGATGGTCGGCTCAGCCCTTCTAACTTCACGATGAACTGAGTGCACACGTCTCTTAGTTCTCTTACATAATTTAGCGAAATTAAATAGTTTTGAAGTGTAAAACATCAAGTGCATAAGGTGGTTTCCTTCAAGTTCCCAAATACTACCCACTTCTGAATTCCAGAGTTCATATAGTTTTTGCTGTCTCATTACGAGACTACTCGATACTCGATTTTCTCGTTTTACTTACATTATTTGTAGGTATCCAAGTTCTAAGTAATACATTACTTGTATAAGGCTATATTTTATTATGTCCAAATAAATGTTATTATTATAGTAGATTAAACCCGTGTGTAGCGTGGGCGGATCGCTAGTAATATTAAACATGCGAAAGTAACTCTATTTGACGTCTGCCTGTTATCTTTTCACTCGATGTGGCACACAGGTAGACTGTCTGGGTAAGGGTGCTTACATAAAGTTTGTCATGCTCACTTAAATGTCTCACTGATGGTGGCGCATGTGTTGAATCATTCGGTTCCCTACAAAATGGTTGAGCTGGATGGTGCTGATCCACGCGTCATGTTCGTGAACGGGCGCCGTCGATTGAGACTGGTTATCTCTTAAAGTCTTAACTGCCAAGGCTTATTTTTAATATATTATTATATTTTGAATTGTTTCTTCATTTAGTTTTTTTTACATTGTTGTGAGAACAATACTATAGAAGCAACAAGAATAATGTACCCAGGATTTTGTAATATCTTGATTTAAAAGATTGTCCATGGAGTTTCTTGCTCGTTCTTCTCCATAGAGATCTACGTTTTGGAATGGGCAGCTAACTTCAAGTTTCTGACTAACTGACCGACTTAAATAGTCGGTCAGTTAGTCAGAAACTTGAAGATTTTGACAATTCAAATGTGCCTGTAGATGGTTTAATTGAAATAAATGCTTTGAGTGTGAGTTTTGGCGAGTTTAGAATTAAGTAACACCACTGTATCATTTAAATAAAAAAAAAAAATAAAAAAACGGGTCTCCGGTGCAGGCGAGTCTGTGCGGGTCGGTACCGATCGGTGCGGGTGAAATAGTCAACATTAACTTATGCGTTCACACATAAAGAAACAGGTAACCAATATGTAACCGTTTTCTTCCGAAGATCGAGCTATTCCGGTCTGACAACTTGCAGAGACCTTTTTTTTTTTTGAATGGGAAGTCATCAAATGACCCCTCCCGCTCTGGGTGGAGCGGATGGAAGTGTTAGACTCTTACTGACTAAAACCCACCCGTGTTACTTCCTTAGCCCTTTATGTTTCGGGGTAGTGGTAACCCTTTCGGACAATCCCGCTACCCCGGCAGGCTTCCTGTAATGCTATTCTGTAAAAAACTCACCGTGAAAACTTAGGGGGCTTACAGGACCTAAACGCAAAAACGCAAGTTTTAGAAACAATAAAAGTATATGATCGCCTACAGTAAACAAAATCAGAAAAATATATGATATTCTTCAGGATATATGCTAGGTAGGTAATGTGTTGAAAACATAATACAACAGATACGATATAAAAGAATCATGAAGATACCTCTAAAAACATTATTTTTACAATAAAAACCATACTAATATACATACAATCATTATGATTTTTTGTCAGATTATTCTACAAGCAACATACTAAAGTGCTAGTATTTTAATTTTTTTATCCAAATAATAGATTTTTTTGTAACTAGATAATTGCTTCATATTTTGCAATAAATTACCATCGTTTGTATCAACGCGCTTCTCTTTATTTTCTATGCAGTCCGACAGTGACCACGCTTTAGGTCGTGTAGTCGCCTTAAAGTGAGCTGTCAATAGCGTCAATCCCTAGCATCAGGTGGAATGACAACACACTTCACCTAAGTTATCACGATGCATGATCTTTTTACAGAATAGCGCCGCTGTATCGGGAGTCGGGACCGAAAACCCGCTTCTTCATGTAAGCACCCTTACGTCATAGGACATTTTTATCCAGTAGTATGTTCCCGTGGAAAAATTTCTGACCAACTTGGGGAAAAGCTATATAGTGGGGCACAAATGACATTTCCTCTTGTGTTAGAAGACACCCATGTCAATCACGATTCACGATAACGTAAACTATCTTCTTCTTAGCGTGTCGATGGCAATATAAATGGACTCTGCCCGAAATTCGGCGACGTGTCAAGGACAATGATCACAGCTACTACTTCTATTTGATCAGTGTACCAGTGTTTTTATGATGTATTTGATAAACACAACCAAGGAATTTATTTAGCGTAAAATTCGATCAAGTTGTATGATTAATACAATTAATTACAATGATAGATGCTATCAAGTCAAATCAACATAATAAAGTTTCAATGATCTTTATTGAAGTAATCAAAATGCTTGATTGACACAACTAACTTACTTTGTTGTTTTAACTCTTCTACAATCATGTCATGTTAACGGTAATCAAGAAACTTGTTTGAGCGTTCAATCATTTGAACTAGTATTGCTGCAATCATGTCGTGATGATCAACATAACTAAGATTTTGATTAATCTAAACAAGATATCGTCAATCAAGCTAAAAAGTCATTTGATTGGAGTGCATTTTTTTCAGTGATATACACCGTGTTCCGGACAATATCCATATACTTCGACCAGATATTCAGACCATGGAAATAAGCATTTTTCATTATGGACACATTAATGAATTCTTATTTTTTGTTAGTTTTCATACAAACTAAATACCATGACGTAAATTAGCCAATATGCGTGCCTCTTTTTCCGAATTGGCAACGACGTTATTTCTGAAACTTGTCAAAACTAAGTTAAGACCCTTTCTTAATGCATAAATGAAATTACAAATATCTTTGTAACGAAGCCTTTTTAAGTAAGACTTCCTTTGTTAGATTTAATTTGTAAAAGTTATAAAAGCGTTTGACAAAGTTTATGGATAACGTGAAGAACATGGTGTATAAGGCGGTTTTACATAATTATTATTTCTATACATAACCTATCAAACTGCCATTTTTATTCCTCGCATAACAGCTGTTATCAGACGATAAAAAAATCAGCCCTTCAAATAATAATATGTTACTTATTAACTTAAGATACGAGACACGTCATGCTTTTTAACCGACGAAAAAACGGAGGAGGTTATCAATTCGACGCGTACTTAGGTATATATATTTTTTTTTATATCTAAGTAGTTACCGTTTATTACAACTACAAAATCATGAAACCTACATATAAATCTATGAACAATTAAGCCATCTTCCTACACTAATGAAAAATAGCGATTTTCTCTTTGACTACAAATCAATATTTGTAGAAGATACGACATTACGGGTAGCAGTCAAATATTGGTTCAACCTTTACCTCACGATATTGCGTTTCAGCCATCGTCTGGCTCCGTTTAATCAATTTAGTGCCCTGTCTGCCTTCACAAACGTCTTTGTGACTGCCTTAATGATCTCATTGGTGTATGTAGTTTGTGATCCAATGCTATTATTGTTAGTTGATATATTATTGTGTAAGTTCAAGGGATTGAAGTTGTGATTACCTTGTTAGAGTTGCTTGCTTCGGTGGAGCTGATTTCGTGTTGTTTCAAGATCTACTGCAGGGCAAAAGCAACATGAACAGAGAAGGAACGAGGCTTGATTAATGTGCTACTTAGCCTTGATTTCCTCGCTATGTTTTTTGCTAACGTAAAGGCAAAACAGATTGGGGCCGCAACGCAACGCATTGCGAAAATCCCCCTTCATCAATTTTGTACATTTTCTATGAACTAACACACTATACTCGGGTCGAACCGCACTTTATTGTATCAAACAAAATAGGTTTGACTACGGTCAGTTGCGGCTGTAATGTGGGCTTGGCTTTATAATGTGGGTATCCAAGATTCAATATCCTCATATCATTTCATAGGTAGAATTCAAATATGTTTTATCTACCACGAGTTAAAGGCCCAATTTTGTAAACATTTATGTAAGTAAATCAATTATTTCAATAAAAAAAAATCCATTGCAATTTCTTCATGCCGCTGGCACGACTATAATTAATAGTAATAAATAAATAATTTATTTTGGACCAAACATTTGTACACATCATAAACCTGCTAAACTGCGTGACAATTTGTCGGCAGGATTAGCGCTCGTCTTAAATATTTGGAGTATTTGGTGTAATTAAAAAATGGTTAATAGGCTTTCTCGCCAGTTACACTCTTCTTCAAAAGGGATCTTAGCCACAAGGCTGTTATAACAGCGGAGTAATTACATGACATACATAAAATGACAATTGATCGCAATGGGTTTCATTTTGACAGTTCACCCACGTCCATTGCGTTATTTACGTTGTTGAGCAGACGAATTTTTCAAACCTATGAAGCATGTGTTAGCAATATCCTTCAAAACTCTTGGATTGTGAACGAAAGTGTGCGGAGATACCCTAATTGCGTAACTGCGAAAAACCACACCCGAGCCAATGGCGTAGCGTGCCTTGGCGGGGCCCCGTATAAAAATTTGTTTGGGGGCCCTTAGGAAGGGTAAAGATTTGTTACAAAAGAAAAAAAAATATTTGCATAACATTTAAAGAAATATTTATTCTTCATAATTACCTGTCACTTTTTCCAAAGATCTTACACACAATTCAAATTAACTATACACTCTCCTTGCCTTTTTTTGACAAACTGATTTAATAAATCATTTATAGCTGATTTGCTTTTTTTGACTTTTGTCATTTGTGAAAAAAAAAAAAATTTTTGGGAAGTTTTTATAAATTTTTGCTTACCCACGTTGGGGGCCTCCTGGATTAAACTTCTATTATAACCGTTAAATAAGGTTTAATGTCCTGTGAGGCAGTTTTACTCTATGGTCCGGTAGAGAGTGTAATCGACTAAATTAATGATTCAAAAAGAAAACCATTTTTTTGTGAGAAGGTCGTAGACATGTTGCGCAGTGGGACGTACGTCGGTGCGTGACAGATGTTGACGTCTTAAGTGACGGCGTACTATCGGGTAACGATATGCTTACGTGTAAAGAGCATTTATAGTTATTCAATGACAGTGCATATTAGGTAAAGACACATAATCATAATCAGTTTATAATGTTCCCACTGCTGGGACACAGGCAAAAGAAAGAAAGAAAATACGTTTATTTGCGGTGAACATGACGCAAAAAAGAACATAAACACAAAAAAAAAACCGAGTGTGCTTATGACCACACGACTGAAGTGAAACTTCAAACGTATATGTAACGTATAAACTATGAGAGGAAGAGAGAAAGAAAATGTGCGCGCGCACTGCTTTCTCTTGCTTAGATCCTCCACACTTAACTCCCGTTCGCCTCGCCCGATCACACTTTTCGTAACGCGTACGTCACGCATTCGCCAGCTTACTCCCCAAGTCAAGCGTGCGTAAAGAAGTTTCACTTCAAAAATAAAATAAAAAGTAGGTAAGGGAAACACGCGTCACATCCACGCAAAACGTGCAATTTATAATTTCATGAAATTCTAGCTTAAAGTTACTGTGTAGTACCTTATTCTGTGCTTAAGTTGTAGTGGGAAAATGTACTTAGGAACAACAAAGTGCTGTCACTTCCGTTTAATTAAAGGTTCCAGGAGGCGCACCCCGATCTATTTATGAAGCACCGCTATGCTTTTAAGGAAATAAGTTGCATATCAAAGTAGTTGAACAAAAACGTTTAATAATATAATTTAATACAAAGAAAATAAAGTAATAAAGTAAGTACATTACTCTACCTACTGTAGCGAAAATAAAAATCACTTTCACTGCATTGAATAATACAAAATAAGTTTAATTAAAACTAAAACACGACTACTCAAAAGGATGAAACAAGTAAGTACCTTCCCGTACCGAACCGGGAAGGTTCTTTCTTGTTTTTATATTTAATTATTTTGGGGCTTATTTCAGTAATATTTATATTTTTCAAACGTGCTAATTAAGACCTTTCATTTTTTGAAATGAAAGGCCTTAATTAGCACGTTTGAAAAATAAGATTTTTAATCAAGATAAGTTTTAAGGTTTTTTTATTAAGATTTTTTTTTAATCATGCTGTGTTGTGTTTGCCCAACACAGCATGATTAAAAAAAAATCTTTTAGGTCATGCTCATGACTTTATGTTCATTAGAGGTGCCATATTCATTTTACTGTGACGTCACTTAGTTTTTAACCAGCGGACGATCAAGACACTTCTAAAGATACCTCATTTGTCCAATTATGATTAGGAGTTTAGATGTTATGAGGGAACAGATGAACATACATACATATACCGGTCAAAATCATAACCCTCCCTTTTACTTCGCCGTATTCGGGTAAAAACGTATAATTTTTGGGTGTAAGGTTTTAACCGCAGAGGTAACACTGCACTACATACACACACATATACCTATTTCTATAAATTAAAGTCACTTTTTGTGTTTGTCTGTGTGACGACGTTGTTTTAAACTACGCAACGAATTTTGTTGTGGTTATTCACCATGATATAAAGAATTGATTCTAAATGGTTTATACGTTTTGCGTTAATATTAACTAACCTACACTTATAGGTAAAATGAAATAATCTAGATTTTTTGTATCCAGATTTTTTTATTCGTAAAAACCGTGTGAAGCAGGGGCGCTAGTACGTATGTTTTATGGTTCAACACCTTGTGGCCTTTACGTCCTTCGAATCTCTATAAGGATACCTTTGGGGTTTCGGCAAAAAATCTCCTAGCTTTTCATTCCATAATCTTTTCCGATGGTTTGGAGAAAACGACGTCACGTTTCTTAGTTACGACATTTCGTACTGTGTATTGTCATCAAAGTCGGATTCGCTCTCGACATCCGGCAGTCGGTAACAAAGTTACGGCATCCTTCATCTGCGAAATATTGAAACAATCTGATTGTCAAACGGAGTCTTCGCTTTGTCAGAATGTTGAACTCAGTGACTGATTTTGAAGCTGTTCTTGCAACCTTTGGCTTCAATTTATAGGACAGACTGTGCCCGCGACTTCATATTGGATTTCATGGATTTTAATTTTTTTGCGCGGAACCCTAAATCTTTTTGCTAACCGACTTCAAAAAAGGAGGTTCTGTCTTCGACCCGTATGTATGTATGTACGTACGTATGTATGTCCGCGATTTTCTCAAAAACTAATGAACCGATTTTGATAATTCATTAATTATTGTGATCTACATACTTTCAGGAAGGTTTTAGTATATGCTACATTAGGTAATTATTCTTATGTACGAAGTTATATGCATAAATGTACTGCATCTCAAGGATTTCTATGCGAATTTTAATGATTCTTCTAGTCGGTGTCTTCAATTCTTCAATTCACTTGTGTTAATTGAATTTGTGTGGGGTAGGTACGACTAAAAAGTGAAAAATAAAAACTTTTTTACAAAAAAACAACCGACTTCAAAAAAAAACAACCGACTTCAAAAAAAACATTACGCTACTTTAATTTCGGAAGTCGGTGTCAAAAAACGAAAATGCGGAACCAACGACACCGACTTCCGACATTAAAGTAGTGTAGTGTTTTTTTTGAAGTCGGTTGTTTTTTTTTTTGTGAACAAGTTTTTTTCTAAAATAAAAGTAGCATAAGTTACGCCTTATACTCGTAACATCAGCATTTCCAGTTTTAGCAAACCTCACATTGTATTTCGCTTGGCTTTTCGCACAATGAGAAGTCAGCTCATATTGGAAATGTATATCTTGATTTATGTCGTCGTGCATACCTATTCACTTTGAAAGCACTACGCACAATAAAAAAAGGAAAGCCAAACTCTCAGAAAATCCATAAAGCTAAGGTTTTCACGCAATACTCCACGGAACGGAGGGAGGATGAAAAAAGGGGACACCTTTGAGGTTTTCACACAAACATTCCTATTTGCTCAATACCTGTAATAAATGTTACGATACCATGTTACTTATTTATTTATTTATTTAATACTTCAAGCACATAAATGTACAGAGGCGGACTTAATGCCATAGGCATTTTCTACCAGTCAACCTTTGGGTGATGCAGAGACAAACAGCGGTAGGTGCAATCATGAAAATTAAGGAATAAATATTTTAAATATAAAGATACGCATAAACCTATTAAAACTATGAATATAATATATAACTAATTATATATTATATTTAAATATAAGCACAAATAAATATTTGTAAATACATGACTATACTTACTAACTAAAAAAAAAAAAGTCAAGCAATGAGAAAATATTACCGTTGTGATGATACTGCCAGCTTCTTGCGAATGTGCTCGCGAACCTTAACTTTGAAGGATAATCGGTTGGTCGCCATCCTGTTCTCCTGGGGGAGCGCATTCCACAGAGAGATAGACTGAACGAAGAAGGAAGAGTGAATGAAGTCTGTGCGGTGAGTGGGACATTGAAGAAGACGATTGTGTGATGAACGAAGATTTCTATTGTGGTTGGCGCAAATGTACTGAAAATGGGGGGCTAGATAACCAGGGGAAGACGGAGAATCAAGAAATGAGAACAAGGTGGTCAGTGCCCTTAGTTCTCTACGTTGGCGTATGGGCAACCACTTTAGAAGCGACCGATGCGCAGAAACATGATCATATTTACGCAGATTGAAAACGAATCGAATGCAGTTATTGAGAAGACGGTCAAGTTTGTTGAGGAGATCTGCATTCAGGTCATAGTAGCATACATCACCATAATCGATAATAGGGAAAATAAGGGACTGCACAAGCATTGCAATTTTTTTTTGCAAATAGCAAATTTTTCAAACGGTACAGAGCCCGCAGCGTTCCAGTAACCTTCTGGCTCACCCTAGCGACTTATAATACTTGTAATAAACGTTACGACGTTACGTTAGTAAGTAATGCAAATTACTTTCTACCAGTTACATAAAAACCGGCGAAGTGCGAGTCGGACTCGCACACGAAGGGTTCCGAACGGTTTACGATTTATGACGTACTAGCTGCGCACCGCGGTTACACCCGCGTAAATGTCCATCCCGTGGGAATATCGGGATAAAAATTATCCTATGTCCTTTTCCGGGACTCAAACTATCTCTATACCAAATTTCATCGAAATCGGTCCAGCCGTTTGAGCGTGAAGAAGTAACAAACATATAAACACACACACACATACTCACAAACTTTCGCCTTTATAATATTAGTGTGATAGTGTGATTAAAAAAAAAAACTACTTACTAGATCTCGTTCAAACCAATTTTCGGTGGAAGTTTACATGGTAATGTACATCATATATTTTTTTTAGTTTTATCATTCACTTATTTCAGAAGTTACAGGGGGGGTCACACACATTTTACCACTTTAAAAGTGTCTCTCGCGCAAACTGTTCAGTTTAGAAAAAAAGTGATATTAGAAACCTCAATATAATTTTTGAAGACCTATCCATACATACCCCACACATATGGTATTGAAGAAGAAAAAAAATGAGTTTCAGTTCTAAGTATAGGGAGCCCCCAAAATTTATAGTTTTTTTTTTCTATTTTTGTGTGAAAATCTTAATGCGGTTCACAGAATACCTTTACTTACCAAGTTTCAACAGTATAGTTCTTATAGTTTCAGAAAAAGTGGCTGTGACATACGGACGGACAGACAGACATGACGAATCCATAAGGGTTCCGTTTTTTGCCATTTGGCTACGGAACCCTAAAAAAGCACCTTGTGGGGCAAAAATTTAAATACAGAAAATTATTCTCAACTGACTTTGATATACCAGAAAAGTTATCAAGCCTATATTATAAAAGGTAGGTAATTGAGTAAGTTAACTTCTATGTAGGCTCAATTAAAGTTCAGAAATAACTGCTAAACTGTTACCGAATCGAATAACTTGTTACTTGTAATAACATTGTTCACCCTTGTGGTACTACGCAGACGGGCTACATTTTTGAAACACGAGGGGGAGCGGGACACGGGAGGGGCTTGTGGCTAAGTAATAACAGCCGCATGAGTCAATCGATCAGGTTAAGCTATGCTTGCCGCGGTTGGTCCGTAGATGGGTGACTATCTTTACATATCAAGGCCCCTCCGTGCTTCGGAAAGTACGTTAAGCCGTTGCGTTGGTCCCGGCTGTCATTCGTGGATCTTTGGCAGTCGTTACGAGTCGTCAGAAGCCCGAAAGTCTGACAACCAGTCTTACCAAGGGGTATTGTATTTCCCAGTAACTGGGTTGTCGAGGTCAGATAAGACAGTCACTGTAAAATTGCTTCCGGTGAGACTGGAAGCCGACCCCAACTTAGTTGGGAAAAGGATAAGCAGATGATGATGATTTTGCCCTATCGTGATAGGTTCAAACGAGGTACACCATACAATACACACCACGGTTCACTAATGTTTGACCAAAACTCCTTTGACAAATTTTTAGTTTACAACCAACGTTTCGTATACTATTTATTTCACTAACAACTCATTCCGCAAATGTTTTACTTCATAAACACTCGCTTTACAAACATTTATTTGGCAAATGCTTCTCTTTACAAATGTTACGGATGATATTTAATCATTTATACATTTTTCATTTAATATTTAGATTCTTTTGGAAAAATAACGTTTATACAAAATATAATTTTATAATACACTAGCGACTGCATTAAAAACTGCATTAAAATCCGGATCTAAGCTTACAGACAGCGGGAGTGACTTTGTTTGATACTATGTATTTCTAAACCATTCACAAAGTGATCATGACGGTATTCTCCATTTGGGTCAAATAATTTTCAGGCAAGTATTTTTTTCTATATTATTATAATCTAGTCGTTTCTGGCACTCGCCGGCCGCTACCGCGGCACCGCTCGCTTCGCTCGCTCGGCTCGTGCGTAGGGGGTCACGTTTTTAACCTAACCTAACCGAACCATTTTTTTTTAATAATTAAATTAATGTAACTAGTTCGGTTCCGGGTAGCCTACTAAAAATAATCTCATTTTTTCTTCTATTAGCGCAAGTCGTTTCTGGCACCCATATTTTTTGTAAAAGTAATTTTTTTTTTATATAATCTAGTCGTTTCTGGCACTCGCCGGCCGCTGCCGCGGCACCGCTCGCTTCGCTCGCTCGGCTCGTGCGCAGGGGTCACAGTTTTAACCTAACCTAACCTAATTTTTTTTTTTTATGATTAACCTAATCTAACTAGTTCGGTTCCGGGTAGCCCACTAAAAATAATCTCTTTTTTTCTATTAACGCAAGTCGATGAAAGAATGAGTTTCATTTTTTGGAAATTGCGTAATGATGATAAGTCTATATGTAAAACGTTTTTATTCCAAACGTGGTTTTATGAGATAAAATGAATAAAAAATGAATTGCTTGTTAAATAACACGTTATTAAACAAAAGTTTATCTGGTGATTATTTTGTAAAGTGAATTATTTGGCAAACTTGTTGTTGTATAATGATGAAATGACAAATCATGTTTTTGCCAATCGTTGTTTGTCAAGTAAAAATTTGTAAATTAATTTTTGGTGAACTGACAGGGCACCACACACCACACACATACACCACCATGGTGTACACCATATAATAAATTACAGACATAAATATAGACATTTTACAATGGGTGACACAATGGGCGGTCTTATCGCTAAGAACGATCTTTTAAAGACAACCTTTGGATGGATTAAAAACGGGAAAAACAGACAAATACTGTGGGTAGTACCGTAGGAAGGATATTATATACTTTTCTGGTTTGGTTTACTGTAGTCAATCATATACTTTTATTGCTTCTAAAACTTTAGTTTTTTGCGTTTAGGTCCTGTAATCCTCTTTAACCAAATTTGGTAAGCCACAAACTAAGCGTCGCGTGTATATTGTGGCTTAGGAGTGCGATAAACAAAGTTATGGTTACCTTCCAGTTTGATGGTATTATTAGAAATAGAAAACATTTATTGTCCAGGTAATACAGTAAGCAGGTTCACTGGTTAACAGCAAGTTAAGACGACATGAGTAGCTTAAAATAGTACCTACAGCTAGGTTACAATATTATATTATTTGTCAGTGAGCCCCAAACTAGAGAGTTAGTCTGTATCTTAGGGCTCGGAGTACGAATTCCATCGTGTTTATCAAATACAAGTTTTATAAAAATAAAACAATAAAAAACATGTGTCAAATTCTAGACAATAACGGGCTTATGAGTATAAACGTTGCTTAAGGCCATTGAGCTCTGCTAATGAGACACAATTGATTTTATATTGTACCTTACTACATAATAATATGATTAGCGACTTTTTTGACGCAAGATTTATAAATAAACTACAGAAACTACACAAATATTGTTTTAGTTGGCAGCAGAATAATGATCATAGTTCGATGATGAATTGGCCGTAATTATGTCGCGGAAAGATCGACGACGACGACGAGCAACTTTTTGTTGCTTGATGTCGCAGAAAGATCGTCAAAAGCAATAAAAAGTTGCTCGTCCACAGTCTCTTTAATTCGGAGCTTGTAACAACTTGGCACACTCAGTCGTTAATTAAAAGTTTTCCGTTTTTCATCCGCGGCCAGATACATCATTGTTATTTGTTGTTTTTGCGACCTAGTCGGATTGAAATAGGTAGTTTGTTGCATGTCCCAATTTGCGGCCCGGGTTTGTTTTGACAGTTTTTTGTTGGTAGTTTAATCACAGTTCAGTATTGAGCTTTTAATATAATAATTGCATAGAATACTACATAATCTTAATCAGTCTATAAATTTCCCTCTGCTGGGACACAGGCCTTCTCTCTGTGAGAGGCATGGGCCGTAATCCACTAGGTGCGCCCAGTGCGGGTTGGTAGATGTCACATGTCTTCCAATTTTTGGTTCTAGGACATGCCGGTTTCCTCACGATGTTTTCTTTCAGCGTTTTGAGAGCAGTGGGTTTGAACTAAAATGTAAATGTGTCTACTTAGGTTCGAACCCGCGACCTACAACTCGCGAGTCGAGGTCGCTACCATTGCTTTTATTTTCTAGTTTGAGTCTAAGTAGGTACTGCTAATGCCGCCAGTCTCTTGGGTATTTTACCAGTGAAGGAATATTTCGACGCCATATCTTAGTTAGATAATATAATAATTTTTCAATCGACAAATGAATTTTATTCGTGGAATAAATTTAACGTCTAACAGTTTTCAGTAAAATTATCTGGCGTTGGATAAATCAGTCCTTAGTTAGGTTAGGATATTCTATTTTAAATCGTTTTTTAGTTTATTTAGTACTAGCTCCGCCCCACGGTTTCACCCGCATAAGTCTCGATCCCGTAAGAATATTGGGATAAAAAGTACCTATCCTATGTGTTAATCCTGGCTATAAACTATCTGTGTACCAAATTTCATTCAAATCCGTTCAGTAGCTTTTGCGTGAAAGAGTAACAAAGATCCATACATCCACCCCAATAAACATTCGCGTTTATAACATTAGTAGGAAGTAGGATTAGAAGTTTATCCAGTATACAGGGTCAAATTAAATTATTATAAAATAAAACAATAATTATTTTGATGCCTTTTTTGTGGGGTCGTCGACCGCAAGTTATTGTAGCCACTTAAAACGAAATCTCGTTTTTTTTGTGTAAACTTCACAGACGTGCTGGGTTACGATATCTAAACACAATTAAACAAAAGAAAACAGATTTCCTCAACTCGAACTTCAAGTAAAAATACCAGCGGGCGTTGACACCCAAAAATTTAATAATTTTATTTTTTTATTTCGTGTTCGGATAGTCTGCAGACTTTCTAATTTAATTTGACCCTGTATTTGTAACCAGTCTAAGTAAATTATCATCTGCCTGGTCTTTTCCCTTTTTCCTTAACATAGTTATGTTGGGGTCGGCTTCCAGTCTAACCGGATGCAGCTTAATAGGTACCAGTATTTTACATGGAGCGACTGCCGGCCTGACCTCCACAACCCAGTGACTGGGTAATACGATACCCCTTAGTCAGTTTTGCATGTGTTATGTTAAAAAAGAAAACTGTAATATTATGGATTAAATAAATATAAAAAATAAAAATGACTGGTTGTCAGACTTTCGGGCTTTTGACGACCCGTAACGACTTTTAAAGATTCACGAATGACAGCTGGGACCAACGGCTCGGTATGTAAAGATGGTCACCCATCCACAGACCAACCGCGGCAAGTGTAGCTTAACCTGAACGATCGACCTGTGCGGCTGTTATTATTTAGCCACGGGCCCAAATATAACGAATATATTAGGTATTCATTTCTGTTAGCAAAATAGGTACATGAAAATAAAAAACTATGACGCAATCCGATTGAAATATGAAGGTTGCAGAACTTAGGATGTAGCTCCATTTACAGCAAAATGTCGCGTGAATCCGTATGTTTATGGACGGGCTCAAACACTTTATCTAAAACAAGCTGCGCCTTGCGATTTCACCCGCGTAAATGTCGATCCCGTAGGAATATCGGGATAAAAAAGTAGCCTATATGTTAATCCTGAGTGTCAGCTACCTCTATACAAAATTTTATCAAAATCGGTCCAGCCGTTTGAGCGTGAAGAAGTAACAAACATATAAACACACACACACACAAACTTTCACCTTTATAATATTCGTGTGATGTGATACTATAGAAAAGTGTAAACATAATGTCTCAATTATTGATTCTACTTGGGGTTTCAGATAGGGGAGGGGAGGGGCTTGTGGCTAAGAAATAACAGCCGGACGGTTCGATCGATCAGGTTAAGCTACGCTTGCCGCGGTTGGTTCGTGGATGGATGACCACCTTTACATACCAAGACCCCTCCGTGCCTCGGCTAGCACGTTAAGCTGTTGGTCCCGGCTGTCATTCATGGATCTTTGACAGTCGTTACGGGTCGTCAGAAGCCCGAAAGTCTGACAATCAGTTTTACCAAGGGGTATCGTATTACCTAATAACTGGGTTGTGGAGGTCAGATAAGCAGTCGCTCCATGTAAAATACTGGTATTCAGCTGCATCCGGTTAGACTGGAAGCCGACCCCAACATACAGTTAGACACAACTTAGATGTAGCATCGGCAGAATTCGTAAAACCGATCACATCCGAACTAAGTGCGCCTTCAAAATCACCGATCTTTATTACTACTTTACGAATACGAATTACGAACGTTTTACGAATTTTGCCGATGCTACATCTAAGTTGTGTCGAACTGTACTTGGGAAAAGGTTAGGCAGATGATGATCACCTGGGGTTTCAGATAGTTTTTTAAATGTGGTAGGCCATACATTGAAACTCTGAATAGAGAAGTAGATCAAAACTGAACTAGGTATTAATTTTTAGCTGCATTTATCTGGATTGCTAATGTTGTTATCTTTTGGTCTAAGTGATCTTGATGTGAATAAAAATTGCTTGACATAGCAGCCATGTCACACTTAGGTACAGACGCCAGCACATCAACCTACTACAATCTGTCAAATTTCTTTAATAGATTTTCAACTTTATCGCTGAAGCATAAGGTTCAAAGTTGATTGGGAAAATCTGACAGTTTCGGGTAGGTTGATGTGCTGGCGTCTGTACTTACCAATACGCTTTGAAAATGTAATACATAATGGCTTTACAGAGTTGACTTTAGCCGCACCGTCTAAATGGCGATTCGGCTACGCCGCAGATTACTAAAATCGCAAGTTCCGAAGTAGAGTAGGTTTCGGCTTTTGTCGTGCGACGAGGTCGTCCGATCAGGACCAGGCCCGTGCCGGACGGCGCGTACGAGTTCCACGCGCGCCTCAAAGAGATGTCAGCAAAAAGGAAGGGGCCTGCCAGGGCCGAAGCCTGCCGGGGGGTGCGGGATTGTCCGAAAGGGTTACCGCTACCCCGGAACATAAAGGGCTAAGGAAGGAACACGGATTGGTTTTAGTCAGTAAGAGTCTAACACTCCTTTCCGCTCCACCCAGAGCGGGAGGGGTCATTTGATGATTTCCAATCCAAAAAAAAAAAAACCACAAGGCGAAAATGGACCTAGTAGGTATAAATCCTTCATATTATTCGATGCGATTTGCAGCTGTAAGTGGACGCTCCACCTTACCAAAGATCGATAACCCAATATAGGATGCTAGAATGATTTATTATTTTGCAATAAAAATACCTAGGTAATTTTGGAACCACTGATACAGTATCAGTTGGACAGTATCTGCGTATCTTGATCGATATCATAATATATTATTGTTTGTACAGTTTGGTTTGTTTAAGATAATGAAGTGGTTACTAATTAATATTTTCTACATCACATAATCAATCACAATTAGCCCACTGCTGGGACACAGACTTCAATTTCGTGAGAGGGAGTAGGCCGTAATCCACCACGCGGGCCCAGTACGGCAGCCTAATTGCGGAACGCCAAATCGTCAAATGATTCTGATCAGTTGGCTTCATTTCTATCACAATTGGCTTCATTTTACGATTTTCGAATTGTGAAACTCTAGTTTCTGCGCAGGGCCTTTACGTTCATAATTGGTTTCATAATAAACTAGAGTTTCGCAATTCGAAAATCGTAAAATGAAGCCAATTGTGATAGAAATGAAGCCAACTGATCAGAATCATTTGACGATTTGGCGTTCCGCAATTAGGCTGCAGGTTGGTAGATGTCACATTTTTTCGAATGACCTGATAGATAGGACAGCGAAATGTTGGTGTACAGTCAACAGCAAAAGTAGATGATGAATTGAGTTTATGACTTTTGGAGTCAAAACTGGTCACGAATATAATATGGCAGCTGTAAATGTTTGGTATAATTTTTACAATCACATACTTTTGAATCACTTCGACGCCACACAGTTCTGACGCGAATTCCCTTCATTAGAATTGAATTTCTGATTTTCATCATCCATTCATTCATTCATTCTATTCTATTCTACTTTTGCGGTTGACTGTACTCCGTGTACTGCAGGTAAACCTCTGCCTAACCCTTCATTTAATACAGGCGTGATGTTAAGCTATGTTATGTTACTATAAAATCATGAATAAATAATGTTCACTGGTCACCCATCCAAGTACTGACCTCGGCAACTGTTACTTAGCCTTAGGTCCCTTACTGCTATCATAATATCTTTTAAACTTTTTTACAAAAAAAAACATCCGACTTCAAAAAAAAAACACTACAAAGTGAAAAATAACTTTAATTTCGGAAGTCGGTGTCAAAAAACGAAAATGCGGAACCAAAGACACCGACTTCCGAAATTAAAGTTATTTTTCACTTTGTAGTGTTTTTTTTTGAAGTCGGTTGTTTTTTTTTTGTAAAAAAGTTTTTTTAACCTATCTACTTCAAAAAAGGAGGTTCTGTATTCGACCCGTATGTATGTATGTCCGCGATTTTCTCAAAAACTAATGAACCAATTTTGATAATTCTTTCATTATTGTCATCTACATACTTTCAGGAAGGTTTTAATATATAATAAATTAGGTAACTATTATTATGTACGAAGTTATATGCATAAATATACTGCATCTCCGGCATTTCTATGCAAATTTTGATGATTTTTCTAGTCGGTGTCTTCAATTCTTCAATGCACTAGTGTTAATTGAATTTGTGTGGTACAACTAAAAAGTGAAACATACTTTTTTTTACATGATAAACAGCCGACTTCAAAAAAAACACTACGAAAGTTATAAATAACTTTAATTTCGGAAGTCGGTGTCAAAAAAAACGAAAATGCGGAACCAACGACACCTACTTCCGAAATTAAAGTTATTTATAACTTTTGTAGTGTTTTTTTTTGAGTCGGTTGTTTATTTTGTAAAAAAAAAAATTTCTTTTACCTCTTTATTTTTCCTAAAAAGCCTTTTTTGTTTTACTTACAACGCATGGGCATGGCTATTGGTCGACGCAAAAAGGACGGACGCAGCTGTGGTCATCATGTGCACGGGATTTTGTCTTCAAAATGGTCCGATATAGGTTTTGGCGATAGTAAGTACAGACGCCAGCACATTAAGCTACTACAATGTTTCAAATTTCTTTAATTTATCGCTAAAGCGTAAGGTTCAAAGTTGATTGGGAAAATTTGACAGTTTCGGGTAGCTTGATGTGCTGGCGTCTGTACCTACCAAAATTGATTATAAACAAGACAATATGTCATTTTAATTTGATACGGGTCTGTAGTAAGCATTATTTTCGGTATAGATATTGTTCAACCGAGACCAGAATGAATACGTAATTTTGATAAAAAGGCCAGACATGGGTCAGCAACATTTTTATGTTTTATGGGCTGAAGGGATAAGTAAAATAGATCGTTTTCATACGTATAAACTAAGATAAACTATAGGATTTGAATATCAACGGAATTGTAAAACGTCATGTGAGTTATTGGAAAATTACTTGAAATCACACTAATATTATAAAGGCGAAAGTTTGTGAGTGTGTGTGAGCGGGTGTGTGTTTATATGTTTGTTACTTCTTTACGCTCAAACGGCTGGACCATATTTGAGAAAATTTTGTATGGAGGTAGCAGACAACCTTTTTTTTTTTTTTTTTTTTCGCTGAGAAATGCGTTCCGCATCCCCGCTCGTGGGGGACGAGACGGGGTATGTGGGACTCCTGTCGGAATGACACCGACAGTATACCCACTAAAACTCAGCGGTGTTCCCACATCGCCGTGATGGGAGGGCCATGGGAAACCGGCTCAGCCTTTACTTCCACAACCCTCCCGGCGCATGCCCACCTAGCTGGCGGGCCCCGCATGCCCCCCAGGCTGGGGGGCTACGGGAATAGCCGGGAGCACCTGGCCATTCCCGTCCAACACTGATGGAGGCCTGTGCAATACAGGCGAAGGTGCCCCCGCACCTGTTGCCTGCTGGCCTCCATCTGGGAGGAGTCGGAGATTGTTCGCAGAACGAGACGACTGCCGCCCAGGACCTCTCATCCCTCAGCATGGCGTTAACCAAGCCGGGGAGTGATAGGTCCGGTCCGATCACCGCCATGAGACTGCGGCGCGGCTCGGACCACGACGGGCACACCTCGAGGGTGTGAGGTAGCAGACAACCTGGATTAACATATAGGCTACTTTTTATCCCGATATTCCCACGGGATCGACACTTATATGGATGAAACCGCGGGGCGCAGCTAGTCTATCACACTAATATTATAAAGGCGAAAGTTTGTGAGTGGGTGTGTGTGTGTGTGTTTATATGTTTGTTACTTCTTCACGCCTAAACCACTGAATCGATTTAGATGAAATTTGGTATAGAGATTGTTTGAGTCCCGGAAAAGGACATAGGATAGTTTTTATCCCGATATTCCCACGATATCGACACTTATACGGGTGAAACCGCGGGGCGCAGCTAGTCTATATAATATAAATAAAACAATGTCGGGTTAGTTACACCATTTATAACTCAAGAACGGCTGGACCGACTTATATGAACTTTGATTTGTCTCCGCTCCGCCCCAAATAGCATAATAACTATTCAAACATGGAAAAAAATCACGAAAATAAATAATAATGAAGACTATGAAACATTTTCTCATACATTCGTTCTTATCGATTCTGTGGCGGTACGAAGTTCGTAAGGATCAGCCAGTAAATTATTATAAGGAATTTGTAGGTTTAGTTGAAAGAAATATACACTATATAAGGTGTAAAAAAATTAACTATTCAATTATTTTTTTTTATTTTTTATTATTATTTTTTTTTTATTCTTAGAACTTTAAGAGGTGCTTTAGACCATCGAACTGAACAAAAGCACTATGGGACCAAATCCGAAATCACGAAAAAAAATCAGCTGTTTCATACAAAAGTTCAATACCTACTCGGCCAAAATGTATGAAACAGCTCATTTTTGTTTCGTGATTTCAGAGTTGGTCCCATAGTGAAAGTTGTTCAGTTCGATGGTCTAAAGCACCTCTTAAAGTTCTTGCAGTTAATTTTTTTACACCTTATATACCCACCCTGGTTGCGCACGGGTGCAATTTACATGTGAAGACTTTGTTCTGTTCAAGACACATTTTGCACCAGTTCTGAGTAGTAGGTAACCTAACAAAAAGGCTTGCATGACTTCAAGATATTATTTAATTAGTATTATTAAACTATTTACTTCTTACCAAGGGGTGTCGTATTACCCAGTAACTGGGTTGTGGAACAAGGCTTCTCTAGGCAGTCGCTCTATTTAAAATACTGGTATTCAGCTGCATCCGGTTGGACTGGAAGCCGACCCCACCTTAGCTGGGAAAAGGCTAGGCAGATGATGATGATGATATTAAATTACTTCTTTTTGTGTTACCTTGGGCCATCTGGAATAATTAATGTACCTTTCAAATGATGAAAGAATTTTTCAAAGGAGATTTAACCTCCTAAAAGCTGGGTCGTTCTTTGGCCAAAAAACTAGCATTGCCATTCAACGTGGCAATGCTGCCAGTCTCCTGGGCACGCTCTCTCCCTTTACAATATTATATACTTACATACATATACGTGGGCCTATTTTCTTAGAATCAAAATAATTTAAGTTAACCGTGAAATGAAACATTAAATTCATTGGTAGAATGGAACGTAAGATGATTGAATGAGAGGGAGAATGACGAATGATGGAAAAACGAACATGACGTCACGAATATTAAGATTGAGTCAAAATAAACGAAGATGTCCTGAAAAAGTGTTTCTCTAGTCGAGCTCATCTCCTACATTAATATAAGTATAATATTAGTATAGATAAAATAAAATAAACATAATAATATTGTAGCGAATCAATTTGGAATTTTCATACATGATGTAGGTACGGCTGACTAGTCAAGAGACAACGACATTATTATTTTAACAAAATTGAACTCAAACAAACCCTTTCATCATGTGAGCAAGAGCCTTGTTTTCTTTGAAAACATCAACGCTAGACATAAAACATAATTATATTAAAAATAATAAGGCGTGCGATGACCTGGACGCGTACTATGAGGGCTGGTTCGAGGTGGTGCGGGAAAAGAGTTCCTGGAAGGATTTGGGGGAAGCCTTTGCCCAGCAGTGGGACTTTATAGGGTAACAAAAAAAAAAGGTGGCGGCGCGGCGCGGTGGTGGTGTAGGTGTGTGTTTTTCGCCTCACGATGAACTTGAATATTAGTAATAATAGGTAGTTTCCTGGGTAAAAAAATAATAATTCTAATTAGTCCGTCAGTTAGATTATCGAAAAATAAAAGGACCCGTATTTTTTCTTTTGTCAATCAACAAATACAGGTCCATTATTTTTCGATAATCTAACTGACGGACTAATTAGAATTTTTTAGGAAACTAGCCTATTATTATGAAGCCGGCTTATGAGTCGATTCGCACGAATTTACTCAGATGTGCGAATCGACTAATAAAAATTACTTTTTTTTTTTCAATAGGCGACTCGCACAAATTCGCACATTCTGAATTGTATGCAGAGCTTAGAGCCTCTTAGTACTAGAAAGCTATAATTTGGCATTAATCACGCCGACAAAGTGGTAAAATACAACCTTGAAAAAATATTTTTTTAGGATACCTCCTGTACACGTAAAGTGGGGATGTTTTTTGAAGTGAAAACTTCTTTAGCGGCGTTGCACACTTTTTGTAATGAGGAAAAAATGTTAAACTCGCGTCAGGACACGTGACCGTCAGGAGAGATTCCCCCCCCCCCCCCCCTCGTTCTACGGCGGCGCCAACCGAAGTGAACCAAGTGAGACACGATAATGGATGGATGGATGGATTGGACGGACAGACGGACGGACGGACGGACGGACGTTGACGGTGACGGTGACGGTGACGGTGACGGTGACGGTGACGGTGACGGTGACGGTGACGGTGACGGTGACGGTGACGGTGACGGTGACGGTGACGGTGACGGTGACGGTGACGGTGACGGTGACGGTGACGGTGACGGTGACGGTTACGGTTACGGTGACGGTGACGGTGACGGTGACGGTGACGGTGGACGTGGATGTGGATGGATGGATGGACAGCTGATGGCTCGACCGTCTGTGTAGTAGCCACACTGCTGTGTATTCGTAAAATTCGTGTATACATATAAAGTGTTTAAAATATGGAAATTGAACAAAGTGCATTGATTTATGAAAAAAGTGACGCAGAAATAGTGAAATAAAAATTAGTTATATTAATTCAATTCATAATTGATTTATTTCAACGTTAATATTCAAGTTTTCACTTCTGCCGGCACTCCCGGAGTGCAACCAGTCTTTTTTTTTTTCTCCCGTCTACCCCATGGTGTAAGGTATCGTTGGATAGGTCTTTCAAAAATATTGCAGGTTTGTGTGTGTATAACTTTTGAACCTTCGGGAATTACAGCCCGATTCAAACTTTATGACGTCTCTGAAATGCGCTTCTCGCTGTGTAGTACCTCACCCCCACGGCCCCACCCCCATTGACACGTGAATTTGTTACTGCGCAGCGACCAGCCTCATGTTCCGAGCCGCTGTACCTACCTATCGTGTATCGAATGAAAATCTCAAGAATATTTTCAAAGTCCCAGTTAGGCATTTCAAAAAGTTACGATGGGTTAGCGTAGGTAATGTTTTTAAGTCATTTATTTGGGAAATAAACTTCTACACATTACAATATTACACAAAATTTGAGCTACACAGTGAGTAAATATCCACGACAATTTTTTACATAATGATTATAAAGACAAGATATAAAACAAATGCGATGTGCGCTTACAACTTGATAGATACAATCAAATAACATAATGTAATAATGATAAAATTAAACAGGCATGGAAAATGAAAAAGAAAAACATGCAATTATAAAGATACAATCTAAGAGTTGAGGCGGTACCCCGACCAAATAACCTTGAGCATTCGCAACAGAGACAGAGAGCGACACGACTTATTCGTACGAAAGGGATGCAGCGTACTCTGCGCATGCCCCTTTATCATAAAACTCGCAAAATTTTTGGAATTATTTTAATAAAAAAAGGATAGCGATCTTTTTAAATAAATTAAACCAAGGATTATTTACATTTTTAAATTATCTATCGATTGGTGAAATCCTCAAATTAATAGAACGTCAACTTTAGCAAAAGATAACCGCAATCAATAATTTTAGTCACTTTTTTAAAAGGAGATTTTAAATGTAACATATAAAAAACAGGCAATGTGATGATAGGATATCGAACATTAAGAATGTGCTTTCAGATGTAGTTTATTTCTCATAATTCATCATCATCATCATTTCAGCCGAAAGACGTCCACTGCTGGACATAGGCCTCCCCCAAGCACCTCCACTTCGACCGGTTTTGTGCTTCTCGCAATTTCTCATAATTATTGAGTTATAATAGCCTCTGAATAACGAAGAAAAACGCGGTTTTGGTCGGGGTACCGCCTTAAGAATATTACGGAGCAATAACTAAAATAGTTTCAGTAGAAGAGCGAAGATGTCAATATTGTGAAACAGATTATTATACAGAATGTTACGGAAAGGGTATATCAATACAAACGGGTTGAAGAGTGTATCTGGTCTAGAATCTCTGTATAAAATTTCAGCTCAAAAGCAGTAACTTTGAAAATGCTCAATATTTTTTTATTTCGATAGTTTATTAAATTGAAATCATAACAAACGTATTACCGCACTACGAGGGTCATTATCCATTTTTTGTAGTGTGTCTGTGCGCCTAGTACACGCACATCACGCCACCGCGCTCCAGTGCAGCGCCGTGATGTCGAAATAAAAAAATATTAAGCATTTTCAAAGTTGCTGCTTTTGAGCTGAAATTTTGTACAGAGATTCTAGACCGGATACACTCTTCAACCCGTTTGTATACACCCTTGATATACCCTTTCCGTAACACTCTGTATAATATTGACCAGTAAGATGATAGTCTGTTATGAGACCTAATTAACCAGGCGAAAGAAAGTTATCGGTATTAATATCCGTTCCCACGGCTCGGCTAGACAAGTTAGCTTCCTGTTCAGAATTTCGATTAGTCGAGAAGGAAGAAGTAGTGTAGTTTGTTTGAAGAGTAGTTTTATTTGGTTTCATTAAGAACGCGAATCGAAGTTAGATTGGATGCGGAGTACTTACTTCATCAAAAACTTTAAAAAAAAAGGGTAAATAATGCTACGGAAGGAAGGAATGAAAAAGTTCCTCCCCTAAAGTGCACTTCCGTGCACTTGAGGGAAGGAACTTTTCGAGGGAAAGTGGAAGATGTTCTTGACATCATGATCGTACCGTGTGCTCGGAACCAAGATCTCAGTGCCGAGTTATTAAAACACTTGGGTCTTAAAGTTAAAGAGGGGGACGATGCAATATAAATGTCGCTGCCAACTGGTTTAATTAGCCATTCAGTTAACTAAACGGCGCCGTTCAACTAGCAGCCTCAGCCAATGCGTCTAATACAACATTTAATGAACTGGCTGGCTTATGCTTAGGCCATTTATAAACCAATCAACTGACCGGTACAGGAGAGTGGCAGCGAACGAAAACCACAGATTGCCAAAATTGAAACCATGATTTCAGCTTATACGAGAGACTATATCCAGCAGTAGACTTCTGTAGGATAATGTTCATCGTCATCATCATCATTATTTCAGCCGAAAGACGTCCACTGCTGGACATAGGCCTCCCCCAAGCACCTACACTTCGACCGTTCGTCCCTGCCGTCGTCCCTGTCGTCTTCGTTCGTTCCTGCGGCCTTCAAAAGGTCGTCGTTTTCCTTCACCGTTTTGATGATGGTGATGGAATAATTTACACAAAATAAAGCGCCTGTCTGGGTTTGAACCTACGACCTTCGACTCGTAAGTCCCGGCCGTTACCACTGGGCCACCAATAATGGGTTTATTTAATTTTATTCGTTATATTTTCAACACAGCCTGACGTAATATAACTGCTATGTTTTTAATAACATTTGACGTTGGTAGATCTGACATGTATTCGATAACACCGCATTATTCCGAATCCTTTCATTAATGAAACGCCTGGGGACAAAAAATAGACCGTGTATATAATGATGACTCTTTCATCGCAGATATCTTACTTATATTATTTAATAAACATCAACAGTCCCTGTTAGATAATAAAAGAGGTGACTCACAAAGAATATGAGTTTACGTGTACAGAATTCATTCATTCATTTAACTGTTTATAATAATCCCATGATTTATTCAGCTGAATTATCTTAAAATATATTATTTTTTGCCCCATATTATTGAAGTTTGAAATTTATCTTGCAAGTCGTTTTGTGATTATGACTTGTGAGTTTTGTAATAAAAAAACTGGTCAAGTGCGAGTCGTACTCGCTCACCAAATAGTTTTAAAATTAGTTTTTTTTGTAATTTAACTACAAAACGGTTTCCGGATTTTTTCCTTTACTTGTGCTACATGACATCGCTTCTTGCTAAATTTCATGATTCTAGGTCAACGGGAAGTACCCTATAGGAGTCGAAGTTGAGTCGTGAGAATAGGTAAGGTACTTTTAGGTAAACGTGCCTCATCGTTGCCCATATAATAATGTACTATTATCATACCAGGTGAGATAGTGATTAAATTGCCTATCTATACTAATATTATAAAGAGGTAAAATTTTTTTGTAAGTTTGTATGTAGGGGGTAATCTCTGGAACTACCAGTCGGATTTGAAAAATTCTTCTTGCATGTGATAGCCCAATTCTTGAGGAAGGCTATTTAACGTCACGCTATGACCCTTAGGAGCCGAGCAAAACCGCTATGGGGAAACGAAGTGATAGAGCAGGAGACGCGGGCAAGTGATGCACTCGTACGACGAGATGGGTCGAGGGAATAAGAAATTTCACGCGAACGAAGTCGCGGGCAGAAGCTAGTCAATAATAACGAAAACAAACCATATAAAAGTAATCGCTTATAGAAAAACTCCATAACACTTTGCCTGACCAAGGAGTTGAACCCGAACCTGAGAGCGTTTAGCATTCGTGTGTGTTGCTTGTGTTACCAAATCAACCCTCGTTTTCCCAAGAATTTGACTTTAAACGAAAAAGAAAATCCATCCATAACTTTTCAGTGACATGAATAAAATTCATTTCTACGCTTTTCTTCGAAATACAAAATAAGGTTGTTTGACTTCCAAGTTTGTTATGTATAAAAAAATTCACAAACAATTAGAATTCATAAAGTTCGATAACTTTGGAATCGGGCGTACACACAAAAAATCCTTCCTGGTAATTAGCTCCTTGCAAATAACTGAAGTTTATTTTTTCATGAATGGAAATTGGCTTTACGAACTTTTTTATCGGAAAAGATCTTCGTGAATGAGCTCATTACGAGAGAGACACGAGAAGTACCGACCGCCAAGCAGCAAGTTGTGTGTTGTTGCTCCCCCAATACGTAGATATTGGGGGAGGATCAAGGACGGCATCCATATTATATTGTGCTCCTCAAGTTCTGAGTTGAGCTGCACGATTTTTGACAAATGCGTGCACTGACTAGACAGGTCCGCTCAATCTGTGTGGTTCTTTCCTCAAAAGACCATTTCAGACACCAATTCACATGGTCTTCACATGATCTGACCAAGATTTTGTCTGGACTTTAAAAGAGACTGTGACCTCTGGGTTTCTTTCGGCCTTTCTTCTCAGAGTAGTCAGATAGGAAACGCCGACCTCATCTAGCTTAAAAAAATATGATTGACGTGTAAAAGTGTTTGTACAAACCTACTTACAGAAAATAAATAATTTAACATTTATCATACCTACCAGGAAATTCCTATCAAGTACCTGTACCTTGAGTTATTTTAGCTTTGTCTCTGGGATGCCAACGTACGCAAAACGCAACGCGCAAATCTCCTATTATTATAATCTTTATTTATTCAGACTACAATGAGATCTACATTGTTAGTAACAAAATAGTTAGCCTATGTTAGTACTTAATAACTAAAACAGATCCGGGTCCTATTTTTAAGCGCCCACACTAGTGGTCTGTCTGCCCGGGCGGCTATCGATTGCAGAATAGTTGTTGATGACGGTCTCGCGGTCCGCCCGTCTTTTTATTTTTTAGTAATATTTTAAGTATCCATGTATGCCTTAAAAGTATATTTCTTATTACGGTTGTATTTTTATTTTTAAATTACATCGAAGGCCAACAAAAATGGACTGCACACGAGCGCTCTCATTGGTTGATGCGCGACGCTCTCACCCGCCTACCGCTGCGACCGCCATTACAGTATTTGCAATAGATCGAATCAATCGTGTCAAAAAACCACGCAAACACTCCACGCGTGAAAACGCGCGTTCGGAAATTCAGTTCTAGTGGTCCATTTTACCAACGAGTTCGTATATCCTTTATTTCTCACCACCAACCACTACCTAGCGACTACAATAGTGTTGGAACTGTCACGTAGCCTGCGGAGTAGCGAGGCAGATTTGTTACGAGTACGCCTCAGTGCACCAAAGCGGTCAGTGCGAGCTTCTGCAAACATTGTCGAGGTACTACAGAAGCGAGGCAGTCGCAAGCGCAACAATACCCTGAATGCATTATTCTCTCGAATGAACCACAGGGCTCCCGAGTGTTACCGCTACCCCGGAACATAAAGGTTACCGCTACCCCGGAACATAAAGGGCTAAGGAAGGAACACGGATGGGTTTTAGTCAGTAAGAGTCTAACACCCTTCCGCTCCACCCAGAGCGGTAGGGGTCATTTGATGATTTAACATCCATAAAAAAAAAGGCTCCCGAGTACAGTGCTGTGCAGTAGTCGTTAAAATAATTTATTTGATAGGTATTGCAGATGTCCAAAGGTCGTGGTGACGACTTTTCACCAACTGGAATACTAGCTCATTTCCAACCAATAAGTGTGCGTACTATCGCGGACACTCCCGCCTAACCACCACCAAGTTCATTTTTGCATGCACTCAAAAAAATAGAAGCGCTCTCTAGTAAGCGCGCCAAGGTCAAATAGTTCGTCCGTAAAATTCACAAAAGAAATACACGTGATACGTTACTAATGTGCGCGCGCAGGTTGCAACTAATTGTGTTATCGCTTTCCTAATAGGCAAAAACTGTCAAGGGGCGTGGCTTGGCGCCGCAGCAAGATGTAGACGAAAAAATGTTTAATTGATCAGACGAAAAAGGCCGCGATGGTACATACAAGCGACACGCGTCGACGACAGAGGTAACTGCAGTCGTTGACGGGTGTCGACAGCTGCCGCCAACAACATGCTGCTTGTGTATTTGAGCACCGTACTCAAATACACGAGCGGCGCGTTGTCGACGGCAGCTGCCGACGCGTTCAACCCAGGACCCCACGCTCAGCTATTGCGCTTACAACCACGAGACTAACAGGGCAGGCAATTACATATTATACACACACACAGACATACTCAGACCAAATAAAAAAGTCAAGACATAGCGCTGCGAACAATACAGTGAAGCATGCCAAAACTACACCTCCGCTTTGTGCATACACGCTCACACGCACACATTTACAATCATTTAGAATAAAACTACACCTCACTAAGTGCACACATGTTTACGAAACCGGCCTTACTTTACTGTTGACAGCCCTATCTTGGTTTTTTATTTGGTCTGAGCAGACATCTAAAATACTTACATTATATGTATATTGTAAAACTGTATCAATTAATAGTAATACTATTAATTACCAAGTTATCTGTATAATGTTATTAACAAGGGTCAAAATATCTATTCACTTCACAAACCCAGTTGTAAGCAAAAAGTAACTGACTTCTTGAAAACTCTTTCCTATGAGGACACAGAGAAATTGCTCCACTCGATTAAATAATACTTGTATCCAAATAATTACTTACAAATTCACCACCATTCACATACACCAGCCACCACCATTCACCTACACATTAACCACCATTCACCTACACATCCACCACACACACTTCGACTGCTTTTGTTGTTATTTAATTTCTTTTTTTTTTTGTTTTATTTGTTTAGTGGAATTACATACGTATTATGCCTCCTTAATTGTATGATGCCACTATGTGGGGCCTGGTGACCTGTAATACAGGTTTTTTCTAAAACCTACTTCAGGCACCAGCTCTCATAATGTGAAATTATATAGTTTAAAAACTGTAAAGTGCCACGAAAACATTGTGAGAGAAAATAAATAAATTATTATTATAGTGTTAAATAATTCTAGCGGATCATGATTTAATTTAATCAGATATGCACGTGACTAAACACGTTAATTAATCATTTGTCTTTATTTTGGTATGAGATACAGGACCGGCTTGTTAAGCAAGCGTGATGAAAATTATTGGATTATCAATTTTAAATGGAAACAAAAAATCATTTGAATAGCAATCATTTAACTCAAAAGCTTGTATTATTAATTTTTATAATAATAAAACTCTAATTTTAATCAAAAAACAGAACAGACACGAAATAAAACACATAAGGGGCCTGCAGGCGGTTTATTTTACGGGCGAGAGAAAATATTGCCACACGGCCAAATTCCGGGACTGATTCTGACAATGTTGCTACAGAATTATATAAATTTTAATACTTTATCTCTTGTTTTAGTATCTTTTTTTAGAATTCCGTTACCGTAACAGTTTTTTTTTATGATGGTGATCCTTTATTTTTTTTGCAAAATACTTTTCTTTCATGTCTTAAAAAGAAACAAAAATAAAATAAAACCTGAAAAAGTAAAAAAAACTAAAGTGAAAATAACTTTGAAAGTCGGTGGCAAACAGCGAAAATGTGAACCCAACGACACCGACTTCCGAAATCAAAGTTATTTTTAATAATAATAAGTATTTATTATTAAAAATATTTTTTCACTTTGCAGTGTCTTTTTTGGAAGTCGGTTGTTTTTTTGTAAAAAGTTTTTTTATTCTTTGTACGAACTGTGCATGTCCCAAAAAAAATTTCTTTAAGATCCAAACGAGTTATATTGAACTGGGATATTGTGAAACTTATCAATGGTATCGTCTCTATGTAGGGGCGCGGACGACTATAATTCCTTCACACATTCCAATTCATTTAACATGTCTTCGTCAGAAGATGACGACGTACTTGCACTCATACAAGTATAATCGTACAATTTCGATGAATTTTACGTTGGTTTCAAAATCTTCACGCATTATTTAACTGTATAAATACGTCTACGCCCGAAACAAAATGACAAATTGGCGGTGGAGTCGCGTCGCGGTCGAGTCGGTCACTGCGCCCCGCAGCACCTCCGCCTCGACCCCGCGCTGCCACCCCTCGCCCGTGACGCGATACTCTAGTATATGGACACACTGCCATTTATTCCTAAAGAAAATGTAGATGTGGCATGCCGCTTGTGCGCCCGCGCCTTGACGCCGCCGCCTCGACTCTAGCTCGTGTGAGCGATCCGCCTTACACAAACAGAAGCACCATATAACATATTAAGCCTTCACCACTACCCACGAAGTCTCCAGGACGAAGTTGAAGCTTGTTGCAGAAACTATGACAGCTGAATGCGAGTCTCTCGTTATTTCTCATAGTTACGAGACGTCGCTCGTGACACAGGTAACTTTAAACTTGATACCCGAGATAAACGAGATAGTTTATGCCGACATAAACTTCAGTAGTCTGTAGAAGCATCCAATTTAAAGATCATACATATAACTGCACTAGCTTCTGCCCGCGACTTCGTCCGCATGGAATTTCAACCCCCCCCCCCCCATTTACCCTCTTAGGGGTGGAATTTCGATAAACCCTTTCTTAGTGGATTCGTACTCTTCACTAAGAACACACCCTCCAAATTTCATGTCTCTAGGACCAGCGGTTTAGGCTGTGCGTTGATATATCAGTCAGTCAGTCAGGACTTTGAATTTTATACGTATAAGTAGATAATACCACGGCTGTACCTATCCTCCGAAGAGATAGACAGGTGCATATAGGGCACACACATTTTGCCAGTGATAATTTAAAACTCCGTAATTGTAGAAGTAGGGAAAGCCGGTGCCATGTTCAAACTCTAGTGTGCTACATGGTATAACACTTTGCCTGTCCCGGCGATAAAACCGCAGCAGTCGGGTTTGCGACCCCTTGAGGCTGCCCGCCCGCGTCAGACTTTTTGTAGGTACTACAATCGGTTAGATTATTTCGCCCTATGTTATTTAGACCGACGTTTTGTAGGACGTGTGCGATGATACATTTTATCTCTACTGTTTTATTTGGCTCCTACAAAAAATCGGCCAGCGATTATCGGCCGTAAGCCTAAGAAATCCAAACTAATATTATAAATGCGAAAGTAACTCTGTCTGTCTGTCTGTCTTTTCTTCACGCCTAAACTACTGAACCGATTTCGATGAAATTTGGTATAGAGATAGTTTGAGTCCTGGGAAAGGACATAGGATAGTTTTTATCCCGATATTCCCACGGGATCGAAACTTACGCGGGTGAAACCGCGGGGCGCAGCTAGTACAGTATAAATAGAGGCCAGAGCCCTGATTCACAACCATACGACAGGCTATCGTATCGAAAACCTGACATTTCGATAACCTGATTTGACTTCCCCTCAACAGCAAATAGCTGTTGGAAGAATAGCGGGCGTCTATTTGATTTAAACTGACAAAATAACGAGCCCAACAACGTAATGAGCATTACAAAATGTTTTCTAGCTAAACATATCACTTACAATAATATGACTATGGGTCACAGTTTGCAAAAACTAAATCATAAGGATGTCATTCCTTTGACACATTCACATAAACAAAAATTCATTCCACTAATCTCTTCCACGCCACGTGCAGAACAAAATACAATAAATATTTTACGTGTCCTATTGATTTATATCAATCGAAATCTACCGCTTATGATAACTGAAATTATTATTACAATGTTGCTACGGAAAAACAGTGATTGACACGAACATGGACGGGAATCAGATTGGCAATTGTTTTTTTCTAGTTTCCTAGAAATCGAATTTCTATGACAAATCGTACAAAAGATATGGTTGAATAGGATACCTACATGAAGAATTCCTCATGTATCCAATTCAAACAAAACTTTTGTACCAACCATGTTGGGAATGTAAAAAAGCTTTATTTATAGCAGAAAGCAAAGGGGAACTGTTTTTTGTATCATGTTGTGTCTCCATTAGTAAATTAATTTATGAATCACTAGCTGCGCCCCGCGGTTTCACCCGCATAAGTTTCGATCCCGTGGGAATATCGGGATAAAAAGTACCCTATGTCCTTTCCCGGGACTCAAGCTATCTTTATACCAAATTTCATCAAAATTGGTCAAGCCGTTTGAGCGTGAAGAAGTAACAAACATATAAACACACACACACACACACACTCACAAACTTTCGCCTTTATAATATTAGTGTGATTTGCATGAAAGGGGAGAAAAAGCCAGTAAAGATAGCATATCAGGATGGCAACCAGCCGGTTATCTTTCAAAGTGAAGGCACGTGAACATATTTGTAAGAAGTTCGTAGAATCATCCCAGCGCTGACTTGAAAGAAAGAAAGAAAGAAAAAGTATTTATTGCATCTCGTACAGGAAGACCACAAACTAAACTAAACACAGTAAAAAATTTGCTGCATTCGTTTTCTCCTTTACCTATCGTTTTTTCTCCTGACAAAGTTTAATTCTGTTTTATGTCTATCTATGTATAAGTATTTAATCTTATTCGAGTTATCTATCTTTAATGTTGCACCTGCCATGTTTTGTCTCTGCATCACCCTAAGGTTGACTGGTAGAAAACGCCTCAAGTATTAAGTCCGCCATTGTAAAGTTTTTTTTACTTTTGCATAAAGTTTTAATTAATAATTTGATTAATTAATCTAAAACACTAGTTCGAAAAACCGGCCAAGTGCGAGTCGGACTCGCCCATGAAGGGTTCCGTAGCAGCAAGTAACATAATATAAAAGTTCTTGTAGTTCGTTGTAACTTTGTGAAAGGTAAATTGCGGTTTTCGATTTATGACATATTAAAAAAAACTACTTACTAGATCTCGTTCAAACCAATTTTCGGTGGAAGTTTACATGGTAATGTACATTATATATATTTTTTAATTTTATCATTCTCTTATTTTAGAAGTTAGAGGGGGGGGGACACACATTTTACCACTTTGGAAGTGTCTCTCGCGCAAACTATTCAGTTCAGAAAAAAATGATATTAGAAACCTCAATATCATTTTTGAAGACCTATCCATAGATACCCCACACGTACAGGTTTGATGAAAAAAAAATTTTTGGACTTTCAGTTGTAAGTATGGGGAACCCCAAAATTTATTGTTTTTTTTTTCTATTTTTGTGTGAAAATCTTACTGCGGTTCACAGAATACATCTACTTACCAAGTTTCAACAGTATAGTTCTTATAGTTTCGGAAAAAAGTGGCTGCGACATACGGACGGACGGACAGACAGACAGACAGACAGACATGACGAATCCATAAGGGTTCCGTTTTTTGCCATTTGGCTACGGAACCCTAAAAATGGGATGCATTTGTGTGTATGTGACTTAATCAACCCGTGGGCGTACCTATAGGTAATATTTCATTGGTTTATTTAAAGTCAAATTAAGCTTTGGACGGACTGTTGGAACGTCGCGTCGGTCTCACAATTGGATTTTCACTGACTGCTGTTCCGTAGGGATATTAAATTGTAAATAACATGTGTGTGCAAGGGACTTACTTATTGGATATATTTTGAATAATATATTTACGTTACATAGTCTAGATGTAAACTAGATGCAAACGAAACCTATCTACTTCAAAGCAAAAGAAGGTTTGTGTGTTTTTTTGTGTTACTTTTTTTCCGTATAGGTATACCTACACTTCATGTTTCCATCGTGATGATTTTGAAGGATAAAAAAATCTTAGTTAAGTTGGTAACTTAACTTGCTTGGGTGAGGATCTGATGATTTTTTTTTTGAGATAGAGAATGGAACTCCTAATATCACTGTTCTTAATTAAACCAAATCAAAAACAATGATTTCCAAAACTGTTGAAAGGCTTGCAGATTTCAAACTAGAATGCAACATAGAATATAAATGGCGTGATTTTAACATGAAATCGCGTTTCATTGCCATTTTAACACTCTCCCTGCCGACAATATATAAAACTTTTTAAGTTCAGGAGACCATGGAGGTCGCCGGCGGGTCTCAAAGTTTAGATCTACTTGTGAACGCCGTGAGTCAAAAGTCAAAATTATTACAGGTGGCCGCGGTGGCCGGCGAGTCCAAAAAAAAAAATCTTTCAGGACGCCGTGGGATCCTCCCTGACCGAATTCAAATAGTTTTTATAACTACTGGCGTGCTATGGAAAATGTGATAAAAGTATTAAAAAATGTGCTTTGGCCTGCTGAACAAAATTTTTTGGGGGTCGCCGGCGGTTCCCATGGCGGGAGAGTGTTAATCAGTTTGGCAATAAAATATACAGGGTTCGTTTACAAAGACAAGCCAATTTAAGGGTGAGGTACAGACCATCAAATTGAACAACTTTCTCCATGGGACCAATATCGTAATCGCGAAAAATTTATCAACTGTCCCATAGAAAACTTCAATACCTACTTGACCTAAACGTATGGGACGGCTGAATTTTTATTCGCGATTACGAGGTTGGTCCCATGGACAAAATTGTTCAGCTTGATGGTCTGTACCCTGTGGCGTGCATTGGTTTTTAGGCATTAGGCCGGGTCTAGTCTATGCAAACGCGGTCACTAATCAGCAGTGATCGGAATAGGCGGAGTATATTTACCTAAAGCTTAAAGAACAGAGACGGAAATCGGAGACTTCCTTATGACTAATTTTTTTTACCGGTTTTATCGGAACTTTAAATATGTAACTTTCAATATCTTATTTTATCATTAACATTTTAAATGCTTTAATAAATCGTAATCAATGTTTTGATAAATAAAATAACCAATATTAAAAATACATATTTTTTTTAACATAAAAAAAATATATTTTTATAAAATTTAGTTCTAAGGACGTCTCCGATTTCCGTCTCTGTTCTTTGAACTTTAGGTAAATATACTCCGCCTATTCCGATCACTGCTAATCAGAAATAAAAAGTGAAGTCAAAAGTGTGGTTATTTGAGTCGGCATGCCTACTTAAGGGTGATAAATTGCGAAGGTCGAACGTCATGGTATTACGCGTGAGACGTACGTATTTTTAATTTTGTCGTATTAACTTGAACAAGTACCTAGACCAATGACAATGTGGGAATAGTACGGGAGCCGAGTAGGCCGTCTGGCGACTGCCTACTGCCGCGCGTGTTAGTATGAAGATTTTGTTTTTTGTTAGGTCTGATAATTTTGTGAGTTTCTTAATTGTGGGGCACACACACCAAAATGTAATTGACAGGCTTATGTTGATATATCGATGTAGGCACTGCTTATATGCCTATATGCAATACACGCCACTGTCTGTACCACACACACTTAAATATGGCTGGTCTTTGAAAACTAACCGTGTATAAACAGGAAAGTTCGTTTCAAATAAACGAATAGAATAATATTACAATGTGAACATTCAAGGCATAATGTTTCAGCTTTTGTTCCTTTTAGAGATGCTACATGAAATGGGATAGCAAAATCATCCTCGAACGAACAATGCATTCACATTACTAGCTATTTCAACTGGAAATATCTTGTATCCCTGTTGGAAACTTTTGCTGGATGGAGGTGCGATGCAGCTAAACAGGTTTATAAAGCGCCTTCATCCTCAAAATAACTTTGCTGTGCCCGACAGGGTCCATAATTGATTCGATGTTTTAACATACCAACTGTTATATATCGATGGCAGCAAAGTAGAAACGGACATGTACAAAATCACAATTTTACAGGATAGCTGATTTAGTAAAAATTAATTAAAAATTGTCCTTGTTTACGTGGCAGATTTTTTTAATTATTATGAAATTTGAAATAATTTTAATACAGACGTCTTGCAGATAGGGTTGAAATAAGCTCATTTTTGTAAAAAAAAGCATTTGTCCGTTTCGACTTTGCTGCCATCGATATGTACACATTATGGAATGCAATAAAATATTGAGTACCTATTGAGTAAAATTATAAACTATTTGTTATCTGATCTGTTCAATCAAGGGCTTTGTCAGCAGAACATCATTTGTTAAAATACGGAAAATGCGGTTTTTCACACGTCTTGTGTAATTCGAAAAAGGCAATCAGTGCGACTGCTAGGTACTAATATAGGTACAGACGCCAGCACATCAAGCTACCCGAAACTGTCAAATTTTCGCAATCGACTTTGAACCTTATAATTTAGCGATAAAGTTGAAAATCTATTAAAGAAATTTGACAGATTGTAGTAGCTTGATGTGCTGGCGTCTGTACTATAGAATAAATCCAAATGTGGTTGACGTTTCATTCCGAATGTTATCAGTATAGGATTTATCTAAATACATAAAGATAAATATTTCGATTAGTAATTCAGTCAATTCGAAATAGGTATTTATGTAAATGTTGCTCATGAAATATGATGCTCAGCTGCTTATAATGATGATGATAAGAATGATGTAACCAATACTTTGTAACCATATATTATTTTCATTTAAAAGAGTGTCCGTGGAGTTTCTTGCCCGTTCTTCTCCATAGGTACCTACTACGCTGCTACCTATTTTATTAATTGCATGTAATCAAAATTTTAATTATGAAATTATTATTAGTATTTTATATTATAGTTACTAAATGCATGCTATCCAGAATGGAAACTCTAAATATATGTACGGCTGAAAAGCCAAATATAGTGAAACTCATTATACGTAAATGTTAAGAACTTATGTTACCTATATTCTTACAAGTAAATATATCATTCATTCATTCATTCAACCGCTTTGGAATGAGCAACTAGCTTCATCTTTCTGACTGATCGACCCCTTAAATATTCAAAAGTGCCTGTAATTGGTTTATTTGAAATCAAAAAAATGCTAAAATGCTAAATGCTTTGAGTTTGAGCTTGAGTTATACTGTGGTATGCATATTATAGCACAGCATAATCAGCCTAATGGGTCCATCGCTGGGACATAATTTTCACATCTGTGTGAGGGGTGGGTTGTAATAATGTATATTGTACAAGTTTTATTATGGTAAGAGATAGTAGTAATGTATCTCGTTTAAGGAAGTTCCTTCTGTTCTCTTCCCATCGTCGCGTGGCAGGCCATTGGGTTTTAAAACAGCTGGCACCCTGGCGGTGACAAGAGCACGACGGATGATGTCATTAATGCTGGCGTGCCGTGCTATCCGGTCTGCGCTCCTACTGCAGGATAGGCCATGATTTCCGAGGCAGTCGACAGCTTCACAGCACTGACAGCGATGCGGAGCCCCGCAAGGAAGTAAATAAATGGGGTATTCCACTTAGAGCACTGATTTGAACCGCACGTGGACGAACAGCACCTGAGCACTTCCACTAACCGCACTGAAACAAAATTTCGTAACGTGCGGTTCGGTGGAACAGTTTATCGTTATCGATTTCAGTCTCCGAACGGCACCTATGTACGTTAAATATTTTTTTAGTGATGGGATATACTCCACGCGGGCCCAGTGCAGGTTGGTGGATGTCACTTGACTACAATTTTTTTTTTGTTCTAGGATAATTTATGTCGGTTTCCTCACAAAATGTGCACAAGTCGGTGCCGTCACCACTCTGCTCTCATGCGTTAGTGTACACTTAGTCTCATATTTCTAATATGTCCCAGCTAACCGCATTTAGGAAATTTTTGTTCCAGTGCCTAAAGTGGAATAACTTAGGTGCCGTTCGCTCAAGTAAGGTTGAAATTGGTGCTCTAAGTGGAATATCTCATTTATATTATACACGTAGCATAAGCTTTTACTGCTTTCTGTATGCGTAGTTTCACGGTACAACTATTTTGTTCCTCTCGTGTCTCTTAACTTACATTACATTTTCCATATTTTCTTTGAACAACTTGCTTAGTTAAACGAGCTTGTTAATTAGTTTGGGAGTTCGTATATATTATAAGTGAAGCAAAACTGTTCCTAGAATTTATTATATTGCTATTTTTAGGGTTCTGTTTTCACCCTTAGTAATTCCTAACCCCCTTACTAATAAAGACTATAATTTTTAATTCTTTAACTTCATATTGTGTGTCATAAAGTAAATTTTTGATGACAGAAAGTGCATTGTGAGATTATTGTTTTCAATTTTACAATAGGTATATAAGTACGTACTTAGCATTATAATATTGATTTGTGACTATATTTGTACTGAAACTATTTACCACGAAATTATAACATTAATTTTAGCAATTTGTGTTTTGTTGACCATACGCGATTTGTTTTGGAGCCGCTGGGAACAGTTTTAATATTTTATTATTTTAACTAATAACATTATGGAGCCCTTGGGAATCAATGTATGGAAATAAAATTTTTGGAGAACAATAGATTAGGAGTTCGTGGGAACAAGACGGTATTATATCAGATGAATAGTTACACACCGATTTCTCTCTTTCAGTCGTCAGTAATTTGACTTTCGAAAGAAGACAAAACGTTGTGTAACTATACAGACGCTATACAACGTTTATTAGTAAGGGGGTAAGTTTACACTGTCTGTCTTTCTATTACAGACCTAACATCTATCCTCCTATCCATTATAATAATCATCATCTAGCCTATCTGTTTGTCTGCCCCGTTGGTCTCGCTGTCGCAAGCGCGACTGCTGGGCGTGGGGGTTCTGGGTTCGACTCCCAGGTCCGGCGAAGTATTATTGGGTTTTTCTAGTAGAAATTTCTCAGTAACAGCCCGGAGTCTGAGAACAGTGCGCATCGGTAGACGCGGTTGCCTGATCTGTCTCCAGTCGTGTCGGATTGCCGTTCGATCGGTCTATGAGAGTGAGAGAAGATTAAGCACATGTGTCTGCGCATACACTCGTACACTATAATAATTGCTGCGTAAATGGCTGGTCTCCGCTAAGACTATCTATTTGTTTGTCTGTAACAAGGCTTTCATCTTTGTAATCGCAATAAGTACCCAGTTTAAATTTAAATCATAGGTGCACGTGTTACTATATATACAATGTGGAGCAGGACTATTGACATTCCTTTAAACCACGTAAAGAGTGGCATGTTCTTTACCCGTATACAAAAAATAAATCAAATCCAATGAATACTTTAGCCGCAGGAAATTATTTTTCATTTTCTTAATATTCAACATGATGTAGATCTGAGTTCGTAATAATAGGTAAACATTGTAAGGTCAGGAACCTGTGCAAAAACGTACCTACGATTCTATGCTTGAAAGACAGAGAAAGGTGTCATACGGCCCCACTCTGACGCGCCCCGCCCACTCACAAAATACTACGATTAGAAAGAAAAAGAAATATTACTTACGATAATAATGCATTAGTGGTGCATAGAAAATTGCGAATGTGTGTGAGCGGAATATTTTCGGCAAATAGTCCTTGATCCGGTAACTATGTCATGTCAGTGCATAGCGGCGCCCTTTGAGGAGCACACGCCTACTTTTTTTATCACAAAACGAGCCGCGCGCGCATTGTCGTGATTTTATGAAAAGTTTTAGTTGTTATTGTGATTAAAGACGATTTATGATAATTGGATTAGTGCATAGGTTAGTGTGACTTATTGTTAAGGCGATTGGCACACTGCTGCGTTTCACGCAGCAGTGTGCCAATCGCCTAAGTGTCATATTGGTTAGTTATTTTGGACATTTATTAGGTAGCTAGTTTTGTGATTTAGGTTAGGTTTGTAAGTTTTTTGAGTTTAATTATGCCTCAAATAAGGTACACAGCTGCCGAGTACACCGACATGGTACTTAGGTACGGAGAATGTCACCAAAATGCTACTATTGATGATTTTAATTGTTAGTGAGTCTAAAGTACCTACGCCCAGCACCGCCGCCGCCGCCCGCTGCACCCCGCACCCCGCCGCGCAGTAGGTCAGTGACTTTTCGTAGATAAAGCGTGTTTACTTTTTATGCAGTTGATTCTGCTATTTATTTTGTTTGAAAATTGCAATTTTTTAATTTTCCATTAACTACTAATCTTCGTGGTTTAAAATGTTTCGATGGACTAGTACTGTGCTCGTTTTAATTTAATGTCGTAGTTCCATATCCACATTGTATATGGCCTTTATCATGGCGAATAAAAAAACAGTGGCACTCCGGGAGTGCTGAATGAAGTGAAAACTTGAACAATTAGGTACGTGTGTATTTTTTTAATCGTCATATAAACAAAACACACAAATAGATTAATACTTTGCCATCACTCACTGACATATCGGAAATACATTAGAACCGAGTACATCCCGAGGACAGCCGAACACATCCGAATAAAGCGCGGTGTCGGTAACAGTGTTGCGAGTTCAATGGTTTTTTCCATCTCAAAAAAAACCCCAACGCGCCTAAAGAAGTTTACACTTCAATAAAAAAACATAACCCTCCTTCTGGCGCAGTCGGGTAAAAAGAAGGTTACCTTTAAAATAGCGACAACACTATTAAAGTGAACCCTATAATAAAAATAAGGTATAACCCTTAATGCGCAAGTCCAACATAAATATATGTTCTTTCTTTCTTTCTTTTTCTTACAAAGCAGGTTTTTATAAAGTAAAAGATATTGTATCAAAAATATAATATCAAGGCTTAATTAATCTTCAAAGGAAAAGCAAGCCTTCATTTTGTTTTCCTTTGACAGCGAATGGACAGACAAAACCCGAGGAACATAATAAAAAGGCTTTAATTATAACCAATTAGTGCATTCTGTTCATTGATTTTACAGTATATTTACACGTGTACCGGCTGCTGCAGTCAACCTTCCAGTGACTTCCATGAGTTGAAATGCATACTAATATTATAAATTCGAATGTAACTCTGTCTGTCTGTCTGTATGTTACCTTTTCACGCCTAAACCACTGAACAGATTTAGATGAAATTTGGTATAGAGATAGTTTGAGTCCCGGGAAAGGACATAGGATACTTTTTATCCTGATATTCTCATGGGATCGAAACTTACGCGGGTGAAACCGCGGGGTGCTGCTAGTAAACCTATAAAAAGTAATCAACAAATGCTTTGTGTAAATATAGTCCTCCTTATCGATTTGGATAACGGGGACCCTTTCAAATTATTATTATTTCCTAGCGTGTAATATGACTCGCCAGACCGAATTTAGTTTTAAAAACCCGATCACAACGAATACAATAGAGTTGGCTGGCAGAGCTAAAGGTACCTATAGGAGGGCTTTTTTTGTGGATGGGATATCATCAAATGACCCACTCTGGGTGGAGTGGAAGGGAGTGTCAGACTCTTACTGACTAAAACCCACCCATGTTCCTTCCTTAGCCCTTTATGCTCCGGGGTAGCGGTAACCCTTTCGGATAATCCCGCAACCCCGGCAGGCTTCGGTCCTAACGGGCCCCTTCCCTTATGCTGACATCTCTTTGAAGCACGCGTGGAACACATACGCGCCGTCCGGCATCCTGATCGGACGGTGAGCTACCCAGTACTCTCCGTCCGCAGGCTTAGAAGGGGTTAGGTCTCTCTTTACGTATTTGGCGTTTTTCGGCTAGTGTCATCATCATCTTAATCGGCCTATAATGTTCCCACTGCTGGGACACAGGCCTCCTCTCGGTGAGAGGGAGTGGGCTGTTATCTCCACGCGGGCCCAGTGCGGGTTGGTAGATGTCACATTTCTTCGAATTTTTTGGCTCTCGGAAATGCCGGTTCCCTCACGATATTTTCCTTCATCGTTTTGGGAGCAGTGGTGATGAAATTATTTACACGAAGTAAAGTGCCTATCTGGGATCGAACGTACGACCTACAACTCGTAAGTCGCGGCTGCTACCACCGCCCGGGTAGACTGGCGACCGGGCGGCGGCCGGTAAGTGCATCGAGGCCACCTCGTGTCCTAATGTGTGGGGGGCGTCGGGGGACGTCCGTCCTGGACGTAATGTGAAGCGAGCCTTTTTTTTTTTTTTTTTTTTTTTTTCGCTGAGAAATGCGTTACGCATCCCCGCTCGTGGGGGACGAGACGGGGTATGTGGGACTCCTGTCGGAATGACACCGACAGTATACCCACTAAAACTCAGCGGTGTTCCCACGTCGCCGTGATGGGAGGGCCATGGGAAACCGGCTCAGCCTTTACTTCCACAACCCTCCCGGCGCATGCCCGCCTAGCTGGCGGGCCCCGCATGCCCCCCAGGCGGGCTACGGGAATAGCCGGGAGCACCTGGCCATTCCCGTCCAACACTGATGGAGGCCTGTGCAATACAGGCAAAGGTGCCCCCGCACCTGTTGCCTGCTGGCCTCCATCTGGGAGGAGTCGGAGGTGACTGTCAAACTGACGTCTTCTTCGACCCCTCCTCCGCCTTCGAAGCAATGCCGCGTGAGGATCTTCCTCCCGCGCGCGCTCCGCCGCCTCCTTCTGGGACATGACGTGTTCGCAGAACGAGGCGACTGCCGCCCAGGACCTCTCATCCCTCAGCATGGCGTTAACCAGGCCGGGGAGTGATAGGTCCGGTCCGATCACCGCCATGAGACTGCGGCGCGGCCCGGACCACGACGGGCACACCTCGAGGGTGTGCTGCGCCGTGTCCCCCGCCGCGCCACAGTCGTGGCACGACGGCGTCTCCTCCCGTCCGATTCGGTGCAGGTACGATCCGAAACAACCGTGTCCGGACAGCACCTGCACCAGCCGGAAGGAGAGGAATCCATGCGACCGCTCGAGCCAGTCTCGCAGTACTGGCCCAATCGCGTCGAGGGTTCGGCGGCCGAAGGCTGCGGTGGCGAGGTCCCCCGTCCAATGGACGACGATGGCGTCCCTCGCCTCCCGCCGGACGGCCTCCCGCTCTTCCTGGGCTGGGCGTTCTCCTCTCGCCCTCCGCCCCGCCGTCCATTCATATACTCTGGCGAGCACCCACGCCTCGAGTTCCCAAGGAGGGGTGCCTGCCAGAGCACATGCTGCCGCGAAGCCCACCGTGCGGTAGGCCCGCGCCACCCGCTGGGCTATGGCTCTTTGGGGTGCCCGCAAGGCGGCAGCGTTCTCCCTCCTATGGAGGGAGTCCTCCCAGATAGGGGCTCCGTAGAGGGCCATACTCTTCAGGATGCCGGCGTAAAGTTGCCGGCATCGTGCGCTGGGCCCCCCCAGGTTGGGAAGCAGCCACGACAGCGCGCCCGCGGTCTTCAACAAGCGCGTAGACAGCCCGCTAAAATGCGGACCGAAGCGCCACCTGCTGTCAATTACAAGACCCAGGTACTTCATCTGGGCCTTGACCTCAATTTTGACGCCATCCACGAAGATATGGGCGTCAGGTGGGGGGGCGCGCTGCCGAGGTCCGTGGAAGAACACGGCCTCGGTTTTGTGCAACGCCACCGTTAAACCTAGGCGGCGGATCCTCCCTGCGACCAAGGATCCGCCCGCCGAGGCTAAGTTGGCCGCCTCCCTGAAACTCCCCCTCCGGGCGGTGAGGAGAGTGTCATCCGCGTAGCACACGACACTCGTGCCTCGGAGGAGAGTTCCTCGCAGGAGCCAATCATAGCCGACGTTCCAGAGGAGAGGTCCTATGACTGACCCCTGTGGAACGCCGGCTTCGACGGCGTACCGCCGGACTTGGCCAGTCCTATTTACCAGGAGGATCGCCCGATCCTCCAGGTAGCTGGCCAGCAGACCGCGCATGTATCGAGGCACTCCGTGAAATCGGAGCGCCTCTAGGATGGTGGAGTGGGGAACGGAGTTGAAGGCATTGGCTATGTCGAATGACACAGCCACCAATCCATCCCCCGCTTCCATTGCCTCCTTCACCTGGCCCTTAAGGCAGGCCAGCGCGTCCACGGTGGAACGCTCAGCCCGAAAACCGAACTGAGCGTCCGACAAGTCCGGCCCGATATCCCGCAGATGGCCCTTTAGGCGAGCAGCGATTATCCCCTCGAACATTTTGCCGACCTCATCGAGCAGAACGATGGGCCGGTATGCCGAGGGGGAGTCTGCCGGGCGGCCCTCCTTGCGAAGAAGGCACAACTGCCCCTCCTTCCATGGTTTCGGGAACCTCCCTGACGCAAGGCATGCGCTGAAGAGGTCCCGAAACCTCTCCTCCATTTGAGTGGCAGCGATCGCCACCACTCTTGCGGGAACACCGTCGGGGCCTGGAGCTGTCTTCTTGGCGCGGATATGGGAAATTGCCGCGCCAAGTTCCGACTCCGTGACAGGAGGGGCCTCCTCTTCTTCCTCGTCTAGCTGAGCAGCTATCCCCCGCGGTGGGTCCATCACTGGCGGGGTGAAGTTGTCCCTGCACGGGAACAGGGACTGAACCACCCCATCCAGAAATGAGGGCTCCAGGGTTTTGGCAACCGGGGGACCATACGGGCGCAATTTGTTGCGCGCCACCTTATATGGTCTTCCGTAGGGGTCGTTGTCGAGACCCTCCAGCAGCTCGGCTCTCGCCGTGTCTCTTGCGGTGGCGATGGCCCGATCGAGGACCATTTTTGCCTCCATGTAAACCTCATAGAGGTGGTCCTCGTCGTCCAAGTCCCGTCGACGCCGCCGCCGGCTCCGCGTGTATTCCCTCCTTGCCTCCACACACGCTGCTCGAAGCCCCGCCAGCTCCCCCGACCACCAGTACACGGCGCGTTTGGGTAGCGGTCGGCGAGACCGAGGCATGCATGTGAAGCGAGCCTCTCCCAACCATTTCAGACACCAATCTACATGGTCTTCACATGATCTGACCAAGATTTTGTCTGGACTTTAAAAGACACTGTGACCTCTGGGTTTGTTTCGGCCTTTCTTCTCAGAATAGTCAGATAGGAAACGCAGACCTCATCTAGCTTAAAAAAAATATGATTGACGTGTAAACATGTTTGAACAAACCTACTTACAGAAAATAAATCATTTATCATTTAACCTCTTGGATCAATAGATCAAACGCTGTCGGTGACTCTTGAACACATCCTTACCTATAGCGGAGCTGTTGACTGCCATGCTTCCGTTTACCTTCCACCATCTCAAGAGTAGAAGACCACTTTGGGTAAACGGTGGTCCTCCATGCGAAAGACGTGTCCACACCTGAGTTGACGCTGCAGAAGTAATGCCTCCATGCCATACATGTCAGACCACGCTGGACCTCCGTATTAGGGTCAAGTCACACCGAGATGGCAGCGAAGCGGCGAGCAGTTTCAGTGTCATATAATTTTAAACTTTATCTTCATTACAATAATACATAGTATCGCTTGAGAAACTTGAGTCGTCGGAGTGCTCGCGGCGCCACGGGCGGCCGCGCGACCTTTCAAGTTTCTCAAGCGATACTATTATAGTAATGAAGATAGACAAAATCAAACTGGTTGCTAATTCAATTGTAATTTTTTTAATTAGTTTTTACATTCATTACTCACACCCTGACTTATTACTTGTATTTTTTTTTTAAATAAAAATCGTTTCGCTTGTACCATGTTTGTAAATATGTGAGCACCATGTATCTATCAGATAATTAATTTATATGTCATGGTTTCGTTTTTAATTCTTTTACCTAATTGTGGTATAGTAATTTTATTTTAGGTGCATCGTCCTCACATGTTATTATATAATTAATGTACCCAAGCAAAATATTGTACCTAAAACATTTTAAAAGAGTAACGGTGGAGTTCCTTGCCCATTCTTCTCCATACGAAAACTACCTTTTGGAATGGGCGACTAGAATCAATTCTATTTTAAGATAATTTTTGACGTTCAAAAGTGCCTTTGATGTGCCTATTTGAAATAAATGCTTTGACTTTGACTTTGATAAAGTTTCAAATTATATGACACTGAAACTGCTCGCCGCTTCGCTGCCATCTCGGTGTGATTTGACCCTTAGGAACGCGGTCCTGCCATTTAATTTTCAACTGAAAATATTATACCTACATTGAAAAACTTTCTTTCCATTTAGCTTCTAATCGCTGACCTCTATCATACAAGTGTATAATAGAGGTCAGTGCTTCTAATACATTTATTAATGTCTTCTTTTTAAATTTTTGATGTAAATTGATGGCCTGAAACACAGGTCTTTCATAAACCTACATTAGGCAGGTCTACATTACAGTTACAATTTAACTATCCTCGATTGTAATTCAAATTCAAAATGATCTATTCGAGACAACTAGATCCACCGGTTAGTATACAAAACTTAGAAACTATTGTTAGTACTTAAAATACAATAACAAAGAACAAGACTCATCCATCATAAACATCACAACACAAATCACAAATAGCCCCTGTGCTGAGACACCCCGCTCCAACAAGATAACTAACAGGGAGATACGTCCCTAAAAGTTCATCAGACAAACGAAATGCCTCAACACAGGTGCACGCATATCTTCAGCTATAGTTTTCAGGATGCTGTTGTGACTCCCCCGCACCCTCCTCATAAGAAACACGACTTTTTTCCGAATGATGGCATGAAAATCATCAGTAAGAGCCTGCGCGAACATCTCGGAGGCACTGCAGAAACGAGGAAGTCCCAAAATCATCCTGAAAATAATTAATGTAAATCATAATTAACTTTACTTTATACTTGAATAAAAATTTTATTTATTTCTTATTTAACTTTCTGTGTGTAAATAATTATGACGCGGAGAAATAAGGGAAATACCGTAAGGTTTTTGAGAATAAATACGGAAGAACAATGAAACAATGGATGAATTGTGTGAGAGGTTATTTATGTATAGATACAAAGGGGCTGAATACTGATATGAAGATGAATGGAAAAGAATGGAAGAAGAAGATACTATGCTGCGGCGATCCCAAATAAATTGGGATAAGGGTAAGATAATAATAATGTCTTAAAAATATATTTTTTCGAGATATTGTAATTTCTTTACAATAAAAGTATATACACTGAAACGTGATCGCTCACAATGGGCCTTATTAGAAGGCTGAAAGTCACTCAAAGGGCAATGGAGAGGGCTATGCTTAGAGTTTCCCTGCGTGATCGAATCAGAAATTAAGAGATCCGCAGGAGACTCACGGTAACCGACATAGCTCGAAGAATTGCCTAACTTAAGTGGCAGTTGGCAGGGCACATTGCTCGCAGAACAGATGGCCGATGGGGCCGAAAGGTTCTGGAGTGGCGACCGCGTACCAGAAGACGTAGCGTTAGAAGGCCTCCCACAAGGTGGACCGACGACCTTGTGAAGGCCGCAGGAACTCGTTGGATGCGAGAAGCACAAAACCGGTCGAAGTGGAGGTGCTTGGGGGAGGCCTATGTCCAGCAGTGGACGTCTTTCGGCTAAAATGGTGATGATGATGATGATAAACGCTGACCGGATAAACTTCTAATGCTTAATAAACTATTAAAATATAATGTTGTATCCTAATCTAACTAAACCTATTAACAAACTAAAATATCGTCGCTAATCTAACTAAGTGACATACTGACAACTGATTCGAAGCATACTTTACAGTACAGTATTACTTCTATTGTTATCGTGTTAATATTGTTTTAATAATAAATATTTTAACAGATACGTCACTTCGTGAGATCTTTGTTTTAATTTTGTTCGGAATACAAAATCAGATATCAGATTCGACTTGGAAAATGTATCAAATTACTATAGTTAGGTCGGCTTAGTCCAAAATGTCAGATACGTTAGTTAGTTAGATTAGCCGGATTAGCGACGATATGGCGTCGAAATATTCCTCCGCATCGCTGTCAACTGGTAATGTACCCAAGAGACTGGCGGCATTGCCACTTTATATGGCAATACTTATCCTCTGTCTGGAGATTTCATTGAACAAGCCATGAGCACTCGGATAGTGATGAATGTCTTTACATAACTACCTATTATCATTCACAACAAAAGAAAAATGTCGTTAGTTTGAAAAATGATACTACTTGCATGCATTGTGTTAACATTCTTTTTAACTGACTTTCATAGAGCTGCAAAATCACATACGAGTATCTGCCTATTATTAAAGAGGCGGCGCGCGGCGCAATATTCCGGCGATCCCCTGAACCCTCCCTTCCAAAGATCCCCTGCTAATTCCTCTTCTGTTTTAAACTTTGTCTTATCGACTATACGTGAATTTTTTTATCGAAAGGAGTTGAGGTATGCTTCGGAAATGGGAAGTAATAATTTTTTGGCTACTGTCGCACCTGTAGCCTCCCACAGACAGGCCCGACGCGACAGGGCGACGCGACTCTAGCAAAACAATCTATTATTGATTATCACACTAAGGCTAAGGCTAGGCTAAGCATTGCCATACAACGTGGTAATGCCGCCAGTCTCTTGGGTACATTACCAGTCGACAACGATGCGGATGAATTTTTCGACGCTATATTTTAATTTTATGTATAGTTTTAGTAAAGTTAGGTTTTAATTTTGTTATTTTAGCTAGTATCTAATAAAATCACACTAATATTATAAAAGCGAAAGTTTGTGAGTGTGTGTATGTTTATATGTTAGTTACTTCTTTTCGCTCAAACGGCTGGACCAATTTTGATAAAATTTTGTATGGAGGTAGCTGACACCCTGGATTAACATATAGGCTTCTTATCCCGATATTCCTACGGGATCGAAGCTTATGCGGGTGAAACTGTGGGGCGCAGCTAAAATAAAATAAAGTCGGGTTCCTGACACCATTTTTATAAATCAAGATTGGCTGGACCGATTATTATGATCTTTGATTTGTTGGATTTGTCTCCGCCCCGAATGGCAGAATAACTATTACAGCATGGGAAAATTTCACGAAAAAAATAATAATGAAGATAGGTAATTCATTTTCTCTTCGAAGTTTGCTGGGTCAGCTAGTTTACCATAAATTTTTATAGGAATGGGTCTACTAAGAGTTGCTTCCCGCTGTCGCGTCGCACCTGTTTGCGGGTAGGGTTACCATCTCTCCGGATTTGTCCGGACATGTCCGGACTTTTAGGCTTTTGTCGGCACTTTGTCTGGATTTTTTGGCATAGATGGGATATTATTAACTTCTCATTCATCTAAAAAAAAAAATACTTCTTTATCAGTCAACTTAACGAGATCAAACAATAAATCGAAAATTTGCAAACAATCAACTAGTTCAAACATAAAAATTTTCTTCGAAATAAAAATAGTTTTACGTAAAGTAATCAAACTTAACTCTAGTTTCTGGTATAGATATTTAATTTTTATATTTTTCAGCGCACTTTTTACCACTAATATTTGGATTTTGTGACTAAAATGTCCGGATTTTTATTGAAATGTCCGGCTTTTTGTCAGGACTTTTCAAATTTCTAAACGGTAACCCTATTTGCGGGGATCCTTTAGCGGAATAACTATCTCCTTATTATCGCAGTTTCGCAACATCGTATCCAATTAAAATGTAATGTGAGCTCCATAATATTTCGGCGAACAACAAACGTTTCATCGACGTTGTAGTAAAATTACGTTATTTTGCATTTCTGCCACCAAACAGTATCTATTGCTTAGTTCTGACTCGAGGTGCTGAAATTACGACTTGGAGGAGTCGCATGTTTGTGCAGAATAAACAATTTTTGTTTGTTTCTTTTTTATTAAATAATGTGGTCTTTAGAATTCCTATGAATGTTTTCCTCTAGGTACTCTCGGTTATGATACTCTTTCCTAAGATACAGACAGGTTTTTCTGCCTAGTTTAGGAAAAGGGAGTCCTATGACCCCTGTTATTGTTGTACTGGTTTTTCTCTTTATTACATTTTAGTTATAAGACAATTCTGTATGCCATGTACAAACTACTTATAAATAAAAAAAATATTATTATAATTTCCTTTATTTCATTATTTACATATTATTTATGATTAATTCGTTTATTTGTCTATTTACATATTTGATTAAATTTTTAAATATTTCTTAAAATATAAAAAATAAGTATAAAAAAACATTTAAAAATATTATTATCATAACCAGTAATATTATGACTAGGGACAAAATGAAGCGGAAAGTATTTTCTGATTGTTGCGAACTGAAACAATGTGGAAATGGTTAGCCCACGCAACTAAAAAAGTCACTCATCTGCCTAGCCTTTTCCCAACTATATTGGGGTCGGCTTCCAGTCTAACCGGCTGCAGCTGAGTACCAGCAACATACATGGAGCGACTGCCTATTTGACCTCCACAACCCAGTTACTGGATAACACGATACCCCTAGGTAAGACTGATTGTCAAACTTTTGGGCTTCTGACTACCCGTAACGACTGTTAAAGATCCACAAATGACAGCCGGGACCAATGACCTAACATGCTTCCCGGAGCACGGAGAGGTTTCGATATGTAATGGGTCACCCATCCACGAAATGACCGCGGCAAGCATAGTTAAACCTTGATCGACCTGTGCGGCTACGAGCCCCTCAACGTTACCTACTAGTCACTATGAAATCAACTTATTTGATGGTATATACATAATCAGCCTATAATGTGCCCACTACTGGGACACAGGCCTCCTCTCTTCGAGAGGAAGTGGGCTGTAATCTACTACGCGGGTCCAGTGCGGGTTGGTACATACATGTCACATATTATCGAAGTTTTGGTTCTAGGACATACCGGTTTCCTCACGATGTTTTCCTTCACCGTTTTTAGAGCAGTGGTGATGAAATTATTTACACAAAGTAAAACGCCTGCCTAGGTCCGAACCCACGATCTACAACTCGTAAGTCGGGGCAATTACTATTGGACCATTTGAATAGCATGTAGATAATATTACGTATCGCTAATAGCATTAATAATTGAAACCATTAGACTTAATCTAAAGCAATTCAGATCATTGGTTTCCTCTGAAGTCTCAGGCGTTAAATCGTGAGTACGTGGGTCTTAAGACGTGCGAAATTCGTAAAAGGGATTGTCCTTCGGGGACGGATTACCCTTTAGCGTCAGCAGATCGTACCCCTAATTGATACCTCAAAGGGATTCCACATCTGTTACATGTTTAGCTTACGTTTGTGATATACAGGGTGTCCCGTGAGTCTACGTTAAGCTGGAAGAAGGTAATAGGTCAAGTCATAATATGGGATCATAAAATTATTTAAAAAATCTTAGTTGTGTATTTTTTTAAATTATTGGCATTTAAATGGCACTTTTTGTCCAACCAAATATTCAAAATTAATACTTTGCCAAAGTTGGACTGACTGTACTGAAATAAAATTTACTATGCAAGTTTGGCAAGTAACATTAATAGTTGGCGCACTTAATAAGCATTCCAATTTTTTTTAAATTTAATAATTTTATTCCAAAAATTTTTCTTATATTTTTCTGATAACTATTATGACTTGGCCTATTACTCGATTCCGGCTTGACTTCATCTTATGGGACACCCTGTATACATCATACATAATCAGCCTATAATGTTCCCACTCCTGAGGCACAGGCCTTCTCTCTTTTTGAGACGGAGTAGGCCGTAATTCGCCTCGCGGGCCCGGTGCGGGTTGGTAGATGTCACATGACTTCGAAATTTTGGTTACCTATAACCAAAAATTCATCATGAGGAAACCGGCATGTTTTAACATGCTGGTTTCCTCACGATGTTTTCCTTCACCGTTTTGAGAGCTGTGGTGATGAAATAAATTACACAAAGTAACGCTCCTGACTGGGTATGAACCCACGACGTACAATTCGTAAGTCGGGATCGTTGCCACTGGGCCACCATTGCTCTCCACCATTTGTAATAGCCGCATATGTAATTCTGTAGGCACATATGTAATTTTGACGTGAATACGTCTTTAAAATTGCTTCCATAGTGACAAGCAAGTCAAAAAAACCAATAATAACAAAATCGGGGGATAGAGTTTGGTGTTGCAGCTTCATATCTATCCTGAATTCATTTATACCATTGGATAGCTAAAGCTGCAGAGAATTCATTACGCCAAATGAGGACTATGAGGTATCGCGCGCGATGGACGGGAAAGCGCCGCCATTTTGAGGTAATTTTGCTGCGTATCGTGATTTCCACTTAGTATAATTTTTAACTCAGAAAGGCTACAACATTCGTTTAAATTTCATTCGTCAGCTTTCGCCAAAATCTATCGATTGTATACAAAACATTGGTATAAAATAGTGACAGTGAATATAATGTGTTAAAATAAAAGAAAAATACTATCAAAAATATATAATGTCGGTCTATACGCGTCAAAAAGCCAAATACAAATACAGGGATCGTATACGGTTGGAAAGGGCTTCTCAAAATCGAAAACACCGTATGACCGAGTCAAGCAGTGCCGGGTAAAAGAATGAATGCGGCCAAACGAATCAACCCCGTTACGTAAACGTATTCACGTACAACACGCGGCCGTGTCCATGACACAGCCACACCCCATTTTTTAATTTATTTTCATTTTTTAATTGCCCCGTTGGTCTCGTGGTCGCAAGCGCGACTGCTGAACGTGGGGTCCTGGGTTTGATTCTCGGGTCGGGCGAAGTGTTATTGGGTTTTTCTATTGAAAATTTCTTAGTGACAGCCCGGAGTTTGGAAGTCGGCGGTGTGATATACCCCCGTGCCTCGGAAAGCACGTTAAGCCGTTGGTCCTGCGCCTGATCTCTCTCCGGTCGTATTGGATTGCCGTTCCATCGAATAATGAGAGTGAGGGAAGAGAAAATGCACATGTGTCTGCGCACGCACTTAGTAATAGAGTCCCGTGGAACCCTAAAAAGTTCGAAAGTAAAACAATTTTATAATCTGACTAGCAGCGCCCCGCAGTTTCACCCGAGTAAGTTTCGATCCCGTGGGAACATCGGGATAAAAACTACCATATGTCCTTTTCCGGGACTCAAACTATCTCTATACCAAATTTCATCGAAATCGGTTTAGCGGTTTAAGCGTGAAAAGGCAGACAGACAGACAGAGTTACTTTCGAATTTATAATATTAGTATGGATTAACTTCTCGATGAATAAACCTTCATAATTAAGAAGAAAACGACAGATCAACGTATTCGATGGAATGTTCAAAACCCACATCAAAACGTATCCTTATCAGAAACGTATCCTATTATGAAATTAAAGGCTACGTTGGAAACAATGAAGCTTAGCAATAATTCCTTCTGCGCATGGTAGCTTCCCTGGTACCTCATTAGTGGCATAATTATGTAAATGTGCATTTACTGCTCCCTTTTTAGGGTTCCGTAGTCAACTAGGAACCCTTATAGTTTCGCCATGTCTGTTTGTCCGTCCGTCTGTCCGTCCTCGCTTAATCTCTGTGACCGTTAGCACTAGAAAGCTGAAATTTGGTACCAATATGTATATCAATCACGCGGACAAAGTGATAAAATAAAAATTGGAAAAAAATGTTTTATTAGGGTAGCCCCTCTATATGTAAAGTGGAAAGTGTTTTTTTTTTTATTTCAACTCTAACGTGTGATTTATTGTTAGAAAGGTATTTAAAAATGAATAGGGGTTTACTGAAATCATTTTTTGATAATGTCAATAATTTCGGAAATAATCGCTCCAAAAGTAAAAAAAAGACAAAACACACGCACGCTCCGTGTTCGCGCACGTACCTACTACCGGGAGCAGTTGCGGAACGCTGCTGGAGCGCGAACATAATGGATACCCACCTTTAAACTCATAAGTGGGATCACTTATTATGACGGACGGGAAACTACGGAACCCTACACTGAGCGTGGCCCGACACGCTCTTGGCCGGTTTTTTTTACTTCTTTCTTTGAAATAATCTTCTCATTATATTTGACATGATATTATATAACTACCATACCATAACTATTAGGTATATATGGTGTACATAATAAAGAGTATTCTATTCTACCATTATTTACCTTACAATTCTATTTTAAATCTATTAGTGGCTTTTGTGGACAATTTCATTTCAGTTTTGTTACAGAAAAAAAAAACAAAATTACATGATTAACAGTACCTACAAGGTACTGTTAATCATGTAATTTTGTTTAAATAGATTTTTATGGGGTTAAATATAATGATCACCAAAAAAATATATTGAACACTAAAAAATGAAGCCTAAACTTACAATAGTTCTAGCTGGGTACCCCGAGGATAGGTTTGGTTAGGTTACTTTAACCCCTTACTGCATAGCGTGACATATCGGTTTTTGATTTAAGAGTTGCAAGAAGAAAAGAAAATGTACCAAATTTAAATGAGGTGACAAAAACCCTTGATGCCAGATATATCATGCTATGCATTAAGAGGTTAAACCCTTTACACAGAAATAGTCGACATAGGATACAAGAGCAAGCAAATGAGAATACAAATTCCTTTACCTAGGTATTTTACAGTAAAATGGAGTTTTAATTTTGGTTATCATTTACTATTTTTGGCAGTAAAAAGTGTTTTTTTGATGTTATATTTTAAAAGTGTTTTTTTGTAATATCGGCTTCTGCCGATATTTATTATTTTATTTATCTTTTAAATAGATTCTTTTATATTGTATGTATGTGAGGCCTTGTAGATCATTTACCACGGGTATCATTTAAGCTATCACCAATTTAATTAGTTTTGTGTTTCTTAAATAATAGGGTTTGTCCTCCAAATAGTAGATCTGTCACCTAAAATGTAGTCACCAAACAATGCAAGTGACCTAACCAAACCGAACCTCGGGGTGCCCTTCGCTCGCTCTTGCATCCTATGTCGACGGAGCCCCGCTTCGCGGGGCCCCTATTTCTGTGTAAAGGGTTTAAAGTAACCTAACCAAACTGAACCTCGGGGTGCCCTTCGCTCGTTCTTGCATCCTATGTCGACGGAGCCCCGCTATCTGAGAACGAAAATATTTCGTGGCGATAGATCTATTTATTAGGTGATACAACTTGATGACAAATATAAATTTTGGTGATAGAAAATATAGTTCCCATTTACCACGCGCACCAGTACCACATTTTTTTTTAACGGACCGTTTACTATTTTGTTAAATACTTGGTACTTGTTGACAGGCCTCAACTGTCCTCCCATACAATACCTGTTAACACTGTATTTTGAAAACATTGTAAAAGTCAATTATTTTTTACCAACTTCAAAACAGGAGGTTCTATATTCGTTAAAAGAATAACCGTGAAGTTTCTTTCCGGAACGACCAATTGGAACCGTGCACCCAGCTTCAGACATTTCATAAATGTCCTTATAGGTTTATGTGAAATATTTTTATTTTTATTTATTCTTAAGTACAAGAATGATAAAAGTCAAGTGATATATAAAGAGACAGTTACCTTATAATCCAACAAGGCATTTAAATATCAACTTCAAAGCAAATACTAATGAAATAAATGTGTATTTTGGAACATCGCAGTACAAATATCTGTATGATTTCAACGAAGCGAATGAATTTATCGTGAATTACGAAATTTACAAGTTCCTAAACAAGATGGATGACAAATCAAAGGAAGCATTCAAAGTAACTTCATATCTGTTACTTTATAGAATTTGTGGAATCGAGCTTTTGGTTTATTTGCACACAAAGGTTTATTTTCACACTAAATTCATGCCCGTTTACAAAAAAAAAAGCAGTGGCACTCCGGGAGTGCCAACAGAAGTGAAAACAAAACACAAACAGAATACTTTGCCATCACTCGGATATACATTAAAACCGAGTACATCTCGAGGACAGCCGAACACTTAAGAACTTCATTTGAGACTCCATAGTATGGACATAGTTTGAAGTTCTTATGTGTGAGTACGCCGCGCCGCGCCCGCCCCGCGTTGCAGTCTGGTCAAGCACTAAAATTTAAAGTTCCACACAAAAAGAAACGTGAGACTACTTGCAGAATAAAAAAAATATATATATTTTGTTTTTCTGCAAGTCGTCCTAAATGGGCCGTAGGCATGTAGGACGAGTTGATGAATTACTCAGTTAGCGTTTCTTATTGGTTAGTTTTACATATATTCCTCGCTACGCATCCTCGCTCATCTCTGGTGGAAACGCAGCCTTAGGCGCGTCGCCCACACGAGCTAGAGTCGAGGCGGCGACGAGCCGCGGGCGCACGTTTTCTATAGGAATAAATATAGGTATGCCGCCTATACATACATACCTATATTTATTCCTATAGAAAACGTGCGTGTGCGTGTGCGTGCGTGTGCGTGTGTGCGTGTGCGTGTGTGCGTGTGTGTGTGGAAGCGTGTGCGTGTGCGTGCGTGTGGAAGCGTGCGTGCGTGCGATCGCGCCTCGTCGCCGCCTTGACTCTAGCTCGTGTGGGCGACGCGCCTGAGGGTTCCCTTTCTTCCTTTTGAGGTACGGAACCCTAAAAATAGCACTAACTTACTTAGAAAATGCCCATTGTCGTTCAGTAGGTGGTTCTATCAACATTTTTCTTTCATGGAAAATAAAAGAAATCTTTTGACCACCTACCATTTATTGATAAAGTGGACGAATGGACACGACTGGCTGAATCGGGAGTAAAATATTAGGTATTGTACCAATAACCACATTTCCAATCATCATTAATCCATTCCACTAATCATGATGATTATAATAGGTACATCCAGTGCACATTCATTAAAGTTCAAAATCGTTAATTGGCAATTTGTATTAATCGTACCTACATACTTGATAAAATACGGTTCCCAGAATAATCATAATACCCACTCTGCGTTGTAATATAAACCACAAGGACATTGAGGAACAACAACAACAACATTAATATCATACCGTACAAGTCTAACAAAACAAGGAGTGTACTAGGTGAACTTGACAAATGGATGTGCGATTTAGTGCTTCTGTTTTCCCAGAAAGGTAAGGTTTTATTTGTAACAAAATATCCGACACAACAATTGTTTCAAAGAAAAGTTATACTTAGCAGAAGATAATACCTACGAGTAAGACAGTTGTTGCTGTATTTTCTAACGTCACAACATTGAATAAATGCTTCGTAGTTGCGCTAAACGAAGAAGCTTTTTAAACTTTCTTCTAAGTTTTGCATTTCAAATTGATGATACAACTCTTAAGGCAAACATCGTGAGGAAATGGCATGTTTACATTACCAAAATTCGAAGAGTTTTGACATCCATCACCCGCTGTTAATTTGAGACATTATTGGTTAATTATGTTATGTAATTTACGCACGTCCCACGTAAACAACGCTTGCAACGCGTTATCAAAAAACTATGCAGGTGTGCGTATATGACCAGATGTATGTGAAACGAAGCAAAATGAGAATGTAATTTTCTTTCCCCCATGGGAAGAAAGCCTGAGTTTATGTATGTATGTACCTAACTATGCATAAAAAAATACACTTAGGCTCTTTGGACACGACACGGTTTTTTACAGTACGGCTTATAAACCGCGCTGTAGAAAAAACGTGTCTGCAAAAGAGCTTCCACAGTGATTCGTACAACACTAACGACCACACGGCGAACCGTAATTTTTCACGGCAAGAAAAACAAAGGGCCGTAATATACAGGGTGTTTCGTCTGTGGTCAGGGGACACTGAAATCCATCGATTGAACCCCTATGTATGTTCCGCGATATTTTGTAGTTTTCAAGTAATTATTTTTTTTTGTTTTATTTCTAGATTTTTTAAATTGTACGCGGATTTAGTCATAACTTTTTCTGAGTGGTGTTTCTTTGAGCTTTTTTTTGTCAGTATTATGGCTAGCATGTGTATTCACATGATGTAAAACATAAAACACCCAAATTCTAACTACTAGTAGCTCATAACTTGATCACAAGGTTAAAAATTTCTGTCCGATAGAAAAAAAATTATAATTTCTCGAAAACTACAAAATATCGCAGAACATACATAGGGGTCCAATCGATGGGTACTTGTCCCCTGACCACAGCCCTGGGATACAGTGGATATTGCGTTGCAAACAATAAATGTGTTTCTTATGCATGCAATCTTCGCAGCAATGGTAGCAACAGTAAGAAAGCGGCCGAGGATTGAACTAAATGACGCGCGATCAGAGAGGCTTATTCAAGTAGTGTGGACTATAAGCTGATGATTAAATTATCATAGAAAGAAAGAAAATACGTTTATTTGCGGCGAACATGACGCAAAAAAGAACATAAACACAAAAAAAAAAGAAGGTAAGGGAAACATGCGTCACATCCACGCAAAACGGCTATCGCTCAACATAATGCTGCGACCCTATGCTAGACAGAGCCCCAGCGCTGGTTTTCAGCGACAGCTGGCGCTGACGTAATGACGTCGTCCATAGTCATACAGAAACGTGTATACATAAATATGTGGATGAACATAGAGATACGTCATAATAGGAACACAGCCATTGTGTTGTGTCTGCCAACAGCTATGCAAAACGTATCACACAGTTTCGATACCCACACGAAATCAATATAATGGTACTGTTTTGCAATAATAGCTACGAAATAAGAGGAATTCCTGAAAGCTTCTTTCGCTAGGAATTTCTCGTAAGTGGGAGTTAGTACCAAACGTAAATATTTGTAGAGTTTGACAAAACAGTCAGCCATCTTTTCTCTGTCAGTCTCTGGCTTCAGGCACTACCGTCACCCAACATAGGCACATTGCTGGGTGACACCACCTTCCGGCTCGCTACTTGTTTGCGTCTGGGCGCCCCTTGCGTGGCTCCGCATCGCTGCCAATGCGGTGAAGGTGTCGACTGCCTCGGACACCATGGCTTATCCTGCAGTAAAAGCGCAGGCCGGATAGCACGGCATGCCAGCATCAATGACATCATCCGTCGTGCTCTTGTCACCGCTGGGGTGCCAGCTGTTTTAGAACCCAATGGTTTGGCACGCGACGATGGTAAGAGACCAGACGGGATGACCATAATGCCTTGGAAGGTAGGTAGGCCCTTGGTGTGGGATGCAACGTGTGTCGACACCCTTGCGCCATCCCATCTTCCAAGCACGGTAAGCTGTGCTGGGGCAGCTGCTGCAGGTGCGGAAAACCTCAAACGGCGCAAATACTCCAATCTCTTTGGAACTTACATATTTGAGCCGTTTGGGGTTGAAACACTAGGGCCATGGGGCCCGAGTGCCCACTTAGTATTCCGAGACATCGCCAAGCGGTTGGTCGACTCATCACGTGACCAGAGGGCTGGCCTATTTTTTGACCAAAGAATCAGCATTGCCATACAACGTGGCAATGCTGCCAGCCTTTTGGGCACGTTTCCCGTTGACAGTGATGCGGACGAATTTTTTGATGCCCTTTGATTATTTTCCCTCCCTTTTTATATACTTGTACATATTATTATTTTAAGATTGTTAGCATAATATTAACTGAATATTTCTTTTAAATCAAAATCTTCTTATGAAAGAATTGCTCTGTTTGTTTTCTTTTATCAAAGAGGGGGTCTGTGGCTAAATAATAACAGCCGCACAGGTCGATCGATCACGTTAAGCTACTCTTACCGGGGTTGGTCTGTGGATGGGTGACCATCTTTACATACCGAGACCCCTCCGTGCCTCGGAAGGCACGTTAAGCCGTAGGTCCCGGCTGTCATTCGTTGATCGTTTTAACGTTCTGCATCGTTCTCACATGTATAATTTTTAACATGAATGATGTAACCAAGACTTTGTAACCATATTATTTTGATTTAAAAGTGTCCATGGAGTTTCATGCCCGTTCTTCTCCATACCTACGCTTTGGAATGGGCAACTAGCTTCATCTTTCTGACTGACCGACCCCTTGACAATTCAAAAGTGCCTGTAATTGGTTTCATTGAAATAAATGCTTTGAGTTTGAGTTTGATCTTTGACAGTCGTAACGGGTCGTCAGAAGCCCGAAAATCTGACAACCAGTCTTACCAAGGCGTATCGTATTACCCAGTAACTGGGTTGTGGAGGTCAGATAGGCAGGCGCTCCATGTAAAATACTGGTATTCAGCTGCATCCGGTTAGACTGGAAGCCGACCTCAACATAGTTGGGAAAAGGCTAGGCAGATGATGAGTTATAACCGTCATCAGAATCATTCGAACAGGTCCTGTGCTGCATTCAGCGCATTTCTGCATGAGGCAGTCCTCTGACATCTTCCAACCTGCACTGAGGCCGCGTGGTGGTGGATTACGGCCCACTCCCTCTCACTGAGAGAAGGCCTGTGTCCCAGTATTGGGAACACTATAGGCTGATTATGCTATTGATGTTTTAAGATTGTTTGCTTACTGTTTTGTACCGTCTTGGACGACGAGGTATAAGCGATTGCACCTCTCTGCGAAATCGCACTTCTATGCGATATCAGACAATTCTCGTAATTTTAAGAACGTTCACAGTCTGATCTCAGTCTCAATCTATCAATAAAAATGTAATTAAAAAAAATTAAATCGGCTTTAAAAAAAAAGAAATTAACTCAAAGAACAACCAACAACTAATACTACTATTAATGAAATAACTTTAATTTCGGAAGTCGATGTCTTGGGATCACCCGTAGCTCGTATCAATAAGCCAGGCCGTCACACTTACACGTATTAGTCCATATCTTGAAAATTACTGAAACGATTTTGATGAAACTTGCACTGTGACCTAAGTTGAAGTAAATGGAAGCCATTAAAAAAATGGTCTTGATCCGATTAATAGTTGCGGAGAAATGCGTGGACAAACATACATACATACATCTATGAAATTTTGCATATTTGTTTGGGAGCCCTAATAGATTGTCATATATGAATACATTGCAGTTCCAATAACATTACATACATACGTGTCGAATTGATAACCTCCTTTTTTTTTAAAGTCGGTAAAAATACCTCTAATGTTCCTACATTCTTGCCATTTCGCTCATTTGGAGAAACATCGACGTAAATGTATCTTTTCCAAAATTGAGTTAAATACCTATGCCGAAGCACTTAGAAAGCGTAATTACGTTAGGAGAGCAGACGAAAAAAAAAAAAAGTAGCAGTTACGTCGATGTTTCTCGAAATGAGCGATTTATTGTCGCTGAGATGAATTTGCGACTAGATTTTGAACGTTTTTTACTAGGGGAATTGACAACATTTTAAACCTGACACGACCTTAAAACAAAAATACTATTTCTTTATTTTCGTATCCTGAGTTCAAATATATTTTTTATTTTTTTTTATTTCATAATTTCTGAGAAAAAAAAATTAAAATCAAAAAACATGTGATGACGTCACATAAATGGCGGAATGAGGTAGTTACCTTTGCGCATTCCAATGTCTTTAATGAAAACATTACATCAAACAAGACATGTCAATGTCACCTAAGAAGTGTAACTAGAAAACAACTGAAAAACTGAATTGAATTCAACAATATTTTTTCCTATCAACTCGACACGCTGCTTACTGTTAATATTATCAATTTTTTATTGATATTTCGCCAATAAAATGGATCCCAATGAAAAATATACGCCAATGAAGGAACCAAAACACAACGACTGAGACAAGTGACATCTAACAGTTTTTTTGACGGGTCACAGTAAAGCAAAGGTGATATCGCCATTCTACCGTAAGCATGATGTCATCTGGCGCTTACGTCTTTTTAGAATACACCGAATTTCAAAGTTGAAATTATGAATGAAAAGTACATAATTTCGAAAAACGAAAAAATATGGGTGCCCTAGATTTGGATTTACTTTTATATAACGTAATAATACATGCAGGTTCAAAATATGAAATGTTGTCAATTGACCTTCTGAACTCGATTGTCGGTATCAGTATCGGATATAACCAATAACCGACCGTAAATAAAAGACGATCTGTTTGAACTGAGCAATCATAGTAAGCGGTTAAGACGTTGAGATATCGGATAATGTTACGATATCAAATCCGTAGTAGCGCCATGGAGTGTAACGAGATTCCATTTTAGATACCTTGATTGTTTTGTGCACTTTGCGGTTTTATATTGAGCTATTATTGATCGAAGGAAATAATAGAGTAATCAAAATCAAATCAAAAATTTTTATTTGTTAGAATATGGTAGGTACACTAGATGTTACAATGTTGGTTCCAGCATATCCTGTCATTATATGGCGTACAAATCTATACTAATATTATAAATTCGAAAGTAACTCTGTCTGTCTGTATGTATGTTAACTTTTCACGCCTAAACCACTGAACCGATTTAGATGAAAGGACATTGCCCATTTTGTTAGGAGTTTTGGGCCCCTAAAAAACTTCGCATGTCACGGTGGTTTTAACTTGGTTTTGTAGACCTGAAATTACCTTTTCATATCCTGAAATCGATTTTCAATTATTCACCCGAGTTTAAGAGAAATCTTATTTTTTCGGGTGATGAAATTGAGGTTATAAAAGAAGTTTGTTTTTTGTTTTAAACATAAGTATTTGAAATTAAAATAATAATAATAATGTTTATGTATTAATATTGATTCCAGAATTTAGAAAACACCGACACAACAAACTTCTTCTCTTGCTAGATATTATGTAGGTTAAACCTAATTCGGTACGGGTTTGAGCACGTTCAAATCGATAATATCGATTACAGTCTTAACTCGGAACGCACCCTATGTTAGATCTGTCTAAGTGTGACCATGTTAAATATTTTGGTAATCGATTTACCCAATCGATTTGTTATAAATAATATTATTCACATAATTAAAAAGATAATTATAAACTCTATTTAGGTATAAATGGGAGGTACCTACTAACCTGAGTAAGTACTAACCACAATAATGTCTGTGGTACTAACTTTTGTTTTTTAAGAAACTAATCAGGTATGAATGTAGCGGAATATTTCTAACAGTAGGAAATACCTACCATGAAACATACGATAATATTTTTTTAAGTTTGTTTACTACTTTTATTTTCTTTATTTGAGCCCGCCTGTCGTCTACTTCGCGCCTAATCAGTTACATGAGAGTGTTAGCTAGATTACGACGGGAGAAAAGCTTTTGTAGCCTATCTCCGGTCATTTTGGTCGGAGGATTAGTAAAATATCGATATTTTTAATCGATTACAATTATTTAATTGACATAGTATAGTCTGTCGTCTGGCAACATTCAGGTTAAGTTTTAATGGCGGAACTGATATAAATTCAATATTAAATATTAATTTTGTTTTCCAATGTTAGGGTAAAAGAAATGTTGATAAAATAAACATAAACATGTAAAAATACGTATTAATTTTTGAGAAGTATAGTCTTGACACGGCACCAAAACTAGGGGCCCATTGGTTGTCATTCTCCTTTGGTATAGAGATAGTTTGAAACCCGGGGAAGGACATAGGATAGTTTTTATCCCGATATTTCCACGGGATCGACACTTATGCGGGTGAAACTGCGGGGCGCAGCTAGTATTTCTATAAAAAAAAACACAGCTAATAATACTAGCCTATTAATAATTATGAAAATAAAATACGAATCTATAATAGTTAATTAATAAAGATTGAAATTCTATTGTAGTAATAATAATGATTAATAATAATTAATTATATAGTTGTTGCATAACATAACCGGCGAAATGTGATGTACTATAGGTACACTTCTGCCTAGCCCTTTGGGGCTAACGGGCGTGATGTTATCATCAATTATTTGGAGAGCTTGTTTGAGACTATTGTTTAACTGATATTATCATATACAGGGTGTTACGGAAAGGGTATATCAATACAAACGGGTTGAAGAGTGTATCTGGTCTAGAATCTCTGTACAAAATTTCAGCTCAAAAGCAGTAACTTTGAAAATGCTTAATATTTTTTTTATTTCGATAGTTTATTAAATTGAAATCATAACAAACGTGTCACCGCACTACGAGGGTCATTATTCATTATCTGTAGTGTGTCTGTGCGCCTAGTACACGCACATCACGCCGTCGCGCGCCAGTGCAGCGCCGTGATGCCGAAATAAAAAAATATTAAGCATTTTCAAAGTTAATGCTTTTGAGCTGAAAATTTGTACAGAGATTCTAGACCAGATACACTTTTCAACCCGTTTGTATTTATATACCCTTTCCGTAACACCCTGTATACCTACAGGGTTAGTCTTCAAAGACCATCCAAATTTAAGGATGTGACACAGACCATCAAACTTAACAATTTTGTCCATGGGACCAACATCGTAATCGCGAATAACAATTCAGCCGTCCCATAATTGACAACATTTCATATTTTTAACCTGCATGTATTATTACGTTATATAAAAGTAAATTCAAATCTAGGGCACCCATATTTTTTCGTTTTTCGAAATTATGTACTTTTCATTCATAATTTTAACTTTGAAATTCGGTGTATTCTAAAAAGATGTAAGTGCCAGATGACGGTAGAATGGCGATATTACCTTTGCTTTATTGTGACCCGTCAAAAAAACTGTTAGATGTCACTTGTCTCAGTCGTTGTTTTGGTTCCGTCATTGGCGTATATTTTTCATTGGGATCCATTTTACTGGCGAAATATCAATCAAAAATTGATAATATTAACAGTAAGCAGCGTGTCGAGTTGATAGGAAAAAATATTGTTGAATTCAATTCAGTTTTTTAGTTGTTTTCTAGTTACACTTCTTAGGTGACATTGACATGTCTTGTTTGATATAATGTTTTCAATCAAAGACATTGGAATGCGCAAAGGTAACTACCTCATTCCGCCGTTTATGTGACGTCATCACCTGTTTTTTGATTTTAATTTTTTTTTCTCAGAAATTTAAAAATAAAAAAATAAAATAAAAATATATTTGAACTCAGGATACGAAAATAAAGAAATAGTATTTTTGTTTTAAGGTCGTGTCAGGTTTGAAATGTTGTCAATTATGTTTAGGTCGAGTAGGTATTGAAGTTTTCTATGGGACAGTTTATAAATTTTGGCGATTACGATATTGGTTCCATAGAGAAAGTTGTTCAATTTGATGGTCTGTACCTCACCCTTAAATTTGGCTGGTCTTTGAAAATAAACCATGAACATTTGCTTCTATCTATTCATTAAATTTTCTATTGATTTAGGCTACATGTTTGCAATGTAGAATTGAAACTAGCCACTTATGTTTAAGTGGTCAACACTGTTTTATTAGTTCAAAAGGCCACTGCGCAATTCAACTTTATCCCCAAAGAATACCCTGGGGTTGCATTAAAATACCGTCCAGAATTGGCAATACTCAAATATACGTCCATCCAACCCTGGGGAGGCGGCCTCTGTACAATTTAATGTTCTGTGTCTTGTAATGTTAATTGCTTTACATACCTATTATTGTATACAATATTTATATATATAAGGTCCCATTAAAATAGATGGACAAACTTTTAGAAATCATTTAGACCACCAAAATAAGGACGATGGTTAAAATTATATATAAGAAAAACGCATTAGATATTAACAAGAAAAATAATCAGCTGACGAAAATACACTAATGTGCCGGCAGTTTATTATTTTAGGTCAAAATAAAATCACTTTAATCAGTGTTTTTTTTTTTTGCTCGGATAGACGTACTGAGCGCTGAGATAAAATTTGTCCATCTATTTTAATGGGACCCTGTATAATAATTATGTTATATTGTATACAATCAAGTATTTTCAAACTGAACAGACAGCTGTGCTGCTGAGGAGTTTGTTGCGCCACTTCTTCTTCCCAGCGAAAGCACTAGAAAGTGGTGAAGGGCGGGCGTTTTGGAGGACTGTCTTTTGTAATTTTGACGTTCGAAAAATTTTGATTTTCAGCCTAATTTGAATAAATGACTTTTGATTTTGATGATTTTGATTTGCCGACTGTCTCTAAAATTTTACACGGCATGAACATAAGACAACATCACGCATGTATTTCTTCAAAGGGTTAGGCAGAAGCAGTGGTGGCCCAGTGATAACAGCTGCGACTTACGAGTTGTAGGTCGTAGGTTTAAAACCAAACAGGCGTTTTACTTTGTGTAAATGATTTCAGACGTGTTCTTATAGGTACCTAGAACACCTCTACATAATGTGCGTTTGTGTTCAAGTTCCACGTAATTAGGGGCGAGTGTAGTGCTATTTATCGGGCACAAATCCAAACTCCGAATTGCGTGAATTTTTAACCGACTACGGCGAAGCAAAAAGGAGGGTTATGATTTTGACCGGTATGTATGTATGTATATATGTTCATCTGTTCCCTCATAACATCTAAACTGCTTGTTATAATAGGACAAATGAGGTATCGTTGGAAGCGTCTTGATCGTCCGCTGGTTATAGTCTATGTCACGTTATAGTCTAGGTGCCTTTAGCATGTAGTTGCTTAGTTTTACAGTTTTTTGTATTATATTGAGGCACCCACAGCCAGGCCCGGTTAAATAGGCGACCACCTCCTAGATTGACGTGCCAGATATCGTTTAAAAAAAAAAACTGATGTTCTGGTCGGAAGGTCCTCCCTTTTCTATGGAGGATGAGTGAACTTTACACCCTGTTCCTCATACCTCCTATAAACCTATCAGTCCTCACAGAAAAGCAATGAAGATCGATATCAAAATAATAATGATAGATGTTTAACACAAGCAGGAAAGATTTTTGGCAAGAAAACGTGCTAAAGTGATCTTCGAATATGGCATGATTAATGATATTCATTTTCCGGCAATCGGAGAAAGGTACTGAACTAGGTATGTACACAAAGAGCTTTGGAGTTTCAATTTATATTGCAATCCACCACCGTCAAATAAATATGCCTAGCCTTTTTCCAACCGTGTTGGGGTCGGCTTCCACTCTACCCGGACGCAACGGAACATAACATTATCAACCTATAGATGTTCTGCTCAGCCCCTCTGCTGGCGGATTGAGGAAACTTATTGCGATCTGCGAGTGCCATGCCGCCGCTCATAGTCTGACATATAATGTAAATAAATCGGAAATAATGATTTTTAAATATGGTAAAGGGCCAGAACAGGTATTACCTATTGACTTGTGTGGGTCTCACGAACTGTGTGTGTGAAGCTTGATCTTTGATCGACGCGTGCAGCTGTTATCATGGAGCCATGAGCTCCTCTCCATTCAATCATACAACAGAAAATATAAGTAAAATTCCTTGCCTAAAAATACTCGATTCGACACTTTTGTTTACATTATATTTAGCACTCGTATCTGGAAACATAGAAGTAGTAATCGATTCACTCACAATTTAAAACCTGTTTTCGACGTATCAATCAACACGCAAACATCTTAGTTTGTTTACTTAAAAAGTAATGGTCATTCCATCACTGGTTAGTACGAATCTTAAGAGTAAACTAGTCGCGAGCTCGAACTCACTGGTGGTCATGGCCAAAATCACGCTGTCTAACTTGGCTTCGTGTCTGATGGAGCTAGTATCAGTGATGAGCAGTTAGACGCTAATCTACACGCACAACATCTAGTTCTCACGCACAGAAACACCGTTCCGAACTGATAGGCGCATAAAAATATTTGAAAAGTGCTTTGGAAAATCGAGTTCTATGAAAAATTCACTACATAAATCAATCACAAATAAAGTTTTTTGAACTCTCCGATAACTGAGCTTTGTCGGTACGGATTTGGTTTTGAAGATTTGTCAGTTCTTTTATTACTTATTTACACCCAAAGTTACGTTAAAAATAGCAATAAAAACGAATCTTTGTTGGCTCATAACTTTTTAATGGCTTGTTATTTTACAATTCTGCTTCCGTACAGACACAATTAATAATTAGACAAAACGACACAACGTTTAACTTTGGATGTACAATGTCAAACAGTGGAGTAATACTCTCCCGAAATTTGTATGGAAAAAATATCGAATAGTGGCACCTTAAGCTGTGTATCTACGAGCGAATATAGCGAGCATAGAACGTTTGTATCTGCATCACCCAAAGATCGACTGGTAGAAAATGCCTACGGCATTAATGCCCGATTTCTGAAGAATTCTTAAACGGAGTTTATACTTTCAATATCTGTTGATTCGACATAATTATCTATTAAAGCGAATTCCTTACTTATGATCGGTTTTAGAGGTTCTCAGATAAACCCTCGATAATAATTCACTCGACTTTTAAGCTAAATTCTTCCTTAATGACGTGTTCAGAAACACGATATCGAACCAATAATCACTATCGAATGGAGAAACTCCGTTTAAAAACCTCAGAAACCGGGCATATAAGTCCGCCTCTGTTTATTCGTACCATCTTGTAGCATCTACCGCGAATGTTTGCAGCGGATATAGTGAACACTTTCATTTTGTTTATTTTCGTCATTTATGTACACGCTATTTTGCAGAAGTAAACAAAAATACCCACGGGAAATATTAGGTAGTTGCAATTTGTCAGTAGCGGCTCGAAGTCTGGGTTTGTTCCTGGTTGATGTTGATTTTTAAATGAGTAATGGTGTAGTTTCTTGCCCATTCTTCAAACGAAACTACCTTTTGGAAGAGGCGACTTCACCATAAATCAGCCTGTAATGTTCCCACTGCTGGGACACAGGCCTCCCTCGGTGAGAGGAAGAGCAGTGGTGGCCAATTGGTAACAGCCGCGATTTAAGAGTTGTAGATCGTAGGTTCGAACCCAAACAGGCGCTTTACTTAGTGTAAATTATTTCATCACCACTGCTCTCAAAACGGTGAAGGAAAACATCGTGAGGAAACCGGCATGTCCTAGAACCAAAATTTTGAAGACATGTGACATCTGCCAACCACGCAATGGGCCCGCGTGGTGGATTACGGCCCACTCGCTCTCACCAAGAGGAAGCCTAGGGCGAGTTCGACTAGAATAATGTTCGCCACCTATTAAATGGGACTTAAATATGACTTGCGAAATGTGAGTGTACTATCAATTTGTTAATGGATTAATTTCCCTGTCTGTACAACACCTTTTGGCATACCCACAGATATAGATATACCTAGATAACGCAAGTATCACGAACTGTATGAAAACTAAGCGTGCCACTTTTTGACTACCTACTATGACGTCACAAGCTCGCGCTCTCTCGCTCACGCTCACCCAGCCAGCAGTACGCAGGACTGAGCGCGAAAGTGGCGGCTTATGATTTTCGATCGTAAACTGGTGCGATTTTTGGCACGCGAAGTAGGTGCTCTTGCGTAATCTAGGTGTATCTATATTTGTGGGCATACCATTATAATGGCTCAATATAGAGTATTCTATTCTCAATTTTCTATTGTCCAATTAAATTCGTAGAAAAAAAAAGTAATCATCAAAAAATCACACTGTAAATAACATTGATACCTGGAAATTGGTAAATCGTCGAAGAGTTTTCCTTTAACTCCTGTCATTTTCAATTTCCCCGACCTTATTATTTTTACAGTTGTATAAACAAATAAAACAGTCCTCTCCACTCCTTGTAGGTAATTGCGAATCTGTCTTTTAAGATGGTAGCATATTTTCTTACAATTTCCACGTTAACGTATATTTGACACACCCCGCGGCTACATGCGTAAATAGGTTTTGATGTGTAATGATAAATGTGCCCTTAATATCCGCCTTCAGATATATATAATAATAGCTGCGCCCCGCGGTTTTACCCGCATAAGTCTCGATCCCGTGGGCATATCGGAATAAAAAGTATCCTATGTCCTTTCCCGGGACTCAAGCTATCTCTATACCAAATTTCATCTAAATCGGTTCAGCGATTTAGGCGTGAAAAGGTAACATACAGACAGACAGACAGAGTTACTTTCGATTTTATAATATTAGTATGGATAAAGCTTTATTTTACGAAATTTTGCCAATATTGGAACGTACGCCAAGCAATACATTTCCATTATAAGCTGACTTCTAATTGTACAGACGCCAGCACATCAAGCTACTACAATCTGTCAAATTTCTTTAATAGATTTTCAACTTTATCGCTAAAGCATAAGGTTCAAAGTTTATTGGGAAAATTTAACAGTTTCGGCTAGCTTTATGTGCTGGCGTTTGTACGAAAAACCTATACAGGGCCATGTCAGCTTAAACTGGAAATGTATAGCTTGATATGTCACCGTGTGTACAGAGGTTGATGGCTATAAGAGTAGGGGAAGACCAAAGAAACGAAGGATGGACTGTGTGAAAGATGATATAGTTAGAAAGGGGGTGACTACCGAGATGACGACTAATAGAGAAATACTGAAAAAAAAGACATGTTGCGCCGACCACAAATAAATTGGGTATAAATTGGGTAGGCGAATGATGATGCTTATAAGGCCGATAACCCTCTTAACAAACATCTTTTTAACATAGGCGCCACGGACAGCCTCCTTTGCAGGGGCCGCCTTGACGCCGAGGAATCAGCCGCCCACGTCATTCTGGAATGCGAGGCTGTGGCTTCTCAACGTGAAGGAATCCTTGGAACAGTGAGGTCACTCCGTGAAGCCTGCGAAGCTCCCAGGAAGCTTCTGTGCTTCTGGATGGAGCTAGGCTGGCTTTGTAAGCCAGAATCCCCACGCACAACGGACCAAATGGAAGTCTAAGTGCGGAAAAGGGAGCCCCATCATCATCATCATCATCAGCTTATAAGGCCGGCCGCATACGTCCGGTTTCCTGATTCGGTTTCTCTTTAGCGCAAACGTTCTTATATTTTCCGTTCGGAAACCCTGACGCAAAATATAAGAATATGTGCGCTAAAGAGAAGATTTGTATGAAATGCATGCATTCAGGGTCTCCGAATCTGGGCACGCCACGATAGTGGCGATAAGACCCCTCTTTGAGGAGTGGCTAGAGAGGCGTCACGGCGTCCTCACCTATCGCCTGACGCAGGTCCTCACCGGACACGGATGTTTTGGGAGGTTCCTGCACATCATCAGGCGGGAGGAGACGCCCGGGTGTCACCACTGCGAGGATCGCCCAGAGGACACGGTGGAGCATACGGTGGAGGTCTGCCCCGCATGGGCGGAGCACCGCCGTGCCCTCGTAGAGGCGATCGACAGCGGCGGCGACCTCTCGCGTCCGGCCCTGGTTCAAGCCATGGTCCGGGGCGAGAGGGAGTGGGGGGCGGTCACCTCCTTCTGCGAAGCAGTCATGCTAGCGAAGGAGGTGGCTGAACGGCTGAGGGAGAGAGCCTCACACCCCAGCCGCCGCGGGAGACGCTCCGGGCGTCGGGAGCCGCGTGACGACTCCCGGCCACCGTAGGCGCGGGCCTGCGGACGGAGAGTAATGGGTAGCTCACCGTCCGATCAGGACCAGGCCCGTGCCGGACGGCGCGTACGTGTTCCACGCGCGCCTCAAAGAGATGTCAGCAGAAAGGAAGGGGCCTGCCAGGGCCGAAGCCTGCCGGGGGTGCGGGATTGTCCGAAAGGGTTACCGCTACCCCGGAACATAAAGGGCTAAGGAAGGAACACGGATGGGTTTTAGTCAGTAAGAGTCTGACACTCCCTTCGCTCCACCCAGAGCGGGAGGGGTCATTTGATGATTTCCCATCCATAAAAAAAAAAAAAAAAAGGGTCTCCGAATCTGAATTGCTGATTCGGAAACCGAATCAGGAAACCGGACGTATGCGGCCGGCCTAAGCCGTGTACAGATAGAGCGAGAGAGAAAATCACTTAAGCACAGACAGAGAAATTAATTGTTTATCAAATTGATACACTACGTGTCTACATCAATCTGCCGGGTCATAGCCGTTTCATACAAATGTCGAAGAATGACACTTGATTTCAATATAAGTACGGTAAACTTAAATTGGTAGTCATTTTGATGATAATTAATTTCGCTGACCTTGGCTATATTATTATTAAATTCGTTCATCATCATCATCAAACATTTACTGCTAGTTAAAGGTGAGAAAATTTCGTATTTTATTTATAGAACTAGCTTCTGCCCGCGACTTCGTTCGCGTGAAATTTCTTATTCCCTCGACCCATCTCGTCGTATTGCATCACTTGCCCGCGTCTCCTGCTCTATCACTTTGTTTCCCCATAGCGCTTTTGCTCGGCTCCTAATGGTCATAACGTGACGTTAAATAGCCTATAGCCTTTCTCAAGAATTGGGCTAACAAATGCAAGAAGAATTTTTCAAATCCGACTGGTACTTCCAGAGATTACCCCATACATAAAAACTTACAAATACCTCTTTATAATATTAGTATAGATTAGTTTACCTATTATCATCAAATGGCTTATTCCCAGGAGCTCCAAATCTATTGTTCTTCAAACAATTTCACTCCATACATTGATTCCCAAGAACTCCACGTTTTTATTGCTTTTTTGATTTGGAGCCGCCGGGAATCAAATTATGGAGCGCCTGGGAATACGCCCATCAAATATTTTAAACCATATATTCATATCTATTAGGCCTCTTTCTAACTTAACGAGAATAAATAATCATGTTGTTTCAGCAAAGATTCCTATATTATAACTACGTTTTCCTAAAATCAATAAAGGCTATACCTACATACTTTAGTACCAACTTTTAATAGGTAGGTAGGTACCTATTTACACATGTTTACTTCGAGCTAGCGCGGCCTCTTCGAAACACTTCAATTTTATTGCACCAATTAATGGAACATTTTTGGTGACTCTTTCAATTAGTATCTATAGATTTTCCCAGTTCATAATGTTTAACTCAAGTAAAGCACTCTCCTCCAAAAACTGTTTCAAAGCTCGTCTTACGAGTAAGTCTCCCAGCAAACATGCGCGACGCAAATCTAGTAGAACAATTTCTATGAAAACTTCAAGGATATTGTTGTACAAGAATCGCGTCAACCGTCGCGTCGCACCTGTCTGCGGGAGTCTTTACTCAATCATATTTTAATATTCTTTTGCATAAAGCCTTTGTTACAACGTTTATTTTTAAATATTGTTAAAACTGTTACCACAAGACGTTAAATTATGAAAACTCTGTTCTATTTATTTCAACGCGTTTTCAACTTATTTTAATTAGCCTTTATTTAGTTTCTCAAAACAAAGTTGATGTCTTGCTATTAGGTATACAGGGTGAAATTAAATTCATGGGCCTCCTTTTAAGGAGTCATTGTACTTATCATTATGAACAACTTTTACTATGGGACTGAACCTAAAATCGCGAAAAAAAATCAGCTGTTCCTTGCGTTTATGTTCACATAACTCGTCAAAACGTAGGGAAGAGCTGATTTTTTTTCGCGATTTCAGGTTTGGTCGCATAGTAAAAGTTGTTCATAATGATGATTACAATGGCACCTTAAAAGGATGCCCATGAATTCAATTTCACCCTGTATTTCAACAGGTTTTCAGTTTATGTGTAAAACTGAAATATTTTGTTCAACATAGGAATTCGTTTGAAAATACGACCGTATGATAGTTTACAGCTAGTTCGCTGAATGTAAAGTATTAATGTTGCAGTTAACTCAAATACCTTACATGAAACTATTTTTAATATCGTTATTAAAAATAGTTTCATGAAAGGTATTTGAGTTAACTGCAATATTAATACTGTCACTACAATACTAAGAGACCACTGGAAGAGATTTTATATGAAATAAGCATCACCTGTGTACCTATTTTTCTGTTCTGTTTTTTTTCTTGTCTGTTTATACAGGGCGTCCCTGGAAGTATGGATCAAATCGAATAGGGACGTGGGCAAGGTCATTTCCAAACGTTTTAGCAAAAAAAAAAATACAAAAAAAAGAGAAGAAAGATCGAATTCATGAAAACTATCAGGGCTATTAATTTTTTATTTTTTAGATAGCCCTGATAGTATTTTTTTATAATTAATTTCTTTGAACTCTAAGCGAAGTGATTGAAAAAAAAAGATTAAAATCGGTCATAACTTTTGAACCGTAAAAAAATTCACTGACATTCTCAGGGTTAAAAAGTTTGGTAATGACCTTGCCCACGCCCCTATTCGATTTGATCCATACTTCCAGGGACACCCTGTATATGTGTATACATAAATGGTAAAATAAATAAAACAAGTTTTTTTTTGGGGTTATATTTAAATAACACACACACTCACTGGTACTGGTATACTGGTATTCAGCTGCATGCGGTTAGACTGGAAGCTGACCCCAACATAGTTGGGAAAAGGCTAGGCAGAATTAATGATGATTTAAATAATACGATTCGACTAGTTAGTGAATTTATAGTTATTTAAGAGCCTTATTGAATTTCTTTAATTCTTTTTAAAATTGTTATTAATAGGTAGTCATTATTTTATTTTTATTCCAAAATGATTACAGGTTCTTATTAGAATTTAGCGTTTTGTGGGAACCACCTAAGACGACCCACTGACCCACTATTTTCTTTGTTTAATTTCATCTTGTCTAGTTTTATGTAATTTAATCATGGTTGAATGTGTAATAAGTTACTAATATTGACCGATAATTTGTATGTGTGGTGCAAACTGTAAATACAAATCGGTTATCCTACTAATAATAATTATAAACTCGAAAGTTTCTAAGTATGGATGGATGGATGGATGTTTGTTACACTTTCACGCAAAAACTACTGAACAGATTTTAATGAGATTTGACACAGACAGTTTATAACCACACACAGGATACTTTTTATCCCGATATTCCCACGGCAAACTTATGCGGGTGAAACCGCGTCATTTCTACCCCCAAGCAGCTTCAATTACTGTTTCACTTCAAAGAAAATGTAAAATTTCAAGTTTGGCAATAAATAAAATTGCCTTTTCTCCCAACCCCTTGGTCTGTTGGCAGTAACATCACAACGATAATGTTTTCTCATTGTTTTTTTTTTACTGTTCGTGTATATTTGTTTGTGATTATTTTGTAATATAATTAAGTATATTATATTTATAATTTTTTACGGGTTCTCCGTACTTATCTTTATATTTAAAAATATTTATTTCACAATTTTCATAATTGGACCTACCACTGTTTGTCTCTACATCACCCAAAAGTTGATTGGTATGAAATGCCTGTGGCATTAAGACCCTAAGCATTAAGCATTAAGGTTCTAATCATATCCTACTAGTTAAACGGTCATCGTCAACCTGATTTTACCAAGTTTTGACATAAAAAGTTTATCACTGAAAGAGGTCGAGGGTAGAATGTTTTTCGCAGTTCAATTCGTGGAAACTCATTCATAGTTAATTTACATTTAATGAAATGTAATGGCGAAGTTTCTTTTGATAATTAAGAAAAGCAAGCGAAATTTTTAATTACTTACTTTCTAGAGTTGCTGAAGTTTTTAATCACTTACACTGACACACACAGATTTAGGAACTCAAAAAACACTTTAATATTATTAATTGTAATTATGAATAATTATAATTAGCAACACACATATTAGACTAATTAATCACTAAAAGTTTATTCAAATTCGGGAAAAGTCGATTTAATTCTCCTCGAAAAAAAACTTTCAAACACTGAAAGAAACTGAGAAAGAAGAAAATTCAAAACTTGGCCAAAAGTAGTTTTCAGTCACATTTAAATTAAAAAAAAAAAACATACACTGGAACACTGGAACGTCATTAATTTTCTAACACAGTAACTTAAAAAAAAACTTGACGAAGCAACGTTGTTAGGAGGAGCACTTTCAAATTTCGAACACCGTGTTCTTCGCGTGAAGTTTGTACGGCGACGCGCGGTCGGTCCGACCACCGCGGTCGCTCGAAATCGACTGTACAGCGTCCTATAGTTCGTAGCGAGCAAAGAGCTTCAGCTACGACGAATATACCGCGCTTTGAAAGCATACTCCATGTTCCAGAACATATTTTAAAACTTTTTTCATGAAATTCAGGATTCCTTTTTCAATAGGTAAATGAATACAAATGGAAACAATGTTGTTAAATTTCGGCACCGAAAGCCTACTAAAGAAAGAATACAGTTTATTTGGACAGAGTTCGTGAAACACAAAATACAAATAACAAAATGAAAAGGTAAAAGTCACTTCTACAGCGTTACTAAAGCTTAGGTCTCTTAAGAAAGCGCTAAAAGGTCACACAATAATGGCTGTCTAAATATAGTGTTTTTTAACACCTTGAGAGAAAATGCGGTCGGAGAAACTTTTGAAAAAGTCTAAGTAAAAAGTCATAATTCGAGGTTTGGAACTCGCCTATTTCCTCCTCCAATATTGGACCTATTTAAAAGATATTTCATAAACTGAATAAGAAGGATATATACTGTGTCGCTATGTTTTTCTTTTTTCATCAATACTTGTCAAATTTGTACACTAGACCTTTGTTGACAGCGGTTATTCTGTAAAAAATCATTGCTATATGGTCACTAATCAGAAAGAAAATATGCGTTTCTATGGAGAATAGACGAATAGACCAACCGCATTTCCTCTTAATATCAAAACCTGAATGAGGCCCCATGCTCCTGTATAAGCAAGCCAGCGTATTGCCAGTTTGGCAATAAAAAATGCTACCATTGATAAGCAAAACGATTCGTTTTTAACCGACTTTAAAAAAGGAGGTTCTGTATTCGACCTGTATGTATGTATGTTTGTATGTCCGCGATTATCTCAAAAACTACTGAACCGATTTTGACAACTCTTTCATAATTGTGATCTACATACTTTCAGGAAGGTTTTAGTATATAATACATTAGGTAATTATTCTTATGTACGAAGTTATATGCATAAATGTACTGCATCTCCGGCATTTCTATGGGAATTTTGATGATTCTTCGAGTCGTGTCTTCAATTCTTCAATGCACTAGTGTTTATTGAATTTGTGTGGGGTAGGTACAACTAAAAAGTGAAAAATAAAAACTTTTTTACAAAAAAAACAACCGACTTCAAAAAAAACACTACAAAGTGAAAAATAACTTTAATTTCGGAAGTCGGTGTCATAAAACGAAAAACCCGGCATCAACGATACCGACTTCCGAAATTAAAGTTATTTTTCACTTTGTAGTGTTTTTTTTGAAGTCGGTTGTTTTTTTTGTAAAAAAGTTTTTTTTGTTGATAGGAACCTCACACAACAATACAATTTATCAGTAGGCTTATGTTCAGCTAGGGATGTTAACAGGCTGAAAGGGGAACTCTCTAGACGACCAACTGTTTATATTATCATTTCCGTGTCGCGATGTTCTGGGACGTGAATATATTATTAGGACAGCAGAAAAAAGAAAGACAATAAGTCTATTTGCGGCAAAACATGACGCAGAAAAAGAACACAAACACAAAAAAGAACAGAAGGTCGCCCATTGTAGGTATGTTTATATTTTCTTGTGTGCAATAAAGTATATATAAATAAATAAATAAGTTATGGGAAAATAATGCGTCACATCCACGAAAAACGGCCATCGCTCAGCATAATGCTATGACACCATGCAAGAAAGAGCTCCAGTTTGTTAGAACGCGCTAATCTCTAGAACTACCAGTCGGATTTGTTTTAAGTGAAAACTTCTTAAGGCGCGTTGGGCATTTTTTAAGATGGGAAAAAACCATTGTATTCGCGCCACTGTTACCGCAACCGACACCGCTTTTGACGTGTTCGGCTGTCTATGTCAGTGAGTGATGGCAAAGTATTCTGTTTGTGTTTTGTTTTCACTTCTGTCGGCACTCCCGGAGTGCCACTGTTTTTTTTTAGCCCTATTCTTCAGAAAGGCTACAGGCTACTTAACATCTAGCTGGGATTCTTAGGAGCCGAGCAAAAACAAAAAAAAACAAAGAACGCTAAGCAATAACGAAGTAAAAGCGCGGACAGGTGATGCGATGCGATGCGACATGGTGAGTCGGGGGTACAAGAAATTTTACACGGACGAAGTCGCGGGCAAAAGCTAGTGTTTATAACATAAACACTAGCAGCGCCCCGCGGTTTCACCCGCAGAAGTGTCGATCCCGGGGGAATATCGGTATAAAAAGTATCCTATGTGTTAATTCTGGTTATAAACTATCTGTGTGCCAAATTTCGTTTAGTCCACTCTCGACCCCTCGACCCCCAATAAATAATGTGTTTCATGCCAATCCGTTCAGTAGTTTTTACGTGAAAGAGTAACAAACATACAAACAAACTCACGAACTTTCGCCTTCATAATATAAGTGTGATAATAACAAAGTGGGTTCAAACTCATTGTGTGTGGCAGTATTTTTTCGCCTCATTTAATTTTATATAAGTTCATTTTGTTAGACATGAAAAGGCGCCGCGGATCGTCTGTCATCTGCTTCAATCCTTATGATGATTAATTGTCACATAAAAAATTATGCCTCTTAGATCTAGTGATCGCAAAGGCGACTGCTGAACGTAGGATAATGGGTTCGGTCCTAGAATTGGGTATAGTGTTGTTTTTTTTGGTAGCAGTCTGGAGTGTACACTCAGTGGCAGCAAAAGTGGCCCAAAATGGAAAGATGATCTAATTTTATTAATAATAAAACATGGTTGATTATATTTTTAAATGTTTTTATATTTTTTGTATTCTAATATTTAAAAATATAATTTAATTGTATTTACTTACATAACATACATAATCAGCCTATAACGTTCCCACTGCTGGGACACAGGCCTCCTCTCTGTGAGAGGGAGTGGGCCGTAATCCACCACGTGGGCCCAGTGCGGGTTGGTGGATGTATGATGTTGGTGGATGGATGTATTTACTTAAATAAAGGGAAAAATATGGTTGTGATTTTTATTACATGTAACGTGAGTTTATGGACTTGGGCCACTTTTTTTGCCGCTGAGTGTATATAGACTCGGTTAAAGATAGCACCATCCATGAAGACCCGCCCCACTAGTGTTTTATTCCGCAGCATTCCGCTAGTGTTTTATTTTTGTCAATTCACAGTAATTACTTATTAGTGGGTTATTAGTGTGTATCAAAAAACTAAAACACTAGCGGAATTAACTAGCGATAACCACTAGCGATTAGTAAAAAGAGTGGGGAGCGTCTTCGTGGATGGCACTATCTATAAATAGAACAACCTCTATAATGAACTTATAACATAGTTAACAAGATTAAATTAAGAAATTGCGTCGCATAATTATATTTTCTTATACGAGAGCAGTGGTGGCCAAGTGGTAACAGCCGCGACTTACGTGTTGTAGGTCGTAGGTTCGAATCCAGACAGGCGCTTTACTTTGTGTAAATTATTTCATCACCACTGCTCTCAAAACGGTGAAGGAAAACATCGTGAGGAAACCGGCATGTCCTAGAACCAAAAATTCGAAGACATGTGACATCTGCCAACCCGCACTGGGTCCGCGTGGTGGATTACGGCCCACTCCCTCTCAATGAGAGGAGGCCTGTGTCCCAGCAGTGGGAACATTATAGGCTGATTATGTGTGTTATTATCTCGGAATTGGTCGGTTTTCCATATACAGATAATTTATCGAAAATTAATACGTCAAAAAAAGAAATGGTTTGTACAGTCTAAAATATTTCGATAGTTTATAATCTCGCGAGCTAGATTATAAACTAACGATGTTCATAATTATACGGTGACATTAACATTACAAACTCAAATGCATTGTACAGGCCATGTTTTTCAGCGACATTTTCCTTGTTAACCAATCCTAATCTCATAGTCTTATCGAGTCGTTAGATCATGCACATAGATTTGGTTGTTTTTCCGGAATCCATTTTTAGATCTCCCCTGTGGCCTTGACCTAGATGCCGTCTTGAAGTTGTAAAGAGGTGAAGGGGGTAGCGTCGCGTAGCCAGCATCCGACGTAGATGTGTAAACAAAAACAAAAGAGGTAGGTACTATTGATGTAGTAGATTAACGATTGGATTCAGTAATACGAGTCGCGGTAAAATAAACCTAAGGCATTTGTATCTAAAAAATATGTAAAAAAAGTCCAAATTTGTGGCTTAGTAATAACAGCCGCACGGGTCGATCGATCAGGTTAAGCTACGCTTGCCACGAGTAGTCCGTGGATGGGTGACAAATTAACATCTCACACGTTTGCCCGCTTACCTGTCGAAACACCCCACGCGTCGGAGTAGTTGAATGGGCGCAGTAAAGTCATTGTTTTAAGAGCCTATACTACCTCATCTAAAATTCACTCTTTATCTCGCTCATACGATACTGCTCGCGGACTGAGTGAGAGCGAGACAGAGTGCGGTGCTGGGCGGCAGGCAGCGCTAATAGTTTAGGTATTTGCTTTTTACAGTGAAAATAATGGTAATTATAAAAAAGTAAATAACATAAGACCTGCTTTAAAGTAAGTTCAGTTAGTATGCAAAGTTTCATGATCTAATTTGAAGTATTTTTTTAATACCAGCGGTTTATTGTTCGGGTTAGAGGTAACTTTGGATTTTTTTTTCTATCGAGAAAATTTTATGGAATCGTGTTTTCGTCTAACATAAGACTTAGCATTAATCCTCAACTTTACCATATATTTATTTCAAAATTAATGGTGCAGTATTTTCGACATAACGGAGGATCACGCTAAGCCATTTGAGGTAGTATAGGCTCTTAACAATGACACTGTTGTGTACACACGGTGTACCGTTGACATTTCGAGCATTTTTTCTTATGTACATATGGTGTACCGTTGACACTTGAGGGGTTACGATAGGATACAATACAGTGAAAATAATCGCTAGGGTTACAAATACAATTAATACACACGCCACACACGTTACACGTTACACATTTTGGACACGTCTCCAAGCCTTTTTTCACGTTTTCGGGGGTGAGTTAGGGTAGCAATATCGGTCCATTAGGCTTCATTCTGATGGTCAATGGTCTCCCGGAAGTCGTGAGGGAGGCGAAGTGTTTGCTATTCGCAGACGACCTCAAGTTGTTCCTGTCGGTAGCAAATACTTCGGACTGTGAGCGGCTTCAACAGGAAATTGATAGGGTGGTGCAATGGAGGGTAGATAATAAGTTAGGTTTTAACGTTTCCAAATGCGGTATAATGGGATACACTCGTGCATGGGAACCTCTGGTGCATCAGTATGGGATGGAAGCCGCGGTCATGTCACGAGTCGCGCATGTGACCTGGGGGTGGAGATGGTTCCGGAATAAATGTTTTGTGATATGCGGCACACTGAAAAATAAGTTGTTGCCACAATCAAGATTTTTTTTAGATTGACTAAGTAACTTGTTTGCATCTGAGTCTATCAAGCACAATGATCACAGCTACTACTTTTATTTGATTGAGATTTAAAACGGGATCTTGATTGGAGTTATCATAAAACCTATTTGCAGCAATCAAGTTGCTTGATTGACACAACTAACTTACTTTGTTGTTTTAACTCTTCTACAATGATGTCATGTTAAGGGTAATCAAGAAAATTGTTTGAGCGTTCAATCATTTGAACTAGTATTGCTGACTCATGTCGTGATGATCAATTTAACTAAGATTTTGATTAATCTAAACAAGATATCGTCAATCAAGCTAAAAAGTCAATTGATTGGAGTGCATTTTTTTCAGTGTGTCACGAGTCACGCATGTGACCTGGGGGATGGTTCCAGAATTAATGTTTCCTGAGCACATCTTAGACATATGCGGCAAGTCCTTCCGAAATCTTGGATTTATACTCAGACAGTGCAAAGACTTTCAGAATACAGCAGTGGTTAGAATGATGTACTATGCGCTGGTACGGAGCCGCCTTGAAACAAGTGCTATCGTTTGGAACCCCCATGAGGCTAAATACATTATGATGGTGGAAAGAATCCAGAACAAATTCACACGTTTTTTTTGTTTTTTAAGCTGTACGGTGTCTATCCCTTCTTCCCACTCATGTACCCGAGTCTCTTTGTAATAAGGATGGTAGGGTACAGCAGGCTGGCGGTGCGGAGGACCATCGCTCTGTGTAGCTTAGTGTTTCGGATCCTGCGCTGCTGGCTTCACCACCCCGATCTGTCAGCGGAGCTGGGGCTGCGCGCGTCGCTCCACGCCAACGCTACTGGAGCTATCCTCTAGGACTAACCTAAACAATTTTGCCCCCTTGTCACGCGTCATAAGATTGTTGAATATTATTTCAAATGAGGTAGATATATTTTACTGCAGCCTGATGAAGTTCACAGAAGTAGCATTGAAGTGCATTGAAAATGTTGAGAAGTGATTTTAATTGTATTTTAATAATATTTGTAATTGTATTTGTAACTGTATTTTAAATTGTATTTTTAATTGTATTTATGAGTACCTACTATCTACTCAATGTAAGTTAGATGTATGTGTATCTTTGTGGTAATAACATTGCATTGGCGTTATAGCTGTTAAGGTTTTACTTACGAAATTTCGAATAAATAAATAATAATAAATATATATTTTTTCAATAATAGGCTGCCTTATTGTTCTAGGGTTCGCAAGCGCTACTGTTGAGTATGTGGTTCTGGGTTCGATCCCCAGGTCAGGCATAGCATCAACGAGACGTCAAATAAAAAAAAAATATAAAAATTAAAAAACACGCCTGTCTTGTCAAAAAGTCAATAAAAAAAATTGAAAAAAAATATTAGTAAAAACAAGTCAAATGATTTTAGTGTTGAATGGGCACAAGGTAAGTACGAAATAGATTAATAATAGTAACTGTGAAATTAAGCCGCCATTGTGCCCAAAAGTGGAAAACTGAAAACCAATATTTTCAGCGAAGTCGAGGGACCTGTAAAGAACTTTTCTAAGGAATCGTCTCCCGACTGCAATGCGACTACGACTGGTGAGGTTAGTTCTGGCAGCATGTTCGCGTGGAATATTTTCCGTTATCCACGTGGGCGAAGCCGCTTGCAGAAGCTAGTTATTAATTAAAATTACGTTAGATTACTAAGAACACGATACTGTTTCTTCTCGACTTAGAAACAATTAACTGGAGAAATAAATGAACTATAATAGCCGACGATTTATTGAAAAAGGATCCTTGTTTCAAACCTTAGTTACGTTAATAGATACTATTAGTTATTGTATCTGTGAGTGAAGTTTCAATTTACTGGGAATTGTTGTTAAATATGGCACAATTCCGAAGTCGACTATATACAGGGTTACTTGTAACTGGATGTATATCCGTCAAGAACTGTACAAACGGGGGGGGGGGGGGGGGGGTCAAAATGCAAAAAAATTTAACCCCCCATATGGTATGGCCGAAATTCAATAGCTTTCGAGATATTTGAATTTTCAGGGTTTTTTTTTAATTTGGAATTGCACCACATTATGATTTATATTCCAGTGATCCAAATGTTTGATCTGCTAAAACGTTTTTACTGACTAATTCAACTACCTTTAACTTGTCATAAAAAATATGATATAAAAAGAATTGGCTATTTGTTTGTTTTTGACAGATTTAAATCGATGAAATAATACTGGTCATCCTTATCTATACATCTACCTATAGGTATACAATCTACACATACGAATAAACAAAATTGAAGTGTCTGTTTGTAATGTCAAAATAACAGCTTTTTACTAAATGCATATGAAAATACATACCTTGGTACTATGGTACATACGGAAAAAAAATTGTCTGTCTGTCTTTTTTTTCTGGCTAATCTCCGAAACATCTGGACCGATTTTGACGAAACTTTCACTGGCAGATAGCTGATATTATAAGGAGTAACTAAGAAAGAAAGAAAGAAAATGTATTTATTGAAGAATGGTACTAGGCTACTTTTATTTATTTATTTAATACTTCAAGCACATAATGTACAGAGGCGGACTTAATGCCATAGGCATTTATTTTAGGAAAAAAGGGGAGGGGTGGGGTTTTTTTTGGGCATATGGTGTTTTTTTTTTAAAAAAAGTATAAAACCCATCAAATCCAATTTGTTTTCCGATATGCTGGCGAACGAAGTCGCGGGCACAACTACACAGCTAATAGTTAATGAGTTTCTTCTACCAAAAATCGCTGAACATGCCAAAAGAAGTATTAATTTAAGAAAATACTTGTGGCACTCGGGGACTGCCGCGGTAAAGCTATAATTGCATAGCATTTTTTATCAACTTATGCGAGCTTCGTACAGTCTACACGCATACGTCTAGTCGCACACACACAAACACCGTGCCGAAGTCTACCGAACTGAAACGACGTTACACGATGCACGGCTTTCTACGCCGCACCGCTGTGCCGGTCGGAGTGGGGTGTTAGGTTAATTTTCGTTACGGAATTTCTTGATTCGGTCGCCGCGCTCAAAGCCCGCGATAAAAGCTATGCAATAGCTTAAAAAAAAGCGGAAAAGCAGCGTTGAAGCAATAAGTAGGCACCAACACTAGAGCTCCTAAATTACCAAGCACGATGTAGTCGCAAGCTCAATAATACGCTTGAATGCTCCAATGGCGCTGCGCCCGAAAATTATGACCTTAGTGTGGACCATGTTGCTAGACCAAATAGAAAAAATCTACCACGAAAGCAAATAAAAAACATGAAATGCTAATGGTAAATTTCCATATGTTAAAGCTGTCCTTAGGGAAAAACGGTTTTTGATACGCTCACGGACTCAACGTAATAGTCGTCTTTTAGTCAAACCGCGCGTAAAATATATTTTATTTATTTATTTTAGTATATGGAGGACTTACAGCTAATAAAAACAAACAAAAAAGGAAACCATAGTCATCCAAAAGCCAATTACAAATCCTCACGTATAGTCTTATAATGGTTATTTATGGCGTGAGCACAAAAACAATAAAAACAAGGCCTAAATTAAAGTAAGAAGTAATATCTATATATTACATATAATAAAACAGTAAAAAAACTGTGTCTGTACATTCAATATATTTAAAAAATAATAATTGAGGGGGGTTTAGAAACAGTAATAGGGCACGAATCTAAAAAAAAAATTTTGTCTGTGTGTCTGTTTGTTTGTACACGCTAATCTTCGGAACTACTGGACGGATTTGAATGAATTTTTTTTTGTTGTATAGGTATTATCTCTGGGCAACATATAGATTATAATTTATCTTGGAAACTTGAACACCTGATGCAGAACCGCAATAGACCACCTAAACTATAAGAGATACAAAAATGGTACCATAGCAAAAATTGTTCCACGTGATGAGCATTTTCTGCTGAGAGATTAAATTTGAAGGTCCGGAACACCAGATGTGGAACTCCAAGAGCCCAGCTACACCATAACACATATAGGAATGACGTCTTAGCAAAAGTTGTTCGGTCTGATGGGCATTTTCTGTTGACTTATTAACATCGGACATCAGAAACATCTGATGTGGAAATCAAAGCTATCACTAATTTCACTGTATAATTATAAAATAACATAAGCTGGGAGTACCTCCACGCGGTGAAGGCGGTAACAGTTTAGGACTGATTTTCGATGACGATGGTATATCATTGAAAAGACTCTACTGGCCAAAACTCCCATTTATTTTTTTATTTTATCGAATAAATATGCCTTCGGGCTTATGTTATTTGAGTGTTTAATTTCCTTTTCCATTTATCTTCGTGACACGGTAGCCTACCCGGTAACGCAGGAGAGCAGTCACTTAGATTTTAATTGGTCAGGTATCTTCACAATAAAACTATAACCATGCCTAGAAAGAGGTCAATCTTTCCCAATGTTCCAAAGGAGCTAAAAGGTTGAGGATCATACGTAAGGATCATAAGATCCCAAGAATCTACCGAAAAACGTCAGGAGAGCCTTGATACTGTTCAACATCAGGCTGCAACTCGCTCCGTGGAAACCTCTTCATATCGCGAAGCACGCCCGCGTTCTCAGCGTATTTACGCATCTACATCCAGGTCTCTAGAGACCAGTGAAGAATATGATGCGCGACTGACCGCTGATCGTGAACGTCATGCATTGTCTCGCGAGTCGGAGACGTTCACCGATAGAGACTTGCGCATGAGTTCCAAGCGTATCTACGCATCGACTTCTAGTAGAGACAAGTGTGGAACGTGATGCGCGACTGACCGCTGATCGTGAACGTCACGCATTGTCTCGCGAGTCGGAAACATTCACGGATAGAGAATTGCGCTTGAGTTCTCAGCGTATCTACGCATCTGCTTCTAGGTCTCTAGTAGAGACAAGTGCGGAACGTGATGCGCGACTGTCCGCTGATCGTAAGCGACATGCATTGTCTCGCGAATCGGAAACGTTTACCGATACAGAATCACGCTTGAGTTCTCAGCGTATTCGCACATCTACTAACAGGTCTTTTGAAACGAGTGATGAACGTGATGCGCGACTAACTGCTGATCGAGATTATCATACATTGTCCTGAACACGCACACAACAAAATATTCATAATCAGTTAGAAAGTGAGAGAGAAAGAATTGCTGGAGTACAGCATGGAGAGACAGAAGAAGAGCGCAACGAACGTTTGAATTCTGATCGACTTCGACATTCTCTGAACAGAATGTCGATATCATCTGAAGAATCGGATGTGTCTCAAGATATAGCCGTAGGGCATAGCGACCTTCCTTGGGTTGATAAGGGACGGAGTGCATTTACGTATACTCCTATAATTGACTACGCCACACATTCCGCCATCGGAGGTATGGTTAAAAATTGTACTTTTTGTGAAGCTGTTAAATGGCAAAAAGAAACAAACGGTATGTGTTGCTCAGGTGGGAAAGTAAAATTTTACGAAATCCTCCAGAAATATTAAGATCACTGCTAATCGGTGACCATCCACAGTCAAAACATTCCTTGGACAACATCCGTTCGTACAATAATGCCTTTCAAATGACATCTTTTGGTGCGAAACAGATTTCAGAAGGTCCATTTATGCCAACATTCAAAATGCAAGGCCAAGTTTACCACCTCATTGGTTCATTATTGCCAGTAAATGACCCCAAGTTTCTCCAAATATATTTCGTATCTAATTATCAAGAAAATATAGTGTATAAAGAGTTTTTTTTAAAGTTATTTGCAATTAATTCAGTGTAAGTACCCTTGGGATCCGCTGCGGAATTACGGGAAGAAAAGTTTTTTTATTGTATAGGTATTAAGTCTGGGCAACATAAAGGCTATAATTTATTTTGGAAAATGGGACACCTGATGCAGAACCGCAATATAAGAGATATAAAAATGGCGCAATAGCAAAAATTATTCCACGTGAAGAGCATTTTCTGCTGTGAGAATAAATTTGAAGATCTGGAACACCTGTTCTGGAACTCCAAAGCCTAGCGACACTATAACATATTTAGGAATGACGTCTTAGCAAAAGTTGTTTAGTCTAATGGGCATTTCCTGTTGACATACAAAAATGAAAGATCTGGAACGTCTCGAATCGTCTCGCGCATCCCGTTGTTTTCCAGTCCCCGGGCTCTTAGAATTTGACATCAGACGTTTCAGATCTTCGATTTTGACGACCCCGTTTTCGCTGGCATAAGCAACAGGATCCGTGTACGAAGTCGTGGGCAGCAGCTAGTAAATAATAAAATAACAAAAACAAATAATATAATACATGTACAACTTTTTTTTTTACAGTAAATCTTACATAGGGACCTCCTTTTAAGTAAAGGTATACCTGTGCTAGGAGGCCCGAATAATAATAATATATATTTTCACAGCAATCTACTTTACTGGCAGGAAATACATGGCTTTGAGTTTTGTGTTACACAGATTTGTAAGATTTACGTAACTTGTACCAATGTACAGTCAACAAAAGAGATGAGTATGCAGGATCGTCGGATATAGTTGAAGTTTAGTAAGAAATCGATGGATGTTCTCGAATAAAAATTAATTTTATTAATAGAAAACTAACTATAAAATAGCTCATTTAGTCGACAACATCCATCGGCTTTTTTTTATTCTTTTATTTGAAATGGGCTTGCTCTTGACTCTAGTCTAGGTCAAAGGTGACAGAGACAAAGTCGACGATGGAGTGAGCTTCAGCTTACCCAGAAGAAGCCTGATCACTCTCACTTTGAAGAGATTCGGGTTGTATGCGCTCGGAAAAACAGACGCAGGTAGAGAGTTCCACTCTTTTGCTGTGCGCATTATAAAGGAGGTTGGGGGTTGGAGGAGGTTGGGGTTTTTTACTAAACTTCAACTAAATCCGACGATCCTGGCTACTTATCTCTTTTGGTGACTGTACAAGTTGTAACTTTACAATTACAATTAGATAATTGTAAAGTTTTGTGATATAGGGCCTAGTTGTGACCAAAATTTGGTCGTAGGTACTCGCACCACCTCGCTTCAGCAAAGTCTCATCCGCGACCGAACAGTGAACTTTCTTCATTCATAGCACGTTTCCTCGCACAATGAGTGCCTCCGATTATATAACGACTAGCTTTTACTACGGCTTTGCTTGACTGCAGGAAGCTTTAAACTACGTCTTATCTTTCACTGGGTTATTGGTAGGATTTAGTTGGTTTATAGGAGCTGATAGTATGTGCAACCTTCTCTATTACATACTATGGTAGTTTATTACGTTGTGAAACAGTAAAAGTGCTAATAAAATTAGCACCTCCCACGTGTGATCGAACGCAGTGGTATATAACCACTTGTGGTCGTATATGACCACTGCGTTTGCTGACATGTGCCTTTCACTCAATTCTTACTCCCGTTTGCACTACATCACACTAATATTATAAAGACGTTTATATGTTTGTTACTTCTTCACGCTCAAACGGCTGGACCAATTTTGATAAAATTTTGTATGGAGGTAGCTGACACCCTGGATTAACATATAGGCTACTTTTTTATCCCGATATACCCACGGGATCGTGAATTCCCTACTTTGAAACGCGTCCATTCCTTAGTTGATCGAGACGTCAGAAGGCCAATTCTCGTAATTTCAAACGTTCAAAATCTAGTCGCAGTCTCATCTCGGCGACAAACAAATGTCAAAAACTTGTCAAAATGCAGGGATATTCGAGGTTTTTTTGACAGACTGAGACTGAGATCGGACTGTGAACGTTCTTAAAATTACGAGAATTGCCCCTCTGCTATTAATGTATTCTCTAGGACACAATGGCGAAGGTACCATACAACTCAATTCTCACCGGCTTCCCTTCGAAAATTCAGAACATAACCACACTATACCTAGTCAATTCATAATTGAAATTTTTTTGGCATTTTTTTTTGCTCCGGCTTACCTCTGTCATAAATTCACCCTTGACACAATGGCGTGATTTGAACTGTCAAAATACCTACATGTTGTCCGTACGGTTGACATTTCCATTCCTTGTCGAGTTGCCGTTAACAAGACACGATATTGACGTGGTTTGCTCGTGGTAAGATTTCGCGGTGAATACTTAATACAGAATATTGGGACCCTGGTTTGTATCATGTATTTCCATGAAATGTCAATAAAGCGTCAAACGCAAACGCAACATTTTTAAACGAACTCCCGTCAATAACGTGCACGCTCAAAAATGTTAGAAATTTTAATATTTTATAGGGACTTTAGCTGTACTTATTATAATTCAGGTTCTCTATGATCTGTTCCTCAGTACTAAAAAATGTTAGTCAATAGAATAGAAATGCTAATTCAGCAATCATCTATCTATAAAGTCCTGACTGACTGATATATCAATGCACAGCTTCAACCGCTGGTCCAAGAGACATCAAATTTGGAGGGTGTGTTCTTTGTGAAGAGTAGGTATCCACTAAGAAAGGGTTTTTCGACATTCCACCCCTAAGAGGGTGAATGGGGGGAGGGTGAAATTTTACGCGGACGAAGTCGCGGGCAGAAGTTAGTTTGAAAATATAACGAACCTCTTTTCTTGCAGAAAATTGTAAACAAATGTATTTTAAAACCGGCCAAGTGCGTTTCGAACCACGCACAATGAAGGGTTCCATAGTTGGGATGAATTTATCTCAAGAACAAACTTAACATTGTAGTTGAAAAACATGTTTTCCATACATTCCAGCTGCAAATGTACCTATGTTTGTACGCACAATATTGAGAGATTTACCATGTTATTTTAAGCACATAGACTTCTTATAACTTTTCCTGTTTTCTATAAGTAGAGAACTATTTTCAGATTTTTTTGAAGTGTATAACGGCGGTGTGCTTTAGCGGCGTTGCACACTTTTTTGTAATGGGTAAAAAATGTTAAACTCGCGTCAGGACACGTGACCGTCAGGAGAGACTACACAGGGGAGAACTACTACTCCTAACTACTTAGAAGTATCCCCCTCTCTTTCTACGGCGGCGCCAACCGAAGTGAACCAAGTGACACACGACAATGGATGGATGGATGGATGGATGGATGGATGGATGGATGGATGGGTGTGGGTGTGGTTGTGGGTGTGGGTATGGATGTATGGATGGATGAATGGACAGCTGATGGCTCGACCGTCTGTGTAGTACCTACACTGCTGTGTATTCGTAAAATTCGTGTATATAGTGTTTAAAATATGGAAATTGAACAAAGTGCATCTATTAATGAAAAAAGTGACGCAGAAATAGTGAAAAAAAATGAGTTATATTAATTTAATTAATATTGATTTATTTCAACGTTAATATTCAAGTTTTCACTTCTGCCGGCACTCCCGGAGTGCAACCCGTCTTTTTTTTTTAATTTTAGTCTCTGTAGTTTCGAAGATATTGTTAAATTTTCACCTATTTTCTTATATAACTTTTAAACTACTTAATTTAAAATTATAAAAAAAAAAAATATTTGAGACCCGCACAATGAAACCCTTTCATTTGATATCCCACACAGTACCTAACAGTTTGCAAACCATTATTTTTTATTTGCCTCCCAAAAGTGACCCCACATTCGATTTTTTTTTAAATGGGTTTGCTATTGACTCTAGTCTGGTTCAAAGGTGACAGACACAAAGTCGACGATGGAGTGAGCTTACTCAGAAGAAGCCAGTTTACTCTCACTTTGAAGAGATTCGGGTTGTATGCGCTCGGAAACACAGACGCAAGTAGAGAGTTCCACTCTTTATTTACATTACGTTCGTGTTTAGATCACAGTTTTGGTACATATTTATATGTGTACAACTTAATCGGCTCATTGACTGTCCGTTTTTTCACCCAGACGTACGGAACCCTAATAATAAAACTGAAGTATGTGGTTTTTATGTTTATCATGCTTTTTTAAAACGATTTCAACGAAGAGGATGTAGCCGCGCTTATTAACATAAAATGTAACATGTCATTATAGTATAAAACTGTCCTGGTTTAATTTCCTGGGTTAAGTGGAGAAAAGGAGAAAAGTGTTAATTCAATTTTATTCAAAAGAGCTGTCGGCAGCTATATCTAATGACTTTGATAAATAATTTTAAGTAAAACTCTGTAAGAAAAGCTGTCAGTCTATTGGAAGAAAAGATAAATTAATGTTGTGAAGACGTGCAATGGGAAGGTTCGAGAAACATGATACGATAAAAGCTTCAAGTGTGTTTGTCGAAAGAAATAAGAAATGAAAAATGTACTTATATGCATTGTACTACCTGTTATACAGGTTGAAATTGAAAACATGCGACAAATCGAAACGGTAGATTGTATTCATCATTATGAACAACTTTTACTATGGGACCAAACAGGATATCGCGATAAAAAAATCAGCTGTTCCCTACATTTTGACGAGTTATGCGAACATAAATGTAGGAAACAGCTGATTCTTTTTTCGCGATTTCAGGTTTGGTCCCATAGTAAAAGTTGTTCATAATGATGAGTACAATCTACCGTTTCGATTTGTCGCATGTTTTCAATTTCACCCTGTATGGTTGCGTGAAAAGAACTTATGATACTCGAATGGATAGAATAAGAAATTAGTAGGTACATAAGAGGAAGTCTGAAAATGGCACCGGTAGGTAACTAAAAAGTTGTGCGGAAGTCAGAAGGGCAATTCTCGTAATTTTCAGACCGTACACAGTCTGATTTCAGTCTCAATTTGTCAAAAATACCTCTAATTTCACTACATTTTTGACAAATTTTTTACCATTGCTTGTCGCCGAGATGAGACTGCGACTAGATTTTGAACGTTCTAAATTACGAGAATCGGCCTTCAGTTGTCATATTATAGGTATGAGTTACAGAGGAATGAGGAAAACGTCACTCGTGAGGAAAGTTTATGAAAGTCGATAGCAATAAGAGTAAGGAAAGACCAAGGAAACGAAGGATGGACTGTGTGAATGATGATATGGTTAGAAAGGTGACTACCGGTACCGAGATGACGACTAATAGAGAAGTATGGCAGAAAAAGACACGTTGCGCCGACATCACATAAATTGGGATTTGCGCAAGGAGAATGATAACAGAAACTCACGATTTCTTCCCAAGGAAATAAGCTACAGGGGGCACCTGTTAAGATCCTTTAATACTCCTTAAACCCCCTCTTTTTAGGGTTCCGTACCTCAAAAGAGAATACGGAACTCTTAATAGATCACTTTATTGTCCGTCTATCAAGACCCTTTTTCAGCAACACCAGCACAGCGCGTCAAGCCAGGAAGATGGTATGGCGCAAGAGTGTTGACACACGTTGCATCCGACAATAAAGGCCTACCCACCTTCCATGGAAATAAAGACATGCCGTCCGGTCTCTTGCGATCGTCGCGTGCGAAGCCATTGGGTTCTAATGCAGCTGGAACGCCGACGGTGACAAGAGCTCTTCGGATGATGTCGTTAATGTTCGCGTGTTGCGTAAATCCGTTTAACCGTTTGTGCGTGAAGAAGTAACAAACATACAAACACACTCAAAAACTTTCGCCTTTATTTAGATTTTAAGAATTCACCTCCCTATTAATCTACGCAATTTTTTTATCCTACATTTAAAGAGAAACCATTATTTTCTTTTCTCTTTACGAGCGGAAACACGTCCTTGAGTGCAGGAAAGGCTTCAGGTAGTAAATATCTTTCGTCTTGCATTAGTACGTCAAAGACTTTGTAAGTTATGGGCGAACAAATAGCAGTTTTATGTACAACTATGTCAAAGTAGGCACTAAAGCCACTACATACACAAATTACCTAAATGGCTAAAGGATAACAGAGGTACGGGTCGATTGAAGGTTATAAGCGACGCTTCCCGCGGACAGTAAGTGGATGGATGACCATCTATATCTATATACATATAATAAAATCGTAGGAAAGTCAAAACGGTACATTGAATATTTTTTTAAAAGAATACTTGGGGCGTGATCTACAATCGATATCGAAGCCAAAAATATAGTTTTTAGAATTTTTGTCTGTTTGTCTGTTTGTCTGTATGTCCGGGATAAACTCAAAAAGTACTGCATGGATTTACTTCAAATTTTGCATGAATATTACTAAGAGGTCGGGTCAACATATAGGCTACATATTATCACGCTATCACCTATGGGGGAGGAGCTGTGAATATTTATTTTTCTTACGCATTCTGTGACAGCGTTTAATCTAACGACGCATATTTAAATGTTGTTTTTCAGTAAGCCATGCTATTATCTAGCTTTACACTATAAAAACTACGCCATTTAAGTAACTTGGGCAGAAAAAACATAGTTTAATGAATTTTAGTAGTATAAAGAAAATTTTGAAGCAGCGCCATCTATGAGTTTTCATAAAAATCAAATCAAGTTACATGTTGACACTTTTTGGAAATTAATAATTTAAATTTGATCATGTTGGCGAGGTTAGTAGTTAGTTATTCTTAAAATTCATAGATGGCAATGTGCATTTTCTTCATAAAAGTTGTATCGTATAGTTCGTTTTGACAAATTCAAGTTCCAACAAAACCCTTAAAATGTTGAGCAGAGTTGAGGACGACAATAAAAAAAAAATGCGGTGTTAAGTATTACAAAAAAGTTATGTTTCTACTGGAGACGAAGTCGGAGTAACTGATGAACGCGTGCTGAACACCTGTCTCAGTTCACTTCAAGATGTGGTCATTTCTATCGGCGGCAATCCACTGATCGAATATGGGTTACCAGCTCCCCAATGATCACCGCATCAAGACCGTGTAAATCGGGAGTATAACGCTGAGACAAATTACGATCCGGGCGAAATGACCATGTCGCTTTGTTCTCTTCAGAGCAAAAACAAATTTATGACACCGTCCTTGAAAGCGTTGGGAAAAAACCAGGGTCAAATGTTTTTCTTGGAATGCGTCTGGTGGAACAGGAAAAACATTTGTTACCACTTGCATACTTGCAGAGGTCAGCAGGCAAGGCAAAATTGCTATTGCTGTAGCGTCGTCGGGAATCGCTGCCACACTGCCTCCGAGTGGCAAGACAGCACATGCCATGTTTAAAATTCCTATCGATTGAGAGAGCGCCGAAACGCCTGTTTGTGGTGTGTCACGTAACAGCGATAAGGGACACGTGCTCAAGGATTGCTCTTTGATCGTATGGGATGAGTGTACGATGGCCAATAGGAAGGCAGTTGAGGCCGTGGACGGAATCTTGCAAGACATCCGCAGGAACGAACATTTGATGCGTCGTATCACAGCTGTTCTGTTCAGTGGCGATTTCCGGCAAACGCTTCCCGTGGTGACACGGGGATCGAGGGCTGACGAGGTGAATGCTTCGTTGAAACTATCTTCGTTGTGGTCACGAGTTCGTACGCTGCGCTTGACCATTAATATGAGAGCTCGGCTCGGCGGCAATGCACGTGCTCAAGAATTCTCCAATGTCCTTCTAAATCTTGGCGAAGGCACTCTACCAGAAGAGAGAGGTGGACAGGTGGTGCTTCCAGAGTCTCTCGGTAGAGTGGTATCCAGCTTAGAAGAACTCATTTGCTGTGTGTACGGGGACATCAGTCGTATACTGCACCTGCAGAATTCTTGGGTGTGCGAGCGGGCCATTTTGACGTCCAAAAATGATCAGGCTGCAGCAATTAACGAAAGCATTCTCTCGGAAATTGAGGAGAATGAAGTGGTCTACACCTCGATAAACACTGTTGTCGAGCAAGATGACGCCACACATTATCCCGTGGAATTTCTGAACTCCCTGTCAGCAAGTGGACTTCCAGCGCATACCATCAAGCTGAAGGTCGGTGTCCCGATTATGCTTCTTCGGAACCTATCTCCTCTGAAGTTGTGTAACGGGACCCACCCTAAAGTCATTTCGCTCTACAGACACACCATTGAGGCGGAAATTCTTACGGGTTGTGACGTTGGCGAGGCAGTATTTATACCACGCATTCCCCTCATACCTCATATCTTCCCGTTCCAGTTCAAGCGCGTACAGTTCCCCGTGAGTGTTGGCTTCGCGATAACCATCAATAGAGGCAGACACTGAGGGCAGCGGGTGTCGACCTCAGGACGAGTTGCTTCTCACACGGACAACTGTACGTCGCTTGCTCCCGCGTCACCAGTCCTGACTCTCTTTACATTTTGGCTCCTGGCAGCATAACTACCAACGTTGTTTATAGGGAAGTGTTTTAAGGTATGATGCCTTTGTACGTATTTTTACTCTTTTGTGTCGGAATGTATTCCTGCATTGTTTTCTCTATTTCCTTCAGTCACATCCCCCACACCACACTGAACTCAGCAGGACTCCCATATAACTCTCTTCACTTGCTTCGCTTGCAAAAAAAACTTATATTTTAATGCTATTTTAAAAGTTGTTTACTTATAATGCTATAGCGACACTGGCATCTTAGGTATTTTTGGTGCTGTAGAGCCTTCAGGCAGACGACGTCGCGGGCAGCAGCTAGTCTATTATATATAGACCTCCCTCATTCCGGGTCGTAAGGCCCTTTACACATTATGCCGTGGCTGCGGCGGCGACGGTGCCGCTGCAGCTGCGGCATAATGTGTAAACGGCTTTACGGGTAGTTAGAAGTCTCACAGGTCATAACCAGTCTTACCAAGGCGTAACGTGTTACCCAGTAACTGGGTTCTGGAGGTCACTATAGGCAGTCGCTCAATTTAAAATACTGGTATTCAGCTGCATCCAGTTAGACTGGAAGCCGAACGTAGTTGGAAAAAGGCTAGGCAGGACAAATTACCTGTCTTTACTATGCTGTGAGAATTTGGCTGGTTTTCTCACTGTAGTTTTTCAGAAATCAATCTAACATTAAGGCGGTACCCCGGTCAAAACCGCATTTTTCTTTGTTATTCAGAGGCTATTAACTCAATAATTATGAGAAATAAACTACATCTGAAAGCACATTATTAATGTTCGATATCCTATCATCACATTGCACGTTATTATTTGTTTTTATATGTTACAAATACATACAAAATCTCCTTTTAAAAAAGTGACAAAAATTGTTGATTGCATTCATCTTTTGCTAAAGTTGACGTTCTATTAATTTGAGGATTTCACCAATGGATCGCTATTATGAGAGATCGCTAGATGAGTTCTATGGGTGCGGCAAGGAGGAAACGAATGCTCAAGGTTATTTGGTCGGGGTACCGCCTTAAGAAACATCTGTGAGTGCGACTGTTAGACTCATCTTAATTATCCATCAGCGTAACAGCACGTTTCATTGCTAACAACTAAATTCAGCTGGATTCATTCGCTGAATTGCCGCCATTTGTCGTAAAGGTTTGCTTACACGGGCAACTAAAATTGCCCAATTCTCGGCAACTGTGATGATCAATGACGTCACGGCATTACCGAACAATTTGCTGTTATATCAAAACTGGAGAAATTGTTGCCAGAGAAAACACCATATTCAATATGGTGTTTTCTCTTGCAACAATTTCTAGGGTATAAATAAAACGATAGGGTGCAAATAAAACGAAGAGTAGATTAGCAACAAAACATTGCTTTTGTGTTTTGTTTTATGTTGTCAGTTTCAAAAGCATGAAAACATGGTTATTGTGATATTCAATTGGGAGTCGAACCTGTCTCTTCTAAATACAGATTACTCGGTGATCTAGCTAGGAGAGTAGTGCTTCATCCATCAATTCGTTTGTTTACCATGTAATGCAGTGTTTGTGATAAATAAATAAATAAATAAATAAATAAATAATTAATAAAGCATACTTTGTTAGTCCCTCATGTACTACAAAACCGTTATGTGCCTAAATAAATTTTTAATAAATATGAACTTTTAGAAGTTCACTTCCGTCAGAAATTTTTGCCGAATAAACAATCGCAACAAGTCTTTTATTTTTTTTATTTAAGTACGAATTGCTTGTGGAAGTCAACTTTTGCAAGATTTGTTGCTCACTTTATCTTTAATTTATGGCTAGTTTGTCAAGCTGCCCTATATCCCAAAGCCAAAGTCCTTTATATGCCTAAGTTTTTATAATACTATTATATTTTAAGTTCTAAAAAAATGTTCAGATGTAAGTGTAATTTCAATACCCTTGTAATTTCAATACCTTTGTAATTTTTTATTAAGACATAAATTCCTTCACCATTGTATATCGCTTCCATAATTGCTCAACTATCCCCTTGTTGCCAGCAATCAATAATTGCTAAAAAAAGTTGCCCGTGTGTACACAGCTTAACGTCTATACTCCTCCTTAATTTAACTACACATGTAGGTACCTACTAAATCCTATTCACGGCACGACTATTAAAACGTCGTAAAGTCGTCGACTGATCTGCGACAGTACGACAGCTGTGAAACAACAATAAAGTTTATAGCAGAGCTCTGTATTGTTTCGTCGATTGGATCGTAGTGTTGTCAGCAGTCTTCCTTGCGTGGGATGGACGTGATCCAATTATAATTGACAGCCGGCAACAAAAGTTGCTGATCGCTGGTTATTTTTAATCGACTTCACTAAGTTGAAACTATCCAACTGTCAAATAGTCAAAGACACCTGCCGTGCGATTCTGTAACCGTCTCACCGTGAAAAGTTAGGCGAAGTGAGCGTGGAGTGAGCTATCAGTGTCATCCCACCTGATACTAGGGATTGACCAAGCATACATTTACAATCATAATCGAGATTTTAATAATAGATTTTATGCTAAGTCTATTGATCATTTTATATATTTTCAAAGCTAGTATTTTAGTGGTCAAAACATTAATATTTCGTGGGGTTTTACAATAAAATAGCAAAACATAAACTTAGCCAGAAACTCAATGTTGTTTTTTTTTTTCTTTTTTTCCTAGACTGACTAGTCAATACAGCCTGAGGCGCGAGCGCGTCACGCAAGTGTTCACTTCACCCGAATCACGACATTAAATGTCGAGAATCGGGTGAAGTGAACACTTCACGCCACGCTTGCGCGTTAGTCACTGTCATTATCACATAGAAGATTATTTTGATGTGGATTGCGTGAAGTGTTCACTTCACTCGATTCACGACATTTAATGTCGTGAATCGAGTGAAGTGAACACTTCACGCCGCGCTTGCGCGTTGGTCACTGTCATTATCACATTGTAGATTATTTTGATGTAGATTGCGTGAAGTGCTTGCGCGTTAGGCGCTGTCATTAATATTAAATTCAGTTTTTATTTATTTATTTCTATAATTGACGACCATGGTCGTAAGCCTGTTCGTAATCGAGTTCAGAAATTAGTTCCTATTTATTTCAACGCTTTTAGATATTATGTCTAAATCCAACCGTGTTTGTACATTTAAAAAGTCAGTTGTGTGCATTTTGTTTTCAACAATTAACCAGATTTTGTATTAACTAGTTACAGACTACTTATTTAACCTGTAACGCGTGCAAATATAACATTATTGTAGATAGATACTAAATAACTAAGATCCGTATTTTTCATGCACGGTCAAGCGGCGCGCGTCGCCCATGATTGGCGAGTGGCGACGAAACCGTAGCCAATGAGCGACGCGCGCGAAGTGATGTTGCCATGGTTACCGTGGAGTGAAATATGGAACATTCCGAATCGCACTGTAATCGATTACAACGTGCTTACACTTTGACCCCAATTATTCTGTATGGTATAAATTACCTATTATTCCCCGCATAATCTTACCATGCCGTACGGTTGTCAAGAGTGGTATTTTGACAGTTCAAACCGGTTTCGTTAAACTAACATGGCATTTTCGAAATTGTGTTTCCGGCTACAGTCGCCACCTTACCAAAGGATAAGAAATTCGTGGTGTAAAAAAACAAACAAATAAATACTATAATCTAACCGTGAGTAAATAATCAAGTGAAATAGTTTTGACTCTCAGCTGCCATAGTGGTGATTTATCTAAATGGGAACGCAAATTATTTATGTGAGAGTTGTGGGCGATGATGGCCTAATTCGGAATGATCCATATTTCACGCGGCGCACTGCGCATGCGTGCATGCGTGTCAAGCGTCGTAGTTGTTAGTATCAAGTGAACTTTTTTTTTGCTTTCATGCCATTGACGACCATGTACAACTCGTTTATAGAGAGTAGTATATTCCTTGATGTAGAATGTACATAAGCCTGTACGTATTCGAGTACAGTGACAATAATTAGTTCCTAATTATTTAATGCTGTTAGAGATTTTAATGTCTAATGCCCGGTTTCTGAAGAATTCTTAAACGGAGTTTAAACTTTCAATAGTTGTTGATTCGACATATTTATCTATTTAAGCGAATTCCTTCCTTATGCTCGGTTTTTGAGGTTCTCAGATAAACCCTCGATAATAATTCACTCGACTTTTAAGCTAAATTCTTCCTTAATGACGTGTTCAGAAACACGATATCGAACCAATAATCACTATCGAATGGATAAACTCCGTTTAAAAACCTCAGAAACCGACCATAAATCCAACTGTTTTTGTACATCGAAAAAGTAAATTTAGTCAGCCTACATTTAAGATATAACATGAGAAATTGTGCTAAGCAAGTACCTATTCAGTGATTGGTGTAATGTTCGTATACATAAGTACATAATACGTAAAAGCACATATAGGTTTTTTTTTATATCATCTCTAGATAAACTACACGTACAATATACAAACCTTATACCATAAATATTTAGGCATATTATTAATCTAGTGACGATTGCTGTTAGGACACACAAATTGCATTATTCATGTATACGCATGTTTTGGGCTGTCTAATTTTAGTTTTACTGTATACTGTTTACACACTGTGTCTACGTTTCTCAGCCAACTCTCCTGTCGCAGATCTGCTGAAAGAAATTACTAAGTAAATGATGAAAGCAGTTCCTCTATCTTTATGTAGTTTACTTTATTATGTATTTAGTGTGTATATAAATAAATATATTACATTTTTTAATTTGTATCACATTAAAAAAAATTGCTAATACATTTTTTCTACTGAGTCGGCTGCTTCCTGAGATGCAACTTCTTAATGCCGGGAACGGAGGGACATTGGATGTGTGTCGGCTGCACCCCCACTGCAAAAAGCTGGAAATAATGGTAATAATTTGTTACTAAGTATTTGATTTATTTAATTCCTACACATCAGCACATCTGCAGCTAATGTATTTACTTTCAATAAGAATAGCGGTATGATTTATTAAGAACAGCGTCTGATCAAATAAAATCAATTGAATGGGCCAATATTATTACTATATATTTAGAGCACAACGAGTTTCTACATTTCTTAATTCCATGCTCCGTGCCTGTCTGTGTCCCAATTTATTTGTTCCCTATTGTGTTTATCAAAAATAGTGTGTGAAATAATTAGTTTTTCAGTGACAATGGCTAGCACGATATTATAATGGTGAATGTGATAGTAATATGACATAATGTTGGCATGTACCTATTGGTGAAAGTTTTTCTAATTTAAAAATGAATTCCTCTACCTACTCCACAGTTCCTGTGTTACTGTTCATAATTAGATTCACCACCGATCGGTGACGACCGGCGCGCACCCGTCAGGCCCCACGGTCACCGATCGGTGACACCCGATTCACGCGGCTTCAACCTCTATTATTACTGTAAATTAAGGTCTAATATCCTGTGGAACAGTTTGAGTCTATGGTCCGGTAGATAAACTAATCGACTAAATGATTCAAAACGAAAAATATGGGTTGGCAATATTGGAAAAAAAAAGTTAAAAATAGACTTTACGATTCTTAATGGCAGCTGCAGTGCGTGCTGTTTTGTTATGATTTTATGATGCTACGTTGTTTCTTTTAATAGTTTTTGTGTAAAATCGACGTTAAGTGGATGAATATTCGTTTATAACATATTATACGTCCTTGTAGATAATATTTGCACGAAATAACATCACAATCAATCGATAAACCTTTTTTTTTGGTCAAACAAAATTTTACGTAAGTACTTCAAGAAAACCTTATGATTTTACAATTATTATAGTGGTATATTTTTACAAGATATAGGTAGTTATCAGTCAATAAAGGTTTATGTAGTATCCTAGTAACACGTTTTTAATTAGAAACAACTCAATATGACAAAGGTTGCCTGAAGACAAGGCGGGCGTCGTCACTGACACGTTCCTGACCAATTGGCCGAAGAAGGCACAACATAAGGAAAACTGGAAAAGTATGGGGGAGACCGTGCCCAGCTGTGGGACAACATAGGATAACTTAAAATAAAAACACAAAAGTATAGGCACACAAAAGCAAGTGAATTTTATTAATCTGATATATTCTACCTTTCAGCAGATGAGCCTTATCGACCCTGCAGTTGCTAAGTCATTAAAGGGACAGAAGACAATAAAAGAACACTGCCTCTATTTGATTTGATCACATCGCTCCCGGCTGTGTCATGCGTGGCGGTCTGAGGCAAGTATTCATTATTTCACACACTATTTTTGATAAACACAATAGGGAACAAATAAATTGGGACACAGACAGGCACGGAGCATGGAATTAAGAAATGTAGAAACTCGTTGTGCTCTAAATATATAGTAATAATATTGGCCCATTCAATTGATTTTATTTGATCAGACGCTGTTCTTAATAAATCATACCGCTATTCTTATTGAAAGTAAATACATTAGCTGCAGATGTGCTGATGTGTAGGAATTAAATAAATCAAATACTTAGTAACAAATTATTACCATTATTTCCAGCTTTTTGCAGTGGGGGTGCAGCCGACACACATCCAATGTCCCTCCGTTCCCGGCATTAAGAAGTTGCATCTCAGGAAGCAGCCGACTCAGTAGAAAAAATGTATTAGCAATTTTTTTTAATGTGATACAAATTAAAAAATGTAATATATTTATTTATATACACACTAAATACATAATAAAGTAAACTACATAAAGATAGAGGAACTGCTTTCATCATTTACTTAGTAATTTCTTTCAGCAGATCTGCGACAGGAGAGTTGGCTGAGAAACGTAGACACAGTGTGTAAACAGTATACAGTAAAACTAAAATTAGACAGCCCAAAACATGCGTATACATGAATAATGCAATTTGTGTGTCCTAACAGCAATCGTCACTAGATTAATAATATGCCTAAATATTTATGGTATAAGGTTTGTATATTGTACGTGTAGTTTATCTAGAGATGATATAAAAAAAAACCTATATGTGCTTTTACGTATTATGTACTTATGTATACGAACATTACACCAATCACTGAATACTTGCTTAGCACGATTTCTTATATTATATTATATTGTCTGAAATGTAGGCTGACTAAATTGACTTTTTCGATGTACAAAAACAGTTGGATTTAGACATTAAAATCTCTAACAGCATTAAATAATTAGGAACTAATTATTGTCACTGTACTCGAATACGTACAGGCTTATGTACATTCTACACCAAGGAATATACTACTCTCTATAAACGAGTTGTACATGGTCGTCAATGGCATGAAAGCAAAAAAAAAGTTCACTTGATACTAACGAAACGACTACGACGACACGCATGCGCAGTGCGCCGCGTGAAATATGGATCATTCCGAATTAGGCCATCATCGCCCACAACTCTCACATAAATAATTTGCGTTCCCATTTAGATAAATCACCACTATGGCAGCTGAGAGTCAAAACTATTTCACTTGATTATTTATTCACGGTTAGATTATAGTATTTATTTGTTTGTTTTTTTACACCACGAATTTCTTATCCTTTGGTAAGGTGGCGACTGTAGCCGGAAGCACAATTTCGAAAATGCCACGTTAGTTTAACGAAACCGGTTTGAACTGTCAAAATACCACTCTTGACAACCGTACGGCATGGTAAGATTATGCGGGGAATAATAGGTAATTTATACCATACAGAATAATTGGGGTCAAAGTGTAAGCACGTTGTAATCGATTACAGTGCGATTCGGAATGTTCCATATTTCACTCCACGGTAACCATGGCAACATCACTTCGCGCGCGTCGCTCATTGGCTACGGTTTCGTCGCCACTCGCCAATCATGGGCGACGCGCGCCGCTTGACCGGTTAAGGTGAATGTGACATGGCAGACCGCGAAATTTAAATTTTCTTACGTTTTTTGCAATTTGCAGATCAGTGTCAGGTTGTATCTTGATCCAAATATGATTCGAGACTATAATAGACATGTATTTACAGAATCATAGTCATAGTCATTAGAATCATTAATATATCTCCTTATGTTAGATTTCTACCATAAACACTTTTCCATATGAGATTTGTTCTTAACGATAGAAATCTAACTTAAAAAGATGTAGATTAATGATGATTAATGATTGTAATTATTATTATTATTTTTGTGGTGTACAATAAAGTATATATAAATAAATAAATAATAATAATATTAATGTTTTGACCACTAAAATACTAGCTTTGAAATTATATAAAATGATCAATAGAATTAGCATAAAATCTATTATTAAAATCTCGATTATGATTGTAAATGTTTGCTTGGTCAATCCCTAGCATCAGTGGGATGACACTGACAGCTCACTTCACGCAAGTTTTCACGGTGAGATTTTTACAGAATCGACCGGCTGTACTCTAATTGCGTAGGTAACATACTTTCAATCAGATCTGGGGGGCAATTGCTTAACACATTATAAATCGGAATACCTACGTTTCATTTTGACAGTTCAACAACATTCATTGCGTTATTTAGGTATGTTTTGAGCAGACAAATTTTACGAACTTATGAAGCAATGGATTAGCAATTTGCTTCAAAATGATTCAGATTCCGATTGATAGTGTGTTACGCAATTAGGGTGCTGGAGTGGAGACCGTGTATTGGCAAGCGTAGTGTGGGACGCCCTCCAAGCTAGATGGACCGACGACCTCAAAAAGGTGGCTGGGACAGGCTGGATTCGGATGGCGGAGGACAGGGTATTGTGGCGCAGCATTGGAGAGGCCTATGTCCAGCAGTGGACTGCGATAAGCTGGGCTGAGGGTGATCTTATCAGATTCGTCCATATATGGCATCTACTTGAATGTATGGACGCTTTTATATAGTACTACCCACCATTGTTATCATAAAGCTACCAACAGTGATTTCATTAAGCAGCATACAACAATGGTCAATATTTGGAATAATCGCCCAAATTGTATTGAGTTATAGCCTATATTTGCTTAATTTATTCCAATAATTCGTGGGTAGATGCTGGAATTTATTTATGAAGTGTTTATTTTGTATTAATAACAGATGTAAACTTATTTGTAGTAGAGATTCATTGTAAAAACAAAGTTGTGGATTTGATGTGGTGTCCTAATTTACATAGGACACGAACTTCTGAAATAAATTAGACTAAAACGTGATACGATCAAAGTGATTACATTTTAGAGATTAGGTTCAATGTTTAGACGAGTCAATAAGATTTTGCATTAATCTATTATTATCTATCAGAATCAGGTTTTATTAAAAAAAATACGCACCACCATCAGCTGTATTTATTTATAGGAAAACTTCACAAACTGGTAAAATGAATGAGCATTATCAGTCCGCGCGGAACTAGTTGGTCGCTGAGGTGGGGACAGGGGTGAGGCGGCGCACTGTGGGCTGAAATTCGGCTTTCATAGACATTTTCATTTGATTTCTTAAGTGGTGATTTTTTTAGTTGGATGTGCTTTAGTAGACTAAGTATTTACTTAAAAATATAAGAAATATTAAATATCAGCGCAAACAGCTAACATAGAATAAAAAGTAAAAAAAAAATGTATGGAGTTGACATTAAAATCGATGATAACTCAGCCATTTCACAATTGCCCATAATTTCCTCGTAGGTGATTTTTCTATGATTTATTTAGGATTTTTTGGCATACTACTTAACCCTGGGAAAACTGCGCGATTTTTAAAAAAAAAGAAACAAATTTTTTGTTTTTTTTTTGTACTATATTTCGAGCCTATGTCAAAGCTAAACATAATGCGAAGTAAATAAACTATTACCAGATTCCTAATTTACTTACAAATTAGAGAATGAACTCAGGATAGAAAAAAAAGGAAAATTTTCATACAAATTTTAATATATTTTACAATTAAAAGATTATAAACAAAAAAAGGCACGATTACAATATAATATGTAAAAGGAAATCAAATAATAAAGGACTTAAATTACTATACTTATTCCGAGTCATTATCACTACAGTCTGATTCAGAGTCGGATTCAGGATCCAAATGAGGCACATTGCAAAACTCGATTTCATGGTCCAATTCTTGAAGATTCAGCAGACCCCATACTTCGTCAATGCATGATTTCCTCTTCTTTGCATCCATAGTGGGCCTTATTGCTGAAATAAGTGGATCTGAAGAAAGAAGTAAATTGAAAATGTCCTCGTTCGAACACACTCTGCTCTTTTTACGGGAATGGTGTTCTCTATATCTTCTGAAATCTTTATTACGAGCCTCCGATGCCTCTTTTGATAGGCTCCCAATTGGTACAATTGCGTTATGAGCAATAATCTCTGCTCCATGAATAAGTATCTTGTGTACAGTAACTGGCATATTGTACCAACCATATAATGCTACGAACCTCTCAGCAGTTTGCGATGTACACTGATTGAACTTTTCCAGATTAATGTGTTCACCTGCCTGCCTGCCTGCCTGGCCTGTAAAATTACGGCGAATCTGCGGATCAATTCTTCATCCAGCCCCGTTATGTTAGCAGTTTTCTCCGGGATTTCAAAAAACCTTCTGGCTGTGTTGCCGTCGTTGGTGGTTCCATAGATCATGGTCATGTTTCACCACATCAATAAGCAGATTAAGTTCCTCCTTAAACCGCTTTTGAATCGCCTCCTGCCTTTGCTTCATCACGTCTTGGTCCTCACCTCTAGCAGAGGTTTTCTTGAAGTCCACTCTGTATGAGATATGCAAGAGGCACTGCATCATATTAATGCGCGTTTGTAGTGACGAAAGTCCAAGTTCCTTCATATCATCTGGTATTGGCTTGTCTTTAACTTCTGTCAAGTCGTTCATCTGAGAAGGTTTTGTTAAACAGAGATAGCATGTTACTGAAGATTTTGCTTCTGAAAGGTACATACATATCTTACCATCAACCATTGTTAACATAAACTTGTGGTCAACTGTATTGCTATCGCACACAGACGGTGTAAGATTTGATATTTTGTTTTTTATTCTCCTTTCTTCTTTTTTTACCACTGCTTCACATTCTTTAACAAATGTGAATTGCACTGGACGACAAAATGCTGCCGAGCAAGGCTTTGGATTCTCCCACACCGTCCCCCCTTCACAGATCATCTTTAATGGTGCCAATGACGTCATGAATATACTAGAGTCATCATAGCTGGAATCCATCTTCTGCTTGTATCTGCTCTGACTTGACGCACCATCAAAACCCCACTTGGAGATCAACTGCAATTGTTTGTTTTGTATATTTTCCGGCAAAGTTCTCAAAATCCTTATCGCTGTTAAATCTACAAGAGCTTGCAGAGTTATTCTAACAGAAGAGTCTGTAACTGTTATATATTTTTTTGGTTCAGGTGGACATCAGTCGTGTTTTTCTTTCTGAATTCTTTAACAGGAAGGGTACATATTCTTTTGACCTTCTCGGATAGCTGACTCTCTCAATGTGATATACTGCCACTTTGATAGGTGAAGTGATATTAGTAAGCCAAGTGCCTTCTGGGATGTTAACATCGTCATCTCTATGACTCTATGTCGGATGGTTGTTCGGTGAGGTCTTGAAATTTTTTAACAGCCTCTGGGTGATTTCCTTTTACATATTATATTGTAATCGTGCCTTTTTTTGTTTATAATCTTTTAATTGTAAAATATATTATAATTTGTATGAAAATTTTCCTTTTTTTTCTATCCTGAGTTCATTCTCTAATTTGTAAGTAAATTAGGAATCTGGTAATAGTTTATTTACTTTGCATTATGTTTAGCTTTGACATAGGCTCGAAATATAGTACAAAAAAAAAACAGAAGATTTGTTTCTTTTTTTAAAAAAATCGCGCAGTTTTCCCAGGGTTAAGTAGTATGCCAAAAAATCCTAAATAAATCATAGAAAAATCACTTACGAGGAAATTATGGGCAATTGTGAAATGGCTGAGTTATCACCGATTTTAATGTCGACTCCATACATTTTTTTTTACTTTTTGTTCTATGTTAGCTGTTTGCGCTTATATTTAATATTTCTTATATTCTTAAGTATATACTTAGTCTACTAAAGCACATCCAACCAAAAAAAACACCACTTAAGAAATCAAATGAAAATGTCTATGAAAGCCGAATTTCAGCCCACAGTGCGGCGGTTCGCAACGCACGTACTGAGTAACGCGGCCCCGCCCCTCCATCCTACCGCTCACATACCTAAGGCGCGGCCAACTAGTTCCGCGCGGACTATAGTGGTCGCAAGTGCTACTGCCTAGCACGAGACCCTGGGTCCAATTCTCAGGTCGGGCAAAGTGTTATTGGGTTTTTCATCAGGAATTTCTCAGTAACAGTCCGGAGGCCGAATTTGTGCGCGCCCTCTATTACATGGGACTTGAATATAGCCGGCGAAATGTGGGTGTACTATGAGTACACCTCTGCTTTACCCTTCCAGGATTATAGGCGTGATGATATTTTACGTTTTAAAAATCAGATTTTATTTCTTTTTGTTTTCGTTGAAAATTGTAATACCTATAGTCCTATGCAGAAAACATGACTAGAAATAATAAAATCACTTCCGAATATCACTAGTGTAGGCACAGATATAGATACACATAGATAACCAGTGATAGGAATAGGTAGTGCCTATTTGCCCAAACTTCGAAGAACAGAGACAAGAAACGGAGACTTCCTTAGGACTAATTTTTTTCCGATACATCTGTCCCGGAATTTAGATACAACACTTAAATACATTTTAAAAAATGTGTTATTTGGAATAAGTAATTCGTCTATATTTACCTAAAGTTTGCGACTAGATATATCATAATAAATAACATACACAGTCGTTACAACCATAAAACTTTCTGATTTTTTTTGTTGGAGAACTTTTTGTAAATGACTTGTTGATACACAATGAATCACAATATTTGTATAAGAAGCCGTACACGTTTCGAAGTAAATATCTTCTTTCTAGCTCACTCTAGGCGTCGCTACAAGTGTCACTTGAAGATAAATCTGTTTAATATTCATTAAAGTAAACTTGAAGAGGGTACCGATTGCAGGTTTGTTATCTGGCTTGTATCAAAATGGCCTTTCTACCTGATGTGAAACGCCAACAATGTTGGAACAAACATTGTGAGAAAAGGTTAAGAGGAAATCCGGTCACGCGTTTTTTCCATACAAACGTATTCTTCTGTGTTCTCTGAGTGGGGTTTAGACAAATTTTTTTTTGACGATACTATTAGACTAAAGACATTTTCACGTAATTATTTACATAATTTAAATAAAAATATTATAGATACACTGGATAAACTTATACTAAATTAACTAACAATCTATTAAAATTAAAATAGAATAACACAACTAAAACTATTAACAAACTAAAATATACTGTTACCGTTACTGTTAGCCTGCATCATCCCACTGCTGGGCAAAGGCCTCTCCCCATGACTTCCAGCTCTTTCGATCCAGGGCTAAAGTGGACCACTGGTCGTTTGTTTTGTCCAGCTCGTCCCGCCATCTTCTACGGGGTCTGCCGCGACGCCTTCTACCTGTGTCAGAGCTCCACGTGGTGGTTATTTGGGCAACTAAAATATGGCGTCAAAAAATTTCTCCGCATCGCTGTCAACTGGTAATGTACCCAAGAGATTGGCGGTATTACCAAGTTGTATGGCAATACTTAGCCCCTGGCCAAGGTAAAAGCCAGCCCTGGGATCACAGGAAGTGTCATCATTTTATAAAATGGTTTTTACTACTTCTAATACTTACTGTTCACTGTTTCTACCACCCGAAATGCTTGTGACTGACAATTTTCACATCGCTAAGCGGTTGGTTTACTCTACGCGTAACCAAAGGGCTGGCCTATTTTTAGCCCGAAGAATAAGCATTGCCATCTAACGTGGTAATGCTGCCAGATTTTTGGGTACTTATCCCATTGACGAAAGTTCATGATGCGCTTCACTTGGCCAAGGATAGACAGAGATGGCGAAGCATCGTCAGGGAAAAAATGTTTTCAAGGGAGGATCACGACCCTCAGTAATGAGGAGTACGACTTGAGGAGAAGGATCCCATTGACAGCAATGCGGACGAATTTTTTGATGCCCAATGAGCTCCTGTCTTTTCTTTTTTCTTATTATACACTTGTTTATAATGTCTATATATATTTTAGTGTTAAATTGTAAAATGGGTTATGTCATGAGTGTTAGAAAAAAAAAAACTGGCACATTAGTATTTTTTGAGCTTTTCAGAAAATCTCACAAGGACACATAATAATATCACCTACTACCACATACGATAAATCCCGGTATTCCAATGAGTAAACTGAAATTTACCAGAAACTAGCCGTTATAAACCCCGGTAATTTTCTAAGTGAATAATTAACTTAACGAGGAATATTTTTTAAATGAACTAACCCTTTGGCGCCTGTCTGGACTCGAACCTACGACCTACAACTCGTAAGTCGCGGCCGTTACCACTTGGCCACCACTGCTTTCATGACATCTGCAAACCCGCACTGGGCCCGCGTGGTGGATTACGGCCTACTCCCTTTCACTGAGAGGAGGCCTGTGTCCCAGCAGTGGGAACATTATAGGCTGATTATGTAAGAATTCCATAGAAGGCAATAATATTGAGCATACAGATTCCCTTAATCTTAATCGATTTTTACAACATACGCCATGTTCCGATTGTACGATTTATGATAACGAGAAACCCCGACATTTTGTAATAAAAGCTGTATTTATTATTATTAATATCTTTCCCTGATGTGTAATAAAATGGGATTGGGTTGAGTTTTGTTGGTTATATTATTAGGAAAGGTAAAAGCTACTCCATCGTTCATGACGTCACATAGCGCCTGCTGTTTTATCGACTAGTCATTTCCCGAATCAAGATTTTCCGAGGGCTATACCACAGATTGCAGTTCTAAAACAAATATAGAATGACGTCTAAACACGAAAGGCAAGATCTAATCAAATACCCTGGACTAATATACAGCCCTAATTGTAGACAATTTCCTTTAGCCGTAAAAGAAAATTGTACAGAATTTAATTTACGATTTCTTCACAATAAGGGTTGTGTATTTTTAACGGTGTCCGTGGCTAAATAATAATAGCCGCACAGGTCGATCGATCAGGTTAAGGTACGCTTGCAGAGGTTGGTCTGTGGATGGGTGACCATCTTTACATACCGAGACCCCTCCGTGCCTCAGAAAACACGTTAAGCCGTTGGTTCCGGCTGTCATTCATCGATATTTGACAGTGGTTACGGGTAGTCAGAAGCCCGATAGTCTGATAACCAGTCTTACCAAGGGGTATCATATTACCCAGTAACTGGGTTGTGAAGGTCAGATAGGCAGTCGCTCCATGTAAAATACTGATATTCAGCTGCATCCGGTTAGACTGGAAGCCGACCTCAACATAGTTTGGAAAAAGCTAGGCAGATGATGATTTTGTACGGTGAAACAAATTTTATACAGGCTACATACGTGGTCAGTTCTGACTTCTGATCCTTCTGACCTCACCAAAGTTCGTGCCGTGTGTGGCTGACACGACAGCAAGAAAAAAAACATTATTACACTCTTATGTCTCAAAATACAGTGCTATGTGGTTAATCCTGGGTAATACTAAAGATCCAGGCGCCTACGAACGGCCGCCGAAGCGATTACTTACGTAATGGTAGATTATCGCTTCGGCAGCCGTTAATTACAAGCAAATCGTTAAAATTATGGAGTTATGAGGAGCAGCACGCCACATTCGCATGTGGCGTTGTAGATACCGCTACAACACCAAACACCCTTTAGTTTAGGTACTCATTATGTTAGATTAAACTGGTGCAGGTAAAGCTATTCAGGTTAATCTGCCCATGTGTGGCAGCCTTTACAACTCGGCTCTAATATTCAGATAAAAAAAAAAATTGGCCCTTCGGGAGTGCCGACAAAAGTGAAAACTTGAACAATTACAAGTGTGTATTTTTTGAATCGTCATATAAACAAAACACAAACTGAATACTTTGCAATCACTCACTGACATATCGGAAATACATTAAAACCGAGTACATCCCGAGGACAGCCGAACGCATCCGAAGCGGTGTTGGTTACGGTAACAGTGGCGCGACTTCAATGGCTTTTGCCCATCTCAAAAAATGCCCAACGCGCCTTAAGAAGTTTTCGGTCCAAAATATTTAGACGGGAATGTAGACCATTTCCGTAATCGGCTAGAACAGCGAATACTCATTAGGCTTTAGGGATAATGCCAGAGCAAGCTAATGTTTCGAATGTATGTTTGTTAAAAGTGTTTTTGGAAGCCAGCCAGGAGCCGTATTAGGGAAAAAACGACAAAGCTTTGTACAGTCAACAAAATAGATAAGTATGCAGGATCATCGGATATAGTTGAAGTTTAGTAAGAAACCGATGGAGCTTCTCGAATAAAATTTAATTTTATTAATAGAAAACAAACAGCTCATTTATCAAATTAAATTTCAGTCGACAACATCCATCGGTTTCTTAATAAACTTCAACTATATCCGACGATCCTGAATACTTATCTCTTTCGCTGACTGTACATGCCGCAAAAAAAATTTAATAACATTTCCGGAAATAAAAGTTTCAGAAGAGGTGTAGTAAATTTTACATTTTACCGCACGCGTGGGAGTGCCAACACCATCCTGAACGTGCTCAGCCCCAAGCTGGACAGCCCCCTTCTGGGGCACTGGGTTCAAGCACAAGTGCGTGTGCCCGGGGCCCCAGAGGGCGGCAAATACTTAAATTATTTTTTTAATGTTAGTAACATAGTTTTTAAGTTGTAATACTAACAATATTGTGGGCAAAATATGTCTGAATTAAAAAGATTTTATTTTATTTACATACATAGAAAGCAAGAAAAAGTATTTATTGCGACTCGTATAGGAAGATCACAAACTAAACTAAACACAGTAAAAAAATAAAAAACAAGTTATTTAAAAAAAAGTAACAAAAAGAAAAATGAAACAGAAAGTACTATACGAGGCCAAAAGGCTCCTGTCCCAGCCTGATGCCGCAACATTTAAAAAAAAAAGTCACAGCACTGGTACTCTGATAGAGCCCGCAGTGATGTCACGGGCAATTACAGAAATAAATAAATAATATAATAGGTATAATAATTATGTAAAATATTAGCAATTAAAATAAAATGTCCGCGCCAGTCGTAATCTTATTACTTGGTAACACACACATGGTATTACATAGGTAGGTACATAAACTCATGCCTTTTTCTCATGCAGTAACTACAGATCTTGCTACGATCATTACAAAATCCTTTTGCTTAGTTTTCATTCATAAAAACCAATTTCCGTAATTAAAAACGTTCAATATCTAGTCGCAATCTCATCTGTCAATGTCAAAAACTTGTCAAAAGTTAGAGGTATTTTCGACAGATTGAGACAGATTAGGCTGTGAATATTCTCATTAGGAGAATTGCCCGTCTGGTTATAAACGCACGCTTGTTGCTAATAATAGGTAGGTACGACCTTTTTGACTTCTACTTCGACTTCTACTCCGACTTCGACTTTGACTTCGACTCCGACTCCGACTTTGACTTCGACTCCGACTTCGACTTCGACTTCGACTCCGACTTCGACTTCGACTCCGACTTCTACTTCGACTTCGACTTCGACTCCGACTTTGACTTCGACTTCGACTCCGACTTCGACTTTGACTTTGACTTCGACTTCGACTTTTACTTTGACTTCGACTTCCACTTCCACTTCCACTTCCACTTCCACTACCACTTCCACTTCCACTTCCACTCCATCCAATCCATCCATCCATTGTCGTGTGTCACTAAACTTGGTTCACTTCGGTTGGCGCCGCCGTAGAAAGAGAGGCGGGGGGGGGGGGGAAATCTCTCCTGACGGTCACGTGTCCTGACGCGATGCCCTGACGCGAGTTTAACATTTTTTACCCATTACAAAAAGTGTTCAACGCCGCTAAAGAAGTTTTCACTTCAAAAAAACAACCGACTTCAAAAAAAAAAACACTACAAAGTGATAAATAACTTTAATTTCGGAAGTCGGTGTCGTTGGTTCCGCATTTTAGTTTTTTGACACCGACTTCCGAAATTAAAGTTATTTATCACTTTGTAGTATTTTTAACCGACTTCAAAAAAAGGAGGAGGTTATCAATTCGTCTGTATTTTTTTTTTTTTTTTTTTTTATGTTTGTTACCTCATAATTTGCGACTGGGTGAACCGATTTTCATTATTCTTTTTTTATTTGAAAGCTGGTGCTTCCCGTGTGGTCCCATTGTCACCATTTCAATATCAGATGATGGGATCTTAGAGAAATCGAGGGCAACCCTCAAATTTTATAGGCTCACTTATTGTTTTTCGCATGTTTTATGTATTGTGAAGTATCTTGTGTATTTGCGTATGGTTGTCACCATCTCAGGTAGCTGGGCTGATGATGGAAGGTACAACTCCTTAACAGTAAGAAGTTACTTGAACAGGAAAGGACTGTTTTAGTAAATTGTTTTGATGTTTGATAGGGCATTTGCCACATGAGACCAATCATGATCATCAAGTCATGATCTGATGCTGCAGTCAGGATAGTCTGTAGAGTACCTAACTCCTCGACAACTAACAGCAGATATATCGTGTTTAGGCTCATTGAAAAGGGCTCGATGTGTGTGGATAAACGTACTGTTAATGAGGAACACCGAAGTACATAAAGACCTGATGCTGAAGCCAGGAGCATCAGAAAAAGTACCAACCTTGAAATTACAGCACCGTAGTCGTGTTTGGGCTCATTTTAAACAGGACTAAATTTTAAGTTCAATGTAATGTTGACATAAGTCTGGCCTGATGCTGCAGCCAGGATTATCAGCATCTAGTCTAAAAGCATCAGGTCAAGATTTGATGATGGGATCCTGGAGAAAACGAAGGAACTCTTCAAATATTAGGTCCTTACATATGAAATTGGCGTTTTGTATGGAAGGAACAAAAAGTCGAATATTTTTTAATATAATATATTTAATTAATCAAAGTATGAACCATTGTTTTCAATGCACTTTTGCCATCTTATAGGTAGTTCATTGATCCCTTTACTAAAAAAACCAGTCGGACGGGAATCAATAAAATCTTTGAAGGCGATTTGGACTGCCCCATCGGAGTTGAATTTTTTCCCTTGCAAAAAGTTATCCAAATTGCGAAAAAAATGGTAATCTGTTGGAGCAAGGTCCGGGGAGTACGGAGGATGTCTAAGACATTCCAATTCAAGTAATGTAACGCAGCAGTCGACGCGCGTTTGCCGGTTTGCTTCAGTCAATTCGTGAGGTACCCACCTTTCAAGCTTTTTAATCTTCCCAATTTGCTTCAAGTGAATTAAAACAGTTTTATCACTAACATCGAAGCCTGCAGCTAACTCGGACGTGGTTTGCGATGGGTCCGCTTCCACAATAGCCTTCAATTCTCCATTATCAACTTGGGTCTCAGGCCGTCCACGGGGCTTGTTCTGCAGGTCGAAATTTCCAGAACGAAAACGTTGGAACCAAAAACGAACTGTGTTTTCTTTTGCAACATGACCGCCATACACATCATTCACCCTTCGAGTCGTTTCCGCAGCACTAGTGCCACGGCGGAACTCGTACTCGTAAATAATGCGATATTTTAAATTTTCCATTTTGTAAAATGAGTGACGCAAACAGAAAAAACAGAAGAAAAAAAACAAATGAATGACGGTCATCGAAGCACAAATACATGAGTAAATAGCTGTACAAATTTGAATTTGGAATTCCTTACCAAAGAGGAGAAATTCGTGATTAAAGTAGCCAGTACGAAAAACGCCAATTTCATATGTAAGGACCTAATATTATAGGCACACCTATAGCGATTTGGGTATTTATTATAGTAACTCGTGCATTTGCTCTCGGAAAGCACTATTTGGTGAAGTGGAACTGATGATGAAGACCACAGATGGCCATCGGAAGTACTCAATAATATCTAAGTATTTCACGGGTTGCGATTCGATTACTTTAATATGGTTGCTAAGCAATTTATGCTCGTCACAATGTGAATGATGATATGGAGCTGATGGTGGACCTGGAGAACTCCTCAACAATTAACTTCCCTGCATCGGGAAAAGCAATATTTTGTTTGTAAAAGGCGATAATCACTAGACTATTGTAACTTAGATAAATTATAAGCAGACCCACTAAAAAGCGTGAAATAATAACTTTTTAAGAAAAAAAAAACCGACTTCCAAAAAAACACTACAAAGTGAAAAATAACTTTATTTCGGAAGTCGGTGGCAAAAAACTAAAATACAGATCCAAAGACACCGACTTCCGAAATAAAGTTATTTTTCACTTTGTAGTGTTTTTTTGGAAGTCGGTTTTTTTTTCTTAAAAAGTTTTTTAATATTACAAACAGACACTCCAATTTTATTTATTTGTATAGATTTGATAGCCAATTTCTTGATGAATAATATAGGCTATTTAATATCGTACTAGAACCCTTAGAAGTCGAGCGAAAAGAACGAAAATCAGAAAGAACGCTAAACGATAACCAAGTTATAGCGCGGACGGGCGATGCGATGCGACAGGGTTGGATCGGGGGAACGAGAAATTTCACGCGAACGATGTTGCGGGCAGAAGCTAGTCACACATCACACTATATATGAGGCATTTAGAATCAAAGGCAGCGCCACACTTTAAAAAAATAACTAAGTATGGAGAATAAACTTAAAGAGTATGAAAACACCCGACTCTTAAATTAGGAAAACGTTTTTCTTTCGGTTCCTGAAAATTTGACATGGAGGCACTTAGCTACCTTTGATTCTATATGCCTCATATATCACACTTATATTATAAAGGCGAAAGGGGTTTGAAGATTTTTGTATGGAGGGTGGCCCTAAGGTCGGCCGCCATTTTGATTTTTTTTTCAGAATCGCGGTGCACAACAAAAATTATGTATTTAGATAGAGGACACTTATACAAACAAAAAATGTTATGTAACATAATATCCTAAAGCGTCCGGTTTCGGAGTTATTCACCGAAATATAAGTCGAAAACAACAAGGATTTTTTTGTTTTTTTCCCCTACAGGTAACCATATTGAACTATTGAGGTAATAGAAACGTTATAAAACCTTTATGGAGAAGAAACAAATGAAGAATAGATATTTTTTTAATAAATAATTAAACACGGCAATTTATTGATCCTTTTTAGTCTTTTATGTTTTCGTTTTTTTTAGTATAGAAGTTTGACATTACACTTGTCAGACTAGTCTCTGGGATTAAAAAAACGAACTATAAATTGCCGTTTTTAATTATTTATTTAAAAAATGTCTATTCTTCATTTGTTTCTTCTCCATAAAGGCTTCATAACGTTTCTATTACCTCAATAGTTCAATATGCTTACCTGGAACGAAAAAAAACAAAAAAATCTTAGTAGTTTTCGACTTATATTTCGGTGAATAACTCCGACACCTGTGACCTGACGCTTTAGGATATTATGTTAATTACATTTTTTGTTTGTATAAGTGTCCTCTATCTAAATATATAACTTTTGTTGTGCACCGCGATTCTGAAAAAAAATCAAAATGGCGGCTGATTTTAGGGCCAAAACCTTCAAACCCCTTTGTGAGTGTGTGTGTGTTTATATGTTGTTACTTCTTAACGCTCAAACGGCTGGACCAATTTTAATAAAATTTTGTATGGAGGTAGCTGACACCCTGGATTAACATATAGGCTACTTTTTTATCCCGATATTCCCACAGGATCGACATTTACGCGGGTGAAACCGCGTGGCGCAGCTAGTGCTTAATAAAAATAAAATAAAATGCAAGGAGGTTAACTTCAATCTAATCAAGATTTTAGTTCGTATATCGTTTAAATGGAGTCACTATTGGTTCCATAAAGTACTTTTTAGGGTTCCGTACCCAAAGGGTGAAGAAAACGGAACCCTATTACTAAGACTTTACTGTCTGTCCGTCCGTCCGTCTGTCTGTTACCAGGCTGTATCTCAAGAACCGCGATAGCTGAAATTTTCACAAATTATGTATTTCTGATGCCGCTCTAATAACAAATACAAAAAACAGAATAAAATAAATATTTAAGGGGGCTCCCATACAACAGACTTGTTTTTTTTGCTGTTTTTTGCTCGATATTAATAACGGCAACAGGTAGACGCTTGCAATATTTACAGAATAGCTACTTAGTTGTATATTCACTTTAAAAATAAATGTTAAAATAAAATTAAGGGGGGCTCCCATACAACAAACGTGATTTTTTTATATTATGTAGTGTTAAATATTGTAGGTCCAGTGGGTGGTCCTTATTCCTAAGAAAAATTTTTTTTTTTCTTTAAATTCGCGGGGCACCACGTAATTTGGTTATATACCATAAAAAAGTATTTTAGTATTTCTTTTTTTAAATGACATTTAGAGGTCGCTACCAAGGTTTGAATTTTAAATAAAAAGTATAAAAACTCAAAATCTCTATTTGTTAGAATTCTTTATTTTTATACCCAGGTCTTACAAAATATTACGAAATTATTGTTATTCTTCAATGCTTCTGAACGTTTTTTCTTGCTTCCTTTATTTGTTTTAGATTCTGCCATTCTTTGAACAGTTTTTCAATTTTACTGATGACATGTTTTTTTAATTGAATAGGTATGCCAGTTTTTTATTTATTTATTACTTTTAATATAACCATCCAAAATATATACATATATAGACACCTAAATTAAAAATTATTGAAACCTTATGTAAGCTGTCTTTCAACGCTATTTGTAAAAATTTTGACAGCTGGTAGCGACCTCTTAATCTTAACAAAAACAAAAAAAAACGTATTTCATAGTTAGAGGTATATAATCAAATGAGAAAGTGCCCCGAGGATAATTCAAAAGTCGAAAAATAAGGACCACCCTAGTACAGTGGTATGGAACCCTTCGCGTGCGAGTCCGACTCGCACTTGGCCGGTTTTTTATAACTCCACGATACCCAAGCAAACCCATAAAAAACACTAGCAGCAAAACAACACAGTAAAACCATAAATAAACCTAATACCAGCCATATTACCCGTAACAAAACTACAGTGTAACACGAAGGGCCTGGTTATCTAGACCGATATCCAGCCGCGATTGTAGACCATTTCCTTTTCACATTGAATCCGACACTTATTTCTAGACCTAAGAGAAATGCGGGCTATATATAATGTAGAGGAATCTATGGTACAGTCAGCAATGACAGATGCTATCTTTTATAGTTTTTAGGGTTCCTTACCGAAAGCAAAGAATAGTAATAACTGGTACAGACGCCAGCTCATCAAGCTACTAAAAGAACGAAAGAAAGAAAATACTTTTATTTAGCGCAGCATAACTAATTATATCAGTTAAAAACAAAAATAAAAAATAAAGGTCAAATAAAAAGTGTAAAGTCCGATGTAAAAAGAAAAAAAAAATAAGCAGGAAAGTGTGCCTTACTACTGTCAAATTTCTTTATTTAATAGATTTTCAACTTTGTCGCTAGAGCATAAGGTTCAAAGTAGATTGGGAAATTTGACAGTTTCGGGTAGCTTGATGTGCTGGCGTGTGTACTTAAATAAAGTCTAATGGACCGAATTTCGACCATGGCGATCAGTCTCAGCGGAGACCAGCATTCGGCGCGGGAGACATTATAGTGCACAAGTGTATGCATAGATGGCTATGTAATGTTTGACATAATAACTAAAGTTCTAATGATCATTTATGACCTAATTTAATTTAATCACACTAATATTATAAAGGTGAAAGTTTGTGAGTGTTTATATGTTTGTTACTTCTTCACGCTAAAGCTGCTTAACTAATTTTGATAAAATTTTGTATGGAAGTAGCTGACACCCTGGATAAACATAAAGGCTACTTTTTAGCCCAGTATTCGCACGGGATCGACATTTACGCGGGTGAAACCACGGGGCGCACGCGCAGCTAGTAATAATATAAATACAGGTGCACTCATTTTTTCCTTACTCTCATTGTCCGATGGGACGGCAATCCGACAGGACCGGAGAGATCAGGCCCAAAGCCATCGGCTTAGTGTGCTTTCCGAGGCATGGGGTATCAACACCGTCAACTTCCAAACTCCGGGCTGTTACTAAGAAATTCGCAATGGAAAACCCAATAACACGTGGCCCGACCTGGGAATAGAACCCGACTGTTACATAAGAAGTACCCACAGGGTGAAAACGCTGAACACCAAATTTTGGAACGAAGTTCTAAAGCGTTATGCCCCCACTATGTGACCTTCTCACACACACACAGACAGAGGAAGAGATAGTTTTCATGGAATTCGAGGGTGCTAAAGCTGAAACTGAGGTCAAAATGAAAATCCAAGATAGCGGCTGCGAAATAATAATTTTTTTTCATTATGGGTGTCGTTTTGTTGCATTTTGAGGGTGCTAAAGCCAATAGTGAGGTCTAAATGAATCCAAGACTTTATGAGAGCTTCTGAAACCTTAAAATTAAATGTCTATGTATTAAAAACGGGTATGAAACAAACACTTTCTCTCTATTTGTCCTGGATAAACATATAGGCTACTTTTTATCCCGTTATTCCCACGGGATCGACATTTACGCGGGTGAAACCACGGGGCGCAGCTAGTATTAATATAAATACAGGTGCACTCATTTTTTCCTTACTCTCATTGTCCGATGGGACGGCAATCCGACCGGACCAGAGGATCAGGCCCAAAGCCATTGGCTTAATGTGATTTCCGAGGCATGGGGTTATCAACGCCGTCAACTTCCAAACTCCGGGCTGTTACTAAGAAATTCCTAATGGAAAAGTACCCACAGGGTGAAAACGCTGAACACCAATTTTTGGAACGAAGTTCTAAAGCGTTATGCCCCCACCATGCGACCTTCTCGCACACACACAGACAGAGGAAGAGATAGTTTTCATGGATTTCGAGGGTGCTAAAGCTGAAAGTGAGGTCAAAATGAAAATCCAAGATGGCGGCTGCAAAATAATTAAATTTTTGAAGTGAAAACTTCTTTAGCGGCGTTGCACACTTTTTGTAATGGGTAAAAAATGTTAAACTCGCGTCAGGACACGTGACCGTCAGGAGAGATTCCCCCCCCCCCCCCCTCTTTCTACGGCGGCGCCAACCGAAATGAACCAAGTGACACACGACAATGGATGGATGGATGGATGGATGGATGGATGGATGGATGGATGGACGTGACGTGACGTGACGTGACGTGACGTGACGTGTCGTGACATGACGGGGACGTGGATGGATGGATAGCTGATGGCTCGACCGTCTGTGTAGTAGCCACACTGCTGTGTATTCGTAGTGTATATAAAGTGTTTAAAATATGGAAATTGAACAAAGTGCATCTATTAATGAAAAAAGTGACGCAGAAATAGTGAAAAAAAATTAGTTATATTAATTAAATTAATAATTGATTTATTTCAACGTTAATATTCAAGTTTTCACTTCTGCCGGCACTCCCGGAGTGCAACCCGTCTTTTTTTCATTATGGGTGTCGTTTTGATGCATTTTGAGGGTGCTAAAGCCAATAGTGAGGTCTAAATGAATCCAAGACTTTATGAGAGCTTCTAAAACCTTAAAATTAAATGGCTATGTATTAAAAACGGGTATGAAACAAACACTTTCTCTCTATTTGTCTCTTTCTATTATATACTAAGTAGTGTGTGTGCGTGAGAGTTTAGCGTAAGTAACTTGGTTCCGGACAGAAGCCCCCAACCGCACACGTTTTTGTTTTGGCGAACTCAAACATATGAACTTCATTTGAGTGTCCATGGTGGGCATGCGGGCGCGGTGAGCGGCGCGGACAGCGTGCGGGCAACTCACGCCATAGTTCGTTAATACAAGTGGCCGGGGTACACAAACAAGTTCGAGCGACAACACGCAGAACGCAGCCGCGCTCCACTGTGGACAGGCAGACCGCGCGCGTTCCCGCACCCGCGCCGCTCCCCGCCCCGCGCTGCCAGTCTTGCAAAGCCCATAAGGTTAGGCAAAAACTACATAAATCAAATTTTGTTTTTCCCACAGTTGAGAGGTGAAAACGCCACCTATTGCGATTCTAATATACTCTTTTTGTTTCGTTTTCTTTCATACATCTGGTCATACACTCACGCCAGTTACGAGTACTTACCACGCATCTAGCCTTTCTGTGCAACATCACCAATCAGCTCAATATAATTATGTCCTTCTAGGGCGTTCCTTCTCGGCGTTTCCTCTCTCTTATTTGTATTACCTAAAAGAATTAAAGATGCTGCATACCATTTTTTCCAGTTTCCAATCACATTATGTTAATTTTGACGTTTAAATGTAAAAAAACGCTGTTATCTTCCTTCCCATGCTGACCGTACCATAGGGGTCCAACGAAGGTCCTTGCAAGATAGATCTTTGTCTAAGAGATATCGCTTCGGGCATTGTTTGGTGGCGCACCAAATTTAATACGGGTCTATGTATGTTGGGTTGTGTTTTGCTTAGTTAATATAATGTTACATACGCTCACGGCTTTTTTCGTGAGCGTTGAAAGAAACTGAAACACCACATGCGTAACACATTATCAATCGAAATCGGTTTCATTTTGACAGTTCAACAACATTCATTGCGTTATTTACGTGTTGAGCGGACAAATTTTTCTAACTTATGAAGCAATGGATTAGCAATTTGTCATACTTTTTTTTTTAATTCGCTGCTGTACTAGGGCATGTGGAGTATCATATGAATGAGCGCTGTTTGCAAATTCTCAAACATTTTTCTTTTTTCTTTAGTCCGCATAGTTTTCGACTTTTGACGAAAAATGTAAAAAAAATACCGTTCCTCCCCCTTATCTCTGAAGTTTGCATAGACAATCTGAAAGTATTATATGTGAAAGAAATTAATGTAATGATTACAGGAAAAATAATACGATGTCTCTAAATAGCAATTTTTTCAGAAATCATCAACATAAATTACATTAGTTCCACTATCGGTCAGGAGATGTCGCGTACCTAAAACTGCAATATTTAACACCGCAGCAGTGTTAAAATTTTTTGACAAATAAAGGCCTTGCCGATGAAAATTTAAAAAAACATTTCATGTGCGCGAGTCCGACTTGCTCTTGATCGGTTTTTTTTCTTTTTTTCCTTGTCAGCGTCGTAATAGGCTATTAAAAGGTTGCACTATCTCCTGCTTTCATCACAATTGAATTTAACTGCATTATTGTGTACTCATACTTCATATGCGGTACATAGGACAACCATTTAAAAAAAAGAGAAGAAACCCACTTTAACTATGGAGGAAACTAGCATTATTGATCATTAAGGGGAAATCAAGTTATGATACAGGATGCTTGAATACTTTTACAGTAAACTATGCTTTTAAAAGCTCATGGAATATAATTGGACCACGACCTTGCGATGAAACTGCTTTGTACCACGATTGTAGTGAAACCCGAATGAAGGGTTCTTATTGTTTTTAAATGACTAATAAATGAACTAAGTTCTTTTGACTTTCGCTGGCTACAGATTTATGTACAGTCAACAAAAGAGATAAGTATGCAGGATCGTCAGATATAGTTGAAGTTTAGTAAGATACCGATGGATGTTCTCCAATAAAATTTAATTTTATTTATAGAAAACAAACAACTCATTTATCAAATTAAATTTTAGTCGACAACATCCATCGGTTTCTTACTAAATTTAAAAACTCTGCATACTTATCTCTTTTGTTGACTGGTTTTCCGCTAGAAAATACCAGACAAGGTTACCTTGAAGCTATTAAAAATTCATACGTCAGTCAATGTCATCCTTGTATTAGCCAGTGCTACATTGTAAAAAGGTTTCATTCATTAATAAGGTTCTCAAACAATTTTGGGGATTCAAAAGGAAATTAGAGTTTTATATGATCACCTAAGGCATCGTAGTAGAACATTGAGTGTTCTATAGTCCCCTGGGGGACTGGTCTAGGGGATTTTAGTGGAACGAGCGCAGTTTATCCCATATTATGATGATAAGCGATAAAATAGGATGTCCTTTACGTCTCGAGGTATTGCACCTTAGCTATCACTTAGCCTATAAAATGTCTCCATAACTCACACAAATGAAATCAACAATTCCTCATCCTTACAAAATTGAATGCATAATTTAATTACAGACCTGTAAACTGAGTCCGGGGTGGTAACTTAAGAGTCTTTCATTATGTTCCCCGCCAAATTGTTCCTTGAAGAATGTGCCATTTGGTGAAATGAAAAATATTCGTGAATATTTCATTTTGTAGCACGGAGTAGGTATGTTGTTCTGGTTAAAATCGTATCTGTTTATGTTGTTTAAAGTATGCAAGTTGTTAAGTGAATATTGTTCTTTTTTATCGTTTATTATTATTTTGACTTCAGCATTGCCATTCAACGTGCCAATGCTGCCAGTCTTCTGGGCGCGTTTCCGGATGACAGCGATGCGGACGAATACTTCGGGTCCGTGGCTTAGGCCCCCAGTGGTCGAGGCACCTGTGGCCGACGCCCCCGATACGATTAATTTAATACAAAGCAATTTTTGATCAAATGTACTGTCAGGCACAAACATTTTTTCACTAAGTCTATTTTTAACTATATTGTAATTATTTCGCACGAGCCCTTGCGAAGGACCTTCGCTCGTTATTGTGAGATGACACACTAAACTTTCTTATCTGTTGCATATTGCAATATTCAATAACTTGACTCTGGTATGAAAGAGATAGACATTTTTGTGTACAAAAAGACGGATTTTTTATTGTTACCATTAAATGTTTGTACATACATAACAAATATGCTTTTAATGGGGAAATAAGTACGTAAGGATAAGGTTAAGTGGCGATCTATTCTCTCTACTATTTGATAGATAACTTTTGTTTAGCAAGGAAAAATACTTTATTATTATGGTGAAACACTTTTCTCATTTAATGTACTAAGTGAAAAAGCACAAAAAAAAGAAGATATTAAATTAATCGAATCGGGGGCGTCGGCCACAGGTGCCTCGACCACTGGGGGCCTAAGCCACGGACCCAATACTTCGACGCCTAAGTGTCCTTTGTTTTTTATTTTTATATACTTATTTGTATTGTATGTTAGTCATTTATTTTAGTATCTTGTGCATATAGTTAGTTACTTATTATGAAGCAATTAATTTTTGACTTCCTAACTTCACTAAGTTACAGAATAGAATAGAACAGAATAGAATAGAATGCATTTATTTGTCAGAATATTGTACAAAGTTGTTGTTATGTGCATTATATTGTATTACGATCATAATATTCTGCCGTTGCCGGCGTACAAATATGGTTTGTAAAATTATGGGTCATCATTTAATTAAAATTAAACTATTAATCATTACTAGTAGAATTAGAATTACAAATAATTTAAATAAATTGATCAATAGTTGTAAAAGAGAACAATTATAATTACAAGTCAAAATTCAAAAAGGTCAAGAAGATAAAATATGATTTATAGACAATAATGTCAAATATTTAGGTAACTTTTTCTCATTCATAAAATCTTCAGTCGAGTAATAACATTTGCTTAAAAGAAAGTTAAATAATTTACATTTAAATGTTCCGAGGCTGAGAGTTTTGAAGCCAGCACATAATTTGTTATAATCAGTAAAGGACATGCTGTATGCATTATTTACAATTGAGTTAAGCTTAAGTAGGTATAAATATAATATTATACAAGGTGTTACGGAAAGGGTATATCAATACAAACGGGTTGAAGAGTGTATCTGGTCTAGAATCCCTGTACAAAATTTCAGCTCAAAAGCATTAACTTTGAAAATGTTTAATATTTTTTTTATTTCGACATCACGGCACTGCACTGGCGCGCGGTTGCGTGATGTGCGTATACTAGGCGCACAGACACACTACAGATAAAGGATAATGACCCTCGTAGTGCGGTGACATGTTTGTTATGATTTCAATTTAATAAACTATCGAAATAAAAAATATTAAGCATTTTCAAAGTTATTGCTTTTGAGCTGAAATTTTGTACAGATATTCTAGACCAGATACACTCTTCAACCCGTTTGTATTGATATACCCTTTCCGTAACACCCTGTATACAGGATGGCATTCTGAATCTAGTTCTAGGAGGAATAGGTATTCTAGGGGTTCTACACAGTGCCGGATTAAGACTACTTGATGCCCTAAGCAATCCACGCCTGTGGGTCGCCCTATTCACTAGTCGCCTCGTATTTTTTTCAAAATATCGGCGAGCAATTTTTTAAGATTAGCGCACGTCCCAAGAATGACTTTTGGGTCTTGTAATATCTTGCTGACGAACAGCCTTGCCTTTTATATCTAGGAAATATTTTTTCGGTGCTGTTATGTTAAAAAATATTGACGCAGTCGTGGGGAGTACCGACAGACGTGAAAACTTAAAACTACACACGTAGGTAGTTTTAAGTTTTCACGTCTGTCGGTACTCCCAACGACTGCCTCAATGTTTTTTTATGTGCCCATCGGGGTCTCCGTAGCTCAAGTATCTACCTACAGTTTTAAGTTATGTAAGACAAGAAAGTAAATTCAGGCTCTCGTCAGCTTGAATGATTTTGGGGGTCATGATCCCCATGATCTCCCCTGGGACCACGGCTAGTTTATGGTGACCTTGAGACGTGATGCCCTAAGCAATTGCTTAATTTTCTTAGGGGTTAATCCGGCACTGGTTCTACACGATTCAAGATGCTGAATTCAAGAGTAAAGTTTTTGCGTCGATGTCCCTACCGATGTCAACTACTTCTTCTTCCTTTCATTTCGATGCGGCGGTACAGGCTGTCCCTGAAAGTATGGATCAAATCGAATAGGGGCAAGATCATTTCCAAACTTTTTAACCCTGAGAATGTCGGTGAATTTTTTTACAGTTCAAAGTTATGACTATTTTTTGTTTTTTTTTTTCAATTCGTTCGCATAGTGCTCAAAGAAAACAATCCTAAAAAAAGCTATCAGGGCACCTGTCGAAAAAAAAAATTGAGGCACTGATTTTTTTTTAATGATTTTTTCTTTCTATGATTTTTTTCGTCAGTACATTGCACCCGTGTGAGGCAGGGTCGGATCGCTTAGTTCACTATATAAATTGAAGACAAAGCCAAAACTATTCTGACTATGGTAGACAAAACTCAAGTGTGCACTCTGTCTTAAATAACATATATTAACTATGAGTGCCATAAATAAATACGCATAGGTATATAATTAAGACTGACGCAATAAAACCACTTTTATGATACCTACACAAATATTTAATGTTGCCACAACATCCGTGATTCGTAGATATCGACCAATTAACGTAGTTTGGTTAAATTGTATGCAAATGAAGTCGGTTAAAAACCAAACAATTAAAAAAATATTACTGGCGCACAATACTCTTAGCTTTTGCTTAATTGGGTACGCAACTGGACGCCAAATCATTTTCAAACGACATGGCTATAAAATCTACACGTACAATAAAATATTTTTTACAAAAAAAACAACCGACTTAAAAAAAAACACTACAGAAAAATAACTTTAATTTCGGAAGTCGGTGTCGTTTGTTCCGCATTTTCGTTTTTTGACACCGACTTCCGAAATTAAAGTTATTTTTCACTTTGTAGTGTTTTTTTTGAAGTCGGTTGTTTTTTTTTTTGTAAAAAAGTTTTTATTTTTCACTTTTTAGTTGTACCTACCCCACACAAATTCAATTAACACTAGTGCATTGAAGAATTGAAGACACGACTCAAAGAATCATCAAAATTCACATAGAAATGCCGGAGATGGAGTACAATTGTGCATATAACTTCGTACATAAGAATAATTACCTAGTGTATTATATACTTAAACCTTCCTGAAAGTATGTAGATCACACTAATGAAAGAATTATCAAAATCGGTTCAGTAGTTTTTGAGATAATCGCGGACATACAAACATACATACATACATACGGGTCAAATACAGAACCTAATTTTTTTTTTAAAGTCGGTTAAAAAAAATCGACACACACTTCCCTATGTGTTTGTTATTCCAGCGTATGGCACTCGTGGGTTGCAGCTGAAAATTAGCGTCAGGTGGTACATCTTATGTTGTCATCTGACATTATGCTGAGTTGAGATCCTTTTCATCAAAAATCGTGAGGAAACCGGCATATCCTAGAACCAAAAATTCGAAGACATGTGACATCTACCAACCAGCATTGGGCCCGCGTGGTGGATTATCGATACTACCTACTCTGAGTTACATAATATTATTTTTATATTGAGATAAGTAGGTACTGTACATACGCCAGTACATCAATCTACCCGAAACTGTAAAATTTTCCTACTCAACTTTGAACCTAACAATTCAGCGATAAAGTTGAAAATCTATTAAAGAAATTTGACAGATTGTAGTAGCTTGATGTGCTGGCGTCTGTATATACCTACCTAATTTGTATTTACCCACAAATAAAAATGAAGGACAGAAATCGAATACGAGTAATCATCAACAACAATTACAGAGAAATTACAAAACAAACATTTTTTTTTTCTTTTTTCAGTAATATTTATTCATTTTTAAATCCTAGTTTACAATTTGGTTTTAGCCACACAACGAAAACCTCTCTGGATAAACCCTGAGAAAATTACCCAACCAATTAATCAGATTTATCTGAGTGCCGGCGAACAATTCTTTTATTTACAAAAATGTTTACTGCTATTGGGTCCAGTTGACCAATAAAAATATAGAAAATTTTTCCTTTGGTCAACTGGACCCGCGGGTCCAGTTCGAGTGGGTCCAGTTGACCAAAGACTCACATAATGATATTGCCATTTGCAATAACATTATCGTGATTTCCCTATCATGCCTTAAGCATTTACCAAAAACACAAGTTTCCTGTAATAAATTTAGGCAAATTATGAGTTTACTAGCTTCTGCCCGCGACTTCGTCCGCGTGGAATGTTTGATTCCCCCGACACTTTTCGCTTGGCGTTCTTTCCGACTTTTTTTTTCTTTCTGCTCGGCTCCGAAGAGTCGCAGCGTGATGTTAAATAGGCTATACATACATAATAATAACTCCACTGCGGGTGACGTAACCTACGACAAACTTATTATTTGCGGTTGGTACAGTAATCGGGTCTAGGGATCGAACCACAAAATTAGGTTTTTTTTTATTGTATATACTTTTCCGGCATAAAAAGTACCCAGTGTGGTGCCCAGGATATTAAAAAATAATTATACCAAGTTTCATCTTAATCGAACCGGTAGTTTTTGCGTGATGCCCGAACAAACAGACAGACAGACAGAAAAAAAAAATTTTAATCATATTTTTGGATTCGGTGTCGGTCTAGTAACACCCCCTGCCATTAATTTTTTTGATATTTTCAATGTACAGAATTTTCACTTCTACTCGTACAGATTTATTATAAGTATAGATGTATGATGAAACTTGTGTTTTGTGATAAACTTTCGTTGCTATACACCTACTATCTACGAGTACATAGGCAAACATATCTCTTCCATTAATTTAGTTTGAAAGCAGCACTCACGTCTGAATGGGGCACCGCGCCATGATACAGGAATGTAATTCACAAACTATTTCTATTAGAGATTTCCCGCTATGATGTTGATAACAGGATATAATATTAATAAGTTTTGTTCGATAAATTATTCGGGGTTAGGCCGTGTTATTTCCGTTGAAAATGATGAGTCCTTTGTCAGTTGGGTTTTTGCGTAGATATCGTAAAAGGAATGTACAGAGGCCAGCACATCAAGCTACCCGAAACTGTCACATTTTCCCAATCAACTTTGAACCTTATGCTTTAGCAATCACTATCATTATCCTGCCCTTATCCCAATTTATTTGGGAACTGCGCAACATGTCTTTTCCTTCCATACCTTTTTTCTTTGCTTTAGCAATAAAGTTGAAAATCTATTGTAGCTTGCTTGCTAGCGTCTTTACCTATACTTACCTAATGTTAACGGTGACTGGAGGGCGGTCACTTTAGAATAGAATAGAATACTCTTTATTATTTACACCATATAAATTACAGACATAAATGCTGCATTAATGCTTTTCAACAGTGTCTGTACTGCTTTTAACATCATCTATACTACATTTATTATAGAACTAGCTTCTGCCCGCGACTTCGTCCGCGTGGTATCTCTTGTTAACCCAACCGTCGCATCACATCGCCCGGCCGCGCTATAACTTCGTTTTCACTCAGCGTTCTTTTTTTATTGTATTTGCTCTGCTCCTGAGGGTCGCAGCGTGATGCTGAATAGCCTATAACCTTCCTCAAAAATTGAGCAATCAAATGCAAAAAGAATTTTTCAAATCCAGAAAAGCGTGACTTAAGTATGGTTTTAGGTCACACGAGCTATAATATAATAGTACCTATACAAAACGTAGTGCACGGCGTGAAATTAGCGCCCGAGCGTAAAAAGGGTGCTAATTTCACGCCGTGCTGTAATGGGCTATTTATGTCACCAGTATCGTAATATACTATACTACAGGGTGAAATTAAATTCATGGGCATCCTTTAAAGGGGTGTTTGTACTCATCATTATGAACAACTTTTACTATGGGACTAAACCTAAAATCGCGAAAAAAAATCAGCTGTTCTGTTCACATAACTCGACAAAATGTAGGGAAGAGCTGATTTTTTTTCGCGATTTCAGGTTTGGTCCCATAGTAAAAGTTGTTCATAATGATTATTACAATGATCCCTTAAAAGGATGCCCATGAATTCAATTTCACCCTGTATACATATTTTGTGGGCTATAATTGCTCATTCGACCTAATCTAAATTCCGCAAGGTATCAAAACAAAAGACAGTGTAAAGCTATTAATAACTCAGCGAACTCTCGACGATAAATAAATTACAATTGGAAAGCCTGGCTTCAATAAATCTTATAGCTTAGTAGTAATTAACTTCAACTTTAATTAGGTACATAATTAATTTAAGAAACAAGAGTTTTGTTTATTTACTGATCATAATTATTTACTACGTTTACTTTATGGAAGTCTAGACTATAATAGTCTAGACATCTACTGTTTCTAAATAGATACAGTTCAAAGACGGTCCTAATTACTTACTATATTTACCTTACCTTTATGAAAGTCTCGACTAAATAGGCTAGACTTCTAGTGTTTTTAAATAGAAACAGTTCAAAGACGGTCCTGTGAAGTAAAATATCGTGAAACAAAGTTATCATCGTCTCTGATAACTTATTCTAAGAATGACTTAAAGCTAAGGTTACCTAAAAGAGCGGTCACCGCCCACATAGCGTCCGCCATTTACCGGTGAATGACGTCACTGGAACGTTGTTTATGAAAGTAGGTTGGTGTGTTTTCCTAAAGAACATTATCTGCATTGATCATCATCTGTCTAGTAGTGGCGTGACTAGTCTAGACAAACGCGGTCACGAATCAGAAAAAAAAATGAGGTCAAAAGAGTGGTTATTTGAGTAGGCATGCCTACTTAAGGGTGATAAATTGCGAAGGTCGAACGTCATGGTATTACGCGTGAGACGCGTACGTATTTTTAATTTTGTCGTATTAACTTGAACGAGTAAAGACCAATGACAATGTGCGAATAGTACGGGAGTCGAGTAGGCCGTCTGGCGACTGCCTACAGCCGCGCGTGTTTGTAGGTATGAAGATTTTTTTTTTTGTTAGGTATGATAATTTAGTGAGTTTCTTAACTGTGGGGCACACACTAAAATGTAATTGACAGGCTTATGTTGATATATCGAGGTAGGCACTGCTTATATGCCTATTTATGCAATGCACGCCACTGCTGCCTAGCCTTTTCCCAACCATGTTGGGGTCGGCTTCCAGTGTAGCTGGATGCAGCTGAATACCAGTATTTTACATGGAGCGACTGCCTATCTCACCTCCACAACCCAGTTACTGGGTAAAACGATACCCCTTGGTAAGACTCATTGTCAGACATTCGTGCTCCTGACAATCCGTAACGACTGTCAAAGATCCACAAATGACAGCCGGGACCAACGGCGTAACGTGCTTTCCAAGGCACGAAGGGGTCTCGGTATGTAGAGATGGTCACCCATCCACAGACCAACCGCGGCAAGCGTAGCTTAACCTGATCGTTCGACCTGTGCGACTGTTATTATTTATCCACGTTATCTACTGTATTATGTTTAATTTAAAATAATGTGGAACGTAAATAAATAAGTAAAAGTAAAAGCACGCGTTTTTAATACACTGCAGTATGGACCTAAAAGTGGTTCATTAAGAGCCATTTTACGAGCAAGTGTCTACCTCGACGGCGATGTCCTCCCTCAGGCGCTGGGCCCGCGTGCTAGATCATAGCCCACTCCCTTTCGAAGAGAGGAGGCCTGTGTCCCAGCTGTGGGAACATTATAGGCTGATTATGCGGCTGACATATTGACGGGAAAATTAAAGAAATAAAGAAAGAAAATACGTTTATTTGCGTTTATTGTAAGTAATATTTGTTTTCGTCTAAATCTCCGAGCTAACTAGACGAAAACAAACAGTATTTAAAATAAATGTTCTTTTACATCGATTCTATTCAATTTCGAGCGGCCATTGTTGTTTACATCTTTGACAAATTTAGCGTGGCCAGACCTTAGATAACCTTTAATTATACCAACACGAAAAAAAACCGCTGTAACCTAAAAACAATCCTATTTTACTTGTTCTTAGGTCAGCGGGGCAATTGCGTAACACATTATCAATTGGAATCGGTTTCATTTTGACATTTCAACAACATTCATTGCGTTATTTACGTGTTGAGTAGAAATATTTTCCGAAATTATGAAGCAATGGATTAGCAATTTGCTTCAAAATGATTCTGATTCCGATCGATAATGTGTTACGCAATTAGGGTGCTAGATCTTGACCGTATTTAAGGTAAGACCAAATTCTCATCTAAGCCAATCAGCTACAACTTTAATTGAAAAGCTAAGCATCTCCATAAAATAAAATTGTTCTATCTCTTTGTAAGAAGACACAGTGAGTGTAGAAAGTAAAGCGATAACTCAACGTCGTGACCGTAGTCACGATTAATGTACCCAAGTGTGTTCTTTGATATATGGCGTCCCAGCCTTAAGAACAGCGGACAAAAGTGAGAACGGATTGGGTGGCTAAAGATATTGACAGTGGAACAGAGAATATTTTTGCTCGCTATCAATAATGTTGGTCAACTACTGAGTCAGAATCCTATTAGGGTTACCAACTGTCCGGATTTGTCCGAATATTATTTATTTACCCTCCTACTGGAACGCCATACAGCAATTACCACCAACAGAGCAAAAAACTAATTCATGTGTTGCTTTCTATTCATTATAAATTGCGCGGTGGACATCGAACGGGCGGCGGCGATGGAACACGCACGCTCACACAGTGTCAACTCAATCCATATTGCGCACATTATTTGATTAATATGTCCGGCTTTTATCTGTTTTTTTTTCACGTTTTCCTACATGGGCACTTATAAAACGTCAGAAGCTAAGTGCGCGGTTCCAATTGGTAATTTCCTTATGGAGAAGAGCCGGCAAGAAACTCCACTGTAAATATTTTAATAATAATTGGCTTTTAACTACAATGTTTTGGCTCCCGTCCGAATTTTGTCCGGCCTTGTCATTTCAAATCCGGAGTTTTCTGCTTGAGGGGATTTTTTTTGAAAATATTTAAGCCGACGAACTTCGTACCGCGCGACTCCGAATCAATAAGAACGAATGTATGAGAAAATTAATTATCTTATTTTTTTTTTCGTGAATTCTGCTATTCGGAGCGGAGACAAATCCAACAAATCAAAGATCATAAACATCGGTCCAGCCGTTCTTGAGTTATAAATGGTGTAACTAACCCGACTTTGTTTTATTTATAAACATAGATAAAGAGTTCAATGAATAGGTACTGAAAAAACAATGAACTCAAAACTCAAACTCAAACTCAAAGCATTTATTTCAATTAAACCAAAAAGTAAAAAAAATAAAATGTCTGCAATGTTTTGCATACCGCTTTATGTCAGGACTTTTCATATTTCGAAAAGGGGTTATCAATTTACCATAGAATAGAATATCTACTCTTTATTATGTACAGTCACCATAGGAGATAAGTAACCAGGGTCGTCGGATATATTTGAAGTTAAATAAGAAACCGATGAATGTTTTCGAATAAAATTAAGGTACTTAATTAAATTAATAAAAAACAAACAGTTAATTTATCAAATTAAATTTCATTCGAAAACATCAATCAGTTTCTTGCTAAACTTCCACTATATCAGACGACCCTGGTTCCTTATCTCCTTTGGTGAATGTACACCTCGTACCCATAAATTACAGACACAAATGTAGTATTTTTACAAAGGGCACAATGGTCGGTCTTGTCGCTAAGAGTGATCTTTTAAACTCAAGCTTTGGATGGATTAAAACGGGGATGGAGAGGCAATAATGTAGGTAGTCTGTGTGTGCCTGTGATGTACTAAACATAATACAATAAATACATACATTATAGCATATATACTAAACTGTAAAAATCCCTCATGTTAAAAGTCCAAAGTCAGTAGTCATTAGAACAAAAACGAATAGGTTCACGGGTTGCGGTCAATGTGGGCCAATCAACGCGTGTTTTTAACGGTATTTTACAGGTTTTGAACCTGCAACCTTGTCTTAAAACGTTAAATCTCACATTACATATCAGGTAGTTTACAACCTGTCAAGCAGGTTCAATTAACTTTTCAAAAGTTTATAACTTCTACCGAACACACAAAGCCCTGTACTAATTAATTATTTAGATTACTAAAATGTTTCTCCTGAATGTTTGCATAAGGTTATAATAGAGTTCTCAAGAGGGACTTTATCTAGCCGTTTGAAAAGTTGTCTTAATTTCTCGACGACTCCCAATGGCTAGTTTGGCAATAAGCATGGTATAATCCAAAGATATTTATGAAAGAAGTGTTTTTTACATTTCTATGGTAATAATAATAATAATAATAATAATAATAATAAGCCCCCTAAACAACCACACGTCCTGATTGACCATGTAATCACGTGGGGGGCGGACACACGAATGAGAAATTACTGGCGTGGCTAACGTGGCTCTGGAAACCCACTTAAAAATGGAGACTCGTTCAAAAAGAAAACGTATAGGGCCGCTGCCCGGGGGCGATCGCCGGGGCGCACTTGGAGCTGACGCTGAGTGTCTCAGCATGCGAACCGTCAGCGGTGAGGAGTTGAACAGGCGGGCTCCCACCGACAAAGATGCTACAGCCGATATCATTGACGATGGTGACAGACTGACGGACAGGATAGACACCCCTGTAGAACCTTACAGTCCAAGCACAGTATCATATACACCTTCTAGGCCAGCAACACCATCCATACCATCGTCACCTTCCATACCATCATCACCCCCCATTACTAGTTTCAATTCAGTTCAACCAACTTCAACCTTGAATGTTACGCGGGAGGTATCTACCTTCTTACCCGCGTCCACCAAGGCTGGAAAAGCAAGAGTTCGGATGAGATGGAGCAAAGAAGTAAACATATTCATCATGCGAACTTACCTATACATCACTAAATTAGAGACCGATCTGACCACTTACAGAAAACAAGTGCATGAACTTTTTACACGTCAGTACCCAGAGATTACCGTTACCGAACAAAGGATTTCAGATCAAAGAAGAATAATAGTTAGGAATAAACTCTTGTCGCAAGACGTAATAAACCAGTTAAAAGAAGAAGTCCGTACACAAATACAAGGAGAATCAGAAAATACTGCGGGCGCAATCACTATCGCATTAACACAAAACACAACCGCGTATAATCAACAGGAACAATTGTGCATTCAAACAGAACCTATCATACAATCTCAACCTTTCACACAATCTCAATCATACTTTCAATCACAAGCGTATTCACAAACCACACATACATCCACGCAAACCGAAAGTATAACCATAATTTTAGAAAATGAAATTGAGACCCTAACCGACATTAATATAAATCAGCCAACAGATACACGTATTCATGAAATACACGATAAATTTAAGACAGCTCTCACTCAATATTCCGGTATGGACCCGGCAGCTCGACCAAGACTGCCCAAACTTAGGTACACACCAAAACTATCTCAGCTCGTTCATTTATTTAATCAAAATATTCTCCAACAATATATTAGCGAAGAAACTCACCTTATAGACATTCATACTCTGATATATTGCACAGCGTTAGTAATTTCCGAAGAACTTAATTTTAAAATCACAGAATACACAGGCAATCCAAGACAAAGAAATATTAACAAGCCAGCATGGCAACAGAGACTTGCAAAAGATATAGAAAAACTTAGAGCAGACTGCGGTAGACTAACTCAGTATATTAACAACAATAGGTCAAACAAAGTAGTTAAGAGAGTAGAAGCAATATTTAAAAACATGACTACCCACACGAGACATGAAAACAACAATAGAAAACCGGAAGAATTCTTAGATACATTGAAACAGAAATTAGCCTTAAAAGTTCACCGGTTGAGAAGATATAAGAAAGCACAAGAACGGAAAAACGATAACTCCTTGTTCGCCACAAACGAAAAGAACTTTTACAGAAATTTACATACAGCACAAACTGACACTAATACACTGACAACCGATAGCAACGTAGAATTACCAACACGAGAACAGTTAGAAACATTTTGGTCTGGAATATGGGAAGAGCAAGTGCAACACAATAAAAATTCTGATTGGTTATCAGACGAAGAAACAAAATGGAGCTCATTAGAAGAAATGGAATTTGTTGAGTTAACTGAGTCTGATATAACTAGTGTTACAGCGAGACTACACAATTGGAAATCCCCTGGTATTGATAAAATTCATAATTATTGGTATAAAAAATTAGAGTCATTACACAAAATCTTAGCTAAAAATTTAACAGAAATCATCTTAGGGAAACAAAACATTCCTGAATTTATTGCTACAGGAATAACCTACATGTTACCAAAAGCACAGTACTCTCCGCAACCTTCTCAATACAGACCAATTACATGCCTACCCACAATATACAAGATTCTAACGTCCGCAATCACAACAAAAATCAACAAACACATAGAGAATCACAACATAATAGCAGAGGAACAAAAAGGATGCCGAAGGGGCCACATGGGATGTAAGGAACAACTAGTTATAGATTCAATAATCCACAAACACGCCACCACAAAACATAGAAATCTACACTGCACATACATAGATTATAAAAAAGCATTCGACAGTATTCCACACTCCTGGTTAATTCAAATACTACAAATATATAAAATAAATTCAAAAATAATAGACTTCTTACAGGATATCATGGCCCGTTGGAGAACTACACTTCAATTAAATTACCGAAACAACACTATCACAACTCGGCAGATATCCATAAAGAAGGGTATCTATCAGGGAGATTCTCTGAGTCCTTTATGGTTTTGTCTCGCTCTGAATCCTCTGTCCGACTTACTAAATCGCAGTCAAGCCGGATATTCCATAAAACATGCCACAGAAGAGACTATTATCTCACATCTTATATATATGGATGACATTAAATTATACTCAAAATCTGAAAAAGGGATGAAAAAATTAATAGATATCACGACAGAATTTAGTAAAGACATTAACATGCAATTTGGTTTAGATAAATGCAAAACAGTTCATATAATAAGAGGTAAAATAAAGCCGGGCGACTATCCTATTAACAATACAGACACAATCACAGCAATGGAACCAACAGATTTATATAAATATTTAGGGTACAGGCAACTCAAAGGACTAGATCATTCCGCAATAAAATACACATTAAACTCAGAATACAAAAGAAGAGTGGTCGCAGTATGTAAAACCCAGCTCTCCGGAAAACATTTAATAAAAGCGCTGAACACCTACGCAGTCCCGATATTAACATACTCGTTTGGAGTGATCAAATGGTCCAAAACTGACATACAACAAATAGAGAGAACAACACGCACTACACTTACTAAACACAATAACCTACACCCAAAATCTGCAATAGAAAGACTGACCATCAAACGGCAATACGGAGGGAGAGGCCTTATAGATGTCCATCATCTTTGGCAGAAACAGATAGCCAAACTAAGAAATTTTTTTCATTCTAAATCACACACAAGTAACATTCATAAAGCCGTAGTTATGAACGATATCAGTTACACCCCACTTAACCTACACGAACAGATAGAAATACAACACACTAGTAATGAAGACCCACATAAGCAAAAGATAGAAGACTGGAAAAAGAAAGTGTTGCATGGACGGCACCCCCATGATCTAGAACAATCTCATATAGATACAATAGCGTCAAATAAATGGCTTAAAATCGGTAACTTATTTCCGGAAACCGAGGGATTTATTATTGCAATACAGGATCAAATCATAAACACTAAAAACTATAGGAAATTCATTATGAAAGACCCCACAATAACAAATGATAAATGCCGCAAATGTCACAGCCAACCAGAGACCATACAACACATAACAGGGGCATGCACAACACTCACACAAACAGACTATACACACAGACACAATCAGGTAGCAAACGTTATCCATCAAAAACTAGCACTCAAACATAAACTCATACAAGATACAAACACTCCTTATTACAAATACGTACCACAAACAGTTCTAGAAAGTACCACACACAAACTCTACTACGATCGTGCCATACTAACTGACAGGACCGTTCACTATAATAGACCAGATATAACCCTTCAAGATAAAATTAATAAAGTCACATACCTTATAGATATTGCAGTCCCTAATACACATAATTTACAAAAAACAATAAGTGAGAAAATCAGTAAATATGCTGAACTGAGAGAAGAAGTGACCAGAATCTGGAGGCAGGAAAAAGTCTACGTAGTACCCATTGTTGTCTCCACGACGGGTGTTATACCCAATCACCTCCACCACAGCCTTAAACAAATAGACCTAAAAGACTCAATTTATATAACACTCCAAAAAGCCGCAATCTTAAACACCTGCAGAATAGTTAGAAAGTTCATGCAGATTGACGAAAATGAAATCACCCCTCATAACACCTCACACACGCTACATTGACTTGGCTTGGGCCCGTTAATGTAGTAAACTAGCCAAAGAGCTAAGAAACAAAATTTGTTTACCAAAAATAATAATAATAATCTGTAATAATAATCTGTGGCCCGACTGTCAAGATGACGGTAGCAAAAATTTTACTCAGTGTTATTTTTTAGTATTTTTTACAATAAAATGTTTTGATTATGTGTTTTACCATCTTTGAAGACATCTAGACATCACGTTTATATACATTTATAATATGGATGCAAGCAAATCAAACAGTAACATAACTAAGAAAACACTGAGATGCTGACACGAAGTCGGGCACGACAAATACTGATAACCACACACCCAACATCTTCGGGTTCGTCGCTCAGCTCCGCCTCGCATGTGCCGGAACCTGCTCCAGACGTGAGTCCTGTGATACCGGCCGCTGCAGTTGCGTCGAGCTCGAGCGACGAATACTTTTCGCCGCCGACGACACCACCACCAGTACGTCGGCGCGGAAGAGGCCGACCACCGGCCAGCTTAGGACCCCGAGGCCCACCGGCCTCTGATAGGGTCCCCGCTCCCGGTGGAAGTGTGCAGCGCATGAGATGGACACAAACTGTCAATGAAAATGTCATGCGCGCACACTTTGGGGCTACAGAGGGGGGAAGTAACTTGACTGCGTACCGTGGTCGGATGCTCTCTCTGTTTCAGGTGCTTGAGCCGGCTGTCAACGTATCGGTGCAACGACTGTCGGATCAGGTGCGGGTCATTCAGCGTAACCATATGCTGGATAACGCCGTACTTGATCGATTATGCCTCGAATCACGGAATAGCCATGTTACGCCTTCTTCGTCATTGGCCGCGGTGCAATTGCAAAATTTACCCAGTGTTTCACCGCGACCCGACCGTGTTGATGCAGAGGACGATGACGAGGCTATATCCGTGAGTTCCCAGTGCAATACAAGATTGAGGAGCGCTTTGGAGAATGCTTTCCGTGAGTACCGCTCTATTCCACCTGAACTTAGACCACGTTTACCTCGTTTGCCCATGCATAAGAAAAACAAGGCACTGGTGTGTGCTCTAGACTCGCACTTATCAAATTGTTTTAACGATAGCAAAGACCTCGCCGATACCCATTCAATTTTGTACTGTGCAGCTGTAGCGGCATGTCGTGTAGCTCATGTCAAATTTCCCAACAGTGACAGAGCTCCACGACCAAAACCAGCTGTACCAGCTTGGCAGTGCAGGATTGAGTGTCGTATCGGTGAAGCTAGAGCACTCATCGGCAAGCTAATCTGTTTCAGGGAGGGCAATACTCGCCCTAGAGTGATGCGCTTTGTGAGGCGGGCGTTCTCGGGGACTGATATTAGTTCTCGAGATTATTTGTCCCGCGTCACAGAGCGTATTGACTTCCTGAAGCAGAAGATCTATGCGTGGGCAAACCGTATTCGTCGGTACAGGCGGAGAGTGGAGCGGTACACTCAGAATCGCACATTCCAGAGTGATGAAAGGTGGGTTTATAGGGCTTGGGAGCGACCGGACCAAGGTGTGACTGACACGCGCCTGCCGGATGATGACGCCATGTATTCGTTCTGGCGAAACATCTGGTCCGTGCCTGTCAGTCACACCGAAGGTGATTGGACTGGGAAGATTGAGCGAGAGTGCGATCTAATACCAGAAATGGGGGTACTTATCATCAGCCCCCAAGATGTTGCTCGAGCAGTCCGTCCGTTGCCTAACTGGAAATCTCCAGGGCCGGACGGGCTGCACAACTTTTGGATAAAATGGTTCAAAGGGTCGCACGCCCGCTTGGCATCCCAGTTCCAGTCAGCCTTAGAGTCAGGGTCACTGCCCCAATTCCTAACGACAGGAATAACCCACCTGCTCCATAAATCAGGTAGTACCGCGGATCCCAAAAATTATAGACCGATCACTTGTCTACCAACGGTCTATAAAGTTCTTACATCCATTTTGAGTGCTAAAATTAACAAACATATAGACACCAACTCCATCATGTCTGTCTCTCAAAATGGATGTAAGAATGGGTCCCGGGGTACTAAGGAGCTGCTCCTCATTGATATGACCATTAACCAACAGGTTCGTCGTTCCCGAAAGGATCTGTCGACATGTTGGATAGATTATAAGAAGGCCTATGACTCGGTGCCACATACATGGCTCATGAGGGTACTGGAGTTGTATAAAGTAGATACAACTCTGCGCACCTTCTTGATGTCGTGTATGGGGCAATGGAGGACGGTCCTTCGCTATCCAGGATGTCGAAATATTCAGAGGAATAGCGAACCGATAAGGATCGAGCGAGGCATATTCCAGGGCGACAGTTTGAGTCCGCTTTGGTTCTGCTTAGCCTTGAATCCTCTAAGCACACTGCTGGAGGATTCAGGTCTAGGCTATCGGCTGAGGAGAGGTGGTCAGGTTATATCTCACCTCCTTTACATGGATGACCTAAAACTCTTTGCCCCCAACAATTTGCAACTGATGGAGCTACTGAAAATTACTGAAACGTTCAGTAGCGCCATCAAGATGGAATTTGGTGTGGACAAATGTGCGGTCATGCATGTAAAGCGGGGGGAGATTGTGGAATCCGTGGGAACCCAACTCTCGGATTCCACAAACCTTAAGGCCCTCTCCGCATCCGAAACCTATAAGTATTTGGGTATGTCGGAAGCGTTGGGCATCAATGTTACTGACATGAAGCAATTGTTGAAGGAACGCTTCTTTGGCCGCCTGAAAAAAGTACTTAATAGTCTTCTTTCAGGCGGAAACAAGGTGCGCGCCTTCAACGGTTGGGTCATGCCGGTTTTGATGTACTCTTTCGGCATACTCAAATGGACTCAGACCGAACTCGACGCCCTGGATAGGAAGGTCCGCACGCTGCTGACTGCAAATCGAATGCATCACCCACGGTCATCGGTAATGAGGCTGTACATCCCTCGAAAGTGTGGAGGTCGTGGCTTTTTAAATGCTAAGACTCTCCACAATCGCGAGATATGCAGTCTCAGGGAATATTTCCTTGAAGCCGACGTGGGAATGCATCGGGATGTAGTCGTGGTGGACAAGGGCCTTACCCCGCTCTCCTTGGGTAAAGAGAACTGGCGCAAGCCAGTAGTGCTTGACACTAATGATCGCATGGAAGTATGGCAAAGTAAGGAGCTTCACGGACGCTTTTTCCGGGCCCTACATGGACCCGATGTAGATTTACTAGCGTCCGTAGCCTGGTTGCGTTTCGGTGACCTCTTTGGAGAAACCGAAGGTTTTGTCTGTGCAATTATGGACGAAGTTGTGATGACGAACAATTACCGGAGATTTATTGTGAAAGACGGCACGGTTGACATCTGTCGGGCATGCCACCGGCCGGGAGAATCAATCAGGCATATTATCTCCGGGTGTTCTCGTCTGGCTAACGGAGAATACTTGCATAGACACAACCTTGTAGCCAGGATAATCCATCAGCAGCTTGCTTTGAAATACAACCTTGTGGAATCAGAAGTGCCGTACTATAGGTATGTGCCCGACCCAGTTCTCGAAAATGGTAATATCACATTGTACTGGGATCGATCCATCATCACTGACAGGACTATTGTTGCCAATAAGCCTGATATAGTGGTGGTGGATCGATCAGAGCGGCGCGCAATGATTGTTGACATAACTGTCCCGCATGATGAGAACCTCGTGAAAGCTGAGAAAGATAAACAAGTTAAGTATCTTGACTTGGTTCGCGAGGTTGTCGACATGTGGGATGTGGAGTCAGCGATCATTGTGCCGATAGTCGTTACAGCCAATGGTTTGATAGCCAAGAGCCTCGACCAACACCTAAGGAGGCTCTCGTTGGGCAGCTGGATCAAGGGCTTGATTCAGAAAGCGGTACTTCTGGACACGGCTCGCATTGTCAGGAGGTTCCTCTCTCTGGAGCCCTGACCGCCGGTAGCTTGGACCCTGTTCCCGATACCGGTGGGCTACTATTTTTTATATTTTTAAATGTTTTTATATATTTTTTTATATTCTAATATTTAAAAATATAATTTATATGTATTATAATGAAATAAAGGATAATAATAATAATAAATCATTTATTTGCATAAAACATGGTATAAAAATGGTGTTAAATAAAAATAAAAAGTACAAACATGTTTTGCTATGTTATAGCATGCAAAATTTTTTTGGAAAATAATCTGTAACAATAAACTTATCAACATTTACTATCCATAAACTCTTTCAAATTATAATAACTACGTTCACTTAACCACTTATACAATTTAAGCTTTAGCAACCTTATACATAGAGACTTAAAGTGGTTTGGCATGTGGTTATAAATACGCACACACATTGCTAGGCAGTTTCTATTGTACTTGGTTATTCTTGGCAAATCATGAAGAACCAATTTATAGGGATCTCGTCTGTTGCGAGGGCATACATCATTTGCTGTCTTGAAAAGATTTTTATTCCTAGCCACGAATATACATGTCTCATAAATATATAGAGAGGGCAACGGTAGCAAGTCAAGTTTTTTAAATATAGGTCGACACGAGTCATCCGGTTGTAGTCCATACATAGCTCTAATGCACTTTTTTTGGGCCACAAATGCTCTATTCAGATCAACACTGTTACCCCACATCACAAGGCCATAGCGTAGCAATGATTCCACGTATGCATGGTACGATGTTACTGCAGTTTTGATGTTAGTAACATTTTTAAGTTGTTTGAGCGCATATACAAACTTATTAATCCTAGTGCTTACATTGTCTACGTGTTCTTTCCAGTTGATATCTTTGTCTATTATAACGCCTAAAAACCTTGTATGTGTAACCTGTTTAATTTTATTAATATTCAGACTGACATTGTTATTATAATTATTCGATTGATTGAACTGAATATAGACAGATTTTTCAAGATTGACTTTTAAACAGTTTGTGTTAAGCCAATTCAGTAGTGTATCTATTGTGTTATTAATTTCAAGCTCATGATCTGCAATGGTATTTTTCTTTTTATCTGATGTCACTATGATGGATATGTCGTCGGCAAATAATAATAATTTATGTTTGGTTATGTTTGTGATGTCATTTATGTATATAAGAAATAAAATTGGGCCTAATACGCTTCCTTGCGGAACGCCGTATTTATTATGCCTATACTTTGATGTGTAGGGTGTCATATCTTTATTTTTGTTGATTTTATTGATAACGACACATTGTTGCCTGTTACTCAAATAGGATGCTATCCACTGGAGAGCAGGTCCTCTAATCCCAATTGACTCTAATTTATCTATTAATATGTCATGTGATACTACATCAAAGGCTTTTGATAAATCAAAGAAGAGCCCAGTAGTTAGATTATTATTGTTGACATTTGTAAGTATTGACTTTATAAGAGAGAAGACGGCTAATGAAGTGGATTTGTTTTTTTGGAATCCAAATTGTTCGTTACTTATTATATGAAATTTGTTGCAGAAATCAATAAGTCTTTTATACATGCATTTTTCATATATTTTAGACAGGATTGGTATTAAGGTAATAGGCCTGTAATTACTGATTTCAGACTTATCTCCCTTTTTGAATATTGGCTTTATGATCGAAAGCTTTAGGTTCTCAGGAAAAATTCCGACTGAGAATGACAAATTTATTAAGTGAGTCAAAATACCACTCAGTTCATAGCAACCAGCTTTTATGATTTTGGTGCTTATTTCATCATAGCCCTCCGATCTGGTATTGGACAGAGACATTATTTCCTGTCGAACCTCACTTTCCAGCATTGGTTTGAGGAAAATCGAGTTGACACAAGTATTTTTCTCAAAGCTTTGTCCAGGACGTAGTTGCGTAGGTATATGCGTTGAATTTACATAATGGTTGTTGAATGCAGAAGCCATTTCTGCAGGATCCATAATTACACTATCATTTAATTTTATGGTTTCTATGTTGTCTTTGAGGCTTCTATTATTTATTTCGTTTTTAATGACAGTCCAAGTGGCTTTACATTTGTTATCATGTGCATTAATATATTTTATGTTCGCGTTCTTTTTTAAACCATAAATACATTTTTTTAGAAGATAAGAATAATTTGTATACTTAGTTTTATTAGATGAATTTTTATTTTGGTAATATTGGTAGCGTAGTTCCCTTTTGGTTTTACAACTTCGTCTAAGTCCTTTGCTTATCCACTTTTGCCTGTTTGCATTATTAGAGTTTATCTTTACTCTTACCTTGGGGAAGCAGAGGTTGTAGAATAGGCACAAGATTTCATGAAACTTAATGAATGCAAAATTTGCATCAGTGGTACTATAAATGTCAGACCAAGAGAGGTTTTGCATGCATTCTTTGAATTTCCGGATATTGTCTAAGTCGAAATCTCTTTTACGAATATAGTATATTGTTGCTTTATGTGGTTTATATTTAGTAGGAAAGCTTAATATTTGTGCAGTGTCATGATCTGAAAGATGTAAAGGTAGAACGGTTGCAGTTGCATCGGGAATGTTGCTTAGGATGTGGTCAATACACGATAGTTTACGTGTGGGCACATTGATGTGAATTTTTAAGTTATTACTGTTGGCCAAGTCTTGTAACTCATTTGTGATATTGCCTTTCTTTAGTGTATTTATGTTGAAGTCGCCAGCTACAACAATTTTTATTTTGTATTTATATTTAATTTGCAAATAGTTTAAAAGTTGGTGTAATTTTGTTAAGAATTGATTCGGATCAGATTGAGGTGTTCTATAGACACATAAGATTACTAATTTACTACACATTAGCTCCAAACCACAGACTTCAAAGGTATTTTGTATAGCATAGTTTTTTACGTATGTTAACTCCTTATAATTGAATCCTTTTCTGACTAATATACAAGTGCCGCCCCTTTGTTTTTCTCTACAGAAGTAGGCACCCATTTCGTAGTCATATATTTTAACATAATTTTCATTGCCTTTTTTTATAAAAGTTTCAGATAGACATATTATATCTGGATCATTATTTGTTTCTTTTAATTCCTGAATTGTAATTTCTAGTAGTTCTTGTTTGGAAAGGATACTTGCAATATTTTGGTGAAAAATTGTGAAATGGCGCGTTTTATTGATTTGGGACTGAGTCACGAAAAAATGAGTCGCGTGTCTTTGATACCGAGAAGTAATAGGGTATAGTACCTTTTTGAGGCATAGCATTGGAAACCGGAGTGTAGCATTCAGAACGGTTTGTGCTATCAAGACGTCTTTCTAGTTTGAAATAGTAGGGAATTGTCCCTTTTTTAGGTTCCTGTAAGGCAATGTTTGATTTGAAACTTGATTTGCTATCCGCTAGTCTCTTTCGAATTTCGCTTGGATTTAGGTATTTATCACTGTAATCAGCACAATCTATATGGTAGTTTATAGACTTACAAATATCATATACGTTTGAGGATGATTGTTTGATAAATTGACATCTTTTATACTTACTACATACGTTTTTTACAGAGTAGTTTAGCTTGTTGACATTCAGGTACACGTTACTAAGGACGTTTAGTACAATGATAGTGTTATTTTTAAATTTATCTAATATAATTTCAAGCTGAGATAAAACTAAGTTTAGGTTACGGTCATTTTCACCAATGCAAATTACGAGTTTATCATCTGTTGACAGTTTGAGATTCATACAGTTTGCAACTATTTTGTTGCACGATGCATGTGGCCTCGTTTCGGCGACGACTCTGTACCTTTCATACTGACTGTTGGTTCTTGAATGTGAGATGGCTGCTCCCAGCCCAACGCAACGTTGTGATCCGAAGATAAGTATCCTCTTATTGGGTGTGATATTTAACCCGTGTTTGGCAGTGCAAGTCTGAGTACTGGCGATGTTCACAGGCTTCTGCTTCAATTCGTGTATGACTGTTTTATGAACATTATTGCTACGTTGCATTAATATTCCAATACGCTCTGTGAGGGTAAGAATTTCTTGTTCTGCGATCTGTAACTGCTGTTGTAGGGTTAGAATTTCCTGTTTCAAGCGTAGAACGAGGTCACTGGTTTCGGCTTTCAATGAAGTTGACAATGGAGTGGACGGTGTAGAACTCAGGTAATTTTGTTGTGGTAGAGCTTGCTTCTTTCCCTTAGCGCTTGAACTTGAACTTCCAAATATGGAGGGGGAATGGCACAAGGATTTCAAAGTGGAGTTTTCCGTAGTTAACTTGAGTATTTGTTGATGTAGACCAGTGTTTTCTAGCAGTAAATTTCCCAGTTCATCTTCCGTTTTTTCAAGTTTAAGTGTGAGTTGAGCAATTGTGTCCTTCATTTCCGAGGTCGTTATTAGGTCGGTAATAGTTCTATCATCACTCTTTGATAGTCTGTTGGGAGTAGAGAAAGACTCATCAGATGTTTCGCAGTCGGTAAGTATATGAGAGTCGACTAATTTAGTACTATTTTGAACTGGAGATGGACATCTAAGTCGCATGTACGGGGACGTAAATGGCTCATATTCTGAATTTTCCTGTGTATTTTGTGCTTGTTCCGTAGGCGACGGGGTTTTTAAACAAGTTTGCTGCTTCTTTCGCAAGGTGATGTTGGACGTATCGTCTATTTTAGCGTAGTTCTTATTTCTGATGCACATCTTACATCTCCATTTTTTCTTTGCTTCTATGTCCTTGAGTCGATATGTCGCTTCTGGGTATCCGTCGCAATCAAATTCATATCTTTTATCACAGGCAGAGCACAGAGCTGTACTTTTTATGTCTACTTTTTTTTTTACATTTATGGCATGTTACTGGTGGTGCCATCTTACGGATGTTTTTCGACATTGCGTTCCGAAGAAACGTTTCTAAAAACTTGAAATAAGAATTTTGTAATTTCCGAAAAGTGAGTTTGTTAGTACTGAGATTTGAACTTGCGCTCTCTTGTGTACCGCAGGTTAATGGCAAAAGTAGGTGGATGCCTTAACCACCAAACCAACTATTCAATTAGTATCTCCACTGAATTTTTGGACTAGTAAATGCTAATTCAATTTTATTGTTGTTGTGAGTTTTAAGGTTCAAAATTACTTATTTGTTGTGACTTGTGACGGTTGAAGTTCAAATTTTGTTTGAATCACTTTTTGCTCTTTTTCTTTGCTGTTATTATTTTCATAACACTTGTTATCAATTATTTGGATCACAGAATGTTTAACGAGTCGTATTTTTTTATTGTTTATAGAGATTTGTCACTTTTTACTGTTTTGTTGTCATTATTTTATGGCACAGTTTATGAATAGAGACTTTTAGCAATAACTTCACTATTTGTGTATAAATCTCCTGAATAACACTGGCACTGAGTTATTGGTTAATGTTTTATCCATACACTTATTTTTAATCACTTTATATACACTTATACTATTTTTAAAATTTATTTTACAACAGAGCGTTTTTTCTTACGTTAGGCTAGACACAGCGCCATCTAGCTTCCCCCCTTCCCCCTTCCCCGGTATAATCAGACTATAATATATTCCCACTGCTGGGACACAGGCCTCCCCTTTGTGAGAGGGCTTTTACCTGCTTGGCAATGCTTTCGACAATTTCACCGTTTTATGAAGGTACATACACACACACACAATGGCACTTGTCTAGATTTGAACCCACAACCTTATGTGCAGACGCCAGCACATCAAGCTACTACAATCTGTCAAATTTCTTTAATAGATTTTCAACTTTATCGCTAAAGCATAAGGTTCAAAGTTGATTGGGAAAATTTTACAGTTTCGGGTAGCTTGATTATGCTGGCATCTGTACACTTCGAGTTTACCTCGAACATTACTGACATCAGTGAAGTATGTAGGTATGTATGTATGTGTAAATATTATCTTGAAAATTGCAAAAAAAAAGGAATAACATATGTTTTTGACATGAAAGGTGTCAGAATGACACAAAAACTTCCGCAATAAATTCTCTAAAACATGCTGAAACCGCATCAAAATCCGTTGAGTAGTTTAAAAGAACAGCGCGGTCATACGAACGGACAAGAAAAGCTACTTTTTGAGTAACAAACCAACTGAATTGCCTACATAATATTTTTTAACAAAACGGATTTATCGTCCTCATTTTAATAGCTAAACTGTACATAGATCTATCTAGTTTAAGCCTCTCGGGCAACTCGTGCTCACTAAGAACAGGGACCGCTAGAATAGACTGCCCTCCGGCATCGAAGATTTAATTAATGCGACAGAGCAGGTCGCCTCTGGCATAGAATAAGGATGCATAGAAGCGACACTACCGCTCAGATCCTTCCTATAGTTTATGGCGTGAAACACGTTCAGCCACAGATAACCAAACCAGCCTAAATAACGCAAGTATCACGATTCTGTATGAAAACCGACCGTGCCATTTTTTAACTACCCACTATGACGTCCCAAGCACTATTTAGTGATGGGAAAATCAAATCGATTCAAAGACGCCGCCGCGTGCAGCACCCGTCTCGCCCCACTCCCGGGGCCTAGCGTCAGCGCTTGATGTTTGTTGTCAATTAATTAACTTAATATAGTTTTTTTTGAGTCATTATCATTCGTAGGTCTTTGTCACTCGTTACGGGTAGTCAGAAGTCGAAAAGTCTGACCACCAGTCTTACCAAGGGGTATCGTGTCACTCAGGAACAGGGTTGTGGAGGTCAGTTATTATGCAGTCGCTCCATATTAAATACTGGTATTTCAGATGCATCTGGTTAGACAAGAAGCCAACCCCTTTCCCCCAATGGGGAAAGGATAAACAGAAAATGAAAAGTTTTTATGCAATAGTCTGCTCAATGCCTAAAAAGCTTCAAAAGGAAATGTATCCTGACTTGATAAAGGTAAGAATTTGAAAACTGACGATGACATAAAAGCTTAGCGGTACATAAATAAGTTTCGTTTCTACAGAATGTTCTTGTTCTATGACACGTCTCTGGTCAAGTCTCCTACCTAAGGCCAAGAACATTGCATTGGCTCGGAAGCAATGTAAACCAATTCAATTGACATTGAATTGGTTTGTACTAGAGCTGTTATTACCTAAAGCAAGACATCCTCGTTGGTCCAGTGGTAAAGTGGTTGGTGTGTTGAATCAACTAGCCACACAGCACATCAAGCTGCCCGAAACTGTCAAATTTTCCCAATCAACATTGAACCTTATGTAAATGTAATAAAGTTGAGAATCTATTACAGAAATTTGACAGATTATAGTTGATTGATGTGCTGGCTTTTGTGTACATTGGGTTTTCCCTTCGAGAATACTTAGTGGCAAGCCCGAGGCTACATTTTGTCAATAGACAATAGGCATAGACTCCCCTCTTGTTATACAGGACTTGGAACAAACTAACTTAACTGAAACCTAACTAAAGTCCGACCGCGCCAAATTTGCCAAAGATGTAAACAACAATAGCCGCTCGAAATTTAAAACAAGAGTATTTATTTTAAGTAATGTTCGTTTTCGTCTAGTTAGCTCGGAGATTTAGGATTTATTTCCCCTTACCTGTATACCTTGATTCAAGCCTCGCCACTTCGACCCGTACTGTGCTTCTCGCAACCAGCGGATTCCTGCGGTCTTCACAAGGTCATCGGTCCATCTTGCGGGAGGCCTTCCAAAGCTACTTCTTCTGGTACGCAATCGCCACTCCAGAACCTTTCGGCCCCATCGGCAATCGGTTCTGCGGGCAATGTGCCCTGCCCACTGCCACTGAAGTTTGGCAATTCTTCGGGCTATGTCGGTTGCCTTGGTTCTCCCTTTTGTCTTGAGACACTGCGGTATGTGAAACAAGAAGGTATTGCGTAGATTGTTATGTTAGTATAAAGTTATTTATTTCACATTGTTTGATCGCTTAGAGCGGCTTGAAACTGTCAAAGGATTTTCTGTAACATATTTATTATATTTTTTTTTGATAAACTATTGCCTGAGTTTCGCAAAGCTCCAAGTAAAATATTACCCCACTCAACAAATAAAATACACACACACACATAATCAGCCTATAACGTTCCCACTGCTGGGACACAGGCCTCCTCTCTGTGAGAGGGAGTGGGCCGTAATCCACCACGCGGGCCCAGTGCGGGTTGGTGGATGTCACATGTCTTCGAATTTTTGGTTCTAGGACATGCCGGTTTCCTCACGACTAATAAAATAACATGATAATAATTTTTGTTTATTTATTTGCTCAATATTAAAAACTACCGAATAATCTTTTGACAAGGTGCGGGCAGGCAAGTTGTATTGCTATGCCAAATGTTTATAAAAGCAATTTATTGTTATAAGTTTTTAAAAAAGTTCCCATTACATAGTAAACTAAGAAACACGTGTTTCCTATTAAGGCATTTTCTTTTTTTTATATTTAAGAATATGACCCTTACATAATTTTCCGAGACTCATCATTTAATTTGCCAAAGAATTCCCAAAAAAATCTCCATGAATCGCTAACAAATTGCTCTCTTTTCCTCACATTCATCGGAAAGGTAAAAGGGTACCAGAAAAATTCTAAATTACGCGCCGGAAATTCGGTGTGCTTACGTCTACGTGGACCGGCACACCTGCGGAAATAACCCGGCCGAAGTTCGTCTTAGTCACGCTATTACATAATCAGCCTACAATGTTCCCACTGCTGGGACACAGGCCTCCTCTCGGTAAGAGGGAATAGGCCATAATCCACCACACGGGCCCAGTGCGGGTTGGCAGATGTCACATGTCTTCGAATTTTTGGTTCTAGGACATGCCGGTTTCCTCACGATCTTTTTCTTCACCGTTTTGAGAGCAGTGGTGATGAAATAATTTACACAAAGTAAAGCGCCTGTCTGGGTTTGAACCTACGACCAACGACCTACGTAAGTCGCGGCCGTTACCACTTTGCCACGCTATTATACTTTTAAAATAAATGACCAGCAACATATCGAGCCAAAATTATTTCTCGTAATTTTTATTATACAACATGTAACATAATTAACGCACATCCTGAAAGTAGTTTGTTCAGAATCGTTTACTGAATTGATTTCTATCATTTTTAATATAGGTAATTTTTTATCCCAAAAATAATTAAAAGTACGTAAATTGCAGTCACACTACCCGTGTACAGTCAAAAGTAACTAAAATGGACCGTAACTCAAGGCAATAATACTTTCAAAAGTGCAGTTTTATTTGTATTAATACAAATTCCGTCATTAAATACAAAATAAAGAAAAATGAACCTTATTTCAAGCAAGTTAAAAGTCTACAAATACATTTAGTAAACCGATATAACCGCACGCACACACTAACAGGCACTGGACAAAGGACACAATAGTTAAAACAACAAAATAATATGTCATGCTTGTTTTCGTTCCCTTTCTCCTGCAAACTAAAAACCTGGGATAGAGTGGGATAGCCACCAAGATACCGCGCGGCGCGGGCGCGGCAACGATGAAAGAAAGAAAGCTAACTTAAATGTAAACAATACTAGTCACGCGCGGACATTATTAGTGGAAGGACTTCGTAGAGTGTTTGCAAATAATTTTTCGCGCGCGATGTCTTTCCAATACACAAATATTCAGTACACCAAAATGGTGAGGACTTTGGCACGGTGTAGTGATAATGTGGCTCTAGCTTGCAGAACATTCAACCAAAGGTATGGTACCAGAGTAGACCGCAGGACTATGTTAGCTGCTACTCAGCGGCTTCGCGACCACGGAACGTTCCGTCCGAACACGGCCATCGACAGGGGAGCCAATGTGCGTACACGTACTCGTCATCAAAACGAAATACTGGACTATTTTGATGAGAATCCCCATGCCAGTACCCGAGAAGCAGCGCCACGTTTTGAATGTAGCCATATGCATGTGTGGAGAACACTTCGTGGTGATAAAGAACAACCATTCCACCTCAGAAGATGCCAGGAGTTGACTCCAAACGATTACGCACCTCGCTTGCAGTTCAGCCGCTGGTTATTAGAAAATTGGCGGCGGAACATAATTTGGACAGATGAAAGTACATTCACACGTGTGGGAATGTACAATCAACACAACACACATTTATGGATGCACGAAAATCCTCACGCATGCAGAGTGGATTCCTTCCAACACCGTTTCTCAGTTAACGTTTGGGCCGGTGTCATTGGTACATACATACTGGGGCCTGTGTTTTTACAAAGATTAACAGGAGACGCATATTTACTGTTTTTACGAGAAACTCTACCTACGCTGCTAGAAGACATACCTCTTCATAATTTACAAGAGGTATTCTACCAACACGATGGTGCCCCTGCTCATTTCACTAGGAGTGTTCGACAGCACCTTGATGATGAGTTTGGAGAGCGCTGGATCGGTCGCGGCGGCCCTGTCCAGTGGCCTCCCAGATCAGCTGATTTAACGCCTCTTGACTTTTTTTGTGGGGACGTATTAAATCGTTAGTTTATTTTAGTGAGACGACAAGTGCCGAGGACCTAAAAAATAGGATAGTGAACGCTTTTGAAATAGTGAAAAATGACACTGAAGTTCTTTCTAAATTAAAGCATCAATTAAGAAAACGGGCATAAAAATGTATTGAACAAGGTGGCGGACATTTTGAAAGTGTGTTAAAAATACAACGTCGTATGAGTGTTTAGGAAAATTGTAAGTTAAGTACTTAAGTATTTGATTTTTTAAATTATTGTAAATACATATCTTGACTCACATCTTTCAGTATCGCCTCTTTTTAGCAGTTTATTATTATTTACATTAGCAAAACATTTTGTAACGAATATTGCCTATTGGCATTGTATCATAATTAATAAACAAAATTATTGAGTCGACAGTCCAAAGCCTGAACAGTGTGATGGAAAGATACAATAAAAAATGTAGACAATAAACAGCTCGGAGTTCGGACACAGTAAACATCTATCTGATCTATCTATCTATCCAATCTATCTATCCTATCTAATCTATCTATCCGCTATCTGAGAACGAAAATATTTCGTGGCGATAGATCTATTTATTAGGTGATACAACTTGATGACAAATACAAATTTTGGTGATAGAAAATATAGTTCCCAATATTCAATCATAATATGCTTTTTATTTCATAAATTTAGATCAAGTGCTGCTTGTTCGAAATTATTAACTAAAAGTAAAAGTGACAACCCTGGGGATCAACGCAAGTATAGGCTAATAACTCGGCGGGCGGCCTTAGATAACTTACTGTATATTATATTTACTGTGGTTCGGACATCTGATAACCGCTCTCTCGACTAGCTGCACGGGGTTTTTCCCGTTAATGTTCATATTTCTCGTAAACAATCGTGTATTGTCGCCTTTTTTCGGCACTAATAGCGACGTGTGCGACTGTGTGCGTTCGTGGATTTCTACTGTGACCACAACATTCTTCCGGAATTAGGATAACTAATTTAATAAATAATCAATGCTTAAACATGTTTAATTAAAAATGTTGTGTACGTATTATGATTATAACACAATATACTAATTGGGGTGTCTGAGGGTGTGCGTTAATTACGTTACATGTTGTATATTTATTTAGCAGTAAACCTGATAAACACCCAAACAGTCGCTAGAAGACTAAAAAAGAAAGATTCCTCAAGACCTAATTTAAGAGGTTATACTTAAGAATAAACGGAGTAGTCACTGGGCGGCTTCCGAACAAACCCGTTAATAATACCAAACATATTGCTGAATATCTGCAAGAATGATAGATTGCAATAAAAATTATTAATAAAAAAAAAATGTACCTATCTACTTATAATCATATATTTATTTAATTCGGGAAAACAAATAGTTACACAAACTAAATAAATAAATAGGCGCTTTTAATACACTGCATTATGGACTTTAAGAGGTTCATTAAGAGCCATTTTACGAGCAAGTGTGTTGAAAATATTATTATAGGTAAGGTTTAACTACAAATAACAAAATATGTGACTCCAGGAGAGCCGGTCATCCAAATATGACCCCACCAGACCCGTGACAAGGGCGGAGAGGGCTCCATAAATCGCGAAACCCTCATGACGGATCGATGTGTTTGAAAAGACAATATTAAACCCTAGCAACTCGTGGTAAATTACCTGTAACCGGGCTCTGCTATTAATCACTTTGAGTTCAGAGCCTCATTTCGAATGTAGGTATCGCCTGAAATCAAAGTTTGTAGGTATTTCATTTTGCCGTTGTCGAAGTTGATTAGTTTGCAAACTTTTCAAAAAGAGCTTTCATTTTGTAAATAACGTTTCCTGCATGACTGAAGAACTGACTGAGTAAAGGAAAACATCGTGAGGAAGCAGATATGTGCTGGAACCAAAAATTCGAAGACATGTAGTGACATCCCGCTCCCCATTCATAGAGACGAGGTGTCCCAGCTGTGGAAACATAAGTAGGCTTATAAGTATGTTAGTACAGCGGCATGCGACCACGGGAAGGTACTTTCTTGTTTCACCCTTTTCAGTAGTCGGGTTTTAGTTTTTAACCTTTTGAACGCCGGAGTATAAACCAAAACGTATCGCCGTACCCCTGACGCCAGGCCACTTTAACAAAACAACACACACACACACACACACTTAAAACAACAAATTTCTCGATATTGGTGGTTTATTTATATTAGTTTCATGCAATACAATATAGACGGAAGCTTAAACTTTTAAATTATATAAATAAAAACACACAAAAGTAATGATTAATTTGATTATTTCATAATATGGTGCGACCCGTGCGACGTGTATTTTGTCATATATTTGTGACGTTGGCGATCAGGGTAAGATTTCGATTGTCACATATATGTGACAATGGCGTTCAAAAGGTTAAACATATTTTTGATACGTTTATTTTCTCTTGTACCTCAGGTAAGTACAGTCAAGAGAAAACAAACGTTTCATGTTTTACAAAATTTAATAAGAATAGGTACGTTATTTGTGTCATATTCCTGTGTAGTAAACGATGATACACTTGGGATGTGTGGAGAGTTATTAATCTTTATTTTTTTGACTGTACTTCAGGTAAGTACCTACAGTCAAGAGAAAATAAACGTTTCATGTTTTACAAAATTAAATTAGAATAGGTACGTTATTTGTGTCATATTCCTGTGTAGGTAGTAAACGATGATACACTTGGGATGTGTGGAGAGTTATTAATCTTTATTTTTTTGACTGTACTTCAGGTAAGTACAGTCAAGAGAAAATAAACGTTTCATGTTTTACAAAATTAAATTAGAATAGGTACGTTATTTGTGTCATATTCCTGTGTAGTAAACGATGATACACTTGGGATGTGTGGAGAGTTATTAATCTTTATTTTTTTGACTGTACTTCAGGTAAGTACAGTCAAGAGAAAATAAACGTTTCATGTTTTACAAAATTAAATTAGAATAGGTACGTTATTTGTGTCATATTCCTGTGTAGTAAACGATGATACACTTGGGATGTGTGGAGAGTTATTAATCTTTATTTTTTTGACTGTACTTCAGGTAAGTACAGTCAAGAGAAAATAAACGTTTCATGTTTTACAAAATGAAATAAGAATAGGTACGTTATTTGTGTCATATTCTTGTGTAGTAAACGATGATACACTTGGGATGTGTGGAAAGTTATTAATCTTTATTTTTTACTGTACTTCAGGTAAGTACAGTCAAGAGAATATAAACGTTTCATGTTTTACAAAATTAAATAAGAATAGGTACGTTATTTGTGTCATATTCCTGTGTAGTAAACGATGATACACTAGGAATGTGTGCCTGTGTGGAAAGTTATTAATCTTTATTTTTTTAGACTACAATATGATCTACAGTATTAGTAACAAAATAACTTAGCCTATGATAGTACGTAATAACTTAAATAGATCCGGGTCCTATTTGTAAGCGCCCACACCTAGCGAGCTGTCTGCTCTGTGTTAACAATACCGTCTTCTAGGGGACTACATGACCTAAAGCGCGGTCTCTGTCGGACTGAATAGGAAAGAAAGAGAAGCGCGATGACACAACGCTGGTACTTTTATGCAAAATATGAAGCATTTATCAATTTACAAAAAACCTATTGTTTGGACTAAAAAATTAAAACACTAGTGCTTTAGCATATTGCTTATAGAATAATCTGACAAAAAATCAGAATGATTTCTATATTAGTATGGTTTTTATTGTAAAAAGAAAGTTTTTAGAGGTAAGTACCTATATTCATGTTTTTTTTCTATCGTATCAAATTATTTGTATTATGTTATCAACACACTATTTACCTACCTAGCATATTATTATATCCTGAAGAATATCAATATTTTTCTGATTTTGTTTACTGTAGTCGATCATATACTTTCATTGCATTTACCTAGCATATATCCTGAAGAATATCATATATTTTTCTGATTTTGTTTACTGTAGTCGATTATAATACTTTTATTGCTTCTAAAACTTCCGTCTTTTGCGTTTAGGTACTGTAATCCTCTTTAGCAGCGGCCGACGAGGCGTCTTTGTGCTCTGTAGGTTACTATTTAGTGTAACCGATTTAAGCAATGTCATGACCGAATATTTTGGAGCGCCACCCGTTTCCCACTACCCTTCTACTGTGGCTATATACCGTGTGGCATATATTCCGAAATAAGACCTTTTCGTCTAATTTCCAACTGACCCAAAACATTCTCACAGGAGTGTTCTACGAGGCATGAAAGGGGTCGTGTAAAGAATGGCTACTCATCTAAGAAACCCGGTAGGAGTTCCAATCAACCGGGTCAAATTTCAAATGACTAGCTGTCGTTTAGTTTCAGGTTTAGAGGAGCTCGTTGATAAGTAATAACAGCCGCACGGGTTGATCAATCAGGTTAAGTTACGCTTGCCGCAACTGGTTCGTCGGTGGGTGACCATCTTTACATACCGAGACCTCTCTGTGCCTCGGAAAGCACGTCAAACCGTTGGTCGCGGCTGTCATTCTTAGATCTTCGACAATCTTTACGGTTCGTCAGAAGCCCGAAAGTTTGACAACCAATCTTACCGTCTTGTGGAGCTGTGGAGGTCAGATCGCTCCATATCAAATTATCATAATATTCAGCTGCAAACGGTTAGACTGGAAACCGACCCTATCATAAATAGTTTAAAAACTAGGTATTCCCTAAAATCATTCTTAGTGAACACCGTGAAAAATGGTTGAAAATTTGAAACGGAGTCAAGATAAGCCGAGGTCCGTACCCCACATCCCACAGAGAGTGCTCTTAGCGTGTAGTCACTTAGTTTTTATGTTTTTTAAGCCCTGAATGGAGGCCCTAATTTATTGAGGCACCCCACAGGCAAACCCGGTTAAGCAGCAGACAACCTCGTAGGTTGACCTGCGAGATGCCTATAATACTAAAAAAATCGGTTTACGGGCGATAATTTTACGTGATAACGTCATAAGAAAACATCCGATCGTGCCTCTCTATCGCTTGTTCCGCGCTCTCGCTTGCACACTCGGCTCAGGCGGAACGTGACAATGAGTCATGATTTTTCGTACGTGCAGCCGGTGTTCATCGATTTACAAGACGATATCACGTCAAAAAATAGGATAATTATTATTTTAGAATTTGCGAGAGACTTTCCATCTGTTTAAACCTACCCATTTTAAATATTCAAATACGATAGAGCATGTTTACACATAACCCACATTTGAAGTATTATGCATAAGTTATGCCTCAAATTGAAGGTCTTCATTTAATATGTACACTAACGTGTTAAAATATAAAGCGCAATACACACTGAGCCCGCCGGGCCGCCGACCTATGTCGGCAACTTGACCGAAACCGACATGATTCTTTTCATATAGGCCGCCGCCGCCGGGTTGTGTCGGCGGGCTGTATCGGCGGCCCGGCGGACTCAGTGTGTATTGCGCTTAAAGGACCACAAAGGCATAAATTGGGGGAAATTGAGCTTTAAAATTACGTTTTTACATAATTTATTAGAAAGTACAATACAGCTAATGAACCATGGCCAGTACGAACTTTGCGCAGAAAGCTGCGCAATAACATTTTTAACCGACTTCAAAAAAGAAGGTTCTGTATTCGACCCGTGTGTATGTTTGTAAGTCTGCGATTTTTTCAAAAACTACTGATCCGATTTGGATGTTTTCATCGAGAGGAAACCGGCATGACCTAGAAGCAAAAATTCGAAGACATGTGACATCTATCAACCCGCACTGGGCCCCCGTGGTGGATTACCACCCACTCCCTCTCACCGAGAGGAGGTTTTTGTCCTAGCAGTGGGAACATTATAGGCTGATTATGCTACATTGTTTAAAGAAAGGAAGTGTTCTTGAAAACTTATGATCAAAACTGCCAAATACTCGTAACAACTCGAAAAACCTTGATCAAAATTGAATGAAAATGGGCAGATACCTTTAATATTATTTCATAGAAATCTTTTCTCAAGTTTTAGTGCTAAAAGCTCTCGGTTTTAAGTTACTCTCACAACATTTTAGGAAACCAATTAGCCTAAGATAGTAACATGAGAGGAAATAATACCAGGTATCTTATAATTTAATCATCTTCGAGGTTAAGCAACGCTTGCCGAGGTCGGTCCGTGGATGGGTGTCCATCCTTAACAAACTGAGACTGTGCTTCGGAAATACGTTAAGCTGTTGGTCCCGGCTGTCATTCGTGGATCTTAGACATTCCTTACGGGTAGTCAGAAGCCCGAAAGTCTGACAACCAGTCTTACCAAGGGGTATCATGGGGCATTTATGTGGTGTACATAATAAAGTGTATTCTATTCTATCATGTTACCCAGTAACTGGATTGTGGAGGTCAGATAGGCAGTCGCTCCATATAAAACACGAAAAGCGAAATGAAATGAAAGAGAACACACTTCGCTATTAAACAAAATTTATCATCATCATCATCATTATTTCAGCCGAAAGACGTCCACTGCTGGACATAGGCCTCCCCCAAGCACCTCCACTTCGACCGGTTTTGTGCTTCTCGCATCCAACGAGTTCCTGCGAAAAACAAAATTTATAATATAATATTTTTCCATATCCTGCAATAATAGTCCTACACGAACCGGGGGTTATCCTTGGGTGCACTTGCATAGTGCATACAGGGTTAATCGTCCGTTGGTGCCACATTTAATTCAAATTTCCTAAGGGGCCTCTGCGAGTTGGCTTCGGCCCCTCGGACGCCTTCCAAAGGGCCGGGACTGAGATGTTTAAAATCAAAAAAATATAATATAATTAAATGTATAAATTTTTGTCATTTTCAAAAAATGGGAAAACTCAATATCACTTTGCCCGACCACTAGACACTTGCGACCGCACTTGTAACGCTTGCGACCAGTAGACACAAGACCTTATTTATCTGGCCAATTCTTTCCTTGCGGTGGTAGGGCTACGCCCGCCTGGTTTGCGACCCACCGGAGTCCGACGTCAAGAAGCCTTCTGTGTTTGTTCGATGCGTGGTAGTTCCAGTGCCTTTGGCATCTTCTGGGCGCGCTCGTTCCATCATAGATAGACCTCATCCGCCGCTTTCCAACAGGCTTGAGGTCGAGAGCAGGCCCATACAGCAATAAAAAAAAAAAAAATCAGTCAGCCAAAAAAAAAAGGGCCGCCCAATTTTTTTTTTATTAAATGCAGTAAGTAATGCAATGTTCCGCAAACTTTTTATGTTCATGGTACATCTAGGAAAACGAAAATGTTTGGAGGTACACCACAAATAAAAATATTTTTTTTAGTAATATTAATCAACGTTTATTTATTAATCATCGAAACAATATTTATTATTAATCAACAAACCTAAAGTTTAAATTGCAGAAAAGGTATTTATTATTAGTAATCAACAAACCTTAAGTTTAAATTGCAAAAAAGGTATTTATTATTATTAATCGACAAACCTAAAGTTTAAATTGCAGAAAAGGTATTTATTATTATTAATCGACAAACCTAAAGTTTAAATTGCAAAAAAGGTATTTAATGCGAAATATGAGCCTGTTTAATCGAGCATAGACGGTCTAAATTTAGCGTAATTGTTGACAAAGCTGCTCTCATCTCTTCGTCGATTGTCCTGAGGCGTTCTCTTTTTAGGGTTCCGTAGTCAACTAGGAACCCTTATAGTTTCGCCATGTCTGTCTGTCCGTCCGTCCGTCTGTCCGTCCTCGCTTAATCTCTGTGACCGTTAGCACTAGAAAGCTGAAATTTGGTACCAATATGTATATCAATCACGCCGACAAAGTGGTAAAATAAAAATTGGAAAAAAATGTTTTAGTAGGGTAGCCCCCCTATATGTAAAGTGGGAAGTGATTTTTTTTTTCATTTCAACTCTAACGTGTGATATATTGTTGGAAAGGTATTTAAAAATGAATAGGGGTTTACAAAAATCATATTTTGATAATGTCAATAATTTCGGAAATAATCGCTCCAAAAGTAAAAAACAATGTGTCCCCCCCCCCCTCTAACTTTTGAACCATAAGTTTAGAAAATATGAAAAAAATCTGAAAATTAGAACTTTATAAGGACTTTCTAGGAAAATTATTTTGAACTTGATAGAAACAACAGTTTTTGTACAAAAAAGACAAAAAGTTGTACAAAATCATTTCTGGACTAAGTTCGTAGATAATCGTATATGCAAGCATTTTTTTTTTAATTTCGTTTACATATTTTATTATCCTGAACGTATCTTTTTTCAAACAAAAAAAGAATTATTAAAATCGGTTCTCGCAATCCAAAATTACCACCGAAAACTTCTGGCACGTCTATGTATTAATTAGTAACCCAATACCCCGAGAGATGGCGCTGTAGGTACTTATTACATTGGGTCGGCGGGGCAATTGCGTAACAGTTTATTAATCGGAATCGGTTTCATTTTGACAGTTCAACAACATTCATTGCGTTATTTACGTGTTCAGCAGACAAATTTTTCGAACTTATGAAGCAATGGATTAGCAATTGGCTTCGAAATGATTCTGATTCCGATTGATAGTGTGTTACGCAATTAGGGTGCGGGTATTATCGAATTGTACGTGGGAACACTTATTGTGACGGACGGGAAACTACGGAACCCTACACTGAGCGTGGCCCGACACGCTCTTGGCCGGTTTTTTTGATTTTTATTTTAATAAAGTTTATAACATAACCTTATTTTTCCGAGGCATACCAATTAACACGTTAGCTGCGGCACCAATTTTTGCAAACTTTCCATTCCTGCGGCACGAGGCATTATCGGCCCGCACCGTGACCAGACGTTAGGGCGACACGCGGTCTATTAGACCCCACCTCCTTTAACAGACTAAAATCCATTTTCTGGCGCGAAATCAAAGACAAATGAAAATTTTGGTCCTTATCGATATAGACAGTGAATTGATGAACCCTTATCTACCGTCGCCCCGGGATCTGATAACTAGTTTAGAATTTATTGGCAAAACAAAATATGGGATCTAATACACCTCGTAACGCACTGAAATAGGGTAAATTTTCGCTAAGATTAGTGATGGGAAAAATAATATCGACGCAACGACGTTTATCTATTTTTGTGTGAAAATCTTAATGCGGTTCACAGAATAGAAAAAAAAGAAAACCAGAAGTAGAAAAGAAACTATCCTATTTATTCTGCCTCGGGCTTTAAAAATACACTTATTAGAACTTGAATTAACATAAAAAAATCAGTAACAATATACTTTTTTATAAAAAATCTCAATATATATTTTGTACTTATTTATGAGTGTTTTTCATTAAAACAGGGTAGACAATAAGATTTTTTGCACTGAGAGCGCTGAGTCAAAATCTTTTTGGTTTTTTTGTCAGCTTCATGAGATAGTAAAAATGCACAACACTAGTCGCGGCAAGCTCGCGTTGAGTGCGGTACGAGGTCCGGGGGGATATGGGACGTTTTAGCCTCGTTCCGCACTGCATTAAAATTATATTAATTCAGTGCGGTACGAGGCCTAAGACATCCGGTACCAAGGTAGGTATACCACCGAGTCCGGGACCATTAGCGCGTCTCAAATATACATTTATCTCTTTTCTATACTGGACCAAACCAAAGCTATGCCCTTCGCACGACAGAGATGTTCACGTTTTTCCTTGCCGCACCATTTAGGCCTCGTTTCGCACTTAACGTGTTAATGACCATGGTACACCAGTGTGCCGCGGTACATACTTTGCGGAACACTGCAGTAATTCACACTTGGTTAAAACGCACGAATGTATACGAAAATCCATTCATGTCTATCGATGATCAAAATAAGAAAACACGTCCTCTTAACCGATTACGCAGCATCAAAAGGAAAGGTCATAAATTGCCTCCTTTGTGTCGAGAATGGCAATCTGCTGAATCGTTTATGACAAATATGATGTCGTTTGATCTCAACAGGGATTCTTAACAAGCTTTATGTATGATATGAACGTGGTTCGTCTGATAATGTATAAAGTATCGTTGGAATTTATTGAAACAGTTTCATTGTATTACGGAAACTTCTGCTTAGCGGTTTTGAAGGGAAATTCTCCTATTAACGTAAATGCCAGTGTTTTGTTTTCTATCGTATAGAAATACTAGTAGCGCCTCACCGTTTCACCTGCATAAGTTTCCCGTGGGAATATCGGGATAAAAACTATGGTATGTCCTTTCCCGAGACTCAAACTATCTCTATACCAAAATTTCATCTAAATCAGTTCAGCGATTTAAGCGTGAAGAGGTAACAGACAGACACACTTTCACATTTATAATGTTAGTATGGATGGATAGATTAGATAGTAGTAGAGAGAGAGAGTAGTAGTAGAGTATATAGTATTAATAGCGCTTCTTAAACTCAATTTCTTTGAGTTTATCACCCATGTAAAACGATTCCCTGAAATAATTATCTAACTGAGCAAGGTAGGTAAAAAAATGGTGGCGTCTTAGTTTTTTTTTCGTTTTCAATAGAAGACAATATCTATTAGAACAAATAAAGAAAGAAAGAATAACTCTTATTTGGATATCGTTTCTGAAACACAAAAACAAACAACAAAATAAAAAGTAAAAATAACGTTTTAACTACAATATTATAGTGTGTCAAAAATGTTTATTTGAACACAGTTCGTGAAACACAAAATTAACAAAATAAAAATAATAATGTTTCAGGCAACAATAGTGTGTGCCTCACGGCTGCGCCAAAAGGTTAATTCCAGCATTAATGCCAGACAGATGCTCTTTGACGCTGGTTTTGTAATGAACCTTTAGGGACAAGTAACGGGGAGTAGGTACATACAGTTTCAACTATAACGTCTTAACATGAGAAGTATCACCAATTAGCAGAAGTATCACCAATTTAAAGCTTCTCTACTTGGTTGCAAGAGTTCTCTCTATTCCTCTCTCGCTCTTTTCCCACACTGAAAAAATGCACTCCAATCAAGTGACTTTTTAGCTTGATTGACGATATCTTGTTTAGATTAATCAAAATCTTAGTTAAGTTGATCATCACGACATGATTGCAGCAATACTAGTTCAAATGATTAAACGCTCAAACAAGTTTCTTGATTACTCTTAACATGACATCATTGTAGAAGAGTTAAAACAACAAAGTAAGTTAGTTGTGTCAATCAAGCATTTTGATTACTTCAATAAAGATCATTGAAACTTTATTATGTTGATTTGACTTGATAGCATCTATCATTGTAATTAATTGTATTAATCATACAACTTCATCAAATCTTGCGCTAAATGTTTGCGCTAAATAAGTTCCTTGGTTGTTGGTCGTTTAGTCCACTCTCGTCCCCTCGACCCCTAAAAAAATATTTGTTCATTTGTTTCCTCTCACCCCCTAAACATAGTTCACACTCGACCCCCAGGGGGCGAGATTGAATTTTCATACAAAGGACAGGCATACCTCGTCCACTTTCAACCCCTAGTTCGGTAAGTACCTAAAATTTATATTTTGGTACAGTAAGGTACAGAAAGATAAATAAACGAGCAATATTAGAGAATACTTATAGTAGAATTCTTCATTACCCGACTGCGCCAGAAGGAAGGTATGTTTTTCGAGTGTATGTTCTTTGGCACGCTCTGTAGCCTAAACGGCTTGATCGATTTCAGCTTGAGAGGTGCCGTTAGATTCTTCTTAATTGTGAAAGTGACACTGAGTATATCAAAATTGAAAAAAAAAAATGGTCGATTTTCAGCGCCATATTAGGTCTTAAAAAAAAAAATTTTCTTATTACCTATCGAGTGGGGTATCAAAATAAAGAGTTTCATAAATAGCTTGCAAGAATTTATGCAACTTTAATGTTTACATGTAATTTGGAATGAAAAATGCAAAAATAATAAAAATAAAAAATATTCAACGTTATAAAAATAAACTAAAAAGCTGGAAATACAAAAAGTAATAAAAAAAATAAAAAACCCGACTGCGGTTAAAAATTTAAGCTAAAAAGCAAAAAGTAAAATAGTTTTTTTAATTACTTTTTTTATAATCTGCAATAAGTCTTTACTTTTACCATACAAGTATACAATCTTAATAAATAAACGGACTTAATTTTTCTAAACAAAGACTAACTGGTATTTCTTTATTAACAAACTTATTCAGAATATAACTGATGCGTTTGTCGTTGTCAATATCGTCTGATCTTCGTTTAGATTGTGTTGAAGATATCATCTTAACAACTTTTTGATGATTGGAATCATCTTCTATAATTTTCAAAAATTGTATAATGTTGGTGGTTTTTGCTAATTTTCTATTTAGCATAGCATGCCAACCTTCCAGTTTATTAGTGTTGCGATGTCGTTCACCATAACAACACCATTTATTTTTCATAAGTCGGTTTTCAAACCACTGTTGTACGAAATAATCATTAAATTCTTTCACACACTGTTCATCTGGGCTGTCTTCCATGATATAAAGAAATCCATTATCTATTTCTTCTTGAGGAAGATGTGCCAAAACTGTACAAGTACATAAAGCTACATGTTTCCGCGTAATTTTTTTTTTTTTTGTTAAATTTAAAGCATTCGCTTTTCTCCAAACAGCCCTGTTGAAATGATAAAAATAACCACTAATCGCTTGATAGCTACTGAAAAGTATTATAAAAGGGTATTTTAGTTAAATAGTATGCAACTATAGGGTAGACTGATGATTTATCATCGTAACTGTACTTTGGGGGTCGAGAGGAAACTAAAACTTGGCTGGAAAATAAAATCCACTCTCGACCCTTAGGGGTCGAGAGTAAACTATAGTTAGGGGTCCAGTGGACACATTAATTATTAGGGGGCGAGGGGTCGAGAGTGGACTAAACGTGTTTATCAAACACATCATACAAACACTGGTTCACTGATAAAAGTAGTAGCTGTGATCATTGTGCTTGATAGGCTCAAATGCAAAAAGTTACTTAGTCAATCTAAACAAAACCTTGATTGAGGCAACTATTTTTTTTTTCAGTGTATCTTTATTCTCTAGTCCTAACATTATAAAGTCGGAAAACTACCAATAAAGTGTCACTGAGCGTACTACCACAGAAAAAGGACACTCCCTTCCCCGCGCTCATATCAGATACCACACCTCACCCCGCAGTTCGAGGTATTCGTCGCCGACTCTTTAGCAAGGGCGCTCGCAAACCGCAGCGCTGTACTGCTGACACGAACGAACACACAATTTTGCGATTTAAGTTTTATTTGAGTTCTAATCACGATGGTTGGATATTGTGATGCTTTTCCGAATTCATATTTACATAAACTGTTTGTAAGATTTCGCATTTTTAATACAATGCGATTTAATAACCGATTATTTAGAGATAAGTCATTTAAACAATAATATTTTAGTGTTTTTATTTCATTACGAACCCAACTATATAAATAAACAATTAAACTACAAGGTCACTTCATAATGCACACGTTCGGGCAGTGCCGTCGTAGTTCGCTTTCCGCGCCATTTTTTACGCTACGCACGACAGCCAACCCTACTAGATTTCACGCACACATTTGCACGTATACAAACGTCAATTGCTTATGTAGTAGTAATAGGTAATTATTTTGTGAGCGTTGTATGGAGTGTCCGGGGTGTGGTACTACACAACTGACTATAATGCAGTGATTTATTAAACGAGTAGCAATCTCAGTATCACGATCCAAAACGGAACTTCATTGATCACTTTGTGAAGTCAAGAGTTCTCTGAGCAAAGTAATGTTTGCTATCAAATTCATTGAAGGATTCGATACCGTCTACGAGTCGTGAGATTAGTTGGGAGATTTTCGCATGGTCAGATAGATAGATAGGTTAAGGTAGTAACCAGGGTCGTCGGATATTGATGAAGTATAATAAGAAACCGATGGGTGTTTTCGAATAAAATAAAATTAAATTAATAGAAAACAAACAGTTAATTTGTCAAATTAAATTTCATTCGAAAATATCAATCGGTTTCTAACTAAACTTCAACTATATCTGACGACACGGGTTACTTATCTTTATTGGTGACTGTACATCGTTTATTTGGTGCATATAAACGAAAGCACAAAATAAAAATCTCGATTAAATAATAACTAATTACATGAATGTTGGGAAATAGCTAAAAGTGCCAATAAGGAATTTCAAATTCCGTATTCCTAATTCAATACACTTATGGTCCTTCAGTTCAAAAGCCGCTTACGCCTTTTTAAGTTTCAATCCTGTAACATTCTCATCACTAATCTGAAGAAGAATGTAGCAAGCGACAATTTCAAACAAAGGTCAATTTGGGGTGTGTTAAAGCGATAGTCATTTAAGTGTCTATTAGGGCAAGCAAAGACGAATGACAAGTATTTGTGAATGAATGCTAAATAGGTAAAGACAGATAGAACTATTCGCCCCTCATTTCTGAGTTAGATCTAAGGGCTAGACATGCTATATTGACACCCAAAATTTAACTTTGACGAGAATTCTCCTTTAATTAAAACCTTCACAATCAAAGAGACATTAAAACTATTTGATTGTGAAAGTTTTAATTAAAGGAGAATTCTCGTAAAAGTAAAATTTGACTTAGTACAAACGGGCGTCTTTAGGGGCATGTGAAATGTTTTATATTCTGTCCCCCTTACTAATGAATTTATATCATATGAATTTAAATTACTGACGACTGAAAGAGAGAAATCGGTGTGTAACTATTCATCTGATTTAATACGTTTATTAGTAAGGGGTTAGTATAGATAGTTAAATACTTATAATCCATAATTGTTGGAAAAAGTGATGAAATATAAAGTTGAACTTAAAACCTACCTACCTAGTACCTACTACCTAAATAGAAATGAATATGTTACTAAATTCCCTTTAGTAAAAGATTACGTAACAATAAATTTATAAGTTCATAGTCCGTCGATTTATAAGACACTAGCTGCGCCCCGCGGTTTCACCCGCGTAAATGTCGATCCCGAGGGAATATCGGGATAAAAACTATCCTATGTCCTTTCCCGGGATTCAAACTATCTCTATACCAAATTTCATCGAAATCGGTCCAGCCGTTTTCATGTTATGTCGTGACAACGGAAAACGGGTTTCATTTTTATATACAGTGGACCCCCGGTAATCCGACAAACATTTTGCAGGGCAGTGTCGGACTATCGAATTTGTCGGATTATAGAGTATTGCCTAAGACCCCCTATAGTCCGGAAATGTTTACAAAAGAGTACCTTGTAATCCGACAAATTACAGACCCAATGATAAGATTCCATATAATAATAATAATAATAATAAATTTATTTGACATAAAAAGGTACACAGATACAGAGTGAAACTTAATTTGAGCGTGCGAATAGCATGGTACAAAATAAATGATCAATGACCCCCATGCTAGGCAAAGCCTGTGTTACAGGGGTCATCCATCCGTCCATTCTGGATATTATAATAATTACATACAAATTAGTAATGTGCACCTTTGTAAAAAAGAAAAACAAAATAAACTAGACTATTACAATTAAATTTGAAGATAAGAAACGGGAACAAAAGGGTAAATAAAGTTTCAATGGATTAATAACAAGGAAAATACGTGCCGGATGTGTGTGTTAGAGTGAGTGTAGCTGTGTATGTGTAAGTGTAGAAGTATGAGTAAGTGTAGGTGTGTCTGTGTGAGTGAGTGCCTGATTTGTTTTGTTTAAGTTATGGTTTGAGCAATTCTTCCGTGCCGTCATAGTTTAGGGTTAGCAAATATTCTTTTACTTTTTGTTTACAGTGGAATTTGTTCAAAGAATGAATGCTTAATGTGTTGTGGAGTTTATTATATAATTAAGTGCTTAAATAACGGTTATGCCGCCTTGCAAAGGTGGTATTTGTACAAACTTTGGGACAAACGGGTTTGGGTCTTCTTCTGAGCGTAGGGCTTTTACATCTACTGTAAGGGGTAATTTTATGTGTGCGTGTGATCACACGAAGCATAAACATTTGACGGACTGTCAGCACCTTAAAATCCGAATAAACTTTCTCAGTCGGGTACCTAAATGGTTTGCTTAACAGGACTTTGATTACTGCCCGTTGGGCTCTTTCAGCTGGTATGAGTATTGTTTTGGCTGCACCACCCCACACACCGATACAGTAACTTAGTATTGATTCACATAGAGCGGTGTAAACCATTTTTAGGATATCCTTATGGGCGGACGTTCTCAACTTTTTGAAAAGATAAATGAGTTTTCTAGTGCGGGCAGACAGAGATTCAATGTGGGTCTTCCAGCTTAGACAGGAATCAAGGTAAAGGCCGAGATACTTTATAGAAGAGGCTCTCGTCACAGTCTGGCATGAACAGGGATTGTTGCGGTTATAAATTACACAACACAATAGAGAGCTTACGGTTTATTATAAAATTAATGTCATGAATGCTATAGAACTTACAAAAAATTGTCAATACATAATAAATAATGGACCATGTCGGATTACAGGGGGTGCCGGATTAGACAGGGGCCGGATTACCGGGGGTCCACTGTATATAGATTATCACGTCAAAAAAAATTCAAGGGCTACCTCGCGCATCTCCCTTAAAACAAACGACGACGGTTGTAATCCTAAAATTGGGTTTGGCCAAGAACAACATTATAAGTAGGTAAGTAGGTACATCTTTTTACTAGCTCTTATGTTTACTGCACTATCAAAATCTTCCAACTATTGTTTAAATTTTTCACAAAATCTAAGTCTGTTGTTTACACACGTTACAGTAATAAAATTAGTTACATGAGCCTAGTTGAGAGCTGAGTTGAGCATCAAAGAGATAAGCGAGATAAACTGTAGCTGTCATCTACCATACGAGTTTGTTTCTATAGAGTTCCGTATATATGTTTGGCCAGCACATTAAGCAACTACAACTTTAATAGATTTTCAACTTTATCGCCAAATTGTAAGGTTCAAAGTTGATTGGAAAAATAATTTGACAGTTTCGGGTAGCTTGATGTGCTGGCGTTTGTACTTAAACCATATTGTGTTTCCTTTGTTTCTTCATTATCAGTCCGTAGATTTGTTGTGAGATACAAATTCTATTTACGTAAACTCAAACCTTCTTCTCATGCGGATAAGCAGCTAACGAACGCTACCTGCTACAATCCTTACTTACATACTCCTTTTTCGTCGTTTACGTTTACACATATGGTCATAGGAACTCGTTGGATGCGAGAAGCACAAAACCGGTGGAAGTGGAGGTGCTTGGGGAGGCCTATGTCCAGCAGTGGACGTCTTTCGGCTGAAATGATGATGATGATGATGATATGGTCATACACAGGGCCGTCTTTACCCGAGGGTGCAAGGGGTGCGTGGCACCCGGGCGTGGGGCCCTTTCTGAAAACATCATTAACAAGGTCACCATACTTAATTATACCTATGTCCTTCAAGGTCGTTCCCTTTCCCTGGGCGCGGTGCATTCGCGTGCAATACATAACCTACCTAACGTGACCATTCGTCCTTTAGGCGGTACAGTCCTGTTTTCAGGCTGTCTGTCCCGTTATCCCGGGACCACCAGAGAAAAAATGCCCAAATGATAATCAAATAATGGGAGCAAATAATATTTATTCAATTCAATTTATTTATGAACAATTTACATTTTATCTGAATATCAAATAACATAAGAATATCAAAGATAAGACAGCACAAAATATAAAACATAAGTAGTCGATAAAATTTAATAACAAAGACTACTATCGACAAATCACACTAATCACACTAATATTATAAAGGCGAAAGTTTGTGAGTGTGTGTGTGTGTGTTTATATGTTTGTTACCTCTTCACGCCTAAACTACTGAACCGATTTAGATGAAATTTGGTATAGAAATAGCTTGAGTCCCGGAAAAGGACATAGGGTACTTTTTATCCCGATATTCCCACAGGATCGAGACTTATGCGGGTAAAACCGCGGGGCGCAGCTAGTCATGTGATAAGCTCCATTCCCACTTATAAACTAGACCCAACATTTCAAATACAAAACAAATGCGTCTTCAATCGCAATGTAGGTAATGTTAAAATAACATATTTACTTAGCTAATATATTATTTTTCATGTCCTTTTCTCTTTTTAATAAACACCTAGTTTTTTTTTGTTTAATTTCTCAAGCGTCCCGCTATGACGAAAAAAAATGGTCACGTTATGCATACCGCTCCCGCTCGCAGCCAAACTCTTCACCGGGCAGCGGGATGCTCGCTTGAAACGCGCCGTCATCGTCAGCGCGACGTGTGACGGCTCGCGGGCAGGGCGCTGCCACTGTCCACTATTCTGTATTGCCATCGTAAAAGTTTCCTTAATGCAGTTGATTTAAAATCCTAACTTGAATGACTGGTTATTTGCTCTTTCGGAGCGGTGCTGTTATATTGAGTGATAATCTTTAGCCTCCCTAAGCGTCGCCACATCGACCGTTTCCGTACTTTTCGTATCTAACGGATTCCTGCGGCCTTCATAAGGTCACTGGTCTACCTTGTAGGAGGCCTTCCAACGCTACGCCTTACGGTATGGAACGGTCCTTTTACTACTTTACTGAATCCTAAAACTAAATAACAAATCTGCTGTTAACTATTACTATAATAACAAAAAAAAAACGCCTGAACGTGCAATGTTTACCTCTCTTTGTTTATTTACGTTGAAAGAACTTTGATCGAGAATGTTTCGATCGAGCCATGTGATGGTCATTAAATTTTCATTGTTTTTTTCTATAGACGTTTGGGTTTTGGGGCCACTGAGTCAATCAGGGGTTAAAAGTTTTATAATATCTGACAAGAATAGTGTAGAATATTTTATCTACACCCATGCTATAAATCCTCTATAAAAGTTTCTGAAACAGTTAGCTTATTGCCAACATTAAAACAACCAGTGTCATAGTAACCATAATATCATCCAAACGAGTGTTATTATTTTGTACTAAACATTATGCAACTCGTTTTCAAAAAAAGAACCTTGTCATGCACGTGCGTTTCATTACCACAGCGCAGTAATTTAAAGAAGGAACTTATAGGTTATTCGAATTCACGTCGTATCCCGCCGGCCGCCATTTTTGTTCCATATTAGCATTGCAAAAAACTGTTTCAGAACCTTTTAGAGAGGACTCATATCATGGGTGTAGATAAAGTCTTGTATGCAACTGTACATAATTAGGTAAGTATTAAAACAGTTGCATAAATATCTATTACAGGATGATAGTACGGTAGGCCATATATCAGTATAATATTGCCTGCTCATCATCATCACTTCAGCCGAAAGACGTCCACTGCTGGACATAGGCCATGTCATTTAATTGTGTTGTGTAAAGTATTATGCTCTCACACTAACACCATTTGCCTTCAGTTAAACTTAAAAAAAAAACCTTATATAATGTTACACAAGTATTTGATTCTAATATCGATACACTTTGCTGAGGGGCTTGTGGCTAAGTAATATCAGCCGCACGGGTCGATCGATCAGGTTAAACTACGCTTGCCGCGGTTGGTCCGTGGATGGGTGACCATCTTTACATACCAAGATCCCTGAATGCTTCGGAAAGCACGATCCCGGCTGTCATTTGTGGATCTTTGACAGTCGTTACGGGTCGTCAGAAGCCCGAAAATCTGACAACCAGTCTTACCAAGGGGTATTACCCAGTAACTGGGTTGTGGAGGTCTGATAGGCAGTCGCTCCATGTAAAATACTGGTATTCAGCTGCATCCGGTTAGACTGGAAGCTGAACCCAACATAGTTGGGAAAAAGCCCTCCTGATCAGAAGGTCTAAGTAGCAAAATGTAGACGTTCTGCTATACAGACCATTTGATAGTTGGACGTTTTGCTACATGGACATTTTGCTAATTAGACTTACTGCTCATTAGACATTTCGCGCTGTTGGACATTTTGCTACTTAGACCTTCTGATCAGGAGGGGGAAAAAGTTAGGCAGATGATGATCGATACACTTTGCTAAAGAAATCATCATTTCATTTCAGTCGAAAGATGTCCACTGCCCGACATATACCTCCTTCAAGCACCACCACCCCGACAGGTTCCGTGCTTGTCGCATCCATGTCGCTACTACTAAACGGATATCTATTAAACTTTACAATAATATAGCTTATACAGGGTGTTACGGAAAGGGTATATCAATACAAACGGGTTGAAGAGTGTAAGGGGGCTGGTCTAGAATCTCTGTACAAAATTTCAGCTCAAAAGCAGTAACTTTGAAAATGCTTAATATTTTTTTATTTCGATAGTTTATTAAATTGAAATCATAACAAACGTGTCACCGCACTACGAGGGTCATTATCCATTATCTGTAGTGTGTCTGTGCGCCTAGTACACGCACATCACGCCGCCGCGCGCCAGTGCAGCGCCGTGATGTCGAAATAAAAAAATATTAAGCATTTTCAAAGTTAATGCTTTTGAGCTGAAATTTTGTACAGAGATTCTAGACCAGATACACTCTTCGACCCGTTTGTATTGATATACCCTTTCCGTAACACCCTGTACATCAGTATAATAGGTACATAGGATACTTTTTATCCCGAAATTCCCACGGGATCGATACATATGCGGGTGAAACCGCGGGGCGCTGCTAGTACTCGTGCGAAAATGCTCTGTATTTTCTCGTTATTTCAGATTACGAAAAATACAGAGCAATTTCGTACGAAATTGAAAATGTATAAAGAAAGAAAATACATTTATTTAGCACAGACTAAAAGACACACAGTATAATCAGATACTTAAAAAAAAAAAAAAAAAGTAAAGATCTAATAAAAAGCGTAAAGGCCGATGTAAGTACTATGAATTTCTCTAATCGAAATGTATAAACACCAATATATTTTTCCAATAAGTAGTTCTGATTTGGTTCCCTAAAGCAAAAGTAGTTCAAGTACTATCATAATTTGTGCCAGACGTTACATAGACACGTCTCGTAAGTCACGTAAGTCCAGTCGTGCATTGCTTTTCAGAATAGGTAGGCACAAGGCCGGGTCTAGTCTAGGCAAACGCGGTCACTAATCAAAAAAAAAAGAGAGGTCAAAATTGTGGTTATTTGAGTAGGCATGCCTACTTAAAGGTGATAAATTGCGAAGGTCGAACGTCATGGTATTACGCGTGAGATGTATGTATTTTTAATTTTGTCGTATGTAACTTGAACGAGTAAAGACCAATGAGAATGTGCGAATAGTACGGGAGCCGAGTAGGCCGACTGGCGACTGCCTACTGCCGCGCGTGTTTGTATGAAGATTTTGTTTTTTGTTAGGTATGATAATTTTGTGAGTTTCTTAATTGCGAGGCACACTAAAATATAATTGACAGGCTTATGTTGATATATCGAGGTAGGCACTGCTTATATGCCTATATGCAATGCACGCCACTGCGTAAGTCTGAAGCACCCGTCATTACCTACATAAGTGTGTATATCATTTAATAATATAACATACACATTGGCCGAAAGCCGAAAGTTGGACAACCAGTCTTAGTCTTTGGAGGTCAGATAGGCAGTCGCTCCATGTAAAATACTGGTATTCAACTGCATTCGGTTAGACTGGAAGCCGACTCCAACATAGTTCAGAAAAGGCTTGGCAGATGATGATGATGATGAACCCTGAAGGGTTAGCCAGAGGTGTACTTTTATTACAGGGTTCACATTTCGCCAGTTATGTTTAATCCCATGGAATAGAGGGTAGGCCATCAACCGGGCAAAAATCCAGAATCCAAGCGGTTACCGAGAAATTTCATATAGTAAAATAATTCTACTTATGTACCTACTTACGTACATTAATTTCTATCTCAAACTCCACCGAGGCTCGTCATAAGACTAAACATACACTATTCTCACATTTTGCTATGATATTTTCTATCCTGCTTCTCGAGAAGTTCTCTTCATTATTTCCCTTGGGGATTGTGCAGCGTCGCCGTTAGCGTAACTTGTAGGTGTTCCCATACGGGACGGCGCCATTTTACTGTCATGGCTGAAGATTAGAGCCTTTAGATCTTTGCATTGGAACTTACATAATATACTAGCAGCGCCCCGCAGTTTCACCCGCGTAAGTTTCTATCCTGTGGGAATATCGGGATAAGAACTATCCTATGTCCTTTCCCGGGACTCAAACTATCAGTTCAGTGGTTCAAGCGTGAAAGGTAATAACATACAGACAGACAGACAGTTACTTTCGAATTTATAATATTAGTATGGATTATACAGGATAAATTTTTCACCAGTGCGCAAAATGTAACCATGAATTCAGCACATTATAGACCTAGAGCAGAAATTTTTCACCGGTTATAAAAAAAAATTGCTGTTTCATAGAAAAGTGCAATACCTACGTGGTCAAAATCTATTGCACACCCAGTTTTTTTTTTAAACTGACTAAAAATTTCAATGCTGGCGTTCACGCACTGGTTAAAAAAATTGATCCTGTATTTTGTATTTGCATTCTTAATGTTGATGTATTTATTTCAGTCAGGTTATTACGACATTATACATATGATTTATAGGAACGTTCATAATAAGATCTAGGCAAAAACATAATAATGTACGATATTACATCATCATTTTTTATGGAACATCGGGATTTTTGAAGAACTGTAATAATTCAAAAACATTGGAAACATTGAAATGTTAATACATGAATTATAGGGAATAATTATGTGATAATTATAGGAAAATTATGAGAGCGATTTTCAGTTTGATCAAGACAATCGAAGACTACGTAGGTAGTAATGAAAACTCATAATTTTGCACAAGCATGTTTGTCTAATATTATGTCTTCTACACCGTCAATATATAATTTATAAAGAAGTCGGGATTGAAAAATAAAACAGTGGCTAAGTTATACAGCCGCGCGGGTCGATCGATCAGGTTAAGCTACGCTTGCTGCGGTTGGTCCGTGGATGGGTGACCATCTTTACATAACAAGACCCCTCTTTTCCTCGGAAAGCGCGCTAAGCCGTTGGTCCCGGGTGTCAATCGTGGATCTTTGACAGTCGTTACGGGTCGTCAGAAGCCCGAAAGTCTGACAACCAGTCTTACCAAGGGGTATATTAATTGGGAATACGAAACGTCGATCTCGTAAAAATTTTTGTGATAATTTCGGTCTGAGCTGCAACTGTCCCCCCCATCACACACTTAGGGGCAGACTTGAGGTAAGACAAAGGCAATAGTTTCTACAAATACCTATTTTCAAATTTCGTCGCAGGGCCCGTCCCCTCTTCCGATTCACGAATGTGTCTCGATATACAGGATGAAATTGAAAACATGCGACAAATCGAAATGGGAGATTGTACTCATCATTATGAACAACTTTTACTATGAGACCGAACCTGAAATCGCGAAAAAAAAAATCAGCTGCTCCCTACATTTTGACGAGTTATGCGAACATAAATGTAGGGAACAGCTGATTTTTTCTCGCGATTTCAGGTTTAGTCCCATAGTAAAAGTTGTTCATAATGAATGGTCAACCAATATCCCCGGACCGACCGCGGCAAGCGTACCTAACTTAATCTTCGACCGACCCGTGCGACTGTTACCCATCATTTAACCACGAGCAAATCTCAACTCGACCTATTTGAAAAATATGATATGTGATTGGAAGATGGGTGTAAAGTTTTAAGGCGAAGATAGTATAGACAATTCAGAACCATTTAAACCATGGTTGTCTTAGACGAAGTCTTACCAATTTTTTTTTACCTAATCGAAAACATAGTGAGGAAACCGGCATGTCCTAGAACCAAAATTTTGAAGACATGTGACATCCACCAACCCGTACTGTCACCGCGTGGTGGATTACGGCTCACTCCCTCTCACTGAGAGGAGGCCTGTGTTCCAGCAGTGGGAACATTATAGGCTGATTATGATGAACACTTCAACATGATAGGGGTAGGGACCTGTGTAACGCACATAAAATGACAATTGATCATAATGTAATTTTGACAGTTCAGCCACGTTCATTACGGTATTCACGTTGTTGAGCAGACGCATTTTTCAAACCTATGCAGCAATGGATTGGGAAATTCCTTCAATTGAGACGGAAGACAATCCGTGGCACCGACTCAAAATTACTTATATTAATTTAATACTTATATTAATTTAGTAGTAGTAAAAGCTTAGTTAGACTATAAGGTTTATTTTTATTTTTTGCTTTCCAGTTTCTTTCATCGTTGGTTAAATTTTTTGTTAAAATATTTTTTTTTTCATTCAATTCAGAGTTTACTTACACTACGGCCATTTTGTTTTATATTTTTAAGCCAAAATTGCATAAGAACGCATTCGGTGGTCATGGTCATACTTGTATCATTTATTTCGAAAATCGAACAAAGACTGACGGGAATGTGTGGTTCAAAATGTGGGTATTATTCCCACATCTCGTCGAAATTCGAACGATTGAGACATTTAAATTCTCAATTAGGTAAATTACTTTTAAAACAAATGAGTTCGCTTGCGAATCTTGTGTGGTCACAACTTGAGTGGGGTTCGAATTAAAGATCCACGAATCTTAGGGAAAATCCACGAATGACAGCCGGGACCAACGGCTTAACGTGCTTTCCGAGGCATGGAAGAGTCTCGGTATGTAAAGATGGTCACCCATCCACAGACCAACCGCGGCAAGCGTAGCTTAACCTGATCGATCGACCTGTGCGGCTGTTATTATTTAGCCTCGGGCCCCTCAAAAAGTACTACAATAGTAATGACTGAAATACATTTTCAATTTTTTGTCAGAGTTTCACGGTTACTCTGCACTGTTAAAAAACGATTTCACCGTTATTTCAATACGGTAATTTTATTTTGCAAAAACAAAACGAATAAAATGAAATCGGTTTATTATAAAAATACGTTTCTTTTGGTTTTATTCTACTTGATTCGGACTGAATCGGTAGTTACGAACGAGTTCGCCAATCGTAAAACAATCAAATTACCTACTTGCATCTCACTGAAATTATAAATGTTAAAACAACAAAATACTGTCATTTCATTTGAAATGGCTGATTAATACCTAGTGTGAATAGTTAGTTGTGTAATAATTAAATTTTATAATAATATCACACTAATATTATAAAGGCGAAAGTTTGTGAGTGTGCGTGTGTGTGTGTTTAAATGTTTGTTACTTCTTCACGCTCAAACGGCTGGACTAATTTTGATAAAATTTTGTATGGAGGTAGCTGACACCCTGGATTAACATATAGGTTACTTTTTATCCCAATATTCCCACGGAATCGAAACTTATGCGGGTGAAACCGCGGGGCGCAGCTAGTAGGTAATAAAGAAAAGAGAACAAAAGTAAATATATGTAACGAAACGTGCTTTTTATAAAAAGTTCTCCAAATGAAATTCACACTTAATGGTTGCTCCTAAAATATTATTCTTTCATACATAGTGAATTTATATAACGTAACTATGTGTCCACACAATTCTGAAGAATTAATTTTGCATATATATTTATTTAGGACACAACATGTCTACATACAGGCAGTGGGCAGGGCACATTGCTCGCAGAACAGATGGCCGATGCGGCCGAAAGGTTCTGGAGTGACGACCGGCCGCGTACCAGAAGACGTAGCGGTGGAAGACCGGGCACAAGGTGAACCGATGACCTTGTGGAGGCCACAGGAGTCCACTGGATGCGACATAGAACCGGTCGAAGTGGCGGTGCTTGGGTTAGGCCTATGGCTAGCAGTGGACGTCTTTCGGCTGAAATGAAACGATGGTGTCTTTAGCAAGAATTGTAACATTATTAGAATTTATTTTTGAAAAGTTTAAGTAATTGCAAATAGTGTTATTATGAGGGCATCATACTTCACTTTACTTTATCCTATTAAAATAACACGGTCCATTTGATTAATTCATTTTTAAGAAGGAGATCGGTTACGAGCTTTTGTGCTCAGCTAACATAACATTATTTTCCAGAGCGTATTAACACTGAAGCTCAAAACTAGCGCATCAATCATGTAATGTCGGGGACATTAATTGTTAAACAAATTGACTCTCTCTCTCTTTTTCAGCCTTTCGCCAACCAGTGCTGAGTGTTGTCGCGCCACTCTTCTCTCAACAAATTGACTAACAACTTAAATTGTCCGTATACGTGACAACAGTCTGACGCAACTGTCTAATAAAAAAAGAAACTATGAAACGTGTACTTAACATAATGGCGGCTATCGCTGTCTCGCTTTAACATCTGCAGACTGTGCATAGTCTGTGTCATTTTTGTTATGTTGGTATTCAGTTTTAGTACAAGTTTCATACAAGCGACGTTTTTCATCTTTTTCTATGGGACTCCCGTCTCTTCTTACAAATAATGAACATTACTATGCGTGACAACTGTCACTCTTTGACAGTTATATGAAATGAAAAATTGTCGTAGGATGTCAAGTTCCCTGACTGTACCTAAAGGGGATTTCCATCTATATCCAATAAACTACCCCTTTATTTTCTTTACCCCGTCACCAAATAGAAAATAATGATCGCGACGATCGTGTATTCGCGATCATCATTATTCACTCATTTGTTCGGTAAAAGCCGAACGTCACACATTCTTAGACGTAGGAGTAGGATACCCATGACCAACTAGTTTAGGTGAAAGTGAGGAAAGAGTGAGTGCACCTGTGTCTGCGCACACACTTGTGCACTATCTCCCGCGTAGTCTCTCCAAAAATTGTAAGTGCTGACTCAAATATACAGCACATAGAACAAATTAATTACTGTGGCCAGCGCTTTCCACCCCCTTTCCCCTCCTCTAAGTAAATCCAAAACTTTTCCAATTCTGTAAGTTATATATTAACAACTATCCTCTTCTGTGAACTATAAAATTATTAATTAACGCTTAATGGAATCGCTTCCCAATAATTAAATTAATAACGCCAAAATATATTTTAAAGGTACACGTATCAAACCGGAAAGGGATTGGCACCGTATCGCCTTTCGCGTTGCCGTCAAACAGGCGGCAACCTAACGTATGCACGTAACCAAAGCGGATCAGAAGCTCCGATTCGTCGACTCGGCTATGGTTAGGCGACGCGACGCCACGCTTACGGCTCGCCGACCGCTATTTGATGGTGCAGTAGGCAGGCCGGAGGGGTGAGAGGGGCAAGGCTGCACGAAGAGACGTAAGCTCGGGTACGGAGAGACGTAAGCGCGGGGACGACGAGCCGTAACGCACCGCACCGCAGTTTGTGAGCTTGTCCCGAGGCGAGGCGATTACGTTACGATACCGATTAGTGTGCGTTGCAGTAGGGAGTTTCATACAAAGAATACTGAACGGCTCGAGTTGATACGGTGCCGATCCCTTTCCGGTTTGATACGTGTGCTACGACCTTAAAACGCAACTCCACCCAACGCGATGAATGTTTCATATAGTTTGATACTCGATATAATGAAACCACTAATTATAAATGGGCTTTTAAGAGATACAATAATTTTATCGCCGGTCCGATGAGCTGTTTGTAACCTTTTGTACCTGTCTGCGCTAATTAAAATATTGACACCTAAAATTGGTGTTAATTATTCATACCTCGACACCTTTTATGATCTAGTTTAGCTAAGTTTGTTGCCGGTTTGCGTCATACAGTTTTTTGTGTGGCATTTTATTTGATCATAAACTTATAAAATGTGGATATGAGTAGTGATGTGCCTGGTGGCAATATTGCCATTGCCGGCAATATTCCCAATGTTGCCACTGCCGGTAAAATACCAATATTGCCAGCAACATTGGCAATATTGCCAATGTTGCCGGTCAAATAATACCAACATATTTTATTACTAGCTGCTGCCCGCGACGTCGTCTGCCTGAAGGCTCTACAGCACCAAAAATACCTCAGATGCCAGTGTCGTTATAGCATTATAAGTAAACAACTTTTAAAATAGCATTAAAATATAAGTTTTTTTTTGCAAGCGAAGCAAGTGAAAAGAGTTATATGGGAGTCCTGCTGAGTTCAGTGTGGTGTGGGGGATGTGACTGAAGGAAATAGAGAAAACAATGCAGGAATACATTCCAGGACACAAAAGAGTAAAAATACGTACAAAGGCATCATACCTTAAAACACTTCCCTATAAACAACGTTGGTAGTTATGCTGCCAGGAGCCAAAATGTAAAGAGAGTCAGGACTGGTGATGCGGGAGCAAGCGACGTACAGTTGTCCGTGTGAGAAGCAACTCGTCCTGAGGTTGACACCCGCTGCCCTCAGTGTCTGCCTCTATTGATGGTTATCGCGAAGCAAACACTCACGGGGAACTGTACACGCTTGAACTGGAACGGGAAGATATGAGGTATGAGGGGAATGCGTGGTATAAATACTGCCTCGCCAACGCCACAACCCGTAAGAATTTCCGCCTCAATGGTGTGTCTGTAGAGCGAAATGACTTTAGGGTGGGTCCCGTTACACAACTTCAGAGGAGATAGGTTCCGAAGAAGCATCATCGGGACACCGACCTTCAGCTTAATGGTATGCGCTGGAAGTCCACTTGCTGACAGGGAGTTCAGAAATTCCACGGGATAATGTGTGGCGTCATCTTGCTCGACAACAGTGTTTATCGAGGTGTAGACCACTTCATTCCCCTCAATTTCCGAGAGAATGCATTCGTTAATTGCTGCAGCCTGATCATTTTTGGACGTCAAAATGGCCCGCTCACACACCCAAGAATTTTGCAGGTGCAGTATACGACTGATGTCCCCGTACACACAGCAAATGAGTTCTTCTAAGCTGGATACCACTCTACCGAGAGACTCTGGAAGCACCACCTGTCCACCTCTCTCTTCTGGTAGAGTGCCTTCGCCAAGATTTAGAAGGACATTGGAGAATTCTTGAGCACGTGCATTGCCGCCGAGCCGAGCTCTCATATTAATGGTCAAGCGTAGCGTACGAACTCGTGACCACAACGAAGATAGTTTCAACGAAGCATTCACCTCGTCAGCCCTCGATCCCCGTGTCACCACGGGAAGCGTTTGCCGGAAATCGCCACTGAACAGAACAGCTGTGATACGACACATCAAATGTTCGTTCCTGCGGATGTCCTGCAGGGTTCCGTCCACGGCCTCAACTGCCTTCCTATTGGCCATCGTACACTCATCCCATACGATCAAAGAGCAATCCTTGAGCACGTGTCCCTTATCGCTGTTACGTGACACACCACAAACAGGCGTTACGGCGCTCTCTAAATCGATAGGAATTTTAAACATGGCATGTGCTGTCTTGCCACTCGGAAGCAGTGTGGCAGCGATTCCCGACGACGCTACAGCAATAGCAATTTTGCCTTGCCTGCTGACCTCTGCAAGTATGCAAGTGGTAACAAATGTTTTTCCTGTTCCACCAGACGCATTCCAAGAAAAACATTTGACCCTGGTTTTTTCCCAACGCTTTCAAGGACGGTGTCATAAATTTGTTTTTGCTCTGAAGAGAACAAAACGACATGGTCATTTCGCCCGGATCGTAATTTGTCTCAGCGTTATACTCCCGATTTACACGGTCTTGATGCGGTGATGATTGGGGAGCTGGTAACCCATATTCGATCAGTGGATTGCCGCCGATAGAAATGACCACATCTTGAAGTGAACTGAGACAGGTGTTCAGCACGCGTTCATCAGTTACTCCGACTTCGTCTCCAGTAGAAACATAACTTTTTTGTAATACTTAACACCGCATTTTTTTTAATTGTCGTCCTCAACTCTGTTTTTTGGAACTTGAATTTGTCAAAACGAACTATACGATACAACTTTTATGAAGAAAATGCACATTGCCATCTATGAATTTTAAGAATAACTAACTACTAACCTCGCCAACATGATCAAATTTAAATGATTAATTTCCAAAAAGTGTCAACATGTAACTTGATTTGATTTTTATGAAATCTCATAGATGGCGCTGCTTCAAAATTTTCTTTATACTACTAAAATTCATTAAACTATTTTTTTTCTGCCCAAGTTACTTAAATGGCGTAGTTTTTATAGTGTAAAGCTAGATAATAGCATGGCTTACTGAAAAACAACATTTAAATATGCGTCGTTAGATTACACGCTGTCACAGAATGCGTAAGAAAAATAAAGATTCACAGCTCCTCCCCCATAGGTGATAGCGTGATAATATGTAGCCTATATGTTGACCCGACCTCTTAGTAATATTCATGCAAAATTTGAAGTAAATCCATGCAGTACTTTTTGAGTTTATCCCGGACATACAGACAAACAGACAAAAATTCTAAAAACTATATTTTTGGCTTCGATATCGATTGTAGATCACGCCCCAAGTATTCTTTTAAAAAAATATTCAATGTACCGTTTTGACTTTCCTACGATTTTATTATATGTATAGATTACTGCAGGTGTAATCATCGTTTAGTTATATTTGTGTAGTATATCGATCATAAAATATTTGAAGTACGCACACGCGTGTCGTGCAAAAAGATAGGACACAATAATATGAATAAACATCAATGTATGTTGCATCTCATTCGCGCTGCACATGCACGGCACGGGGTTGGGAAAACTGGAGAACAGTATCTTGGCATCTCTTGGAGAATGCGCACGTCACTTTAACGTCCGTTCCTGACCGACCTAACACGAGTTTAGGGAAAACTGCTCCTAAACCAAAACACGCATCTAAGTCAACAGCCAAAGCCCGATGAAGAATGTGCCGACGATGTGGAATTCGACTTTGTCGACGATACATGCGATGAACCACTGATCAATTTCAGACCAGAATTAGACGAAGATCCATTGTCTGTAGATTAATTAGGAATTTAATTAGTTAATTTTACTTTATGTATAAATTATAAACAAAACGCTGTGGTTATCAATGACTGATTATTTATTATTAAGATAAAGGCTGCTATCCCACTGGCATTTTACGAGCGTTGGCGCTTCTCCAACGTCTGCTCAGCGCCAACGTTGCGCAGACGCGACGTTAACGTCGCGAGTTTCTTGCGTTTTTTTTTGGCAACATGTACAATAACGCCGTCCCGCTCTGTCTGTGTGAACGCGGGTGGTTGCCACTGAAACTCGCAACGTTAACGTCGCGTCTGCGCAACGTTGACGCTGCGCAGACGTTGGAGAAGCGCCAATGCTCGTAAAACGCCAGTGGGATAGCGGCCTTAGAAATATAAGTATTAACAAGAGCTGTGATTTTAAAACGATTATAAAAACTACTAAGTTGTTACTCTAAGCGGTGATTTACTTATTATGTAAGGACTAGCTGCGCCCCGCGGTTTCACCCGCGTAAATGTCGATCCCGTGGGAATATCGAGATAAAAACTATCCTATGTCCTTTTTCGGGACTCAAACTATCTCTATACCAAATTTCATCGAAATCGGTTCAGTGGTTTAGGCGTGAAGAAGTAACAAACATATAAACACACACACACACTTACAAACTTTCGCCTTTATAATATTAGCGTGATGTGATTACTGAAACAAGTGCATTGAAATATAAAAAAATGTTATTTTTGTGGATTATTTGTAGTTTTGATAGAGATTTGTAAAGATTTACACTTTGTTATTTCCAATTATATACTTATACTCGTTGTTTTTGTTATGTGATTTTACATGAAAAACAAGTAGGTACAACATTAAAAGAAAAGATTCGAATTTATGCCTTTTATTCAATACACAACGATCACCAATTCTTATCTTAATATGTGTTATTTCTTATATTCACTATCGTGTGCGGCAACATTGGCAATATTGCCGGTAAAATACCGGGAATATTGCCAAAAATGCTGGCATTATTGGCAATTTTACCCAAAACAATATTTTATTGTATATAATGTAGATCATGGCCTTTAAATGCTAATTTTAAGTGTTGTACATAGTTTCCGTACTTAATTTGACTTATAATTAAGCAATATTCCCAAATATTTCCACTCTCGGCAATATTGCTGGCAATATTGCCACCAATATTCCCACTTCAGGCAATATTGCCGGCAACGGCACATCTCTAGATATGAGCATATCTTTTTAACCGACTTCCAAAAAGGAGGAGGTTAAATGTTTAGCGTGTTGATGTCAATTTGAATAGAGTCAGCCCAGAATTTGACTACGAGTTTGTCACCTTCAGTTGCGTCCATCAGTTCCTGTAGTATGCAGGCAACAGGACATGTTGGGACCGTAATGCCAACATGATTCCAGTACGACAAAAAAGGATGGTGTAGGAATGATTGGTGGAAGATGGTGGTATAGCTCCGTCTCTCTCTAACACTGGAATCTTGATAGGGTGGTATAGCTCCGTCTCTTTCTAACACTGGAATCTTGATAGCAGTTAACCGTCATAATACGGCACCTGGACACTATATTATGTGTGCCATTGTTTGTGGAACAGCACAACATTTACACTCCAGGCGAGGTGGGCGTGGACTGTGACGGGGCGTTGAGCGCCGCTGCACCCACGAGAGTGTGGGTGATGGAGGGTGTCCAATGCCCGCGCTGCGTCTGTCCGGCATCCGGCGGCAGCGTGTGGACGCCGGGGCGGCGGTTGGTTCTGCCCAGCCGTCGGCCACCCCGTAATCTTGAGTTCAAGACCGGGAGTCCGGGCCACTGAGGCCCGGGCTGCGAGGAAGACAACCTCTATAAAAAATTACCCTAATCCCAAGGTCTAGCGTGCCGAGGGGATGAATGGCCGGAAGGGATCCGGTCGTTAGCGCGGTGAAAAGGGACCTCACCCTTAAAAAGAAACAAAAATGGATAAGACAGACGGCAAAAAACTATCCCAGGGAGGTACCGGCTGCTCAGCAGCCGGAGAATCCGCCACGTTTCCGTCGGGAACGTCAAGCCCCCAATCGTATTCTGGGGGGGGCAACGAATGTCTTCCGCTTGCCGATGGCAACAAGAGCCGAGGAGGCTCCTGTCCCTTAGGGGACCAAAACACGTCCGACCAGGACTTGCGCGAACGCTCCAAATACTGGAGAAAACGTCCGCGCGAGGAAGACTCGGACCAATCGGGATCGATGGGTCGCTCCTTAAGTGAGGAGAACCTGTCGGCGGCCAAAGTGCCGACGGCGAGGAGGGGCCGAGGTCGCGCGGTGCAGCACGACGCTAGGGGTCGCTTCAAGCGGCCTGGCACTCCTAGAGAGAGCGGGAGGCCTGCCACGGTGGGGCACCCTGGAGAGACAGGCTGCAGGGCGGCCCTCTCAGAGTCGTCAGGCGGTGAGTCGGACGTCGCTGGCGGCTCCAGTTCGGAGCGAGCGACCAAGTTTGCGGAGGTCGTGGCAGCCGCGGTCAAGTGTGTGGCCTTGAAGAGGACTCAATCCTCTAAAGACAAGGCCATATCGGCAGCCACGGCCTCCATCATAGCGGCAGCGGAGGCCACCCACTTCGGGCCTCCGTCGGACGGGATGTCCGAGATGCGGGCGGAGGTCGCCCGCTTGACAGCCGCCATGGAGCTTCTCCGAAAGGAGAATGAGGAGCTCCGAGCAGACCTGGCCAGGCTCCGAGGAGTCGGCCCCCGGGAGGTACCGCAGGAAGAGGCGCGGAATGGGCAGGGCGAGACTGTGCCTGCTGGGGACGGGGTTCTGGCTCTGGTTCGGCAGGAGTTGGCTGCCTTCCAGAGTCGGTTCTCCGCTCTGGAGGGTATAGTCCTGCGCCCCCCCCTGGCGGGCAGGACGGCCCCGGGGCCGAAGGCGGCCTCGTACGCGGCCGCTGCGGCAGCTGCCGCCCCTGAACCCGGGCCGTCAGGCCGGGCCCAGGCGCCGGCCAAATCGGCGTCGGGTCGCGGTGCCCCAGCGCCGGCGAAGCCAGCGTCCGCTGGCGGAGCCCCGGCGCCGGCAAAACCGGCGCCTGCCGGCAAAACCCCGGCGCCGGCAAAACCGGCGCCTGCCGGCGGGACCCCGGCGCCGACCCAGAAGGGCGGGACGACTCGGGAGGGAAAGGCCCCAGAGCCTACGCCCCGCCCCCAAAAATCTCCCACGACCGACGCCGAGTGGCAGGTGGTCGGGGAGAAGAAGAAGGCGGCCAAGGCGGCCAGAAAAAAGGCGCAAAGGAGGCGTCGCAAGGAGCGAGCCGTCGCGGCCAGGCTTCGCTCCCCAAAGACCGCAGCTGTAGTCATAACGCTACAGCCGGAAGCGGCTAAGAGGGGAGTGACGTATTGCGACGTGCTCACCAAGGCACGAGAGACGGTGGACCTCCAGGAGCTGGGGATCACCGGGGGCCTTCGGCATAGGGTGACCGCTACTGGCGCCCGCATGCTGGAGATCCCCGGTGCGACGAGTGGCCCGACCGCTGACGCCCTGGCTGAGAAGCTAAGGGCGTCCCTCAACGCGGACGAGGCTCGAGTCACCAGGCCCGTCAAGTGCGCAGACATGCGTATCCTGGGCCTGGACGACTCCGTAACGGAGGGAGAGGTGGTGACCGCCGTCGCCAGGACGGGCGGGTGTCTGGCCGATCAGGTGAAGGCGGGCACCATTCGTCCTGGTTTCGCGGGCATGCGAACCGTGACGGTAAGCTGCCCCGTGACGGCGGCCAGAATAATCGTCGAGGGCCGAAGACTCCTGGTGGGCTGGGTGTCAGCGCAGGTTAAACTGCTGGAACCCAGGCCTCTGAGGTGCTTCCGATGCCATGTGGGGCACCACGTTGGCGTCCGGTGCACCTCGGAGGACCGCAGCACTCTGTGCTTCCGCTGCGGTCAGCCCGGACATACGGCTGGCTCGTGCAGCGCCGCGCCGCACTGCGTCGCATGTGCGGCTGCTGGCAAGCCGGCCGATCACCGGGCGGGGAGCAAGTCCTGCGCTCCACCCACCGGGACCAGGAGAAAAGGCAGGCCCTCCGCCGCCGTCGCCACCCCCACCGTCGCCGCCGCTGCCGCTGTCGCCGCCGCCGCCGCCACCGCCGGGGGGCCCTCACAAAGGGCCCGGGAGGGGGCTGAAATGGAGGAGTAATGGCTCCATTGCGCCTCCTCCAGGCGAACATCAACCACTGTGCCTGCGCTCAGGACCTGCTGCTCCAGAGCATGGCGCAGTGGTCGATTAACATCGCCGTGGTCGCTGAGCCGTACTTTGTCCCGCCCAGGGATAACTGGGTGGAGGACCTGAGCGGCTCAGTGACCATAGTTTCGTCGGCTGCCGCCGGTACCCCGTCCCTCGAATGTGTCACGAAGGGACAGGGGTGCGTAGCGGCACGGTTCGGAGAGATCGTAGTAGTGGGAGTGTACTTCTCTCCGAACCGAACTCTCGCCGAGTTCCAGAACTCTTTAACAGAGTTGAGTGTCGTCGTCGCCGGAAACCATTCCTTCTCCGTGCTAGTGGTCGGGGACTTCAACGCCAAGAATTTGGCCTGGGGTTCCCGTTACATGGATGTGCGGGGCAGGATGGTGGAGGACTGGGCCCTGGAAACAGGCCTGGTCGTCCTAAATCGGGGTTCTGTCCCTACGTGTGTGCGGATGCGGGGTGAGTCCGTAGTGGACATCTCGTTCGCCAGCCCCGCTCTGTCACAGCGTGTCAGTGACTGGCGCGTCATGGAGGAGGTGGAGACCTACTCCGACCACCGGTATATCCGGTTCGACGTCTCCACCCAGACCTCCAGCGCGCTAGTCCAGCAGGCCCCGAGTGGTCCGCGGTGGGCGCTTAAGCAGCTGGACCGGGAGCTCCTCCTGGAAGCCTCGATCGTGCAGGCCTGGGTGTCATCACCGGACAGGCCTGCCGATATTGACAATGAGGCGGAATGGCTCCAGGAGGCCATGTCCGATATATGTGACGTGGCAATGCCCCGAGTCCGGCCAGGATGCGCCCGACGTCAGGTGTACTGGTGGTCGCAGGAGGTGGAGTCGCTACGCAAGGCGTGCGTCGACGCGCGACACCGGTACACCAGGCACCGCAGGCTCCGCATCCGCCCTCCGGATGCGGAAGCCACGGAGGCGGAGCTGTACGAGGGGTACAGAGCGGCGAAGACCGCCCTCCAAGGGGCTGTCCAGCGGGCCAAGGATACGGCCCGCGAAGAGATGGTGGAGACTCTGAACAGAGATCCATGGGGGCGCCCTTACAAAATGGTGCGGAATAAACTCCGCGCCTGGGCCCCCCCGCTGACGCAGAGTCTCCGCCCACAGCTGGTGGAGGAGGTGGTGAGCACTCTGTTCCCTTCACGGGGGGAGCATACTCCCCCGCCCATGGCTCCGCCACTTGCGGTGCCCGAAGCGGACCATGAAGACGACGACGACGAAATCCCTGAAGTGACCGGGGTAGATCTGAGAGCGGCGGTAGGCAGGCTGAAGGCCAAAAATACCGCCCCAGGACCCGACGGCTTGCCGGGTAAAGTCTGGGTCCTGGCCTCGAGGGCTCTCGGGCCTCGACTAGAGGCGCTCTTAAGCGCATGCATGGAGAGGGGCCAGTTTCCACTCCGTTGGAAGACGGGGAAGCTGGTCCTCATTCAGAAGCCAGGGCGCCCTGCGGACTCTCCGTCCGCATACCGGCCCATAGTGCTGCTCGACGAGGTCGGCAAGCTCTTTGAGAGAGTGATTGCAGGCCGCCTCGTCGGGCACCTAGTGAGGACGGGGCCGGATCTTGCGGAAAGCCAGTTTGGCTTCCGCAAGGGGCGCTCGACGGTGGACGCCATCATGCGCGTGAGAGCCCTCACGACGGGGGACGCGGTGACCCGGGGTGGGGTAGTCGTGGCGGTGTCACTCGACATCGCCAACGCGTTTAACACCCTGCCCTGGAGCTGTATTGGGGAGGCACTCCGGTATCACCGGGTGCCGACCTACCTCCGTCGAGTAGTTGGGGCGTATCTGACGGACAGAGCCGTCATCTACCCCGGTCGCAACGGGGAGTGGAACCGGCGAGAGATGTCGTGCGGTGTCCCACAGGGATCGGTTCTGGGGCCGCTCCTGTGGGACATCGGTTACGACTGGGTGCTGCGGGCCGACCTCCCTGATGGCGTCAGCGTGGTTTGCTACGCTGACGACACGCTGGTCCTGGCGCAAGGGAGGTCGCATCAGGCGGCGGCCGACGCGATGACACGCGGGGTTGCGATAGTCGTGGAAAGAATCCGGTGGTTGGGTCTCGAGGTAGCATTGCACAAGTCCGAGGCCATGTCTTTCCATGGGCCTCGGAACGGGCCACCATCGGGATTCCAACTAACGGTGGGAGGGGTTCACATCGGCGTCGAGGCAACGATGAGATACCTGGGTCTCGTCCTCGACAGCCGGTGGAACTTCGTCGAACACTTCCGACGTTTGGCCCCCAAACTGGAAAGGACCGGGGCCGCCTTCAAGCGGCTCCTGCCTAACCTGGGGGGGCCAAACACCTCCTGCCGGAGGCTTTACGCGGGGGTCGTGCGGTCCATGGCCCTATACGGGGCCCCGGTGTGGGCGCGTTCTCTGCGGCGGCGAGCCGCCCACTATCTGAACGCGCCCCAAAAGGTGGTAGCCGTAAGGCTGATCCGGGGGTACCGCACGATCTCGGGCGAGGCGGCAAGCCTCCTTGCCGGACTGCCGCCATGGGATCTGGAGGCGATAGTCCTAGCGCGCCTGTATGAGTGGCGCGCGGAGGCACTGAGCCGGGGGGAAACTCCGCTTCCGCGGCAAATCGCGGCGGAGCGGACAGACCTCCGGCGCGATCTCATGGTGGCATGGAAGGAGCGACTTTCGCAACCCAGCGCAGGGCACGCCACGATAGTGGCGATAAGACCCCTCTTTGAGGAGTGGCTAGAGAGGCGTCACGGCGTCCTCACCTATCGCCTGACGCAGGTCCTCACCGGACACGGATGTTTTGGGAGGTTCCTGCACATCATCAGGCGGGAGGAGACGCCCGGGTGTCACCACTGCGAGGATCGCCCAGAGGACACGGTGGAGCATACGGTGGAGGTCTGCCCCGCATGGGCGGAGCACCGCCGTGCCCTCGTAGAGGCGATAGACAGCGGCGGCGACCTCTCGCGTCCGGCCCTGGTTCAAGCCATGGTCCGGGGCGAGAGGGAGTGGGAGGCGGTCACCTCCTTCTGCGAAGCAGTCATGCTAGCGAAGGAGGTGGCTGAACGGCTGAGGGAGAGAGCCTCACACCCCAGCCGCCGCGGGAGACGCTCCGGGCGTCGGGAGCCGCGTGACGACTCCCGGCCACCGTAGGCGCGGGCCTGCGGACGGAGAGTAATGGGTAGCTCACCGTTCGATCAGGACCAGGCCCGTGCCGGACGACGCGTTGTGTTCCACGCGCGCCTCAAAGAGATGTCAGCAGAAAGGAAGGGGCCTGCCAGGGCCGAAGCCTGCCGGGGGTGCGGGATTGTCCGAAAGGGTTACCGCTACCCCGGAACATAAAGGGCTAAGGAAGGAACACGGATGGGTTTTAGTCAGTAAGAGTCTGACACTCCCTTCGCTCCACCCAGAGCGGGAGGGGTCATTTGATGATTTCCCATCCATAAAAAAAAAAAAAAAAAAAAAAAAAAAGGCGAGTCATTTGTGAATTTCCACCTGAGCAGGTTTTCCTTGCTTCGGCCTACCTTGGTCCGGAGTCTATTCTAGACTTCTAGGTAAGCCAAAGCAAATCATGTCCACGTGGGAAATTTTCAGCAAATGGATAAAATGGGTTGGGTTGGGAAGCTCTATTTCGCCACAGCCTTTCTTTAGACCGTTCGCTAGTGAGCACAGCAAATCAGGGGTTCCTCACACATGAGACGCCGTGTGTGAGGTTATCATAGAATGTACGAGTTATACCGGTCAGATCCCCTAAACCCCCCCCCCCTCCACCCCCCCTCGACCCCCGCTAGTTCTTCCTCTGTTTTAATCTCCGTCTAATAAACTTTCTCATTCCGGTGTGAATTGTGATCCAGTTTTTCTTTTGTTTTTATTCCTGAAGGATCGTGAGCAACAAAATATACGTACAGGGTTTATTGCGTAGTCGATGCGCTTTTGTTTCTTGTGCAACAAAGTGGAAATGACGTGTTTAAGATCGAAACAAAAGCACCACGACCTTCGAAAAAGAACTGCATGGCCATTATCAACTTTGACCAAATGAGGCCTCTTTGCTGAACAAATGAAACCACACAAGGTAGACGTTTTCAGCTTCCGATTCCAAATTTGAAACTGTTTTTGTTACTCTTAGTTTATTTTATACTAACTTCTGCCGTGGCTTCGCCCGCGTGGATGTCGGAAATTATATCACGGAAACATACTACCGGGACAAAATGTATCCTGCACATTACTTTATATATCAGCTATCTTCCAGTGAAGGTCCTGTCAAAATCGGTCTAGCCGTTTCGAAGATTAGCCGGAACAAACAGACAGACAGACAAAAAAAAAATGTTTTTTATGTTATGAGTAGCGTTTAGACTTTCATAATTATGTATTTAGTAAAAAGCTATGATTTTCATAATATAAACAGACACTTCAATTTTATTTATTTGTATGTACATGTACAGCTGTTGATACCTATTGCAGAACGATCAATAAATTGTCTTAGTTAATGGGTTTCATCTTAATGATAATCTCATTCTTCAATACCGAGGTTTATAAACCACAGCAACTAGTAACAGTAAAAATTCCAAATCCATACTAATAATATTATAAATTCTAAAATTTATATTTATATATTTATAAATAAATTCTAATTCTAAAATTCGAAAGTTACTCTGTCTGTCTGTATGTTACCTTTTCACGCCTAAACCGCTGAACCGATTTAGATGAAATTTGGTATGATATGTTGAGTCCTGAGAAAGGACATAGGATACTTTTTATCCCGATATTCCCACGGGATCGAGACTTATGCAGGTGAAACCGCGGGGCGCAGCTAGTATCCTATAAAGCGACGTTGCTCAAAATGGAACCCATCGACTCGTTTATTAGGACAGGAACTCATAGAGGTCAGCCGGTTTCGCAGTAAAAACCGCTAACTTGATTAAGGAATGTCACACGTTTGCTCGCTACTCGAGAGTGCCCTCAAAACCGCTCACTTCTCCCTCGTCAAATTAGAGCTAGTTCTCGCAGCGAAATTTTCGATCATACGACTGACAATTTCCGTTCAACGCGTACGTAGTAATTTGGTTTGTCCCTGATAAATCGTCCTATGGTCTGTTCCAAAATATCTGACGAAAATGTAAGCAAATGAATGAGAAAGGTACTTATGGATGCTTATTTGTAGAGCCACTCACAAAGGGAGTGTTTCGATTTAATTATTTCAATCCTTCTATCCAAAATTCAAAGAAATCGTCTTTAAGGCGACTTGAAATTAGAACGACGCTTTTCCAATTACAATTTTAATAGAAAATAATTTATTGTTGTTGTTTATTGTCTGTATTTATTTGTTTTTTGGGTTTTAGTGGCAGTGGGCTGGCCATGTTTAGATAGATAGATAGATAGATAAACCATTTATTTGGCGCACACAAAAGACAGCACAACACACAAAAGTACAACATTAGATGAAACCAATTACCCACATGAACATAATATAAAAAAAACCGGCCAAGTGCCAGTCGGACTCGCCCATGAAGGGTTCCGTAGCAGCAAGTAACATAATATAAAAGTTCTTGTAGTTCGTTGTAACTTTGTGAAAGGTAAATTGCGGTTTCCGATTTATGACGTATTAAAAAAAAAACTACTTACTAGATCTCGTTCAAACCAATTTTCGGTGGAAGTTTACATGGTAATGTACATTATGTATATTTTTTTAATTTTATCATTCTCTTATTTTAGAAGTTAGAGGGGGGGACACACATTTTACCACTTTGGAAGTGTCTCTCGCGCAAACTATTCAGTTCAGAAAAAAATGATATTAGAAACCTCAATATCATTTTTGAAGACCTATCCATAGATACCCCACACGTACAGGTTTGATGAAAAAAAATTTTTGGAGTTTCAGTTGTAAGTATGGGGAACCCCAAAATTTATTGTTTTTTTTCTATTTTTGTATGAAAATCTTACTGCGGTTCACAGAATACATCTACTTACCAAGTTTCAACAGTATAGTTGTTATAGTTTCGGAAAAAAGTGGCTGTGACATACGGACTGACGGACAGACAGACAGACAGACAGACAGACATGACGAATCCATAAGGGTTCCGTTTTTTGCCATTTGGCTACGGAACCCTAACAAGGTGCCGATACAAAAACAAATAAAAAAAAGGAAAAACATACATATCTAAATAAAAGAAGTCGAAGAAGTTTGTCGAAGGACCGATGGCCGGTGGAGCAGACGAGTCCTGGAGTGGACACCGCGTATCGGCAAGCGTAGTGTGGGACGCCCCCCAGCTAGATGGACGGACGACCTAAAGAAGATGGCTGGGACAGAATGGATGGGAAGGCGGAGGACAAGGTGTGGATAGCCTGGGAGAGGCCTATGTCCAGCAGTGGAATGCAATAGGCGGAGTTAATAATAATAATATATAATATATTCCACAACTATCACACAACGCCATCTAGTCCCAAGCTAAGCAGAGCTTGTGTTATGGGTACTAGACAACTGATAAACATACTTATATATTTCTAAATACATACATGTTATAGATAAATTACACCCAGACACAGAACAAATGATCGTGCTCATCACACAAACATTTGTCCTGGGTGGGAATCGAACCCACGACCTCCGGCATAGCTGTTGAATTTATTGTTCGAAAAAGTGATGCGATCTTTAGTGATTGATTTAACTTGCGAGGTAATTTATTTATTTATACATTTATTTCAGGCATCAAGGCCCATATACAACACATACAATACAATATTTCTGACGGCCCGGCGTAACGACTGTCAAAGATCCACGAATGACAGCCGGGACCAACGTCTTAACGTGTTTTATACCATGCATGGAGGGGTCTTGGTATGTGCTATCATTCGTAGGTCTTTAACAGTCATTGTGGAGGTCAGATAGACAGTCCCTCCATGAAAAATACTGGTGTACAGCTGCATCCGGTTAGACTGGAAGCTGACCCTGAAATGATAATGTAGTTGGGAAAAGGCTAGGCAGATGATGACCGATGTAACACTAGGGAGGTATTAACTGTTCCAATAAAATCTATGCTACCACTATTTTCAACCCAAAAGTCTTCTGTTACCAACTCAACACTGTCAAGTTAATTTAGTTCATGTCGACAGCCGTCACAATATAATTTCCTGCCTCAGTTTTGACCTGAATTTACTGACCGTGTTCAGGAAATCCTAGACGTTTACAAGGTATAATTTTAACTAACTGATAATTGCAACCCTTTAGAATATTCCAATGGGAATAGGCAACATTAATGTCTTCTTTTAAAGTATGAAGATTAAATTTAACATTAATCTGTCAAGCTCCGCTAATGAGACACAATTGATTTTCTATTGTTTGGTCACCGATCGGTGTCCCGCGGTCCTTGAGCGGTTAAAATACATCTAAAAATGTACAAAACAGTAGCCCACGGGTATCGGGAATCATTAGGATTATTTTCAAACTTTCAGTGAGCTCCGACATGCTGGATAACTAATAACTCCAAAATCAAAATATTTTATTTCACATAAACCTACATGTGCACTTATGAAACGTCAGGAGCTAGGCCATTATTATCATTTCAGCCGAAAGACGTCCACTGCTGGACATAGGCATCCCTCAAGCACCTCCACTTCGACCGGTTCTGTGCTTCTCGCATCCAACGAGTTCCTGTGGCCTTCACAAGGTCGTCGGTCCACCTTGTGGGAGGCCTTCCAACGCCTTCTTGTTACTAAGGAATTTCTAATGGAAAATCCAATAACACTTTGTCCCACCACCAATCTCACTAATAGATAAACTAATATTGTTACAGCCCTCAATTTTTATGAAACGTTTGAATATAGCAATTTCTCACAACACTTTATTAGAAGTAGAGTTCAGAGTCAGACAGCACGAAATGCATCTGACTATAAAATGATTTGCATCTTTCCAAGTAAAGGTACTAAACTATTCATGAATATAAACCACTTATTAGGGTTCTGTACGTCAAAAGGTACCACACATACATTTTGGTCAAGTAGGTATTGAACTTTTGTATTAAACAGCTGATTTTATTTCGTGATTTCAGAGTTGGTCCCATAGTGAAAGTTGTTCAGTTCGATGCTCTAAAGCACCTCTTAAAGTTTGTCGGGTTAATTTTTTAACACCCTATAGAAATGGCCAAGCATCTCACGACTCACGAGCCTTTTATTCCAAGCATTACTGTGTTTCAAAAAATATTTAGGCTGATAAGTCTGGCACAATGGCAACTGCCGTGCCGTGTCAAGTTTTAAAAAGAAACAGGGCTCCTTTCTACCCAACTGTCCCAGAAGGAGAATAATGCTTTTTCCTGTTCTAAAGCGTCACTAAAACATGTACAAAAGACTTACACTTCCATGGATTTGGAAATTTTTAACAGTAGGTAAGTATTATGCTTACCTACTGTTATTTATAAAATGGGATGAAGGCAGTATCATACGGTAATAGTTTCTCATTGTTGGTCTTATTTCTTTTTAGTAAGTATATTCATGTATGTTTATTTGTGCTTATATTTATACGTAATAAGATATATACCTGACCAACTTAAAAACTTACCGTTGCAAAAATTTAAAAAGCGTTTCACAGAATTACTTGTAGATAGATGTTATTATTCTGTGCAGGATTTCTTAAATGATAAAGTTTTGTAGTATCTTTATTATTCACCACTTTGTATTACATTTGCATGCTATATTAAGGCAGAATGTACATGGGTTCTATTATATAATTTAACAACTTATTTTTTATGTACCTACATTCTAAGCAAATAAAGACCTATCCTATTCTATTCTATTCTATTCTATTCTATAATATATTTATAGTTTTAATAGGTTTATGTTAGTTTATTTGATTTACAAAAATCAATCTAATCGATTTTGTAATAATCGATATGTTGTAGGTACTTATTTAAAAAGAAAATAAAATTCTCTATTAACGTCACCTTTATAATTCTTCACTTGTTTGTTTGTGCTTTTGAAGTGACTGACGTATAACCTTCCTAGTGATATTTATTTGGCTTACAATATATACTTACAATTATAAAAAGCCTATATTCGTTTTATTCAAGTGCCATAACCCACATTTCCTATAGGTTATGGGCCCAGTTACACTTTGTTAAGTACTACGCTATTTAAGTAAAGTGTTTAATTTATTTAAATCTACTGACTGTAAGTATTTCGATTTTTTTTCACTATGGAGAATTTGAAAGTGAAACGAAACATTAAACCGTTCGACGGTGAGAAATACAGCGTTTGGAAGTTCCGTATTCAAGCATTGTTGACCGAGATGGACGTTATGAAAGATATTAACATGGAACCAGATTTACAATCGAAGACTTGGGTGAAGAGCAACCGAATCGCGAAAAGTGTCATTGTTGAATATTTGGCAGATTCATTCCTTGGTTTTGCGAAAGACGATTCTACGGCACGTGAAATCTTCAAAAACTTGGACGCATTGTACGAAAGAAAAAGTTTGGCGACTCAGTTGGCGTTACGTAAAAAACTGTTGGGTTTAAAACTTCAAGGTGACACTACGTTAGTAAAGCACTTCACTATTTTTGATGATCTAATTACGGAATTACTGGCGGCTGGAGCGAAGTTGGAAGAAACCGATAAGGTAGCTCATTTGTTGCTCACCCTACCCGCAACCTATGATGGCGTGATAACTGCGATCGAAACTTTATAGGAGGATAATTTAACGCTAGCATTTGTTAAAACAAGACTTTTGGATCATGAAGTCAAGTTGAAAAATGAATCCAGTGATACCAGCGTCAAAGTTTTACAAGTTGAGCGGAAAAATGGACAGGAATTTCGCAAAAGAAAATTCGATCATTATCAAAATAATAAAGGGAATAATAACTACAACCAGAAGAATAACAAACAGAAGAAAAAGTATCAGTTCTTGAAGTGTCATCACTGTGGCCGCAAGGGGCATGTGAAAAACGATTGCTTCTACTTCAAAAGAGCTCAGCAGCAGAAAAATACGGAAAGGACAAGGACGATCCAGGCAGTTGAGATCAGTGGACCATCCACGTCAAGCAATTTTTCTGGATTTGCTTTTATGATGGGAGACTATCAAGCGGATGATGATGGAAAGAAAGTTACTTTCCTTTTGGATTCTGGAGCATCGGACCATATTATAAACCGAGAAGATCTTTTCATTAGTCACACCGTTTTGCAAACACCATTAAAAATTTCTATTGCTAAAAATGGTGAATATATTTCAGCTACCAAAAAGGGAATGATGTATGTGACCAGCAACACGGGCGTTCAAGGAGTTTTAGAGGACGTGCTCTTCTGTGCTGAGGTACCATACAACCTGCTTTCTGTATCAAAAATGCAACGTGCTGGGTTGACAGTCATTTTCGACCTGCAAGGAGCCCAAATACGTAAGGATAATAAAACCATTATGCAAGGTATGTTGAAAAATAATTTAATTGCTGTAGACTTAATGGCATCTGTAAATAAATGTCAATCTGTCTCTCAAGTATGCAGTAATAAAAATATGTACAAGTTATGGCATCAACGCTTTGGTCATATTAGTAAAAATAAATTCATTGAAATAAAAAATAATAAAATGGTTTATGACACCAGCCAAATTGAAACTGTAATGCCAGATGATGAGTTGTGTGAGGCCTGTATAAATGGGAAACAGAGTCGACTTCCATTCAATCAGGTTAAAGATAAAAGTCATGTTAAACGGCCATTATTTATTGTGCACTCAGATGTTTGTGGACCTATTACTCCCTCAACTAATGACAACAAAAACTACTTTGTACTTTTTGTTGATGGGTATACGCATTATTGTGTTACGTACCTATTAACTTATAAATCAGACGTGTTCGCTGCTTTTAAAGATTTCGTGGCTAAAAGCGAAACTAAGTTTAATTTAAAATTAGTCAACTTATACTGCGATAATGGTGGCGAATATCTATCGACTGAAATGAAAAGTTATTGTGTAGAGAGAGGGATATCTTATCATTTAACAGTTCCGAGAACACCACAATTGAATGGCGTTTCTGAACGTATGGTTAGAACCATTACTGAAAAAGCTCGTTCCATGATAAGCGGTGCTCAATTAGACAAAGTGTTTTGGGGTGATGCAGTACTGACTGCTGTTTATTTAATTAATTTGACCCCAACTAAAGCTTTGAAAATTTCAAAAACACCATTCGAAATGTGGCATGATAAAAAACCTCAAATTAAATATTTGAAGGTATTTGGTTCAACTGTTTACGTTCATAATAAAATCAGTAAGACCAAGTTTGATGAAAAATCATGGAAAGGGATACTACTGGGTTATGAACCAAACGGCTATAAAGTTTGGAACCCAGAATGCGAAAAATACGTAATAGTCAGAGATGTTATTGTTGATGAGACTGGTTTTCTTCAATCCAGGCCAGACCTCAAGTCTGAAGGGAATATTAAAAATTCTCACGGCAAAACTGATGATGTAATATCTAAGTCAGTGCCGGTAAAGTCTCATAACTCTGACAGTTTAAAATCAGATACATCTAAATCTGATGAGCGTAAGTGTCCTAGTAAAATTCGCAGATCAAACCATGATAATTTATTTGAATCGGAACAAATAGTTGATACACTTTCTGATAACCTGTCTTCACCAAAAGAAAACACAGATAATAATCCTGAGATTAGAAGAAGCAATAGGCTCACAAATCGTCCACCTATTTCGTATAATGAAGACGATGATGATTACATTTTGTGTGCTCAGTCTATTCTGTGTAAAATACCAAATTCATTAGAAGAGATTAAAACTCGAGACGATAGATCTCAGTGGGAAAGCGCAATTAAGGACGAATTAAATTCTCTAAAGGTAAATAATACTTGGACTTTTGTACCAAGACCTGAAAATAAAAACATTGTCGATTGTAAATGGATATTCACTATAAAAAATGATGAATTTGGAAAACCTATAAGATACAAAGCACGACTTGTTGCAAGGGGTTTCAGTCAAGAATACCTCATGGACTATAATGAAACTTTCGCACCAGTAGCAAGAATAGCTAGTTTCAGATTCATACTTAGTTTTGCGAATCAATTTAATTTACTAGTTCATCATATGGACGTCAAAACCGCCTTCTTAAATGGCGAATTAAAAGAAGAAATTTATATGAAAGTCCCTTAGGGTATCTCTTGTCCAGATAATTATGTGTGTAAATTAAATAAAGCACTTTACGGGCTAAAACAGGCAGCTAGGTGTTGGTTTGAAGTTTTCGAACGATCTCTTAAAGAAGAAGGTTTTCAAAGTTCTTCAGTGGATAGGTGTATATATTTGCAAGACAATGGAGATGTGCTTAAAAATATTTATGTCGTTCTATATGTAGATGACTTAGTTATAGTATGCGCTGACATTGAAACAATGAATAATTTTAAAAGATATATAATGAGTAAATTTAAAATGACTGATTTAAAAGAGATAAAATTATTTCTTGGTATAAAAATTACAAGGCATGCAAATGAAATTACATTAGATCAAAGTGCATACATAAACACGGTATTAAATAAATTTAATATGCACGATTGTAAACCTGTCAATACACCCATTGAAAATAAACTTAATTATGACGCATTAAACTCTGAAGAAAAATACAACGCTCCATGTCGAAACGTTGTAGGATGTTTAATGTATGTCATGTTATGCACTCGTCCAGATTTAAGTACAAGCGTTAATATACTGAGCAGGTATACAAACAAAAATAATAAAGAACTCTGGCAATGTCTTAAGAGAGTGCTTAGGTACTTGAAAGGTACTGTTGATTTGAAATTAAGTTACAAAAGATGTGCCTACAATAATATTCTATGTGGTTACGTAGATTCAGATTGGGGTGGCAGTGATTCAAATGACAGGAAAAGTACAACTGGGTATTTATTTAAGCTCTTCGAGCACTGTTCTATAACCTGGAGTACAAAGAAACAAATGTCAGTTGCTGCCTCTTCAACAGAGGCGGAATATATGGCATTGTATGAAGCTGTTAGGGAGGCATTATGGCTTAAATCATTAGCAGCTAGTATTAAGATAGATATCGACAAACCTATCATAATCTATGAGGATAACAATGGCTGTATAAGCATTGCAAATAATCCAACCAATCATAAACGTACAAAACACATTGATATAAAGTATCATTTTTCTAGGGAACAGATTGAGAAAAATGTGATAAAATTAAATTACATTCCAACAGGTCAGCAGTTGGCAGATGCTCTGACCAAGCCATTACCTGCTATAACTTTTCAGCAGATGAGAAGCAAGATGGGCTTGGAATAAGACTGATTTTTTTTTTTAGATTAATTTAATTATTATTTAGTAATGGTCTGATTAAGGTCTTCTGGGTTTTCCTTAATCCTTAGCAACAAATGTTGGGCCATGAGATGTATTTCCCAGCAAACACTAGGAAGTGAATATGTTTCGGTCAATTAGGTATTGACTTTGATTTATTTTATTTGTATAATTGGTAGATTAATTTTTGAGGGGGCGTGTTAGTTTATTTGATTTACAAAAATCAATCTAATCGATTTTGTAATAATCGATATGTTGTAGGTACTTATTTAAAAAGAAAATAAAATTCTCTATTAACGTCACCTTTATAATTCTTCACTTGTTTGTTTGTGCTTTTGAAGTGACTGACGTATAACCTTCCTAGTGATATTTATTTGGCTTACAATATATACTTACAATTATAAAAAGCCTATATTCGTTTTATTCAAGTGCCATAACCCACATTTCCTATAGTTTATGCGTATTTTTATATTTAAAATATTTATTCCTCAATTTTCTTGATTGCACCTACCACTGTTTGTCTCTGCATCACCCAAAGGTTGACTGGTAGAAAATGCCTATGGCTTTAAATCCGCCTCTGTACATTTATGTGCTTAAAGTATTAAATAAATAAATGAATGTACCTAAGGTTCCAAAATATAATATTTTAGAACCTTTTACAGCAATGGAGTCTACTAAGGACAGTACCTAAAGATTGAGCCGACCGGCACCCTAATTGCGTAACACACTAATCGGAATTTGAATAATTTTGAAGCAAATTGCTAATCCATTGCTTCATAAGTTTGAAAAATTTGTCTGTTCAACACGTGAACAACGCAATGAATGTTGTTAAACTATCAAAATGAAACCGATTCCGATTAATAATGTGTTACGCAATTACCCGGCACGCCTTAATATACTGTGGCGACTAAATTCAAAACCACTTCAATTCCCTAGCTCATAATGACATCTGGGCCTTAATTCACTATTATTACTTATCGATTCCATACCGAAGCCACGTCAATTCCTTAGCTAATCCTGCCAATCTCGGGTTGATTTCGCGCGGTTTCGTTCATTGTGTTATAGAGAATTACGGCCCTGCTAATAACGTACCTATTCTCTATGAGTCTATGACACAATGAACGAAACCATGTGTGTGTGTTATGTTCATGTGGGTAATTGGTTATAATATAATATCGTACTTTTGACCTACTCTTAACCTATGGTGCACAAACTTGGTCTTTGACTAACATCCAGAAGTCCAAACTCAAGGTCTGCCAACGAGCAATGGAGCGCAATATACTAGGCGTTAAATTAACGGATCGTGTTTGAAACACAATACTGAGCTCCAAAACAAAGATAGCTGACGTGGCTCAAAAGGCTGCTCAAATTAAATGGGACTGGGCAGGACATGTCTGCCGCATGCCGGACAAACTGTGGGCCCAAATAGCGCAGAATTGGTGCCCTGAGACAGTGAGGCGGGGTCGCGGCAGACCACGTAGGAGATGGCGGGACGAGCTGGACAGGTTCCGTAAAACTGGAGGGAGGAATCGCGGGCTCGCGAAAAATGGAAAGAGTGGAGGGAGGCTTTTGCCCAAAAGCGGGACAGCGCAGACTAGTTAAAAAAAAAAAAATGTACTTTTGTGTGTTGTGCTGTCTTTTGTGTGCGCCAAATAAATGGTTTATCTATCTATCTATCTAAACCGTGCGAAATGAAAGCGAAGTTGGCGTGGTTTGCACGTGGTAATAATAGCTACGTATACAGAATCGGAGCCCTGAGTTTTTTTTTCAAAGCATGTCTTTAAGTATCTTCTAATTATAATAATATCTTCTGCAATCAGCTATAATCAAATGCGGCATATTCTACAAAACATATTAATGAGGCTTCTAAGCTGAGCCGTTTCAGGGGTAGTCCTAACAGCATATTTGCTACACTGGCGGACAAAATTGATGGGCCATTTATTAGACTCTGGGCACCCGCCCAGAGTCTAATATGCGACATGGATGTCTGTGCGCACATGTCTACCCAGACATGTGCACATAGACATCCATGTCGCCAATTAATTTATTAAATTACTAGCTGCGCCCCGCGGTTTTACCCGCATAAGTGTCGATGGGCATATCAGGATAAAAAGTATCCTATGTCCTTTCCTGGGACTCAAACTATCTCTATACCTTTTATCTAAATCGGTTCAGCGGTTTAGGCGTGAAAAGGTAACATACAGACAGACAGAGTTACTTTCGAATTTATAATATTAGTACTTATGGATTAATAATGAATTAATTAGGAAGGATAGTAGGATTAGTAGGATAGTAGAAAGTAGGATAGTAGGAAGTAGGGTAGGAAGTAAGATTATAGTAGGATTGTTTACTATCTATTAGGCTAAGGTAATTAATACTAGCAGATATGGATCTTTGGTCCGAAATAAAGAATTTGATTGATTGATTAAAACGAAACAAAAATGTATGGCAAATTATAAAGTTATAAGTGTTTGTTTGGCCCCTGAAAAAATCTGATTCCTTTGTTCTATAAACTTAAAAATTGGCCCGAATACTTATTTATCTAAATTAATGATAAAGATCATATCAACATATATTTTCGAAACTTTTAGAGGAAAGTACGAATTTCACGCGGACGAAGTCGCGGGCAGAAGCTAGTCTCTAATAACGTTATGGATGCAAGTCAGCTGCAACCTAAAATTAGGACGGTTCTTTGCGGAAAGGGTTTTTGAATCGATATAGCCTGTCCCTTTTTGCCCTCCCCTAGCGACGCCCCAAGCCAAGGTCGGTACCCCACAGAGGTTATTTTATGTTCTATGCCCTGGCTGCAGGCCTAAATTTATAAAGGCAACCGCAGGATAGCCCAGTTAAGCAGCCATCAACCTCCTAGGCTGGCATGCGACTTGCGTGATGCCATTCACAAACGGAAAGGGTATGACCCAAAACCCGAGCATAACGTAATTCCGATTTTCCGTCACATTCTATACGCATTGAACCTTTTTTCCGCGTCCTACACAATCATATTATATAAAAAGTCGTACGGTTCCGAATAAAAATATTCACTTCGCTGTTCAAAAAGCGTGAAAAAATTTATTTCGTTTTCTATGCGGATCTCTAACACGAAATCAAATTGACGGATCGTCAGACTTTTAAATAAATTGAATTTTCGACGTCTCGTTATCTTAAGATGGGGCCTGTCCATATTTACATTTTCAGGAAGCGGAAGTATAATAATTTATGTAAGATTTCATTGTGTTTTGTAAAGAGATACTTATTTATCAACCGTTTTTATCATTTTGAAACATAAATCATACTATAGGTATATTTTTGCTAAAAAAACAACCGACTTAAAAAAAAAAGACTACAAAGTGATAAATAACTTTAATTTCGGAAGTCGGTGTCGTTGGTTCCTCGTTTTCGTTTTTTGACACCGACTTACGAAAATAAAGTTATTTATCACTTTTGTAGTGTTTTTTTGAAGTCGGTTGTTTATTTTGTAAAAAAGTTTTTATTTTTCACTTTTTAGTTGTACCTACCCCACACAAATTCAATTAACACTAGTGCGTAGAAGAATTGAAGACACCGACTAGAAGAATCATCAAAATTCGCATAGAAATGCCGGAGTTGCAGTACATTTATGCATATAACTTCGTACATAAGAATCATTACCTAATGTATTATATACTTAAACCTTCCTGAAAGTATGTAGATTATATTATTGAAAGAATTATCAAAATTCGTTCATTAGTTTTGGAGAAAATCGCGGACATACAAACATACATACATACGGGTCAAATACAGAACCTCCTTTTTTGAAGTTGGTTAACAAAAATAGCTCGAAGCACACAATAATCTTATTGAACCGATCAGCTGATTCAAATAAAATCCGCCATCTTGCCTCTTAGCATCCTCTTAACAGTGCACTCGGGGGTTTTTAATTTTGACAGCTACTTCAATTTGCTTAGCGACCTCTAAGCGCTAAATAGAGTTTATGAAAGGATGAATAAAAGGCGTCTAACAAAAGGTGTTTTCAAGGCAGATGTGAGTGGGGAGGCTCTAGAAGAACATGTAGTACCTTATTAGTGATCTGTAGGTACCGCCCGGCCACGACTTTTGACTTAGCGGCAAGCGGCGAGGTGTCTTCGTGAAACGCACTGCTAGCGTTGATACTGCGAGCGGTGACAAGAAAATTAAATTTATTTATCAATTTGTAGTGTTTTTTGAAGTGAAAACTTCTTTAGCGGCTTTGAACACTTTTTGTAATGGGTAAAAAATGTTAAACTCGCGTCAGGGCATCGCGTCAGGACACGTGACCGTCAGGAGAGATTTCCCCCCCCCCCCCCCCATCTCTTTCTACGGCGGCGCCAACCGAAGTGAACCAAGTGAGACACGACAAAGATGGCCGAAGAAAATGACATTTGAAGTACAAATGTTTGAAAAGTCAGTTTCGTAAACAATAGTACTTCGAGGAGCCGCAGTTGTATTTAATTTATTTTGCACTTCTGTTTAACCAATTTAGTTTATTATTATATACCTACCTACAATACAAAATAGAAGCGATGAAAAATATAACGAAGCACATTATAGCAACAAGAAATACTGTGGGACATTGCTGCTTTTGTGTGAAAACAATGCTTCCGTGTCGACCACGGAAGTTTACACCCTGAAGGGAGATGCTACAGTAGGGTGTGGCTGTGAAGCTATTTTTTTTGAAGACGGTTATTTTGTTTGTAGAAAAAAAAAAATTTTTCGGGATCGAAACTTATGCGGGTGAAACCGCAGGGCGCAGCTAGTATTATAAAAAACCGTGTCTCCTTCAAAATCTAAGTTTCAAAATAGATTATCTCAAAATACTTACCGGAAAATGTTCCCTCTCTATCCTTGTACGAATTATTTATCATTCTATTTTCTCATTGGCAATTCAAAAGGAATACCCGTTCACTATACCTAGTCATTTCATGGGTCGTTAGGCATCGTCGCTCAATATAATGATACTGTCGAATACGTAATCGAATATAAGTAGTTTGTAGTTTAAGTTAATGGTTACAAATAGCTTGGAAGGCAATGAAAGTATTGGTATGGATAGGATGTGCGTTTATCCCATTAAGGCGGTACCCCGACCAAAACCGCGTTTTTCTTCGTTATTCAGAGGCTATTAACTCAATAATTATCAGAAATAAACTACATCTGAAAGCACATTATTATTATTCGATATCCTATCATCACATTGCATGTTATTATTGGTTTTTATATGCTACTAATACATTTAAAATCTCCTTTTAAAAAAGTGACTAAAATTATTGATTGCATGCATCTTTTGCTAAAGGGGTTAGAAGATTTTTGTATGGAGGGTGGCCCTAAGGTCGGTCGCCATTTTGATTTTTTTTCAGAATCGCGGTGCACAACAAAAGTTATATATTTAGATAGAGGACACTTATACAAACAAAAAATATAATATAACATAATATCCTAAAGCGTCAGGTTTCGGAGTTATTCACCGAAATATAATTCGAAAACAACAAGGATTTTTTTGTCTTTTTTCCCTCCAGGTAAGCATATTGAACTATTGAGGTAATAGAAACGTTATGAAACCTTTATGGAGAAGAAACAAATGAAGAATAGACATTTTTAAAATAAATAATTAAAAACGGCTAACAGTGGTGGCCAAGTGGTAACAGCCGCGACTTACGAGTTGTAGGTCGTAGGTTCGAACCCAGACAGGCGCTTTACTTTGTGTAAATTATTTCATCATCACTGCTCTCAAAACGGTGAAGGAAAACATCGTGAGGAAACCGGCATGTCCTAGAACCAAAAATTCGAAGACATGTGACATCTGCCAACCCGCACTGGGCCCGCATGGTGGATTACGGCCCATTCCCTCTCACCGAGGAGGCCTGTGTCCCAGCAGTGGGAACATTATAGGCTAATTATGTATGTATGTATTATGTATGTATTTATAGTTCGTTTTTTAATCCCAGAGACTAATCTGACATTTAAGTCTTTTGTGTTTTCGTTTTTTTTTAGTATAGAAGTTTGATACACTTGTCAGATTAGTCTCTGGGATTAAAACAACGAACTATAAATTGCCGTGTTTAATTATTTATTTAAAAAATGTCTATTCTTCATTTGTTTCTTCTCCATAAAGGTTTCATAACGTTTCTATTACCTCAATAGTTCAATATGCTTACCTGGAGGGAAAAAAAACAAAAAAATCCTTGTTGTTTTCGACTTATATTTCGGTGAATAACTCCGAAACCTGACGCTTTAGGATATTATGTTATTTAACATTTTTTGTTTGTATAAGTGTCCTCTATCTAAATATATAACTTTTGTTGTGCACCGCGATTCTGAAAAAAAATCAAAATGGCGGCTGATTTTAGGGCCAAAACCTTCAAACCCCTTTGACGTTCTATTAATTTGAGGATTTCACCAATGGATGGATAATTTAAAAATCTAAATAATCCATGTTTTGATTTATTTAAAAAGATCGCTATTCTTTTTTTATTAAAATAATTACAAAAATTGTGCGAGTTTTATGATAAACGCAGCGTGCGCTGCATTCCTTTCGTAAGAGGAAGTCTTGTCGCTCTTTGTCTCTGTCGCAATGGTCAAGGTTATTTTGTCGGAGTACCGCCTTAAAGGCTGTTTTTTTCCATCGCCAGATAACTTTTATTCGAGGAATAAAATGTACATTTGAAAGTTTTTGCATGAAATAACTGTCAAAATTTTAAAATTATTCTTCGAATAAAGTTATCAGATGGTTGAAAAATCAGCCCTAAGACGGCTTATAACATAATGAGTCTATAATGTTTCCCCTGCTGGGACACAGGCCTCCTCTCTTACAGAGTGAGTTGGCTGTAATCTACCACGCGGGCCCAGTGCGGGTTGGCAGATGTCACATGTCTTCGAATTTCTGGGTCTAGGACATGCCGGTTTCCTCACAATATTTTCCTTCACCATTTTGAGAGCAGTGGTGATAAAATTACTTAGACAAAGTAAAACGCCTGCCTGGGTTCGAACAAACGACCGTCTTGTAAGTCGCGGCCGATACCACTGGGTCACCACTGCTCTCTCTATATCTATGCAGTTGCGTGGTAAATTCTGCTTGCGAGATGCAGGATTTTGCGTGACGTCAGTATGACGCGTTGTTCGCATGTAGCGTTGTAGATACCGCTACATATCAATTAGAATGATTGCCGTGAGGATGGTTACCCATCCACTAACCGACCGCGGCAAGCGTAGCTTAACTCGAGCAAGACTATCTAAGAGTCGACAAAACTGTTTTAATTCTGTTTTAGCTATGCAAAACAATGTTGTTGATCGATGTGCCCTCATAATTTATGTCACCCCATAGCGTTTAACCGACAAGAAAGATTTTGACAAATGGGGTATCGGTCGATAAGCTTCAGCGGGCGTGTCATAGTCATTATAAACCGTAATCGGGGACTTTGGGTGATATTTTCCCCCATCGCTTCTTTAAGCAAGTACATACTGGTTCGGATTTCCTATCGCTAATGAGGTGTCGCTTGAGTAAACTGTGATTAAAAGAAGTATGGAGAGGGATTAGGACGGTTGTTTATAACCAATGAAAAAATATTTACCTATGTATTTTCTATATCTACACAGGAATACTTTTTTAACACCATCCACATTTTTAAAGGGTGTTCTACCCATGAATATGAACAACTTTCACTATGGGACCAACTCTGAAATCACGAAAAAAAATCAGCATTTCGAAAAATTCGAAAGTTATACCTACGGGTGAAACCGCGAGGCGCTACTAGTACATTATAAATTAAAGTCGGTTCCTTCATGTGTCTGTCTTTGTGACAGCGTTGTTTTTTGAAGCTACACAACAGATTCCAATTCGATTTTCACCATCATTGAAGAATTTATTGCGGAATGTATAATTAGTTTGTATTGCCGATTTAATCCGGTCTGTTACCGTGAAACCCCCCCCCCCTCCACCCCCCCTGGATCCTAGCTAGTTCTTCTTCTGTTTTAATCTCTGTCTTATCTACTTTATTCAGCGGGGCAATTGCGTAACACATTATCAATCGGAATCGGTTTCATTTTGACAGTTCAACAACATTCATTGTGTTATTTACGTGCTGAGCAGACAAATTTTTCGAACTTATGAATTGATAGTGTGTTACGCAATTAGGGTGCAGGTTACTCCTTTTGACAGGTAAGTACAGTCAAGAGAAAATAAACGTTTCATATTTTTTGGAAGCCGTCCATAAATCGTATGTTTGTAATTTGCTTTCAATCATTAATGTACCCTTTTTTTTGTTTTCGGGGTGAAACCTTCAAAAGACGCCTGGACTTTGGGGAAAAAGACCAGGTGGTGTGGGATTCTTACCTCAGTAAAACCACCCCAGTGGTCACCATCTGCACTATGGAAGGGGCCCCGTGCACCGTTACCTCTCAAAAGACCAATCTGGAGCCCCCTCTGTGCACTAATCAGACTATATAATAATATATATATATATAATATAATATAATCACACTAATATTATAAAGGCGAAAGTTTGTGAGTGTGTTTATATGTCTGTTACTTGTTCACGCTCAAACGGCTGGACCAATTTTGATAAAATTTTGTATGGAGGTAGCTGACACCCTGGATTAACATATAGGCTACTTTTTATCCCGATATTCCCACGGGATCGACATTAACGCGGGTGAAACCAGGAGGCGCAGCTAGTCATTAATATACCTACCGTAAGATTACTCTCTGAAAATGCTCGAAAATAATGCCTGATTATAATGTTCTCCCATATTAACCCAATGCTTTCTGAAGGGTTAAAAATAAAAACAAACTATGTTATACAGCTTAAAATATTAAATGTACTGCTTAGCATACAGTACCTACTTGAACTGAATATTCTAGTGTTGCCAATTTGAATAACAAAACTGACTTAATCTTGGCAACACTGAAGGTTTAAAATGCAATCTTTTGGTACGAGCTCTTGCATTTTAAATAGGACAGGACAGGGTTGTATTATAAGAAAAATATTTCAGAAGGTATAATATAAAACTTGTGTCGCTTTCATCACCTTAATTATCATTTTTAGGGTACTTCAAAAGGAAAAACAGAATATTTATAGGACCACTTTGTTATCTGGCTGTCTGTCTGTCTGTCAAGACCTTTTTTCTCAGGAACTCGATCAAGTTGAAATTAATATCAATTACTTACGTAGGTCTACGGTCCCTTGAAGCTCTAGTCTAAATAAAGCAATCTTCTAAGTGAACACAATAAGAAAAAAATACGGCCACTTATTTTGATACTCACAAAAAAATATCAACCTGTATTCCATTGACCTAGAATCATGAAAACAGCGGTAAACGAAAAAGTCCGAAAATTGTCAATTTGTAGTTTTATCACAAGAAGGGTACAGGGGGAAAACATGCAATGTCACAAAGACAATGAACTGAGAAAATCGCAAATTAAACTTTAGATCATAAAAAAAGTACATTAAAGCTAGAAATAAAAGAAAATTATATTAATGTATAAAGAAAATATATTCGTTTTGGGTGTGTAGTAAAAAAAACTTTTTTCTTCCTTATACTTATTGAGTTAGCGGAAAAAAACTGAACAAAGTCAGGAAAAAGTCAGGAAATACAGGCAAAAAATATGCAATGTCCATGAAAAACAGGGGATAATATGCAATGTTACAAAAATAAAGAACTGAGAAATTGCTAAATTAATATTTTGATTTTTGAAAAAAGGTACATGGCCACGAGGACATGGACAATGCTTATTTTTTTTCCTGTACGACGTGGACTTTTCTTGTTATTGCACTGTATCGATATTTTTGAATGAAGATTACTCCGGGACTATGCATGTTACTGCAAAGTGTGTTTCGGCGTTTCGTTCTACCGCATTTGAACTATACAATGGCATTACTAGTTCATAAAACATAAATATGTGACATCGCATGTTTTTCCCCTGTGCCCTTCTACAAAAACGTTGTTTTTGCGATTACAAATTTACATTTGCAGTAGGAAAATGGACCAAAAGACCAGGCGCCTTTTTGAAGGTTTACCCCCGAAACCAAAAAAAAAGGTATGGTCCAGTACACATAAAATGATTATGTAGCGGTATCTACAACGCCACATGCGAACAACGCGTCATACTGACGTGACGCAAATCCTGCATCTCGCAAGCAGAGATAACCGCGCAACTAGCATAGATACAACGGCCCGTCATGAAGCATTGGGCAGCTGCCCGCCAGACACAACACCCGTCTGGTCGGAGAATCCTCCCTTTTCTATAGAGTATGAGTGAACTTTACACCCTGTTCCTCATACGTCTATAATTACAATGACGGGGAGTACAAGTAGCTCTCGGCTTTATTAAGTGTCTTTTTAAACCCGTTATAAGTAATCTTGAAACCTCTAATAATATAATCTTGAACCTTCTGTAAGTAATGCCTTTTTTTCTCAGACTTATTAACATTCATTATTTTAATTTCATTTGAGTATAATGAGACTAAAGTAATTTCAATACAGCAGTGCTGTACATGTTGCTTAGACTTTTTTATGTGTATATATTTACTAGCAGCGCCCTGCGGTTTCACGCGCATAAGTGTCTATCCCGTGAGAATATCGAGATAAAAACTATCCTATGTCCTTTCCCGGGACTCAAACTATCTCTGCTACAAATTTCATCTAAATCGGTTCAGCGGTTTAAGCGTGACGAGGTAACAGTCAGACACACTTTGGCATTTATAATATTAAATAGCTGCGCCCCGCGGTTTCACCCGCATAAGTGTCAATACCGTGGGAATGCCGAGATAGAAACTATCTTATGTCCTTTCCCGGGACTCAAACTATCTCTATACCAAATTTCATCTAAATCGGTTCAGAGGTTTAAGCGTGAAGAGGTAACAGACAGACACACTTTCGCATTTATAATATTAGTATGGATAGATACATTATACTGCATTCCCTAACACGTGTATGTCGGGAAATGAATCAGTTACTTCTTATTAAATCAGCTATTTGATGCACGTGTCAACGGCAGAGGAACTGCAGTCGTCGACAACGCAACGTGCCGCTCACAGATATAGATACACCTAGATAACGCAAGAGCAGCTGCTTCGTGTGCCAAAAACCGCACCAGCTTATGTTCGAAAATCATAAGCTGCCACTTTCGCGCTCAGTCCTGCGTACTGCTGGCTGGGTGAGCGTGAGCGAGAGAGCGCGAGCTTGTGACGTCATGGTAGGTAGTCAAAAAGTGGCACGCTTTGTTTTCATACAGTTCGTGATACTTGCGTTATCTAGGCCTATCTATATCTGTGGTGCCGCTCGTGTATTTGAGCACCGTTTTCAAATACACGAGGCTTCAGTTGCCTTTGCCGTTGACGTGTGCATGCACACGTTCAGTTAGTGATTAAATATCGAACATGAACCTGACATCATATTCATGAAGGATGCATGAAGAAGCCTCCGCGTGTAGCGCAGTTTGTTCTGATAGTTACTCAACTAAACCGAGCGCTCGACGTATCCTGGACAGTCACACACGACACCTTATTTAACTGGCCAATTTTCCCCTTGCGTTGGTAGGGCTAACGCCCGCCTGGTTTGCGACCACCCTTCCACTGGAGTCCGGCGTCAAGCAGCCTGCTGTGTTTCGTCGATGCGTGGGAGTTCCAGTGCTTCAGGCATCTTCAGGGCAAAAAAACGAGATTAAAACCACTTTTCTTTTTCTAATATTGATTTAGAGCGAACGCAAACTATGCGTCTTGTCGCCGCAAGTCGAGTCGATGCAACAAGATAACGTAGCGTAGAGCTGTCGTATGCATCTGTGTCTTGTCGTTGCGACTAGAAGACGTTTGCGTCTGCGACTAGCAGTTACGACAGACTTTTTGCAGGAAGCAATCATTTTCTTTAAGTATTCGACAAGCTGCGACGTGCGATTTGAAAACAGCGACATCGAACGTATCCATGTTCAGATTTGAAATACAAACACAACTGCTGTTCCTTCGGCAGCGCTCACAGCAGGACTGACTGACACTGACCTGTCGCATGAGACTGTGGTCGAATGTGCGCGTGTACCGTGCGTCTAGACGCTGCGACTTGAAGCGAAAGCGTGCGACTACTGCCGACGACTCCCAATATATATGAAAATTGTTGACCACAGCATTTTGTTGCGTCTAGTCGCCGAGCTGCCGCAGTCTCACTTCGTATAGCCATGTACTAAGAACCGCTTGAACTAAGTTTAGTTGAAGCTTGCTCGTGGCGGGGAAGCTCTAAACTTCTTGAGCCGCGAAGTTTCATAAGTGCAGTATAAGCTTATTAATTATTTCTGTATTAATTAATAAGTGAATGTTAGACGGCATCGAGTTATTAGTTCAAAATGTATGTTCCTATTGCAGTTGCCTCAACAGGTATGTAACTTAATACTTCTTTAAGTAAAAGTGGTTTTCATGATATAAATTCTGGTATTGATTGATTTTGATATTAAATTTAACAATAATGCAACATACACTGCTTTGACGTTTGACTTTTTCGAACTGACGAAAGACCATGAAACTAAGTGTGCACTATGTCGCAGATGGTTGTAGAATCCGACGTTTTTCAAAACCGCTAGTGGTTTTACAAAACGGCTGTTGTCGTCGACGCGTGTCGTTCGTGTGTATGCACACTAATTGGCTCAAATTTTAAAAACAGGTTGCCCAAATTTTAAATCAGTGGTAATTGAAAGATCTTATCGTCAATAAATTATAGTAACTCTTACTATAGCAACTTATATTGTTTTCGTTTAGTTAGCTCGGAGATTTAGACGAAAACAAACATTACTTAAAATAAAAGTTCTTGTATATTTTAATTTTATTCAATTTCGAGCTGCCATTGTTGTTTACATCTTTGGCAAATTTAGCGCGGCCGGACTTTAGGTGCATCGTCTTCACATATAATTAACTAGCTTCTGCAAATTCGTCCGCATGAAAGGGGTTAGAAGATTTTTGTATGGAGGGTGGCCCTAAGGTCGGCCGCCATTTTGATTTTTTTTCAGAATCGCGGTGCACAACAAAAGTTATATATTTAGATAGAGGACACTTATACAAACAAAAAATGTAATTAGCATAATATCCTAAAGCGTCAGGTTTCGGAGTTATTCACCGAAATATAAGTCGAAAACAACAAGGATTTTTTTGTTTTTTTGCCCTACAGGTAACCATATTGAACTATTGAGATAATAGAAACGTTATAAAACCTTTATGGAGAAGAAACAAATGAAGAATAGATATTTTTTTTAATAAATAATTAAACACGGCAATTTATTGATCCTTTTTTTAATCCCAGAGACTAATCTGACATTTAAGTCTTTTGTGTTTTCGTTTTTTTTAGTATAGAATTTTGACATTACATTTGTCAGATTAGTCTCTGGGATTAAAAAACGAACTATAAATTGTCGTGTTTAATTATTTATTTAAAAAATGTCTATTTTTCATTTGTTTCTTCTCCATACAGGTTTCATAACGTTTCTATTACCTCAATAGTTCAATATGCTTACCTGGAAGGAAAAAAAACAAAAAAATCTTAGTAGTTTTCGACTTATATTTCGGTGAATAACTCCGAAACCTGACGCTTTAGGATATTATGTTAATTACATTTTTTGTTTGTATAAGTGTCCTCTATCTAAATATATAACTTTTGTTGTGCACCGCGATTCTGAAAAAAAATCAAAATGGCGGCTGATTTTAGGGCCAAAACCTTCAAACCCCTTTCACACTTCTCCATTCACCCTCTTAGGGTTGGAATTTCGAAAAACCCTCTTTTAATGAATACCTACACTTCACAAAGAACAGACCCTCCAATTTTCATGTCTCTAGGACCAACGGTTTAGGCTGTGCATTGATATATCAGTCAGTCAGGACTTTGAATTTTATATTGTATATAGATCGTGTACAAAATATTGTAAATCATTTCTAAAAGAGTAACGGTAGAGTTCCTTGCCCATTCTTCTCCATACAAAACTACCCTTTGGAAGGGGCGACTAGAATCAATTCTATTTTTTTTTTGTAAATGAAGTTTAAAAGTTAATTAAATAAATGATTAAAGGGGTTAGAAGATTTTTGTATGGAGGGTGGCCCTAAGGTCGGTCGCCATTTTGATTTTTTTTCAGAATCGCGGTGCACAACAAAAGTTATATATTTAGATAGAGGACACTTATACAAACAAAAAATATAATATAACATAATATCCTAAAGCGTCAGGTTTCGGAATTATTCACCGAAATATAATTCGAAAACAACAAGATTTTTTTTTGTATTTTTTCCCTCCAGGTAAGCATATTGAACTATTGAGGTAATAGAAACGTTATGAAACCTTTATGGAGAAGAAACAAATGAAGAATAGACATTTTTAAAATAAATAATTATAAACGGCTAACAGTGGTGGCCAAGTGGTAACAGCCACGACTTACGAGTTGTAGATCGTAGGTTCGAACCCAGATAGGCGCTTTACTTTGTGTAAATTATTTCATCACCACTGCTCTCAAAACGGTGAAGGAAAACATCGCGAGGAAACCGGCATGTCCTAGAACCAAAAATTCGAAGACATGTGACATCTGCCAACCCGCACTGGGCCCGCATGGTGGATTACGGCCCACTCCCTCTCACCGAGGAGGCCTGTGTCCCAGCAGTGGGAACATTATAGGCTAATTATGTATGTATGTATTATGTATGTATTTATAGTTCGTTTTTTAATCCCAGAGACTAATCTGACATTTAAGTCTTTTGTGTTTTCGTTTTTTTTTTAGTATAGTCTCTGGGATTAAAAAAACGAACTATAAATTGCCGTGTTTAATTATTTATTTAAAAAATGTCTATTCTTCATTTGTTTCTTCTCCATAAAGGTTTCATAACGTTTCTATTACCTCAATAGTTCAATATGCTTACCTGGAGGGAAAAAAAAACAAAAAATTCTTGTTGTTTTCGACTTATATTTCGGTGAATAACTCCGAATCCTGACGCTTTAGGATATTATGTTACATAACATTTTTTGTTTGTATAAGTGTCCTCTATCTAAATATATAACTTTTGTTGTGCACCGCGATTCTGAAAAAAAATCAAAATGGCGGCTGATTTTAGGGCCAAATCCTTCAAACCCCTTTGAGTGCGACTTTGACTTTATCCACAGGAACGTATTACTGGGATAAAAGTTTGCTATGTAACACATAGGATACTTTCTATCCCAGAACAACAGTACTTTTTATCTAGTTATAAACTGTGTGCAAAAACTGTCATCCAAATGTAGAAGTCAAGTTCAAGTCAATCAAGTTTGAAGGAGTTATTATGTGCCATGTTAGAAGGTCATCGTGAGTATGCGACATTCACCAACCCGCAATGGAGCCGCGTGATGGATTATGGCGAACTCGCGATTTCACAGAAAGTGGAGGCCTGTGTCCTGGCAGTGGGAACATTAAGTATAGGCTGATAATGCTTGTTAGAAGTTTGCCAGGAGCAGTAATACAAGTTACAATAGGTTAAGTAGTTGCAGTAGAAGTTTTTGTGAATCAGCTCGTCTACCATTTTCATATAAGTGCATGATAAATTATACAGTTACTAGCTGCGCCGCGCCGTTTCATCCGCATAAGTTTCGATCCCGTGGGTATATCGGGATAAAAACTATCCTATGTCCTTTCCCGGAACTCAAACTGTCTTTATACCAAATTTCATCTAAATCGATTCAGTGGTTTAGGCGTGAAAAGGTAACATACAGACAGGCAGACAGAGTTACTTTAAATTCGAATTTATAATATTAGTATGGAAGTATGGATTTAAAACTCATGAACTTTTAAGGTAACGTGTGTCTTCTTTTGTTTTATCATATTTTTGGAATTTCACTAGCAAATTTTATTTGACCTTGTCTTAAGAATACAAAAGAACTCCTGACTTAATAGGCCACTTAAGACCCGTTGTAGACACAAGTTTTTCTTGCCGTGAAAAACTACGGTTGATTCTCTGTGTGTAGGCACGGTCATCAGTGTTTTATAGATCACTATGGAATCTCGTTGACAGACACGGCGGCGCTAGAGCGCGGCGCAGTCGCCGTATGCGCATATACGTAAGCTCACACGATTATTCTGCAATGCGACCAGCGCGCCGCCGCATAGATATCGCGCCCTGTACAACGGGCCAAATACTTAAAGAGTTCATCATCATCAGCCTATAATGTTCCCACTGCTGGGACACAGGCCTCCTCTCTGTGAGAGGGAGTGGGCCGTAATCCACCACGCGGGCCCAGTGCGGGTTGGTAGATGTCACATGTCTTTGAATTTTTGGTTCTAGGACATGCCCGTTTCCTCACGATGTTTTCCTTCACCGTTTTGAGAGCAGTGGTGATGAAATAATTTATATACACAAAGTAAAGCGCCTGTCTGGGTTCTAACCTACGACCTACAACTCGTAAGTCGCGGCCGATACCACTGGGCCACCACTGCTCACACTGCTTAAAGAGTTAAGCCAGTAAAATAACTTAAAATCCATAAATTAAGTTATTTATTCTCTACTTAGTAAGTGAAGACGTGAGTATGAAATACCTTAGCGACTTGCTCTAAGTTCTTAAGTTACGTTAAGTTAGCGAACCAAGTTTAATGTTTGATGTGAAACTGAAGGCAGTTTATTAACATAATATTCTACACTAAGGACATTGTATAAAGACTTTTTCTTTCAACTACGTTGTAATTTTATGATTAATCACTACAAAACCGATCACAAAGGACGTATCTTTTGCTAAGAACCAAAACAGAACAGAAATTTTATATGAAATCTCATTGTTGCACTGTTTCATCGATAGTCGACTATCAATCGATAAAACTACAGCCGACCCGGTCCAGCATCGGAGAAGTCGCTAAAACGCGCGATTCCAATACCGCATCCCGAAATCGCGATGCAGCATCGGAGCAGTCGCTAAAACGCGAGATTCCAATACCGCGTCCGAACGCAGAGGAGTCGCCAAAACGCGATGCAGCATCGATACAGTCGCAAAATCGCCGATCGCCGATGCAAAAAGAAGCGTGTGTTTTTGGCCCTAACGCACTGTTTTTTTTTTATTTAGATATAAATTTACCACAGAGGTTTAATGTCTCCCGTTAAGTTTAATATAAAATGTGTGTATTGAATCAAAAAGATACTGGCTGAAAGTAAAAATCGGCTGAATAAAAAATCAAATCATTTGCAACAATCAACATCACCACGTTCGTCTACTTCTCATGGAAATGATTTGAAATTGATCCTGCGTCTACCTGTATCGTCTGATTCTGATGATAGTAATTATTATTCACAAATTGCACATTTATAAGTTGTAAATGTTTGAGGTGAAGATGAATTAAACTTTCTTTTCATTGCCTTGAGTTTTTATTTTGAATAGGTGTAAGCACGGGTCCGGACCCATTTTATCACGGTAGATAGATTGGTAGTTGATAGAAAAATAGATTACGCACCTTGCTAAAGTGAGTAATTAATGCACTCGTGTTAATTTAGTGCCCTCGTATGCGCTCGGGCACCGACATAACACTCGTGCATTAATAACTCACTTTGCGCTCGATGCAACAATCACACTTCACACTAATATTATAAAGGCGAAAGTTTGTGAGGATGTAAGGATGTTTGTTACACTTTCACGCAAAAACTACTAAACGGATTTTAACGAACTTTTACAGTGATATAGCTCATATATCAAAATAACACATAGGATACTTTTTGTCCATATATTCCCACGGGATCTACACTTATGCGGGTGAAAACGCGGGGCGCTTCTAGTCTACTATAAAGTTTTCTTCGTCGCAGGCTTAGATTTTATTAAAGGGTCAGGTAGTGTCAGACATTGTTATGTGTTATTGAGCAGTGGTGGCCCAGAGGTAACAGCTCTGACTTTCGAGTTGCGGTCATGGATTCGAGCCCAGACAGGCGCTTTATTTTGTGTAATTTATTCATCACCACTGCTCTAAAAAACGGTAAAGGCAAAACATCGTAAGAAAACCGGTATCTAGAACCAAAAATTCGAAGACATGTGACATCTACTAAACCGCACTGGGCCCCCGTGGTAGATTACGGCCCATTCCTTCTCACTGAGAGGAGGCCTGTGTACCAGCAGTGGGAACGTTATAGGCGGTGTTACTTTTATCGCGGGCTCTGAGCGCGGCGACCGAATCAAGAAATTCCGTAACGAAAATAAACCTAACACCCGCCACTCCGACCGGCACAGCGGTGCGACGTTGAAAGCCGTGCATCGTCTAACGTCGTTTCAGTTCGGCAGACTTCGGCACGGTGTTTGTGTGCGTGCGACTAGACGTATGCGTGTAGACTGTACGAAGCTCGCACGGATCGAGACGAGCTGCTTACTGTAACAGAATTTTTTACAAGGAATATCTCAGTACAGCCCTTAGATAGTGATGCTAATAGGCCCGCCCCTTACATAAGACTTAACAAAGTTGGTCTTTCGGTGTGCTATACATCACTGTCTAACCCTCCGGGCCTTCGGGGAATACATATACATCGCATGCTCAATGGAATACTGACTTAACTCAAAAAATGCGATTTATGGAAAATCGCAAAGGAAGATCTTGCTATCAGGATTTATCCTACTTGCTGGCGCATAAAATTAAAACTGATTTGATTTGATTATTAATTAATCATTAATGCTTGTATTTTGCACGTATGATTAACTATTGATGAAATCTAGGTACCTAACCAATCGGTTCACATTTAAAGTGAAAGCTCGAGAACACATACACAAGAAGTTGGCAGATTCGTCTCAGAATTAAGTTGTTGTAGGTTTTCTTATTTATGTCTCATAACTATATTTTTTTATACATATATATATTTTAGTACCTATGTATGTATTTATTCTTATATCTATTCTTATATCTTAGTTATAAATATTTTCTTTTTTTTCTGTTATTGCACCTACTGTGTATTATCTCTGCATCACCCTAAGGTAGACTGGTAGAAAATGCCCAAGGCATTAAGTCCGCCTTTGTACAGTTTTTACTTGTGCATAAAGTTTAATAATAAATAAAAAATTAATCTGAGAAAAAAAAATCCGAAAGAACTCAATTCTGACCTATCCATTGGGTCAATGTTCCAACATGTGGTGTTAAGTCAGGGGTGACAGATTTAAAACAAAAATTTCCTTTGCGCTATTTTCAAAAGCGTTTTAATTGCACAATACTGCCTGGCTTTGATTTGATTGGCAATATTTTATCATCATTATTTGCCTAATTTTAAGTCATAGAAATAAAACTAAAAGATTTGGCTTTACTCCTTGACTGTACTAATGATGAAATCTGACAGTGGGTCCAGTCGACCAATTCAAAAGTTCGAGTGGGTCCAGTTGACCAATGACTCCTATTTTGAGGTCGGCTTCCAGTCTAACAGGATGCAGCTGAATACCAGTATTTTACGTGGAGCGACTGTCTATCTGACCTCCACAATCCAGTTACTGAGTAACATACCCTAGGCATACGCCTGGTAAGACTGGTTGTCAGGCTTTCGGGCTGATTGGCAATCTTTTAGGGAGTGAAAATACTCATAAAGATGGTAAACAACTTTTCACGAGCGAGCGTTCCTAGTAGCATTGAAATACGAAACAAATCAGGCAATCCAGAAAAATATATACAACTAGCTTCTGCCTGCGACTTCTTCCGCGTGAAATTTCACCTTCCCCCATTCACCCTCTTAAGGGTCGAATTTCAAATAACCCTTTCAAAGTCAAAGTCAAAGCATTTATTTCAAATAGGCACATAAAAGGCACTTTTGAACGGCAAAAACTATCTTAAAATAGAATTGATTCTATTCGCCCATTCCAAAGGGTAGTTTTCGTATGGAGAAGAATGGGCAAGAAACTCCACCGTTACTCTTTTAAAATGTTTTAGGGACAATATTTTGCATGGGTACATTAATTATATAATAACATGTGAGGACGATGCACCTAAAATAAAATTACCATACCACAATACCACTTTCTTAGTGGATACCTACTCTTTACAAAGAACGCGCCCTCCGAATTTCATGTCTCTAGGACCAACGGTTTAGGCTGTGCGTTGATATATCAATCAGTCAGGACTTTGAATTTTATGTACATAGATATTCAAAACGCAAAGCAATAATAAGAGTAAGTATATAAAATATTGCCTAACTAAAGAAAATGATAGGTAAAGTTAGATCTTTCCAATGCCACAAATTCATATTACGTACCATTTAAGTATTTTATTATTGTAATAAAAACTCTAAACTGGCAATTTCCACGCTCCATGCATCTATGTTACTCGTACGCGGTTTTACAACGTTCCAGCTATAAAACTTAACTTTTCCAGTTAAAATATAATTTGAACTAACGACTTGTGGTATTAGCAGCCACTAGTTTTTAATTTTCACGTTTTAGCACGATGTTTCTCAATATTTTGTCATGGTTCCTTTTTCCGACTATATTGGGTCGGCTTCTTGTGTAACCATATGCACCTGAATACCAGTATTTACATGTGACATCTACCTATCTGACCTCCACAACCTGGAAACTGGGTAATTTGATACCTCTTGGTAAGACTGGTTGTCAGACTTTCGGGCTTCTGATGATCCGTAACGAATGTCAAAGAACCACGAATGACAGCCGTGACCAACGGCTTAACGTGCTTTCCGAGACACGGAGGGGTCTCGGTATGTAAAGATGGTCACCCATCCACGGACCAACTGCGGCAAGCGTAGCTTAATTAACTTGCACCCTGATTGCGTAACACACTATCAATTGGAATCTGAATAATTTTGGAGCAAATTCCTAATCCATTGCTTCATAAGTTCGAAAAAGTTGTCTGCTAAACTCGTACCTAAATAACGCAATGAATGTTGTTGAACTGTCAAAATGAAATCGATTCCGATTGATAATGTCTTATGCAAATGCCCCGCTGATCGATCGACCCGTGCGGCTGTTATTACTTAACCACAAACACCTCTACTTAATAACATAAATTATGTGATAATAATAGTATTATTATTCTAATCTACTTAGGTATTATAAAGTTAAATCATTTATTCACTCACAGACAACACACAGCCTAAACCACTGGGTCTACTAAAAACATGAAACTACGCACAAGAGTTCATTTTGTAACGAAGGGGAGCACTAAGACTTTTTTTTGAAGTGAAACTTCTTTACGCACGTTTGACTTTGGGAGTAAGCTGGCGAACGCGTTACGAAAAGTGTGATCGGGCGAGGCGAACGGGAGTTTAGTGGGGGATATAAGCAAGAGAAAGCAGTGCGCGCGCACATTTTCTTTCTCTCTTCCTCTCATAGCCAAATACGTTTGAAGTTTCACTTCAGTCGTGTGGTCATAAGCACACTCGGTTTTTTTTTTCTCCTGATGCGGTTTAATAGGGGATAAAAAAATGTATGGAATATATACGTCATAATATTTGAAATCGAAAACGTAAAATTTGGTAGATTGAGTGTTTTTCAAAGTAAAAGTTGTTTTTATCATAGTTTTTTGTAACTTTATAACCCCCTATGGGAGTAGAGGATGATTAAATTTTGTAATGTTTAATGTTAGGGTAATTTGCGTTTACGCTTCTTTTAATAAGCATTATCATTTAATTCTCTCATCGTTTTCCCCCTAAGGGTATTAAAGAGAGGTTGGTATGAAAGTTTGTAATTTTAGAAAGTTTGAAACATGGTTCCCTAAAGAAGAAAGGTAGCCGATGGGAAATACCATCGGGCGCACGCCTTGTTCCTATTTGTATACAGGGTGTCCGTAAATTGTACCTACGACATAGTGCAGGGGTTGATAGCTTGGGTTAAGACTAAAATATATGTATACACACACAAATAGTTACAGTTACACAAAATACAAAACAACAAAATTACAAAATTTTACAAAGTTTACAAAATTTTCCGAAATATCGAAAAATCTCTACCTTGAAACAGATTTTTAAGTATCTCGTAATGAAAAAATTCTTTTTCGTAATGAAAAATTCCTTTTTTTAGTATTTTTTTACATCAAATGATTCGTGTATATTACTCTACTCATTGATAAGTATTTTTTCTATCAAAAACAAGATTTTTTCAAGAAATACCATTTTTTGTTTAAATTTTCGCAGAACGATTTTCTTATCGCTTAAATTTAACCAACAGTGCACAGTGGTGAAGAAAAAAAATTGTATTTTGCGGAACATTATATTGTGTTGTTTTGATAGGTATTGACCCAAGCTATCACTCCCTGCACTATGTCGTACTATTTACTGGACACCCTGTATATTTTGATATTCTAAACTCAGGGAGGTCATTATCCACATTGAATACACGATTGACAGAATATAGGACGAATGACATTCAAAAGAAAAACCCGGGATTTAAAAAAAAGTACGAACTAGGTAATCTTCACCATCGCATTTTTTTTATCAAAGTAAAACTATTTTATTAGTCATACAAAGAAAGAAGATATTTAGGTACCTGACAGCACCTACTCGTAAATATCTCTTTTCCTATGATCAATAAACCGTGAAGGTAAATAAAGATATTTTCTCTTTTTGTACAAGGTCGTACGTACTTAATTTAATAAAATACCGTTCCGCCATTATAAATTGTTATTAGTTTCATAGTTTCATCCATGACGTATGAACGTTGAGAACCGTTGTCGTAGCAACGGGGGGCGTAGTTGTTACCCTGTTATTAAAAAACATAAAAGGACGTAAGCGACACGAAATAGATAGCTTCAGAAGACCGACTTCATACAACAGGCGAAAACAGGCGCACGCACACACAGACACGCGTCTACGCTACAGAAAGAAAGAAAATAGGTTTATTTGCGGTGAACATGACGCAAAAAAGAACATAAGCACAAAAAAAAAGGTAAGGGAAACATGCGTCACATCCACGCAAAACGGCTATCGCTCAGCATAATGCTGCGACCCTATGCAAGACAAAGCCCCAGCGCTGGTTTTCAGCGACAGCCGGTGCTGACGTAATGACGTCGTCCGGTGCAGCACACAATTATTACACAGCAATTATTACAGCGGGTGGAAGCGCATTGCTACTGACGTCCGTTTGACATAACGTCTGTTCCAAAAATGTCCGCTAAAAATGTAAAAAAATGAATCGGAAAATGCACCTGTGTGAGATGATTTTTTAAGAGTAAACTAGTCGCGAGCTGGAACCTACTGGTGGTCATGGCCAAAATCACGCTGTCTAACTTGGCTTCGTGTCTGACGGAGCTAGTATCAGTGATGAGCAGTTAGACGCTAATCTTCACGCACAACATCTAGTTCTCACGCACAGAAACAATATTTGAAAAGTGCTTTGGAAAATCGAGTTCTATGAAAAATCCACTACATAAATCAATCACAAATAAAGTTTTTTGAACTCTTCGATAACTGAGCTTTGTCGGTACGGATTTAATTTTTAATATTTTTCAGTTCTTTTATTACTTATTTACACCCAAAGTTACGTTAAAAATAGCAAGAAAAACGAATCTTTGTTGGCTCATAACTTTTTAATGGCTTGTTATTTTACAATTCTGGTTCCGTACAGACACAATTAATAATTAGACAAAACGATACAATGTTTAACTTTGGATGTACAATGTCAAACAGTGGAGTAATACTCTCCCGAAATTTGTATGGAAAAAATATCGAATAGTGGCACCTTAAGTCTAAAGCACAAAAAATTATCTTGCACAGGTGCGTTTGTATTAGTTTTTCATTTGACAGTTGAGTTTGATTTTATAACCTCATTTTTGTCGATGAATTTTCAATGACTGTTTAATAATGTTATTCAAATAATGGTGAGATGTTAAGTTGAAACCGTCTAATACAGATGAATGTGTCACTAATTCCCTTTAGTGAGTGATTGCGTAAGAATTTAATCTGAACAGGTTTTGTTTACACTTTCACCTGCTGCTTTTAGAACAGACATTATGTCAAACGGTTGTCAGTCGCGACTAGTAGCGACGGTGTCTGTGTGTGCGCGTATTTTTGCTTGTTGCTTGTAGCTGAACTTCGGTACATTTCTACTCTATGTAAGCGTCGTAGTTTAATTAAAATAGCTTTAATATTGCAGGGAATTATGATGTTATTGTTGTTTTCGCGCTTTCTTTGTTTTAATGTAAAGGTTTGGTGTTGTTTAATATTTTTAAAATTTTTCTTGTAACCCAGCCGCAAGTTTATTATTTGTAATTTTAAAATAACTAGCTTATGCCCGCAACTTCGTGTGCGTGAATTTTGTTTGATTCGCGCTAGTACTTCGTTTTCGCTTAGCGTTCTTTCTAGTTTAGGGTCCTATCGTGATGTTTTATAGCCAACTAGCTGCGCCCCGCGGTTTCACCCGCGTAAATGTCGATCCCGTGGGAATATCGGGATAAAAAGTATCCTATGTCCTTTCCCGGGACTCAAACTATCTTTAAACCAAATTTCATCTAAATCGGTTCAGCGGTTTGAGCGTGAAGAAGTAACAAACATATAAACACACACACACACACACACATTCACAAACTTTCGCCTTTATAATATTAGTGTGATAAAGAAAATTTAGTATATAGATAAACCAACCAAGTGCGAATAAAATTCGCACACTAAAGCCCGCGGGGCAATTGCGTAACACATTATCAATCGGAATCGGTTTCATTTTGACAGTTCAACAAATTCATTGCGTTATTTACGCTGTTGAGCAGACAAATTTTTCAAACTTATGAAGCAATGGATTAGCAATTTTCTTCAAAATGATTTAGATTTCGATCGATAGTATGTTTCGCAATTAGAGTGCTAGTTTCTGAATTGAGGTTTTGAAGTTTAGAACATGTCAACATTGTCAATCTCTACTTTGGCATTACTTATGCAGGCCATACACGTTACGATAAACTTGCGCATTTGACTTGCATGTATGAATGTGCACCGAGTTCTCGGATATACCTCAACTCCAAACTTTCAATCAATTATCATATTCGATGAATTATCACACGTATCCGAGCCATTCGGTGTGACGCAAACTTGTGCAAGTCTAAACTTGTCTGCGACCTACAACTCGTAAGTCGTGGCAGTTCCCACTGGGCCACCACTGCTCTCCACTATACTGTTTCATAATCAGCCTATAATGTTCCCACTGCTGGGACACAGGCCTCCTCTCTGTGAGAGGGAGTGGGCCGTAATCCACCATGCGGGCCCAGTACGAGTTGGTAGATGTCACATGTCTTCGAATTTTTGTTTCTAGGACATGCCGGTTTCCTCACGATGTTTTCCTTCACCGTTATGAGAGCAGTGGTGATGAAATAATTTACACAAAGTCAAACGCCAGTCTGGGTTCGAACCTACGACCTACAACTCGTAAGTCGCGGCCCATACTACTGGGCCACCACTGCTCTCTCTATACTATACTGTTCACCTCAATTTTTATTATTTGTCACGATAGAAGCCATTGTAACATTCTTTGAAAATTTCAACTGGAGGTACGGAGCTACGGATTGACAAACAAATGTCAGGCGTGGGCTTACGTCTGATAGGGCTTCATTTTCCCCTTTTGCGTACAGAACCCTAAAAAAAGACGAACCAAAATGTTATAAATATTTTTCAATACGCGGAAATCAGGACAAACAATCTCAAATTAATTTTCCTTCACAGGAATTTCTTGTGATTTCATAATAAGGGTCGGATGAGGATAATTGGACAATTTTTATTGTTGCCAAAATGTTGACCTACATCGCAAAAATAACGGATGTAAAAGGAAACCGAGAGTTACTTGTACTCCCCGTCATTGTAATATTTTGGCGTGATAACGTCTTTTAAATCGATGAACGCCGGATGCATGCAGGAAAAAGCATGACTTATTGCGCGTGCAAGCGAGAGCGCGGAACAAGCGATAGAGAGGCACGATCGGGTGTTTTCTTATGACGTTATCACGTAAAATTATCGTCCGTAAACCGACTTTACAGACAACCAATGTTTTTTTTTTTTTTGGTTACGCATATATTGAAGGAAAAATTTCCAACTTTTACTGACGTTTTTTTTACAAAATTAACAATTTTTTTAATGTTATATGAGACTAGAATAATCCCACGACCCCTGCACCGTTGCATGCACCCATAAGCACAATGTTTTGTGCGCGTTACATTGCGCACTACCGCAAACAGCAACAATAAATTGTTCCACCGAATCGCACGTTACAACATTTTGTTTCAGTGCGGTTAGTGGAAGTGCTCAGGTGCTGTTCGTCCAAGTGCGGTTAAAATCAGTGCTCTGAGTGGAAAACCTAAATTTTCACAGCAAAAAGCCGTTAAAGCCGTTTCCGAGAAATTATTTTTGTGCAATGATACTAATTTTGATGTACAGAATACGTAGTTGACGGCTATGTGATGTCTTTTTACATTCTGTATTATTCAATTTATGGTTACTTTAATAGCTCAGTCAAAAATGAGGTAAATTACACCTAATATTTTTGAAGGGAAAACTTTGAAGAAAAAACCATTGAATTCGCGCCACTGTTCCCGTAATCGACACCGCTTCGGAAGTGTTCGGCTGTCCTACGGATGTACTCGGTTTGAATGTAAGTACCTATATCCAATATGTCAGTGAGTGATGGCAAAGTATTCCATTTGTGTTTTGTTTTCACTTCTGTCGGCATTTCCGGAGTGCCACTGTTTTTTTTTCGTTTATTTTCGTTGGATCCCACTTTTGAATCCCATTTTTTAGGTATTAACGATGGATCCCGTTTGCTATTTCCGTTGAATCCCATGTTATGACAACATTTCAGAAGAAAAGTGATTTACCTTTATCATAAAACAACGTTTGGAATAAAAACGTTTTACATATTGACTTATCATTACGCAATTCCTTAAAAATGGTAAACTCATTCTTTCATCGACTTGCACTAATAGAAAAAAAGATATTATTTTTAGTGGGCTATCCGGAAACGAACTAGTTAGATTAGGTTAATTATTTAAAAAAAACAATGTTAGGTTAGGTTAGGTTAAAACTGTGACCCCTACGCCAGAAACGACTAGATTATATAGAAAATGAGTTGTTTGTGAAATAAATAGTATACGAAACGTTGGTTGAAAACTAAAAATTTGTCAATGGAGTTTTAGTGAAATATTAGTGAACCCCTCATTTTATTATAAACAATTTTGCTGTTGAAAGTACCCGTATTCAGATTTTTTTAAGCATTCGGGATCCAACGGAAATACTTTTCGGGATTCAACGACAATAAAACGTAATTATCTTGCATTTTTTAAATTCGGGATCCAACGGAAATACATAATAATGTTTTGCGGGATCCAACGCCAAAAATATTAAAATGGGATTCAAAAACGGGATCCAACGGAAATAAATCTTTTTTTTTTGGTGGACAATTATTGCTTGTCATTATTCTACATTTATTCCCATATTATGTTTTTTTGAACATGTCTGTTTTAGAAGAACGTTAAAAAAAGGAGAGGACCAACTAAAGACTCTTGCCAAGTTACGTACTCGGAATGGCAATTCCTTTAATTTTTTCAATACAACAGAATCCATAATGACGTCCTAATATAAGCGATCGTCACTATTATTTATCACTCATTTGTTCGGATAATTGGAAGGAACGCGCTTTGTGTCGGCGTGAGAATCGCCCCTCTGTTAATATCACTGTTTTCCCAAAGCAATGACTCCTGCATTTTTTACTTACATAAATGAGTGGTGCGGAAATAAAATATTACGGTTGCAGAAAAAACGAATATAAAGATTTATCTATTTTTATTTTCTATTTCTTCTTTCCATGTAAAACTGGGTCAATCCATCTAGTCATACTAATAGTTACCTACTTATACAATAACAGAATGGACAAAAAAAGTCCCATCCATATTAATATTATAAATTCGAAAGTAACTCTGTCTGTCTGTATGTTACCTTTTCACGCCTAAACCACTGAATGGATTTCGATAAAATTTAGCAGAGAGATAGATTGCATCTCGGGGAAGGACATAGGATAGTTTTTATCCTGATATTCTTACGGGATCGATACTTATGCGGGTAAAACCGCGGGGCGCAGCTAATTTGTTATAAAAGAAGAAACTGGCTAACTGACTGACATATCAACGCACAGCCCAAACTGCTGGGTCTAGAGATTCCAAATTTGGCACGTAGGTTCCTTATGAGGTTAAGGGGTGCACTAAGAAAGGGTTTTTCGAAATTCCACCCCTAAGAGGGTGAATGGGGGGAGGATGAAATTTTACGCGGACTAAGTCGCGGGCAAAAGCTAGTGCTCAATATAACTTATTGGATTCGCAAAAAATAATAGAGGTTTGTCCATGTAGTTAAGGTAATGAATGATGAAAGTTATAATAATTTGAGAAGAAGATGAATAAACACGTATGTACGTACCTACTTTGATATTCGCTTCACTTAGTTTCCAATATTATTATCATACCCCGATAATCAGCCTACGAATGTAATGAATAGTGTGAAATATTAATGGCTTGTCAGGAATAAATGATTAAGTGCGTCGGGACTTTTAGTCCATAAGATCTATTTTTGTAAATCACAATTTCTTTTCACTTTTACCTTTATTGGACATATAGTGACGGTATTTATATATAATGTTCTTCAGAAAGGTCAACTGCGTATTACTCGCAAGCGGCGCACGTGTATGTCCAGATGAATGAACGTAAACGTTCTGTTTGCTTTCATACTGTTTGTTTGTTTTTATTGCATGATGTGGGGTCTCCTATAATTGAAGGAGCACGTAGATTTTTATTTTTGTCCTTTATAATATAGTATGTAAGGTGTATTCTTTGTTGGAGATCCTAATAAAATAAACGAAGCAAAAGTGTTCCTTTAGCTTTTGCAAAGGAACTACTGATCCAAAAGTTCTCAGTAGTTCTTTTAACGGAACTATCTAGTGTCTCTCTCAGTAAAAATTCTCAGTAGTTCCTTTAAAGGAACTACTAAAGGAACTAGTGATCACAAAAGTATGTTTGTAGGTACAATTTTATAATTTAAGGTTTCCCTTTAAAATATGCCGCTTACTATGACTACAACTGTACTTATTCCAGTAAGCTTAGTTTAATCCTGTAAACATTTACATCTGCATTACCACATAAATGTCTAAAATGAAGGGGGTGAAATGTAGGGGGTGTAACTCGACTGTCATAAAAGAATAAATAAGACAAGCTTAGCAACATCAGCTCATCACACTATCACCCTTCACACTAATATTATAAAGGCGAAAGTTTGTGAGTGAGTGTGCGTGTGTGATAAAATATTTGTTTGTTACTTCTTCACGCTCAAACGGCTCGACCAATTTTGATAAAATTTTGTATGGAGGTAGCTGACACCCTGGATGTTAACATAGGCTACTTTTTATCCCGATATTCCCACGGGATCGACATTTACGCGGGTGAAACCGCGGGGCGCAGCTAGTAATTTATAAAATATCGTTATTTAAACAACCAGATCGTAAACCAACGTGATAAAACAACGTACTAACTTGCTCATAACTCTTTAACACCTTATTGCTGAAAGCCTTATCAACCAAAAACAGTTTTACGAAAGGGTAACTTATTGTTCAGTGGGTAGTGGAGGTCAGATAGGCATTCGCTTCATATAGTGGCGCCATCTACATCGCCACATGCGAACTACGCACCACACTGACGTCACGCAAAATCCTGCATCGCGCAAGCAGAGTTTACCAGAAAGGTTTACAAGAAAAGTTCTGGAATGGGGACCGCGTACCGGAAGACGATGGTCGTCTCGTCACTTGAGCTGTCATTCGCGTTCGCGAGTAATCGTTACGACAGTCTTCATGTTAGAAGCGATCATTTTCTTTGAGTATTCGACTACTTCCACGCCCAATTCCAAAACATCAACATCGAACGTATCCATGTTGAGATTCGCAATACAAAAATATGAGTGGTTCGTCAACTCGTCTTACATACCTACGGCCCATTTGGGACGATTTGAAGAAAATCAAAACAAATTTTATTTTGGACCGTAGGCATGTAGGACGAGTTGACGAACCACTCAAAAACATCGTCCTCAGCGCTCACAGTAAGTCTCACGCTGACCTGTCGCATGCAACTGTCGTCGGGTGTGCGCGTGCAAAAAAAGGCCTATTACATTAAAGGACGTCTCGGGCCCTGTCTGTCATGGGCCCTGCCTACCGTTAGGGCGCCGCTTGTTACTCTCGCGCTAGAAATAGCTTTGTGCCTTAACTCACTCTCATTGGTTAGTCGAACGTGGAAACCTTTGCAAGTCTAGCATTAAGGCGCCGACATTATCTAAATGTAAAAATGGCTCCCTGTTTCCCTCTCTCTTATTACACTACACGATCGACAGCGGGCAGAGAAGCATGAGGTCTTAACCAGTCTGTCGCCTTGCAGGGTAATTGCGTAACACGCTATCAGTAGCAATGGGTCATTTTGACAGTTCAACAACATTCATTGCGTTATTTGCGTTGTTGATCAGACACATTTTTCGAACATAGCACAACGGATTAGAAATATGCTTCAAAATGATTCAAATTAAGAGTAATAGTGTGTTACGGAATTAGGGTGCTGTTTAGGAACCCTGACTGCCTGTTTCTTATTACACTGCCCTATCCCTGCGGGCCTCAGAAATCGTGTAATATAATAAGCCATTTAGACTGGAAGCCGACCCTGTCATAGTTAGGAAAATGCTAGGTAGAGATGAAAATGGGTTTGTCAACAAATGTTTTTCAAAATAGTATCGTTTGCGTGTCGTACTCGTATGTACCAAACAAGATTTATCTCTATTGTATGTTTGTGTTTCGGTACGGTGTGGTTTGTAGGTACGAATACGTATAATTCATTATTGGAATTGAACTCACGAGATTTGTATTGTATAATGATCTAATTATGTACCTATGACAAATTCTGATTAAATAAAATTAATCTGAATTCTGTGGGGCTCGTAGCAAAATAATAACAGCCACACGGGTCGATCCAAGGTTAAGCTACGCTTGCCGCGGTCGTTTCGTGGATGGGTGATCCATTACACACCGATACCTCTCCGTGTCACGGAAAGCACGTTAAAACGTTTGTCCCGGCTGTCATTCTTGGAACTTTAACAGTCGTTACGGGTCGTCAGATGCCCGAAAGTCTGACAACCAGTCTTACCAAGGGGTATCGTGTTACCCAGTAACTGGGATGTGCGGGTCAGATAGACAATCACTCCATTTATAAAAATGCTGGTATTCATCCGCGTCGAAAAGATTTTGGAAAAGTCTAGGCCTGTGTATTATTTTAAAAAATTGAGAACATCATTTGCTACTTGTGAATAGTTGCTTAGAAGTTTACAGAGAGTCAATTAAACTGAAATTAGCTTCATTAATACTAGTGGGAGTCAAAGTTATAATTATAAACGTATAACGTATGCTAAGTAGCGAAAATGAATAAATGGTCAGTGCGAAAATACGTGTATTGTCAACCTCGTAAGTGTTTATAACTTTTGGCAGCAATTCCCACTAAAAACTTCACTAAGATTGGAACTCTCTGTCACAGAAAAATAGACCGTTTTATAACGTGCAAGCGACATTCAACCTAAAGCTCCATTTACAAGGTGCATGTTTCGGGAACGTTCAAGAGCAATAATCACATTTCAATTATTGCAATTCAAGAACTGTAGAAGTCAAATCATTTATTTCAAGTAGGCCATTAAAGGCCTTTTGAATGTCAAAATATACATGAAAATACAAATGATTCTAGGCGCCTAACCTATGAGCTAACGTACACATTAATATTTTAGGACTAAGACCTGGGACTTACGAAGATTTAATAAAACATTAGAAGCATGTGCCGCTAAAAGGTTGGATTCGGATTTCTTGATAATAATTTGCACAGGTGTGATCGAAATTGATTCTTTTTATTCAAAACGATTTTCAAATATTGTTTTATTTGAAATATTACAATTTTTTTTTATTAATATTATGGAATGGAAAAAGGTTCTTATTGCGTATTTTGTTTACAGTGGGAGTAGTTACATCTCACTGTTATGCAAAGACCACCCTAAACCTTTAATAACTCAACTCGATGTTGAGCTAATTAGAATCTGTATTGTCTGTAGGCTTCAGGCTTGCCCTAGCATCTTCTAAAACATAACACACGTATTAAACTGCGGTTTCACCCGTATACGTTTCGATCTCGTCGGAACATCGGGATAAAAAGTATCATTTGTGTCTACCCATGTGCCAAAATATCCGTTTCGCCGTTTTAACGTGAAAGAATAACAAACAAACATACAAAAATTCAAAGCTTTTCTCTTTATGATATTAGTTTAGAAAAGTTTTAGCCCAAAACGCTCCCGGATTTTCCCGGGTATTTTACTGTCTACCTATATGCAAAGAATAACATCGATACGTTACTCTACAGGGTATGAGGAACAGGATGTAAAGTTTCCTCATCTTCTATAGAAAAGGGAGAATCCTCCAACCAGACAGGTGTTGTGTCTGGTGCGCTACTGGCTGAAGACTGATGTCGTGACGATATGCATATGTTTCCTCGACATCAATCGCGTAAACATCGCGGAGTTGAGCGGTAAACTTTGATTGCGCGATGCAGAATTTTGCATGACGTCAGTATGCTGCGTAGTTCGCATGTAGCGATGTAGATGCCGCCACAACACCGCTGCTACGAGAAAAAATGCCGAACAAACAAATAAAAAAAAACACTTATTTACACAAAATAATTTCGCATTAGTAGTATTGTTTTTTTACCCGGGCTTTGCTAATAACCGGTTGAATGAGAACTGTTGGTCAGTTTCTCATGAAAAATTCTAAACTCAAACTCAAAGCATTTATTTCAATTAAACCCTCTACAGGCACTTTTGAATTGTCAAAATTAAATAGTCGGTCTGTTAGTCAGAAAGTTGAAGCTAGTTGCACATTCCAAAACGTAGGTAGATCTCTATGGAGAAGAACGGGCAAGAAATTCCATGGACGCTCGTTTATAAATCAAGATATTACAAAATCCTGGGTACATTATTCTTGTTCAATAGTTTCCCCCAAAATGGTAAATATCGCAAACATGTGCAGAAAATCAGAAATACCAACTTTTTCTTCCAAAACGAATAAACGAGTTTACGGTCGACTGAACTAATCGTAGTCGACGGTATTTTAGAGTTTTTATTTTTATCGACCATGCAAAATGGATGCAATGGAGTTTTTAAAAGTCAATTCGGAATATTCGGAACGCGGCAAAAACGATCCAGAAATTCTTTGAAATGCTAATGGTAACTCGTGATTGCTGTATGGTGACATGCTGGATGCTGGCCCAAAAATCCGAATCCAATTACGAAATGCTGGATATTTTTACCCGACTGTACTTTACGGTACTTAATGTGTTTATCATCAGTGCGACATTTATTTTTTAAATGTCGTAGCATCATGCTGAGATAGGAGCCTTTTGGCGTCGTACTAGGAGTTTCTGTCTCATTTTTCTTTTTGTTACTTTTTGTTTTTTTATATAACTAAACCATTTACCTTAATTAACAAAAATAACAAAATTAAAACCTAACTTAACTAAAACTATACAAAAACTAAAATATAAAGTCGAAAAATTCATCCGCATCGCTGTCGACTGGTAATGTACCCAAGAGACTGGCGGCATTGCCACGTTGTATGGCAATGCTTAGCCTTTGGCCAAAGTAAAAGCCAGCCCTTGGGTCACGGGAAGTGTCAACCAGGCGTTTTGAAATTATAATATAACTTGGTTTTAATTTTTTACTGTGTTTAGTTTAGTTCGTGATCTTCCTGTGCGAGTCGCAATAAATACTTTTTCTTTCTTTCTATCAGCCTATGTATGTATGTTTGTATGTTCCTTTGAAGCACTATAATACAGACCAAACGCCTGGGCTGATTTTTATGATTCACACGTCAATCGATTCCTCTTAGTCGAGTGTCACTGGCTACATGAAAATCAAAAACAAAGTAAAATGGCGGATTTGGGGTGCCATATTGTGGAGTTCGAAATTTTTTTTTCTTCTAATACCATCGTGTGGGATATGAAAATAAAGGGTTTAAAAGGTGATTTCAAAAATATATACAACTTATATGGTTAAAACTAATTCGAAAAACTATCCTATGTCCTTTCCCGGGATTCAAACTATTTCTATATCAAATTTCATCTAAATCGGTTCAGTGGTTTAGGTGTGAAAAGGTAACATACAGGCAGACAGACAGAGTTACTTTCGAACTTATAATATTAGTATGGATAATCAAAATATCGTCTGAATAAGCGTAAATTACAAGCAATTAGGTATGCCTGTCTTCTGTAACAACATTCATTAATTTATCGTAGGCGTCTGTTTGTATTTTATTGAAAACAGACAAATGAACATCGTGTTTTCTTTAGTACAAAATCTATTCAGTAAGTTGAACCTTACCGAGGTTCGAATATAAGGCTCTTTTTTCACTGGTTCAGACGGCCGGATAAGCACCGGTCCGGTACTACATCAGTAAATGGCCGTTACAATCTATACTCCATTTATTATAACACTTCAGCCCGCGACTTCGTTCGCGTGAAACTTCTTGTTTCTCCCTTTTTAGCCTAAGAACTTGTTATTTATATGGTTGTACACAATTAGAATGAGTTCGTTGTTTTCGTCTTAAACTAAAACTAAAAACAAATTAAAATAAAAAAACTTGACGAAAACAAACATTACTTAAAATAAATGTCCTTGTATATCGATTTTTTTCAATTTCGAGCGGCCATTGTTGTTTACATCTTTGGTAAACTTAGCGCGGCCGGACTTTAGAAACATTTTCACACGAAAAAAAGGATAAGTAGCTTTACGCAAAAACTACTCGTGCTCAAATAAAAGTCAGGATGATGGCTCTCTGACGTCAATTCTCGCGTACGATCCGAAGTAGTAAGTAAGTCTGAAGAAAGATACTGTAAGCTAGAAAAGTAAGATTAGGCTAGATTTTTTGCCTTGAAATGGTTCTACAACGGTATTATCGGATGACTTGTGTAGGTACTCGTGGCTTTAGATTATCTTTAGGTCTAGTGGCTTGGAATGTTAGGTACGTAACATAATAACATTTTACTGTTACATTCATTATCACAAGCTTCGATGAAACACTCGTGCGCGTACCCTATGTAGTACGATACAATAGACAATCAATTTGTCTCATTAGCGGGGCTCAAGCGATTTACTGAAAGCCCCGATAATTCAAAACGGTAGAAGATAAATCCCTCCGTGCTTCGGAAATGTACAAACAACATATTAAGGAAGTTTTATGTAAGTTTTTCTGAGGAAAATACTATTCTAATATTATGTCCAAGCTGGACATGATGTCCTCGGTTCGTCTCCATGCCAAGCAAATTTTTTCCATCGGCTCCCTTATTCACAAACACTCGATATGCTTCCGTATCGTATCGAACATTAATCATTGTTATCGTAGGAGTCTTCTAAACGCTGTTCACAAGTCCAAAACCCGAAAATTTTGTCAGTTTAAATCAAATAGACGCCCGCTATTCTTCCAACAGCTATTTGCTGTTGAGGGGAAGTCAAATTGCAGGCTATCGAAATTTCAAGTTTTCGATACGATAGCCTGTCGTATGGTTGTGAATCAGGGCTCTGAACATGATGTCCTCGATTCGTCTCCAAGCCAAGCAAATTTTTTCCATCTGGAGTTCTTCAGTAACAGCCCGAAATCTGGATTTGTGCCAGGTTGGTGACAAAAAGCTCACCCCTATTACATGGAACTAAAATATAACTGGCGAAATGTGGGTGTTCTAAAATAGGTACACACGACTACACATCAAGCTATACATAACCAGTTTAAACTGACTTCTGATTGTACGAAAAACCTACACAATGCGAGGTCAGCTAAAGGTCGTAGCACACGTATCAACTCGGAAAGGGATCGTAACCGTATCGCCTTTCGCGTCGCCGTCAAACAGTCGTCAACCTAACGTAAGCACGTAACCAAACAAGCTCCGATACGTTGACTCGGCTACGGCTAGGCGACGCCGCGCTTACGGCTCGTCGACCGCTGGTTGACGGCGGAAAGCACGTTCGGCAACGCAGACCGCAGGAGGGGCGTAAACGAAGAGACGTAAGCTAGGGTACGGTGACCCGTAAGCGCGGGAACTGCAAGTCGACCACGCACCGCACCGCGGTTCGTGAGCTTGTCCCGAGGCGAAGCGATTACGTTACGATTCCGATCAGTGTGCGTTGCAGTAGGGAGTTTCATACAAATAATACGGCTCGAGTTGATACGGTGACGATCCCTTTCCGAGTTGATACGTGTGCTACCTACACCACTGTCTATCCCTTCAGGTATTACAAGTGCGATGATACGTTAATGTTTAGTTATTATTTTCCACACTTCTATAATCAGATTCTCATTAAAGTATAACATTGTTTTCCTCAACATGATCACGTAAAAGTTTTAAAATTTTGCTAAAAATCTACCGAACGTGTAAATGTTATTATCGGATGATGCTGGCTCGTGCCAAAAATGATCTAAATTTTATTTTTATTCTGATAAAATATTGTTTTAAATCCGATAATTCGATTTCCGATCCGATAATTGTATCCTTGTATTAGGGTTCCGTGCCTCAAAAGGAAAAACGGGACCCTTATAAGATCACTTCGCTGTCCGTCTGTCTGTCCGTCGGTTAATACCCCTTTTTCTCAGGAACGCGTAGAGTTATCAAGTTGAAATTAATATCAAATATTCGAGGCTGCAACCCCTTGAAGCAGTGAAAAAATCAAACTTCTAAGTCAACGCAATCATACGGGCGTTTATGTTCCGGAATCAAAATCTATAGGCCTCGTTGACCTAGAATTATGTTTGGCAAGCAGCAATGTCATGTAGCACAAGTAAAGGAAAAAATCCGAAAACCGTAAATTTGTAATTACATTGCAAAAAAAAAAATCTCATAATAAACTATTTACCTACATACCTACTTTGTTCGGAATCCTCGATGCGCGAGTCCGACTCGCACTTAACCGTTTTTTTTTTTTTTATTCTTACGTGGCGTGGAGAGTGCGGGGCAGTGGTCCAACTGCTCTGTCCAACTAGTTGGACCATGGGTCTTTACTAGGGGCAGTTGTCCAACTTTAAAAATAGTTGGACCACACCACCTTTTGTGAGTTCCGTGGTCCAATTCGTTAAAAATATAACTTGCCAACTCTAAAAACCTCACCTGCATCTTTATGTGTGTATGGTACCTACCGGTTTACGGTTATATTGAACCTCTTTGCAGTAAAATAATAAAATTAAAGTCGGGTGACTATTTTTAAATTTTTTTTTTTATGTTTTACAACATTCAACGAAATTTATCTAAAGCATGACCTACAGTAATATCACCTGAAATCAGTTGTAGCTGAATTTCTCGTATATAACCATCATTCTCAATTTGGACTTTACGTCATTTGTGTGCGGTTTCACTTGATAAAGTTGTAAAATTTTCTAAAACATTTAATAGACGTAACATTGTAACATTTTTTGCATTCATGCGCCGACTTAGTTTTGCATGTGAGCTTTCTGAAATGTTATTAGTCCTATGCATCTGGCTAAATACTCTTATAAGCTGAGAAAATTCATCAAAATTTGCTTTAATCCAATAACGCTCTATACCTATATTGAATCAGTTTGTTAGCTTCAACACCACTTTCTTCTTTTATGTAATCCCAGCCTTATACAAATTTATCACTCTGCAATAGTGGAAAAACTAAAGCGATTTGACAAACAATACCAAAGACAGGACATTTGGGTAGGCCGCATAAACTACTCATACTGCCAAACCATAATTAAAACGGAAACAATGACCCACATAGTCCTCACCTTCACAATAATTAAAATAATATAATACTTTACACAGCAAATGTACATGTCATTATTTAAGTAAATAGATTTTAGATTTAGTTTTTGAGATACCTATTTTTTTTGCTTTTCTCCGGTACCATACACACATAAAGATACAGTTGAGGTTTTTAGAGTTGGCAAGTTATATTTTTAACGAATTGGACCACGGAACTCACAAAAGGTGGTGTGGTCCAACTATTTTTAAAGTTGGACAACTGCCCCTAGTAAAGAACCATGGTCCAACTAGTTGGACAGAGCAGTTGGACCACTGCCCCGCACTCGGCGTGGACTAGATAAATAATACTTACCTAGATACCTACTTGCTAATACTCCTATTATCTCGTCCTACTAAGATAATATGTGTTAGAAGTGGATAGTTGTTGGTGTTGATGAGTGTAGGATTACTATTTCGAAATATGAAAGTCCTGACAAAAAGCTGTAAAGTCCGGCAGAAAAAAGGCCGGACATTTTACTTTTATTCATATTTTTAAGAAATCCCTTATTCGAAAAATCCGGACAAAGTCCGAACGGCGGGTCCAATAAGCCGGACATGTCCTGACAAATCCGGACGGACGGTAACCGTGAGTGAACGTAATCGAACTGGCAACCTTTCGCGGGTTTTTATCATCAACATCATCCTCCATTATTCTTATCCCAATATATTTAATTACGTCGTGTTTTTTCATTCATATTTATCGACCGTCATCTCAGTATTCATCCCCATTCTCGCCATCTCTATTCGAATTAAGAATTTAAGATAATTTTCAAGTTATGGAACAACAAACTGAATGTCATGCTTTGCAAAGTACAAATTCCATTGCAACCATAAAGTAATTAAGACCTTTTTGTTACAAATGGTCATTCAAAAATCAACTTAGAATACATTTCACTAAAGTAGATAACTGATTAAGTGGCAACGGAATTTAAATTATCTGAGATTATATAATAGGAGTAGGATAAGTCCTCATAGCAAGATCTTCTTTTGCGATGTCCCAAAAATCTTCTTTTATGAGTTAAGTCAGTATTTCATTAAGCATGCGTTTTGTTAACTGTACATGTACATATTATTGTTATTTTAAGACTGTTAGCTTATATTTTATATAAATATTATCTTCCTCGGTTTCTTACTTTTCATCTATATCCTGCATACTCTCTTTTGTTGACTGTACATGTATATACATATTATTATTACCTATTTTAAGACTATTAACTTATATATTATGTAAATATTAGGTATCTTACTCGGCACATAGACTAAGACTGTTTTTATTGACTTACATAATGCTTGCCTATTGTTTGGCCTGGCCTGATTAACACAAACGTTCAATTCTGGAACTTTAAACAACTGAAATAAAATCAAAAACACAAACAGCGTTGAAAGCTAACCTAATTCAAGGTAAAATAAAGTTCGTGGATAAATTGGAGGAGCGTTCTGTTTCTTTTCTATTCAAAATACGCAACGCCTCTAACGATACCACATAAATCGATAACGGTCAAGCCGTTTAGAAGTCATGGTGGAATAAATAATAATATTAAATACCTAATAACAAAAATATTTATTGCATAAAGGGTATTTGTGGTATGTACATATTAAAGTTAAATAATTAAGCAAGCGTAGAACTTATACTAACAAATGGGTCCATATTGGCTCACCTAAAGTTCTTTACCCGAAATTGTTCTTCCTAATGATTTGTAATCCGAATGATCACTCTTCCTAAAATTATTCATCCTAAAGTTTTCATTCATACTATTTGTAGTGCTACCGGCGATGTTCATAACACTCATGTTTCCGAAAATTGTAATTAATAATGTCATTAATGTAGGTAAATATATTTAAACTCCTACTGTTTCTTATCATAACGCTTTTATCCCTAAACATAATTACCATAATATTTTCATGGCCTGGGAGTTTATACGGGTAAGTAATCTATACTTATAATAAATCTGTAGAGAGGTCAATTCTGTACATGAAATATATTTTCAAAATAACTATCAGGGGGTGATTAGTGATCGATACTGATGCCAAAAATGCAATCAGTAAAATTTTTGTCTGTCTGTCTGTCTGTCTGTCTGTCTGTCTGTCTGTCTGTATGTTCCTTATAGAAACAAAAACTACTCGACGGATTTTAACGAAATTTGGTACAATTATTCTTCATACTCCTGGGCAGGTTATAGTATACTTTTCATCACGCTACAATCAATAGGAGCAGAGTAGTGAAGGGAAATGTTGGGAAAACGGGAGAAGTTACTCCATTTTTTAAGCTTCCGTCGCGTGTGCAGCCTTAATGGTTAAAGTTACATAGAAATCATGTATGACGGAAATATTCTACATAAAATTGTCTAAAAAATATCCTTCAACAGCATATGTCTATCTTTTATGGTTGACTCACAATAACACGTGTAACTCCTGATAGCTTAGCAGTTCGGAGCATTCTGTTTATATTTGTTTACTCTTACGTTTATAATACTCTCACTCATCCCTAATTTAAAAAAGTTAACATTATTACCTATTCAATAAAAAAAGAATCATAGAAATCGGTATAGAAACACCAAACTTATACATGAAATAAGCCATCGCGCCGTCGCACGTCTGAGTCATGCTATAAGGATTATTTTTGTGTAACGGTTGTCAGAGCGTTCGACCTTACTGACAGACAATAATTGATATTGAGAAACCGTGCTTATCAGCGCGACTTTTAGTCTTTAAATAGTTTATTTGAATTTCTTTTGTTGTTATTTTGTAAAATAGGTATGAGTTGTTTTGGTAGTGTTTAAATATTCGTTCAAATTAAAAATTATTAAACGTAGGTACTTTTATTAATTAAAGTAGTTATAAGTATTTAGTTTTAAGTGAAGTAGGTATAGGTAGATAGTATTGCACAGGCGTTTCAGCTTTATTTTCATTTCTTTTTTGTTGTGTAGACAAGGAATAAGGAAGGATTGTTTGAAATTCAACCCCTAAGGGAGTTAAATAGGGGATGAAAGTTTGTATGAAAGTCCGTCAGTTTTAAAGTTAGGATCATCAAATTTTGTGTTTAGGCTGACGACTAAAAATTTATTTATACGTGTCTCAGCGTTTTTGATAATTCTACCCCCAAAGGGTTGAAAGGGGGGATGAAGTTGTGTATGAAAGTCCGTCAGTTTAAAAGTTAGGATCTTTAAATTTTGTATTTAGGCTAACGATTGAAAATTAATTTATACGTGTCTCAGCGTTTTTGATAATTTCTCCCCCAAAAGGGGGATGAACGACCTGACTGAAATATCAACGCACAGTCTAAATCGCTGGTCCTTCCTAGGGACATGAATTTTGGAGGGTGTGTTCTTCGTGAAGAGTAGGTATCGAATAAGAAGGGGTTTTTGGAAATTAAACCTTTAAGGGGGTGAAAAGGGGGGGATTTTGTTGGTATGAAAAATCTTATTTCTTGAGTTAATAACCTAGAAACTTGGCACGAATACTTATCTAAGTAAATTATGAAGTTTGGAATTTTTCGTTTTTCTAAAATACCCCCTAAAGAGGTATTGGGGGGTGTCAAAATTTGTATGGAAGAATTTTAACGCCCTGTCCGATTAACTTGAAACTCAGTATTTATACTAAGGACTAAAAATAATTAATAACATGTATTCGGGGTTTTCGAAAATCTACCCCTAACTGTGTGAAAGGGAGGATTTTACCACGTGGCTTGATTAGCTCGAAAATTGGTATAAATAAACTGAGTCAAGTTATAAAATTCCACCCCTGTGGGGGTGAAAAGCGGGGATACAGTTTATTTGAAAAATCTGATTCCTTTGTTCTATAAACTTAAAAATTGGCCCGAATACTTATTTATCTAAATTAATTATAAAGATCATACCAACATACATTTTCGAAACTTTTAGAGGAAAGTACGAATTTCACGCGGACGAAGTCGCGGGCAGAAGCTAGTACATGATATAATTACAAAACCTCTAATATTTACAAGATATACCTAACAACTGAACCTATAATTTTATTTGATATAATGATCAGTTAATATAATAAACGATTGATATAATTTTAATGTAACTAATTTCTATAAGAATAACAGACAATTAATATAAAATCGTTTGATATACCACTCAATAGACGTAAAACCTATTTAGTCTAATATGATAAAAACTTTTTTTTCATCCTATGTCATCCTATGTCGACGAAGCCCCGCTTACAGAAATAGGGGCCCCGTATTTCTGTGTAAAGGGTTTAAAGTAACCTAACCAAACCGAACCTCGGGGTGTCCTTCGCTCGCCCTTGCATCCTATGTCGACGATCTAAACAAAAAAGATATGACTTTGAATAATAGTGTAAAAGATGGTTATGTTGAGAAAATATAGGAAAACAAATAAAAGTACTTATAATAGATGTGTATTGCTACTGACATTATGAAGTTGACTGCTTCGGAATTATGAACATTAGAGACAGAGTAGTTAGGAATTGTGATTGTTAGGATGAAAAATGTTAGGAAGAACATTTTCGGATTTCCAATTATCGGAGTTGAAAATTTAGGTGAACTTTGGCGCACCCCTAACAAATATTTGTATGGATGAACTACTGTTCTCCTAGAGGTAGCTGTGCAACCTGTATTAACGAGAAACAGTTTGCCTCCCTATAATGATAATAAAAAATTAATTGAGCATAGTGCTACGTGTTGTCTCCCAAATCAAGTCGCTAATTAACTTACATACATTATTATCTACGTTGTTTAATGGAATATAAAGAAACTCACAAACATACATGAACCCTGAAAACATAACACTCCTTTTTTAGGCAGTCGTGTTATAATGAATTTATAACAAAAATGTAGCTTTATTATGGGTCAAAATAAATTGTTTCTACAAAATGTCTTTTATTATTTGTGCGTGACTGCCACAACGTGAATTTTCTTTCGTTCGGTGCCTTAGAACTGAAGTCATAAGATACCACATGGGCACATGGGATAACATTGAATAATCACTATCTGTGATGAGCTTCATCACGAATTCAATCTCATCAACCGCCTGAGCACCTACCGAGCCTCCTGATTAAGCTTTCTCTATACAGGGTGTTACGGAAAGGGTATATCAATACAAACGGGTTGAAAAGTGTATCTGGTCTAGAATTTCTGTACAAAATTTCAGCTCAAAAGCTGTAACTTTGAAAATGCTTAATATTTTTTGATTTCGATAGTTTATTAAATTGAAATCATAACAAATGTGTCACCGCACTACGAGGGTCATTACCCATTATCTGTAGTGTGTCTGTGCGCCTAGTACACGCACATCACGCCGCCGCGCGCCAGTGCAGCGCCTTAAATATTAGGCATTTTCAAAGTTAATGCTTTTGAGCTGAAATTTTGTACAGAGATTCTGGACCAGATACACTCTTCAACCCGTTTGTATTGATATACCCTTTCCATAACACCCTGTATATCCTTTCATCATGTGTACTCGGAATGGAGAATATGTAATAGGTAATCATTCTCGTAGCGGATTTAAACGAGCTTTGTCGGTCTTCCTTCTTATACTCCCGCCAGCGTTTCAAATTTTTTCGACATCATTCTGAAATCCCGTAAAAGATTGTCGAACGAACTCCAAATTTGCTAAGGCACAACTCGATATTAGGAACAAAAACCGGCCAAGTGCGAGTCGGACTCGCGCACCGAGGGTTCCGTACAAGCCCGTAGGTATATTTTTATTATATGTTGTAACTAAAAATTTGCGGTTTTCGCAATTTTTCTTTTATCTGTGCTATAAGACGTTGCTTCGTACCAAATTTCAAGATTCTGAGTTCACGGGAAGTACCCTGTCGGTTTTGATTCCCTTGCGAGTGTCGAAAATTTGCGGCATAAACGGCTGTATGTATCTTTTGATTGCGTTGGCTTAGAAGTTTGATTTTTTCACAGCTCCAAGGGACAGTAGACCTGAGTATTTGATATAAATTCCAGCTTGATACCTCCACTCGTTCCTGAGAAAAAGGGCATTGACAGACAGACAGACGAACGGACGGACGGACAACAAAGTGATCCTATAAGGGTTCCGTTTTTTTCCTTTCGAGATACGGAACCCTAAAAATAGCTCGAAGTACACAATAATCTTATTGAACCGATCAGCTGATTCAAATAAAATCCGCCATCTTGCCTCTTAGCATCCTCTTAACAGTGCACTCGGGGGTTTTTAATTTTGACAGCTAATTCAATTTGCTTAGCGACCTCTAAGCGCTAAATAGCGTTTATGAACAAGAGTTTTGCTAATCAGTTGGATTATTTAAAAGACGTTTATAAATAAGAGTGTTTTTTTCCAAATGCACATATTTGTTAACAGGGCCGCAATGGCAGTGGTGTTTGGAAAATATTAAAGGGAGACCTTAGTCCAGCAGTGGGAAGTTACTATAAATAGATAGATATATATAGACATTTTTCCCTCTCACTGAATACTGAGTCCCACCAGTGGGAACATTATAGGCTGATTATGTATAGACATTTTTGTGTACATTTTTGGAAACTAAATTACGAACGCAGAATATTCGGTAGTAGGGACCGAAAGTCTGACTGAAAGCAAGCTTGTGTTGTTAATCTTGATTATGATTGAGTCGATATTTTCATAATTAATATCAACTTAATTATCAGAAACAATTTATCATTTTTATGATCATTTTTGAAGTGTAAACTTCTTTAGCGGCGTTGCATACTTTTAGTAATGGGTAAAAAATGTTAAACTCGCGTCAGGACATCGCGTCAGGACACGTGACCGTCAGGAGAGATTTCCCCCCCCCCTCTCTTACTACGGCGGCGCCAACACCAATGTGAAGTGACACACGGACACAATGGATGGATGGATGGATGGATGGATGGAGAAGTGGAAGTGGAAGTCGAAGTCGAAGTGGAAGTCGAAGTGGAAGTCGAAGTGGAAGTCGAAGTCGAAGTGGAAGTCGAAGTGGAAGTCGAAGTGCAAGTCGAAGTGAAAGTCGAAGTGGAAGTGGATGGATGGATGGATGGACAGCTGATGACCGTCTGTGTAGTAGCCACACTGCTGTGTATTAGTAAAATTCGTGTATACAGGGTGAATTTTGTAATGTGAACCACAAATAATTCCTATTTTGAGGTCCTAAAAACCTCCTCCTTCTGCGAAGCAGTCATGCTAGCGAAGGAGGTGGCGGAACGGCTGAGGGAGAGAGCCTCACACCCCAGCCGCCGCGGTAGACGCTCCGGGCGTCGGGAGCCGCGTGACGACTCCCGGCCACCGTAGGCGCGCGCCTGTGGACGGAGAGTAATGGGTAGCTCACCGTCCGATCAGGACCAGGCCCGTGCCGGACGGCGCGTACGTGTTCCACGCGCGCCTCAAAGAGATGTCAGCATAAAGGAAGGGGCCTGCCAGGGCCGAAGCCTGCCGGGGGTGCGGGATTGTCCGAAAGGGTTACCGCTACCCCGGAACATAAAGGGCTAAGGAAGGAACACGGATGGGTTTTAGTCAGTAAGAGTCTGACACTCCCTTCGCTCCACCCAGAGCGGGAGGGGTCATTTGATGATTTCCATCCATAAAAAAAAAAAAAAAAAAAAAAAAGGGTGAATTTTCCAAGTGGGCGTGGATGGCCAAATTCTAAACTATAAGGAATAGCGAAAAGTACTCAAAGGAGTCGCGGGCTCGATTTTGATGAAAACTAAAACTGCATCATTGGATTTTTGAAAAATCAATATTTCTAGCCAGGAATCGAACCTGTTGATTTTGAAAAAAAAAAAAACACATACTGTATTATTACACCATTCGATAGTGTCCCTCATAAGGATCAAATTCTGGGAAGTAATGACATACGGCAAACTTAAGGAAAATGTTCAATTTTAATAAACTGCTTCTTATTTTAGAGTATTTCATACATACATTACGTACCTTGTTCGAAATGATGCTCAATATTTTTATTAACACACCCGCAGCGCAGTCACCTTCACAACATTAGTTCTAAATTTAAATTTCTATTACGACCTTTGGAAAATATTCTAATGGAATCAATAATATTGTAATGCTGAATGCAGTACAATCCTTGAGACGTCGAATCCAGCTATGTATTGAAAACAATCATTTTGAACAATTAATCAGTTAAGGTTTAGTAGGTAGGTAACATAACCCGGGCCTGGCTAAATAATAACAGCTACACAGGTCAATCCATCAGGTTAAGCTACGCTTGCCGCGGTTGGTCTGTGGATGGGTGACCATCTTTACATACCGAGGTATTCAGCTGCATCCGGTTAGAATGGAAGCCGACCCCAACATAGTTGGGAAAAGGCTAGACAGATGATGATGAGGTAGGTAACATAAGAAAAAAAAAGTATTTTGTTAAAAATGAGCTCTTTCCTTTAGTTTGCCGTATGTCATTACTTCCCAGAATTCGATCCTTATTAGCGACACTATCGAATGGTGTAATAATACAGTGTGTTTTTTTTTTTCAAAATCAACAGGTTCGATTCTTGGCTAGAAATATTGATTTTTCAAAAATCCAATGATGCAGTTTCAGTTTTCATCAAAATCGAGCCCGCAACTCCTTTGAGTACTTTTCGCTAGTCCTCATAGTTTCGGATTTGGCCATCCACGCCCACTTGAAAAATTCAACCTGTATAGTGTATAGTGTTTAAAATATGGAAATTGAACAAAGTACCTACATCTATTAATGAAAAAAGTGACGCAGAAATAGTGAAAAAAAATGAGTTATATTAATTAAATTAATAATTGATTTATTTCAACGTTAAGGTATGATTCCGATCTCGGCAGCACGCAGCAGTGCTGCCGTGGCAGTGCGGTCGCAGCACTACTGGTCAGTACTGGTCCTCATACATTTTCTACGGGTTTATACGTGATTACATTCCGAGCACGGCAGCAATGCTGCGCGACATTGCTGCGTCACATTGCTGCCGTGCTCGGAATGTAATCACGTATAAACCCGTAGAAAATGTATGAGGACCAGTAGTGCTGCGACCGCACTGCCGCGGCAGCACTGCTGCGTGCTGCCGAGATCGGAATCATGCCTTAATATTCAAGTTTTCACTTCTGCCGGCACTCCCGGAGTGCAACCCGTCTTTTTTTTTATGATATTGATTTTACATTATGTGATTACTTTAACTTACACATTTGTTAAAATTTTATTTTTGTTACTTTTACAATATTTGTAAATATGTGACCACATAATTGATTTACCTGTCATTGCTTTATTTTTCATTCTTTTTACCTTTTGTAGTAGAGTAATTTTATTCTAGATGCACATAATTATAAAATGAATGTATACAAAATATCTATTGTTAAACGTTTTAAAAGAGTAACGGCGGAGATTCTTGCCCATTCTTCTCCATACGAAACTACCGTTTGGAAGGGGCGACTAGGATCAATTCTATTTTTTGTAAATTACGTTCAAAAGTGCCTTTTATGTGCCTATTTTAAATAAATGATTTTTGACTTTAAGCCAAATATCGAAGCGTTTGTACCAGGTGTATTATGTTTAAGTCACATATAATAGGGGGCGAGCATATTGCCATCAAATGGGCACAAAGTCCAGACTCCGGGCTGCTACTGAGAAATTCCTGATGAAAAAATCCAATTATACTTTTTTTTTATTGCTTAAAGTCCCGCTCTTGACCTCGATCACGCCTGATGGAAAGCGATGGATGAGGTCTATGATGGAACGAGCATGCCCAGAGTCTGCCTAAGGCACAAAAAAAAAATGAGCATGTTCCTTGTATTTATGTGCACATAACTCATCAAAATGTAAGAAAGAGCTGATTTTTTTTTCGCGATTTCAGGTTTGGTCGCATAGTAAAAGTTGTTCATAATGATAATTACAATGACCCCTTAAAAGGATGCCCATGAATTCAATTTCACCCTGTATACTTTGCCCGACTTGGGAATAGAACCCAGGTCTTATATTTATGCTCTGGAGTACCGCTTGCGACCACTAAACCAACAAGGCAGTCCAATTTGTACAATTCAGACACGTCGTAATCATAATAAAGTAGTTTCATCGCTCCAAGCCACATTTCGTCGTAAAAATAAAACGAGTTCGCAGTCACCAAGTACCATTTCACTGAGATGTTGAGTAATCAGCAGCAAATTCGGTCACTTTGGGTAATTTCGACGAATCATAAAATGGCTACATAAATTTTGATTTGAATCCCCACTTTTAGGGTTCCGTACCAAAATGGTAAAAAGGAACCCTTACGGTGCGACTCAGCCTGTCTATCTGTCTGTCCGTCTGTCACAGCTGCATATCTCAAGAACTACTAATGCTATTAACTTGAAATTTGGAATAATTTTAGATGCCGTTTGCCCAACTATTTTGCAAATAAGAAAGAAGTAAAAATATGTATTATTTTTTTTGCAACAGGGGCTGAAAGGGGCCTAAAAAAATCGAAGTGGGGCTACTATGGCATGTGGAGTATCAAATGAAAGAGCGCAGCTTGCGCATTCTCAAATTTTTTTCTTTTTTTTAGGACTCATAGTTTTCGACTTTGATGAAAAATGTGAAAAAAAAACCGTTAAATTAGCCTTATCTCCGAAGTTTGCAAAGAGAAAAATCTGAAATAATTTTATGTGATAGAAGTTTACGTAAAGATTACAAAAAAAAAAAAAAAATATAACGATGTCTCTAAATACCATACTTTTTCAGAAATCATCAACAAAAATTACATTAGTTCCACTATCGGTCAAGTTATGGCACTGACCAAAAACTGCAATATTCTACACCGCAGCGCACAGTGTTAAAATTCCCTGACGAATCATATTTGTTAAAATTTATATACATACGGAACCCTCGGTGCGCGAGTTCAACTCGCTCTTGACCGGCTTTTTATTAAACACGAGGTTGAACCTGAAGGCAAATTCTCGTAATTTAAAACGTTAAAAATCTAGTCACAGTCTCATCTCGGCGACAAAACAAACGTCAAAAACTTGTCAAAAATGTAGGAAAATTAGAAGGTATTTTTGACAGATTGAGATCAGACTGTGAACGTTCTTAAAACTGGTCATTTTTGCAAGAAGTTATTCATTTCTAAGTGTTTCATGAAGCGACAGCTTATCTGACCTCTACAACCCAGTTACTGGGTAACACGATACCGTCATGTTCGTAAACGGGCGCCGTCGGATGAGACGAGTATGTATTTACCCGACTGCGCTAGAAAGAGGGTTATGTTTTTCGAGAGTATGTATGTAGGTATGTATATTGTTTGGCACGCTCTGCGGCCTGAACTGCTCGATGGATTTTAGCTTGAGAGGCGTCGTTAGATTCGTATTTACTGTGAGAGTGACACTGGGTACATCAAAATAAAAAAAACAAAATGGCGGATTTTTGGCGCAATATTATGTCTTCAAAAAATTTATTTTTCTTAAATCCTATCGAGTGGGGTATCAAAATAAAGTGTTTTAAAAGGTGAATACAAAAATATATTCAACTTATATGTTTAAAAGTTATTCAAAGTGACAAATCGTAAAAAAACAAGTACCAAGAACAAAATCCCCTGCGAAATCTTTCACATTTGTAAACTAAAAAGCTGGAAATAAAAAAAAGTAATTAACCTTATATTTTGAATTGTTTCTTTACCTATCTATTTTTTTTGTATTGTTGTCACATATAAAAGCCACAAGAATAATGCAACCAGGATTTTGTAATACCTTAATTAAAAAGAGTTTCCTTGTAGCTACAGCAAAACGTGTAATTTAATTCGGAAAAAATCTATCAAATTAATAATATTAAGCCGTTCGCTGACGGTCGTAGGAAATGAAGCCAAACGAAACCAAATGAATAAATATGGAATATCTTTCAGAATATGAAATAAACTGTAAGCACGTGTAAACCCGAAAACGTCGGAGTTTTTGAGAAAATGAGGATTATTATCCTGTTCGACACCTGTCCCATCGTCGGCGAATAAAGAAAAGCGAGTAGAGCCAGCAACTAAAACGAGTTGGTAAGCAAACGGCGGTATGCATATTTACAGACGTCAGCAAATCAAGCTACCCCAAACTGTCAAATTTTCGCAATCAACTTTGAACCCTAAGCTTTAGATATAAAGTTGAAAATCTATTAAAGAAATTTGACAGACTGTAGTGGCTTTATGTGTTGGCGTCTCTACCAACTACAAGTGTGAGTCTCTCAGCGAATATTCTGCCCGCCAAGCGAGTATCGCTGACCTCTCATTGATAGCTCTTGTCACTGCGACAAACAAGCGGAGAGAGAGTTCTCGCGGCATCGGCAGTGTCAACAGTCAGCGATCAACAAATGTTTCTATCTCTTTTACTTACACGGGACTTACAATCTTCTGTACGTTTCTTAAGCTACAAATGTAAGCTGCGAGAGCTACAAAACTTTTGAACAAAAAAAAAACAACCGACTTAAAAAAAAAAACACTACAAAGTGATAAATAACTTTAATTTCGGAAGTCGGTGTCGTTGGTTTCGCATTTTCGTATTTTGACACCGACTTCCGAAATTAAAGTTATTTGTCACTTTGTAGTGTATTTTTTTTTTAAGTCGGTTGTTTTTTTTTTGTAAAAAAGTTTTTATTTTTCTCTTTTTAGTTGCACCTACCCTACACAAATTCAATTAATACTAGTGCGTTGAAGAATTGAAGACACCGACTCGAAGAATCATGAAAATTCGCATAGAAATGCCGGAGATGTAGTACATTTATGCATATAACTTCGTACATAGGAATAATTACCTAATGTATTATATACTTAAACCTTTCTGAAAGTATGTAGATCACATAAATGAAACAATTATAAAAATTGGTTCATTAGTTCTTGAGAAAATCGCGGACATACAAACATACGGGTCGAATACAGAACCTCCTTTTTTAAAGTCGGTTAATTAAAAAGTCGCTTCTTCGTCGACGGTGAGACAAGTGCCTTACCAAGGTAGATAATGACAACAGCCCGAGGGATGTTGTCATTTACATACACGTGTAAGTGTCTTGAACTGTCATGGATAAGACGGAGTCTTAAAATCACACTCAAATTTCGCCTATTACGTTTGTACGATCATTATTATTTTAACATCTACCGTCCTATTTATATATTTATTTTCTTATTTATATACTACACACAGTAAAATTCAAAGGAATACGACATCATTATAATTTCACTTGGGAGAGGTACAACAATAGAACAATATCTTTCAGATAAAATAATTAATCATTACGAATTTGTTTTTACTTTTTTTCTTGTCACTTGCCTTGGCTTGACTTACGAGTTATAGGTCGTAGGTTCGAACCCAGACAGGCTTTCATCAAAAAAAAAAATCAGCTGTTCCCTACATTTATGTTCGCATAACTCACCAATATGTAGGGAACAGCTGATTTTTTTTTTCGCGATTTCAGGTTTGGTCCCATAGTAAAAGTTGTTCATAATGATGAGTACAATCTCCCATTTCGATTTGTCGCATGTGTTCAATTTCATCCTGTATATTATCTACAGTACCTACTCCCTACTAGGTATATCGAGGGAGTCGCGTTACGTCCGCTACGCGTAACGTCCGTTTATGGCCCTAGTGTAGTCTTGAAGGTGATTTTTTCCCGGACCAGTCGCGTTAAAGCTGTTCAACCTAAAAGTACACTCAACGCTAGAAGAGGTTGTTATTAGAAAAATCCAAATTAACATTCACAGTCCAAAATTAACATTTTGTGAAGCATGGTACTAGGCGAGCAGACTTATCAGGAGATACTTTTTGCTACCCCCACCGCCCCACCGATTTTGAACCGATTTTCATCCAGTGCAAGTTAACCATATTTTGTTCAATGACCACCTGACACTGACCTGTAAATTGAAAAAAAAACATTAGAAAAGAATGATGGGCATTTTTGTATGGAACTGGCTTGATGACCAATAGAGTTAGAGAGTAACGACTGTCAAAGATCCACAAATGACAATCAGCACCAACAATTTAACTTGCTTTCCGAGGCACGGAGGGGTCTTGGGTGATCATCAGAATGACTGCCCAAAATGGCCGATCAGCTTTAAAATATTACTAAAATTTAGTACCTATTTGGTACTATTTGGTACCTTTGTTTAAATAATTGGTACCTAATGAATAACTGAGAAAATTAATTTTAAAAATGGCCAGTCATTCTGACGTCAGGATGACTGCCCACATTTAGAATCTTCATGTAAGGGCTCCAAAATTTCAATTCCCCTTCACAATAATTTAGTACCTATTTAGTACCTAACAAATATATTTTTTTTACATTTTTAGGACAAAGAATAAAGATTTTATTAGAGATTTTCATCAGAATGACTGGCCAAAATGTCCAATCAGCTTTAAAGTATTACTAAAATCTAATACCTATTTGGTACTATTTGGTACCTTTGTTTAAATAATTGGTACCTAATGAATAACTGAGGAAATTAATTTTAAAAATGGCCAGTCATTCTGACGTCAGGATGACTGCCCACATTTAGAATCTTCACGTAAAGGCTCCAAAATTTCAATTCGCCTTCACAAAAATTTAGTACCTATTTAGTACCTAACAAATATATTTTTTTTACATTTTTAGGACAAAGAATAAAGATTTTATTAGAGATTTTCATCAGAATGACTGGCCAAAATGTCCAATCAGCTTTAAAATATTACTAAAATCTAATACCTATTTGGTACTATTTGGTACCTTTGTTTAAATAATTGGTACCTAATGAATAACTGAGAAAATTAATTTTAAAAATGGCCAGTCATTCTGACGTCAGGATGACTGCCCACATTTAGAATCTTCACGTAAGGGCTCCAAAACTTCAATTCGCCTTCACAAAAATTTAGTACCTATTTGATACCTAAACATATATGTTTTTACATTTTTAGGACAAAGAATAAAGATTTTATTAGAGATTTGCATCAGAATGACTGGCCAAAATGACCAATCAGCTTTAAAATATTACTAAAATCTAATACCTATTTGGTACTATTTGATACCTTTGTTTAAATAATTGGTACCTAATTAAATTACTGAGAAAATTAATTTAAAAAATGGCCAGTGTTTCTGACATCAGGATGACTGCCCTCATTTAGAATCTTCACGTAAGTGCTCCAAAATTTCAATTCGCCTTTACAAAAATTTTGTACCTATTTGATACCTAAACATATATTTTTATAGACTTTTAGGGCAAAGAATAAAGATTTTATTAGAGATTTTTGTTTACAAAGGGCTGATTTTTCCAACGTCAGATAATTTTATTTAAGGAATAAATTGAATTTTGACAGTTCTTCCGTACAAAAACTGTCAGATGTCAAATTTTTTAAACAAATAAAAATAGTCTGTCGCTGGAAAAATCAGCCCTATGTTAAAAAAAAAGTCATAAAATCATCATCATCATCTGCATAGCCTTTTCCCAACCATGTTGGGGTCGGCTTCCAGTCTAACCGGATGCAGCTGAATACCAGTATTTTACAAGGAGCGATTGCCTGTCTGACCTCCACAACCCATTTACTGGGTAATACGATACGATACCCCTTGGTAAGACTGGTTGTCAGTTTTTCGGGCTACTGACGACGCGTAACGACTGTCAAAGATCCACAAATAACAGCCGGGACCAACGTTAGCCCGAAAATCTGACAACCAGTCTTACCAAGGAGTATCGTATTACCCAGTAAATGGGTTGTGGAGGTCAGATAGGCAATCGCTCCATGTAAAATACTGGTATTCAGCTGCATCCGGTTAGACTGAAAGCCGACCCCAACATGGTTGGGAAAAGGCTATGCAGATGATGATGATGATTTTATGACTTTTTTTTTTAACATAGGGCTGATTTTTCCAGCGACAGACAATTTTTATTTGTTTAAAAAATTTGACATCTGACAGTTTTTGTACGGAAGAACTGTCAAAATTCAATTTATTCCTTAAATAAAATTATCTGACGTTGGAAAAATCAGCCCTTTGTAAACAAAAATCTCTAATAAAATCTTTATTCTTTGCCCTAAAAGTCTATAAAAATATATGTTTAGGTATCAAATAGGTACAAAATTTTTTTAAAGGCGAATTGAAATTTTGGAGCACTTACGTGAAGATTCTAAATGAGGGCAGTCATCCTGATGTCAGAAACACTGGCCATTTTTTAAATTAATTTTCTCAGTAATTTAATTAGGTACCAATTATTTAAACAAAGGTATCAAATAGTACCAAATAGGTATTAGATTTTAGTAATATTTTAAAGCTGATTGGTCATTTTGGCCAGTCATTCTGATGCAAATCTCTATTAAAATCTTTATTCTTTGTCCTAAAAATGTAAAAACATATATGTTTAGGTATCAAATAGGTACTAAATAGGTGCTAAATTTTTGTGAAGGCGAATTGAAGTTTTGGAGCCCTTACGTGAAGATTCTAAATGTGGGCAGTCATCCTGACGTCAGAATGACTGGCCATTTTTAAAATTAATTTTCTCAGTTATTCATTAGGTACCAATTATTTAAACAAAGGTACCAAATAGTACCAAATAGGTATTAGATTTTAGTAATATTTTAAAGCTGATTGGACATTTTGGCCAGTCATTCTGATGAAAATCTCTAATGAAATCTTTATTCTTTGTCCTAAAAATGTAAAAAAAATATATTTGTTAGGTACTAAATAGGTACTAAATTTTTGTGAAGGCGAATTGAAATTTTGGAGCCCTTACGTGAAGATTCTAAATGTGGGCAGTCATCCTGACGTCAGAATGACTGGCCATTTTTAAAATTAATTTTGTCAGTTATTCATTAGGTACCAATTATTTAAACAAAGGTACCAAATAGGTACTAAATTTTAGTAATATTTTAAAGCTGATCGGTCATTTTGGGCAGTCATTCTGATGATCACGGGTCTTGGTATGTAAAAATGGTGACCCATCCAGGGACCAACCGCGGCAAGCACAGCTTAACCCGATCGATCGACCCGTGCGGCTGGTATTACTTAGCCATAAGCCCCCTCAATGTTATGAGTCAATAAATAATATTATTAAGAACTGCAGTGAACATTAGCGTCACAAACTAATACGTTTACATGGTACTTGCAGGTCTTCTATCTCTTTAACCCGGTATTTCACAGTCTTCTGCTTATAATGAAAATTGATGCTTATGATATAAACTTTTATTTGATGTAAGCATATGTGGTTTTTATTAGACATACCGGCCAAAACGCCCATAATTCTTTGAATTTCGGGCTACCTAACGGAATTGACTACTAACATATTTAAATCAATACTTATTTACTTATTTAATATTATAAATTCGAAAGTAACTCTGTCTGTTTGTCTGTATGTTACCTTTTCACGCCAAAACCACTGAACCGATTTCGATGAAATTTGGTATAGAGATAGTGTGAGTCCTGGGAAAGGACATAGGATAGTTTTTATCCCGATATTCCCACGGGATCGAAACGTATGCGGGTAAAACCGCGGGGCCCGGCTAGTTGTCTATATATTCCAATCACAACGGTCATTCTTTGACGTTTGTAAGAAATACAGGACAGGTACAGGTCTTTATTTTCTTGTTTATATATTTTTTGTTGTTTTTAATATAATTTTATTAGTTTTAAATGCTCCTATTTTTACAGTTTGTTTTTCCTGTGCGTGTCCCAAATAAAATAAGTACCTATTTTTATTTCTATCTTTCTTTCTGAATGGCTATAATAGAGTAAATTAATGTAGGGTTTTAATTTGCATACGATAAATTTTCTTGATTTTACATAACATTTATTTATTTAAACTTTTCGCACAAAATGTACAAAGGCGACAGACACACACACACACAGACACACAAACACACACATCACACAGACACACATTTTCAGACATTCACAGACATTTCTGCTCATCAAGTGACTGACAGTTAATCACGATATAAAAATGAAATACTAGCTTCTGCCCGCGACTTCATCCGCGTGGAATGTTTGGTTCCCCCGAAACATCGCATTGCATCGCCTGCCCGCGCTGTTACTTCGTTTTCGCTTGGCGTTCTTTCTGACTTTTTTTTCTTTCTGCTCGGCTCCGAAGAGTCGCAGCGTGATGTTAAATAGCCTATATCCTTGCTTATATCCTACATACATACAAACAAACAAATTTCACCTCTTTATAATATTATTATAGATTATTATCTTCGTCGTGTGTGATAGTCCATTGAATTGTATGGCGAGCGATATTGTATCTTAAGATAAAATATTATAGTATCTTAGCCGTGTGCAGCGCCCCTTAGTGAACTCCACTGCGGGTGACGTAACATACGACAAACTTATTATTTGCGGTTGGTACAGTAATCAGGTCTAGGGATTGAACTGCAAAATTAAGTTTGTATTTTATTGTATATACTTTTCCGGGATAAAAAGTACCCAGTGTGGTGCCCACGATATTAAATAATAATTATACCAAGTTTCATCGTAATCGAACCGGCAGTTTTTGCGTGATGCCTGAACAAACAGATAGACAGACAAAAATTTTTTTAATCACATTTTTGGGTTCGGTGTCGGTCTAGTAACACTCCCTGCCATTTATTTTTTTTGATATTTTCAATGTACAGAATTTTCACTTCTACAGATTTATTATAAGTATAGATAACATATTCTACTGTCAAGTTGAAATCCGTAGTTACAGATATACGGCGATAAAACGGGTCGAGGGAAACATTTCTTATTCATGGAACATTTTGGAAGCCAGATTAAACCCTTTGGACCTTTTACAACACCGTATCGGGCCAGATAAAATTAAATTAACGTTTTGGGAATCGTTTTGAACAAATTAAAGCTGTCATCATTACAAATGTAACCTCTACGTACTTACATATTTTGTTGGCAATGAAAATGGCTGAAGGTTTATAGAAAAAGTGCCTCTGTCTCTCTGAATATAAGTAATTTTCTCGGAAAAATTAACCCATGTGTTGTGAAAAAAAAATCCTAAGGCATGTAATTGTATACATAAGAAGTTGGCAGATTCGTCTCAGAATTAGGTTGTTGTAGGGTTTCTTATCTATGTCTCATAACTATTTTTATGTATATATATATTGTTGTACCTATGTATGTATACATGTATTTATTCTTATATCTATTCTTATATCTTAGTTATAAATATTTCCTTGTTTTTCTGTTATTGCACCTACTGTGTATTGTCTCTGCATCACCCTAAGGTAGACTGGTAGAAAATGCCCAAGGCATTAAGTCCGCCTTTGTACAGCTTCTACTTGTGCATAAAGTTTTAATAAATAAATAAAATAAATAGTAAGTTGTTACATGTCGAAGACTAATAGACAAGCACGCATATGCCGAAGGATACCTCACTGATACATCGCGGCCTGCTTGGGGATTTACCTGAGACATGCTGAGTTGGACTCGCATTTGGTGCAACCGTGAGACGCACACCGCACTGTGTATGTTTCGTTGTTAATTTTATTTTAAGTAAGTATTCGTCATAGTGTCACTTTTATTTAGATATGTATGTAATTATTCAAGTGTGACAAGGTAAACGCGACCTTATTAAAAATGTAACATTGCAAAAATCATTAGACTAACATGGTTACAAAAATGTCTTACGATGATGCAAAAAAGTAGCGTTATTTCTGTCAATTAGAATATAACCATAATTTGTGGTGGATAAATTACTATTTGTTTAAGGAATTTTAGATAATACTTATGTATAAGCACTTGAGTGTGATATCTGAGATACAGGTTCATTCCTAGTTCAGGTAGAATCAAATTATTTGTAACTACATTTAGTAGGTATAAGGCCCTATTTTTGTAAATATTTATGAAAATTAATTATTTCAATAAACAATTTCAACTTATTTTATTTTCAACTTATATACCTAATGTTCATGTGGGTAATTGGTTATCATCTAATGTTGTACTTTTGTGTGCGCCAAATAAATGGTTTATCTATCTATCTATCTACCTCGATGCCTGGCATGTGCGTACAGTACCCGGCGATAAATATTGCACATCGACCTTTGGAAAGAAACAATCGGCTAATTTCGGCTTCGTAGTGCGTTATCTCTGTCGCACACTACCTATGTGACGTTAACTGACGTTTTGTCAGTCGTTGTTCAAGTGCGGTAGAGTGCGGTCGCGTCCAGTTCAAAATATATATCTAGAGTTGTTAACACCCCCAAATGTAAATAATTTAAAGTTGTACTATGGCATCTTTAGGAAAAATAGGGGAACCTTTTTATTTTACCCCAACCTAAAGCAATCATTTATAGAAAAATTGGTGTATTTTATACAAAGAATAAAAATAATTATCAAAAGAAGCAAATCATAATTGTTTTAACAGCTCCTAATAGATACCGGACTGTTTGTATTTCGTGCGACAGAGATAACGCTCTACGAAGCCGAAATTAGCCGATTGTCTCTTTCCAAAGATCGATGTGCAATATTTATCGCCGGGTACTGTACGTATCTATTAGCATGCATTTGTTTTACACGGAAATCACATCGAGGTAGCGAGCTAAACCACGAACGCGAAGTATCGCAGTGAGGCTCTTCGGTATGTAATTATATCCTCTATTACTTAAAATAAAACTTAGGTATCTATCTTCTCTCAAAAATGGTTGAAAATTTGAGCATTATTTTGACAACCTTCTTCGAGATAAATCGAAATTGCTGTACTGGCCAAACACATGAGAGCAGCGGCCGGCAAAAATTGTATGAAAATCCATACCTGCCGTGTTTTGCGGCCAAATAAATTAATTAGTAAACTCATATCTGTCGCGTAATTTAATAAAAATGGAACGATCTTTTACTCCAAAACATGGCAACTAAAGAGGTAACAAACAAAGGTTTTATTTAAATTTCGAACTGGCTTGCAAATAGAGAGCTGTTTATTGAAAAAAAAAAAAACAAATGGCTTTAAGGCTGGCCGCTTACGTCCAAGAATTCAGATTCGGAGACCCTGAATGCACCCATTTCATACAAAATCTTCTCTTTAGCGCACATGTTCTTATATTTTCCGTCAGGGTTTCTGAACGGAAAATATAATAATGTGTGCGCTAAAGAGAAGATTACGTGAGTTACGGCCCACTCCCTCTCACCGAGAGGAGGCCTGTGTCCCAGCAGTGGGAACATTATAGGTTGATTATGATGATTTTTATAAATCAAATTTTGTTTTTCCAACATGTGATTGACTGTGGAAATAACGTTTAACTTATAAGGCATTGAGGTTCCCCTTTCACCCTTCTTCCACCCCTTTGTTACAAGTAAATCAATACCGAAGACGTGCATGGTTTCGAAATTCGGTACTTTACATCATCTCAATCAATGCCAAAACATCAAAGCCTTGTGCTCCGCCGATTTTAATGTAAACTCAAGCGCAACACCGTTACTAATAAGGGAAGCGGAACCCGCATGCATTATAATTAATCACCGTCTATCGCAACGACGTCACTCAACGTAGCTCGCAAGTGGGTCACATACTTTAAGCTTATCTGATTTATAACGCTGTACTGTGGAAGCTTTTACGATATGATAAATTGTTGTGATGTTCATGATGATGCTCGCGGCTGAGTAATAACAGCTGCACGGGTCGATTGAAGGTTAAGCAACGGTTGCCAAGGTCAGTCCGTGGATGGGTGACCAGCCATCTTAAAGCCTTTGGTCCCGGTTGTCATTCGTAGATCTTTGACAGCCGTTGCGGTTAGTCAGAAGCCCAAAGGCTGACAACCAGTCTTACCAAGGGGAGATATGAAAAGGATGGTTACCCATCCACGAACCGACCGCAGCAAGTGTAGCTAAATCGATCGACACTTGCGGCTGTTATCATTCAGCGACGAGCCCCTCTTCAGGGGAGTGCTCTTTTAATTAGGTACAGCTCCGCTAATGAGACACAATTGACTTTCTATTGTTTCGTCGCCGATCGGCGAACCGCGCCGCTTGACCGGTTAAAGTTGACACTTGTTCTGTCGCAGAACGTAGAAGCTCAGGTAATTGGTAACATTGGTAACTCAGACTCCAACTTTTACTATGGAACTAACAGTGAAAAATAAAAAAAAAGCATGAATGAGTCGCTTGGTAGGTATATTATGAACTCCAGATCCATGATCACAAAATCTTTTCTCTTGTGTTTAAACTTCGAAATCTGAAGGCATGTCTTTAAGTTTACCTGTATTGGATAAGGGATAGTATAAAAGCTCCGACAAAAAAATAAGAATTGTCCATACTAAAAATATTAAATCTACTGCCTAAAATACTAACTCTCCGACTACTTTTGTCCGAATAAAAATGATGAAACGACCGAATGAGATACTGAAATCTTCGAAAAATAAACATGACTATTGCTATAATACTTTTCTACCAGCTTAAATTACGTTTTGATATACACCTAGGTAAAGGTATTTGTATTCTCATTCACTCGCTCTTGCATCCTATGTCGACGGAGCCCCGCTTCGCGGGGCACCTATTTCTATGTAAAGGGTTTAAAGTAACCTAACCAAACCGAACCTCGGGGTGCCCTTGACAAAACCTCTGTTGTCGGTAACTTAGTAATTTTGTCGGAGGTTCAGTATTTTATTCGGAAGTTTAGTTTTGTTATTCGAAGATCCATTTTTTTTAGTCGGCCACAGATCGCTGGAGATTAATTTGTTTTTCGGAACCATTATTATTTCCCTTGGATAAGTACTTTTATACAGCGTGTATCAAAAATGTGTTGTCATATTTAAGGTTGTGGTACAAACCATCAAACTGAACAACTTTCTCTTTGGGATCAACATCGTAATTACGAAAAAATTATCAGCTGTCCCATACATTTGGGTCGAGACAGGTGAGATAAAATAAGAAAACAGTGCTTTACATTTCCTTATTGTATCATCTGCCTAGCCTTTTCCCAACTATGTCAGGGTTGGCTTCCAGTCTAACCAGATGCAGCTGAGACAAAGATCTATTATCAAGTACTGCCCACTGATTTGGAAAGTGCAAATCGACGCTTCCGGCGATAGATAAGATATTCAGCGATGATTAACAGACAGTTTGCATGATTTAGGTACATGATAATACTAAGTTGTCTTGTAGTACCTAATAAGCACATAATTTATGGTGTAACATTTACAATTCCGGACAAATCGGGGGTTTATTTATAAACGACTAGCAGCGCCCCGCGGTTTCACCTGCATAAATTTCAGTCCCGCGGAAATATCGGGATAAAAATTATCCTATCTGTTACTCTAATGGTTTAAGCTATATTACTGTAGTTTCATTAAAATCCGTATAGCAGTTTTTGCGTGAAAGAGTAACAAACATCCATCCATCCAACCTCGAAAACTTTTGCGTATATAATACTAGCTGCGCCCCGCGGTTTCACCCACATTACTTTCGATCCCGCGGGAATATCAGGATAAAAAAGTATCCTATATGTTAATCCTGGTTATAAACTATCTGTGTGCCAAATTTCATCCAAATCCGTTCAGCCGTTTGTGCGTGAAGAAGTAACAAACATACAAACACACTCACAAACTTTTTCGTTTATAATATTCGTGTGATTAGTAGGATATAGGATGATTAAAGTTTGCGCAACGGATTTTGATGCGAATTTCACCATTATTTACAGAGATTATTCAAGTGACGTTCAAACGACAAGAATGTATGGTTAAACAGTGGCTAATCACTACTTAACTTTAAGCAACGTTTATGAAAAGCGGTAAATGGGTAATAGGAAAAAAAAGGGAAAAAAATGAAAAAATATACATGAAATAAAATAAATATAACAAAAACCGGTCGAAGCGAGAAACACAAAACCGGTCGAAGTGGAGGTGCGTGGGGGAGGCCTATGTCCAGCAGTGGACGTCTTTCGGCTGAAATGATGATGATGAAAATAAATAAAATATATAAGAAACTTGATTTTTTTATATTATATTATGTAGTGTTTAATTAACAAAAATAACAAAATTAAAACTGCTGCTGATGCTGCTGTCTTTTGTGTGCGCCAAATAAATGGTTTATCTATCTATCTAAAACCTAACTTAACTAAAGCTATAAACAAACTAAAATATAGCGTCGAAAAATTCATCCGCATCGCTGTCGACTGGTAATGTACCCAAGAGACTGGGTATATAATATATTGAATGAAATTAATGAAATGGGTACTACTAAATATATTTAAGTCGTCTGCAGGCTGTCAGCCCGATTGACAGTCTCAATTTAGAGCCAAAACCATTTGTGATAAAATTTGTCGAATGTTAATGAGATTCGAGAAGCGCTAACAAGGACATGGCTTCCTCTTCTGGACACCACATCCTAGAAGGTAATGGAATCTGAAAATCCGAAGCGCCTCCTTGTCGTTATTGACCGCAGGAAGTTGAAGGCATTACCACTAGCCGCGTGTGAAAAACCCCACGCCACCACTAAGACCTTTCTAGAGGTTCCCCTAAATTAATAAATGTTTAAGATAAAATCCGTATTTCCAAATTAATTGAACGTAAATTTCGATATAACATAATCCTTTTAACATTTTTACGAGACTAGAAGTGTTGTTCCCTAAGGTCGAAGACACACAGTTGGGAGTTTCGCTTGGAGTCACGCTTTAAAGGTAGCCTAGCTAGGGAATAATAATAAATAAATAATTTATTTTAGACCAAACACTTGTATATAGATCATAAACCTGCCAAACTAATATTTGGTAACAACAATCTGATTACTACACATCTAAGTAGGTAAATACATAATCTTTAAATGGACGGTAAGAGGATTTAACGGATTATTCCACTTTGCCCCACCAGACCCCCAGAATGCCTAAAATTTTGCAGTGGAATCTGCCCCAATAAATCGAAATAGTGGGGCAGATTCCACTACTTTAAAATCCTGTTGGATTCTGCCCCACAAGGGTTGGCACTTTAGAATAAACGTACAAACAATAAAATATAACTATGTACAGTAAACTTTTAAAATTACAGATATTATACGATTTGTTTTTACTAGTTTATTGAAGCTTAAAATCACAAACTGAGTACGATTTTTCCCCGTACATAGAAAAGGAAATGCTATTTATTCTAAATATTTAACTATTCAAAATCACACATTAATCATCATTTCGTATGGCATTACAGTCTTGTGATTAACTTATAAATAAGAAACAACTTAACTATATACAAACAGCCACTAAACTACTTTGTTGACTGTAAGGAATAAAAGAAATAAAATCAAACTAAATAAATAAAATGAATAAATAAAACTGTGAGGTCAAAAGTGTGGATATTTGAGTAGGCGTGCCTACTTAAGGGTGATTAATTGCGAAGGTCGAACGTCATGGTATTACGCGTGAGACGTACGTATTTTTAATTTTGTCGTATTAAATTGAACGAGTAAAGACCAATGACAATGTGCGAATAGTACGGGAGCCGAGTAGGCCGTCCGGCAACTGCCCACTGCCGCGCGTGTTTGTATGAAGATGTTTTTTTTGTTAGGTATGATAATTTAGTGAGTTTCTTGATTGTGGGGCACACACACTAAAATGTAATTGAGAGGCTTATGTTGATACTTATATCGAGGTAGGCACTGCTTATATGCCTATATGCAATGCACACCACTGGCAGCTGAATACCAGTATTTTACATGGAGCGACTGCCTATCTGACCTCCACAGCCCAGTTTCTGGGTAATACAATACCCCTTGGTGAGACTGGTTGTCAGACTTTCGGGATTCTGACTACCCGTAACGCCTGTCAAAGATGACAGCCGGGAACAACGGCTTAACGTGCTTTCCAAGACACGGAGGGGTCTCGGTATTTAAAGATGGTCAGTGGTCACCCATCCACAGACCAACCGCGGCAAGCGTAGCTTAACCTGATCGATCGGCCTGTGCGGCTTTTATTATTCAGCCACGGGCCCATTAGCATAATTGCCGACAGTTACTATCGTCAATCATTTTAATTTAAACTTTATAATAATGAGATTAGAGTTGCATTGATTGCAATGTTTTACTAATGGTTTTACGTCATTCAAAGACTGAATGTTGCACTTGAGCAAGTTAATGCCAAGGGAGGCACCCACCTGTGTGGCTGTGGCCTAAGCGACCTTACTGCCTCACTATTTACTGTGCTACGGTACTAATTTTATTAAAACATTAAGGCAACTCTCCGTGAAAGATTACGATGTTTTTTAAATACCAGTTTTCTTGTTTAGTAAAATACTTTTAAAAGAGAAAACCGAAAGTATTTTGTTCTGGAGGTATAAAATTAATTAAAAATAATTAATTATAAAGTTACTTTTGGCGTCTTCTTGCTACGAGTATAACGAGTCTTCTACGTTCAATCTCCATAAATTGCCAAAGCCGATAGCCTGAATTATGTCTCCTCTGCAGCTTTGCTCCAAATACTGAACTATCTTTTTTTCAGAAGTATTTTCAATTTATTTTCTGAAGTTGCGCCAAGACTTCGTTTTGATACGTCGTCGCTTCGAAGTAATCCCCATATAATTCGTTTCTTTTGCCACAAATAATTTATTTTTATGCTTCAACTAGCAGCGCCCCGCGGTTTCACCCGCATATGTTTCGATCCCGTGGGAATATTGAGATAAAAAGTTATTCTGGTTATAAACTATCCGCGTGCCAAATTTTATCCAAATCCGTTCAGTACTTTGTGCGTGAAGAAGTAACAAACATACAAACAAACTCAAAAACTTTCGCCTTTATAATATTAGTGTGATAAAGAAAATAATGTGGTGTAAAATGTATGAGGATAATTTTCTTATTCTTTTTCTCATGACTATAGGGATTTTATTTTTTGCAAATTCTTTTTTCTACTTCTAGAAGGGAGGTTGTATCCTTCCTCTCCCTTTCCGCCGCCTCCTTCGCGACCATCACTTCCTCGCAGAAAGAAGCGACAGCGACATACGCGCTCTCATTTCCGACCATGGATCGTGTTTAGATACCTCCCCTCTCACTGAGAGGAGGCTTATGTCCCAGCAGTGGGACCATTATAGGCTAATGATGTGTTTAGATCGCTATCCAAATACCCGTCACGTTTGCAATGTATCGCTAACTAATTTAATTACTCAATTCTTTTTTGCGTTCCACAATGTAGGCTTAGGTTGTAAATATTTGCCAAAAGAAACAATCATGGACCCTGTCGGCACAGCAAAAGAAATATATCATTTACATATTAGACCCTGTATTTTACTTGTAAGTGAGATTCGACCCTTTCATTTTATTCAATATTGTTGGCTTTCTGCAAGAATCAAAGGATTCTCGGCAATTATCGGTTAGTATTGTAAAAGGTTAGGTAATTATCCGGAAAAGAACCGGAGTTACCGACATAGCTTGCAGAGTAAGCAAACTGAAGTGGCAGTGGGCTGGCCATGTCTGTCGAAGGACAGATGGCCGGTGGAGCAGACGAGTCCTGGAGTGAAGACCGCGTACCGGCAAGCGTAGTGTGGGACGCCCCCCAGCTAGATGGACGGACGACCTAAAGAAGGTGGCTGGGGTAGACTGGATGCGGAAGGCGGAAGACGGGGTGCTGTGGCGCAGTCTGGGAGAGGCCTATGTCCAGCAGTGGACTACGATAGGCTGAGTTGATCGGTTGATTGTAAAAGCTAAGTATTAATTACTTACAAGTTTATTTAAAACCACAACCAAGGCAATTGATACGCGTTGTGCTCGTGAACGGGTGCTGCTTGTGGTGACTGGCCGTCTTGTTGACCATGTTTTTGTTATTAGTAATTAACTGTTTATTTATAAAATAGAATACTCTTTATTGTGTATCTACTCTTTGTTATTTTACTTCGATGGTCCTAGTTTATCATTTGTGACTTCGAATTACTGCCACGTGTAAGCGGACACACCCTTTTAGCCTGGAGGCTTTTATCTACGTTTTTATTTCTGCTTAAGTATAGTTTTCATTGTTTGTGTTGGTATATTGGCGTGTGCTAGCTGCATTGACTTTTATATATTACTAGCGTAATAATTGGCTAGCTGACATATTATGGCAAATAATTTAGTTCAATGTCTTGTACTTCGTAATGATAATTGCTTTGCATACTATTGTTCAGAATACTTTTTTTTAACTGTACAGACCTAGTTTTGCTGCTGGGGAGTTTGTTGCGCCGCTTCTCCTTCCCGTCTAAATCACTAGGAAGTGGTGAAAGGCTGGTGTTTTTTGGGGACTGTCTTATGTAATTTTGACGTTCGAAAAGTGCCGATTCTCAGCCTAGTTTGAATAAATGTCTTTTGATCTCATTTGACGTAACCTCTTTGGTCCGATAAAATTCGGTGAAACTGGAAGTAAAGCTATTCTTCGTAGCAGATGGTCTATCAATAAGATTTCAATCGTTAGATTCGAATTTCCGCGACAAAATATGGTCACGTTTCTGTTTCGTTTTAACATTTCTGACACGCACAATGTCGTTGTCGCCATGGAAACGCCATATAAGGGATGTGTGAGCTCAATCTTCTCAGAATTGACACTTTTCGCGCGACATAAGTAGGTAAGTTTAGGGCAAATCTAACGATTTAAATATTTATTCTAACGTAGCTCTAGAGTCTACTAGAGCCTTGGCCATCAAAATTTTAAGGTTAAAAAATGAATTCAACTTTCCGTGCAACATTCTCTGAAGCCTTTGTTCACAACAGCTATCGCTCCGTGTAAATGATCGTCGTAATTATTAACCTAATTAAGTATATCAGCTGACTAATTGCGTGTAAGAGGCTTAATTAATCACTCCCTTGCGATGTAATGAGACTGGTGTAAGGAACAACACAAAAAGGCCGTTTCCATAATCTTGCTTGAACAGAAATCTTAAAAAAACCGGCCAAGAGCGTGTCGGGCCACGCTCAGTGTAGGGTTCCGTAGTTTCCCGTCCGTCACAATAAGTGTTCCCACTTATGAGTTTAAAAAAAAGATACGTTCAGGATAATAAAATATGTAAACAAAGTTTAAAAAAATGCTTGCATATACGATTATACTACAAACTTTGTCCAGAAATTATTTTGTACAACTTTTTGTCTTTTTTGTACAAAAACTGTTGTTTCCATCAAGTTCAAAATAATTTTCCTAGAAAGTCCTTATAAAGTTCTACTTTTCAGATTTTTTTCATATTTTCTAAACTTATGGTTCAAAAGTTAGAGGGGGGGGGACACATTGTTTTTTACTTTTGGAGCGATTTTTTCCGAAATCATTGACATTATCAAAAAATGATTTTAGTAAACCCCTATTCATTTTTAAATACCTTTCCAACAATATATCACACGTTAGGGTTGAAATTAAAAAAAAATCACTTCCCACTTTACATATAGGGGGGCTACCCTAATAAAACATTTTTTTCCAATTTTTATTTTACCACTTTGTCGGCGTGATTGATATACATAGTGGTACCAAATTTTAGCTTTCTAGTGCTAACGGTCACAGAGATTAAGCGAGGACGGACAGACGGACGGACGGACAGACAGACATGGCGAAACTATAAGGGTTCCTAGTTGACTACGGAACCCTAAAAATGGCGCTAAAGATAACGGCTCGTCAATTTGTCACGCCAGATAAAAGTCGGTCGTGAAAGAGAAAAGCTTTGGCGAGTGCTTCCTGTGATGAAAAAAACCGAAGGACCGAAAAACGCCGTCGTTAGACAAAATCAAACTGGTTGCTAATTTAATTGTAATTTTTTTTATTCTTTTTTTACATTCATTACTCACACCCTGACTTATTACTTGTATTTTTTTTTTAATTAAAATCGTTTTGCTTGTACCATGTTTGTAAATATGTGAGCACCATGTATCTATCAGTTAATTAATTTATATGTCATGGTTTCGTTTTTAATTCTTTTACCTCTTGTGGTATAGTAATTTTATTTTAGGTGCATCGTCCTCACGTGTTATTATATAATTAATGTACCCATGCAAAATATTGTACCTAAAACATTTAAAAAGAGTAACGGTGGAGTTTCTTGCCCATTCTTCTCCATACGAAAACTACCTTTTGGAATGGGCGACTAGAATCAATAGGCTAGTGTCCTAAAAAATTCTAATTAGTCCGTCAGTTAGATTATCGAAAAATAATGGACCCGTATTTTTTCTTTTGTCAATCAAACAAAAAATGACAAAGATAAAGCACGTCAAAATTCGTCGTGACGTCACGCCGTGCGACACTTTTTAGCACGGCGTGACGTCACGACCCCCCACTCCCAAATTTTGACGTGCTTTATCTTTGTCATTTTTTGTTTGATTGACAAAAGAAAAAATACGGGTCCATTATTTTTCGATAATCTAACTGACGGACTAATTAGAATTATTATTTTTTTACCCAGGAAACTACCCTATTCTATTTTAAGATAATTTTTGACGTTCAAAAGTGCCTTTTATGTGCCTATTTGAAATAAATGCTTTGACTTTGACTTTGTTAACCGACTTCTAAAAAAGGAGGAGGTTCTCAATTCGAATGTTTGTATTTTTTTTTTTTTTTTTTTTTTTTTTTTTTTGTGTTTGTTCGTACGTAACTCCGTCGCTTGCCAACCGATTTGAAAAATTCTTTTTTTGTTGGAAAGGGTATAGTTCCCAAATGGTCCCATGAAAATTTTATCGAAATCGGACACGCGGTTTTTGAAAAATCAACAAAAATCTAAAAATGTATCTGCATTGTCCACATTAACGATTTTTTTGGTTTACTTTTTTGTGGGGTAGGTACAACTAAAAAGTGAAAAATAAAAACTTTTTTACAAAAAAAAAAACAACCGACTTCAAAAAAAACACTACAAAGTGATAAATAACTTTAATTTCGGAAGTCGGTGTCAAAAACCGAAAATGCGGAACCAACGACACCGACTTCCGAAATTAAAGTTATTTATCACTTTGTAGTGTTTTTTTTGAAGTCGGTTGTTTTTTTTTTTGTAAAAAAGTTTTTAGTGATAGTAAATTCTTTATCATCTTACTTAGTACAAAACGTTCATGAGTTAACCAGCGTCAAAGATTGTTCAAACGACGACATATTAGGCAAATCTACGCTTTCAGTATTGTATAAGCTGAACTCGCATTGTAATTGTTGTGTGTTTTGTTGTTGTTGTGTCATAATTGTTGTTGTAAATGTATCACTAACATAGTTCTAAGTTTATTTTATTGTTACTAACACTACGAGTCTCATCGTTACTTGCAATAAAGAATTTAATGATAATTGTGTAGTACTAACATTATATCACACTATCCCACTAATATTATAAAGGCGAAAGTTTGTGAGTGTGTGTGTTTATATGTTTGTTACTTCTTCACGCTCAAACAGCTGGACCAATTTTGATAAAATTTTGTGTGGAGGTAGCTGACACCCTGGATCAACATATAGGCTACTTTTATCCCGATATTCCCACGGGATCGACATTTACGCGGGTGAAACCGCGGGACGCAGCTAGTTTAATAATAATTGTGTAGGTAGTAAAAGGAGTGGACAAAAAGGTAAAAAATAAGTTAAGTTCGGAGATTTCTGATTAGAAGCACTCCAATCTAACTTTAATATGAGTTTTGCTTAATCTAGTTTGTTTAAATAACAATGTACATAAGACTGGACATCTTTTTGCAGCTAATTTCAAGTCTAGTGCGCCACCTGGAGATGTTGACTCTAACATTTTGTGTAATATTGATCTTTTCCCGGTACTTTTTTGAAAAAGTAGTACCTATTATTATTAAATTACGTATTTTTCTTAATTACTTGACTGTACTGGATCATCAGTTGGAGCACGGGACCCGATCACGGGAGCGTAGTCCCCGTGCTTCACGCCAAGGTTCGTGCTTCAAGGTTGTCTTTAAAAGATCGCTCTTAGCGATAAGACCGCCCATTGTGTCACCCATTGTAAAGTTTTCTATATTTATGTCTGTAATTTATATGGTGTACATAATAAAGAGTATTCTATTCTTCACCCAGGTGGAGAAACTAGGTGAAGCACGGGTCCGACCCCAAATTTTGCACTTTAGCTGACGGTACCTTTTCTCCTTTTTTTTTTAACGTGGAGAAATGCTCGTGCATTCTGCACTAACACGGGGAGATAGTGCAGTTATGTGGGACTCTAACCCACTAAAACTCCACGGTGTCCTCCTCTTCCGCTTACGGCGGGAACACGGGCACGCGTTAGCACTCATCAGGACCCCGCCGCGGCTGTCCCTCACCGGACCTTCCTCTGGGGAGTATTCCCCATCACCGGCGCACCAGAACAGTACCTAATTATTTCAAATATATAATGCGATTATTTGGGTGGTATGAATATTGCAGATTAAGCATCCGTTCCCACAGGAGTAAAAATATCTCGGCGGAATTTTTTCGCTGGGTAATTGCATAACACACTATCAGTAGCAATGGGTTTCATTTTGACAGTTCAACAATATTCATTGCGTCATTTACGTTGTTGAACAGACACATTTTTCGAACATACGAAGCAATGGAATAGCAATATCCTTCAAAATTATTCAGATTGAGATTGATAGTGTGTTATGCAATTCGGGCGCTGGATTTAGCGTATTTCAGCGCGTTAAAAAAAATACACCATTGGATTTTCAACTCTCGGCGGTAAGAAGAGCGATGAAAATTCAGTGCAGGAAAAAAAAACGCCGAGGGAAAACGTCGCCCGTGCGCATCTGGGCTTTAAAGCCAGTTCGATAAAATGTTATAAAGTCTGACATGGTTGTAGCATGCAACCTTAGCAATTCCTTCATAATTACATGGCAAAAAAAAATAATTAGTAAGTATTTAGAATAGAAGAAATAACAGAAGAAGTTAGTTTAGCTAACAAGCGAAGTCATATCACAGAAAAATAGAAAAATGTAGGTATCAAACGTAGAACCATTTATGGAAATAATTATGAAAGTTATTCGATAAACCTTCGTATAATTCACCCTGGTACTGGTACCGTGAGCTCGCACAGAGCTCAGTTCAATTCCGAAAATAGACTCTCAAACTGAAGCTAAGATGGAGTTCAAAGAGGCCATAAATCAACGTAAACAAAAGAAACGCGATCTCGACACGTTATAATTGAACTCATTAGAACGAAAACCACACTAATTACGAACAAATCGAGCAACACGTCGTCGTCGACAAACACGTCTCAACCTCCAAGTTTGAGTCACAAAACAAACGAACAACGCAGGCATTACCCTTATACAACAAGGGGTTGCCCTAAAAAGTTACACAAATACACCACACCCTACATTAAGTGATGATAAATATTTAAGGCCGCGCATTCATTCTGATTTTGAAGATTGAGTGAGACATTCAAAGTACACAGACGTGCTCATCAATGCATTTAAAATTAAATAAATTAACGTTTGCATAAATTGTGACCTAGTTTTAGTGTATTAGCGTGAGAAACATTATAAGTGACAAGTTTAAATAATGAACTGACTGGAGTATTTTTAAATATTCTGTTATATGGAAGGCAGCCCCTTTAATCGGAGCGCGATGATACGACGCAGCCCTCCACCGACACCGACCCCGGTACCGACGACCCCGGTACCGACACCGGCACCGACACCGGCTCCGACACCGCCCCGACAACCAAAACAGGACCAAGATGATATAATTGAAGTAGTGACCACTCCGGAGATCCAGAACTGGATGACATCAATTGAGCAGTGCCTGAATGAGGTCTGTGCTACTGCTTCTGAGGGTAAGCTCAACACTGAGCAGAAACTAAAAATAAGTAATCTTTGCCGAAAAGTTGGACATGGAGTTTCGCAAATGGCTGTTCAATACCAGTCTTTAAAGCAAAAGGCTATTCAAACCCATTCGTCTCTTAAAACAATGACCGAAGCTCGAGACCTATCAGACTGTCTAACGCAGATGAACCGGACGATTCAGGAGTCCTGTACGAAGCAGGGTGCAGGCACATCTTTTGCAGATATGGTGAAGAAGGGGTCCAACAGCTTTGTTCGTCCTAATACTTTTAGCTCCGTGGCGATTTATCCCTGTGATATTTCAAAGACCAGTGACGAAACCAAGACCATGGTCCAAAAAATCATATGCCCTGGAGAAATGAAGCTGAAAGTACGAGGCGTACGTAAAATAGGGAAAGGAGGATTAATAATCAGTACTGAGACAAAAGATGACCTAGATAAGCTCAAACAAACAGTCCAACTCGCTTCGTCAGGGCTTACCGTCGACGAACCTCAAAAACGCAAACCTCGCATTATAGTTATAGGAGTTCCCACATCCATGTCTGAAAAGGAGGTTTATAAATGTATCTATGAACAGAACTTGACCGACAAACTGCCGACCATGTCCCAAGACACATTTTTGACCTCAATAAAACTGAGCCACAAATCGGGCAGGAAGGATGCTGAGAATTGCAACTATATTATACAAGTTTCAGCCATCATTCGCAAGGCCCTCGTCACACAGGACAGATTATTTATAAATTGGACGTCCTGTCCGGTACGAGACTTCACACTGGTAACTAGATGTTACAAGTGCCAGCAGTATGGTCATGCAGCCAAAACATGCAAAATTGCTGCCCCCACTTGCGGCCACTGCGGTGAAGAAGGGCACACGATCCAAGACTGCGCAAAGAAAGCCAATCCGCCAAAATGTGCTACATGTTCGCGCTTTAAAAAACAAGCCAACCACAAGACGGGAGATACAGATTGCCCTGCTAAAAAAGCTGCCGAATACAGGTACATTAATTCGATAGATTATGAAGGCGCCTAAGAGCGCTACATACTTGTTTATATTTTAGACTTAATTTATTGTTTTATTTTAATATGGATGATAATTTAATTACCGATATAGATAACACATTTTTAACTATATCAAAGACATGTAACGTAGAGGACTGCAAACAATATCTTTCCGACTATCAAAATTCGCTAACCGTACTAACCCAAAACATTCGTAGTATTTATAAGAACATAGATAGCTTTAATATTTTTCTTCATAGACTTAAATTTGATTGTGATATAATGGTACTTACCGAGTGCTGGCTTTCTAATCGCCACGATAACCTCCCAGTAATACCGGGGTACAACTCATTACATACCACAATAAACCACAATCAAAATGATGGTGTGGTAGTCTATGCCAAGGAATCATTAAAGGTCACAGTCGAGGAACATACTCTACAAGGCTGTATGAGTAATTGTTTAGTCATCAAAATTGGTAAAACCACAGCGATAATCGCTATGTATAGGTCCCCTTCCTCTAGAAACTTAGATCTTTTTAACAACTCCTTAAACCAAATTTTTCAAGCACTAAGCCCATTTAAGAATGTTATACTGACAGGTGATTTAAATATAAATATTGGCTCCGAAAACTGCGATGCAGGGACCCAAGAGTACCTTAACATCTGCCTATACCATGGTTTTTTCCCCGCTCACACATTGCCTACTCATCAGAGCGGTTCCTGCCTCGATCATATGATGATCAAAACCAGCCTTTCATATATTACGCTTGTTACTAACTCAACAATTACTGACCATCACGCAGTCTTACTCAACGTAAATTTAACGCTGCCTAAGCTAAATCGTCCTCAGACTATTAGCAAATTAAACACAAACAAACTCGAATATGATTTGTGCAACATTGACCTGAGCCTAGTTTACAATACTGCTGACGCTAATCTGGCTTTATCGTACTTAATAAAACATGTTCAACAAGCAATATTACGTAACACGACAGTTTCTACAGTAAATAAGAAATTTTATAATATTAAACCGTGGATTACTCCAGGACTAATTCGGTGTATAAGACACAGAGATAAACTACATCAGAAAACTAAACGATACCCTGATAATCTAATAATTCAAACCACCTATAAAAGATACAGGAATTTCTGCACCAATCTCCTAAAGAATTTAAAAAATAATTACGATAAAACTGAATTAAATAAAGCAGGTAAAAATACCAAGCAACTTTGGAAACATATTAAAAACGTCACAAATATGTCTAAACAGCGTGAATCAAATTCGAGTTTATTGCTGGCTAATCCTTCACCACTCTTATCAGCTAACAATGTAAATAACTTTTTTGTAAATGTTGGGAAAACTCTTGCCGATCAGATTCCGAAATATTGCGTCCAACCATCTTTCCAAGTATCATGCAATAGCTCTAACCCGAAATCTTTTGTTATGTTGGATACCGATGAAGATGAAATAACCCGAATCATTTCTGGGCTAAAAGACGACTGTGCAGTTGGATGGGATAATATAAGCAATAAGATACTTAAACTCTTTAAGCATATTTTGGTACCTCCCTTAACGCATATATTTCGAATCTGTCTTTCCGAAGGAATTTTCCCTAGGTGTCTAAAAAAAGCAGTTGTAATCCCTATCTTTAAATCTGGAAGTAAAGACGTAGTTAATAATTATAGGCCAATATCCTTACTTCCCTCAATTTCAAAAATTCTAGAGAAAATTATAAATAGTAGACTAGTTAATTACCTAGAAAAAAACAACATCTTATCCCCTGCGCAATTTGGTTTTAGAGCCAAACTGTCGACAGCAGATGCAGTGCACAACCTGACTGATTATATTTCAGAAGAACTCGGCAAAGGAAACCAGACCTTGGGAGTCTTTCTCGATTTAGCCAAGGCCTTCGACACGGTATCTGTTCCGGTTCTTTTGAACAAATTAGAGATCTTAGGAATAAGGGGAACGCCGCTGAAACTTTTTACTGACTATTTAGGCCACCGGTGCCAATGTGTTAGAATAGATAATATTACGAGCGATGAGCAGAAAAATACTGGTTTTGGTGTTCCTCAGGGGAGTATTCTGGGCCCCACCCTCTTCCTTATTTATATTAACGACTTGTGTAATCTAAATATTAAAGATGGCAAAATAATATCATATGCCGACGACACGGCGTTAATATTTAGCGCTAAAACCAGTAGCGAACTGTTCGAAATCGCTCAACTAGGTTTTAATACTGTGACTAATTGGCTTCATAGCAATTTACTAACATTAAATGCCGAAAAAACCAAATATATTCACTTCTCCATGCGCAAGCCTCAGCTTACCATTACTAACCCCTATCTATACGCCCATCAATGTGGAAACCGTACAATCACCATGTGTAATTGTCCTTTTATCCGCAAAACAAGCAACATTAAATACCTGGGGGTAATATTGGACGACACACTCTCTTTTAAAAAACATATTGAAAGCCTAGTTAAAAGAGTGCGCAAACTAATATATGTTTTTAAAAAATTGCGAACATTAGCAGATTCAAAATTAATCACACAAGTTTATTTGGCCCTATGTCAATCTATAATTCAATACTGTATCACTTCTTGGGGTGGCGCACCAAAAACTAACTTGCTTCCTCTTGAAAGAGCTCAGAGAGCAGTTTTAAAGGTAGCAAACTTCCATCCCTTCTTTTTTCCCACAGATCTGCTGTATAAATCCTGCAATGTACTAACTGTTCGCCAGCTTTTCATTATGCACTTAGTATTAAAACAGCACACCATGCTTGCCTACAATGCCGACAACACTAACAAGAGACGGAATGATTTAGTATGCATATCTAGCGCAACCTCAAAACATGTCTTTGTAGAAAGATTTTTAACTTTCTTAGGCCCATTCCTGTACAATAGATTAAATAGAAAACTAAATATCTATAAACTAAATTACTATAGCTGTAAAAAAATTATTCTTAATTATTTATTAACCATCGACTATGCACAGACAGAAAACCTACTTATTGTCTGCAAATAGAACAGCTAACATGCTATATTATCTACTTTTAGTTAAGTACCTAAGTTTTAATTTAGTTTTTACGTTATACTCATTGTTAATTTATTACATAAAGTATTTATGCGCTTTCTAGCCTGAAGCACAGGTTCAACCTAGTTCAGGCAAATTAGCAACTGTGCGCTATTTTAATTGTTAAGCTATTCAGTGTAAATGTATCCTCTTTTATAAATAAACGATATTATTATTATTATTATTATTATTCAAATTCTTTCTGTTCACCGAATTGAGTTTGTTTCGTGGGTTTCAAATTGTTTGAACCTTGAAGGGATGCTGTAACAGATTTGTGGTAGAGATTGAGGGTATTAAAATATAATTAGGAAATACTGTTCGGCAAAAGGCAAGTATTTCTTTTTTCTAGAGCAGTGGGAACGGCCACGACTTACGAGTTTTATTTTGTGTAAATTATTCCATCACCACTGCTCTCAAAACGGTGACGGCATGTCCTAGAATCCAAAATTCGAAGACGTGACATCCAACAACCTGCACTGGGCCCGCGTCGTGGTCTGTGGATACCCCAATCCCTCTTACAGAGAGGAGGCCTGCATCCCAGCAGTGGGAACATTTATTTATTTATGCAAAAACTTTATGCACAAGTAAAAAAAAATACTGTACAAAGGCGGACTTAATGCCTGAGGCATTTTCTACCAGTCAACCTTAGGGTGATGCAGAGACAAAACATGGCAGGTCCAACACACAGGATAACTAGCTAGGAAATGACTATAAAATACAAGAATATAATATACATAGATCAACTCTCAGGGGAAAAATTATCGGTAGAGGAGAAAACGAATCCAGCAAATCAGCGCTGGGATGTTACGGCAACAACATTGGTTGATTATTGGTAGTTCGTGTAACAATTGTATTTTTTCAAAACTCTCTGTAGATTTTGGCCGACGCGCGTCGTTTACCGACCACCCACCGCGATTAACGAGAAGCGAGTAGCGAGTAAAGCTAGCAACTAAAAACGAGTTGGCAAGCAGCGAGCAGCGAGTCGCGACGCGACGGCGACGAGCAATTACTTGCTGTTGTGTTATGTACCCAGCGTCAAGCGAGGGTCGCCGAGCGAGTACTCTCTTTGATAGTTCTTGCCTTCCGGCGGTGTGAACAGTCAGCAATCAACTAAAAATATACAGGGTGTTACGGAAAGGGTATATCAATATAAACGGGTTGAAGAGTGTATCTGGTCTAGAATCTCTGTACAAAATTTCAGCTCAAAAGCAGTAACTTTGAAAATGCTTAATTTTTTTGAAGTGTAAACTTCTTTAGCGGCGTTGCACACTTTTTGTTAATGGGTAAAAAATGTTAAACTCGCGTCAGGACATCGCGTCAGGACACGTGACCGTCAGGAGAGACTACTACGGCGGCGCCAACCGAAGTGAACCAAGTGACACACGACAATGGATGGATGGATGGATGGGTGTGGGTGTGGGTGTGGGTGTGGGTGTGGGTGTGGGTGTAGATGTGGGTGTGGGTGTGGGTGTCGGTGTGGGTGTGGGTGTGGGTGTGGGTGTATAGTGTTTAAAATATGGAAATTGAACAAAGTGCATCTATTAATGAAAAAAGTGACGCAGAAATAGTGAAAAAAAATGAGTTATATTAATTCAATTAATAATTGATTTATTTCAACGTTAATATTCAAGTTTTCACTTCTGCCAGCACTCCCGGAGTGCAACCCATCTTTTTTTTTATTTCGATAGTTTATTTAATTGAAATCATAACAAACGTGTCACCGCACTACGAGGGTCATTATCCATTATCTGTAGTGTGTCTGTGCGCCTAGTACACGCACATCACGCCGCCGCACGCCAGTGCAGCGCCGTGATGTCGAAATAAAAAAATATTAGCATTTTCAAAATTAATGCTTTTGATCTGAAATTTTGTACAGAGATTCTAGACCAGATACACTCTTCAACCCGTTTGTATTGATATACCCTTTCCGTAACACCCTGTATATGTACGTCACTTGAGCGAGAAAATCGTTGACAATTGAATCAGTGCCTATGAAAACTAGTTTCGTAACTGCTTACGATGACATTAATAAACAAGATGTCATTGAATTATTGAATGTCATATTTTATTTCAAAATTGGAAGGACGTTAATTAAATGAGCCATAACTTGATGCTTAACTTATACAGGGTGGCTGAAACGAACTCCAAACATACTTAAAATTTGTCACGGTACCTATACTTATTGGATAAGACATATTTTCTGAGAAATAATTTTATTTTGCAGAAGTTGCTTTACAACTTTTAAAACTCTCGTTTCCAAAGTCAGATCTAACAAACATAATCAATAGAAAGTTATATTTTGTAACGCTAATGAGTGATATTACTAGGATCTGCGGATCTCACAGTGCTGCGAGCAACAAAAAAAATTGAATTTGAATTGAATTGAATTGACCGAAGCAGCCGCTACAAGTACCGCAGAAGCCGCAAGCACAGCTAGTGCAGAAGCCCCAAGTGCACAAGCACCCAAGATTCCTAACGCTACTAAGTCGAGCGTAAGTATTGTCACACTTTCCTAACCCATTGCTTCATATGTTTGTAAAATTCGTCTGCTCGACAATGTAAATAACGCAATGAATGTTGTCAAACCGTCAAATTGACAGGCAGTATAATTGATTGTTAGTGCGTTACGTTTCACACAGGGCTTCCTTCTATCTGCCAGAATTTTTTTGGCTGAAATTTATTTGGCGTAACACGCTTGGCATAATCTTCTTTAATAGTTGTCAAATTTGTACATATGCCTCTGCACAGCGGTTTAAATCGGCATTTTTTAAGGGTTTTAGTACTTATAAAAATAATGTATCATCAAAAAAGACAACATGGGGACATACAAGTGTTAGAGAATTAAGATTTAATTTTATCACTTTTCTACAAGAAGTACATTTAGCTCACTGAATTTTTAATTTTGTTAAAATCATATTGGCTGATTGCCTATATTTCCTTTGCCTGTCACGTGACAAAGTGTATCTCAAAAGGTTGAGGACATCGGGGCTCGGTGGCATTCGAGCACGGACCACTGAGAGAACAAGTCAATTATTATACTCCTAGAGTTTTACATGTAGGTATCATGTGAGGGACCTACTGCTGTAAGTCAATCTGATGTAATAACTATTCTTTAAGACGGCGCCGACCATACGCCGACCGCACAGTGGCGCCCTCATCTTTTTTTTGGTTATTTCTTTTATTTTAGAATGAAAATGCAGAAGATAAGCACGTTAAGTTGTGCTCCACAAGATTATACGTTAATATTATTATAAACGGTAGTTTTACATTGTTTAGTTTTATTATAAACACTAAAACGGATAAAAGTGGCCACTATCATCCGTTTCAGTGATTATAATAAAACTAAACAATGTAAAACTACCGTTTATAATAATAGTGCTTATTTTCTGCATTTTAATTCAACAAAAATTTAATTTAACAAAAAAAAAGATGAGGGCGCCACTGTACGGTCGGCATATGGTCAGCGCCGTCTTAAATATCATGCTAAGTTATAGACTGTGACCGTTATTTTGTTTTAAATGTTGGATTCTATTGTGTAACTATTGCTAGATTGTGAAACTTAAGTAGCAAATATGTACAATGTTCTATATTCCAAAAATACTAATATGTGCAAATGATGTGAAAAGGAATTATTAAATGTGTGATTTGAATGTTAACCTACCTACAATACGTTTTATTTACCTTGTTTCCTCAGACCTATAGTAGTATACTAGTAGTAGATAAAATAATACACTAAACACTATCTATTTTAAACCTAACTTCTGATTTATCTAATATAGGTAAGTAGTTAATTATTTATTATTCTGAAAAAAAAATCATTGCTTTATGGTAGAAAACAAGCGAAAGCTTTTCTGTGGAGAAACGACCACCCGCATTTCCTTTTATAGATAACTTATTACGGCCTGATAATGGGATCCCTTCTTTTCGCATAATGTTCTTTGTCCTAATATACTTCGGCATAACGATTTTGGCACAATTTGTTTTGGCATAATCATCTTAAAGACTAATTTGTTTTGGCATAAATTTGATTCGCATAATACTAAACGACGTCAGGGGCACCCCGAGGTTCGGTTTGGTTAGGTTCCTTTAAACCCTGCAGACAGAAATAGGAGCCCCGCGTAGCGGGGCTCCGTCGACCTGACGTCGTTAGAAATAAAACGGTCATGCTAAATTTTATGGTTTAGAATGTTATGCTTAATCATTATTATGACTAGAGAAATTATGCTTAAAAAAATTATGCGTAAGTTGTTATGCGTAATTATATTATGCGAAAATATAATTATACCAAACAAAATTATGCTAAGTTATATTAGGTCTTAAAATTTTATGCAAATGGATAGGGAACCCCTGATAATTAGTCAATCTATCTCCAAAATACGTTCGGTCTCACCACTCACCCGCAAAAAGTTTTTTTGACTAGACTTGACAAGATTGATATTCCAGCGATACAAAACCAGCGATAAAATTTTCATTCCACATTTTTTATCAACCCCTTAATTACTTTCGGGGTCGATTAACGCATTCAATCCATGACAGGGAGGGACAAACCAATTAACTTTTTACCTTCAAAAAGTAAAAACTTTTTGGAGGCAAAATTTTGATTCAGTAAGCATCCTTGCGAAGTAGCAATGGTATTTGAATATCTTGATGAGAATATTTTAATTTGAAAATCTGAAGAGTACTTCGTTAAAAAAGGGTTTCAAACGCTGAAGTAGGATTTCAGCCACTACGCAGCTGAAAATTGTAAAAACTAAATAAATATTTCCCCTGTTCCTTATATCCCTACTGATATGTCTCCACTGGTAGGGATAGGTACTTGGAGATTTTTCCAATGATCGCTACCGGTAGGGATATATTTCCATATATCCCTACCGGTAACCTTATGCTCCATATATCCCTACTGATCCGCACTTGAAAGAGCACTAGCAATAATACTTTTATTTTTATTTGATCACAAGTAAAACTAAAAAAACAGTGGCACTCCGGGAGTGCCGACAGAAGTGAAAACAAAACACAAACAGAATACTTTGCCATCACTCACTGACATATCGGATATACATTTAAACCGAGTACATCCCGAGGACAGCCGAATACATCCAAAGCGGTGTCGGTTACGGTAACATTGGCGCGAATTCAATGGTTTTTTCCCATCTAAAAAATGCCCAACGCACCTAAAGAAGCTTTCACTTCAAAAATATGTTAAAAAAAAATAAAAGACACGCTTTTATCACTTATCACGCGCTAAAAAGTACCTTGCATAGGTACTTTTTAGTAATTATTATTATAATTAACATAAGCTTATTAAGCAACATAAGCTTATTAATTAGAGCAGTAGTGGCCCAGTGGTATCGGCCGCGACTTACGAGTTGTAGGTCGTAGGTTCGAACCCAGACAGGCGCTTTACTTTGTGTAAATTATTTCATCACCACTGCTCTCAAAACGGTGAAGGAAAACATCGTGAGGAAACCGGCATGTCCTAGAACCGAAAATTCAAAGACATGTGACATCTACTAACCCGCACTGGGCCCGCGTGGTGGATTACGGCCCACTCCCTCTCACAGAGAGGAGGCCTGTGTCCCAGCAGTGGGAACATTATAGGCTGATGATGATGATGATTATAATTAATCAATTTGTTTATCAGATTTTAGTTATTCTTAAAAATGTCCACTTTACTTTGGCGTGTATCATTTCTTTCCAGAATTTGATCCTTACTAACGACACCGTCGGAGGGTGCAATAAAACAGGCAATGTTTTTTTTTTTCAAAATCTACAAGTTCGATTCCTGGCTAGAGCAATTGATTTTTCAAAAATTTAATTATATAGTTTTAGTATTCGTCAAAGTCAACCGCGTGGCCCCTTTAAGAATTTTTCGGTATTAGGTACCTATAGTTTCGGATTTGGTCATCCACATGATGACTTGAAATATTCGTCCTGTATATACAGACGAACTGATAATATCCCTCTTTTAGAAATCGGTTAGAAATAAATTTGTATCTCATGATCTGTCATTAAATCTAGTTAACTAGCAGCTGGCGGCCTAAGCAGAAGTGTTGGGACTTATTTAACAAAACTCTCATAACGAACTATCACTGAGAATTGGAGGCGATATCAGTAACGATATCGAGCGCAGAGGTTCGTAGTTATAACAAAACCTCGAATAGAAAAGTATTACGACGTAAACAAGTCGTTACTTTAATGTTGTCGTTAATTTTAGTAAGTATGGTTTTCCACCTTTGCCAGCTTTATCAAACAATTAACGGGCATCTCTCAATATTTTTTAAAACTTTGCTAATTCGTTAGATAGCCCATAAGATGAGGATGTTTTTGAATTAATTGGTTTACTTGGTGTCATAGTAAAATGTTGAAATAATCAACTTTGTTTATGGTGTACTCCGACGATGTTTTAATTTTGCTACTTAACTTTCAATCATTATGTTCAAGTGTTTAGTATTTTCAAACTTCTGAATATCGAGAAATCTTCACAAACGTGTCATCTTCCAATGGAAACAGTAATCGAAGCTATTAGGTTCCTTGATTTAGGGATAATTGCAAAATTATGGCCACTTTTGGGTAATTTTCTGAATTGATGAGATTTCCTCATATTTGCCAAAAGGCTCCATCATCCCGTCAGATATTTATATATTCACTATCAGGATATGTAACACTATTGCACAGAATAACTTTCATTCGCCCTGAATATCCTTTTAGAAATGGCCCAAATCTGAGTTTTCAAAGTCGTCAGATTTGGGGAAAGCCCACAAATTCTCCGTCAGATTTGCCTATTTAAGTCATTATGGGTTAGGCCAGACCCGATCATGCCAAAACCAACGCCTCTGAAGATCACTTTAATTTCGGCCCTTTTTTGAAATCTGAAAGTGGTCTCCTGACCAGGGGTCTCCTATCAGAAACTTTTTAAATATATTTTCGGGGTTCTCTCCTCATGCCAGCATGAGGAGAGAACCCCGAAAATATATTTACTGCTATATATGCTATATATGATAGCTGAGTAGGTCTGGACCTACTCAGCTATCAACTTCTCGCCCTGAATACGCTTGCTCGAAAACCCTCTGGGCTCCCCTACCATTAGAACTAGGTTCAAATTGACTTCTAAAATTGTAAGTAACAAATGAAGCTAATAATAAAAAAGCGTGAAAAAATTAATGTTAAACGTTCAAAAAGTTCTATGCTATGCGTCCTAAATGGGCCGTAGGAATGTAGGACGAGTTGATGAATTACTCGGTGACTTGTGCCAGTTTTAAATAGAAACAAAGATTTGAATACGGAATAGACTTTCTTTGCTGAAAGGTGAGCATAGACTAGAGCATTTACTTGTAACAGAACTTCGAGCGTTCGCAAATTTTAAATTTTATTAAACGGCACTTCGAACACGACGCTCGATGTCTAGTTACAACCTGATTTCAAAAACCAATGAGCGTATTGGTGTAACATTTTATAGAGCAAAGGCACGAGCGGTACCTGCAGGTCCGACATTTCAACAATGAAGGCAAGGTAGAAAGAAATGTTACAGGTAAATGCTCACTCGCCGTGAGCAAACGCCGAACGCAGCGTCGAGCATTCGCAGAAACGCATTACATGGAAATGCTCGAGAAAATGCTCTAGTGTATAGCTTTGCATGAACCATTAAAGTTTCCCAGTGGCGTGCATTGCATATTATATAGGCATATAAGCAGTGCCTACCTCGATATGTCAACATAAGCTTATCAATTACATTTTAGTGTGTGTGCCCCACAATTAATAAAACTCACTAAATTATCATACCTAACAAAAAACAAAATCTTCATACAAACACGCGCGGCAGTAGGCAGTCGCCGGACCGTTCATTCTCAGAAGATCCATTGGCCAGATCCATGATGGATCTAGTGACGATTGTTTTCAGATTAGATCTATTTATATAAAAAAATAAGTAAAATGGATACTCGGATCCCGTATTATTTTCACACATTGTCATTGGTCTTTACTCGTTCAAGTTAATAGGACAAAATTAAAAATACGTTCGTCTCACGCGTAATACCATGACGCATGACCTTCGCAATTTATCACACTTAAGTAGGCATGCCTACTCAAATAACCACACTTTTGACCTCACTTTTTATTCAGATTAGTGACCGCGTTTGCCTAGACTAGACCCGGCCTAGTGCCTACCTATTCTGAAAACCAATGCACGCCACTGATCGTTTCCTACAATTATTTTACAAGTGTTTTTATAGCTCAATCATGACTGTACAAAAAATCGCTCAGCACCGCGTTGCGACATCCATCATCGTAAAATTAAAAAGTTGGTGCCAAAGTGTCAACGTTTAATTAAAATATAAACGACCGTCAATCAAGTGGGAGTGCTGGATCCTTCGTCATAATACTGTTGTTTTTTTTTTGGGCGACAGCGATTGGAATATTACGACAAACGACATGGGTAATGGCTTTTATATTTTAGACCTTGTCCAGATGGGCCAAATTCGCCGCAAAACGTTTTGCGCGAATTCATTCTTTCTTTTTGAAATGAAAACTTCTTTTGCGGCGTTGTACACTTTTTTTTGTAATGGGTAAAAAATGTTAAACCCGCGTCAGGACATCGCGTCAGGACACGTGACCTGATCGAAAATTCGTAAGACGTATGGAGAGTAGACAGCCGGCGCGGCGTTGGAGAGGAAATATCTCCCTCTCTTTCTACGGCGCGGCAAAAATGTATGCCTGCTGTTTCGTTTAGGCGGCGCTTGCGCGAATGTTCGTGTGTGTTTATGTTAAGGTACGATTCCACCAGTGTGCTGAACTGTGCGGCACTGTAGTGCACAGTGTACGACACAAATGTTTATTCTGGTTGACTCACTCAAGCAAACAATAAAAACTTGTGCGCGAACATTGTAGAAATGTTCGCGAACTCAGTCTTGCTTCCGCTATCGGAGTGAAAACATTTATTTGTCCGCGCACATTGCCCCGATTAGACCCGAACACACGAACCTCCGCCAGCTCAGTACCGGGTCCCATCGGACCCAAGAATGTGCAAAAAACATACGACACCCTACATTGATTAAATTAGTATAAATATTTGTTATGCTACCCATCAAAACTTACGAATGTGCGTTAATTAAAAGAGATGGATAAAAAACTTATATGTTAACGCCATTAAATTTTTCATATTTAGCGCGCAAGTTTATTAATTTACCTTTATTCGTTTAATCGTTACATCAATAACTAAGTTCCATAGTCAATTGAATTTCGCGCCGAATTGTTTCTATATTTGAATCTACGATTTGAATCTATACATATAATAAAATCGTAGGAAAGTCAAAACGGTACATTGAATATTTTTTTAAAAGAATACTTGGGGCGTGATCTACAATCGATATCGAAGCCAAAAATATAGTTTTTAGAATTTTTGTCTGTTTGTCTGTTTGTCTGTATGTATGTCCGGGATAAACTCAAAAAGTACTGCATGGATTTACTTCAAATTTTGCATGAATATTACTAAGAGGTCGGGTCAACATATAGGCTACATATTATCACGCTATCACCTATGGGGGAGGAGCTGTGAATCTTTATTTTTCTTACGCATTCTGTGACAGCGTGTAATCTAACGACGCATATTTAAATGTTGTTTTTCAGTAGGCCATGCTATTATCTAGCTTTACACTATAAAAACTACGTCATTTAAGTAACTAGGGCAGAAAAAACATAGTTTAATGAATTTTAGTAGTATAAACAAAATTTTGAAGCAGCGCCATCTATGAGATTTCATAAAAATCAAATCAAGTTACATGTTGACACTTTTTGGAAATTAATAATTTAAATTTGAACATGTTGGCGAGGTTAGTAGTTAGTTATTCTTAAAATTCATAGAATGGCAATGTGCATTTTCTTCATAAAAGTTGTATCGTATAGTTCGTTTTGACAAATTCAAGTTCCAACAAAACCCTTAAAATCTTGAACAGAGTTGAGGACGACAATTAAAAAAAAAATGCGGTGTTAAGTATTACAAAAAAGTTATGTTTCTACTGGAGACAAAGTCGGAGTAACTGATGAACGCGTGCTGAACACCTGTCTCAGTTCACTTCAAGATGTGGTCATTTCTATCGGCGGCAATCCACTGATCGAATATGGGTTACCAGCTCCCCAATCATCACCGCATCAAGACCGTGTAAATCGGGAGTATAACGCTGAGACAAATTACGATCCGGGCGAAATGACCATGTCGCCCAGAGGTCAGCAGGCAAGACAAAATTGCTATTGCTGTAGCGTCGTCGGGAATCGCTGCCACACTGCTTCCGAGTGGCAAGACAGCACATGCCATGTTTAAAATTCCTATCGATTTAGAGAGCGCCGAAACGCCTGTTTGTGGTGTGTCACGTAACAGCGATAAGGGACACGTGCTCAAGGATTGCTCTTTGATCGTATGGGATGAGTGTACGATGGCCAATAGGAAGGCAGTTGAGGCCGTGGACGGAACCCTGCAGGACATCCGCAGGAACGAACATTTGATGCGTCGTATCACAGCTGTTCTGTTCAGTGGCGATTTCCGGCAAACGCTTCCCGTGGTGACACGGGGATCGAGGGCTGACGAGGTGAATGCTTCGTTGAAACTATCTCCGTTGTGGTCACGAGTTCGTACGCTGCGCTTGACCATTAATATGAGAGCTCGGCTCGGCGGCAATGCACGTGCTCAAGAATTCTCCAATGTCCTTCTAAATCTTGGCGAAGGCACTCTACCAGAAGAGAGAGGTGGACAGGTGGTGCTTCCAGTCTCTCGGTAGAGTGGTATCCAGCTTAGAAGAACTCATTTGCTGTGTGTACGGGGACATCAGTCGTATACTGCACCTGCAGAATTCTTGGGTGTGTGAGCGGGCCATTTTGACGTCCAAAAATGATCAGGCTGCAGCAATTAACGAATGCTTTCTCTCGGAAATTGAGGGGAATGAAGTGGTCTACACCTCGATAAACACTGTTGTCGAGCAAGATGACGCCACACATTATCCCGTGGAATTTCTGAACTCCCTGTCAGCAAGTGGACTTCCAGCGCATACCATCAAGCTGAAGGTCGGTGTCCCGATTATGCTTCTTCGGAACCTATCTCCTCTGAAGTTGTGTAACGGGACCTACCCTAAAGTCATTTCGCTCTACAGACACACCATTGAGGCGGAAATTCTTACGGGTTGTGGCGTTGGCGAGGCAGTATTTATACCACGCATTCCCCTCATACCTCATATCTTCCCGTTCCAGTTCAAGCGCGTACAGTTCCCCGTGAGTGTTTGCTTCGCGATAACCATCAATAGAGGCAGACACTGAGGGCAGCGGGTGTCGACCTCAGGACGAGTTGCTTCTCACACGGACAACTGTACGTCTCTTGCTCCCGCGTCACCAGTCCTGACTCTCTTTACATTTTCGCTCCTGGCAGCATAACTACCAACGTTGTTTATAGGGAAGTGTTTTAAGGTATGATGCCTTTGTACGTATTTTTACTCTTTTGTGTCCTGGAATGTATTCCTGCATTGTTTTCTCTATTTCCTACAGTCACATCTTATGACTGAACTCGGCAGGACTCCCATATAACTCTCTTCACTTGCTTCGCTTGCAAAAAAAACTTATATTTTAATGCTATTTTAAAAGTTGTTTACTTATAATGCTATAGCGACACTGGCATCTTAGGTATTTTTGGTGCTGTAGAGCCTTCAGGCAGACGACGTCGCGGGCAGCAGCTAGTTTATAATATATTTGGATTGCGCTCGCCGTTCAAAATTATTTTTATTTATTTTAAAATTATTTATTTTTGATAGTTTCTAATAGTTTGCTACAGAATGCCCAGTGAACACTCTGCTCAGTGAACATGTTCGTGCACAAGTGTGCTACACTGTGCGCTTACAAAAGTTACGCACACCTTTGCCGGTGGAAACAGAGACTAACGGATCTGCAGCTCAGTACGTGCACTGTTGGAGTTCTGCGCAAAATGTTTGTGAACAAATGTGCTGCACAGTATTTTGGTGGAATCGTACCTTTACAGCGTGCCACGCGCATCCATGGATGGTGACAGCTGATGGCTCGACCGTCTGTGTAGTGGCCACACTGCTGTGTATTCGTGTAACTCGTGTATATAAAGTGTTTAAAATATGGAAATTGAACAAAGTGCATCTATTAATGAAAAATATCAAAAATGCACAACATTAATATTCAAGTTTTCACTTCTGCCGGCACTCCCGGAGTGCAACCCGTCTTTTTTTTTCTTTTAAGTATATAACGAGATACTTAAAAGAGAAAATTAATCAGCTAACGAAAATACACTAATGTGTAAACTACAATAATGCAATTTATTATTTTAGGTCAAAATAAAATCACTTTAATCAGTGTTTTTTTTGCTTGGATATCTTTGATTAGACGTACTGAGCGCTGTGTTAAAATTTGACCATCTATTTTAATGGGACCCTGTATAAGACGCTTACTAAATTAATCCGCTACGAACTTCATTCAACCCGCCCCAATCTTTACCATCTAAATAATATTATGAGTACTTCCAACTCCAAATATCGTATCGGCAAAGTAATTTTATCTACCTTTGAGATTGTAATACGTGAGGTTTGATGTCCTTACCCAATATGTCCCAATGTCCTTACCTAATGCAGGTATACCGTCCAAGGAATTTCATTTGCATACGTTCGAACGAGTGTACTTGTACCTTTGTGACCTTATTCTAACCCTTGAGGACATTGCGATAACCTTTTCGTATTTAGATCAGTTTATTAATTAATCTTATACAAGGTGACAGGGACATCTACGTGCAAACTATATTACAATAAATAAATTTAGCACATGATCCTAGACCCTTTTTTTTATGGATGGGAAATCATCAAATGACCCCTCCCGCTCTGGGTGGAGCGGAAGGGAGTATCAGACTCTTACTGACTAAAACCCATCCGTGTTCCTTCTTTAGCCCTTTATGTTCCGGGGTAGCGGTAACCCTTTCGGACAATCCCGCACCCCCAGAAATTTCTCGCCACGTAACAAAAAAAAAAAGACGGGTTGCACTCCGGGAGTGCCGGCAGAAGTGAAAACTTGAATATTAAGGTTGAAATAAATCAATTATTAATTTTATTAATATAACTCATTTTTTTTCACTATTTCTGCGTCCCTTTTTTCATTAATAGATGCACTTTGTTCAATTTCCATATTTTAAACACTTTATACATATACACGAATGTTACGAATACGCAGACTTCGACTTCGACTTCGACTTCGACTTCGACTTCGACTTCGACTTCGACTTCGACTTCGACTTCGACTTCGACTTCGACTTCGACTTCGACTTCGACTTCGACTTCGACTTCGACTTCGACTTCGACTTCGACTTCGACTTCGACTTCGACTTCGACTTCGACTTCGACTTCGACTTCGACTTCGACTTCGACTTCGACTTCGACTTCGACTTCGACTTCGACTTCGACTTCGACTTCGACTTCGACTTCGACTTCGACTTCGACTTCGACTTCGACTTCGACTTCGACTTCGACTTCGACTTCGACTTCGACTTCGACTTCGACTTCGACTTTGACTTTGACTTTGACTTTGACTTCGACTTTGACTTTGACTTTGACTTTGACTTTGACTTCGACTTTGACTTTGACTTCGACTTTGACTTTGACTTTGACTTCGACTTCGACTTTGACTTTGACTTTGACTTCGACTTTGACTTTGACTTTGACTTTGACTTCGACTTTGACTTCGACTTTGACTTTGACTTTGACTTCGACTTTGACTTTGACTTCGACTTTGACTTTAACTTTGACTTTGACTTCGACTTTGACTTTGACTTTGACTTTGACTTTGACTTCGACTTTGACTTTGACTTTGACTTTGACTTTGACTTTGACTTCGACTTCGACTTTGACTTTGACTTTGACTTTGACTTCGACTTTGACTTTGACTTTGACTTTGACTTTGACTTCGACTTTGACTTTGACTTCGACTTTGACTTTGACTTTGACTTCGACTTCGACTTTGACTTTGACTTTGACTTTGACTTCGACTTTGACTTTGACTTTGACTTTGACTTTGACTTCGACTTTGACTTTGACTTCGACTTTGACTTTGACTTTGACTTCGACTTCGACTTTGACTTTGACTTTGACTTTGACTTCGACTTTGACTTTGACTTTGACTTTGACTTTGACTTCGACTTTGACTTTGACTTCGACTTTGACTTTGACTTTGACTTCGACTTCGACTTTGACTTTGACTTTGACTTTGACTTCGACTTTGACTTTGACTTTGACTTTGACTTTGACTTTGACTTCGACTTTGACTTTGACTTTGACTTTGACTTCGACTTTGACTTTGACTTTGACTTTGACTTCGACTTTGACTTTGACTTTGACTTTGACTTTGACTTTGACTTCGACTTTGACTTTGACTTTGACTTTGACTTCGACTTTGACTTTGACTTTGACTTTGACTTTGACTTCGACTTTGACTTTGACTTTGACTTTGACTTTGACTTTGACTTCGACTTTGACTATGACTTTGACTTCGACTTTGACTTTGACTTCCACTTCGACTTTGACTTTGACTTCGACTTTGACTTTGACTTTGACTTTGACTTCGACTTTGACTTCGACTCCGACTTCCACTTCCACTTCCACTTCCACTTCCACATCCACTTCCACATCCACTTCCACTTCCGCTTCCACTTCCACTTCCACTTCCACTCCATCCATCCATCCATCCATTGTCGTGTGTCACTAAACTTGGTTCACTTCGGTTGGCGCCGCCGTAGAGAGGGGGGGGGGAAATCTCCTGACGGTCACGTGTCCTGACGCGATGCCCTGACGCGAATTTAACATTTTTTACCCAATACAAAAAGTGTTCAACGCCGCTAAAGAAGTTTTCACTTCAAAAAAAAACCGATCAAGAGCGAGTCGGACTCGCGCACGAACGGTTCCGTACCATTATCTCAAAAAACGGCAAAAAATCACGTCTGTTACATAGGATTTGTTGTATGGGAGCCCCCCTTAAATATTTATTTTATTCTGTTTTTAGTATTTGTTGTTATACAGGCAACAGAAATACATCATCTGTGAAAATTTCAACTGTCTAACTATCACAGTTCATGAGATACAGCTTGGTGTAAGGTAGACAGACAGACAGCCGGACAGACAGACAGACAGACTGACAGTGGAGTCTTAGTCATAGGGTCCCGTTTTTACCCTTTGGGTTCGGAACTTTGGGTTCATATAAAAGTGCAATACCTACTTACGCGGTCAAAACGTAGTTATTTCAATTAAACCAATGACAGGCACTTTTGAATTGTCAAGGGGTCGGTCAGTCAGAAAGATGAAGCTAGTTGCCCATTCCAAAGCGTAGGTACCTATGGAGAAGAACGGGCAAGAAACTCCATGGATACTCTTTTAAATCAAAATATAATGTTTACAAAGTCTTGGTTACATCATTCATGTTAAAAATTATACATGTGAGAACGATGCCGAACATTAAAAGCGTCCATAATGAAAAGACGAGAAAAAAAGCAATTCAAATAGTAAATTAAAATAAGCCATGGCAACAAAGAGATGACCAGTCCCTACTGACGGCGCCCGTTCACGAACATGAAGAATGTATTAGCACCATTCAGCTCAACCATTTTGAAGGGAGCTAAATGATCCAACACATACGCCACCATCAGCGAGACATTTGAGTGAGCATGAAATACTCTTAGCCGCCAGGGCACATTCAAGTCAATGAAAGACATACCCAGTAAATGGTAGTTTTATAGTATGTACATAGTGCTCACACATGTGCTATTCAATTATACAATACTAGGAGATTGAATTTATATCCTGGTCTACATCATAAAAGGAACCATCGTGTAAAATTTCAGCTTTCTAGGTCCAAGGGTTTGGGCTGGGCGTTGATGAGTCAGTCAGTCAGTCAGGCCTTTTGTTTTTATTTATATAGAAAATAAAAAAAAATAATCATAGGGCATCAAAGAATTCGTCCGCATCGCTGTCAACAGGAACAGTGCCCAAAAGGCTGGCAGCATTGCCACGTTGTATGGCAATGCTAATTCTTTGGCCAAGAAATTGGCCAGCCCTATGGTCACGTGAAGAGTCGACTTACAATCCGAAAAGTATATTCCTTTCCTCAGTTACTAAAAAAACATTTTATCAAATACATATTTTATTCACTCCTTAAGGCAAATCTGTAATACCAGCAGCAACCAAGGCAAAGATAAATAAATGGAAACGACATTCAATAGCTTTATTCAGTTCGGTAAATATTGAGATGTATCGGCAAATGTAGCGAACGTAAGCGATTATCTACTTTCATAGACGACGAATAGGAAAACAGGAAAATATGGCCGTGAAGTATGAATCCATACTATACTCGTACTATATCCATACTAATCACACTATCACACTACTATTATAAAGGCGAAAGTTTCTGTGTGGGGGTGTGTTGGTGGTGTGTGGTGGTGTGTGGTGGTGGTGTGTGGTTGTGTGGTGGTGGTGTGTAGTTGTGTGTGGTGGTGTGGTGGTGGTGTGTGGGGGTGTGTGGTGGTGGTGTGTGGTTGTGTGGTGGTGGTGTGTGGTTGTGTGTGGTGGTGTGGTGGTGGTGTGTGGGGGTGTGTTGGTGGTGTGTGGTGGTGTGTGGTGGTGTGGTGGTGGTGTGTGGTGGTGTGTTGGTGGTGTGTGGTGGTGTGTTGGTGGTGTGTGGTGGTGTGTGGTGGTGGTATGTGGTTGTGTGGTGGTGGTGTGTGGTGGTGTGTGGTGGTGTGGTGGTGGTGTGTGGTGGTGTGTTGGTGGTGTGTGGTGGTGTGTTGGTGGTGTGTGGTGGTGTGTGGGGGTGTGTTGGTGGTGTGTGGTGGTGTGGTGTGGTGGTGGCTGGTGGTGGTGTTGATGTTTAATGTTTTGTTTCCTAATATTCCTCAAAACGGTAAAGGAAAACATCGTGAGGAAACCAACATATCCTAAAACCAACGGTTCGAAAACATGTGACATCCACCAACACGCACTAGGCCCGCGTGGTGGACGCATAGTAGTTCTAGGACATGCCGGTTTCCTCACGATGTTTTCCTTCACCGTTTTGAGAGCAGTGGTGATGAAATAATTTACACAAAGTAAAGCTCTTGTCTAGGTTCGAACCTGCTAACTTACAACTCGCAAGTCGCTGCCGTTACCACTGAGCCACCACTGCTCAGTATTTTCTTATAGTACTTTAGAACTTGTTAACCTTACTTTATATCAGTTGTCGTGCCCCCAGCGCCCGAGAAAAAAAAAAAAAAAAAAACGAAAAATAAATACCGATGAAACGAGCTGTGATGATATAATAATAATACAGATTAAACGAGATGTGTTATTTGGTCGTATATATACGACTCTGGCGGAATGGGCACGAAAATATTTGTCGGATTTATCCGACGTGGGCGGTTAAAAGGTTAAATAAAGCAAAGTGCGGTTAACACCTAACTTCGCTAATTTTAATTACCACTTAATTCTACTTGCTGGTATTCTATATCAACTATTAATTAGTTAAGAACTTATAAGGTTGAACCTAAAACCACCTACCACTCTAAGTAGAACAATCTTTTATATTCGTTCTCCAAAACAATTGCCATAGAATATTGGTCCTAATATCTCAGCATGAAAGTCGTTACTGTTTGGTAGATTAGTTTTGTAGCAGCAAAAAAACTTTGTGTTGCGAAATTTGTTAAGGTGTTCGCGCACACTACAGAACCAATAAAAAGTTGTGTACAAATAAAATCAGTAACAAACTACTAGATTCGTTTTTAGGCGTCTCTTAGTGCTTGGCCAGACTGACAGCGGGGGCAGTGTCCATAGTGAGCACGCGGGCGCGGTGAGCGCATAACCTATCCGGCCTTTATCCACCACGCGGGCCCAGTGCGGGTTGTCCGATGTCACAACTCACATGGTTTCCTCACGATGTTTTCCTTCACCGTTTTGAGAGCAGTGATGATGAAAAAAATTACACAAAGTAAAGGGCCTACCTGGGTTTGAACCCACGACCTACAACTCGTAAGTCGTGGCCGTTACCACCGGGCAACCACTGCAACAAAGATATAGAAACGAGAAAAGGGTTTCACAATCGTATATTTTGAAAACAAACCTTTAAAATAACCCTTGTTAATACCGGAGTTTGTAATTAATTATAAACTTTTTCAAGATTCGGACCTAAGGATTCTCCCTATTTTATTTTTATTACTTCAAGTGTTAGAAGAATGATTCAATTTAAATGATTAATTTGCAATTTAATGGGCTGAGTTTGTGTTCAGAAAAGTTTGAATTAAAATTGGGACGATTAGGGATCTAGATTTGGAGATTTTAGTCGGATTACTCAACTATTTAGGTTTAAGCGACTAATCAGTTTTTAATTTGATTTTCATATTTTCTTTTTGTTAATAAAATTAGACTGTCACGTTGTTTAATATTATTAACTAGCAGCGTCCCGCGGTTTCACCCGCATAAGTTTCAATCCCGTGGGAATATCGAAATAAAAACTATCCTATGTCCTTTCCCGGGACTCAAACTATCTCTATACCAAATCTTATTTCTTACCATCTTACTATCTTGCTTCTTACCATCTTACTTCTTACTATCTTACTTCTTACTATCTTACTTCTTACCATCTTACTTCTTACCATTTTACTTCTTACCATCTTACTTCTTACCATCTTTCGTACTTCTTACTATCTTACTATCTTACTTCTTACCATCTTACTTCTTACTATCTTACTTCTTACCATCTTACTTCATACTATTCTTATCTTACTATCTTACTTCCTACTATAATCACACTAATATTATAAAGGCGAAAGTTTGTGAGGATGGATGGATGTTTGTTACTTTTTCACGTAAAAACCACTGAATGGATTTTGATGAAACTTAACAGTAATATAGCTTATACATCAGAATAACACATAGGACAGTTTTTATCCCGATATTCCCGCGGGATCGACACTTATGCGGGTGAAACCGTGGGGCGCTGCTGCGTTCATATAAATCGGTTCAGCGGTTTAAGCGTGAAGAGGTAACACACAGACACACTTTCGCATTTATAATATTATTAGTATGGGTTTAGTAGCTTTTGCTCGCGGCTTCGTCCGTGTGAAATTTCTTGTACCAAGACCACCCATCGCATCGCATCGCCTGCCCGCGGTCTTACTTCTGTTTGCTTAGCGTTCTTTTCTCTTTAGCTTTATTAGTAGTATAGATCGTCTGTTCATATAGATAGAAAATATATAAAGTGTGGAGTGTGGAAGTGATGTGTGGTGAGGGTGTGTGTGTGTGGGGGTGTGGATTGTGATTGTGGTTGTGGTTCGACTTCCAGTCTATCTGGATGCAGCTGAGTACCAGTATTTTACATGGAGCGACTGCCTATCCGACCTCCACAACCCAGTTACTAGGTAATACGCAACCCTTTTTTGGTAAGAATGGTTGTCAGACATTCGGGCTTCTGACGACCCGTAGCGGCTGTCGAAGATCCACGAATGACAGATGGGACCATCGGCTTAACGTGCGTTCCGAGGCACATAGGGGTCTTGGTATGTAAAGATGGTCACCCATCCACGGACCAACCGCGGCAAGCGTAGCTTAACCTGATCGATCGATTCGTGCGGCTGTTATTACTTAGCCACAAGCCCCTCAGTTAGTCATCTATACATCAAATATTTCTTACTTACGGGGTCAAACTTCAAGTTACGCATATGTAGGTAGTCGAAAAGAGTAAACGGTAGAGTTTCTTGCCCATTCTTCTCCATACAAAACTACTTTTGGAAAGGGACGACCAGAATCAATTCTATTTTTTTTTGTAAACTATGACGTTTAAAAGTGCCTTTTATACTTAGGCCTATTTGAAATAAATAACATGACTTTGAAAAAAAAAATCTTATCTTTTACCTACAAACACGTAGAAAATGACATAATAATTATTACGGTAATATGAAACTTACTTCAGAAATGTGTATTTCAATAGATATTATAGTATTAAATCTTGTTTTAAGATGTCTGCTCCCAAAACTTGGATACTTGAAACGGAACATGTTCGTCTCGTGTCTAGGGTCTTGAAATTAACCCAGTTGATTTATTTATAGCTGTATCCTCAACTTGTGAGCCCTTTGAGGGGAACTGGTGGATGTACTGCCATCATATCCTCATTTGTTGACATAAAATCACAAACTTTTGGGAATGAACCATACTTCCGCGTTCAGTATAGAGGTATGAGGAACAGGGTGTAAAGTTCATTCATACTCTATGGAAAAGGGAGGATCCTCCGACCAGACGGGTGTTGTGTCTGGCGGGCAACTGCCCAATGATTCATGTCGGGCTGTTGTATCTATGCTAGTTGCGCGGTAAACTCTGCTTGCGAGATGCAGGATTTGCGTGACGTCAGTATACCGCTACAAGTATCTATTCGACGTCCATATTTTTAGAAGATACTTAAATTAAAACAAAATATGGATCAACTGATCACGCGAATCAATCATCAGCTTTGAACGTTAATATCTCGGATACGTGACACTTCGGGGTATGGTCTTATTATGTTTACTTTTGCTTTGATGTCGGTTATCGATTCAAATATGTAGGTCTCATGCATGGCCGCCAGTTTCAAAATGGCGAGACAGGTGCCTCGGATCTTCAAAGCCCTTTATTTTTGACCTATGTTGCAAGCAACATAGATCTTAATCAGACTAAATTTTCCGTAAGAACCTTTGGCATCACAAGCGTTTTTGTTGATATTTGGGATCTAAGTAACAAAAGGATTTTCAAGGCACAAAACACCTAACGAAAAACTGACCTTAACAAAATATTTTCCTATATGCTTTTCATTTTCCAGAAGGATGTTTCATACAAATATGTCAAGGGTTCCTTGAGGGGGTGGGTCACTTGGAAAAATATTAGTAAAAGATAAAATGAAATAACATTGGCGAACAACCGTGGCGAAAGTGGTTTTGCGGTAGGTATGTACAGTCAACAAAACAGATAAGTATGCAGACCGTCGGATATAGTTGAAGTTTAGTAAGAACCCAACGGATGTTGTCGACTGAAATTTAATTTGATAAATGAGCGAATGTTTTCCATTAATAAAATTATTCGAGAACATCCATCGGTTTCTTACTAAACTTCAACTATATCCGACGATCGTGCATACTCATCTCTTTTGTTGACTGTACTAGGTAAGCCAAACCCCGCTTTCAAGTAAGACCTACTACTTCTAATGAATTTAATCTGAATCAATTGACTACAATCGTTATTAGATTCGCGTTTGCACTTGAAGATTTCTAAGGGTCCAATTGTCTCTACTATAGACTAGTCGAGAAAACTAGAGATGTTCGAAAAAGAACTTTATTCTGTTGAAATAGAGTTCAAAATTGGTTTAAATCGAGCGAACACTTAATAAATTGAAGTTCGATTATTGGAATAGTTGGAAAATTGAAGTGTAATGGGTCTTTTGTTAACATTAATTATTTGGTACTAGCTTATGCCTGCGACTTCGTCTGCGTGAAGTTTCTTGTTCCCCCGACCCGCCCCGTCACATCGCATCGCCTACCCACGCTATAAGTTTGTTTTCGCTTGTTGTTGTTTCTGACTTTCTTTCCTTTTATTCGGCTCCTGAAGGTCCCAGCCCTAGACCAAATAAATAAGTCAAGACATAGCGCTGCGAACAATACAGTAAAGCATGCCAAAACTACACCTCCGCTCTGTGCATACACGCTGACACACACATTTATTTACAACCATTTACAATCAAACTACACCTCACTAAGTGCACACATGTTTACTATACCGGCTTCACTTTACTGTTGACAGCCCTCTGTCTTGGTTTTTTATTTGGTCTGATGTCCCAGCGTGATGTTTAGTAGCCCTTACAAGTGTAGCGGTATCTACAACGCCACATGCGAACAACGCGTCATACTGACGTCACGCAAATCCTGCATCTCGCAAGCAGAGTTTACCGCGCAACTAGCATAGATACAACAGCCCGGCCCCGACATGAATCATCGGACAGTTGCCCGCCAGATACAACACCCGTCTGGTCGGAGGATCCTCCCTTTTCTATGGAGGTTGAGTGAACTTTACACCCTGTTCCTCATACTTCTATATAAGTAAGTACAGAACCTTTTGACAGAGACGAAAATAAATTAAACTTCGCTTATCCCAATCTGCATACAAATATTCAACCAAATAAATCCAATACTTTAGTCACTATAGCTTATCAAAGATTGACAAAACCCGTAATCAGCGCCTGACTTTACTACTAGTTTGTTTGAAAAAACATTTCTTTTATTTCGATGTTAGGATTTATTTCAAAATACTCCTATGCATTAGTAGGTATTGCCAGTGTTATCATTTATTGTTGTATCACCGTCTCCACATTTCTATACAGAATGAAATTGAATTCATGGGCATCCTTTTAAGGGGTAATCGTAATCATCATTATGAACAACTTTAACTATGGGACCAAACCAGAAATCGCAAAAAAAAAATTAGCTCTTCCCTACATTTTGACGAGTTATGTGAACATAAACGCAAAAAAACAGCTGATTTTTTATTGCGATTTTAGGTTCAGTCCCGTAGTAAAAATGTTCATAATGATGAGTACAATGACCTCTTAAAAGAATGCCCATGAATTAAATTTCATTCTGTATATGGAGCTTAGTTCAGTAGTTATTCCGTAATCTCTTTAACTTTCTTCCATTTTAATTTGCAGTCTTGTTGACAAGGAAGTTCTGACGTCAGTTTTGACGTCACACAGTCAAGTTTTGACGTCACACAGTCAAGTTTTGACGTCACACACTAAAGTTTTGACGTCACACAATCAAGTTATGATGTCACACAGTCTAGTTTTGACGTGACGCGGTCAAGTTTTAGTACCCAAATAATAATTTGGACCAAAGTTGAATTTATACACGAACACGGAAGAAACTTCATCTCAATGTTTGAAATCGATTTACTATCGCGTAACAAACATACAAAAAAAACACATAGTCGAATTGAGAACCTCCTCCTTTTTGTAGTTGGTTAAAAAAAAATCGCAATGATTTTCAAAGGAACACAACGGATAGCTTGGTACCCACTACTTACGTAATCGTATGAGGATTGACGAAAATGGATTACCTTCGTGTTAAAGTGGGAGAAGTAATAGTCAGGTGTTTAAGGCACCTGTACCACCGCCCGTCGGCGATGAACGCGGGTAACGCGCTAGTTTTTAACCGACTTCAAAAAAGGAGGTTCTGTGTTCGACCCGTATGTATGTCCGCGATTTTTTCAAAAAGTAATGAACGGATTTTGATAATTCTATAGATATACTTTCAGGAAGGTTTTAGTATATAATACATTAGGTAATTATTCTTATGTACGAAGTTATATGCATTAATGTACCTACTGCATCTCCAGCATTTCTATGCGAATTTTGATGATTCTTCTAGTTGGCGTCTTCAATTCTTCAATGCACTAACGTTAATTGAATTTGTGTGGGGTACAACTAGAAAGTGAAAAATAAAAACTTTTTAACAAAAAAAAACAACCGACTTCGAAAAAACACTACAAAGTGATAAAAACCGTTAATTTCGGAAGTCCGATGTCAAAAAGCTAAAATGCGGAACTAACGACATCGACTTCCGAAATTAAAGTTATTTATCACTTTGTAGCGCAATTTTTTGAAGTTGGTTGTTTTTTTTTTTTGTAAAAAAAGTTTATAGAGCTAGTGGTAGGCCCAGAGGGTTTTTGATGAAATATCCTCATATTTGCCAAAAGGCTCCATCATCCCGTCAGATATTTATATATTCACTATCAGGACATGTAACACATATTGCACAGAATAACTTTCATTTGCCCTAAATATCCTTTTAAAAATGGCCGAAATCTGAGTTTTCAAAGTCGACAGATTTGGGGAAAGCCCACAATTTCTCCGTCAGATTTGCTTACTTATGTCATTATGGGTTAGGCCAGACCCGATCATGCCAAAATCAACGCCTCTGAAGATTACTTATTTTCGGCCCTTTTTTGAAATCTGAAAGTGGACTCCTGACCACGGGACTCCTATCAGAAACTTTTTAAATATATTTTCGGTGTTATCTCCTCATGCCAGACCTACTCAGCTATCAACTTCTCGCCCTGAATATGCTTGCTCAAAAACAAAAACCCTCTGGGCTGTACCATAGCTACTAAAAACGAGTTGGTGAGCAACGACCAGCGAGTGAGCGATGGTGACGAGCGATTACTTGCTGGTAAGCAAATGTACCAAACGAGACTTCTTCACCGAGCGTTCTGCTCGCTATAAGTGTAAGTATTTAATCACGTCTTCGGACTCTTCGGTCAATTTCGACTAATACTTCGTCGAAGCAACTTCGCGAATAGTGTAGTGCATCATCTGCCTAGCCTTTACCCAACTATGTTGGGGTCGGCTTTCAGTCTAACCGGATGCAGCTGAGTACCAGTATTTTACATGGAGCGACTAATTATGCTTATCTGACCTCTACAACCCAGTTACTGGGCAATACGAAACCCGTGGTCTGGTTGTCAGACTTTCGGGCTTCTGACGACCCGTAACGACTGTCAAAGATCTACGAATGACAGCCGACCAACAGCTTAACCCTTTAACCGCCTACGTCGGATTAATCCGACAAATATTTTCGTGCCCATTCCGCCAGTCGTATATATACGACCAAATAACACATCTCTTTTAATCTGTATTATCATTATATCATCACAGCTCGTTTCATCGGTATTTATTTTACGTTTTTTTTTTTTTTTCTCGGGCGCTGGGGGCACGACAACTGATATAAAGTCGGGCGGTTAAAAGGTTAACGTGCTTCCCGAGACACGGAGTGGTCTTGGTATGTAAAGATGGTCACCCATCCACGGACCAACCGCGGCAGGCGTAGCTTAACCTGATCGATCGACCCGTGCAGCTGTTATTACTTCGCCACGAGCCCCAAGTACAAGTAGTGCAGGTTCAGGTATGTATCTCTTTTACTACAATCTTTTGTACATTATTCTTGGGTGAGAACATCGTTGATAGCTCAGATCAAATAAAAAAACCAAGACAGAGGGCAACAATAAAGTGAAGCCGGTTTCGTAAACATGTTTGCACTTAGTGAGGTGTAGTTTGATTGTAAATTGTTGTAAATATGTGCGTGTGAGTGTGTTTGCACAGAGCGGAGGTGTAGTTTCGCATGCTTCACTGCATTGTTCGCAGCGCTATGTCTGGACTTTTTTATTTGGTCTGAGGTTTTTAGCTAATCGCTTCCTCGTAGATGCGGAGGTGGAACAGTTGCCTTACTGCTGGTTTTGCAAACAAAGCTTTGTTTTAAAAAGGTTGCCATGGAGATTTCTTGCAGTAACCTACCTATAATTATTTGTTTATTATTCTCTTAATTGCATACCTACATGAAATTCTACAATCAGTAGGTATTGTTATCTAGCTTACGGTTTTTTTTATGCAAAACATTACAAATTGAAGAAACCCAAGGTACAGTGCAATTTACAACCTAAAATGCATCATATAAATGTTACATATTTAGGTACACTTACGGTTATTTATGTTAATGAGAGTACCTACCTAGTGGCTCAGTCGTTAAGGCCCTGGCTTAAGAGTGTAGTGTAGGTCGTGGGTTCGAACCCAGTCAGGCGCTTTATTTTGTCGAAATAATTTCACCACCATGGAGGAGAAACCGGCCATGTCCTCGAACCAAAAATTCGAAGACATGCGACATCCAACAACCAGCACTGGGCCCACGTAGTGGATTATGGCCCATTCCCTCTCACTGAGAGGAGGTCTGGCAGCGTCGCCATATAAGGACAGGATTTAAAGACAATGAAACATCTCGAATGCTGGGTAGACACTGCATATATTTGATCCATTCAATGACAGGATAAACACATATCCTTACTGTAATAGGTATATTTACATACAACAACACACCTATTATAACCCGCAAGAGTTTAAGCACTTGAGACCCGAGCGGCCCCTCCCAATGCCCGCTCGCTGTTCCCGTTCTCGCAATCGACACCTACTCACTAGGCCCGTCAACGAAGATACGGGCCCATCCAAAAGTGATGAGTAACTTCGTAGTGAACCCTTTTTTCGAAATGGGCAAATACACATCGCGATTAGGGACAACTCGCTCATTTGGAGAAACATCGACGTACAAGTCTTTTGTTTCCTAACGTAAATACGTTTTCTAAGTGCTTTGTCATATATAACCATATGTAACCCATTTTTGAGAAAAAATACATTCAGGCCGATGTTTTTCCAAATGAGCGAACTGTCAAATTGTGTTGTCATTCTTTCTTAGTTCGGGCCCCAAAAGGCTCCTACACACTATGCCGGCGGCATAGCCGGCGGCATAGCCGGCGGGTTTTTGCCGCGCGGGTATAGCGCCGGCATAATCAGGTGGCCGCAAAGCATCATTACAGGTGTGCAGCAAACTGCCGCGGCTCAAATACCCGCCGCCGGGCTTGTTGGCGGCATGCCCGCCGGCTGGGCCGCCGGCATAGTGTGTAGAAGCCTAAACGGAGTAACATCTGACTTCTTTGGAAACGCCCGTAACTTCGACCGATACTACGGGTTTCGGGCTCAAAGAGGTAGGCGCCCAATACTGCGCGCTTTCGTCGTCCGAGCGAAGTTTCAAGTTAACTCTTGCTGGTTGGACATTGTGAAAGTATTGACTGATCCTAAACAAATAATACACCAACAGTGCTAGTCAAGCAATAATTGTCAGACAAGGTAGGTAGGCAAACTTGTCAGACTCGACTCGGTTTGAAGGACTTTGTTTTATTTCAAGTAAATATTGAAGTAAACAAGTAGGTATTGTTGGTGATGATAAATTGGTTTGTGTGCCTTTGGAAATTGTAATAGATTAGACTGGTGCAAAAACTGTCCAAGCTGGTAAATTCATTAACTATTTTGAGCTCGTCAAAAACAATAGAACCTTTACAGTGATTATTATTGGAGAATTTGACGTTTTACGAGTACCTAAGTGCTTCAAACCTTTCGCACCTTCAGAACAGTTAGTGACGTACATACCTATCTCAAAAATCATTTTTTTGGGAAAACGAAAACAAAGTTTTGAAACTGCAAACTTTCAACTATCAATCAATACCTAACCTATCAAATATTTAATAATTGATAGGTTTTCATAAAAAAAATAAGTAATTAATTAGATAAGTCAGTTCAAAGTTGAAAGTTTGCAGTTTCAAAACTTTAATATTGTTCTGCGAAAGCTGCTTTTAGGTGCCTTTTAGAAGGTACCTACTACATTTTTTTTAATAACTAATGTTTTATTTTTTAATTTTTTATCTATCAATTTGTTTAAACATACGTAGGTAGTGTTATTTTTAAACTAAAAACAGTTAAATCAATCCCATTTCACACGGAACAGAACGGATAACACACGAATGTAGGTACTTCAAAGTGCCCACTGGCGGCACGGCACGGAAAGGGATTTTTATACGACAAATAGATTGCCTATAAATATAACTTCAGAGTATGATCAATCAACTCATCCTATCGCAGTCCACTGCTGGACATAGGCCTCTCCCAGACTGCGCCACAGCACCCTGTCCTCCGCCTTCCGCATCCAGTCTACCCCAGCCACCTTCTTTATGTCGTCCGTCCATCTAGCTGAGGGGCGTCCCACACTACGCTGGCCGGTACGCGGTCTCCACTCCAGGACTCGTCTGCTCCACCGGCCATCAGTCCTTCGACAGACATGGCCAGCCCACTGCCACTTCAGTTTGCTTACTCTGCAAGCTATGTCGGTAACTCCGGTTCTTTTCCGGATAATTTCATTCTTGATTTTATCCTTCAGAGTACGATAATAGAATTTAAATTTCAATGATGATGCCTAAGGGTACCACGGCATCGTTACCGTTAGATTGCGCTTGCATGTAGTGATGATGAAGGATGCCGTAGTGATGCCGTGCCCTGCCGCCAGTGAGCGTAGGGGGGCCAGTCACCAAAAAAACCGGTCAAGTGCGAGTCGGACTCGCGCACCGAGGGTTCCGTACAAAGTAGGTAGGTATGTAACTAAAAATTTACGGTTTTCGGATTATTTTCTTTACTTGTGCTACATGACATTTGCTTCTTGCCAAATTTCATGATTCTAGGTCAACGGGAAGTACCCTATACCTACGTTTTGATTCCGGAACATAATAATGGGTACGGAAACTTTTCGAACATAATTATATTTTATGAAGCAATATTTGGATTAGCAATTAATATCCTTCAAAATTATTCAGATTATGATTGACTAGCTTCAGCCCGCGACTTCGTTCGCGTGAAACTTCTTAGTTCCCCCGAGCCACCCCGTCCGCGTCGTATCGCATCACCCGCCCGCGGTATCACTTAAAGTTCTTTTTAACTTTTTTTCTTTTTGCTCGGCTCCTAATGGTCATAGCGTGATTTAAATAGCCTTCCTCAAGAGTTGGGCTATCAAATGCAAGAAGAATTTTTCAAATCCGACTGGTAGTTCCAGAGATTACCCCCTACATACAAACTTACAAATTTTACCTCTTTATAATATTAGTATACAACATTATTTTTAGTATATGCGAAACCCGAAACACGTGTCTAGTATTTTTATGTAAAGAATCTATGTACAAAATTTCAAAACTGTATCATGAATAATCACCAAGTTATAAGCTTGTTATGTTACCTGTTTGTCCGTCCATACACATGGTCTCCCCCACCGCGTGCCTAAACGTACCGCGCGGCGATTGTATTGTAATTAACTGGTGATAACATTTTCCATCACACTTGCAGGCTTTGGACTGTCGTAATGGTCAAGTGTAGGTACCCAAGTAGCAAACAAGTATAGTGATTAAATCTTACATGTCTGTACTTTATCTAAAGTTGGATTTAGCTAATTCAAAAAGGATTTCGTTAAGCCTTTTCTTTCTTTAATACTAAATCGTTTTAAACAACCGCTACTTAAGTAAATTAGGAATACCAAAAACCAAGTTAAGTATTCTCAAAACTAGTTTGTATTAAGTATGCCTACAGTTAATACTAAAAATATTTTTTTACTATACTCAGAATAATTGAAAGCTCACTTAAAACGCAATTGAATAACTGAAGTACCTTTTTAGACAAACAAAGAAGAAATGGATTTTGTAGATAAAATTAAGATAATTGTAATTCCAATTTCTAGAAACTGATTTTCCTGAGTATATTTTTATTCCTTTTTGACTAAAATTAGTAAGTTTAGAGTAAAAATACATTTAACGGGACGTTCTCTTCAAACAGAACCAAGTATAAATATGGATAAAGTGGAAAAATTAAAAAGATTTGTTAGCTTTCATCGGCGTGTTATCTATACTAATATTATAAAGAGGTAAAATTTGTTTGTAAGTTTGTATGTAGGGGGTAATCTCTGGAACTACCTACCAGTCGGATTTGAAAAATTATTCTTGCATTTGATAGCCCAATTCTTGAGGAAGGCACGCTATGACCCTTAGGAGCCGAGCAAAAAGAATCTAAGTCAAAAAGAACGTTAAGTGATAGCGCGGGCGAGTGATGCGATACGACGGGATGGCTTTGGGGGGAAACAAGAAGTTTCACCGCAAACGAAGTCGCGGGCTGAAGCTAGTAAAATATAAAAAATTAAACTTAACCAATGTGCCGAGTCGAGATTATCAAATAAGCAGAACAGAAGTTATTAATTAATTATTTTTCCTGAGTTTGGGTGGCTTCTAAGAAAATTGGGATTGGATAGTTTAAGTTATTTAAACAATATACCTGTCGCAGGGAAATGAGGATATCAGGGATATCACGAAATCCCGGTAGATGTCGAATATTCTTGTTTATTACGTCTTCTTACTAAAAGTATCTAGAGATATGACAAAATACCAATTTATCGTCAGTGATATGTCGTTTCACTAAACTAAATCTAGTAAAATGTTAGAAAAGCGGATACTGCCGAATAAAAATCGAGTCATGCATTAGCTGGAAGAATTTCTACATTTGTACTTCTACAACGTAATTGTGAAATATCAAAGTTCCAGTGCAAAACCAAAAGATGTATTTGCAAGAAGCTAAATGTTTTGTGTAATTCAAGGTGCCACAAATCACTGCTTTGTTTAAATAAATAACAAGATTTTCCATTTTCCATCAGGAGTGAGTCGTTGTCTTAATTGTTGAGCCTCGCAAGTCAATTTTTTTTTATGTTTACATTTATATTTTTGTACCCAATGAACGAATCCACATAGGTAATAGAAAAAGGTATAATACCTGATATCATTGTCAGATTATTGTTTAGTTGATTAAAACTTTATTTTCTAATAAAAATGCACCAGTTAATTTGTAATTTTGTTTTATTACTTGATTCATCAACAGTATCTTCATTTCACTACATTTAGTTTAGTGAAATGACATATCTCTGATTTTATATTAGTATTTTGTCATATCACTAGATACTTTTAGTAAAAAGACGTAATAAACAAGAATATTCGACATCTACCGGGATATCGTGATATCCCTAGGGATTTCGTGAAATCCCTGATATCCTCATTTCCCTGCGACATATCAATTAGTAAGCTACTTATAGCGCTGAATTTGAATCCTTGTGTTCTGTTATGCTTCGTCGAATTCAAACATTAGGAGGTACCTACCTATATTAATTTAATCATATTCTTTCGACTATCTTACATAAACCTATTTCCACCACAAAATAAACAAGAACCACACAATAACAATAAATGACAAGTTAAGAAAACATTAAGACGTAATCTGGTTTTAACTAAATCAAACTATAGAATCACTTAATACCAAACAAATTAAATAGTACTTCACCAATACTGTTTTTAGTAAAGGTTAAGTATAATATCTCTTAACTAGCACTACTTCAAGTGTAACTTGTCTTAACTTTGTCTGAACTAGCCTTACAAAATCAGTATTGTCTAAAATCTTACTTCGTTAAGAAAAATAAGATTTAACGCCATTTTGCACTACAAGTGAAAAAAATATAAAACATTTTCCAACAATACTTCGTCAAAAACCAGAGTAAATTGAACTTACATTTTTGTCATAGTCATTCTAACTACATTAATAACTTACACATTTATAAAAAATGTAGTACTCTGCACTAAATGCCACAAAATTTTTAATTTGCAATATTATTGTACCACATATTTTTGTTTGTTTTCTAGTATTTTAAAAGCCCGTCTGTTCTATAGCACTATCTATAGATTTTACACGAGAAATGATCATGCGTTTTAAATTTCCAATGCATTCAACGACATAAGAAAGCCTTTTCTAGACATAAAAAATGTTGTTAAACCGCCATTTTCGTAAGTGTTAAAATACTTTAAAAGTTCACCATGTTTTCTAAAATAATATTACTTAAAGCACTTTAAAGCAAAATAAGTTTTTATTTATACTTCACTAAGACAAGATGGAATATCTGCACTTCAAAATTGATAGTTTTAATTAGGTATTGTAGATATCTTTAAGTCTATTTCTTTATCTTAAGTCAACCTACAAGATATCTTGAAGACAGTGTTTAAGACTTCTGCAAAACCATACTCTCTTAAGTAGGGTTAAAGTTTATCTAAACAGTAGTATTAACTCTTTCTTAACAAGTTCTTAAATACTGTGCCCACTTTTACTTAACTGACTCTTGGAGTGTATCTAGAAGATATCTTGAGGGACATAATAGTTTTAGCCAAGACAACAACTGGAATTCGTCTACTTGTCTTCAAGATATCTACAATACCTTTTTAAGACAATTGTTTGCTACTTGGGTAGTTATTATAATGTACTTTATTCGTAAATAAATGCAGCCGTAAGCTACGAATAAGTAATTACTTATTCGTAAGCCGTAAGTGATACAATGGTCAATGCGATTTGTTCAAAGTGGATGAAAAGTGTTAAACATCGCATTACTTAACCACAGCAGGCTGTAGGTACAGATAATAACTTTCTACAATTAACCATCTTGGCGTGTTTAAAAATGTTAATCATCACGGCAAAGCATTGTGTTTCACGATACTCTGATTGCTCCTCGTACCGCTGCACTGCCAGGAATACGTTATCACTGTTATCGTTGTTTCTGTGTACTGGACGTTTGTGTATGAGAAAGTCATGGCTACACGACACTTTTTACTTACGATAGGTAAGTACACGATCAACCGAAACACAACTCGGCCTCGGCGGCCGCGCGCTCGCGATTATGCAGTTGGACCCACGCGACACGTGCGCGCCAACCAGTGGTACCCGGGCGACTGAGGTTGCTGCACCCGGGCACCCCCGCCCCGGTCGCCCCGCTCGCTGTGCGTCCGCGCCGCGCCATTGTGCGCGTATGGTAGATAACTACCTACTTAGTCGCTCCTCGGGGCACAGTATTAATATACTCGGGGTGTCCAACTATTAACCTTTTTTAAATATTTTTGGGCCAAAATATAACATGGGGTAAAAATTATTGGAATCGATTCAGTTACTTATTCTGAACAAACTATATTCAGGTTTCGCATATACTAAAAATAATGTTGTAGATAGGTACCTAGTGTGTTCCGCAATTAGGATGTTGCTCCTAAACATAACAGTCGAAATATTACCAGAAATAAAACGGAACACAATTTTATTTAATGATACATTTCAACGGTTCAATGTACCTAATTTTTCATGCAAAACGGATCATTAGGTATCCTTTATCTTCCAAAACAATACGCTCGGGTTTCCTGCGAATGTATCAGAGAGAAGAAAATAATGATACGGCTGCACATTTATAAACATTTTTGTTCATGTCGGGTCCAATTAGGGAACACGGATCTATTAAAGGAGGTAGGTACCTAAATGTATTTTTTTATTCGTAACTTTTGTTAGAAAATAAAATTCACTGCCTGTCATTAATTGTGAATGCGTTTCGTATTATAAAACTGAAACTCAAAGCATTTATTTTAATTAACCCAATTACAGGCACTTTTGAATTGTCAAGGGGTCGGTCAGTCAGAAAGATGAAGCTGATGCAAAGATGATGCCCATTCCAAATCGTAGGTACCTATGGAGAAGAACGGGCAAGAAACTCCATGGACACTCTTTTAAACCCCTATTACCTACACTATACGATATTTAGGGCCCGATATTTAGGTGATGTATTTTTTTAATAGGGTCTCTTCCTCCCTTTCTCTTATTACACCACCCCGATTTAGGGAAAGGGTCCCTGAATATCGCGTAGTGTAATGAGGCTTTTAAATCAAAATAATATGGTTAGGTACAAAGTCTTGGTTACAGAATAATATATAATCAGCCTTTAATGTTCCCACTGCTGGGACAGCGGCCTCTTCTCGGTGATAGGGAGTGGGCCGTAATCCACCACGCGGACCCAGTGCGGGTTGTTAGATGTCGCATTTTTTTAAGCCCATATTGGGATTTATAGATGTCCGTAGGTGTTTCCGTGGCATCACAGCGGGCCCTATCAGAATACCAGCGCTGCGGTATTTATTTTATAATTATCGCAGCATTATGCTGAGATAGGAGCCTTTTTTGGTTTATTTTTTTTTTCTGATTGTTTTTAGTGTAACTTTTTTAGTTTTAAATGTAAGTACTTAACTTTTTTTAGTTTTAAATGCTCCTTTTTTAAGTACTTAGGTACTTTTTGTATTTCCTGTGGCCCAAAAAAAAAGTTTTTTTTTTTACATAGGTACCTGCTTAATAAATAATAGGTACTTATTCTATTCTACATTATGTCTGGTCTATTTGTATTCCCTTATGTACAGACGCCAGCACATCAAGCTACGCCAATCAGTCATATTTCTTTGATAGATTTTCAACTTTACTACAAAGTAGGTAATAAGGTTCATATTCATTTGGGAAAATTTTGTCAGATTGGGGTAGCTTCATGTGTTAGCCTCTGTACTACATCTCGTGAAAACAGCTGAACTTGCCATTCGCCCGGTTATCCCCGCAGCCGCGTGTGACGAGGCGAATTAATGTTTTCTAATTCTTAGAGAGACGAGGAGCACCAATGTGTTTACAACGTATTCGAACGTATAGTAAGTAGGTACTTACGCAAACCGTGGCTAAGACTGGTGTTTGTGTTTGACTTAGGCAGAGCTTAGAGCCACTTGGGTCCACAATACCTGGTTTCGTTTGTTTAGTATACCGCCGCGTAGCATGAATATTATGAAGTAGGTACTTAAGTAAGCAATCAGTAATTCATAGAATTGGCGTTATTTTTAACTGACTTCAAACAAAAAAAGGAGGTTCTGTGTTCGGGTGGAATTTTCGAAGCGTACCCGGATGGAAAGTAGGGTGAACGTACCAATCCCAAACCAGTTAAGAAGATATTTTGACTTTAATTAACTGTAATTTTAACAGATTTTGACGGAAGACCTTAGTTCTATGTTATTTTTAAAGTTTGCTTAAAGACAAAATGAGGATTAAAAATCATTGCTGCATAAGTATTTAGGAATTGCTGTAATTTTGAGTTAAATCCTAAAAGTTGGACTGTTCCTTAGTTGGACCAACATATACCCGGTTATTGACCAAGATTGAGCCAGTAATTGACCAACGTATTGACTTATACATGAATAAAATAAAGGCCATTTATTAAATTTTAAAATCAACGTTTATTGAGATCTAACTTTTGTACAGACGCCAGCACATCAAGCTACCCGAAAGTGTCAAATTTTCCCAATCAACTTTGAACCTTATGCTTTAGCAATAAAGTTGAAAGTCTATTAAAGAAATTTGGTCAATTAGAATCCAACAGGTTTGCCTAATTTTTCCAGTCACTTGAATTTCTTCCATTGCTTTTTTACATCTTCCTGGTTATACTTGAATTTTTTTTTTCTTGGGTGGCATTTCGTGGCTAAAACAAAGTACTTAATCATTATTTGAAGTTAAGTACCGTATTCTAAAATAAAATCGTCCATAGAAACGGTAAACATGAAAGGTTCACTCTTTACACCCTGAATAAGTATATTGAAAAAAAAAATCAAGTCAATTATAGCAGGACGCCTAAAACATACAATGTCTGGTCAACTCCACGAACACTATGAATGTACCTATCCCAAACCACTGGTCAACTACTGGAATATGTTAATTAAAATCGTCAATTTTGTATTGTTCATCAATATAATCAAAGGGAATTGTTGAAAGATCAATAATAATGACAAAAAACGCAAGTTTAAGAAATAACCAGTAGTAAACCATATGGTCAACTATAGGCAACCTATACAACATGCGTTCCAGTAGTTAACCAGTCTTAGAAACCTATTAAAAACAAAAAATTTGTTCAAATTTATATCTGCAATCATTACACTGATAAATATATTAACTATATTTCACAAAACATTTACAATTTACTTAAAAAATACTACATTTTAAATGGATTGAACTTTACCTTTCATTGAGCGCTCCTTATAGCAATGGCGGCCGAACGGCGAGTGAACAAGACACGTAGCGACAAAAATTAAAAAGAAAGCTATATTTTTTTATTAATTCACCTGAAATTCACAGTAGTAGATTCTTAAAGATGTAATAAGGTAACCCAGATTTTATAAACCTATAGATACTGGCGCGTATTCTTAAAATGTTGACTTTTTTACGCAAATGGTCAACTACAGGCGACTGGTTTGGGACTGGTACGTCCACCCTACTCTAAATACTGAAGACAGCAAGGAAAAATTTCTTTATTTTTAAAAAGAAACCAAGCTGCATTTAATGATTTTTTAAATACACTTGCCACACCCGGGAATCGAACCGACTAAAAACCGAAAAAATAGCATCCTGTATGTACAGGATGCTATTTTTATGCTATTATTTTTTTATTATTATATTATTGCTATATTTTTTTTTTTTTTCAGGATCCTTTTTTTTTTTTTTTGATTGGTGCCATAAATGTTTATGGCACCAATCGATAGGGTCAATCAAATCTCTCTAGCAAACATTATTTTTTTATTATGGGAATACCTATGAAAAAAATCTAATTTACCAAATCCTACCTACAACTATAAACGAGCTAAAAACTGAGGTTCACAAAACAAGCCCTACCAGCACCCTAATTGCGTAACACACTCAATCTCAATCTGAATCATTTTGAAGGATATTGCTAATCCATTGCTTCATGTGTATGAAAAATTTGTTTACTCAACAACGTAAATAACGCAATGGATGTTGTTGAATTGTCAAAATGACAGCCATTGTTACTGAAAGTGTGTATGCAATTACCCCTTTGAACCTATTTTTCTTTCTTTATGAGGTAGTAATCATTGGCAGACGAGAATTGTTGCTGATCATTGTTTCCACATTAATACGGCTGATGAATTATGGCCGATCCGAACTTGGTGCAGAAAGGTGCGCAATAACACTTTTTTACGAACCAAAAGGTGACATGAGGCGAGTGTGAGTACCTACCTCACCGTCCGTTCCGGACCAGGCCCGTGCCGGACGGCGCGTACGTGTTCCACGCGCGCCTCAAACAGATGTCAGCAAAAAGGAAGGGGCCTGCCAGGGCCGAAGCCTACCGGGGGTGCGGGATTGTCCGAAAGGGTTACCGCTACCCCGGAACATAAAGGGCTAAGGAAGGAACATGGATGGGTTTTAGTCAGTAAGTCTGACACTCCCTTCCGCTCCACCCAGAGCGGGAGGGGTCATTTGATGATTTCCCAAAAAAAAAAAAAGGCGAGTGTAAGTGAGAGGACATGCGCGAAGATCGAAGAGCTTATGTTTAAATAAATAATCTTTATTTCCAGTTTTACAATTTTACATTTACCACTTGGTATAACATGATACATTTTGTCACATAAATTGTAGGTTCATACAAAGCTAAACTCTGACTGCAAGCTAAGATTAAGGGTCTTAACACACTGGCGATTTGCAAGTGAGTCCAAAGCGAGGCGAGTGTGCAGCGAGCATACCGCGAGCTCGCCGCAAAGAGCGCCGTCGACGTCATTTTGTTCTGTTCTCCATTTTGTTCGCTGCGCACTCGCCTCGCTTTGGACTCGCTTGCAAATCCCCTGTGTGATAAGGCCTTCGCAGTGTAGGTACAATAGACAGAAAATAAATATTTTATACAGAAACTAAAATAAACTAATTTAAGAGAAAACCATTTGTTTAGTGTGTTTGTGAGTGTGTGTTTATGTGATTGTGTGTGTGTGTGTGTTGTGTACTGTTCTGCTCCCGATAGTTAAAAAAACGTATCTAACAAGAAGAAAAAACGGAGAAATAAATGTTTCAATGAATGAAACGGGAAATTGATTACTGGATGAAGTTAGAAAAATATTAAAAATACAGGCAGATGCGCCTTTTTTTCTGATTACGGCAATGTATATAACTCAAATCTGGAAAAAATGTTAGATGCGTCTTTTTCCCTATCGGGGGCAGTGTTACGCAGCGTTCTGTTGTGTTAAGGTCGTAGCACACGTATCAAATCGGATAGGGATCGGCACCGTATCGCCTCGCCATCAAACAGGCGTCAACCTAACGTAAGCATGTAACTAAAGCGGATCACAACCTCCGATACGTCGACTCGGCTACGGCTAGGCGACGCCGCGCTTACGGTTCGCCGACCGCTGGTTGATGGTGCAGCAAGCAGGCCGGAGGGGTGAGAGGGGCGAGGGTGGACGAAGAGACGAAAGCTCGGGTACGGAGAGACGTAAGAGCGGGGACGACGAGCCGTAAGCGCGGGGACGACGAGCCGTAACGCACCGCACCGCGGTTCGTAAGCTTGTCCCGAGTTGAGGTGATTACGTTACGATTCCGATTAGTGTGCGTTGCAGTAGGGAGTTCCATACAAAGAATACTGAACGGCTCGAGTTGATACGGTGCCGATCTTATTTAGAAGGTACCCAACACAATACTACCGGTTTAAGCCGGCCAAGATTCCTCCGTCGTATTGTACAGGGCTGCCCATGCCAATAGCAACAAATGGCGTGCCAAGAGGTTGGCTATTATGCTATGGCAATATTACACAGTACGTTACCCGGCCGTAAATCGGCCTCAAGGAGTTTTTTGGTTTATAAAATTATCAATTTTGAAATCTTATTTGAATAACAATATTATTTTTAAAATAGAAATGTATTTATCTAAAATACACACATTGCAATAAAGTTACTATTTTTACACTTCATGCTGGTTCTCCTTAAAAAAAGGTATTTAAATCTTCCAGTTACTCATATTTTTACAGATCCAAAAAGAACTTATTGATAACAGTGATTATGCTCTGGCCACCTGAGCGAGCGGGCGTGCAGGAATGCCAAATGAAATTTGCACGCTCCGATTGTGTCAACTTATGGCCGATTCCTATAATTTACGGACTGTTATTGGTTACTATTAAGTCTCCTGTATCTTTACCAATTTTAATAATGAAGAAAAGACCTCATAGCTTTGCATCGTAGACTCTCCCATATGGAAGTAGCTATCAGAGGTAAAATTAGCGTATGAATCTCAGAGGTAAAATCGTATGCCAAGTTTGGCAATAAAACATGCTGCCATTGGTAAGAAAAACGGTTTGTTTTTGTTTATAGGAACCAAGCATAAGTTGTATGGAGATGAACACACTGGCGCGAAAAGTCATATGACTTCCTAGCCATTGAAACAATCGACCCACATCCCTTCACCCACTCACATCCTAGCTTCAGTTTGGACATAGCTTGGTTTTCATAGAAAATAATTTCATGTGATTAGACTAGATATAATTTACTTGAAGTCAGTCCACCTTTCACTTATCATGTCTTCAGTATGTGTAATAGAAGCCAGATAATTATTCGTATTTAAAACAAACATATTTAATCATTCAGAACGGCCATTGCCATTTCCTTAGATATACTATCCGACATACTGTTCCGTTTCTCAACATCTTGATCGTCACTTGACCACCAGCTTTCATCATCATCTTGAATAAAACAAAGGAACAAATCATCTTCATATGTTGGAAAATAATACTCCGGTTGGTCCCACTTTTCCTTACACAAAACCCAATGGTCTGTTTCTTTTAAATGTTTCTCTAGATTTTTTGAGTCATCAAACTTTGTTTCGCATGACATGCATTGCTTCATGTGTATCTGACGGCGTATGTAGTTGACAATTTTGACTTTGCGATAGAAGTCCATACCTTCTGTAGTCTTTAAGAATGAGAACTCGTGTTGGTGTTCCATGTGTTCTAGAATTGCGTCATAATCTTTTTCTGTATGTTCACATAAGAGGCAGGTAATAAGTAAACCATTCTCCTCGGTCCAATCTGACCATTCTGGATCACTGTCTACATTCGAGTCATTTTCAAAGTCCAAAGTTTTTTTTGTATGTTGAGTTTTATTAAGTCTGTAATGTAGTTTGTGCTGTTGCTTATCACCAACATAGTTAACTAGAAAGTATTTGTCATATTCCTTGTTCTCCGGATTGATCCTCTTGTGACCCTTTTTACGCATATGCTCTTTGAGTATTGTCCGATCTTTGAAGTTTCCTTCACAAAAAATGCATTGTAATTTCTCCAGTTTATTTGCAATTGTGTTTATTAATTCATCAATGAATATTAAGTTATCTGGTTTAGCGATGTGAAAGTTGTGTTTTTCGTACAAGTGATTCAGGTAATTGGCTCTGGTTGTTGTTGATATGTTTCGGCAGAAGAGACATTCTCTCACATAGTTTTTATCTTCTCGTTCAAACTGGTGTCTTTCTAACAGCTTCTCTAGTCTTGTTTGCTGCAGATTAGTACGGAGCTCTTTATCTTCTGGATGAATGTCACTGAGTAAATAATATTCCTCATTTTTTGATTTTGTACCATCTGGTTTGGAGTCAAGAAGCATGGTGGTGCAGAAGAATCGCAAGTTATGATCTGTAATTCAAGAAAAAATTAAAATTAGATCAGCAAAATTGATAAAATTTACCTGAAGATAGCTTATTTAATTATTCATTTACCATGTACTTTGATGTAACTTCTTTGTTGGTCTATAAGGAATAACGTCATGCCTGTAACCAGACAGAGGTGTAGCTATAGTACCTACCAAAACCCACATTTCGCCAAGCATGTTTAAGTACCATTTAATAGATGGCAAAGTTCATCCAAGCAGTGGCGTGCATTGGTTTTCAGAATAGGTAGGCACTAGGCCGGGTCTAGTCTAGGCAAATGCAGTCAATAATCAGAAAAAAAAGTGAGGTCAAAAGTGTGGTTATTTGAGTAAGCATGCCTACTTAAGGGTGATAAATTGCGAAGGTCGAACGTCATAGTATTATGCAAGAAACATACGTATTTTTAATTTTGTTGTATTAAACTTGAACAAGTTAAGACCCATGACCATGTGCGAATAGTACGGGAGCCGAGTAGTCCGTCCGGCGACTACCTTTTCGCCGCGCGTGTTTGTATGAAGATTTTATTTTTTGTTAGGTATGATAATTTAGTGAGTTTCTTAATTGTGGGGCACACATACTAAAATGTAATTGACAGGCTTATGTTGATATATCGAGGTAGGCACTGCTTATATGACTATATGCAATGCACTCCACTGCATCCAAGTGACATCCTCACTATTTGCTTTAGTAGGATGGAAAGTGTACTAAGTCTTGTAGTAAGTATCTTGACCTGCATTCATTCAGATCAGGTCACCCACAGCTTCACCCGTGTGGATGTCCAAAATTATTCCACAGGAACATTCCACCGGGACAAGAGTAGCCTATGTGCAGGATGCCATCTATCTCCATGCCAAATTTATGGAAATACATTCAGTGGTTTAGAAGTGAAACGGTAACACACAGACAGCTGCCTTTGAATTTATAATATGGATTAAAACATTGTGTGTAAATAAAAACTAATACCTACCTAATTAAAATTACAAAATGATATCATAACTTTACTAAAACTATTCACAAAATAAATAAAAAATATGGCATAGTCGACTAGTAATGTACACAAGAGACTGGCAGCATTACCACATTGTATGGCAATGCTTAGCCTCTGGCCAAGTTAAAAGCAAGCCCTTGGATCACGGGAAGCGTCAACCAGCCGTTTCAAGAGTTTCCTATGGACTAGTGTCTGTAACAACTAACCTTTAAATCTCAGTCGCCAATACCGCATGTATTCCTTCAAATCTGCGATTTGGTTTACATCAGCTATGACAAGACGGTGCTCCATAAACAAATGTGTTAGTAACTGCTTCTCATCAGCCGGTAAAGTGAAATTTTCTTTGCATAAAACACATGAACATTCAAACAAATCATCGCTCTTGAAAATTGAAGGATTTTCGTTCTTCTGGTGAAGTGTTAGCGGGCCAAAGAACTCTTTTTCTTTCTCTGACATTGTTAGTAGTTTCAAATAGTATTATTTTCCTATTATTTACACTGAGCGATTATAATATTATGGTATTCACACGCAGCAGCTGAATGAAACCGAAACGTACATAATCATAATTTGTTTGACATTATGTTTGAGTTTGACGTTGACTTTTTTTTTAATATTTGTTCTTGACCATGGATACATGTCCTTCAGTCGTAATCTCTATTGACATTGACTATGAACATGTGGCGAACCAAACTAATTGTCTATGGTTCCCACTATCACATATCTGGAACTAACTCGTATAGATGTGTATTTATCAGAGCATAGTATCTAAGTAGCAGCGAAGGAATACACGTTTACTTAAATACTAGGTAATAAATAACAATCGTGATAATAAGTCCTGTGGAGAGGAATAATAGTGGATTTATATTCTGATTAAAATTCAGACCAACTAGCTAATTCCTGTGCCATAGACATCATGCTCTAGATCCGCGTAGTGCTGACTTTATAATAATATGTGACGTTGGGAACCATAGAAAATTAGTTTGGTTCGCCACACCACCCCGTCACGGAGAAGAGGTATACATACACAGAAAAAAATAAAACATTCTTAGATAAAAATTATAAATGTCATCTTCAGAGCAGGCAGGCGGGTTAAATTTAGGGACATTCTAGATTTATAATTTTTATCTTATATTGTTTTATTTTTTTCTGGCTGAGAAAGCCTTTCCGTAGACAATACATTATTCTTTATATTGCTGCTTTGAATGCATTTATGTTTGGTGACATTGCTATGAGTTGGTTTATCATTGCTACAGGCTACTCTCAGTTTATAAGTGTATAGTCTATGCAGGCTACAGCATAATGAACATTACTTACTTTGTGGCTACATCCTCCTTCAGAGTTCTGCATACCTATTCACAAACATACGATTCACTATCGTATCGACAATGACACTCTTGTTCGATAAGAACCATAGATATAGAATTCCGTAGATTGGTAATGTCAACAATCAAACGAGACCAAAAACCATTGATCTAAGTATGCGTAAAATGTAAGTGTGTGCGTAATACATATATCTATATTTTATTTTGTTTGTTACAATAAGTACTTAAATATAATCTATTTTTCTAAGATTATGCATTTGTATGAAGCTACCTATCTTAGCTGTCGATATCAACAAAAATTAGGCTACGCATCACTAAAAAGTGAGGTTATAACTCCTTCGTATTTCTCTATTTGTTATTTCTTAAATACGGTGGTTTTAGGCATGCTAATTCATCTAAATCGTAAGTATAATAATGTTCTCATCATATTTTGCTTATAGCCGGCTTATTAGTGCATTGTTAATGCAGAAATAACGATTAAAACACATTGTAAACATACTGGTGAAACGAGTAATCCTGGGGGTTTTTCTTGTTGGAAGATTCACATCCTGGTACTGCACAAGAAACCATCGTATTATGGTTATTTAATCACAGGTTATCACTCTAGTTCGCTTAAATAATTGCCGAAACGCTCACGTAAACAGTCACCGGGGCCGGTATGGGCCGGTAGCAAATACGTGTTTGGCCCTGTTAACAGCGTCACTTTCTCTCTCTTTCTAACACAGCAAAGTTCCGTTAAAGCGGGAGCTCTCATTCACTCTCATGCCCAATCTACGGAATTCTATATCTATGATAAGAACCGAAGGACTGACAAAACGCTATTCACAGATCCGTGTGGCAGGGTTTTATTTCCAACCGATTATAGGTGTGTGTACGGGGAACGCTACAAAATGGTAGTAAATAGATATTCGTGGTAGAAAATTTAAAGTGGTACAGACGCCAGCACATCAACCTACTACAATCTGTCAAATTTCTTTAATAGATTTTCAACATTATCACTAAAGCATAAGGTTCAAAGTTGATTAGGAAATCTGACAGTTTCGGGTAGGTTGATGTGCTGGCGTCTGTACATAAATGATTTTTATCGAGTATTTCAAAGTCGACTATAGATTATGCATTGAGTAATTGTGAAGTGAAAAACTAATTTTTCACTTCACAATTAAATTAATTAGAAAAACCACCACTTCGTAACTCTTCTCGAGAGTGAGGTTATGATGATGACAAGTATTACCATTTTACTTAGGTAAGTACTTACTTTTAGTTTTATTGTGATTGCGGCTGATGAGGGCGTGTTAAGGCTATGTGCCATGTCATGTCAGGTATTAGCCTGTACCCTGACTGGAAGCGCGGATCGGCAAACGGATCCGCCGCGTCCCTTAGGGTCCGATAAAGAGACAATGTCTCCTGCCTTTGTTGATCTGCGGCACGACGATGCATGGTCTCTAGATTGTAAAATCACGTACTCCATCTACTCAAATAATTCAAAACAAAGTCTAGATCAAGTTTAAGTGTTACGTATCTACGTACGTTACCACCTAAAATTATATAAATATACCAGACGCCAGCACATCAAGCTACCCGAAACTGTAAAATTTTCCCAATCAACTTTGAACATTATACTTTAGCGATAAAGTTGTACTTGGATATGCAGCGGTCCAAACAATATTATAACTTTACATACATAAATGTTATATAGATAAACTACATTTAATGCTTAGATTACTTTTTTATAAACAATACTTAATTTTGTTGTTCGATAACACTTCCGACAGCAAATACCTGTCGGAAGAATCGATGTCTTCATACTGTATATGAACTGTCAAAATTGTACGGTTGCGGATTTGTGATTCGTCGATATCATTGACGTTCGATACTGTACCAAACGGTATCGTAGCTTTGTGAATAGCTATGCAAGTTACTCAGGATTTAAGATACTTGCTATATTGTGTTATCCTGATTTTCATTAGATTGACTTTGATTTTTTGAAGTAATAATTCAGGACTTTTGTCGGTGTTAGACACTTGCGTTCCCATTGAGGGACCACATTTGAGTTTTGAGCTTTTGAATGCATCAGCCTTTAGTAAAAGTTCTCAAACAATTGTAAATTCAGCCTTTAATTTGTAAAAGTAGCCACTCAAAAGTTACAATCGATTAAAGGTGGTCCCTCAGTCGTGACTGACAGGCATCCCTATCTCAAAACCTAGTTAAAATTTGCAACTGCTATAAATTACTACTCTTAGTAAAAGATTTGTAAAACTAATTTATTTGAATATCAACCCTTCCTGTTCAAGGAATAAAAAGAACTAGCAAGCGGAAGGTGGTCCCTCAATCGATCACCATATGTTCACCTTGAGTGGAGACCACAATGGAATTTGAAATTTACATACGGGTCTAGCGTTAGTAAAAGTACTTGAACGATTGTATATTCAACCTTTAGTTTGTAAAAGAAGCCATTCAAAAGTTACAATCGAATTAAGGTGGTCCCTCAATTGAAACGTTTATCATAAGAAAAATCTATTTACGTAGCATTCGGAAGTTAAATAGACGAATGATACAGTCTATACTTTAGTAGTATTTTTTTACTAAGGATTACTTTTCTAAACAGTATCAAAAAATGTACCGTTTTATTTCAAATAATAATCAAATTCTTGGGAAGAAATACCAAGATAGAGGTGACCACACAGCAGGATTGTTTATTAAGTAAAAACTAGTGAGTGTTTGTTGATATTAATTTTTATTAATATTTGACATCACTTAGCTAAATAAAAACAGAAAGAAAATAATGTTTATGATAATAAAAAAAAGAAACAAAATTTTACCCTGCACTGAAAATGTAACTGTGAACTTTTTAACCGACTTCAAAAAAGGAGGTTCTGTATTCGACCCGTATGTATGTTTGTATGTCCGAGATTTTCTCAAAAACTAAAACCGATTTGGATAATTCTTTCACTAAAGTGATCTACATACTTAAAGGAAGGTTTTAGTATATAATACATTAGGTAATTATTCTTATGTACGAAGTTATATGCATAATTGCAGCATTTCTATGCGAATTTTGATTATTCTTCTAGTCGGTGTCTTCAATTCTTCAGTGCACTAGTGCTTATTGAATTTGTGTGGGGTAGGTACAACTAAAAAGTGAAAAATAAAAACTTTTTTACGAAAAAAAAAAACAACTGACTTCAGAAAAAAACACTACAAAGTGATAAATAATTTTAATTTCGGAAGTCGGTGTCGTTGGTTCTGCATTTACATTTTTTTGGTGCTTTTTTTTTTGAAGTCGCGGTTGTTTTTTTGTAAAAAGGTTTTTACATCAAACATTACTACTAATGAGACAGTAGCAAAGTGTATGTATAAAAATTTGTTCATTTAGAGGACTGTCATCAAATTTAAAGCTTAAGTCGTCGTAAGAACGTATGCTCTCATTAAAGAAGTAGAGACATCTGTAATGGCCGAGCTCACTGGCGTTAGTTCCGGGAATAAATTCAATAGCCCCAACTAATTTGTAGAAATTTTGTTTGACTTTGATCGTTCGAGGTATTTCGCTAATCGGTCCTTTAGGTGTGTCGTTTAAATTGAAGGATATAAAATCTGTAAACTCATATTCGTACGTCACTTGATTATTACACAATGTACATTCTTTAATTTCGTCACGAATTAAAATGGCTTCTTCCAAAATACTAATGCCAAATATTTTAATAAGCTGAATGTTCAAACTGATAAATGTATATCTTTTTAAAATGTTTTCTGTTTGACACCATGCATTGCTACACAGTTTGGAGAATTTGACACTAAAAAAAATCTTATTAATAACTTCTTCGAAAACGGTAGACACATTACATTCGCAACTGTAAGTAAGGACGTCTCTGATTTTATTCTTTTTATTACAAGCTTGGGAAATTATTTGTGCTCTCAGGAAGTAAATATCATCTATCTTGTAATTATTGTCATTCAAGCCTTTAACATACCTACATTACAATTATGTCATCATCAACATTAGCCTCATTAAAGCAGTCATGAAGCACAAATAAAGGAAAAAACCCGAAAATCGTATATTTGTAGTTATATTTTAAAAAAACTGTGATAAACTATTTACATACCTTACGGAATACTCGTTGCACGAGTCCGACTTATCCGGATTTTTTTAATTATTTGCGGCTTGAGTTACTAGTCATTGAACCAATTTTTTTTTTAAGTATGTTCACGTAGGTACGCGACGCGTAGATTTTATTTTTATTAAAAATTATTATCAACAGTCACTAGAAAAACCCTGCTGTGTGGTCACCTCTATCTTAGTATTTCTTCCCAGCTATTTGATTATTATTTAAAATAAAACGGTACATTTTTTGATACTGTTTAGTAAAGTAATCGTTAGTAAAAAAAAATTACTAAAGGATAGACTCTAGCATTCGTCTATTTAACCTCCGAATGCTACGTAAATTGATTTTTCTTATGATTAACGTTTCAATTGAGGGACCACCTTAATTCGATTGTAACTTTTGAATGGCTTCTTTTACAAACTAAAGGTTGAATATACAATCATTCAAGTACTTTTACTAACGCTAGACCCATATGTAAATTTCAAATTCCATTGTGGTCTCCACTCAAGGTGAACATATGGTGATCGATTGAGGGACCACCTTCCGCTTGCTAGTTCTTTTTATTCCTTGAACAGGAAGGGTTGATATTCAAATAAATTAGTTTTACAAATCTTTTACTAAGAGTAGTAATTTATAGCAGTTGCAAACTTTCACTAGGTTTTGAGATAGGGATGCCTGTCAGTCACGACTGAGGGACCACCTTTAATCGATTGTAACTTTTGAGTGGCTACTTTTACAAATTAAAGGCTGAATTTACAATTGTTTGAGAACTTTTACTAAAGGCTGACGCATTCAAAAGCTAAAAATTCAAATGTGGTCCCTCAATGGGAACGCAAGTGTGTTAGACAACTTGGAAGAACACTTGTTTTTTACTGATTTTGGTGTAAGGTGGATCACACACTACGACGCACCACGCGACGGGGCGCAGATAACGCACCCCCGGGCCCCGCGCGTGATTTTTTGCATACAAATTCAATAAAAACGCGCTTCCGCGCGTGGAATTTGGCTCCGTTTCCGCACCCCGCCGCGTAATGCGGAGCAGTGGGTGGAGCGCCTAAGATAAGGGTTGTCAGCAGTTCCAACTAAAAAAAAATAGACATAAATAATTATTTGTTTGTTAGTTCATAAAATTAGTCGACAAAGAATAGTAGATTAAAGCAGTGTCTTATTGTCGCGGGTGCTATTTTGAATCCTGAGTGCAGTGAGGGATTCAAGCTCGCCCAAAACGAAGACACCTTTATCCCCGAGGAGAATACTCTACTTTTCCCACATACTGCGAGGTAATAAAAAACAATTCCATTATCGAATTAGTAGTTTATATAACTGTTAAATAACCGGGGAATACCTAGAGTTATGTGCAGTGTTATACACTATTTACCCGACTAGGTACAGAACAGGGTTAGTACTGATTCCCCCGTTCTTGTTTCCACCCGAAAACTTAAATAGGTACTTTATAATCCCGTTTTATATCAGACGAAATCGAGGTGGTACAGTCAAAGAAAAAAGGACTATGCGATTATTATTAAATATGTTTATTACAGATCAAAATATTTTACATATCACAAAAAAAAAAAACAGCTTTAGTCAATTTTACAATTAGTTTCTCCACAAGTACAAAAATTACAGACTTCTTGAATATTAATATAAATAAAAAAGTATTTCTTAGAAAAAATAACTACTTACTTAGATATACCTACTTACCTACTAAAAATGTAATGTTTAAAAATATAAAACACGTTATAGAATAATTCTAAATTATATTTTTATTATTAAAAATAGTCTATAACTATACGAATGAAAGACTCTCCTGCGGAAAATCTCACCACCAAAATAAAAACGTGTGGGGGGTCGGAGGACCGTTTATGCTCACTAGTTCCTTCGCGTAGTGACCCCGGCAGGAACGAAGTTCAAAATAAAAATTTTCAGATAGGAGCGAGCCCCTTGGTCAGGAGTCCACTTGCAGATTTCAAAAAAGGGCCAAATATAAAGTGGTCTTCAGAACCGTTGATTTAGTACGATCGTGTGCGGCCTAACCCATAATGACTTAAATAGGCAAATCTTTTTTTTATTTCTATGTCTAATTTTTTTTATGTGTAAATAATGTTTTTACTTTAAAATAACTACAAAAAATTGTTAAAATTAAAAATAAATTTCTCTTAAAAGCTATACGTGACTGAGATGTTTTATTTAGGTACTGTTCTAAATTCTCTATAACATGGCGATTCCGAATCAAACAATCTGAAGGCTTCTCGTAATTTAAAACGTTCAAAATCTAGTCGCAGTCTCGTCTCGGCGACAAACAGATGTCAAAAACTTGTCAAAATGTAGGAAAATTAGAGGTATTTTTAACAGATTGAGACTGAGATCAGACTGTGAACGTTTATAAAATTAGGTACGAGAACTGCCCCTCAGATCTCTGGGAAAAAATTAAAATATTTTTTTGTTGCCTAGTGTTATTTTTCTTTTAAGTATCTAATGCGTTTTTCTTATATATTTTTTTACCATCGTCCTTATTTTGGTGGTCTGAATGATTTCTAAAAGTTTGTCCATATAATTAATTATTTTAATGGGACCTTATATAAATATCTTACTCTCTCTTATTTATTTCATAAAAATTAAAAAAAGAGATGAGAAAATTTCATAAAGGGGTTTGAAGATTTTTGTATGGAGGGTGGCCCTAAGGTCGGCCGCCATTTTGATTTTTTATCAGAATCGCGGTGCACAACAAAAGTTATATATTTAGATAGAGGACACTTATACAAACAAAAAATGTAACTAATTAACATAATATCCTAAAGCGTCAGGTTACGGAGTTATTCACCAAAATTTAAGTCGAAAACAACAAGGATTTATTTGTTTTTTTTTCCCTCCAGGTAACCATATTGAACTATTGAGGTGATAGAAACGTTATGAAACCTTTATGGAGAAGAAACAAATGATGAATAGACATTTTTTAAACAAATAATTAAACACGGCAATTTATAGTTCGTTTTTTAATCCCAGACTAATCTGACATTTAAGTCTTTTGTGTTTTCGTTTTTTTTAGTACCTATAGAAGTTTGACATTACACTTGTCGGATTAGTTTCTGGTATTAAGAAACGAACTATAAATTGCGGTGTTTAATTATTTATTTAAAAAATGTCTATTCTTCCTTTGTTTCTTCTCCATAAAGGTTTCATAACATTTCTATTACCTCAATAGTTCAATATGCTAACCTAGAGGGAAAAAAAAACAAAAAAAATCCTTGTTTGTTTTCGACTTATATTTTGGTGAATAACTCCGAAACCTGACGCTTTAGGATATTATGTTATATTACATTTTTTGTTTGTATAAGTGTCCACTATCTAAATATATAACTTTTGTTGTGCACCGCGATTCTGAAAAAAAATCAAAATGGCGGCTGATTTTAGGGCCAAAACCTTCAAACCCCTTTAGAAAATTACCCTAATACAAATACAAAATACAAATACAAAATGTTTATTTCTGTACTAACTAGTATACATTAGTTTATGATTGGAGCCTCCTTTTAAGCATGATGACGCCTGTGTCAGGAGACTCCGCACTTCCATAGCTTTGGCTGTTTGTACAACTTACAGAATTATTTGCTAAAATATTATTATTATTATTTTTTTTTTTTTTTTGTTTTTGTTATTTTATTTGTTTGTTTATTTGTTATTTGTGGCTATAATTTTGCATTCATTCCTACATCAAGAAACACAATAGCTTCGATTACTGTTTGAATTGGAAAGTGACACGTTTGTGAAGATTGTGTCGGTATTCAAGTTGGAAACTTAATAGTAGGAATGTTTAAAAGTTAAGAAGCAAAATTAAAACGTCGTCGGAGTACACCATAAACAAAGTTGGTTATTTAAAAATTTTACTATGACATTAAGCAAACTAATTAAGTATTTGAAAAGAATCCTCATCTTATACTTAGCTATCAACATTTAAAAAACTATTGAGAGATGCTCGTCAATTGTTTGATAAAGCTGACAAAGATGGAAAGTCATACTCACTAAAACTAACGGAAACATTAAACTAACTACTTGTTTTCGTTGTAACACTTTTCTATTCAAGGTTTTATTGTAACTACGTACATACGAAACTTTGCATTCGATATCGTTACTGATATTACCCCCTATTCTCGTGTGCGTTACGCCAGCGGAATGTTGTCGCCTTTCAGGATTTCGGCTTGACAGATAATTAGTAGGTACTTCATCTCGTGTAATTGTGCCCGAAAATAATTAGTGCGTCCAGCCGATCCAAAGATATTCACGAAAAACAGATTCCGCTGGAGTAACGTTACCTCAGCTGCATGTTTTTTAACCGGCCGATGGTCGTAGCTAAATACAAACCAGCTACTTAGATAGATAGGTACCATTTGTGCATACCTAACTGTGCCCAAAAACATAAATTAGTGTGTCTTGAGGTTTCAGAGTTATTCAAGATGCCGCCTTTTTTTTTTCGTGGATAGGAAATATTCAAATGACCCCTCCCGCTCTGGGTGGAGCGGAAGGGAGTGTCAGACTCTTACTGACTAAAACCCACCCGTGTTCCTTCCTTAGCCCTTTATGTTCCGGGGTAGCGGTAACCCTTTCGGACAATCCCGCAACTCCGGCAGGCTTCGGCCCTGACAGGCCCCTTCCTTTATGCTGACATCTCTTTGAGGCGCGCGTGAAACACATACGCGCCGTCCGGTACGGGCCTGGTCCTGATCGGACGGTGAACTACCATTTACTCTCCGTCCGAAGGCCTGCGCCAACGATGGCCGAGAGTCGTCACGCGGCTCCCGACGCCCGGAGCGTCTCCCGTGGCGGCTGGGACGTGAGGCTCTCTCCCTCAACCATCCCGCCACCTCCTTCGCTAGCATGAATGCTTCGCAGAAGGAGGTGACTACCTCCAACTCCCTCTCGCTCCGGACCATGGCTTGAACCAGGCGAAGATGCCACCTGGGGTAAAGTTTAGCAAATTGATGTAGGTAGGTATCTCTTAAACGGCATGACATCCAGCTACGTTTTTTTTACGACGGTGGGTCTTAATTTGTGTAATTTCCATTTTAATTAAAATCTGGCCACGATATAATGTAACTCTCCGATACATGACTTATAATAATATAACTATAAGTGACGGTACCTAATTATGATTCAACTAATAATTAGTAACTTTGTTAAATTGTTTATCATTAAAGTTTCAGCTGAAAAATCCTTCTAACTACCTACTCAGATATAAGAAAAGAAAAACCATAGGAAAAGAAATCAAACGATTAACCGAACAAAATCGAATGACTGCAAAAAAGCGGCCGCACAGTACATTGTGCCTAAGATTTCGTTTTTTGAAACAGTCCCGCACAAGTGTTACTTATAATTTGTTGTTTTGTAAAACACGTAAGTGTGTAAGCCATATTATATTTAGGATTTGCAATTAATCTTTAAACTCGCAGTCTACAATAGCATACATTCATTATTGCTGGGTAGGTATAAGCCTCATCCGCGTTTTCATAAGGACCGGCGCTCACTAACGGCACGGCACGGCGTGTCATGGCAAAGTGTTTTTATTACTAATCAAGTTATATTGAATCTTATTTCAATGAGATTAGAATTCATGTTACTTTATTTCGATACCACGATGCCGCGACGTGCCGCGGGATGCTGTGGCATGACGCGACGCGCCGTGGCATGACGCGACGCGCCGTGGCATGATATGTCATGCCGTTTCATTCCACGGGTTGCCGCGGCACGCCATCGCCATTGCATCCCGCGAGAAGTATGGGTCACTTTGTGTCAAGGAATTATGATTGCTAATCTAGTTGAAATAAGGTTGAAGCTTGTGCAGCGGTCATTTTGGTTAATGGGGTGCAGTCCGGTCGGTGTGGGCTTTCAACAGGATGCCACGGCATGCCACGGGATGCCACGGTATGATGCCACGGATCGCCGCGGGATGCCGCAGCACGACCTGCCGTGGCATGCCGTGTCACGCCGTCAGTGAGCGCCGGCCCTTAGCCATCCTCCGACGCGAGGACGCTTGGATCCAACGACCATATTATTATAGTCGTTGCTTGGATCAAAATATTTCCTACAATTAGGTATAGTAAACTTAAAGAGCCAACAAAAATCGCTAAAATAATAATATAAGTATTTTAGTTTTTAGAGATTTTAGTTTGAGTCGAGGGTTTTTTAAATTTTTAATTTAACTTTTATTTCTTGCTTTTTAAACTTTATAATATTATATTACTAGTAAACATGCTACGATCTACACGTGGCTTGCCGAAATCTGCGGTGCGCAGCTGTACCTACGTATTTTTACCACAGAGAAGCTAGCTACTCGTGGTCATTGGCATCTGAAAACGTGAAAAAAAAAATCAGCTGTTCCCTACATTTATGTTCGCATAACTCGTCAAAATGTAGGGAACAGCTGATTTCTTTTCGCGATTTCATGTTTGATCCCATAGTAAAAGTTGTTTATAATGATGAGTACAATGACCCCTTAAGAGGAAAACGGTGATTAAAATTTCATCCTGTATATTTTTTTTCTACAATGAATTGTAATTACGCAAAAAATCAAAACATAGGCACATAATAGTGGAAGGTATACCACTGTTTATCTATTCTAATTGTCTTTTTTTTAAACTTTAGACATTTTTATTTGGGCTCTTAAAGACGCATCTCATCATCGTATGAGTCCACACTCGATCGGTTTCATCATCATCATTTCAGCCGAAAGACGTCCAAGAGGTCCGTTATCTAGCGTCCAGGGCAGTCATCAGGTCCTTGTTATCAGGTAAAATGAAGAGTACTAGTTGAGACACATCTAATAAGCTCACACTCGAGGTGTTGAAATTAAAGTTATTTTTCATGAGTTGTTGTTTTTTTTTTTTTGATGTAGTTTCTGCCACATAGATTGATATAGCATCCGTTTCTGACGTTGAACCGAGTCAATCATTGTATTCAACAGTTTACGAAACGCGAGGGTGTCACGCAGTGGCTCAGGTACATAATAGATGGCCTTCGGGTCGATGTCGGATATTAAAATAAATAAGTGATGGAAAATGTCACCTCCTTCTTCTCTAGGGGAACACGTAATGTCAGTTATTTCTTTGGTTGATAGTTTGATTAAACTTTCTAAATTGTCTTTGTTTATGGCTGATCTAGCACATTTTAATATAAATATTGCAACATTTTCTACGCGTTCTTTTTTTGCAACCGCAAACTGCAGAAAACAACTCTGAGATAAAAGTATTTCTAGTACCTCTTTACTATATTTGGTGTAGAAAGCTTCGTGAAACAGGTCTTTTTCAGAAAGTTTACTGTCAATAAACCTACGTATTCCGCTTTTGTTATCAGCCACAAAAATATCAGTTATTAAGTATTCCCAGAATGAAGAAGTACAGGAATCAGATTTTAAAATATCGAAAATAAACTCCGTCGCAAAATATTCGCAAAATGTTGAGTGCACAAACTTGGGACGGCTACCGATTACACACTCGATAATACCCTCTTTATCGTCTCCCAATTTTACGTTTTCTATTAAATTATTTACGTCTTGAAAGTCTTCAAATGAAAACTGTTCTTTGACAAAACCATCTTCGAAAAGTGTATATGCACTGATTTTCTTGTGACCATTTAAAAAATCTTTGTACTCTTTTTTGAACATTTTTCGGAATTTAGGATCTTTAAAGCTAGCGGAAGATGTTTTATCACCAAGGTGAAATGTAAAGAAAATCTTTTCTATAAACTTTTCATACAATGTCCACAAATTGAAATTATATATATCATTCTCATGCTTCGACATAATAGCTAAGAAAAACTCAGTATGTCCCGTGTAAGGCAAACACTCTTTGAAATAGTCTTGAAAATAATCTGCGATCAAATAAATATGAAGCGGCGAACCCGTAAATGATTCGCCATTTCGTGATGTAATTTTTCTTAGGGTCTGGAGAGAAACAAATTCACAAAGAGCGTTGTGTAATTCAATCTGACTTATATAACACTCTTGACTTAAACAATGTCGATGAATTTGTTTGTGACTCATTTGTTTAGCTGGGCCCAAATGTTTCCTCCATATTTTTTTCAAACATTGATCTTGTTCTAGCATATTAAACGGCATTATATTAAAAGATAAAATTTCTAAAGCACACTGTAACTGATTAATAACTGCATTATATGGTCTGGTGGTTACCCATATATGCGCAACCTTAGAAGCCTTTAAAGTACTTAAAAATTGGATTGCTTTATCCGCGTAATCAGGGCATACTTCGTCGAAACCATCAAAAAGTAAAACCACTCGGTTATTGTTATAACAATGGTTAAATACATAAATTTCGAATAAATCAGCTTCTAAATCGATACTATGTAAATGTATTTCATTGACATTATTAATGACAATACGATGGCCAATTTCTTCCAAAATATTTTGCGTTGCCTTAGCATTGTCTTTAAAAGCTCTAATACCAATCGCACCGTACAGGAACTTAAAAACTTCTAACAAGTCAATGTTAGTTTTGTCGCTTTTCCACTTACTAAATTGCTCAAAATGGTCTTGGAAATTTATTTTTGAAACCCACATTGTTGGATACTTTTGTTTCGTATGGACTGCCAAATGAGATAATAATGTAGATTTACCCATACCAGGTTCGCCACTGATAAGGACCATTCTTTCCTCTATATCTCTTACTGTTTTGGGCATAACTTGGTAGGTAACCTTTAAACCTCTGGCCTTGTCCTTTATCATCAACTGACCCTGCGATTTCAACCAAATTATGTTATTATTACCAGTGATTTCGTGTTTTTTAAACCAGTGGACATTCCGATTTTTTTTTTCCTTACAAATATATTCAAAATAATCTAAACGTTCTGTTATAACAATAATGTCACAGTCATGCTCCGGTTCTACAGACGCTGAAACGCCATCGTTTATCGAATATAAGTAGGTATTGTTTTCTTCATTTTGTTTATTTAGTGTAACATAGCGACTTATGTTTTGATTAATATAAAATGCAATAGATGTTTTGTAGAGTTTGTCAGTTAACATTTGACCTACTACAATTGTTTCATTGTTAATAAACTTATAAATTATTGTTGGCTTTACAGCACGTAGAAATTCAGTATCTAAAACTGTAGTTACGGATACCTTTTGACCTTGAAATAAAAGTTCCCGTTTTAAAATTATGTCTTGAATTTCATTTTCTAGTTCCGTAAATATATTAGTATTATCATCAATTCGCTGAATAATCCCGTCAGATAATTTATTTTTTAAGTTGTCTGATATATTAGCATCAGTAATAAGGACAATTTTGCCAGGAAACGCCTTTTTCACATCATGAAATATTACTTGACTTGTACCACCAGTTTGATCAATTATAACCAAAACGCTACATTTTGTATCTTTCAACTCTTTTTCTACAATTTCCAAATAATGGTTGCTTATCACGCTTTCTAAATCTAAAAAAGTATGTCTGTTATCATATTTTTCGCCAAAATATTGGAAGCATTTAATGCTTGATAAGGTAATTTCATTTGAAACGACAAACAAGACATTCATATTGTCGTCTTTTAAAAAATCAGTCATTTTTAGCGCATTAATGGCACTAGGTTTAAATTTAGTTCCATACGTTTTAATTTTATTACTATTAGTGTAATTAAGAATACTTAACAGTGGACTATCCAGGGTGTCACGCTTAGCTTCATTATAAAATTTACATGTTTTTGTCAAATACTCAGTCCAGCCGGGTTGTTTCCACCATGATTGTACTTGAGCGTGAAATTTTAGGAAAATTGCGTCAGACCTGGCTCTGAAGATTGAATCATTATCTTTTAAATTACAAATTACGTCAATTTCTTTTCTTAAAATAACTTCTACCTCGTCTTCTTTGGCTTGATTAGTATAAAATTTAAGCTGTTTCAAAAAATCTATTACAATATTTTTGTCATCTCCGTCTTTTGACAAAATTAGTTTCGGAAACCATGGAATCATTACATCTAATCTGTATCGACTAATATGTCTTAAACTATCATCTAATAAATTACCTTCTTCAAGATTAAATTTAAGCAGTTTAGTTTCTTGGTCCAATATCAGTAGATTACCTACAAGGCTGCCGAGCTTATCAATATCGGTAGGCTGTAAAATTTTATCGGAACGAATATCACTTTCTTTGATTTCAACGATGCTATCTTCTGCAAAAGATTTATCAAATACAGTGCAAAAGTATTTCAGCATTCCTTGTTTCTCTTTTTCATTTTTCTTAATATGGAAATCCACATTGCCAAAATTAGCTGGAACTTCAAAGGTCAATGATTTTAATTGGTCTTCTATCTCTGCCGCTGTTTTGCCTTTAAGAATCTTTAAATCTTTACAAATTATAGTTTTCATAAGCAACAAATACTCATCTTCAGTTTCACGAAATGATTGGCGGAACTTTACTTCATTGTAAAGGTTGTTTGATTCATTGTCTTGATCATGTAGCGTACCATGTTTTTTTGGCACAAAATCAAATACATGTTGTGACAAAAAAACATGGTACACTTTTATTATGTCATCTGTCATCATATTAGCTGTTTTTTGGTTTTTTGCTAAATAAAGGAAATTTGCTAACCTTTTAGCTATCATCTTAGCGAGTGTTTTTTTAACAGTTGGAGCTAATTGTTCAATTATTGTGTCGTTTGCATGAAACTGACATATTTTTCCACTTTCGCTTGTTCGGATATAATTTTCGCCTTCAGTTTGTGTCATAACTGTTTGTTCATCAAAATTTTCTATTGCAGGAGTATATATTATAAACTCACGGTTTCGATTAAACATCATTAAATCATCATTGCCTTTAAACATTTTTTTTTCAGAGTCGGAACAAAATTTTTGAGCTACCATATAGCTTTCTAAATATTTATGTAAACTAAAATTTCCGTCTTCTTTCAACGTATCTCCAACTGACACTTTATCTTTGCCGGGATCATCTTTATGCTTGGCTTGCAAAAACACTATATTCGTTTGTTTTTCTCCATGTTTTTTATATATAAAAACAATATCATCAAAGTCACCCAAACTTGCGACATTTGTTCCTAAATAAAATTCTTCAATTTCGCTATCATGTAAAGCTCTGAGTAAAATGAGACTTAATAGTTTAGTTTCGTAATGTTGGCCATTAATTCCTGAAGTGCCTATTCTTTTTTGATATGATTTATTCAGCTTTTTATTTTTAAGTTGTTTCTGTTGATTATCACTATTATTTTGTAATCTTGTTGAATGGTAATTTCCATTTTGGTATTTTCTTAGAAGGCTTACAATTTGTTTACCATCGCTGCACTTTAATAGTTCGGCAATCTCTAAAGCAGTTTGGTTGGCGCTATTTTTGATGGTAATGTCAGCTTTTTTGTTCAGAAGACATTTCACAACATCCACTTCCGCATTCAAGACCGCAGTGTGCAATAGCGTATTACGTTTATCATTCTCTGCGACGACGTTTATGTCTTCTCCTCTATCTATGGCATTTTCGATGTCCTTTATCTTTTGTTTCCATACCTTTTTAAGTGTTTTTCTTTGATGGTGCTCCTCGTTCTTATCAGCATTCATAATAAATAAGTTATGAATAGTAAAGTCATCAAAAATGTTATTTTATATTATGAAGTGAGCAATCTGAAACAAAAGAAGCCTAATGTATACGTATTTTAAACTGTTAACGAAAACTTTCGATTAGTTCACAGCGAGATCTAGGCCCTTATTCACTATGACCAATTAACGATTCCTTTCTTCGAGACCACGTCAATTCCTTAGCAAATCCCGCCAATCTCGAGTTCATTTCGCGCGGTTTCGTTCATTGTGTCAGAAAATAAGGCCCCAGATGCGACTAGACTTCTTCACGCGATACTGCTAGCTGCTCCAAGACTTTAAAATAGTGTGAATCCAATTTTGACTTTCGAACGCAAGCGAGCGGGTCGTACGAGCCCAGAGCGCTAGCACGAACGCGCGAGGCAAATACATAAATTCGAACTATTACGAACGATTTTTGAATCGTAAAATGCAACTATCCTAAGTATATACTTTAGTTTTATACTACAAGCACAATCAATAGCACCGACAATAGGTAATCTATATGTCGCCTCGCAGCCAACTAGCTTAATTAGTCTTTCAGTCATCTTTCAGTGAACTGCCTCATTTCTATGGCCTAGCCTTTTAAGAGGCTTACTAGACCTAAGTGTCCTTGAAAAACGCATGCACACATATGCAGAATCGACGCAAACGCCATCTAACGACGACGCCCATCACAATTATGACATAAAGCATACATGAGATTTAGAAGTAACGGTTTTGTGAGATTACGCCCTAGTATTCTAATAGATGGCGCGGAAACGATGTGCAAATAAGAAACAAATTATGTAGTTATGTGTGACAACATAATAAATTTTATTCGTTTTGAGTGTGACTTGAAAAACTTAAGGATGTGGGTGATTTTGAAATAAAACTGATTCAATGAAATTTAAAACATTTTTAACCGACTTCAAAAAAGGAGGTTGTGTATTCGACCCGTATGTATGTATGTAATGTATGTATGTGTGTATGTTTGTATATATATTTGTAGATTTTCTAAAAAACTGATGAACCAATTTTGATCATTCTTTCACTAATGTGATCTACATACTTCCAGGAAGGTTTTAGTATATAATACATTAGGTAATTATTCTTATGTAGTATGTCCGAAGTTAATATCCATAAATGTACTGCATCTCCGGCATTTCTATGCGAATTTTGATGATTCTTCAATGCACTAGTGTTAATTGAATTTTTGTGGGGTAGGTACAATTAGAAAGAAAAAAAAAAACAACCGACTTCAAAAAAAGCACTATAGCGTGATAAATAACTATAATTTCGGAAGTCGGTGTCAAAAAACGAAAATGCGGAACCAGCGACACCGACTTCCGAAATAAAAATTATCACTTTGCAGTGTTTTTTTCTAAAACAATGAATTTTGGAAACATCTAAGAAAGTGCAGTCGGTATTTTCGACTTCACGTACAACTGTCACAGTAACGTATGTGGACGACGTGTAGATTTGTATTCGAGAGTCCCCGGGTTCGATTCCCAAGGTTACGAAATCGAATTTTCTATTTAAATGTCATTTTGAATTTTTAAATATATCTATTAAATATTTTTATAAATAACTAAAAAAAGTCTGCAGGAGAAAGAAAGTCGAAAATATCAACACGGAAGTTAGGTATTTGTAATGCGCAAGTACCTACACGTTATCTAAGCTATTACAAAAATAAAAAAAAATTCTGACCTAATGTTTTTATTAACCGACCGCGACTTATTGATAATGGGCATAATGAAATAGGTAACAGATTCATCTGAAAATTGCGATGAAAATGATCAAAAGCAAGAAATTAGATTTAAAATTGATTTTGTTTATAATAAAAAGGAATCATAGTTATATATGAATGTTAGGTACCTAATCTTTGAGGCCGTTTACACATTATGCCGCAGCTGCAGCGGCACCGCCGTCGCTGCATCAGTCACCCTTGGATTTGTATGAACACACGGCGCCGCGGCGGCGCGCCGCAAGGGCTCATACAAATCCAAGAGAAACCAATACAGCGGCATCGCCACAGAATATAATAGTATGGCACCGCGGGCGGCGCACAGTGGTCTGAAAATCGAGCTCCATACTCATAGAAACTTAAAGTTCGGAAATAAAAAAACAAAAATTGTAATGGGTCTAGTATACCTCCTTTTACGTAATATTAACGTATGGATGGTATCAGTCGCTCCACGCGTGAGAAAAAAAAGTTTTTTATTTTTTTTTGTATGGGAGAAAACACTTAATGTACATTTTTTTTGAAACTGGATGGAACTGATAGGCTGGAGCTCGCACGAGCTATTGTACGATACACGGCCATCAAGATGACATACAATTCATGCACCGTTCGGCGCCGCTTTGCACGTAGCAAATTTTTGAAATTTTGAATTTTCGATACGTGATTTTTCAAATCTTTGACGAGGTTAAATTAACTTGCCGATCGATTTACTTATACTATCGTTAGTTGTAGCCTGCTTATGACCTTTGTGATGACAACAATTAAAAATTATATTGATTATATACGTTTTTTTTTTATTTCATTCCAAGAACTAACTCATTTAATCACCGTGATTATGGTTGAGTTATAATTATATACTAATGACATGAGCATCAACCAGCTCTAGCAGGGCCAAATGGGCCCTAGTCACAATAAAATTCTATTGTCTGTAATATTAAAGTCTGTAAAACCTAATTAAAGAATAGCGAACGATAATGAGGGTAGTTGTATAAAAATAGGACGTTTGAGCTTACTTTTATCAGTAGCTCTCAGTACTTGTGCGCGCTAACTTATTACGTTATTTTGTTTATTGTGCTGTGATGGAAGGTTGTGATACCAATTTGGACATTTTCATGTTTGTGACAAACAACAATTGTTTTTCACAGCCCAATGTTTTATTTGAAGTTTTTGAGAATACTATTGATTTGTTAGAAAATGAAAAGAGGGTATTGAAACAATTCTGTCAGACTTATGTTTGTTCGTTGAGGAACAAATGGATCTCGTGTAATCTCACGAGACGTACATACATAACAAAGTATGAGACATGGCTGCAAGAGAACATAAAATGGCCTGAGATCATGAAAGGAAAGATGACCCCTTATTTAGTGTCAGTAGAGCAGCAAACCCGTTCCAGTTCTGACTTTGTTTTAAATGAGGGTGCATCAACATCCTACACACCGGAGACGTGCAGTGTTGGAACATCAACATCAGTTGTGAGGCCGAGAAAACCATTTAAAGAGCTAAGCCCGCTACAGAAGAGAAGGAGAGCGGAAGACCTCCTAACGTATAGCACTGAAAGCCTTGCTCATGCAACCGGTTTGAAAGCACATGACAAGAATATAGCAGATATCGTTAAACTAGTCTCGGAGCAAAGAGGCTACAAGGATAAATAAATTGTTAAAGCCCAAGGAAACTGTGCCTATATATTCCGCTGATAAAGCTTTATTTATTTTGACCTCATTGAAGCTTTCGAAGTGGCAGTATATAACATTAAGATCTTGTGCAAAAGAAGAAGGAGTACCACTGTGTCCTTCTTATACTGCCATCCTTGAGGCGAAGAAGGACTGCTGCCCTCCAAAAGTTACCATTGTACATCACGGAAGAAGAGGTAAAAGTAAAGCTAAATTTTGGATAAAACTGTGCAAAGCTTGGAAAATTCCTACGTGTGGAACCTTCGCTGGATGGCAAAGAGTTAACAATTATATGCAAGTATGGCTTTGATGGTGCTTCAGGGCAAAGTTTGTATAAGCAAACTATGGCAGACGAAGACGATTCCAGTATGTTTATGTGTTCTTTTGTGCCTCTGCGCTTAGTTTGTGGCGAAGAAAAGGTATGGGAGAATCCAAAGCCATCTTCCACAATGTTCTGCTGACCAATTTATTTTAAGTTTTCAAACGAAAACAAGTTGAACATCGTGGAAGAACAGGCTCTGATTGAGGCTCAGATTGAAGCAGTATCTAATTATAACTCAACCATAATCACGGTTGTAGAATCCTGTTGATTCCGTACTTATGTTAAACATATCACTTCACTGGCTCACTACCACACCAAGCGCCATCGTATATAGCCTGCTTCACTTTGTCTGTTTCCCGTCATTCCTCGTAACTGACAGATGACATAACATAACTGACAGCAGCTACCCCGCTTGTGTGAATGAGACAGTGTTTACATATCTATTTAATAGATACACTACAACGGTGATTAAATGAGTTAAGTAGTTCTTGGAATGAAATTAAAAAAAACGTATAGGTACTTATAATCAACATAATTTTTAATTGTTGTCATCATAAAGGACATAAGCAGGCTAAAAGTAACGATAGTATAAGTAAATCGATCAGCAAGTTCATTTATTCACGTCAAAGATTTGAAAAATCACATATCGAAAACACAAAATTTCAAAAATTTGCTACGTGCAAAGCGGCGCCCAACGGTCCATGAATTGTATGTCATCTTGATGGCCGTGTATGGTACAATAGCTCGTGTGAGCTCCAGCCTATCAGTTCCATTCAGTTTCAAAAAAATGTACATTAACCCCCTTATTCATAAAACTTATCAAACCTATTTTAGTTAAAATGGGGTTTGTCTCTTTCTTACACACAGAAATGACAACGTGACAGATAAAGACAAACGTTCTATAAACCTATTTTAGCTAAAATAGAGATAAAATAGGATTATGAATAAGGGGGTTAGTGTTTTCTCCCATACAAAAAAAAACAAAAAACTTTTTTTTCTCACGCGTGGAGCGACTGATACCATCCATACGTTAATATTACGTAAAGGGAGGTATACTAGACCCATTACAATTTTTGTTTTTTTATTTCCGTACTTTAAGTTTCTATGAGTATGGAGCTCGATTTTCAGACCACTGTGCGGCGGCGAGTTTTGATAGATCTTATCAAAACTCGTCGCCGCGCCGCACCGCCGGCGGCGCGGCGGCGCGGCGGCGCCGTGTGTTCATACAAATCCAAGGGTGACTGATGCAGCGGCGCCGCGGCGGCGGCGATGCCGCTGCAGCTTCGGCATGATGTGTAAACGGCCTCAAGGATTAGGTACTCGTACCTAACATTCATACATAATTATTATGATTTCTATTTATTATAAACACAATCAATAAAAATTAAACTCTTGCTTGTGATAATTTTCATCGCAATTTTCGGATGAATCTGTGATTTCTTTATGCATATTATCAATAAGTCGCGGTCTGTTAATAAATTTAGGTTTTTTTTATTGTTACAATGGCATAGAAAACGTGTAGGTACTTACGCATTAGAAGTAACTTCCGTGTTGATATTTTCGACTTTCTTTCTCCTGTGAAAGATAATTACATTGTAGACGTTTTTTTAGTTATTTATAAAAATAGATTTAAAAATTCAAAATACATTTAAATAAAATTAAATCGATTTCGTATCACTGGGAATCGAACCCGGGGACCCTTGAACACGAACCTGCGCGTCGTCTACATAAGCCAATGTAACGATTGCGTATCTCGTTGAAAAAACTGAGCTTATGCGTAATAAGTGCATTTTCTTAAACTACCAAAATTCATAGCGAAAAAAAATATTCAGTAATAATAAAATGCTCTTACTTTTTAATTTCGTTCATATGTTCGGCGTTTGTTTTATATTCATGAACGTTTTGTAGTCCTCCTAAGGGAATGTTTCACTTTATTTCCCATATTTACAAATGATATAATTGATAGCAAATTATTACGCTATTTTAACTTAAAAGTATTTTATATTTACATGAAATAAAAATATTTACAGAAAGAAGATATGCAAATAGTAATAATAAACAATGAATGTATGTAGGTAGGTACAAATAAATAAAGCGGCGAAAAGAGCGACGCGTCCGTATAGTATCAGGCCTCGGCCGGCATTATTGCTACACGCACGGGGGTTTACCGTTTACGTACACATGCGCACTTATTATGTTCGGAACTATGAATATTATGCTATTTACAATAAAACTATTGTTTGAACTAAAAAAATAAAACACTATTATTTTAGTATGTTGCTTGTAGAATGATCTGACAAAAAATCAGAATGATTGTATGTATATTAGTATGGTTTCTATTGTAAAAAGAGTTTTTAGAGGTATCTTCATGATTTTTTTCTATCGTACCAAATTAGTTGTATTATGTTTTCAAAACACTATCTATCTAAAAATTCAAAATACATTTAAATAAAATTTAAAAAGAAAGTACGATTTCGTAACGTTGGGAATCGAACCCGGGGACTCTCGAATACAAATCTACACGTCGTCCACATACGTCACTGTGACAGTTGTACGTGAAGTCGAAAATACCGACTGCACTTTCTTAGATGTTTCCAAAATTCATAGTTTTATTGCAAAAATAAAAATATTCAGTTAAAAATAAAATGCTCATACTTTTTACTTTCGTTCATATTATGTTCGGCTTTTGTTTTATATGAACGTTTTGTAGTCCTCCTAACGGAATGTTTCACTATATTTCCCATTTATTTACAAATTATCTTTGTTAGGTTACGCGGACCACTGCCGGTAGACACAAGTGAAACGCCCGGGAGTTGGGACTCGCCGTACAATAGATGGCGCGCGCCTTGCACCCATACATAACAAACTTAAAAGTATTTTATATTTACACGAAATAAAAATATTTACGGAAAGAAGATAATGCAAATAATAATAAACAATGAATTTACAAATAAAACTTAACAAAAACATAACAATTTTGACGGAAATAGTGCGGCGAAAAGAGCGACACATCCGTATAGCATCAGGCCTTGGCCGGCACTGTCGCTACACGGGCGTTCACGCACACATGCGCACTTTTTATGTTCGGAACTATGAATATTCGATTTACAAAAAAACTATTATTTTAAATAAAAAAATAAAACACTATCATTTTACTATGTTACTTGTAGAATAATCTGACAAAAAATCAGAATGATTGTATGTATATTAGTATGGTTTTTATTGTAAAAAGAAAGTTTTTTAGAGGTATGTTCATGATTTTTTTCTATCGTACCAAATTAGTTGTATTGTGTTTTCAAAACACTATCTATCTAGCATATATCCTGAAGAATATCATATATTTTTCTGATTTTGTTTACTGTAGGCGATCATATACTTTTATTGTTTCGAAAACTACCGTTTTTTTGCGTTTAGCTCATGTAAGCGCCTTAACTAAACGGCACCGTTCAACTAGCGGCCTGAACGATATTTCAGCCATTCAATCAAACAGCTAGGCAAATGACTTGGATTGCTAACGTTTAACTACTTGCCTAGCCAAGATATTTAAATTGGCGATTGATTGATTGTTAGTTGATATAAAGCAGCAGTTGTTTATTGTAGTTTTGGAAAACATAAAAATTATAAAATGCATGTTTATTACACTGGTTAACAAAATTTTAACTTTTTTTTGTCACATGAAAACTTACATCAAATTTTGAATGTACTAGGGCCACCAAACAATAATATGTGATTGGAAAAAAATTGACACGTCAGGTTAAAATAATCATGATCCTTTGGTTCGGTCCAAATCATTGGTATAGCAAATGGCATATGTCTGGGTTCTTGTTTAGCCCAACCTAATAGCAGTCTCACATACGTTACACAACATTTATGTGGAACCCAGGATTTATCTTGATTCCTCACAGGAAATCTAAAATAGTCTAAATAGCACTGTTCAATTATTGATGCGAAATTTCGACGCTGAGATGTAAAAGTTAATTCTCCACACACATAACAAAAACTGTCGGGGTTGTTAGAACACTTTCGTGGCATGTTTACGATGTAACAAACGTATATAAGATGTAAGTTGAATGCAATAGTTATACAGTCGTCTAAATAAAAAAAAAGACACTTATATGAGGTCAGAAATGAATATGTAGCTGTCACAAAAAAACTGGACGTGATTGAAAAAAAAATATTATATATTGTTAATGAGGGTACACTAACATGAACAAAAATCATCACAAAGTTCGTGTGACAAAAACAGTGTTTACCAGTGTTATTTATCATAAAAACAGAGCAGTAAAAATAAAAATAATAATAATATTCCACAACTATCACACAACGCCATCTAGTCCCAAGCTAAGCAGAGCTTGTGTTATGGGTACTAGACAACTGATAAACATACTTATATATTTCTAAATACATACATATTATAGATAAATTACACCCAGACACAGAACAAATGATCGTGCTCATCACACAAACATTTGTCCTGGGTGGGAATCGAACCCACGACCTCCGGCATAGCAGTCAGGGTCACTAACCACTAGACCATCAGGCCTGTCTCAACTCAAAATAATGAGTCATCGTCAAAGCCGTCGACACAATCAGTTTGCACCGCCGCGCGTCGCCGTCATCTAAAACTGTCGCCAGAGCTGAATCCCCTGTGGGATGCTAAATGCCCTCCTGACCACTAATCCTGAATGTGATCTGTTTGCCGATTAATGAAGTAAAATTATGCGTGTCTGATGTATTGTGAGAAGAAGTATGCTAGGGTGTGTCCTCTATTATATGTTAGAAAGAAAGTAAGAAAAAGTATTTATTGCGACTCGTACAGGAAGATCACAAACTAAACTAAACACAGTAAAAAATAAAAACCAAGTTATAAAAAAAAAAAAGTAACAAAAAGAAAAATGAGACAGAAACTCCTATACGAGGCCAAAAGGCTCCTATCTCATGATGCTGCGACATTTAAAAAATAAATGTCGCAGCGCTGGTATTCTGATAGGGCCCGCCGCAGTGATGTCACGGGCAGTTACAGAAATAAATAAATAAATATTAAAATAGATTTAACATGTAAAATATTAGCAAATAAAATAATGTGTGTACGTAACCTCATTACATCATTGGATCAGTGCGATGCGATGCGCGGTCGAGTACGGTCGCGTTTGCACTGCACAGTACCAATATTATATTCGCGATTTGCGCGGCTATAGTCGCTGCCCGTTTTCGCTATGATTTCCCAAACTCTCATAGCCAACGAAGTGTTGGCATTCATCAAACATGCCATCGACTACATGGACGAGATCAGCATCTTGCAGATCTGCAAGTCATCTTACAAGGAGGAGGAGATTAGCAGTGCCAAGTTGCTGCTGTTCACAACGCTCGGCAAAGTCAGCCAGATGCCGTCTCGTCGAAGGGACGGTACAGAGAAGAGTCTCCAGGACATCGTAACGTTGATGAAGGAGAACGACCCGGATGACGTGCCTGATTTCGTGGCGAAGGATCTGCACAAGCTGCCTCCCGTCACGTTTGACCACGTAGACGTCACCAGGCTGCTGAAGGACATTACATTCCTGAAGCAAAGCCAGGCCGAGATGCAGCTAAAGCTGGAGGTGTCTAACAACACCATCAGTGATCTACGGGCCGAAGTAGCAAATGTGAACACGCGTCGCGGGGCACAAAACGCCTCCATCTGCAGTTTTGAGTCGGCGGGCTCGATTGCGTCACCAGCTGCCGAAAATGCATGTGTTGCAACGCGTGCCGTGGCCGTCCTTGCCTCGACATAGGTGGAGACAACGACGTGTGTAGGTTCGTCGACCCCCAATCGAGCCTACGCAGCAATAGTAGCCGCTAACAAGCCTGCTGAGTCGCAAAACTCGCAGGTAAAACTAGCGGAAAAACTAAAAGGGGGTAAACGGAGCCGGTCGAAACCCAACAAGGTTTTAAAAAGGCAGGATCCAGAGAAGGACACGTGTGACAAGGATGGTTTCATCAAAGTGGAGAAGAAGAAACCTCCTTGTCGGAACCAGTGCGGCACCGCGCTGGCAGGACCCAACATGCTGCTGCGTCCAGCAATCCCGACGACGCAGCTGTACGTGTCCAGACTGCACCACTCCACGAAGGTTGAGGAGATCGTGGAGTACTTGCGTGTGAAGACCAACTGGACTTTGAGGGTCGAGAAGTTGGAGTCGCGTCATAACACGAACTTCAAGTCGTTCGTGGTGCGTGTTCCGACACACCATCTCGAGAAGTTCCTTAAGGAAGAGTTCTGGCCGAAGGGTGTTGTGTATCGCCGGTTTCGTGGCCGGCTACATGACACCAGTCAGCGAAACACGACGCCGTCACTTCGTGTTTAGTTAGTTTCTTAGTGTAATTATAATGATGTATTTATTTATAGTATTTTTAAGTTATATTAATATTGTATTTTATGTGTTTTCTATGGGCCTTGATGCCTGAAATAAATGGATAAATAAATAAATAAATAAAATTACTTGTCTATGCCTTGAGTGTCACGGGCACGTAGATAGAATGAACTTCTCTATCTACGCACGGGCACTTTGGTGTGCCGTGTGTCTGTGGCATGGCATTGCTGTGACTGTGTGACAAGTAAAAGGTCGCAGGCGCCGATCTTCCGACGTTTATAAAAATACATTCATTACGGCTGTCTAGTGGAACAGCATGACAGTGAATATACAATGAAAGTGGAGTGTGATAGTCAATTAACGGCATGGATGAAATGGTGAAATAAAAATAAACTAATGTTTAGTGTAATCAAGCTACAAACAAAACATTGTGTAAGCCAGCAATATCAATTCGTCTGATGCTGCCAGTAAAAGAGTGAGACAAACAATAGAATTAATCAATTATCGAACTTGTACCAATTGAACACTAAACAAAAACACGATGTGAAACAACTCCTGTGCCTATTCAGTGAACAATCGCTGCCAAGCGTTGGGACCACCATTGCTAGTTGCGTGCACATCAAGGGTAGGTTCAGTCTTTCGCTTCTACCGAGAATACATGCCCCATACACAGTGTCAGCGTAATTCAGCTTGGATAGAACAAGTGAGTCGCACAGCATGACACGCATATCCACATTTATGTGTAGGGACGGATGCGATACAAGACCTTGAGTCGGTAGAAGCAGTTGCGCACGGCCTCCAATATGTGTGCTTCAAAATGCAGCTGTCCGTCAAATACTACACCCAGATTACAAGCTTCCAAAACCCTGTCCACGCCACATCCATCAATCCTCAGGTCCAGGTTGCAAGCAAGCATTTTGTTTAGGAAATCCCTAGATCCCATCACAATATACTTGGACTTACTGGGATTCAGGACCAGGGAGTTTCCTGTGGACCAAGCTGAAATCCTTTCCAAATCTTCATTAATTTTTTGTACAGTTTCAGCTACATCCTGTGACCGGAAGGAGAGGTACAACTGTAGATCGTCAGCATAAAGGTGAAACTTGGTGTTGATCAGACAGTTAGTGATGTCAGCACTGTACAGGATGAAGAGAAGCGGGCCTAGGATCGATCCCTGAGGCACGCCCCTGTGTACGTGCATTGGATCAGAGGACATGGTATCTCCCCTGTCACTAGTCACCTGGACAAACTGCGATCGATTGCTGAGGTAACTCTCAAACCATTTAACAGTCTCGACTTCACACCCATAGTAAGACAGCTTGGAGAGTAGAAGTGACGTGTTAATTGAGTCGAAAGCACGCGAAAAGTCCAGTAGGACGAGCAGGGTTCCCATACCCTGGCCTGGCTTCAAGAATGTTACCCACAACATCCAGGAAGGAGCTGTTGCTGTGTTATGGGCCCTGCGAAAACCAGATTGAGCTAGTGGCAAGATACTGTGGTGCTCAAGATATGCCCTAAGTTGGTCAGAGACAATCCTTTCTAAAATCTTGGACAGACATGGAAGTAGGCTTATTGGACGGAGGTCTTTAACGCTAGTGGGGTTAGGTACTTTTGGGATTGGTCTAACTATTGCCATTTTCCACAGATCAGGTAAAGAAGAATCGGCTATGGATCTGTTGATGATAGCTGTGATCACTGCAAGTGTTCTAGGAAGTGTCAACATCAGCATCTCCAGAGAAATTTGGTCCGAGCCCTGCGCATTGGACTTAAGACTATGCAAGATCCTCAGCACTGTATCCTGCTGGACCGGCTCAAGCTGGAAATAACTGTTACCATGTCTATGATGCTCAAAATGATGTTAGTAGTTGAAATATTTTTGGATACCTCCCACACCTGTTTAAATCTTTATGTTAATTAACTAGCTTCTGCCCGCGACTTCGTCCGCGTAAAATTTTACCTTCCCCCATTCACCCTCTTAGGGGTGGAATTTCGAAAAACCCTTTCTCAGTGGATACCTACTCTTCACAAAGAACACACCCGCCAAATTTCATATCTCTAAGACCAGCGGTTTAGGCTATGCGTTGATATATCAATCAGTCAGTCAGGACTTTGAATTTTATATTTTATTATCATAAACAACTGGCTTCTACCCGCGACTCGTCCGCGTCAAGTTTCTTTTTCTAGTCGCCCTAACCACCCCGTCGCATCGCATCGCATGCCCGCGCTATCACTTCGTTTTCACTTTCGTTTTGACCTTTTTCTTTTTGCTCGGCTCCTAAGGGTGCTAGCGTGATGCCATGTCCTATAACCTATAGCCTCAAGAATTGGGCTATCAAAAGCAAAAAGAATTTATCAAATCCGACCAGAAGTTCCAGAGATTAGCGCGTTCAAACATACAAACACAAAAAGAAACAAACTCTTCAGCTCTATTATTAGTATAGATCAATCAACAATCAATCAGCTTAGCCTATCGTAGTCCACTGCTGGACAAAGAAGGACTGGATGCGGAAGGCGGAGGACAGGGTGCTGTGGCGCACCACAGCACCCTGTCCTCCGCCTTCCGCATCCAGTCTACCCCAACCACCTTCTTTAGGCCGTCCGCCCATCTAGCTGGGGGCCGTCCCACACTACGCTTGCCGATACGTGGTCTCCACTCCAGGACTCGTCTGCTCCACCGGCCACCGGTCCTTCGACAGACATGGCCAGGCCACTGCCAATTCAGTTTGCTTACTCTGCAAGCTATGTCGGTAACTCCGATTCCTTTCCGGATAATTTGTGTGTTCCTCTGTGGCCGGACCACAGTTTAGTACTCAGATGCTATAGTTCGAAATAATACCTACCTAAAGTCTACTTTCATCGGGATATATGAATATTTTTAGTACCTCAAGAGATATCTTTTTAATTAACAATTTATGTGGTCCGGCCGCCAAGCAGTGCTCTCTGGCCGCGCCACGCGGCGCGCGCGTTATAATGAACTATTAATAAATCAATATCCCGAAAAAAACTACCTAAAGAGTACCTTGCATACGACAAATATGGTCCAATAAACCCCTTTAGTTAAGGAGTTATTGGTCATAGGGTGTGGTCCGGCTGGAAGGTATACTCTGCAGCAAGTCAATTTTGCAATATTTAATACATCTATGGGCAAATAGGTAAAACGTCTGCACAATGAAAGTTATGCTAGGGGCATTTTGCGTTTTAGTAATTTTATATTATCTCCGAAACTGTATGACCAATTGATATACTGTAAATGGCAAATCTTATCTGTATGATGTTCTTGTGATACTGAAATAATTTATTGTCATAAGAATTAATATTTTGTTGCTCAAATAATCAACCAAACGTAAGTATGCCGAAAAAAAAATTTTTTTTTTGCAATAAAAGAAGTATAAAAGATAAAATATAAAAGATAGAGATATGGTATCACGGACTTTTTTGTAGAAATAATGAAGACGAACCAGGTAGCCATACATTGTTTTTAATTTTAAGCAACTGTTTAGGCAGCGCACGCAAATAATTCTGTTTTATGTGGTATTTTTTTCCGACTTGCTAGACAAAAGTTGTGATAGCTCGGTTAATATACATGCTATAGAAACAATTTATAGCCTATAGCACTCAGGCACTCATAATGTAGCTTTCTGCCAGTTAAAAAAATGTTAGAATTGGATTATGAGTTCCAGAGATTACCCTCTACATACAAACTTACAAACTTACAAATTTTACCTCTTTATAATATTAGTATAGATTTATTTGGTGTTACCGTTTTAATTAACAATAAACATATAAATGCGTACTTAAGTAAATAAATGTTTAGCATTAAAATGGCTTATTGAACATGTACGTGTGGGCAGTGTTAACAAATCAAAATCATGCAGTCGGTGAGAAATCTAACTTGGAAGTGGCGTGTTTGGTCACAGTTCTAACCTAAATTCAAATTCAAAATCATTTATTTGCTGATATGGGTAATTACCAGAGGTCGGAGTAGGTAGATTGATTTAAGGTTGTTGTCAAACGTAGAGCATAATATGGATATGCCTCCAAAATACCGGAACTTCATATTTATTGTGATATTTGTTCCGGAATTTTGAAATTAGCACGAATTTGTGTTTAAGGTGAAAAACGTATTAATAATATCAATCTACGCTGCCAGTGTTAGCTAATGGTGAAAGAAATCAGTATTTTATTTTATACAAAAATACCTTGGAATAGTTACACCGTATTTTGTCCCATACTGTTGAATTAGAAATGACGCTTGACAGTATGAGACAAAACTTAGACAGGGCCTTTTGTTTCTTTATCTCATGTTTATCTATGTTAACAACGCATTGACCGCACGCAATGACCAATCAGAAGCAAGTATCCTGTATGACTCATTGGGTGTTTGTTAGAACAATGCGCGCGCGCTGTGTTCCAGGTATCTCACTCGCTTTTATTTTATTTTATTCCATAATTCCAATCCCGGAACTTTTTCCGGTACTTCCCGCACATTGTGGATAAAATGGCATGTCCATATTATAATATCTTGACGCAAGTAAGTATATAAAATCAATCTACCTACTCCGACCTCTGGTAATTACATAAAGTTGTTAAAAAAATAGAGCAAAGTTCAACCATATTACGCCTTGAGGCATGCAAATCTCAAGCTATTACTGTATCACAACATTGTTATACAAACATTGTTATACAATTACTTGCAACATTAATTTAATAATTAAGTAAAACCTAACTGCTAACCTAACCTGACCCATTTGGTCAGGGTGGTCTGCCTTGGTTACTGCGAACACTACGGCTCGCGTGTGGTTGATCACAGTTCCAACCTAACTTATAACCTGCCTAACTATTTAGCTAACTGCCAATTCCAAGATTTTTACTGGTCATTCATTTATTACTCTACTTGAATAGTTTTTGTACTAACATTGTAGGATTAAATAACACTGGTAAACACTGTTTTTGTCACACGAACTTTGTGATGATTTTTGTTCATGTTAGTGTACCCTCATTAACAATATATAATAATTTTTTTTCAATCACGTCCAGTTTTTTTGTGACAGCTACATATTCATTTCTGACCTCATATAAGTGTCTTTTTTTTATTTAGACGACTGTATAACTATTGCATTCAACTTACATCTTATATACGTTTGTTACATCGTAAACATGCCACGAAAGTGTTCTAACAACCCCGACAGTTTTTGTTATGTGTGTGGAGAATTAACTTTTACATCTCAGCGTCGAAATTTCGCATCAATAATTGAACAGTGCTATTTAGACTATTTTAGATTTCCTGTGAGGAATCAAGATAAATCCTGGGTTCCACATAAATGTTGTGTAACGTATGTGAGACTGCTATTAGGTTGGGCTAAACAAGAACCCAGACATATGCCATTTGCTATACCAATGATTTGGACCGAACCAAAGGATCATGATTATTTTAACCTGACGTGTCAATTTTTTTCCAATCACATATTATTGTTTGGTGGCCCTAGTACATTCAAAATTTGATGTAAGTTTTCATGTGACAAAAAAAAGTTAAAATTTTGTTAACCAGTGTAATCGACCAATTTTGTTAAAATGATTACCCATTTATATTTAGTTCAATTTTTTTTCCTCGCATTTTCAACCTATTATATAAATGGTCTAATATGGAGCCTGGCAGACCTACTGTCGCGCCATTTTGTTTTTTTTTTTCAAAATGGCGGCCTTTTATGAAACCTAGACATCAATGCAAACAAAAAACATCATGTTTTGGCAAGGACACTACCAGCCGCACTAGCAGCAGTGTCGTTTCCAATTTACGACACTACCAAGAATATTTTGGATTAAATTGTATAGTCAACAGAGCAAGTTCAGAAATATAATTATTTATTTTTTACTAAGTAAATCATGAAATAAAAGTCAGAAACAAACTTCAGAAATGTAACTGTTACTAAATAAAAGCAAACTTATTTGGAAAAAAACCTCAATCATGTGGAAATACAAAAATTAACGCAAATCATATACATACTACCGTCTCCTTAACTGTAGTACTTACAAGTAAAACTCAATATTGAACCTCAGATTATAAAAAATCGCGTGAAAAAATTGCAAGTGACCAACTGTATGTTTACTGTATCTCCTCATCTTAATTTATCAAGTGCATGGCCTAAGGTTATCTCATTGCTTATGAGTTACATTTGCACATTTAAGATAAAATCATCGTTAGAGTTAACTCGTTTAATTCTTTTAGTGTTATTAGTACTATTTTTAAGTTTTATTTTTGTGTTTTTCTAAAACTTTTGTAGAACATTAAGTACCTAAGCGTGACAGTGTTACAGTATTTTTGTTTGGACTTATTCAATTTTGAATACCAGCCTTCGGAGATGTTGTTTGTGCGATGGTGTTCTCCAAATACCTACACATAACATGGTACTAAAATATGGCTTCATCAAAAACTCTCTATATAATTTATGAATTTTGACATTTGCATGTTTTTAAAACATCATCCTTCTATAATAAGTGTCTGTGGAATCAATGGCAGTGTAGCCGTAAGTGCGATAATTCTTTATTCGGCCTTACTTTTTGTGTGGCCCAAGAACTTTGTCCTTTTCCAGACACTTTTCGACCAGTGATAAAAACAGTCTTTTACTAGAATGGCTAGGTAAACTTCCGTCAAAGCGTTTATTGGTGCTATTTCATAATCGCAATGAACTTTTGTGGACGTGAAGTCCGGTAGCTATGACTTATCTAATTGAGCTAAATTAAATATAATAACTAGAGGTCCTTTTATCAGTCATTAAAGCAAAAATAATGGTCTCACATTGTTTGAATTGATAGAGCTACCAAGATCGCCGTGAATTATGTAAAGCTGAACAAAAGGACGCGGACATCTGCTATAAGTTCATCAATGAAGATCTCTTTTATATTTTCATTTTTTTTTCGTGCATTCGCATCTATCCAGAAAACACTACCTACTTATAATTCGATTACCGTTATCATAGTAGTCAGCTAATATTGACTCATGAAATTTTAATGTCACTACAACGCTTTCTACATCTGTGAATGTATTTCCAGGGACATAATTTGCTTTGTGCCGAGCACTAAGTATAAAGGACACGTGAAAGACTAGGAAACGGAGGTAGTTTGATTGTAAAAGGATGAACACCACTATTTTGAACTTGTGATAACTTATCATCGTATATCGACGGTGAAGTGTCAATATCTAATAACTAACATTTTAGCGATTTTCACTTTATTGCATATTAAAGTAGGTAAAATATGAAATAGCTCATATTTGCAAAGACATAAGGTCTTGAATCGACGACGACGTTTCCTACTATTTGTTTAATATAAGTAACTTTTTTATTAAAATATTTGAAAATATAGAAATGAAACGTTTTTTTCGCCTCCTGTAAAATCATGATTTTGTATTTAATAGACTGATATTGATACTACACCGTCGATATTTGAGTAACTGGTAGGTATTTCCGTATTTCGTGCTCTCTTTAAAACTAAGTTTTTCGAATAGGTACGTTTCTTTCTAGGTAGGTTTCTTTTTTGAATAGGTACTGTTGCCCTGAATATATGAAAAATTTGAAATTCATCTTTATTTAGTAAGAATAGATAGGTAACGTGGCGTAGCTAACATACAAGCGGCTAACCGCGTCTTCAACTTCTGTAAAATGTAAACGTAATATATTGATAACTAGCTGCCCGGCGCGACTTCGTTCGCGTGGTGTCCTACTCCTACCCCTACCCTACTCCTGCCCTACCCCTTCGCTACTCCTACCCTACTCCTACTGTACCCCTCTCCTACCATACTCCTACCCTACCCCTTCCCTAATCCTACCCTACGCCTACCGTACCCCTCTCCTACCTTACTCCTACCATACCCCTTCCGTACTCCTACCCTACTCCTACCGTACCCCTACCCTACCGTACCCCTACCCTACCCCTACTCCTACCTTAATCAGTTAGGGTCAGGCGGGGTAAACATAAGACATCCAAAATTTCGGATAAAAATAAGACATGATTATAATTCCGTAGAAAAAGACCTAAAAAGGACCTTATTTTATTAAAAAGTATGCTTTATGTGTATTCTGTTAGGACATAATTTTTTAAACTTGTGACTCATTGGGTTGAACACTTTATAAGACATTTTGTTAAGTACAAAAAAAATTGACGCGAAAACTTTACATCGGGCACTACGATCTTTCCGTTTGAATCCTCTCATTCAAGCGTGTGCGACCCCCAACCCTGCCCCCGGCATCCCTTTACGAGCCGTACTTGCGGGGGAGGGCAGCACTTTTAGTATACGTGCAGTCGTTTTGCAGGGAATCAGCTTTGTTTGCAGGGTAAAAAATGAGACGCGCATTTGGGAAAATATAAGACAGTGTGTAGTGTAATATTAAGACAGTTGATATTAATTGTGCATCAAGATGCCTCTCAAATATGTGCCAAAAGACAAAAGTTATAGCGACTCAAAGCTGCAAGAAGTGATAGATAAACTTAGAAAGGGTGATTTATTATACAGAGAAGATGAAATGAAGTATAAAATTGATAAGTAGTTGTTATGGAGGAAAATTTACAAATTAAACACAAATAAGCAAGGAAGGAAGACAGTTTTAAGCATAGAAGCAGAAGCAGATCTTGGCTTCAACATTGACTACGAAAAACATCATATTGACTACTAAATCTTGTCAAGAGTATGAGTAGATACATGAGTAAATGTCTCAAATTTACACCTTTTCAGATGTTAAAAAAAAAATTATGCATAATTCTGTATCAGGTTTTGTATTTTTTCGTCTTTTATACTATCATCGGTAGGCAGATAAGTTTAATTGTAACATTAAATTGGTGATTGCTGTTGTGATTGCCAAATAATTTAAACCAAAAAACAAATTAAGTATATGTAAGCAGAGTATAGTGTGTTGGTTTTTTTTTTATTTTTAAAAAGTTCGATTAATTTTTTTTTAAATTTAATACTTAACAGTTTTCGTATTATATTTAACCCAGTTGTCTTCTTATTGCCCCTGTATCTGAAAAACACGCAAGGTATAGAAGTTTAAAGCTGTTTCATTTTTTTACTTCTGTGTCTTATATTTCCCCCATTATTGAGGAAAAAAATGAAACACATACTTTGTACACAAAACTATATATCTAGGCCAATTATCTTCAATTTAATGTTATCATGTGAAAGATAACAATGGATAGTATAATATAATCTGTTATAAGACTCACTAAATAATCTTTAACAGCGTCAAAAATGAAAAGATTTGTTTTTCGTCTCATATTTACCCCGCCTGACCCTACTCTCCTACCCTACTCCAACTGTACCCCTACCCTACTCCTACCTTACCCCTACCCTACACGATCAATAGTTTTAAAATAAAAATAGTTTACGCCCTATACTCAGACCTACTGAATATACACACAAAATTTCATAAGAATCGGTCAAGCCGTTTCGGAGGAGTTTTGTTACCAACACTGACACGAGAATTTTATCGCTGTGCTGCGTGGAGCCACGTCGGCACAGTATAGGCGTGTATTTTTTGTTTATTTTGACATTTTTAATTTCGTAATATCTTTTGAATGGAATGTCCGATTTCAATACTTAATTCAAAAAGTAATCAACAGGTATTGATGGATTATTCCACTTTGCCCCACCGGCCGCCCCACAGTCTTGGATAAGAAACAACTTATTTGGATAAGAATTAATACAAAGGTATGGATAACATGGTCTGATTTTGATCAGCATTTCTATCAACTTTTAAAATGTAATAAAGTAGTTATAGTGACATAACTACAATAGTTGGACATATGGTCTCGCGAAGTTTTTTGTAGATATTGATATGTTCTATAACATTGTAGAACATTTTTTTGTTCTATCATCAATACTTTCCGCAGCGCATGCGATGAAAGACATTTTATGGCAAATTTTTTTACACCTTGGTTTGGTTTTAGCAGAAATTTCTAAGGATCTCTAATTTTTTCTAGTACTAAATATAGCCTATGTTACTCAGTGATAATGTAGCTATCTAACGGCAAAAGAATTTTTCAAATCGGCCCAGTAGTTTTTAAGTTTATTCGTTACATACAAACATACAAAAATACAAATCTTTCCTCTTTATAATATTATTATATATTATATTATATATAATATATATATTATATTATATATTATAAGTAAATAAGTAATAAGTATAGATATAGATGAAAAAACAGATAATTAATTTATGTCATGGTTTCGTTTTTAATTCTTTTTTTAAATATTGTGGTACTTATAGTCATTTTATTTTAGGAAAACTACCTATTGGAAGGGGCGACTAGAATCAATTCTATTTTATTTAATGTCATTTTTGACGTTTAAAAGTGCCTTTTATGTGCCTATTTGAAATAAATGCTTCGACTTTGACTTTGAATTTGAGAATGTAATATTTTGAGAACAAGGTCGGCTTGCATGGTAGCTTCACCCCTGATAATAAAACATTGTTGTACATACCTTAACCGTATTTGTTCCTAAACATTTTGCATTTTTATAATTCGAGCACCTCCAAATAGATGCACCATTTTTATATATTTCTTCGGTACATGATATTTGTGTTTGCCCAAAAGCAACGCAGTTCCACCATTCATCGTCAAAAATTGTAAGTCTGATCCGATATTATCAGCTTCCGACATAAGTGGACTTTGTACTTTTCCATTGCAGTTACATGAATCACAAGTGAGTCATAAGGAAAATTTATGAATTACATGGTAGTTAACTAACATTGTTGATGGTCTCACAATAATAATTTATCGGTTCCCTATCCATTTGCATAACATTTTAAGACCTAATATAACTTGGCATACTTTTGTTTCTCCTAATTATATTTTCGCATAACATTATTTACGCATAACACCAAATTAATAATCAATAAACTGATTATTAATTCTATAAGTTTGCCCACCGCATCCATTACCGGGACTTCACCGACAAACGTGATTAATCGAACCAAACGTGACGTCCCGGTGACGGCGATCGTTTATCTACCTCGACCGAACTTGGCGGTTCAGTATGATAAGAATGATAAACAAAACTGAGGCCCGGGACTCCACTGAAGCGGAGATGTGTAGGAATCGTGCAATCACAGACGAGACGAGTGACGCGATGAGGTTTTCAACCATTGTGATTGGTCGATTCTGCGCGTCTCCGGCACCGGGTGTGACGGCAGTGTGTGGACAAGATCAAAAGAGTTTTGTATTACCGGCACATAGGCCCTTCATCACAATCTCGGCCCGAGTTCTAGCGGTAGCGAAGAACTACTAGAAACTTCGGCCACCAAGTTGACGGCACTCGGCTATGGACGTGCGCAGGATATGCAGTCATAGTAAAGGCTCCCCCCGCAGGCGCGTTATTATCGGTCGATAATATCGAATGCGTTATGACGTGTTCAGTACCTACATTTTGCATTAGGACATCCACGAAGTTACCACATTCTTGCGATAAAAATGACGCAATAGAAGTAGGACACTTGCGTTCGTCCGTCCTGCGATATTCCGATATGAGTTCTTAGAACATTATTTTAGTATTAGCACAGAATACTTAATAGTACTACGGTATTAGGATGCATACGATCTTATACACACCTGCGTTAATAACGTAACGTGTAGTGCGGGCGGGGGCCTGTAGTGTAGGTTACACGCTCGAGTTAGAAATATCGGACGATAAAAACGCGCCTGTGAGGGAGAGCCTAAGGCCGCGTTTCCACCAGAGATGTGCGAGGATGCGTAGCAAGGGATGTGTGTGAAACAAACCAATAACATCGCTTCATTTTCATAGTTTGAACTAAGTTAGCGTTGTTATTAGGGCCTTATTGGCGCAGCTGTGAGGCACACTTTCCTGCTAATTATTTACATCGGACTTTACGCTTTTAATTTCATCTTTTCAACCGACTTCAAAATTTCTAAATTTTGATGATTCTTCTAGTTGTTGTCTTCTATTCTTCAATGCACTAGTGTTAATTGAATTTGTGTGGGGTAGGTACAACTAAAAAGTGAAAATTAAAACTTGTTTTAAAAAAAAAAACAGAATTAAAAAAAAAAAACACTACAAAGTGATAAATAACATTAATTTCGGAAGTCAAAACTAAAATGCGGAACCAACGACACCAACTTCCGAAATTAAAGTTATTTATCAACTTGTAGTTTTTTTTTTGAAGTCGGTTGTTTTTTGTTTTTTTTTATCTGATGTATCTGGTGTATTGTGTCTTTTAGTCTGTGCTAAATAAATGTATTTTTTTTTTCTTTTCTTTTCTTTGTTTCTTATTGGTTAGTTTTACACACATTCCTCGCTACGCATCCTCGCTCATCTCTGGTAGAAACGCAGCCTTTTTTTTATCGTGGAGAAATGCTCATGCATTCTGCACTACCACGGGGAGATAGTGCAGTTATGTGGGACTGTAACCCACTAAAACTCCACGGTGTCCTCCTCTGCTGCTTTAGACTAATGGCGCAAAATTACACTTGGTCGTTAGCTCGTATTCGATTGCCTATGGAGTTCGGAAAAACGACTAAATGCAAATGAACGGAGTCGAGTACGCCCGTATTCGAACAGCTTTCGTTTTGGTTACCCGACGCCGTTTCCCTTTCAGTTGTCAAGCAGTACTTCGCCACTCGCTCGTGGTCCAGTAACCGAACGTGAACAAATTTTTTAACAATATAATGAATGCATCGGGTGCCCGAATTCGAGTAACGTCTTTCGTGCACCCGAATACGGGGTGACGACCAAGTGTAATTGCGCCATAACGCACTAAACACTCATGTACGCGACGTTACGTCATCGCTCACAAATAATATAACGGCGAAGACGATGCAAATGGCGGCGCGCGGCGTCAAAAATAATGCGTACCTACACAAGTAGAAACTAAAAAGCAGACAACTAAGTATTTCAATATGTAACAGTACCTACACGGTCTTTAGTGAAACAAAGTCAACGTGTTCGTAATCTAGGTAATTATTAATAAACGGTAGGTATATAAAAAAAATACTCACATTTTTGTCGTTCACAAGTTCATAATAATAATATATCATAAAATTACTGTACCTATTGGTGAATCAATATGAACTGATAGCGACAGACGACCTTGTTGACTGACTTATCAGTAGACTCAAGTGGATGTATCATGCATATTTATGGTCGGACTTTTAATTAGCTGCATTAAAATGACGGCTTATGACGTGTGTTACCACTTTTCTGACAAAAGAATCGATTCATTCAATTAACATTCAGTTCAAAATCGTTCCATGTTAAATTGATTTTATAAATGAGGATAATGTTATTAGAGGATGATATTTGTAATGAAATTCAGGAGTTGACAACAAAAATATTGAGCAAAACCTAATTATAGTTTTGTCATCACATTAGTGATCAGATTGAACTTGGAAAAAGTATTAAGTAATTCTAATCACAAATAATTCTTTTAAATATTCTTATTTTTGAGGTTTTTGGGCAAATAAGCCTGAGTCCCTGATATAGATAGTAATTTTTATTTCTAGTGAAAACTTTAATTTAGGGTAGGGCGGGGCTTAAAGGTCCGCGGGTAAAAAGGTCCACCATAAGTATCTAAAAAACTAGCGGTATATTGTGCGTTCTAACTATGTACGCGGAATGAAGGGACCGCGGGAGGCGTAACGGGGCATCGCCGGCAGTCGAGCAGCGTCGCTAGCCGGAGATATACGACTACGTCTAAAAATTTTAACGTAAGTAAATTTTTTCATCATTTTACTTTTTAGTTTCGAGCAGTGGTTTTTCGTTTATCACACCTAAACATAATTTATTAGTATAAGTGATTTATTTGTTTTTCACGATTTATTATTAGTTTTAGGCTCGGTTTAACGGTTATTTCGTTATAACCTCTAAAAATATTTACACGTGGTTGGGGTAAAAAGGTCCAATGTGGACCTTTTAGCCCCTCATTAATATGTGGGTTAATAAAGACTTTCTTGTTTCAGTATGCGCAACTATAAAAGAAAATCGGATCGTGGTACTAAATCTGTTGAGTTGATGCAACGGGCAGCAGATTTAGTTATTAATGAAAATAAATCATTAAGGCACTGTGATTCAGAAAACGATGAGTCTGATTAAGATAATATAGAGAATAGAGATACCAAGACATGTTGATTACGTTAATTTGTTGAAGTTAATAATTAAAGAAGAGTTTAATATTTGTGTTACGGTTAAAGAAGTATATTTTGTTTTTTAAAATATTGTTTGTTAAAAGTTTTTAAAAGATTATGTAAGATTAGTTATAAGATTTTAAATTCAGGCTATGTCAACATTCATAATGAATAGTGCTGTCTTGTTTAATTGTGTTCTTCAATAGAGACTGATTAGTGATAACTATTATAAGCTCAACAAAGTTAGAAATTATTAGTTCGACTGTTACTGTTGTAATACTTACATTTAGAAAAAAATAAATTTTGTTTGTTAAAAAAATATTTTCTTTTAGAATAGAGACTTTTTAAATAATATGTATCTTGGAATTATACTAAAGTTTTTGGTTTGTTTAAAAATTAAAATATTTTTTAACTTTTTGTTTTTGGAATAAAAATAAACAACTGAATTTTATTGAACCAAATATTGTTTTAGTTCCATAAAATCGATTTTAAATAAAAATTAAATACTGGACCTTTTTGCCTCCTGCCTGTTCCTTTTTACCCCTACTATGGGGCAAAAAGGGACAGACGACAAGGTCTAGAAAAGTTGTAGAAACACATATTTCTATTATAATAATTCAACTGAAAATTGAGTCAAACATACTCAGATAACTGTTTGTTTGATTAGTGTTATTTATTTTGATATAGTAGAGTCAGTTTTCACAGTATTATTCGAAATAGTCAAATTGGACCTTTAAGCCCCGCCCTACCCTACTTATTTAAAAAACTGATTTCTTAGATCGATATAAAATGTAAAAATTGAAACAAAATTGTGTTTAATAGACTTCACGCTGATTTGATATTATTATTTTATTAACAACATATTATTATTTTATTATTTTTATCTGATCAATACAAATAATTGATTGTTTACGGTTAAATCATAATTGGCCAATTTCGAATATCTAAATTAAAACGAGGTTTCATTGCGTTTTAATCACTTCACTAGTAGAGATAGTGTGGCAACATTTTTTAACACTAGCGGTTAAGGTGAATGCGCAGTGGTAGCCCGCGAAATTCAAATTTTCTTACGTTTTTTGCAATTTTTAGGTCAGTGTCAGGTTTTATCTTGATCAAAATTTGATTCGCGACTATAACAGGTACGTATTTACAAAATTATAATCATCAGAATCATTAATACATCTTTTTGAGTTAGATTTCTACCGTTAAGAACAAATCTCGTATGGAAAAGTGTTTATGGTAGAAATCTAACTTAAAGAGATATATTAATGATTCTAATGACTATAATTCTGTAAATACATGTCTATTATAGTCGCGAATCAAATTTTTATCAAGATACAACCTGACACTGACCTGCAAATTGCAAAAACAGTAAGAAAACTTGAATTTCGCGGGCTACCACTACGCATTCACCTTAAAGGCCTATTCAAACCTAAGCGGTAGGGTGCGTTTCAACAAATACTTCCTTTGCCGTTATGTTAACAACAATGTATACCACTTCTTATTCTTCACCACTCCTTAATGTTTTATGCATGATTCTAACACGAAAACCTTTAAATCTTAAAAAAATCCGCAGAACCATCTTCCCATATTTACTATCTTGACAGACATGGGCACAAGACACATAATAATATACGCCTAGCGGAGGACAGGGGAGCCAACATTATAACATAGGAAGTATTTGTTGGAACGAACTCTATTCGCTGCCGCTGTGGGTAGAGCCACAGATATTATAATACTACGTAGTAGAGCGGTGCCCGCGCGTCTGCATTGACACAGTGTTGTGCATTTTATTTTTTGCTTTTTTAAGGACCGACGACGTTTCAAAATGTTGTATCAATAAGATGTTGTAGTCGCTGTTTAGACATTTCGTTCGCGATAAAAGATACTAATTTCTCATAACACAACACTACGTCGCTCTAGCGCCGCGCGATCTGCTCGCTGGCTTCGAGGGCCTGCGTTGCCGCGCCGCGCCGCCGCCGCGCCCTCCCCGCAATCGCTGACTTTGTATCCGTGGCCTTCAGGTATTAGTTTTATGTAATATGTATGTACCACTCTAAAGCAGCCTGACGACTGACCGATATCTTTTAATATATTGCATTATTTTTATTTTATTTTTATGACGTAACGGGGTCCGAAAGAAAAAATGCTGAACTGGACGATTTTGATAAGTGCGCTATAAAGCATAAAATTCAATAGTTTTACGGCGTACATAGGAGATTCCTACCATAAATAAACGTTTGTAGGAATTGAATCATTTATGTTGGAATTATGCATGCGAGAACGATGCAGAACGTTAAAAGCGTCCGTAATAAAATGAAAAAAAAACAACAATTCAAACATTACATTATTAAAATAAGCCGTGGCAGCGAATACAAACAAATGAGTGCCATCATTTATGAACGTCAAGATCGCGTGTTCACGCGACCGATCGCTTTGGTTAGGACTCGGCTACCTAAAAATCGAAAGGATAAAGAAAACAATTCAGTGTCTTTATGGTTTTTATTATTTAATTTGTAGATTATAGACAATACTTACTGTAGAAACTCTATTTATGTACAAAATAATAGGAACTTATAGATTTCTTATTTATTACGTAAATGTTACACAATTACTGTTTAGAAAAATGTTGCCATAATGCTAAGATTTATTTTATGTTTTTACTTTTAGCTGTAAGTAAGAAACTGAAGAACAATAAGTATGTACCAAATCAGATTATAAAATAATACCTATCTACAATGTAATGTAATTTTGAATTTGAACTTTTATCACCGCCCGTGCCGACACCCACTCCGTAAAAAGTTGGTGCCCATATGACATAAAGTGCGTTCTTTAAGTATAATTTATTATAGGCGGCGAAAGAACTAAGATCAAATGTAATGGATTTAACAGAGTTTTGGCCATCTTCTCATTACGTTCACAAACATGTTTGTTGGTCAATACACTGACCTGGAAACTGTGAGCGCAGGTACTAAACATTAAATTAAAACAAAATAATATAAATGCCACAATTAACGATGTTACATACAATAAAGTACAATAATTAAATAATAATTGACCTAATAGATCCAGTTTAAGTAGCAACTACATGCAGTATTATAATATTATTACTTAATAAATATTTACAGTTTTTTTTTATTTACGTTGTCTGCACCCACCACGCACCTTAGATGAGTACACTCGGAATGACAGTCCATTTCATCTGACAGTTCAACAATATTCATTGCGTTATTTTTGCTGTCAAACAGATGAGTTTTTCAAAAGGGAGTCACACCTTGAGGGTTTTAGGATACCGAAAACTAAGCAAAAGCTACAATTTTATAGTCGGTCTGAAAAATAAATGCATATGCCGCAGCGGTAGGCTGTGATATGCAAAAATAACGACTTTATTCATTCGCATTTAAATGTACACTATAAGGCCATACCCTAACTAAAGCGATAATCGAGTGCGAGCTTGAGTGACATATGAGCGCGATGATCGAGCAATCTCGCGACCAATCGCTTTGCTTAGGACACGAGGTGAGAGGTATCACACATAACTGTGATAGATAATTATAATTTTTTCACACATTTAGGTCAGATATTTTTTTTTTATTACACAGGTAGGGGACTCCCTAGAAGGTTTTTTTTGTTTTATCATGTTTAGATATTAATACCCATCACGTCTGCGGAGTTTCGCTAGATAATTTAATTTGACCCTGTATATTATGTACCGTAAACAGAGGCTACTTTGCTCCGGTTTTTGCTCCAAATTTTGAAAAGTGTGACTGACGTAAAATGCTTCTTTGTTATGGCTTTTGAGAATATTTCCACAACTTATATAACATTCTGGCTCTAATATTTCAATGACAAAAATAGTTGTTTACTTTGATTTTCATTCATTTTTTTAATTTTAATAATGGAGCAATGTTACCCACCCTTTCGGAAACATTGCTCTTACATTTATCTTGTACTAAAACAGGCACATTTTTGAGACAGTGGCAAAGTTTAACAGCCTCAGCTGCTACTAATCTCCAAAAATAATAATAAGGAAGCAATTTTTTTATTTCTCGTCTTATTGATATGGTTTAAACACATTAAAGGAACTTTTCTATTTATATTTTATTATTTATCGGATGCGTTCAAAAATATTTCAATTTCCTTGGAGTTTTAGAGATTTGATCGAAATTAGACATTTGGTGCATATTTAACTTCACGGAGCAAAGTAGCCTCATTTTACCGGTATACAGCGTTCTATGGCTGTATACAGGGTGAAATTTTAAACACCGTTTTCTTCTTAAGGGGTAATTGTACTCATCATTATGAACAACTTTTACTCTGGGACCAAACCTGAAATCACGAAAAAAAAAATCAGCTGTTCCCTACATTTTGACGAGTTATGCGAACATAAATGTAGGGAACAGCTGTTTTTTTTTTTACGATTTTAGGTTTGGTCCCAGAGTAAAAGTTGTTCATAATGATGTACTCATCATTATGAACAACTTTTACTCTGGTACCCCTTAAGAGGAAAACGGTGATTAAAATTTCACCCTGTACTTATAGGTAGGCTTTTTACTAAAACGTAGGTATTGTATCCGAACGCGTCGCAATGTGTTTTCCAACTTGGACAAAGATTGCCTGGCTACGTAAAGCATTCAGAACAAGCGAGAATATAAATACTAATTTAATAACCATAATTATGTAGTAAAACACTCGTATTCTTTTAATCTACAGACGCCAGCACATCATGCACAATCTGTCAAATTTCTTTAATACATTTTCAACTTTATCGCTCAAGCATAAGGTTCAAAGTTGATTAGGAAAGTTTGACAGTTTCGGGTAGGTTGATGTGCTGGCGTCTGTACTATAAGTCCTCCAGATCCAATTTTAGCCAAAGCGTCCAATCTCAGCGGAGATCAGTCTTCGGCGCGGGAGATATTATACGAGTATAGTGCACAAGTGTGTGCGCAGACACAGGTGCACTCTCTCTCTCCCTCTCTCTCCCTCTCTCTCTCTCTCTCTCTGTTAATCTACTAATACTGTTCCAAAGGTATTTTTGATACGCAGAAAATATGTATGCAAGAGTGCCCGCAATTTTTTTTTTTAATTTGTTTGTCGCCTTTGAATTGATTCTCTTAGTAATTTTAGCAAAGGTTGTTATTACAATAATAATTCATCCGAAAATTTTTACAGAAGAGGTACCATGCACCTTTATAGCAGGCCAATATTTTGGTTCAAAGTGTCGTCGGGTGTTGGGTGATTTTGAACTACAGTCCTTTCAAAGTTAGGCGTCCATCAGACGAGCAGCACTTTGCTGTCGACAGAGCCAACTACAGCTGTCGACAGAGCCAACTACAGCTGTCGACAGAGCCAACTTCAGTTGTTGACAGAGGCAACTGCTACAGTATTCGACACGCCGACTGCTGACCACCATGTCGACAGCATTGTTGTAGTGCGCCGCGAACTAATACTCTTTTTGGAGTCGACTGACAAGGCAGCGTGCGCGCTGCACTCATACTGTAGCTGTCGCCATTGGTCAGCGTTTGCTCTCCAAGTGTCGATGGCAAACGCCGACCAATGGCGGCAGCTGCAGTTGCCTCTGTCGACAGCAAAATGCTGCTCGTCTGTACTCTGCCTTATTTTAACTCTGACAGCAGCAACCTTATTATAACGAGAATAAAGATCACTGTGATTTTGACAGACTTGTCAGTAGCAGCAATGCAAAAGCAACCTTATTGCAAAGCCATTGTGATTTTGACAGTGATGCAAAATCATAGGTAAATAACTGTGAATTGACGTCATCACGTTATTTCTGTCAATTTGATCTGTCATGCGAACGGTCATGGTACGGGCACAGCTGAAGCTTCGATCTAGCATACACTCTGTCTTGCATAACAAAAAGGGACGTCAGAATTAATCCTCTTTGCAAGAAATCTTGGTGTCCACGTACAGAGTGTTGTACGGCACTGAATAGCCTTTGTTCGAAGCGATCACTTGAATGGCGTACTTCCTCCCAGCCTTTAACCCTCCAATTTTCTGCATAATAACTCTGGCCCTGAAATAAAAATAGTTTTTCAATCAATACTTATCTAAAATTGTCGCTTTTGGAGCCATATTAGACACTTAGTTACATTCATCACCATCATCATCATCAGCCTATAATGTTCCCACTGCTGGGACACAGGCCTCCTCTCTGTGAGAGGGAGTGGGCCGTAATCCACCACGCGGGCCCAGTGCGGGTTGGTAGATGTCACATGTCTTTGAATTTTTGGTTCTAGGACATGCCGGTTTCCTCACGATGTTTTCCTTCACCGTTTTGAGAGCAGTGGTGATGAAATAATTTACACAAAGTAAAGCGCCTGTCTGGGTTCGAACCTACGACCTACAACTCGTAAGTCGCGGCCGATACCACTGGGCCACCACTGCTCTCAGTTACATTATTATGATCGAATTGTCTGGAACTCTAGTTAATTGTTATAGAAGGGAACATTTTGAGTTATAGTCCACGCGGAACTAGTTGGCCGCTGAGGACAGGGGTGAGGCGGCGGTTCACAACCCACGTACTGAGTAATGCGCCCCCGCCCCTCCGTCCCACCGCTCACATATCTAAGGCGCGGCCAACTAGTTCCGGGCGGACTATAAGATCTATTAGATCTATTTATTCGAGCAGCCAGTGGTAATGGTCCCGACTTAATACGAGTTGTAGGTTTTGGGTTCAATCCCAGGAAGCCCCTTTGCTTTGTGTTAGCCATTTCATTACCATTGCTCTCAAAACGGTGAAGGAAAACATCGTGGAGAAACCGGCATGTCCTAGAGCCAAGAAGACTTGTGACACTACCAACTCGCACGGGGCCCGCGTGGAAGATTACGGCCCACTCTCTCTCGAAGAGAGGAGGACTGTGTCCCAGCAGTAGGAACATTGTAGGCCGATTATACAGAGTTGATACGACAGAGGGGCTTTCCTTTAAACTGCCTATATTAGGTACCATTTCCAAGCTCTATACCAAAAATCAATTAAATAGCAGCAGTAGTTTAGTCGCAAATGATTTTTTAAGTTTTTACCCCGTTTGAACACGATGTATCTTTCGTAACAGCTGAGTATGTCTAACGCATAGGTCATGCACCTTAAAACGATAAATCTGAGTATAACCTACAATACGTTGTTGCCGCTCTGACGCAAGTCACAAGTACAACCAAATATTTCACAAAAAAGTTGGCAATGCAAACAAGGAAGCAATAAATACACATACTTGCTCTTTCATTACGAGAGTAACAATCATAGCAAAACATCCCGCGCGTAAAAGAAATAGAAATAGGTCAGTGTGTTGCTATTGCATCCTAGATCCTTGCGATCGATAAGTGGGGCTTCCCGACCTCTAAAAAATATGTTTTTTCAGTGCGCCGACGCCACCCTTCTGGAACGTGCGGTGCGTTTGTCGAACTCGCGCGCTGACAATTATTATTGTGATTTTGTTTAGTTATTGTGATAGGACACTAAATTATAAGTTTAAGACAGTATTTAAACTAAAAAATAGGATTATTTTAGCATTCTTAGCGACGGACAGTGATTTAATTAGAAAAATAAATAACAATCTTCTCCGTCGGTATGATTTGTGCATTAATGTGAATGGAGGACACATCGAGAATTTAAAAATTTAGTGTTTTTGTTGTGGTTGTTGTTTTGCGCGTACTTCAAAACCTTACCTAACATAAAAGCCGCCTACCGCGCCACTGCCGGCGTCGGACCCCCGCCGCGCTCCGGCACACGCGCGACGTTGCCACTTTTGTTACCCAGGTATCTAAGTTCAGTAAACTTCATTTACAAAGGCTGTTGCGTTTTACTCTAATTTGTAAGCTATTTAGTTTTTTTGAAAAAAACAAATTCTAGTTTTTGGCGCTTTTTATTTTTAGACCGTATTGAATTAATACTAAACACCTATAGTTACGTACTGTAATTTAAAATCCCCTCTGTCATATCAACTCTGTATATAAGCGATAGCGCTGTCGCGCTCGGTAGGCTCGGTTGTAACCAGAAGGCGGACCAACCGGTATATTCTGTAAAAAGCTTACCAAAACTTAGGTGAAGTGGGCATGAAGTGAGCTGATTCCACCTGAATGCTACGGATTGACACTAGGTATAATGTCAGCTCACCTTCACCTAAGTTTTCACGATGAGATTCTTGCAGAATAGCAGTACAGTGGCTGCTATTATTTTATTGCCTTATGGGCCGACTCTTGACCTTGATCACGCCTGATGGAAAGCGATGGATGAGGTCTATGATGGAACGAGCGCACCCAGAAGATGCTTAAGGCACTGGAACTGACGAAACACAGCAGGCTGCTTGACGCCGGACTCCGGTGGGAAACAAGGCGGGCGTTAGCCCGTTTGTTTGTTTACCGCAAGGGAAGAATTGGCCAGACAGATAAGGATTTGGATGTGACTGTCCAGGATGCGCCGAGCGCTCGGTTCAGTTGAGTAACTGGCAGAACAAACTGCGTTACACGAGGAGGCTTCCACATGCATCCAAAAAAATTCAAATTTTAAATTTATGGCACCCTTGTAGCGGCCTGTTGTACAGAAAACACTTACGTCTTTTGTGCATGGTTAACGCATTGACTCTTAGAAGCTTTTCGAGCTGACCAGCAACCGTATGCTTCTCCACTCATAGTTTCACGAGCCAGGATACAGTATCTGAAAAAAAAAAAACGAGAGACCTGTAGCGGTATATACAATTCCACATGCGAACAACGCGATATACTGACATCACGTCACACCAAATCCTGCATCTCGCAAGCAGAGTTTACCGCGCAACTAGCATACATACAACGGCACAACATGAACCATCGGGCAGTTGCCCGCCAGACGCAACACCCGTCTGGTCGGAGGATCCTCCCTTTTCTATGGAGGATCAGTGAACTTCACGTCTGCGATCTCCGATAAGCTAGGCAGAGGTGTATCTTACTACAACCACATTTCACCAGCTATGTTTAAATCCCATGTAATAGGGGGCGAGCCTGTTGTTATCAACCGGGCACAAATCTACTGAGAAATTCCTAATGCCCGACCCGGAAATCGAACCCAGGATCTCATGCTTGGCAGTCGCGCTTGCGACTACGAGGCCAACGGGGCTAGCCATTAATTAATGGAGTGTCCGCTAAGATTTAAATCATTCGATTCGTCGTACCATGTCAAAAAAGGGTCCCATTGCTGTTTCATCGACACTGACATTTGATTGTTTGAAGTAGGTAAGTATTGCCTCGCTCACTCATATTGAAAATCGTATCTATCGTTCTATGTGTGAGTTCACCCTTCTCAGTGACAACACTTAATTAAACCTTTATTTATAGACTATGCTTAAAGTTAAGAGACGTTTAAACGTCAAAAATATTTGGTTAAACGGTCACTTATTATTACTTAACTTTAAGTAACGTTTATAAATAAACCCCTTAATCGCTCGACCAAAGTACGGTGAGACCACTTTTAAAAATTGAAAGTTTTGGGTCTTAATCAGCAATCTCTTACCTGATGACATCGGTAGCGTTATGAGTGGCTGGTAAGAATGCTACGTCGACAGACCTGCAGGATCTTATTGGTCGAAGCTCCCTGACGTAGGCACCGTCTTCAGTCAGCTCTGGTGTGCTCACACCCCATCGCGTTGTCGATGCTGTCAACTAAAATTATTATTTATTATTATTATGAACCTGACTCCTACTGCAAGACAAAGGCTTCCCTCCCCTCTTTTCACGGTATACTTCGACTGAAGTAGTTAGATTTTTTTTTTATGGAATAAAGGTTTTTATTAGATCGTCATCGTCATCACGATCTAATATCATTCGCAGGGCCAACATGGCCAGAGATCGTACAAGACAGGGAGGTTTGGGAGAAAAAAGGGAAGGCCTTTGCCCAGCTGTGCGACACAAAGTAGGCTAACAAAAAAAAAAGGTTTTTATTTTCAAAAAACTTAAGGATACAAGGATTGTACATTTTTATCGTGATAGTTTACACTCCAGACAGGGATGCAGTGGCGAAACTATAAGGTGGCATTGGGGCCAATGCCGCGGGCCCCCGGCCCGAGAGGGGCATGAACACAGTATGTTCCTAACATAAGTTTATAAAAGCAAACTTTTTTTGAAAATGACAAAGGACATCATTCAGGTTTCGAACATTTTGTACCTTTTCCCATTGTTTGTATAATTTTTTGGAAAGGACCTTATGCTCAGCAGTAGCGCTTGCGACCACCTTTTGTAGGGGAAAATATGAAATCTACGCGGAAGAAGTCACGGGAGAACTGCTAGTAAAAAAAAAAACTATAACGTTGGTTGAGCTTCTTTATATTGAGGGAGGGCCCCATCCCTTGAATCTGCCACGGGCCCCAAATGGTATAGTTACGTCACTGCAGGGAAGGCCAAAGTATTCAACTCTTGAACCCCGCCAACTATTCAGAGAGCTCGAAAAATACATACATATTTTTAAATTGGTTTACTAGGTATTCAACTCACTTCTATGCCAACGGCCCCATTCCTGTCCCATTTACTTGGCACGACTTTGATGACGTATCTCATTCGAGCTTCTTCGGAACTGGAGTCGAACTGCACTGACCCTTCGTCACTCGTCTCTTGGATTGAAGATGTTGAAATTGGTGCTGGCACGAAGAATTTGGAGTGAGGGTCTAAAAAAGAAATTAAATTGCGGTCAAAAAATTGTACTGAGATGAAACAGTCTTCTTTTTTTAAATCTATTTAAAGTACGTCGTTGTCGAAGTATTGTTGTCTTGTCATAGGCATATTATGTCATTTAGGACATTGAAAATAAAACCTGTGAAGAGAAACCCATGATCGGAATATCAACATAAACAGGAGCCGAAAAAATAATTAAATTGATCAGTGGAGAGTGTACCCTCAAATCAATAAATTAAAATTAAAGGTTTATGTACAGTCAACAGCAAAAGTAGATGATGAAAATCAGAAATTCAATACTAATGAAAGGAGTTCGCGTCATATATAGCAGCTGTACTAGTAGTAAATGTTTGGTATAATTTACAATCACATACTTTTGAATCACTTCGACGCCACACAGTTCTGACGCGAACACCGTTCATTAGTATTGAATTTCTGATTTTCATCATCTACTTTTGCTGTTGACTGTACTTGTAGGTACCTACTGTTACAGCTGGCAGGTTCTAAAGATGATTAAAGATGGCAATATAACCACATAACAATAAAATCTCAAATGAGTGGTCGTCAACCCATTGTAAGCCAGCCATTTCAACGTCCACGTCTATTTATCGTCCAAACTGCGCCACAACATCCGGTTATCCGTTATCTTCCTCTAGTCATAGACCTCATCTATCGCTTTCCATCAGAAGTCCAAGTCAAGAGCAGGTCCATTCCGCAATAAAAACACAAAAGACGTGCACGTTAAAAGCGTCCGTAATAAAAAGATAAAAACAAAAATTAGCCGTTGCAGCTAAGAGATGACCAGCCCCTATCAAAAGCGCCCGTTCACGAACATGACGCATGGATCAGCATCACTATTTCAAAAGGGAACTTAAGAGCCTATACTACCTCAAATGGCTTAGCGTGATCCTCTGTTATGTCGAAAATACTGCACCATTAATTTTGAAATAAATATATGATAAAGTTGACGATTAATGCTAAGTCTTATGTTAGACGAAAACACGATTCCATAAAATTTTCTCGATAGAAAATAAATCCAAAGTTACCTCTAACCCGAACAATAAACCGCTGGTATTCAAAAAATACTTCTAATTAGATCATGAAACTTTGCATACTAACTGAACTTACTTTAAAGCAGGTCTTATGTTATTTATTTTTTTATAATTACCATTATTTTCACTGTAAAAAGCAAATACCTAAACTATTGGCGCTGCCTGCCGCCCAGCACCGCGCTCTGTCTCGCTCTCACTCAGTCAGCGAGCAGTATCGTATGAGCGAGATAGAGAGTGAATTTTAGCTGAGGTAGTATAGGCTCTTAATGATCCAACACACACGCTCCTACCAGCGAGACATTTGAGTGACCATGACATACCTACTCTCGGCTGCGAGGACTCATTCAAGTCAATGAAAGACATCTAGAACCCAGGCAAGGTTAGTCCATATGCTGTCTCCACTCGGGCAATCCTTTGCTATGGAAACAAGTTACGTCAAAGTCATGGCCGGTCCATTGCCACTTCAATCTGCACCTATACTCCATTTGTTTAGGTAATTAAATAAAGGTAAACAAAAAAACCACGTGACTTAGTTAGCCGACTAAACGTAATATCACTCACTTCACTTGTCATGTTATGTCACAGTTGTACTCTTCAATTTAGCAACATTATTAACGAATTATAACGTTGCTAAATTGAAGAGTACAACTGTGACGTAGCATGACAACTGAATAGACTGGTATTACGTTTAGTTGGATAACCACGACACGTGGTTTTTTTGTTTACCTTTATTTAATTACCTAAACAAATAGAGTATAGTAGACTGCAATAGGATACCTATTTATAATTCAAACACTTACCAATATTTCTAGCCAGGTGAAGCCTCTTTCCCCGGACCAGCACTTCGACGTCGACTGCACCTCCACAAGTTGATAATGTCAGCCAGAGACCGCCTCCTGCACCTATTGTTGCCTGGAACATGATAGGTACATAATACAGGGTTACTTGTAATTCGACGTATATCCGTTAGGAGCTGATAGGGGGGGCAAAATGCAACAAATTGAACCCCTATATGTACCTATGGCCAAAATTCAATAGTTTTTGAGATATTTGAATTTTATGGGTTTATATCAGCTCCTCATGGATATACGTCGAATTACAAGTAACCCTGTATTACGAATATGTACAGACGCCAGCACATCAACCAACTACAATCTGTCAAATTTCTTTAATCGTTTTTCAACTTTATCACTGAAGCACAAGGTTCAAAGTTGATTGGGAAAATGTGACAGTTTCGGGTAGGTTGATGTGCTGGCGTCTGTACCAGGTAAAAGAATAAACGCAAGTCCTGAAAGTAGTTTATTCATAATCATAATTAATTACTGAATCAATTTCAGTAACTTTTATATAGGCATTTAAAAAAAAAGTATGTACTTTGCAATATTTACCACCGCGCCGATTGAACCAAAGAAAATTAAATTTTATTTCAAGGCAAACTAAATTTTATTTTAAATGCATAAAGTAAGTTGAGTCTTATTGACTCAACTTACTTTATGCATTTAAAATCGAGTGTTATTGCCACTTATCAACACCATTTTCTTACAATAATAGGAAGTCTAAAAAAAAAGTTTTGGATATTGGTGTGCACTTGCGTTAGTAATGTTAGATATTGTATATTATTACTAGTTGACATCGCAAATGCTGTTTTGCAAAAAATAAAAAATAGCCTACGACCTATTCGCAAACCTCTCAAATATACATACAAAATTTCATAAAAATCGATCAAGCCGTTTCGGAGGACTTCGAAAACAAACACTGTGACACGAGATTTTTTTATATTAGCTGATGTTCTTTATTGTACACTGTTAGGACGAACAACAGACACAACATGCACTAGAACGGTGCAAACGGAATGATGCACAAATGAGTCGCTTTTGAGAAGTTGGGAAGACAAAACATAAAGCGTGTCTGTACACCCCAAAAGGGCTGGCAGAGGTAAAGATTCATCTTTTCAGAATCTTAGACTCGGCAACCGCGACAGACCAGATGAAGTCTAACAGTATGACGTACCCACCTTAAAATAAAAGACGCTTCTCCCTCGTATATCCGCTTTGGTAGGAATATTCTCCCGAAGTCGCTTGGCAGTGGATGTGCGCGGACGCACACTGCCCGTAGCTAATAAGGACCCTGAACGACGGTCCTTAGCTACGCCGAAAACGCTTACAAAATAAGTCTGCATAAAAAGAAAAAAGTCATGTCAGGAAATTAAGTATCGAAGCATTGAAGATAAACATCGCATCGTCCAAACTAAATGATATTTTCGGAATTAAAACTCATACTACTGACGCTAGGCGCCAGTAAGGCACCGAACGTCAGCATGGCACCAAGCGTCATTATGGCACCAAGCGTCATTATGACACCTAGCGTCATTATGGCACCAAGCGTCATTGTGGCACCAAGCGCCATTATGGCACCAAGCGTCATTGTGGCACCAAGCGCCATTATGGCACCAAGCGTCAGCATGGCACCAAGCGTCATTATGGCACCAAGCGCCATTATGGCACCAAGCGTCAGTATGGCACCAAGCATCAGTATGGCACCAAGCATCAGTGTGGCACTAAGCGTCATTATCTCACCAAATGTCAGTATGGCACCAATCGTCAGTGTGGCCATTGAAATCGTAACACTATGCGTTGGTTTGTTAGGGGCATATCACCCAGCACGAAGTGTACCATCTCGTTGTGTGGCTTCAACCGTACTTGAACATTGGCCAATTCCCGTAATTAAAAGCCTTTAAAATCTAGTCGCAATCGCATCTCAGCAACAATCAATGTCAAAAACTTGTCAAAAATTTAGGGAAATTAGAGGTATTTTTGACAGATAAAGAGACTGAGATCAGACTGTGAATGTTGTTAAAATTACGAGAATTGCCCCTTAGACTCAAATTCAAATTCTGAATTCAGAAACTGGGTGTAAGTATCTTGTGCTTATTTACCGTACTCGGGTCCAAATTCTCGATCAAATGGTGCGTTCTCCCTCCTACGCAGGCAATAACCGGATCTTCATCTGTCACCTTCGTACTACGACCTAGAAAAGAATATGTTCCGGTTTAGAAAAAGTTATTAAGCTGTATCTTTCTCTAGGCCCATTTTGCGCATGTCGTGCAATTTTTTCGATAAACAAGGTCAATTAAATTAAATAGCAAAACACTGCACACGTGATGGGTATCGATATCTAAACAAGATAAAATTAAAATAAAAAAGTTATAATGTTTCTTTTTTAGGGGTCAACGGCCTGAATTGTCTTGGAATCATTGTATACCTAATTATAAATTATATATCGATGTAATAATTATATTCGCCAATGTGACGTTAAAAAGAGTAATATACACAAGGGCGGAAATGGTAGTGTTACTCGAATTATTAGTTGAGAAAATATTCATATTTTATCGTGTTTAAAAATTACACAAAAAAAATTTAAACTTCTAAAAAAATAATCTGCTGTGTTCCCTACATTTTGACGAGTTATGCGAACATAAATGTAGGGAATAGCTGAGGTATCGACACCCTAGCTAATTTAATTTAACCCTGTAGTGTGTAAAACACAGTGGTTTTTATTAAATAAAATAGTATTTGGTCTTACCAAATTTCTTCCTCCTGAAAACGTTATTGAAATTCCCTTCATAAATGTTAAAAGTGTCCGAATCCACGTTGATCTTATTATCGACTTCAGCCAAAATATCCAAACGGGTTTCATTATCCAACCGCTCGTTAATCTTCAAACGGTCCGTTTCTTGACTTAACCGATTGGATTTATTTTCCAAACGGCTGATTTTTATGTCGTGCTGTGCGGCACAGAGTGACGTGTAGTTCTTTTTGTGGGACGCAACTACGCAATATGTTGTTGCTTGCGGATCAATGGGGCTGAAACCAATAGGACGAGATGTGTTATTTTGATGTGAAAAATCGAATGCGGCGGGTCAAACTACCACACTCGCGCTAAATTTGCCAAAGATGTAAACAACAATGGCCGCTCGAAAAATAAAATCGATATACAAAAACATTAATTGTTTAATTGTTTAAACAATGTTTGTTTTTGTCTTTAGACGAAAACGAACATTACTTAAAATAAATGTTCTTGTATATCGATTTTATTCAATTTCGAGCGGCCATTGTTGTTTACATCTTTGGCAAATTTAGTGCGGCCAGACCGTAGAGTGATTATTTCAAACATCTTTGCAACAAGATGTACGCAAGTTCAAAAAATATGGATGTCACGTAATCAACTTTAGACATTAATATCTCGGAAACGTGACGCTTTACGAAGTTTGGTCCTATTGTGTTTTCTGTTTGCATTGAAGTCAGCTATCCATACTAATATTATAAATGTGAAAGTGTGTCTGCCTGTCTGTCTGTCTGTTACCTCTGCACGCTTAAACCGCTGAATCGATTTAGATGAAATTTGGTATAGAGATAGTTTGAGTCCCGGGAAAGGACATAGGATAGTTTTTATCCAGATATTCCCACGGGATCGACACTTATGCGGGTGAAACCGCGGGGCGCAGCTAGTCCATACTTAATATTATAAATGCGAAAGTGTGTCTGTCTGTCCCCTCTTCACGCTTAAAACGCTAAACCGATTTAGATGAAATTTGGTATAAAAATAGTTTGAGTCCCGGGAAAGGACATAGAATAGTTTTTATCCCGATATTCCCACGGGATCGACACTTATGCGCGTGAAACCGCGGGGCGCTGCTAGTCGATTTATATAAGTTTCACGCCTAGCCGCCATTCAGATCGTGCTTGAAAGTAGGTATGTGACGCAATTAGGGTGCTGCTAAGTAGCACTTGCGTTGCGAGTTTTCAACTACTATACCAACAAGGCAGTTTGGAAACCTCAAATCACTTAGGTATTTAAACCTAAACCACAATAGAAATCTACGTTCATCACACAATCGTCTTCTCCAATGTCCCACTCGCCGCACAGACTTCATGCACTCTTCCTTAGCTGAGTACCATTATTTTTCATGAACCGACTACCTATCTGATCTCCACAACCCAGTTACTAGGTAATACTAAACCCCGTTAGTAAGACTGGTTGCCAGACTTCTGGCTTCTGACGACCCGTAACGACTGACAAAGATCCACGGATGACAGCCGGGACCAACGGCTGAACGTGCTTTCCGAGGCACGGAGGTATGTAAAGATGGTCACCCATCCATGGACCAACCGCGGCAAGCGTAGCTTAACCTGATCGATCAATCCGTGCGGCTGTTATTACTTAGCCACAAGCCCCCCGAGAAAACTATACCTTATAGTCTTATAATCAAGGCAGAACTAGAAAACTCGCAACTTTCCTGACGAGCTTTATAAGGAGTCAATTAATGAAGTTTAAATTGACGACGCACGTTGAAACGTTGAAAAATCCCATTGAATTACTTTAATGGTAGGATGGGTTAGCTTCAATACGTGTTTAGTTTATAAAAAGTTGTTTGTTCATTACACGAGGCTGATTCTAAACTTAATGGATTTTTACACCTTAGTCAAAGTATGTGGTGCTGTTCCACAAACGATGGGACACTTAATATCGTGTCCTGCGTGTCCTGTCAGCTGCACATTACAGGAACCGATGGACGCTAGTGATGGCGCCAAACAAGGTGGCCCAATTCTGGGCCGAGTACATTTAGATTGCTATCGACACGCTAAGAAGAAGAAGTCAAAATATGTGGCTTGGCCGTTTCGATACCATTACATGGGTGTAAGGTGAAAACATTATTCACTGTTCATTACTTTTCTGTTATACAATAGTTCTTGTAGTAACTAATTGGCCGTTCCGTTCCATATTTTATATTTTGACTATGGTGTAGAGTTTGTGAAGTTAGTGCTTGTAGAGTTAGGGCGTGTAGAGTTAGAAGCTTGGCTCTACATAAAATCTGATAACTTTTTGACAGTGCGAGCCATATGTGGTCTCTTCTTGGTAACATTTTACATGAAAATGTTTTTGGTGAGATTGCACTTTTCTATGAAACAGTTGATTTTTTTTTGATAACCGACAAAATATTTCTCCACTAGGGGGTCTAGGGCGCCCATGTGCTGGTTTGGTCCCTGGGGTGTTCACAGCGTGCTATGTGTTCTGGTGCGCGGGTGATTGGGAACACTCCCCAGAGGAGGGTCCGGCGACGGACAGCCGCGGCGGGTTCACGGATGAGTGCTAACGCGTGCCCGTGTTCCCGCCGTAAGCGGCAGAGGAGGACACCGTGGAGTTTTAGTGGGTTAGAGTCCCACATAACTCTCATGGGCTAGTTTACAATAGCAGTAAGACAGAATTTATAGTCTTCAGGTCTGGCACCAGGTGTCCCACTACGGTTCCTCCTCTCCTATTGAAAGGTCACCCGATTAACAGGGTGTATAAATTTAAATACCTGGGCCACCTGGTTACTGATGACCTGAAAGACGATATGGACCTAGAGAGGGAGCGCAGAGCATTGTCAGTTAGGGCGAATATGCTGGCCTGCAGATTTTCTCGATGTACAGACGCAATTAAAATAACCCTTTTTAAGGCATACTGTACAGCACTGTACTCGGGAGCCCTGTGGTTCACATATACCCAAAAGGCTTACAATGCTCTGCGTATCCAATATAATAACGCATTCAGGGTATTGTTGCGACTGCCGCGGTTCTGTAGTGCGTCGGCAATGTTTGCAGACGCACGCACTGACGGTTTTGATGCACTGTGGCGTAAGAAGTCTGCTTCGCTGCTCCGGAGGCTGCGTGGCAGTCCCAACACTATCCTGCAATCAATAGCCGCCCGGGCAGATAGTCCGCTAGTGTGGGCGATTACAAACCGGACCCGTTCTGTTTTAGTTATTAAGTACTAACATAGGCTAAGCTATTTTGTTACTAACACTATCTAATAGACCATTGTAGTCTGTTTTAATAAATAATAATAATAATAGTATATGTATATAAAACATTGATTAGGCAGGGGTCATAGTTCTTCCATAGTTCTTGGTAACCAGTCCACTTTAGCCACGCAAACCCATAGCCCAACTTTTCATTTTTCCATATCCGGCAATAGTCCTACACCAACCGGGGGTTGTCCTTGGGTGCACTTGCATAGTGCATACAGGGAGAATCGTCGGTTGGTGCCACATTTCATTAAAATTTCCTAAGGGGCCTCTGCGGGTTGGCTTCGGCCCCTCGTACGCCTTCCAAAGGACCGGGACCCCATGGTCCCGAGATATGTAAAGTCATAAAAAATTATAATAATAATAATAATAAATAAACGCTAAGACCCTCCACAATCGCGAGATATGCAATCTCAGGGAATACTTCCAAGAAACCGACGTGGGGATGCATCGAGATGTAGTCATAGTGGACAAGGGCCTCACCCCGCTCTTCTTGGCTAAAGAGAACTGGCGCAAACCAGTAGTGCTTGACACTAATGATCGCATGGAGGTATGGCAGAGTAAGGAGCTTCACGGACGCTTTTTCCGGGCCCTTCATGGACCCGATGTAGACCTACTAGCGTCCGTAGCCTGGCTACGTTGCGGTGATCTCTTTGGAGAAACCGAAGGTTTTGTCTGTGCAATTATGGACGAAGTTGTGATGACGAACAATTACCGGAGATTTATTGTGAAAGACGGCACGGTTGACATCTGTCGGGCATGCCACCGGCCGGGAGAATCAATCAGGCAAATTATCTCCGGGTGTTCTCGTCTAGCTAACGGAGAGTACTTGCATAGACACAACCTTGTAGCCAGGATAATCCATCAGCAGCTTGCTCTGAAATACAGCCTTGTGGAATCGGAGGTGCCGTACTACAGGTATGTGCCCGACCCAGTTCTCGAAAATGGAAATATCACATTGTACTGGGATCGATCCATCATCACTGACAGGACTATTGTTGCCAATAAGCCTGATATAGTGGTGATGGATCGATTAGAGCGGCGCGCAATGATTGTTGACATAACCGTCCCGCATGATGAGAACCTCGTGAAAGCCGAGAAAGATAAACAAATAAAGTATCTTGACTTGGCTCGCGAGGTTGTCGACATGTGGGATGTTGACTCAGCAATCATTGTGCCGATAGTCGTCACAGCCAATGGATTGATTGCCAAGAGCCTCGACCAACATCTGAGGAGGCTCACGTTGGGCAGCTGGATCAAGGGCTTGATTCAGAAAGCGGTACTTCTGGACACGGCTCGCATTGTCAGGAGGTTCCTCTCTCTGGAGCCCTGACCGCCGGTAGCTTGGACCCTGTTCCCGATACCGGTGGGCTACTATTTTTTATATTTTTAAATGTTTTTATATATTTTTTATACTAATATTTAAAAATATAATTTATATGTATATAGTGAAATAAAGGAAATAATAATAATAACTGCACTATCTCCCCGTGGTAGTGCAGAATGCATGAGCATTTCTCCACGATAAAAAAAGGGGGTCTAGAATCATGTCAAACATGAATCATGTTTGACAGGCCTGATGGTCTAGTGGTTAGTGACCCTGACTGCTATGCCGGAGGTCGTGGGTTCGATTCCCACCCAGGACAAATGTTTGTGTGATGAGCACGATCATTTGTTCTGTGTCTGGGTGTAATTTATCTATAATATGTATGTATTTAGAAATATATAAGTATGTTTATCAGTTGTCTAGTACCCATAACACAAGCTCTGCTTAGCTTGGGACTAGATGGCGTTGTGTGATAGTTGTGGAATATTATATATTATTTATTATGTGCTGAATTCGTGGTTAATTTTTATCCTGTAGATATAGTTTGCTTTCCACTTAGGATTGATTTTACCAAAGTCAGATATCTTTTATTCGTGTAATAAAATGAACGTCTGACAGTTCTAGTATGGAAAAACTGTCAAAAATTCAAAATGTATTCTCAAGATAAGACTTATTCTCGGTATAAAAGTTTGGTGGAATGCGCCCTTAACCGGTCAAGCGGCGCGGTTCGCCGATCGGCGACGAAACAATGGAAAGAAAAAGAAAAGAAAATACATTTATTTAGCACAGACTAAAAGACACACAATACACCAGATACATCAGATAAAAAAAAAAAACAAAATAAAGATCAAATAAAAAGCGTAAAGTGCGATGTAAGTATAGAAAATCAATTGTGTCTCATTAGCGGCGCTTGACAGATTAATGACATATCGAGCGCTTTAAAAATACTACTCCTACTAGAGCTTAAAGAAATGGTTAAGTTATCACGTTAATACCGCGGTGACATCCATACAATTAAACAAGCAAAAACTATGGCATGTCCTCACTTGTTTAATCAAGAATCTATGCATACCTATGCGCGGTCGTAATTAAAATGTACGCTGTCGTACTGATTAAGTATTAAACCAGAAAAAGTGGAAAAATAAATTACTGGAAGAAAGTTTTTTTATGGGAGCTCAAACTCAAAGCATCTATTTCAATTAAAACATTTACAGGTACTTTTAATTGTCAAGGGGTCGGTCACTCAGAAATATGGAGCTAGTTGACAATTCCAAAGTGTAGTCGGTACCTATAGCACAGAATACTTAAAGTACTACGTACAGAAAGGACACTCCCTTCCCCGCACTAACATCAGTTACCGCACCTCACCCTGCACTTCGGCATGTTCGTCGCCCGTTCTTTAACAAGAGCGCTCGCAAACACAAGTACCTCACGCACACATTCATACGTATACAAACGTCATTTTTTAATGTAGTAGTAGTAGGTAATTATTTCGCGAGCGTTGTATGGAGTGTCCGGGGTGTGCCCATAGAGAAGAACAGGCAAGAGACTTCATGGGCACTGAAGTTATACCTTACGTCAGTGCCCATGGGGTTTTTTTTGCCTTACCACTTTTATTAAAGGTTTTCAACAAAACACCATGTCTTTTTATTAGTTTAGGTCTATACTTATTTTAGATGTTTGCTGTCATTCGTGGATCTTTGACAGTCGTTACGGGTCGTCAAAAGCCTGAATGTCTGATAATCAGTCTTGCCAGAGGGTATCGTATTACCCAGTCACTGCAATGAGTTATGAAGGTCAGATAGGCAATCGATTCATGTAAAATACTGGTATTCAGCTGCATTCGGTTAGACTGGAAGCCGACCCCAACATAGTTGGGAACAGGCTAGGCAGATGATGATGACTTATTTTGGATGATAGTACAAATACATTTTTCTTTTTGTTACTTTTTTATATTATTTACTTTTATTTTTGACTGTGTTTAGTTTAGTTTGTGGTCTTCCTGTACGAGTCGCAATAAAAACTTTTTCTTTCTTTCTTTCTTTCAAATACCATAAGTTGATCACTACTTAGCCAAAGTTGTTCGTTTTTCAAAAACCTATTCAGGATACTCTATCGTCACTGGTATCCATGGAACAAATATCATTCGTGTTGACAATGGCCTTTCTGATTAAGCTCAGATAACAAATGATTGTCAAAGAAGAAGGCCTTTAAGGTGATAGGAGAATGGAACTTTATGACACATACACAGACGTCCCAGAAAGTCAATCATACCAAAAACGTCGGTGAAAAATCGATCACCGAGAAAAACTGTCACCAAGAAAAATTGTCACCAAGAAAAACGGTCACCAAGAAAAATGTTTACAAGAAAAACGTTCACCAAGAAAAACGGTAACCAAGAAAAACGGTCACCAAGAAAAACGTTCACCAAGAAAAACGGTCACCAAGAAAAACTTTCACCTGTCTGGACTTTAAAAGAGACTGTGACCACTGAGTTTGTTTCGGTCTTTTTAGAAACACCGAACTCGTCTAGTTTAAAAAATATATTAAATGCGGATGTGTAAAAGTGTTTGTACAAACCTACTTAAGTACAGAAATAAAATAATTTTTCATCAAGAAAAACGGTTACCAAAAAAACCATCACCAAGAAAAACGGTCACTATGAAAATCGCTCGCCAAGAAAAACGGTCGTCTAGATACATTCTCTTTTAAATCGCTTTAATATTTTGTGAGACTTTAAGATTAGTCATCACTTCATCAGTTGTATATTGAAACACCTAGACACCGTCTAATGAATATGAAGTTATATCGATTAAACGCGACAGCACGAGCTTAGACCCGGACACATGAAATTAGCTTTACAAATAAACGGATTTACGAGTTCAAGAATGAGGATCGGGATACATTTTGTGTGCCAACGTGTTACTTTTGCTAAGCTAAGATTTTCCAAAGTCGCAAAGGCAGCAAGTTTTCAAAATGGCGCGTTAGAAGGTATGCCACGGGACTTCAAATCCCTTTCACAATTGACAACCCTGTCAGTATTTACTAACGGGATTCTAGACATTGGCATCTTCTCTATCTGGCAGCACATTGGCCCATAGATATTACACAATTAAAACCTATGGAATTCCAATATACAATGTTGTTTAGCAGCTTCGATGATTTATAGACTACGTGAGTCGCAGAAGAAAACGTGGAACACAAAAACACATCAGGAAACGGTTGTAACTGTGATCACATAGGTAAGATATATTCCTTTTAAGTTATTCTCGTCTAATCCGTATCTATACAGGGTGTTACGGAAAGGGTATATCAATACAAACGGGTTGAAGAGTGTATCTGTTCTAGAACCTCTGTACAAAATTTCAGCTCAAAAGCATTAACTTTGAAAATGCTTAATATTTTTTTATTTCGACATCACGGCGCTGCACTAGCGCGCGGCGGCGTGATGTGCGTGTACTAGGCGCACAGACACACTACAGGTAATGGATAATGACCCTCGTAGTGCGGTGACACGTTTGTTATGATTTCAATTTAATAAACTATCGAAATAAAAAAATATTAAGCATTTTCAAAGTTAATGCTTTTGAGCTGAAATTTTGTCTAGAAATTCTAGACCAGATACACTCTTCAACCCGTTTGTATTGATATATCCTTTCTGTAACACCCTGTATATTACTAATAATAAAACTGAAGAGTTTGTTAGTTTGAACGCGCTAATCTGTGGAACTACTGGTTGGATCTGAATTGCTTAGAGTCCAATTCTTGAGGAAGGCTATAGGCTTATTTAACATCACGCTATGACCCTTATGAGCTGAGCAGAAAGAAAAAAAATCAGAAAAAACTCTAAGCAAAAACGAAGTAAAAACGCGGTGGATAGTACGGGGAATAATAAATTTCACGCGGACGAAGTCGCGGGTGGAAACTAGTAGTTGATATGGGTTTTTGGGTGAAGGGGGACTGTCTTTTGTAATTTTGACGTTCGAAAAGTGCTGATTCTCAGCCTAGTTTGAATAAATTACTTTTGATTTGACTTGATATCTTTGCGGTCATATGTGTAACTACATTATTTTTTTTCCTTAGATGTCTAATTGATTCAAAAGATGTGTTATCAATGTATATAATAATGTGTACAAGGATATTAAAAGGGAGGGGAAATAATCAAAGGGCATCAAAAAATTCGTCCGCATCGCTGTCAACAAGAAACGTGCCCAAAAGGCTGGCAGCATTGCCACGCTGTATGGCAATGCTGATTCTTTGGCTAAAAAATAGGCCAGCCCTCTGGTCACGTTTACTGTTAACAGCGGACGAATTTTTTGATGCCCTTTGATTATTTCTCCTCCCTTTTAATATACTTGTATATATTATTATTTTAAGACTGTTAGCTTTTTAAATTATGTAAATATCTGAATCTTTAATAAAATTACAAACTGGTATATCACGTACCTACTTGCTGCGCCCCGCGGTTTCACCCGCTTAAGTGTCGATCCCGTGGGAATATCGGGATAACAAGTATCCTATGCGTTATTCTGATGTATAAGCTATATTACCGTAAAGTTTCATCAAAATCCGTTCAGGAGTTTTTGCGTGAAAGAGTAACAAACATTCTCACAAACTTTCGCCTTTAGAATATTAGTGTGATTATAGTAGGACAAACATTCACATTAATTTATAAAATTAGTAGGATAGTAGGATACTAAATTAGCGTTTGACAAGTTCTCAAATTGAAATTCTCAATGCAGAAACCGGGTGTATGTGTTATAAATTCATCGGTTTTCTTGTGGAGAACACAGTCACGTATGTTAGACATTTATTTCTAACGGTGCCTCGGTACAACTTGTTTTTATTGAGATATTTCTAAGTGTCAGCTGACGATGTGATTTAAGAGCATGTTCTATTGATTCTGAGGTATGTTCTACCGAACTGCGCGCTGGATCTGACTTAGAAGTGACCATTTTATTATTTCAAAGTGTTATGGAAATAATTAGGTATGTAAGGTCTATTTAAAGGGGATTGAAGATTTTTATTTGGCGGCGCATATTAACTGTCGCGCCATTTTGTTTATTTTTTTTCAAGATGACTTCCACGCATGCTGCCTATACAGGGTGTTACAGAAAGAGTATATCAATACAAATGGGTTGAAGAGTGTATCTGGTCTAGAATCTCTGTACAAAATTTCAGCTCAAAAGCAGTAACTTTGAAAATGCTTAATATTTTTTTAATTCGATAGTTTATTAAATTGAAATCATAACCAACGTGTCACCGCACTACGAGGGTCATTATCCATTATCTGTAGTGTGTCTGTGCGCCTAGTACACGCATATCACGCCGCCGCGCGCCAGTGCAGCGCCGTGATGTCGAAATTAAAAAATATTAAGCATTTTCAAAGTTAATGCTTTTAAGCTGAAATTTTGTACAGAGATTTTAGACCAGATACACTCTTCAACCCGTTTGTATTGATATACCCTTTCCGAAACACCCTGTATAAGGTGCTATAAAAATATCTACCACGGCTTCAATGGGAGACAACATTTTGTAAATACACACATCAACACGGTCTAGGGATATTTCATACTCAATTAAATAACTCGAAAAGTACTGGCCGCATTGGAATCTTTTATACACCGATTTGTTTGTAATTTATCTCAGACTAATTCCAAATTTAAATTTTTGAAAATTCTTTTGTTTCGGTGGCAAAAAATGTCTTGATGTATAGGAGAGGGAATTTTCATTTGTGCGAAATTTAGAAAACAATACGAATTACGTTTAGTTACAGTTTTTTTTCATTTTTAAACGAAAGATAAAGTTAAAATTGAGGTATTGTAGCCATGCAACGCCGACATTTGACGAGGGCGGAGATGTTACGAGCTGTGGGAATGCTGGAAGCTGGATCTGTTCAGCGTAATGTTGCTGAGGCCATAGGGACCCATCAAAATGTAATTTCAAGATTGTGGACACGCTATCGTGCCACAGGTGAAGTAGCGGAGAGGCACCGGGGGCCAAGTCGTATCACTACCCCCAGAAAGACCGATTTTTGCAAATTACTGCGCGAGCACAACCAAATGCAACGGCGACTCAATTGGTCCAAAGGCTGCGAGTGGAACACCAAGTGCTTGTGAGTGACCAAACTGTAAGAAGGCGACTGCATGAAAGCAATCTACGCTCTCGTAGACCACTCCGGGTCCCACCTTTACGGAGAGGCAATCGTGGACGACGATTAGAATGGGTTCGGAACCACGTGGACTGGGGCCGTGAGCAATGGTCCAATGTGCTGTTCACGGATGAATCCAGGTTCGGCTTCCATCCAGATTCACGAAGGACGCGTGTTTGGCGAGTTCCTGGACGATGGAGCCGTCTCCAGAACCCTCAGGAAGTTCACCCATACCAAGGAGGAACAATTATGGTTTGGGCAGGAAATCGTCTTGGAGGACGGACGGATCTCGTTTGGGTGCGGGGCAATATGACGGCAGAACGATACGTCCAACAGGTGCTGGGGCCCGTAATCTTGCCCCACAGAACACAAATGGGGCAAGATTTCCTGCTCATGCACGACAATGCCCGGGCACACACGGCGAGAACGGTAGCAGCTTGGTTACATACACATAATGTTAGGGCCTTAGACTGGCCTGCTCAATCGCCAGATCTAAATCCTATTGAGCATGCGTGGGATATGCTGCAAAGAAGAGCCCTGAAGGAAGTTCCTGAAAATCTGGCTACAGAAGATCAACTTTTTGCGCACCTCAGAAGGACATGGGACAATATTCCGCAGCAAGACATTGACAACCTTGTTCTGAGCATGCCGAATCGTTGCCGATGTGTTAAGAACATCATGGGCGCTTTCTCAGACTACTAACTTCAAGTTTATAAACACAAATTAAATGATTTTTCTATTTTTTTCAGTTTTTACTCACAAATTAAAAGTTCATTTATATACGATTTCCGTCTATGCTTCATTTTTTTTCCATAAAATCCTGAAATTTTAATCTAAGTACCTTAACCATTATTAAAAAATGGTAGAATATTAAATAACGTATCTTTTAAACATATACATGTCATATAAATAATTAACACATTGATAGTAATTCGCTTTTTTAAAAATATCCCTAGACCGTGTTGATGTGTGTAGATTACAGTAGTGAAGAAATTTTGTACCCCGGAATAGTTAAATCAATTTGAGAAAATAAAGTAATTAAATAAACATTTACTCTATACTGCATAACGTGGTTCACAAACTACGCGCGATGTGTCGCTTCGTCACATTTTTTTTTCATGACGGTGCGGCAACAGCTAAGTAATGGGACAGTTTCATGCAACTAAATCAATTCAACTTTAAACGCACATTTTTTTGTATGAAAAAATTTATGACATAAGATCGATAATGTATCTTTACTATTGTAATCTATATACAGAATACTGTCTCCCATTGAAGTCGTGGCAGATATTTTTATAGCACCTTATATAAATCAAAGAGAAAACATGATATTATACGTTCAAAGTTGATCAAAGTTGATATGGATGTCACGTGATACACATTCAAAGAAAGAAAGAAAGAAAAAAAACTGAACGTTAACATCTCGGAAACGTGACGTTTTACGGGGTTTTCGGGGCAATTGCGTAACACATTATCAGTCGGAATCGGTTTCATTTTCACAGTTCGACAACATTCATTGCGTTATTTACGTGTTGATCAGACAAATTTTTCGAACTTATATAGCAATGGATTAGCAAGCTTCAAAGTGATTCAGATTCCGATTGATAGTGTGTACGCAGTTAGGGTGCCGGTCCTCTCCCTCTCTCTCTCTCGATTCAACATGTAAGAGGTGAAGTACGAACAGTTTTCACGATGGGACTCGAAGATGGGGCTGAGTATAAAAAATAATTTCAATGTTGCTATCTCAGACTATAGCCGCAGTCAAAGTTGTTTATATTCATGAGTAAGTAGGTATCATTTAGGCACTTATCCTAAAGCGGGTAGAGCAAGCTACTAAAACCGAGTTGGCGAGCAACGATCCGAGCAGTGGTGGCGAGGTAGGTCGTAGGTTCAAATCAAGACAGGCGCTTTACTTTGTGTAAATTATTTCATCACCGCTGCTCTCTAAACGGTGAAGGAAAACATATTGAGGAAATCGGCATGTCATAGAACCAAAAATTCGAAGACATGTGACATCTACCAACCCGCACTGGCCCCGCGTGGTGGATTACGACCCGCTCACTCTCACGGAGAGGAGGCCTGTGTCCTAGCAGTGGGAACGTTATAGGCTGATCATGATGAGCAACTAGCAGCTAGTGTGCGACGCGACTACGACAAGCGATTATTTGCCAGTATGCGCATGATCAGCGTCTGCACATAATACACACACACACACACACACACTTCGCCATTGTCTCGGACGGTACCAAGAGCTCCTGCACTTACTCACACATTCAAATTGTGTTTGTACACTACTCGGGTAACCACAAGTAAAGCACGCGTCGCTTCATCATCATCATTTCTGCCGAAAGACGTCCACTGCTGGACATAGGCCTCCCCCAAGCATCTCCACTTCGACCGGTTCTGTGCTTCTCGCATCCAACGGGTTCCAGCGGCCTTCACAAGGTCGTCGGTCCACCTTGTGGGAGCCCTTCCAACGCTACGTCTTCCGCGTCGCTTCGTGAGATAAAAATACTGTACTCGAGGTGCCAAATGAACAGAAACCTCTAGCTCGCGTCTAACGCTAACCAGTTACAAGCGACACAGTCCAAGATTAACCAATATTTAATTCACTTAACGGCCACATAGTTACTTTATTACGAGTTACAGATATGAGACTGGATAACACATGACTTGTGTAACGAGGTATCGGTAAGTTACAAGGCTTGGTTACTGAGAATTTACTAACTTCGTTAGCATTAAACTTTGGTCCTAAGAGTCTCGTCTTTACTCTTAATTGTTTAGACTTTAGAGACATTACTTGAAGTTGACCAGATTGTTTTTGTTCCTCTTTTCAGTTAATTACATCTCCAGGGAAAACTAATGAGAAAAATACAGTGAAGTTCATCAAATATTTACTTGAAATTGAAAACATGCGACAATCGAAATGGGAGATTGTACTCATAAAAAAAAATCAGCTGTTCCCTACATTTTGACGAGTTATGCGAACATTAATGTAGGGAACGGCTGAATTTTTTTCGCGGTTTCATGTTTAGTCCCATAGTTAAAAGATTTTGGATATGTATATATCTGTGTATCTATTTTAGTGTATTGTATAAATAATATTTGCACCAACGACAGTCCCATTTTATGTCCAGGGAAATCACTGTCCATTCCAAGGTTGCCTGGAAGAGATCACAGAAAGCGATAAGGCTGCCCATTGTATATTTCGTAGTATTAGATGTATTTTTTCATGTTATGCATTTTGTGGTTTACAATAAAGTATACATAAATAAATAAAAGTTGTTCATAATGATGAGTACAATCTCCCATTTCGATTTGTCGCATGTTTTCAATTTCACCCTGTATGTACTTCCGGATAAAAAGAGAGGACATAAATGATATCGATGAAGGAGAAACATCGAAAGGAAACCAAAGGGGCAATTCTCGTAATTTTAAGAATGTTCACAGTCTGATCTCAATCTCAATCTGTCAAAATAACCTCGAATTTCCCTACGTTTTGACAAGTTTTTGACATTTTTTTGTCGCCGAGCTGAGACTGCGACTAGGTTTTGAACGTTTTATTTATTATTTAAATTACGAGAATTGGTCTTCTAGCCCCAATTGTACACAATGTCATACGATGGAGGACGTCCATCACTTGTTGGTGGAGTGCGTCAAGACCCGAGCTGCTAGAGAGGCGCTGATGAATACCTTCAAAATTAATTTGATAGATGTTGGTTTTGTTCAAAGCATATTATCAGAGCCTGTCTCGGATGCAGCCATCTTACTTTATAAAATAGTATATAAGGTTTTGAAATCCGAATAGTGTAAAGCTTTTATTGGATTAGGCTGGCATGGTCGTGTTGTGATCAAAAGCCCCTAAATTTATAATAGATAATAAAATATTAAAAAAATTGGTCTTCTGGACTTCTAGTCAATTTAAGTCTGAAATCGAAAAACCCTTCTAAGCTACCGTGGAGATCAATGCTTGTGCCTTCTCTGTATGAGAAGAGGCTTTGCCCAGCTGTGGGATAATAATAAGCTGGTATTATTATCTTCAAGAACTCACCTGGGCTCCCAGTTGGCTGCTAGCCTTCTTCGTGAACGCACCCTTAGTCTCATGCGAACTTGTCTCGTGGCTTCTCCGCGAACACTCACTACGGCAGCGCCACCTCGCGTTGATGACAGCTGTCAAAAAAATTACCAGTCTCATTTAAGGCACATTAAAAAAATAAAACAAAAAAAAGATGTACAACAAATCATGAAATTCTCTGACTTCTGCGCTAGTTAATTACTTAATAAACTTTAGTGACTAGAATGAAAGAGTAGTCAATTCTTTGTTTTTAGACTTTTGGAAATAATTATCGTAGATTCAGAAATTTTGATTTCACCAATTTGTGATTTGTGGTATAAAAATAATTAAGAGTCCCAAAGAATTAGGTAATGATATTTTACATTCCGTTAATATTTTTGGTAAAATAAATCAATATCACGCAGGAATGCTCATTAATCTAGGTTTCCAAACTTTTTTTTTAGTTTTTATATACCACAAATCAGAAAACTTAGGTACACCCGGTTTCTGAGGTTTCTTAACCGAGTTGAGAGTTTATCGAGACCGAACCGATCTATTCTATAATTTATTTTTATTTTTTAATGCTGAATGGGCCCGCTATTGACCTCAATGACGCCTGATGGAAAGCGATGGATGAGGTCTATGATGGAACAAGCGTGCCCATTTTACAGTAAAAACTTACATAGGTAAAATGAGTTTGAACTGAGCTGTCAATAGTGTCGACCCTACCATCAGGTGGAATAACAGAATAGAATAGAATAGGTCTTTATTTGCTTAGAATGTAGGTACATAAAAAATAAGTTGTTAAATCAGCTCACAGCTCACTTCACCTGTCTTCATGGTGAGCTTTTTTGCACGTATCGTGTACGACTTCTTTACATCGTTCTCAGTTCTCACATTTAAAAATTGAACATACTAATATTTTTATAACGAGGTAATGCCGCCAGTCTTTTGGGTACATTACCAGTCCAAAGTTGTTGTTGACAGTTTGACGCTATATTTTAGTTTGTGAATAGTTTTAGTTAAGTTCGGATATCATTTTGTTATTTTTTTACATATTATTTTAATTCTAAATAAATATATTTTTATAACTATATAATTTAAAAAAGTGTCCATGGAGTTTCTTGCCCGTTCTTCTCCATAGGTACAGTCAGCATCAAAAGTCGATTAACACCATCATTTTTACATGTTATTAAATTGACAACAACTTTTTTCAATAAACTGATTTTTAGCTTTTCACATAATAGACAAGAGTACCTATACATATATTCTAAAAAAAATCTTCTGCTGCAATTTTGAACAAATATTTTGCTCAATAACTAAGATTAAATAAACTGAAGTGTTAATCAACTTTTGATGCAGACCGTACCTACTACGCTTAGGAATGGGCAACTAGCTTCATATTTCTAGCTGACCGACTCCTTGACAATTCAAAAGTGCCTTTATATGTTTAAATTGAAAAAAATGCTTTGAGTTTGAGATTTTTACAGAATAGACCTGCAAGCATTAGTTCTAACGTAAGGTTCTATGTGTTATACTTACGACCATAACGTATTTGTCATGTTGGGATATATTTACTGAGAATGTACTCATTTCTCCGCTGCCGCTCTCTTTTTGTAGAATGAGTTGACCTGTGAGAAAAATAAATATTTTTTTTAACCAAAAATCACATTTACGCTAAATAAATCGTGATTCGATGAGCTGTCTTTGTGACAGTGACATTTGTATAGGTGGCAGTGAGATATTTTCAACCCTACAGTCTAGTGATTGCAGCAACGTCTTATAATCCACATTTCGATGTAACTATAACACTTTAATTTGTATGTAGTATCAATTTTACTATCGTTTTTTTGCTGTAGAATAAAAAATGGTGCGGTTTCTATTATTTATTATTTTAATCTGCACCCTAGTTGCGGTTACACCATCTATCGGACTCTGAATAATTTTGAAGCAAATTGCTAATCCATTGCTTCATAAGTTCGAAAAAATTGTCTGCTCAACACGTAAATAACGCAATGAATATTGTTGAACTGTCAAAATGAAACTGATTCCGCTTCCGCTGGAATAGTTACATTCTAAAAGCAGCTGTCAAAAAACGAATTACCTAGTGCACAGTGTAGTGAAGTTTAAATTTTCTACGGAATTTGTTGTCAAAACTGGTAACGCAATTACTAGGTGGACTATACCTTAATGTGGCTACCATTTTGCTCAGTATTTTAACCATGACTTGAACTATTCTTTAAGCATACTCACTGAAACGAGAGAAAAAGACAATTTTTCAAAGAAAATAGGACTAACCATTATTATTTCCAGTCTTCCCGTAATACAACGCCCAATGGAAGTCTCTAGAACATGGACTGATGGTGATAAAGACCACAGTCTGGGATATGGATGTGGTATTGAGCTCCAAGCTGCAACAATAATATGTTAGGTTGAAAGGCGCATAGAGATTCAGGGCTCCAAAGAAAGGAACCTCCTCATAATGCGAGGCGTGTCTAGAAGTAACGCTTTCTGAATGAAGCCCGTGATCCAGCTGCCCAACGAGAGCTTCCTTAGGTGTTGGTCGAGGCTCTTGGCTTTTAATCCATTAGCTGTCACGACTATCGGCACAATGATGGCTGAATCTACATCCCACATGTCGACAACCTCGCGAGTCAATTCAAGATACTTGATTTGTTTCTCTTTCTCGTCTTTCACGTGGTTCTCATCACGGGGGACGGTTATGTCAACAATTTTTTGCGCGCCGATCTGATCGATCCACCAACACTGTATCAGGCTTATTGGCAACAATAGTCCTGTCAGTGATAATAGTTCGATCCCAGTATAATGTGATATTTCCATTTTTGAGAACTGGGTCGGGCACATACCTGTAGTACGGCACCTCCGATTCCACAAGGCTGTATTTCAGAGTAAGTAAAAATAAAAATACTATTCATATAAAATTATAAGTTACAATGAACAACAATCTTACACACAACTTTGTATCATCATTACAAAGTATATTATCATTAATGAAACATCTCCAATATTAATTTCAACATGTACTTACTTTTCTAAAAATAAGTGAAATTATTACCATTGTACAATAAATAGCTACGAATCTTATTTCTCATTTCAATTTGTTCTGTGATAAGTATTCAATGAGCTGTTATTTTATGGGTTTAATTAAGATATTAAACAATAGATAAATCCAGTGTTTCTTACCGGTTTTAAAACGTAAGCATGGGAGTAAAAGGACCAATGTCCAATAGTTTCAAATGGTCCATGTGATTGATTAGAGGGTACATTTTGATGATTCCTTTTTATTTAAAACAGCAGTGACTGCTATCATGAAATGAGCAGAAGTAGACTTTGTGTCAAAAAATGCTCTCTCCAAAAACATACCAACTTATTTCTTTAAATAACATCTCAGTGACGTCACTTGCTGGTGAATTGCAGACATGTAGCGGTACTTACAACGCCACATGCGAACAACGCGTCATACTGACGTCACGCAAATCCTGCATCTCGCAAGCAGAGTTTACCGCGCAACTAGCATAGATACAACAGCCCGACATGAATCATCGGGCAGTTGCTCGCCAGACACAACACCCGTCTAGTCGGAGGATCCTCCCTTTTCTATAGAGTATGTGTGAACTTTACACCCTGTTCCTCATACCTCTGACACTATATGGTGGCCACCGTTCATGGTATGGGCACGTCTTACGGAGAAATCAGGAAAATGTCGTGAGGAGAGTATTGAGTATGAATGTCGATGGCTATAAAAGTAGGGAAAAAAGAAACGATGGATGGAATGCGTGGATGATCATATGGTTAGAAAAGGGGTGACTACCGTCGATGACGTCTAATAGAGAAGTATGGAAGAAAAAGACATGTTGCGCCGACCACAAATAAATTGCGATAAGGGCATGAGCATGATGATGTGGTGGCCACCGTTCTTCTAGGCAACTGTAACCATAGGTTTTAACAATGAAAATAGTACAATGACACTGTTGTGTACACTTGGTGTACCGTTGACGTTTCGAGCACTTTCTCTTATGTACACTTGGTGTACACTTGACGCTTGAGGGGATAATTATTCAGTTTTTTTCAGATAGGCAGGTATCTACAACATGTATCAGAAAAATGTGCTCACATTTGAGGATGTGGTACAGACTATAAAACTGAACAACTTTCTCCAAGGGACCAAAATCGTAATTGCGAAAATATTATCAATTGTCCTATAAAAAAATTCAGTACCTACCTACTCGACCCTAATGAAGGGGATGGCTGATAATATTGAGGTATTCCACTCAGAGAACTGATTTCAACCGCAATTGGACGAACCGCACCTGAGCACTTCCACTAATCACACGTTACAAAATTTTGTTTCAGTGCGGTTAGTGGAAGTGCTCAGTATAGCTATTCACAACCATACGTCAGGCTATCGTATCGAAAACATGATATTTCGATAACCTGATTTGACTTGCCCTCAACAGCAAATAGCTGTTGGAAGAATAGCGGGCGTCTATTTAATTTAAACTGACAAAATTTTCGGGTTTTGGACTTGTGAATAGCGTTTAGAAGACTCCTACGATAACAATGATTAATTTTCGATACGATACGGAAGCATATCGAGTGTTTGTGAATAAGGGGGCAGGTGCGGTTCGTCCAAATGCGGTTGAAATCAGTGCTCTGAGTGGAAGACCTCATAATATTTGCCTCAGAATACGAATCGATCGATCTTTTTTTTCAATAGTTTTTTTACCTTTTTTCACACCTCCCACTCCACTAAAATTTGGCTTTAAAACCTTACCTTCTACTTTCACCTTCAGCCAGTCTATAGACCGTTTGGTTGTCAATCGGCAACCATTCCACTGGAACCTTGGAAACGGGCCTGGAGACCAAGACTGTGGGTGACGCGAGGCCTGCCCCTGCCGCGTGAAGGACCAGCAGACTTGCCAGCCTCATTGTGAAGATTCCGAGTTTTCTGAAACAAGGGAGATAAACTTTATTCTGTTTATTGTTTCACAATAAATACTTTTTCTTTCTTCTAATTTTTCTTTATTACCTACTAGATTTTGCCAATCAATCGGTTAAAAGTATAGGTACGTGTTCATGCATGTTATTAACTGTGTGCCAAATTGTATCCGAGTCCGTTTAGCCCTTTTTGCGCCAATCCGGAACATAGGTACACCAAGACAAAAATTACAAAAACTATACTTTTGGCATAAGACTGGTTCCCATATCTCGTAGCAATTTTATTACTTTTTTCAAAAATATTTAATGTAGACTTTTGACTTCGTTACTATTTTTTTATATGTACCTATATAGATTTATTTAATCTGTACAAATGTTGGTGACTTTGACAGTGCCCTTTGCAACATTAGGAGCGGTTTTCCCAAGTCACGTCACTAATGTTGCAAAGGCCCTAGGCTCTTAAAACTAACAGCACCAGCTAAGGGAAAAGCACACCTAACACCCTAAGTGCACTCTGCTTCTGACTGATTAGTTTAATGAAACTGTCAAGTAACTGAGGTTGAAGACTACAAAGGCCCGACGACCGTCTAATTTATGTTCAACTGGCTGCGCCCCACGGTTTCACCCGCATAAGTGTCGATCCCGTGGGAATATCGGAATAAAAAGTAGCCTATATGTTAATCCAGGGTGTCAGGTACCTCCATACAACATTTTATCAAAATTGGTCGAGCCGTTTGAGCGTGAAGAAGTAACAAACATAAAAAACACTCACACACACAAACTTTCGCGTTTGTACACAACTCGTAAGTCGCAGACGTTGCCACTGGGCCACTGGAAAACCATAATTAGGACCAAATTCAGTACATTTTTTTTTGTTTCCTATTTATTTAGACCAGTGAAGGATAACTGGACGTACGATGCTGAACACAATTTTATGAGATGCTAATTAGCTAGGACCCCCAGAGTGTCCATTCATAAAATGTCATTTTTAAAGTAAAAAAAAAAATCGATCCCAAAGCACTCTCTACTGCTTCGCATAATCAGTCGTGCAATAATAATGCAGCAGTACATTTATTAGAATAATTTCTTCAGAAAATCCATCGATCAAAATGTCAGCAGAAATTGTTTCGAACAAAGAAAATACAAAGAAAAAGCAAAGAAGTTTTTAAAAATAGATGCCCATGTCACTTGTTATAAATCGATTATTCAATGAGTGTACCGATTATACAACAGGGATCGATTTAAATCGGTTCGATTCGGTGTGGTTAGTAGCAATGAGGTCAGTGGTCTTGGCAATTATTTTTGACACGTGTTTCGAAAACGTGGGTAGGTATTAATGTATCAGAGGTGTACAGGGATATACCATCTTAAATGGAATTATGTTAGTTCAATGTTTTGTGTATCTATACTGTATACAGGGTGACTGGAAATTAGTGGCGGAGCCGTTAAGGGGAGGTAGTCTAGGGTTTTTCCGACAGATATCACTATGAGACCTACCGTCCTTACTTAACCCTTTCCAAGATATTCCTACTTAAAGAGATAGTAATAAATCCTAAAAAAAAGTGATTTTGGCCTACTTTTTTTTGTTTTGCAACAAAGATATTCTAAATAAGTAATATTAATTGTAAAATTTCCGCTACTGTCATTATTTTATGCAAAAACTGCTAAACAAAAAGTAGGAATATCTTGGAAAGGGTTAAGTAAGGACGGTAGGTCTCATAGTGATATCTGTCGGAATAACCCTAGACTACCTCCCCTTAACGGCTCCGCCACTAATTTCCAGTCACCCTGTATAATTATACTACACGGTGAAATTTTAATCACAGTTTTCCTCTGAAGGGGTACTCATCATTATGAACAACTTTTCCTATGGGATCAAACATAAAATCGCGAAAAAAAAAATTCAGCTGTTCCCTACATTTTGACAAGTTACGCGAACATAAATTTAGGGAACAGCAGATTTTTTTTTCACGATTTCGGGTTTGGTCCCGTAGTAAAAGTCTCTCCGACCGCATTTCCTCACCGAATCCGCGAAGTAATTCCAATTAGCCAAGGCCGCTTGCCAATGTTGGTAAAGAGCCATAGGTTGTTAAACTACGTTATTATAACATACAATATCACAACTGGTATTCCCTTATAGGTCCCCATAAAAACAACATACCTACTGTTCCTGTTCAGAAAGGTTTCGCCATAATAGCTTAGCTTATTATGCTATTTTTCTTGTAGAATCCCTTTCTAGTACCTATCTTCTTTTCTGGTCCTTTGGCACTTTTTCTACGCATATAATTGGTCCGTTTTTGGGGTTCCGTGCCTCAAAAGGAAAAACGGAACTTATAAGATCTCTGTTTGTCAAGACCGTTTTTCTCAAGAACGCATAAAGTTATTAAGTTGAAATTAATATAAAATACTCAGGGCTGCAATCCCTTGAAGCAGTAAAAAAATCAAACTTCTAAGTCAACGCAATCAAAAGATACGGGCGTTTATGTTCCGTTTATGCCGCATATTTTGACACTCGCATGGGAATCAAAACCCATAGGGTACTTCCCGTTGACCTAGTATCATGAAATTTGGCAAGAAGCTATGTCAAATAGCACAAGTAAAGGGAAAAATCCGAAAACCGTAAATTTGTAGTTACATACCTACAAATTTGTGCGGAACCCTCGGTGCACGAGCCCGACTCGCACTTGACCGGTTTTTATTTTATGGGTACCTTTGTGATTGGACATAATAACTATAATATCTATTATTTTAAAATGCCCCAGAAATCAGTCTTTCAGGCGTATGTTACTATTCGCATATTATTTACTTTCATTTTCAAACAAGATAATATATAAGCTAATAAATAGCTTTAAAATTATAATAATATAATATGTACAGACGCCAGCACATCAAGCTACCCAAAACTGTCAAATTTTCCCAATCAACTTTGAACCTAATACACTAGCGATAAAGTTCAAAATCTATTAAAGAAATTTGACAGATTGTAGTAGCTTGATGTGCTGGCGTCTGTACCTACATGTATATGTCGCAGCGTCAATACTGATCCGCAGTTTTGATTTTTGGTTCTTAGTTACGTCATCTAAGTCGGTGTCCTTGGGTTCGCATTTTCGTTGTTTGTCACCGACTTCCGAAATCAAAGTTATTTTTCACTTTGTAAGTAGTGTCTTTTTTGGAAGAAGGTTGTTTTTTTTTTGTGTATAAAAGGCCTTATTTACTTTCATTCACTTCACTTTTTAAATGCACTTACCTCACACAAATTCGTATAACACTACATACTTGCTATGTAAATATTACTAAATATCAGTGACAAGAAGTTATTATAACATCATCAATATAAATTAAGTGGCAAAAATACGTATTATTGAAGCTAACTCAAAAACTACCCAAGAAAAGTTAATAAAATTTATTATGAGACCACCCCTGAGGCATACCTTATCCTTTAAAAAATAATTGAAGCCGATTTACTTAATGACAAAAAAAAAATACAGTCGAATTGAGAACCTCCTCCTTTTGGAAGTCGGTTAATTATGTAAAGATACGGCTCTTATAGCCACAATGCATCCCATGAAATTCCACTAAGCCACCGAAAGCAAACAACGCAAATTCGTTTACTTGAATTTTTACCAGTTATTTTGGTTTTATAAACCAAACTACTGAACCGATTTTGATCAAAAGAATTTTGCAAATCGGCTTATAAATAACGGAGTTCTGAAGTAACAAACATAAAAAAAAAAACTAAAAAAATATTCAACCGAACCTCCTCCTTTTTTTGAAGTCGGTTAAAAATATCATGTCCTGGGTTAACACACACACGCCCGAAATCTCATCATCATCATCATCAGCCTATAATGTTCCCACTGCTGGGACACAGGCCTCCTCTCTGTGAGAGGGAGTGGGCCGTAATCTACCACGCGGGCCCAGCGCGGGTTGGTAGATGTCACATGTCTTTGAATTTTTGGTTCTAGGACATGCCGGTTTCCTCACGATGTTTTCCTTCACCGTTTTGAGAGCAGTGGTGATGAAATAATTTACACAAAGTAAAGCGCCTGTCTGGGTTCGAACCTACGACCTACAACTCGTAAGTCGCGGCCGATACCACTGGGCCACCACTGCTCTCAAAATCTAAATAAATAAAAATAAAATGCTTTTAGTTGGTAAGCGCAAAAATTGCCTGGAAATTTGTAAAAATCGGGAGAAACTGAAAGTGGTTTTTGTATTATAGAATTTTTGTATGAACTCCACCATATTGATACTTTGACAGGACAACAGTTAGCTAGTTTTTAATGTATCTTGAATTCATGATCCTAAGTTCGATTTTAATATATGTCTGTAAACCTATCAACGGTCGAGTTTGCCAATCTGAGTCTTTAAGACGGCGAATCACAAGCAGCCGTTAAAAACTGCGCATCAAGATGGGGATTGAGATATATGGTTAACTAGCTGCGCCCCGCGGTTTCACTCGCACAAGACTCGATCCCGTGGGAATATCGGGATAAAAACTATCCTATGTCCTTTTCCGGGACTCAAACTATCTCTATACCAAGTTTCATCTAAATCGGTTCAGTGGTTTAGGCGTGAAGAAGTAACAAACATATAAACACACACACACACACACTCACACTCGCCTTTATAATATTAGTGTGATTTCGGACGATAGTTTTCCGATGGAGTTGCCAGCAGTTTCATTCGCATACTAGCTATAAGTGTTATTACTTATACCTAATTATTATTTGCTATGAGTACTCAATACTAAATTCTTTATTGCATTCCATATGTATTACATAGATGATATTATAAAGTAAAAGATCAATATGGACCCTGTTGGGCACAGCAAAATTAGGAGAGAGGACGAGGGCTACTTTTTGTTTTTTTTTTTTAATTTAGCCTGCGCTGTCCTACTCCTGGGCAAAGGCCTCCCTATACTCCTTCCATTTTTCGCGAGCCCGCGCGTCCTCCCTCCAGTTTTGACGGAACCTATCCAGCTCGTCCCGCCATCTCCTGCGTGGTCTGCCGCGAACCCGCCTCACTGTCTCAGGGCACCAATTCTGGCTACTTAGCAATATTTTAAATTATAAATTATTAGATGTGCTTAATTGGGTGTATAAATATATTATACTAGCTGCGCCCCGCGGTTTCACCCGCATAAATGTCGATCCCGTGGGAATATTGGGATAAAAAGCAGCCTATATGTTAATCCAGGATGTCAGCTACCTCCATACAAAATTTTATCAAAATTGGTCCAGTCGTTTGAGCGTGAAGAAGTACACACACACTCACAAACTTTCGCCTTTATAATATTAGTGTGATTAATAGGGTAACAGTGACGGGGATAAAATAAACGACTGTTAGTTCGATTCCAAACTTGAAAACTTTCAAACAGAGATTATTCCATGTTTCCCAAGGTACCGCTACAACTTTTCTAAAGCCCTGAATCATTATTTTTACAGACATCTCTAAGCCTCAAGAATTTATCTTTATCGACGGAACAAATCCATTGATAAAAATCAAAACGAAAACCAACCAGGATTATCCTGAAACAAAAATTAAAGCTGGCAACACTACAGGGTGCCTACTCGTAAACCTCATCAGTGTTTGCCGTTTAAAAATAAACATTATTGCCTATATTTCCTTCAGAACAAATACTTCGGAGTGTGGATGTGACAGGTTCATTTGTGTTGACCATTATTGAAAAATATTTTTTTACGACCACACGATTTATGCGACTGTTCCCTGTAGTACGTGGCTTGTAATTCCAAGAGTTTAGTATGAGTCATTATTATGGGGTAAGTGAACAACATCAGCAAGAAGTCGGAAGGTAGAGATGTAGGTAAATTCAGCCCCATTAAGATGTATGTTACGGAAAAGGAACGATTTTATAGTCAAAACTTGTTCCATAACATTGTATCCACCGTATACAGTGTGAAATTGAATTCATGGGCATCCTTTTAAAGGGTAATTGTAATCATTATTATGAACAACTTTTACTATGGGACTAAACCTAAAATCGCGAAAAAAAAATCAGCTGTTCCTTCCATTTTGTTGTGTTCACATAACTCGTCAAAATGTAGGGAAGAGCTAATTTTTTTTCACGATTTCAGGTTTGGTCCCATAGTAAAAGTTGTTCAAAATGACGATTACAATGACCCCTTAAAAGGATGCCCATGAATTCAATTTCACCCTGTGGATACAAAACGTAGTATACCATTTATTTTACCAAAACTTCTCTATCCTCACACCTTATGATCAAAACAATGTTCACAGTGATAGTTTCAGAACAAAGTAAATAAGACTGACAACAATATCAACTTAATTATTTTGGCTTGTGTACTTGTCTTCTTCTAACGCTACCAGGCTTGTATATACACCGTGTTCTTCACGCTATCCATAAACCTTGTCAAACGCTTCTATAGCTTTTACAAATTAAATCTAACACAGGAAGTAGTACTTAAAATGGCTTCGTTACAAAGGTATTTGTAATTTCATTTAGTAAAATTTAATTGAGCTATGGAATAAGAAAGGGTCCTATCTCAGTTTTGACAAATTGCAGCCCGCCAAATCTTATGGATGAAAATACGTCATCGTTGCCAATTCGGATAAAGAGGCATGCATATCGATTTACGTCAAGGTATTTAGTTTATATGAAAATTAACAAAAAATTAAAAAATAAGAATTCATTAATGTGTCATGGAAAAACGCTTATTTCCATGGTCTGAACATCTGGTCGAAGTTTATGTATATCGTCCGGAACTCGGTGTATAATTTAGATAATAACTTTCCACCTGTGACAATGAAATAAATGAATTTGAATTTGTGTTTCGAATTTAGTGATTCATTTGTTTTCGCGCCATTTGATTTTTCTTTGATATCATTCTCTTCACAATATGGAAACCTTAAAATATCGCGTTATTTACGAATACTGGTCCACCGTGGCACCAGCACTGCAGAAACAGCTTGAAAGATTAACGATGTGCATGGGGAAGCTACTGTAAAAGAAAACACCGTATGTTTTTGGTTCCAACGTTTTCGTTCTAGAAATTTTGACCTACATAGCAAACCCCGTGGACCCTAGTTGACAATAAAAAATCGGATCCATCGCAAACAACGTCAGAGTTAGCAGCAGACTTCAGTGCGAGTGATAAAACAATTTTAATAGACTTGAAACAACTTGGAAAATTGGAGCAGTGGTGGCCAATAACGGCCGCGACTTACGAATTGTAGGTCGTAGGTTCGAATCCAGACAGGCGCTTTACTTTTTATAAATTATTTCATCACCACTGCTCTCAAAACGGTGAAGAAATTCATCGTGAGGAAACCGGCATGTCCTAGAACCAAAAATTCGAAGTCATGTGACATCTGCCAACCCGCACTGGGCCCGCGTGGTGGATTACGGCCCACTCTCTCTCACTGAGAGAAGGCTTGTGTCCCAGCAGGGGGAACATTATAGGCTGATTATGTATGTATGATTATGTAAATTGGAAAAATGATAAAGTTCGAAAATTGGGTACCGCATGAATTGAGTCACGCCAATGAACATGCGTCAATTGGTGCATTACATTAGGCGATCTTGAATCGTATCGTTACTTGTGATGAAAAATGGATCCTGTACGATAATCGGAAACGCTCATCACTATAGTTGAACTCAGGAGAACCGCACAAATCCTATATAAGTCAAGCTGACTCGGAAAAGGTATTGGTAATTGTGTCTGGTGAACTAGTGCTGGTATCATTCACTGCAGCTTCCTATGATCTGGCCACATGATTACGGCAGATCCGTGGGGTAATTGCGTAACTTACTGACAGTAGCAACGGGTTTCATTTTGACAGTTCAACAACATTCATTGCGCTATTTACGTTGTTGAGCAGACAATTTTTTCGAACATATGAATCAATGGGTTAGTAATATCCTTCAAAATGATTCAGTCAATTGATAGTGTGTTACGCAATTAGGGTGCTGGAGAAGGACATAGGCTACTTTTCACCCTTTTTTTGGATGGGAAATCATCAAATGACCCCCTCCCGCTCTGGGTGGAGCGGAAGGGAGTGTCAGACTCTTACTGACTAAAACCCATCCGTGTTCCTTCCTTAGCCCTTTGTGTTCTCGGGACCACAGACACAGGCGCGGACAGCAGCTAGTTGGTCCATAATTATTATGAAAGGCAGTATTTTACAAAAATACTGGCAAGTCTTCACGTTCTCCCCATATCATTTAAGTGTGTGAACGTTGGAGTTGGTAATAACAACGCAAAAACCACTCAGGTGGTCGATCTTTATGGTTATTTTATAGTTCCCATATATTTTGCCTTTTACGGATAATTACTTGAGTAAAAACAATTAGTGTAAGTTCAACAATTTAGTATTATTAATAGTATTAATTGCTGTCATGCGTGTAACGCGGTTGATGATACCAGTTTTATAAATGTCTAGGTAGCCGAAATAAAAATCATAGAAATCGTGTTGGTTTGAGAATGTTGAATAAATTTTGTTGTAGACTGCCTTGTAGGTCCACGGTCCACCAGAATAATTGCGTAACACATTATATTAGTAGCAATGGCATTTTGGCAGTTCAACAACATTCATTGCGTTATTTACTTTATTGAGCAGACACCTTTTTGAACATATGAAGCAATGGATTAGCAATATGCTTCAAAATGTTTCAGATTGAGATTGATAGTGTATTACTAGAGTCTAGGTTCCCAATTGTTACTGGTTTTTCTAGTAGCAGCTCGGCGTCTGGATTAGTGCCCGTTTAATGGCAATAGTCTCGCCCCCTATTGCATGGGACGTAAAGATAACTGGCGTAAAGTGAGAGTACAATAGACACACCTCTGACTAACTCATCGGGAAAATCAGTCGGACAAAATGAGTTCAAAGATAAAGTTGTTGCAAAAATTTATTACTAATCATTCTATTTCGAAAGTGAATATTTATTTAACATATTTACATAATATACGCTACATTTACCACCTTAATAATAAACGTATTATATCAGATGAATAGTTACACACCGATTTCTCTCTTTCAGTCGTCTGACATCGTCTGACGTCAGTAATTTGACATTCGAAAGAAGGCAAAGTGTTGTGTAACTATACAGACGCTATACAACGTTTATTAGTAAGGGGGTTAAAATAATAAAAATGTATATGAAAAAAGAAGCAAGAGAATCATAGGGCATCATAAAATTCGTCCGCATAGCTGTCAACAGGAACAGCGCCCAAAAGGCTGGCAGCATTGCCACGTTGTATGGCGATACTGATTCTTTGGCCTGGAAAGAGGCCAGCCCTCTGGTCACGTGAAGAGTCGACCAAACGATTGGCAATATCTCGAAAAATCATGTGGGCCCACGGACCCCATGGCCCTAGTGTTGGAATAGGGGTTATTCCTCAAACGCACCAACTTTGAAACGCACCAAAAGAATTCCTCGAACAAAAAAAAAATTAATAAAAATGTTATAAGTTTATTCCTCGAAATGCATCAACGATGAAACATAGAGAAGAGCATGAAGGATTCGTAATAAATTATATCGATAGACGTTTCATTTGGTGCGTTTCAATGTTGGTGCGTTTCCAGGAATACCCCGGAATATTATATTCATAATCATTCTTGGTTCTTTAGTTATTTGGCCTCTTCAAGCACCGAGGCAAAATCTCATATCAGGATTTTCTTTCAAATAAGCGTGTTGAGCGTACCTATATCTTAATTTATTGTTAACAGTTTTGTTTTCAACGTTAATGTTTAAAACGAAACAGCCGCAATCAATATAAATTCTCATTTACGCGTGTTGTAAACTTAAGCTGTCTTGTTTTGATACTTTTACTTGCCAATGGAGTTATTTATCTATTATGAATAATCAAGTCGGGTTTACGAGTTATTGTTTTCTTGCTTTCTAAAAGAAAATACCGTTTTCTATGTGGAAATCTTATGTGATGAAGCTTCTGGCTAAGTCATTAGGTTAAGCAGCGCTTGCCGCGGTTGGTCCGTAGATGGGTGACCATCTTTACATACCAAGACCCCTCCGTCCTTCGGAAAGCACGTTACGGGTCGTCAGAAGCCCAAAAATCTGACAACCAGTCATACCAAGGGGTATCGTACCCAGTAGCTGAGTTGTGGAGGTCAGATAGGCAGTCGCTCCATGTAAAACATTGGTATTCATCCAGTTAGACTGGAAGGCAACTCCAACATAGTTGGGAAAAGGCTAAGCAGATGAAAATACCGTTTTCTATAATAGAAATGTTAAGTGATGTGCCACTCAAGGCGTCGGGTTTCATTCGGTAAAAAGCAAAACTCGGTGAATGCGTAAAGCCTCGGCCACAACACCACAGTTATACGACACTTGAAAAGCGGTGACCGCCTTATAACGGCCGCAGTGATGGCGGTCATGAAGATGATGGCAGCGGGGTTTGACTATATGGAGTCAAAATACACTCTTTAGGCAAACGCATCAACCTATTTTCAAAAATAACGTTTTCGTACGTGTTCTACTTGCTCTAATTTAGCCCCCACTTGGTTTTTCGGGACATCGCCAAGCAGTTGGTCGACTCCTCACGTAACAGTGTTGTCCGACCTATTCGGCCAAACAATCAGCATTGCCGTACAACGTGACAATGCTGCCAGCCTTTTGGGTGCTTTTCCTGTTAACAGCGACGCGGATTTGTTGATGCCCTGTGATTATATCCGCTCCTTTTATAATACATACTAAGAAAAAAAATATTTTCGTTTCTATACTTTCTTAAGAACTTGTGGGTGTAACACTTAAAATTTTTCGCGTATGAGTAGATATACCTTATACACAGGGTCCCATTAAAATAGACGAACAAAGTTTACCACAGCGATCAGTATGTCTAACTAAAGATATTCAAGAAAAAAAAAAACTGATTAAAGAAACACTGAAACACTAAGGGCCGGATGGGGTCCGAATGCCCTCTTGGTTTTTCGAGATATCGCCAAGCGGTTAGTCGACTCTTCACGTGACCAGAGAGCTGGCCTATTTCTTGGCCAAAGAATTAGTATTGCCATACAACGTGGCAATGCTGCCAACCTTTTGGGCACTGTTCCTGTTGACAGAGTTGCGGACGAATTCTTTGATGCCCTATGATTATTTTGTTATTTTTTCATATATGTTAGCTTATATTATGTAAACCTCTATACAAATAAATAAAATAACAACTGATTAAAGTGATTTTATTTTGACCTAAAATAATCTAAATTGAAAACGGGTGACTCCCGCTCCGGCTCGTTCTTGGTGCAAAGGTTAGCCATTGCCAGTCAACGTGGCAATGCAGCAAGCGTTTTGGGTACATTTGCACCGGGAACAGTTAGGGGCGGGTTATTTGACCAGGTAGACGTGTTTTTGTTAATTTATTTATTTATTTATTTTATTTATTATTTTATTTATCCTCACACTGGAACTCCATACAGCAATTACACCAACGGAGTAAAAAACCACATCATCTGCTGCTTTCCATCCATGTTGTGCGCGGCGGACTTCGAACGAGTGGCCACAAGGCCACAATGGATCTCGCACGCTCACGCAACGTCAAGTCATTTCTCCATGACCCCATCACTCCTTCCATAAATTGCACACATTCATTGCGAATTTTTAAAATACGATGATTTTACAAAGTAAATACATTAAAATTGAAAATAACTGAAAATTTTGAGGTGTCATCCTGCCTGACAGATGACATAATAAATAATAATTTAATGAATTAATTTAATTTAATAAAACCGCTCAAGGACCGCGGGACACCGATCGGTGACCAAACAATAGAAAATCAATTGTGTCTCATTAGCGGAGCTTGACAGATTAAATAGTTCCAAATAATAAATTGCTGGCACATTAGTGTATTTTCGTTAGCTGATTATTTTTCTTGTAAGTATTATTATTTACCATCGTCTTTATTTTGGTGGTCTGGATGATTTCTAAAAGTTTGTCCATCTATTTTAATGGGACCTTATACCAAACAACTTTGTACCTACCATATTTGAACATCTTTACAAACTTACACATTACAATTTGTTTTTAGGAAGTAATTGGAATAACGAGAATTATCCCACAAAACCGACGCACCTGGTCACTCAGGTAAGAAGATTCAAGTACCTATTACGTATGGGCCGTTTCGTTCGCCGAAATGGTGAAATAAATGTGTCGGTACAGTTGGTTCCTCATTACATTTTTATGTTTGACGGTAAACCACAATGAGCAATTATCGATCAACCGCTTTGCTACTCATGAAAGTGTGGATAGGAATTTCAATTTAAACCAAACTGTTTCGCGTTGAGAATGCATTGTACTGTACCTATGCTTTTTTTATGGATGGGAAATCATCAAATGACTACTCCCGCTCTGGGTGGAGCGGAAGGGAGTGCCAGACTCTTACTGAATAAAACCCATCCGTGTTCTTTCCTTAGCCCTTTATGTTTTGGGGTAGCGGTAACCCTTTCGGACAATCCCGCACCCCCGGCAGGCTTCGGCCCTGGCAGGCCCCTTCTTTTTTGCTGACATCTCTTTGAGGCGCGCGTGGAACACGTACGCGCCGTCCGGCATGACCTGATCGGACGGTGAGCTACCCATTACTCTCCGTCCGCAGGCCCGCGCCTACGGTGTCCGGGAGTCGTCACGCGGCCTCCGACGCCCGGAGCGTCTCCTGCGGCGGCTGGGACGTGAGGCTCTCTCCCTCAGCCATCCCGCCACCTCCTTCGCTAGCATGACTGCTTCGCAGAAGGAGGTGACTGCCTCCCACTCCCTCTCGCCCCGGACCATGGCTTGAACCAGGGCCGGACGCGAGAGGTCGCCGCCGCTGCCGATCGTCTCTACGAGGGCACGGCGATGCTCCGCCCAAGCGGGGCAGACCTCCACCGTATACTGTACCTATGCTGTGACTAGGTGTGTGTTTATCTGTACATCACCATCCTAGCCTTTTCCCAACTATGTTGGGGTCGGCCCGCGGCTAAATAATAACAGCCACACAGGTCGATCGATCAGGTTAAGCTACGCTTGCCGCGGTTGGTCTGTGGATGGGTGACCATCTTTACATGATGAGATCCCTCCGTGCCTCGGAAAGCACGCTAAGCCGTTGATCCCGGTTGCCATTCATGGATCTTTGACAGTCGTTACGGGTTAAATACGATACCCCTTGGTAAGATTGGTTGTCAGACTTTCGGGCTTCTGACGACCCGTAACGACTTTCATAGACCCACGAATGACAGCCGGGACCAACGGCTTAACGTGCTTTCCAAGACACGGAGGGTTCTCAGTATGTGAAGACGGTCACTCATCCATGGACCAACGGTGGCATGGCAAGCGTAGCTTAACGTGATCTATCGACTCGTGCGACTGTTATTACTTAGCCACAAATCTCTTCCGTTTTCAGGTACAGACGCCAGCACATCAACCTACCCGAAACTTTCACATTTTCCCAATCAACTTTGAACCTTATGGTTTAGTGATAAAGTTGAAAATCTATTAAAGAAATTTGACAGATTGTAGTAGGTTGATGTGTTGGCGTCTGTACATAATAATTATTAATTAGAATCCTGAAATCCTGTGTTCATTAATGCAAAAAAATAAATACATCATTTTTCATAGTAAAGTCCAAGAAAACATTGAGATAAAAAAGTTTAATCATCTGCTGTTTTTAGACTAGGACTCACGCTAGGCGGCGAAGGGTTAGCGACCGGAGGGTCAGCCATTCCTGACCGATGACGCGCCCAAAATGTTGAACACTCCTTTCATCTCCAAGACATTGACACCCAGACACGTAGACATAATATTAATACTTACAAGAAAACGTTACAAAAATAGCTATCTAAATACAAAGAAACTGCAGTATGTACCATTCAGTAGGAACTAAACCGTTACAAACCTTGAGTTTATTTATATACAGGAGACGTTTCTGAATCCGCCTGCATTAAGTAAAATACATCAAAACACAGACAGACAGAAATACAAAACAGTAGCAGACAGACGAACGGGCAGACTGTTTGTATTTATAGATACGATAGCTTTTACTTGTGGGTTCACTTGCGAATACTGTTTTTTTGTCGGGGAGCGAGAGAGTATATGGATTAGGCGGATTCGCGTTTCCTGTGTTCACCAGAATCATAAATGCGCTAATTCCGACCCTGAACATATTGATGGATTGGTGACTTTTTTTTTTATTGCTTTGAGGGCAATATCAAGCCATACCTGGGTACTTCTGGGTGACAAATAAAATAAATACTTGTCAATAAACCCTCAGTCAGTACTTCCAAGATTTTGTGAATTATTCTGTGGACGGAGGGAAGGGAAGCCTTTGCCTTGTAGTGGGACACAAACGGCCGATAATAATAATTCTATGATAAAAAAAAAAATATCTTTTAATTTTAAGAAATATTTGAAAAATTAATGACATAAGAAAGAAAATAAAGAAAGGACATAATAATTTTCATAATGATTTCCATAACAAGGAATTTCGTATACAATTTTTATTTCTTTGTAACAAGAAATAAAAATTGTATACGAAATTCCTTGTACGCGCGTAAATTTTTTCAACGCGTAATTTTTTATGTGCAATGTACAGAAGCCAGCAGATCAAGCTATCCGAAACTGTCAAATTTTCCCAATCAACTTTGAACTTAATGCTTTAACGATAAAGTTGAAAACCTGTTGAAGAAATTTGACAGATTGTAGTAACTTGATGTGCTGGCGTCTGTACTACATACTGTTGCAAATAATTCAATGTTTATCGCTGGACGTGACTGTGAATAAATTCGAATCGCTCCTATTGAAGTTTCCCATGTGTTCCCATGGGAAAGTATATTTATTAATTAACAAATAACCAACTTATGTATATTTAGAGATATCGGTGAATACTACCACACATACAATATTTATTCCTCAATTTTCATGATTGCACCTACAACTGTTTGTCTCTACAAACAGTGGTAGGTGTCGTTGGTTCCGAATGTCCTTTTTTGACACCGACTTCCGAAATTAAAGTTATTTTTCAGTTTGTAGTGTTTTTTTTTTGAAGTCGGTTGTTTTTTTTTTGTAAAAACGTTGTTATTTTTCACTTTTTAGTTATACCTAACCCACACAAATTCAATTAACACTAGTGCATTGAAGATTTGCTGACACCGACTAGAAGAATCATCAAAATTCGCATGGGAATGCCGGAGATGCAGTAAGTACATTTATGCATATAACTTCGTACATAAGAATAATTACCTAATATATTATGTACTAAAACCTTCCTAAAAGTATTTAGATCACATTAATGAAAGAATTATCAAAATCAGTTCATTAGTTTTTGAGAAAATCGCGGACATACAAACATACATACATACGGGTCGAATACAGAACCTCCTTTTTTGAAGTCGGTTAAAAATAGTCAGTCCATAAAGTACAAAAAAAAGTTTAACAAAGAACGTAAGAGTGACGTAGAAATAATTAGAAAACTTGGCAGGGTTATAGGGCGATGATAGATTTACGGACCAGGTCGAGTCGAAGACCGGTAGGCATGAGAATGAGGAAGCAATTAAGTTTTGCTTGTTAAATCGCTGGATAGAAAAGTGGTCTTTATTTTAGTGGCGACACGAATATTTTTTGTTTGTGAAAGTATTTATAGTAACTCAAATATTTTACGGCAAAGGGCACGTCCCACAGATATAGATACACCTAGATAACGCAAGAGCACCTACTTCGCGTGCCAAAAATCGCACCATTTTACGATCGAAAATCATAAGCCGCCACTTTCGCGCTCAGTCCTGCGTACTGCTGGCTAGGTGAGCGTGAGCGAGAGAGCGCGAGCTTGTGACGTCATAGTAGGTAGTCAAAAAGTGGCACGCTTAGTTTTCATACAGGTCGTGATCGATCGTTATCTAGGTACCTATATCTATATCTGTGGGCAGGACCTTATACCAAGTTTTATGGGTACGGTCCTGCATGGTCTTTTCGTCCTTAAAACGTCTTTATAAGCAAGTTCTCTTTGATGAAAATATCATTATTATCCGCTCTTATTCCGATTTATGTGGGGTCGGCGCAACATATTATCTTTTTCTTCCATAATTCTTTATTAGTTGTCATCTCGGTTAGTCACCACTTCTAACCACACCATTTTTCACACAGGCCATCCATCGTTTTTTTGGTCCTCCCCTACTCTTATAATTTACTAGCTGCGCCCCGCGGTTTCACCCGCGTAAATGTCGATCCCGTGGGAATATCGGGATAAAAACTATCCTATGTCCTTTCCGGGGACTCAAACTATATTTACACCAAATTTCATCTAAATCGGTTCAGCGGTTTAAGCGTGAAGAGGTAACAAACATATAAACACACACACACACTCACAAACTTTCGCCTTTATAATATTAGTGTGATAGTGTGATGAAATACATCAAGATCTACAGGAACAGCGGTTTCTGATTTCTAAAAATTCGATCCCTGTGATTCAATTTTGAGCTCCGTACAAAACACGATGCAAAAATCCTGATGAACTTCTAGTTCGAAATTCGCAAAGTTCATGTTCCAAAGCGTTGATCTTTGTTAATCTTGGAAAGGTAACATGTCCCTACAAATTAAGAACAAAAGAAAACAATGTATAGTACAGTCACACAGGGGCTTTAAACATTTTAGTGAATAACTGTCTGACAAGCACACAGATGCGACACGATTGAATTATACTCATCGCATTTGGGAGTGTCGCCTGTGATCGGTTAGTGATTTATGTTTTCGAAACATGCCATTTTTCCTTTATTTTCGTTTGCAATGAAAATAAATGGTACTAAGTGCAAGCTGAATATGACGCGTTTGGATGAAAATAGGTGCTGTTAGTTTGTGTTGCGTCTAGAAGTTTAATCAAAAGGATGTGTGTCCGGGCAAATCGTTTACAAACAATAATCCTGCAGTCAGTGAAATAACTGTTAAACAAAAAGATACTACGTCAATTCGCCATGTTTAAGCTATTGTATAGAAATGTCCACATTGTTACAAACACAATTGTTGTCAGGACTTTTCAAAATAGTTTTGTATTGTGGATATCGTATTAGTATCATTATGATTGTACCGGAATATAGCAGTTCGTCGTGGACGTAGTACGGCATCGGCTCCCCTGACATCATCTCTGTAATCAGAAGACAGCTGCCACGCAGCCATCGATACGACCCTCGGCTAGAGTGACAATCACCATCCAGTGTCACTTTTAACCGACCTTTTCGGCGATTTCAGTAACTTCGTAACTAACATAAACGGCGCCACTTGCTGCGTCGAGAAGTTTATTGCTCCAACGACTTTTCCCATACGGAACTACTTTTTTTCATTTAAGGTAGGAAGAACAAAAACTGTCGTTTCTCTATTTTTAAATCGACACTGTAGTTACACATCGATATAGGTTACCCCTTAAGGAACCTGACCTACCGCCATCGAGGAAGCGACTAGTTATCAACGATTTTCTCGCTCAAGAAAAATCCGAAATACTGTAGTTTCTGTGTAAGTAAAAGAGATACATATTACACTAGCTTCAGCCCGCGACTTCGTCCGCGTGAAACTTCACCCTCCCCCAATCACCCTCTTAGGGGTGGAATTTCGAAAAACCCTTTCTTAGTGGATATCTATTCTTCACAAAGAACACTCCCTCCAAATTTCATGTCTCTAGGACCAGCGGTTTAGGCTGTGCGTTGATATATCAGTCAGTCACTCAGGACTTTGAATTTTATATATATAGATTTTTAACTGCTCACACCGCCAGCGAGTATCTACTCGTTTGTCGCAGCGACAAGAGCTATCAGAGAGTACACGATGAGAGACTCACGCTTCGTAGATATGCCCACCAGGGCCCAGAGAGGATTGGTAGATGTCTTTAAATTTTTGGTTCTATGACATGCCGGTTTCCTCACGATGTATTCCTTCACCGTTTTGAGAGCAGTGGTGATGAAATGAATACGCAAAGTTAAGTGCCTGTGCACACACAAACACAAAGTAAACCCAGGCGGTTCGAACTCACGACCTGCAACTCGTACGAGTAAGTAGGGGAAGATTAGATACCACTGGGCCACCACTGCCCGTTGCTAGCAAACTTGTTTTTCGAATGAAAACATCTTCAGGCGCGTTGGGCATTTTTTGAGATGGGAAAAACCATGGAATTCGCGCCACTGTACTGTTACCGTAACGACACCGCTTAGGATGTGTTCGGCTGTCCTCGGGATGTACTCGGTTTTAATGTATATCCGATATGTCAGTGATTAATGGCAAAGTATTCTGTTTGTGTTTTGTTTTCACTTCTGTCGGCACTCCCGGAGTGCCACTGTTTTTTTTTAGTTTTTAGCTCTACTCGCTTGTCGTTAAATGATAAATGATTTATTTTCTCTAAGTAGGTTTGTACAAACACTTTTACACGTCAATCATATTTTTTTGAGCTAGATGAGGTCGGCGTTTTCTATCTGACTACTCTGAGAAGAAAGGCCGAAACAAACTCAGAGGTCACAGTCTCTTTTAAAGTCCAGACAAAATCTTGGTCAGATCATATGAAGCACCATGTAGATTGGTGTCTGAAATGGTCTTTTGAGGAAAGAACCACACAGATTGAGCGGGCCTGTCTAGTCAGTGCACGCATTTGTCAAAAATCATGCAGGTCAATTCAGAACTTGAGGAGCACAACGATTCGACGAACAATACCAAAGAAAGGACATCTGGGTAGGCCGCGTAAATTATCGCGTTAATCGCCGGCAGTGGGGTAGGTGCAGGGGTGTAACTATCACCCCTTGTAACTGAGAAGAGTATTGACAGCTACACGGTGTAAATATGACAGGACAAATTGGCTACCTTCGGGGCTTCCCGTCATCAGGTTACAGAGGGACAACAATGTTGATTGGATACATCGTGTAATACGGATTGATCAGAACTATGACATTAGAAGAAGATAGGTAGGTAGAGTAGGTACACGCGGTGACATATGAAGCTCTGCACCCTAATTGCGTAAGACACTATCAATCGGAATTTGAATCATTTTGAAGCCAATTGCTAATCCATTGCTTCATAAGTTCGAATTTGTCTGCTCAACACGTAAATAACGCAATGAATGTTGTTGAACTGTCAAAATGAAACCGATTCCGATTGATAAAGTGTTACGCAATTGCCCCGCAGGTTGAGATTGAAATCTTGCGCCAAATCGAAATAGGAGGTGCAGTAACTGCTACATAATCATTATAAATTGTCATTTCCCAAATCTAAATTCTGGAAAAAAATCTTATAATTATCGTCTAAGCTAGTGCAAACTAAATTATTGCCTTCAAGTAGACACGAATTTTCGTCGTTCCGGTTTTTCTTTTTCATAATTATCAAAACATATAAGAAAGTTAAAACCTTTGCTCGCTGTATACCTATAACGCAGTGTGCCTACAATAGTGTATTTTCGTTATCTGATTATTTTTCATGTATCTAATGCGTTTTTCTTAAATATTTTTTTACCATCGTCCTTATTTTGGTGGTCTAAATGATTTCTAAAAGTTTGTCCAACATCTCTCGTATACATCATGGAAGTGTCTGCTTTTAATGTCAAAATAACAGCTTTTTACTAAATGAACAAGAAAGTATATACGGTAATTCTTTTTTTGTCTATCTGACTTTCGATCAATAATGGTCTGACCGATTTTGATGGGATTTTCACTGGCAGATAGCTGATGTTTCTAAGGCGTAACTTAGGCTACTATTTTTTTTTAATGAAAAGCATTAATGTTCCACGTGAAAAAGAAAAACCCATGTATTTCATTTTGTTTTTACACACGCACGCGAACGAAGTCGTTCGCGGGCACAGCTAGTCACAAATAAAATCCCCATGAAATATTTCGCCCAACATCACAATAGGTACCCAATAAGTATAGTCATGAATCCGCTTCAGTACAAATAAATTGCACAAAATATCAACACTTGGGAACTACAATACCAACATTATTACAAACCGAGTGGAACAATATTAAATGTTATTTATTTGCGAAGTATTCCAACTTGTAGCACGTTCGAGCCCCGTTTAGCTCAAATAACATGAGAATGAACTCAAAACAATGGCTATTATATTTGTAAAGCGGTTCAACTAAAATCTATGTTATATTTTCGATTTGAAATGTCAATCTCATACATTGAGAACTTATTTGTATCGATTCAGGAGCGGATTGCGTCTTGACATTTATGAATTTTGTATCAGACTAGCTTCTGCCCGCAACTTCGTTTGCGTGAAATTGATTGTTCCCCAGGCCCACCTCATCCTCTATTGCATCGCCTGCCTGCGCTTTTACTTCGTTTTTGCTTTGCGTTCTTATATTAAATGTTATAAATGCAATATAATATTACTAACAACAGTTAGTAATATTATATTGCATTTATAACATTTACACCTGTTGATTGTTGACATCATTTTTAATTTAGAATGAATATTTTTTTTTTTTAAATTTCGGGGGGCATCGAGAATTTAATTTAAAAATATTTTTTAATATAACATTCGAGAGGAAACAAGACAAAAAGAAGAGGGGAATAAGTACTAACCTTAAACATGATAATGGAAGCCTTGGGTTTTCCTGGACCTGAGTAGAGAATTGAGATCAACGTGGGTGATCCTCAGGACAAAGATACAAACAGTCTCCATCTCAGCAACATTTTCCAAGTATTGGATTAAAACAAACGTGATTAAAGGATTTTAGCACATCCTGGTGTGTATGTATGTGCGTCCTGTTTGTGTAGTATTGTTGATTCAACACGAATGATCCATGGATTTTTGTTGTAATTTGTCTTGCTTGTAATCGACTGGCAATTTTAATAGATTTCGTTGTTTTAAAAAATTACTTGCTTAAAGACTGCAGGGTAATAGCCTAACACTCATTCAATGGCAATTTTTGGCACTGCCATTCGATTTGATAGTACATACAACACCATTCCTTGTATTATTTACGTTGTTGAGCAGACGAATTTAAAAAAAAAATTATGAATCAACGGATTGGCGATTTCCGTCAAAATCTTTCGGATTGTGAATTTACGTAAGGTTTGCATCGTTTAAATTTTGACCGGTCAAGCACTGCGCGTCGCCTATTGGCGACGAAACAATAGAAAATCAATTGTGTCTCATTAGCGGAGCTCGACCGATTAAGCTACTTTTTGGTTAACTTAATAACCCGAGCTCTAAGACTAGATAGAGCTTATTAGTGTTCTTGCGCTTGGTATTGAAAAAAGCTTTTTTCAGTTGGACCTGAATTTAACCATTCCAGTGTGCGGGATTGTCCGGGGGTGCGGGATTGTCCGAAAGGGTTACCTCTACCCCGGAACATAAAGGGCTAAGGAAGGAACACGGATTGGTTTTAGTCAGTAAGAGTCTGACACTCCCTTCCGCTCCACCCAGAGCGGGAGGGGTCATTTGATGATTTTCCAGTGTGCTATGAGAATTTTTGAATCTTCTGTATTAAATGGCAATTTTAGTTTGTGGATATATTTTTAGCTTACTATTTTTAACAATAAAAGGAAGATTAAGAACAGTGGTGTGGACGTACGAGTTATATGTCGTAGGTTTGAACCCAGCCAGGCGCTTTTTTTGTATAAATTATTAAATCACCACTGCTCTCAAAACTGCGAAGGAAAACATCGTGAGGAAACCGGCATGTCCTAGAACAAAAAATTCGTAGACATGTGACATCTACCAACCCGCACTGGGCCCGTGTGGCCTGTGTCCCAGCAGTGGGAATGTTATAGGCTGATTATGATTTGACGAAATTCAGTGAGTATTATAATGGTTTAAATAGCTTTGATATAGACAGAACAGCACAAGACTTGGAATATAATATTTTATCATTAATTTGACGTTTGTATACATTCATAGAATTTATGATTATGTTCGATCTTACCGATTATCGTTAAATTATTCCCGTGTAACTGAGACATAACTGGTTATATAATCTAGGCGATGACCTAACTGGCAACCAGCTGTCAACGTTGCCTGTGACACACATACATACACAAAAATATAAGTGACGTCTTGACATAACATAACACCTGTGTGTATGCACGTTTGGGGCACCTTGGGCAGTGAGTCCTGCTACGACCTTGTTGACGGGCCTATATATCTAGCAGCACCCTAATTGACAACATTTCATATTTTTAACCTGCATGTATTATTACGTTATATAAAAGTAAATTCAAATCTAGGGCACCCATATTTTTTCGTTTTTCGAAATTATGTACTTTTCATTCATAATTTTAACTTTGAAATTCGGTGTATTCTAAAAAGACGTAAGTGCCAGATGACGGTAGAATGGCGATATTACCTTTGCTTTATTGTGACCCGTCAAAAAAACTGTTAGATGTCACTTGTCTCAGTCGTTGTTTTGGTTCAGGCATTGGCGTATATTTTTCATTGGGATCCATTTTATTGGCGAAATATCAATCAAAAATTGATAATATTAACAGTAAGCAGCGTGTCGAGTTGAAAGGAAAAAATATTGTTGAATTCAATTCAGTTTTTTAGTTGTTTTCTAGTTACACTTCTTAGGTGACATTGACATGTCTTGTTTGATATAATGTTTTCAATCAAAGACATTGGAATGCGCAAAGATAACTACCTCATTCCGCCGTTTATGTGACGTCATCACATGTTTTTTGATTTTTATTTTTTTTCTCAGAAATTTAGAAATAAAAAAATAAAATAAAAATATATTTGAACTCAGGATACGAAAATAAAGAAATAGTATTTTTGTTTTAAGGTCGTGTCAGGTTTGAAATGTTGTCAATTGCGTAAAACACTATCAATCGGAATCTGAATCATTTTGAAGCAAATTGCTAATCCATTGCTTTATAAGTTCGAAAAATTTGTCTGCTCAACACGTAAATAACGCAATGAATGTTGTTGAACTGTCAAAATGAAACCGATTTATATTTTGATAATTTTTATATTGATAATTAATTTGTTACGCAATTGAACATGAGACATGAGGACATGAGAAATTGATAGAAACTTTGTGACGATACGAGACATTACGGACCCACCTTACTCCGGGCCATTCCCTTAGGGGTAGGGTGGGACTGAACCATACCCTTTCTCTCTTCTCCTACTCTCGATAAAGATCGAGAGCAGGAGAAGGGAGAAGTGTAAGTTTTTGTTTTAAGTTATAGTATTTTACAAGCTTTTATTTAACTTGCAAAAAAACAAAGGCCTTGATTAAAAAAAAAATTGAAAATAGTTTATTTCTCACCAGCATAATAACAGGGATTACATATTAAAAGTACTTAATACTAGGTAAGTATATTAAGATCATATATACAGGGTGTTACGGAAAGGGTATATCAATACAAACGGGTTGAAGAGTGTATCTGGTCTAGAATCTCTGTATAAAATTTCAGCTCAAAAGCAGTAACTTTGAAAAATCTTAATATTTTTTTATTTCGATAGTTTAATAAATTGAAATCATAACAAACGTGTCACCGCACTACGAGGGTCATTATCATCTGTAGTGTGTCTGTGCGCCTAGTACACGCACATCACGCCGCCGCGCGCTAGTGCAGCGCCGTGATGTCGAAATAAAAAAATATTAAGCATTTTCAAAGTTAATGCTTTTGAGCTGAAATTTTGTACAGAGATTCTAGACCAGATACACTCTTCAACCCGTTTGTATTGATATACCCTTTCCGTAACACCCTGTATATAATAATCCCACAACATTAATTGGGTTTAAAGATTCTTTATTTATTCTAAAAAGAACATACATTGTTCACTTAGCGAATAAATACATAACTTAGGTAAGGTAGTCCAGTAGCTAATACTTCTTTTTTATGTAGATAGGTGTGATGTCGCATTTTGCCTGCAAGACTAGCTTATGTCGTTAACATAAGAGCCTATACTCCCTCAAATGGCTTAGCGTGATCCTCCGTTATGTCGAAAATACTGCACCATTAATTTTGAAATAAATATATGGTAAAGTTGAGGATTAATGCTAAGCCCTATGTTAGACGTTATTTCATCACCACTGCTCTCAAAACGGTGAAGGAAAACATCGTGAGGAAACCGGCATGTCCTAGAACCAAAAATTCAAAGACATGTGACATCTACCAACCCGCACTGGGCCCGCGTGGTGGATTACGGCCCACTCCCTCTCACAGAGAGGAGGCCTGTGTCCCAGCAGTGGGAACATTATAGGCTGATGATGATGTTAGACGTAAACACGACTCCATAAAATTCTCTCGATAGAAAAAAGTCCAAAGTTACCTCTAACCCGAACAATAAACAGCTGGTATTCAAAAAATACTTCTAATTACATCATGAAACTTTGCATACTAACTGAACTTAGGTACTTTAAAGCAGGTTTTATGTTATTTACTTTTTTATAATTACCATTATTTTCACTGTAAAAAGCAAATACCTAAACTATTAGCACCGCACTCTGTCTCGCTCTCACTCAGTCCGCGAGCAGTATCGTATGAGCGAGATAAAGAGTGAATTTTAGCTGAGGTAGTATAGGCTCTTAATAGTTTTTTGTTGTTAATGACTTACTGCTTGAGTTTAGATTTAAATATGCTAAAAGAGGATGTGCTCCTGATATCTGCCGGTAGATTATTATAAAGTTGTACACCTCCGTATTTTATGTTTTTCCTGCCATATTGCGTCCGCGGGGGGTAATTGTGGCGGTAGAGGTTTACTTTGGGTTTTGACTCTATCTTCTGTACTAGGCGAGGCCTGTATCTCAAAAATGTATACCAAGGAATGATAGGTACCTACCTACAGTACCTATATTGTGTATTTTTAACCGACTTTAAAAAAGGAGGTTCTGTATTCGACACGTATGTATGTATGTATGTTTGTATGTCCGCGATTATCTCAAAAACTGCTGAACCGATTTTGATAATTCTTTCATTAGTGTGATCTACATGCTTTCAGGAAGGTTTTAGTATATAATACATTAGGTAATTATTCTTATGTACGAAGTTATATGCACAAATGCACTGCATCTCCGGCATTTCTTCTTCTTCAATGCACTAGTGTTAATTGAATTTGTGTGGGGTAGGTACTACTAAAAAAAGGAAAAATAAAAACTTTTTTACAAAAAAAACACTACAAAGTGAAAAATAACTTTAATTTCGGAAGTCGGTGTCAAAAAACGAAAATGCGGAACAAACGACACCGACTTCCGAAATTAAAGTTATTTTTCACTTTGTAGTGTTTTTTTTGAAGTCGGTTGTTTTTTACTTATACAAGTTGGAGACGACATTACGACAATAAATTAAACTACGTACCTACATCTAATGATAACCCCAGTCTGCATACAAAAATTCAATCAAATATATCCAATAGTTTAGTTACTATAGCTAGTCAATGATTGGGTGGTTCCCGTGGCTAAATAATAACAGCCGCACAGGTCGATCGATCAGGTTAAGCTACGCTTGCTGCGGTTGGTCTGTGGATGGGTGACCGTCTTTACATACCGAGACCTCTCCGTGCCTCGGAAAACACGTTAAACCGTTGGTCCCGGTTGTCATTCATGGATCTTTGACAGTCGTTACGGGTAGTCAGAAGCCCGAAAGTCTGATAACCAGTCTTACCAAGGGATATCGTATTACCCAGTAACGGTTTGTGGAGGTCAGATAGGCAGTCGCTCCATGTAAAATACTGTATTCACTTGCGTCCGGTTAGACTGGAAGCCGACCCCAACATAATTGGGAAAAGGCTAGGCAGATGATGAGCTAGCCAAAGTTTGGCAAATCCCATAGTCGGTCCATCACTACTATGTATTTAGTTTGTTTGAAAAAATCACTTTTGTTAATGGATTAATTTGATAGTTCCAATTCTATGCATTATAATTGCCAGTGTTGTCATACTACCTGACCCGACAAACTTCGTACCGCCTCAGAATTAAATAATGTGACAAGTTCAATAGACACGTGGCGCCATCTATTATCATAATAACGTTATTGTTGTTTTCCTCGGGAACAGCACTTTTTTTCGCGATGAAAGGTACCCTATGTCCGTTTCTGTACACCTGACAACCCAGGATGATCAGTTCAGTGGTTCAGGCGTGAAAAGGTACCTAACAAACAAACTTACTTTTGCATTTATAATATTAGTTAGAAATTGTAGTCTCCACATTGTATATTTACTTCATGTTTTAAGAAACCAGTAACGGTGCCGGTAAGCAAATTCCTACAGGTAGTAACTTGTCTCTACTTGAAACATTCTTGGCCTTTATTATGTAGACCCTAGTTATCAAGTGCCAGTACAACGAGTTACAGTCACCTCTTTGAACTTTATGTGATCCTGGTACTTTCGGATGGGCACTTCTTTTTTACCCGCCTTCCTCAAAAGAAAGGTAATGTTTTAAAAGCAGTTTTACTCAGTTTTTTCGACGCCATTGTTTATTGTTAGGTTTAGTGTAATGATATTATTATTTTTTAAATTTATTTATACATATAGTTACCTATATTTCATTGTACACCACAAAAATACATAACATACAGGTTATATATAGGTACATGAACTATCTGTGTACCAAATCCGTTCAGCCGTTTTTGTGTGATTAAATAACAATCATCCAAACATACATACAAACTTTCACATATAGGTATAATATTATAGTAGGAATATTAAGAAGCAGGTAAACTTGGCTTATAGTCAGGTGGGGTAATTGCAATAACGGGGTATAAGCAATAAGGCTTGTATTTGATTACCTAAATTATCAGAGTGATTATAATTAAACAAATAACTTAAAACTTTAGCCTACTAAATACTTAATACACGTGATAATTATAAATTTAATACTAAAAATGTAAAATGTTGTCTAAGGTTGAATATGTCATTCTAGTTATGGTACTCGCATTTACCCCACCTGACCCTACCTAGAAAGTCTTTAAAAAAAAAACTCATCCATCGCTCTCCATCAGGCGTGATCGATGTCAAGAGCAGGCCCATTCAGCAATAAAAAATAAAACTATCAACCGAACAAAATTCGACAACTGTCATTTGTGACGTCATCAACGAATATTTTCAGATCTGACCGGTATTCGATCCAGTGGTCTTATTGGCTTGGTTGGCTAGTAAAATCTTGTAACAGATTAATATTATGAAGTTTTTATCACATTATCTGGTTGAGTTGAATGTTTGGTGCATTTAGGGCACAAAATAATTTATGTACAGACGCCAGCACATCGAACTGTCAGAATCTGTCAAATTTCTTTGATAGAAATATAGAAATAGTTTATTTGATAACCTTAATCGTACAAAAAATTTGAGATTGGAGCCTCCATTTAAGCAAAAGATGCCTGTATTAGGAGAATCCGCTCTTTCAAAAACAAGAAGTGTAAACTATACAATACGAGTACATTAAAAAAATAACAAAAAAGTAAACAATAAACAAGGTGATTTGAGTGAATTAGGGCGGGGTGTGTAAGTGAGGGTGTGTGTGTGTGTGTGTGTGTGTGTGTGTGTGTGAGAGGGTGTGTATGTTTTTGTGGAGTATTATGTTAGTATAGTATTAGTGTATCTATTGTAGAAGTGATTCAGTCTCACTATAGGTTAGCTTTCTTATCCATTCCGTTAGTATTTTTTTGCATTCATAAAAATTCTTAGGGTAGATGTAAGTGTGTTTATTAATAGCATTATAAAGCTGAGCAGATCGTTTAAAAAGTTGAATACTGGCAAATAGTGTTCTTGTTTGTGGTATTTTTAATATAATGTATTTTCTTCTTCTAGCCAATATTCTGGGATCATAGGTTAGTGCTTTATGTAAAGGTTACTGATTTGGTAAAGTTTTGCAGTACAATATCTACGCTTTTTAAATTACATGCACTTGATGAGAGCCCGTTGTGCTCGCTCTACAAAGCAATAAGGTTCATATTCAATTGGGAAAATTTGACAGATTGGGGTAGCTTGATGTGTTCAGCTGGCCTCTGTACTTATTTTGTTAATTCGACGTCGCAATATAGATAGTTCTGATATGTTAAGTACTTACAGTAATTTCTGTAATTTATAAATAAACTAATGATTCGCCCCTGATTCGCACGGTTTTTATTTTACGACTTTCAAGAATTTAAGTTTAATATTAATGTTTTATTCTCATAAACCTTTCGGAATAAATTTTCTAAACAATAATGAAAACCGCATCAAAATTTGTTACGTAGTTTAGGAGAACAAAGCGGTCACACAGATTTTCAAAATATAAAAATCTTTCGACTTAGTGAGTCCCGCTAAATGGCGAACGACATCGCGGCAGGTCCAGACGGAGATGGCGGTATGAGCTGGACTCTTTTAATAAATATTGGTCCTTGGCAGCTCTGGACAGAGAGAGGTGGAAATAGAGTAGGGAGGCCTTTGCCCAACAGTGGGACATAAAAATGGCTAGTAAAAAATATTAATTTATACTACTATATTAACCGGTCAAGCTCCGCGCGTAACCCATATAGTACGATACAATAGAAAATCAATTGTGTCTCATTAGCGGATCTCAATGAGAAATTTTAAAGGAGCTTAAGAAAGCTACTGATAATTCCCCCTGTTCCATATATCCCTACTGATATATCTCCACTGGTAGGGATACTTGGAGATTTTTTCCAATTATCGCTACCGGTAGGGATATATGGGGTTGACCTTGTATTAATAAACGAAGAATTAGTAGGATGCAAAAAGATGCACGCTAGGTGCACTTATTACTACGTCAATTAATTTCAATAATACAAAATTAAATAAAAAACAAATTGGTAAAGGCCATGAAAATTTTATGGGGTAATCAGAGTAACAAAATAAAAATGTTAATTGATTACTCGTACTTTACTATTTCTATAGAAATTAGGTACATGACTAAGCGAAAAACGACAAATAATTTTTTCCCAATGTTTTGTCCACTTTTACATGATAACAAACTAGAGAGCTATTGAAACTGTAAATATTAAAAAAAAAACAAAAACTAGTAAACACTTTCTGAAAATGTCACTTTGAGACATAATTATTTACTGTAATTTTAAACTGAAATTTCAATAGGTTCATATAATTCAAGCTCCATTTTAGTTTTTATATCCGAATTTAATATCAATGGGTACAATAATAATTTTATTTTATACAACATTTTAATGTTGGCAAGTCGTAAAATATACAACACAAGCACATAACTATTTACACGGTAGTCATTTAATTTAGTAGGTACCTAACCTACTAAATTAAATGACCACCTAACTAACTATACCTGCATACAAAATACTCTTTGTAGTTAGTAAACATTTCCATTAAAAAATAATAAACTAAGAAATCTACTATCTAAGTAAATAGTTTTCAGAATAGGCACCTCTTTTACTGAGGTAAGTACCAAACTATGTCTTTCACATAAATCTATGATTCTGCACTAAAAGCTTTGAAAAATGTTAAAAAGGACAGAGAATAAAATCGAAACCGCTAAAAAGTTGAACAAAGCAGAGTTAAAAAAAAAATTATTTTTTGTAAAAAAAAATAAGAAAATATTCACTCACCCCATTTCCGGGTTTCTCACAATGCAGCTCAAAGACCGGACTGTACCAAACACAACACCCTCCCGAGACACAACGGGAAATAGTCCAGAAAAATAAAAACATTCACCGTTTATAAAGACATATTATTTGAAATTCAATGCGATCGTGAAAAATAGGATTGAATATAAAACCAAAATCAAAAACATGAATTATGCACTTCGCCTAGCAAGTGGAAGGTTGCATTTTTATTACGTAAAAAAAAAACTATGAATGTAAGTTCGCAATATCCTGTTCTAGGCTTTATTTCTATCAATATTTCATTTCCATAAACTTCCAAGTTTATTTTTATGTTTCCATTCTTTCACTTCAACTTATTAAATAATCTAAAATAAATACTAAAACACCAATCACACGAAACTTTCTTATTTATAATAAAAAAAGACACACCCGCACATTCTAGAACGTACATAAAAAACAAAAATATCAGCGACATTTAATTTAGTTCGTTAAGGCGAGGTCACACTATAATCGATACCGATTCCGATTCGGATTGTTATCTAGTGAGCTTTCGGTGCTCATGTCGTACGCGCTGCAAGGCGACTGCAACGAGCATGCGTGTGCAGCGCAAAGCTAGCGATGCATCGCTATCAAATAAACAAAAACTGCAAACTCAAGCTCGGCGCGAGCTTTGAACGAAATGTTAATTTTATTAGCAAGCAATAATGAAGTGGTTTCGGTATCGAATCGGGTGCGGATGTGTTTATTAATTTAATGGCGCTTATGTGTTTATGATGCTGTTATTTGTAGTGTTTGTTTTATAGAATTATGTCTGTTTGAACGAATTCGTGGTTTTGTTTCCAGTTTATTGTGATTTTTCAACTTCGATATAAGAGAGTTTACAATTTTATATTGTTTCTGAATGCAATAAATATATATTTTTTAGTTTTTTGATTATCTGTTATTGATTGTAAAGGGTATATCTAATATAAAAAAGGAAGGAAATCATAATGGCAAATACGTAGGAAATGTCAAATGAAACTACATCCTAAGTTTCCAAACAACACTCAAAGTACATTTAAATTATCACCTTCTCCCCACCGATAAATAGACAAAATGGAAGACCATACAAAAAAAAAATCTTAACTAGGTACTCTTAATTACCCACAAATAAATAACATTTGAGCAGCTACAGCCCTAACTACTTAGCGTTATCAGTTTTCCAATCGTCCTCTTTATGTGCCATTTAATTAATCGAACTCTAGAAGAAAAAAAAAATGTGGAGCGCGCGCGCAGTATGCACGGAGCGCGTTCAGTTTTAAATATAAACCGTCCGGTGACAATGGACAGTCCGTCACTCGATCTAAATCAAGGATACTGAACGCACGTGTCTGTATCGCGCTAATCGTTTATACAAATTGGCTTTTGAAAGCTCGTGTGTGTCTGCTGATTCACATTTTGATATGAACAGATTTCTGTTTTCTGGTTTGGAGACAAGTTTTGGCAGAGAGTGTAGCGTTTGATTAATTTATTGCGGCTTTCGAAGTTAGGAAAAATGCTTTTCTTTTGTCCTTTGACGCTATTTAAAAAAGAAAAAAAAAACGATTTAAACAACATGACTGGCTGATTTCTGAAAAAGTAGGTACTCACCATGTTTTCTTACGACTTTAAATTCCCATGCAAAGACAGATAATACACGACTGCAGCTACTAAAAATTGACAGATAATAAAAAAAACTTATCCCCTCGTATGACCGAACGTGGATCCACGCGAGGGCTTTTTAATTGTTTCTGTAATTACGGCATTCAACCGGATATTATAGTCATACCACAAAAGATACCAAATCAAGAATACTCGTAGTTACCACAAAATATCGCTTTGTCAAATTCCGTGTAAACATTAGATATTAAACTATTCGATTCAAGAAACAATAACATTAATTCGTTCATGTAATCCCAGTTCAATAATTTCTAAAATTTTCTTTGATCTGACACTTTCAAATGTCAATATTAAGTCTAATAGAACCAATAAATAGAGGTTTGCATGTTGTCCCTTAAGACTAAACTAACGAATACGCTATATTCATAAAATATATGCACACAAGACATTAATAGACCAACACTTGGATATAAATGGTTCAGGAATTTCAGAGCATCGACACTCAGATATGAGAAAAAGATTAATTTGATGTATGTTGATTTAACACGCAACTTTTAACTGAGGTTTAAATGAAATGATTTGCATTGCGGGAATGCTTGGGTTTCTTATCATACTAATATTATAAAGGCGAAAGTTTGTGAGTGTGTGTGTGTTTATATGTTTGTACGTTACTTCTCCGCGCTCAAAGAGCTGGACCAATTTTTTATGGAGTTTTTTAAAATTTGGTATGGAGGTAGCTGACACCCTGGATTAACATAATATAGGCTACTTTTTATCCCGATATTCCCACGGGATCGAAACTTATGCGGGTAAAACCGCGGGGCGCAGCTAGTTTATATTATTATTGATATTGGATACACAGTTGAGAATTCAGAAAATCTAGACTCAAATTAAATTAGCTAGCATAACTCTGCGGACGTGACAGGTATCGACATTTAAAATCAATAAAACAAAAATTGTTTTTTTTTTCTGGGGATCACCGACCACAGTTAGTGTAGACCACAGATAAAGATAAACCTAGATAACGCAAGAGCACCTACTTCGCGTGCCAAAAATCGCACCAGTTTACGATCGAAAATCATAAGCCGCCACTTTCGCGCTCAGTCCTGTGTACTGCTGGCTGGGTGAGCGTGAGCGAGAGAGCGCGAGCTTGTGACGTCATTGTAGGTAGTCAAAAAGTGGCACGCTTAGTTTTCATACAGGTCCTGATACTTGCGTTGTCTAGGTATATCTATATCTGTGGTGTAGACACTTGAAATATCAGTTTAAAACTCAGCTTTTTATTGTGTTAATTCACAGACGTCGATATCGAATCGATATCTCAACAAACATTGTTATTGTAAAAAAAAAAGTATTGAGAAACTACCTAGGTACAGTCACGTCTATTAGTATGTATACACTTGGCTTTATTCAAAGGCGATTTTCTCCTTAATTTTTGAATGAAATTTTAAGTTATTACCAACATAGTATTTTCGAACCCATAGGTTTATGTAACGTGTCGCATTTCAACGTTGCATTCGTTATTTCACGAAAAAATCGCAATTGAAAGTTGCAAAGTGTTGACATATTATTGCTCGTGACTGTACTACTACTTGGGTGTGTGTTGTTATTATTAATATTATGTTTAATTAATTGATGTGGAACTTTAGAACATATACAGAATGAAATTAAATTCATGGGCATCCTTTTAAGGGGTCATTGCGCTCGTCATTATCAACAACTTTTACTATGGGTCTAAACCTAAAATCGCGAAAAAAAATCAGCTGTTCCTTGCATTTATGTTCACATAACTCGTCAAAATGTAGGGAAGAACTGATATTTTTTCGCGATTTCAGGTTTGGTCCCATAGTAAAAGTTGTTTACAATGATGAGTACAATGACCCCTTAAAAGGATGCCTATGAATTCAATTTCACCCTGTATATTTAACTAGCTTTTGCCCGTGACCCCGAACGCGTCGGATACGCTACAAGAAATTTCACGCGGACGTAATCGCGGGCAGAAGCTAGTTAATACAGATAAACGCCCGTAAAAAATGTTTTTATAAGTAGATAATTATGTGAATGGTGAATGTAGTTAATAAATATAAATCCTAACTTCATCTTCATGTAATATTAATATTATGACAGTAATAATATCATAATCTTAATTATATATCTTAAGATTATTGATGAAATATTTCTTAGATCTTATTTATGCAATTGGCGGAAGTTTTATTCAATAATTTGCTACTTATTTATAATATTCATTGTTTCCTGTATTAGAGCCGTTCCAGGCATGGTTTCATAAGGATGCTACACACTCGTTCGGGTTGGCACATTCGATTTGGCAGGTTTTGTTGAACAACTGTAGCAATTACTACAAATTTTTGGCTTTCATTCAGCATTTGTCCTCGCTGAATCATCTTCAGCCCCCTTATTCACAAACACTCGATATGCTTCCGTATCGTATCGAACATTAATCATTGTTATCGTAGGAGTTTTCTCAACGCTGTTCACAAGTCCAAAACCCGAAAATTTTGTCCGTTTTAATCAAATAGACGCCCGCTATTCTTTCAACAGCTATTTGCTGTTGAGGGGAAGTCAAATCAGGTTATCGAAATGTCAGGTTTTCGATACGATAGCCTATCGTATGGTTGTAAATCAGGGCTCAGGTCGGCTCGGCACAATTCGGTATTAAGCTGCATCCTAATTGCGAAACACACTACCAACCATAATCTGAATCATTTTGAAGAATATTGCTAATCCATTGTTTCATATGTTCAGAAAATTTGTCTTCTAAACAACGTAAATAACGCAATGAATGTTGTTAAACTGCCAAAATGAATGCCATTGCTACGTACCCGCGTCTTCCCCTAACATATCTATACTTATATTCGACTAGTGCTAGTGTAGTGGAGGTCGGAAAATATCCCATGGAAACGTACTACTACGTTTACCAGATTCTTTAGAGGAATAATTCTGTAATACATTGTTGTTTAGCCGGGAGCAGTGGTGGCCCGGTGATAACGGAGGCGACTTACGAGTTGTAGGTCGTAGGTTCGAACTCAGACAGGCGCTTTACTTTGTGTAAATAATTCCATCGCCACTGCTCTCAAAACTGTGAAGGAAAACATCGTGAGGAAACCCGGCATGTCCTAGAACCAAAAATTCGAAGACATGTGACATTTACCAATCCGCACTGGGCCCACGTGATAGATTATAGCCCACTCCCTCCCGAAAAGAGGAGGAATGTGTCCCAGCAGTGGGAGCAATATAGGCTGATTATGATGACATTGTTTTTTTATAAATCTAAGCGGCGCACGCGAGTACAGCTCCCAGTCGGCATGATTTTTTCTGACATATTCAGCAATCATGGTCATATTTCAGCCAATTTACACAAAATATTAATTAATTATACACTTGAACCTTCCTTGTGAACCAGTCCGTCCATTGGTAAAAACCTTATGAAAATCCGTTCGGTAGTTTTTGAGCTTGTTGCGTTCAGACAGACAGATAGAGAGACAGACGCGGCGCCGGTGCGGCGGCGCGGCGGGGGGGACTTCGTTTTATAATATTTAGTAAGTAATAGATGTTTCCGCCTGACTTCGCCGTAACATTTTACCCGAGCCAGTGTGTAGCACCCTAAAAGTGACATGTCTATCATGGTCCTTAGTTATTACGGTTCTCGCGAATGTCTTTATAGGTTTGGATAGCAGTGTCGATTCCGAGAACAAATATTTGTATTCCAGACAGTTATTTCGAATTTAGACGTTGATGCCATCTTCGATTATCTGTTGGCAGAGTGAAATAATTCTCATAAACGTCACGACTGTTTTCTTCAAAGGGCTAAGTTGAGATGTAGAACATGTATCAGGAAGGTGTAGCCAAAGAAAGAAAGAAAAAGCATATTTATTGTTACTCGCACAGGAAGATCACAAACAAAATTAAACACGGTCATAAAAATACAAAAAAACTTTAAAAAATTACATAAGTAAGAAAAAGAAAGTTAGGGTTTTTAGTTTTTGTAGATTTTTTTCCAAATTTATATGGGACCAACATCGGGATATACCCTTTCCAATAAAAAAAGAATTATCGAAATCGAACTACTCTGTAAAAAGTTATGCGTGATCATACATTAAAAAAAATATATACGTGTTGACTTGAGAACCTGCTCCCTTTTTTCGTTAAAAAAAACAGAAAGTTCTTACGAGATCGAACGGCAAAAAAAAAAGAAAAAGGGCAAGAAAATAAACTAAAAATAATTATACATATAAAGATAAACCTTCCTCTTGAATCACTCTATCTATTGCTGAAAACTACATTAAAATCCGTTGCGTGGTTTAAAAGATTATAGACAGCGGGAGCGACTTTGTTTTATTCTTCTACCTAATATGACACGAGCGGAACGATAAATTAATAAAGTGTCGTCTTAAGTGGTTGTTTCTCTTTGCCAATGTTCATCGGGCTTCTGTTTGCTAGATAACAAATAAAAGTGCTTGGCAGTAATTTATGATACTTTTACTTTTTTTTAATCTTTTTACGCGCAAATAAACGTATTTTCTTATTAGTTGTTTATGAAGTGAAACTTCTTTACGCACGCTTGACTTGGGGAGTAAGCCGGCGAACGCGTGACGTAGGCGTTACGAAAAGTGTGATCGGGCGAGGCGAACGAGAGTTGAGTGGGGGATATAAGCAAGAGAAAGCAGTGCGCGCGCACATTTTCTTTCTCTCTTCCTCTCATAGCCAAATACGTTCCGTATATCTAAGCACAGTGCAGGCCTATTGTCTGTATCACACAGTAAGAGCAAGAGAGTGCAGTTCGCGCGCACATTTTCTTTTTCTCTTTCTCGAAGTTTCACTTCAGTCGTGTGGTCATAAGCACACTCGGTTTTTTTTTTAGTTTATTTCTACTATGTTTTGCACAGGTTCTATAAAAATCTTTCTTCGTTTATGATATTGGCGGGTACTGTAGATTCTTCTTGTTTTTATCATGCAACAAAGTAAATAGTATTTTATTATTTAAAGGACCTCCTTCACAGTACTCAGGTATATTTTTCACGATTTTCGCGAAAGCTCGCCATCGATTTCACTTACTGGCACTGTTATTCATCGTTCACACCCATCATCTGCCTAGCCTTTTCCCAACTATGTTGGGGTTGGCTTCCAGTCTTACCGGATGCAGCTAAATACCAGTATTTTACATGGAGTGACTGCCTATCTGACCTCCACAACCCAGATAACCCAGATACTGGGTAATACGTTACCTCTTGGTAAGACTGGTTGTCCGACTTTCGGGCTTTAAACGGCCCGTAACGACTGCCAATGATCTATGAATGACAGCCGTCAAAACGGCAGCGCTTTTCGAGATACGGAAGTGTCTTGGTATGTAAAGATGGTCACCCATCTACGGACCAACCGCGGCAAGCGTAGCTTAACCTGATCGATCGACCCGTGCGGCTGTTGGTACTCAGCCAGAAGCCCCTCGTTCAAACTCTGTCCCAAGGTATAAGAAGAAAAGCTTCGTGTAACGTTTTCAGTTTAAACAAGAGTTTCTATTAGGATTTTCTGTTAATAAAGAAAACATCGCCTTTACAGCTGTTAGTTTATAATAATCTTCTTAGCTTGTCGATAGCAATCTAAATAAAACTCGGCCCAGAATTCGGCTACTTGTTTGGCGCCATCACCAGCGTCCATCAGTTCCTGTTACGTGCAGCTGAGAGGACACGCAGGACACGATATTAAGTGTCCCATCGTTTGTGGAACAGCACCACATTTACACTCCAAGGCGAAGTCGTCTATGAATCTCCACCTGAACAGGTTTTCCTTGCTTCGGCCAACCTGGGTCCGGAGTCTGTTTAAAAACTTCCAGGTTACCCAAGTTATAATAATGATTCTTGTTAACGTTGTTACTTGAAGCCTGGGTCCTGGGTTTGATTCCCGGGTCGGGCAGAGTTATTGGGTTTTCTATTGGGAATTTTTTATTTCTTAGCAACTGCCCGGAGTTTGGAAGTTGGCGGTATGATACCACCGAGCCTCGGAAACCACGTTAAGTCGTTGGCCTGGCTCCTGATCTCTGTCTGGTAGTGTCGGATTGCCCTCCCATCAGACAATGAGAGTGAGGGAAGATAGAGTGCACCTGTGTCTGCGCAGTCACTTGTGCACTGTAATTACTCCCGCGCAGAAGGCTGGTCTCCGCTGAGATTGGTCGCCATGGCCGAAATTCGGCCTGGAGGTCTATATTTATTAATTTACTTGAAGCAAAAAGATATTAAAAAAAAACCTTTTTACAAAAAAAAAAAAAAACAATCGACTTAAAAAAAAACACTACAAAGTGATAAATAACTTTTATTTCGGAAGTCGGTGTCGTGGTTCCGCATTTTCGTTTTTTGACACCGACTTCCGAAATTAAAGTTATTTATCACTTTTTAGTGTTTTTTTTTAAAGTCGGATGTTTTTTTTTGTAATAAGGTTTTTATTTTTCACTTTTTAGTTGTACCTACCACACACAAATTCAATACATTTATGTACATAACTTCGTACATAAGAATAATCACCTAATGTATTATACACTAAAACCTTCCTGAAAGTATGTAGATCACATTAGTGAAAGAATTATCAAAATTCGATCATTAGTTTTTGAGAAATCGCGGATATACAAACATACATACATACGGGTCGAATAAAGAACCTCCTTTTTTGAAGTCGGTTAAAAAGCCAGAAAGGCGAATTAGAGATGCATAATATTAACACCCACATATTACCAATTATGATTTAAGTCCCATTTAACAGGAGGCGAGCGAGTATATCGCCATTAACCAGGCTCAACGAGTACACCAGACCAATAAAAGCTGATGCTTTCGCTGTTAGTATGATTATACTTATTTAACTGTTCATAATAAAACCTTAACCTGCATCATAAGACCCAATAATGAAGCATATATCATTTAACACTCTCCGTATCACTCCATCAATAATTTTAACACTAACCTCACTAAAAAAACGCCAAAAGAGGCCGCCTCCTTCAAAATTCATTTACTTCCACCGTAGTCACTTACACGCCTTCAGAGAAACGATTAATTTATTATTTTAAAGCATCCCTTCTCTGCCATCCAATTTAAAATTTGACGTCTTAAACAGTCTTAAATTACATGTGAAATTATTTCATTAGCACTCGAGTACCTCGGGCTAACCATGATATAATCGGACCGAAGTTTTTCGGTAACAAAACTTGTAATCAACACGTCAGTGAGACCACGCCCTAAGCTCTTCGCGTTAATAGGCAGATCTCGATATCGACTCATTCTGCAAATCGGGCAAAGTTATTTATTCATCTCTTATTCCTTAACCCGTTCAATTTTAATCCTTAATCCTTTCTCAGTAGATTCTGTTATCATTTTTCTATCTGCAAATAATCGTGGTAAGAGTTTATAAGTTATCATTTACGATGTGGTTCGAGTTTTGTTTGTTTATACATTACGTTTAGACGAGGTGCTGGTATGTTCGCGGCTTTATGCGTAGGCTAGTATAATGATAGACGAACTATTAGAATATTTATGACTCCATTGCGTGTTACTGCTAGGTCTAAAGCTTGGCTGATTATTAGCTTTACATTATAATTAACAGTGATTGAAATAGGATTTGATGAGTGGGGTGTTTCGTCTAGGAACGCGTTAGAGCGCGGAATGTGCTACTGTAATACCACCTCCATCTTTGGAATGCTTTGCAGAAGGCCAATGTTACGTAATTAGAAACGTTCAAATTTTAGTTGCAATCTCATATCGGCGACAATCAATGTCAAAAACTTGTCAAAAATGTAGGGAAATTAGATGTATTTTTGACAGAGTTAGACTGAGATAAGAAGGCCAATTGGACCCTGTTAAGCGGAAAAGATCTAACCAGCAATTTGTCGAAAATCGAGTATATATATAGTTAGAATCTACACATCGAACTTTATATACGCAAAAAAGATCCAAAAAGGTAACAAAATGTTGGTTGGATCTTTTCCGCTTAACAGGGTCCAATTGTCGTAATTTAAAACGTTCAAAATCTAGTCGCAGTCTCATCCCGGCGACAAACAAATGTCAAAAACTTGTCAAAATGTAGGGAAATTAGAGGTATTTTTGACAGAGTTAGACTGAGATCAGACTGTGAACATTCTTGCCTCTTAGATAACGATAAAACGTTCCGTTTTGGCATAGCTTAAACGTCAGATCAAGTCAATAATTCCTGTTTATAGCAAATACGAGTAGTAAACTCATTCAAATTAATAGCATTTATTTCGATTAAACCGAATTTCAGCCATGGCGGCAAATTTTAGATGAGACTGGCTAGATGGCCAGTCTCATTTAAAATCTGTGTGTCTGGCTAGACACAGGTGCACTCACACTTCCCACACTCCCAAAGTCCGATGGGACGGCAATCCGACACGACCAGAGAGGGATCAGGCGCAGGACAAACGGCGTAACGTGCGTTCCGAGGCAAGAGGGTTTCGCCAACTACCAAACTCCGAGCTGGTACTGAAAAATTCCTAATAGAAAAACCCAATGTCTTTTTGCCCGACCTGGGCATTTAACACAGGCCCCACGCTCAGCAGTCGCACTTGCGACCACGAAACCAACGGGGCAGTAACCCTCTACTTAATGTGTAACTAATCTACTATCAACTACCTATCCATGGGGATTTCTATAAAAAATATAGGCAACTAGCTCCTTCAAAGGAACTGCGAAAAGAACTATCTAAAATCCAAAAACTCTCAGTAGTTCCTTCAAAGGGACTATCTAGTCTCAGTAGTTCCTTTAGCTTTTGCAAAGGAACTACTGATCCAAAACTTCTCAGTAGTTCCTTCAAAGGAACTATCTAGTCTCAGTAGTTCCTTCAAAGGAACTATCTAGTCTCAGTAGTTCCTTCAAAGGAACTATCTAGTCTCAGTAGTTCCTTTAGCTTTTGCAAAGGAACTACTGATCCAAAAATTTTTAGTAGTTCCTTCAAAGGAACTACTAAAGGAACTAGTGAGCACAAACGTGAAATTTCACCCTCCCCCCATTCACCCTCTTAGGGGTGGAATTTCGAAAAACCCTTTCTTAGTGGGTACCTACTCTTTACAAAGAACACACTCTCCAAATTTCATGTCTCTAGGACCAGCGGTTTAGGCTGTGCGTTGATATATCAGTCAGTCAGGACTATTGAATGCTAGAAGTATAGTGCATTTATCCCAGTCCTTACTCCCGTCAACTAAGGTGTAGGCAATAAAATATAGATTGATATGTTACACAATAAACTATGAGCGTAGGACACATCAGTTTTAGTTTTTGCCAGTAAATCTGTGTATTTTATGTTTGTGCCCAGTTTGTTTCGTTTTTACACTATACTCGTATCTTGTTACCGACGAAGTAAGGAAGATCTAACACCATTTTTATGGGTGCAAGACATCTCGTTTACTTGGATTGTTTATAATATTTTTCTTTTTCCTTATAAGATACGATGAGTCTTCTATCTGAAGGTATGCTTATGTAAATTATTGAAAGAAAGAAAAATAGGTTTATTTGTCATAGAACACGTGCATAATTCTAATAATAAGGGAAATCACAAAGCGCAAATAGTCGACAGCTGCATGTCATGACTGTGACAAGAAGGCTTTCACTCGGCATGATGCTGTGCTATAGGGGCCCCACAGCATAGCGCTGATCTTTAGTGGTTACCCGAAAAGGACTTTATAATGTAGAATGTGTATGTTCTTACCCATTTCAAACTCAAACTCGAAGCATTTATTTCAATTAAACCAATTACAGACACTTTTGAATTGTCAAAGGGTCGGTCAGTCAGAAAGATGAAGCTAGTTGCCCATTCCAAAGCGTAGGTACCTATGGAGAAGAACGGGCAAGAAACTCCATGGACACTTTTTTAAATCAAAATAATAGGGTTACGAAGTCTTGGTTACATCATTCATGTTAAAAATTATACATGTGAGAACAATGCAGAACGTTAAAAGCGTCCATAATGAAAAGATAAGAAAAACAACAATTCAAATATTAAATAAAATATAAAAACTTTTTAAGAAAAAAAAAACCGACTTCCAAAAAAACACTACAAAGTGAAAAATAACTTTAATTTCGGAAGTCGGTGTCTTTGGATCTGTATTTTAGTTTTTTGCCACCGACTTCCGAAATTAAAGTTATTTTTCACTTTGTAGTGTTTTTTTGGAAGTCGGTTTTTTTTTTCTTAAAAAGTTTTTATTTCACGCTTTTTAGTGGGTCTGCTTATAATTTATCTAAGTTACAATAGCCTAGTGATCATCGCCTTTTACAAACAATATATTGCTTTTCCCGATGCAGTGAAGTTAATTGTTGAGGAGTTCTCCAGGTCCACCATCAGCTCCATATCACCATTCACATTGTGATCAGCATAAATTGCTTAGAAACCATATTAAAGTAATCGAATCGCAACCCGTGAAATACTTAGATATTATTGAGTGGTTCCGGTGGCCATCTGTGGTCTTCATCATCAGTTCCACTTCACCAAATAGTGCTTTCCGAGAGCAAATGCACGAGTTACTATAAAAAATACCCAAATCGCTATAGGTGTGCCTATAATATTTGAAGAGTTCCTTCGATTTCTCCAGGATCTCATCATCAAATCCTGACCTGATGTTTTTAGACTAGATGCTGATAATCCTGGCTGCAGCATCAGGTCAGGCTTATGTCAACATTGCATTGAACTTAAAATATAGTCCTGTTTAAAACGAGCCCAAACACAACTACGGTGCTGTAATTTCAAGGTTGGTACTTTTTCTGATGCTCCTGGCTTCAGCATCAGGTCTTTATGTATTTCGGTGTTCCTCATTAACAGTACGTTTATCCACACATCGAGCCCTTTTCAATGAGCCTAAACACGATATATCTGCTGTTAGTTGTCGAGGAGTTAGGTACTCTGCAGACTATCCTGACTGCAGCATCAGGTCATGACTTGATGATCATGAGACCAAATGTGGCAAATGCCCTATCAAACATCAAAACAATTTACTAAAACAGTCCTTGCCTGTTCGAGTAACTTCTTACTGTTAAGGAGTTGTACCTTCCATCATCAGCCCAGCTACCTGAGATGGTGACAACCATACGCAAATACACAAGATACTTCATAAAACATGCGAAAAACAATAAGTGAGCCTATAAAATTTGAGGGTTGCCCTCGATTTCTCTAAGATCCCATCATCAGATATTGAAATGGTGACAATGGGACCACACGGGAAGCACCAGCTTTCAAATAAAAAAAGAATCATGAAAATCGGTTCACCCAATCGCAAGTTATGAGGTAACAAACATAAAAAAAAAAAAAAAAAAAAAAAAAAAAAAAAAAAAAAATACAGTCGAATTGATAACCTCCTCCTTTTTTTGAAGTCGGTTAAAAATAAGCCATGGCAGCAAAGAGATGACCAGTCCCTACTGACGGCGCTCGTTCACGAACATGACGCATATATTAGCACCATTCAGGTCAACCATTTTGAAGGAAGCTAAATGATCCAACATTATTCTGCCGTGTCTTCGTTTACCGCAGCTGACAAAAATATATGGTGTTTATAATAGGTATTATTTATTGGAATAAGGGCAGGAGAATGATGATGAATAGATATTATTGAATGAAAAACATGCAGATATTTGGGGGTCTATTCCTTAAGCACAGAATCCGTAGTTTCGGCCGACGCGGCGACGTCACGAGAAGAATGAATAAAGCTCGGAATACACATGACTGTAACTTGCACAAAAGTATGCGAGTAGCCATTGTACCATAACAGCTTCTGATTGGTTAATAGCATAATGGCATGCAAGTTACTTGCTTACTTTTGAGCAAGTTAGGTATTTGTAGGTATTCCGGGCTTAAGAATGAATGACAGCACGATTTGACACCTTGTCCCTAATCCCTATATTGTGTTTTCGTGACTTATTACGGTCTGATCCCCTGAACCCCCCTCCACCTCCCCACCTCGATCCCCTGCTAGTTCTTCTTCTGTTTTAATCTCTGTCTTATCCACTATAAACTTTCTCATTCCGGTCTTGTCCAGTTTTTCCGTCCGAAAAATCGAATTTGTCACAATCTCTGTCTTATCCACTATAAACTTTCTCATTCCGGTCTGATCCAGTTTTTCCGTCCGAAAAATCGAATTTGTCACTTGTTTAGACGGGTCAGCTACTATCGGATGGGCATTATAAAGTAGATGATACCAGTAGACATCCACCTCCCCCCCTCGAGCCCCTGCTAGTTCTTTTTCTGTTTTAATCTCTGTCTTATCCACTATAAACTTTCTCATTCCGGTCTGATCCAGTTTTTCCGTCCGAAAAATCGAATTTGTCACTTGTTTTGACGGGTCAGCTACTATCGGATGGGCATTATAAAGTAGATGATACCAGTAGACATTTACTTAAAAAAATGTGACATCGCAGATGCGCTGCCGTTGATACCTGTTACGACACTCATACGATTCGAGTATTACGTCACTATATTCAAGTTATTCATACATATAATTAGCTTCGATCAAGCTATTTGACGTCTCACGTAAACATTATCTTACCTATATAATGACATTACAACACAGCCATTTTAATATTCCAAAATACCACCTGCTTACATTTGATTAACAGTCATAGGTAATTAAAGATTAATAAATGCCATTCATGTACACTGACCCATGTTTTCGTTGTACTTACCTAAATCTGTGTCTCCATTATAATAAAGTAGGAGCTATTATCCTACTACAAATTTCAAATGTCAAAGTTAGCAAAAATAATTTGACATAGTCAACGGCTGACACGTTTAGCGCGATCCTTTACCTTTTCAGATGCCCAGGCGCCGGTCAATTTGTAGCTTTGAGAGACGCCGCCACTTATGAACCGACCAACACAACTTGATACTTGCACAGCAATAAAATGTTTGCCGCCTCTGCAAGCTCAGAGGTCAATACAAAATGGCTGCTTGTAATAGGGGTTTGTAAAGGTGAAATAATGCGTGGTAAAATTAGGTTCTTAAGTTTGCGTGTAAACCAGGTACCTATTCTTGGCTAAGTGGATAGTTTTATGTTTCATTCAATTGGCTAGTTTTAGATAGAATGATTGGAGATAATAGTTTTTATATTAATTAACAGTGTGTTTGGTTCATAATGTGATTAAAGAACTGTTCTGGTACACACGACAAAAAATACTTAAGTAGGTTATCAATTTGTTTAAACTCTTGATTCTTTTTTGTTTTTGTTTCGAGAAGAACTATAGATATGATATGGATAAACGATTTCGATGTATTTTTTTATTAACCGACTTCAAAAAAGGAGGTTCCGTATTCGACACGTATGTATGTATGTTTGTATGTCCGCGATTTTCTCAAAACTAATGAACCAATTTTGATAATTCTTTCACTAATGTGATTAACATACTTTCAGAAAGGTTTTAGTATATGACAAATTAGGTAATTATTCTTATGTACGAAATTATATGCATAAATGTACTGCATCTCCGGCAGTTCTATGCGAATTTTGATGATTCTTCTAGTCGGTCTTCAATTTTTCAATGCACTAGTGTTAATCGAATTTGTATGGGGTAGGTACAAATAAAAAGTGAAATATAAAAACTTTACAAAAAAAAAAAACAACCGACTTCAAAAAAAAAACTACAAATTGATAAATAACTTAATAATTTCGGGATTTCGGAAGTCAGTGTCAAAAAATGAAAATGCGGAACCAATGACACCGACTTCCGAAATTCCGAAATTATTAAGTTATTTATCACTTTGTAGTTTTTTTTATGAAGTCGGTTGTTTTTTTTTTTGTTGCAGATACATACCTTACGATGATTGACATAAGTCACTAAGCTCAACACAATGCAAGCCTAGACTTTCGGGTGTCTAAATGAAAAATAATTAAACACGCTCATGTGATGTCGAAGTTAATTCAAGTATGGGAAGCGATACAAGTATACTCTTGGCTGTTATTAGGGACAGCCTAGTAATTTTCTACTTACCATGGGCCGTTAAACGTCCATATAACATTAGCCTCCCGTGTAGACCACCTTAGAAGATGGAAGGTTCTTAGAAGTCTTTGCTATAAGCACGATAGTGGGGAGATTTGTAACGACAGGGTCAATGAGGTTGCTACATATTGGTTGGAGAGAGGTTTTGTGGGTGAAGTTTGTTGATACGAAAAACGGTGGTTTTTAATCGACTTCAAAAAAGGAGGTTCTGTATTCGACCCGTATATATGTATGTATGTTTGTATGTCCGCGATTATCTCAAAAACTGCTGAACCAATTTTGATAATTCTTTCATTAGTGTGATCTACATACTTTCAGGAAGGTTTTAGTATATAATACGAGTACATTAGGTAATTATTCTTATGTAAGACGTTATATGATTGTGAGCAAGAAGGTCATTGGAACGTTGCGGTCGCTCTATCGGTTGAAAAATATTCTCCCATCCCACATTAAGGCAATGCTTGTACAGTCCCTTATCTTCCCCATAATTGACTATGGTGATGTGTGCTACTATGACCTGAATGCAGATCTCCTCAATAAACTTGACCGACTTCTTAATAGCTGCATTCGATTCGTTTTCAATATTCGCAAGTACGATCATGTATCCGCACATCGAGCGCTTTTAAAGTGGTTACCTATCCGGCAGCGCAGAGCGTTGAGGGCTTTGACAACCCTGTTTTCTCTTCTTCACAATCCCGCTTCTCCTTCTTATCTGACTTCTCTTTGTCAATATTTATGCTCTGCACACAGCAAGAACCTTCGGTCCGAGAATGATCGTCTTCTTCGTTGTCCTTCTCATCGCTCTGGTTTTATAAAGTCGTCTTTCTTTGTCCAGGCGGTTTTCCTTTGGAATGCGCTCCCTCAGAATATCAGGACGGTAACCAATCGGTTCACATTTAAAGTGAAAGCTCGAGAACACATACACAAGAAGTTGGCAGATTCGTCTCAGAATTAAGTTGTTGTAGGATTTCTTATTTATGTCTCATAACTATTTTATATATATATATATATATATATTGTTATGCATATGTATGTATATATGTATTTATTATTATATGTATATCTTAGTTATAAATATTTTCTTATCTTTTCTTTCTGTTATTGCACCTACTGTGTATTGTCTCTGCATCACCCTAAGGTAGACTGGTAGAAAATGCCTAAGGCATTAAGTCCGCCTTTGTACAGTTTTTACTTGTGCATAAAGTTTTAATAAATAAATAAATAAATATATGCATAAATGTACTGCATCTCCGAATTTATGCGAATTTTGATGATTCTTCTAGTCGGTGCCTTCAAGTCTTCAATGCACTGGTGTTAATTGAATTTGTGTGGAGTAGGTACAACTAAAAAGTGAAAAAAAAAACTTTTGTACAAAAAAAAACGACCGACTTCAAAAAAAAAAACACTACAAAGTGAAAAATAACTTTAATTTCGGAAGTCGGTGTCAAAAAACGAAAATGCGGAACCAACGACACCGACTTCCGAAATTAAAGTTAGTTTTCACTTTGTAGTGTTTTTTTTTTTTTAAGTCGGTTGTTTTTTTTTTGTAAAAAAGTTTTTTGAATGTAGTGATGACCTGGAGATTAAGAGGTTTTATGATTAAGCGCGAGGGTGCTTGGTCAATCCTAATGGTAAAGGCGTAACACACTAATAGTAGGAATGTCTTTTGTTTTGACAGTTCAACAACATTCGTTGGTTATTTACGTTGTTGTGTAGACAAATTCTTCGAACATATGAATCAATGGATTAGCAATATCCTTCAAAATGATTCAGATTGTGGATTAATAGTGTTTTACGCTATTAGGTTGCAGGTAACAATGTTTTTTATTGAAGTGAAAACTTCTTTGGGAAAAAACTATTGAACTCGCGCCACTGTTACCGTAATCGACACCGCTTCGGATGTGTTCGGCTGTCCTCGGGGTGTACTCGGTTTTAATGTATATCCGATATGTTAGTGAGTGATGGCAAAGTATTCTGTTTGTGTTTTGTTTTCACTTCTGTCGGCACTCCCAGAGTGCCAATTTTTTTTTGCTAATGCTACGTTTCTTCGAAGAGCGGTAGCCGCTACATAGCGTCCGCAACGCCGGCGAATGACGTCAATGAAACGTTAGTGAAAGTAAGTTGGTATATTTTTCTAGAGGACGTTTTTTGACACCGAAAAGTTAAACCCCGCTGCCGTCATTTTTTTTACAACCGTCACTGTGGCCGTCATATGGCGGCCACCGCTGTTCTAGGAAACCGTAGCTTAACTGTCGATAATCCATACTAATATTATAAATGCGAAAGTGTATCTGTCTGTTACCTCTTCACGCTTAAACCACTAACCCGATTTAGATGAAATTTGGTATAGAGATAGTTTGAGTCCCGGGAAAGGACATATGATAGTATTCCGATATTCCCACGGGAAACTTATGCGGGTGAAACTGCGAGGCGCTGCTAGTGTTCTATAAATATCTTGACCAATTTAAGAAAAAAAACTGGTACGGTCAACAGAGTACGTCAATAGTAACACTAGCACTACGAAAACTCCTACTACTACAAAGTAAAGGCATTTTGGAAGTCAATTTGTTACCATGGAACGCTATTGACTGTACTTACTATAAGTACGTACCTACTTACATGTACGGTCACCAAAAGAGATAAGTAACCAGGATCGTCGGATATAGTTGAAGTTTAATAAGAAACTGATAGATGTTTTTGAATAAAATTTAATTTAATTAATAGAAAACAATCGGTTCATTTATCAAAATTAATTTTCATTTGGAAACATCCAGCGGTTACTTACTAAACTTCAACGATATCCGACGACCCTGGTAACTTATCTCTTTTGGTGACTGTACACATAATTATCCACCTTTTGCCTTCAACTCGCAAATTCAACCTTATTTATGAAAAAGAGACCAAAAAGTTTTTATTCATCCAATTATAGTAAAATCTCAATAATAACACACTATCGATAAAATTATGGAAACGTCTTCATAAATACATGATTATTTTTGCATTAAAATCGACACAGATGTGTATCGGACTTGTTTCGTGAGATTGTGTTCGCCGCCTGACTATGTTCGCGTTTTTTTTTTTTTTTCTCACATTTTTTATTGTTGTTATTTTTTTTTTTTTTTGTTAAATGACAAAGCATAGAGAAGTAGAAAGTACAGGAGTTCTACACTGAAAATCAATGGTATAAGAATTTATTCGTGTTGGCTCATAATTATGAAATGAATCTTCTAATGAAACACTACTTGTCGCTTAGTCACTGTACATAATTATATGTATACTTAATTACTAACAAGCAATAACTAATGTGGATGTATACCTCTGCCAGACCCCTCGTGGAAACAAAGCGTGATATTATGTTAATTACTAACAAATTGCCGTTAAATCTTACACCTTAGAGTAAAGCTCTATTATTTTATAATTCGCGTTGGTGTAACGATAAAAATATGCATCCTCTGGTTCGCCTTAAATATTAAGTTAAAACGTTTAAAATAATTACGGGACAATTTAGTTAAAGCGCCGTTCCATTGTTACGACCGACGCTGCGACAAATTAAAATAGTTTTATTTCGGTACTTTTTTTTTGGGACTACTTTCAAAAGAAGTCTAGTCAAATTAAATGTGAACTGCATTAAAAAGTTTAAAATGCATTCAATTATCCCATTACTTACATAAATAACTGGTGAAATGTCAGTGTATCTACATAGTAATAGGTACTCAATCAATCAAGTCAGCCTATCGCAGTCCACTGCTGGACATAGGCCTCTCCCAGGCTGCGCCACAACACCCTGTCTTCCACCTTCCGCATCCAATCTGTCCCAGCCACCTTAAGGTCGTAGAAAAATGCTGATATTGAATCAAGCTCCTACGTTTCACAAAATATAAAAAAGATTTTAGATAATAATATAGTCAGTACTGTAGAGTATATATATCTTTTGAGATGCTGGCCGGTAATATTTGAAGGCATATTCCATTCGAACGTTTAAGCATGTGTCATTCAGAGTCGTAGGTTTGACGTGTAATAGTTATGACGAGCTAGTTTGATATATTCGATGCTACTCCTAAAATAATATCGTATAAAGTCAAATAGGAGTTTCATTAAGTAAAATAGTTCCCCTCGTAGCGTAGGTACCTACATAATCATCAAAACATCCCAAAACAGACACACACAAAAATATAAAAAAAAAATATTTCATAGAACTTATGCTCGTTAATTAGGTTTTATGAGCAATAATATGCTTGACATCTCTTTAACATTTCAAGAGACATTAATTTATTCTTGGCCAGCAACACGACGGATGTTTAACACAAAACAAATGTGAGTGACGTTATTATAAATTATATACCGGTACAAAGTAATCGTGGTGCGTGGCCAAAATCAGAACTAACGCCGGCCGCCATCTTGTTGAACTGAAAACTTTAGGCATTTTTGGAGATGGGGAAAAAAGCCATTGATTTCGCGCCACTGTCACCGTAACTGACACCGCTTCGGATGTGTTCGGCTGTCCTTGGGGTGTACTCGGTTTTAATGTATTTCCGATATGTCAGTGAGTGATGGCAAAGTATTCTGTTTGTGTTTTGTTTTCACTTCTGTAGGCACTCCCGGAGTGTTTTTTTTTTAATACGTTTTAGTGTGCGCACACAAGCCAACGACAGAGGCAACTGTTAGCCCCTTCGTACACAAGGCTACTCAAATCTTAGATACTCAACGATTTTAGTCTTCAAGCGACTGCCGCCATACAAATCCATTAAAGTTCGCACACGAGTCCCGTCGCCGACATTTTCAAAATAAATGGATTTGTATGGCGGCAGTCGCTTGAAGATTAAAATCGTTGAGTATCTAAGATTTGAGTAGCCTTGTGCACGAAGGAGCTAACAGTACTGCCGTCAACATGTGTCGACAGCGGCCGTAGGTGCGTCGGCGGCTGTCGTCGACGTGTGTCGCTCGTATGTATGAGTACTTAACTGATATTTTCTAAATGATTGCACCAACATCATTCAAACGCCAAAATATCCTTTTTTAACAACATCTATAATAATAACAGTCAGCCCTGCTAACATCCAATCATTTTCATCATCCGCCTAAAGCAGTCCACTGATGGACATAGGCTTCTCCAATTGCACGCCATTCAGCTAGAGCTATACCCTCGACAACTCTCAATCAATATACCACAACATAAATAATCACGTATCATGTACCTAGCTTATGCCAACATAACAAAAGAAAAAGACAAAATAAATAATCGTAACTCAAAAAAATCGCATTAAAGAAACAAGCCCTTAACTTATAAAGAGTTGATCGGAGGTATCGCAAAAATTGCGTTTCTCGCGACCAAAGCCGCTCGTTGGAATGTCATTAAATTTTACGACCTACTTGTGAAGCGGCTGAACTGCACTCAAGTTAGCTCCTACGCAGCTTGTAGGTACGCAAATATGCTCTACTTAGCAAAGGTACTTAGGTACGGGTGGTTTAGAAAAATCTAAGTAGACTATTCGACTAATTGCAGTAAAATAATGTTCAGAAAAAAATTATTAACACGGGTTCTGGGAACATGCGAGGTAACTATGTAACACACGTAACAATGGCTTTCATTTTGACAGTTCAACGACATCCATTGCGTTATTTACGTCGTTGAGCAGTGAAATTTTTCGACCATATGAAGCATAGGATTAGTAATATCCTTCAAAATGATTCAGATGGTGATTGTGTTACACAAGTGCATGATGAAGTTAAAAAGTGTCCTTAAAATGTGGTTGGAATTGAATGCGGAAGACGAAGGTCAGGGTGTTGTGGCGTGGGGTGCCTGGGCAGAAAACCTCCACGTTTGCCCGGGGACTGGAGTTCCCTTCTGGATACGTCCGGGGGGAAGACCAGTGTTCGGGCCGGTGCACCCTGGGGTGCGGGCAGCGATTTCCCATTGGGATTATTTCCCAGTGGGATGCCGCTGTCCGCATGCTAATGTTCTGCCAAGAGGATCGCTCCAAACATGTCGCTCTGAGTAGCAGAGCGGCAGTTGTGGTGGAGTGAGAGCGGGCCCGGTGTGCACTTACCCTGCCGCCGGGCAGGCAGAAGGGGTAACCCCCCCCTGCCACCGTTAATCTCGTAGCCCCGGAGACAGTTAGGGGCGTCGCCCGCACGAGCTGCAGCCTCGGCTCTGGCTCGTGTGGGCGGCGCCCCGTAAGGTCATGTCTCTGGCTGTTAAAGGGGGTCGAGGGTCTTGGCTTAACCGCCCGGACCGCGAGGAAGATTAACCTCTATAAAAAATTCCCCAAACCTCCAAGCGGCGGCGCACCGTGAGGGAGGTTGCAAACTTGGCTAGTGGGTAGCTTGATTTAGTCGCTAGTGCGAACCGATTATTTTGAGTCAATAAAACATGAAAATTACTCGTGGGAACAAATATGGAAAATTGTAAAACGAAGCAAACAGAAGAGGGGAGGAGTGATGCGGGGTCGGAGTCCGACGCTGCATCAGGAGACGCAAGCACGGGAGGCTCAGAGAGCCGCCGTGCCAAGGAGACGGCCGCTGCGACGACGAAGGTCCACAGCAAGCGGCCAAGGTCAGAGGACGGCCAGGGGTCGTCCACTGACGGGGAGCTGGCCTCGGCCAGAAAAATCCCCACCAGTAGGCGGGGAGGAGTCAGAGAGCGAGGCAAGGGGAGGGGACTCACTGCCCGGGAGGCGGCAGAGCGAGCGGAGGAGCCCGCAAAGGAGGGGGGGACCGGTCGCGCGGTCGCTTCGGGGCCCTCAAGTGACGAGTCGAGTGAGGCTGGCGGCCCCGATGCGGACCGCAAGCTCAGGTTTGCGGCGGTCGTGGAGGCCGCGATCCGGGATGTGTCCCTGAAGAAGCTACAAGCTTCTAAGAACAGGGCCATACTCTCGGCACAGGCCTCCATCATGGCGGCAGCGGAGGCGGCCAACTATGCTGGTCCTTCAGCCAGCGAAGTGGCCGAATTGCGGGCGGAGGTCGCCCGCCTGAAGGCCGCCATGGAGCTTCTCCAAGAGGAGAACGGGAGGCTCCGAGCAGACCTGGCCGGCCTGAGGGTCGCCGGCGGCGTGCAGGCAGAACCGGCAAGCCAGCCCATCCCGGTGGAGAACCAGGTCCTGAACCTGGTTCGGCAGGAGCTGGCAACCTTCCAGGCGCGGTTCTCCGCTCTGGAGGGTATAGTCCTGCGCCCCCCCCCTGGCGGGCAGGACGGCCCCGGGGCCGAAGGCGGCCTCGTACGCGGCCGCTGCGGCAGCTGCCGCCCCTGAACCCGGGCCGTCTGGCCGGGCCCAGGCGCCGGCCAAATCGGCGTCGGGTCGCGGTGCCCCGGCGCCGGCGAAACCGGCGTCCGCTGGCGGAGCCCCGGCGCCGGTAAAACCGGCGCCTGCCGGCAAAACCCCGGCGCCGGCAAAACCGGCGCCTGCCGGCAAAACCCCGGCGCCGACCGGCAGGACGACTCGGGAGGGAAAGGCCCCAGAGCCTACGCCCCGCCCCCAAAAATCTCCCACGACCGACGCCAAGTGGCAGGTGGTCGGGGAGAAGAAGAAGGCGGCCAAGGCGGCCAGAAAAAAGGCGCAAAGGAGGCGTCGCAAGGAACGAGCCGTCGCGGCTAGGCTTCGCTCCCCAAAGACCGCGGCTGTAGTTATAACGCTACAGCCGGAAGCGGCTAAGAGGGGAGTGACGTACTGCGACGTGCTCACCAAGGCACGAGAGACGGTGGACCTCCAGGAGCTGGGGATCACCGGGGGCCTTCGGCATAGGGTGACCGCTACTGGCGCCCGCATGCTGGAGATCCCCGGTGCGACGAGTGGCCCGACCGCTGACGCCCTGGCTGAGAAGCTAAGGGCGTCCCTCAACGCGGACGAGGCTCGAGTCTCCAGGCCCGTCAAGTGCGCAGACATGCGTATCCTGGGCCTGGATGACTCCGTAACGGAGGGAGAGGTGGTGGCCGCCGTCGCCAGGGCGGGCGGGTGTCTGGCCGACCAGGTGAAGGCGGGCACCATTCGTCCTGGTTTCGCGGGCATGCGAACTGTGACGGTAAGCTGCCCCGTGACGGCGGCCAGAACAATCGTCGAGGGCCGAAGTGTCAGCGCAGGTTAAACTGCTGGAACCCAGGCCTCTGAGGTGCTTCCGATGCCATGTGGGGCACCACGTTGGCGTCCAGTGCACTTCGGAGGATCGCAGCACTCTGTGCTTCCGCTGCGGTCAGCCCGGACATACGGCTGGCTCGTGCAGCGCCGCGCCGCACTGCGTCGCATGTGCGGCTGCTGGCAAGCCGGCCGATCACCGGGCGGGGAGCAAGTCCTGCGCTCCACCCACCGGGACCAGGAGAAAAGGCAGGCCCTCCGCCGCCGTCGCCACCCCCACCGTCGCCGCCGCTGCTGCTGTCGCCGCCGCCGCCGCCACCGCCGGGGGGCCCTCACAAAGGGCCCGGGAGGGGGCTGAAATGGAGGAGTAATGGCTCCATTGCGCCTCCTCCAGGCGAACATCAACCACTGCGCCTGCGCTCAGGACCTGCTGCTCCAGAGCATGGCGCAGTGGTCGATTAACATCGCCGTGGTCGCTGAGCCGTACTTTGTCCCGCCCAGGGATAACTGGGTGGAGGACCTGAGCGGCTCAGTGACCATAATTTCGTCGGCTGCCGCCGGTACCCCGTCCCTCGAAGGTGTCACAAAGGGACAGGGGTGCGTAGCGGCACGGTTCGGAGAGATCGTAGTAGTGGGAGTGTACTTCTCTCCGAACCGAACTCTCGCCGAGTTCCAGAACTCTTTAACAGAGTTGAGTGTCGTCGTCGCCGGAAACCATTCCTTCTCCGTGCTAGTGGTCGGGGACTTCAACGCCAAGAATTTGGCCTGGGGTTCCCGCTACACGGATGTGCGGGGCAGGATGGTGGAGGACTGGGCCCTGGAAACAGGCCTGGTCGTCCTAAATCGGGGTTCTGTCCCTACGTGTGTGCGGATGCGGGGCGAGTCCGTAGTGGACATCCCGTTCGCCAGCCCCGCTCTGTCACAACGTGTCAGTGACTGGCGCGTCATGGAGGAGGTGGAGACCTACTCCGACCACCGGTATATCCGGTTCGACGTCTCCACCCAGACCTCTAGCGCGCTGGTCCAGCAGGCCCCGAGTGGTCCGCGGTGGGCGCTGAAGCAGCTGGACCGGGAGCTCCTCCTGGAAGCCTCGATCGTGCAGGCCTGGGTGTCATCACCGGACAGGCCTGCCGATATTGACAATGAGGCGGAATGGCTCCAGGAGGCCATGTCCGATATATGTGACGTGGCAATGCCCCGAGTCCGGCCAGGATGCGCCCGACGTCGGGTGTACTGGTGGTCGCAGGAGGTGGAGTCGCTACGCAAGGCGTGCGTCGACGCGCGACACCGGTACACCAGGCACCGCAGGCTCCGCATCCGCCCTCCGGATGCGGAAGCCACGGAGGCGGAGCTGTACGAAGGGTACAGAGCGGCGAAGACCGCCCTCCAAGGGGCTGTCCAGCGGGCCAAGGATACGGCCCGCGAAGAGATGGTGGAGACTCTGAACAGAGATCCATGGGGGCGCCCTTACAAAATGGTGCGGAATAAACTCCGCACCTGGGCCCCCCCGCTGACGCAGAGTCTCCGCCCACAGCTCGTGGAGGAGGTGGTGAGCACTCTGTTCCCTTCACGGGGGGAGCATACTCCCCCGCCCATGGCTCCGCCACTTGCGGTGCCCGAAGCGGACCATGAAGACGACGACGACGACATCCCTGAAGTGACCGGGGTAGATCTGAGAGCGGCGGTAGGCAGGCTGAAGGCCAAAAATACCGCCCCAGGACCCGACGGCTTGCCGGGTAAAGTCTGGGTCCTGGCCTCGAGGGCTCTCGGGCCTCGACTAGAGGCGCTCTTAAGCGCATGCATGGAGAGGGGCCAGTTTCCACTCCGTTGGAAGACGGGGAAGCTGGTCCTCATTCAGAAGCCAGGGCGCCCTGCGGACTCTCCGTCCGCATACCGGCCCATAGTGCTGCTCGACGAGGTCGGCAAGCTCTTTGAGAGAGTGATTGCAGGCCGCCTCGTTGGGCACCTAGTGAGGACGGGGCCGGATCTTGCGGATAGCCAGTTTGGCTTCCGCAAGGGGCGCTCGACAGTGGACGCCATCATGCGCGTGAGAGCCCTCACGACGGGGGACGCGGTGACCCGGGGTGGGGTCGTCGTGGCGGTGTCACTCGACATCGCCAACGCGTTTAACACCCTGCCCTGGAGCTGTATTGGGGAGGCACTCCGGTATCACCGGGTGCCGACCTACCTCCGTCGAGTAGTTGGGGCGTATTTGACGGACAGAGCCGTCATCTACCCTGGTCGCAACGGGGAATGGAACCGGCGAGAGATGTCGTGCGGTGTCCCACAGGGATCGGTTCTGGGGCCGCTCCTGTGGGACATCGGTTACGACTGGGTGCTGCGAGCCGACCTCCCTGATGGCGTCAGCGTGGTTTGCTACGCTGACGACACGCTAGTCCTGGCGCAAGGGAGGTCGCATCAGGCGGCGGCCGACGCGATGACACGCGGGGTTGCGATAGTCGTGGAAAGAATCCGGCGGTTGGGTCTCGAGGTGGCATTGCACAAGTCCGAGGCCATGTCTTTCCATGGGCCTCGGAACGGGCCACCATCGGGATCCCAACTAACGGTGGGAGGGGTTCACATCGGCGTCGAGGCAACGATGAGATACCTGGGTCTCGTCCTCGACAGCCGGTGGAACTTCGTCGAACACTTCCGACGTTTGGCCCCCAAACTGGAAAGGACCGGGGCCGCCTTCAAGCGGCTCCTGCCCAACCTGTGGGGGCCAAACACCTCCTGCCGGAGGCTTTACGCGGGGGTCGTGCGGTCCATGGCCCTATACGGGGCCCCGGTGTGGGCGCGTTCTCTGCGGCGGCAAGCCGCCCACTATCTGAACGCGCCCCAAAAGGTGGTAGCCGTAAGGCTGATCCGGGGGTACCGCACGATCTCGGGCGAGGCGGCAAGCCTCCTTGCCGGACTGCCGCCATGGGATCTGGAGGCGATAGTCTAGCGCGCCTGTATGAGTGGCGCGCGGAGGCACTGAGCCGGGGGGAAACTCCGCTTCCGCGGCAAATCGCGGCGGAGCGGACAGACCTCCGGCGCGATCTCATGGTGGCATGGAAGGAGCGACTTTCGCAACCCAGCGCAGGGCACGCCACGATAGTGGCGATAAGACCCCTCTTTGAGGAGTGGCTAGAGAGGCGTCACGGCGTCCTCACCTATCGCCTGACGCAGGTCCTCACCGGACACGGATGTTTTGGGAGGTTCCTGCACATCATCAGGCGGGAGGAGACGCCCGGGTGTCACCACTGCGAGGATCGCCCAGAGGACACGGTGGAGCATACGGTGGAGGTCTGCCCCGCATGGGCGGAGCACCGCCGTGCCCTCGTAGAGGCGATCGACAGCGGCGGCGACCTCTCGCGTCCGGCCCTGGTTCAAGCCATGGTCCGGGGCGAGAGGGAGTGGGAGGCGGTCACCTCCTTCTGCGAAGCAGTCATGCTAGCGAAGGAGGTGGCGGAACGGCTGAGGGAGAGAGCCTCACACCCCAGCCGCCGCGGTAGACGCTCCGGGCGTCGGGAGCCGCGTGACGACTCCCGGCCACCGTAGGCGCGCGCCTGCGGACGGAGAGTAATGGGTAGCTCACCGTCCGATCAGGACCAGGCCCGTGCCGGACGGCGCGTACGTGTTCCACGCGCGCCTCAAAGAGATGTCAGCATAAAGGAAGGGGCCTGCCAGGGCCGAAGCCTGCCGTGGGTGCGGGATTGTCCGAAAGGGTTACCGCTACCCCGGAACATAAAGGGCTAAGGAAGGAACACGGATGGGTTTTAGTCAGTAAGAGTCTGACACTCCCTTCGCTCCACCCAGAGCGGGAGGGGTCATTTGATAATTTCCCATCCATAAAAAAAAAAAAAAAAAAAAGGGTGTTGTGGCGTAGCCTGGGAGACGCCAGCACTCATTGGACTGCGATAGACTGAGTTGATGCAGTTGAAATAGGACTAAACATTGCCACACTTACACATAAAAAAATTGCAATAAAGAGCTTTGAAAATATGCTATAACTTGTACAGATTTTAGTTGTAGCTAGTAATTCAAGTAGATAGCATCAAATTACTCTTAAATAATAACTAAGTATACGATAATACAGATCTAGAAATTCAGGAAGAAATACTGTCTAACACCATGATTTTTTTTGACGTGTAAAAGGCTAAGCATTGCCATGCAACGTGGTCATGCCGCCAGTCTCTTGGGTACATTACCAGTCGACAGCGATGCGGATGAATTTTTCGACGCTATATTTTAGTTTCTGTATGTTAGGATTTAATTTTGTTATTTTTATTAATTAATTAGGTATTAGTTATTATTTGCTTATATATCTTAATGTACCATATACTTTTGCCCCACCAGTGGGGCGGCTGGTTGGGCAAAGTGGAATAATCCTTTTTAAAAGCTATTTGTAGAAATAAATGTCATTTGATTTCAAGGACATGCCGGTTTCCTCACAATATTTTCCTTTACCGTTTTGAGAGCATTGGTGATGAAATTATATACACAAAGTAAAGTGCCTGTCTGGGTTCGAACTCACGACCCTACAGCTCGTAAGTCGAAGCCGATACCACTGGGCCACCACTGCTCTCTAGCGAACAAAACAGAGATTGTTAGATGTACCTCGCAAACTAGCGACGGCGCGCAGCGGAGACGAGAGGAGATATGAGCCGCGCGCGGCCAGCAGCAGTTCCCCGTGTCGTACAACACGCTCGCCCGCTCATCTCTGCTCCATTCTATAGACCGCGCGGAACTAGTTGGCCGCTGAGGTGGGGACAGGGGTGAGGCGGCGGTTCACAACGCACGTACTGAGTAATGCGCCCCGCCCACCCCTCCGTCCCACCGCTCACATATCTAAGGCGCGGCCAACTAGTTCCGCGCGGACTCGCCAGTATGCATCTCTGCACAACTTCGGTAGATACGTCCTAGCACATCTCCGCCCATCTCCGTTTTAGTGGAGTCCGGGTCTTACTCAAAAGGACTCTTAACCCTAACTCTTACCTACGGGTGTTTTTAATACGTGAAGATATATTTTTTCGCGCACTGTATTTTCAACTCTAGGTATTAAACAGAGCGTTGAAAATTCCTCTTAACCTCTTAAAGTAAACAAGCCTAAAGCATGCCACCCATTAAAAACTATTACTGATAAATGTGTCGCATATATTAGTTTTTGAAGTTAATGCTCGAAGTACGCACTCTATATTTAAAATGTGATTACTCAAGGAAATCCCTTAAAACTAATGATATGCAATAAAGTAAATATTTATCATTTACGAGGAACGCCCGGTTGTTTTACACAATTTATTTAGCATTACTGCCTGTGCATACTTGGTTGAGTTATGATGCCTTTAAAAAAACGATGTGTTGGGTTTCTCGAGATCTGCCAGAGTTTAGTATCGATGTTTCTTATGAAGGTTTGTTTACAGTTCATAACTCATTTGATAAGTTGTGGAGGGGCTAAGTAATAACAGCCGCAGGGGTCGATCGAACAGGTTAAGCTACGATTGCCGCGATTGGTTCGTGGATGGGTGACCATCTTTACATACCGAGACCTCTTCGTGGCTCATAAAGCATGTTATGCTAATGGTCCCGCCTCCCATTCATGGATCTTTGATAGTTGTTTGGTACGGGTCGTCAGAAGCCTGAAATGCTGACAACTACCCTTACGGGGTCTTAGGGTATACCCCTAAGACCCTATAGTGTTACCCAGTAACTGGGTTGTGGAGATACTGGAATACTGATATTGAGTTGCATCAGGTTAGACGGGTTGCCGACTCTAAAAATAGTCGTGAAAAGGCTCGGCAGATGATGAACTCAGTTGATGAAGAGTATGAGGAAGTTGTAGCTGTTATATAACATAATACCTGGTAATCCCTGAAGGGTTAAGCAGAGGTATACCTATGGTACACCCACATTTCGCCAGCTATGGATGACTAGCTGCGCCCCGCGGTTTCACCCGCATAAGTGTCGCCTTCGTGGGAATATCGGGACAAAAAGTAGCCTATATGTTATTCCAGGGTGTCACCTACCACCATACAAAATTTTACCAAAATTGGTCCAGCCATTTGAGCGTGAAGAAGTAACAAACATATAAACACACACACTTACAAACTTTCGCCTTTATAATATAAGTGTGATAAAGTCCCATATAATAAGGGCAAACCTATTGCCATTAACCGGGCATAAATCGAGATTCCGGGCCTATACTTAGAAATTCCAGATCAAAAACCAGAAACATTTTGCTCGACTCGGGCATCATTCATCGGGAGTTGTTTTACAGTAAAAATGGTCACAATAACCTTAGTCATAATCGACCTATTATGTTCCTACTGCTAGGACACAGGCCTCCTCTTTTTGACATAGAGTGAGCCGTAATCCACCACGCAGGCCCAGTTGGTGGAAGTCACGTCTTCGGATTTTTGGTTTTAGGAAATACGTACCAGTTTCAACAATGTTTTCATTGATGACCCAATTTGCATCAAATAAGTAAAAGCCCAAAATCATTTCACATTTTTTATTGAATAAATGAAGTAATTCAGAATTTGGTTCAATAAATAAAGTAATTCAGAATTTTGTTGAATAAATAAATAAATGTTTTATTTAGTACTAACAGCACCCCGCGCTTTCACCCGTGTAAGTGTCAATCCTATGGGAATATCGGGATAAAAAGTATTCTATGTGTTATTCTGATGTATAAGCTATATTACTGTAAAGTTTCATCAAAATCCACTCAGGAGTTTTTGCGTGAAAGAGTAACAAACATCCATCCTCACAAACTTTTGCGTTTATATTATTATTAGTAGGATTAAAATTTTTAAAATATTTACATAAAGTCTTAGAAATTATTTACAAAGGTTTAATAAATGCCTGTACTAGGGTAAACCTGTATCACAGGTGGTATGAGCATACTTTATGATAATTGTAGGACAATAAAATTCTTAACAATATTTAACACTAGCTTCAGCCCGCGACTTCGTTCGCGTGAAACTTCTTGTTTCCCCAGAGCCACACCGTCGTATCGCATCACCCGCCCGCGCTATCACTTAACGTTCTTTTTGACTTTTTTTCTTTTTGCTCGGCTCCTAAGGGTCATAGCGTGATGTTAAATAGCCTATAGCCTTCCTCAAGAATTGGGCTACCAAATGCAAGAAGAATTTTTCAAATCCGACTGGTAGTTCCAGAGATTACCCCCTACATACAAACTTACAAACTTTACCTCTTTATAATATTAGTATAGATTAGAAGTCTTGAAATAATGAGAAAATTTTATGAATTCGTTATTTTATGCCTACTTTATTTAAATACTATTTACCTTAAAGATCAAAGTAACAATTAAGTCAGCGTAAAATAGTTTCTTGCACTTTAAAACTTAGCTAAACACATATGATATGATTTTGCGTCAGCAGAAATTGGCAAGTGGGTTAAAGTCAATAAAGTAATTCAGAATTTTGTTGAATAAATAATGTAATTCAGAAAACCATATTACTGAAGTAGGTACTTACAAATTATGAGTTGATGACCGTTTCAAATTAAGGACACAAACATTATCGTCAAGACTCCTGCTTCAAGATTTAATTGGGTGCCAACCTCGAGTGAAATTGTTCGCCTTGACTTCATTGTTTTAAATTGAATGATTGTGATTGCGTTTCCTTGTCTTATGTACGTTATGAATTATCATTAACTAGCTGACCCGGCGAACTTTGTACCGCCTCAGAATTTATAAATGTTGTGTAAAAAAAAAACAAATAATAAAAAAAAGTCAGTCAATCCGTTCTCGAGATATCTCATCAAAAAAGCCGTTCCAAACAAAATGTATAAGAAAAATAATTATTTTAAGTTTTTTTCGTGAATATTTTCCATGTTTTAATAGTTAATGTTCTGCTATTCTGCTATTCTGCACCTCGAAAGGCGGAGACAAATTCTACAAATCAAGATCGTAAAAATCCGTTCTTGACTTATGGAAGTAAATGGTGCAACTGCTCCTGCAATTTTATCGAAAGCAATGCTGCTTGGCGACCGAAAAATGCAGGTTTTACTTCGAAGAAACTCTTTTATAAAGAGCTCTTAGTACTAAAATATTCAGCTCACCATTCGAAAATAGATACACTTTTTGAATCTTTAATCCGTATACAAGAATAACAAAAAATGTACGTTTCTAAATTCGTTTTATGTATGTACTGCTATGACATCAATCGCATCTATAAATGTAGATTTTGTATACATTTACACGCATTATACTGTACGTCTATGTATTCAGATTGCACAACGACGTGACATGATTAATTTTGGCTGTATCTGTAATCTGTTTAACACCTCCCCGGCAACATTCATCATCGTCATTATGGGTAGCACCGTTCCAGTTTTACCATATCCTGTGTAGGTATACGTCTCCTCCATTTTGTCACACTTTGCTAACATAACCTTTCCCCCTTTCACATAAAGAGTTTTTTTTTATAGTCTTCCTAAAATTTTGAAGCAGAGCAAGGTTACAAAAAGAATCTTTCTTGACTTAAATAAATTGGGACAAATGCAGCAATTTGTTCATCCGCACTTCTTAAAAAAGAAACAAAGTTGTGGTTGTTGGGCTCTCCACCAGTGGTGATATGTTATTAGTTCACCACAAGATAGGCTTTCGTCTTCACTACCACCACGCTGACTGTCTAACCACTGCATGGGTCATACTGGTCTAGCATGATTTTAACATTAAAATTTGAGCGAAAAAGAAGAAATGAACTTTTGCTTCACTTAATAATTTAAGGCCAGTTAATCTTATTACTCATTTTACAAACTTAAGTAATCAATGTAATAAAAAAAATCCTATCAGCAAAGTACCTGGAACTCACCCTAATACAGGAACACACACATTCGCCATATCACAAACGCAATGCCGCTATGTTAAAACGATTCCAAAATCTGTACCTAATATAAAATACAGGATTCACCTGCCAATAACATTTCTTTGTCCAGTAGACGTTGCAGAGGAAAAAGTACAATTTACATCAGTTCATCGAATCGAAGCTATAGGAATACCATGATAAACATACGATGCATAAGCAAAAATCGAGGAGAATGCAACCGTATTACAAAGTGATGAGGTTGTAGTAAATCCTGATGATGGCAAAATAGATTTGCAGAAGCATAACATTGATGAATCTCCAACCGTTTTAGGAACAGTCGAAACTGACATAAACATGAAGCAAAATTAACATTTCAAATAAGAAGACATTGTTGTCAAGGAAACATGAGAAAAACGTCGGAATAAAATCAACCTGCTCTGACAAAAGTTGCATTTCGTATTCTCAAACAAAAAAATATTAGCCTTGTTTCGAATGAAAAACCGTTCAAACATCAAAAAGTGATACGATGTTTCCTTTTTGTTAAATTTTGTGAATTCAATTGGTTTGTTTTGTGGTTTTGTTAGCTAAAGGCTCATCTACATAATTTTTTTTAAATATTTTATCATCATAATCTTCTTAGACCTTTAATAGTACACTATTACTGCACCAAGTAGATTTACTGTCCAGTGACAGAAATAAATGTGGAGTAAAGTTATACCAAACCTAGACCTTGAAAAATGCATGGTTAGTCTGAAGGTTATACTGGTTGTAACTTCACCACGCGTTAATAAAAAAGGGGCCAGGGTCTTCAGGGACGGAGTAGCTATGGGTAGTATGGGCATAATTACAATTACAAGCACAATAGTTTTAACATTCCTGAATCATATATAATTCTGTCTAGATAAAAAGAAAATATATAAAATTATATAGCAAAAAACTTTTTTACAAAAAAAACAACCGACTTCAAAACAAAAAAAAAAACACTACAAAGTGAAAAATAACTTTAATTTCGGAAGTCGGTGTCGTTGATTCCGCATTTTCGTTTTTTGACACCGACTTCCGAAATTAAAGTTATTTTTCACTTTGTAGTGTTTTTTTTTTCGTTTTGAAGTCGGTTGTTTTTTTTGTAAAAAAGTTTTTATTTTTCACTTTTTAGTTGTACCTACCCCACACAAATTCAATTAACACTAGTGCTTTGAAGACTTGAAGACACGACTCGAAGAATCATCAAAATTCGCATAGAAATATCGGAGATGCAGTACATTTATGCATATAACTTCGTAGATAAGAATAATTACCTAATGTGTTATATACTAAAACCTTCCTGAAAGAAGAATTATCAAAATCGGTTCAGTAGTTTTTGAGATAATCGCGGACATACAAACATACATACAAACATACATACATCCATACATACATACATACATACGGGTCGAATACAGAACCTCCTTTTTTAAAGTCGGTTAAAAACTAGGTGGAAGTGACTTGCAAATTATTTCTTTTTTACTAGGACCTGTCTATCGTCTAGTTTTACCATTTACTCTCATTAAACTTAGACCCTTAGGGTCCGTTCACACAGACCGGCTCGGAGAGCATCGGCGCGCATTTTTCTTTTCACACAGACCGGATCGTATACGCTTGGAGTTGGTCGGAGCGGAGCCGCCAACTATTTCACATAGACCGGCTGGAAGCTATCTGAAACCGGATGCGCTCGGAGCAGGTCGGATGCGCTCGCAGCCGGTCGGATGCACTCGCAGCCGGTCGGATGCGCTCGGAGCCAGTCGAATGCACTCGCAGCCGGTCGGATGCGCTCGGAGCCGGGTGGATACACTGCAAATGGCGGTCGGCGTGGGGCGGCGTGCACGCAATCGGAGCCGATTGGCTGCGCGAGCGAGAAAGAGCACGCAATCGGAGCCGATCGGCTGCGCGAGCGAGAAAGAGCACGAAATCGGAGCCGATCTGCTGCTCGAGCGAGAAAGAGCACGCAATCGGAGCCGATCGGCTGCGCGAGCGAGAAAGAGCATGCAATCGGAGCCGAACAGCTGCGCGCACGAGAAAAAGTACGCGATCGGAGCCGGTCAGCTCCTCTTATTATTTCACACCAAGCGCGTTCAAGCATTCTTAATGACAAAAGCAGTGCACATGCAAAAATAAACCTTACTACAAATACTAAAAACTCTGTTTTCAACGTGATAAGAATCTGCTCTCCTCTCCGAGCCGGTCTGTGTGAACGGACCCTTATGACTTAAAGCGTGTATCAGAAATATGTGGTCATATCTAAGGGTGTGGTACAGACCATCAAATCCAACAACTTTCTCTATGGGACCAATATTGTAATCGCGAAAAAATTATCAGCAGTCCGATAGATTTGGGTCTGTGGACTGGTCTTGACTGAAGTTTTGTATGGGACAGCTGATATTTTTTTCGCGATTTCAGTGTTGGTTCCATGTATGGAAAAAGTTGTCCAGTTTAATGATCTGTACTACATATACCCTTAAATATGACCACACCTTACTCATACAAACCGTATAAGAATTTGTTCCGTAATACAACGATTGTAATGCCACATAGGTTTTGACAATAAACCAAGGAAAAGTTCGGCTCTTGCCTTAGTTGATGAAGGGCTTCCCACACGTGACTAGGTACCTAATTATTTATGCGTTGTTGTTAGTTGTCACACGTAATGCAACATTGACAATGAGCTATTTTCTTCAGCATCCTAATTGCGTAACACATTTTCTATTAAAGAATATTGCGAATCCATTGCTTCATATGTTCAATATGGTTAAGCTACGCTTGCAATGGTCGGTTCGTGGATGGGTGACCAAGACCATTAATTACATATCGAGACCCCTCCGCACTTTGGAAAGCACGTAAACCGTTGGTCCTGGCTGTCATTTGTAGATTTTTGGCAGTTATTACGGGTCGCTAAAAGTCTGACAACAGTAACTGGGTTATGGAGGTCATATAGGCAGTCGCTCCATGTAAAATACTGGTATTCAGCTGCATCCGGTTAGACTAGATGCCGACTCTAACATAGTTGGGCAAAGGCTAGGCAGATGATGATATTTTTTACCTGTGCCAAAACTGCTACTATATTGCAGCGGCGTGCATTGGTTTTCAGAATGGGTAGGCACTAGGCCGGGTCTAATCTAGGCAAACGCGGTCACTAATCAGAAAAAAAGTGAGGTCAAAAGTGTGGTTATTTGAGTAGGCATGCCTACTTAAGGGTGATAAATTGCGAAGGTCGAACGTAATGGTATTACGCGTGAGACGTACGTATTTTTAATTTTGTCGTATTAACTTGAACGAGTAAAGACCAATGACAATGTGCGAATAGTACGGGAGCCGAGTAGGCCGTCCGGCGACTGCCTACTGCCGCGCGTGTTTGTATGAAAGATTTTGTTTTTTGTTAGGTATGATAATTTAGTAGGAGCACACACATTAAAATGTAATTGACAGACTTATGTTGATATATCGAGATAGGCACTGCTTATATGCCTATATGCAATGCACGCCACTGCCATATTGTTGGTTGACGTAGCTCACAAGAAGTTCTACTTCTCAAAACTTTACACCTGTGTATTCTATAATAAAAAATTGCAACAATCTCATTTGGTTTGCTAATCCTATCGCCACACACCTGTGTTCAGATTATTATTCTCGTCTTTTCTAGAACAATGACGTTCTTTTCGTATAGTTTTTTACATAAAAAATCTATTTGAGACTTCCTCTGACTCAAATAGATAACAAATATTTTTTTTAAGGAAAATCATCTTTTTTACAATATTTGTACAGAAGCCACCAGCACATCAAGCTACTACAATCTGTCAAATTTCTTTAATAGATTTTCAACTTTATCGCTACAGCGTAAGGTTCAACTTCAAGGTTGATTGGGAAAATTTGACAGTTTCGGGTAGCTTGATGTGCTGGCGTCTGTACATCTCTGTCCCAACTATGTTGGGGTCGGCTTCCAGTCTAACCGGATGTACCTGAATACCAGTGTTTTACATGGAGCGACTGCCTATCTGACCTTCACAACCCAGTTATCAATACGATACCCCTTGGTTGAAAGACTTGCGGGCTACTGACGAGTGAGGACCCGTAACGACTGTCAAAGATCCACGAATGACAGCTGGGGCCAAAGGCATAACGTGCTTTCCGAGGCACGGAGGGGGTCTTGGTATGAGAAGATGGTCACCCATCCACGGACCAACCGCGGCAAGCGTAGCTTAACCTGATCGATCGACCCATGCGGCTGTTATTACTTAGCCACAAACCCCATATGTCTATCAAATAATTATTTACCTGTTATTACTTTATTCTTTATTATTTTAACCTATTGTGGTATTATAGTAATTTAATTGAACAAATAAATATTTAATTTAACAAGTATCTACGTAAATAAAATTAAAGTTTGTAAGGTCATAATAACAGCTTTTTACTAAATGCATAATTATGAAGATATATACGGTAAGTACTCATAATATATTTTTTTTTTTAAGTGAAATCTTCTTTAGGCGCGTCGGGCATTTTTTGATATGGGAAAAACCATTGAATTTGCGCCACTGTTACCGTAACGACACCGCTTCGGACGTGTTCGGCTGTCCTCGGGATGTACTCGATTTTAATGTATATCCGATATGTCAGTGAGTGATGGCAAAGTATTCTGTTTGTTTTGTTTTTACTTTTGTTGGCACTTCCGGAGTGCCAATTTTTTTTGTCTTTATGTCTGTCTGTTTTTTCCAGCTAGTCTCCGAAACGGCTTGACCGATTTTGACGGTAGATAGACTTTCACTGGCAGATAGCTGATGTTATAAGGAGTGACATAGGCTACTTCCGTACGCAAAATACGCGCATTGACGTGGAGTTGCCCGTATTAACTATTACCTAACATAGGCTACTTTTTGTCACGGTAGTATGTTCCCGTGGGATAATGTCTGACATCCCCGGGCGATGCCGCGGGCAACAGCTAGTCTTATATATAAAAATCTCGTGTCACAGTGTTTGTTATCGAATTGCTCCGAAAGGGCTTGACCGATTTTTATGAAATTTTTTGTGTATATTTAGTAGGTCTGAGAATAGGTCGTAGGCTATTTTTTTTGCAAAACTACTTTTGCGGGGTCAGCTAGTTATTTAATAAAACTCTAGTGTGAAACCAATAGCATCGGATGTGAATCTAATCAGCTCATGTCACGATGCACATCTGACATTGTACTAATTGTGCAGCCTCATCCGTGACATTGTAACACATTTGTAAGTAGCTACGAGTCACTAATCATCTTTATTCTTATCAATAGGACGTCGATACGCAAAAAGGATCCAACCCACAAAATGACACTTTTGAGATAATGAAGAAACGTATTAAAATAAAAACCGAGTGTGCTTATGACCACACGACTGAAGTGAAACTTCAAACGTATTTGGCTATGAGAGGAAGAGAGAAAGGAAATGTGCGCGCGCACTGCTTTCTCTTGCTTATATCCCCCACTCAACTCCCGTTCGCCTCGCCCAATCACACTTTTCATAACGCTTACGTCACGCGTTCGCCAGCTTACTCCCCAAGTCAAGCGTGCGTAAAGAAGTTTCACTTCAAAAATGGTTAGTACTGCTGTCTTGTATGGATCAGAATGTTTGGCTACAAAAGGGATGAATCAAAAGGCAATTGCATGCAGCTGAGTTGAGAATGCTGAGAGAGATGTGTGGTGTTACACGAATGGATAGAATAAGAAATCACACTAATATTATAAAGGCGAAAGTTTGTGAGTGTGTGTGTTTATATGTTTGTTACTTCTTCACGCTCAAACGACTGGACCGATTTTAGTAAAATTTTGTATGTAGGTAGCTGACACCCTGGATTAACATATAGGCTACTTTTTATCCCGATATTCCCACGGGATCGAAACTTACACGAGTGAAACCACGGGGCGCAGCTAATGAGTACATAATAGGAAGTCTGAAAGTGGCACCGGTAACTGAAAAGTTGTGTGGAAATCGGTTGTCTTGGTATGTGTTACAGAGGAATGAGGAAAATGTCGTGAAATTTTGAGTATGAATGCGAGTGTGAATGTGTGTTTTGAGTATAGCTATAAGATGAGGGGAAGACCAAAGAAGGTTGGACTGCGTGAATGTTGGTATGGTTAGAAAGGGAGACCGACTACCGAGATGGCGAATAATAGAGAAGTATGTAAGAAAAAGACATGTTGCGCCGATCACAAATAAATTAGGGCTGGAGAATGATGATGAAATGAGAAATAAAATAATTTTTGAAGTGAAAACTTCTTTAGGTGCGTCGGTAATTTTTTTATATGAGAAAAAAACCGTTGAATTCGCACCACTGTTACCGTAACGACACCGCTTCGGATGTGTTCGGCTGTCATTGGGATGTACTAGGTTTTAATGTTACCGATATATCAGTGAGTGATGGCAAAGTATTCTGTTTGTGTTTTGTTTTCAATTCTGTCTGCACTCCCGGAGTGCTACTGTTTTTTTTTTTCACAAATATCTTAATAAATATGCACAAATCTAAACAGCAGGGCCACGATGCACATTTGACATTGTCCCAATTACGGAGCCTCAGCCGTGACATTGTAACACATTCTGTAAGTGTACCTACGTAAAATATTCACGACGCACAACGCCTTGGCGCATCGGAGATGTTACATAACTAGCTATGCATCCTGGTTTTGAGCGGATGCAGATTTGTGAGATAACATGGAAAATTCGGAAAATAACAGTTACTTATAAAAATTCTAAAAACGACGTTTAGATGACGGGTTTAGTATAATTGGTGGGCTTTTCGAGAGTAGTGGTGGCGCAGAGGTAACTGTCTCGACTTACGAGATTTAAGTCGTGGGTTCGAACCCAGGCAGACGCTTTACTTTGTGTAACTAATTTCATCACCGCTGCTCTCAAAATGGTGAAGGAAAACATCGTGAAGAAACCGGCATATCCTGGAACAAAAAATTCGAAGACATGTGACATCTGGCAACCCGCACTGGTCCCGTGTGGTAGATAACAGTCCACTCCCTCCCGTAGAGAGGAGGCTTGTGTCCCAGCAGTGGGAACATTATAGGCTGCTTATGCATTTGGGCCTTATGGTGGATTCGTACAATGAAAACTAGGCACTGTTATGAGTGATGTGCCATATTTTTGTGTTTCTGATGGAAATGTCGATTTTCATCATCAAATAAAATATCATCCTTAAAAAAAATGCTAATTCCAATAAAATCACATGAATAACGATTGCATGAATTTTGTCGTTTGGATCAGAATTGATTGTCAACATTAAATAAATCTTCACCACGACATGCGGTACAAAATTAGAAGATTGGAAATATATTAAGTAATTTCGGATTATTCCACCCCACCGGCCGCCCCACTGGTGGGGCAAAGTGGAATGTCAAATTTTCAAAACTAGCCCAACAAACTTTAAGAGATGCTTTAGACCATCGAACTGAACAACTTTTGGGTCAATTTTTAAAGTTGTTCATAATGATGAATACAATGACCCTTTAAAAGGAAAACGGTGATTAAAATTTCACCTGTATAATAAAAAAATATCAAAGTCAAAGAATAATAAATTTTATAATTTTATTGCACAGTTTTACCGATGTTATCGACCAATTTTTCAATAATAGCGTTTATTAGTAAGTAATTTAGCTTATTTCTCTAATTAATTTTTATATGCATGTGGTGTTTATTAAGTAACCTTTGCACATTTTTTAACCAACTTCAATAAAAGGAGGAGGTTCTCGATTCGGCTGAATTTTTATTTTTAAAGTAACCTCTGCACTGTTATTTTACTTTTAAAATGAATCATGTGTTTGGTATCAGAGTAATCAATTGTTGGTGAACGTAATAAAATAAATAAATAAAGCCGTGTGTGTGAAGAGTATTCTATATATCTATCCTTTATCTATCTATAGTAGGTAAGACGCATTAGTAAGGATTACAGTTCGACCAGGTCACGGGCTATCAATTTATGAGCATTGGTGCACTACGACCTTTAAACTCTACAGCTTACTGTTGTACGTGACACGACGTGAATTAACATTATCAAGACATAGTTGTTACCAAGATACAGTCAAGTAATCACAAACAAATCTGACTTTGCAACATAGTTCTAATAGCTCCTGTAATACGGTTAAAAATATATCAAGTGCTAAATAATTCTTAAACGTGTAACAAAACTATGTTTATAAATAAATTGTTTTTTTTTTTTTATACAGGCAGATTTTTGTATCACCATCCAAATTTTTACAGGGTGTTCTACCCATGAATACAAATAACTTTCACTATGGGACCAACTCTGAAATCACGAAAAAAAATCAGCTGTTTAATACAAAAGTTCAATAATACTTAGGTACTTGACCAAAATGTATGAAACAGCTGATTTTTAAAAGCTTTTATTTAACTTGACTTGTATGTATGTGAAGGTGGACTCTTGCAAGTTAAATTTGACCCACTTTCCGGTATCCGATCGAGCTGAAATTTTATATACTGGTCCAGTCCCAATGACAATGCATGTTTATGACAAGCATGACGTGATGCTGCTGCCAGGATTGGCTCCAGACGGGGGAACTCCTCAACGGTTAACAGCAGAGACATGAAATTTTGCACACCCATTGGAATGACAGTTAGCAGGTCCACCATGCAATTGCTGCCACCTTTAGGGTTGGCTCCAAACCAGAGAATTTCTCAACGGTCGGCGGTAGGGACTTGAAATTTCGCATACCCGTTCGGATATGATAGACGATTGGTGGGTCCACCATGAAATTGCTGCCACATCGAGGGTTGGCTCCAAACCACGGAACTCCTCAACGGTCGGCAGTAGGGACTTGAAATTTTGCTTACCCGTTCGGATATGATAGACGGTTGGTGGGTCCACCATGAAATTGCTGCCATATCCAGGGTTGGCTCCAAACCACGGAACTCCTCAACGGTCAACAGTAGTAACAGGCATAAGAGGTATACCATGACTTGTAATTTGGTGAGATGGGCGTCAATAGCATTGGTTTGCAACCTGTCTAGGAGACGGAAAACTCCAAAATCAAACCCGGAACGAATGACGCACTAATTGAAATGAATAGACTAAGAAATATATCTAGCGAAAACGAAAAAATATAAAATAAATTAATATAAAAAAAAAAACTTAAAAAAAAAAGCTTTTATTTACGCCCTAAAAAGATAAAAATAAGATTTAAATTACATTAAACCTATTCATTTTCCAATTACTTACTTTACAAAATTTAATTGTAAATAATAAGATTTTAAAATAATTAAATAATAAGATTTAGCCTCAGTGCTGCACGATGTAAATTTGAGTAATCTTTTCCTTTAAAATTTTTACTATCAACTTATAACGTCATTGCACAATTTATATTATATAAAAGCTTGTCGCGAGATTTACCTGTGTAGTAGTCTACACAGGTAAATCTCGCGACAAGCTTTTTACTAGTGTAAAAAACTACTAGTGCAAATTTACTAGTGTAAATAAAAAAAAATAAAAAAAAAAAATCCTTTTTTTTTGTTGTGGTGGAAAATCCTCATGAAGTCCGCCGCCCTGGGGCAGGCGGCGGGGTCTGTCAGACTCTTACTAGCTAAAAACCACCCCAGTGTTCCATCTCACACCTACGCCGTGGGTCGTGGGACCATACGATCCTTCCGCAACCCCTGACTGGTGCCGGCCCGCCACTGCGGGCCTCCTCGGGTCAGCTTGGCTCCCCCCGCGACGTCTAAGAGGAGTGCGCGTGGAACACTACGCGGTGCCACCTCGGGTCCTAGTGTGTGGGGGCGACAGACGTACAGTTAGCGCCACGATAAATGAGACTTGACCTCCCGTCCCGCGCTCTTTCCGCCGCCCCTATGACGCCCGGTTCCGTCCCGCGCTTAGACCTCATACTTCAGATCTAAAATCGTGTACTGCGCATGTCAAACCACGTGGTGTGTCAAGTCTCATCTTTCGTGGCACGCACTGTACGAGCTTGACTCCTACCTTAAGGACTGGCCGGCACTCGCAAAAGACAGAATTGTATGGAAAAGGGAGAGGGAGGCCTTTGCCTTGCATGAGACAATACAGGCTAGTTTGGCAGACTTTTGTTAATTACTATAACAGAGCCTATGCATTGCCTATTTATCTAATCGCCCAATTCCAAAATAGAGCCATGGGGTTCAAATTCCCCCATGGTTTTTCGAGATATCGCCAAGCGGTTAGTCGACTCTTCACGTGACCCGAGGGCTGGTCTATTTCTTGGCCAAAAAGAATTAGCATTGCCATACAACGTGGCAATGCTGCCAGCCTTTTGGGCACTGTTCCTGTTGACAGCGATGCGGATGAATTCTTTGATGCCCTATGATTATTTTGTTTACTTTTTCATATAAATGGACATATTATTATAGTTTATATGTAAGCATATATTATGTAAATATAAAACCTTTATTCTAAAATGTTACTGCCCATTAATTTACGGGTATCTTTCTCTTCAAACGAATAGCGCCGCATATTTAATGACGAATTACAGGCAATCTGCCTTCGACACATACACAAACACACATGTTTAAAATCGTACTATTCATAATACTTTTAATTTTACTGCCAAAACTTTCAAGGTTTGTTTAATTTCCTTGGTCAAAGGATTAACCTAAATTGTTCTGTCCGCAGTATGGCACTGATATAGCTTTCAAAATTATTTATGAGTTTGAACTAAAAATGGATGATAAGGTTATTTATTAATACTCTTTTGTTTAGCAATAACCTCACTTCAAGTCTTCAAGTACGTGCATTTTTATGTTTCTCTCAAATATGGAATTTATTGTTCTCTGCTGTCCGTTATTCATGTTTTTTATTGCAGCGGTGAGGAAACCTCATATTTTATGTTTCGGCAGTAAGAAATTAATTGCTGTAAGTAAAATATTAGACCAACCGAAAATGGCACCGTGGCAGTGCTGCCAGCCTTTTGGGCACTGTTCCTGTTGACAGCGATGCGGACGAATTCTTTGATGATTATTTTGTTTATTTTTTCATATAATAAACGTATATATTATTATAGTTTATATGTTAGCTTATAGTATGTAAATATATAAATAAAAAAAAACTATGTAGTAAGAAAAAACCGAATAATAATTAAGGACACAAAATATGATGCGATTAGAATAATATTATCGTAAAGGATTATGAAGCCACTGCCTAACGAGGCAGTTGCTCATAATCTATTTTGACTATGAGGTCCTGGGTCGATTTCCAGGTCGGGCATAGTATTTTGCGGTTTTTCTATAAGGAACGCATAGCCCGGAGTTTGGATTTGTCTCTAGTTGATAGCAATAGGCCCATATTACATGTGGCTTAAACATAACTGGCGAAATGCGGAAGTACAGACGCCAGCACATCAAGCTACTACAATCTGACAGATATTCAACTTTATATCTTAAGAATAAGGTTCAAAGTTGATTGGGAAAATTTGACAGTTTCGGGTAGCTTGATGTGCAGACGTCTGTACATACTAGCTCTTCTAAACCCTAAAAAAAGATAAAACATTAATCCGATAAAAATGCGATTCTTCTAATTGTAAAAGGGTAATTACCAGCCGTTACATAGGCGCGTTAACTGATAAGGAACGATTGCATTCCTCAAACGTCGCCGTAACACCATTGGATAATAAGATTTTATGACTCGAAACGTCGGCGTTACACCTTTGGATAATAACAACTGTCAACACGCATGGTTGTCATTGGACGGTAATATTTTATATTTATTGGCACTTGCAACACGATCTAGCTGTATCATTCGATTATTCGATTCATGCTTGACCTATTTTGGCAACATTTTAACAGGAGCGCCAACAAAACGGAAGAAAAAAAAAGAAAGAAATTAGTGCTTCTGTGACGGCCATTTTTCTTGTTTACGAGCGATTTGTGCGGGAGTTTTCGGAAATAAAAAAATGAATTCAAGAAGGAAACGGTGAGTAATCTTATGAGATTTTTATACAAAATTACTGAGAAATAAGTATAGATTTCGTGTGAAGTGATAGTTTCTCGAAAAGTTATAAATATGTCGAGAAAAAGTTACGAAACTTTTGTAATGTTCATAATTTGATAGTTATGGCCGCCGTATTTCGTAATGTTTTATGATAAATATTTTTGTTTAGTGTTTGAAATACATTTATGTAGTTAGATTATTGTTCCACAAACATATTTTGGCTAATAGCTACTGACATTACTGACATTATTGCGTATATATCATCGTATTCGTATTTCCAAAAGTAAAATTCCCGCCCGCCATAACCGTAGGTAATAAAGTAATGTCAGCAAAAAAAATTTGTCCGATTATATTTATTAGGTGTATTTTAGTGTTCTTTGCGTTTTTTTAGTTTATGAGGTTTTGTCATGTATAAGAATAATAAATATTGAAATTTTTTTATAGATTTCAAAATATGATAGCATCAATTAAATTAGGAGTAAAGTTTTTACAGGTAGGCTTTTACTGTAGTAAATATTCCTTTTATTATATTTTTAGCCTGGCTAGGCTGTCGGCCTCGAGGTCGCGGAGCGTGACCCCGTCTCAGTCAGAAATGGGGCGTAATTTAAATAGCGCCGCTCGTCGAGCCCTGATGATGGGGCTCATCAGCGAGCGCCCCGAACCGGTGCTTTCTCCATCCCCGCCGCTGTAAGTACTTATACTTATACTAAAGCATATCACTATTTTTGTTTTGCTATCAGTGAAGTAATTTTATTCGTACTTCATATGTTTTTAGGCACCGCCCCGTTCATGCAGGTCCTGTCCACGCGACCCCGGGAGGGTCATTCTACGTGCAGGATGGGACTGTGCCCGTGGAGCAGACCCCCGGTGGCCACCTCCGACGTGTCCGATGTGAGCCCACCGTGCCACTCTGGTAAGTTATAACTCTCCTTCATAGAGTAACTTCATGGTACGTTTTTTTTATTGTATTGTTGTTACATACATATCATCACGCCTGTATTCACCGAAGGGTTAGGCAGAGGTGTACCAATGTACACCCACAGTCCGCCAGTATGTTTAGGTCCCATGTAATAGGGGGCGAGCCTATTGCCACTAACCGGGCACAAATCCTAACTCCGAGCTGCTACTGAGAATTTCATAGAAAATCCCAATAACACTTTGCTCGACCTGGGAATCGAACCCAAGACCTCTAGCGTAGCAGTCGCGCTTAGGACCACTAGGCTAACGAGGAAGTTATTATATTGTATATTGTATTGTTTGCAGTATGGATATCGTCGAGCGGGTGGAGGCAATGGACATGTCGGTGGAAGAGGCTGAAGACTTCATGAACGAGGACCCCTGGCATGTCAAACGGTGGTTCCCTTCACTACTTCAGCTAAATGGTGCTAATCCATGCGTCATGTTTGCGATCTCTTAGCTGTTATTTTAACTATTTCTGTATTGGTATTTTTTCTTGTTTCCATTTGTTGTAACTCTAGAAGTACGTGTTCATCTTTTTTCATTGTATTTTTTTTTACATAACACATTTTTATTGTAATTTATTTCTTGACAAAAAAAAAACAGATAACCCCCGCGGTAGTTCTAATAGCATTCTGAAAGCCTTGGATAATATGATAAAATTGTTTTAAACAGGCAACCTTCTCGTTCTTATTGTACTTGTTTTTAGTGTGTTGTTCTAGTAAAAGTTAGTAACTCTAACATTAAGTTTTTGTTTTATACTAAGAATGGGACATGTCTAGTCAAAATAAATGATTACCATAATTATAAAATGTATTTTATTTAAACTTTACCAAGCTCTCACTTCTATATGGAAATCGGATACCTAACTCTCCGTAAGTATACAAGGTCATTTACAGCAACCCAGGACGATTGAAAGCAATAATAGTTTTCACTTGAATGGTATATCAAACATACTTAGCCATGTGGATAAATATGAAAAATCAGGAAAATTTTATCATGAATAAACACAATAATTACTTCCACATACGTAGTTGTTTGTTATTGCTTAGACACAATCGGACTATTATGTTTTCACTGCTAGGACACAGCCCTCCTGTCTGTGTGAAGAATGGGTGGGTTTATGGAACGATAATAATAGCGATGTTGACTGAAAATTATTTTTTGTCCGTCAGGTACCTATACTCCATTTGAAATAAGATTAGACATTTAAATAAAGCTTTTTACAGTCTGTTCAACCGATTTTGACTTCTATACCGTAGACATAAGGATGGCATTAAAAGCAAAAAGTGGTTACAATACCAACGGTTTACTGCTGCAGCTGCCATTTGTCATGCAACCTACGCAATAGAATTCAAAATCGGTAGAACTTACTGTAAAAAAGGTTTATTTAAATGTCCAATCTTATTGCAAATGGAGTATAGATTAATAAAAAAATATTGTACATATATTTTTTCTTTTGACTCGTAAACTTAAAGTAACGACGATATAATGCATTAAAATATCGTGTGACGTCACTATTCGGTACGCTTTATATTAAATAGTGACGTTAAAACCTTCCACTCCTGAACTTCGATGCGCTGTTTTATCTCTGTCAATTTTTATTGATTTGGTAAAGCAAAAAATACATGTCCAATATTATTAGATAATCTCACTGACGGACTAAACATAATTATATTTTTTCTACCCAAGTAACATCCCTATTTAGATAATGTTTTATTTATTCACCATATTATTTTTACTAACTTGACTTGCTTTTCAAATAAGTCAATTTTTTTACTTACTAATGTCATTAATTAGTTTACAATAAATTCAGAAACACGTCTAAATTAGTCAAATAACCCGCCCCTAACTGTTCCCGGCGCAAAGGTGCCCAAAACACTTGCTGCATTGCCACGTTGAATGGCAATGGCTAACCTTTGCACCAAGAACGAGCCGGAGCGGGAGTCACCCGTTTTTTCCCGAAGCTTGTGCCCTATCTCACTCATGAGCTTCCTGGCCTCAGTGCCCCAAGCACCCATGGTCTCGACAGCAATGGGCACAAAATGGTAACGGCCCAATAAGTAAATCGAAATAAATATAATAAAATGCATATCGTAGAGTAACAAATTTTATCCCTGATATTTTATTGAACCCATCATAACTATTTTATAAGAAGAAAAACAGTAATATTATGTTGTCTAAAATAAACCAAGATAATAAACAGAGTTAAACAAAAATAATGATTTGTAATAAAATAACAACAGAAATCGAAAGTAAAAAAATATAAAATTTAAATATTTCGTTCGTAGTGTTTTTGCGCTAACGGTACTTCGCGGTCAGTGACGTCAGTGTTACCGTCGGGACCGCGTGGAATACGCGCGGAAATTTTGTCGTTGCGTAAACAAATAGTTTTTATGGTTTAGTAATTGTTTATAAATGGATTGTTGTTATGTGTAGTGTTTTATCGTTGTCTACAGATATTGTGTTATCGTAATAAAGTGTTTTTTTGGTGAATGTTTGTGTAGATTAGATGTAATGTGAGAAAGTTTGAAGGTTATGTGAGTGAAAATTATCAAAACAAAAACTTAACGCATCGTTGCTTGATAAGGTCAGTTGTATTTGCATAATTAATGGTACAAGTAGTTAGGTAATCTAATAACGAAGCCAGAAAGGTATAACATGTACCGTTTAACTGGCTATGTACTAACGAAATCTGCGTTTTTTCGAAGGCTTGCCCAAAAATCAACAAGTACTTCCAAATGCGCCGACGTTTGTGGCACTTGCGCTTACAGAGGCCCCACGTCCGAAAGGTTAATTAACCGCTCAGCGGCGCTAGAACATCGAAATTCCCCAACGCCCCGCGGCGCACGCGATCGTATCGCCACGCGCCAGATGGCCGCACTGAACAAAACATTTTTTTTGTTTACTAGTTGGCGACGGGCGTAATCTCAAGTTATGTTTTTATTAGAGCATATGAATGTCCCTTTCGGGTGGTATTAAGTGTTTGTTGACATTTCGTCTCTAATTTATTATATTCATTGGTAAATATTGACTATGGTTGAAAAAAAAAAAAAAATATTATGTGAACTTTAAACATTATTATTTCAAAAAGTAAATCGATACCATATATATATTATGGCTTTTATTGGTGGAAGGGTTCTATCTTCATACGAAAAAAAATACAAACACACCTCATAGTAAAAAAATAATTATTTACGCCTTAAAGTTTTTCTGGAACAGATGTCACGTGTGACGTCGCAAATTCACAGACTGACTTTGACAAATAATTTCTTAACCACAGATACATTTTTGACGGCCAGTGTTGCATTTTTTAAGGCAGATATTCTCGATCGTTCAAATAGAAAAGAGAAAACCGATCCAAAACACAGTGGGTTAAAGGGAATAAGCAATAATATGACGACACAGTACTATCACCCCATATGGGGTGATGCGCCGCCAAGCCTGTCAAAATTGTTCCACCCATTTGGGGTGATGCGCCGCCAAGCGGTTAATGGAATTGCATTAAAATTTATTTTAACGCCTGCATAATCAACTACCTGACTAAATTCAATTACTTAATTGAGGGCAGGTCAGCAGCTTTGTAATGAAGTATAGGATAATTTGAGCTGACGTAACGTTTTTCAGCAAGCGAAGGCCAAGTGGTTAGGTTCTGGGGAATACCAAGCGGCTGGTTAAATTCGGCTAGTACCCTCATATAAGCATCATCAGCCTATAATTTTCCCACTACTGGGACACAGGCCTCCTCTCATTGAGAGAGAATGGGCCACGCGGGCCTAGTGCGGGTTGGTAGATGTCACATGTCTTCGAATATTTGCTTCTAGGCCGTGTCGATTTCCTCACGATGTATCACCGATGACTTTTAATGCACGGCCCGCGCAAAATAAATTGAAAAACATGCTTTCAATGTTAGTATTTTGTATTTGTAATCTATAACGGGAAAATTAGGTATTTAATTTGATGTCCCGTAAGTAGGTACTCCGCATACTCTGCGGCGTATTTGAAGCTTTATTTAATTTTTCATATTAGGTATAGGTATCACGGAGAGGAGGCCTGTGTCCCAGCAGTGGGAACATTGCAGGCTGATTATGCTCTATTTACCGATGTGATTTCTTCAGTTTCTTAACTTACCTAGGTACTTATAATATTTTCTTGTCTTGAGGAACGGTGAAGAAAAACGTCATGCGAAAAAATAATATCCTAGCTATGGAAAATAATGGGCACAAACGTTCTGACATAGGTAAAATCATCGCAGAACAGTGGTACAAAACGGCGCTTGCAACGAAAAATTCTAACACATGGTGACATAACTTCTGCTGCTCCCTTACCCGATCATAGCGTTATAATACATAGTATATGTACTCTTGACTTCTCCATGCGGGTGCGGCCAGACTGCTAACTAGACACTCACCTTCAAACGACCTCACTTCTTTATCACCCACATGACACACACGAATCTTTTCCGCATATGCAGTTCCGACTTTGACAAAACTATTTTTAGTGGAAGGACGAAAAGATAAAACCTTTTTTGGTGGAATAGATAATTATGTATTGTTGTGATTTAATGGTGGGAATGTAAAAACTTGAAGAAACTTTGTTTTTTTTTATACATAACATCATGCCTATTTCCTCAAAGGGTTAGTCAGAGTCGTACTTAAGTGCACCCACTTTTCGCCAGGCATGTTTGAGTCCCATTTATAATGTACTAGCTGCGCCCCGCGGTTTCACCCGCATAAGTTTCGATCCCTTCGGAATATCGGGATAACAAGTAGCCTACATGTTATTTCAGGCTGTCAGCTACCTTCATAGAAAATTTTATCAAAATTGGTTCTGCCGTTCGAGCGTGAAGAAGTAACAAACATAATTATAAACACACACTCACAAACTTTCACCTTTATAATATTAGTGTGATATAATAAGGGGGTTCGATTTTCCATTAAGAATTTCTTAGTAACAGCCCGTAGTTTGGAGGTTGGCGGTGTGATACCCCCGTGCCTCTGAAAGCACGTTAAGCCGTTGATCCTGCGCCTGATCTCTCTCCGGTCATGTCGGATTGCCGTCCCATCGGACGAGAGGGAAGAGGGAGTGCATCAGTTCACCTGTGTTTGCGCGCACACTTGTGCACTATAACATCTCCCGCGCCGAAGACTAGTCTCCGTTGAGGTTGGTCGCCGTGGCCGGAATGCGGTCTGGAAGACTTTATTTCACACACACAAATCCAGACTCCAGGCTGCTTAGAAATTCCTAGTTAAATTCCTAGATAGTAGTTTTGCGTGGATGTGACGCATACGTTTCCCCCAACTATTTCAAATTTTTTTGTGTTTATGTTCATTTTTGCGTCCTGTTTACCGTAAATAAACGTATTTTTAACCGACTTCAAAAAAGGAGGTTCTGTATTCGACCCGTATGTAGGATGTATGAATGTTTGTATGTCCGCGATTTTCTCAAAAACTAATGAACCGATTTTGATAATTCTTTCATTAATGTGATCTACATACTTTCAGGAAGGTTTTTATATATAATACATTAGGTAATTATTTTTATGGACGAAGTTATATGCATTCATGTACTGCCTCTCCGGCAAAAAAAAAACAACCGGTTTCAAAAAACACTACAAAATGATAAATAACTTTAATTTCGGAAGTCGGTGTCAAAAAAGGAAAATGCGGAACCATCGACACCGACTTCCGAAATTAAAATTATTTATCATTTTGTTGTGTTTTTTTTGAAGTCGGTTGTTTTTTTTGTTCTTTCTTTCTTTTCTTTCTAATTGAAAAACCCAATAACACTTCGCCCGACCTGGGATCGAACAGCCCATACGTAATTATGACGTTTTTTTGTTGTAACCAAATCACAACAAGAAATGACGAAGAAGGTAGTATTATCTCTCCCACGCCCTGACCTTCGCGGTAACGGTTCGCGGAGGCTGAACTGATAACAAATAAATACTGTAGGTACAATCTTCATACCGATGATGACGAAAGGCTCGTCAAAGGTATACTTAAAATCTAATTTTGCCAAAGATGTAAACAACAATGGCCACTTGAAATTGAATAAAATCGATATAAGAGCATTTATCTGTTTTCGTCTAGTTAGCTGGGAGATTTAGGCGAAAGCAAATAAATGTTCTTGTATATGTATATCTCGTTAGTTACCCCCTTTCTAACCATATCGTCATTTCAATCGTTTCCTTGGTCTTCCCCTACTCTTATAGCCATCGACATTCATACTCAAAATTTTCCTCACGACATTTTTCTCATTCCTCCGAATCATATGCCCATGCCAAGACAACCGATTTCCACACAACTTTTCAGTTACCGGTGCCACTTTCAGACTTCCTCTTATGTAGGTACTCATTCCTTAGAGCGGTGAATGCTTATGCGAATCCCTCACTCCTGGCCATAGGTAGAGGTGGAACTGGTTTTAGCCGGTAAGAATCCAGCATGACCCTCTGTCACCCCCACGATAGACTAAGTCCAAGAGGATTTCCATCGCGAAAAAAAAAAGTTACTCATTTCTTATTCCATCCATTCGTGTAAAACCACACACCCCATTAACCTCCCTCAGAGTTCAATTTCTTCCTAGCCGTAATTCACAAATAATCCCTTAAATTTTTCTTTGGTCTGCCTTATTTCGACATTCTTACTTAACGCTTTCCTTTTCACATGATTTTCATTCCCTGCCATCCGACATAGCTTGCAGAGTAAGCAATCTGAAGTGGCAGTGGGCTGGCCATGGTTCTTGAAGGACCGATGGCGGGTGGAGCCGACGAGTCCTGGAGCGGAGACCGTGTATTTGCAAGCGTAGTGTGGGACGCCCCCCAGCTAGATGGGCCGACGACTTTTAAAAAGGTGGTTGTGTCCCAGCTACCTTTTTATGGTCATTGGTCGGTCGACTAGATGCGGAAGGTGGAAGACAGGGTACTGCAGCCTGGGAAAGTTCTATGTCCAGCAGTGGACTGCGATAGGCTGAGTTGATTAAATGTACTTCATAAGACAAATGTACTTCACATGATTTCATCGATCGAATGATGGAACTTTACAAGTAGCTGATCTAATAAATCAAGTGCATTGCCTACTTATCATGAAATATGGAGCAAGATGCGTTCCACTTAGTGTTTGCACTTGACCAAGTGTAATTGACAACTGTTCTATGCTAATGATTTTAGAGTGACCACAATTCATTACTTCTTAGGATTAAAATTGTTTTTAATTTTCTGAAGTAAGTGTGTCTATTTGTCAATTTTATTTAGATGTAAACTTGTAGGGTGTCCATGCTACGTGTTTTTAAAGTGAAAACTTTTTAAGGCGCGTTGGGAGTTTTTGAGATGGGAAAAAATCATTGAATTCGCGCCACTGTTACCGTAAGCGACACCGCTTCGAATGTGTTCAGCTTTCCTCGGGATGTACTCGGTTTTAATGTATATCCGATATGTCAGTGAGTGATGGCAAAGTTTTCTGTTCGTGTTTTGTTTTCACTTCTGTCGGCACTCCCGGAGTGCCACTGTTTTTTTTTTGTACTAGATTGCAGCGTGGGTAAAAGCAGCATTTTTTTTTTAATAGACTGCTTCAGTTTTTTTGTACTATTTCGCCAGTTATGTTTAAGTCCTATGGGACTACCATGTTATAGGGGGTGAGATGGGGTGTGGGAAAGAGATAGAAAGAGAGAGAGAGAATAAAAAGTGATTTATTTGCAGGATAAGACTAACACAAGTTTGGTAGAAGTAAGATATGTTTTGGGTTAACGCAAAGAAAAAATCAGGATGTAACGAATAACAAAAGAACTGTGACCTTAAAGTACAATAACATCAAAGAACATCAAGAACAATGGGTAAGTTATTTAACATTATTTAACATTCTAAGAGGAAATAACCGAAGAGTAACATTAAATAATCAGATCACGTAACGCGCAAGGAATAAATTTAAATTGTAAATTCACTCTATCATTGATTTCATTGTTTTTAGTCCTTTATTTACATATTCCATGGTTTTAACTGACAGTTTTACGTAATTTTTTTAACAACTGAAACAACAAAATAGAGGATTGACTTGAAAGTACCTAACAAATATTTTTGTGGCAAGGTTAGTGTCTGACCTATACAGAGTGTATCAGAAAGGTGTGGTCAGATTTCAGGGTGTGGTACGGATCATGAAACTGAAAAACTTCCTCCATGGGACTAATATCTTAATGCGAAAAAAAATAATAATTTATTTATTTTTATTTATTAATAACCAATTTATATTATAAAATGTTCAACTGTCCCATACAAAACTTCAATACATACTCGACCCAAACGTATGAGACGGCTGATTATTAAAAAAAAAAACCGTTGATTTAATTTTTTTGCAGACTGAAGCGAAATAATACACTATTACTAGTCAGGTAATTTTAATATAGTGGTTTTATTTAATTTTATCCTATTCGTAGTTTCTTTTTTATTTGGAAGACCAACAGCAGTTTCTGAAAAAAATTGAAGACTCAACATTTGCCTAGCCTTTTTTCAACTAGGTTCAGATCGGCTTCCAGTCAAATCGGATGCAGCTGAATACCAGTATTTTACATGGAGCGACTGCCTATCTGAACTACACAACCCCGATACTATAAATAATAAATAAAAGTTTATTGACCATAAGTTTAGGTTACAGTACACCGGTAATACATTTTTACATAGTACATAGTATAGGGCACAATACTTACGTTCAACCACACTAAGTTAGAACTTATCTATAACAAGTAGCAAGGGGAGTAGAAGAACAGTTAAATTATAATAATGCTATCACAAGTAAAGCAATGGTTCACATACTTGATAAAATAATAAATGCCCAATGACGGTATACAGAGAAAAGTTCTTTACCTCCCGTGCTAGTCAAGGACTGTGTTACGGCAAGGTAAGATTCTCGCTCATGAAATAGTAGTCATAATGTAAATACGTTAAGACACTTTTTACCAATTACATTTGTTTTGCTGTGAATCGTAGATGACGATAACGAGTTACAAGCTTAGCGTAAACAAGTAGTATATGCAAAAAAATCAGACAATGCAACTACTAACGTTACTTCAATGTAATACTGTTTATACTGGGTAACGTTTGTCAAACTTTCAGGCTTCTGACGACCTGTAACGATCTACGAATAACAGCCGGACCCTTCCGAGGCAGGGAGAGGTCTCGGTATGGTAAGATGGACACTCATCCTTGAACCGACTTAGCGTAGCCCGATCGAACGGGTTGATCGGCCCGGTCACTGGCCGTTCGACCCATGTGGCTGTTATTGCTTAGCCCCAACCCCTTCAAAAATAGAAGATACTCACCATTAAATGCCTTTAAATCCTAAAAAAAGAATGGGTACTTAAATTAAACAAATCAATAAAAAAAAAAACATATAAATTAAAATAAAAATACATATAATATGTGGTCACCATACCGCAATGTATACAACAGATGACATTGCATAGAAATATTTCGATAATGCTATGGTTATCGTAACGACATGTGGTTCCGCGACTCTAATCGTTATCTGCGGAGGTTGCGGCGAACCTGACAATGAATTTGTACTAGTGATGTACTTGTAACAGGTGTCGATATTATCGATAAATATTTTTATTATACTTTGTGACTGCCAAAAAATTTAGATATTAATGATGAATATAATTACTTACGTCAAGTAAATTTAGAAACGCTTGCTTAGTACTTCTTTCTTAGATAACTTAAAATGACTTTTTTATCGATTCAAACATTACCTTTAAGCTGAGTAAGTAGAAATAATGTTTTGATTTAACAAGAAAGTTATTGCAGTAAACCAACCTGCTATAACGATATAAAATAATTAATATACTTAACGCATTTTTGCTTGTAAAAGATTCTGCTGGTTATCCATAATAATTACACATCTACCTTTCGTAGACCAATGCGTACACAACCTTATGTACCTAATTCAAACTTAAAAAGTTAGTTTTGTTACTAGATACAAGTTTCTCAATTTGTAGAAACATAATATTAATACAGGTTAGTAAATCCCCAAGATCTTAAACATGAATCAGTAACACAAAAAAAAACTATCGACAATAAAGAATTGCGTGCATCACTACACTACATAGGGGTCAGGCCTTCAAACATGTGAAGGAGGGCCAATACAAATCATAGAGCATTTAAATATCCTTATGTTAATCGTCAAACATGTAGTAAGTGCACGCACTTTGACACGTGCATATACGTACACTAATTTTATCGATATAAATAAATATATATATTTTTAGTGATGTCCTAGACCTATATTTGTCAGATATATACCACGGTGTTACCTAACAATCTTCAGAGAATTGTTTGTTTTTGACAAAATGTGTCGTGTGATTTTCGTGTTTTTTATTTTTTGTGTCAGTTATGGATTGTGTTTTGTTAATTGTGAGTATTTTATTTTATTTTTTAATTCTGAATATTCTATCAAAAATTAGATTACAGAACTTTGAATACTTAAAAATATAAGTCAGTCTCAGGTCTTACTATAAATTATAGTTTGGATAAAATAACCCTAATAATTGCTGTATATTTTTTCAATATAGTAGTGTTTTAAAATGCTCTATACCATAATATTAAAACTGTCATTCCAAACTTATTGTTTACTAGCAGCGCCCCGCGGTTTCACCCGCGTAAGTGCCGCCCCGTGGGAATATCGGGATAAAAGTATTCTATGTGTTATTCTGATGTAAAAGCTACATTACTGTAAAGTTTCATTAAAATTCGTTTAGTAGTTTTTGCGTGAAAGAGTAACAAACATCCATCCATCAATCCTCACATACTTTCGCGTTTATAATACAATTATAGTAGGTACGATCTTAAATATTTTTTTTTTTCGTAAGTATGTAAATGTATCTACTGTTAGAAAATAATATCATATTTTTATGTTTAATACAAAAATCCTTGTAACAATGCCCCTTATAATAATTAAAAAAAAAAAAAACAAATGATAATCTAAAGAACGGAACTTTTTTGTGAAAAAATCTAACATGTACCTAACTGTACAATATTAGTTTGACTACAGTATTTCATAAAATACATAGTAAAACATAACTCAAACTCAAAGCATTTATTTCAGTTAAGGCAGGCACTTTTGAATTGTCAAGAAATCGGTCAGTCAGAAAATATGAAGCTAGTTGTCTATTCCAAGTACCTGTATTCTGAGACCTATGACCTATGGAGAAGGGGTTCCCTCTATCTGGCAGAATCTTGATACTCCGAATTTTTTCTGGCATAACACACTTGGCATAATCTTCTTTAAACGAATATTTTTAAGGCATAAAAATGATTTAATATACTCGTAATTATTGTTTGGCCGAATGTTTATATGTCCGAATTTACGATGGCATACTTTTAAGATGGCAGAATTTTGTCTGGTATAATTACCTTTGGCAGAGTTAAAATTCCGCATAATTTCGTTTAGCATAACGTTTATTTAGAGCGGCGATTATTTGGTATAATTTCACTTGGCATACTATGAAGATGGCAGAATTTCCAATTCTGGATGAACCGTCGACCTGCTGACAGAAAACCTAACCCTAGACGGTCGACGTCAGGGGCACCCCGAGGTTCGGTTGGTTAGGTTCCTTTAAACCCTGCAGGCAGAAATAGGAGCCTCGCGCAGCGGGGCTCCGTCGTTCTGCTGACAGAAGCCCGTTTCATCCGGTTCATCCATAAGGTAAAAAGGAACCCTTATGGTGCGACTTCGTCCGTCTATCCGTCCGTCACTACGTCCGTTACTTTCTGAGATATGATAGTTCTGCCTTTTGATGATTATCGATATGAAATGTATGCCAAAAGACGATTCTGGCTGTGAACTTTCTGCGATATGATGGTTCTACTTTTTAATTATTAGGGATATGAAATTTATGCCTAAAGATGATTCTGACTTACAAAATTATGAGTTTTGAATGTATGATAAATGAGTGTATGTCAAACGATTTTCTGCGAAATGAAGTTTTTGCTATTCGCTGTTATGCAAAATAATATTATGACATAAAAAGTTCTGCTATAAAGGGAGTACCCATGGAGAAGAACGGGCAAGAATCTCCATGGACACTTTTTTAAATTATATTATAAAAAATATTAGTTACATCATTAATGTTGAATTTATAATTATATGTGAGAACGATGTCACACAACAATAAAGCCTCCGAAAATAAATACCTATACCTATGTCACTCATAAATCAGGAGGACCAGGAGGAAGAAGGGCTCGTGGCTACGTAATAACAGCCGCACGGATCTATTGATCAGGCTAAGTTACGCTTGCCGCGGTTGGTCCGTGGATGGGTGACCATCTTTACATTCCGAGACCCCTCCGTGCCACTGTTGGTCACAGCTGTCATTCGTGGATCTTTGACAGTCGTTACGGGTAGTTAGAAGCCCGAAAGTCTGAAAACCAGTCTTACCAAGAGGAAGAATACGATAGTATTACCCACTAACTGGGTTATGGAGGTCAGGTGGGCAACCATTCCAAAAAGTACTGGTATTCAGCTTCATCCGGTTAGATTAGAAGCCGACCCGCTAGGCAGATGATGAACTCATAAATTAATCTAGGGTTTGATGGGGGTCAAATTACATTTCCGATTCCCAAATTTTTAAAACGCTGATCTTACACATAATATTATTAATATGACAAGTCAACCTTGACTGAGATAAAACGGCCCTGACCGAGGCTCTGACCCACAGACCTACAATCTAAATATAGCCTTTTACAATAAATATAGCCTATTACGAAACAATTGGCTATATTTAGACTGAACAATAAAATTATGAAGGAAACTAATGATTTAACTTATCTGATCGTGAAGCTGTTTATTTAAATGTGTTGAATAATTTTACATAATAATTAGGACGTGGTTCTGGGTTCAATTTCCACGTGGGGCAAAAACTATGATTTATGTACCTCTAGCATTTATTTAATTAATGTGATCAATAATTTTGCGTGCTAATTTAGTGAATTGTTTTAGATCTGTTAAAAAACCTGGCCACCTGTAACGTACGAGTAGGTACTGCAATTCTTGCAAATCAATTTCATTTAAATTTCATTTCATTTCATTTCAAAGTGTTATTAGGATTTCCTGTCAGGAATTTCTCAGTCGCAGCCTGAATTTGGTTTTGAGCCCGGTTGGTGGCAATAGGTTCGCCCCCCATTATAATATGGCATTAAAGATAACGAGCGAAATGCGGTTGCACTCTATGTACACTTCTGCCTGACCCCTCGGGGCTTACAGGCGTAATGTTATATTTTTATTGTCGATATTGGCAGCATTTGAGGGCTTTTCTATAGTTTTTATTTCGAAAAATCAGGAAATTGTTTTAACTGTTTGAACCTACAGCAGTGGTCTTCTTCTTAGCGTGTCGGTAGCAATCTAAATGAACTCGGCCCAGAATTCGGCTACTTGTTTGGCGCCATCACCAGCGACCATCAGTTCCTATAACGTGCAGCTGACAGGACACGATATTTTGTGTCCCATCGTTTGTGGAACAAACCCACTCAGGACTGTTATTTTGTATAATTTATTTCATTAGCTTTCAATAATACTCTCAAAACGGTGAACGAAAATATTCTGAGGAAACCGGCATATCAAAGAACCTAAATCGAAGACATGTGACATCTACCAACCGGCGTGGTGGATTACGGCCCACTCCCTCTCAAGAGAGAGGAGGCTCGTGTCCCAGCAGTGGGAACATTATAGGCTGATTATGTAAGACACTCTATTCTATTGAAGTTTTTTTCATCTTTCAGTGGCGGACATAGAATGTGGCATAGACAAGGCCCGCAGTGCCCGTATAGTGGGTGGCGTGGACAGTCTCCCTGCCGAGTTCCCATGGGCTGCTAGCGTGTGGAGGCAGGGGGCCCACCAGTGTGGGGCCACCGTGTTGAGCGATCGGTGGCTGCTGACTGCCGGACACTGTGTTTGCAGGTAAGAAAGAAAGCAAGTGCATAATCATAATTTTTTTGCCCTTTCAAAGTCAAAGTCAAAGCATTTATTTCAAATAGGCACATAAAAGGCACTTTTGAACGTCAAAAATTATCTTAAAATAGAATTGATTCTAGTCGCCCATTCCAAAGGGTAGTTTTCGTATGGAGAAGAATGGGCAAGAAACTCCACCGTTACTCTTCTTATCCCAATTGATTTCAGGTCGACGCAACACCATCTTTTTAACCGACTTTGTATATATATTGTGTCGTTGGGTTCGCATTTTCGTTGTTTGCCACCGACTTCCGAAATTAATTTTATTTATCATATCTCATCATAAGACAATTGCAGAAGCATTTAATAATTTTTTTATTGATAAAATACAGCCAAAACTGGATGTCGACTACAGACCTGGGGCGTGTACATTAGATTTCAATAACAAAACTATGTTTATGGCCCCTAGTATACCTGACGATATTAAAAAGATAATAATGTCCTTGAATAATACAAGCAGTGTAGGGTATGACGGCATTGCTACTTATATACTAAAACATGTTGCGGATGAAATCTGCGATCACTTGAGTCATGTCATCAATCTCAGCATTAGCGCAGGCGTTTACCCTGATGCTCTAAAAGTTTCTATCGTCAAGCCACTATTTAAGAAAGCAGATAGGGAGTTAATGGAGAACTATCGGCCTATATCACTAATTCCTATAATTTCTAAAATATTTGAGAAATACATTTACAAGGAACTAAATTCATTTGTAGAAAAGCATAATATTATATGCGAGGAACAGAAAGGATTTAGAATAGGGAAAAATATTAATATGGCCATTTATGATTTTTTATATGATGTTACATTTAACGTGGATAAGAGGAATCCTGTGTGTGGCGTATTTTGTGACATGACGCAAGCCTTTGACTATGTGCATTATGGTACACTCTTGAATAAACTAGAAGCATACGGAATTAGGGGAAATGTCAACAATCTAATTAAATCTTACTTACTTAACAGAACCCAAATAACAAATACAAACCACATTAATATGAAAAGTAAACATGAAATTGTATATCAATCTTCAGAACGTATAGTTTCGTTTGGTGTGCCACAGGGGAGTGTTCTAGGGCCTCCTTTATTTATATTATACATAAATGATCTACCGAAAGGCATCCCTCAACCTCTTACACTATTTGCCGATGATAGCACCATAACGATACCCTGTAAAAGTGTTGATAATTATGAAAATGACATAAATAATTCTATAAATGTAATGGTAAAGTGGCTAGATGACAATAACTTAAACATTAACCTGACAAAAACTAAATTAATACATTTTAGTCAACGGATCAACAGTAAGAGTAATTTAAATATACATTACGATGACCAGCCTATAGAAGAGGTAGAAACAACAAAATTTTTAGGGCTCCACATTGACAAAAAACTGAATTGGAAAACCCATATCGAAATCTTGTGCAAGAAAATTAGTAAATCTGCCTATGCCCTGCACACATTGTCGTCAATAATGAGTGTGGAGGCATTACTTACAGCCTACTATGGTTTAACAGAATCTCATCTACGCTATGGTGTCATTTTTTGGGGCAACTCAACAGAAAAAGAAACGGTGTTCAAGGCTCAAAAAAGATGCGTACGTTCAATGTTTAAAATTAAACCTACTGATAGTTGCGTGCCTTATTTAAAAAAATATAAAATACTTACTTTGCCATGTCTCTACATTTTAGGAGTAGCTGTTTTTGTCAAAACAAATCCACAGCGATTTAAACGATTAGATGAAGTAGTCCCACGTAATAGGCGCGACAACAGCAGGATATGCTCTCATACTACGAGAACAGCCCTCATGCGCAAAAGTGTCTTCTGTATGGCTCCTAGCATATTTAATAAATTACCGAAAAGTTGGAGAGAACTGCCCTTGTCACTTTTCAAAAATAAGCTGAAAAATTTTTTAGGTAGTAAAGTGTATTATAATGTTATAGATTTTTTAAATGAAAAGGACTTTTCTATTCCGACTTCTAATATACATAGTTAAGAATAACAATTTAATAATGTGAATCTTAAATCAATTGTCGTTTGACTGCATAATAATGTATATTCCTGACATCATTTTAATTTATTTTGACTATAATATCTTGACATCAATTATTATTTATTTGTTTTTTTTATTTTGTAATATAATTTAGAATGACTGTGATTATGTAAAATGCAATTAGGTGATTTTTTTTTTTTATATACCTATAAAATTTGTACGCCTTTATAGGCAAAACATGGACGCACATAACTTCCACTTGAATACCTTGCATGTCTGATTAGTCAGTTTATGTAAACGCATGTTTGACAAATAAATGATCTTTTATCTTTTTATCTTTTCTACATATCATAAAAAATCACGTTTGTTGTATGGGAGGCTCCCATACAACAGACGTGATTTTTTTGCCGTTTTTTTTCTCGATATTATAAATAACGGCAACAGGTAGACGCTTGAAATCACACTAATATTATAAATGCGAAAGTTTGTGAGTGTGTGTGTGTGTGTGTGTGTGTTTATATGTTTGTTACTTCTTCACGCTCAAACCGCTGAACCGAATTAGATGAAATTTGGTATAGAGATAGTTTGAGTCCCGGAAAAGGACATAGGATAGTTTTTATCCCGATATTCCCACGGGATCGACATTTACGCGGGTGAAACCGCGGGGCGCAGCTAGAACTTCCATAAATTGAATACAGTACGGTGGTGCGGAACCCTTCGTGTGCGAGTCCGATTGACGAGTTCTTAACACATATGAAGTAGAAAGAACGATGATGGAATAAAAACGTCGAAGATTTTTTTTTTTAATTTATCATGTCAAGATATCGTCTGCCGAGTTTTGCTAGCTCATTTAATTACACTCTGTATAATTTTTGTAAGCAAGATGTTATCAAGAACAGTGACAAGCCACGGTTGAGTCAGAAATTAAAAGACTCTTATGTAACGCCATTTGTAATATTATTACAGTGTCTTCGATGACTTCTACAAATCTAAGCAACTGTCTGTTGTCGTTGGATTCACAGACATCTCAAGTAAAGATGAAAATCAAGCAGTCTCCAAAATTATACCTCATCCTGAATACAAGTAAGTACCTTTCAGATTGTTAAGCAACATTTTGCCTTAAGTCATCATCTGCCTAGCCTTTTCCCAACTATTTTGGGGTCGGCTTCCAGTTTATCTGGATGCAGCTGAATACCAGTATTTTACATGGAGGTACTGGCTATCTGACTTCCACAAACCAGTTACTGGGTAATACGATACCCCTTGGTAAGACTGGATGTCAGACTTTCGGGCTTCTGACTACCCGTGACGACTGTCAAAGATCCACGAATGATAGCCGGGACCAACGGCTTAGCGTGCTTTCCGAGGCACGGAGGGGTTTCGGTATGTAAAGATGATCACCCATTCACAGACCAACCGCGGCAAGCGTAGCTTAACCTGATCGATCGACCTGTGCGGCTGTTATTACTTAGCCACGGGCCCCTCTCATTTTGCCTAACAGTTTGCCTTAAGTGGTAGGTTTTAAAGCTCAAAATTATACAAGACGAGAATTGGATTACTGTCGTTATAAGTAACTGCAATAATTTTGGCTCCGAACTCAGAACCATAGAAGGCTCAGACAATCACCCGGCGCAGTAATTGCGTATCGCACTATCAGTAGCAATGGTTTTCATTTTGACAGTTCAACAACATTCATTGCATTATTTACGTTGTTGAGCTGCAATTTTTTTGAACATATCTATGACGCAATGGATTAGCAATATACTTCAAAATTATTCAAGGTTGAGGTTGATAGTGTGTTACGCAATTATGGTGCTGGATTCACCTCGCTTAGTCCTAATTAGTTCAATGTTCGGGTTTGGTTTAGAAACGTGCTGCCTCTATAGAAAGAATGTGAGACTATTTGGGGGTTCTAAAAAAAAAATAAACGTCACCGCCAAAAAAAAAGTTAGTAGGGTTCAGAAGACTTTTTTTTTTATTATAAAATAAATATAAAATCCTATTTTTTTAACCGACTTCAAAAAAGGAGGTTCTGTATTCGACCCGTATGTATGTATGTCCGCGATTTTTTCAAAAACTAATGAACCAATTTTGATAATTCTTTCACTATTGTGATCTACATACTTTCAGGAAGGTTTTAGCATATAAAACATTAGATAATTATTCTTATGTACGAAGTTATAATTATGCATAAATGTAGGTACTGCATCTCCGGAATTTCTATGCGAATTTTGACGATTCTTCTTTAGGTTAGGAACGCAAATATATTTATGAACTCCCGAACTATATTCTTTTTAGCAAGGCAGCACATTTCTAACCTTCAACCTCATGAAAAAGGGGACAGGGAGAACCGTCCTCAATTACCCAAAATACTTGTAGAGATTCACAATATTTTTCTATTATGTATTTTCTTTTAAGTTTCAATAAATACATCTAATCTTCTACACCGTGTTCTTTACGATATCCATAAACTTTGTCAAAGGCTTCTATAGCTTTTACAAATTAAATCTAACAAAGGAAGTAGTACTTAAAAAGGCTTCGTTACAAAGATATTTGTAATTTCATTTAGTGAAATTTAATTGAGCATGCTGTAAGAAAGGGTCTTAACTCAGTTTTGACAAGTTGCAGCCCGCCAAATCTAATGAATGAAAATACGTCATTGTTGCCAATTCGGATAAAGAGGTATGCATATCGGGCGATTCACGTCAAGGTATTTATTTAGTTTATATGAAAATTAACAAAAAATAATAATTCATTAATGTGTCCATAGTGAAAAATGCTTATTTCCATGGTCTGAACATCTGGCCAAAGTTTATGTATATCGTCCGGAACACGGTGTATATTGAAGTCTAGCTAGATGAAAAATGAAGCATATTTTCGTGCTAAGTTACGAAAAAAGTCTTTTTAACTTTTTAAGAATACATTCATTCGATCCATGTGCTTATCAAGTTTTTTTTTACCTTTCAAGACCATCGTCCTTTTTCCATTTCACTGCATTGACAGTCCATTGACCATTGACCCGAGACAGCATAAGACTCACAATAACTGAAACTTGAGCTTCGTTTGGAAATCAGACTGTTAACATAAGCCAATCATGGCTAGGACACAGAAAAAGTCTAAATTGATAGTAATTTTTGAAGTGAAAACTTCTTTAGCGGCGTTGTACACTTTTTTTGTAATGGGTAAAAAATGTTAAGCTAGCGTCAGGACACGTGACCTGATCGAAAATTCGTAAGACGGATGGAGAGTAGACAGCCGGCGCGGCGTAGGAGAGGAAGTATCCCCCTCGCTTTCTACGGCGCGGCGGAACTGTATGCCTGCTGTTTCGTTTAGGCGGCGCAGGGCGCTTGCGCGAATGTTCGTGTGTGTTTATGTTACAGCGTGCCACGCGCATCCATGGATGGTGACAGCTGATGGCTCGACCGTCTGTGTATTCGTAAAATTCGTGTATATAAAGTGTTTAAAATATGGAAATTGAACAAAGCGTATCTTATTAATGAAAAAAGTGACGAAGAAATAGCGAAAGAAAATGAGTTATATTAATTCAATTAATATTTGATTTATTTCAAAGTTAATATTCAAGTTTTCACTTCTGCCGGCACTCCCGGTGTGCAACTCGTCTTTTTTTTTTGTTTCATTACAGTATTTCTATCTCACGAAGCGACGCGCGCTTAAGTCGTGGTAACCAAGCTTACAAATACGTTGTGAATGTATGTGTAAGCGCAAGAGCTCTTGGTACCGTCCAAGATACGGGCGAAGTCGGAAGTCTGTGTGTGTGTGTGTGCTGACGCTACTCGTCTTCACGCACACATTCACAGCGTGTTTGTACACTTGTTTACCACAAGCAAAGCGCGAGTCGCTTCGTGAGATAAAAACTCTCAGTAACATACATTTGTAGTATACAAGATAGAATTTACTTTTACTATAGTATTATTCTAACTAATTTTTAACGAGTTCACTGGTCTGAAATTAGTTGAATTTTTTGGATATGTCTTTGACAAAATTCTTGATGCATTAAGAAGTCTAATTAAAAGTAACGTAAAAGTCTTTGATAAATAAATATTTGAACCATAAAATACACAATTTATTGTGACTCAACAATTGTTCTTTGTTGTAGAATCAAGTGCTCCTCGGTGATTTGTAAAAATACTTGAAATAATCTATAGAACTTACACTAATTGGTTTTGTTCCATTTTACAAAGTGCGTATACACTTGAGTAATTAATCTAGCTAGGCAAACACCTGATATTGTCTAGATTAATTTAAAGTCAACAATTTTAAGTGTTTATTCTTTGATTGACTTGATTTGAGACACCATTTTAATCATTGGTAGACAAATAATTTGATTAAATTAAAACTGTTTTTTGTTCTGATTCTTTCTATCCAATGGTTGTCTGTTTTCAGCGATAAAACTGCTATTTGTCCTGTAAATTGTGATGTTATTTTATATGTTGTCTTCTGATGTTCTTTCCATCAGTTTATAATTAGTAGGAGTCGGGTCTTTGGATTCATGTACTACCTCGCAACGTGTGTCGATACTCTTGCGCCATTCCATCTTCCTGGCTCGGCGTTTCCCTTCCCGTGAACCAAGAGCTGGCTTTTACTTTGTCCAGAGGCTAAGTAGTCATACAACGTGGAGATGCCGCCAGTCTCTTGAGTACATTACCAGTCGACAACGATGCGGAGGAATTTTGCGTCGAAATATTTTAGTTGGTTAATAGTTTTAGTTAGAATATTATATTTTTAGTTTAATAGTTTGTTAATTTATTTAGTGTTAGAAATTATCCAGTGTATATATTTTAATCCTAAAAAAAAAACTAAGTAATTCCAGAAAAAAATGTGTAGGTATTATGTTTAATTCATCTAAATACATTTATTATCCTCACCAGATGCAACAGAAAGTCAAATGACGTAGCTCTCCTCAAGACTGCACGGCAACTGAGGTGGTCAACAGGTCTTCAGCCAGCCTGTCTTCCAAATTCTCCAGCTGAAGATTTCAGTGGCACTTCAGCAACTGTTGCCGGATGGGGCTTTACAGATGAGGATAGACAGAAAGGTGAGAAAGTAAAACTAACGAAAGGTAAAGGCAGTGGCGTGCATTGCATATAGGCATATAAGCAGTGCCTACCTCGATATATCAACATAATACAAGTTCAAGTTAATACGACAAAATTAAAAATACGTACGTCTCACGCGTAATACCATGACGTTCGACCTTCGCAATTTATCACCCTTAAGTAGGCATGCCTACTCAAATAACCACACTTTTGACCTCACTTTTTTTCTGATTAGTGACCGCGTTTGCCTAGACTAGACCCGGCCTAGTGCCTACCTATTATGAAAACCAATGCACGCCACTGGGTAAAGGTATAACATAAATTAAGGCAGCAGTAGAACTCTTTAGAAGAAGCAGCTGGTCTGGACAAGTACTTCCACCATGTTTATATCTATTTCTGCCATCAAGCAGCGTTTCTGTGCTTTGGTTTGAAGGGTATGGGTACTGATGTAATCATAGGCACAAGAACCATTTCATTATCTTTGAAATGGTAACGTACCAGTGGAACCTCTGATATTGCAGTTAAGTTTTTCTTCTTTTTCGTAGCACTCTTGTCAAAACGGTCGTGGTCCTCATGTAGTTTCTTGTCTAGGGGCTGATGTGATTCACCTCACGATTTCTCGCCACCTACTCCGAATTCTGCATTTTTTTGTGCACTCGTACAAGGAATCACCCAGTGCGGATTTAATTTGGTCAGTACATCTCATGGGTGAGCGTCTGCGTGGTCTAGTTACCCTGCACGACAAGGCGCTCAATAGAGTCTCCCTCACACCTCGAGACATGTCCGAAGTATTTGAGGATGCGCGTTTGGACCGTAAGTCGTTAAGTTTGGGAATTGATAAAGCTTTGAATATCATCGTCATCATCATCATCATCATTTCAGCCGATAAACATCTACTGCTGGACAAAGGCCCCAAGCACCGCCACTTCGACCGGTTCTGTGCTTCTCGCGGATTTCTGTGGCCTTCACCAGGTCATCAGTCCACCTTGTGAGAGGCCTTCGAAAATAGCTGTAATTAATGTACCTAATCTAATCTAACTAGTCCCACTGTACTGTTCCCTCTCTCTCTTATCTACACAATTTCATCCTTGTCTAGTTCCGGCCAGCCCTTTCAGTACGAGTCAAGCTGGTCCTGCCATCTTCGCCTTAGCCTGCCGCAATGTCGTCTAAACTAAACTAAAAATTTTACCAGAAGATAGATCATTTTTTAAAATTATGATTTGCACTATAACCAAGGACGATATTAATAACTCCATCTTCTCCTAGGTGAAAGGCCTAACATCTTACAGAAGACACAGGTGATAGTAGTAACCAATGATGAGTGCAACAGCTGGTACAAGTCCCAGGGCAGTAAGGTCAAGGTCATACCTACTCAAATGTGTGCAGGCCATGAAGTCGGAGGACGTGATTCCTGCTGGGTGAGTATCTCAGTGTCACGTGATACTAACACTAAGGGTCAATTCCCATTGTAAGAGCAGCGGCGCGCAGCGGCCGTAAGAGCAAGTGACTTTCCTTCTTTTGACTAGTCGCTAGAAGGCTCGTGCAGCCTCGCGGCGCCGCGCTGCCCCTCCTTTGCCTTCAAATGACTATGGATAATGGCTACTGCTCTTTCAGTGGGGATTGACCCTTATAACAAAAGAGCAGTATTAATCTGTGCTCTTACAGATATTCGCTAAACTTGAAGATGTTGTGTTATTCTGTAAACATCATTTCGCCTTCGTTAACGCCACGAAAGATGAGACTTGACCCCGCCTCTCGCGCTCTTTCCGCCGCCCCTATGACGTCCGGTCCCGTCCCGCGCTCAGACCTCATACCGCTGAAGAGACCTAAAATCGTGAACTGCGCATGTCAAACCACGTGGTGTGTCATCAAGTCTCTTCTTACGTGGCACGCATTATAACTTCGCTTTCTTGCTGTGTGCGGTCACTGGAGCGAAATTAGAGTCTAACCCCATAATCCTGTTTTATCTCTATTTTAGCTAAAATAGGTTTATAGAACGTTTGTCTTTATCTGTCACGTTGACATTTCTGTGTGTAAGAAAGAGACAAACCCCATTTTAACTAAAATAGGTTTGATAAGTGTTATGAATAAGGGGGTAACTCTATAGTAAAACTCTATAGTAACTGACAAGGACAACCGAAAATAAACATACACTAAAATATGTCTGTGTTAGTGTTCGTGAAACAAAGTGTTTTGTTTCGGAATTTTCAACGCTATGTGAAATTCTATCTAAAAGTGCACTCTTCATGGCTTAATTTGTTGCCTGTTTCCGTTGTCTGCATTTTCCATTTCAAAATATATTAACTTCTCATTATTCCTTAATACACAGTTTACGGGACCTTGGAATAATGCTCTACTGCATACACTCATAAAGGTAGTTAGCCATAAAACTGGGAACAGGATACTAAAGTCAAGGAATCAAACCTAATTTCAACAGTAACTTCGGTACCCAAAAATTACTCGGTCAAGCTTAAGAAAGGATTTGTCCACAGGCTGACAGCGGTGGTCCTCTCATGATCAGAGATGACAGACGTCACGTCATGGTTGTCGGAGTAGTTTCAACTGGCAGCGGCTGCGCAAGACCCAAGATGCCAGGAGTATACACCAGAATATCCAGATACACTGACTGGATAGTCCAAAGTATCAATGGTGATAATGCAAGAGGTGGACTAAGCTGGTATCCAAGTTTTAGTAGTTTCTTTGGATGATGATATTGAAATGAATGTTATTGGTAATTTAAAGTAAGCAGCTGTAGCTGATGAGTGATTTGTGGATATCAATCCGGTTAAAAGGATCAGCAGAGCTTTTAAAGCCGGCTTTTGACTATGGGATATAATATAATATATATTACATCTTGAGATATAATATTTTATCGCTCGTCATACATTTTGTACGAGACCGTTCACACTGTGCTATAATATAATATTACATCCAAAACTATAAATATTTTTCCGAGGGATATTTAGAGGTCATTTGAAGATGTATATTTTACTCTCTCGCCCTCAGTTTGAATTTTGAATGGTAACGTTCGTGTGCAGACGTGTCAACTGATCACGTGTCTTAAATTTTCGTAGATGTTAACGATAGATATTTGAAGTATGCAATCCTTACCTACGCATTAAAAGAACGTGATAACACAGTGATGACAGAAGCTGAACTGCTCCAAAATATATAGCTTACAGTGTGAACAGCAATCGCGGGATGTAATATATAGCTCAAGATGTAATATATATTACATCTTATAGTCAAAAGCCGGCTTGATGGTGGCGCGATTGATGGTATTCGTTTGTGTACAATGTATTTAGACAATTTTTTTTAGTATTATGGCACATTTATGGATAATGCAGGCAATTTTCTGACCAGTCAGTACCCGCTTTACAGGTAGGGAAGGAAATAGTTTAGATTTAGGTAGCATTTCTAGTTTTTTTTTATTAGATGCTATAATAATATTCTTTTGTTAAAATAAAACTTACCGTTTTTGGCTGTGTTGGGTTGGGTTAAGGAATATAAATCGTTGTAAAGTAACTCAATAGCGAATAGTTCAATTAGAAGTTTAAATGAAATTATATCTTGAGTTTATTGTAAAAAATAATATTTAAAATAGAAAACTGTTTTATACTAACGTCAAAGAAACCACTGTGATACTAATGTTTAAGATAATTAACAAAGTGATTGTTTCAAATAAATAATAGTTAAATAATCAATTTCTTTTGTTTGCAAAACCTATCAAATTCCCTCTTACTATCTTCTATAACAGACAGAAGTTTATTTCCAGATATTTCTTCCATATCATCTTTCAGCGATATTAAGGCATCTTCTATAGCAAGTTTGGCTTCAGTAAGCAACGATTTAATATCTTCAATCTTTTTTATATCTTTATGCTTACACTTCATTACCAAAGCTGAATGTAATTCGTTCTGCAAAACAGTGTTATATAAACTGAGTCTAGCATTCCCTGGATCTAAAGCCTTGGTAATAGCTATGAGTTCTTTGCACATTTTAATTTTCTTATCAAGAATATCTATTGTTACGTACCCTTGCTCTCTTCCATACAGCTGCACTAAAGAGTGCTTCAACGAGTACATATAATAATGATTCGGATGTAAAAATGTTGATAATCTACAAAGGAGATTCTCTAATACTGTTATAGAACCGTCCATCATGAGAACATTTTCCACATCATCCCCCATTTGAGACATAACCATGTTCACCTGAGCATTGTGTGCTTTAACTGAACATTTACTGCAAGTCCATTCCGTTTCGTCATCCAATGGATCATCTGGTAGGTGAATTCCATCGCAAGGGTTATTCTCATCCCCCAAACATTTCATCGCACTTAGATAAGTACCAAGTTCAGTAGGGTCACTACATCTTAGACATTTACATGCGAAGTACTTCGAATCTTTCAAATGTTGTCTTCTAGCTTGAGTTCCCCATAATGCATGGCTGTACATTGTTGCTATGTGGTGGTTTTTGAGTATAGGAACTACAGCTTTGATGGTTATTTCATACAAGTCGTTCCTGTCTTTTGGCGAAAATGCAAAAGAAGTATGCTTTGTGTTCGGTATACAGCTGTGCTCCATTTTGCAAGTGACTGCGTACAAAGCACTGAGCTCCGTTCCCCGTGGCAGACGAATTTCTAAAGCGTTCGTGTCGATAATTCCACAAATTCTATGAAGTAATTCCGAATTTATTTCGTAAGATTTTTTCAACTTTTCATCCATCCTGTTTATGAAGTTGTTGATTAGATATTCGACGATGAATTCGTTCGCTTCGCTGGAATTATAAACAGGGAATTAGTTTTATCTATACATATAATAAAATAGTAAAAAAGTCAAAATTGTACATTGAATATTTTTGAAAAAAAAAAAAAAAGTATTTGCTACGAGGAATAGCTCAAGGAGTCCGATGCCGAAAATATAGTTTTTAGAATTTTTTTCTCGATGTATGTTCCGGATTGGCGCAAAAAAACGTCTAAACGGATTTGGATGAAATTGGGCACACAGATAATTTATAGCCTGGATTTTTACTTTTAATCCCGGTAGTAAATGATGAATAATTTTATTTTTGTAAGTAGGTTTGCACAAATATTTTTTTTAAGAGGATGTTTCCGTAAGATACTTTCCGAAATCCACGCGGGCAAAGCCGTGGGCAAAAACTAGTGATATTATACAGACTTAATTTCCAACTGAAATATTCTATCTGAGTCTTAATTACTTACAAAGTTTTTGGCGTTCTGTATTAAGTTTCAGAATTGATGTTTTGTTTACCTACATTCTTTAGATAGGCGTTGCTTGTTATATTCTGAGTAAATATTAGTAGACATAGACATCTAATATTTTTAAATTACTACTACAATGTAGGATGGCAAGGACATCGATGCACAACCTGTTAGCACGGATTCAGTAGGTACATTAGTTTGTTTCAGCCTTTCTTATCAGCGTAGTCAGATAAGAAACGCCAACCTCGTCTACTTTTTAAAAAATATGATTGACGTGTTAAAGTGTTCTAATTACAGAAATAAAATCATCTATTTATCACTAGCTGCGCCCCGCGGTTTCACCCGCATAAGTGTCGATCGCGTGGGAATATCAGGATAAAAACTATCCTATGTCCTTTCCCGGGACTCAAACTATCTCTATACCAAATTTCATCTATATCGGTTCAGTGGTTTAGGCGTGAAAAGGTAACATACAGACAGACAGAGTTACTTTAGAATTTATAATATTAGTATGGATTAACTGGCGAATAATGATATCTTATTATTGACATTTTAAGAGCCTATACTACCTCAGCTAAAATTCGCTCTTTGTCTCGCTCATACGATACTGTTCGCGGACTGAGTGAGAGCGAGACAGAGTGCGGTGCTGGGCGGCAGGCAGCGCTAATAGTTTAGGTATTTGCTTTTTACAGTGAAAATAATGGTAATTATGAAAAAGTAAATAACATAAGACCTGCTTTAAAGTAAATTCAGTTAGTATGCAAAGTTTCATGATCTAATTTGAAGTATTTTTTGAATGCCAGCGGTTTATTGTTCGGGTTAGAGGTAACTTTGGATTTTTGTAGTGAAACTTCTTTACGCACACTTGACTTGGGCAGTAAGCTGGCGAACGCGTGACGTAAAAGTTACGAAAAGTGTGATCGGGCGAGGCGAACGGGAGTGGAGTGGGGGATTTAAGCAAGAGAAAGCAGTGCGCGCGCACATTTTCTTTCTCTCTTCCTCTCATAGCCAAATACGTTTGAAGTTTCACTTCAGTCGTGTGTTTTTCTATCGAGAAAATTTTATGGAATCGTGTTTTCGTCTAACATAAGACTTTGCATTACCTAATCCTCAACTTTACCATATATTTATTTCAAAATTAATGGTGCAGGATTTTCGACATAACGGAGGATCACGCTAAGCCATTTGAGGTAGTATAGGCTCTTAAGGAACAATTATCATCTGCCTAGTCTTTTCCCTACTATGTTGGGGTCGGCTTCCAGTCTAAACTGGAACGGACCAACCGCGTATGGAACAATGATACGATGAGAAATTCAGACCATTATACAAAAACTTTTAACGAATGCCATAAAAAAAAGTTATGAAATCGCTCCAAGCTCGCTTTATCAATTTATTCCTCAAACAACTCTATTTAAAAAAAAAGCACGTCCTTCGCCCTGATTAAATAGTATCCGTTTGAAGTAGATTTTAATAAAATGTTTTTTTAGAAAAGGTTACGATTACAGTTCCTGTTAAATAAGTAAGTGTTTGAGCTTAAATTGTTGAGAAATAGGTCAATTTCTAGAATATTTTTTTATTTTAATATCTGAGCTTATTTTGAGGAAATTGAACCATTGAGTTTAGGTTTCCACCTAAAACTATATTTTAAAAGTTGTGACGTAAAAGAAAAAATGAATAAATAATTTATTTTTGAAGTGAAACTTCTTTACGCACGCTTGACTTGGGGAGTAAGCTGGCGAACGCGTGACGTAAGCGTTACGAAAAGTGTGATCGGGCGAGGCGAACGGGAGTTGAGCCCACTCAACTCCCGTTTCCGTTCCCGTGCGCACACTGCTTTCTCTTGCTTATATCCCCCAGGATATAAGCAAGAGAAAGCAGTGTGCTCGCAAATTTTCTTTCTCTCTTCCTCTCATAGCCAAATACGTTTGAAGTTTCACTTCAGTTGTGTGATCATAAGCATACTCGGTTTTTTTCTTTTTAGAGTTCTATAACCAAAGTGTGCCAACGTGAATTATTACTAAACCTCTGCTCTCCGTCGATCCGCTCATCCGTCCATCCGTCTGTCTGTCTGTCAGCGGGCTGTATCTCATAAATCGTAATTGGTAGATAGTTCAAATTTTCATAGAGTGTATATTTATAAGTATGTTTATCAGTTGTCTAGTACCCATAACACAAGCTCTGCTTAGCTTGGGACTAGATGGCGTTGTGTGATAGTTGTGGAATATTATTATTATTATTATTATTTCTATTTCCGCTTTAAGGTTGGGTTGGGGTTGGCGTATCCATTGGGATAAAAACCCCAATTAATAAATAAAGATTATAAATAAAAAAGGTAAAAATTAAAGGGGGTCTACATATATTATAAGAAATATATTTTTTTCGGCGATTTTTGCATTGTGATACGCAACCCTTGGTATCCGAGTCCGACTTGCACTTGAACTTTAGTCCAATATGGAGGAAAAAGACGTGCTGCGCCTGCCCCAAAAATTAGGATAAAAGCAAAAGAATGATGTTCTTTTTATTCATCTTCTTTTCAAGTGATGGCAAAGGTTATTGATGTAGGTTTACGAAGCTTTCGAAAGGTTTAGAAATGTTCTAAAGAGGCGACCGCGTAACGCAAGTCTTAGCGTTAGAAGGCCTCCCACAAGGTGGACCGATGACCTTGTGAAGGCCGCAGGAATCCGCTGGATGCGGGAAGCACTGAACCGGTCGAAGTGGCGGTACTTGGAGGAGGCCTACGTCCAGCAGTGGACGTCTTTCGGGTGAATGAATGAATGAAACTTTCCCTACAAGTGAATTCAGACTCTTTCCCTGCTTGAATTTAAAGTTTGGTTTTCAATTTTATATCTAAATAAATACCAATTCATATATACGTACTCGTAAGCCTCGGTGCCTGGCGTCCGGCATTCCATGTGTGACTGTAAGTCCAGCAACTGCTTCCAACCTTCAGGATCTGTCTTCTGAAGTAGCGCACACCTCAATGGCATAAGAGCATCGTGTCTGAAAATTAATAATGATGCTAATTAGGTACTGGAGATGATGCTGGCCGATTTTTAGCCCATATTGTGTCCCACTGCCTCCGGGTTTTCCTTCGAAACCTCAAAACAAACAGAATTATTTGAAAAACTGCTTTGGAATTAGGTATCCTCATGTAGGTACCATCGCGGTCTTTTCCGCCAGATCACTTTTTTTTTTATTAAATCATGCGGCGGCGCCAAACTACGCCCCCTTAAAGTTTTCGCCTATTAGGAAAGCGATAACGCAATTAGTTGCAACCTGCACTGCGCAGCTTAATGTCGCATCACGTGAACTACTTTTGTGAATTTTACGGACGAGCTATTTGACCTTGGCGCGGGGCTAGAGAGCGCTTCTATTTTTTGAGTGCAAGCAAAAATTAATTTAGTGGTGGTCATTCGGGAGTACGGAGTATCCGCGAAAATACCTACGACCAAAGAGCAATAACGGATAAGTTTACAAAAAAATCCTTTCGCTCATTTAAAGTTTTGAAAATTATGTAGTCGGAGAAATATTACGGCGCAAATAAAAATTTACGTTAGGTAACATTTTTTATAAAATTTATTCTATTTTGCAAAATCAAAATAAAGTCTTATTACCTGTAATAATCTGCCATGTCTTTCAAAGCACATTCTGGTCTCATGCTGAGGATCTCACACTCCGCAGCATGATGCCGCGGATCCTTTAGACCTGGACAGTTGCCTGAACAGACAGGCCAGCCGCATCTGAGAAAATATTTAATATTGTATTTTAAATAATATAATAGATTAACAATAATTACAGTAATAACCCCGGAATCTTAAATTGTATAAACTCTCAAGGGCTCCACGAGATTGGCTCGACCTAGTGTGGGTGGAGTCCATAACTTTTATATTTACTTACGTTTTGAGCAGTTTATTTATACCTATTAGTTTTTAAGGAAATGTAAGTTACAGTTTATTTAGTTGATAAACGATTTATTATTGTTAATTATGGATAGCCAAAAAACATTCCTTGAAGATTTGGTCAAAAGAGGTTAGACATCATTATAACAATGCCGAGAAAATTTAGATATCCCAAAAGACATTCCAGCTCAGAGGGGCAATTCTCGTAAATTTAAGAACGTTCACAGTTGTAGGCCAATTCTCGTAATTTAACCGGTCAAGCGGCGCGGTTCGCCGATCGGCGACGAAACAATAGAAAATCAATTGTGTCTCATTAGCGGAGCTTGACAGATTAAATCGTTCAAAATCTAGTCGCAGTCTCATCTCGGCGACAAACAAATATCAAAAACTTGTCAAAATGTAGGGAAATTAGAAGTATTTTTTTACAGATTGAGACTGAGATCAGACTGTGAACGTTCTTCAAATTACGAGAATTGCCCCTCTGTTCTCAGTCTCAATCTGTCAAAAATACCTCTAATTTCCCTACATTTTGACAAGTTTTTGAAATTTGTTTGTCGCTGAGATGAGACCGCGACTAGATTTTGAAAGCTTTAAATTACGAGAATTATATCTCTCTTATTATTTTTACTTTTAACCTATGTTGTCCCACTACAGAGCAAAGGCCTCCTTTCTCATTTCCACTCCTCTCCGTCTTGAACTAGTGTGGACCAATCCTGTCTGTAGGCGTCTAGGTCCTCTCGCCATCTTCTCTTAGGTCTGCCTCGACGTCGATGGAGGTTTTCTGGGACCCACATGGTGGTAGATTTGGCTAATAACTCGTTCGACATGCGGCAAACGTGCCCGGCCCAGTTCCACTTAAGCTTAGCTACATTTTGGGTGACGTTGGTAATTTGTGTTTTGGAGCGTAGCGCTGTGTTCCTAACTCACTTCATTAATCTAACTCCAAGAATGATGCGCCCCATTGCTTGCTGGCAAACTTCAAGCTTGAACCCCTGGTGAACTGTCTAAGAACATTTGAGCGCCATATTTGAAGATTTTAATGGAATTTAATGATGATGAGATAGAGTGATCGTGTTTCTTGGTATATTTCTATAAGGAATTTGCTTTATATGAAGATAAACATTTAACCGGTTATTAAACCATTAGACCTCCTCAGGTAGTAGTCTCCTGGTAGCTGGTAGACCATTGACGATTGTTATATAGGTTTTGAGTGTGATAATGACAATTATGAAAAAATTTACGACTCGTGTAACAACTGACCATTACAACAGACAACATCGGCCGTATTAGAAATTAAACAAGGTTTGTCTTTTGAAGCAGAGCCATTTTTAAATTTCGAGCTATAATCCGACAAAGTCAAGTACCTAACGAAAAAAAAAAAAAAAAAAAAAAAACTGGCACTAAACCCGAGTATATGTTGTTAATTTAACATGAACTTTACGTTTGTCGAAATGAAGTTCAGAATACAGTAACTGACTCGAAGAGGTCTAAAGTTAGAACTCGTTTTGTAATAAGACGGTTTAATATTTTTCAACAACAAAAAATTGGTTATAACGGTAAAATTATAGCAAACTAACTTAGCACATCTTTCACCAGTTTCGGTGAAGACTGGTTTGTAGCAGCCAACGCAAGGCATAGCCGCTTCAGGGTCCAGCATAGCCTTGGGTCCAAATACTAGAGGTCTCTCAGTCAGGACTATATCTCCTGGATTTAGGTCTCGGGAGGCGACGAGGTGCCTGCCTAGGTCATCCGATGTTTGAGCCTGGAATTGACAGACAGATGAAAAGATTTTATAATGAAACACAAAAATATGAACCGTCGGCCGGGGAGAAAGTCTTAGAACATTATTGATGAGCATTTTTCACTAAGAATATTGCTATGTATTAACATACTATAACATTATGTCTGATAGATATTTGGTAAGGAATAGAATGGTGATAGGGTTTTTTCTTTCATTTGACAATAGGTACCAGGGTCTCCAAAGAGCTATTTCTTTCAAAACATATCATGAATAGCTACTGAAAGTTTTTGTGATTTCTTCTATTAATTTTATCAAGTAACACCGATATCCCACGGGTATTCATGACTTTTAAACCAGTAGCGCCATCTAGTATGAATCTGAATGATTCATTGCTTAACGACATCTGTAAACGACATGACTAACTAAAACAAAGGAACATCGTTGCTGAAAGTTTGCAGACAAACCAAATGATGTCGTTACTGTACTTTTTGTGGTAGCAGACCTGATAGTTTCTCCTTTTTCTAAGGGATTTCAATCAATATGTAGGTTAATAATAATTTATATGTGTTAGAAACTACTTACTAAATGATATGCCAGTTCACTGTTACCATTTTCTTGATCCATATTAACTGAAAAATAGAAAATATTCTGTAAAACACCAACAACGAGTAAGCAAAAGTTGATTAGGATAGTAAGACCTGCTACACACTTTTTCCGGAGCGGCATTATTCGCCACGATTCGGTTCATCCGGGCGGCAAAATATACATTCGAGTTCGCTGCCTGGCCTGTGCCAAACCAAGTCGACCCGAACACATGGTGACACCCCTGATAGATCATCGTCTCATTCTATAAATTAGTTTACCAGAAAGAAGTAAGTAACATACTAGAATACTAGAACTCATATAATTATGATGTACTTTGTCCATATGAGCCTATCGATAGATTGCACTGGCTGTAAGAAAAATATTGCATCTACAAGTGTTCTTGTCGGTTATTCTGTAAGTCCTATCTCTGAGTAAGGACTGTTAACCACTATGAAACTATTGGTGTCAAAGATAAGTTGGCAAGTTGGTTTGTTGGTTGGTAGATCATCTCCTGTATATTTTTGCGTTCTTGGAAAAATATTAGAAGCCCCAATTAACAAGATATTAGATCTAGTACAGACATTTCAAAATTTCTATCAATGCATAATTCTGTCTATATGAATATATATATTTTTAAATATTTAAAATGGGTTTTATAACGTAGTGATAGATAATGCCACCCCTGTAGCAAAAACATTATTATTCTAAGATATTCGAAAATCCCATGATAGTGTTGTTAATTTTATTCCTATTCATTCTGATAGGTAATCAACAACAATTGACAAGTCTATATCCTAGCCTCCTTTGACAACGGGACGCTAAAATGCTGTTGCATGGCCCTACTTCACGTTTGGGGCATGTAACAGCATCTTAGCGTCCCCGTTGTTAAAGCATACCACACCAAACATTGTCTTTCATGTATCTTCTAGTCACATTCCATCAACTCGTGGTCAAACAAAGACAGTTTGGTGAGGTAATTCTATCTAAAGAAACTCTTCAAGGAGTCAAAAGGAGCATCAGCAGCTGGGCAGTCTGTTTTAAAACTATGTACGTATACTCTGAACACATGACATAATTCTAAACCAATCAAATTGCATAATCACAATACGATCCAACTTCATATAAACCGTTGCTCTTGGCATTCAGCCAGACTGCACAACATCAGTCAACATGTCTTCTTAACAATCTAAATAATGTTCCATTGTGCTCGTTCAGTTAATTCTAACGCGTCAGTAATTCAGTTGGAGCAATGACTGTCATGTGAATCTATTTTGATAGTGAAAACGAAATCAACAAGGCGTTTGGAGCGAAGTGTTCAGTGGCGTGCATTGCATATAGGCATATAAGCAGTGCCTACCTCGATATATCAACATAAGCCTGTCAATTACATGTTAGTGTGTGTGCCCTACAACTAAGAAACCTACTAAATTATCATACCTAACAAAAAAGAAAATCTTTCATACACGCGCGGCAGTAGGCAGTCGCCGGACGGCCTACTCGGCTCCCGTACTATTCGCACATTGTTGGTCTTTACTCGTTCCAGTTAATACGACAAAATTAAAAATACGTACGTCTTACGCGTAATACCATGACGTTCGACCTTCGTAATTTATCACCCTTAAATAGGCATGCCTACTCAAATAACCACACTTTTGACCTCACTTTTTTTCTGATTAATTAGTGACCGCGTTTGCCTAGACTAGACCCGGCCTAGTGCCTACCTATTCTGAAAACCAATGCACACCACTGGAGGTGTTAAAATCTCCACACTGCATTTTGTGTCACTTTAGCTTCGATACGGTTTCTAATTTCTGCTAGGTCATATCACATGCCGGTATAAGCACTGCACCGGATAGGCATCACCTCAACATTACAATGGAGTTTCATAGAAACAATATTAACCGGCTGGAGTTAAAGCGATGCTGGTCTATAGTAAAAGTGGCAGTGTTGCACATCTCAATCCTATTTCAAGTTACACAAATATCAACTTTATTTCAATGACAATCAAGTTGATTTCAGAGTGACTAGCACTATTGAAAAAGTTATAAAAATGTTTGAAGTTGTAGCGTAAACGTAAACTTTATTGAGTAGGAATTAAAGTTATTTTTCCATTTGTGGTGCTTTATTTTGGAAGTAAAAAACGTTTTTACTTTTTAGTTGTACCTACCCCATACAAATTCATATAACGTAGTAACGTATAAAGTAGTAATAAAGATTTACGATTACGAATTACGAACGTTTTACGAATTTTGCCGATGCTACATCTAAGTTGTGTCGAACTGTACTTAAAGTAAGAGGAAAAAATTCCTATTATTGAATCTAACTCAAAAAGTTCCCAAGCAAAGTTAATAAAATTTATATGGGACCATTTCGGAATAAAAATCTTTCGAACAAAAAAAGAATATTGCAAATCCGCCTATATAATTATTACGGAGTATGTGGCGGAGTAGATGGGCAGTCACTCCATGTAAAATACTGGTATTCAGCTGCATCCGGTTAGGCTGGAAGCCGACCTCAACATAGTTGGGAAAAGGCTAGGCAGATGATGATATGACGGAGAATATGCACGAAAAAAAAAAATTATATAAACATCCGACTTGAGAACACCTCTTTTTTTTAAGTCGGTTAAAAACTAATAAACAACGTATGAAAATAACAATCAGGAACAACAATTAGGTTTGTAGCAAGAATTAACTACACAAAAGTTCAAACTATTCTTGTATCTAATAAATCTAATTAGCCCTAATTATTATCGAGTGACGACCGATTGGAAGTACATATAGTATTCCTAGACTCCCTAGCTAAAATAGCTTTGATATTATATGTATATTGAGAATCATAAAAAAAACTTTCCATCAGGTGAGATCGTCAAGATCAGGCTGTAATAAAAAAAAAACTTGTGTACTTACATGTGATTCAGAAAATTCTTATGTTATCACTTTAAATTATAGCACTCCAATTTAGACGTTTAAAATCTACATCTAGAAATTCTAAAAGGATTTTTAATAATCTTTCTCCATGCATGGAACGTTTATTTCTTTTTATCGGCTGAAATTCAAAGCCAATGCGCACGGGCAACTGTCGCTCGGTCTTCGAAGGACTGAGTATAGCTTTTCATTGTGTAACGCCCAATACATTGAAATAGACTGTGAGCTTGCACATGCAGTTTGCAATTCTTTTTTTTATTTTTTTTTTGTGTGTACCCGTATATTATGATAGATTATTTTTAATAGCAATGATTTTTACACATTTGCTTTCTAGATACCATTGAAATAAAAGACCTAACCAAAATAAATAAATTATTTAATAAAAAAATTAAACATCCAACTTATTCTGTTTACAAAACCTCTCAAATTCTCTTTTACTGACTTCAATGACAGACTCTAGCTTCTTTCCAGATATTTCTTCCGTATCATCTTTTAGAGAATTTAATGCATCTTCTATTGCCAGTTTTGCTTCAGTGAGCAAAGGTTTAAAGTCTTCACCTTTTTTGGCATTTCTGAACTTCATAACCAATGCAGAATGTAACTCATGCTGTAAGACGCTATTATACAAGCTAAGTCTAGCATTTCCTGGATCTAGAGTCTTGGTTATTGCTATGAGTTCTCTGCACATGTTAATTTTCTTATCTAAAATTTCCCGCGACGTGTAACCTTGCTGTCTTCCATACAATTGTACTAGAGAATGCTTTATAGTATACATATGGTAATGGTTAGGATGAAGAAATATTGATAATCTGCTGAGAAGGTTTTCCAGTACCGTCACGGAGCCTCCCATCATAAGTACTTTCTCCACGTCTTCTCCCATTTGAGTTATAACCATATTCACTTGTGAATTGCTCACTTTGGCTGGACATTTGTTACAGGACCAATCTGTTTCATCGTCTAGAGGATCCTCTGGCAGATGAATGCCATCACAAGGTTTGGTTCCATCACCTAAGCATTTCATTGCACTTAGGAAAGTACCAAGTTCAGTAGGGTCACTACATCTTGGGCATTTACATGCGAAGAACTTTGTGTCTTTTAAGTGTTGTCTTCTCGCTTGAGTCCCCCATAAAGCGTGGCTATACATTGTCGATATATGGTAGTCCTTTACTATTGGAACTACGGCCTTTACTGTTATTTTACAAAAATCTTTTCTATCTTTTGGTGTAAGAGCGAAAGTATGCTTCGTGTTTGGAATACAGCTGTGCTCCATTTTGCAGGTATCATCATACAAAGCGTTGAGTTCAGCTCCTTGAGGAAGGCGAATTTCTAAAGCGTTGGTGTCAATAATCCCACAAATTCTATGAAATAATTCAGAAGTGACTTCAAGTGCTTTCTTTTGTTTTTCTTCCAGTTTGCTGATGAAGTTATTCATGAGATATTGGACGATAAATTCATTCGCCTCACTGTAAAGAGAAAATATGTTTTAATTTTACAATTTATTACATTTTGAGCTTCGATTGTTTTGTATCAAATTGTACATTTTGTGCTTGGGCGATTAAGAACATCTATACAAAATTAAAATTCAAAGTCCTGACTGATATATCAACGCTCAGCCTAAACCGCTGGTCCTAGAGACATGAAATTTGGAGGGTGTGTTCTTAGTGAAGAGTAGGACCCACTTAGAAAGGGTTTTTCGAAATTCCACCCCTAAGAGGGTGAATGGGGGGAGGGTGAAATTTCATGCGGAGGAAGTCGCGGGCAGAAGCTAGTTTACTATAGTGGATTTTGGTAGAAACAATTTAACTGTATGTCCTTTGAAGTTTTTATATTGAGTTTATTTTAAGTTTACTTATGTGAAATAGAGAGTTTCAGCCCAAGTTTCAATTAAAGTATTTAGTGATTGATTTTTATTGTAAAACTAGCTGCGCCCCGCGGTTTCACCCGCGTAAATGTCGATCCCGTGGGAATATCGGGATAAAAACTATCCTATGTCCTTTCCCGGGACTCAAACTATCTCTATACCAAATTTCATCGAAATCTGTCCAGCCGTTTTCATGTTATGTCGTGACAATGGAAAACGGGTTTCATTTTTATATATATAGATAGATAAAATTATAATCTGTTATTTACGTACTCATAGGCCTCGGTGCCAGGTGTACGACATTCCATATGTGACTGCATGTCCAGTAACTTCTTCCAACCTTCAGGATTTGTCTTCTGCAGAAGAATGCACCTCAGTGGGAGCAGGGCATCATGCCTGAAAATGATAAAGGCACAGACATTAACTTGATGGCAATTACTGTTAGATATCTTGACTGTGGCCTTTAATTCTAACATTAAGTCGAAATCAGACGCTTTACTCGAAGGAATTAAGGTGCACATGATTGAAAGTTCATTTTGTTTCTTTCCGCGTTCAAACTTTGCATGTTATACGCCAATTATTTTCCAAAAGACATTGAATCAAAAAACGCTGTATCGAGTGACGCTGATGCGAAAAACTTTTGAATGCTACGCTGCCTGGTACGAAAGTTATGGTATCGAAATTCAATGTTGAGTTTTGTCTGGGAATCTTTAAATTCGTTCCAAAATTTTGGATCGGTTTCATTTTTTCACTTTTGATTCATGTTCTGTTCAGCGGTGCTATTAAAAGAACACCGTGATACGGTGAAGTGAGCTTAAAGTGAGCTATCATTCCACCCTAGGGAGTGTCACTATTGACAGCTCACTTTAAGGTGCCACTATTCGATATTTTTTCCATACAAATTTCGGGAGAGTATTACTCCACTGTTTGACATTGTACATCCAAAGTTAAACATTGTATCGTTTTGTCTAATTATTAATTGTGTCTGTTACGGAAGCAGAATTGTAAAATAACAAGCCATTAAAAAGTTATGAGCCAACAAAGATTCGTTTTTCTTGCTATTTTTAACGTAACTTTGGGTGTAAATAAGTAATAAAAGAACTGAAAAATATTAAAAATTAAATCCGTACCGACAAAGCTCAGTTATCGAAGAGTTCAAAAAACTTTATTTGTGATTGATTTATGTAGTGGATTTTTCATAGAACTCGATTTTCCAAAGCAATTTTCAAATATTTTTATGCGCCTATCAGTTCGTAACGGTGTTTCTGTGCGTGAGAACTAGATGTTGTGCGTGTAGATTAGCGTCTAACTGCTCATCACTGATACTAGCTCCGTCAGACACGAAGCCAAGTTAGACAGCGTGATTTTGGCCATGACCACCAGTGAGTTCGAGCTCGCGACTAGTTTACTCTTAAGCTCACTTCACCCAAGTTTTCACGGTGAGATTTTTACAGAATAGCACTGTTGATCTATTCCTTCGAGTATAAGATGCGGAATGAAAGGTAAACATATCGGTTTTTAAGTAGGTAACTAAAGTTATTTTATTAAATAGGTAGGTAAATCAGAGGGGCGATTCCCGTATTTTTACAACAACTTATAAATACAGTATACATGAAGCATACTATATTTTGTATAATACGTATTAGACTAATGTAAAACATAAATAAATATAGGTATATAAATAAATAATAAATGTAATCAATTTCCCTACATTTGTGACAAGTTTTTGACATTGTTTGTAGCTGAGATAAGATTGAAACTTGAATTTGGACGTTTTGTAAGTACGAGAATTGGCTTTCAGAACATTGCAATGTTTTCATAAATACCTGTAGTAATCAGCCATATCATTGACGACACATTCTGGTCTCAGGCTGAGGATCTCACACTCCGCAGCATGATGCCGCGGATCCTTTAGACCTGGACAGTTGCCTGAACAGACAGGCCAGCCGCATCTGAGGACATAATAAATTATCCACTATCAATATAAAGGTAAAGTATTTTAAGGTAAAGTGGACCTTGTAATTGTTTTAGCCCCCTAAGATTGAATGCCACATAACATACATAATCAGCCTATAATGTTCCCACTGCTGGGACACAGGCCTCCTCTCTGTGAGAGGGAGAGGGCTGTAATCCACCACGCATGCCCAGTGCTGGTTGGTAGATGTCACATGTCTTCGAATTTTTGGTTCTAGGACATGCTGGTTTCCTCACGATGTTTTCCTTCACCATTTTGAGATCAGTGGTGATGAAATAATTTACACAAAGTAAAGCGCCTGTCTGGGTTTGAACCTACGACCTACAACTCGTATGTCGCGGCCATTACCACTGGGCCACCACTGTAAATTGAATGTCACTGGCACGTAATAAACGACAAACAGGGTAATAGTAGCAATGGCTTTCATTTTGATAGTTTAACAACATTCATTGTATTATATTTTTCGACCATGTGATTAAGCAATGGATTAGCAATATCCTTCAAAATAATTCAGCACCCTAATTGCGTAACACACTATCAATCGGAATTTTGAATCATTTTGAAGCAAATTGCTAATCCATTGCTTCAGAAGTTCGAAAAATTTGTCTGCTCAACACGTAAATAACGCAATGAATGTTGTTGAACTGTCAAAATGAAACCGATTCCGATTTATAATGTGTTAAGCAATCGGCCCGCAGATTCTGATTGAAAGTATGTTACCTACGCAATTAGGGTATTGGTGTATTTGACTATTTGACAGTTGGATAATTTCAACTTAGTGAAGTTTCAAACGAGATAAGGTAATTATGAGGTCGACTGCATGTACATACTAGGTATTATTAGTTTTTCCTTCGTATTCTATCGGAGGTTTCTTGATTTTGATATTTTCATCTTGCCAATATGATATTAATACGGTACGGCCCTTTGTATTATTTTGCTCCGTTGGTCTCATGGTCGCAAGCACGACTGCTGGGTTCGATTCCCGGGTCGGGCAAATTGTTATTTGGTTTTTCATTAGGAATTTCTTAGTAACAGCACATAATACGTAATTTTACAGTAACCCCCCGTAGTTTAGAATTTGGCGGTGTGATACCTTCGTGCATCGGAAAGCACGTCAGCCCTGCGTCCGATCTTTCTCCCGTCGTGTCTAATTACCGTCCTATGGGACTATGAGATTGAGGGAAGAGAGAAAGCACCTGTGTCTACGTACAGACAGCGTCAGAGAAAAGGAACCCTCTTTGGTAATTACTCATTACCAAAGGGGGTTCCTTTTCTCTGACACTGTGCGTACACACTTGTGCTCTATAATATCTCCCACGCCGAAGGCTGGTCTCCATTGAGATCGGTCGCCCTGGCTGAAATATGGTCTGGAGGAGGTATTCTGGTCTGATCCCCAGAACCCCCCCTCTACCCCCCTTCCTCGATCCCCTGCTAGTTCGTCTTCTGTTTTAAACTCTGTCTTATCCACTATAAACTTTCTCATTCCGGTATGATCTAGTTTTTCTTTTGTTTTTATTAAGATACTCTCATAGCGCTTCTTCTACTTCAGGAGCTCACTATTGTGTAGATTTAAAACTTATTTTCCTAGGACTAGTAAAATCAATAAAAACTTACTTAGCACATCTTTCACCAGCCTCAGTCAAAACTGGTTTATAGCATCCAACGCAGGGCATGAGCGCTTCAGGGTCTAGCATAGCCTTGGGTCCATAGACCAGAGGTCTTTCAGTCAGCACCAGATCGCCTGGAGAGAGGTCTCGGGAGGCGACGAGGTATCTACCCAGGTCTTCCGATGTATGGGCCTGGAAAATGTTTTTGGGAAATTAGTTTAGAGATTTCTCAATTTTTCTTTTAGTTTTTCTCTGTTTTCATTGCAGCTCAATTCATCTTCTAGACTTCTTTGAACTGACTGAATGGATTGAACATCGGTCGTACAATTTGCCGAGTTACCTACTACCTAGGTAAAGGAATGATTGGATTTTTGATTCTAACTCACATAGTGGGTATAATATGAAAAATATATATTTATATGTTTAGGTAATAATAAGAGGGAACAGTGGGGTTTTAGTCGGTAGGAGTCCGACATAACCCTCCAGGATTAGCCCACGGAAAAAAAGGTACATAAACTTGTCTTTTTTACAATTCTCCTTCACAGGAGTGGCTACCAATAATCCACATTTACTGAGTCAATAAAATGAGGACAGGTAACTTAAGTGCAGTTAGACACAATATTGTCATGTATGTCTAGTTTTACATACATACAGTTATCCGTACCAATATCCATTGAGTCCTAAGCCAAAACGTATTTTAGGCCATTTTAGATCTGTAAGGCCCATAATCAGGAGTGAGATGAATTGATGAAAGTGATGAATGATGAAGACCGCCATCTAGTGAAAGTACAAAGTCATTATTATGTAGCAGAAAATATTCGGACGACTGCAGCTGAGAACCGGAGACTAAAGGGTATGGCAAGAAGTTAACGAATGATCCGATAGATGTCGCGTTTCTAACTTGTAGGTATGATCTGTTTTCAATATTCAGTTAATGTTTTTTTTACGCAGAGGGGCATTTCTCGTAATTTTACGGACGTTCACAGTCTGGTCTTAGTCTCAATCTGTCAAAAATACCTCTAATTTCCCTACATTTTTGACAAGAATTTGACGTTGATTGTCGCTGAGATGAGATTGCGACTAGATTTTTAACGTTTTTAATTAGGTACGGGAATTGGCTTTCTGAACGAATGTATAAAGATCTTATAAAATACCTTACTAAAATATGAATAACTTACAATGTACGCCAAATCAGTGACACCATTCTCCTGTCCCATTTTTCTGCAAAATAAACAACGTTTTTATTATTAAGGTGAAAGTTTGAAGGTAAATTTTAAATACGAAATTGAAATTTTCTTACGTCTTTTACAATTTGCATGTCAGTATCAGGTACTATGTTGATCTCGCAGTTGTAACAAATATTTATTTATAGAATTATAATGATATAAATCATCAATACAACTCTCTATGTTCATATTACCATATTGAATGATTATTTCATGAAATCGTCATTCCAGGAAATTTTTACTCAAGTAGTTGGATTGCTGATTCTAGTGATTATAATCCTGTAAAGTCATGTTCGTTACGTTTGCGAATCATATTTTAATTAACATACCTACAACCTGAGGGGCAATTCTCGTAATTTTAAGAACGTTAATCAAAGTCTGATCTCAGTCTCAACCTGTCAAAAATAATTTTGATTTCCTATATTTTTTGACATGATTGTCGCTGAGATGAGAATGTGTGAATAGATTTTGAACGTTTTTAATTAGGTCCGGGAATTTCTGACTTTTAACTTGAAAATTGCAAAAAACGTAAGAAAATTTGAATTTCACGGGCTACTAATAGCGGACTGTGTCCGCGAGTACTTGTACTATTTATTCTGTGCCGCAAGCTCTAGATCATCCCCATTTAGCAATTTTCAATATTTGTTATTAATTTGAAGAAATGAACTTTCATTGGCTTTTACATAGGTATCTACATCTACTACTATTATATATTCAGTGACATTGGTAATTATTGGTTATTATTATTGCGGGGCTTGCTTGTGGCTAAGTAATAACAGCCGCACGGCACGGGTCGATCGATCAGGTTAAGCTACGCTTGGCGCGGTTTGTCCGTGGATGGGACCATCTTTATATTACCAAGAACCCTCCGTGCCTCAGAAAGCATCGTCATCATCATCAAAGCGTCTCGCGTCTGTTAGTTGTGGATCTTTGATAGTTGTAACGGGTCGTCAGAAGCCCGAAAGTCTGACAACCAGCCTTACCAAGGGGAGTATGAGCCAGCTACGTGCTTGTGGAGGTGAGATAGGCAATCGTTCTATGTAAAATATTGGTACTCAGTTGCTTCCAGTCTAACCATCCGGTTGGATTCCAGTCTAACCGGATGGTTAGACTGGAAGTCGACACTAACACAGGTGGGCTTTTTTAAGCTTTTGCTAGGCAGATGATGATGGTAAAACATTCGTTGTCGTATACATAATTATCACTTTTTTCGTCTTTATAACATTTTGACAACTTTACTGGCTTAAAAAGAGCTGATTATAAAGAAACTAAATTGAAGACAAGGCAAGTTAAATGAAAAATTTGTAAAAATAGAAACAAAATCGGAAACCAAGTACACAGCTCAGTGAACAAAACAATTTCAAACATGTTGAAAGTGCACAGCATGATAAAAGTAAATCTGAAGATACAAGATATATTGCACTCAATTGGTTAAAGAATGGTTTAAATAAATCACCAGTAATCGACACGTTCGTCAAAGGAGACAAGTTGGCAGAGTGCACTCGATTTCATTACATTGGTGTCAAGGTTTAAATTATGAGAGTAATGATCTAGTACATTGCCAGCCATATTATTTTGATAAAACAAACCTAATCTGCAGCCAGTTATTTATTTGACTGTCTAAGAACGACAACGCAACAAAAAATCAATAATTTATTTATTTATTTATCCATTTATTTCAGGCATCAAGGCCCATATAAAACACATAAAATACAATATTATATAACTTAAAAATATTATAAATAAATACAACATTATAATCAAACTAAGAAACTAACTAAACAAATAGCTACCTACAAATAACAAACGAAAGCAAATTTTAGTTCTTATGAACTCATCATCTGCCTAGCCTTTTCCCAACTATGTTGGGATTGGCTTCCAGTCTAACCAAATTCAGCTGAATATATATTAGTATTTTACATGAAGCGATTGGCTATCTGACCTCCACAATCAACCCAGTTGCTGGGTAATACTGGGTAATACTGGCAAGACTGGTTGTCAGATTTTCGGGCTTCTGACGACCCTTGCGGCTGTTATTACTTAGCCACAAGTCTCTCCCGTCTTTAATTCTTATGAAGTATAGAAATGATCTCTCCAAAAACGTTTCATGTAAAATGTTGCCAAGACAAGACCACATATGGCTCGCACTGTCAAAAAGTTATCAGATCTCATGTAGAGCCAAACTTCTAACTCCACACGCCCTAACTCTACAAGCCCTAACTTTGCAAACTCTACACCTCGGTCAAAATATGAGGCTTGGCCGAAAACCAATAACATCTTGCCCGCACTGAAAGAAATAAGCAGTAAATAAAAATGAAAAAAACATTGATTTGAACAGTTCTTTATTTATTTAAACTTTTCGCACAAAAAGGTACAAAGGCATATATTATATGAGCCTAACGTTGAAAACAGTATTTTTTACTGATCCGAAAACAGTTTAAGCTTGAGGCAATAATTGTTACCGTCATGAAAGTTTAACGTTTTATGTAGCTAAAAGGTCACAAAATTAACTGTTTTATTCATTTTGTGATATCGTTCAAACCATTGAAATTTACCTACATTACAGTACTTAATCGTGGTTTCCCTTTTTTTTTTATTGTTTTTTTTTTTCAGTAAAAAGAATGTTCAATCATTAAAAGTTACTGTTTTGTCTTTCATTGTTTTACAAAACAATTTTCTTACTTTATAAAGTCAGTAACTCGTAATAAAATCGCTTTAATGTGTTGTAGTAAGATATTATTTTTATTAGTACGACCCGGGGATCGAACCCAGGACCTCGCGCTCAGTAGTAGCACTTGCCACCGCTAGGCAAACGAGATTTGAACAGTAATATCTATAATAAACCTAAAAACACGAGCTTGCAACGTTTAATCGTAAAACGCGACATTCACACAAACGCAATAAATTCTCCCGAACATTCAGTCTGTCCAAACATAAATTATATTTGGCAAATGGTGCACTTTTCCGTAGGCCAAACGTTTAAATGGGTTACTCTGGACTATTTTTGGAACGTATCTGATAAACGTAGGTTCGTAGAAAACATCGTTCACATTCTTTTGGGCTCCCTTAAACACGTCTTTAAAATATTAGTCTATTGTAAGGAAACTGATATTAGTTTTAAAGATATTAATTGCTTTCTATGATTGCTGGCACACTTTGATTTTCTGTGTTGAATATTTAGGTTAATATGTCAGTCGAATCGTTTTAGTGTTTCGACGTTCACGATATTCGATACGCAGTCAGCAATATAACCAGCGTTTATGCTCTGTAAACTTTCCGATCTGTCACTAGATCTCCAACCCAATTGAGGTTTGGGTCCTCACTATTTATAAATAGTGAATTGATCTTTTGATTCACAGAAAAACTTAGCATGTTTGAAAGAGCATAATTAATTTATGATTTTCAGATCGCATATTTCTTTTATTTTTCATAACTTTTCTGAGCTCGATTGTGGGTTATGTATGATACCTACTGAATTTTCTTTTTTTTCCTTTGAGTTCTGGATCCACATCTAAAGAAATCGATTTTTTCGGGAGTTTAGCTTCAGTCAGTGATCCAAAATTTTTGTTAAAAGCTTTACCCATAGTAAATGTAATAATTAAATCTCGATCATTGTTCTCAATCTGTAGAAACACAATTGCTTACAGTTTCTATTTCGGAGCAAGTCCTATTATGATGACGTCACGTTGGCAGTAAATCGAGAAGACCTAGACACGAATATGATGCCTATAGTAATATATGTTTCTGGTTTTAATAATATATGTTTGTCAGTTCTACTTTGTTTAATAGTTAAAAATGTCCTATTATATTTTTAGTCTTCGTAATGCTTTTATAGCTTGTGTCTCATTTGGCACTTTTATTGTTCATGTAGTCTTTTTATGCAGTCAAATAATTTATTTGAGCTTTAAAAGTAATTCTTCGTTTTTTTTTAATACCACTTGCACACAGCTGATTATTTGTCCAAAAATCTTGAATCACATGAAAACAATACTCACATATTATTTTCACTCATCATTTCTCAAAAGAAATTAATTTACACTAAAATATCACCAAAAACTTCCTCACAACAAATTAAAAAAAAAGAAGATTTTTTTCCCTAAACACTGGAAAATTCGAAGCAACTGCGCACGGGCAACTGGCGCTCGCTCTATGTATGACTGAGTATAGCTTTCCATTGCGTAACACTCGGATATGTGAATGAACTAAAAAAAACATTCTATGATTTATGAAAAAAACATTCTGTGGTATATTGTTTTGAAAGATTGCGGTCACACAAACAAACCTACATAGTCAGGAAAACTGTTCTTAAAAGCACATTTTGTTCAATAAAATAAAGATTTTGTTTGATTTATTATGTTTCATTCAACCCTAACAAACTTACAGAAACAAGTAGGTATGTACCTACCACCCTGCCTAGAATTTTCAGTATTTTTGTTTAGCCTTTTAAAAACCTCACCAACGAGCTAATCTATGAAAGCTTCCATAGTAAATTGAGTAGGTACTTACTAGAATATCTTGTAATAGTAGTTGTAACTTTAAAAGCTTGCCTTAAATATTGATTTGAACCTAGATTTATAAAGATACAGTACCGTGTCGGTTGACTAGCCTGCATGATATGAAGTCGAAGCTGCATTGCCAAATTTTCTGTTATACTACGGCTATATTGTCGGGATAACGCGAATTACAACTTTGCCCGTTCTCTCTCGCACACCGCTCGACGTCTTGTTGTACAACAGAGAGTGTGCGAAGTATAGTTCACTTTATCGCGATAGTGAAATCGTAGCATTACACTCCATAACAGTATTAACGGCTGCTTCATATTATACAAGACCGTTTTAAAACCTGTTACACACGTTCGCTTGAATTATGGTTTAATTATTATCATTTTACTAGTGAATTTTCTTGGTTTAATGGTTTTATCCACCTTGTGGACCGATGACCTTGTGAAGGCTGCAGGAACCCCCTGGATGCGGGAAGCACAGAACCGGTCGCTGTGGAGGTGCTTGGGGGAGGCCTATGTCCAGCAGTGGAAGTCATTCGGCTTTTTTATGGTAAATGGTAGCTTATCTTTTATAATGTATTTTTTTTCCACTAAAAGATTGTTTTACACACAACGCAACGGTAATATTTTCTCATTGTTTGTCTTATTTCTTTTTAGTTAGTTAGTAAGTATATCTATTTATGTATATTTATTTGTGCTTATATTTATATATAATTAGTTATACCTATATTATATTCATAGTTTTAATAGGTTTATGCGTATCTTTATATTTAAAATATTTATTCCTCAATTTCCATGATTGCACCTACCACTGTTTGTCTCTGCATCACCCAAAGGTTGACTGGTAGAAAATGCCTGTGTCTTCAAGCACATAAATTGTATAGAGGCGGACTTAAAGCAAGTCCGCCTCTATACATTTATGTGCTTGAAGTATTAAATAAATAATGATTGTCTATCCTGTAAAAATTTTACTGGCTGGTTATTGTTACTCATGACAGGCTCGGACCTAGGTTTTCGCTCAAGGGGGGCAAATGAAGGGGAAGGGGGGCTAGTGAAGTATTATCTTATAATAAAAATATGTATGTTTAGGTTAAGGTATTTATATATCGTCGCTAATCTAACTAAGTGACGTAACATAACTGATTCGAAGCATATTTTACAGTACAGTATTACTACTATTGTTATCGTGTTAATGTTGTTTTAAAAATAAATATTTTAACAGATACGTCACTTCGTGAGATCTTCGTTTTTATTTTGTTCGGAATACATGATCAGATATCAGATTCGACTTGGAAAATGTATCAAATTACTAAAGTTAGGTCGGTTTAGTCCAAAATGTCAGATGTAGTTAGATTAGCGACGGCATCTGGTTGTTGTGCTCCATGGACGGCATGGGCCTGCGTCGCCTGAAATAAAAAAAATTAAAAAAAAATCCTCAGGCTATAAAAGCTCTTTTATAATAAAACCTTCCCCGCGTATTTTCCGTAAACTGAACAATGTGAGGCACATTGTTCGTTTTCGAGGATGACGATGACGTATCTTTATCTTAGTAATATACCTTCTGTATACGAAGTAAAAATACAATTGCACCCGTTGCCGCTCCCGTATGCTCTGACGTCTGCTCATGACGATTCTTTTCATCTAATTAAACTAAGTGGAAATATACTAATTTTGTTATAAAAAAGAAACGTCTGACCTTCGAACTCAAGCTGCCACCTCCAAGGTCTTTACCACGGTGCTACTGTCGTTTTCTATTTAACAGTAGTAAAACGTCATGTAAAGTCATCATCTGCCTAGCCTTTTCCAACTACATAATGTTGGGGTCGGCTTCCAGTCTAACCGGATGCAGCTAAATACCAGTATTTTACATGGAGCGACTGCCTATCTGACGACGACAACCCAGTTAATGGGTAATACGATACTCCTTGGTAAGACTGGTTGTCAGACTTTCGGGCTTCTGACTACCCGTAACAACCATCAAAGTTCCAAGAATGACAGTCGGGACCAACAGCTTAACGTGCTTTCTGAGGCACGGAAGGATCTCAGTATGTAAAGATGGCCACCCATCCACAGACCAACCGCGGCAAGCGTAGCTTAACCTGATAGATCGACCTGTGTGGCTGTTATTATTAAGCCACGGGCCTTTAAAACGTCATTTAAAGTAAGGGAAAGGAAGAGCTTCCATTATTTAAAAATACCTTCAGCTGTCAACTTCAGTAGTCAAACGAACATTACTTATAAGATATTCGGAAGCCCAAAATTCTGGCAATGAGTTTACCCAAAGTGTAAGACCGAAGTTTAGATAAGTACAATAGCTATTTTGGAAACTTAGATGAAGCTAGTTCATGGGAAGTAAATGAGAAAAATTTAAATCCGAGTTAGCAAAAATTTTGGCCATCCCATCAAAAAAAGGAAGACAATATTTGACCAGAAACATGCATTAAGCGCGGGTGGTACAAATAGTTAGTCAAAGATTTAAAACTATGTTTCCACGAACTTCCACTGGTTCTTGAATGCTTTTGAAGTGAAACGTGAATTAATTAAAATTATAATTACTGTCAGACATTGCAGCCGTATGTTGTACAAAGAGTACAACATTAATACTCAATTATGTTGGCTACGTTCCAGGATCTTTACTGTCTTGTTAATTATGCATGTCTATTTAGAACGAGTATTGTGTTTGATACCAAGCGCAGCGGGCGTGTATCGCGGCCTAATAACCAGTGCCTTAAAATTCGCGATATGCCAACCTGCGAGGTTTGCCAACAACCCGCAAACCAAATCTGCGGAGGCTGCAAACTCGTCTACTACTGCTCCAGACCCCATCAGAAACTAGGATGGAGAGAAGGACACAAATTCAAATGCTGTGCCTTCAAAATCGAATATTCAGACACGCTAGGACGACATATGGTCGCCACAAGAGACATTCAACAAGGTGAAATGATCCTCAAGGAGAAACCTGCCGTGATAGGACCAAGGATCACGTGCCCAACGGTCTGCTTAACATGCGGAAAAAACCTGGACCCGCAAGAATTTGGGGATTATTACAAATGTTCAAAGTGCAACTGGCCAATGTGTGGCCCCGAGTGCGAAAGTGCTGATGTTCACAAACCGGAGTGCAAAGCTATGACAGATAGAAAATATAAATGTGATATAAAATACCAAGGTCCCAATAAAATTCAAGCCGCCTACTGTGTTATATCGCCACTTAGAGTGCTGTTGATGACTTACTCTAACCCACTCCAATACGAAAATATTATGAATCTGGAGTCTCACTTAGAAGATAGGATAAACACCCCTCTGTATACAGTTTTAAGGGCTAATTTAGTGACATTTATAGTTCAAGTGCTTGGATTGCCTTTCGATGAAGAAACAATATTGAAGGTCGCGTCTATATTTGACACCAACTCCTTTGATGTACGCTCGCCAGATGGGTGTACACGGTTACGGGCTATTTATTTGACAGCATCAATGATGGACCATAGCTGTAAAGCTAATACGAGACATATATTTTTGGGTGATGACTTTCACTTGGCTATAATAGCAACAGTACCGATATCCAAAGGTGACTTGATTACTGCCACATATACTCAAACTTTGTGGGGAACTTTGGATAGGAGAAAGCATCTGCAGACGAATAAATTCTTCGATTGTGAATGCAATAGATGTAAGGACCCGACAGAATTAGGAACCCATCTGGGTAATATATACTGTTCTGTTTGCAACAATCCTTTCGGTCAGACTACTGATAATCGTGGATCAATGTTGGTTTCGACTAATCCATTAGACGAAGATGCACCATGGAAGTGTGAGAAATGTGAACATAGTATTTTAAGCAAGCAGATGGTGTGGGGCAACAACGCGTTGAAACAAGATCTTCAGAAGCTGAACAAGACAAATCCAAATGAGTTCGAAGATTTTATTGAGAAGTACAGCCAGACGTTGCATCCTAGCAACCATCTAGTAGTGCAAGCCAAGTTGGCATTGGTACAAATATATGGGAACTATAAAGGATATAGTTTAACAGGTACTTATATGCGGTTGTTGTTAAAATAGATCCAGTGATTGACGTATATTTACAGTATGTATGTGTTCTTTTGATGAGAGCTAAGTGGTACTTAATCATAGATTTATAGAACACATATACAAAATCTCATTTGTACTTCATATACGTGTAGAAAGTAAACATTTCAAAAAGCAAAAAGATTTGAAAACTAATAGCAACTGAAACCTACACGTGTATACTGTAGTTCGCCCACGTTCAATGTCATTACTGCTCTCAAAACGGTGAAGGAAAACATCGTGAGGAAATCGGCAATTCGGCATATCCTAGGAACAAAAAAATTTAAGACATGTGCCATCTACCAACCCGCACTGGGCCCGCATGGTGGAGTACGGTCCACTCCCTCTCACATAGAGGAGGCCTGTGTCCCAGCAGTGGGAACATTATAGGCTGATTATGCAATGTCAGTGCGGGCACTATACTAAGTTAAAGTTTTCCTAATCTGTTATTAATTCTGATTTTCAATTTAATCCTACTCATCGATATCGATAAGTGTAAATCCTTTCAAATTATTATTTTCTATAAAAAAAACCAATACCTATTTCCGTTTATTGCCCGTGGTCCGACCGCGTAGTTCATCGTGTCTGGATAGGAACTATTCACAAAACCAATTAAAAACAGAGAAAATAATTTGTTTGATATTCACTGCCAGATAATATCACCTCAAACTCAAAGCATTTATTTCAATTAAACCATGTTCAGGCACTTTTGAATTGTCAAAATTAAATAGTCGGTCAGTTAGTCAGAAAGTTGAAACTAGTTAGTAACCGGAACTTACCCAAAGGCAGTGGAACAGGCATATTTAGATTCCAAATCAGGTGTTTACAAGGCCAAACATAAAAGACTAGTAAAGTATGTAGTAAATAGCTTGTTTTATCGACATTCTACCCCTGAACTAATTTTCCTTTCAATAAAATTATTGGAACGCTGACAAATGAGGAATGCTATTTCAAGAAGTCATTAGCTCTGGTCTATACATTTATGTGAACTTGTGTACAGACGCCAGCACATCAAACTACTACAATCTGTCAAATTTCTTCAATATATTTTCAACTTTATCCCTACAGCATAAAGTTCAAAGTTGATTGGGACAAATTGACAGTTTCAGGTAGCTGGATGTGTCAGTACATGTTTTGCAAACTACCTTGGAGAACACTTACTTTTTTTTTACTAGCCATTCATTTCCCACTGTTGGGCCTTCCTACTTTCTTTCTACCTCTTTCTATCCAGAATACTTCCTTCTGAATTATCCCAACTTGTTTCAGAACTGCCCAACGCACTAGTAAGGAGGAAGATGGACCTATGTCACGAATTACTGGAGATAGCTGATAAGCTAGAACCAGGCTGGTCGAGGTTCAGAGGAACCTTACTTCTGGAACTACAGGCTGCTATGACGATGATGACTAAGAGGGAGTATGAAACTGGGAAGCTGACTAAGGCTGGTGCTCAGGTAGGTCTTTGTGTTTCTTTCATATATTCGCGAGCGCATTCTGAAAGGTGGTAGGTAATTTCGCGAAATCTTGATAAATATTTCGCTGTTTTGATTAATTTGTCAATATCATTAATTTCAAATTACTATAAAATATTGCTCCGTAAAGCACTAACCTAACATATTGATTATGAATTGGATCATTATCTTTCTCCATTCTCATGTACTCGTAACATAGGATCAGCATAGCGGGCGACCTTTGCGCTTCCCCGTTAAAGCGGAGGTTTCAGAAAACTGTCAAAAAGTTGTTTTTTTAAAGCAGTGTATCCCTTAAACCGTAAATAATTTTGACCAAAAAAAAAAATGATATTTTCAAGTCTTATTTTAATACAGCGATGGAACTCAAATGATAAATAAATATATTACATTAATGCATAAAAAAAATGTTCAAATACACCTCTTAATGGTCTTTAAAAGCAGTTTATCCCTTCATTAACAATTTTAATAATAATTAAAAAAATATACAATTAAATGTCTAATGCCAAACTGCCTTCAGTGATGGATTATTTATTACTAAATAGGTTTTATTGTAAATAGATAATTGCTTCATATTTGCAATAAATTACCACCGCTGTGTCATCGCGCTTCTCTTTCTTTTCTATACACTCCGACAGTGACCGCGCTTTAGGTCATGTAGTCGCCTTAACGAAGAAGCCTCCTTCTTCGTAATTCGTACTTCTAAAAACTTTTGTTGAGAAACTGTTCGGCTTGTGGTCTAGTACAGTAATTGGATTAAACAACGTAATACTACATGAATAGCTACAAGATGCGAGACAAATAGTCTGCATTGCTCGCAGTTGACATTTATATTTTACACATAGAAATAGTTGGTTGGAACAAGCGTGTTATATTATTCCATGCTCCAATTTTATTTTAGGCAAGATTTTTTTTTAAGATTATTGTGTAAGAAAAACCAGTCCGTATGTATAAAGGCGGAAACAGACTTATAACACACCATGTTACGCGACATAAATGAAGCTTACTCATTGGCCACATTTTTCATCTCGTTCAGCTAATTTCGTCATTTGCCAATAAGTAAGCGTGGGATGGCGTCGGATGTTAGGTACAAGTGTGCTGCGGCCTTAAGGGTGTCTGTACCACACGATTCTGATACATGCCATAAAAAAGTGAAAAAGTTATCTGCCGTGTCATACATTTGGGTCGAGCAGATATTGAAGCTTTGTATGGGACAGTTGATATTTTTTCGCGATTTCGATATATTTGGTCCCATGGAGAAAGTTGTTCAGTGTGATGGACCCTTAAATATGACCACACCTTTCTGATTATAAATGGTGTATATTGCACTTAATTTTTTTTTATCAAGCGTTTCGATAAAATTCGAAGTTTAGGTACGTCTTTTAAAAACTTTGCAGAAAAGAAATCAATCTTTCAGATAATATTTTTATCAACAAAATTGTTTTATCAAAAACGAAAAGTCTCATTTAATTTGCAAGCTTTCGTGCAATGTCGTGTTTAAAAAGGCGGCAAAGAATTTTGTTTTGTTTAATTTTTTCAAACCGAATAAAATTTGATTGGGTTAGGTACACACTTACACAATAAAATTTACAGTAATTTAATTGTAACCACCCACTCAATTCGACATTCCTATCTATTCTTTAACATTTAGTACTGTCTAGTGTGCAACATTTTCTATCTGATCTACATATTATAACAATAATAGCCCAACATTCTGTTTCTTACATTACGTTTTATACCTACAATTTGGATCATTGCCAAATTAAATAAATGTTCATCTGATGACATCGCAGCCTATATATTTTAATAGCGTGATGATAGACATGATATTATTATACAAACAAGCTAATAACACTGTCTTATTACTACCATGTTATTGCACATTTTTGTCACTTCAAAAAAATGTAAAGGTCTCATCTCTGGTAGAAGAATTTCCATGAAACATTATCATAATCAGCCTATAGTTACCACTGCTGGGACACAGGCCTCAGGACTCTGTGAGGGTAATCTACCACACGGGCCCAGTGCGGGTTGGTTTCCATGAAGGTTTTCATAAAAATAGTTCCACAGTCAGAGCTTTTTGATAGTCTTTACTATGTGTTTATTAAAATTTTTGGATCGTTATTACAAGTTTGAAGTGCCTCTAACACTTGTCTCAAATGATTGTGTCGTAAAAAGCTTTTATTGCATTTTGTCGGATAAAATATATTTGATGATTATTTCTCCGCAGCATTTAAATATGTATATGTATATATTGAGTGTAAGACAATCTACTTGATAGTAATCTTAAATTAATTCACTGATAGGCAACACACAGCCTAAACCGTTGGGTCTAGATATATGAAATTTTGCACCCGGGTTCCTTATATAACGAAAGAGAAATACTTAGGAAGGCTTTTTGAAAAAAAAAACCTCTAAAGGGTTTAAATAGAGCATGAAAGTTTGTATGGAAAATCGTCATCTTGTCATATGGCTTGTCTAAAGTATTATTATAAAGAGAAAAGATTTTATTTTTTGTATGTTTGTTTGTGTGTTACGCTTTCACGCTAAAACGGCAAATCGGTTTTAGATTAAATTTGTCGCAAGGGTAGACCATGACTTGGGTTAGAACATAGGATACTTTTTATCCAGATATTCTCACGGGATCGAAACTTATGCGGGTGAAACCGCGGTGCGCAGCTAGTTTTTGATAACTTACTCTTTTGTTTGCAGGATGAACTGATGGAAAGCTTGGTGCTACTTCAAGAGGCGACAAATATACTGAGAATAGAACCTCACATGAAGACCACTTTAGAAGCAAAGATAAACGAACTTACCTATCTTTTGGATGCTACTGCAGATGAAGAAGCTGAATGAGACGTAAAAGATATAGTTCTTATATATTTTTCGTGTTGCGTTTGTGAGCAGTTAGTAAGTATACTTGAAAACTATGTTAGTAACCAAAGAATAAAATACATGCCACAATAATATTAAACATTTTTAAATTAAATTAATATCAATTAAAATAAGAAATTTTCAATAATACATAGAAAAAATAAATAGACAATTACAAAAAAATTACACATAAAACAACAAATAATCACTTAATAAATGGTGACGAACTGGCATGCAGGTGCATTCACCTCTCCAACATCACCATCGATCAACGATATAGGACGTGTCGTCATGAATACTAATTCAATATAATAAATAATAATAAGTATATCAGCCTATTATTTTCCCACTGCTGGGCAAAGGCCTCTTCTCACAAAGAGAATGTACGAACATTAATCACCACGCTTGCTCAAGAAGGGTTGGCGATTTGAGACTTATATCACACTAGATGCGCCCCGCGGTTTCACCCGCACAAGTGTCGATCCCGTGGGAATATCAGGTTAAAAAGTAGCCTATATGTTAATCCTGGTTGTCAGCTACCTCCATACAAAATCTTATCAAAATTGGTCCAGCTGTTTGAGCGTGAAGAAGTAACAAACATATAAACACACACCAACTCACACGCACTAACTTTCGCCTTTATAACATTAGTGTGATTGTGTGATCACACTAATATTATAAAGGCGAAAGTTTGTAAGTGTGTTTGTTACTTCTTCACGCACAAACGTCTGGACCAATTTTAATAAAATTTGGTATAGAGGTAGCTGACACCCTGGATTAACACATAGGCTACTTTTTATCCCGATATTGCCACAGGGTCGAAACTTATACAAGTGAATCCGTGGGGCGTTGCTAGTTATCACATTGATACTTGCCCGGATTTTAACCCACATTAGCACCATGAACATGAGGCTACAGGAGCTAGTGCGAATCTTGGAATTCATTCGTTTAATCGAGTCTGGTGGGATCGGTGCAATTCATTCATTCATTCACAACCTCGTGCATGTGAGGTGAGGCCTCAACCCCTGAGCTAACACGAAATATTCAATATTTGTATGATATTTGAAGAACTTGCCAAATAGGTAAATAAAATCACAAAATTGTTACAATATTGTAATCAAATAAGACACTGTGAATATAATCTATTTTATATTTGTTTATTTATAATTAAATTTGTACTTAATCGTATTCTACATTTAAATAAATGTCACAATGTAAAATACGTATAAGATTACACTAATAAAACATAGGTATAATGTATTTATTTACATACTTACCCAAATACATTGAATGATGCTCTCAATAATTGACAGCAAAAACCGCTGAGAGAATGCGTTCCTGAAACCTGTCAGTTTCATACAAACGAAAACTGGTGTTGCGAATTTAATCTTTATTGGCTACTAGAATTGTCGCACTGACAGGTGTCAGGAACGCATTCTTTTGGCGAGTTATTCCGGTCTGATCCCCTTACCCCCCTCCACCCCCCCCCCCCCCTCCACCCCGCCTCCTCGATCCCCTACGGCTGGACTGTAAGCAGTCGACCTCATGGTTTACCACCAAAAGTTTGGACGTCACCTTATCCATCATTTAACGTCAAGGTCTATTTTTGCTTAAAGACTAACGCGACAATTAGACAGTTTCAAGTTATTTACCTTTCCTCGTAAGTTAAGAAAATAGATGAAAAATTGACCATTCCTGTATCTCTGAAACTACTGAGCTTGAAATTTTGAAAAAAAAAACATTTTAACTATACTTATAGATTACACGAAAACCTGTAAGAAGTATAGACTTCTTATAGACCATAGGGTCTTAAAATAACATGGGTCATAATCAGCCTATAATGTTCCCACGGCTGGGACACAGGCCTCCTCTCAGTGAGAGGGAATGCGCCGTAATCCACTACGCGGGCCCAGTGCGGATAACTAACATGGTAAATCTCTCAATATTGTGCGCACAAACTTACATTTGCAGTAGGAATGTTTGGTAGAACATATTTTTCAAATACAATGTTAAGTTTTTTATTTGATAAAGTCATCCCAACTACGGAACTCTTCATAGCCCGACTCGCATTTGACCGACTTTTTATGGCAACTCTGTTCTCTTAAATGAAAATCATATACTTTGCTCATAATCATTGTGTGTTATATTAAATCCTATTTTTATCATTTGACATCTAAATCTAATTTAGTTTATCTTCTTTCGGTTTCCGTTTTCTTCTATATCTTTCTTAAATTTGTTCAGTTTTAACAGGCGTGATTTTAGTAGGTTTAGTGGTAGCTTCGTCGACCTTAATGCTAAACTCAACGGAATCCTTTTTGATGTGCAAAATATTCTTCATAGTTTTCGAGAGCCTCTTGTTCGGCTTCGGAGAGTTTCCTATGACGAAGACCTTCTCTGTATTCTTGTCCACTATTTTGATTCGCTTTCTGTTGAACTGTAAATCGGAAAAATATTATTTTTGTGAATTTGTTATTAGAAGTATATTGGTATTATCTGTCAGTATCAGAAGCCGCTAATGACATCACGTTAAAAAAGATTCAGCGTTAAAGTATGAATTTCAAAAGTGAAGTTTGAAACTAAACCATGGTCTATCTTTTAATAATACTGATACAATCCAACAACGACTGACTCTCCACTGCATTTTACCATTTTAAAATGACTTTTGCCCCTCCCAGAAATAACGATAATATTATATCATTACCGTTATTTCTAAGTGTTGCCAAAGTAAAACAATATATTCAGTTGCCATAATGAAAATAATCGAAAAATCTATTTATTTAGGTACGTCTGGCTTCAGCTATCTAACAGATTTAGATAAAAACCAGACATGCTTTTAATCATAAAAAAAGATTACAATGTTATTATACCGAGGGCTGGCAAGTTGTATTTTTCTAAATTTAATATTCCAGGCATGTTATGGGCACCTATTACGAGTATGTCTGTGATTTCAATCAACTACCTGATAACATATTATCAGTGAATGCAACAAGTTACAAGATAAGAGGAACTAGACTTTCCCCAACTATGTTGGTATCGGATTTCAGTCTAAAGGGATGCAGCTGAATACCAGAATAAAAGGAACTAACCATAGTACAGATGCAACACCAGGTCCCGAACTTAAAGCAGGCGATTCCTGGAGTCTTGTCCATAGCTTTTCTGAACCTTACGTTGGTGAAGCCATAGATAAGAGGGTTGACAGCACAGTTCAAGTACATGAGGTAATTGGCAGCAAACCACATTATTTCATAGCTACCATCGACCTGGAAGGAGAACATGATTTAATGTTAGACAAAGACTTTGAAGATGAGAATGAGATAAAAGATCGAATAGATTTAGTGAATAATGATTCAGGAGATTATGATGAAACCAGGGCAACATAGTGATATTTTCAAGTCAAAAATGTAGCTGAAAAGCTACCGAAAAGTTAATATAAATTCTGTTGAAAGTCGTTATACACACGCCAGCACTTCAAGCTACCCGAAACTGTCAAATTTTTCCAATCAAATTTTAACCTTATGTTTTAGCGATAAAGTTGAAAATCTGTTAAAGAAATTTAAAATATTGTAGTAGCTTGATGTGATGGTGTCTGTATAGTCCGTTCACAGTTATTTTACCTCTAACAGCAGCAACCTAACAGCAACCTTATTTTGCCGTGAATAAAGATCACAATGACTTTGACACAGACTTGTCAATGGCAGCAACCCAACAGCAAACTTATTGGAATGAGAATAAAGATCACTATGATTTGGATGAAAAATGATTTGATGAGTGATGGAAAATCAGAGATTAAATAACTGTAAACGAACTGCAGAGACAAGAATTGCTTTAAGCGATTGTCACTTGTCCTCGGATTTTCAAGTTGCAAACAAAAACAAACGATTGTTTTACTATGCTGCTCATGAGCCTGATCAAATTTGACGGTTCATCCTTGAAGTACTTAAATCTTCTATTTAGTACAATACTAACCGCGTTAATTTGCAAACTCATGTGGTTTCTCCAGTAAATTAGGGCAGTGTAAGGGACTCTGCAGCCAACCCCAGCTAAGAGAACACAAGCAGTGATCCTTAATGCACGACTTCGGGCCCTGGCGATGGATTGACCGCCTCCGCGAGACGAGAGCTCCCGAACACTGCATTCTAGACGCCACATTATTGTACCGTACTGTGGATTCAAAATAAAATGAATAAACAAAATAAGATGCTGCTTCCCTGGCCGTGTATGCCTGCGTGGTTTGACCAAACTCGATTAATCGAGTTAACCCCAAGATCCGCACTACCCTCTGAAGCCTCATGTTTCATGGTGCTACAGAGGCCATTGCATATCAAGGAGTAGACCGGGGGCACCGTAATGATAGGGAAGATGTGCCCTTAGGATAGGAAACGATTTAAGAGCCTTACCGGATATGCATCCTAGAGTATATCAGCTATCCAATACAAAACTTCAATACCCTCGACCCAAACCTATAGGTCGGCTGATTATTTTTTCTCGATTACGATGTTGGTCCCATGGAGAAAGATGTTCAGTATGAGAAAATATGCTAGGGCCAACGAAGCATATTTTAATTTATTTTGAAAAATAGATATTTATATTTGCAAAAGTAGTGATGAACTTACAGTGACAACCATTAGACCAAGTGGAACCCATACTAGGAGCGTCAATAAGAAGTGCCAGTATATGCCAAGGACTCGAACATCTTCCACGCAGAAAGACTCCAAATAATCCTTCCACGGCCGTTCCTGTATGGATAAGGAAAAATCGTATTTCTAAGTTTTTTAATTCAAGAAGAACTTGAGACAGATAAAAGAGGAGAATGAGTTACTGAAACTAAAGTTCCTATCAACGATTAGGCTTAGATCTCTCTCTCTCTATATATGAAAAAAGAAAGGGTTTAATGTTATTTATCAGTCAACCATGGCTTTTTAAATCTCATATTGAATGTGGAGCAGTGGCAGCCCAGTAGTAAGGGCCCCGACTTACGAGTTGTAGGTCTTGGGATCGAATCCAGCCAGGCGCTTTACTTTATGTAAATAATTTACGGTGAAGGAAAACATCGTGAGGAAACCGGCATGTCCTAGAATCAAAATTTCGAAGACATGTGACATCTTGATTTTTAATGTTTATGTCTAGTTTCTACCTATAAGTATTTAACCAAATTTGTCGTTATGGAACTCAGTGGTCTTTCGCTCCTAACTGCGACACAGTTGCTAAACGAACGCAGTATTAACGTACCTACAGAAAAATTGTAATATGTTTTTGTTCCAATAAAATATTTGTATCTACCAAACCGCACTGGGCATACGTGGTAGATTACGGCCCACTCACAAAAAGGAGGCCTGTGGCCCAGCAGTGAGGACATTATAGGCTGATTATGCTATTTGAATATAAAATCATGCAAATAGGACACTTCAGGACACAGGTTATTTACAGCAACACATACCCAGTAGGCTTAAATATAATTAGGGGCTGTCCATATATTACGTAAGACGATTTGAGGGAGGAGGGGTCCAAACAAGTCTTATTTTTTCTTACATGAAGGTGGGAGGGGTCTAGATTATTCTTACCTAAGATCACAAAAGTAAGCAAAAATTATAAGTTTCAAATAAAATTGCTACTTTTTCTTTGCATTCTCGGTTTAGATTTATAGTGGGGTAGGGGGTTCATTCAAGTCTTATTCTTTCTTACGTAGGGGGGTCAGAAATTGGTTAAAATTGTCTTACGTAATAAATGAACAGCCTCTTATCATAATAATATGATCAGTCCATTTCTGTCCTGTTCAGGGCAAAGACATCTTCTCATGCTGAGAAGACACGAGAATTAATCACCACGCTCGCTCATGATGGTTGGCGATTTCAGACTTATTTATTTCACAAAAAGGTTTCCTAACGATGTTTTTTCTTCACCAATGTCAATAGAGATGCGGAAGGTAGAGGACAGGGTGTTGTGGCGCAGCATGGGACAGGCCTATGTACAGCAGTGGACTGCGTTAGGCTGAGTTGACTGATGTCAGTAATGTGCAAGATAAATTCAGAAAGTACAGTCACCAAAAGAGGTAAGTAATTAGGGTTGTCGGATATAGTTGAAGTTTAATAAGAAACCGACGGATGTTTGCGAATAAAATTTAATCTAATTAACAGAAAACAAACAGTTCATTTATCAAATTAAACATTCGAAAACATCAATCGGTTTCTTACTAAACTTCAATTATATCCGACGACCCTGGTTACTTATCTCCTTTGGTGACCGTACATAATGAATTAATAAAGTCATATGTACTTGCCAAGATTTGAAGCTACGACCTCGTGCAAGAGAGACGAGGTCTAAATCACTGGACTATAACGACGGAATAAAATGAATATTGTTTAATGTTAAACTTACTACATATTCCCTCTTCAATGCCCATGGTAGGGATAAACCAAAGGAAACAACCCACGTTGCTATGATTATCATAGGAGCAGCTTTTATAGTGACCCTCGCTTCTGCTGTCAAAGCAGCAGCCGCCAGACGGTCATAGGATACCAGCAAGATCGCACAAACACTTGATAGTAGGAAAGATGCTGAAAATTTCAAAACAGCTAGTGATTTGTTCAGTAAAAACCATTAGACATCACAACTTAGCAATGGTAATTACAACCTTTCCCAACTTTATTTAATTTAATTGTACTATGTTAGAGTCAACCAAAGTTTGTTTATTAGTTATCAGACCCTAAGAAAGTGCTATGAAATTGTGTAAAATTGCATAAGTATTGTCACTATTCTTAGTTACATATAACATAATCTATTTCGTAAAATATTCAGTTAGACTTAAATTGCTTATTAGTCTTTTAGGCTAGATTGTATTCAATTACTAAGAACTTTAGTTCTTATTCATACAGAAAAAAAGTTAGATTCAACCATAACTAAGACCATTTTACTAAACACAATATACAAAACTACAAACAGCTACAAAATAATGTAACAATTATTGCCGGATCTAATAAATCGAGTCACTAAAATAAATAGACACCATCTGTAATTTTTATGGCGAACATAGTTAAAAGTATTCTAATATATATCTACCATGAAGAAGCAACCGCTTAGAAATTGCAGTACACACAACGACATATCTTTTCCAGTATTATCTGACCTCGAATTATATAGGTTTTTCGTACAATGAGAAGGCAGCTTTTACTGGCTTTGACTTTGGCTTTAAGTCTTCGTATGTACCACAAAGTAGGCTTACCTTGCAAAAATCCTTCAAACCGGCAACCAAAGTTCTTCAAGACATACGCTTGGAAGAAATCCCTGACAAGCATGAACCACGGGCACAAGATCAACGTGAGCAAGTCTGTCAGTGCCAAGTTTCCGATCAAATAGTTGCTGGCAGACCACAGCCATTTGTTCCTCATCAACACGATTAATATTATTGAATTCAGAAAGATTCCTGTAATGCCTATAACCAGCATTGCTGTAGTCTTTAAAGCAATTTCTTGAGATGGTTTCACATGCCATAGTGTGTTCGGAAATGGCGTTTGCGATGTGTCAAACTGTAAACATACAAAATATTCATTCATTGTGGGACTTGAATTAATCTATTGTATTGATTTGTGGTCTTATCTTATCGCGTTTTTATGCCTTATATCGTACAATTTAATAAAAACCACTATTTATGAGTTTTCGAATGTTGTTTGGGTTAGCGATTTCGAGACTTGCTAGATAATTATTAATCTTTTCTTTCTGTTATATTGCACCTACTGTGTATTGTCTCTGCATCACCCTAAGGTAGACTGGTAGAAAATGCCTAAGGCATTAAGTCCGCCTTTGTACAGTTTTTACTTGTGCATAAAGTTTTAATAAATAAATAATTTAAGTAGGTAGATGAGGGTTCACGGACGCCTCAGATCTCAAGTACGTATGCGGCACCTCCCTACAGACAATGGCCCAACTTGCACTTGATAATCCTTATGACTGCGTCAGTAAGCGGAGTTCGCGCAGCTAATCTTGGGCCAAAGATGTTTGAAGTTTTAGTCATTGATACGCTTAGAAGGGAAGCAGGTACATGATGATGCTACAGACTCAATTGTCAAAAATTCACAAGATGCATAATTAATTGTAACAGACCATCAGTAGTAAATGATATGGCTAGAAAGGGGGTGACTACCGAGATGATGACAAATAGAGAGAAGTATGGAAGAAAAAGACATGTTGCGACGATCCCATAAAAATTGAGGTGAAGGCAAGAGAATGACGACCATGATGATGATGAAGTAATCAACTTACATTTTCCCAGTCTATTTCATCCACGTCAGGACTTTCCATGTTTGTTACTTCAGCTTCATTAAAGTTACGTTATTCAATATTATAACTTAACACTTCTGTAATAAAACTTGAAATGTATTGTCGAAAACCACGTTTAAACTTCCTCTAATTAGTTTTATAACACAATAATCTACAGCCAAATCTTCACCTTGTATTTCCTCTGCTTCTTTGCCAATTTCACCAAAATATCCAGTATCACCAAAAACATGTCCTGCGAACTGTGGTAAATATTATTACTGAATATTCATAGGGAGTGAATATTCCATACTCGAGATAACATTGGTTTAAGGTAGTCCATTACCGTGAAAGCTTTGTTATCTGAAAGATGATTGATAGGGGGGAAATAACGAACTCTGTCGACCAAGGTTGCTTTTAGTGATTTGGGATATCAAGTATCAATTCGAGCCTTATCAGTACGAACTGCAGTGTAGATGAAAATGTTATTATTTTTTAACCGACTTCTAAAATGGAGGAGGTTCTCAATTCGGATGTTTGTATTTTTTTTTTTGTTTGTTCGCGCATAACTCCGTCGCTTGCCAACCGATTTGAAAAATTCTTTTTTTGGTGGAAAGGGTATACTTCCCAAATAGTCTCATGAAAATTTTATCGAAATCGGACAAGCAGTTTTTGAAAAATCAACAAAAATCTAAAAATGTATCTACATTGTCTACATTAACGACCTTTTCGTTTACTTTTTTGTGGGGTAGGTACAACTAAAAAGTGAAAAATAAAAACTTTTTTTACAAAAGAAAAACCGACTTCAAAAAAAAAACACTACAAAGTGATAAATAACTTTAATTTCTGAAGTCGGTGTCAAAAAACGAAAATGCGGAACCAACAACACCGACTTCCGAAATTAAAGTTATTTATCACTTTGTTGTAGTGTTTTTTTTTTGAAGACGGTTGTTTTTTTGTTATACGAGTTTATTTAAGAGATTATGTTTTGATCTTGTGTCTTTTTTACTTTACGTTATGCATATTTTATTAAATTAGCTAGAGATATCTAAATACGATAAAATAGAAATGTTAAAGATGATGATAATTATCAGCAGGATAGATAATCTCACGTAGATATTAGCAGATGATAGCACTATCAGCAGGTCCATTTGAATATTAAAATGTTTTGTGTTTCCAGTCATCTCTTTATAAAAGGCTCTTAAGTTGTCTTTTATATACACTCATACATAAAATGATGCCTATTTTCTCTGAAGGGACAGACAGAAGTGTAGGTACTATCGCGGACACTCCCGCCTGACCACCACTAAGTTCATTTTTGCTTGCACTCAAAAAATAGAAGCGCTCTCTAGTAAGCGCGCCAAGGTCAAATAGTTCGTCTGTAAAATTCGCAAAAGGAGTACACGTGATGCGTCACTAAGCTGCGCAATGCAGGTTGCAACTAATTGCGTTATCGCTTTTCTAATAAGCGGACATTTAGTGTCCAAACACACTATGCCGAAGGTACGCCGCCGAAATTCCGCGGCTGATTTTACGTTCCGACTTATTCGGCTGATATGACACACCGTAAGTGCCGAACTTACGCGACAGAAATTCAGTTGCGTAACTTTGTGTGTACAACGAGCGGACACGCGGGGCGCGGGCATGCCTGCCTCCCGCTGCTCCCCGCCCCGGATCTTCTTTGGCAATCGAACCGAACTTCCGTCGCGTATAATGTGTGCTCCACAGAATACGTTGCCGCCGAATTGCCACTGAACTTACACCCGACCGAAATTCGGCTGTACCCTATAACGCAACGTAATTTCGGCATAATGTGTCGTCAGTAATTCAAATAACATTGCAGGCGTAATCATGCCGAACTTCGGTCGCGTACCTTCGGCATAGTGTGTTTAGACACTTGGGCAATAAAAATTTTAAGTGATCAGGCGGAAAAGGCCGCGATGGTACCTATTAAAGTACACCCACATTTTGCCAATAATGTTTAAGTCCTATGTAGCAGGAGCGAACCTATTTGCCTATAGCCATTAGCCTTTTTATTGGACATGAGTTTAACTCAACAATAATAATTTATTACAAATTATAAGAAAATAATTGCTATCAACCGGCCTCAAATTTAGATTCCGGGTTGCTAATGAGAAATTCCTGGTGGAAAACCCAATGACACTGCCGGACCTGGGAATCTAACCCAAGACATCACGTTCCGTAGTAACGCTTGCGAGGAAAAAACAAAGCAAAGGCAGAAAGTTATTTTCATTGTAACGAAATTGTTGTTACCGCCATCTGCCAATTCAAACTTGAACTTAGGAATCTCTCTTGTGTTTTGAGCTACTCTTCTCAACCGTTTAGGTAACACCCGTTCGAAAAGCTTACACAGTTCCACTATCTACCGCTAGATGTCGTATCCACCAATCAAGGACAAGGAGAAGTCTACAAAAAAAATAATTGGTTATCAGCTCTGTGTATAGTTAGTTAAAAATAAAAGGATGGTGTAAGTTAAAATAATTACAGAATGTAAATCAATGTCAAAAAAGAATAAATTTTACAATTAAATTAGCAACCAGTTTGATTTTGTCTAGACTAGATTGTCCTATGTATTTTAAATGTAGTATATAAATAATGATCAAAAATGGATTGGAATAAATGAGTTTTGAATTTACTAACATAGTTTATAAGTTTTCTGTAACTAACACATGGACCTCTGATGTCTGAGAAATAAATAAATAATTATTATTATTAATGGGTGATATCCGTTAATGACACCAGCTGCCTGTTTAATTGCCTCAGCATGAAGAAAAGCTGTGTAAGTACGGTCAGGGAAATTAATAAAATTGTAAACCAATAGGTCCCTGCGACAATTTGCCGTCTTATTAGCCATTTCATACAGTTGTCAAAAATGGCAGTTGTGATTTGAATATACGGACAATTTTAAGTTTGTTAAGGAAGGAATACCTACATCACGTGCCTAAATTGAAAGTTACGACGTTATTTTAGGGTCGGGACAGATTGATCGACGGCGTTCGACAGTTTGTCTATACAAAAAGTACAAAAAAAGAGCATGAGTGTCCCGACCCTTATCTAATTCTCGTAATTTAATACTTTCAAAATCTAGTCGCAGTCTCATCTCGGCGACAAACAAATGTCAAAAACTTGTCAAAATGTAGGGAAATTAGAGGTATTTTTGACAGATTGAGACTAAGATCAGACTGCGAACGTTCTTAAAATTATGAGAATTGCCCTTCTGTTGTCATTCAAAAATTACTTGTAAGGGTTCCTTACCAAAAGGGCGCCAACGGAACCCTGTTACTAAGCCTCCACTGTCCATCCGTCCGTCCGTCCGACCGTCCGTCCATCGGTCTGTCTGTCAGCGAGCTGTATCTCATCGTAATTAAATAGGTAGACAGTTGAAGTTTTCACAGAGTGCGTATTTTTATTGATAAATATAAAACAAAAGTTAAGAATAAAGGGGGTCCCCATGAAAGAAACCCTTTGTGCTCACTAGTTACTTTTGGGTCAATAGTTCCTTTAGCTTAATTGCAAAGGAACTACTGATCCAAAACTTCTCAGTAGTTCCTTCAAAGGAACTGCTAAAGGAACTATCTAGTCTCAGTAGTTCCTTTAGTTTTTCTAAAGGAACTATTGATCCAAAAATTCTCAGTAGTTCCTTCAAAGGAACTAGTAATGGAACTAGTGAGCACAAAGGAAAGAAACGTCGTTTATACAGCGTTTTTTGCCTTGTTAAAGTAGAACTATAAAGAGATCCACCAGACACACACACACAGATTAGTGTGTGTGTGTGTGTGTCTGTAGCAATTCATCCATTTATTTCGAAATCGTCAAATTTTTAGTATATGACAAGCTTATCACGAAACGGTAAGCGTATTTTAATGAAGTCCAAACATTCATTGTTTTAAAGTTTCACATGAACAAATGCGATTTTGATGTGTGGCATTGAGATCTCAAGATAGGTGTGAATGTCACTAATGTTGAATTTATCTCGTTACATGATTGTTTTCTACAAAAACACCAAATGATTGTAGGTACCTGCTACGTGTGTCCGTAAATTGTCTGTGATTTAGAATGTGTACCATCGAGACAGGCAAGAAAAGTATTGTCTACTTTTCTGAATACTGTGATGTAAAGCTGTTGAAGTAGATTTGTATTGTGTGCAGAGTGGTAGGGACATTGACGCATTGACGCGTAAACTGTAACCATGAATTCAGCTGTTCTAGACCCAAGCTTAGCAATTTTTCAAATAAAAAAACAGCTATTTTATAAGTACACTACCTCATCATCATAACCATTCCAGCCAAAAGACGTCCACTGCTGGACATAGGCCTCCCCCAAGCAACTTCACTTAGACCGTTTTGTGCTTCCCGCATCTAGCGGGTTCCTGCGCCCTTCACAAGGACTTCGGTCCATCATGTGGGAGGTCTTCCAACACTACGTCCAGAACCTTTCGGCCCCATCGGCCATCTATTCTGCGGGCAATACCCACGCGGTCAAAATGTCTGAAAAAGCAATTTTTTTTTATAACCGCCGATCAGAGTCTTGTACCTACTGAATCTATGGCAACCGGTTGCGCATCGATGTTTCTGCCACCCTGTAATATCATGGTATCAAGAAACAGTCGTTCAGATTCAATATTTGTTTATGGTTGTCAATAATATAGTAGACATTAGAATAACATAGTGCTAGTGTGGGGTCTAGCGCTACTTTATTGCACTATATCTTTAACTAGCTTCTGCCCGCGACTTCGTCCGCACGAAATTTCACCCTCCCCCCATTCACCCTCTTAGGGGTGGAATTTCGAACAACCCTTTCTTAGTGGATACCTACTCTTCACTAAGAACACACCCTCCAAATTTCATGTCTCTAGGACCAGCGGTTTAGGCTGTGCGTTGATATATCAGTCAGTCAGTCAGGACTTTGAATTTTATATGTATAGATTATTTCTATTTTTTTATTTTACTATTTTTTGTTTGTTGTGCTTAACATGTCATCAAAATGTGTCTAAATAAATTTATTGTTCATTAATACTGGTGGTAGGTACTGGTCATCAAAAAATGAAACTGTTTAAGTAACTTTAGCAGAAACCTTAATAAACATTACATTGCCATACAAACACTTTTAAGACAAATTGTTTGGCACATCAGAGCGAGATAATCAAATACATATACTTACCTATCCTACTGTAATCTTTGTAAAACGTTTTGTCCTCGTCTGAGCACAAAATGAGACAATATTACAGCAATTTAGTATGTGTAATGCATCCTTATATCACGGTTTTCTGATCTAAATGACTGCCAACAAAATTACGGTTGAAATAGTGAGGTTCCATTGTTTTTTGAGCTTGATTTTGTTTATGATGGTCACTACGGTATTACTTGTTAGATCTTTTGCACTTTGAAATCAACTGTTGACTTGAAAAGTAATTACTTTTTTTTATATTCATGGGGAAACCTTACAAGGTCCATCTCCCTTCATCATCAGTATCTCCAATTGCTTTCACATCCAGCTGCTACCAGTCACCCTGGGGAATCGTCGCTACCTGCCTTGTGTTTGCCGATTTGCGACCTTCACTCAAGAACATGTCTAACCAACGTTCATTGGTTCTACGTCGAATATGGCCGGCCCATTACCATTTCAGCTTGCTTATTCTGTGAGCTATATCGACCATCTCGCTTATTCTTCTCTCATAATTTTCTTAATAACGCTATGGACTAAAGTAATAATAGCCACACGGTTCGATCGATCAGGTTAAGTTATGCTTTCCGCGGTGGGTCCGTGGATGGACCATCTTTACAAACGAAGACCCCTCTGTGCCTCAGAAAGCACGTTAAGCTGTTGGTCCCGGCTCCCGGCTGTCATTCGTGGATCTTTGACAGTCTATATAGGTCGTCAAAAGCTCAAAACTGATAACCAGTCTTACTAAGCGGTATCGTGTAACTGGGTTGTAGAAGTCAGATAGACAGTCGCTCCATGTAAAGCTATGCTTCCGCTGCATCCGGTAAGACTGAAAGCTGACCCCAACATAATTGGGAAAAGGCTAGGCAGATGGTGAACTATAAAAAATAGCTTAAACCTCTACCCCGATTATTAGAGCATACAAATTTAACACAAAAGCAAGTATAGCCAAAAAAAAAAATATTTTGAATGATTCATCTAAAAAACTCCAGTTTCCTTAAAACAAAACATCTTCAACTTTGCAATCACAGCTACTCCTCTGTCTGCACCACAAGCTCGTAATGACACAGCGCCTCTATAATCCAAAGACAACGCAGAGCCGTGTAAATTCAACCACAATGTGCAGAACCCTCCCTAAACATTAACACACAACTAATGACTTAAATAAAGTCGCCATGATGGAAACATGAAGAAAGAAACGTCAACTGCGCGCAATTATGTGTCTGGTGGTAAGATGTAGGAAGATTTTGGATTAGCAGATGCAAATAAAATTATATAAGAGATCCTAGAATAGTTTCTAGGATTCTAGTTTATATAATTTTGTTTGTGTAGGTAATTACTCCTTGTGTCATTATGACATAACACAGCTCACAAACTACAGTTATTGAGAGTTATAATGACATCATCATCATCAGTCTAGCCTTTTTTCCAACTATGTTGGGGTCGTCTTCCAGTCTAAATGAATGCAGCTGAATATCAATATGGAACTCAGGTACTCCATTTCCATTATTTGCATGAGTCAGATAAGGGATCATTTAATGCATAGCATAACGTTTGTATACCTCAAAGGGTTAGGTAAAGGTGTACCAATGTACACTCAACAAAAGAGATAAGTATGCTGGATCGTCGGGTAAGTTGAAGTATAGTAAGAAACCGATGGACGTTATTAATAGAAAACAAACAGCTCATTTATCAAATTAAATTTCAGTCGATAACATCCATCGGTTTCTTACTAAACTTCAACTATATCCGACGATCCTGCATACTTATCTCTTTTGTTGACTGTACAGTCACGTCTAAAAGTATGTATACTTACACTTGGCTTTATTCAAAGGCGATTTTCTCCTTTATTTTTGAATAAAATTTTATGTTATTACGCAAATAGTATTTTCGAACCCATACGTTTATGTTAAGTGTCGTATTTCAACATTGCATTCGTTATTTCACGAAAAAATCGCAATTGCAAATTGCCAAGTGTATACATACTTTTAGACGTGACTGTACATCCACATTATAAATAGAGGGCGAGCCTATGTATTACCTTCAACGGGCCAAAAATACAGACTCCGGGCTGCTATTGAGAAATTTCAATTGGAAAACCCAATAACGCTTGCAACCACTACTTGAACTTCAAAACTTTGTGTGACTTGTTCTATGAATTGTATTTGACGACAAGTTCTTTCTAGAATTTTGTCTTCTGTGTTAGATACGTTGGGTCTACTGCTAGCTGAAAAATCTGAATATTTCCGCTTAAAAAAATTTACCTACTCTATTTAATGTCTGTTTGCACTCTTGGTCGCAGTAAATCGCGACAGACAGACTGCAATCGCACACGACGCCTCATTTTGTGTAACGGTGTTAATATTGTATATCTTTATTGTTTTATTATTTGCTCTTAAGAAGGATGGACTACGATAAGAATAACGTCTTGTAAACAAAGCTGAAAGAATTGCCACATTAGGCAAATAAATTGATATTTGTTTGAGAAGCCGTTTCGAGTTTAGAAGAGTGTTTACTGGCCATATTGCAATGTTGATGATTAAACTTAAATGAGCAGACAAGAGGAGAGGCCTATGTCCAGCAGTGAACTGCTATAGGCTGATGATGATGATGCACTACTACATAGTTGCTGCTCTCCCAGGCTGCGAAACAACACACTGTCCTCCGGCTTCTACATCCGGTTTGCCCCAGCCACCTTCTTTAGGTCGTCGGTCCATCTAGCTGGAGGTCGTCTCAAGCGCGAAGACACGTCTCCACTTCAGGACTCGTTTGCTCCACCGGCCATCGGTCCTTCGATAAACATGACCAGCCCACTGCCACTTCAGTTTGCTTACTCGTTTGAATACATTTTACCTATTACAAAATCTGTTCCTGATATAAGTTGTCCCAAAGTAATCCTAAATATATGTATATGAACAACGCAAGCACAGATGATATTAAAAACAATAGTTTGCATAATACAAAAACGGACAGCTTATAAGGAAACAACGTAATGAACGTTTACCGGTCATGCCCATGTCACGAATGATCGAGTGACCTTTGTGTGTACCAGTGTATATGATATCAACTGGGACAGTCTATATTCTGATAGAAAAGGCATCAGAGTTCAGCCAACAAAGAGAAAGAACAAAGAAAGAAAATTCGTTGTTGTATAAACATGACGCAGGGAAAGAACAAAATGCAAAAAAATCAAGTAGGGAGAAACATATGCGTCACATACACGCAAAAATTGTTAACCTGACGTAATAATAGACAAGAGAAAATAGATGCAATGAGAAAAGAGAATGATCGGGACAAAAAAGGACATGAACTAACTGACGACAAAACAAGAGTAAAGTTTAAGCATCTAAAAGAATAAGATGTCGAAAGACAGGAAGTTGTGCTGCGCTGACCCCGAATAGATTGGGATAAGGGCAGGGTGGATGATGATGAAGTAGGAAGGAAATTGGTACACCATCCAGCTGGTTTATTCTGTGGAAATCTCACCTTGAAAACTTGGGAGAAGTGAGCTGACAGTCCACCCAGCGCTTGTTTTGGATTCATGGAATAATAATTAGTTCCACACAGTAAACGCAAAAAGCATAAGCAGAAATAAGCATTGGTCACACCGGCTTGATTCAGGATGTTATTATTCATTTAGAGATTGTTCCAAATTCATTTTATCCTGAAATAGGATTACATACATCGGTGGTATTGGAAGAGGTCTCTTTTTGAATTCCCTAAATAACGACAAAAGAATATTAATCCTTCTGCATTGGAATTCATTTTGGAGACCTTTATAAATATATAATGTATGTAAATTTTGCTAGTTTACTACTAGAAAGTGCGAAGTAGTGTCAGTAGCTCCTATCACTACTGAACTCTTCAAACTTCGAAGTTAAATATAGCATAAACACATACAACAGAAAAAAAAACCAATACAGAATACACCCGCATCAGAAAACCACAACTGTCGACAGCAATTTCGTACGAATGAGGTTGGCATACACGTCTCAATCCTTCCAAATCTCTTCGAAACTGAACCTTGTTGCCTTGAAATAAGGGTTAGGTGTCGAAAGGTAATTTTGCATGTAATGGAAATCGTGAGGACATGTATACGTCTAGCACTTTGGAGTACTTTGCGACATTATGATTGTTGTTTGAGTTCATAATTGAGGCATATGGCGCTATTAGCTTGATTGTGAGCGTTGAGAATGAGGGACTATTTTGGAGATTGTGGTGTTTAATTGATTTTTTTATATAGTAGGTAAAGGGATGTGTGACTTTTTTTTAATATAGAGGCGAAAGTTTTTGAGTGTGTGTGTGTGTTTATATGCTTGTTACTTCTTCACGCTCAAACGGCTGGACAAATTTTGATAAAATTTTGTATGGAGGTAGCTGACACCTTGGATTAACATATACGCTACTTTTTATCCCGATATTCCTACGAGATCGACATTTACGCGGGTGAAACCGCGGGGCGCAGCTAGTTATATCTATATCTATACATATTATAAAGGGGATTGAAGATTTGGAGCCTGGCTGGCATATCTAGTAGTATATTGTCCGGCCACGCATCAAACGTATATACCTACATCGATCAATGCAAACGGAAAACATACTAGGACCAAGTCCCGCAAAGCGTCACGTTTCTGAGATCGTCAACGTTCAAAGTTGATCACGTGACATTCATAATTTTTGAACTTGTGTACCTAAATTTTGTTACATATAATATGATTGAAATTATCACTCTGAATGTTTTCACGTCTCTACACTTTCAATTCAATTCAATTCAATTCATCTTTATTGTGGATCATAGGAAAGTGTACATAATACAGCTGGTGTTAGTTTACGTATTTGCGAACAGCTATGTCCTGCCCTTAGGGCGTACAATAAAATGTAGGTAAGTACATAAAGTTAGGTTACATGCATGTCAACAATAATATTATAACAATTCCTTACAAATTTTATAACAATTTCAATAATAACAATTTTCAATAAAGGACAGTTCGTAAATGAAAGGACTCTCGCATCATGTATCTATACAAAACGCATCATGACCTAGCCAGATTATATTCTAGGAGTGTGAACTTTAAGCAATGTTCATAATTAAATCCCTTAGTATTTTGTATATCAGTCATAGCCGAACTAATTAGGGGGTATTATTCAAGAAGAGATTGTTAAAAGAAATTTCTCATCAAATTAGAATCTAATTTTTCCTGAAAGAGGTATTTTAAAGAGCATTATACAGGGTGAAATTGAAAACATGCGACAAATCGAAATGGGAGATTGTACTCATCGTTATGAACAACTTTTAGTATGGGACCAAATCTTAAAAAGCGAAAAAAAAATCAGCTGTTCCCTACATTTATGTTCGCATAACTCGTCAAAATGTAGGGAACAGCAGATTTTTTTTTCGCGATTTCAGGTTGGGTCCCATAGTAAAAGTTGTTCATAATGATGAGTACAATCTCCCGTTTCGATTTGTCGCATGTTTTCAATTTCAACCTGTATACCCAATCCTAATTAATAGACAGCCACTAACCAACTACAAATCAAGACTACTACCTAATATAGTACAAATAAGTCAGCTTATTCCTAACCAGACCATACAGAAAACAAGTTCCAATATTAACCTACTCAACATGCATATAAAATCTAAATCAATATTAAACAGAATCGCAGACAATCTTCAAATCTCCAGACTGAACGAAATCTAATAAAGTCACTGGCGGCTGATAAAAATTCACCGAGACACAAGGTATGAGAAATTAAACGTAATGATATGAAATGACGTGGAAGGGGGGAGTCGGTAAGCAGTGCGGATGTGTGGTTTCGTCTGTCTGGGGCATTAAAGAATGATTGAAAAGTATTTTCACTAACCATTTTGCTAATGGTTCGACTTTCTTACTTATGATGCACGAATTTGCCCCTCTGTGTTTCTTTGTGGCCAACATTTCCCAAATATTTTATAGTTTTGTGATAAATATTTTGACTGCTGAAGGTTTTCTTGTTAAAAAAACTTGTCTTGTTCATAGCAGATTCACATAGGTCATCATCTGCCTAGCCTTTTCCCAACTATGATGAGGTCGGCTTCCAGTCTAACTGGATGCAAGTGAATACTAGTATTTTACATGGAGCGACTGCCTATCAGACCTCCACAGTACAGTTACTTGGTAATACGATACCCTTTGGTCAGATTTCGGGTTTCTGACGACCCGTAATGACTGACAAAGATCCACGAGTATCAGCCGAGACCAACGGCTTAATGTGCTTTTCGAGGAACGGAGAGATTTTTGTGTGTTATGATGGTTACCCATCCGGGTCACGTATTATAATATCTAAAATTATTCTAACTATTTTCGATATAATAGATTATGATTGTAAAACACACGTTTTAATAAAGTTTTGTTCAACCATGATAAAACAAAAAATGTTGTTTCCAAAACTTAAAACTTCTATAGCTTAAAACTTAATAAAAAATGGCTGTAAATGCGAAAGATCTCTTTGAAAATTACCACAGAAACTGACACAAAACAGACCCAGCTAAACTATTAATTCAAATTCATTGCCTAATAAGAACGAAGATAGCATAATTATTTTCTCAGTGTACGGAACCGCTATTCCACTCTGACCTTTAGTAAGAGTCTGTTCGGTTGAACTGAAGTAGAGGCACAGAATAGTACCTACTACAGAAGGCCAACTCCATACATCGAGCGAAAACGCACGCACATATAGAGGGTTATTGGAAAAACACCAACAATCTCTAAAAAAGAACATTATACTCATCATTACGAACAACTTTTACTGTGGGACCAAACCTGAAATTGCGAAAAACAAATCAGCTGTTCCCTACATTTTTACGAGTTATACGAACATAAATGTAGGGAAGAACTGATTATTTTTCGCGATTTCAGGTTTGATCCCATAGTAAAAGTTGATCATAATGGTGAGTACAATGACCTCTTAAGAGGTTGTTGGTGTTTTTCCAATAACCATGTAGACACGCTTCACATACAGCGAGCAGCGGCATTCGGTTCCGAGACTTTGCACACTGACTGGCCTATCCTCGATATAAACACCCAAAGGTGTTCCTATTTTAAATGTAGTGTGTATCGATTTCATGTGGTACGAAGTTTACCGGAACATTTAGTAACAAGCGATATGTATTCGTGATAGTGAAGTTAAACTATCGAATTCAAATTTCGATGGTACGATGCTCTTTTAGATCTAAATTTTGTGTGCACTGTATAGATGCTCGAAATCGCCGTACGTACGCGTGCATGTGTGCGAGCGCCGGTATTCGCTCGGTGTATGGAGCTGACCTTCTGTAGATACTACTCTGTGGTCGAACTGAAGTAGAGATCTAAGACGGTAGAATGTGTGCACCGCTTATCGGAAGGCGACATGCAGTCTGCTAGCAGGAGGGTTAGAAGAAAAACTGTGCATTAATTGAATTAAGAGTTTTTTTTAAGCATGGGGGTTAACATGAAGTTAATTGCAAAAGGATATGGATGATTTAGATTATTGATACGAATGGTGTTGATAACTTGGAACTGTTATTTACTTATTTATTTTGGCAGCATATCGGCATGCTATGTCGTATACTTACGCTATTTTACGTATGCAATGCTATGCTGCGCTTGCCATGCATGCTAATATTTCCAAGAGAGATGCCAGAGATGCTATTAAAGAAAGCTAGCTGTTTTTGTCGTCCATATTAGCAGGTTAGAACAGTATCTTCCGTTTTTTCTGCCTTTTCAAGACATAGCCAGTAATATCGTCAGCTTATAGCAGTCCACTGCTGGACATAAGCCTCTCCTATTTCACGCCATTCAACTCGATTTTCGGTAACTCTCATCCAGCTGTATATATAAGGTGTAAAAAAATTAACCTTAAAAACTTTAAGAGGTGCTTTAGACCATCGAACTGAACTTTCACTATGTGACCAACTCTGAAATCACGAAAAAAAAAATTAACTGTTTCATACATTTTGGCCGAGTAGGTATTGAACTTTTGTATGAAACAGCTGATTTTTTTTTCATGATTTCGGAGTTGGTCCCATAGTGAAAGTTGTTCAGTTCGATGGTCTAAAGCACCTCTTAAAGTTTTTAAGGTTAATTTTTTTACACTTTGTATAGCAGCCATCCTGCGAATATCATCACCCCACTAGCCTGAGGACGTCCTAACTTACCGTTGCCGATTCTCGGTCTCCACTCATGAAGTCTAGTCTACCCCTACAGTCATCGGTTCTACTGCTAATATGGACGGCCCATTGCCACTTCAGATTGCTTATTCTGTGAGCTATGTCGACAACTTTGGTTCTCTGCCAGATCATCTCGTTACGAATTCGATTCCTCAGAAAGACTCCAAGCATAGCCCGTTCCATAACTCGTCCTAACATTAACAAAATAAGTCTACCTAATCTGCCAACGCTACAAAAAGCAAATATTCGTTCACATTATCGGTGCATCGAGAACATTTGAAATATTCATATGTAACAAGAAAGCATTAATGTTCAATGAACCTTTTATCATGCGAGCTTCACCGGCTCTCCCGTTTTCTGCCAATTTGCAAATTGTGATAACATTCATATAAGTATATTTACAGAGCAATTTGGTTTTAATAGGTGCCTTATTCTTGTGTTTTAACTGTGGTCTTTGATTGTATGATAATGATGTAACTAATATTTGGTAACAATGTCATAATGTTCCCACTGCTGGGACACAGGCCCCCTCTCTTCGAGAGAGAGTGGGCTGTAATCTACCACGCAGGCCCAGTGCGGGTTGATAGACGCCACACGTCTTAGAATTTTTGATTCTAGGACATGCCGGTTTTTTCTCGATCTTTTCCTTCAACGTTTTGAGAGCAGTGGTGATGAAATAATTTACACAAAGTAAAGCGCCTGTCTGGGTTCGAACCCATGACCTACAACTCGTAAGTCGGGACTGTTACCAATGCTCTTTAAAAGATTGTCTATAGAATTCTGGCCCGTTCTTCTCCTTAGGTACCTACTATGCTTTTGGAATGGGCAAATTGCTTTGATTTAACCGGTCAAGCGGCGCGGTTCGCCGATCGGCGACGAAACAAAAGAAAATCAATTGTGTCTCATTAACGGAGCTTGACAGATTAATTTAAATAAATGCTTTGAGTTTGAGTTTGATGTTTGTGGAAAGAAATTACTTGAAATGAAGTAGAACTTCTTGTACTTTGTATTTCTAATTCCTTGATCTTCTTGAGCCATGCAGTAGACACTTTTGCCCATAAGTGCCGTCTTGGCTGATTGTAGACATAGCACGTCTATTGCGGCTACTGAGTATCATTGATTTCATCTCATTGTTGATTTCGTCTCACTTAATACAAGAATTTCTTAAAGTATTTTACACCAACACTTTTACCGAGTTATCAGAAATCAATCGTACCCGCCGAAAATGAAAACAAAAAAAGCTTTTAAATTATCACCCGCACTCAAATTCTGATACATCTCCGAGTAAAATCACTTTACACCACATTATCAAACAATTGGAAATGATTTCAGCATCCTCTAAGTAACACATTGTATGCTTCCCTTACGCTCGAGCCTTAATAAATAAATTAACAGAATGAGCTTAGTCATTCGTTCGTATTCATTAATTAAGATCACACGCGAGGCTTATACCAATCTTGAGAACAATTGGCTTCATACTTGGGATAGGGTGACCATGGAATTGTTTTGCAGAGGACAATGATTAATTGAATATTAAACGAAATAGAAAAAAAAACGTGTGGGGTTGGGGGACCCCCGGCAAGAACGAAGTTCAAAATGAAAATCCAAGATGGCGGCTGCGAAAATTTTAAAATATTCGTAGCCACCATCTTGGATGTTCATTTTGACCTCACTATTGGCTTCAGCACCCTCGAAAATCATAAAAACGACACACATGCCAACAAAAAAAAATAATTAAAAATTGCAGCCGCCATTTTGGATTTTCATTTTGACCTCACTATCGGCTTCAGCACCCTTGAAAACCATGAAAGCTATCTCTTTCTGACTATCTGTATTGTATGTAATAAAAAGTCGCATGGAGTCGCGTCTCCTTGTGTCTTTTTATAACGCTTTTTAGTTACGTGACGATTTCTCCCAGTTTATTCCTACCGCAAGCTCTATTAAAGAACTTCGTTCCAAAAAAATAAGGCCACGCTTCCCTCGTGTAGTCAAATGGTTTTTTTTACTATTATATTCTGTTTTCGAGTCATTAATCTATAATTTTATGAAGTAGTATGTATCTTACTTAATTTTAGATGTATGTAGACTTTTAATAGTAACTTTCAACATAATAATTATGTTGAAAAAGTCTTCTTGTATAAGGTATTAGTTTGGACAAGTTTATTGTGCCTACCAAAAACAAAACTGTATAAGATTTTATTTCAATGCCATGAACACCTATCTACTGATAAAATATCTTAAGGATTGTTTTGTAGCACTCAACACTTTTCAGGTGAAAATCGCACACACAACACGTCGACAAACAAGCAACTTAACAAAATATCCCAAAGATCCCAAATCAATATGGTAACACGACACTCAAAACAACAAGACGTGTATTACTCTTACTCAAACTTTTGTATAGAATTTGTGGAAAGAAAGGAGACGGGCCCAAGTGGGAGGGGGGAGGGTAGGGCTAAAGGGGGGATGCTAATGATAACACACTCACACACAATTTCTTTTGTTCCCAAGCCACAGTTGCAAGAAATTGGAGTGTTCTTTATCTTATGTTTTGAGTATTCAAGAAAGTTTGAATCTCTGAATGGTAATGAGAGAAAACACACAGAATGTGCAGTGCAGAATATACAATGTGGAGACACAATACGACAATAAATGAAAACAGTGGCAAAACTAATGCAAAAGGGTATTTTAGAACTGTCGAATAAATCCCAGGAGCGAAATTACAGAAGTGTTTTTTTTTTTAAACAAATAGTGATGGGCCAACTATGGGTATCTTTGATTGAATGATGATTTGATTGATGTCTTTGATTGAATTTTTGTACGCAAATAACGTCATTAGAAACACGCAGTTTAATTTAATGTCGTATTTTCATCTCTACCTTGTATACAATTCTATTTGGATAAAAAATTGCTTCAGGTACAGGGTAGTTTTCTTTTCATTAACAACCCTGTGACCCGATTTGTGTCTTCTTAAATCAGGTTCGCTCCCTATTCTATGGATGCTACAGTTGACACTACATAGGTACCAATTACTCAAATGAATTACGGTCAAAGAAAATAGTACGCACTACGACATATCAAGATATGCATTTCTAGTATAAGCTGACTTCTCATTGTACAAAAAGTCTATACAATCCGAGATCAGCTAAAACTGGAAATGTATAACTTGATTATGTCGTTGTGTGGACTTACGTATGAGTGACTTACAATGCAGTCCCATGAAAGTATTACAAGCAGACTAGATTTTTTTATGGAAGATAAAAGAAGATAACGGTGAAGGAAAACCTCGTGAGGAAACCGGCATGTCCTAGAACCAAAAATTCAAAGACATGTGACATCTACCAACCCGCACTGGGCCCGCGTGGTGGATTACAGCCCACTCCCTCTTGAAGACAGGAGGCCTGTGTTCCAGCAGTGAGAAAATTAAAGGCTGATTATGTAAAAGAAGATAGAAATTAATACATAGGCATTAAGCACGTCCCTGTAGATTTGTGTGCTTAAAGCATCAAATGAATAAATAATACATAATATGACATCACAGTAGGTAGGTACAACGGCACTATCTCCAAAAAAAAAACAATCTTTATCATCACACCTTATCCAAAAAACTTACTGAAAAAGGAGGCTCGGTAAACAAAAACCGTTCCCCCGTCGCAGTCAGCAACAATGCTTAATAATGGTTTCGCGAATTTTGCAATACATTCATTAGGGCCTTTTGTTCATATATTTGGGGGTAGACAAAAATTATAACATACAGTGTATTGTGCGGCAGGCGACGCGGAATAAGTGGCGAATTGGGGTAGGGTTGGCGATCGTACGGGTGTGAATTTATTACTCGACTAAGGCGAAGCAAAAAAGATGGTTATGATTTTGACCGGTATGTATGTTCATCTGTTCTCTCATAACTTTTAAACTACTAGTCATTACAGAGCATGTAACCTCTTGTCATAATTGGACAAATGAGGTATCGCTGGAAGCGTCTTGATCTTCCGTTGGTTATAGGCTATGTATTGTTACATTAAATTGAATATAGCGCCCTCTAGTGGGCACAAAGTTACGACTTAATTTTTTTTTTTTGTAATCTTGCCTTGTTTTATTTATTTAAACTTTTTGCATGCGGTGACGATCCCTTTCCGAGTTGATATGTGTGCTATAACCTTAAGTCGCGTCGCGTTGTGCATTCTTCCATGTATTCTAACCATGATTTAATTAAAGTAAAAAAGATATAAGTATAACAATCTCGTTAAAATTTTCCCTTATATAATCTCAGTTGCAGCACCCCGCGGTTTCACCCGCACAAGTTTCCCGTGGGAATATCGGGATAAAAACTATCCTGTCTTTTCCCGGGACTCAAACTATCTGGTCATCTAAATCGGTTCAGCGGTTTAAGCTTGAAGAGGTAACAGACAGACAGACAGACACCCTTTCGCATTTATAATATTAGTATGGAGCGATAGTATGGATGAATATGGATATTAGTGTGATTTTCTCTTTCCGGACAACCCTAGCGTACGTCGCCCAAGATTTAAATGCGCCGAGGCGTCTCACGTTAATGCTAAGAAAACACGGGTCTATAGGGTGCTCTCAATTCATTCACCAACAGATAAACAAAATTGTTTCTGTGCCTCCAACTCAAGACAGCCATATGTTCTAGAAAATTTGGTGAAAACAAATGAAAACCGAGTTGTTTGTGATTTTCTTTATGTTTTGTTGTCGCTACACTTTTGTTTCTATATTTTATAATTTACTAGCGACCCACGGTTTTTAAGACTTGATAAAATATCAAGATTTCTTTATATATCTAAGTTTAGTATTAATGTATTATACTCAGAAACCTTCCGGAATAAATTTTCTAAGGAACTTCATCAAAAACCGATACGTAGCTTAGAATAAAAACGCGGCAACAGAGCTATACAAGGTGTAACAGAATTAACGCAAGTCCTGAAAGTACTTTGTTCATAATTGACTACTGAATCGATTTCAGTAACTTTTGATGTAGGTATTTTTTTTTTAAATTATGTGTTTTGCCATACTGACTGCTGATTGAGCCAAAGAAAATTAAAGCTTACTTCAAGGCAATAAGACTCAATTTTAAATGCATAAAGTAATGCTGGAATCGACACGGTTTTCTTTATATTCAGTTAGCTTAAAAAAAAAAAAGTTTTGGTCATTGTATTATGCTTTTAACTCAATAGTCTAATTGGGGTGTATGAGGTCTTGCGTTAATTATGTTACATATTGTAGACTCCTTTTCGTCTCTGTCTGTTTCGCGACTATAATTTATAATCTGAGGGTATAGATATAAATATAGATGATTAAATTAAACCTTAGTTGAAGATATCTTTGTGAAAAACCTCGTCCGGTACCTTAATTGCGTAACAAACTATCAATCTCAATCTGAATCATTTTGAAGGATATTGCTAATCCATTGCTTCATATGTTCGAAAAAGTGTCTGTTCAACAACATAAATAAAGCAATGAACGTTGTTCATCTGTCAAAATGAAACCCATTGCTACCGATAGTGTGTAACGCAATTACTATTACTAATACTAATACTAAAATACTAATTTCTCTATTATTATTTCTGCCGTCAAACAGCGATGCTGTGTACCGCTTTGAAGGATATGGGCGCTTGACTTGATATAATATGAGACATGACAAAAATATTTGTCTCTGGCGATGGACAAAAACCTGTGATGAAGGCATCACAGGTTTTTGTCCATCGCCAGAGACAAATACACAATACCAAAGGTGGTATTGTAGATGTCCATACGAAGCAGTTCCCGCCTTGTTGACCGCCTGTTCGTTTCCCAATCAACGACGGCGACGTCCCCAATAACTGGGTTGTGGAGGCCAGATAAGCAGTCGCTCCATGGAAAATACTTTTATTCCGCTGCCTCTATTTAAACTGGAAGCTGACCCCGACATTGTTAGTAAAAGGCAGATGATGATGACGTAATAAAACCTGGAATTATTGACTCAAGTAAGAATGTGTGTTAGTGTTTCAAATGGAATATCTCATTGCGGTCAAAGGGAAAACCAATACCTGGTTGATGCGCAATAGTGTTGAAATAATGTTAGAGACTTTAACAAGATATTTGTTATGTTATGTAGGTAATTAGGAACCAATTAACTAAATAATTAATACCTGCTAAACGGTTTCCACAATGATGGAGGAAAACGCAGAACGAAAAATAAATGTACTAAGTAGTACATAATTGTTATTTAATTATTATTAACAATAAAATATGAATGTACTAAGTTAATTAGATTTATTAATTTAAATATTTTCAGTTAAAGAGGTGAAAGACACAACTATGGGACTAGAAATAGGGACCAATTAGTTCAACCGGGTTTGAGACTGGCTAAAGTAGACTCATCCTTCATGGGGTACTATTTAAAATGTTACAATAAAATTCCTCCCCACATACCTACTCCAACTGATTGAAACGAAATTTTAATCTTGATACGTTTAAATTCTAAATTCATTGCAATAGAACAGTTACGTTGAAACAAAACGACTTTTGATTTATACCTTAAGGGAAAGCAAAAGATACCTCTACCTATGTACTTGGATAATAATTTAACAAAGAATCAGTGATCGAATGCCCTAAAGCGGAAAAACAAAAAAGTTAATTCATTGTAATACTGTAATGTACGTTAAAATTGCTAGTTTTCACTTTTAGCGGCGGCGCTGCGAGGCGGTGCTTTTCACAAATTGCGGATCGCTTGCTTCCGCTACTCGCCGATAGATGGCGGTACAATGCTTGTTCTGAAGTTTTTACACCAAATGCAGTATTCGGTGGTTCATGCCCGTTGGTTAATCCTTTCGTTAGATATAACAGTTTCTATAAATAAGGATATGAATTAAAATAAATGGCTCAATACATTTTTATTCTCAAAATTTTTCATTAGTTAATATTTTGTAGGCCAGTCATGCAAGGAGGTAGCTATTAATGGTGACCACTGCTCAGGATTCAGGATTCTAGAGTCTAATTTATATACAGGGTCTTTGTCTTATACAGGATGGTCAAAAAGTCGTGGATCAAACGAAATAGGGAGATAAAAGAGGTAATTTCTAACAAAAAATATTTCTACAGCATGAAAATAATAATAATAGATTTTGATGCGATTTTCACAATAATTTAGAGAATTTATCTCGAAAGGTTTATGTGTACCTATAACACAAAAGATACAATGCAGGGTGGCAGGCACACAACCTGGTACTACGGCTTCAGTACCTACATGATTTTGAACAGGTGTTGAAATTTTTCGTCGGTTGTAAAAAAAAAAATTGCTCTGCCATACATTTTGATCGAGTAGGTACCTATTGCACTTTTCTATGAAGCAGTTGATTTTATTCCTGACTAGCTGCGCCCCGCGGTTTCACCCGCGTAAATGTCGATTCCGTGGGAATCTCGGGATAAAAAGTTGCCTGTATGTTAATCCAGGGTGTCAGCTACCTCCATACAAACATTTATCAAAATTGGTCCAGCCGTTTGAGCGTGAAGAAGTAACAAACATATAAACACACACCCACACACACTTACAAACTTTCGCCTTTATCATATTAGTGTGATTAGTGTGATAACCGACGAAAAATTTCTAAGCTAGGGGTCTAGAATCATGTGCTGAATTCATGGTTTTAGTTTTCGGGTCGATAATTATCTACCACCGTGTATTTATTTTCTCAAACATGTGATACAAGAATAAAAATGTGCATGCAGGATAACATATATCAAAGATATCTTCATGTCTTATCTAGTCAGGCATGTCGCTAATACTAAACAGTTCAAACCCTAACAACACAGATCAAATCGAACACAAACAAGCATTAAAAAAAAATACAATAGAAAAAACAAAACACAATCAAAGATGTCCAATTAACAAATCTATACAGCCAGTCATTACAGATGATAACAAAGATAGTTACAGAATAATAGTCTTACAATAGTGTGTTGACGTCTTATTAAACTTTGATATGTATGATAAGCAAAACATGCCGCAAGTGTGATAAAAAGATAACTAGTCGGTAGTTGAGTTTTGGGATGCATGAAGAAGCCTCCTCGTGTAGCGCAATTTGTTCCGCCAGTTACTCAACCGAACCGAGCCCTCGGCGCATCCTGGACAGTCACCCCCAACACCTTATTTGACTGGCCAATTCTTCCCTTGCGGTGGTAGGGCTAACGCCCGCCTGGTTTGCGACCACCCTCCCACCGGAAGCCAGCAGCCTGCTGTGTTTCGTAGATGCGTGGGAGTTCCAGTGCCTTAGGCATCTTCTGGGCACGCTCGTTCCATCATAGACCTTATCCATCGCTTTTCATCAGGCGTGATCGAGGTCAAGAGCGGGCCCATTCAGCAAAAAAAAAATCTCTTTGTGAAGGAGCTTGTCTGAGGAAGTACTTCTACCAATGCTATTTCTGATACTAAGCAGCCTTGTTGTGTTTCAAATTGACCTGGAATGACCCGTTCAATCCAGCTCCGTCTCTGCGATGCTTCCAGTATTGCAGCGGGGTAATGTAACACACTATCAGTAGCAATGGGATTAATTACAGTTCAACAACATTCATTGCGTTATTTACGTCGTTGAGCAGACAATTTTATCGAACATATCAAGCAGTGGATTAACAATATCCTTCAAAATTATTAATGAAACCGAAAAAGGATGACGAGGAGAGCCGACCCCAAATGAAATGGGGTAAGGCTAGGCAAAGAGAGACAGACTAATGGCAGGATTTTTTGTCGGAGTTTGTGTTTCTTAAAAGGCATCACTGAACATCCATCCATGAGAGAAGTCCAATTAATCAATTTGTGGATACATTGTTTTAGTAGGTCTATAGGCAAAACAGCACAATAAACTCTAGGTTTCAAGTATACTAATATTATAAATAGGTAAAAGTTTGTTTGTAAGGTAGTATGTAGGGGATAATCTCTGGAACTACCAGTCGCATTTAAAAAAAAAAAAAACAGTGACACTCCGGGAGTGCCGACAGAAGTGAAAACAAAATACAAACAGAATACTTTGCCATCACTCACTGATATATCGGATATACATTAAAACCGAGTACATTCCGAGGACAGCCGAACACATCAGAAGCGGGGTCGATTACGGTAACAGTGGCGCGATTTCAATAGTTTTTTTCCCATCTCAAAAAATTGCCCAACACGCCTAAATAAGTTTTCACTTCAAAAATCTTTTTGCATTTGATAGCCCAGTTCTTGAGGAAGGCTGTAGGCTATTTAACATCAGGCTATGACGCTTAGGAGCTGAGCAATAAGAAAAAGTCAGAAAGTAAGAAAATAAAGTGATAGCGCGGACAGGTGATGCGATGCGACGGGGTGGGTCAGGAGAACAAGAAATTTCACGCGGATGAAGTCACAGGCAGAAGCTATTGGAAGATAGGTACTAGAATCCACACTTTGAAGAAATAAGCAAATCAAATTCAATCGTTTGTCACAACACTAAAATTAAGTCATTCATCCCAGGACTTTAAAAAAAGTTACACGCGTATAGATAGATACGTCTCCAGCAAAAAGCATCGATTCTCGAACGAGTTCTCGATTTAAAATCGGATAATAGACAGGATGTGGTCGTCCCGTCCGAACGCACATGCATTTCGAAAAACAAATGAATCACAGAAACCTTCCCGCATTCTTATTTTAAAGTAATACGGTTCATATTCGAATGGGAATTTGTTTTGTAACGGTAAACATAATGTTGTAAGGTCGCGTGCGTGCAAATCGATTATCGAAAGGATTAACGATTACTGTGATTGGAGATCACGGGGTCAATCTGAAGATACACCTGCTTTTATGAAGGAAGGGTTAATGAAATGAGGTAGTGGCTATTAATGGCTTTATCAAGAAAACACTTACCTTTAGAAGCTTAAAATTATGGAGTTATATTTTAGCAATTTGTGATTTTTTTTGACACTTTCCGGGACACTAAACGCCCCAAGTACCTAATAACAATAAGACTTCTAAATTGTGTCTCGTTCGGTGTCGTTCAATGGGTATCTTTTGAATACCTATAAATTGTTGTGAGCTGCTTTTCCCTGTTACTTTTACGCGTATTACCGTTTACCGTACCATACAGTACCGTATGTAAACTGCTTATTTTGTAACAAAGTTTCGTTTCGATACGACAAGAAGTAGGTTGAAATTGACTTCTAAGATTTTTTTACATTGTTAGTTGGTTATTTATTAAGTAAATCTAATAAAATCGTGTTAATAATGAGCTTATATTCATCTAACATTCACACAAAATTTATTCACGAACGATTTTGTTAACAAAATAACCTTTCTAGACTAAAACATGCAAATTCAGTTCTAGCGGAGCATTGTTCTCATAAAAACGTACGTAAATCTTCGATAGTGTTTATTACGTTCCAATATACCTAAGTAAATAGCATGTTGTAGAGTCTTATCGTCAGACCCATCGCCAGTTCTTGCTCTCGTTCAAGCACTAACATTACCCAAACTGAATCGTTCCCACGGCGTCTGCACATCACTCTTCTTCAACTATCGTTCGAATTCATCGCAATGAATAAACAGCTTTATGTCAGGTAAACAAAGTGTAATTTTGTTTACCAAAGATTCTTATTAAAGATAGGTTAAGCTTAACAGTGTTCGAATTTTGAGATCCGTTGTTTTAAATTTTGCTGATTGGAATTAGACCTTAAACAGTAAAGTTTTAGGTTGATTTTTGGCTGTTCCAAAAATGGCAGCTGAGTCGGTTTCAGCATAGCGAATGTATGTAATACAGTATTCAAATATTTCGTGAATCATGCGCATCCGTGTGTATAATTACGTTTTTAAGATCAATTCTTTTCCAGGGGTTCGAAATTATTGAAACATTACTTGCCTATCGATATTTTTAGGTAAGTTCTATACATAAAAAGAGTTGGTAAAAAAATACAACCTTTACGTGATCTCCATAATTAGCCATGTTCCAGTGGCGAGCATTGGTTTTCAGAATAAATAGGCACTAGGCCGGGTCTAGTCTAGGCAAACGCGGCCACTAATCAGAAAAAAAGTGAGGTCAAAAGTGTGGTTATTTGAGTAGGCATGCCTACTTAAGGGTGATAAATTGCGAAGGTCGAACGTCATGGTATTACGCGTGAGACGTACGTATTTTTAATTTTGTCGTATTAACTTGAACGAGTAAAGACCAATGACAATGTGCGAATAGTACGGGAGCCGAGTAGGCCGTCCGGCGACTGCCTACTGCCGCGCGTGTTTGTATAAAGATTTTGTTTTTTGTTAGGTATGTATATTAGGTATTTTGTATTTTGACAGTTCAACAACATTCATTGCGTTATTTACATTGCTGAGCAGATAAATTTTCGAACATATGAAGCAATGGATTAGCAATATCCTTCAAAACCGGTTTTATAAGAACATTCACATTATAATCTCAGTCTCACTCTGTCTAAAATATTTTTAAATTCCCTTTCATTATCTTGACATTGATTGTCGCCGAGATGAGATTACAACTAGATTTTGAACGTTTTGTACGGGAATAATCTTTCAAAAGATATTTCGCTTTTTTTTCTTAAAAAGTGCAAAGTTTACAACCTCTGTCGGTAACGGGTCTTGCGTAGCTCGGTAGCGGGTTCGGATCCAGCGTCACGCCGCATCTGATCTGTGACCTCTTAATGAGACATCTGCTGTATTGCTGTAAATCTGACGGTATTTTTGAATTATTCGGGATTATTTTTTTTTATTATGTTTAGTTTAGTGCTTGGAGGAGGCCTATGTCCAGCAGTGGACGTCTTTCGGCTGAAATGATGATGATGATATTTACTTTTTACTGTATTCAACTTTATCCGGTTAGACTGTAAGCCGACCCCAACATAGTTGAAAAAGGCTACGCAGATAATGATGACATAATTTTTTACAGTTTTTGTTGGTTTCACAAGGGGTATCGTATTACCCCGTAACTGGGTTGTGGTCAGATAGGCAGTCGCTCTATGTAAAATAGAGGACCCCAACATACCTAGTTGGTAAAAGGCTAGGCAGATGATTGCATTGCTTATTCGAATCCCGCATCCCTGGCCATAGGTAGAGATGGAACACCGCGGTGATTTTAGCCGGTAAGAGTGATGCTTCTGTCACCCTCAAGATAGAAGAAGTCCAAGGATAGTAGATGCATATTTTTACATTTATATCTGTAATTTATATGGTGTACATAATAAAGAGTATTTTATGAGGATGAGTTTTTGCTAGTCATAGTTTTAAGAATGCAATTATTTGGATAGATAAAATGTGTAAGAAAGAAAGAAAATAAGTTTATTTGACCCAGGTTAAGTAAGGAACACTAATGCAAAAAAAATAAAAAATAATATGGCCTTATGGCCGAAACCCTCGATCAACATCTATCGAGGCTCTCGTTAGGCGGTTGGATCAAGGGCCTGATTCAGAAGGCAGGTTCCTGTCTTTGGAGCCCTTAACCACCGGTAGCTGGGACCCTGCTCCCAACATCGGCGGATTACTATTTTTTAATAGTTTTAAATGTTTTTTATACTTATTTTTTATATTCTAAGAAATATTTAAAAATATAATTTATATGTAAATAATGAAATAAAGGAAATAATAATAATATTGTGTGCCTCACAGCTGCTCCAAATAGGCCCAGTTCACAATAATGTCGGACAACTAATGCCTGACGCTGGTTTTCAACTGGACCTCATGTCAAGTAGGTATTATAGTGCTTAGATGTGAAGTGGCGACTGCTCACTGTTCAAGGAATATAAAATTAAGTTACATACTTGTATGTACTTAGAGCTATCAATTTACATGAATCCTGCACGATTTCGCTTACTGGGGCAAGTATATGGAAATGGTAATAGATTTCATAAACACATACCTACATAATCAGCCTATAATGATCCCACTGCTGGGACACATGCCTCCTCTCAGTGAGAGGGAGTGGGCTTAAATCCACCACGCGGGCCCAGTGCAGGTTGTTAGATGTCCCATGTCTTCGATTTTTTTTGGCTCAAGGACATATTGGTCCTTATGATGTTTTCCTTCACCGTTTTCAGAACAGTGGTGATGAAATAATTTACACTAAGCACCTGCTTAGGGTTCGAATTCACGACGTACAACTCGTAAGCCGCGGCCGTTACCACTGGGCCACCATTGCTCTGCAAACGAGGTATGACCATAATCACCTCGATATTACTATCATTCCAAATACAAATAATCGATTCTAAATTGAAATCCATTGAAGGGTCAGCCATGATTGGTATTTGAGAGCGCGTATCAGTATGCGTGCCATTCTCTCATACATATTTAGTGCGTGTGTGTATGTGTGTGTTAATTATTGTCATTGAGTGGGCGTGGTCAAAGGTTCGGTATGGGATACTGGCCCTTTATGACAGCAGAGATTATAAAGTCGTGATGTGTTGCGGGCAGTGCGAAAACAAGAATGAATTGCAAAATAATGTTAATATTAATACTTTTATCCATAGGTACTAATACTGACAAAATAAACTTTAAACCCCTTACTAATAAACGTATTATATCGATGAATAGTTACTCACCGATTTCTTTCTTTCAGTCGTCAGTAATTTGACTTTCAAAAGAAGAAGACGAAGCGTTGTGTAACTATGCAGAAGCGAGACGCTATACAACGTTTATTAGTAAGGGGGTTAGACTGTAAAAAACCCATTTTGGAGAGCAGTTTTGGCCCAGTGGTACGACTTACGAGTTGTAGGTCGTCGGTTCGAACCGAAGCAGGCACTTTACTTTGTGAATATTATTTAATCACTACTGCTCTCAAAACGGTGAAGAAACCGGCATATCCTAGAACCAAAAATTCGAAGACATGTGATATCCGCCAACCCGCACTGGGCCCGCGTGGTGGATTATGGCCTAGTCTCTCTCACACAGAGGAGGCCTGGCGTAGCCATAGCCCATTGACTAAGATGTCAAACAGGTGAGTGAGAAGCCGTTCTTTTTTTAATTTTTTGACAGTTGATTGACATAATATTTTCATAAAATTGAAATCAAACATCTAATTTTAAAAAAAATCACGAATTTGTTTGAGGAACCCATCCGCAGCATAAAATAATTGACTAGTAAGTATACAAGCTCACTTCTTATCCCAAACAAATGAATTACCAACAACATTAACCGGCCATTTACCAAAATGCCCCATAGTTATTATTGTCAGCAACCGATACATGCATTGATTTATAACCACCTCAGCCCCCACACGACGGCTGACCGATTTAGATAAAACACGCTGTATATACCAAACTAACTTTTCTTATGTACCCTCGAAAACAAAAAAACAAACGACACTCAACTTTATCTTACAAAAAATAAGGTCGATATGTGTGAATGTCAGGTGCAAAGTTAACGTGGTATTTTGTTTGCAAAATGGTCGCCCTAAGAAATGCCGATACAACAAATAGTAAGTTGGCATACTGATTTATATGAGGACTATATATCTAGGACAAATGTATGCGATACTGTTTTTGGTTCTATACTTTGTTGTAAAATGCGACATGTATTTGAAAGAGACGTAGATATCGCGAAGCTTGTAGTTGTAGGTGGGTGTGGTATAACTAAAGACGCAGTCAGACTTTGCTTGGAAAGTCGAGTGAACTTATATAATTATGTCCATCCACTTTACTCCATTTTAATATATGTACAGTAAACAAAACAGATAATTATGCAGTATCGTCGGATATACAGGGTGAAATTAAATTCATGGGCATCCTTTTATGGGGTCATTGTACTCATCATTATGAACAACTTATACTATGGGACTAAACCTAAAATCGCGAAAAAAAAAAGCAGCTGTTCCATGTACTTATGTTCACATAACTCGTCAGAATGTAGGGAAGAGCTGATTTTTTTCGCGATTTCAGGTTTGGTCCCATAGTAAAAGTTGTTCATAATGATGATTACAATGACCCCTTAAAAAGATGCCCATGAATTAAATTTCACCCTGTACTTGAAGTTTAGTAAGAAACCGATAGAATGATGTTCTCGAATAAAATTTAATTTTTCAATTGAAAACAAACAGCTCATTTATCAAATTAAATTTCAGTCGACAACAACCACCGGTTTCTTACTAAACTTCAACTATATCCGACGATCCTGCATACTTCTCTTTTGTTGACTGTACATACATATGTCGCAGCTAACTGGTTAAATTAGCCGTTTAATTATTAGAATCTATTATCTTTTGGGATACATGAAAGAAGAAGCCTGCTCGTGTAGCGCAGTTTGGTCCGCCAGTTACAGTCCCCGGCACGTAACTTGGCAAGAGTCGTTAGATGTGTTTTTTCCTTTCTTTAGCTTTCTTGTAAACAGACATGTTTAAAAATAATCTATGGCAATAACCATAGTATAGTGACAAACAATAAAGGTGACCATTTTCTTCTTGCACTAAGTGTACATGCGCTAACTTACTCCCACTACGCCAAAACCTTGCCAAGTTACGTGTCGGCGACTGTACTCAACTGAACCGAGCGTTCGGCGCATCCTGGACAGTCGCACCCAACCAATTCTTCCCTTGAGGGTGTAGAGTTAACGCCCGCCTAGTTTGCGACCACTCTCCCACCGGAGTCCGGCATCAAGCAAAATGCTGTGCTTCGTCGATGCGCGGGAGTTCCAGTGCCTTAGGCATCTTCTGGGCACGCTCGTTCCTTCATAAACCTCATCCATCGCTTTTCATCAGGCGTGATCGAGGTCAAGAGCGGGCCCATTCAGCAATAAAAATAAAAAAAAAAACGAGTGTGCTTATGACCACACGACTGAAGTGAAACTTAAAACGTATTTGGCTATGAGAGGAAGAGAGAAAGAAAATGTGCGCGCGCACTGCTTTCCCTTGCTTATATCCCCAACTCAACTCCCGTTCGCCTCGCCCGATCACACTTTTCGTAACGCTTACGTCACGCGTTCGCCAGCTTACTCCCCAAGTCAAGCGTGTGTAGTTTCACTTAAAAAAAATATATTTTTGTATGCACGTGTTTCTGTGACAAATAAACCTATTTTTCTTTCTTTTCTTTCTTACTGAATCCGTGGTAATACGTTGCGCATCGATGTCCCAGCCAACCTGTACAGTTAACTTTATTTTAAATATAACCTTAGGAATCTCATATCAATTAAGTGAATGGGCAGTTAGGGAGTGTGTGAGGTTGCAACCGCCGGTTAAAGTAACGCCAGTTTAATGTAACGCCGGGTTAATTAAGACCGTTCAAGTCGATTATCGTTAACATAGCAAGGATTTTCTTTCGAAGTAATGAGGCAGCTAGTCTTTATGAGATGGTTAGATGTGTGAGAAAAGGTCAGAGTTTTACTTGACTTTAAATGAGAGGGACGGCAGTTAAACGCGAGACTCGTTGCCCGGAAAGTTACTATTTTATAAATAACTAGCTTCTGCCCGCGACTTCGTCCGCATGATAAATAAATAAATTGTTAAAACTTTTATTAAGTCAGAAAACATTTGTGTCAAAATAAAGAAAACTTGTGGTTTGACCCAGGCCATTTGTCGCTTTATTGAGAGACCCTCACGAAATATTTCATAGGTAAGTCGGTCTTATCCCAAAATCCAGGGCGCCTTTTGAAGGTAAGCAAATATTTATCCAGCACAACAGACGTGCAGAAGTAGTTTTCGATATCAAAGTATTAATTCCATAAACAAACATAAATACAATCCTGCATTTCCACTCATCCAAAACACCAAACACAAACTTCCACACACAGAATCTACGAGTCTTCAATCTTCAAACAGCAAAACCCATTGAACGAGGCTCGGAAACTCGATAATCGCTCTCTAATCGATACATCGGTAGGTGTCTAGCGAATTATCGAGTCGAATCGAATAGAATATATTAATACGTGAGAATGGGCCGAGTTAGTTTGGAGATGTCTGCCGTTCTAAATCAGTGCAACAATGCGGCTCTGGGTTGCTCTGATTCGCTCGTAGGTGTACGTTTGATTTGTGTGGATAAGGCTGCTTATTTATTTAACACTACCGTTGCCCGCGACTTCGTTTGCGTTAAAAAGTAGTCTATCTGTGTGCCAAATTTCAAGCATTTAGTAATATTATACTGGAGTAGTAATTTATCGATGATTATGAGCCGATGATTTTGTTTCTTCTTGAAAGTAAATTGGCTATGGTTTTTCGAATCAGAAAAATCAAACTATGGCAGTTAGAAGTGTAAACAATAGTAGATTGTACAACTAAGGCATAAAAGAAGCTATTTTACCCCGAGACGTTTATATCCAGGCATAAAGTATACAGTACATAATTAATCAAAAATGTTGCATCCATAGCTAATTCCCGCCACCACACATAATACCGCCACGAAACTTTTAAAAAGTTTTTTTTTTTTATTTTCAACATTTGTCATTCGACTTGGGTACTTCATACTGCCAAAAAATTAAAACGTTTACAACTATTTTACCTGATTTTATTAAATTAACGATAGAAAACACGGAAGTGGTATAAATTAAAGAAAATGAAATAAATCACGACTTTAATCTGCGAAGTTTTATTGTGCGTGTTGGCTGTTGGGCCTAAATACTTTAGTCTGAAAAAAAAAATTTTACTTTATGCACTAGAACATAAAAAGCGATTTTATGTCGCCTAAGCACAATATAAAGACGGACTTTTAGAGCATGAGAAGTGAAAAAAAAAAAAATTTTATACACTGGAGATCATAGAGGGATCAGGCACAGACCAGATGAACTAGAAAAAAGAATAAACATCTGCAGTGACTACAACGCTGGATCACAATGCATACGAGTCGAAAGGTTACTTTCGTTTTGTTGAATTAGCCGTTACTGTACAGTGTACACAGGCTTAGTATTATTGCAAATATACAACAGGGACATAGGTCCAAAACCTACCTCTAGCTAACCCTTTGGGGATTATAGGTGTGATGTAATCGTATGGCACATACAGCAAGGACAACTTGCTAAACTTATCTTTAACTTTTTACTAAATAAAACCGCCAAACATTCAATTTGCTGCTAACAGCACCAACAAGCCAACATTTGCGACCAAACTAGCTGAATAAATGAACACTGCTGTAAGGCATCTTTCCCACTGCCTGGCGATTAACGAGAAGCGAGTAGACTAGCAACTGACAACGAGTTGGCGAGCAGCGAGCACTGAGTGCGCGACGGCAACGAGTGATTACTCGCTGGATGAGTATAATATACCAAGCATGAGTCTTTTAGCGAGTGTACTGCCCGCCAAGCGAGCATCGCTAAGCAAATACTCTCTTTAAAAGCTCTTTTCGCTGCAACAAATGAGTATTTATCGGTGGTGTGAGCGGACAGCAATCAACTATTAATATATACCTATCTCTTTTACACGGGACCTACAATCTTTTATAAGTTTCTTGAGCGAGAAAATCGTTGATAGCTAGTCGTTTCCTCGCCGGCGGTACCTAAGGCGGGTCCCAGCGCCGGTGATGAACGAGTAGCGAGTAGAACTAGCAACTGAAAACAAGTTGGCGAGCAGCGAGTGTGTAGTTCCGTGAGTTTTGTCGCTGAGCTATCAGCGAGTGTCCGAGTGCGACAGGCGATTATTTAGGGGTTCCAGTCGGTCGGTTGGACTCTCGGCGTGAGCTCTGACCGCCAAGCGAGGATCGCTGAGCGAGTATTATCTTTGATAGCTCTTGTCGCTCAGCAACAAACCATTAGAGCGAGTCCTCGCCGGGAGTATGAACAGTCAGCGATCAAATATTAATATATGCATCTCTTTTGTTTACACGGAAGTACGTTGTACGTTTCTTGAGCGAGAAAATAGCCTATACTTAGTCGCTTTCTCGCCGGCGGTGGGGCAACTGCCTATACAAAACAAAATAATCATGACGAAACAACATGTGAAAACTAAAGCCTAGTCCACACAAATCGTTAGGCGAGCGGAGACACGCGGACAGTAGACTAGACATCACAAAGTCCGTTCGGATCGGCTTATCTCTCACTGCGCATTTCCCCGCTCCGCCTGAGCCAAGTATGCGTCATTCTGCACACAGCCAACACCGTTGCATCTCATCTTAATATCTGTTATTTGTGTGTTATTGGTGATAGGTAGATTATGTTAACTGAGTTTTGATGTGTGCGTTATGGCTAGGGGGAAAAGTTAACTTGAGGTTTTTCTGGGGTTTTCCTCTTGGACACATTTACATTACACTATTAATAGAGGTGACACCAGATGAAAGGGATTCATAGGAATTCCTTCAGCTAACAAGACATAGATCAAGATACCACATCTGAATGGCTTATTGTGTTAACACAGATTGCCAAGTTCCAGAATTCATAAAAAAAAAAAACTATTTATAGTTTTACAAAAGGTATTCTTAAAAATACTTGCTGGTAGCATAAAGTATAATAATTATCGTCAATTATGAATTTTGACATGTGACATCTACCAACCCGCACTGGGCCCGCGTGGTAGATACGGCCCACTCCCTCTCACCTAGAGGAGGCCTGTGTCCTAGCAGTGGGAACATTATAGGCTGGTTATGCTTATGAGTTTTTAAGGGTTAGTAATAGAGGGTGACAAACATCGAACCCCACTATTGTGTCTGCCCCCTTGTTGTGGGCCGGAAAATACCAGTAGTTTTTTTTTTGAACATCCCAAACGTACCTACTTGGTTGTTCGCTTCGTGCAGCTTTCCGTTAAAGCAAAATTTATTATGTTAGCAAGGTAATTTATGAAGGTATTCATCATCATCATCTGCCTAGCCTTTTCCCAACTATGTTAGGGTCAGCTTCCAGTCTAACCGGATGCAGCTGAATACCAGTATTTTACATGGAGCGACTGCCTATCTGATCTCCACAACCCAGTTACTGGGTAAAACGATACCCCTTGGTAAGACTGGTTGTCAGGCTTTCTGGCTTCTAATTTTTAATATTTTTAAATTTTTTTCTGAAAACCCAGATAATCGAGCAGAAAAAAAATTGATTTTTGGTTAGTAAAAAGTTAAATTAAAATAATTTTTAACAAAATTAATTATCAATTACTTACTAACATGGTCTTTCTACACTTCCAAAAAAATGATCATTAACATTTTACAATAGTCTAAAAACTCTACAAAACTCTAATATTTATTTGACCTAACCCACAACAAATTTGAATCACGTTTAATGCCCCTAATCCCCGATCCCGATCCAGATCCAATTCGCTCATCCCGTCTGCCAGCGCACGCGCATTCGCTCAACCGCTCGTGACTTTCACAGACATTTTATTACCATAATTTAAAACAAATATCTGATTGTGTGTACCGGGCATTAAAGTGTTAAACTGAGCAGTAGGGGTGGGTACATCCTTGTTCTGTAAGGGTTTGAGAGTAAAATTAAGGAAAAGATTTTTCAAGCTGGATATTTTTTTGTTGGCTGAGAAAGTTTTCGATTATTAACCATTCCAACTCTAGTTTATTGTTACCTACTGTTTGATATCCACATCATTATCTTCCACTGTTATTTCAGCCAAATTTTATTTGACAACCCATCAGCCTTCTTTACTAGTGCTGTCTCCCACAAAACTAGTACTTCAAACTTATATTTTTCGTCTTAGAATAAACAGTTTTATTTTCTTTCTTTCTTTTTTATTTTATTATTTTTCGTCCTCACAAGCCCCTATCGTCTTGCCAGCACCTTACTCCATTTCCGCTTTAGACAAACCGACCCAATGTCTTTATTAACAACGTTGTCAATTTAGATTCCCCTTTCCTGCAAGCCCTGGCAGGAGCAATAAACATTCCTGGCGCAAGTCACGGCGCTCCGACCATCACGCGGCACACACATGGCGGCCGAAGGCACACCGCACACCGACGCTAGCCGCGTGTGTGTACAACGCCCTATAGCGCAGGAGATGGAGGAGGCAAATGTAGGAGGTTGGTATAATGAGGTAGATAGCCGTATGATCTGATGATCGGAATCCTGTAAACTTTAGAACATTCATCACTGAGTCAAATGTGATCAAAATCCTAAAACACCTTGGTTTTTGAGAGCTGTTTTGGATATGTAGTCTAATCTTATAGAAGCTTTTACGACGGATTTTAGAAAAATAAGGAAGAACGTGGAAGAAATTGAAATAGAGACACTGAACGATGTGAAGTTAAGAAATATATCGTTTTTTTTTTTGTAAAAAATCATGACGAAAACGATATGATGCAGAAGGATAAACGTTCTGATGCAGGAGGCATACCTACAAATTAATATAACAAAGACATTTTCTTGTTCTACTTTTATCTTCACCAATCCAACCAGCCAGCCTCACAAATATACTGCAAACAAAATGAAGTAGGTAATGACAAAAAAATAAATATTATAATACCTACATTATATTTATTTCTGTAAATTGATTAAAAAGAACTCTTTTATACGCCACATTAATTTTTTTTTTTTAATAGATAAGTTTGGTATTTTTTAACGGACTACTCTGAAAAGAACGACCAAATTAAATTCAGACAAAGATATATAACCAACAAATACTCTCTAAAAACCTGATACAAAATCCACGCTCCCTGCCTACAAAAGCGCTAAGAACTGTCGTAGGCGATACAAGTGCTTCGTGCGGCATGCCCCGGGCTCGGATCTCGGACGCAATCTTTATAAGGTGGTAAAACATATATTTAATGCTAAATGTCCGACACGAACGGCCATTTTGTGAGAAACGGCGCAAGTGTGATCTTTACACTTGCTTTAGCTATTAACTTGGTTGGATATTTGGATAGGAAGTGTACTTTGTTTGTAGAGAAGTGGTTTTTAGAGTATTTGTATGGAAATTTATTGCTGTTCTAGTGTTTTATATTATTGCCTTAGGGTGTTACCAGACATTGTAACATACAGTGGCCTCCAAAAGTTAGTTGTATTTTTTCTACTTCAGCTGTAACAAACCATATTATGATTTTTTGATTGTGTGATGATTAAACTCTGTTTTATTTAGTTTCGAGATATCGCCAAGCGGTTAGTCGACTCTTCACGTGACCAGAGGGCTGGCCTATTTCTTGGCCAAAGAATTAGCATTGCTATACAACGTGGCAATGTTGCCAGCCTTTTGGGCACTGTTCCTGTTGACAGCGATGCGGATGAATTCTTTGATGCCCTATGATAGTCTTGTTTATTTTTTCATATACCTAATTGTACATATTATTATAGTTTATATGTTAGCTTATATTATGTAAATATCTATACAAATATTAAAAATTATTATGATTTAAAATTCTAGTGATCCAAATGTTTGAACTGCTATAAACGTTTTTATTCAACTACCCTTGTAATCTCCTAGAGAGATTATTTTTATATTTTAAACCAGAATGTGGCATCACCGCTGAAGTAGAAAAATGTCAACTTACTTTTGGAGGCCACTGTATATATTTAGACAAATAGAGATCATCATCAGCCTATAATGTTCCCACTGCTGGGACACAGGCCTCCTCTCTGTAAGAGGGAGTGGGCCGTAATCTACCACGCGGGCCCAGTGCGGGTTGGTAGATGTCACATGTCTTTGAATTTTTGGTTCTAGGACATGCCGGTTTCCTCACGATGTTTTCCTTCACCGTTTTGAGAGCAGTGGTGATGAAATAATTTACACAAAGTAAAGCGCCTGTCTGGGTTCGAACCTACGACCTACAACTCGTAAGTCGCGGCCGATACCACTGGGCCACCACTGCTCTTTTTTTAATACAGCTGGTTATGATCGCATCCATACAGTAAGTACTAATATTTCAATAAAAGAAAGAATAAGTATTTATTTGAACTCGCACAGAAAGTTCACAAACTAAACTAAACACGATGATACAAACAATTTAAAAAAAAGGTATATTAATAAAATAATGTGTGTCCTGAATCCTTTTTGGTTCCAAATACTGAAAGAAGGTCAGGTCAAGTGCATTGGGAACTTAGGGGAACTCAAACCGAGGGTGTCGCAATTATTCGTACCTACATCAATCTAATGATGGTAATCAGAAAGATTATGTCAACTTTTAAAAATCTGTCTATAAAATTGGAGGTGTTTACTACGCCATCGAGTTCAAAACTTTAAACAGACTATCAATTTTAAGCCAAAAACCACCCATCCTAAATCCATTTAATGTATTAATTAATTCCAATCATCTACCTTCACAAAATTCCAAGGCCCAACCTTGCTTATCCAATCCAGAGAGAAATTAAGGACAAAACAATCGTTAATATCCAAAGGAAATAGGACAGTACGAAGTCCGAGACAATAAATCTACCGATCGCGGCCCATCCAGTCCAGATAATGTATTTCAGTTCGGACCTTACACTTACTTCGGCAATTTGCGGGAACCTTTGTGCCCTTAAGATATCTCGTCAGACAATTGTACGGGGGTATTCCGTTTTCATTGGATAGAGTTGGGTTCAGTGTGACAAGGTATCAGTTTGGTGTGTCGCGGCGGATCGTTACTATTATGTATTCTGTGGTTATACCTACAGTTATAATCTGGGAATTGGGAAAAAGATGGCACACTTTATGTCAATAATTATACTTTATGTTAATATCATGCGTCTCCTATGAGCTGCACGTTACAGGAACTGATGGACGCTAGTGATGGCGCCAAATACGTAGCTGAATACTGGACCAAGTCTATTTAAATTGATGTTGTATCGACACGCGTAAAAGAAGAAGAAGGTTTAAGGACTTGTTGAAATGATGTTTTAAGACACCCGTATACCTTCTTAAGATAATTTAGCAACGTGGTGGTGTTTTGGTAGGTATGAATATATAATCTGCACTTCATTTGCATTAAAACGGATGACAATGTCCTTATACACATAAGAACATTGTCATCATTAAAACGGATGACAATGTCCTTATACACATAAGGACATTGTCATCCGTTTTAATGCAATTACACACCTAGAAGTACCTATGTTCATTATTTGGTGTGTTATAAATGTTATAATCTTACAACCTTAGCTTAGTAAGTTATCCAATGGTTGTAATTTTTAAAGAATTGAAGTAAAATCGATGCTTTTTTGTTACCTCGCCGAACGTTACCAAAAGAAAATTTTCTTACCCCATGAAAAAAGAGATCTGAAAGAGATCACAGAAAGCAATAAGGCCGCCGATTGTTTGTTTTGTAGTGTGATTTTTTATTTTTAGTTATGGATTTTTTAGCATATAATATAATAAATAAATAAATTTGCATCTATTCTTGCCCAGCTACCGGTCACTCCAATAAATTAAACATCTCTATATAATTCCCTAAACAAAGTTATCGCCGCCTACGTGATATATCCCCGTCTCTAGGAAGGGCTAAGGTCTGAGCCCATTTACAAATCACAAACACTGACCACCCCACCCACCCTTTCACAATTATATACAACCCTTACTTCACCTTGCGTAACGTTTGAAATATCTGTTGGATTTATATTCGTAATTGTGTTAACTGGGTGTTTAATATTAATGTGGTATTAAAATGTGGGAGGTGGGATATGTATCGGATACTGGTGGCCTAGTTAAGTCCTGTATTATTTTCTTTTTGAATTCAACATCATAGGGGAAATATAAAAGCTAAAGTCAAGAAAAACGTGTTTTAGTTGGCCGCTGAGGTGGGGACAGGGGTGAGGCGGCGGTTCGCAACGCACGTACTGAGTAATGCGCCCCCGCCCCTCCGTCGCACCGCTCACATACCTAAGGCGCGGCCTACTATACCATAAAATGTTCCACTGCTGTGATACGAAGGAATAAGTAAAATGTCGTGAGGAAAGTTTTTAGTATGAATGTCGATGGATATAAGAGTAGGGGAAGACCAAGTAAGCGAATGGATGGATGGACTGTGTGACTGATGATATGGTTAGAAAGGGGGTGACTACCGAGATGACGAGTGACGACTAATAGAGAAATACAGAACCTCCTTTTTTGAAGTCGGTTAATAAGACATAAGTTGGAATAAGAGCTAGAGAATAATGATGACTGTTCCCCACTGCTGGGCCCGTCTCCCAATTTTGAAGTGAAAACTTCTTTAGGCGCGTTGGGCATTTTTTGAGATGGCGCCACTGTTACCGTAACCAACACCGCTTCGGATGTGTTCGGCTGTCCTCGGGATGTACTCGGTTTAAATATATTTCATATATATATTTTTTTTTGAGTTGCATCCTCTATAAACTGCGTCACCTCGAGGCCGTACCAAAGCAATCGTCGTGTGAGCATGCGGCCGTGTGTTCAATTTGTTCAGAAAACTCGGATGCTTCGTCGCCCTGACAGAGGGCGCTTTCCGGTTTTCCTAACAAATGAGTGACATAATAGGAAGTTAATGTGTTACACAATTTCCGCGCAGGTTCCGTTGTCAGTAATATCATGGATAGCTCATGTACAGTTGCATACAAGACTTTATCTACACCCTCTGAATCCTCTAAAAAAGGGTTCTGAAACAGTTTTTTGCAATACTAATATCGAACAAAAATGGTGGCCGGCGGCATACGACGTGAATTCGAATAACCTATAAGTTCTTTTTTTAAATTACGGCGCTGTGGTAGTGAAGCTCGCGTAGATGACAATTTTCTTTTTTTGAAAACGAGTTGCATAATGAAATTTAGTACAACATAATAACACTCGTTTGGATGATATTATGGTTACTATGACACTGGTTGTTTTAATGTTGGCAATAAGCTAATTGTTTCAGAAACTTTTATAGAGGATTTATAGCATGGGTGTAGATAAAATAATTATTAGCAGTCAATTTAATGTCCACGGCCTATATCCGCTACCTAATACATTCCAAGAATCATTACAATATATTCAGTGGTTCCCAAGGCCTTATCACCCACCCTTTCCTTGACCATCGCATTTGAATAACTATCACAAGTTAATTCTTCAGATAAAGACGTCCGCCATGTTGGGTGCGGCCGCTTCCGCCGGATGTCCAACTTGGACGGATATTCAAACTCGGCCGGAACTAGACGGTATTGCGACATACATTTCGAATTTCGAATCGCTATTGTTGAGATGGGTAGGTGGTAGTTGGTGTGTGACTTGAATGTATGGATTTGAGGGTAGTTGTGTTTATGTATCTGGATTGGGTTGTCCACTTAGCGGGTATGAATCCAGATCGATGTTTAGTAATGGCTTCCTTCTGTAAACGAATAGTACAGACGCCAGCACATCCACCTACCCGAAACTGTCACATTTTCCCAATCAACTTTGAACCTTATGCTTTAGTGATAAAGTTGAAAATCTATTAAAGAAATTTGATAGATTGTAGTAGGTTGATGTGCTGGCGTCTGTACCTAAAAATATACAGGGTCCTATTAAAATAGATGGACACATTTTAACACAGCGCTCAATACATCTAACCAAAGATATCCAAGCAAAAAAAAAACAACACGGATTAAAATGATTTTATTTTGACCTAAAATAATAAATTGCCGGCACATTAATGTATTTTAGTTAGCTGATTATTTTTCTTGTAAGTATCTAATGCGTTTTTCTTATATTTTTTTTTTATCATCGTACTTATTTTGGTGGTCTGAATGATTTCTAAAAGTTTGTCCATCTATTTTAATGTTGATAAGGATTTAACATCATAAGACAAAGAAAATTGTATACCACAATATAAATTCCTATTGAAATAGTCATTATTAGCAAATAAGTCAGAAAAAAAGCAAATAAGTGAGATTTATCATCATAATCGACTAAAATGTTCCCACTGAAACAGGCCGCCTCTCTGTGAGACCGAGCAGGCCTATAATCTACCGCACGGGCCCATTGCGGGTTGATAGACGTCTTAAGTGTTTGAATTTTTGGTTCTAGGACATGCCGGTTTCCTCAAGATGTTTTTCTTCACCGTTTTGAGAGATTTATAATGACCGCTAATAATTTATTTTTAACCTCAGTAGGTGTATATGGTCAAACTTGGCATACTGATATTGATAAAACTTGGCAGGAAGATAACTTTAACAGATGACTAAAAATGAAAAATGGACTACGTTTGTCTTTTTATTTCGAAAAATCAAAAGGAAAGTGGGCACAACCACTTAGTAGAGCTAGCTATCAAAATAAACTAAAAATCATCAACAAAAGAATTTACTAAGAGTTGAAAACTGAACTAAAATCCACTCAGTAAAACCCTCTAGATTAGTTAGTTCGAGTACTCAAACAGTTGCAGCCAGAACTTTACTTCATAATGACAGAAGAGCTGAAACAAACATAGGGAAATATTTAAATGATCCACTAAAAAAATTAATGAACACCTAAAAAAATTTTTGGGCTTCCAACGATGCACACTACTTTTAATAATTGAGCCTCTTTTTAACTTTCTGGCCCTTTCTCACAGTTAGTCGCAGTAACTAACATAGCGTTAGGCTACATCCAAGTTTGTCGCAGATACTTGGCTATTTAGAATTTTTAGGACAAAATGAGGCGCCATCATTATAGTAGTGTTCAATAATATTTTTAGGAGCGCAAAATGGGAATTACTAGAGGATCGATTAAAGACATGCCGCAAACTTTTAATACGTCATACTACGCGACGTCAATGAAGCGTACGAGCACGCTTTATTGGCGTCGCGTGGTGTGGGCAAAATTTTCATCTCTTGAACCCACATAACGCTAATGAACACAAGAAAAACCACCAGCTTCCAAAAAAAACACTACAAAGTGAAAAATAGTCGTAGTAAAAGTTGTTGTTGGTTCCGCATTTTCGTTTTTTTTTTTTTAAGTCGGTTTTTTTTTGTAAAACCGTTTTTATTTTTCACTTTTTAGTTGTAAAAAATTCAAAATGGATCCACAATTCCCGGAGATATCTCGTAATATATATATTATACTAGCTGCGCCCCGCGGTTTTACCCGCGTAAATGTCGATCCCGTGGGAATATCGGGATAAAAACTATCCTATGTCCTTTTCCGGGACTAAAACTATCTCTATACCAAATTTCATCTAAATCGGTTCAGTGGTTTAGGCGTGAAGAAGTAACAAACATATAAACACACACACACACTCACAAACTTTCGCCTTTATAATATTAGTGTGAAGTGTGACAAAATACAGTCGAATTGAGAACCTCCTCCTTTATGAAATCAGTTAGTAAAATGGATAAAAAAAGACGCGTGGGGTGGCGTCGGGTGTTACAAGTGTGCCCTAAAACTTTACACAGAAGATATTCTCACACGAACGTCAGATCAAACAAGGTGCTTGAAACTATCTCCCAATTAAGATACACACATCAAAAGTGTCTAGGGATCAAGCATTTTTATGCGGATTTCTTGAGATTGAGATGTGGCTTTGTAATAAATTTATGATTTTATAAATTTATATGGATCCTTTTTGGTGCATTTCATAATTTGAATCAGGAACTGTGAATCAAATTCGAGTAAAAGATGAAAATCAGCTGTCAATATTTTCCCTATAAAAACATACAACGCATTGAAGACATTATTAGTGCTACTGTTTCCCTACTACTGATTAAAACCAACGTTATTTTGGAGCGGCGACGTCATTTAAGCAGGGAAGAAATGCTCAGAGCCGTGGGAATGATAGAAGCTGGTTCCCGGCAACGTACTGTGGCTTTAGCTCTGAATACAAGTCAGAGTGTTATCAGTCGACTTTGGACACGTTACCGAAGCACTGGTACCGTGGCTGAGCGCCATGGAGGACGGTATCGCTGCATCACACGGAGACAAGACCGATACATTCAAATCTTAACTCGAAGAGCTCCAACAATAACCGCCATGATGTTAGCCGTGAGGCTTCATCACTCTTCAGGGAACTTAATTAGCGACCAAACAGTCAGAAACCGCTTGCATGAAGTGAACCTTCATTCCCGAAGACCGCTACGGGTACCACCTATAGCAATGCACAATCGTAGGATTCGATATCAATGGGCTCTTGAACACAGAAATTGGGCAGAAGAACAATGGCGTTTCGTGTGCTTTTCTGATGAGTCTCGTTTTGGTATGAGACCGGATACAAGACGTATACGACACTGGAGAACCCCTGGACGCCAACAGCGATTAAAATCCTGCCAGGAAGTCCATCCTTATAGTGGTGGAACCATCATGGTATGGGCGGGTATTTGGATCGGCGGAAGAACTGAGTTGATTTGGATCAGAGGCAACCTCAACGCTCAAATTTATGCTGAGACGATTGTATCAGACGTCATCGTTCCTCTACAAGTGCAAATCGGTCCCTTATTTCAGTTAATGCATGATAATGCACGACCGCACACCGCAAGAGTTGTAAGACAGACTCTCGCCGCAGCTAACATCAATGTCCTGCCCTGGCCTGCTCAGTCGCCAGACTTGAACCCGATTGAGCATGCATGGGATATGCTACAGAGAAGAGCTCTGCCGAATATGGAGGGTATCCAGTCGCAAGAAGACCTTTTTTTGTTGTTGCAACGAACATGGGCGGCCATTCCACAGCGTGATTTGGATGAACTCATTTTGAGTATGCCAAACCGATGTTCTTGTGTTGTTAGTGTTCGCGGTAGAAACACGGATTATTAATTGTTTAAGTTACCCAATAAAATTTTAAAGAAAACTGTTATTTCAGTCTTTTTTTCGAACTTTTGTGTTAGTGGTTCAAATGTCAAAAATCCTTTTATTAGGAAAATGGCAAATTTCTTTATTAATGCAAAGGTGACTTGGTTTATCGTTACTGTGACAAACGAAAACACTTTATTTGATGAATCCTTAAAGAAAATTTTAATTAATATCAATCAGGAGAAAAGTTATTGCAAAAATATATGTTGATCCCTAGACACTTTTGATGTGTGTATTTCACTAATTAGAAGTGCTCACTTGACCGAAAACGGATCGACTATAAGGATTAAGGTTCACCGGCGAAGGAGTGTAAGATGGGGATGGTATTGTTGTTGATATTGAAATATGGGTTCTAGTTTGCGGTTTTTGATTTCTGCCTTGTTGTTTCTGTGTTATGATTTTAAGGGAACTATTATTAATAAAAAAAAGTCGTTGCTAGCCTGTCGTGCCTACATCATTAAGACGTTGGATAGATGTACCTAGTGATTATTCATGTTAAGGACAGTTCTGAACGACTTCAGAACTAAAAAAAAAACGGGGATCGCTTCCAAATACCTACTGAGCATAATTTTCTTTTTTTTGGCGGCTGATGAAAAAATCTATACATGTGTATTAAAATCATTATGTCCTTCGTATTGATTCAGTTTGTAAAAGTCCATTATACACTGTTAGCCTTCCTTAGTCTTTAGAGTATTTTTTTAGTCTACTACTACGTTTTTGCCAGAAACCACACAGAATAAGTTTTTTAGCGGCAATGGCAACTTCCTGCCACTGTATTTACATAGCAATTAGTTTTAAATGAATTTATGTGGGGTATGTACCGACAACTAAAAAGTGGAAAATAAAAACTTTTTTACAGTAAAAAAATAAAAACCGACTTCCAAAAAAAAACACTACTAAGTGAAAAATAACTAATTTCGGAAGTCGGTGTCGTTGGTTCCGCATTTTCGTTTATTGACTGACTTCCGAAATTAAAGTTATTTCACTTTATAGTGTTTTTTTGAAAAAAAAAAAAAAGAATTTTGCAAATCCGTCTATAGGAGCTATGCCCGAACAAACGTAAGTAAAAGTATAAACTTTCGAATTGAGAACCTCCTCCTTTTTTTTTTGAACTCGGTTAAAAAGTGTCGATTCGCCCGTTGCGGTCGAGTAAATTCGTGCAAATCTACTAATAAGCCAAATATATCTGTGTCCACTACCCCTAACAATGAGCAAGGGCCAATCAATTGAAACAATATTTGTGTGGGGCGCGATGCTGGCTACTGATAATATTTGGCTCACAGGGTGATTACGAAGAAGTACTTATTCTAAGATGGCCTATTTTCGTGAAAGTTTCCAAGAGAAAATTTAACAAAAAAAATGTTAGTATTTTTGCTTATTTTATGTTACTACAAGCCGTGTGCCCTAAGGGATTTCCCATCGGCAAAAGTTACGAGCTTCCATACAAACTGTCATCACCTATTTTTAACCCCTTTGGGATGAAGTTTCAAAAATCCTTCCTTAGTGCTATTTTCGCTACTTGACTCTCACGAGACTTTTTTTTTTTACAAGAGTTCCTTGTAAAAAAAAAAGTCTCGTGAAACCCAGCGGTTTACGCTGTATTGTCTGTCAGATCACAATAATCACACTATAATCACACTAATATTATAAAGGCGAAAGTTTGTGAATGTGTGTGTTTATATGTTTGTTACTTCTTCACGCTCAAACGGCTGGACCAATTTTGATAAAATTTTGTATGGGGGTAGCTGACACCCTGGATTAACATATAGGCTACTTTTTATCCCGATATTCCCACGGGATCGACATTTGCGCGGGCGAAACCGCAGGGCGCTGCTAGTAGTTACATAATGTTGGATGGCCCCCAGCTAGGTGGACCGACGACCTTAAAAAGGTGACTGGGACAGACTAGATGCGGAAGGCGGAGGACAGGCAGTGTTGATTGAATTTAGTCACGTTTCACGAATTAAAAAAAAAATAATAACTACTCTAGAATAAAAAAAAAACAAATGAACAAACAATGCAAAAGTTGCGTGCAAAACCAGTTAATCATCCAGCAAAAACAACTTCAGCTTGCTACCTCATCTATTATTTGAGATATTCATACATCACGGTTTCTTACTCTTGGACAGGGGTCAAGATATGGTCGAATTAATATTCATACGACAGGCCCAGGTGGTCGTCACTGACTGAGAAGGGTGGCCTTAAGGATTGGTCAATGTTTTGAGAGTATGAGCGCAGATGCGATGTAAGGAGGTCAGGTTTTGTGCCTACGTTTGGAGTAACTTACAAAGGGAAATGTGTTTTCATTCGGTTCTCATAAATGGCGGCGCTTCCCCCTCCACCGCGCGCGATGCGTAACAGTCCTCACTTGGCGTAATGAATTCTTTGATCCTTTAGCTATCCAATGGTGTAATTGAATTTAGGATGGAGATGATAGATATGAAGCTGCAACACCAAACTCTATACCCCGATTTTGTTATCATTTATTTTTTTGACTTGCCTCCCACTATGGAAGCAATTTTAAAGACGTATTCACGTCATAAAGGTGTTGAATGTAGAATAAAAGGAAAGCAGTTCAATGGCAAAAATGGAAAGTTGTAAAGTCTTATGAATTATTGAATTAATCACAAAGAAATACCACCAACAGCGCCAGAGCACCAACTAACAATTTAATTTTCTTATTTTTTATTTATTTTGAATCATAATCTTTATATTACAAAATTCAAAGTCCTGACTGACTGATATATTATCAACGCAAAGCCGCTGGTCCTAGAGACATGCAATTTGGAGGGTGTGTTCTTTGTGAAGAATCTGGTATCCACTAAGAAAGGGTTTTTCAAAATTCCACCCATAAGACGGTGAATGAGGGGAGGGTGAAGTTTCACGCGGATCCAGTCGCGGGCAGAAGCTAGTTACACTTACACATAAATCTATGTCTCACAATAATTCGTCAATCTATTAGCTGTTTTTTAATAGATTTCTTTCGTGAAAATACTTTTAAAAATTATTCTAAGCAAGCGTCATCTTTTGGAAATCGATCAATTCTACAAATTCAACTCAGTCATGTCTTTCAAATGCCCCTTGTAAGACTTGACCAGTCTACCCTATTTCCCTACTCTCTCAGAGGGTAGGTGCCCAAGACAGTCGGGGTGCGGGTTCCGTCCCTCTTCTTATCTCTGCCCATGCCCGAGGACCTGCCTGATGGATTAACTTCATTGTTCCACCGTTGCCGAGTGACGCGGAATTTATAATTATACTGGCCCCTGTTTTATTTAGATTTACAGCGATTTAGTATGTATTGTTGGTTGAAGCTGAAGTTATTGGTTCTTTTTATGGCGTTTTGATGTATTTAGGTCAATTGAACACGTAATTGGCCATGTATTTTAATCACACTAATATTATAAAGGCGAAAGTTTGTGAGTGTGTGTGTGTTTATATGTTTGTTACTTCTTCACGCTCAAACGGCTGGACAAAGTTTGATAAAATTTTGTATGGAGGTAGCTGACACCCTGGATTAACATATAGGCTACTTTTTATCCCGATATTCCCACGGGATCGACATTTACGCGGGTGAAACCGCGGGGCGCAGCTAATATTACTATAAAAAAGATTATAGTGAGTCTACCTTAAAAGATAGACTTATGCTGTTGTGGACTTTTTTTTAGAACTTTTAAAGGGGAAAAATTTCGTCGTACATGATTTTTGCGTATCTTTCACCGTAACCGTAACCGTTTACGCACCGTACGCAACGGAAGCTCTTAAAAGTAATAAATTTTCCCATTAAATTAAAATAGATAATAAAAAAAGGGATGAACCAGATGTAACTATGATCGTAAACGAAGCAAAATGAGGAAGGACTAGCGGGTTTTCATTACTAAAAGGAGCTATAGATTGGGTGTCCATTTGGAAACATATATTTTGTTACATAACCATAGCATAATCAGCCTATAATGTTCCCACTGCTGGGACACAGTCTCCTATCTATGAGAGGGAATGCGCCATAATCCAACAGGTCCAGTGCGGGTTGGTAGACGTCACATGTTTTCGAATTTTTGGTTCCAGGACATGCCGTATTCCGGTATTTCTTTGACATGGCTGATCTATATACAACAAACGTTAAAGAACTTATAGCCGAAGATACGTACTTTAAAGATTATCTACAGCAAACTTAGCAGAGATTCTGTATAATAAATAATCCATAAATCTCAACACAGCAAACAATAATTAATAATTTCCTCAGCACTACTTATACAAACTCGATAGTTTCAATATTTGTCCTAGTCGGTTTGACCGCCTACCTGAGTACCTACTTGAAGGGGTTGACCCTTATCAAAGCAAACTAAATTAACTGCTTCTAACATCTTGGCCGAGTTATTGTTCGGACTTCGGACCTCGCTCGGGCCCGCTCGGCTGTTCCAAATTTGAAAAACAAACGTTCGAAATACGGTACGTATGCAAATAATAACGGTAAACTAATTAGGGGGTGGAGGGAGGGTTCGGACGTCTTCGGACGCAGGGATATGATCACGTCAGCTGTGAAGATTTGAAATCTGTTTTCGTATCTATTGAATATTTTATGGGGAACGTGGTCAAGTAGAAATGATGGTAAAATTTCGACTGAAAGTCGCATATTATGCTTATGCTGAGATAGAAGCCTCTTTGGTCTCGCACTGATCTTTTTTTTTTTGTAGTAGTTTTGAATGTTTTTTTTTTTTTTTGCTTTTTTTTAAGACATTTTGTTGGACCACTTATAAAGTGGTCTGCGGTGTGTTTTTCCGCTAATAAATCAGTAACGACTGATATTTTCTATAGGTTTAAAATTAGAAGTTTTTTTTTTGACAATGACGAAAAAATTTAAAGATTAATGTGTTTTGCGAGAAAGATTTAAGATAAATCTATACTAATAATAGAGCTTGAACGTTTGAGTTTGTTTGTTTGAACGTGCTAATCTTTGGAACTACCAGTCGGGTTTGAAAAAATATTTTTGCATTTGATAGCCCAATTGCAGATTGAGGAAGGCTATAGGTTAACATCACGCTAGGACTCTCAGGTCGTCCCACTCATTGGCGAACCACCACAAGAAAGACTGAAGCTGTGGCGAGTCAGTGCTTCCTTACCCAAACCGTTCGTTCCACCCGCTGAAGATCTCCCACCTGGACAGAAGTTGGAAGTCTTTAAACAGACTCCGGACCCAGGTTGGCCGAAGCAAGGAAAACCTGCGTGTCCCGTCAGCTGCACGTTACAGGAACTGATGGACGCTAGTGATGGCGCCAAAAAAGTAGCCGAATTCCAGGCCGAGTACATTTAGATTGCTATCGATACGCTAAGAAGAAGAAGAAGTGACATGATAAAGAAAGGGACTTCTGAAACGTTTAGAACCTACCTACTCTGTTATATTTTCATAGTCAGTGTCTATTTCTAAAAATAACAGGATAAGTACGATTACTCCAAAAAAACATCTATAGAAGAACTACTTCAGAAAAACTCCTCACACTAATTATTTTGAAGAACTCGCGAGGCGAGACATAAAAAAAACAAACGAAAATCTACCCCTATTCGTTGACTCGTAAAAACGCATTGTCATTGTACATCCACAAACGAGTGGCCGCAATTTCCTTAGGAAAGCACTAAGTCATCCCTTAACCACACATGTCATGCGAAATACGCCTTTAACTTGATGAACATAGGGGTGGAACTGAAGAATGTCTACGATTAGGATACACGGGAGGTAATTTGGCACAGCTTGTGGGGCTGCCAAATGTTACAGAAAATATTGAATCGGCTGCCAAAAATCAAGCAAAGACGGAGAAGAGAAAGGGAGAGAGCAACACACCGAGAGTAGAGTCTTACGTCACCGTCAAGATTCCAAAATTTAGAACCAAGAAGAAGCGATACTCAACCAAGATTTGCTCACAGAATCAGGGACGTAGTATATGACCCGATATATGAACTTGGACAACGTTGAATGAGAAAACAAAAGCAGGTTCTGCTAAGCTATCTGTAAAAGTACAGTAGGTCAAGATGTTAGGCTGCACAGGATAATCGTCCCAATGTTTCCACCGAAAGGGTAGGGTGTGCTGTGGCATAAATGATCACCGGCCAACACTGACGAAGACAAATGACACCCGATGCCGAAGTTACACTGAGATAAGGTAGGCTCCTTAAATTAGCCACGCTCACTTCAAACGTCTGTGTATTTTTCACTGTCTTAAGGCGAAAGGGTTCGCCCATTAGTTTCAGGGATAGTGAAAGTTTTATTGAGTTGGGTCTGTATGTATGTCTAGTAGTGTTCATTTAGAAGAAAATGGAAAACGTAGGGTACCTACCACCAGCTTTTTATTATCGACTGCGAGAAAGGGATCTCTAAACTGGTGTTTATTTCTTCTAGTTTTTAAATGTTGATATAGACACTGTGATGACATGAATGGAAATATAACTTGACTGTCTTGAAGTTCCGAATAAGATATCAGCTTCTGAGGTACATGAATTGAATATTTTTAGTAGGGCTATGCTTGGAGTTTCCGTGCGGGATCGAATCAGAAATGAAGAGATCCGCAGGAGAACCAAGGTAACCGACATAGCCTGAAGAATTGCCAAACTTAAGTGGCAGTGGGCAGGGCACATTGCTCGCAGAACAGATGGCCGATGGGGCCGAAAGGTTCTGGAGTGGCGACCGCGTACCGGAAGGCGTAGCGTTGGAAGGCCTCCCACAAGGTGGACCGACGACCTTGTGAAGGCCGCAGGAACTCGTTGGATGCGAGAAGCACAAAACCGGTCGAAGTGGAGGTGCTTGGGGGAGGCCTGTGTCCAGCAGTGGACGTCTTTCGGCTGACATGATGATGATGATGAGTAGTTCTATAGTTCCTTGCCACTTCATTTTATCCGCATAGACATTTATACTCACGCATTTTTAATCGTACAATAATGTGTATGGAAGGTGGAAGCTACAGAACGCCACCTGCTACGATTCTTACATATTCCTTTTGCTTCGTTTACTAGGATACATCTGCGTGGTAATTGCGTAACACACTATTAGTAGGAATGGCTTTCATTTTGACAGTTCAACAACAATCATTGCGTAATTTACGTTGTTGAGCAGACAAATTTTTCGAACATATGAAGCAATGGATTAGCAATATACTTCAAAATTATTCAGATGAAGATTGATGGCGTGTTACGCAATTAGGGTACTGGTCATACACGCCGCCGGTTGCGAGTACAGTCACAAGCACCAATATGTCAACACTTCAAATTTTTTTTTCAATTGCGTTTTGTTCGTGAAATAACAAAAGCAACGTTGAAATACGACACTTAACATAAACCTATGGGTTCGAAAAAACATAAAATTTCATCCAAAAATAAAGGAGAAAATCGCCTTTGAATAAAGCAAAGTGTATACATACATATAGACAAGACTGTACTACGCACCTGTCTTTTCCGATGAGCATCATCAATAAAATCATTATTATGTCCTTCCATGGCGCCCCCTCCCAGCTTTTCCACATAATTTTATGTCAAAGCAAAATAAGATTAAACAATTATACCGCTGAAAAAGAAAAATGCCACCCCATGCTCTTTCGACTATTCGTTCAATTATACAAGGCGACTTGTAATTTGACGTTTTCCTGCCAGGAGGTGATAGTGTGACCCATTTGCAACAATTAAGTACCCCATAAAGCAGAGGCGAAAATTCATAGGATTCGAGAAATCCCAAATTTTATGTATTTTTTGAAAATTTCCCAAAATTCGTAGGTAACTAAATATAAGGTAACTTTTGAATTTTTTTGAGAGCAGTGGTGGCCCAGTGATAACGACTGCGACTTACGAGTTGTAGGTCGTAGGTTCGAACCCAGACAGGCGCTTTACTTTGTGTAAATTATTTCATTACCACTGCTCTCAAAACGGTGAAGGAAAACATCGTGAGGAAACCGGCATGTCCTAGAACCAAAAATTCGAAGACATGTGACATCTACCAATCCGCACTGGGCCCGCGTGGTAGATTACGGCCCACCCTCTCTTACCGAGAGAATGCCTGCGTCCCAGCAGTGGGAACATTATAGCCTGATTATATTGTTGTTTGAATTGTATACTATAGACCACTGTTTTGTAAACCAGAGAAAATATTAGCAAAATCTAAGGTACAGAGAACAAACATGACTCCAGAATGCCGTGTTTATCTTGCACCACATTATATTATCGTGGCAAAGTTTACACAAATCACCTCGGCGACCACATAAGGCATGGCGCAAACGGGGCCCGCTCTGTAATTGTCCGAAAATTAGCTCCGACCGCATATAAATACGTTAAGATAATCTAGTTAAATGTTTGGTGTGAGTAATAAGATGTTAGCGACAGTGAATTGTTTCTTACTAAATCAAATCGTTGTTTTTAAATTCTAAAGGAGGTATTACTTACGCTCTTATATCTTATATCCAATCTATCTACTAAGCCCTCTCTCGCTTTTGACCTCGATCTTGGATGGCAGAAATCGATGGTAGGTCTCCGATGGAATGAGTATAACACAGAAGACCAGTTGGTCTATTTTATAAAAAATTCTTTGTGAAAACGTAAGTAAAGTGGCCTTGAAGTGAACTGTCCTTCCACTTAATGTTGCTAGGTATTGACACTATTGATTATTTTTACGGTAAAATTTGTACAGAATAGATAGTAAAAGTAAAGTAAAAAGTTTATTTGTCACAAGAAGCATTCACAGAAATATTAATTTAATATTTTTTACTTAAAATACTGAAACTGATACCCAAACTAAGCCTGGGCTTGTATTTTGGGCGTCGGCTGTTCACATTTGCTATGAAGGATGACGTCAATTCTTTGCCCCTAAATACTTCACCTACCCCTAATCTAAACGCTTCCGCTCATGACTTGAACCACGTCACAAGCACACAGAGCGGGCGGCAACTCAAATAGCGAGTAGGATCTAGGTGGAGGTACGACTGTACAAGGATAAGTCGTCGGGCAGTGTTTTCCAATTTGAAATGGGTAAGTTGAGTGTCCAGTTGCGGGGCTAAGAAGGGATAGAAGTGGCTAATTTGTATTGTATATCTATGTCGCAGCCAAATGGTTTAATTAGCCGTTTAGTTAACCGCCTAGCCTTTTAATTAAACGGCGGCCGTTTAAGTAACGGCCGGAATGATATTCAATATTATAATTTTGGTTGGAACCAATCACGCGAGAGCCGAATCGGTCGCACTTACTAAAACCAGGGCACCCCGACCAAATGGGTTAGTTTAGGTTAGAACTGTGAAAAACCGCGAGTGAGCAAAGAGAGCGAAGCGAGGCGAGCACTACTTCCAAAGGCTAGGCGGTTAACTAAACGGCTAATATAAACAATTGGCTGCGACAAAGCTGAAGTGTTTCTTTGACCGCGCTAAACTCTAGAGCTGCCAGTCGGATTTGAAAGATTCTTTTTGCATTTGAGCCCAATTTTTGAGGATGTCTATAGTAGTCCAATAGCAATTCCAGACACAATTTGGACACGTCACATGATTATTTTATTAACAGCGGATAATTTTCCACTACCTCAAATTCCAATACCTCATTACTCTTCATTAAGGCCAGTCTAAACAGTACACAGGTCTATGTGAAGGGGCCATGTTCCTTAAATCTTAGTGCCCGCACCTCGGGGTACCGCGGCTGAAGACGTCTCACACTCCTCAGTGATAAGGAGGCACCTGAAACTGTGACAATAATTCTATAGAGGTATGTATATGTTTGAGGCCATTTGAATAAGGGTTTTGAAGACAAAAGAGAATTAATAGAAAGGTCTCTCTTAAAAAGAAGGTCTGTCTTTTAGTGTCAGAAATAACTTATTTTCACTTTCGTAGGTATAAGACATGTATTGACTTCTTTAATGCATTTGTCTAACCCAAATGATAATTATTTAATTTTAGAAAATAACAATTATTGAGCATACGTACTTACAAACCTGGGTAAGCGCTTGTCACAACTTTCCTTAGATCAGTTACATTTTTTTTTTGGTTTGATAGTTCCCCTTCTCTAGTCAAACATAGGCTTTTTTTTTATAGCAACGTCATCGGGCCAGACTTGTGAGTATTAATTATAATAAAAGTAAAAATAATCTTAGAGCGTTATATTAAATGTTTATGTTTGTTTTTGTTTAATGTTTAAGTTGTTTTATATAAGTAATTTTAGGTAATTGCATGGGTTGAAACTATGGACTAGAATTATATCTTAAATAAATTATTTCCTTTCTTTCATTATATACATATAAATTATATTTTTAAATATTAATATATAAAAAATATATCAAAACATTTAAAAATTTAAAAAATAGTAGCCCACCAGTATCGGGAGCCCTGACAATTATTATTTTACTAGCTGCGCCCCGCGGCTTCACCCGCGTAAATGTCGATCCCGTGGGAATATCGGGATAAAAACTATCCTATGTCCTTTTCCGGGACTCAAACTATCTCTATACCAAATTTCATCTAAATCGGTTCAGTGGTTTAGGCGTGAAGAAGTAACAAACATATAAACACACACACACACTCACAAACTTTCGCCTTTATAATATTAGTGTGATAGTGTGATTATTTTTTGCACTGAAGTGAAAATGTTTTGCAATTTTGCTCATATTGCTGCGGGTGGCAGGACGGTGATGCATTCTTCATGCAAGACTGAATATAGTTATAGCGCAATCAAAACTAAATATTTTAACATAATATTTTAATATTTTACCTGTTATAACATTAAACTATATCCCAAAATACTAAACATAACACTTACCACACTATCCTCTCTCCCCGACGATCTAACCCCACTGACCACCACCCGAGGTCAAGGGGTGGCGGGGGCGAGGGGGGCTGGTCAAGGAGTTGCCAGCTCATCCCGGGTTCCAATACATTTCATATTCCGTTGACAGAGGCACAATAATAACGCGGTCCGCCCGTGTAAAAGCAAGACATAGTTGATGTACCAGGATACTGGATTGTACTGGAAATGAATAGAAATTACAGATTAATTCACAATAATTATTTTCAAAACTCAAATCAGAGGTCAAGCAGCGCGCGTCGCGACGAAACAATAGAAAATCAAACGTGTCTCATTAGCGGAGCTTGACAGATTAAGTATGTGCTAAAAGTATGTGCTAAATAAGCGCGAAAATCATAATTTTGATCAACATCACAGAATACTTAAAGTACTACGTACAGAAATGCCACTCCCTTCCCCGCACTAACATCAGTTACCGCACCTCACCCCGCACTTCGAGGTTACCGTCGCAGTTCTTTAACAAAGAGCGCTCGTAAACACAAGTACCTCACGCACACATTCATACGTATACAAACGTCATTTTTTAATGTAGTAGTAGTAGGTAATTATTTTGCGAGCGTTGTATGGAGTGTCTGGGGTGTGTCAACATACAACCTGATATTGATCTACAAATTGCAAAACACGCTTGAATTTGGCGGGTTACCTTGGTATTCCCTAATTCATTTTAGTTATATGAAAAAGGTAGATAGTGTTAGAAATGCCAAATTAAATTACAACAGTCAAAAGAAAGTAGGAAACAGAAACTTGCCCCATCATAATATTATTGTATGGCTACCAGCACTTATAAACTCTATTTATTTTCCTCAAATAATTTTCTAACCCCCTTACTAATAACCGTTGTATAGCGTCTTATAGTTACACAACGCCTTGTCTTCTTTCGAAAGTCAAATTACTGACGACTGAAAGAGAGAAATCGGCACGTAACTATTCATCTGATATAATACGTTTCGTTACATCTTCCTTATTTCTTGTGTCCCATATTGGTTTGATTGCATTCAGTAATTACTACTAGTGTAACTTAAAAACATTGTAAAAGCCAATTATTTTTACCCGACTACCCGGTTTATGATTTTAACCGGTATGTTCATCTGTTCCCTCATAACTTCAAAAGTAGTTACAATAATTTGACAAATGAGGTAATGTTAGAAGCGTCTTGACCATCCACTGGTTATAGGCTATGTGACGTCACACTAAATACAATATGGCGTCTTCTAGAGGACATAAAGTAAGGAATTTGAAAATAAATATTTTGGAATGGTGCCTTGTTGGGTATCAAATAAAAGGGTTTAATTAGCGCATTTCAAAAATATTAATATTACTGAAATAAGCCCCAAAATAATTAAATAAAAAATAAGTTGTAGATTAGTTGTTAATTATTACATTCTGCTGTTAGACAGCAGCATGTTACTACGGGAAGGTACTTTCTTGTTCCATCCTTTGCAGTAGTCGGGTTTTAGTTTTTAAACATATTTTATTAAAAAAAATAACCTTAAGTTTCTTGCCGAATAGGAAACAACGACCAATTGAAACCGTTGCCCAAGTTTCTGATGTAACTTTTAGGTTTATGAATGAAAACATTTTTTAATTGAAAATATTCTGAATTGAATTGACTACAAAAGTATTTATTTGTTTAAAAAAAACACATGAGTTTGGGCAATTCTCGTAAGTCCTAAATTTTAGCTTCTGAATTTTTTTTTAACAAGTGTTCTTTCCAGCGTCTCTACATCCTCAAATAGCCAATAGTTAGACATAGTTGAATTTGAAGACGTCCGGAATTTACGAGTGGCCCCCACCTTATGGGTGTCCGGCCATAGAATGTTCTAAATTCACAAGATGATTGCCTAGCAACGGATGTCTTACATAACTGCTACCTGGAGATCCGGAGTAATTTCACTACAATGTATCGATGAATCTGTTCTGAGTCTTGTTGCTTAGAATGCTTGGAAATTATTGATGAAGCTAGGGTTTCACAGGAAAACGGTTCCTTAATATTATAATGGCCTTCATGAAAATCATCTGCCATTTCCCCCAATATTTGACATTAAGGGGACTACAGTTCGACACAGCTTAGATGTAGCATCGGCAAAATTCGTAAAACGTTCGTAATTCGTATTCGTAAATCTTTATTACTACTTTAGGAAAAAAATATCAATTTTTCCTAAAGTAGTAATAAAGATTGGTGATTTTGAAGGCGCACTTAGTTCGGATGTGATCGGTTTTACGAATTTTGCCGATGCTACATCTAAGTTGTGTCGAACTGTACCTGACCTAAAGCGCGGACTGCATAGAAAAGAAAGAGAAGCGCGATGACACAACGCTGGTAATTTATTGCAAAATATGAAGCATTATCTATTTACAAAAAATCTATTGTTTGGACTAAAAAATTAAAACACCTAGTGCTTTAGTATGTTGCTTGTAGAATAATCTGACAAAAAATCAGAATGATTGTATGTATATTAGTATGGTTTTTATTGTGAAAAGAAAGTTTTTAGAGGTAACTTCATAATTTTTTTTCTATCATATAAAATTAGTTGTATTATGTTTTCAACACACTACCTAACTAGCATAATTATATCCTAAAAAATATCATGTATTTTTCTAATTTTGTTTACTGTAGTCGATTATATACTTTTAGGCATTATAAAAATTGCGTTTTTTGCGTTTAGGTCCTGTAGTTCCCCTTAAGGTCTCAAAAATATCTGTATTTGGACATCCGTTATTGTGTAATCGTTTGTTGCTTTCGTAGGAAAGCGCAGCTCAGCATACTGTTATGGTAGGTTAGGTACCTATTTATGTTTGCGTTGGCTTGAATTTTAATATTATGGTAAGTATAATTTGACTCCTACTCGTATTTTGAGAATATAGGTTAATTTTTTGTTATTTTTTTGGCGTAATAAAACTAGGAATGATAAACTAGTACCTATTTATCATTCCTAGTTTTATTTCGCCAAAAAACTACCTATACAATGGAGTCTGTACCTACAGACTCCACATCAAGCTTCCCGAAACTGTCAAAGTTTTTCAATTAAAAAAGGATGTATTCACAATAAAAAAAACTTTTTTACAAAAAAAAAACAACCGACTTCAAAAAAAACACTACAAAGTGATAAATAACTTTAATTTCGGAAGTCGGTGTCGTTGGTTTCGCATTTTCGTTTTTTGACACCGACTTCCGAAATTAAAGTTATTTATCACTTTGTAGTGTTTTTTTTGAAGTCGGTTGTTTTTTTTTTGTAAAAAAGTTTTTATTTTTCACTTTTTAGTTGTACCTACCCCACAAAAAAGTAAACAAGAAAATCGTTAATGTGGACAATGCAGATAAATTTTTAGATTTTTGTTGATTTTTCAAAAACCGCTTGTCCGATTTCGATAAAATTTTCATGGGACCATTTGAGAACTATACCCTTTCCAACAAAAAAAGAATTTTTCAAATCGGTTGCCAAGCGACGGAGTTATGCGCGAACAAACACAAAAAAAAAAAAAAAAAAAAAAAACATACAAACATTCGAATTGAGAACCTCCTCCTTTTTTAGAAGTCGGTTAAAAAGGAGGTTTTGACACTACTTGAACTTTCTGACCAGTATTATATTAACTGAATGTCCCTCCAAGTTCCAAATTCAAATCGCCTACTTCTGCATCCAAGAACAATTCTTAAAGACTGGAAAGCCGCTGCATCCAGCTGCACAATCAAAATTCAAAATCCGGACACCCTAAATCGAATCCTTAGTGCCATTGTCCGTGTCTTCGTAGACTGTCCGGGCCGTTCGTCCGGCGTCCGGGTGTCCGGGCATCTTGGCCGTGTGATTGAGTTATACAAGTGTGTGATGAATTTTGATTTCAATTTACATTTAGCTGCAAGTTTAGGATTCTGTTTGGTTGGGCTTCTAAAGTTCTAAGTTTGGCTGGACGTGGTAGTACATGTTAAGGGTAACATAAGTTTAACCCCCTTACTAATAAACGTATTATATCAGATGAATAGTTACACAACGATTTCTCTCTTTCAGTCGTCAGTAATTTGACTTTCGAAAGAAGAAGACAAAGCGTTATGTAACCATACAGACGCTATACAACGTTTATTAGTAAGGAGGTAAGTATACAGTTGCTACATGTCCGCTGATAGCGTGTGTGAACTGTGTGAATGACGGTAATTATGGTTAGAAAGAAGGTGACTACCGAAATGACGACTAATAGAGAAGTATGGAAGAAAACGACATAACAATGATGACGACTGCTCATCGCATAAGCGACGAAACACATGAGAAGGATGTTTGTCAATATTTTACCGTGACTACCCTGAAAATTTTCAAACAAACGCTATTGCCAGGCCTAAAATTGTCTTTAAATTTTGAGTTGATTGAGGTTTTCTTTGAAAATACCAAACAGCATGTTTAAAGTTTCTGTACCTACGAAAGACGTTACTTTTATCCTTTAAAACCTATAGCATATCTTTCAAATACCTCCATAATTTCTAACAACTAATTTAATACCAAAAGTCCGCAAGCTTCAACCTAGAATACACGACCATCAATGTATATCTCACAACTTCATCCACAAACAGACATACCTACTACCAACCACACAGCACAGCGCTGCCAACCTAACAAAATCATTGTCACCGATAACGTCCAACGTCCACCAAAACTAAAAGCTACCATTTGAATACCGCTGTCTTTAACTCGAAATATACAGATAGATTTATTAATAACCAAAGGGGGAAGGAGGCACCCAACTATGCCTTAGGGGACGTAGGGGGGCAAAACTTGGCTTACGTTAGTCCTGCACCGGACAGGAGTGGTCATAACTAAGATATTTTGACCGTCAAGCAATTTCTTGGCTGTGTAACATCACAGGGTGTGGCCAAATTGTTGTTTGAGATTTTAACGCTATAATTAATACTGTAATATTATGATTAGTTTGGTTTGGTTAGGTTGTTGAATTTACGTGTTTGTTTATTGTTGTGTGCTGTTTTAAGTGCTGGGAAGGTTTGAATAAGCAGTTTGATTACAAAAGTGTGTAAGGGTTTAATGACGTGGAATTTCATCCTATATTATTTTACCGTAGGTTTATAATTTTTTCTGAAACAAGATAAAAATTTCTAATATAAACCTATTTATATTACCAATAGAAAGCGTCTTAGATTTATAGAGACAATCGGACTCTCTATTTATAAGAATTGGTAACTACAAACCATATATTCATGCACTAATTTAGTAGCGAGCGTAATGCTTTCCTAGAAATTTAACCTAATTGTCAATGTCAAAATTTAATTTAAAAACAAACCTAGTTTTTCTATCCCACGTCAAGAACCAATCTATTACAGTAACAAAAAACACATCAAAAATAATCCCCTTTATTCATAACCGTTGCTTAAAGTTGAGTAAAGATTAGCGACTGTTTAAGCATATATTTTTGACGTTTAAACATAATAGTAATAATATTTTTGTATTTCAGAAAAAACACATTCAAGGTTCAAAAAACAATTTTCCAAGTAAAAATGAGCAATACAGAACAAAGTGTATCGTTGGTGCCTGTACTAATGAAAGAAAATCATTGTATCACAGACACATCGCCTTCCAAGACAGGTTACATTAAAAAAAAATTATACATCTCTTAACTTTAATCATCGTTTATAAATAAACCATACAATCTCCATTCTTACAACACCCTGTATAACATCACGGGCCACCAAAGCCAGTTGAATACGATTGTAACTACAAACGTCTGTGTATGGGATGATATTAAATTCCATCTGACCGAAGCTGGGCGCTAATTTATATAATATGCTAATTCGGTACCGTTTCTCTTAATGTTGGTACCTCTGAAGGTATGTATGATTTTAGGATCGTTGGGTTGGTAGGTTCGTAGCTTAATTACCTACCTTTATGATTTAAATTGGATCTCGAAGTGGATTTTATGTGTGTAGTTTGCAACATTCGATTGTTTTAAATAGTAATATTATATTATTTTGGTAACATGTATTTGACAGGTATGTGGATTATCTATGTAGCTAAGGTGTCTTCTACATTAGGTACAAAAATAGTATATTAGGATACGTGTGACTTAAGTAGCCCATTATTGCACGGCGTGAAATTTGATTAAGTCACACGCATCTTATACTATTTTATAGCTCGTGTGACCCAATCCCGCACTTAAGAGTAAACTAGTCGCGAGCTCGAACTCACTAGTGGTCATGGTGAAAAAGCACACTGTCTCACCTGGCTTCGTGTCTGACAGAGCTAGTATCAGTGATGAGCAGTTAGACGCTAGTCTACACGCTCAACGTCTAGTTCTCACGCACAGAAACGTTCCGAACTGATAAGCGTGTAAAAAAAATCGAAAAGTCCTTTGGAAAATCGAGTTTTATGAAAAAACCACTCATAAATAAATTATAAATAAAATTTATTGAACTCTTTGATAACTGAGCTTTGTCGATACGGACTTGGTTTTGAAGATTTTACAGTTCTTTTATTACTTATTTATACCCAAAGTTATGTTAAAAATAGCAAGAAAAACGAATCTTTGGTGGCCCATATCTTTTTAATTTCTTTTTATTTTACTGTTTCTGTTTCCGTACAGACAAAATTAATAATAAGTCGAAACGATATCATGTTTAACTTTGGATGCACAATGTCAAACAGTGGAGTAATACTCTCCCGGTATGGAAAAAATATCGACTAGTGGCACCTTGAGTCACGCTTTTCTGTGTAAAAATGTAAGTTAAGTCAGAGAAAAGCGTGACTTAAGTGCGGGTTTAGGTCATTAGTGATATAATTATAATTTCCGTGAAGAAATCAATGAGATTCGGTATTCGAATTAATATTGGAGTCAAACTCAATAACAAGGAGGACACATTACTAAAAAAAAAGATGACGGGAAAATATAGGATGACCGGTAAACGTGTTTGTGTTGTCCGTGAATATAAGTGAATCTGCCATAATAGTGACAATGAGACTGGAGCAAGTCAAGATAATTTAAATAATAATAGAAAGTGAGGAGGCAGACATGGGCCTATAATGATGTTCGATAGCCTGAAATGGAGCAATGAATGGAAATCCATGATTCAAATTGAAAATATGATAACTATTGAACAATTTTATAATTAAGTAAAAAATACCTTTCTACTCAGTTATATTGCATGTGAGAGTGAACTAAAGTACAGTGCAAGTGCCGACTATTATAAAAACACGTGAATCAAGTGTCTTCCCCTTAATATAGTTAGTAAGAAAGACGTTATTGGACGATTTCTTAATATTATAGTTACTTAGCAGTTTAAGGGCTGATTTTTCTATCGTCAGATAACTTTTATTCGAGGAATAAAGACAGTTTTTGTATGAAATAACCTGTCAAAATTTCAAAATTATTCTTCGAATAAAGTTATCAGATGATCGAAAAATCAACCCTTAGTTATACTTAAATTACTTATTAGCTAATAGGCTAGATTGTAATGTGAATAAAGTACCACTGACTGTAATACTTTATACAAAAAAAAGTTATATTGCATCGGAAGAGTTAAGTAAATTAATATTGTTGTTTTGGTGGAACACCGCGGTGGTTTTAGCCGGTAAGAGTTCGACATGCCCCTCTGTCACCCCCACGATAGAGGAAGTCTATAAGGAATTCCACAGCGAGAAAAAAAAAGTACTTATTAATGTAATTATTCGTTATTTCATTTAGTTTCTGGTGTAAACAGTTAGTCGTTTAATATTTTACCATTGTATTACCTGTAGTACATAAATCTTATATCCCACAAGGTGGACTGTGAAGTCAACAAGGAACTCACTAGCAGCGTTGTGGAAATCAGTAGTGTGTCAACACGGGTAGCGTACCTTGTACTGAAACTCACTGACAGGTACTACCTGAAAGTGATACAGGTATATGCGCCGACTTCGACATGCTCTGACGAAACAGCCGAGGCCATGTACGAGGATATTGCCAAGGCAATGCACAGTACGACAAAGGCCCACTACAACGTTGTTATGGGGGACTTCAATGCTAAAGTGGGATTACAAGAACGCGGTGAATCTAAAGTCGGACCGTTCGGTTTGGGACGCAGGAATCACAGGGGGCAAATGTTGGTCAACTTTTTGGAGTCGCAGGGGCTCTTCTTAATGAATTCGTTTTTCGAAAAGAAACCCCAAAGGAAGTGGACCTGGCAAAGCCCAGATAACGTGACAAGGAACGAGATAGACTTCATCATGACGGATCGGAAGCATATATTTAGAGATGTCTCCGTGATTAGTAGGTTTAATACCGGAAGCGATCACAGGCTTGTCCGAGGCACTTTGAATATCAATTTCAGAGCTGAGAGACTCCGCATGATGAGGCCTACACTCCGACCTACGCAGCTCCAAGCCGCTCTAGGATCCGAAAAGTTCCAACTGGAACTTCAAAATCGATTCGCCCTGTTGGAAACCACAGGCAATATTGACGAGAAAGCTGACGAGGTGGTCAAAGCACTACGCGACGTGTCCCGCAGGTTTTTCCCGTCGCAGCGAAAAAGTAAGGTGTCTAAACTTTCCTCGGAAACTCTCGGACTTATGAGGGAAAGACGAGAGTTGCCATCTATGCAGCCGTCTTCGTCAGATAAGAGGGCCTTAAACCTAAAAATTAGGAAGCTGACACGACGAGACCTTCGGTGCTCCAGCACCCGTGACATTAAGGACGCGATTGAGCAGAACCGAGGGTCGAAAGTGTTCGCTCAGCAATTAGGGAGGTCCCATCTGACGAAACTAAGAACTGCGGATGGCAGAATCGTGACTTCGAAGTCCGAGATACTCGAGGAAGTCGAGGATTTTTATGGGCACCTATACTCAACACGGACGATGAAACCAGCGGGGCATAGTGCAGATGACCATCGAGCCGAATTAACGCGCCACTACACGGAGGACATCCCGGATATCGACCAATGCGAGATTAGGGCGGCTCTCGAGCAGTTAAAGAACAACAAGGCACCTGGGGATGACGGAATAACAACAGAGCTCCTTAAAGCGGGCGGGGCTCCAGTCCTGAAGGAGCTAGCGAGTCTCTTTAATTCCGTTATCCAAGAGGGTACAACGCCCGAGGCGTGGAGCAGAGGTGCGGTGGTTCTGTTCTTCAAAAAAGGTGACAAATCCTTACTGAAGAACTATAGACCCATCTCACTTCTGAGCCACGTATACAAGCTGTTCTCGGGGGTCGTCACGAACCGTCTCGCCAGGAGACTTGACGAGTTCCAGCCGCCAGAACAAGCCGGTTTTCGGAAAGGCTTCAGTACCGTAGACCACATCCATACTGTTCGACAAATTGTACAGAAGACCGAGGAGTACAATCAGCCGCTGTGTATGGCATTTGTGGACTACGAAAAAGCCTTCGACTCCATCGAAATATGGGCAGTTCTGGCCTCTCTGCAACGATGTCGAATTGACTGGCGCTACATCGAAGTGTTGAGATGTTTGTATGACGCTGCAACGATGACTGTCCAGATCCAGAATCAGAAAACCAGCCCCATCCAACTGCTCAGGGGGGTGAGACAGGGGGATGTAATATCCCCTAAATTGTTTACCAACGCGTTGGAAGACGTTTTCAAGACGCTGGACTGGACTGGACAGGGTATCAACATTAACGGCGAGTACATCTCCCATCTTCGATTTGCCGATGACATCGTCATAATGGCAGAGACGTTGGAACAGCTAGACCAAATGCTGCACAGCCTAAATGGAGCCTCCCGGCGTGTTGGCCTCGGCATGAATTTGGACAAGACGAAAGTCATGTACAATTCGCACGTCTTGCCGAGTCCAATCCACATCGAAGGGTCGCTTCTCGAAGTTGTGAAGGAGTATGTCTACCTAGGGCAAGTCATTCAGCTCGGTAGACACAACTTTGAGAAGGAAGCTGACAGAAGGATCCAGTTGGGTTGGGCAGCATTTGGAAAACTCCGTCAAGTCTTTTCGTCGCCTATCCCGCAGTGTTTGAAGACTAAGGTCTTCAACCAGTGCGTCCTGCCCGTCATGACATACGGTGCTGAAACGTGGACACTGACGGTCGGGCTGGTCCACAAATTCAAGGTCGCTCAGCGCGCTATGGAGCGAGCTATGCTCGGAGTCTCTTTGAAGGATAAAATCAGGAATGAAATTATCCGGAAAAGAACCGGAGTTACCGACATAGCTTGCAGAGTAAGCAAACTAAAGTGGCAGTGGGCTGGCCATGTCTGTCGAAGGACTGATGGCCGGTGGAGCAGGCGAGTCCTGGAGTGGAGACCGCGTACCGGCAAGCGCAGTGTAGGACGCCCCCCCGCTAGATGGACGGACGACCTAAAGAAGGTGGCTGGGGTCGACTGGATGCGGAAGGCGGAAGACAGGGTGCTGTGGCGCAGTCTGGGAGAGGCCTATGTCCAGCAGTGGACTGCGATAGGCTGAGTTGATGACAAGGTGGACTGATGACCTGGTGAAGGCCGCAGAATTCATAAAGCACAGAACTGGTCGAAGTGGCGGTGCTTGGAGCGGGCCACATGATGGTGGATGGACGTCTTTCGGCTAAAACGATGATGAAATCTCTAAAACTAAAAACAACAAAAATAAAAAGTATAATCTCATATTATTACATAAATCTGTAAAAGCCATGAATTATTCATCAAAATTACATTTCTTGAAAAAAAAAAATTTTGGAACTTTGGAACTTAACCAGCAATATTTGCCTTAATGAAACCCATTCAAACACATACCTGAAAAAAATAAATTGATAAAAAAACATCGTTTTAGACAAATAACTTCAAACCCCCACATTCACGTCTCTGAGACCATCACCTCTAACTTAAAGTTACGAGAACCCTGTCTAAGTTTCCCCGGACACACGCTAGCATACAGCTTAAGATCCCTGTACTTAAAACTTGAACAGGGCATTTAGGACACTTGACTGATCGGCACCAACTTAACCTTAAATTAAGTAATTTGTACACTTAACTACAGTTTGGAGATTCTTACTTACCCTGTTTAAGTTGTTGATAGAGTTGAGAACGTTTAGAGGTTTCGAAGCTGACTGGTTAGCGTTTCGACTGAAGTCAGTGTAAATCGACTTTGCCTTTGTCATCTTTAACCTAGAGTCAAGAGGAAACCCATAACAAATAAAAAAATAAATAAAAAAATACGAAAATGCCAACGACACCAACTTCCGAAATTAAAGTTAGTTTTCCCTTCGTAGTGTTTTTTTTTTGAAGTTGGTTGTTTTTTTTTATAAAAAAGTTTTTATTTATGAGTTAAAACATAACTTCACGCTTAGTTTTCTCGAACGGTTGGGCAGAGGTGTACTTACCACCCATACACCCACATTTCGCCAGTTTTGTTTAAGGCCGTCTACACATTGTGACATCTACTAACCCGCACTGGGCCCGCTTGGTGGATTACGGCCCATTCCCTCTGACAGAGAGGAGGCTTGTGTCCCAGCACTGGGAACAGTATAGGCTATAATTATTATGAGTAGGTATGTGTTTAAGCTCCATAAGGCGAATCTATTGCCATCAACCGAATTAAGTAGCAGAGATTCTAGATTTGTACGCGGTTGATGGCAATAAGGTCGACCCTTATTACAAGAGACAGTAGGCTCACCTTTGCCTAACCCTTTGGGCAGTGCAGGCGTTATGTTATGTTACGTAAACGAGTGTTGTAGTTTTTACAATCGAAGGTTTTTTTTTCTCGTTTTACTACGACCGTTCTCAACTAAGTTCAAGACACAACAGTTTATTTTTTCACTATACATGCTCCTGCATGTATAGTGAAAAAATAAACTGTTGTGTAAACCACCACGTCTATATGATGATGCCTGTGACAGCTTACAAATTATAAAAATATAGCTTTTTTTATTCGATACATTATAGTTTCAGCTGTATTTTTAAGGATTAGAAACGAAAACACATCGCTCAACTGGCCGCGATTGCATTTAACTTGATAATAAACGTTAACTTTCAAATATAAAGTTTATAATCGTTTGCAATATATTTAAACTGAAAATAAGAACAGAAATATGTAATAATAATAAATTGAAGGGCTTGATTCAGAAAGCTGAACTTCTGGACACGGCCCGCATTGTTAGGAGGTTCCTCTCTCTGGTGCCCTGACCGCCGGTAGCTTAGACCCTGGTTCCGATACCGGTGGGCTACTATTTTTTATATTTTTAATGTTTTATATCCTAATATTTAAACATATAATTTATAAGTAAGTAATGAAATAAAGATAAATTGAAAAAACTGTTGCAAAATAAGACCACAAAATTATTTGTGGTCTTATTTTTCCAGCCTTTTTTAATGCGCTCATCAGAAATCTAGTACTATTGTTGATTGAAGCATTTAGCAGTCAATTTTAACTGAAAATCCATAAAAATATGCAAATATCACAGGCCATCATACATAATCAGCTTATAATGTTGTTCCCACTGCTGGGACACAGGCCTTCTCTCGGTGAGAGGGAGTGGGCCGTAATCCACCACGCGGGCCCAGTGCGGGTTGGCAGATGTCACATGTCTTCGAATTTTTGGTTCTAGGACATGCCGGTTTCCTCACGATGTTTTCCTTCACCGTTTTGAGAGCAGTGGTGATGAAATAATTTACACAAAGTAAAGCGCCTGTCAGGGTTCGAACCTACTAGCTACAACTCGTAAGTCGCGGCTGTTACCACTTGGCCACCACTGCTCACAGGCCATCATACAGTACCTCTATTCTAATTTCAATTCCTTTACCTGGGCCTAGGACGTCCCACTTCCTGGCCTCGACTTCTCTACAGGCCTTACTAAGTCTATATCCAGAGTCAATTTGGACAAGAGTGATAGCCAGGCCGGCCTCGAGTGGGCCTCACTAACGACTTTCACTTGCCCGCTTCAGGTGCCAATCGCTTGTTACCGATCATCTGCTTTATATGTATTTGTTACGTGATAGTTTGAGGACGTACCTAAATGGATTCATTAGGAAAATATTTCAGTCAAAAACATTGCTGGTGGAACGAGTGTAAAGAAATAAAGAAAAATTCGTTTATTGCATTGTAAAGTTTTCTATATTTATGTCTGTAATTTATATGGGCACGTTTTCCGTTGACAGTGATGCGGACGAATTTTTTGATGCCCTTTCATTATTTTCCCTCCCTTTTTATATACTTATACATATTATTATTTTAAGATTGTTAGCATATTATTAACTGAATATTTTAATAAAATAAAACTTAAAAAAAAAATATGGTGTACATAATAAAGAGTATTCTATTCTATTCTTATTGCTAAATTACTTCTGACGACCCGTAACGACTGTCAAAGATCCACGAATGACAGCCGAGACCAATAGCTTAACGTGCTTTCCGAGACACGGAGGAGTATTGGTATAAGATTGTTTCTGTGATAGTCATCCATCCTCAGACCAACCACGGCAAGCATAGCTTAACCTGATCGCTTAACCCGTGCGGCTGTTATTCCTTAGCCAAAAGACCCTCAATGTCAGACATGAATTTCACAATATTTAAGTAAACACCGCGGGGGCTATTTAATAGGTGTTTACTTGAATCATACTTTAACTTAAATGCAGTAATGATTATCTACCACAATTTGTTATGTTTGCTACTTCAAATCTAATATACAGGGTATTTTATAGTTAAAAGTCACTTCTTTTACTGAGATTTTAATTTCAGCAATTGTGTTCCTGAGCAATGGTGGCCCAGTGGTAACGGCCTCGACTTACCGAGTTGTAGGTCGTGGGTTCGAACCCAAACAGGCGCTTTACTTTGTGTGTATATGATTTCTTTCATCACCACTGCTCTCAAAACGGTGAAGGAAAACATCGTGAAGAAACAATGTTCTCAGAACCTAAAAAAAAAAATCGAAGACATATGACATCTACCAACCCGCACTGGGCCTGCGTGGAAGATTATAGCCCATGAAGAGAGGAGGCCTGTGTCCCAGCAGTGTGAACAATAAAGGCTAATTATCATTAATTGTGTTAAAATATCTTTCCAGTTTTTAGGTAGACCTCCTCTTTGGTCGAATATTAGTTGTTCAGCACAACAGACTGATGAATATTCGTGCTGGGTTCAATTCCCGGGGCGGAAAAAGTGTTATTTGGTTTTATTTTAGAAACATGAGATTATAGGTTTTGTGCCCGAGGCTCGCTTCTGTGAATTGTGACATATAATATATAACTGGCGAAATGTAGTTGTACCATGGGTACACGTCTGCATAACCCTACGGGAATACAGGCGACATGTTACATATTATATTATGTTATTTGTTCAGGAAATAGTCAGAAGCAATCTAGAGTCTGGACGTATACCCGGTTAGTGTCAATAGGCTTGCTCCCTATTGCATAGGACTTAGGTATAATACAACATTTGGCAAACCATAACTCAAATTCCAAGCATTTATTTCAATTAAACCATGTATTGGAATTGTCAAAATTAAATAGTCGGTCAGTTAGTCAGAAAGTTGAAGCTAGTTGCCCATTCCAAAACGTAGATCTCTATGGAGAAGAACGGGCAAGAAAACTCCATGGACACTCTTTTAAAACAAGATATTACAAAATCCTGGGTACATTATTCTTGTTGATTCTATATGTGAGAACAATGTAAAAAAACAAAGAATGAACCCCTGACTTAGAACACGAGGTTGTCGAGATGTGGGACGTGGACTTTGCCATCATTGTACCGATAATCGTTACGGTTAATGGCCAACTTGCGCAAACACTTCAAGAGGCTCTCATTACGCGGCTGGGTCAGGAGCTTGATTAAAAAAGCAATACTTCTAGACACGGCACGAATAGTGACGAGGTTCCTTTCTCTAGAGCCCTGACCAGCGGCAGCTTGGATCTTGTTCCTGATCCCGATGGGCTACTATGTTTTTTTACGTGTGTGTATATTTGAAAATGTAAGCAATTACTTGCATCCTAACATATCATTTTTTTTTCCGGGGTGGAACATCCATGAGGAGAGTATGACAGACCCCTCCGGGTCTGTCAGACTCTTACAAACCTACGCCGGGGGTCGCGGGAACATACGATCCTTCCACAACCCCCGACTGATTCTAACACATCAGGGTTAACCTGACCTGTTACCTGACGGTCACAAGATCGTGGAAAATTAAAACCAAAACAGCAACATTTCCACTCTAACGTCATGCAAAACTAACTGTTCCACACAGCTCAAAGCTACAATCGAGACGTCCAAAACCCATACTTAGCCGTATCTCTTAACCAAATCAAAATCATTGTCATATAAAACAACATCCTCTGTCCAATCATTACGGACAATTTTCTCAAGCTTACATTTCTGCAAACGCCCGCATCACGACGGCGCGTCGTGCGAATAGACCTCCATTTCTTGGGCATTGCTCTAAATCACGAGTGGGATGGGCGTATCAAGATCTCTCGGTCGACGGTCCTACGATGTGCGTTGGATTATTCTGGTTAGTAATCGGGGCTATTGTGTGATTTGATTTAGTTAGGATGTAATTGTTTGACGAATATGGGAACATAGAAGGTATTAGGACCGTCTTCTTATTCTTTTAGAGTTGGACCCAGTAGGTGACCACGCGAGACAACAATACTACAATAAATGAAAACACTGAATTACTTTGTTGTTGGTAGTACATTATCTGATCAGTTGCGAATCTGGTGAGTTGAGAATCTGGTGACTTGCTCATGAGGGGACAATACTTATGTACAAAAGTATTTTGCATCTGTCAAAGAAATCCTAGCATCGAAATTGAAAAACTGATTTTTTCAAACAAACTAAATAGTAGTGATCGACTGATTATAGATTTTGCTAATCTTTGACTAGCTCTAGTGAATAAACTATTGGATACATTTGATTAAATTTTCATATACAGACTGGAAACGGCTTAACACATACGCCGTTTACTTTATTGTCTTACTAGCTGCGCCCCGCGGTTTCACCCGCGTAAATGTCGGTCTCGTGGGAATATCGGGATAAAAAGTAGCCTATATGTTAATCCAGGGTGTCTGCTACCTCCATACAAAATTTTATCAAAATTGGTCCAGCCGTTTAAGCGTGAAGAAGTAACAAACATATAAACACACACACACTCACAAACTTTCGCCTTGATAATATTAGTGTGATAGTATGATGGTCGTCTCACCTTGTATGTCCGAGGAAGTGCAAGTGTATGGCCACTTTGGATACTCTAACATTGGTTGGTCATGCTTTGATTAGGAACACCTTAAAAATACAGTAAAACGTTTAGCTCCGTAATCCTCGGAATTTTGATAATCAAAATAATTTGCATATGCTCTCACTGCTTGTATTTAATATGAATGCATCTTTACATATGCCAAAATCATGATCTAAGAAAATAAATAATTTAAACATAGGTCAATCTTTATTCAAAATTTAAAAATAAATATCAGAGCAAATGGTAAGATATTAAAAAAGAAACAATGCTTTAGCTAAGCATCTGAAAACTTAGCTTTCACTAAAAAATGTGTAAAAGACAACGTTAAAGTGTTTTGGTCTCAACATTAACAATGTCACATTATCAACCTCACAGAATAAGGCTCTAAGTAAGTCATTGTGGATTACCACAATGTATTGCGTTTGGTAAACTGTGCTTTAGCAGTAGTTCTACCACGTAATAAGGACCTGGGTCATTATGTAAATTAGTAAAAGCATACTAAAGAGGATATCAGCGTAAAGCATATAGTCTACAACCCAAAGGACTATAAGTGAGAACGAAAACTATAAGGGACCCATATCCAATAAGTCACATTTCCAAAAATGTTAATGCTGATGCTGTCAAAATTATTTTGAAAAGACGTTGTAATTCGAGCAATGATCTAGATACAACTACAAAATGACTATCCACTAATTAAGCCACCATTAACGAAAAACATAACGAGACACAAAACAGAATCAATTTGATCAGAAACAAACAAGACGGCCGTATAATCACACGCCGACCCGTAACCTCTTAAACAACCGGAGCCAACATCGGTTCGGAATGTAAACAGCGGACCATCTCCTCAGGCGCCATCTATAATTTTCTAACAATGCTTCGAACATGTCCAAAATAACTCGACCTGTACAAAAAACCCACCCTTCCCTCTTGACACCCTGTATAGTCTCAGACAGGGGACGGGTCAGAGATCAGGTTATGCTGGTTTCAAAATACACGCTCGATCGATCCAGGATCTATCCGTGGATATTGCATATTTATCAACCTTTGACACGGGTAACAACGTGGAAGTAACATCTTCATGGGCAAAAAGGGTACAAAACAAACATGTTTAGAGGTGTTTGAACTTGTCCGGCGTATGGGAATCGAAGTGCACTTATGATGGGGCCATTTTTGAAATGGTTGATTTGCAATTTTTTTATGGATATATTGCTTTAGGAAAGTTTTGAGTATAAATGTGGATGAGTATAAGAGTAGGGAAAGGTAAAAGAAACGATGCAAGGACTATGTGAAAGATGTTATGACTATTATATGTATTGTATGATACAACGGTTAGTTTAAGGATCGTAAACATAATTCGAATACATGAATTAAAGATAGACTATTTATTTCGGGATTTTATGTGAAAATCCCGAAAAATTTGGTAATTGCAAGTTTAGTAAAAATAGTCTTTACCCATCTTAAATAAAGCTTATTTTCAACTTCTTTAAGATTTTTCCCGAATACCGGGGAAAAAAATTGTCGTCGTAAGGAAGTCTCCACTTTCTGTCTCTGTTCTCCGAAGTTTAGGTAAATATACTCAGCCTATTCCGATCACTACTTATTACAGTAATATTTTAATTTGAAGCGCAAGATAAGTAGGAGATCACATTTTTACAAATGAAAAGACACATTAATCTTTATTAACTTTTTCACCAATACGAAAATCTTTCACTCGATTATCGTCTTGGGAATCAAACATGTCAAAGGTTTTTTTATTAATTTTTTGTACCTTATCTTATTCTTTTTTTGCCATTCGTAATGAATCATTTCTTTATTTATAATCCTAGTCATATACTCGTATATGTGAAAGTTCGTTTGTTTCTATGTTTATTACTCAATCATGTGAAAACGGCTGAACGCATTTGGATGAAATTTGGCACACAGATAGTTTATAACCTGGATTAACACATAGGATACTTTTTATCCCGATACTTGTACGAAATTAAGAGTTATACCTTTAAAACCGCGGGGCGCTGCTAGTGTTTTATATGTATATTAATTCATTTACAGTGTGTTTAGTACTTAAACAGCAGGTACCAACAGCATTCCACAGTTTCGTATGAATAATTTCAGATGGTCGATAATGGTATAATATGAATTGAATTGAAAGCTACTTTTTGGTTGAACAAGGCCCTATAAAGCTTAGTATCGTTCATCGAATTATTGAAGAATTATGCTAATCGTTGGCAGAATATAAACTAGGTACGTAACACAACAAGTAAACAAGTAATACGACAGATTGGGCGAAATAATCCAACGAGGCATGCAGTGGGCAAATGGGATATGTATGAAATTAGTAAAACTGAAAAACTCACATGCAAATACCAAATTAACATAGCCTATTAATTTGTTGTATATCTTTGGTAGATCAGCGATTTGGTAATTGCGTAATACAATTGATTAACGGCATTCATTTTGACAGTTCAACAACATTCATTGCGTTATTTACGTTCTTGAGCAGACAACTTTTCCGAACATATAAAGCAATGGATTAGCAATATTCCTTAAAATGATTCATATTGTGATTCATAGTGTGTTAAGCTAGCATAGGGCTTGCATAGGGTGCTGATAGCAATATAATCTGTTAATAATATAATTTAAGTATAATTAATAATTTTTAATTAATAATTCGGACGAATACTTCGACGGGTCCGTGGCTTAGGCCCCCAGTGGTCGAGGCACCTGTGGCCGACGCCCCCGATTCGATTAATTTAATTCAAAGCAATTTTTGATCAAATGTACTGTCAGGCACAACATTTTTTTCACCAATTCTATTTTTAACTATATTGTAATTATTTCGCACGAGCCCTTGGGAAGGACCTTCGCTCGTCATTGTAAGATGACACACTAAACTTTCTTATCTGTTGCATATTGCAATATTCAATAACTTGACTCTGGTATGAAAGAGATAGATATAATATTTATTCATACTTCCTTATTGTTTTCAATTTTGTGGACAAAAAGACAGACTTTATATTGTTACCAATAATTGGTTTGGCTCAGTTAGTTGACGAGTTGGTTGAAGTTGAAAGATAAAATTTCCATAATGGTACCTAATTTATTATAAATGTTTATTAACAACAATCACTAACAATTTATATGAAGTACTTATTTTTGATTTTTTGGATGTTTGTACATAATAAATATGCTTTTAATGGAGAAAAAGGTGTGTGAGGATAAGTTTAAGTGGCGATCTATTCTCTCTGCAATTTTATAGATAACTTTTGTTTAGCAAGGCAAAATACTTTATTATTATGATGAAACACTTTTCTCATTTAATGTACTAAGTGGAAAAGCACAAAAAAATAAAGATATTAAATTAATCGAATCGGGGGCGTCGGCCACAGGTGCCTCGACCACTGGGGGCCTAAGCCACGGACCCACTTCGACGCCTAAGTGCCATTTGTTTTTTTTTTCTTTTTTATTTATTTGTATTGTAAGTTAGTTAGTATTTTATTTTAGTATCTAGTGTGTATAGTTAGTTACTGACTGGATTAACTTCTAATACTTAATATTCCGATTTAAAATAATTTGTTATTTAAAATTGTGTGAAAATGTAAATTATTAATTAGGATGACAGGAAATTTTTTGCTAATTTTGTGATGTTAGTTTTTAGTTGCTAGCTACTCCCAAAATCTAGTCGACGATCCGACTACTGGATTTTGGAGAGTAGCTTCTATCTTTATAATAATAAAGTCGCAGGTACAACAAGAAACTTAGCAAAACAATATTTGGAAAAAAAGTCGGTTTCGAGGGATACCCGGTTGGAACGAAGTTCCTTTCGCTTTTGCACACTTGACGACAAAAAGAGTAACATTTTGTCTAAAAGAGCACCACTTTTTAAGGTCTAGATCTCAACCGCCAAGTCATCATCATCTGCCTAGCCTTTTCCCAACTATGCTAGGGTCGGCTTTCAGTCTTACCGGATGCAGCTGACTAACTGACCTCCACAACCCAAACCAGTAGGTTGTTAGACTTTCGGGCTTCTGACGTCCCGTAACGACTGTCAAAGATCCACAAATGGCAGCCATGGAGGGCTCTTGGTCTTGTATGTCTCATTCGCCAAGTGCGCAGAGTATTCTGTGCGATTAGAAACTTCGTTACAAAAACGCTAAACAAATAAAACCAAATTAGGACTTATCCCACTTTACTTCAACTAGTATACTAGGCACATCACGCATTGGCCAGTAAGTGGTATTGCCCAAGCCTGCTTGATATTCGAACGTGACACGGCCGTGCCCACGGACCAATTTGCTATAATCGTACTACAGCCATTACAGATTAAGCATTTTACATTACAATTCTGAGAACTAGCGATTTTTAAGGTTTTGTATTTAATGAGTCGTGTTTGTGATTAAGTAGGAATTGGTAGGCAAATGGAAGGGTTTAACTTTTTGGTGAATGGATTAATCGTGCAGGTATAGAAGCCAAGGTTGGAATGAATCAAGTAGAAGACAATGTTTGTGAGAGATGGGATTCTAAAGAATTTCAATAATAATGAATTATTTCCAAATCCATACTAATATTATACAGGCTGTTACGGAAAGGGTATATCAATACAAACGGGTTGAAGAGTGTATCTGGTCTAGAATCTCTGTACAAAATTTCAGCTCAAAAGCAGTAACTTTGAAAATGCTTAATATTTTTTTATTTCGACATCACGGCGCAATTTACAACCATAAATACACAACATCAATTTACAACAATAAATATTACTGGACTTATGTAGGATGACTATGTACAGACGCCAGCACATCAAGCTACCCGACACTGTCAAATTTTCCCAATCAGCTTTGAACCTTATGATGTAGCGATAAAATTGAAAATCTATTAAAGAAATTTGACACATTGTAGTAGCTTGATGTGCTGGCGTCTGTGCACTTTGACATAACCCTTCGCGGAAAACATGCGTGATGTTATGCTATGTATAAGTTACTTACAAAAGTTAGGGTCGGTACCTATAAAAATAAATCTCAAAATAAAAAGTTAATGAACCAGCTGAAATCTCGGAGCCAACTCTTGACCCTTTTCTATCCGTACTAAAGAGTTTCATAAAGTGACAATTTCCTGCCCTGTCAAATCGTTCTTGAAAAAAAATAAAGTACCATTTAAAACCGTTCATCATAATTGGCTAAGAATCGAATCGGTCGAAGTCGGGGGCTCTGTCCAGCAAAAGACGTCTTTTAGCTGGAATAATGATGATGATGATAACTGGCTATAAACATCAACTAATAGGCCATTAAACTAAACATACGAGTAATAAAAAAGAAAACAAATTCAATTTTAACAATGAACTAACCAGCAATGTAATTACATACTTTAATGACGTACTCGTATATTAAAGAAAATTGTCTGTATGTGAATACAAAATGTACGTCGTTATAATGTATGGCCATATCTAGCGCCACGGGCACTTGACTCATGTTATGTTTAGAAGAAAAATTTCGTAGCCATTTTGCCAGGGTTTTTTTTTGTAAGCTTAGCATAATTTAAGCTACATTGTCAGCCTCTAATGTTCCCACTACTGGAACACAGGCCTTCTCAAATAATCCATTACGTGGGCCCAGTGCAGGTTGTTAGATGTCACATGTCTCCAAATTCTTGGTTCTGTGACATGCCGTTTTCCTCACGATGTTTTCCTTCACCGTTTTGAGAGCAGTGGTGATCAAATAATTTACTCAAAATATACCGCCGTTCTGTAATTTTAAGCTTGCTGCAAATCACGTCCATATTAGTACCACATAGACACACATACACACATGTTATTTTGTGTTATGATAAAAAGCGATAAATAAGTATCAATTCGACCTCTCCATACAATTTACGAAGCCATGTCAAAGCTTCTTCTATTCACATTAAAAAAGCAACTTAACTGTCTCATGTCGATATCAACCATTTTGTTTAGATCTCTCACTCTGTCCTGTCCTTCCCTTCTTTGTCCTTTTTCACTAACATTTCTAGAGGGATGGAAGGTCTTCAAATATTGGTATCTACGTTCTATTGTTTCGAGATTTCTCATTCGTGGTTCGCGGGCGATTTCATTATCATTATAAGGTAATCATCATCATGTTTGTTTGTATGTGATATGGGAATGCGTCGTTGGTCACTGATATGGTTTTTGATATCAAATCTAACGTTCTTTGAATTGTCTAGTTAATGAAGTCAATTTTATCTAGTTGAGTTGGTACAGTCAACAAGATATAAGATAATTATGCAAGATCGTCGGATTTAGTTGAAGTTTAGTAAAAAATCGATGGATGTTGTCGACTGAAATTTAATTTGATAAAATGAGCTGTTTGTTCAAGAATATTCATCGGTTTCTTCATCATCATCAGCCTATAATGTTCCCACTGCTGGGACACAGGCCTCCTCTCTGTGAGAGGGAGTGGGCCGTAATCTACCACGCGGGCCCAGTGCGGGTTGGTAGATGGCACATGTCTTTGAATTTTTGGTTCTAGGACATGCCGGTTTCCTCACGATGTTTTCCTTCACCGTTTTGAGAGCAGTGGTGATGAAATAATTTACACAAAGTAAAGCGCCTGTCTGGGTTCGAACCTACGACCTACAACTCGTAAGTCGCGGCCGATACCACTGGGCCACCACTGCTGCATCGGTTTCTTACTAAACTTCAACTATAGCCAACGATCCTGCATACAAGCTTATCACTTTTGTTGACTGTACACTGCCTTGTTTTTTTTTTTGTCTTTACGAGCATTTTGTCCGTATTCGTGTGTGTTCTCTTGTCGATAATATTTTGGCTAGTAATGTAATCATACGTTTTACAACCAATGATTTCAATAATTATAGTTATGGGCGATTGACATACATGGTTTAAAAATATCCATCACATGGTCGTCAACTACGCTTTCTATACCTACATCAAACTAAGTAACATTGCACAAGAGAATTTTTTGGAAACTACTTTTATTTTTAGTGTAAAAATTTGCTGTCTGTGTTTGTCTGTGCGCAATGTAACACACGCAAAACATTGTGCCTATGGGTGCATGCAACGGGTACAGGGGTCGTGGGTATTTAAAGTTGTGTTTTTTTCCCGTTAGCCTGTACTTTCCCATTGCTGGGCAAAGGCCTCCCCCATTTTCTTCCACATTTCCTTGTGCTGTGCCTTCGCCGTCCAGTCGGTTAGGAATGAGTCTAAATCGTCACGCCAGCGTTTCTTAGGCCTGCCTCGGTGACGACGCCCGTCTTCAGGCACCCACTGTGTGACGACTTTGGCCCATCTGTCTGGATGCATCCTATAAGTGTGACCCGACCAGTCCCACTTCAGCCTCGCCGCCAAAGTTGTGTTATATCATTAAAAACTTGTTTTCGTAAAAAAAATAACGTCAGTAAAAATTGGAATTTTGACATCTCCGTAACCAAGAATCAAGGTTTCCAAGAACGGCCCAGTACAAAAAAAAAATATTACAATGACGGGGAGTACCAGTGACTCTTGGCTTCGTTAAGTGTATTTTTACACCCGCGGGGCAATTGCGTAACATATTATCAATCGGAATCGGTTTCATCTTGACAGTTAAACAACATTCATTGCGTTATTTACGTGTTGAGCAGACAGATTTTCTGAACTTATGAAGCAATGGATTAGCAATTTGCTTCAAAATGATTCAGATTTCGATTGATTGTATATTACGCAATTAGGGCGCCACGCCGTTATAGTATTGGACAGTTTCAAGATGTAACCAACGTCAAATCATAAAGATTTTTTTTGTTTGTTTCTGATCTATGAAATTACTTAATGTTATATTAATTATCCCTTACAAAATTCATCTTTCCCCAATCACTCTTTGCAGCATACCTACCTACACACTTTCCCAAAGTATGATTATGTCAATATTTATTTCATCCGTTGTGAAACATTTCATCTTTTCTAGCTTAGTACTCTAAATTCCAACTATAGTGCAGGCAGGCAGGATAGGTCAGGCAGTAGCCTGACCTAAAGAAGTCAGAGTTCAAACGGTTTCTCATTTCGTAAGGTAAAATCGTTCTATACATTCACCTTCTTCATTACCATATTATCGTGTGTGTAAAATTTTATCGCTTCTAACATCTCTATATTTATCGTGTCTTATATCAGTATTTATAGTTTCAATTGCTATATGATTACTATGTGGCGTGTGTGCTTGTAATTTTTGGTAATTTACGTAATCAGTTCGGAAGTGGTTCGGATACATTTTATTACAATTAATGTTCATGTATTGGGGTCGGGGAATTTGATTAACAGGGTTTTGTTAGGGTTTGCATACGTTTGTTGGCTGGTTAAATAGTGTGATTGAAGTTTGGTTTATATTGTTTTAATGACTAGGTTTTTAGAGCTTTAGTTTCTTGCGGACAGTCAGTAGCAACATTAATACTTACATAACTGTACCCCTACCCTGGGCAGGGTACTCGTGGCTAAATAATAACAGCCGCGCGGGTTGATATTCAAGGTTAAGCAACGCTTGCCGAGGTCGGTCCGCGGATGGGTGACCATCCACTACATATCGAGCTCCCTCCGTACCTCGGAAAGAACGTAGCCGTTGGGCCCGGCTCTCATTTGAAGATCTTTGACAATCGTTACGGGACGTCAGAGGTCCGAAAGTCTCACTAAAACCCCCTGTCAAAGAAACCACACCTGTCATTAAGCCGTCTTTCTACAACATAATAATTTTATTTAGTTAGTTGTTCATTTCTTTATTTTTTTTTATACTCTGTACTACTCAGGGTATTAATTGTATTTTTTTTCTATTGTTTAATTTTTTTTCGCATCAATTACTTCACTTAGATACATAAATTAAAATGTTTGCCTTACTTGGGAAGAGACTGGGCCCCACGACACAGGGAATCCTAGTGTGGGGTCCAGGGCATTTGTAAAAACCTAGCACCTAAGGCTCTTCGTAAACTGCTACTAGTTTTTGTTTTTATATTGTACCGTGTTTTTTCTGAACTGAATAAAGTTTTTTTTATTTTTATTTTCACCCCTTCAGCACGATTCCTCCTGCTACCATGATTCGGGAGCCCGGGATTATAAGCACATCCACATGCAACCTTAACGAGATATTGCCTTGCCTCGATGGTTCTCTTCAGGTAATAGGTAATGCTGGTGTCCTCCACGTCAAAGCGCGTATTTTGAGTTGTTCTTTTAGAAAACCGGTCAAGAGCGAGTCGGACTCGCGCACCGAGGAGGGTTCAATACAAATTTACAGGCATGTAAATAGTTTATCACGGGTTTTTTTAATGTAACTACAAATTTACGGTTTTCGGATTTTTTCCCTTTATTTGTACTACATAACCTTGCTTCTTGCCAAATTTCATGATTCTAGGTCAACGGAAAGTACGCTATACATTTTGATTCCCTTAAGAGTGTCGAAAATTATACGTTTTTTGCGGCATAAACTGCCGTATATTTTTTTTACGTTAACTTAGAAGCTTTATTTTTTCACAGATTCACGAGACCGCAGACTTGAGTATATGGTTTAAATTTCAACTCGATACCTCCACGCGTGCCCAAGATAAAGGGTCTTGACAGACAGACGGACGGACGGACAACAAAGTGATCTTATAAGGGTACCGTTTTTTCCTTTTAAGGTACGGAACCCTAAAAACGCATAAAATCCGACGTCAAAACTATTAACTCAGTTCAATACTATATCGAGCAGTCATCATGAGCAGTAATGACCCAGTGGTATCGTCCCCGACTCACGCGTTCGAACCCAGGCAGGCACCTTACATTGTGTATTTAATTTCATCACCACTACTCTCTAAACGGTGAAAAAAACATCGTGAGGAAACCGACATGTCCTAGAACAAAAAAAAAACAGTGGCAACCCGGGAGTGCCGACAGAAGTGAAAACAAAACATAAACAAAATACTTTGCCATCACTCACTGACATATCGGATATACATTAAAACCGAGTAACACATCCGAAGCGGTGTGGGTTACGGTAACAGTGGCGCGAATTCAATGGTTTTTTTCCCATCTCAATAAATACCCAACGCGCCTAAAGAAGTTTTCACTTCAAAAATCGAAGACATCCTCCACCCCACACTGGGCCCGCGTGGTAGATTACGGCCCACTCCCTCTCACAGAGAGGAGGCCTGTGTCCCAGCAGTGGGAACATTATAGGCTGATTTTGTCTTGTATATGTACCAGTGGCAAAGGGTGAATTTATGACAGAGGTAAGCTGGAGTAAAAAATATGCCAAAAAAAAAATTCAATTACGAATTGACTATAGTATGGCTATGAAGCCGGTAGGAATCGAGTTGTATGGTACCTTCGCCACTGATGGGTACTACATCTCACAAAGCAAGCCTTCTAAAATTCTCATCTCTACAGTTTCCGTCAACTATCTGAGTCTAGTCTTTCAAGAAACCAAGAAGCCATGACGTAGAGATCTGTCGTCAGTAATTATAACGTTCCGAGATACCGCTCTACCACCCCTCGTTAGGGGGCAGTTGTTAAGAGGTGGATGCCTGCATTTTTACAAATTGATACAAATTATTTGAGCGAGCACCCGCTTTGTTCCAACGACGCTTGTTACGACTGTGGAACGGCATTTTATTATTTTCGTACGGTTGACGCGTAGTTGGTTAGGGAAAAGCGCGGTTTTTGGCGGTTAGTGATATTTTTATATGAATTTTTATTTTTGATATACGTGTACAACATAACAGATTTCAATACATGTAAGGCGTTGTAATTGTTTTTTTTTTTTTACAAAACGAAATGTAAAAATTTAACACGAGAAATTAACAAAATTGAAAAAATAAAAAACAATGTTACCTACCTAGATAAAAATACAACAAAAGAAAAGTATAACTATTTAAGATTTATTCTTCGTTCGTCCCGAAGTTTTGTCCCACATTCCAAAAAATCCTGGTTCGTCCCAAACAATATGCTTCCATCGTCCCAAAATATATTTTTTTTATTATTTATTCCTGCTTCTTACAATCATCATCTCACAGAATTATGAACATTCACGACACACTTCTATCCACCCTAAATGCCATGTTAGGACATGATAAAGCATTATTTAATTTACTAACTGGCCTATCCATCTAACATTAATAGAAAACATATAGGGAACTAGCTGCGCCCCGCGGTTTTACCTGCATAAGTGTCGATCTCGTGGGATTATCGGGATAAAAACTATCCTTTGCCCTTTCCCGGGATTCAAACTATCTCTATACCAAATTACATCTAAATCGGTTCAGCGGTTTAAGCGTGAAGATGTAACAGACAGACACACTTTCGCATTAGTATGGATTGAATTGTCTCTCTACACTTTGGTGTAGCTTTTTATTACTTTTTATTAAAAGTATATACGTAAGTACCTACTTGCATATTGCCGAGGTAACATACATTTTGTTAAATAGCCGGAATAACAATTTTCACAAACGATAAATTAGACTAAAATGAAAATAGTCCGGCGCCACAATTGTGTAATACACTCTCAATCACCATTACGAAGAATTTTTTTTGTAAATTCCTTATCATAACTTTGAAAAATTCGTCTACTCAACATCGTAATAACCCAATGAACGTTGTAGAACTGTCAAAATTAATGGCATTTTAGGTTCACATAAGGTTCGATCCCGTTGGAATATCGGAATAAAAAGTAGCCTATATGTTAATCCAGGGTGTCAGCTACCTTCATACAAAATTTTATCGAAATTGGCCCAGCCGATTGAGCGTGAAGAAGTAACAAACATATAAACACACACACACTCACAAACTTTCTCCTTTATAATATTAGTGTGATACAAATACAAATTACAATACAAAAATCGTTTATTTTCACAATTAGCCTGTAACAATAAACGATTTTTGTTTTGTTTTATTTATTTTTTTAATTTGTGTACTTTTCTTAGCGGTTTTCCGAACCGCTCGAAGATTTTCCCGCTCAGTACGCGCCGCACCCGCGCTCTCATTCCTTAGACCGAGTCCGAAACATCTTATTCGCGCCCTCATAAAAGTAACTGCTTTGGCTCGTTTTTATTTCTACCTCTGTACCTGTACGGCCACAGTATTTTAATAAACCGACCCCGCCAACAAGCTAAACAGGACTTAAACCCACGATAATAAAATACATTTTTGTTTAGCATTCACAGAAATCATGTCTTGCCCACTTATTTCTAGGACAAGACGATTCTGAAGGACACGGAGAATTTCAATTACTTTATTACGTCTGTAATGTATTTTTATTTCATGAAACATGAAGGAAATCAGTTCAGGTATGCAGTTAATAAATTACATGTAATTGTAATTTTTCGTTTGATTACATTACGTACAATAAGAAGTGATAAAGACGTTTTGGAACTAGGTACCTACTTGGTTATTCGTTACTAAGGAAAGAAAAGTTGGATAAAGTAAAGGTGGATACGTACCAGCTAGTTTAGGAAGTTAATTAAACCAGTTGGATGCCGTAATTACAGGTATACCTAATTAAAAACCTATTATGTGTTAGTTTTGAAAAAAGGAAATAAAAAATGAACAGAATTTATTGAAATTATTTCTTATACTTGTATGATAAATAACACAAAGCATATTTAGCAATTGTTGTCATAATTATCTACCAATTATCGAATTAATGAAATAGTAGCTTCAAGACATATTAGTGGATGATATGTTAAGAGTCCTCTAAAACTGGCAGAGAAAGCAAAACAGGACAAATTAAGCTAAATTATTTAGTGGCTCTTTAGCCTTAAACAGCAAATGGATAATTTATTTAGTAATTAAATTTGATATCTGCTGGACTACACGACATAAAAGGCTAACCCTTTAAAACTCTAAACAGGCAATTAGGTATTATAATCAGGTTAAACCCAAAAAACGATGTCAACGAACGAAAAAACGTTCCAGTTCCGCGGACCAATCCAAAGTATTACTCTCAAAAATCATGATGGCGGCTTGTTAAAAAATCCGGAGTAAAGAGTTGAGAAAGGCAAAAGGTAAAAGGCGTAAAATACGACGTTTTTAGCAATAAACAGCGAAGGGTTAATTTAATTAATAATTAGATAAAACATTTGTTAGGCTGCTTAAAATGTTAACCCAGTAAAATCATAAACAGGCAATTATGTATTTTCTATACCCAAAAATAATGTCAACGTAAAAACGTTCCAATACATTTTCCGCGGACCAATCCAAAAAATTACTCTCAGAAATTATTAAGGAGGCTCGTTAAGAAATCCGGATTAAAGAGTTGAGAGGAAAAAAGGTAAAATGTCGACGTAAGTCCAGGCCGCAAAATTCTTAAACGCAGTCCTTGGAAATGGGATGATTACTTCATCAAAACACACTTTAAACGTGTTACGTAAATCTAGTACCACTCGCCCCCTACCTCCCCTTAAAGGGTGTGTTGGCGAGTGAGGAGGCAGGGGGAAAGTCACCCCAGGAAATGGGGGGTAAGACGATATGGGCGAACGTGAGCGCCGTCAAGAAAACCTTGATTGCTTTTTTAATTAGTTTTTTTTTTCATTCCCCCTTTTTCGCATCCCTGCGATCGTGCAAGAAATATGTACTCGCGTTTTTTATGTATGTGTATTTTATGTATATTATTTATCATATGCTTCGTAATTGGTTGTGTGTTTGTTTTTTCTCGTTTCTCTTTAGCTATTGTTTAACTGTCATGTATGGGTTACAGTACAAAAATATTTTTTTGATGAAGTTGCCAAATGTCCCAAGTTTTCTAGTCTTCACCAATTATTATCAACCCAATAAACGAACGAAAGGGTTTGACAGCTTCTAAGTAAGGGTAACCCTAACCGCTGTCAAGAAAAAGAAAAATACCGAAAGTGCAAAATAGCGAGTCGCCCGCCCATAATCAATTTAAAATTATTATCCGTTTTCCCCCATCAACAGTGCAAAATCAAGAGCGTAAAAACGTCGAGGAATGTCCATTAGTCGTTCATAATATCGTCGCCATAATGAGGGGAGAGTGGGCTAAATCAGAACAGTGGCGCGACCATAAACGTTCCGGCACGTACTGCTCAACCGTTTCAGACACATTTAATACAGTTTTGTGCGTACTATGCGAAAATATATTAATTTAAAATGTTTTTAAGAGCACTTTGGAGTATAATCTAGATTTCTAGAACTAGTCTTTATTATCTTCGTTGAACTTTTGTGTTTATATATTCTTATTTGTTTGTGTGTCGTCAACACTGTTAGGTTTCAAATAAAGGACGTAGGTCATTTTAGCCATATTTACAGGCTGCAGTCGTAAAACTCAAAGTGGGATTTAGTTACTTTGTAAAATTGTAGAAAACCGAAAGAATGAGTTTAAGGAAATGTCAATACTCGAGTTAGATTTAACATCCTGTATTTAGTATTTTGACTTTATTGAACACTAGCTGCGCCCCGCGGTTTCACCCGCATATGTGTCGATCCCGTGGGAACATCGAGATAAAAACTATCCTATGTCCTTCCCCGGGACTCAAACTATCTCTATACCAAATTTCATCTAAATCGGTTCAGTAGTTTAGGCGTGAAGAAAAGACAGACAGACAGACAGAGTTACTTTCGCATTTATAATATTAGTTTGGAAAGTTTGGAATAGTTTGGATTAAACCATTCTATAGATTTTCCTGCTACTTTAGATCATTTTCGTGGGTCCAAGAAGTCAAGACTTTTTTTACCTTAAACATTATCTACAGTTATAATACGTAAGTACTACGTAGATAATATAATTCAGAGATTTACATATCGAGCTACAAAAAAACGTAATCTTTTCGGCGTAAGACGTGACCCAATAAAATTTCGTCCTCGTATTTAGCGGAAAAATAAATTAAGAATTCATTTTGGTCCTGTATGTTGCACACACACAGACGGTTGTATACAAAACACACGCACACAACCAAACAGTTTTAAGTCTCGAGGCGTCCCCACTAATTTATACGTTCTTTCGCTTTCATTATAATTATTATTCTTGGCAATTTATTTTCGCACACGAGGGGGCAGTGTCTCCCCGGGGGAGAGTGGGGTGGACTTCTTACAAATTCCCGTTTTTCGGTGGAACTTAACGCACCCTTTTCTTGGCCCTTTTTGTTTTTCATTACATTAACTTTTGAGATGGGGATAATGTGTTGTTAGTGTGTGAGTGTAATTTTTGCGCGTAATGAAAGGTTTTCTTTTATCCTGTATCGTGTTTCCTGCTCTAAATATGACAGGAAATTTACACAGGAGAATGTAGGTATGAGTTGTAAACTTTGAAAGTGAACATTTTTTTTCTAGCTTCAAGCACTTACTTCTTGAACTTTTAAAGTTAACGGAAGTTTACAGTACGCTCGAACTACGAGAAAAAAAGTAACTTTCGCCGAAGTAAAAAACATGCATAACACCTCAACTACCCGACGACTCTCCCCAATTCCACTCGAAACTTTAAAGTACACAATTTACGTTCACATGCACGGAAAACGACGAAGAACTTTCACAAAACAAAAGCGATTACTACAGACTTCGACTACTCGAAAACAAAACGCAATTTTCTCTTAAGAAAATGAGGGAACTCTTTCTCCCCATTGAAAAATCATCAACACCCACCGCGTATGTACCCGCCGCCGACCACCCTCATCTGGGGGGGAAGATCTACGCCGCCGACTTGCGTACGCTTTAATTAAAAATAAAACATAAGAACGATGTAACTGGATGAGCCGAGGAGCGAAGGAAAAATGAAAGAGAAAGCCGTCCACCCCCCTCCTGGAATGAGTGAGGGGAGGGGACGGGAAACCGCGTGGAAGTCAGTCGCAGAGCGACCGCCGGGGGGAACGGACCTCCCTCCGCATGCTGCTGTGTCACAACGGAATGACATCACTTTTCTTGTCGCTAATGAAGAGAACGTCTTGGATGGTTGCCTTTTTACTCGCTAAAGGCTTTTATTCAGACCATGCGTTTTTAGCCTCCACTAATTTATTTAATTAGCTTTTTGCTCTGTTCCTTGGAGCGAAGTTTAAAAATAAATCTCTGGACTCTTTAGAGTACGTAAGCATTTTTTTACATGTCTTGAGTTAAAGATTGAAATTTATTCTGCAAGGAAATCCTTGTGAGAGTCAATTTGAATAACTCAGGTCTCATAAATAATATCGTGAGTTTCGACATACGACTGCACGGTGTATTCATTCGTCTTGACAAAACAAAACGCCCAAGTCTTCAGTCTAGACATTTTAATTTTCCTATCTTTATGTTTCGCGGGATCGACAGATCAGACTCTTTCATTAGTCGTCCCCGCACATGTGGACGGAAATCTTTGATGTAGACGTCGTTAGTGACGGGAACGATAAGAGTATTACAGTTCAATGTGCATTGAATATTACCACATCATTATTTCGTTTGAGATTTTTCCTTTAAATAGAAAATGTGAGGTTCTCTTTCTGTTCTTTGACGTGTTGGGTTTATGATTAAAACATTCTAGTTATAGTTGTGAGTTTGAAGTATTTTATCTAATTAGTGAAGTTAATGGCAAGTTAAAATGAGAATTTGGTTGTATTAGGTATGGAATCAAAGAGCAAGATTGACCTTTTCACAAATTGTGACGTTAATAGCTGTCAAACTAACTTCAGTCATTACAATTGGTACCTGTAGAATAGTCTGTTATACCTGGATTTAGTACGACCCAATTGAAAGACAAATATTATTTAAAAAGTCGAATGAGATTATTATTTGTTTTAAAAAATATGAGTAAAATAAGTTGACAAGTATACGAAATAAGTTACCGCTATATTCAAACCGCGGGGTAATTGCGTAACTTACTATCAAAAATGGCAAAGGCTTTCATTTTGACAGTTCAACAACATTCATCGCGTTATTTATATTTTTGAGCAGACACATTTTTCGAACATAAGAAGCAAGTGTTACGCAATTAGTGTGCAGGTTTCTGGTGTGCAAATATTTAATTGAATGTTGTTAGTAAAATAAGAACGAATACCCACAGTACTTAAACGCAAAAACTAGACTAACAAGTTAGAATTTTAAATGGTTTTGCCTTTTAAGATTCAAATCATTATAATTCATGTTCCAATATCGTTTTTAAATTAAAACAAACGACACTTGAAAGTACGACAGATTTAAATACAGAACCAACTGAAACATAAGCAAACAAACAAACAATAAGGAATTTGAAAACAAAACAGAATCAGCAAACATCTCAATAAAAACCAGATGTGTACCCTCTCCGCATACGCTCTCACACTTATTCAAAAAGTAACTCGGTTGCGGGTACTCTCATTCAATTTTCTAACCCATTTAAGTCGCAGACGAACTGCTTGCACGAAAAAAAGTAAAAATAAATTCCACGACATTCCCAACCGTAGATTTTCCACGATATAATTTCATAAGCAGTCGGCGTATGTTCCTTTTGCCCCATTTTCCCCTTTTGAATTGATTAGGTCGGGTTCATATCGAGTTATGAATGGAGTTGAGATGTTTTAGTTTTTTTTTGTGCTTCCATCGAAGCGGTGCTTCGATATTTATTGATGAAATATTAGTTAAAAGCGGCGAAATTTTCTATTTTCCCGCTTTATGAGATGTTTTGAATACGAGCTCACGTTAATGTCCAAGGGGCTTGTTTAAATGAGGTATCGGTACTTGCTTCGAAAATGATTTGTGTTTTTAATTATTCATGTTATAGAAAAAATATTGGTTTTTATTTTATGTTTTGTGTACGACGTAATTGTATAGATGATTCTGGTAATTATTTATGAGAAATAATCAAGATTAATGTATCTGTTAGCCCTACTGATCGGCTTAAATGTCAGTTAAAATTCTATTTCCCGCCGTTGCCGAAATCTTACGACTTAAAAACATTTTAATATTTGCCTTGCACCGCATCATTTAAATATAACTATAACACTTAAAATATATTATTCATAAGATTGTATAAGAAAACCGCGAGGGTGCTGGCATTAAGCTTAGCTAGGCCTGCTTAATGATCCAATTCCTGTCATGTTCAGGAAAGGGTTTACCCCCTAAAAAACTTGAAACAAACGCCGCAAAAACCGAAGACGTTCTCTCTATCGCACCACCCTTAGGGGAGAGTGGGGCAAAACCACCCACAAGGAGGTACGTTGAATAATTATAAAAGAAATAAGATAGACATTGACTCCGCCACGTCAGCCCGTAGATGAATAATAATGGATTTTTGTTTACGTGTGTATCAACCTTTATGAGCCGTTATAAGCTTTTATAGACTGAAATATTGTTGCCTGTTTATACAGGTTATTAAAGTAGGCAACAGATTTAACGATTTTACAGCCTTTGATGTTCGCGTTAAGATAAAAATGTATATTGAATTTAGATGTAGGTTGATGGGTTTCAAATTAAAATCTGGTTATTTATGTGAATTGGTTATTACTTTTTTGTAAAAAACCTGCAAAACTTCGTGATGTTGCTTTTTAATAAGCTTACCAAACCAATCCTACTAGCCTACTATAATCATAATATTATAAATGCGATAGTTTGTATATGATGATGGATGTTTGGATGTTTGTTACACAATTACGCAAAAACGGCTGATCAAATTTGGATGAGATTTGGCGCACACATAGGTATTTTATAACCTGGATTAGCACATAGAATACTTTCATTCCGCTAGTGCGTTCCCGTGTGATAATCACGAACACACGGCACGGCACGTGAACATATTCGGCAGAAGTTGGCCGTAACATCCTAGCGCTGATTTGCTGGATTCGTTTTCTCCTCTACCAATCATTTTTCCCCTGAGAGTTCATTTGGTTTATATGTATGTATGTATATATTTTTGTATTTTATAGTCATTTCCAAGCTAGTTATTCTGTATGTGGCACCTGCCATGTTTTGTCTCTGCATCACCCTAAGGTTGACTCGTAGAAAATACCTCAGGCATTAAGTCCGCCTTTGTACAGTATTTTTTTTTTTACTTGTGCATAAAGTTTTAATAAATAATCTCGGACACCCACGTGGGCGAAGCCGCTGGCAAAGGCTACGGCTAGTACCTAATAATTTTGCAATTATCTCGTATTTGTGTGCCTGTCATATCATAATAATTATTAATATCATTATCTGGGTCCTATGTTTGTCAAAAAATTACAAGATTGACACATTCTCACGAAAAGACTGCGGTCTATGCAAGCAGAAAGAATGTATGAAAGAATTTTGTAAAGTTGTTAGTTTGTCGGATTGCCATCCGACACCTTTGTTCTGTCTGTTTTAATTAAATAATTGCGTTACACACTATTTACAATCTGAATCATTTTTAAGGATATTGCTAATCCATTACTTGATGTCGCTCATTTGGGGAAACATCGACGTAACGTTTGACATACCGGTTTCCTCACGATGTTTTCCTTCACCGTTTTGAGAGAGGTGATGAAATAATTTACACAAAGTAAAACGCCTGCTTGGGTTCGAACCTAAGACCTACAACTCGTAAGTCGCGGCGAACTGTCCCTAATAAGACACAATTACTTTTTCTGTTGTTACCAAACTTAAAAGGACTACATGACCTAAAGCGTGGTCTTTGTCCGACTGCATAGAAAAGAAAGAGAAGCGCGATGACACAACACTGGTAATTTATTGCAAAATATAAAGCAATTATCTATTTACGAAAAATCTATTATTTGGACTGTAAAATTAAAACACTAGAGTTTTAATATGTTGCTTGTAGAATAATCTGACAAAAAATCATAATGATTTTATGTATATTAGTGTGGTTTTTATTGTAAAAAGAAAGATTTTAGAGTTATTTTCATGTTTTTTTTCTATCGTACCAAATAAGTTGTATTATGTTTTCAACACACTATCTACCTAGCATATATCCTGAAGAATATCATATTATGTTTTTGATTTTGTTTACTGTAGTCGATTATATACTTTTATTGTTTCTAAAACTTGGGTTTTTTGCGTTTAGCTCCTGAGACAAGACGGTATCTCATGTTTCTATAAAATCGTATAAAAATAATTGTCATATCGATTCCTCCTTACCCAGTTCTTCAATAATATTGAGGTAAAGTTCATCTCAAGAAAATCCAAAGGCGGATAGCATTGAAGCGAAAGCAATAAACAGTAGCGAGTGCGAACGGAGCAGTGCAGGAAAAGTAATCACGGTTCAACGTAACTTTGTTTGATAGCGACCGACTGGACTGTGGGCTGGAGATATGGGGGACTTGGAAATAATTATGTGTTTTTAGTGAAATGTGAGAGCAGTGGTGGCCAAGTGGTAACTGCCGCGACTTACGAGTTGTAGGTCGTAGGTTTGAATCCAAACAGGCGCTTTACTTTGTGTAAATTATTTCATCACCACTACTATTTTTTTTTTATTGCTGAATGGACATGCTTTTGACCTTGATCACGCCTGATGGAAAGCGGTGGATGAGGTCTATGATGGAACGAGCGTGCTCAGAAGATGACTAAGGCACTGGGACTCCCACGCATCAACGAAACACAGCAGGCTGCTTGACGCCGGACTCCGGTGGGAGGGTGGTCGCAAACCAGGCGGGCGTTAGCTCTACCACCGCAAGGGAAGAATTGACCAGTCAAACAAGGTGTTGGGTGTGACTGTCCAGGATGCGCCGAGCGCTCGGTTCTACTCTCAAAACGGTGAAGGAAAACATCGTGAGGAAACCGGCATGTCCTAGAACCAAAAATTCGAAGACATGTGACATCTGCTAACCCGCACTGGGCCCGCGTGGTGGATTACGGCCCACTCCCTCTCACTGAGAGGAGGCCTGTGTCCCAGCAGTGGGAACATTATAGGCTGACTATGTTATGTTATGTTAAAAAAGATGTATAAACGTCATCATTTCAGCCGAAGGACGTCCACTGCTGGACATAGCCCTCCCGCAAGCACCTCTACTTCGACTGGTCCCGTGCTTCTCGCATCCACCAGCTTAATGCGACTGTATTGGTTGGAGTGTAGCCTTAGGGGAGGGGGGCTATGGAGCGAGCACATCGTTTTTTTTTGCGGCTATCTAGCCTTTTTATTGCAATGTCGGGCCAAATTTTTTTTAAACAATTATTTTTTTTACATTTCTTTACTTCGCCCCCTAAGCGTATACTCCGACTCCTACAAATGTTAAGTAGCTTGTTGTTTGATGAAATAAATAAAAAATATTCTCAAAACCACATCTCTAATTTATAAGGAACTAAAAGTAAGTTAAGTTAAAATCCTACGTAATATTTAATTTGACACAAGACATCAAAGATATTATAAAAACCTTTAAAACTGTCATAACTTAATATTATCAAGACATTTTTTTCCACAATAACCTACAGTGTAACCACGTTTGTCGTCGAGAAACTGCGGCCAGTGAAGCGCGTCTAGGGGAGGCAGGGGCAAAGCGGAACAGTGTAAATTGATTACGTATAAAATTGTTAGCCGATGGGTGACTACGACTACTTATATGCACCTCGCTCCGAAGGCGTTTAACGCAATCTAATTTGCACACGTCTGAAGGTGAGCGAAGTTTTTACGTCGTGGAAATGAGGTGAAGCGAGTGTTAATGGGGGATAAAGAGGGTTAGCTTGATCGAGCATGTTTTTCATTTTGAGATTAAACATGGGTTTTTTTTTTAAAAAAAAAGGGTCTTTCGATAAATAAAATTAAGGTGATCTGTTTTACACCCGTGGGGCAATTGCGTAACTCATTATTATCAATCGGAATCGGTTTCATTTTGACAGTTCAACTACATTCATTGCGTTATTTACGTGTTGAGCAGACAAATTATTCGAACTTATAAAGCAATGGATTAGCAATTTGCTTCAAAATGATTCAGATTCCGACTGATAGAGTGTTACGCAATTAGGGTGCAGATTTCTGGAACAAAAATTAGTGACACGTCAAAATTAAATGCAAGTCAAGCGACGCGATTGGCTGTTGATATTCATTCAACAAATCACACCAGTTTACGCGTGCTTGACAATTTGTTAGAATATTTTTTGATGATTTTCGTTCGAGAAACCGGACGTATGTATGTGAGTGTCATAATTAGGAATGACATAAATTAGATAGCCAAAATAGATAGGCTTATTTGCAACATTATTTAATTGTTTCGAACCGATTGGACGGAGAAGGCACAGCACAAAGAAACGTGGAAAAATATGCGGGAGACCTTTGCCCAGCATTGGACAATATCGGTTAAAAAAAGAAAAATCAAAACAGAATGTAAATAAAACCAGACATTCAAATAGATTTTTATAAGCCGGAAATATATTCCCGCTTTAACCGAATTTAGATTTATTTCATAACGTCTACTTAGCTGGGAACATAGAGACTGCTTAAGTCAACGAAACTCCGCAATCCGTTTTAAATTGAGACAAAGAAATAAAAAAACAAAGCTCACATGCTTAAAGTATAATTAAAGAGTAGAAATGAATATTTAAATATCTGTGGAGGACTTAGGCCTGTTGTTCACGGCGCGGTTTTTTAACGGTGCGGTGTGATAACCGCGCCGTAGAATAATAGTGTGAGCTTGTATAATGACACGATAAAAAACCGCACCCTAATCGCGTAACACACTGTCAATCTCAATCAGAATCGTTTTGAAGGAATCCATTGCTTCATGTGTTCGAAAAATTTGTCTGTTCAACAACGTAAATAACGCTATGAATGTTGTTGAACTGTCAACATGAAAGCTATCGCTACTGATAGTGTGTTACAAAATTTCCCCGCTGGGCAAGACAACGGCCAGGTACGGCTCAGTTGAGTTTTTTTCTGTGCCAAGCAGACGTGCGTCTTGAATCCTTAGAGGAAGAAGATTTTCATTGCTTATTTTGAAGTACACAGAAAATTCATACACGAAAAAAAAGGAAAAGCAGGTTTTGGATACATCTGATTTTAGAAAAGCAGCGCATAGCGACACCGTGCCGAAGTTCCGCCGTGTCTGCCAACAAGATTCCATAGTGATTCATATAACACCGACGTCTTCCTACACACGGCGAATCAACCGTGGTTTTTCACGGCAAACAAAAAGTTTGTGTACAAACGGCCTTACTCGGATCGTCACAATGACGTTTGGGGTGCCCAAATCTAAAAAGATACGTATTTTTGGAAGTCAAGTTCCGTCTAAATATACACTGAGCTATTTAATTTGGAATATTCGAAATAAGAATGTTATTTTTTCCTTGTTAAGCAAGCTTAGTAAGAATTGTTTGTGGTTTTACGGTAACCTAATTTTGTTTTTTGATTGTTATAAAAAAAATATATAATACCTCAATTAAATTAAATATTGGCATCTTAAAAGTACAAGCTTAGTGTACCGAATTAATAAAAATATTGTACTTTTTTGTTTTAGTGATTATATTTTTGAACTCAGCTGAAAGTATAATAATAAATACCTATCTATTTAATAATAATTATGTTATTTATTTTGAAGAAGGCCTTTATATTTTTATTATTTCTTAGAACTGATAGGCTCTAATATTCTACTCACCCAAAACTCCATCAATTTAAAACTTGAAGTTTATTATCAAAAATAAATGACTCCCAGTGTGCCCGCACCGACATCGCCAGCGGGACAAGTCAAAGATACAGATACACGCTGAGGGGCAGAAGAGTTTGCCAAAAATTATAATTTTAATTGCGGGCCCCTTTCCCCCTGTCTCCCCCAGGAAACTGCAAGTTGAGCTATAAATATGAAACATACTGCGTTTTTTTTATGATTTAATTGCTTTTTGATATGTAAAGCGGTATTTTTTTGGTTTTCGAAATAATGCTTTGCTTTCTGTATTATTTTCTGCAATTAATTTAAGGTAAGCGAATTCAGAGTGGTGTCTGAGTGCGACAGCACAATTCATAACAGTGTTACGAGTATTATACGTTATCACTATAAACATTAAATTACTGCAAAGTTAAAGGAAGAAAATAATATATAATTCTAAATCTAAAGACTAACTAAAAATCGATTTGAATGGGGTGTAATTGAAGAGGTATATGTCCAGCAATGAAGAAACCGGCATGTCCTAGAACCAACCTAGTCCAATTCGAAGACATGTGATATCTACGAACCCGCACTGGGCCCGTGTGGTGGATTATGCCCCACTTCCTCTCACTGAGAGGAGGCCTGTGTCCCAGCAGTGGGATAATTAGAGGCTGATTATGCTATATCCTGCTGTCTGCTCTAGGCTGATGATGATGAAAGTCTAAGTTTCATGCATATTTGGTTTTGAGTATTTATATACAATCGAAGGCTACAACCATTCTATAATTGATTCATAGCAACTTAATCTATGCTAGAATCCTTGTATATCTATGTCCAATGGTGCCAAGCCTCCTCTAGCTGATTAGGGCTAAAATTTACTTTCTGGGAAGTAAATTTTAGCCCTAATCAACTAAATTAGCTTAGACACTTAGCATTCCATCAAAAATCAACACACACTCGAAAAAATTCGAATGTTAAAAATCAACCCTTAACGTAGTAAATCTCTCATTTCCTCTGGAGCTTAAAAAATTAATGACTCCCAAAACACACACGCGTAAAAACAAAGGGGGTGGGTCGACAGCCGAAATTCGCAAATAAAACGGTCCGCTAACAATTTCCTTTTACTCATTATATCTGGAAATGCGTTTCGTATGCAAAATTGACGAGGGATTTTCGGTAACGATGTTAGCGAATATATTAGTTGGTGTGCATACTGTATAGTGTGCCCACGGTCTTGCTTGATTAAAATTATTTAAAAAAAAATGACAAATTATTTATGTCTTAATCAGCCTATAATGTTCCCACTGCTGGGACACAGGTCTCCTCTCATCGAGAGAGAGTGGGCTGTTATCTAACCATGCGGGCCCAGTGCGGGTTGGTAGATGTCACATATCGTCAAATGTTTGGTTCTAGGACATGCCGGTTTCCTTACGATATTTTCCTTCACCGTTTTAAGAGCAGTGGTGATGAAATAATTTACACAAAGTACCTGAACTCGTAAGTCGCGGATGATTCTACTCACAAGACATGTGACATTTAACAACTCGCACTGGGCCCACGTGGTGGATTACGGCCCACTCCCTCTCACTAAGAGGAGGCCTTTGTCCCAGCAGTGGAAACATTATAAGCTGATTATGCTAATCGATAAACCAAAGAGTTTTTGACAGGATAGTTATTATATTATGGGTCTAGCTAACCTCACATTTCAAATCCCAGATAAATCTCCAGACAGTTCATTAAAATTCAAGAAGTCAAAGAAAATATTGTTATTGTTTTCTTAGGTACTTAAAAAATACGAGGTAGAGTTAATCTAAAGCCTGGATTACTCCACAGTACGTACTCAAGTGAAGTTAAATAGGTTTGGTTTCAGCGGTCGCCATCTCCCGAGTAATGTGCTCCGAAGACGTTTTATGAGGGCGTACGATGTTTTATGTCGATAGATTTCATCGATGTTCTCATTTTTTTATCGATATTTTTTGTTGGTGTGCTTGACATTACTATTGTTTTGACGTTTATTTCACCTATGCACAATTTAATTTTATAAATGAACTAGCTTCTTCCCGCGGCCGAAATTAACGGGTCAAAAACTATGCTTATGTTCTTTCCCAGGATGCCATCTATCTCCTTGCCAAATTTTATCGAAATCCGTTCAGTGGTTTAGGCGTGAAAGGGTAACATACAGACAGAGTTAAGTACTTTCAAAAGGGTTCAAACGGGTACACACTTCTAAAAAAAAAAAATGTCAAGTAATCAACCTGGGAACATAATATAATATACCTATTTCATCGTGCGCGAAAACTGAAAAAAAAAAAAAAACAAAATGGCAGCGGGTGGATATGAAATCTGTTCGAACCCCTTTATATTATTATGTATTTTAGTTGCCTGTGCTGGTAAAATTATTTAAAATAGATAAGTAAATAACAATCATAAGTAAAGGGTTAGTAAATTAATAAGCTAGGAAGATGAAACCTCAATGAAATGACTTGTCGTTAAGTTGACAGGGTTTATTTATAAACGGTGATTAACGAAGTGACGTTTAGACGTCAAAAATGTATGGTTAAATAGTCGCTAATCACTACTTAACTTTACGCAAAGTTTATCAATAAAGGAGTTAAAACTTATTCGAGATTATTGTTGACAATATTGTCGTTCAATTTGATTGATCGATAATTTCAATCGACAACAAATCGTACTCCACTTGATTTGCTGTCAGATTTAATCAATAATATTATAATCGATCAATTGTTAATCGTAAGTTGTCTACACATTTACTAGATTTTCATCGGTCGTTCAATACAAATCACTTTACAGTAGGCTTTATTTATTTATTTACGAGCTTAAACCTAAGAAAAATCTTCATCATCCTTCAGCCTTTATACCAATTTGTTTGCGGTCGGTGCAAAATAACTTTTTCTTTCACAATTCTCTATTAGGTCATCTCGATAATCACCTCTTTAAACCTGAAAAAAAAATAAAAAAAAAAATTTAAAAAAATATAAACAACGTCCAACTTTATCGATGGCATCAACACACTAGAGGGAGAGTGGGGGTGGGAGGCTACTCATGCAAAAATCCCGTCTCAGGTAAAATGAAGTCGCAAGAGCTAAGACAGTCACAGGACGCGGTGAAATACGAATGTAGCAAAACATAGACATGTATATTATATTGTTTATTGTATATCTTTTTGCTTTGTGGTAGGTTTCGGCCGAGTTCACCCTAATCGTGTAAAGACAGGTATAGGGTTTGGATTTCGTCTTGAATTTTCATAATGGTTCGTGAAAATTACGTTTATATTCCATCAATGAAATTCCTATTTTCTATTTCTACTTACATATAATATGAAGTACATCAAAGGACAATGGGTAAGACCGTACCCAGACACAAAGTTAATTGTAGTATGTATTATAAACTATGTTGATATTCCGTTCAGGAGATTATAATTATGTGGATGTAAATTATTTTCGACTAAATCAATTTCAGCTGTTATTTTGTATGTCTTAGGCAAAAATATATTACATATTTAAAAATACACGTCTTATATATTAGAATAGTGCAGGGTTGTGGAGGTCAGATAGACAGTCGCTCCATGTAAAATACTGGCTTTCAGCTACATCCAGTTAGACTGAAAGCTGACCCCGACATACTTGGGTAAAGGCTAGGAAGATGGATTGATGTCAGTACAGCGCACTAAATTATTTACATACAACGATTCTAATAGACCGTTGCTGGGACCAAATAAAAACGAAATTATATCAGTTTTTTCTAGATTTTCTCCTCTTTTATTTTCCTTATAACATAGTACAGACGCCAGCACATTAAGATACTACAACCGGTAAAATTTATTTAATAGATTTTTAATTTTATCGCTACAGCATAAGGTTCAAGGTTGATTGGGAAAATTTGACAGTTTCGGGTAGCTTGATGTGCTGGCGTCTGTACATTATTATGGACGCATAGAACCGGTCGAAGTGGGCAGGCCTAAGTCCAGCAGTGGACGTCTTTTGGCTAAAATGATGATGATGACAACGATACATTATTACAGTGTTTTATTTTCATAATCACTTAAACCAGATTAGCCGACATAAAACCTTTTTATACTTCTACCAAAGAAACACCTAAAACGAAAATTCAAATTCAAAATAATTTATTGTTTGTCACAGGTGAAATATCAGTTCTTATGATTATTACGAGTATAAAGGATCGCTGTAACATACCTATTAGGTGTACATATTTAATGCTGGTCCCATATTTATTTAACATTAAAATCTTGTTCGAAAAAAAAACACGTTTATTTTTCTCGTTTTCTATTTTCGGCCAAAAATGCAAGCAAAATCGTAAAACGACTTAGCTTTTGGCCGAAAAAAATCGGTTTAGGCCCTTATTATTATTTATTTATTTAAACTTCTCGCACACAATAAGGTACAAAGTATTTTGTGTTTTATTTTCATAATTTCTTAACCAGATTCCCCGACATTAAAACCCCAAAGTGAAGTACCACCTAATTATATTTGTATTACCTGTCCAATCTGACCGTTTCCAAGCTTGAAAACAATCGGACCTGCACTACTTGAGACTTCTCTCTTGTCTTTATGAAATACTTCAGAGGACAGCTTCCTTCGCGGAATTTTCTTTTTTTTTCCGCTTCGTGCTGCATATTTTCATAGTTGGCAGTTGTTTTGGTTTTTGTCTTTAGGAGCGAAATGTGTGTTATATTATATTTTGTCCCATTTTCTGTTTTTGCGGTTACTAACAAATAACCTGGAAAATGTCACCCAAAAAATCGAAGACGTAATATCTACCAACCCGCACTGGGCTCGCGTGGTGGATTACGGCCCACTCCCTCTCACAGAGAGGAGGCCTGTGACCCAGCAGTGGAAACATTATAAGCTGATTTTGCACCTATCTACGATGTAAACCTGTCAATTAACACCCAAAGTAACTTCCTCCATTCTTGCTGGAAAACATTTGTATAACAATATATGAAACAATCGTGAGCCAGCACCATAAGCTGAGCTGTCGATATCAGTTAAACTGTAATGAACACCATGGCCACGCCTTGAGCGTCCTTCTTTATGGTATGCTCCTGTCTCGGAAGATTTTTATTGGGGAATTGAAATAAAAATATTTTTTTCTTTTATTTCCCGTTGCACGACCGCAGACGTCGTGTCGTCCGACCGCAGATTAGTAGTGCCACCGATGCTGGATTTGGACACCGCAGTTATGTTCGGAATCATGACTGCAGCGACATGACGCTACGACGTGTCGGTACGACATGTCGCAACGTCACGTCGTTTGTGCGTCGTTTGCTGTATGCGGTCGGCTACGAACTCGTACCTTTATACGGGTGAAACTGCGGGGCGCCACTAATTAGATATATGGGATTTAAATATAACCTGTGAAATGTCAAATTCAAATTCTTTATTAAACTTACACCTGTTTACAAACATACAAGTATTAGCATGCAGTTCTAACCGAGAGAAAACTTAGATTTAACAGCGGGTCCCAAAATGTGGATGTAATAGGTGCATCTCTGCCTAACCCATCAGTGGATACAGACGTGATGTGTTTTATGTCTCTGTTATCTAAATGGAAAGATAACATTTTAAAATAATCAACATTATTTATTATTTAATAAAGTAGGTACGTTGGTACCGAATCAGGAACACACCAAAGTCGCGTGCCAACACCCACTCAGCCGACACATCAAAACAGAACTGATACGCAATATTATTTTTACACTGACAGCTATGTGGGGATTTATTGAACGATCTCCTTTGTAATAGCAGCAATGTAAACAAAACAACGCGAGGAAATTAATATTGGCGTTCATCTATGTACCCATTAACAGTTTGTTGGATGTTGTTTGTATTTAGAATGTTTTATTGAAGCTGTTTTTAGAGGGAAATGGATGTAGGAAAATGTTGTTTTTTTCATAATAGCACACCCCGGACACTCCATACAACGCTCGCAAAATAATTACCTACTACTACTACTACATTAACAAATGACGTTTGTATACGTATGAATGTGTGCGTGAGGTACTTGTGTTTGCGAGCGCTCTTGTTAAAGAACTGCGACGAATACGCCGAAGTGCGGGGTGAGGTGCGGTAACTGATGTTAGTGCGGGGAAGGGAGTGTCGTTTCTGTACGTAGTACTTTAAGTATTCTGTGATAATAGTGTAAATTAATTGCATCATCATCTGTCCGAAACCAGGGTTTCGTTGTCGGCCGAAGCGTCCCAACTAAGTATGTTAGGGTTGGCTTCCAGTCTAACCGGGTGCAGCTGAATAAGCTGCTGTGCTGCTGCCGCTGCTTCAGAAAATAATTAATACTGGCCGTTAATTCTCTAATCACATCAGTATTCTTTATTGCAGAAGTCAAAGTCAAAGCGTTTATTTCAAATAGGGACATAATAGGCACTTTTGAACGTCAAAAATTACCTTAAAATAGAATTGATTCTAGTCGCCCCTTCCAAAAGGTAGTTTTCTTATGGAGAAGAATGGGCAAGAAACTCCACCGTTACTCTTTTAAAATGTTTTAAAATACTTTTTGCATTGGTACATTAATTATATTATATGTGAGGACGATGCACCTAAAATTAAATTACTATACCTTGCCTCTTACTTCATTCACCCTCATGAAAAAATAAAAAAGATTTTCAACCATAAACCACATCCCTAAATTATTACAAACACATTTTCTCTAAACAAAACGCAACAATTCATGTTTCGATATTTGAAACAAAGGAAAAACAAAACGCATTTATATAAATTAAAAAAAGTAAAACACACGCTAGCAATACACTTAACAGTATTCACACGACGATGCCCAGAACACACTGTAGGTACATTTAGGGTTCCGTTCCAAACGAGTAGTGTATAAAACCATGGAAAATTCAGAGTGAAAAAAGAAAATTGTTGCATCGTTTCTTGTGATTCAAGAAATGGGTGACTGTGTCACTCGTTGCTGCTATTTATTTTGAAGTTAGTACTTCATTTTCTTTCTTTCTTTCTTTGAGACTCGCACAGACCAAACGGCCAATTCTGGTAATTTAAAATGCTCAATATCTAGTCGCAGTCTCATGTCGGCGACAAACAAATGTCAAAAACTTGTCATAAATGTAGGAAAATTAGAGGTATTTTTATAACAAACAGATTGAGACTGAGATCAGACTGTGAACGTTCTTAAAATTACGAGAATTGCCCCTCTGGGAAGCATAGCACAAAAGGGAGAAGCCTAAACTCACTGGTAGTCCCACTCACTCCTAGTTTCACTGGTGAAATATAAAGTACAAAAATAAGTAGTGTACAATTATCTAAGTTCTATGCGAAAGTCGGTAGGGACTGCTATTCGTATCCTGCCAAAAAACTGTGTAGGAATTTTACAAAAACGTGTCCCATGCTTGCCAGGCTTAACTATCTAATAGTTAAAAAAAAAAAAAAAACCCACGCTTAAGCTGCGGTCGGTTCGTGGATGGGTGACTATCGAGACCCCTCCGTGCCTCGGAAAGCACGTTAAACTCCAACGGCTTATTCGGCGTTACAAGCCCAAACGTCTGGCAACCAGTCTTACCAAGGGGTATCGTGTTACGTATTAACTGAATTGTGGAGATCAGATAGGCAGTCGCTCCATGTAAAATACCGGTATTCAGCTGCATCCGGTTAGACTAGAAGCCGACCCCAACATAGTTGGGAAAAGGCTAGGCAGATTGATCAGTCCAATAAACGTAAAAAATATTGTTTGCAGCTATAAAACCATACCATACATTAATTCAGTTAATAATTCACAAAAAGCATAAAGATAAGTCACATTAACAACGAACACAGTTTAAAAAGAAAAGAAAATAAGCAGAACCACATACCGCCCACGACACATTTCAAACAAAAAAAAAGAACGCGTTCTTAAAAAAATTTGTTTCCGCGTGCCGTATAAAGCACCCCATTCACAACACAATAGATGTTTTGTGCCCGTTTTGTGCGGTTGTATCGCATGACCCGTCTGACGTGTGACAATCCCGTGTATGGGTGCACTTACTGAATTGTTTTTGTTTTCTATCCAACATTTTTTTTTATTCTTTTTATTTTACTCTTTTATTGTACGCGATATTTTCTTGTCGGAGAGCGCAATTTTAGTTCCTTGAGACATTCTTTATGCTTAGCATTCACGTAAAATTGTGGCGAGGAAAAATGTGTAATGTATATTGTGGGGTCTAGTTTATTTGAAGAAAATCTTAAGAGACAGTCTGGAGAGGAAAGGAAATATAAATAAGGCTTAGAATCTCCTTGAAGATGAGTTCTAAGAAAAACTGAACAATTCTTAACTGAGATATTATATAAGTACCTACACATATTTATTATTCTCGTACATTTGTAATCTATTTATTTAAAAATAAGGTTTTTTATTTATGTACAGGCTGTGCCCACGACTTTGTTCGCGACACCAAATTGGATATCAAGGGTTTTCTTTTTCGCGCGGAACCCTAATTCTTTTTCTAAAATAAAAGTTGCCTTAGTTACTCCCTATAACATCAGCTGCCAGTGAAAGTTTCGTACCTACAGCCGTTTCGGAGATTAGCCGGAGCAAACAGACAGATTTTTTTTTGTTATAGGTGTTTAGTTACCGTATTACTTTCATATGCATTTAGTAAAAAGCTGTTATTTTGACATTACAAACAGACACCAACTTTATTTGTTTAGATAAATAGTATGAAGTACTTACCTACTTGTTTCTTTTCGGCGAAAACAGCCAAATATTATTCGCGGCTGTTATTACGGCTTACTAGTCGCTTCGCACGAACTTTTAAATAATACTATTTTTTGTATAGGCGACTTGCACGAAGTTAATTTCTTCATATTAAGCAATTGGCATATTTTCGGGCGAGTAAATTCGTGCGAATCGACAGTTAATACGACGTGTTTTTATAAACTGCTTGTGGTGTTGTGTCTCTTTTATTGAAGTCGGTTAAAAATAATTAAGTATGTCTAGCTTTGGGACCGCTAGATCAGCAAAAGTTTTGAATACCTCTATTATTAAGCTTTAACTGATATATGGGTCCTTCAATCATTTTATCTAAAGATGAAATAACCCGAAAATAAAACCAGCACCATTTTGGAAACCGTGTCGGAAATCCATCGGAAACGGAGCGATATGTAGGTGACGTACAATTTGGCGGAATACGGTTACCGGGACGGCTGCGTTGGCTGGAATCGATAATTTTGATTGCTGATAGATTATGATTGATTTGCTGGGTGAGTAGGTACCCTAGTAGGACTTCTGTGTGTATTAATGACGTACCTATGTCATGTACATCAACCTACTACAATCTGTCAAATTTCTTTAATAGATTCTCAACTTTATCACTAAAGCATAAGGTTCAAAGTTGATTGGGAAAATGTGACAGTTTCGGGTAGGTTGATGTGCTGGCGTCTGTACACTGCATTCGCGACTTATTAGCCAAAAATGTAAACAAATATGAGTTTACGGAAAAATAACTTTAATTCCTACACAATAAAGTGCAGTTTACGTTACAACTTTAAACATTTTTATAACTTTTTCAATAGTGTTAGTCACTCTGAAAACAACTTAATTACCATTGAAATAAAGTTGATATTTGTTTAACTTGAATTAACATAAATTTGAAACATACATTTGAATTGCCTTTACTACAATAAATGTACACTCAAACCTTCTTCCCATGAACTTTGGCATTGCTCATTGACAGAATAGTTGACATCGGCTTTTCTTGCCATAATATTAAGAATTACATAGTTTAAGTTGCAAGTTATTTTTTTCAACAATTTATTTTCCCTGACTTTCCATTTCGATTAAGGATTAAGAACAAAAATACATCGCTCAAGTGGCCGTGATTGCTTTAACTCTGAAATTCTATTTTGCAATAACATTATTTACTACTTCGCACTGGGCCCGCGTGGTGGATTACGGCCCACTCCCTCTCACAGAGAGGAGGCCTGTGTCCCAGCAGTGGGAACATTATAGGCTGATGATGATGATGATGATGATGACTACTTCGATTGAAAAGTAGGTAAACGTATTTTTAAAATAAGAAATTTTTTTTATGGAAAAATAAAGCATCATTTCGATGTAATAAGGTTGAAACAACTAAGTATGTTGCAAAATAAGACCAAAACATTACTTGGGTTTTATTTTACCGGCCGTTTTTGATGCGCTCATCGGAAATCTAGTTCTATTGTTGATCAAAGCTTTACGCGACTAAAATAACCATTTTCTCTGATTGATTTACGAAAACAACAACCAGTTATATAACTTTTAACATGAGATATGACAACAGATTAAATTAAATAGACTTTCCACAATCGGGGGTTATTGGTACAGACGCCAGCACATCAACCTACTACAATCTGTCAAAATTCTTTAATAGATTTTCAACTTTATCACTAAATTTTAAGGTTCAAAGTTGATTGGGAAAATTTGACAGTTTCGGGTAGGTGTGTGTACAATTCCGAACTTTTCTTACCCCGTAACTCAGGGGTGTTACACGCGTAGGGGTAGTTAAGTGATCGACAGCCAAGCCGAATAATGGGGTTCATAGGAAAAGTTGTAAGGCTATAAAATGATATAGCTTATATTACACGTCATATAGAAGACTTGAGGAGGATTACTATAAAGTTTGGAGAAGTTTTGATAAAGTTATTTATAATTTATTGTCCTTTATAGGAGTTATGTTTTTAACTAGCTCTTCTCCTTAGGTGGCCTCTTTACCTAGAATATTATTGCGCAATGTTTAGGGGTAGGGTAGGATTGAAGATTGCGCAATGATCTATACAATTTATACTTACATCAAGAGATACAAATAAATAAAATTGAAGTGTCTGTTCGCAATGTCAAAATAACAGCTTTTTAATAAATGCATGTGAGGAAACCGGCATGTCCTAGAACCAAAAATTCGAAGACATGTGACATCTACCAACCCGCACTGGGCCCGCGTGGTGGATTACGGCCCACTCCCTCTCACAGAGAGGAGGCCTGTGTCCCAGCAGTGGGAACATCATAGGCTGATTATGATGATGAATAAATGTATATGAAAGTATATACGGGACTTTAAGCAAAAAATCATTTTTTTTTTAATTTTTGTCTGCCTGTCTGTTTGTTTGTTCCGACTAATCTCTCTAACGGCTGGACCGATTTTGACTTTTAGCAAGACTTTCACTGGCAGACAGATAGCTAAGGTTATAATGAGGAAAAGGATTTAGGCTCACTTTAATTTTTTCTCCGAGCCAGAAAAGCTCATCGGAAAAACAAAAAAATTTCGCAAAGAAAGAAAGCTCACCCGTTAAAGCTCGTTCTCAGAACATAACACAATTCTTGCAAATAAATTTAATTTCATTTTATAATAAACTAGCTGCGCCCCGCGGTTTCACCCGCGTGAATGTCGATCCCATGGGAATATCGGGACAAAAAGTAGCCCATTTTTTTCTCAGGCATTTTTTAAAGTTTTTCTCTCCGTAAGAACCATCCTCGTACTTCAAGGAATATTATAAAAAAAGAATTAGCAAAATGGGTTCAGCTGCTCTCGAGATTTGCGCTTAGCAACACATTCAGCGATTCATTTTTATATTATAGATTATCAAATACTTCTATCACTACTTTCAGTCTCCCTTTTAACACCCTTGAAAAGTCCTGCAAAATCTATAAAAAATTCATCGACAATATCATAACATTTCTAAACCATTGCCGTTTCTAATCAAAGCACTATTGACCTCCCCGAACAAATAAGTCAATGAAACTGCAGTTGATCAGATTGTAATTACGTCGTACAGTGGGGCACACATTCCTAATGAACACGGAATCTGTCACACGAACTATGTGAAAGACATTCACTCCGTTTGTGGTTGTTCGATGGTATTCTTGTAAAGGTCGCCTTATTAGACGCTATTTTGTTGAGGAATTAAAAAAAAAAAACTTTGAATAAAGCCAGTGCACATCTTGTTAAAAGAGTCAAAAAACTATTTGCCCCTTGAGGATTGTTAAAAAAAGGTTTCAATAGCTAAAGTCCAGACGGTCTATTCTGCAAAATACTATGCGTGAAAATTTGGGTGGAGAAAAGAAAGAAAATACGCAACATGACACAGAGAAAGAACACAAACACAGAAAAGGACAAGTTTAGGGAAAATATGCGTCACATTCACGTAAAACGACAATTGCTCAGCATAATGCTACGACCCTATGCAAGACAGAGCTACAGTGCTGGTTTTCAGCGACAGCCGGCCTTGATGTGATGACGTCAACTTGTGCAGTATACGATGCGATATAAATAACACAATAAGAAATAAAATAAATAACAATACCTTGTTCTAAACATAATAATCATGTTCGTGAACGGGCGCCGTCAGCGTCAGTAGGGACTGGTCATCTCTTTGCTGCCATGGCTTATTTTATTTTAAATTAATATTTGAATTGTTGTTTTTTCTCATCTTTTCATTATGGATGCTCTGACGTTTAACGTTCTGCATCGTTCTCACATGTATAATTTTTAACATGAATGATGTAACCAAGACTTTGTAAACATATTACGAGTATTTTGGTTTAAAAGAGTGTCCATGGAGTTTCTTGCCCGTTCTTCTCCATAGGTACCTACGCTTTGGAATGGGCAACTAGCTTCATCTTTCTGACTGACCGACCCCTTGACAATTCAAAAGTGCCTGTAATTGGTTTAATTGAAATAAATGCTTTGAGTTTGAGTTTAATAGTGAGCTATGATTTCCGTGAAAACTTAAGTGAAGTATACTTGAAGTGACTTGTCAATAGTGTCAATCCCTAGTATCAGATTGCTGCAGCCTTTCTTCTCAGAGTAGTTAAGAAATGCCGACTTCATCTAGTTTTAAAATATGATTGACGTGTAACAGTGTTTGTACAAACCTACTTACGGAAATAAAATCATTTATCGTTTGACTTAGGTACATATTTTTCGAAATGTAGAAACGAATATTTTTGAAGTGAAAACTTCTTTAGCGGCGTTGAACACTTTTTGTACTGGGGAAAAAATGTTAAACTCGCGTCAGGACACGTGACCGTCAGGAGAGATTTCTCCCCCCCCACCCCTCTTTCTACGGCGGCGCCAACCGAAGTGAACCAAGTGAGACACGATAATGGATGGGTGGATGGATAGATGGATGGACGGACGGACGGACGGACGGTGACGGTGACGGTGACGGTGACGGGTGACGGTGACGGTGACGGTGACGGTGACGGTGATGGAGACGGTGACGGTAACGGTGTCGGTGACGGTGACGGTGACGGTGACGGTGTCGATGACGGTGACGGCGACGGTGACGGTGACGGTGACGGTGACGGTGACGGTGACGGTGACGGTGACGGTGACGGTGACGGTGACGGTGACGGTGACGGTGTCGGTGACGGTGACGGTGACGGCGACGGTGACGGTGTCGGTGACGGTGTCGGCGACGGTGACGGTGACGGTGACGGTGACGGTGACGGTGACGGTGACGGTGTGACGGTGATGACGGTGACGGAGACGGTGACTGTGTCGGTGACGGTGACGGTGACGGTGTCGGTGACGGTGTCGGTGACGGTGACGGCGACGGTGACGGTGACGGTGTGACAGTGATGACGGTGACGGTGACGGTGTCGGTGACGGTGACGGTGACGGTGACGGTGTCGATGACGGTGACGGCGACGGTGACGGTGACGGTGACGGCGACGGTGACGGTGACGGTGTGACGGTGATGTCGGTGACGGTGACGGTGACGGTAACGGTGTCGGTGACGGTGACGGTGACGGTGACGGTGTCGATGACGGTGACGGCGACGGTGACGGTGACGGTGACGGTGACGGTGACGGTGACGGTGACGGTGACGGTGACGGTGACGGTGACGGTGACGGCGACGGTGACGGTGTCGGTGACGGTGTCGGCGACGGTGACGGTGACGGTGACGGTGACGGTGACGGTGTGACGGTGATGACGGTGACGGAGACGGTGACTGTGTCGGTGACGGTGACGGTGTCGGTGACGGTGTCGGTGACGGTGACGGCGACGGTGACGGTGACGGTGTGACGGTGATGACGGTGACGGTGACGGTGATGGTGACGGTGACGGGTGACGGTGACGGTGACGGTGACGGTGATGGTGACGGTGACGGTGACGGTGACGGTGACGGTGACGGTGACGGTGACGGTGACGGTGACGGTGACGGTGACGGTGACGGTGACGGCGACGGTGACGGTGACGGTGACGGTGACGGTGACGGTGACGGTGACGGTGACGGTGACGGTGACGGTGACGGTGACGGTGACGGTGACGGTGACGGTGACGGTGACGGTGACGGTGACGGTGACGGTGACGGTGACGGTGACGGTGACGGTGACGGTAACGGTGACGGTGACGGTGACGGTGATGGTGGACGTGGATGTGGATGGATGGATGGACAGCTGATGGCTCGACCGTCTGTGTAGCTACACTGCTGTGTATTCGTAAAATTCGTGAATATAAAGTGTTTCAAATATGGAAATTGAACAAAGTGCATCGATTTATAAAAAAAGTGACGCAGAAATAGTGGAAAAAAATTAGTTATATTAATTCAATTCATAATTGATTTATTTCAACGTTAATATTCATGTTTTCACTTCTGCCGGCACTCCCGGAGTGCAACCCGTCTTTTTTTTTATTAGCTAGCTATTGCCAGCAAACTGTCTACAACTCTACAATAAATAAAACTAACAAGGTTTTAATGTGACGTCATCAACGCGTGTAACCCTCAACCACGGAGGTGTTAATTGGAGCGCCGCGATTAATGAACGTGTTGGTGTCACGATGTGTGAAGAGCTTTTGAATTACGTACAGACATTTTGAATTCGAATCTTTTCAATTTTTTTTGAAGTGAAAACTTCTTTAGCGGCGTTGAACACTTTTTGTAATGGGTAAAAAATGTTAAACTCGCGTCAGGGCATCGCGTCAGGACACGTGACCGTCAGGAGAGATTCCCCCCCCCCCCATCTCTTTCTACGGCGGCGCCAACCGAAGTGAACCAAGTGAGACACGACAAAGATGGCCGAAGAAAATGACATTTGACGTACAAATGTTTGAAAAGTCAGTTTCGTAAACAATAGTACTTCGAGGAGCCGCAGTTGTATTTAATTTATTTTGAACTTCTGTTTAACCAATTTAGTTTATTATTATATACCTACCTACAATACAAAATAGAAGCGACGAAAAATATAACGAAGCACATTATAGCAACAAGAAATACTGTGGGACATTGCTGCTTTTGTGTGAAAACAATGCTTCCGTGTCGACCACGGAAGTTTACACCCTGCAGGGAGATGCTCCAGTAGAGTGTGGCTGTGAAGCTATGTTGCAAAACATGCTCCACTTCCTATCCTGCCTTATTTGTCCTACCCAAAACATGCAGTCAAAGTGACCTCTGCGCTGCCACCGACGACAACGTGGAAGTGGCAATATTTTGAGCCAACAAGATCTAAAGTAAAAGAAAAGAAATTTAGGGAGTAGTTCATTAATAAAAAGCTTGTATACAAATATCAGTTTATTTTTATAATACTTGTACGCACCGGGACTTACAGCTTAGTACGGCTGTTATTCCAAATGCATACAGTGTGGCTAAGTTTGTAACAATTGAGCCTGGTATCTATGGTTACCTCACCCTACTGATTATAAACCTACAGCAACTACTTAACACCCTAGTTATCCTAACACCCTAACCTATCATACAAGCCTACGGGAGACCTACGGGAACAGACAGAATTTGGGTAGGAATAGGGGTTTGTGTACATCGTGCAATGTGTACACAGGAAATAGTTTTGTCATTGCCGGTCCCACAGACTCATAGAACTGGTGATGGCTAAAGGTGTCTTGGCCATAGTGAGAGGAATTATGGAAGATGAATCAAACTCTACTCCAGCTTGATGACTAATTTCTTCATTTACTAATTACTAATAATTTATGTGGAACGAATGTATGTCGCTCTTGATGCTGACGCTGGCGTATGTAACTCTTGCCTGTTCACGGCTGAACAATACTCTAAATTCTAATTTGGCTTCTAAAACTTGTGCAAGCAGAACAACATTGTTTGCTTTTCATTTGCCATCTGTGCCATCTCTTCTGTAGGCCGTTTCATTTTCTGCTATTCGTAGTGAAGCACCATCCTTACTAGTCCTATTGACCTGAAATACAAAACTAATGTTATAAATTCTTTCTCTTTCTCTCTCTTAACTAATGTTATAAATCTTATTTATACTGATTTAATTAATCAGTAGCGGCATCAAAATAACAGTCATTATTATTTTTATGACGGGTTTTTTTTTTGTTACAATGAGTTTTGTACAGACAAACGAAGTTCTTCGTAAAATTGTAAATTGGATAGGCACCTAATTCGTAAATCATGCCAGGCTGCCCCTATTTAGCGTTAGTGCTTGTGTCAGTGTTTTTATTTTCTATTATGGAGACCTCTCCCCGACCAATTCTTCCAAAAAATCTAAGGAATAGAAGCAAAAGCAAGCATAAGTATAAGAAATTGAGATTGTTTACAAAACATAACTTACTTTGAACACATTTTAGCTGTAACAGTAGGTTTTTCTTTGCCCTTTATTGCAACTAGTCACCGGTCTTAATTTCATTTATTTTAAATACAAAAAAAATATTCAAAAGTTTTTTACTTTGACACAAACAATATCAAATTCATTCATTGACATATTCATATTGTTTCCATGACGACCATGACGTTGTCGCGTCAAAACTGTAGAAACTGTAGACAATAAATTAGTTTTTCATACGTAATAATGTCTATGGACACAAATATTCGGTTCGTAGACAGATATTCTCGTATGCCGATTTAATGTGTTGGCCAATTTGTTGGATGACTTCATTATAATGGCAACATTTAGAAGTTGTAGGACATTCTAGTTATAGAACGTTTATGAAGCGTTTATGAATACAAAATGTTTTAAAGGCCTATTGAGCATTTTAACTAATGAATGGTTTAAACCTTCAATAGGCTTTTTTATGAATAAGACCGAAAGTGTTTAAAATATGGAAATTGAACAAAGTGCATCTATTAATGAAAAAAGTGACGCAGAAATATTGAAAAAAAAATGAGTAATATTAATTAAATTAATAATTGATTTATTTCAACGTTAATATTCAAGTTTTCACTTCTGCCGGCACTCCCGGAGTGCAACCCGTCTTTTTTTTTTCTTTGTCATACACGTTTTTAAACTGCTTAATGATGTATATTTATTTAATAAGCAAAAGTTTTTGAAAAGGGCTTTGAAGGTAGGTACAGTCCGCAAGCATGAATCCTATAAAAATCGATTGCTGATATCAATGCAAACAGAAAACATCCGCCATTTTGAAAAAAAAAAACATGGCGGTCACTGTAGGTAAGTATACTAGGCTCCATATAAAAATCTTCAATCCCCTTTCAAAAAGTAGTTTATTTTCGGGTTTGCATAACGGACTACTAGTTCGAACCGTATAGATAAATAGCAAAAAAAAAATAACACGGAGTCTTAAAATAATATTTTAAATAAACAAAATTTATTGCAATTTAATCAACAGTTACATTCAACATACTTGTAGTAAAAATTCAAACAGAAATTATACACCGAATTTATTAGTTCCGACCATTGACTTACTATATTACTAGCGTGCATTGGTTCCGACTGATTGGTTCATTCGCACAACATCGAAACGATTATTTTTCTCCGAATTAATTCGTTCTGTATTCGAAATATTGACCTCTACAGTGTGACTGGCCAGCTATAGGTCAAAGGCGTGGCTGTAAGAGAGTTTACACATTGACTGGTTGTTAAGTACTTAGTTACAGTTTTAAATAATCATGACACGCAACTTTTTCAAAAAGAAAATAAGTTTCATCATAGTAGACTGCACGATAAATTCAGCTTTTGATTTAGGCTTTTTAGGGTATTGTCATTTTGCATTGTGGAAAATTAAATGTGCAAACCAACAGGTCAATTTGATGCAAGATTGGTTTTTAAACAGTCAACTTCAGAAGGCCAATTCTCGTACTTAAAAAACGTTCAAATTCATCTCATCTCAGTGACAATCAATGCCAAAAATGTGTGTAAATTGATTGTATTTTTAACAGATTGAGACTAAGATTAGAATGCGAACATTCTTAAAATACGGGAATTGCCCCTCTGATAAAAAATAGGTACTTACTAACTATTATGCTTAGGATAAAATAACTTTATTCGCTATTAGACTGACAAATATATATTATAGGTATTTTCACATAAAATCCATACTAATATTATAAATTCGAAAGTAACTCTGTCTGTCTGTCTGTATGTTACCTTTACACGCCTAAACCGCTGAACCAACTATTTTCGGTCCCGATCCACCGTCGAATGTGTGATCCCCTTAACAGATTCAAACTGCGTTCGTAATTTGAAACGTGTTCGACAATTGAAACAGCGGGTATCGTTGCACCAGCACCACCATCTGTAAGGCCATCAGTTTAACCCACATTCTGAATTTAAATTAGATATTGTACCTACCTACTTACATTGAGAAAAGAGAATATAGATCACTTTTATACTCACACTAATATTAAAATTATTTTTATTTAGTGTTTATGGAAAGTGCAAAATAGATAAGGTGGCCAATTCCCGTACTTAATTAAAAATGGTTCAAAATCTAATCGCAATCTCATTTCAACGATAATTAATGTCAAAAACTTGTCAAAAATTTAGGGAAATTAGAGAAATTTTTGACAGATTGAGACTGAGATCAGATTTTGAAATTACGATTAGCCTCTAAGGTACGCATGTAGTATCCATTTTTGCAAATAAAAATGCTGACTCATATTCTACCAATATTTTTAACTAGCAGAGCCCTGCGCTTTCACCCGCATAAGCCTCGATCCCGTGGGAATATCGAGATAAAAAGTATCTTGTGTCCCAATCCAGCACCCTAATTACGTAACACACTATCAATCGCAATCTGAATAATGTTGAAGGATATTGCTAATCCATTGCCTCATATGTTCGAAAAATGTGTCTGCTCTACTACGTAAATAACGCAATGAATGTTGTTAAACTGTCAAAATGAAAGGCATTGCTACTAATAGTGTGTTACGCAACTGCCCCGCCGCCGGTCATGGTCTACTCATGTGCCTTTCATCAAGTTGAAGTGGCAGTGGACTGGCCATGTTTGTCAAAGGACCGATGGCCGGTGGAGTAGACGAGTCCTGAAGTGGAGACCACGTATCGGCAAGCGTAGTGTGGTATGCCCCCCAGCTAGATGGACAGACGACTTCAAAATGTCGCTGTGATAGACTGGATTCGGAAAGCAGAGGACAGGATGCTGTGAGGCCGCCTAGGAGAGGCCTATGTCTATGTCCAGCAGTGGACTGCGGATTTAAGTAATCTATTCATAATGTATGCAGACGAAATTACTAGCTACAGCTTAGTTCTTACTGTTAATAAAAAACAGTGACATTTCCTCGGTATTTTAAATCAAACAACAACAAGGAAAAATGAATCTCGTAACAATCACTTTTCGAATAAATAAATGATAATAACCAACTGTTCATTGCAGACTGCAATACACAATTTATTAAAAAAAAAAAAAAAAAACAACTTTGTTATTTGCACAGTCATTCCTAACGTATAATTTCAAAAATAGAATATTAATACGCTAATGCTGATGCTCATGCAATACCCGTCATTAGCGAAAGGCAGTAGTTACCAATTTATGTAGATACCTCATACCGATGGCACCACATTGAAAGGGTTAGTTCTGTTAATGGCCGGTAAGTGGAGTCTTCATTTCACATGTCTGCGAAGGGTTAATAAGGCTGCGCATTCATTGTGTTTTAAGTGTGTAATTATAGGGTTTATTTTGAATTTGGAATTTAGCTTGAAACATAATTTAATACCTGTTTATTTTCTGGATGAGTTTGTGACATTATGGTCTAAATTCAAACAATAAGCATCTGCTTGTGGTTCCAATGTAGAAATAATGATTTAATTCCGTTGGATCCCGCGTTTGAATCCCAGTTTAATATTTTTGGCGTTGGATCCCGCAAAACATTATTATGTATTTCCGTTGGAACCCGAATTTAAAAAATGCAAGATAATTACGTTTTATTGTCGTTGAATCCCGAAAAGTATTTCCGTTGGATCCCGAATGCTTAAAAAAATCTGAATGCGGGTACTTTCAACAACAAAATTGTTTATAATAAAATGAGGGGTTCACTAATGTTTCACCAAAACTCCATTGAAATTTTTAGTTTACAAGCAACGTTTCGTATACTATTTATTTCACAAACAACTCATTTTCTATATAATCTAGTCGTTTCTGGCACTCGCCGGCCGCTGCCGCGGCACCGCTCGCTTCGCTCGCTCGGCTCGTGCGTAGGGGTCACAGTTTTAACCTAACCTAACCTAACATTGTTTTTTTTTTTAATAATTAACCTAATCTAACTAGTTCAGTTCCGGGTAACCCACTAAAAATAATCTCTTTTTAGTGTTTGATAAAGGTAAATCACTTTTCTTCTGAAATGTACACATGTTGTTATAATATGGGATTCAACGGAAATAGCAAACGGGATCCATCGTTAATACCTAAAAAATGGGATTGAAAAGTGGGATCCAACGAAAATAAACGTTTATTTTCTGGATGAGTTTGTGACATTAATCTGTCAAGCTCCGCTAATGAGACACAATTGATTTTCTATTGTTTGGTCACCGATCGGTGTCCCGCGGTCCTTGAGTCTAAATTCAAACAATAAGCATCTGCTTGTGGTTCGAATGTAGAAATAATTTTGAGACATGTTTTATCAACAATGATGAATCTGAGGACAATTCTCATAATAGTAGCTCTTGCCGATTGAGACTGCGACTAGATTTTAAACGTTTTAACGTTCAAAATCTAGTCGCAGTCTCATCTCGGCGACAAATAAATGTCAAAAACTTGTCAAAAATCTAAGGAAATTAAAGGTAGATTGAGACTGAGATCAGACTATGAACGTTCTTAAAATTACGAGAATTGCCCCTCTGATAGAGGCATCAATATTTGATTAATGTTAATTATCAGCTCCTTTCAGATAACATTATACTGAAATGCGGAAATGCGGTGCTGGTGGAGACCAGCGACAAAGCCTACTTAGTGCTCATACAGCAGATTTTGGGATGCATGAAGAAGCCTCCTCGTGTAAAACAGTTTGTTCCGCCAGTTACTCAACTGAACCGAGCGCTCGGAGCATCCTGGACAGTCTCACCCAACACCTTATTTGACTGGCCAATTCTTCCCTTGCGGTGGTAAGGCTAACGCCCGCCTGGTTTGCGACCACCCTCCCACCGGAGTCCAGCGTCAAGCAGCCTGCTAAATTCGTCGATGCGTGGGAGTTCCAGTGCCTTAGGCATCTTCTGGGCACGCTCGTTCTATCATAGACCTCATCCATTGCTTTAGATCAGGCGTGATCGAAGTCAAGAGCGGGCCCATTTAGCAATAAAAAAAAAAAAAAAAAAAGTTGCCTCTACTGTTCTGTTGTCACGTGTCGCTCGTGTATATGAGAACTTATCCATTTCACCCATGAACTTCTTCGCTATAAAAAAATCTAGCTACTAATACTAGCTGTTTGCACTACGGCATGATATACTCTCGTATCACTCGTACCGATATGAGTTACCACCGAACAAAATATTACAACAAATAATAACAAATCAATGCTACCTTATTACTAGCACCGGATTGTATTCCACGCGGTCACACCCTTGCATTTCAAATTAACATTCGAAATTCAAACGTCTGCGGTAACGACCCTCCGGTCACGTGATCTGGCAGTCGTACGTTACACGGGACGCGGCGGGATTTGGGCTAAGGGGGTGTTCACACTGTGAGATGTTTTTAAGGTAGATATACTAGCTTTGTCTAGGCCAGTCTAGGCACATTCATTATGTGGAATGTAGACCCAATTATGTTGGTTCGAATAAAAACACGAAACTTCATAAGTAATATTTCAACATATTATTATTAAAAACCGGCCAAGAGCGTGTCGGGCCACGCTCAGTGTAGGGTTCCGTAGTTTCCCGTCCGTCACAATAAGTTTTCCCACGTACAATTCGATAATACCCGACCCAATGTAATAAGTACCTACAGCGCCATCTCTCGGGGAATTGGGTTACTAATTAATACATAGACGTGCCAGAAGTTTTCGGTGGTAATTTTGGATTGCGAGAACCGATTTTAATAATTCTTTTTTTGTTTCAAAAAAGATACGTTCAGGATAATAAAATATGTAAACGAAGTTAAAAAAAATGCTTGCATATACGATTATACTACGAACTTAGTCCAGAAATGATTTTGTACAACTTTTTGTCTTTTTTGTACAAAAACTGTTATTTCTATCAAGTTCAAAATAATTTTCCTAGAAAGTCCTTATAAAGTTCTACTTTTCAGATTTTTTTCATATTTTCTAAACTTATGGTTCAAAAGTTAGAGGGGGGGGGACACCTTGTTTTTTACTTTTGGAGCGATTATTTCCGAAATTATTGACATTATCAAAAAATGATTCTAGTAAACCCCTATTCATTTTTAAATACCTTTCCAACAATATATCACACGTTAGGGTTGAAATTAAAAAAAAAATCACTTCCCACTTTACATATAGGGGGGCTACCCTAATAAAACATTTTTTTCCAATTTTTATTTTACCACTTTGTCGGCGTGATTGATATACATATTGGTACCAAATTTCAGCTTTCTAGTGCTAACGGTCACAGAGATTAAGCGAGGACGGACAGACGGACGGACGGACAGACAGACATGGCGAAACTATAAGGGTTCCTAGTTGACTACGGAACCCTAAAAATGAATATATTTTCCGAGAGCAGTGGTGGTCCAGTGGTAACGGCTGCGACTTAAGAGTTGTGGCTCGTAGGTTCGAACCCAGACAGGTGCTTTACTTTGTGTAAATTATTTCATCGCCACTGCTCTCAAAACGGTAAAGGAAAACATCATGAGGAAACCGGTATGTCCTGAAACCGAAAATTCAAAGATAATTATTTGTCATCTACCAACCCGCACTGAGCCCGCATGCAGTGGCGTGCATTGCATATAGGCATAATTATAATAAAATCTTCATACACTACGAAGATTTTGTTTTTTGTTAGGTATGATAATTTAGTGAGTTTCTTAATTGTGGAGCACACACACTAAAATGTAATTGACAGGCTTATGTTGATATATCGAGGTAGGCACTGCTTATGTAGGAGCTGCCTATATGCAATGCACGCCACTGCCCGCATGGTGGATTACGGCCCACTCCCTCTCACCGAGAGGAGGCCTGTGTCCCAGCAGACATTATAGGCTAAGTATGCATATCTTTTCCTAAAATGTTATCGAATTAGTCGCTTATTTTCATGCTCATAAGGACGACTGACAGATTTTTGATCTTCTATTTATTTTGAGGCTACGACTTTGTACGACATCGACCACTAGACTTCTTAGGTGCAGGGCAGACGACAGACTATCCGTGACGCACTTTTTATTGTAAGTACCAATAAAATGGAAACTGTAGATAAAATAATAACAGGATATACCTGGAATAGTTGAAATAAACATAGGATGATGTCGCGTTCTAATTATCGGCTGAAAGGGTGAAATTGAATTCATGGTCATCCTTTTAAGGGGTGATTGTAATCATCATTATGAACAACTTTTACTATGGGACCAAACCTGAAATCGTGAATAAAATCAGCTCTTCCCTACATTTTGACGAGTTTTGTGAACAAATGCAAGGAACGGCTAATTTTTTTTTTTGTGATTTTAGGTTTAGTCCCATAGCAAAAGTTGTTCATAATGATGAGTTCAATGACCCCTTAAAAGGATGCCCATGAATTTAATTTCACCCTGTATAAAAGCTTTCTTAGTATCAAAGAGACATTTTGTGCGCCACAAACTCAATCGTACAAAAAGTGTGTCGTCTGCGCTGCATCTTAGGGCCTGTGCACACCACGTTTCTAAAACGCGCGTTGACGCGCGTTTTAGAAACGTGCGTTGACGGCGCGCTATTATCCTACAGAAGGTCTACAGGCTGCGTCTGACTCGCATGCGTATCGCGTCTGTATCGCTACAAACGCGCGTCGACGGCGCGTTTAAAAAACGTGGTGTGCACAGGCCCTTACTCCAAACACTTTTCCAGTTATTATGTTTTAGTTTGCTCCATAACCCTATGAGTTTCACTCCAAATAAAAGGGTTATTCCTAAACACATATAATATGCACTGCGACCGACTCCAACCTCTTTTTTATTTTCCTTCACTAAAACCCATTCGTGACTGAGTCTAAGGCGTTTATCATTATAATTGTATGCAATTTCGCGATGATTCATTAAGGAGTCTACACATGGGGCTTTCAGTGATACATTATGAAAAGGCTCCTTGCGTGCGGAACGCGGGAACCCTTGAATGTGTTGTTGTTAGAGTATTGTGGATACGCTCTTTTATTTTCGGACAGTTTTTTTTTTTTTGTTTTATAATGTTTGCTAGTATCTTTCAATATGGCTTTTCAAAGTTCCTGGGGTTTCTGTAGCAACTAAATAATGTAAAAAATAACTTTTTGATTCATCAGGTACACTCGGCGTCTCGGCGACAAAGGTATCAAGCTTTACATTTTCAATTTTAGGTGACCTTGCATTGTATAGGCTTTTCTTACAATGAGAAGCAGCTCATATTTTATATGTATAGCTTGATATGTGGTCTTGCGTTACACTCTTAAGAGAATATAATATACAGGTTGAAATTGAAAACATGCGACAAATCGAAATGGGAGATTGTACTCATCATTATGAACAACTTTTACTATTCGATTTGTCTCTGGTTTTCAATTTCAACCTGGAGATTACATTGATTTATTTTTGTTTCATAAATAGCTATTTATAGTAGAAGCCTCCTTTATACTTCCTAAACTAACGTCGTTCTGCAATCACCACACAATTCCCTCATAGAAAGTAAGTTCAGTATTTAATGAGTTAAAAATGAATAACTTATTTCTATTCGGTAGTCAATTAAAATATCATATTTATTTATTCGTAGTGGCCCGTGGCTAAATAATAACAGCCGCACAGGTCGATCGATCAGGTTAAGCTACACTTGCGGCGGTTGGTCTGTGGATGGGTTACCATCTTTACATACCGAGACCCCTCTGTGCCTCGGAAAGCACGTTAAGCCGTCGGTCCTGGCTATCATTCGTGGATTTTTGACAGTCGTTGCGGGTAGTCAGAAGCCCGAAAGTCTGCAAACCAGCCTTACCATGGGGTATCGTATTGTATTACCGTATTATCGGGTTGTAGAGGTCAGATAGGCAGTCGCTCCACATAAAATACTGGTATTCAGCTGCATCCGGTTAGACTGGAAGCCGACGCTAACATATTTGAGAAAAAAAAAAAAAAAAAAAAAATATACGCGTCGAATTGAGAACCTCCTCCGTTTTTTTTCGTCGGTTAAAAAGGCTAGGCAGATGATGATTTATTAATTCAACATCTTTTTTTTTGTAGGTATAACCGGTATCACCACGTTAAAAAACATTTTAAAAAATCTGATAAAAATAGCAAACAAGTCTGTGTAAACTTTGCCTGGTTATGCCTGCTCTATCCTATCCACACTAAGTCCACCGCACATGACGGATAGCGCCAACCTGGCCATTCGTTTTAGTTTCATTTATGACACTCATAATCCATTCCAGCTTTCATACACTATCTATACAAATATTTGTCACCGTTTTTCTTGTAATAGTTAGTCTATAAATTGTAGGATTTTGTTCTTTATTTCTTTCTTATGAGAGGGAGAGAATAAATGTCTGAATTCAGGGAATATTAGAGCAAGATGAGAGAGGGAGAAGTGGTGGCCCATCTATAATTATGATTAAAGATAAAAACTTTTCAATTTTCATAAGTAGGTACAGACTGTCAAATTTTCCCAATCAACTTTGAACCTTGTGCTTTAGACATAAAGTTGAAAATCCATTAAAGAAATTTGACAGATTGTATTAGCTTGATGTGCTGGCGTCTGTACCTACTAAGCACTCATACACACGAGCGACACGCATCAACGGCAGAGGCAACAGCCGCTATCGACAACATGTCGCTCGTGTATTTGAGCACCGTACTTAAATACACGAGCAGCACGTTGTTGACGGCAGTCGCCGACGCGTCGACGGCGGGTGTCGGCAGGATTCGGCGAGTGCAATTGCCTCAGCCGATGACGCGTGTCACTCGTGTGTATGCACCCTTACAGTAAAATGTCCGTCGACGAGACATGTTCAAATAATCAAAAAACAAAATTCCCATCATAAAACCTCACGTGCTGACCCTCATTAGTCAATAAAACACGTCTGAAAACAATACAACACTACGCATCTAAATCCTAATTTAACAAACACGCAAATCCGACACATGGACGTGGTCCCGGCTCTAATTTATAAACGGTTTACGCCTAATCTCCCTCTGTGGGGACCGCGACACGCGCGGCCGTGTAGGTATTATATAAATTAGTATTGTGGACTGTCTGTGATTGCAGGACTAAAAATTAAAGATATCTAATAGTAAAGTAGTCTGGTAGTGGTAGATCTATGGTCTTTTTTTTTAATGGATGGGAAATCATCAAATGACCCCTCCCGCTCTGGGTGGAGCGGAAGGGAGTGTCAGACTCTTACTGACTAAAACCCATCCGTGTTCCTTCCTTTGCCCTTTATGTTCCGGGGCAGCGGTAACCCTTTCGGACAATCCCGCACCCGGATCTATGGTTTAGGTCCATGATAAGAGGGAAGAACATCATAATCAGCCTATGATGTTCCCACTGCTGGGACACAGGCCTCCTCTCAGTGTGAGGGGTGGGCCGTAATCCACCACGTGAGCTCAGGGCGGGTTGGTCACGTGGTGGATTACGGCCCACCGGTTTTCTCGCGATGTTTTATTTCACCGTTTTGAGAGCAGTGGTGATAATATAATTTACACAAAGTAAAGCGCCTATCTGGTTTCGAACCTACGACCTACAGAACAAGCAGGAACTGCAAAACGCCACCTGCTACAATCCTTATATCGTCGGTTCAAAGGTAAAACACACTAAGTGACATTTTGACCCAAAATGAGCTTTTACTACTTTTGCTTCTATACAGAGAAAATCTACGTAAAAGTAGTAAAATCTCATTTTGGGTCAAAATGTCACTTAGGTAGTGTGTTTTACCTTTGAACCGACGATATAATCTTTTGGCTTCATTTACGTTCATACATCAGCACCCTAATTGTGTAACACACTATCAATCGGAATCTGAACCATGTTGAAGCTAATTGCTAATCCATTGCTTCGTAAGTTCGAAAAATTTGTCTGCTCAACACGTAAATAACGCAATGAATGTTATTGAACTGTCAAAATGAAACCGATTCCGATTGATAATGTGTTACGCAATTGCCCCTTTTTATTTTATTTCCCATTTTCCTTCTCAGAGAATCCTCATCCTTCACCAGAATTACGGAACAAAAACCCAATGGCAAAATACCATGCTCCACGCAACTAAGGCCCTACAAAGCATAACAACACTCTTCAGCTTACAGCGCAACCTAACGAGATGCGCACTAAAATAATAACCCGAAAAAAAAAAAAAAATAATAGAAAAAACAAAAAATTGGTTAAGCGGCACACAACCGAATCTGAAACGTTCTGGATTGCCCTCGAGAAGATAGGTACGGGCTCTGTGTGGGGCCTTAGAATAAGAGGGTTGGTCGACCCATCAAGGAGGATGATACTTTTACGGTGGCTTAAAAAAATACTACATTGCTAAAAAGAAAAATTAAGAGAATAGAACACAATGGTTAAAAGAAAAATATCAACTTAAGCACCTGAAGCGCGAAAGGGAACCTATGGGCTAAGTTATACCGAATACCTTTATAAGATGCTAGCTGCGCCCGCGGTTTCACCCGCATAAGCTTTGATCCCGTGAGAATATCGGTGTAAAAAGTATCCTATGTGTTAATCCTGGTTATAAACTATCTGTGTGCCTTTCATCCAAATCCGTTCAGTAGTTTTTGCGTGAAAGAGTAACAAACATTCATCCATCCATCCTCACAAACTTTCGCGTTTATAATATTACTAGCTACGCCTCGCGGTTTCACCCGCGTAAATGTCGATCCCGTGGGAATATCGGGATAAAAACTATCCTATGTCCTTTTCCGGGACTTAAACTATCTCTATACCAAATTTCATCAAAATTGGTCCAGCCGTTTGAGCGTGAAGAAGTAACAAACATATAAACACACACACACACTCACAAACTTTCGCCTTTATAATATTAGTGTGATAATAATATATAGTGTGATAGTGTGATTAGTAGGATATTAGGAAGTAGGATAAGCAGCATGAAAAAAAGGCAGTGTCACATCCTTTACAATACACCACAAAGCACAAAACCGCTTTCTTAACGGCCCGATGCTAACAAACGCTACGACTGAAGCAATCCTTTTTTTTTTTCATGCTCCTCTCCTTTACCGGGAAATGACTTTCTGACTCTTAATCTCTCTTGCAATCTCATTAAAAATTCATAACTCAAAACTGCGAAAAAATGAAAATTTGTTATAGGTCTCCTTGGTGAGGATCTGTGGCTAGCCTTTAGTCTGATAACTACGAAAAGGTTTGCTTTGAAAATAATTATTTCGAAACTGCATTTGAGCTGGTATAAGTTTTTTTTTTGTACTTGCTGGTAGAGTAGGAAGATTTCATCTTACGATCTTGTAGAAGGTCCGTGGCTTAATAATAACAGCCGCACAGGTCGATCGATCAGGTTAAGCTACGCTTGCCGCGGTTGGTCTGTGCATGGGTGACCATCTTTAAATACCGAGACCCCTCTGTGCCTCGGAAAGCACGTTAAGCCGTTGGTCCCGGCTGTCATTCGTGGATCTTTGACAGTCGTTACGGGTACTCAGAAGCCCGAAAGTCTGATAACCAGTCTTCTTCCAATGGGTATCGTATTACCCAGTAACTGGCTTGTGAAGGTCAGATAGGCAGTCGCTCCATGTAAAATACTGGTGTTCAGCTGCAGCTGGTCAGACTGGAAGCCGACCCCAACATAGTTGGGAAAAGGGTAGGCAGATGATGATGATCTAGTAGAAATCGTGTATATTATGTTTATGAAAAAGACCATTTTTAAGAAATACTAAATACCCGTTAGCTTTTTTATAGGTTGGCTAACATCACAAATTCACAACCTGAAAACAATCCAGTAGCAAATGGCCATCTGAAGAAAAGTGCGTTTTGCTATGGCTAAAAGAATTTTTCTTCAAACAACTCAAGTAGGTAAGAATCTCAGCTAAGGTACAGTTAGACAGGTACGTTGCTGATTAAGGAGTCAAAATAATTGATGATGAACCAAAAATCTTGTGGTTTACACTGGTCTGATCCCTTGAAGCCCCTCTCCACCCTCCCCTTCCCGATCCCCTACTAGTTCGTCTTCTGTTTTAATCTCTGTCATATCCACTTTACCTAGGTTACTCTTTTTGACAGGTAAGTACAGTCAAGAGAAAGAAACCCATTTCTGTCAATCATTAGAAATACACAAAAAATACTGTTCGGCAACAACAACTGTTGTTTTGTGTAGTAATGTCAAAAATAACTTCATCGCCCTTCATTATGATCTTTCTGACCACTTTTTCAACCGAAATTCATACAGAATATTCATAAATCTATCAAAAATAGTACCTACATTATAGTCTACACTTACTGCCTACCCCCATTTTGTATATCTTCATCCCAGTCACATTTTATTGTCACAGGAAGCGAGGTTACTGCAGCCGCGCCGCACAAAAAGTTGGAAGGAAACCCACAAAAAAAAAGACTCGTTGTGGATGCACATTTGCGGATAATCTATTTCTCCCTACCTTTATTTATGCTGTGGTAAAGTATGAGTGTTATGTTTTGGGCATTTTATTAAAGATATTGTTTATTTTAGCGTTTTGTATTCCTTTTAGTCGGCCCCAAAAACAGAACCCATTTCTATTAAAGTATGTTATGTTACTGCACCTTAATTAACACACTATAAATTACATTCTGAATAATTTTGATGAATATTGCTAATCCATTGCTTCATATGTTAGTAAAATTTGTCTGCACAAAAACGTAAATAACGCAATGAATGTTGTTCACACCGTTTATCCATCGCACAAAATATACAGGGTGAAATTGAATTCATGGGCATCCTTTTAAGGGGTCATTGTAATCATCATTATGAACAACTTTTACTATCGGACCAAACCTGATATCGCGAAAAAAAAATCAGCTGTTTCCTACATTTTTACGAGTTATGTGAACATAAATGGAAGGAACAACTGACTTTTTTCGCGATTTTAGGTTTAGTCTCATAGTAAAAGTTGTTCATATTGATGAGTACAATGACCCCTTAAAAGGATGCCCATGAATTCAATTTCACCCTGTATAGTACACACATCCTCAAGTTTCCAACTATGTCAGCTCCATTAGAGACTATTAGAAGCCACAGAGGAGCTAATTAACGGAGGCTCAATTACCGCCACACTGTGATAGGTGGGCGGCGTTAACTGTTCGAAACATTAATAAGACAATCGGTTACGCGCCATTGCGCGTGACTTCGCTCTTTAATATGAGCGCTTGCGCAGATTATGTACTCGTACGTGCACATGTTTTGGTGTTGGATTGATTGAACTTTTGTTTTATGAAGTCGTTTGACAAAGGTCCCGTAGGTATACTTGGAATGTGTGAAGTAACTCTACTTCGGCTCACCAAGACACGTTTTTCAAGAAAAAATCATTCAATATCGTGCTATAAAACCAGTTTTCTTAGAGGATAGCAAAAACGGTGACTTTTGTGTATAAATCTAAGATAATTTTACTACACAGGTGGGCAGGGACATCAACCCATAAACTGAAACCATGAATTCAGTACTTCATTCAAGACGCTCGACCGTACGTCTTGAATACTGCATACCAAATAGCTTGTTCGACCGTACCTATCATAGAAATTTTCCATCTGTTATTAAAAAAAAAATGTGCTGTTTCATAGAAAAGTGCAATACCTACGCGGTCAACATGTACCTATGGAACAGAATTTTTTTTTAATAACCGACCAAAATTTTCAACGTTTAGAATCATGTACCTACCTACTGAATCCATGGCCTTCCAAAAGTCAAAGGCTCATTATATTTATACAGGTTAATAATATCCTAAGCTTAAGGTTAAGGTTTCACACTACGTCTGATCATAATCCGAGAAATGCCGGTCCGAAGTGACCATAGTCTTATTAGTATGAGGGGTTGCGCACTAGATCCGAACTCTATCCGTCAGAATTTAGAACATTTCCAATTCGGATTAAAGTCGGATCTTTAATTCGGATTTAGATCGGATGTAGTGCGAAACCGCTCTTAGAGCTTGGCCTTGTACATAAGCCGCATTTTTAAAACGCTGATCATTTTTGACTAAACTTTTGTTGTAAGAATGTACAGACGCAAGCACACCAAGCTACCTGAAACTGTAAAATTTTCCCAATCAACTTTGAGCCTTATGCTTGGCAATAAAGTTGAAAATCTATTAAAGAAATTTGACAGATTGTAGTAAAATGGTGTGCTGGCATCTGTAAAAAATCAGCAATACTATAACAAAATAAGTATGAAAATTCAATAATTTAAATACAATTTTCTCTGACACCTCTAAAGCACTTCACCCCGCGATGTTACAAACATGATACAAACACGTTTGCAGACAGGTCGCCACTCGTGTGTGTGCAGCCTAATCTAACCACAGCGTGCCGAATTGGAACTCCTGTGTAGACTGCATTAAGGAAGAGTTGATACAATTACAAAGTTATTTGAAACAAGTTGAAGTATAAACGGGTAAATAAAAGTGTTTTATCATAAAAAGTAACTCAGGTGCTTTTCAAAAATATCCAAGTCAAGGATTTTGCTTTTCAGTAAATAGTACATTACGATACGTGGGACTTAAATAGCCCATTATTGCACGGAGTGAAATTAATTGCTTATCATCGTGCATTAATAGGCTACCTAGGTCACACGTACCGAACACTATTTTATAGATCGTGTGGTCTAAACGCGCACTTAAATCACGATTATCTGTGTAAAAATGGAATACTTAAGTCACACACAAGCATGACTTACGTGCAGGTTTAGGTCACACAGTGCTATAAAAGTGGTTATCCTACTTTCCCATCATAATCAGCCTATAATGTTCCCACTGCTGGGACACAGGCCTCCTCTTTGTGAGAGGGAATGGGCCGTATTCCACCACGCGGGCCCAGAGCGGGTTGATAGATGTCACATGTCTTCGAATTTTTGGTTCTAGGACATGCCGGTTTCCTCACGATGTTTTCCTTCACCGTTTTGAGAGCAGTGGTGATGAAATAATTTACACAAAGTAAAGCGCCTGTCTGTTTTCGAACCTACAACTCGTAAGTCGCGGCCGATACCACTGGGCCACCACTGCTCTCACTTTCCCATAGGTAGCCTATTAATAGTTATAAGATAAACATAACTAATACATAAGAAATGACAGCATCCAAATTCACTGCTGATTATGACCACCAAATCATATTAACCTACACGTAGACAGGTCAGTAGTTGAATCATGTATGCTCGTTGCATAATAGTGCATATTCGCAACTCCTGTGCGGCGTGCTCGGTCGCGTAAGTACAAATTACTATGCTGAAATTGAGCAGGTTTAATTGTTATTTATTAGGCTGTATCGTCAAGCGTGGGTTGCCTCCCAAGAAGCTAAATGTGGAAAGCTGTGTTAGCAAGCTTTTGGAAAGCTCTATTATGTTGCATTAATTTCATAAGGCCGTATTTCGGTGGCTGATTGTAAGGACATTTTCTTTTTGTTAAATACATCCAAAAGCTTAATATAGGTACTTGCGTTCCACCAAGCAAAGATAAAAAAATACAAGTTAAATTAAAAAAAATCATACCTTTTTTGACTATCATTATGTGTATTTTTTATTCCAAGATAAAAGCCACTATTCATGTTTTCATTTAGGTATACCATTCGCAAGTAGACCAAATCATTATTTTTGTCTTCAAACTCAATAAGGAAACAAAACTCGGAACAAATAAACTCTTTAACAAAACATATAAATTAAATATGTTTATTTGCAGCGCGAAATATGTGCAACAAAAAGATTAAGCTTTAAGTATGTTAGTATATTGCATTAATGCAATTTAATCTGCGCGCACGCATCACGAACTCGCGCCCACGCGTGTTCACTTCACACAAGAGAGAATGTTTGTCGACCAGCTGAGTTTGGAAGCTATACTATTGTTATAGCTTTCAAAACTCTATTCGATGTCGAACATTCTGCCATTGTCTAAATGATAAATAATCCGTTTAATAACGAGACCCCTCCGTGCCTCGGAAAGCACGTTAAGCCGTTGGTCCCGACGTCATTCGTAAAACTTTGATAGTCGTCAGCCCAAAATCACACATAACACATAATCAGCCTATAATGTTCCCACTGCTAGAACACAGGCATCCTCTCGGTGAGAGGGAGTGGGCCGTAATCCACCACGCGGGCCCAATGCGTGTTGGCAGATGTCACAGCCCAAAAAACCAGTCTTAACTGGATGTAATATTATTCCTGGATTAAACGTGTTACCCAGTAACTGGGTTGTAGAGATATAGACAGTCGCTCCATGTAAAATACTGGTATTCAGCTGCATCCGGTTAGACTGGAAGCCGACCCAAATATTGATTTTTTTCTCTGTAGATAATCTAAAGTCAGTGATGTCAGAACAAACCATGCAAGATCCTTCGCATCTCCATCGCTTTGTTGTACCAAACAATCCTAACCAAAGTATGCACACGCTAATGTAATTTAAACAAATGGCCAGGACAGTGTGTGAGAAACCCGAGATAATCGCAGTGACGCTACGTTTAGTTTATAGCACTTGATTTGTTCCTATGTAACGTTGAGGGAACATACTCTCGATTCTCGTACATTGTTGAAATTGTGTGGCGTTTTGACGATAAAAGGAGACTGAGGGGAATTGGTCTGTATAGAAATAGAGATGGGGTTATAGGTTTTCAAGACGATGTCGACAATGACACTGATATTTTAAGAACATGCCGTTTTATAGAACTGGGAAATAATGTAGTGACTTAGCTATTTTTTTTTTGTTGATTGGTCATCCGGTACAATTTATAACACTGCAAACTTCCCTAAAGAAATTGCTCTTTTTCATCAACATTAATCTATCGACAGACTAGTATTTTATATCCAAAGAAAAATGGTTTTTTTTTCAGAGTTCCGTACCTAAAAGGTGCCAAACGGGACCCTTTTCTCTAAGACTCCGCTGTCCGTCCCGTTTGTTACAGGGCTGATCTTTTGAACCGTAATAGTACATTTACAATTTTTACAGAGAGTGTACTACTATGACCACAGATATAGATAGACCTAGATAACGCAAGTATTACGAACTGTATGAAAACCAAGCGTGCCATTTTTTGACTACCTTCTATGACGTCACAAGCTCGCGCTCTCGCTCACGCTCACCCAGCCAGCAGTACACAGGACTGAGCGCGAAAGTGGCGGCTTACGATTTTTGAACGTAAGCTAGTGCGATTTTGGCACGCGAAGTAGTTGCTCTTGCGTTATCTAGGTGTATCTATATCTGTGACTATGACCGCTATAACAACATAATATAAAAATAAAATAAAGTTAAAAAACATGTTACTTGTGGATAATACAAGAAACGTTTTGTTTAAGGGGCTTAGTAGACCTAAGTGTCCTTGAAAAACGCACGCACACATGTACAAATCGACGCGAACGCCGTCTGACGACGACGCCCATCACAATAAAGTTATGACATAAAGCATACATGAGATTTAGAAGAAGTAACGGTTTTGTGAGATTACGCCCTAGTATTCTAATAGATGGCGCGGAAACGATGCGCAAATAAGTTCAAGATCTAACAAACAATTAATTATGTAGTTACGTGTGACAACAAAATTATTTTTATTTCTTTTGAATGACTTGAATAAAATAAGGATGTGGGTGATTTTGAAATAAAACTGATTCAATGAAATTTAAAACATTTTTAACCGACTTCAAAAAAGGAGGTGGTGTATTCGACCCGTATGTATGTAGTTATGTATTTTATGTATGTATGTATGTTTGTATATATATTTGTACATTTTCTCAAAAACTGATGAACCAATTTTGATCATTCTTTCACTAATGTGATCTACATACTTCCAGGAAGGTTTTAGTATATACCTAATACATTAGGTAATTATTCTTATGTAGTATGTCCGAAGTTAACATGCACAAATGTACTGCATCTCCGGCATTTCTACGCGAATTTTGATGATTCTTGTAGTCGGTGTATTCAATTCTTCAATGCACGAATGTTAATTGAATTTTTGTGGGGTAGGTACAATTAAAAAGAAAAAAAAACTTAAAAAAAACAACCGACTTCAAAAAAAACACTACAACGTGATAAATAACTATAATTTCGGAAGTCGGTGTCAAAAAACGAAAATGCGGATCCAGTGACACCGACTTCCGAAATTAAAGTTATTTATAACTTTGCAGTGTTTTTTTTTTGAAACTATGAATTTTGGAAACATCTAAGAAAGTGCAGTTATTACGCATAAGTTAAGTATTTTCGACTTGATGTACAACAGACTGTCACACTGACGTATGTGGACGACGTGTAGATTTGTATTCGAGTGTCCCCGGGTTCGATTCCGAAGGTTACGAAATCGAGTTTTCTTTTAAATTTTATTTAAATGTATTTTGAATTTTTAAATATATTTATTAAATATTTTTATAAATAACAAAAAAAAAGTATACAGAAGCAAGAAAGTCGACAATATCAACACGGAAGTTATTTCGAATGCGGAAGTACCTACCTACACGTTTTCTAAGCTATAATAAAAAAAAAAAAATTCTGACCTAATGTTTTTATTAACAGACCGCGACTTATTGATAATGGGTATAATGAAATAGGTAACAGATTCATCGGAAAATTGCGATGAAAATTATCAAAAGCAAGAGTTTAGATTTAAAATTGATTTTGTCTATACTTATCTACACTAATCTACATCTACACTAATATTATAAAGAGGAAAGATTTGTATTTTTGTATGTTACGAATAAACGTAAAAACTACTGGACCGATTTCAAAAATTCTTTTGCCGTTAGAAAGCTACTTTATCACTGAGTAACATAGGTTATATTTATTGCTAGAAAAAATTAGGACCCTTACCCCTTCCTTACTCATACCCTACTCCTACCGTACCCCTCTCCTACCTTACTCCTACCATACCCCTGCCGTATTCCTACCCTACTCCTACCGTACCCCTACCTTACCCCTACTCCTACCTTACTCAGATACTCCTACTCTACTCCTACCCTATTCCTACCGTACCCCTGCCCTACTCCTACTCTACTCCTACCCTACCCGGACCCTACTCCTACCGTACCCCTACCCTACTCCTCTACTCTACTCCTACCCATACTCCATCATCATCATCATCACCCTTACTCCAACTGTATCTACCCTACTCCTACCTTACCCCTACCCTACACGATCAATAGTTTTAAAATAAAAATAGTTTACGTCCTATACTCAGATAGGTCTGAGTATAGGACGTAAACTATTTTCTTATGAAATTTTGTGTGTATATTCAGTAGGCTGAATATACACACAAAATTTCATAAGAATCGGTCAAGCCGTTTCGGAGGAGTTTTGTTACCAACACTTTGACACGAGAATTTTATCGCTGCGCTGCTGCGTGGAACCACACATGTCGGGTATGTCGGCGTGTATTTTTTGTTTACTTTGACATTTTTAATTTCGTAATATCTTTTGAATGGAATGTCCGATTTCAATAATTCAAAAAGTTATCAACAGGTATTGATACAGTCTTGAATACAAAATAATTTATTTGGATAAGAATTAAAACAAAGGTATGGATAACATGGTCTGATTTTGATCGGCATTTCTATCAACTTTTAAAATGTAAAAAAGTAGTTATAGTGACATAACTACAATAGTTGGACATATGGTCTCGCGAAGTTTTTTGTAGATATTGATATGTTCTATAATATTGTAGAACATTTTTTTGTTCTATCATCAATAATTTCGGCGGCGCATGCGATGAAAGACATTTTATATTTTTTTTGCACCTTGGGTTGGTTTTAGTAGAATTTCTAAGGATCCCTAATTTTTTCTAGCAATACATATAATAATATAACGGCAAAAGAATTTTTGAAATCGGTCTAGTAGTTTTTACGTTTATTCGTAACATACAAAAATACAAATCTTTCCTCTTTATAATATTAGTGTAGATGTAGATTAGTGTAGATAAGTATAGACAAAATCAATTTTAAATCTAAACTCTTGCTTTTGATAATTTTCATCGCAATTTTCAGATGAATCTGTTACCTATTTCATTATGCCCATTATTAATAAGTCGCGGTCTGTTAATAAAAACATTAGGTCACAATTTTTTTTATTTTTATAATAGCTTAGAAAACGAGTAGGTACTTGCGCATTAGAAATAACTTCCGTGTTGATATTTTCGACTTTCTTTCTCTTGTAGACTTTTTTTTAGTTATTTATAAAAATATTTAATAGATATATATAAAAATTCAATACATTTAAATAAAATTTAAAAAGAAAGTTCGATTTCGTTTCGTTGGGAATCAAACCCGGGACTCTCGAACACAAATCTACACGTCGTCCACATACGTCACTGTGACAGTTGTAAGTGAAGTCGAAAATACTTAACTTATGCGTATGACTGCACTTTCTTAGATGTTTCCAAAATTCATAGTTTTATTGCAAAAATAAAAATATTCAGTTAAAAATAAAATGCTCATACTTTTTACTTTCGTTCATATTATGTTCGGCTTTTGTTTTATATGAACGTTTTGTAGTCCTCCTAACGGAATGTTTCACTATATTTCCCATTTATTTACAAATGATACCTAATTGATAACAAATTATTACGCTATTTTAACTTTGTTAGGTAGGTACGACACAAGTGAAACGACCGCTAGCTAGCAACGCACTCGTTTATTCGGGAGTTGGGACTCGCCGTACAATAGATGGCGCGCGCCTTGCACCCATACATAACAAACTTAAAAGTATTTTATATTTACACGAAATAAAAATATTTACGGAAAGAAGATATGCAAATAATAATAAACAATGAATTTACAAATAAAACTTAACAAAAACATAACAATTTTGACGGAAATAGTGCGGCGAAAAGAGCGACACGTCCGTATAGCATCAGGCCTCGGCCGGCAGTGTCGCTACACGGGCGTTCACGCACACATGCGCACTTTTTATGTTCGGAACTATGAATATTCGATTTACAAAAAAACTATTGTTTTAAATAAAAAAATAAAACACTATCATTTTAGTATGTTACTTGTAGAATATTCTGACAAAAAATCAGAATGATTGTATGTATATTAGTATGGTTTTTATTGTAAAAAGAAAGTTTTTTAGAGGTATCTTCATGATTTTTTTCTATCGTACCAAATTAGTTGTATTGTGTTTTCAAAACACTATCTATCTAGCATATATCCTGAAGAATATCATATATTTTTCTGATTTTATTTACTGTAGGCGATCATATACTTTTATTGTTTCGAAAACTACCGTTTTTTTGCGTTTAGCTCTAGTAAGCCCCTTAACTAAAGTATTAAAAAATACTGTGAAATACTGTATGCTAAGAGCAGTGGTGGCCCAGTGGTATCGGCCGCGACTTACGAGTTGTAGGTCGTAGGTTCGAACCCAGACAGGCGCTTTACTTTGAGTAAATTATTTCATCACCACTGCTCTCAAAACGGTGAAGGAAAACATCGTGAGGAAACCGGCATGTCCTAGAACCAAAAATTCAAAGACATGTGACATCTACAAACCCGCACTGGGCCCGCGTGGTGGATTACGGCCCACTCCCTCTCACAGAGAGGAGGCCTGTGTCCCAGCAGTGGGAACATTATAGGTTGATGATGATGATGATGATGACTGTATGCTGGTACGCAATCCTTCGTGTGCAAATCCGACCCGCACTTGGCCACTTTTTTTGGCCACATCAAATCCATTGACACCGTTCCTCTTTTGTTTCCCAGTCCATTTTCCATACAAAGTCCAGCCTCCTTGGAATAATTGCATTATCGTTATTTTAGTTGTAACGGCGTCATTGCTATTGTCGTGTTAGTTATATGCTGGAGTTGGATGTCTGTTTGTTAGATTCAGACTGGATTTAAACTGAGTTTGAGTATCTTGTGAAAGTAGTGATAGCCCAGTGATAAAGCAACTTACGAGTTGTACGTCGTAAGTTCGAACCCAGACAGGCACATTAGTTTGTATAAATTATTTCATCACCATCGCTCTCAAAACAGTGAAGGAAAACAGGAAACCGGCATGTCCTAGAACCAAAAATTCGAAGACATGTGACATCTACCAACCCGCGTGATGAACTCTCTCCCACCGAGAGAAGGTCGTGTCCCAGCAGTGGGACACGCGTCATCTGCCTAACCTTTTCCCAACTATGTTGGGGTCGGCTTTCAGTCTAATCGGATGCAGCTGAATACCAGTATTTTACATGGAGCAACTGCCTATCTGACCTCCACAACCCAGTTACTGGGTAATACGATACGCCTTGGTAAGACTGGTTGTCAGACTTTCGGGCTTCTGACTACCCGTAATGACTGTTAAAGATCCACGAATGACACCCGGGACTAACAGCATAATCTCAAATCTGCTTTGTAAAATTAACGCCGGAGTCTCCACTCACATCTGCCTTGTAAATACCTTCTTCTCAAACATGCTTGGAAATTTGAGCATTATTTTGACAACCTTCTTCGAGATAAATCGAAATTGCTGTACTGGCCAAATACATGTGAGCAGCGGCCGGCAAAAGTTGTATGAAAATCCATATCTGTCGTGTTTTGCGGCCAAGTACATTACACAGTAAACTTATTCTGTCGTGTAATTTAAAAATGGAACGACCTTTTACTCCAAGACATGCCAACCAAGGAGATAACTTATCAAAGGTTTTATTTAAATTTCGGAGTTGCTTGCAAATAGAAAGCAGTTTATTGAAAAAAAAAAACACAAATGATCACCTTAAGGTCGGCCGCATACGTCCAGTTTCCTGATTCGGTTTCCGAATCAGGAATTCAGATTGTGCCTCGGCTTTGCCTCGGCCCACATTTACACGTTCGTCCATCAATGTCTCTTTTGATGGCTGCTGCAGTAATGTACTATTGTTAGTAGCCTTTCATTCATCCTCTCAACATGACTAAACCATTTAACTATTCTTCTTTAAAAGGAGACGACTTAATTACGCAAATGACCAATTAGGGTACACCTTCCCTTACATCAATTCACCTACTTACCTAAGTGACATACCTAATGACACCAACCTAATTGTTTAATGATATTCTTCCGCGCAACAATTTTTGAGATAAAATCTCCGATACATTTGAATTATTCATCATATCAGGCATTACGCTCGGGACTTTAACGGATGCTAACAACTCGCATCATAATTATTATAATCATCACTTTAATTTGATCATAAAGGTAATGCCACATGAGGTATAATGTGTTGTTATTATTTAGTTTGAATTAATAGTCAAATACAGTCATGCAAAATCGGGAGCTGTTCCATTGGTATTTAAAAGAAAACACTCCATAATTATGTTCCTAATGCCTGGGCCACACCAACGGGAAACGCCGATAATTATCGCGATAAGTTATGACTGCACCTACGATTACCGCTCTTCATCGCCATAATTTTTGGCGTTTCCCGTTGGTGTGGCCCAGGCATTAGGAACATAATTATAGCCCCGGCATAACACATGCAGTTTTTTTTTCAAAGTTGTGAAGTTCGGGTTAAGAATTGGTTTACGTAAGGTACAGACACATCAAGCTACTACAATCTGTCAAATTTCTTTGATAGATTATCAACTGTATCGCTAAAGCATAAGGTTCAATGTTGATTGGGAAAATTTGACAGTTTCGGGTAGCTTGATTTGCTGGCGTCTGAACCTTTGCTATCACAGATGCTGGTAGCAGCCAATCTATTCTGTACAAATCTCACCGTGAAAATGTATGAATGTATTTATGTATATTTATTTGTGCTTATAATTATATGTAATTAGGTATATACGAGTATTCATCGTTTTAATAGGTTTATGCTTATCTTTATATTAAAAATATTTATTCCTCAATTTTCATTATTGCACCTACCACTGTTTATCTCTGCATCACCCAAAGGTTGACTGGAAGAAAATGTCTATGGCATTAAGTCCGCCTCTGTACATTTATGTGCTTGAAGTATTAAATAAATAATTAAAATTTAGCTGAAGTGCGATTGAAGAAAGCTGCGAGGTAATTGTGTAACGCACAATCAGTAGCGATTGCTTTCATTTTGGCAGTTCAACAACATTAATTGCGTTATGCTCGTTGTTAAGCAGTTAAATTTTTCAAGCATATGAAGCAATGGATTAGCAATATCGTTCAAAATGATTCATATTATGGTTGATAGTGTGTTACGCAATTAGGATGAAAGAAAGAAAATACTTTTATTTGCGGTGAACATGACGCAATAAAGAACATAATACACAGAAAAAAAAAAGAAAGGGTGCTGTTATTCCACCCTATACTAGAGATTGACACTATTAAAAGCTCACATAAGATAAATTTTCACCGGTGAAATTCTTACAGAATTCATCGGCTGGTTGTCGAAAATCATTCACTGTAACGTTACGCATATCAATATTTTTATGCTTACAGGAAGGTGCATAATAAAGAGTATTCTACCTACAGTGAAGACTCCCCCTTCAGCAGAAGACGATTTTCACTCCAAACGAAATCATACACCAGCCAACAAGCTTAGTCCCAAATAATTTGCTCACATTCACAGAAACATCAAATACCTTGACCAAATCTGCAACAAATATCCTTCAACCAAATTCAAAGGATATTCCAAGATGCCTAACGTTTTCTCCAGATACAATGCCGGCACATAATCCCGGCTGTCTTGCGAGACGCTCAGACAGACAGTCTCTGGGCAAACATCTTGAAATTGTTGATTGGCTACCAAGACGCGGCCTATTTGATTTGTACACATCGCGTGTTTGCGCTATTGTATGGTTATAGAGCTGTTTGTACTGCAATAATTGTTATTTGAATTAAATTTTAATTGGATATTTTTTCTATTGTAAGATGGCTAAAGTTGGTTCATGGTCATGTCATCACTCATCATGTGTACTTATATGACACGATCACAGTCATATACGGTCCGGTAAAATGTTACAAATGTGGACTGACTGGCTAGATGCTTACAAAGTCGGACTCGATAAACTAAGCGACATTATGACCTAGTGTTTAATTTTTAGTGCATCGTAAACTAGGCTTTAACATAATACTGTCAGGTACCTGTATCCTGTATTTTTTTTTACTAACCTGTATAGTCCTACTCCTTGCCATAGGTCTCATCGGCTTCCACATACCTACTTTCCTTTCTGGCCAATCTATCGGAGCTATAAGTTACATAAATAGTATAACCGGACCAAATTCAAAGTAATCTTATTTAACATAAACCTACATAATCTACACGCGCACTTATGAAAAGTCAAAAGCTAGGTGCGGTGTAAAAAACATTGGTTGTCTGTAAAGTTGGTTTGCAGACGATAATTTTACGGGATAACGTCATAGGAAAACATCCGATCGTGCCTCTCTATCGCTTGTTCCGCGCTCTCGCTTGCACACTCGGCTTAGGTGAAACGTGGCAATGAGTCATGCTTTTTCATGCATGCAGCCGGCGTTCATCGACTTACAAGACGTTATCACGTCAAAAATCCACGGTTACTCTTTTACAAATAATTAGCTTTTGCAATATTTTCAAATTACAGTGTAAATAGTAGTAGGTATGGGAGGACAGTGTAGGCGTCCCAAAAAGTACCAGGTATATTATGTATAGTACCAGATGAATATAAAATGGTAAACAAATCGAATCATCTGCGAGTCTACAAACCCTAAAACTTTCTCACATATACAAAATAAAAAAAAATCTATTTAAAATATACATAAAATAATTAAAATAAAAACCAATGTAAACCAAATAACCAATATAATTATTTCCAGAAACACCGCCGCCCCTTCAATGCGTATTTGGGTGGTCTAACAGCTCCATAGAGATATGCAATCCATATGTAACAATACAAGTATATCAACGAGCGATCAAATACGTGAGATTTGCGACGTTCTCCGATCGTCAGCCGATTCTGTAATGCGCAGTGGACGTTCAGCTGTATGTGTGCAGCCTTCTTTCAAGGGTCCGTTGTTGTATTTGTTCAAAAGAAGTTATTTTTATGGCAAGCCAGGGATGTTTTTACCCGACTGCGCCAGAAGGAGGGTTATGTTTTTCGAGAGTATGTATGTATGTATACCCATTTGAGTTTGAAACTATATTAATGGTATGGGCCCCGCCTGCTTCCAACTTTTATTTAATTTAAAATGGACTTGTTTTTAGCTTTTCAGTTAGTTTTAGTATAGGTAAGGTTGCAGTCGGGTTTTTTAATTTTTTTTAATTACTTTTTTCAAATTATTTTTTATGTAAACTTAGTAAAATCATTTGGATTTTGAGTGTTTTTCATGGATTTAGAAATTTAGATGGCACATTTGAATAGTAATTTTTAAATAATACATGATAAATTAGCATTAATTAACTATACGAATGTTATTTTAGCTACTAGCTACGATATTTGTTTCCACAGGTACATTAAGTTATAGCAATCAGCTGACCCGCCTGTTTGAAATAACTCTTTGCATAAATGGTTGAGATTTTTTTAAAAACGAATCTGTATAATTTTATAATTCTTTTATATTTTACTAGCTGAGCCCCGCGGTTTCAACCGTGGTAAAAGTATTATAGTCCTTTTTTATTGATTCCCTTTACAAATCTCCAACCCCCTTTATACACCCTTACGGGATAATTTCGGGGATAAAAACTATTTTATATCCTTCCCCACAACTTAAACTATCTCCATACCAAATTTCATCTAAATCTGTTCAGCGGTTATTGATTCCCCATACAAACTTCCACTCCCCTTTTTGCCCCCTTAAATAATGATTTCTGGGATAAAAAATATCCTATGTCCTTCCTGGGGATGCAATCTATCTCTCTGCCAAATTTCATCTAAATCCATTTAGTGGTTTAGGCGTGAAAAGGTAACATACAGACAGACAGAGTTACTTTCGAATTCATAATATTATTTATATAGTGTGGATTTATAATATTAGTATGGATTTACTTTGATGAAATATACTCCCTGATACATCGTATCCATAACATCTTATTCTGATGTACCTATAAACTGATTCAGTTTATAGGTACATCAGAATAAGATGTCAGATTACAAGTTCGGTAACAGCGCCGACTGACAAGTCCTCAGCCCTCATGTAGTTTGTCCGGCAAAGTTGTAGGTTTATCAGGCGTATTGGTTTAAGTTGTGTATGTGTATATATTCCATTTGAGTATTGATCTTTGGGATTATATACTGTTATGACTGTGTTGTCTTAAAGTTGGTTTTAAGTGGTCTTCGGATAATTAGTTTCATAAGTAACTGATTCAATTTCTTCGTCCAGTTTCAAGCTAAACTGGACGAAGAAATTGAATCAGTTACATTTATGTTCGCATAACTCATCAAAATGTAGGGAACAACTGATTTTTTTTTCGCGATTTCAGGTTTGGTCCCATAGTAAAAGTTGTTCATAATAATGAGTACAATCTCCCATTTCGATTTGTCGCATGTGTTTTATTTCATCCTGTATAATAATTCGTTTCTCTCAAGACTTAAGAAACGAGTGGTATTGTGGGACACCCGGTTGGAACAAAGATCATTTCGCTTTTGCACACTTTTGTTAGATAAAGACGCCTGCTGCACATCAAGCTACTACAATCTGTCAAATTTCTTTAATAGATTTTCAACTTTATCGCTATAGCATAAGGTTCAAAGTTGATTGGGAAAATTTGACAGTTTCGGCTAGCTTGATGTGCTGGCATCTGTACGGAACAAAAGTTTCGTGACGGTCAAAATGTTACACTTATTTTTGGTCTAGCTCTCATTCAAGTGTACAGAGTATATGTATATAGTATAGTATGCAATAAGGAACATCGTTCCAAAAAACATTGGTAGCTTGTCTTAGGTCTTTCGCTAGACTAGATGATAAAGATTCCAAAGTACTTTACGTCGAGTACATTATGTCTAAATTTTCCAAAAATTCTACAACCATTGACAGAAGTCACAGTTCCGATCTTGATGTTTTCGGTGGTAAATTGTGTCATGTTTAAGAAAAGTTTTTTTTAATAATACCCGTAAATTGTTAAGTAGTATAAAAAATAGGTAGCATTTTTAAGCCATGACATGGTATTCAAATTCTTGTAGTGTTAAGTCAGGAGAAATAATAACACTAGCTTTGATGTAGCATGAGTTTGGCTTTATTTGCACTATATAAGTACCATTTTTAGGGGTCGCAAGTAGTGACTACACAGACATGTATGGATAATTTAATTTGACCAATCACAGTGTTTTTACTAAGTTAAAACAAACATTGGAATATTGTTACGAGCAGCGCAGCCGAGCCAAATGCTCTGAGGTTATAAATATGAGTGCCGGCCACATATGATTCAGTCAGGCGGCGCGCGCGGTAGTGGCCGCACGCGCCGGTCATGTGACGTAGGTATGCAGCTACAGTGCTCCCCCCCTAGCGAAGCGTACGGGCATCTTGACGAGTCTGCCAGATCTGGTTCTCTGTGGCTGGCTGGAGCGGTCATCAGCGGTAGCAGGCGTCGAGTCATACATGTAGCTGCTGTTATGATTGTTCGTGTTTATGGTGTAAGCAGGTTTTAGTCGGTCGATCGATATATTGGCAGTACGCCCTGGTAGTTGTAGCTTGTAATACTTTTCGTGCTTCTCGATGACCAAATACGGACCTTCATATGGACGCTGCAATGGCTTCCGGACTGCATCTATGCGTACGAATACTGATTTGCATGTCTTCAAGTCTTGATGAACGAACACAGACCGCGTGTTGGAATGCGGTTGGTATGTCGGCGCAAGTTGCGCGATGACGTAGTGCAGGTGTTCGACATAAGTGTGATTCATCTTCACTGTAGACGTAGGTGGTGATGGTGTGATGAATTCGCCGGGCAGGCGTAATGCTTGTCCGTACGTTAATTGTGCGGCACTAGTGTTTGTGTCGGTCCGAATAGCTGCCCGTAGTCCGAGTAGCACGGTTGGTAGTTCATCCATCCATTTGTTATTATTTGATAATCGCGTCATAAGTGCAACCTTTAGCGAACGGTGCCAGCGCTCAACTATCCCGTTACTCTGCGGGTGATAGGCAGTAGTACGAGTCTTCTCTGCGCCCAGTAATCTTGCGAGTTCGTGAAATAACTGGCTTTCGAACTGTCGTCCCTGATCAGTCGTGATTTGGTTTGGGCATCCGAAACGTGCTATCCATGCTTCGTATATTTTTCTTGCTACGGTTTCAGCTGTGATTTCTCGCATTGGTATCGCTTCGGGCCAACGTGTTTGACGATCGATGATAGTAAGTAAATACTGATGTCCACATGCAGATGTAGGCAGCTTCCCGACGATATCAACGTGAATGTGAAGGAATCGCTCACTCAGTGGGTAGTGGTCACTTTCGCTGTGTGTGTGTTGCTGAACTTTAGATTGTTGACACGGTATACATGATTTTGCCCATTTGCTTACATCCTTGTTCATGGACGGCCAAAAATAACGTTGTTGTATCATTTTTCGTGTGGTTCGTATTCCTGGGTGACTGTTATCGTGAATAGCGTTGAATGCAATGCGACGATAGTCCTCTGGTAGGTACGGTCGTATATTTGTTGTTGACGTTTCGCACCATATCAACTTGTTTGTTCCGGGAGCGACGATCTTCTTGAGTTGTATGTTTTTTTGTTTAAGTAGTGTAGGTAACGATGGATCTTTTTCTTGTGCTTGTGCTAATTTGTTGTATTCGATGATTGTAGGGATGTCGATAGTTTCGATGCGCGATAACGCGTCGGCGACCACGTTATTCGCACCGCTTACATGCCGTATGTCTGTTGTGAACTCACTGATGAACAAGAGTTGTCGTGTTCGTCGTTGTGTATCGCTGTTGGACGGTGGCTTGTGTATTGCGTATGTGAGCGGCTTGTGGTCGGTGTAGACTATTAGTTCTCTTCCTTCGAAAGTATTTCTGAAATGCTTGATGGCCATATATATGGATAACAATTCCCTGTCGAATGTGCTATATCGCTGTTGAGTTTCTGAGAGCTTTTTCGAGAAATAGCCAAGAGGAATCCACTTGTTATTAACGTGTTGTTGTAGGACGGCTCCTGCGCATGTATTGGATGCATCGCACATAAGTGACATCGCTGCGGTCGGTGATGGGTGAGCGAGTAAGGCTGCGTTTTGAATGCTGGCCTTGCATGACTCAAAGGCTTCTGTTGCTTCCGCAGTCCAATTTACCTTGGTCTTGTCACGTTTCTTACAGTTGTGTAGATATGTATTGAGAGGTGCTTGAATATGCGCGGCGTTTGGAATGCTGTCTCGATAGAAATTCACCATGCCCAGGAATCGACGAAGGTCTTGAATGGTTTCTGGTTTTGGGTAGTCAGCGATGATCTTGGCTTTGTCAATCGGTGGTTTGATTCCCTCGTTCGATACTTCGTAACCCAGGAACTTGACGCTTTCTTTGCCGAAGTTACATTTTGATGGATTGATTGTGATTCCGTAGTCGTCTAATCTGCGTAATACAACTTCTAAGTCTTGTTTGTGCTGTCCTTCGTTTTCTGATGCGATGATGACGTCGTCGATAAATGGAAAAACATAATCCAATCCACTCAGCACACGGTGTATGAATCGTTGAAAAGTCTGCCCTGCATTTTTTAAGCCTGGGCACATTCGGGGAAATTCGAATAATCCGAAAGGCGTAATTATGGCTGTCTTCTCGATATCAGGCTCATGAACTGGCAGTTGCATGTATGCACGGTTGAGGTCCAGAGTTGAGAATATCTTCTTATCATGCAGGTGGTTGGTGAAATCCTTGAGGCGTGGTACTGGATATCTGTCTGGTGTAGTGATGGCATTTAATCTTCTATAGTCGCCACAAACACGAATGTCACCGTTCTTTTTGGGTACGACGTGAAGTGGACTCGACCATGGACTTTTGCTTGGTCGGCAAAGTCCTTGCTGCATCATGATCTCGAACTCCTTCTTTGCTGCTAAGTATCGATGTGGTGGTAAGGGTCGGGCTTTGCAGTGAAGCGGTGGGCCTGTAGTTTCGATATGGTGTTCTACTTGGTGTTTGGGCGTTTCCTTAGTGCACGATGGCCTGGTGATGTCGGGGAAGTTGCTGAGCAGCTCGTGATACTGCTGTTGGACGTCAATACTTCGTACTGTTGGCTCGGAGGAGTACGAAATTGGTGCCTTCACGGTGAGTTTCGTTACTTTGTCGATGAGACATCGGCCGGCGATATCGACTAAGAGTTGATGATGTTTTAAGAAATCAGCGCCGATAATAGGTTTGCTGACTGCAGCAATGACGAAATTCCACCTGTATGGTCTTCGAAGGTTGAAGTCTAGTTGAAGTGACTTTTCGCCGTAGGTGGGTATGGTGGTATTGTTTGCAGCGTACAGGCGAAAGTCGGTTGGCGCAGCTTTCATTCCTGCTTTCCGTGGTATGACAGATATATTCGCACCGGTGTCGATCAAAAATGACAGCCGTGAATTCCGATCTGTTATGAATAGGCGGTATGATATATCTTTTGCGCCGGGTCCCGCCTCATCCAACGCTGATTTTAGTTTTCCGGGGCAGTGGGCGAATTATCGAAACTGCACGGCCGCGTACAATGTTGCGCTTGTTTCCCAAATCTCCGATGATAATAGCAGATGTCTGATTGGTTGGCTCGGTGCGGAGTCTTGCTGCGGGACGTGCGGCTTGCACGTGGTCGATTGGGCGAGCTTCGTGAACGAGATCTTGAACGGTAGCGGTGAAATGTTTTCCGATTGTGATGCGAGCGTTGATTTGTTTTTAGTTCTGCGATTTCTCTCATAAGCATGTCGACTTTTTCTTCCAGGGTTGTGCTGGTACGAGAAGGTTCCTGAGAGCTCGTGGAGACGGCGGATACGAGTGCTTGCGGCTGGGTCTGCTCCAAAATCTTGTCTGCCATCGTAGCGAGTTCAAAGATGTCGGATTTCTTGGCGATGTTGTCACTGACGGCAAGCACTGCTCGTATCGATTGTGGCAGGTGATTTGTCCACATAATCCTGAGCGCAGAGTCGGAGACATTTTCGCGTGCGAGGTTCTTCATGCGACGTAAAAGTTGCGATGGTTTCATGTCACCCAGTTCCATTTCAGACAGTAGTCGCTGGACTTGACGTTGCTCGGATTCTTCATATACTTGCAGTAGGCGATTTTTTAGTTTTTCATACCGCTGCGTCTCAGGTGGATGGAGAATGATATCGGTGATTTCATCGAGATCCTGTCGTTCGAGTTGACCGATGACTAGCTCGTACATGGCTTGGTCGCCTTTCTTGTGCGGAGACATGATAGCCTCGAACTGTGCGAACCATAGTCGTATCTTATCTCGCCAGATAGGCGGGATGCGAAGCGCGGTTGAAACACCCGAAAGTTCTTGTCCTCCACTGGTCATGTTGCGTGTTCCTTTGTCGGGGTCACCACTGTAGTGTTAAGTCAGGAGAAATAATAACACTAGCTTTGATGTAGCATGAGTTTGGCTTTATTTGCACTATATAAGTACCATTTTTAGGGGTCGCAAGTAGTGACTACACAGACATGTATGGATAATTTAATTTGACCAATCACAGTGTTTTTACTAAGTTAAAACAAACATTGGAATATTGTTACGAGCAGCGCAGCCGAGCCAAATGCTCTGAGGTTATAAATATGAGTGCCGGCCACATATGATTCAGTCAGGCGGCGCGCGCGGTAGTGGCCGCACGCGCCGGTCATGTGACGTAGGTATGCAGCTACATTCTCTTTGTTAATTGTTTTGATTTGTTTTAGTGTATAATTTTCTATTTGATGTATGATGTACTAGTACGCTAATTGATAGAGCCGTGCTTTCCTATAATTTAAATATATGCGGGATCATTATTATGGCAACGACTCTGGGTTAGTGCTGTATATGTGTTTAGTTTCTAATCCTTGTTAAATAAATAATAAATAAAGTCCAAATTTTGTAACAGAATGAATAATAAAAACGGACACAGTATCCACCCCACATTTTAATCATAAAAAACCCGAGGCGAGTAAAACATCCTTCGTTATACTAAAGTAACTCATACACCGAGTTACTCGATATATCGAGGAGCGATTCTCGATTACGATAACTCGATGCTTATATCCCGCCGGCTATCGGATTCATATCCGAATTAATAATCTCGATACTGTGAGATGTGGGGACTTGTTACGTGTGACGCCACTTTTAGGAGCTATGAAGATTGTGATACGATAAAGAGGTAAATTTTGTGAAGTTGTAGGGGTAATCTCAGGAGTTCCTGAGATTACCCCTACAACTTCACAAAATTTAGATCCAGTCGGATATGAAAAATTATTTTTACATTTGATAGGCCAAATCTTGAGGAATGCTATAGGCTATTTAACATCACGCTATGTCTCTTAGGAGCCGAGCGAAAAGATTAAAAGTCAGAAATAACGCTAAGCGAAAGCGAATTGATAGCTCGGGCAGGTGATGCGATGCAACGGGGTGGATCGGGGGAACAAGAAATTTCACGCGGACTAAGTCGCGGGCAGAAGCTAGTATAAAATAAGCTTGTTCGAAACATAACTAATTTTCCATAGGAAGCTTTATAAAGTATCGGTGTTTTTATTCCACGAACTATTTGGGACTGGGCGGGTCACACTTATAGGATGCATCCAGACAGATGGGCCAAAGTCATCACACAGTGGGTGCCTGAAGACGGGCGTCGTCACCGAGGCAGGCCTAAGAAACGCAGGCGTGACGATTTAGACTCATTCCTAACCGACTGGACGGAGAAGGCACAGCACAAAGAAATGTGGAAGAAAATGGGGGAGGCCTTTGCCCAGCAGTGGGATAGTACTGACTAACTGAAAAAAAAATCGCATTAGAGAAAAAAAATAATATACCGACTCCAAAGCCATTACGCTCACACCTCCACGTACAAATATATTAGACGGATTCAATTTCCGCGACACAATATTATTGATATATGATAGCGAAGTACTAATGTGTTTTAAATGTGTGTCTGTCGTCTTTAATGTTCAGACGGTTATAGTTTACTGGGGGTATTATTTTTGCATTTCTATTGGAAGGAGTCCGGAATGTAGGTCCAACTTTTGTGTAATGGAAAGTATTTTAAAGTACAAATTAGAAAGAAAGAACAGTTTATTTGTAAGAATATAGTACAATAAGGTGTTGCGATTATCATAGTCTCATACACTCTACCATTTCTGGTGTACAAATATTTAAGCGCTAAGCGCCTCAAGCGTCAAGTGTACACCAGGTGTACATGTAAGAGAAAGTACTCGAAACGCCAACGGTACACCAAGTGTACACAACAGTGTCATTGTTAAAACAATGACTTTACTGCGCCCATTCAACTACTCCGACGCGTGGGGTGTTTCGATAGGTAGGCGGGCAAACGTGCGAGATGTTAAAACAAAATATTTAGAAGCTTCTTAATCCATTACCCATTATCACCTACCTTTACCAATTCCGGCCTAAAACCCAACCCAATACATTAGCCTGAATACATCATGCAAATAGGCACATCTGTAATGATAATGGAGTCAAAACATATTAATTTTAGGCCCACATCTGCCTCTGTATAAACACGTAAACTTGTGGGTCCCTAGTGTCAGGACATAGTTGTGAAATGGTGGTACATTATCATATATTTACATATCACACGAACGGACGGACAGGACTTTGGTTTGTCGAATTTTGCTTGTAAAGGTAGTGTGGGCAAAACTTGTTTGGTAATTGAATTAATGTGTACTATTTTCGATTGGAGCTGTAGTAAGCCCAGTGGTAATAGGCGCGACTTACGAGTTGTAGGTCGTATCTTCAAACCCAGGCAGGCACTTTACTTTGTGTAAATTATTTCATCATCATTAAGGAAAACATCGTGAGGAAACCGGCATGTCCTAGAACAAAAAATTAAGACATGTGACATCTACCAACCCGCACTGGGTCCGCGTGGTGGAATATGGCCCACTCCCTCTCACCGAGAGGAGGCCTGATTATGATGATTTTAGATTGCAGGTTTGCAAAATCTAACGTTTTAATGTGTTGTTATGTCATGTCAGAAAAAGGGCTCCTGTAATGCGCGGGGGGGTGACACTATTGGCAGTGTTTTGATGCAGTTTTATCCTTGTAGTCTATATTCTTGTTTATCTCTTGTGGTTGGTTTACTCTCCTTCTCCTGCCGTAAAGTGTACGTCAGTCGCTAAAAGAAGGTGTTTAAAGATTGACCCCTTTATTTATAAACGTTACTTAAAGTTTAGAGACGTTTGAACGTCAGAAATGTATGGTTAACAGTAGCTAATCATTACTTAACTTTAACAAACGTTTATAGATAAATCCTAATGTTAACAAGACCTTTAGTGTTAATTTATAAAGTACTCTATACAATACAGGTTCTTATTCACAGATGTTTAGCACCTTAGAGACATTCATTCTTTTGTTAAATATATTATTTGATGATAGAAATTCTGTAGCTACCTTTAAAGATCCAACGATATTATATTATGATGCCTACTTATTGTAAGATAGACTTTAACAATACGCTCCAAATCATCTCCAACAACTTCAAAATAAAATAAATTCAACAACAATAATTTAGGCAGCAACACAAATTCGCGGCAATATTTGCGGATTCATCCCCAGATTAGGTGCTCGTGTGTGCCTGCCGCGGCGGGGATTATTGGCGATCACGTGATCTGTCGCCATCGGCGCCTACGTGTGTAATACACGGATTGTTATTGTGGCACAATTGAGGAGAGAAAGAGGTGATTTTGTTCTCAATGCTGAATCTAATCCAGCCGACCTTTCTGTAAAAAATACTTGAAGTAAGCTTGAAGTGTCCAGTTAGGTAGGTCCAACTTCGAGAAAGAGGTCAATCGTCGAATCCGACTCGGCTGGGCAGCGTTCGGGAAGATACGCAATATCTTCTCGTCCCACATACCGCAGTGTCTCAAGACGAAAGTCTTTGACCAGTGCGTGTTGCCAGTGATGACATATGGCACTGAAACGTGGTCGCTCACAATGGGCCTTATTAGAAGGCTGAAAGTCACTCAAAGGGCAATGGAGAGGGCTATGCTTGGAGTTTCCCTGCGGGATCGAATCAGAAATGAAGAGATCCGCAGGAGAACCAAGGTAACCGACATAGCCCGAAGAATTGCCAAACTTAAGTGGCAGTGGGCAGGGCACATTGCTCGCAGAACAGATGGCCGATGGGGCCGAAAGGTTCTGGAGTGGCGACCGCGTAACGGAAGGCGTAGCGTTGGAAGGCCTCCCACAAGGTGGACCGATGACCTTGTGAAGGCCGCAGGAACTCGTTGGATGCGAGAAGCACAAAACCGGTCGAAGTGGAGGTGCTTGGGGGAGGCCTATGTCCAGCAGTGGACGTCTTTCGGCTGAAATGATGATGATGATGAAGCTTGAAGTGAACTGTCTATAGTACTAATGTCTGGCAATAGATGGAATTAGATCATCAGTACATTTCAAATTCTGTACACACAGAACACTAATTGACTTTTCAGTCATATTTAACTCAATTATTTTGACAATATACTGATCAAGTCCAATTCATTGAAAGTTCAAAGAATAGTTTGCAAGGTAAGAAAGGTTGGAGCAGTGAATGCTGATGCGAATCCCTCACCCCCGGCCATAGGTAGAGGTGGAACACCGAGGTGGTTTTAGCCGGTAAGAGTCCGGCATAGCCCTCTGTCACCCCCACGATAGAGGAAGTCCATGAGGATTTCCACCGCGAGAAAAAAAAGATAAGAAAGTTTGGAATTAGTCACTTTGCTAAAATTAAATTGGAAGACTGACGCTGAAGTTCTGGTCGAATATGCAGGATTGTTGCGAGTCACATTGAAACAAGCATATATTATGTGCTTATACCTACATACATACATATGTAATAGGTGTACTGTTACTCTTCAATTGAACATGTATATTCTCCGCACGACTGACTGATTGTTAGCTTCAACGCTGCCTCTTCGACTTGGACCACCACATAACCCGTATAATTATAGTGCGTCCCTTGTTAGAATTAATCTCGGTTGGGTTTGCGACATCTGTATTCGACAATTATGTTCATGTGAGACCAATAAAGGTACCTTTCCTCTCTCTCGCTCTGTACTAAAAAGAAGGGGATGGAACGAGGGTTCCTTTTGGTTATATTACGTGTGGATTTGCAAAGGGAATAATTTGTTTATCAGTTTTGTGTTTGGGTTAAACGTTTATTAATGAGTTACCTTTTGGTTTAAAATCGGCTGTGAATGGTCATTTCGAAAAGGTAGGTAATGGAAGAATAATTATTGGTCGTTTTGTTTGAAATATCGATAGCGGTCTGTGGGCAAAAATGCCTAAATTTTCACTGATAACTTTTAAAAAAAATCTCAGGGTTAAATGATAACAGCCGCATGGGTCGATTGATGGTTAAGCTTCACTTGCCGCGGTCGGTTCTTGGATGGGTGACCATCCATTTCATATCGAATCCCCTCCGTGCCTTGGAGAGCACGTTACACCGTCCTTCCTGGCTGTCATTCGTAGATCTTTGACAGTCGTTACGGGTAGTCAGAAACCCAAAACTCTGATGACCAGTTCTACCAAGGATTACACAGTAACTGGGTTTTGAAGGTCAGATAGGCAGTCGTTCTATGTAAAAATACTGGTATTCATCTGCATCGGGTTACACTGGAAGACATTGTTGGGAAAAGGCTAGACCGAGTGATTGAGTGTCTGAATATTAAAAAAAAAAGACGGGTTGCACTCCGGGAGTGCCGGTAGAAGTGAAAACATGAAAATTAACGTTGAAATAAATCAACTAATAATTGAATTAATATAACTCATTTTCTTTCGCTATTTCTTCGTCACTTTTTTCATTAATAGATGCACTTTGTTCAATTTCCATAGTTTAAACACTTTATATACACGAATTTTTCGAATACACAGCAGTGTGGCCACTACACAGACGGTCGTGCCATCAGCTGTCACCATCCATGGATGCGCGTGGCACGCTGTAACATAAACACACACGAACATTCGCGCAAGCGCCCTGCGCCGCCTAAACGAAACAGCAGGCATACAGTTTCGCCGCGCCGTAGAAAGAGAGGGGGATACTTCCTCTCCTACGCCGCGCCGGCTGTCTACTCTCCATCCGTCTTACGAGTTTTCGAACAGGTCACGTGTCCTGACGTGAGTTTAACATTTTTTACCCGTTACAAAAAAAGTGTACGACGCCGCTAAAGAAGTTTTCACTTCAAAAATCTAAATGTACAGTAATATAAGGTAGATGTATGTAATACTAAATTAGTCTAGCTCAGTAGGTGGCCACGCCAATTGCGTCCGCACCAAAGTCTCTAAACCTCAATCCATGTTTCCTTGGCAACGTGTTGTCTCTTGTATAAGATTATGCACTAAGTTATCCACATTCCTGGTGCATCCATTTACTGGGCTTAGCTCCGTATCACAGCTACCGACAAAACACATTATATCTGCCGTATAAACAATACAATGGCTAAGTTAAGAGCCGACAAGTTTACTTGAGGGCCCAGTGATCGCGACGAAGTAAAGATTTTGTTCAACGAAATTTTTGCTTTCTAAGCCTTTTCTTGATTTTGCCAGAGCGCACTATACGTACTTGCTACGTAAATAAGTAATTACTTAGTAATATTTTTGGAGAAAAATCTAGTCTAGATAAAAACTACCACCATACGTGTTTCTACCGCCAAATCTATATTTTGCTGTTCCGGTATGAAAGGTATGTATGGCGGTAAAATTCCACGCTCATGAGATATTTTATTTAACTTTGTTTTTAAGGTTTAGTTACAAATATGAATCGGTAAATCGGTATTGAAAGAAAAAAAAATTGTTTATTCTGCACAAACAAGACGCACAAAACAAAAAAAAACATAAAATACACACTGTTTTGTAAACCTATATTAGATAGTTTTTAATTTTTGACATAATGCTCAGACGAAATAAAAAACCAAGACAGAGGGCTGTCAACAGTAAAGTGAGGCCGGTTTCGTAAACATGTGTGCACTTAGTGAGGTGTAGTTTGATTGTAAATGGTTGTAAATGTGTGCGTGTGAGCGTGTATGCACAGAGCGGAGGTTTAGTTTTGGCATGCTTCACTGTGTTGTTCGCAGCGCTATGTCTTGACTTTTTTATTTGATCTGAAGCATAGTATCAGTTTTCAAGAGCAATATATTCCTGGCTTTTGGGGTATGCTTCAGCTGTAGAAAATTTCACGTAAATGAAAAAAACTCATCCGCCATCACCGCGGCCCTACCCCACTCTAAGACGCCCAATTAATCAGTAGACGGGCTAATGAGCAAATATTTCATTGTCCGGCTACCGCGCGACAAGACTTGAGGGCTGACGAATGTTGCATACAAATTATAAATGTTTTATAATATAAATATTTTATAAGGGAAAAATTGTGTGAGATTTTTCAAAGGAGACTGCAGAAGGAAATATACTGGCTTGATTTCGTTTGACTAGTTACTAAAAAAAAAAAACGGTGGTAATCCGCGAGTGCCGACAGAAGTGAAAACACAAACAGAATACTTTGCCATCACTTACTGGCATATCAGATATACATTAAAACCGAGTACATCCAGAGGACAGCCGAACACATCCGAAGCGGTGTCGTTACGGTAACAGTGGCGCGAATTCAATGATTTATTCCCATTTAAAAAAATGCCCAACGTGCCTAAAGAAGCTTTCATTAAAAAAAAATAAAGTTGAATTGAAAACCTCCTGCGTTTTGAAATTGGTTGAAGAGTATCAAAAATGAAGTCTCACAGGATGTGAAACCCTGCCTAATAAGTGTAAGCGTAATCAGCTGGTCTGTTCTGTAAAAATCACACCTTAAAACCTTAGATTAAGTGACCTGACATTCCACTTGATGCCAGAAATTCACACTATTTATTTATTTAAACTTTTCGCACAAAAAGGTACAAAGGCGGACTTAATGCCTTAGGCATTCTCTACCAGTCAACCAAGGGTGGTTAAGAGATTTGATGGCGGGTGCTTTGGTTGAGAGAACAATGATAAAAAAAAAAACTTAAAATTAGGTACACAAATGCGTAAATAACTAACACTATTTAATTGACAGCTCACTACAACCGAGTTTACACGGTGATATTTTTGTCATCATTTCAGCCGAAAGACGTCCACTGCTGGACATAGGCCTCCACACCTCCACTTCGACCAGTTCCGTGCTTCTCGCATCCAACGGATTCCTTCGGCCTTCACAAAGTCGTCGGTCCACCTTGGGGCAGGCCTTCCAACGCTACGTCTTCCAGTACGCGGTCGCCACACCAGAACCTTTCGGCCTTTCGGATATTTTTATGGAATAGCACAATATGCATGAATAGCTATAGGTCACAGAACACAATGATTGATTGATCTTCTCTCTCTCTCAACTCCTCTTTAATTACGATTAAGATTTTTTCCCCTGCTTCCTGAGCATGAAAGAGAGACATAAAGACTTCGCTCCAATAAAATATTACCAAAACAATAATCTACTTACAGAAAACTTCATACAATAATTTATAAAAGATTCTCAACTTTGAAACGAACATAACAAGACTATAATAATAATAATATTATTATAGTCTTGTTATGTTCGTTTCAAAGTTGAGAATCTTTTATGATATCTCCAACACCAACATAACCAACAAATAATTCAACATCAACACGTCTGAAATCTTAAGTCAATTTTCTGCTTCAATGCCTTAGTTAAATCAAAGATTCTAACCTTAAAGTCCGGTCTCCGTAACTATTTAAATAAGCCCGTACTCCTAGCCCGTTGGGGGCAGTACGGCATTAATAATTCCCTTAGACGCACATACGACAATCGCAGTGCTCATATTATTATATTATTGGCGTCTGTGTTGGACAACCCTGCGGAGTCTTGAGACGATAGCCTAGTCAGGGAGCTAGGGAGTCGAATTTTGAGTGTATCTGTTACTTGGTGGGTTTATAATTGGTGTGGAAGCGTGGTTGTCTTTTTGGGTTTAGTGCAACGGTGTGCAAATTATATCTAACAATTTTTTTTTGTCAAAAGTTAATCTGCCTTGTTTTTTCCCAGCTACGTTGAAGTCGGCTTCCAGTCTAACTGGCTGCAGCTGAATATCAATTTTTTTTTATGTTTTAGTAAATAATGGTACGTCTTATATTCTTGATCTCCTGTTATTTTTTTTCTTGAAAATAAAAAAAATAAAAAAAATGTAGAGCCCATTTGAAAAGTCTACAGAAATGTGATATAAAAGTACATTAATTGCATAATCTTGGTTATTTTTCAATAGACATACTTACATATTTAAAACATTTTATTATTACTTAAAAACCAACTTAATAAAGCAACAGATTACCCTACCTGTGACTTTTCTGGGAAACGTAACTCACGTCGAGATAAACACCCAGATTAACATGACACACATTATTCAACCATCCTATCTCCTAAGCTAGGAGGGTTGTCTTAATCGAAACATGTCGTCCGCAATGAGGGATATTTGAGGCATATGCCATCGAGGCACGAGACACGAGGCAGAGGCACGAGGCATCGTCACACGGCACACTTGGTAATAACCCGAGTCGAAGCAGACAAAACATTCCCTTCTACGTGCTGATTGGGTAGAGGTATTCGTCCGCGGATCGGAGGTAGTTTGATTTTGATACTTGCTAATTGAGTTAACGTTATTAAATTAAGCAGTTTTACTAAAAAAAAGAAGTGCTTATCTATTAAAAAACTGAAGACTGACTGCAGAAATTATTAAAAACTACTTTACAGCTATTATTAAAAACTACTTTAAATTATTTCTAGCTAAAAATATTTCTAGTTATTATTAAAAACTACTGTAAATTATTTCATCACCACTGCTTCTCAAAACGGTGAAGGAAAACATTGTAAGAAAACCGGCACGTTCTAGAACCAAAAAATCGAAAACATGTGACATCCACCAACCCGCACTGGTTCTGCGTGGTGGATAATCTGTGAGAGGAAGTGAACAGCCCACTGAGAGGAGGCTTGTGTCTCAGCAGTTGGAACATTATCGGCTGATTATGAAGTATGAAGACTTTCTGCATCAATTGGGGGTAACGTGTGCGTTTATTTATAAGAATGAATTTAGAATCTGCCTGCATGAAATCCTCATTAAGAAGAGAGTCTATATTCCCGGGAACACATTCATTAAGAAATAGTTCAGGTTTTATTTTTTTTATACAATAATTGTGTGTGTGAATTTTTACGTTGTGAATCTTAATAAAGTAATGTTATATCGATAAACAAACAATGGTTTAATTTAGTGTTGCAAAGTATCAACTCTATAAATCGCCGTAGAATAATGACCACCGCCTGGGAGAGGTACAAATCTACATATTGGGGTGTGGGCATTTCTTGCAGCCCCGTCTGAGATATGTGTCTTAGCTCCCCGTGTCCAGACCGGGGTGGTGCCAGGGACGTATTTGGGATTATTTTGTTTTGTAATCATAAAGTTAAGTAGGTAATTAATAAAATATCAATTCTATTAATTTTATAAAAATATTTAGTAGTATTATAATTTTGAAAAATATATTGGTTTTGGAGCTAGCAAGAAGCATTGGATGTCATTGAAATAATTGGAAAGTACCAGCAACAATATTTATGAAAAAAAAACAAGGAGCCAACTTACCCCTTACTTACAAAAGTTACTTTTAGTTACAAATGAAACTTTATGTAATTATTCAAACCAAATTTTTATGATTTAAGGACTGTGTGTTTTTTCTGACCATAACTCAGAATAGTAAATAATTTGACACTACTCAAAAGATTTTTTAAGCCAATACAACAAACAAACTAATCAACAATTTTCTTAAAAATCTAACTTTCCTTTTTTATCAACAAACAAAAATTGTTTACCTTGCTATCCCACTGCTAAGCAAAGGCCTCTTCCAAATCCTTCCAGACATCCTTTTCTAGAACCATCTCGATCCATCTTTACTTTACAATAACAAAAATACACTCACCCAAATCCGTCCCCCATATAAATGTTGAAGGTATGCAGATGCGGTACCAGTGTGATAAGTTAATTCCTACTGGCGATCCCTTACCCGTATCAAAATTATAATAGAGCTCGAATATTCTGCAATATGTGGCCCTTCCTCGCTTATTGAAAACTTAATGGCCTCCTAAGATATTGCCGAGTTATGTTAGGATCATTGTTTTGGTAGCATATGTGGATCTTAGGAATTTTAGGATAATATTTGGAGATTGCGGCTTGTGGCTAAGTAATAACAGACGCACGGGTCGATCGATCAGGTTAAGCTACGCTTGCTGCGGTTGGTCCGTGGAAGGGTGACCATCTTCACATACCACGACCCCTCCGTGCCTCGGAAAGCACGTTAGAATAGAATAGAATAGAATATTTATTTGCCAGAAACATGGTGTTTACAAAGGTGTTCATAACATTGCATAGTGCTACATGTCTCACCGTCTTAACGGTATGCAAAATCAATTTACAATTAAATGCAGTTTACATAAATTTTCAATTCAAGTACATTATTTACATTAGCATTCATTAAAAAATTTAAATGTTACTTTAATTATTATATTATATACCTATATACTACACACCATACCATTACCAACATACATATACTAACATTTTTACCATATTATTATTTATAAATAAAACAATACATTTAACAATTACATACACATTAACAACATATTAATTAACTTAAATAATTACTTATGCCTGTATTTTGATACCAGATCAAGAGAAAAAAATTTACAGGGACATTTTACAAAAAACTCGTGAATTGAGTAAAAACATTCCTGCAACAACCACTTCCGTAGTGCCGAACAAAATTTTTTGAAAGGTAGTTGGGTAATTGACTTCGGCAAAGCATTATAAATTAGGGGAGCCATGTAGATACAACTCTTTCGGAAGAGTTGCAACTTAGGAACAGGTATCTCAAAATCTAAATGTGCAGCTTAGTTGTTAGTTAAACCATTGGTACCGGCTGTCATCTGTGGATATTTGAAAATCGTTACGTGTCATCAGTAGCCCGAAAGTCTGACAACCAGTCTTACCAAGGGGTATCGTATCTCCTAGTAACCGGGTTGTGGAGGTCATATGGGCAGACGCTCCATATAAAATACTGGTGTTCCGCTGCATCCCGTTAGACTGGAAGCTGACCCCAACATAGTTGGGAAAAGGCCCGGCAGATGATAGTGGTCCTAAGTTCCACGTGTATGTACAGATGCCAGCACATCAAGCTACCCAAAACTGTCAAATTTCCCCAATCAACTTTGAACCTTATGCTTTAGTGATAAAGTTGAAAATCTATTGAAGAAATTTGACAGATTGTAGTAGCTTGGTATGCTGGCGCCTGTACCTGATAAAGAAAAGATTGCTTCTCGCTTCTGGTGACTAAAGGGTAATGTTTTAAAAGTTGGCTTGGTTAGTCATCCTGCTAATTACAAGAAACTACTATTAACGAACGAAATACGTAGGTCTTGATAAAATAAACATAATGACGTGCGCTCTGTCTGCTCATATTATGATGACGATCGCGAAGGAAAACGTCATAGAAATCCGTGTGTGGTCATAGCCTTACTTCCCAACCAATTCGATATGTAACAAAAAGCGGTCAAGCGCGAGTCGGACTCGCCCATGAAGGGTCCCGTAGCAGCAAGTAGAAATTAAATGTTTTATTTTATTTTTATATTTGAGTTGATTGAATGAAAGGTAAATTGCGGTTTACGATTTATGACGTATTAAAAAAACTACTTACTAGTTTTCGTTCAAACCAATTTTCGGTGGAAGTTTACATGGTAATGTACATCATATATTTTTTTTAGGTTTAGCATTCTCTTATTTTAAAAGTTACAGGGGGGGGGACACATTTTACCACTTTGGAAGTGTATCTCGCGCAAACTATTCAGTTTAGAAAAAAACTATATTAGAACCCTCAATATCATTTTTGAAGACCTATCCATAGATACCCCACACGTTTGGGTTTGATGAAAAATATTTTTTGAGTTTCAGTTCTAAGTATGGGGAACCCCCAAACTTTATTGTTTTTTTTTCTATTTTTGTGTGAAAATCTTAATGCGATTCACAGAATACATCTACTTACCAAGTTTCAACAGTATAGTTTCGGAAAAAAGTGGCTGTGACATACGGACGGACAGACAGACAGACACACATGACACATGTTAGACATGACGAATTCATAAGGGTTCCGTTTTTTGCCATTTGGCTACGGAACCCTAAAAAGTTGGTCCTTTATGCTCCAATCTTAACTTCCCATATAGTCTTCCAAAGTTCATTGTACAAACATTAAACATCTTAAATAGGTATTATGGCAGTCCGGTCAAGCCTTGCATAATGAGACAAGTATGAAGGCGGAAGTGTGCCAGATGTTCACACGTTGCTCCACGCGGTATGGACATCATTCTACGCCCTTTGTGCCGTAAATATGGTCCTAGGTTCAGGTAAGGACCAGGTTTTAGTGCGGCTTATGTGTTGAGATATTATTGGGAAGCTTTTATCAAGGTAACATTAATATTTACTGACACAAGCTAGGTATATCCAATTAAAGAATTCCCTGGCTCCTGCGCTAGTATAAACTGTATTCAGGAAAGGAGCCAGTTTTTCCCCTTAAATATATATTACGATCCTTAGACATGAGAGACCGACTACAGAGAGAGAGATATATTACAGATGGTTATGCCAATAACAAATAAAAATTGTTTTAATGCCGGATAAAAGATTGATAAAAAGAAACATTAAGTAATATTACATTATAGCTTTTGAAATTACTGGGTAAGAGGGTATCGCTAATATGCCATGTCGTTTTTCGCGATCGTGAAAATTATTTTCTCAGAACCTATTTGCTAAAAGAGACGATTCAAAGTTCTTTCCTGAACCTGTCATTGCAGTAAAGCAGATACGAAAGTGTATTTATAATGTACAGATTCTCAGATGGAGTACCACCACCACTGAAGAACTAATGACGATGGTTAGGATAAGCTTTTAAATATCAGAATTAATGTGCAAGTCAAATCTTCCCCCGATTCAAAGTTCATGAAAAAAAAAGCAGTTTTAACTACCCAGTTTGAAAAGTAGTTTAAAATACAGGAAGGGGTTAAAATCTGTAACACAACCCATTTATTTGTGGTTTCTTGATCATTCGGAATTACATATGCGATCATCAAAATCGCTTTTATTATTATTATTATTAGCCTGTGAAGTCCCACTGCAGGGCAAAGGCCTCCCTACTCTCTCATGAGAGAGTAGGGGTTTAGGTAAATTAACCCACCGCGCTTGCCTAGTGCGAGTTGGTGGGTGTACAGTGGACCGCCTGACTGGGTCCGTGGGCGCCGCCTTTGACGTGCTAGATGTTCATCAGCCGCCGCCCTGAGTTGATATCCTGCACTAATATCGACTGTTCCATCCGAGCCTATTTGGGTGTATTTATCCCATAGCCTACAGGTGGCGTTCTACATTTAGTTCAATACTAAATGCACGACAGTTTAAAGTCATATCGAGAAATCGCTTTAGTTAAACAATAGAAAATTACCCAGCCACCTTCTACCACTATGGTCTCACCACATGTCATAGATAGGCCAACACCGTAGGCGTTGCGTGGGCGCACGAAAGTTCCTCACTTATTACTAGCGCTGCAACGGCGAATCAACGCCAAACCAATCTTATCTGACCTCTGGTCCTTCGGTCCTTATACTGGAAGACAGGTCACAGGACCTGGTTACCTGCCTGATTCAATCAGATACGGTTTCCGTAGCATTCGCCAGATTAATGATGATATAGGGGATGTGTGCTTTCTAAAGTTCCTGTTGTTATTTGCATATTGATTCAGCGATTCTTAATAATGTCCTCTTTGAATATTTTAGTAGGTGGAATGGTTTTTCTATGCTAATAAATGAGGAGTATTCTGACGATCTATTCTGCAGAAATCTGTGAAGTGAGAACTTTGTGAAGTGAGTTTGATGTGAACTGTCATTCCCTAATATCTACTAAGTTAAAGTATTTATTAGTGTGATTTTTGGTGATACAGGAGGTCTTATAGTTAGGTTATGGTAACTCAAAAAACTATAGGGCATACACTATTTAACAATATAAGTATTTAAAATCGATATTATTTACAAATTAACAAAATTTTCAATATTTAGAATACATATAATATAATAATCAATTTTCTATGAAATCTACATAGCCATAATACGCAGCTACAACAGCTGCCTAATTATTACTATCTTCTAAGTTAATATAATACTAGCTGCGCCCCGCGGTTTCACCCGCATAAGTTTCGATCCCGTGAGAATATCGGGATAAAACTATCCTATGTCCTTTCCCGGGACTCAAACTATATCTATAATCTATAATTAATAATAATAATCTATACTAATATTATAAAGAGGTAAAATTTGTAAGTTTGTATGTAGGGGGTAATCTCTGGAACTACCAGTCGGATTTGAAAAATTCTTCTTGCATTTGATAGCCCAATTCTTGAGGAAGGCTATAGGCTATTTAACATCACGCTATGACCCTTAGAAGCCGAGCAAAAAGAAAAAAAAAATTCAAAAAGAACGTTAAGTGATAGCGCAGGTGGGTGATGCGATACGACGGGGTGGCTCGGGGGAAACAAGAAGTTTCACGCGAACGAAGTCGCGGGCTGAAGCTAGACTATAATAAATTTCATCTAAATCGGTTCAGTGGTTTAGGTGTGAAAAAGTAACATACATACAGACAGACAGATAGACAGAGTTACTTTCGAATTTATAATATTAGTATAGTATGGATAAAGGCAAACCTACTTAATTTTGTTATAAGAATTGATGCGTTGTTTCCAAGTCCGTTTAGAGTCAATTGTCAAGATTTAAGAATTGACAGCTCACTCACAGTGACCTCACTTCACATAAGTTCTCACAGTGAGTTTTTTACAGAATAGACTGGCTGCTTATGATTATTTGGAGTAAATTGTGTGTTATCAGAAATTACAGATCTTTTGTCTTTGCCTTCATCTTTCAACGCATGTTTTGTATTTGAGCTATATTGTTCCCCTTTGAGCACCACGGTAAAATATTGATTGGTGCTCAAATGGGAATACCTTTGGTGCTCAATGCATAGGTGCTCAAAAGGGAATACTTATTTTTTTCTTATATAAGGTGTAAAAAAATTAACCTTAAAAACTTTAAGAGGTGCTTTAGACCATCGAACTGAACAACTTTCACTATGGGACCAACTCCGAAATCACGAAAAAAAAATCAGCTGTTTCATACAAAAGTTCAATACCTACTCGGCCAAAATGTATGAAACAGCTCATTTTTTTTTTCGTGATTTCAGAGTTGGTCCCATAGTGAAAGTTGTTCAGTTCGATGGTCTAAAGCACCTCTTAAAGTTTTTAAGGTTAATTTTTTTACACTTTGTATACATGTTATATTCGAGTTAACTTGTATTTTCTTATATTCACGTGTTTCTGTGATGATAAATATTTTTTCATATTTTTTCATATTTTCTTTCCTTTCTTTTCCTTTTCAAACCCGAATTTTGTGATTCAAAATTAAATGACGGACAATTTTGATTTTTTTTCTTTTCTGTTTATCGGTCTAGCCGTAGTCATTATTATTCTAGGTACCCGTAGGTAATTTACTTTCAGTGCTACTCCTTTGACCCTTCTAACGTGGATCCACGCGAGACACATTGGCTTTTTTACTGTTTCTGTAATTACGAAATTCAACGGATTAACCAGCACCAAAAGCTCCTGCATAAAGCAAAATAAAATCTAAGCTCTAAACACCAAACTAAATCAATTCAAAACTACATTCTAACATAGTGGGGTGCCCCCACCCCCCGGGACCATGGGTGGGGGGCCCCGGGATCCCGGGAACTTGGTGGCACATGTGTGCCTAATATCCTTACATTTGTCAGTCTGTAATTGCGAAGTGATTCTACTTTCCAGTGTCCCTTACTTAAATCTTAATGTTAGTTCGGTCTATAGTTTCGATAAGGTTTGTGTCTCAGCAGTTGAATTGAGCTTTTGCTATGCTTATCATTTTTGAAGCTATGCTCCTAAAATACGGCCCCGGCAAACTGTTGCTTAGTACAGTAACATTTTTTTGTTTCTATTACCTAATTGTTAAAGATTAATCTATTAATTTTTAAACCAAACGATATTTAGTAGCGCAAGAGTCATCATATGCCTGGCCTTTTCCCAACTATGGTGGGGTCGGCTTCCTGTCTAACTGGATGCAGCTGAGTGTCAATATTTAACATGGAGCGACTGCGTATCTGACTTCCACAACCCAGATAATGGGTAAAACTGTACCCCTTGGTAAGACTGTCTGGTGACTGCGACACCAATGTCGCAAGAGTAAATTGACGAATTAGGATACTACTACGCAACAACACAACAACGGTGACAACTCGGGCAAGCTTCGTAGCATCGCATATCTTGCAATATGTAACTGGTCTAATCGATCACATCTGCGTTTAGTGACTTGGTATATGAGGGTGTCTTATAAATCCAAGGATTTGATAAGATTCTATATGTCTAAAGTTCCACACGATCGACGGTTTGAAGTTCCATAAAACAGTTAAAAAATTTTAATTAATAAAATATTATATTTCGCTTGCTTAGTATTAAAGTGACCGAATTCAAAATTTGTGATAAATGAGGTAGATACACCGTCACCATTAATTCAACGCCATCTGTGAAATATGTGGTTCATATTCTATCATAAAAAAATAAAAATAATGCAACTAACATCTTGTAACATTTATGTCCAAATAAACAACCGCAGTCCTAATTGCAAAACGTTTTTTGCGATTTGCCAAAAACTAGTTTTTTTAATTCGGTCACTTTAATAATAAGCGTGCAATTTAATCTTTTTTTTTTTTACAGGGCACTGGTTAACATGAGATTTTGCTGCACTACGTCTTTGGATATCGGTTCTCTGCTTCCAAAATATTACCATCCTTTATCAATGCACTTTCCTCTACCACTCCCAATTTTACCTACATTCGCACTAAATAAAAACAAAGTAAACCAGAACCGATTAAACAAATACGTTCACAAAAACGCTGACTGCATAGAGCGGTGCAGTGGCAGCCATATTGAAATCAAAAATGGCGGGCTGTCAGTTGTCAGCAGTTTTTTGCGCCGAACGTAGAGTACATACTCGTATATTTTGTTTACGTAATCGGTTCGTTCTTTATGTTTGTTCTATATTTGAACCGTTAATTTGTTTTCCCGCTTGCGTGTATTTTGGCGGGTTGAGTAAATTCTCGATGTCAATGGTATGTGTGAGTTAACACGTAAGAGTATTTTTGTATTTGTGGAAATGAGAGAGTTAGAATGGGCTTTATTTAAGCGAAAACCTACGAGGTAATTTCATACCACACTATCACCAGCAACGGCATTCATTTTGACAGTTCAACCGCATTCATTGCGTTATTTACTTTGTTGCACAGAACATTTTTTCGAACATACGAAGCAGTGGATTAACAATATCCTTCAAAATGATTCAGATTAAGATTGGTGTGCTGCGCAATAAAGGTGCTGGAGCCTTTCTTTTAGGGCATAAAAGTTAATCCAGAATTCTCGTAAATACAGTAAGTCTTAAGCTTTCATGTTGAGGATGACAGAAGTTCTTCTTGGTTCAACTTACAACACAAATACTCCTGGGGCTACAGTAGTCGGCTTACAGTATTAAATGGTGCAGTTTAATCTTAACCTCGATAAGTAGTCTAAGATGGGGCAAAAAAGCGGAATTTTTGATGCCAACTGTCGAAGATATTAATTGTCACGTAATGAATGGAAATTACAAACATCCCTTTCACATAAAATTAAAGAACAATTTCCAACTTAATAGAGAAAAGAAATTGAATTTTTCACAACCATAATATTAACATAATTGACGGTTAACAAAATTCTTTCATGAACCAGTTGAATGAATGAATGTTCACTGAATCGAGGTTGAAAAGGGTTGCCAGCCGTCCTTCAAGCATTAACAAAAATAAACTTTGTTTTTTTTTTTTTTTATAATCTGTTATAACATTTACGTCAGGCATTGCGTCATAGACTCACAGTCCGTAATGAGGTAACGTTGAAGAGGATGATATAATTTTTATGAGTGACATTTTTGTGACGTCACAGCAGGTGCAGGAAAGGGATTGGATATAAATAAATTGCGTAGGTGGTCGTAAAACTGTTAATATTTATCGTGCCCTCTTTGTATATAATATTTAAGGATTCTCATTCTGGCTTGATAAAGGTATCTATCAATTATTGATAAAAGAATAAATAAGAACAAATTAGGTACCTAATACTTTTTGTTTTGAGCTTCGACCGAAACTTACGAGTTGTAGGTCGTTCGAAACCTGACAGGCACTTTACTTTGTGTAAATGTCTTTATGTGTGTAATGTTTTTATTCGGCAGTATCCGCTTTTCTGAAATTTTACTAGATTTAGTTTAGTGAAATGACATATCTCTGACATTATATTAGTATTTTGTCATATCACTAGATACTTTTAGTAAAAAGACGTAATAAACAAGAATATTCGACATCTACCGGGATTTCGTGATATCCCTAGGGATTTTGTGAAATTCCTGATATCCTCATTTCCCTGCGACATAAATAATTTTATCACCGCTGCTCTCAAAACTATGAAGGAAAACATCGTGAGGAAACCGACATGTCCTAGAGACTACAAATTCGAAGACTTGTGAGATCTACCAACCTGCACTGGGCCCGCGTGGTGTATTAAGGCCCGCTCCTTCTCATGAAGCGAGGAGGTCTATAATCTTCCCACTGCTGGGACACACCTGCAGTGGGAAGATTATAGATTGATTATTCTATTCTTAATACTTTTTTTTTTTTAATTAGGCTTCTTTCCCTAAGTATGATTGCTAATAACTTACCGTACCAGTTTTAAGAAAGTTTTTTCTTCCTGATCAAATTTTGACACCTTGAAATTAAATTGATCGATTTAATTTTCAGCGCAAACCCTGAAAGCTATGAAGATAAGTGCACGACAGAGTATAACACACACTAGACGGCTAAAACCATAAACACGAATCCAAACTCTGCCACAATCGAAAACTTTTTAATTGCACCCAATTTGAGACCAATCGAAAAACGGTATTGTATTACGAAATTCGAATCGAATGCATTTATCAAAGTTTTGTTCGTGCAAGTTCGCGTCGCTTCGTGTAAATTCGCTACTCAAAATAATGTGCACTTTGAATTTGGAGTGCATACGGGCTGTACAATTTTTAATTGCTGCCAGTTTGAAATTTTGAATTTGGAACAATTGGGAATTAAACTGGTACAGACCTATGTTCCTATAACTCTGTTTCGATTTGATTTTAAGGGGAGTGCAACTTACTTGCAGTGCGACAAATTAAATTAGTCAATAAAAACGTTATAGCAGTTCAAACATTTGAATCACTATGTTTTTTTTATTATTCTAGTTTTTATTAAAGGCTTTTATCCACAGTGGCATATCAGCCTCATATTTGAATCACTAGAATTTTAAATCATAATGTCACCACTTATGATTGTCAAAGTGTGTCAAAGTGATGTCAAAGCTGAAGTGGAAAAATGTCAACTAACTTTTGGAGGCCACTGTATACCTAATTGACAACATTTCATATTTTTAACCTGCATGTATTATTACGTTATATAAAAGTAAATTCAAATCTAGGGCACCCGTATTTTTTCGTTTTTCGAAATTATGTACTTTTCATTCATAATTTTAACTTTGAAATTCGGTGTATTCTAAAAAGACGTAAGTGCCAGATGACGGTAGAATGGCGATATTACCTTTGCTTTATTGTGACCCGTCAAAAAAACTGTTAGATGTCACTTGTCTCAGTCATTGTTTTGGTTCCGTCATTGGTGTATATTTTTCATTGGGATCCATTTTATTGGCGAAATATCAATCAAAAATTGATAATATTAACAGTAAGCAGCGTGTCGAGTTGATAGGAAAAAATATTGTTGAATTCAATTCAGTTTTTTAGTTGTTTTCTAGTTACACTTCTTAGGTGACATTGACATGGTCTTGTTTGATATAATGTTTTCAATCAAAGACATTGGAATGCGCAAAGGTAACTACCTCATTCCGCCGTTTATGTGACGTCATCACATGTTTTTTGATTTTTATTTTTTTTCTCAGAAATTTAGAAATAAAAAAATAAAATAAAAATATATTTGAACTCAGGATACGAAAATAAAGAAATAGTATTTTTGTTTTAAGGTCGTGTCAGGTTTGAAATGTTGTCAATTGAAATTATTCATCCATTCATTTAAATACTGGTTTTATTTATTTGTTTCAGTTTCACGGACGGCTTGAAAAGTTGTCAAACCCTTTTTTTGAATCTTTACATTTCTCATCATTTCATCTTTCAAATTAGGCCGCTAAACCTAATCTTTTTTTTATAAATCCCTTCAAAACATCGACAAAAAGAAGGACCGAAACAATCTAACATATCTATTACACAGATTATACATTACATCGATACCGTATTGTTAGACGCGTGCGCAGTATCATCTGAGACATAGATTACCGTTTCTCGTATAATTATATAGATTACGTTAAGCACGTGTTGTGAGCTTCAGTGTTGGGTGGTAGCGGGTGTCGTTGTGATTTTCGATAGCGATTGTTGGTCATAGATTAACGCCGTGGCGAATATTATTTTTCATTAGATACAGCTAAATATTTAATTCACTAGAAATTGTGTGAATCCTGGATATCCTACTGATTAAAAAAAAAAAATATTTTTTAATTTATAATCAGGTTCCTACAGTAGTCTTGCCATGTAGTCTGCATTGTGTTTTGTCCATAATAATTATCACACTAATATTATAAAGGCGAATGTTTGTGATTGTGTATGTTTATATGTTTGTTACTTCTTCACGCTCAAACGGCCGGACCAATTTTAACAATTTCTTTTATGGAGGTAGGATTAACATATAGGCTACTTTTTATGCCGATATTCCCACGGGATTGACACTTATGCGGGTGAAACCGCGGGGCACAGCTAGTTTTAAAATAATCGACGTTATTTCCTTAAAATAAATCCTTATACCTATCTGATAATTAAATGTTACTTATTTCAGGTAGATCAATCACCGCTTGATATGACGGAAAAATTAGTATATAGAACAGATATTACTGTATAGGTATGATTTTCTTGTATAGCCACTAGTTATGGTCAAAACTTACCTAAATTTTATACTTCTAATACCACAATTAATGGTCAAATTACAATATAAAAAACAGCCGGTCAATAATGTTAATCCCTGCCATCAGGTGGAATATCAACTCACTTCAAGCTTCACCTACGTTTTCACAGTGAGACTTTTACAAAATAAATCGGTGGTTGTCGAAATAAACTATCGATTCGAAGTTGTCGAACGATCGACAGCTCCCGCTAACCCTCACAGTAATACAGCGGGAAGTAAGAATGATACATTAAAGTATACTATTACTGATCGCATTGACGACGTGTTATTGTGTTCAATACATGAGTACTATTGAATTTAATGACACACTGTGCCTCTGGTAGGGACAGTAATCATAGGGAAATCTATTAAAATGGTTTCTTAATGTTCATGATGGTGGATTAGAAAAAAAAAATCACTGCACCAGCATTAAAATGACGAACAGACATAATTATACTTACACTTATACTTGTATGAATCATGCAAACAATGTGTGAACATGGAATTTATAAAGCTTTAAACTCATTTATTTTTCTGCAGGTGAATTCCACAATGTCCCCCACAAGGTGGACCGACGACCTTGTGAAGGCCGCAGGAACTCGTTGGATGCGAGAACCGGTCGAAGTGGAGGTGCTTGGGGGAGGCCTATGTCCAGCAGTGGACGTCTTTCGGCTGAAATGATGATGATGATGAGGTGAATTCGCGTGCCCCGTGTGGAGTCGTTGAGCCCATGCAAAGTTAGCTGATACGGCTCTGAATGAAACGTGCCGAATCATCACTTGCTGCCTCAAACCGATCCTGGAGCAAATTCTGCATCCACTATCTGGAATAGCGCCACTAGTAGTTTGCAGAGCGGTGGCAAGCTCAGGTGAAAGAGCCAAGAGGGTTTCCGACACACGACACCCTTTGCACGGCAACACCCTCGTATCACAAAGGCTGAAAAGCTAAAACGGCTTTTTAAAGTGTGTCCTACTCACTGGCGAAAAGTCTATGCAAAGGCTAAAGCTATGGCGAGATAGTGCTTCCCTACCTAACCCATTCTTGTCACCTGCTGAAAATGTCCTACCTGGACATAAAACTTACCTGGAAATCTTTAAATAGACTCTGTACTCAGGTAGGCCGAAGCAGAGAAAACCTGCTCGGGTTCACGAGATTCACAGATGACTCCGCCCGAGTGTAAATGTAGAACTGTCCCACAATGAGGCTCTTAATATAGTGTCCAGTGCTACATGAGTTGATAGACGCCTCTGAAGAGTGCCAAGCTCGTATCTAAATGCTGACTGTATATAGATTGCCATCAAGACGCTAAGAAAAGGATCCCATTTCACCGATCAGGCAGCCCAAAAAAATCAGTGCAGTCCTATACTACATCGACCTGCATTCTTCAGCATTAAATGTATATATACCACTTTGATTTTCCATTACCACATACCAAGAACGCAATAAAATGATAAATAGACACACTACTCTCATTATATTTTCGCAACATCCAATTTGTTGTAACAAAGAGGTTCATATCGATATGGTTCCGTTAGAGCAGGCATTTTTGATACGCCTCACAATGCCGCCGATATTTTTGATAAATTCTTGATGTAAGAATGCTGGATGTGCTCTAAAAAGCTAAATTTATTTTAATACGTAGGATATGAGAGGACTCGTTATACAAAACATGAAACATAGAACGTTAGGCCTAGGAAAAGTTTATTTCACATCAAGTCCTGTCAAAGTATATACCACTATATTAAAACTTGGAGCCCTAGCTATTCAATTTATACAATAGACGAAATTATGATAACTACAATGTAGTCAATCTATAAAGGTTAGTAATCTGTATTTAGCGCTTACAATCGCCATTTATTAGCTTCCATAAATTAAAAACTATGTACCTACATATAAAAGACAAAAAAGGAACACATTATTTGAGGTTTAATCTAGTACCTACCTAAACAAACACTTTATGTTCGTTTATTATAAATCAGTTAGAGCAGTGGTGGCTCATTGGTAACGGCCCCGAATTACGAGGAGGTCGTGGGTTAGAACCCGGGCAGGAGCTTTACTTTGTGTAATTTATTTCATTACCATTGCTCTCAAAATCGATGACGGAAAATATCGTGACGAAAACGGCACGTCTTAGGACCAAAAATTCGAAGACATGTGACATCCACCAACCCGCACTGGGCCCGCGTGGTTGATTACGGGCCCATTCCCTCTCACAGAAAGAAGGCCTGTGTCCCAGCAGTGGGAACGTTATAGATTGATTATGCTATAATAAATTATACAAAAAAAAACATCCTAAATTCAAATAACAGTTCACCAATTAAATCGAAGTCGCTTCCAGTAATAAAAGTCTCCCGAAGCCGCGATGATATTCGGCTATTTATATCGTTAATAGGATCGACTCATTTGGCCATGACTGGCGGAACGGAACGCATGTGGGGTCCGTACGGGAACCTACTTTTTATTTCTTTTAAGGCTTTGTTTTGAAGGTTAATTGAGCGTGTGCTTTGGCTCAAGTCATGTTTTATTTTTGGGTGTTTCATTGCGGAGAGAGGTGAAAACGAGATATATAAATGGATAATGGAATTTCTGTGCAATTTACTGGTTTTTGCAGTATATGCTATTTTCACACGCAACTTTAGCTCGAAATTTGGGCACTAAAGCAATAAGAATTGGTGAGAGGCGGCCGTTTCAGGGTCTGTCATACATATGTAATCTTGTCGATCAAAGTGTTCTGATTCTCATCCTAATTTGAATAAATTCCTATTTTTATTTTTGCCTTCCAGTTGAAAGGTGCGAAAAGGCCTTGGTGCAACAGCTTTCGGCTGATGGTACATATTTTATTTATTAGAACTCAAACTCAAAGCATTTATTTCAATTAAACCAATTACAGGCACTTTTGAATTAATTGTCAATGGGTCGGACGGTTAGAAAGATGAAGCTAGTTGCTCATTCCAAAGAGTACTAGCCTTTTCCCAACTATGTTGGAGTCGGCTTCCAGTCTAACTGGATGCAGCTGATTATCGATATTTTACATGCAGCGACTGCCTATCTGACCTCCACAATCCAGTTACCGGATACTACGATACCCCTTGGTAAGACTGATTCTGACTACCCGTAACGACTGTTAAAGATTCACAAATGACAGCCGGGACCACCGGCTTATCGTGCTTTCCGAGACACGGAGGGGTTTTGGTATGTAAAGATGGTCACCCATCCACAGACCAACCGCGGCAAGCGTAGCTTAACCTGATCGATCGACCTGTGGGGCAGTTTTTATTTAGCCACGGGCCCCTCATGTACAACGATATCCTAAACGTAAAAGTCAACTACCTCTAACTACTTACCACATGGGGCTACAAAGTTTGCTCACCACTAACAGTAACCCACTGTGTAGGTACCATTGTGTGGTTCAATCAATTAGTTCTATTGTAACTGTATCACGTTACAATCGTAATTGGTGATGAGCGTGATTAGTTATTGAATGAGGAATGTGATTGTTGTTGTGTGGGGGAAAACCCGCGAGTTGTTCGATAGTTTGTTTTTGTTTTGAGTATTAGAGCAGCGATGACCCCCAGTTGCAGTGGCGTGCATTGGTTTTCAGAATAGGTAGGCACTAGGCCGGGTCTAGTCTAGGCAAACGCGGTCACTAATCAGAAAATAAATGGAGGTCAAAAGTGTGGTTATTTGAGTAGACATGCCTACTTAAGGGTGATAAATTGCGAAGGTCGAACGTCATTGTATTACGCGTGAGACGTACGTATTTTTAATTTTGTCGTATTAACTTGAACGAGTAAAGACCAATGACAATGTGCGAATAGTACCTACGGGAGCCGAGTAGGCCGTCCAGCGACTGCCTACTGCCGCGCGTTTGTATGAAGATTTTGTTTTTTGTTAGGTATGATAATTTTGTGATTTTCTTAATTGTGGGGCACACACACTAAAATGTAATTGACAGTCTTATGTTGATATATCGAATTAAGCACTGCTTATATGCCTATATGTAATGAACGCCACTGCCCAGTTGTAACGACCGCGACACGAGTTGTAGGTTCGCTTTACTTTGTTTAAATAATTTTATCACCACTGCTCTCAAAACAGTAAAGGAAAACATCGTGAGGAAATCGGCATGTCCTAGAACCACAAATTCGAAGACATGTTACGTCTACCACCACTGGGCCCGAGTGGTGGATTACAGCCCACTTCTCCTCACAAAGAGTTAGGAACGTTATAGGCCGATTATGATTGAGTATTTTGAAGGATGAGTCTCTTTGCCCATACCATACATTTTTAGAAAAATAGTTTTGATTTATGAAAGCAAGCATACTAAAAATAACCAGGTGAACAGGTGAGGTTGTCTATCAAAAATTTTGATTAAGTAAAATGATCTCAAAATCCATTTGAAAAATTATAGTCATTTCCGCGATATGTTCGTACGTGTTTCGAGCACTTGCATCATCTAAACACTTCCAAAGTAGTAGTATAATAATATATGTTAAAAAATAATCGACTAAAATCGATCAACAATAACACAACAACCATACATTACAGCACTATTCTGTTAGCAGGAAGAACGCGCACGCGCACGTTCCCACGTGCTCCCTTTGTCGGCTCGCGACAAAGCATCGCCGACAACATGCCTCATCTATGAAACAACACAACTCACCCGAAAACAAACCATAGGTTTTATTCAATAAGATTTAAATTCCGAATGGATAGAACCGGAAAAATCAAGCCTAGCATTCCATTCCCAAAAGTGGTAACTTTCATCTTAAACAAAAGATTATCAACTATGTTAGCTAATGGTAAGGTTGAAATTTGTTTGAATGAGCCAATAAGGTGGCTTCAAAAAGTTTCGCCGTGAAGGCAGCGTTGACCCCTCATTTAAGGTAGGGCAATTGTTTATCAATATGTCTATGATTAATGTGTATGATGTGCCTTCGTGATCGGATCGCGGTCGGCCCGGGCAATTAGCGGCGATCACGATTGTCCGAATGATATGTGATGGGTAATGTTGCTAATTTGTTTGGGGGGTCGGCCGTATGGGCGATAATTTGTGTAAACGGCTCATTATTGGGCTCAATTGAGATTGGATGGTTTGTGGAGTGAGAATTAAATTAGTACTAGAGAATACTTTGCAGCCCGTGGCTAAATAATAACAGCCGCACAGGTCGATCGATCAGGTTAAGCTACGCTTGCCACGGTTGGTCTGTGGACGGGTGACCATCTTTACGTACCGAGACCCGTCCGTGCCTCGGAAAGCACGTTAAGCCGTTGGTCCCGGCTGTCATTCGTCGATCTGACAGTCGTTACGGGTCGTCAGAAGCCTGAAAGTCTGATAACCAGTCTTACCAAGGGGTATCGTATTACCCAGTAACTGTGTTGTGTAGGTCAGATAGGCAGTCGCTCCATGTAAAATACTGGTATTCAGCTGCATCCGGTTAGACTGGAAGCCGACCCCAACATAGTTGGGAAAAGACTAGGCAGATGATGAGTACTTTGCAGCAAAAAAACGATAGCAAAATACTGCAATCGTTTTTTTGGTGCAAGTACTAAAAGTCGGGCTTCGTCGCCGTGGGAGGCCTAGGAAACCCTGGCGGGATAATTTTATGATAGACTAGCTGCGCCCCGCGGTTTCACCCGCATAAGTTTCGATCCCGTGGGAATATCGGGATAAAAAGTATCCTTTGTCCTTTCCCGGGACACAAGCTATCTCTATACCAAATTTCATCTAAATCGGTTCAGCGGTGTAGGCGTGAAAAGGTAACATACAGACAGACAGACAGAGTTACTTTCGAATTTATAATATTAGTATGGATTGGCAGCGAAGGTAACACATAGGAAAGAGTGGAAGTCTTTTGGGCTTTGGAGACTTTGCCCAGTGCTGGGACAATAGGCGCTTACAGGTTATAAAAAAAAAAGACTCGGTGAACTATTTGCCGTCCTTGCTAACTGAAAGAGGAATACCTCTTTCAGTTAGCAAGGACGTAAAAGTAAGTAATGAAGGAAAAATATTCCTTCTTTACCTAAATATATTATGTAAAGATGTTAAATATATTATATTCCAAGCCAAAACGAAACATATTTCCTAATTATATTCGCGTAACACATTCACTACCACGCGTTTTCCTGCAAAAATAAACCCAACCAATTTCTATCCAATATATCAAACATTAAAGTTATAACCAATAAATATTCATAATCCCTTTGCAGACATCAGGAGGTGGGCGTCAGGCCGTTTCGTCCTAATTCTAGTCAAATAATTTCCTTTAATACTCGACTAAGTCGGCCGTTGTACACAATGACACAGTATGTCACACGTAATGTGTGCACTGACAACGCAGTGCTGACGCCATTTTGTTTGTGGATTTTGACGTTTTGATACTTGGTGTTCAGTTGAGTATGCAGGGAGTTTACTACTACTACTACTAGTTAATTTCTAGAAATTGCAAAGTTCGACGGCTCATCTTGCTGTGCTGCAATGACTTCATCAGCTCAGTTGCCAAAAAGGAAATAAAAAAACTTTGTATTTTTATACTAAGTTTTATGAAAAAGAACGATAGAGATTATTCTCTATTGTTCTTTTTCATAAAAATAAGAGTGCCAAGTAACGTAATTAAGCGAAAAAGTAGTTTTCACTTTCAAAACTACATGCTTTTGATACAAATGCTCATAACAACAGCGGGGTAATCGCGTAACACATTACAGTAGCAATGGTTTCCGTTTTGACAGTTCAACAACATTCATTGCGTTATTTACTTTGCTGAGCAGACAAATTTCTCAAACATGAACCAATGGATTAGCAATTTCCTCCGAAACCATACAGATCGTGTTACGCAATTAGGGTGCAGGTCTGTGTCCCTCGAAGGTTTATGCAGAGGACGTGTATAGTTTAGACATACTTTGCCAGTTATGTATAAGTCCCATGTAATACGGGAAAATCCTATTGTCTTTAATCGGTCAGGTAAGACTAGGCTGCTAAAGAAAAATTTCTGATGCATAACTCAATAACACCCCAAAACATAAAAACCAACGAGGTTGATTTTTTTCTTTAGCAGATAGACCCTTCTGCCATTATAAGTTCTGCAGCCATAAGAATTATTGCTGCATCGTCATAATCATAATAATACGTCCAACATGATGTCACGATGTTAGATCGTGCAATCAAAGTTCGCACGAAAGTTTTCTATAAACACAGACACGTTCCCGACATCAAACGTCGGTGACCGTGTTTCTCTTCACACTTTGCCAGAACGTTTGACTTTTTGCTAAAAAACAAACTTATGGACTGTGCAATCCTTTTTGTTTTGTGTAGCTATTGAAAGTTTTTCCTAAAAATTCTGCTACACTTGTCAAACTCAAAGCATTTATTTCAAATAAACCAATTACAGGCACTTTTGAATTGTCAAGTTATCGGTCAGTCAGAAAGATGAAGTTAGTTGCCCGTTCCAAAGCGTAGGAAGTAACTATGGAGAAAAATGTGCAAGAAACTCTACGGACACTCTTTTAAATCAAAATCATATGGTTACAAAGTATTGGTTCTAATTATTGTCCCGAACTAGCACCTAGTGTACCTAATGGGATGCATGAAGAAGCCTCCTCGTGTAGCGCAGTTTGTTCCGCCAGTTACTCAACTGCACCGAGCGCTCGGCGCATCCTGGACAGTCACACACAACACATTATTTGATTGGCCAATTTTTCCCTTGCGGTGGTAGGGCTAACGCCCGCCTGGTTTGCGACCACCCTGCGTCAAGCAGCCTGCTGTGTGTTTCGTCGATGCGTGGGAGTTCCAGTGTCTTAGGCATCTTCTGGGCACACTCGTTCCTTCATAGACCTCACGCTTTCTATCAGGCGTAATCGGAGTCAAGAGCAGGCCCATTCAGCAATAAAAAATAAAAAAAAGTACCACTTTTAGCCAAAATGAACCATCAAGACCATGCTTTATTCTAAAGCAAGTATCAAAACCATTTCCTCACGCTACATAGGTATAGTTTCGGCGACACTAGCTCTGTGTAACGGCGTCGTTTATCCGATATACGAGAGACGCGATCAGTCGCAGCGTGTTCTGCGATTATACACTAATGCGTCGTGTGTTTAATTCACTTATACTACGGTCTGGTTACGTATTTTGTGTATTTGAAGCAATGGCGTCGCGTTTGCCACTGCTTGAAATCACTATTAGGTATGTCAAAATTCATAGTGCAGCTACTGGAATATTACGGGATATTATTTTTGAAGTGAAAACTTCTAGCGCGTTGGGCATTTTTTGAGATAAGAAAAAACCATTGGATTCGCGCCACTGTTACCGTAACCGACACCGCTTTGGATGTGTTCGGCTTTCCTCGGGATGTACACGGTTTTAATGTATATCCGATATGTCAGTGAGTGATGGCAAAGTATTCTGTTTGTGTTTTGTTTTCACTTCTGTCGGCACTCCCAGAGTGCCACTGTTTTTTTTTTCTCTTATAATGTGTTCTTTATTAGCAGTAACGTTGAAATTTCTTTGACTGTCAAGGGTGGGAACTGTTGGTTAAGAAACATTGTATACGAATTTTATGTTAGGTCTTTGGAAAATTGGAAAACAACGCCTTTTTTCTGGGCATATTTGAACATAAAATTATTTTAGTCGCTCGTGAAGAAGAAAACCAGAATCTTTCTAACTTTCTTCAACCGTGGAAATACGTAGTTACTCAAAAAGTAACAGAAAATAATAGGCAATAGCAACAAACTCCTTCGCAACACGGGATCCATCAACTGTTACCAACTTTTCTTTGAAGATAACGAGTACTAGTGATTATCGTAAACTTTTAGCATTACTTGCACACACTTCGTTAAAGTCGCACGCGCACAATGTGTACAATTTAAACGTTATTTGAGATTTTATGCTTACTGCTCTTGATTTTTGCATTCGTGGTAACTATGGGAAAAATAAACTCTGTCTTATGATTTTTTTATGCTTACCAAATTAGTAGTTAGATATCTTTTAAGTTGAGAGTGTCCAGGGGTTGGTGCCCAACATTAAATATTAATAATACGAGTATCTACTACTTTCCTACTTTGAAAATAATTGATGCAGGTTTGCGAAAAAAGCCATGATGTTGACATAATCACACTTCACACTAATATTATAAAGGCGAAAGTTTGTGAGTGTGTGTGTGTGTATGTGTGTGTGTTTATATGTTTGTTACTTCTTCACGCCTAAACCACTGAACCGATTTAGATGAAATTTGGTATAGAGATAGTTTGAGTCCCGGAAAAAGACATAGGATAGTTTTTATCCCGATATTCCCACGGGATCGATATTTACGCGGGTAAAACCGCGGGGCGCAGCTAGTGTGTATCTAACAAACAAATCAGAGTCTCTTGTTAATTAATTTTAATTCAATGTAAGAATAGAATATAATACTCTTTATTATGTACCTACACCATATAAATTACAGACATAAATATAGAAACTTTACAATGGGTGACACAATGGGCAAGAAAATGTGTCCTCCTAAAAAAATCGAATAGTCTTTCACAACGATGATGTTACAGCTGTCCAAGGACATTTCATGGACTAAATTTATTTGTATAAGTTTCGACCACGAAATGACCATGAACAAAAATGAAGCAACGCTTGCGCCTTCGTAGAGATGATACTATTCTAAATGAATGACATCTGAGGAAGATAACGCTATCTCTTATCTTATCTTCCAAACAAAAACACCTTAAAACCTATACCTAACTTTCTCCAGCATCACCTACATTCGCGATCGCGTTACACAACTGCTTGTACCAGCGCAGCGTGAAGTAAACACGTCACCGCGACAGGTCTGCACGGGACACGAACCCCCGACACGTACAGATACTACCGTATCGGGTTACTGATTTAGTGCGGCGTGTCGTCACAACGTGGCGGTTAGGGTGTGAGTATAGTGTGGGAGGAAGCGGGTTGTGGGGAGGTGGCGGTTTTCTAAAACAATCTATGATACATATTCTTTCTTCGGGAGACAACTCGGTGTCTGTCCGTCTGTGTATGGTCTACCTTTCTGAAAAAAAAAAACAGACATTAAAGATAGATCATTGAAAATGAAGAAAGAGACAAATCGTCGTGTCATGCATATGGACAAGGTCACCAAACTGGTCACACAACAAGAAAACAAACAATATAATAATATATATATAATACTATTGCTCTTGGCTTGACGCTGTGTAGAGGAGGTCAGTAGACCTTTATCGAATACTAGCTGCGCCCCGCGGTTTCACCCGCATAAGTGTTGATTGCGTGGGAATATCGGGATAAAAAGTATCCTATGAATTATTCCTGGTTATAAACTATCTGTGTGCCAAATTTCGTCCAAATCCGTTTAGCGGTTTGTGCGTGAAGAAGTTACAAACATACAAATACCTACAATCACAAGCTTTCGTCTTTATAATAATTATTAGTGTGATAGTGTGATTATGGAATCTGTTGATCATACATAATTATTTCGAAGAGTCAGCAGAATTTTTTACCTCTTCTATTTTGATCAGCACCCTAATTGCGTAACACACTATCAAGCTCAATCTGAATCATTTTGTAGCAAATTACTAATCCATTGCTTCATAAGTTCGAAATATTTGTCTGCTCAACACGTAAATAACGCAATGAATGTTGTTGAACTGTCAAAATGAAACCGATTTCGATTGATAATGTGTTACGCAATTGCCCCGCAGGTCATACAGGGAAATTTTATATCATAATCTAGTTACCTGGATAGTGGACAGCGTTACAAATGCTAAATCCGCTTCTCCTGTTATTCAGACCTAACCCTTACACACAAAGGGGCTTGTAGGAAACAAGATTAAACGTTGTATGTGATAGTTTATTTGGGACTTTATTTTCACTACACTATTCCGTATCACTTCGCGGTTTAACGCGAATTTTTATGTTCACCTTAAAGTGTGTTTAAATAAAGACGGTTTAAGCCTAAGGGACAATGGAGTTGCGGTAAATTTCGCGCGGTTTTCGATCGAATTTGTGACAGTGTCAATGTTGTGTCTTAGGACGCAAACTTTTTTTTATTTACCAATAAGTTTCGATTAAGTATAAGGTATGGATGAATCTCAACTATTTATATATTTTGCTTTAAAAAGTAAGGTTTTACTCTAACCCTGGACCAAAGATCGTGGACATAAAATAAGTGACACTGACAACTGATACCAGCAACTTTGACGAAAAAAAAAATAAACTTTGGATAAAGAGAAGTGGTAGGAGAGTAGGGAGGCACTTGCCCAGCAGTGGGAAAATAATGGCTAGTAAAAATAATAAACAATCAGTTATAGAAGAAGATAGCAATGAAGCTCATCAAAGACATGAAGTCTATACAGGGTGTTACGGAAAGGGTATATATATACAAACGGGTTGAAGAGTGTATCTGGTCTAGAATCTCTGTACATTTCAGCTCAAAAGCTTTAACTTTGTAAATGCTTAATATTTTTTTATTTCGACATCACGGCGCTGCACTGGCGCGCGGCGGCGTGATGTACGTGTACTAGGCGCACAGACACACTACAGATAATGGATAATGACCCTCGTAGTGCGGTGACACGTTTGTTATGATTTCAATTTAATAAACTATCGAAATAAAAAAATATTAAGCACTTTCAAAGTTACTGCTTTTGAGCTGAAATTTTGTACAGAGATTCTAGACCAGATACACTCTTCAACCCGTTTGTATTGATATACCCTTTCCGTAACACCCTGTATAGATTCCATAGAGCTTAAAAATAAATGAAATCTTACAAGTCAAAAAATTGTGCAATTTAATCCCTGATCTTCATTGACCCTCATTAAACAAAACACCCCCATACCCAACGAACATACAACTTGACACAAAACACATATCTGAACATTGCCAAATACCAAATATTGCCTTATCTAATATACGGCGAGGCAATAATAAACAACGCAATGCCTCGCCTCCATACACTAGAGCAATAAAGCCGTATGGTGCCCGATTTGATAAGATTATCTGACACATAAATTTGTCAGTGATCTGTCTAGGGTACCCGCCAACGTTGTCTATCTTGCGCCGAGGTATGTATGAGCAGTGTATGTTGAAACTGCAGATCGATTTTGTAAGTCACAACTTTATTGGTCGGCTGTTTGTCGTTCGATTTCCGTTTGGGGTACGTGGGTTTTGGAGATTTAGTGGTGATAGGTTATTGATATATTCATCAGGAAAAAAAATGTTTGGTACTTCATCCAAATATTGAGGCAGAATATAACTCATCATCATCATCTGCCTAGCCTTCTTCCCAACTATGTTGGGGTCGGCTTCCAGTTTAAACGGATGCAGCTGACTACCAGTATCTCACACGGAGCGACTGTCATCTGACCTCCACAACCCAGTTACTGGGTAATACGATACCCCTTGGTAAGACTGGTTGTCAGATCTACCAAGAATATGACTATGAACAAGAAAAACTACTAATCAACATGTATCTATCTGTTATTTTGAGCATTGTGAATACCATCCAGTCTTCCCAAAGAACGCAGTGGTGGCCCAGTGGTATTAGCCCCAACATTGAGTTGTAGGTTGTGAGTTCGAACCTAGGCAGGCACTTTACTTTTTGTATTTAATTTCATCACCACTGCTCTCAAAACCGTGAAGGAAAACGTCGTGAGGAAACCAGCATTTCTCAGAACTGAAAATTCGGAGACATGTGAAATCCACCAATCCGCATTGGGCCTGCATGATGGATTACGACCCACCCTTTCTCATAGAGAGGAGGCCTGTGTCCCAGCAGGGGAACATTATAGGCTGATTATGCTTCCCAAAGATCTTACAGAACGCAGCATACCTCGTCACTAACCAACTGATAGTGGTACAGATTTTCGCTAAGAGATTATTATGACGTACCCAAACCCAACAAAATAGACTCATCGTGTTCAGTAACTGCCTGAGCTCAAGAAGATAGCCATACACTGAAAGCGGAAGGCAAAGAACGGAGAATTCTGACGTAACTTTTGATAGGTCCGCATTTAGAAGTGGACAGCGATATGCTGTCCTGAATGGTAAGTCTCTAAATTCTGCTCCAACAGCCGTAAAACAAAAAGGCTCGCATTATTTTACATTTGCAACAAAAGCGAGAAAAGCAAAACAAACTAAATATCTGTTGTGGCTGTAAGTCAGAGTTGCGCCACGCTAACGGCGCGTGCACATGAGTTAGTACTGCATTAGCGTCCGAGATACGATATCTTAACGCCTTGCCTACGAGCACTGGGCAGGTGATGGGCAGTAGTTGCAGTTTGGTTGATACTGTCTTATCTGTAGAAAGAAAACCAAAAAAAAAAATTGCGTTATCGCTAAGGTGTGGACATGATGCTGCTCATTGCTGGAGGAAATGATTTACCCAGGAAACATCATCATCACTGGCAGCCTTGGTCCACCCATTGCTGAATATAGGCCTGTAGCGGTATCTACAACGCCAGATGCTAACTACGCGTTATACCGACGTCACGCAAAATCCTGCATCTCGCAAGCAGAATTTACCGCGCAACCAGCATCAACGGCCCGACATGAATGAACTTTACACCCTGATCCTCATACCCCTATAGGCCTCTTCCCTTTTATGACATGTTTCCCTGGTCTGTATGCGTCTCAACCAAGTCATCCTGGACACACACCTAAAATAAAGAAAATACATTTATTTAGCACAGACTAAAAGACACACAATACACCAGACACATACATCAGATAAAAACAAAAATTAAAGATCAAATAAAAAGTGTAAAAAAAATCCAGACTAAGGGCTTCTACTGAGAAATTCCAGATAGAAAACTCAATAACACTTTTCCCGGCCCGGGAATCGAACCCAAGACCTCATGCACAGCGATAACGCATGAGACAACTAGCTAGGCCAACATAATCAGCCTATAATATTCCCACTGCTGGGACACAGGCCTCCTCTCTGTGGGACGTCCGTGAGTAGGTCGTAATCCATCACGTGTGCCGATTGCGGGTTGTTGGATGTCACATGCCTTCGAATTTTTGGTTCTAGGACATGCCGGTTTCCTCACGATATTTTCCTTCACCGTTTTGAGAGCAGTGGTGATGACATTATTTACACAAAGTAAATTGCCTGCTTGTGTTCGAATCCACGACCTACAATCCGTGTGCCACGGCCGTTAAATTAAGCAATGAGACAGAAAACCAGCACCCTAATTGCGTAACACACTATCAATCCGAACCAGAATCATTTCAAAGCCAATTGCTAATCCATTGCTTCATAAGTTCAAAAAATTTGTCTGCTCAACACGTAAATAACGCAATGAATGTTGTTGAACTGTCAAAATGAAACCGATTCCGACTGATAAAGTGTTACGCAATTGCCCCGGACTAAAACTACACAAACTCGTACCGACTTCAACTACTGCCCCACACCTCCAACCACCCCAAGCACTTGGCAGAAATAGTTGTAACACTCAGAACATAACATAAACATTGTGAGTTCATGTGATAAATACCGGTTATGGTGAACAGTGATTATGTTTCAGATCTAGTTCCCTTATTTATGGTTAAAACGATAACCCTGATTTGTATATGATTGGTCAGCCAATGATATATAAGGTATTTGTAATGTATTGCCTAGATTTGGGCGCGTTTTAAAAGCTGACCGATAGGAAGATTGCTTTTATCTCTGTACCTACTCTAGTTGGTTTATTATCGTTAGGAACCATAGAATTTCGCCATTTTGTGGCTTCCTTAGATTGCAATAGCAAATAGATATCTGTTTGTTATTGATTAGAAATATTCTTTGATAATGGGGAGGCCGAAAGGTTCTGGAGTGGCGACTGCGTAACGGAAGACGTTGCGTTGGAAGGCCTCTCACAAGGTGGACCGACGACCTTGTGAAGGTCGCAGGAACTCGTTGGATGTGAGAAGCACAAAACCGGTCAAAGTGGAGGTGCTTAGGCGAGGCCTATGTCCAGCAGTGGACGTCTTTCGGCTGAAGTGATGATGATGATAATGATGGAGAGAGTATTCTACGAGTATATCGCAGTAACAGCCCGGAGTTTGGATTTGTGACCGGTTAATGGCTATAGGCTCGCCCCCTGTATTACATGGGACCTAAACATAACTGTTGAAATGTAAGTAAGTGTACTGTACATCATAATCAGCCTATAATGTTCCCACTGCTGGGACACAGGCCTCCTCTCTCTGAGAGGGAATGGGCCGTAATCCTCCACGCGGGCCCAGTGCGGGTTGGCAGATGTCACATCTCTTCGAATTTTTGGTTCGAGGACATGCCGGTTTCCTCACGATGTTTTCCTTCACTGTTTTGAGAGCTGTGGTGATGAAATAATTTACACAAAGTGAAGCGCCTGTCTGGATTCGAACCTACGACCAACAACTCGTAAGTCGCGGCCGATACCACTGGGCCACCACTGCTCTCCAGTGTACTGTACACTTCTGCTTAATCCTTCGAGGAATACAGACTTGTTGTTATGTAATTCCACGAGTAACGATCGACGAAGTCTTGGTTGCTAGCCCCGCTATCATGCTAGCTGGCTTGTAAGTCATATAGCAAGCAAAGACATAATGTAAGCTGCTTTTGTGTATCTTGTACATAATATTTAGTCCGCCAGACCGAATTTCGGCCATGGAGATCTATTTCAGCGGAGACTAACCTTCGACGCAGGAGATATTATAGTGCAGAAGTGTGTGTCGCGCTTGCTTGGCCAACGGGGTAGGGGAGTCTCGTGCATACAAGAGGAAAGAAGATTACTACGAGTATGATGATGATAACAAACCTATGGCAAATTAATTGCCCTAACAGAGGGGCAATTCTCGTAATTTTAAGAACTTTCGCAGTCTGTCAAAAATAATAATAATAATAATAATCCATTTATTTCAGGCGACGCAGGCCCATAGATAAATACCTTAACCTAAACATCCATATTTTAATTATAAAAACTAACTAATAATAATTATAAAAATACCACAGTTGACAGTTCTTCCATACAAAAACCGCCAGACGTCAATTTTATTCCACGAATAAAAATTATCTGTCGATTGAAAAATTAGCCCTTGGACATTTACCGTTATTAAAAACCAGAGGGGCAATTCTCGTAATTTTAAGAACGTTCACTAAGTCGTTCGAAGTCTGATCTCAGTCTCAATTTGTCAAAAAATACCTCCAATTTCCCTACATTTTGACAAGATTTTGACATTTGTTTGTCGCCGAGATGAGACTACGACATTTTGAACGTTTTAAATTACGAAAATTGGCCTTCAGATAGGTTTGATTATAATATATATAAATAATAAAGAAATAAATCATTTTATTTCAGGCATTGTACAGTCAAACACATACATTTTACCCATAGTGACTCATGTCATATCATAAATAAATAAATAAATAAGCATTGAGTATTATTAAGTACTATTATTTAGTTAGTTATTATGTCGCTACTACACGTCGAATGAAATTATACTTTAGTGCGATACTGCGACTGAAGCAGGCAAAAACCGCCTACGTCAATTACAACTACATTACTCTCCTTTAAAACCCACACACTCCAAGAAAAGCAGCCACAAAAAAAAAAACAAATGAAACACACCATTCCCATTCATTCCATTCAGTGCTGCACGGTTTTTTCACACATTATTATACACAGCCGGGGCTATTACGCACGACATAGTCATAATGCCCGTAATGGGCGGGTAATAGCCCCTTTACGCCACTCCAGGTGTTACGTGTGCATGAATACCCTCTTAAAAAGGCGCTAGTGTGAAATATAGCGTGTCTAGAATTTCTCCCGAGTCTAAGTTGGTGGAAGAATTTTTTGCAGGATTTTTCGTCGAGTTTTATGAATATTTTTCGAGTGTGAAAACGGGGTTAGGATGTTTGCACGTTTTTTGAGATGAGAATGTTAGTATTATTTGCAAGAAAACATCTTATTTTTAAGATAACAATGCAAAAGGATGCAATCGCATATAACATACCTAATTACCATTTTTGAAAGAAAACTGACAATCACTGATATTTAAAAGCTTACAAGAAGACGTTGTACTCATTTTAGTGACGAAAAGATAATCATGAGGTCATTCATTTATTTTAAATAGAACGGCTGAAGATTCTAACACACCCTATTTAAACACATTTTAACAGCATTAGAACTACATCAATAAAAAAACTTTTACTATATCAAATGAGAAATATGACATAGGCATAAACAACCGCTTGTAAGGAAACCTCATCATCATCATCATTTCAGCCGAAAGACGTCCACTGCAGGACATAGGCCTCCCCCAAGCACTTCCACTTCGACTGGTTCTGTGCCGTTCTCTGTTCTGTGTGTGTGTGTGTGAGACCCGAAGTACAGTAGAAGAGCAAAGATAGAAAATCAATGAAAAAAACAACCGACCTAAAAAAACACTACAAAATGAAAAATAACTTTAGTTTCGGAAGTCGGTGTCGTGGATTCCGCATTTTCGTTTTTTTACACCGACTTCCGAAACTAAAGTTATTTTTCATTTTGTAGTGTTTTTTTTTTTAAGTCGGTTGTTTTTTTTGTAAAAAAAATTTTATTTTTCACTTTTTAGTTGTACCTACCGCACACAAATTCAATTAATACTAGTGCATTGAAGAATTGAAGACACCGACTAGAAGAATCATAAAAATTCGCATAGAAATGCCGGAGATGCAGTACATTTATGCATATAACTTCGTACATAAGAATAATTTACTAATGTATTATATACTAAAATCTTTCTGAAAGTATGTCGATCACATTAGTGAAAGAATTATCGAAATCGGTTCATTATTTTTTGAGAAAATCGCGGACATACAAACATACATACATACGGGTCGAATACAGAACCCTCCTTTTTTGAAGTCGGTTAATAAGGATCGTATCACGTCGTTCTCTGCCCACCTACTCCAAAGCTTGTCATAATGTTATGACACGGTGCGATACCGGCGCTATAGTGTATATTGCCTTAATCTCCAGTTCGTCCTACGCAAGATATAATACTAAATTGAATTGAGCTACTACAATGTCTGCAGGCGGCCATAGCCGTAGTGTTCAGTACTTGTGTCTGTTTTAGAATAATATTGTGTTGTTGAAGATTTGTATTTGTGGTTTAAATATACAGGGTGAAATTGAATTCATGGGCATCCTTTTAAGGGGTCATTGTAATCATCATTATGAACAACTTTTACTATGGGACCAAGACTGATATCGCGAAAAAAAAATCAGCTCTTCCATACATTTTGACGAATTATTTGAACACAAATGCAAGGAACAGCTGATTTTTTTTTAAATAATCATTATGACACCCGGCTATGCCGATTTGTACCGAATCATGCCGACCCGAACAAATACGTAGCATGCCTTACAGTGTACTAATCTTAAGAGTACATAGTGTCTACGTTTTGTATAACACAGTCCTATAAAGCAATTTAAAATGTATACCCTCCGTAGATTTTATTCAGGCGAGGCGGAGACCTGAAAACGCCATCGGAGGAAAAAAGAAAGAAAGTAAAATATGTAATGTTTTAATATTCCTATCCGTCATGATGCGTTTCAAGTCATAAGCGGTTTAAGTTTTATCAAGTAGTATAAATTGTGTTAGAGGCATTCACGGTTGTTCTGCAGGTCTCTTTATAGTGTAAATGATGGGGGGCTTTTTTTAGGTCTTTCTTGACAATGGAGAAGTACTGACAGGCAATTCTCGTAATATTTAAGAACGTTCACAGTCTGATCTCAGTCTCAATCAAAACTACCTCAAACCCTACATTTTGACAAGTTTTTGACATTTGTTTGTCGCTGAGATGAGACAGCGACTAGATTTTGAACGTTTTAAATTACGGGAATGGGCCTTTAGATTCTCAGTTTAATTTGATTACATCATCATCATCACTCTCTTATTGCACTTTATTTGAAGTCAGTCTAATTTAAATTTACTTGTTTGTGCTCTCCGCTTGTGTGGTCCTCCGCCTTCGTCGTCCGTCCCAGCCACCTTCTTTAGGTCGTCCGTCCATCTACAGATAGGCAGGTGAAATCAGTTTATTTTTGATTGTAACTGTCTTTTACGAGGCCTTTATGGTTAGTACGAGCCATAATGATCCTTAGTCTACCTACACCATAATTCATTTCACAACAGCCCTAATCATCATCAACAGTTAACAAACATAGGCCTCTCTAATTACACGTCATTCATCACCATCATTTCAGCCGAAAGACAACCACTGCTGGACATAGGCCTCCCCAAGCACCGCCATTTCGACCGATTCTGTGCTTCCCGCGACCGTAATAATACCAGATTCTCCTTATCCCGCTGCAGGGCTATCCCCTTTTCTCGCTTGCGAACATGCTTGCTTGGCGATTTTAGACTTCCATTAACCGTAAGTCCAGGTTTCCTCACGATGTTTTTCCGTCAGAGGCCCTGCTTTTCCTAAAATAAAACCCACCATTCACGCTACTCCTTTAACTTGCACCCCACCAGTGTGACGTGCGGACGTGTCATTAGTCGGTTGATGAATGCCGCGCGTTAATGCGCCTCCCATTCAAACAGACGCGTTGGACTACACGGTTCGTCTACTTATTCTGAAGTCTGACATCATTTGTCATTGTGTGGCTTGTCGAGATGTCGGCAGACCACTTGCGTGGTGGCAGGTGTGACGTATGTGGTATAATTGACATGTTATTGTTAGAGATAGTTGTACTGTCACTGACTTGTCTGCTTCGAACACTCATTGTTGGAATCGATCATCTTAAAGCTTTCTGCATTTTTAGGGTTCCGTACCTTAAAAGGAAAAACGGAACCCTAATAAGATCACTTCGTTGTCCGTTTGTCTGTCCGTCAGTCAAGACCCTTTTTCTCAGGAACGCGTGGAGTTATCAAGTTGAAATTAATATCAAATACTCAGGGCTGCAATCTCTCGAAGCAGTGATAAAATCAAACTTCTAAATCAACGCAATCAAAAGATACAGGCGTTAATGTTTCGGAGTCAAAACCTATAGTACTTCCCGTTGACCTAGAATCATAAAATTTGGCAAGAAGCATTGTCATATAACACAAATAAAGGTGAAAACCGTAAATTTGTCGTTACATGACAAATTAAAAAAAATATATAAGTATTTACATACCTACTTTGTTATTGACAGCAACAACCCAAAAGCAACCTTATAAAAATGAAAATAAAGATCACTGTGGCGTTGATAGTGATCCCGCATAAGTTTTTGATCCCGTGGGAATATCTGGATAAAAAGTATCCTATGTCCTTTCCCGGGACTCAAACTATCTTTATACCAAATTTCATCTTAATCGGTTCTGCGGTTTAAGCGTGAAGAGGTAACAGACAGACAGACACACTTTCGCATTTATAATTTTAGTATTAGTATGGATTGTCTTTATGGTTATCGATCGGCAGTGGAGAAGTCACTTGAAGAGGTGTCGTCCAAATAATATGCAAGTCATTGCTAGTAGAAAGACATTAACTGTTACATAAATACACTGCTTCATAATTAGCCAGTTATTCATATTAATATACCTTGGTCACTTGTTACCTATCGGTGTTGTTCATTGCTGGGTATCGTATTACCTAGTAACTGGGTTGTGGAGGTCAGATAGGCAGTCGCTCCATGTAAAATACTGGTATCCAGCTGCATCCAGTTAGACTGGAAGCCGACCCCATCATAGTTGGAAAAAGGATAGGCAGATGATGATGCATCCCTAATACCCAGTACAGATTGGTGCATCGTAGCACGAAATGTAACACAAATGAGTCGTCCAAACGTATGTTGTTTCATTATGTGTTACATTTCATGTTACGTTTCTGCCTGCAAATAAACGCACAAATTATAAACCTATTCATCGTCATGATTTCTTTTAAAACATTAACTGCAATAGAATACGGACGCAGAGGACTAAAAACGTGTGAATTAAAAAGATTTTTATGTTAAATGCGTTAATGCGCGACTCAATGTACACTTGTTTATTTTTATATCAATTTCATATTTATGTTGACACGTTTCAGGAATGAAAACGTTTGGAGTAAATGGAAAAGTTTTTATTGTGGAAAACGTTGAAAGGAAAACTTATTTTATCGCACGTGAAAAATATGGTTTCAACCTTTTTTTTTGTGGATGGGAATCATCAAATGACTCCTCCCGCTCTGGGTGGAGCGGGAGTGTCAGACTCTTACTGACTAAAACCCACCCGTGTTCCTTCCTTAGCTTTCGGATAATCCCGCTGACCCGGCAGGCTTCGGCCCTAAACCCCTTCCCTTTTGCTGACATCTTTTTGAGGCGCTCGTGGAACAAATACGCGCCATTCGGCACGGGGCTGGTCCTGATCGGACGGTGAGCTATGGTTTCAATGTTAAACGTTAATACGTGATGGTTTTAACCTCTTTCTGAACTCACATGGCGATGTCGTTAGTAAGCTGACAATAGGAGTAATGAAAACTGTACAAAATGTCAAAATGCCACTTATGAAAGTTGTTTTCCACTACACTTTAACAACTTTTGTGTTCAAAATTCATTGGTACTGATTTGATCAGGGGATATCGTTGTTTACTGTCACAACTAAGCGAGGAGTGAAAATTATATTGATCACATAAGCGGACGGCTGTTTTAATCGGTTGACAAACACTGCATATTTAGCCTTTAATCTTCCTACTGCTGGGACACAGACCTCCTCTCTGTGAGAGAGGAGTGGGCTGTTATCCACCACGAGGGCCCAGTGCGGGTTGGTAGATGTCACATGTCTTCGAATTTTTGGTGCTAGGTCATACCGGTTTCCTCACGATGTTTTTCTCCGCTGTGTTAGGAGCAGTGGCGATTAAATAATTTACATAAAGTACAGCGCCTGTCAGGGTTCCCGTTACCACTGGGACACCATTGCTCTTCGGACGGACGCTGAACGAGACACGATAGAAGTTTTATTATTGTTCTGCCTATGGGCGTTCAATGTCTCTCAAGGTGTTAAACCTGAAAAACACTCCGGGAGTGCCGACAGAAGTGAAAACAAAACACAAACAGAATACTTTGCCATTACTCCCTGACATATCGGATATACATTAAAACCGGGTACATTCCGAGGACAGCCGAACACATCCGAAACAGTGGCGCGAATTCAATGGTTTTTTTTCCATGGCAAAAATGCCTAACGCATCTAAAGAAGTTTCCACCTCAAAAAACCCTGATCCTTTTTATGTTCTGTGTCTCCACCAACAAATAATCTTTCATCATCATCATCAGCCTAACAGCAGTCCAGTGGTAGACATAGGCCTCTCCTATTGCACGCCTTTAACGCGATTTTCGACAAATCTCATCTAGGTGCTACCAATCACCCTGCAAAGACTGTCGCTCCACCTAGCCTGAAGGTTCTACCGATTTTGTTTGCCGATTTGCGGTCTTCACTCAAAAAAACACATCTATTCCAACGCGGTCATCGGTTCTACGGCGAATATGGCTAACTCATTTCTACTGCAGCTTGCTTATTCTGTGAGCTATGTCGACAACTTTGGTTCTCTGCCAGATCACCTCTTCGCGGATTTGATAAGAGAGACTCCAACCATAACCCGTTCCATAGCTCGTTGAGCGACCTTGAATTTATTGACCAGCCGTACCGTGAGTGCACACGTTTCGGCTCCGTAAGCCATAGCAGAAAGGACGCTCGGATTGAAGACCGTAGTCTTTAGACTCTGTGGTATAAACGATGTGAAGACTCGATGAAGCTTTCCAAACCAATAATCTTTACCCTTCACAAATTAAAGGCATGACAATATGAAACCTATTTATAACGACCATTACCATATCGTAGCAGTACATTTTCCGTGTCATTAGCCGTACTTGTGGGCATCTAAGCGTGTCGAAGGCTGTACGCGACAGACCGGACAATCACATGCTGGGCGTATGTCCTTAGTTTTTGTGTTATCGTGCAGTTATTTATGACACGGATTTGTGGGTTTTAAGCTATATAGATAGATAGAATACTTTTTATTATGTCCTAGCTGTTGCCCGCGACTCTGTACACGTGGCGCCATCTACGTGTATTAACATAATAACGTTATTGTTGTTTTCCTCGGGGAAAGCACTTTTTTTGGGATGAAAAGTACCCTATGTCCGTTTCTGTGCACCTGACAACGTACGAGTACCTATATGCAAAATTTCAGGATGATAAGTTCAGTGGTTTAGGCGTGAAAAGGTAACAAACAAACTAACAAACTTACTTTCTCATTTACAATAATAATAATATAGTAGGATAGGATACGAGTAGACTGCCCGTTGGTCTTGTGGTTGCAAGCGCGACTGCTGAGCGTCGGGTTCTGGGTTCGATTCCAGGATCGGACAAAATGTTATTGGGTTTTTCATTAGGAATTTCTTAGTAACAGCCCTGAGTATGGAAGTAGGTGGTTTAATACCCCCGTGCCTTGGAAAACACGTAAAGCTGTTGGTCCTGCGCCTGATATTGCCCCGGTCGTGTCGGATTGCCGTCCCATCGGACTATGAGACTAAAGAAACAGAAAGTGCAACTGTGTTTGCGCACACACTTGTGCACTGTAATATCCGTTGAGATTCAATTGGCCACCGTGGCCGAAATCGATCAGGAGGCTATTGTTCAAGTAGAAATTTTACATGAACAATGTGCGGTTTTATCGCTAACAGTGTTTTTTTAAAGACATTCTTCGGATGGGTTTTGCTATATTATCCTGAGTGGATTTCTATCCTGTTTTAGCCCGTTGTTTGGTTTGTTGAATTTGAAGTAGTTAGACCTGTTGTAGGTATGCAGTTTCTTAATTTATTTTGCTCTAATCACAAGCACGAAATTATTGTTTTCAATAGGATTTTCATTTTTGAACATAATTATTTTCACGTTGTAATGTGGCTGACCTCTGCAACAACATCACAACAAACAACAACAACATCAACATCTTGGGGGAATAAAAGCATGAAGTTGTATGTTTTGGTAGAATTTCTTTTAATCCATAATGATATAAGTTTTGACATGACAAGACTTTTGCTATCTATAACTTCGTTTACAGTTATTTTTTTAGAAAGGCTTTTCTAGGTCGCTCAGCGAGCTATGGAACGGGCTATGCTTGGAGTCTCTCTGAGGGATCGAATCCGCAACGAGGTGATCCGGCAGAGAACCAAAGTTGTCGACATAGCTCACAGAATAAGCAAGCTGCAGTAGCAATGGGCCGGCCATGTTAGCCGTAAAACCGATGACAGTTGGGGTAGACATGTTCTTGAGTGGAGACTGTGAATCGGTAAACACAAGGTGGGACGCCTTCAGGCTAGGTGGAGCAACGATCTTCGCAGGATGGCTTGTAGCAGCTGGACGAGAGTTGCCGAAAATCTTGTTGAATGGCGTGCAATAGCAGAGGCTTATGTCCAGCAGTGGACTACTATATGCTGATGATGATAGAAAGGCACTTGTATTTTTTGCATTCTGTCTTGAGTGCGCAATTTCTGTTGCAAAATATTGTACTATGTACTTGCAACAATTTGACGAATAAGTTGAAAGGTATGTTGTTAGTAATAGCCTAAAGCGAAACAGAACTAGATAATTTGTCAACGTTGTTATGTTTGCTTAGTAATATACCTCTAGTTTAATCTAGAATGAGACATACAATCACCATAATAATTAAGCTCTTAGAACCTCCTTTACATGTAAATATTTACAAAATGTTTCAAACATATATAGGTAGGTACTACTAGCTTCTGCCCGCGGATTCGCCCGCGTCAAAGGAGGCTGTATAGTCATAGGCCCGCGTGGATGCAGGACATGTATCATACGTGAACGTGCTACCGGGACAAAAAAACAACCGACATCAAAAAAATACTACAAAGTGAAAAATAACTTTAATTTCGGAAGTCGGTGTCGTTGGTTCCGCATTTTCGTTTTTTGACATCGACTTCCGAAATTAAAGTTATTTTTCATTTTGTTGTATTTTTTTGAAGTCGGTTCTCTTTTTTGTAAAAAAGTTTTTATTTTTCACTTTTTAGTTGTAGGTACCTACCGCACACAAATTCAATTAAAACTGTGCATTGAAGAATTGAAGACAACCGACTAGAAGAATCATCAAAATTCGCATAGAAATGCCGGAGATGCAGTACATTTATGCATATAACTTCTTACATAAGAAAAATTACTTAATGTATTATATACTAAAACCTTCTTGAAAGTATTTAGATCACATTAGTGAAAGAATGATCAAATGCGGTTCATTAGTTTTTGAGAAAATCGCGGACATACAAACATACATACGGGTCGAATACAGAACCTCCTTCATTGAAGTCGGTTAAAAATAGTCCTATGTCATTCCCCAGGATGCCATCCGTCTCCTTGCCAAATTTTATCGAAATTCGTTCAGTTGTTTAGGCATTAAAAGGAAACACACATCAGATAGTGTTACCTACTTTCGAAATTATAATTTTATAATAAAGTATGGATTGAAAGTGAAAGTTCCATCACAAAGATAACTGATGTCACTTGGAAAGCTGCCACGCCAAAATGGAACTGGGCTGGACACATCTGCCGCATGTCAGACGAACAATGGGCCAAACTTATGACCCAATGGGTCCAGGCCCAGAGGGAGATGGCGGGATGATTTGGACTACTTCAACAAGAACTGGTCCTTAGCAGCTTTGAACAGAGAGACGTGGAAAGACGGTAGGGAGGCCTTTGACCTGTAGTAAAATCACAGGCTAATAATAATAGAATGGTTTGAAAAATTTCAATCGTAACTAGACTTGAATCAACTTAATGTCTATTAGCCATTTGTTTTCGTTTCGACCTTAATTTTGTTTATTATTTACCAAAAATATTTTCGAGTTATTCCGGTCTGATCTCCTGAACCCCCTCCAGCCCCCCCCCTCCCCCCCTCTTCGATCCCCTGCTAGTTCGTCTTCTGTTTTAAACTTTGTCTTATCCACTATAAGCTTTCTCATTCCGGTTTGATCCAGTTTTTTCTTACCTTGTTGTGTTACCACACCTGAAACGATTCGTTTGAGCATATAAAGGCTGTTACGGAAAGGGTATATCAATACAAACGGGTTAAAGAGTGTATCTGGTCTAGAATCTCTGTACAAAATTTCAGCTCAAAAGCAGGTACTTTGAAAATGCTTAATATTTTTTTATTTTGATCGTTTATTAAATTGAAATCTTAACAAACGTGTCACCGCACTACGAGGGTCATTATCCATTATCTGTAGTGTGTCTATGCGCCTAGTACACGCACATCACGCCGCCGCGCGCCAGTGTAGCGCCGTGATATCGAAATAAAAAAATATTAAGCATTTTCAAAGTTAATGCTTTCGAGCTGAAATTTTGTACAGAGATTCTAGACCAGATAAACTCTTCAACCCGTTTGTATTGATATACCCTTTCCGTAACACCCTGTAGAAACAGGGCACGACCACAAACCAACTAAAAATGATACCGATACACTCCAGTTTGACCACCCCATTTACCGCTAGCACTGTAAATTAATACCAAGAAAATAATTAAGACTACCGATTAACTAAATCAAACCTCGTAATAACTTGTTACGATTAGTTGGTCACCTGAAAATTAAACGTATTAATCATTTGTAAGGCTTACAAATAATTTATGGCTGAATAGTTTACACATTGGAATCTACACAAATTGATTCGTACCATATTAGGTACAATCAAATAATTGGAACCTGTGATACGCAGAATGCTAATAATACGTACTTAGTAAGGGATATACTTTTGAAACAAAGCTAGTTATAAGCAATTTTTACACTGAAATTTGAAAAATACCTACCTAGAAATATTTTTCCGGATTGTGGCATGGCATGAATCATAAATGATTTACCTCATTTACTAATAAACCGATTACAAATGGTGTTATTTGCTGATGACACATCTCTGATTTTTAAAGTAAGCAGACGTGCACAGGAGCTTGACGACGTAAATAACGCTATGCTTTTGGTCCATAATTGGTTTACTGTAAATAATTTGGTATTAAATGAAAAAAAAACTAAATGCATTAGATTCGCTTTACCAAATGTTAGAAGTAGTGAGTGTCACGTTGTATTGAATAAGGAAATACTTGAATTCGTCGAAAATACGGTTTTCCTGGGGATTACGCTTGACTCAAAGCTGCAGTGGGGTCCGCACTTAACATCTCTTGCAGGGCGGCTAAGTTCAGCCGCTTATGCTGTTTGGAAAATCCGCCAATTAACAGACGTGGATACCGCGAGACTGGTCTATTTTAGTTACTTTCATAGCATCATGTCTTACGGTATTTTGTTGTGGGGACGGGCTGCAGATATTGATTCTATCTTCATCCTGCAAAAGAGGGCTGTCAGAGCCATATACATACAAGCTGAGCACACGCGACTCTCTAAGGGAACTGTTTAAAAAAATTAACATCATGACGGTTCCTTGTCAATATATATGTTACCGGCCAAACCCGATTTCAGGACAAACTAGTTTAGCCTAGGCTAAACTAGTTCTTCCTATACGCGATAGGGGGTGCTCTTCGCTCGCCCTTGGATCTTATGTCGACGGAGCCCCGCTTCGCGGGGCCCCTATTTCTGTGTAAAGGGTTTAAAGTAACCTAACCAAACCGAACCTCGGGGTGCCCTTCGCTCGCCCTTGCATCCTATGTCGACGGAACTAGTTTAGCCTAGGCTAAACTAGTTTGTCCTGAAATCGGGTTTGGCCGGTAACATATATATGAAAACATTATGTACGTTCGAAAAAATTTACATCTTTTTAGTAAGATAAGTGACAGGCATAATTTTAACACAAGAAATAGGAACAAATTAGATCATCCGCGTTTCAGATTGTCTAAAGTAAAAACTTCTTTTATGGGTTACTGTGTAAAATGTTATAATAAAATACCATTCGATATTCTTCAACTAAATGAGAAGAAATTTAAAACATGCATTAAACGCACACTATGTATACAAGCATATTATAAGTTGGTTGATTATATCGCAGATAAAAATGCTTGGCTAAATGCTGGTCCTGCTCCACAGGCACTTGAGTTCACTAGTTAAAATTTCAATATTTGGAAGAGGTGCTTCCCTTTATTTTTTCTTTTTTAGTGTTTCTGACATTACGATCTTAATATTTATTTTTATTTTATTCAATCATGTTTAATGCTGCAATACTAAACACCTTTTCCTGTTTGGTATTAAAAATTTTATTCATCTATTAAATAAATTGCAATTTATAGTTTTGTATAATTTAGAAGCATTTTTTCAATTTTTGTAAATGTAAGAACCATGGATCCGTTTATTATGATTTTTTGATGTTGACTTGAAAGAGCATGGCAGTTGAGAATGTGTCATGCTCACTTAAATGTCTCACTGATGGTGGCACGTGTGTTGGATCATTCGGTTCCCTACAAAATGGTTGAGCTGGATGGTGCTGATCCATGCGTCATGTTCGTGAACGGACGCCGTCGGTTGAGACTGGTCATCTCTTAACTGCCAAGGCTTATTTTTAATCTTATTTCTTGTATTGTTTCTTCATTTATGTGTTTTTTTTTACATTGTTCTCACATATAGAAGCAACTCGAATAATGTACCAAGGATTTTGTAATATCTTGATTTAAAAAGAGTGTCCATGGAGTTTCTTGCCCGTTCTTCTCCATAGAGATCTACGCTTTGGAATGGGCAACTAGCTTCAACTTTCTGACTAACTGACCGACTACTTAATTTTGACAATTCAAAAGTGCCTGTAATGGTTTAATTGAAATAAATGCTTTGAGTTTGAGTTGAGTTTGAGCAAAAGGCGTGTGGGATTTTTTTACTTTTATCAACGCATTAATCATCATCATCATCAGCCAACAGCAGTCCACTGCTGGACATAGGCCTCTCCTATTGCACGCCATTCAACTCGATTTTCAGTAACTCTCATCCAGCTGCTACCAGTCATCCTGCGAAGATCGTTGATCCACCTCCCTGAGGGCGTCCCACCTTACGTTCACCGACTCGCGGTCTCCACTCAAGAACACGTCTACCCCAACGGTCATCGGTTCTACGGCTAATATGGCCGGCCCATTGCCACTTTAGCTTGCTTATTCTGTGAGCTATGTCGACAACTTTGGTTCTCTGCCGGATCACCTCGCATTAATGCAGCATAGTAATAACCATTTACCTTTATTGTTGCTCAAGACCTGCTCTATACATTTCCTTAGACCAACATTCACAACCGCCCATTCTCAAACAAAGCTGTTGATACAAAACATTCTTTCGAGCAAGTTTTCAGCCACAATCGGAGCAATAAGTCTGATTCATGCCATATCAGGTACAATCAGTACGGGACCGCTATATGCAGGTATGCTAGGATCACTTATTAAACGTCTACATTATTTATGTCCTTACAGATTCGGTCTAATTGTAATGTGCGCAGACTTGTGCCGATTTATCAGTAGCTCTGTGCGAGAATTTTGGTGGGGTGGAGTCGGTGTTTGTTGTAAAGAATTTGGCAATGAATGAAATCGCATAAAAACTAGGTTATTCTCTTATTAACTTGTAGATAACATAAATCATTCGGGATACCGATAAGTATACAATTATATTCTACAATGTTTAGAGTGCAACTAGCTTCATCATTCTGACCGACCGACCCCTTGACAATTCAAAAGTGCCTGTAATTGGTTTATTTGAAATAAATGCTTTGAATTTGAGTAAGAATTGAGTTTAGAGGTTAGTTCCTGATACATCACAAACTCATAATTATAATAATTCTTATTTTTTCTGATGTAAGTTTTTACGTAAATCTACTTCAGTATTCAATGTTAAACTAAAATGTTTTAATTAAATGTTCTTCATTAGAACTAACACAAAGCCAACAGAAATAAAAGATCGTGAAAAGAAAATGGTTTCCACCATACTCGACCGACAACTTGGTAATTCTCCATTTTCTAGAAAAGTAATATTAAACTATGTATATTAGCTTCACAGTTACGTCAACGTCAATCATTTATAAAAATCTTTAGTCATATAACCACTCTACACCTTTTTAGTCGCTGCATTGTCCAGTCATCTGATTGCACAGTCCAACAACTTAGGTGTACTATAAGCAATGCTATTTACAATACTAATATCATTTTACACCATTATTTAACCAAAATTGAACCCTATTTTCATTGCAATAGGTTCGTGTATGATTGGTATGTTGAAGTTTGTACACAACGTGTATTTACTAAACTGCTACTGACCTGTGTCATATTTTGAATCATCTCATATTTTGAAACAAAATATTAATTTTCTTGGAACTCTTTCAAAGGTTGCATTGAATATTTACTTAAATATTTTGCAACTAGCTGCGCCCCGCGGTTTCACCTGCATAAGTGTCCATCCCGTGGGAATATCGGGATAAAAATAGCCCAATTATGTTAATCCAGGGTGTCAGCTACCTCCATAATTAAGCTATTGCACAGCTTTTATCGCGGGCTTCGAGCGTGGCGACCGAATCAAGAAATTCCGTAACGAAAATAAACCTAACACCTCCTACTCCGACCGGCTCAGCGGTGCGGCGTTGAAAGCCGTGCATCGTCTAACGTCGTTTCAGTTCGGCAGACTTCGGCACGGTGTTTTTTTTTAATCAAAATTGGTCCAGCCGTTTGAGCGTGAAGAAGTAACAAACATATAAACACACACACTCACAAACTTTTGCCTTTATAATATTAGTGTGATAGAAACGATTGTGACATTAAATTAATTCAATTTGTGGTTATTGGTATATAATGCCTTTAGAGAAGTAGAAATTGCTCCAAACTGCAAATGTCTTTATTGTTTAGGAGTTCAGAGCAATCAACTCAGCCTATTGCAGTCCACTGCTGGACATACGCTTCTCCTAGACTGCGCCACAACACCCTGTCCTCCGTCTTCCGCATCCAGTCTACCCCAGCCACCTTCTTTAGGTCGTCCGTCCATCTAGCTGGGGGGCCACCCACACTACACTTGCTGCATGTCGAGTTCAGACCATAAACACCAAAAATATAGTATGTTTTTCTGATTTATTTTCGTTAGAACCCACTTTTGAATCCCAGTTTCATATTTTTGGCGTTGGATCCCGCAAAACATTATTATGTATTTCCGTTGGATCCCAAATGCTTAAAAAAAATCTGTAGAACTGTCATACGTCAGTATATTAATTTATTTAAATCCTTTCCTCACTCTAAACATAAACTGTACCATAAAACTAATTCCCAACAAATGTAAATTAGTACTAAGTGTTTTAGAAAGGGTATTTCTATCTGTTTTCACCGCGGTACAGATAGCAAGAGACGCGTATGGTAGTAGCGTCAGCAAAACAAGCGGGCAGTGCGTGCGTGAGATAGTAACACGCAAATAACTTGCCGTACGAGATTAGACAGCGAATAGCGGTTTGTGTACGGTCAGCAAAATAAGTTTAGTGCTCTTTGTTTTGTGTATGACTGTTTACTGTTCAACATTATTCAGGCTACATTCAGGACAAACGAATACCTTAGTATCTAGAAGATACAGTGTAATTCTATCAGCGGTAGCAGCGGTAGAAAAGACAAAAATGTATAGGACTGACAACGAAAAGCTTATGTCAATCCTGTTGAAATTGGAAGTCTTTGTAGAAATACGAAGCGGTTTTAAAACGACTGATTCTGCAGAGGGCGCACGAGAGAGAGAATCGCGGCGATATATCGTCGTGCCACATATTTCTATACACTCTCTTAGGACGTGTCTCCACACGGCGATATAATCGCGGCCAAAATTTGATGGCACGTTGCTCGTGGAGACGGGCCTTTATACTGATTTATTTGGAGTCGGCGCTACATAATTATCTTTTCTTCCATACTTATCTATTAGTTTCCATCTCGATAGTCACCCCTTTCTAGCCATAACATATTTCATACAGCCTATACATCGTTTTTGGCCTTCTCCTACTCTTATATGTAGCCACTAGCTGCGCCCCGCGGTTTCACCCGCATAAGTCTCGATCCCGTGGGAATATCGGGATGAAAAGTATCCTATGTCCTTTCCCGGGACTCAAACTATCTCTATACCAAATTTCATCTAAATCGGTTCAGCGGTTTAGGCGTGAAAAGGTAACATACAGACAGAGTTACTTTCGAATTTATAATATTAGTATGGATTCACATCCATTCTCAAAACTTTCCTCACAACATTATCTAAATATCTTCCTATTCAATAACAACTAAAAATTTAATTTATCAAAACAATATCATCTCCTGCTACCCTGAAAGGACTCGATACTAAGTAAGGATCTTACACATTGAATTCCTAAAACGGTAATCGAAATTGCAAGTACAACGAATGTGGTACTCGAATACCGATTAGGAACATAGAGGAATAATCGTAAGACTTGTGCGAGATGTAGATTTGAAGCTGAGAGGCTTTTATACAAAGTGCAAGCACTTTTGCGGCGCAGTTGTGTGGTGCAATTACAAGACAAAAAAAAAACAGAATATGGGTGAAAATATCTGCGTTTGTCTGGAGTTGACAAAATAAACAATTTTATCAGATTGGTTTTGTCTTTGTCGATCATAATTTATAACTTATAATATTAATTATAAGCACAAAAATGCATGGTGAAATTTTAATCACTGTTGTGTGGGTCATTGTACTCATCATTATGAACAACTTTTACTATTGGACCGAACCTGAAATCGTGAAAAAAAAAATCAGGTGTTCCCTACATTATTTATGTTCGCACGCATAACTCGTCAAAATGTAGGGAACAGCTGATTTTTTTTGTCGCGATTTCATGTTTGGTCTCATAGTAAAATTTGTTATAAAAACTTTTTAACAAAAAAATTAAACCTCCGAAAAGAAGCAACTTAATATCGTTGCGAGTGGTCGTGCGGAGAGCGCATTTTTTGTTTGGAATGTTAATATTTAGGGCTGGAGATTTCACGTTGCATTATTAATTTGATTAGGCTATTTCTATAAATTTAAGGTAATTTAGTGATCTTTGTTCATTGATTGTTTGGCGCCGACTCAAATTTTTTTAGGTATACTTGCATTAGTTTAAGAACTTCTTTATTAAGGTAAAATAAAAAAGGTTTTTATTTTTTGCTTTTCAGTTTTTTCGGAGGTTTAATTTTTTTGTTAAAAAGTTTTTATTTTATAATTTTTTGAGGCTATAATTTACTTATTACTGCATGCTTAATTTTTGATTAATTTTAAAATGGCTACCTACCTTACTTTAGATATTAACTGTTATATAATCCTACTTTAACTATTATTTTTTGTATAGTAAAATACTTAAAAAAACAGGCTTTATATACCAATATAGAAAGGCCTTTATTTTTAATTGTAATACACAGCTCAGCATTAAAATCTGTGAATGAACAACAAATCACCCCTATTTTCCCACCCTTAGGGTAGGATTTTTTTTTCCAAATTTACATGGGACCAACTTCGAGGTATGTTCTATCCATTAAAAAAAGAATTATCAAAATTGAACTAATCTGTAAAAAGTTATGCGTGGTCATACGTTACAATCAGTGAGTGAACTATCAATCATCCCCTGTTTTCCTACCCTTAGGGTTAGATTTTTTTTTCCAAAATATATGGGACCACCTTCGGGGTATATCCTTTCTAATCAAAAAAGAATTATCAAAATCGGACTGCTCTGTAAAAAGTTATGCGTGATCATACATAAAAAAAAAAAAAAAAAAAAATATACGCGTCGAATTGATAACCTCCTCCGTTTTTTCGTCGGTTAAAAAATTATCAATGACCCCGAGGATAATGGTGATTATTTTAACCTGTACAGTCGCAAGTATATTTTTGTTATACTTGTGATGGAACCAGATGATGAGCCTAGTTTAAGCGATGCCAATATCAAAACCTGATAAAACTGTAATATCCCACAAAATTCCCTTATTGTCTTAAGTCGAAATATGTCAGCATTCTGCTGTGTGCATTAAAAAAAATGACGATAAGCTTATATTTTTTTAAATGAACCTTCTAAATCATTTGGAGAAAACTCACCAAATAATTAGATGAACGAGCAAACATTTTCAGACCCTCCACACCCAACACACACCCCGGACACTCCATACAACGCTCGCAAAATAATTACCTACTACTACTACATTAAAAAATGACGTTTTTATACGTATGAATGTGTGCGTGTGTTTGCGAGCGCTCTTGTTAAAGAACTGCGACGAATACGCCGAAGTGCGGGGTGAGGTGCGGTAACTGATGTTAGTGCGGGGAAGGGAGTGGCCTTTCTGTACGTAGTACTTTAAGTATTCTGTGCCCAACATGCGTAAATAATTCCTAACCAACGGATACCTTACCATGCGTACCGTACCTATTACGGGCACATACGGGCCAGATTAATGAACAATTCATGTAGTATAATCCTACTTGTCGTTGTTGGCGTGTGTCGATAGCTGTAATGCACGGTATGTGCGTAGCTACTATGTGAGATACTTCCTTGATCGTTTGTCGGAAGCTTTAGTTAAGACCTTTTTAGTACCTACTGTTAAAAGACTGCAAATCTTTTGTGAATTAAGTAATGTAATTTTAACTCGGTAGACCCAGTAGTAGGAGCAGTGGTGGCCAAGTGGTAATGGCCGCGATTTACGAAGTGTAGGTCGTAGGTTCGAACCCAGACAGGCGCTTTACTTTGTATAAATTATTTCGTCACCACTGCTCTCAAAACTGTGAAGGAAAAAACATCGTGAGGAAACCGGCCGGTCCTAGAACCAAAAATTCGAAGACATGTGACGTCTGCCAACCCGCACTGGGCCCGCGTGGTGGATTACGGCCCACTCCCTCTCATCGAGAGGAGACCTGTGTCTCAGCAATGGGAACATTATAGGCTGATTATAATATAATATAACTTTGACTCGGAAGACGTTCCTTCGGAAGGCCACCCACAACATGGACCGATGACCTCGTAAAGGCTTCAGGAATCCAGGATGATGGATGCGAGAAACACATAACCTATCGAAGTGGCGAGGCTTGGAGGAGGCGTATGACCAGTAGTGGATGTCTTTCGGTTGAAATTTTGATGATGACTACAGTGAATTTGAGTGGTCTTTATTTAGAGACGTTTGATTAGGAGCTCGTTGGTATGATGGCGATTTCAGGTGCAACGTTGTCAAAAAACGTAAATGGATATTTCAGAGTTCTTGTTATAGCTAACCAAGGGATTGTGTGTGTGCTAATGACATAGACATACCCTTTTTTTATGGATGGGAATCATCAAATGACTCTTCCCGCTCTGGGTGGAGCGGAAGGGAGTGTCAGACTCTTACTGACTAAAACCCATCCGTGTTCCTTTCTTAGCCCTTTATGTTCCGGGGTAGCGGTAACCCTTTCGGACAATCCCGCACCCCCGGCAGGCTTCGGCCCTAGCAGGCCCCTTCCTTTTTGCTGACATCTCTTTGAGGCACGCTTGGACATACCCTGGCGCTCAATAATTTTAATATTAAAGTATCAAACAAGAGCTTTCAAGACCGGATGATAGTGCCTCTCACCTACATAGTGTCTTAATGTCTTGTCATTCTCTAATAGCCAGTTAATCTGCGGTCAAATCTTAGTTTGATTGGGTAGGTTGTGATCACCGATATAGATAGACCTAGATAACGCAAGTATCACGAACTGTATGAAAACTAAGCGTGCCACTTTTTGACTAACTACTATGACGTCACAAGCTCGCGCTCTCTCGCTCACGCTCACCCAGCCAGCAGTACGCAGGACTGAGCGCGAAAGTGGCGGCTTATGATTTTCGAACGTAAGCTGGCGCGATTTTTGGCACGCGAAGTAGTTGCTCTTGCGTTATCTAGGTGTATCTATATCTGTGGTTGTGACAAGTTGACCCAAATTGCAACAACCATACAAAACACTTGAAAAAAGACTTAGCTACAAAAAAGCCGGATTACGAAGAATATTCATGAACAAAAAGAAAATTATCTTCCATAAAAAACCCTGTATCTGTCCCTACATCTATTCTTCAATAAAATGTCACCCATAAAGTCACACAACATTTCACTTACAACGTAAAACCTCAAAAACATCGTATTACACACATCAACGCCATCAAATTCCCGCCATAGGGTAACGTTATCATCCCAAGGGGTTTCCGTTTTCCCCCTCGTTTTATCACTTATCACACATTACGTTAAACGTTTACGTAACAGTTAGCATTACGGTAAACGTTTACTGCGTACGTGGTTGTGGGGAATTAATTGTGTGCTGACAAGATTTCAGTAATGGGTTCAACGATGTGTTTACGGGTTTACTTATGGTGTCTACGTGTGCTTATGTCTTTGTCGTTAAGAGGAAATGCGGGTGGTCGTTTCTCCATAGAAACGCTGTCGCCTGTTTTCTTTCTGGTTAATGACCATAAAGCAATTATTTTTTTCAGAATAATAGATATTAAATACTTGTATGTCCCTATATTTTCCTTGTTGATGATTAGAACCCTCAAAAAATGCTCACTTCACTTCAGAACTCCACCTTTACTCTGAATACAAGAAGAGAGGTCTCGGTATGTAAAGATGGTCACCCATCCACAGACCAACCGTGGCAAGCGTAGCTTAACCTGATCGATCGGCGGCTGTTATTATTTATCCACGGGCCCCTCGTCAGCTGTCAATAGTATCAATCCCTATTATCAAGTGGTATGACAGCTCACTTCACTTATGTTTTTCACGGTGTTATTATTGCAGAATATACCGTCGGAAATTTCGCAAATAAATTACTATTACTAACATCGATAATTTTCGATGTACAGTCGAAAAAATAGATAAGTATGCAGGATCGTCGGATATAGTTGAAGTTTAGTAAGAAACCGATGAATGTTGTCGACTGAAATTTAATTTGATAAGTGCCCTGTTTGTTTTCTAATAATAAAATAAATTTTATTCGAGAACATCCATCGGTTTCTTACTAAACTTCAACTATATCCGACGATCCTGCATACTTATCTCTTTTGTTGACTGTACACAAAAACAATTGCACATCTACCACACAAATCAAAAAACGAGCCAACATCAGCGAACATCAAAATAAAGCAACAAAACCAACACAAATTGAATCACAAAACTCACTCTTTACCATAAACCAAGCACAAAATAAAACCTCACTCACATGTGCCCATAAATCCATATCACATTCATGAGCTCACTATAATGCTCTCGAAAGAGGGTAGTCTGAAATTTATTCGGTGTGGGCCCCGTAAAACAAAAGTACGACGTAAATTGCCTGCTATGGGCCCCTACACGTTGGCCTCGGCTTTTCCAGACATATGAGAAAACATTTTCCGTACAGGATTTGGAAGATGCTCTACTTTGATATATTGGTTGAACCCGTGGTTTTGCTCGCTTGATTTTTAATGATATTATATTCTGACTTGCTCCAGGTCCTTTTCTGAGTTATTTCGATGAAAATATAATATAATCAATCATGATATTTTGGTAGTTAAAAGTCTCATCTCCATAGACAAACAGACAGACAATACTTACCTACTGTCTCGACAGTAAAAATATACCTGTATTTTGTGCAAATTCCTAGTATTGTAAAAGTACGATATTTATGTGTCCTCTGTCATTTATTTATTAAATCGAAAAATATTAAATTAGCACTCATTTTGTTCTAGAAATAATTGAAAAACTAGAATTTTCTTCGCTGTGCTAAGAATCGAGTAACTTCCGCCAACTATGTAGGTTTCATCTACTTTATTAGTTCCTAGAATGTTCATTACAATTAGAGAGAGTAAATCCAATACCGTTCCTAATATGGCGGATAAAGTAACAGGTATCATTAGTGCATTATTTTTTCTATTAATTTCCTGTTTATCTGTATCAATCAGTATTATTTTCAGGTCATTATTAAAATGTTTAGCAAGTACAGTATTCGTTTTACATTGCTCATATTTTGTTTGACTTTATATTGCTGTACACGAGTTATTTTTAATTGCAAATGATTCACAATTCCTTTTTATTTTTGTTTTTTGATATCGTTTGGTTGCTATACTTGCCAAATTAATTATTTATAAAAATAAAATTGTAAAAATAATTAAAAAATTGTTTACTGTCACAAATCAGCAAATAGTAGTAAATTTGTATTTGTCAATCAATTATTTACTACTTTATTGTACACCAGAAAATCATCATCATCATTTTAGCCGAAAGACGTCCACTGCTGGACATAGGCCTCCCCCAATACCACCAGAAAATACATAAAAAAAAACATTTAACACTATAAAACAATGGGCGGTCTTATCGCTTTCTGCAATCTCTTCCAGGCAACCTTGAAATCATTATCAACAACAATTAATATAGTTTTCTTACTACCTCCATCTATAAAGACCATATATAGGTATTTATGGTCTTTAGTAGGTACTAGCGACCTCGTATGAGACTCACATATGCAAAAAAATTTACTCACGTAGAGCATTTTACCTATCATACTGCGTACACCGTTTAACCCTACGGGCGGCCACCTGTTGAGTTCATACGACAACCCATATAACGTGTCTACGTCACCCCTACGCTACCCATGGAACACACGTATAGGCTAAACCGGGACATTTTCGTCGCTCGCGAAAATTCGCCGGGACACGAGAAAAGCCGGGACTCGGTTGAGGAAAATTGACTTCATTTTATGTGGTCGCTGAAGGGTTTATTTATTTTGTCGGTGGTATCGGTAGGGTTGGGTTTATTTTCGGTTTGGGTTGCTTGTTTTTCGGTGACGATGTGTGGTTTTTGAATATGAAAGAAAGAAAGAAAGAAAGAAAAAGTATTTATTGTGACTCGTACAGGAAGATCACAAACTAAACTAAACACAGTAAAAATAAAAACCAAGTTATATAAAAAAAAAAAAAAAATATGCATATGGCAGTGAGTGCTTCTTAATTAAGCGTGATGTGTGGAGATTTTACTCATTGGCTGATGCATATTCAATGTTTGATTCCGCCCGGTTTTATTCATTTAAGATCATCATTATAATCCTCAAAGAAGAATGGAACGTATCAGCTTCAAAACCTATTAGAAAACAAGTTATTCATTGTGCAGTTAAAGCCTCGTCCATTTAAAACTACATACATAATCACCCTATAATGTTCCCACTGCACACAGGCCTCCTCTTTTCGAGAGGGAGTAGGGTAGTATAATCCACCACGCGGGCTTAGTGCGGGTTGGTAGATGTCACATGTCTTCGAATTTTTTGTTCTAGGACATGCCGGTTTCCTCACGATGTTTTCCTTCACTGTTTTGAGAGCAGTGGTGATGAAATAATTTACACAAAGTAAAGCGCCTGTCTGGGTTCGAACATACGACCTAAAACTTCTAAGCCGCGGCCGTCACCACTGGGCCACCACTGCTCTCTATTTCTGAAATCTATTAAAACTAAATTACGTCGAAATTTCATAAATCAGCTCACTATTCAGCACCCTAATTACTTAATACACTATCAATCATAATTCTGAATCATTTTGAAAGATATTGCTAAACCAATGCTTCATATGTCCGAAAAATTTGTCTGCTCAACAACGTAAATAATGCAATGAATGTAGTTAAACTGTCAAAATGGTAGCCATTGCTACTGTTAGTGTTATGCAATTACCTTTTAGCGCCAAAATATCGGTAGCTAAACGCAACTCAACTTTTTAAACTTAATGTTTTTTTTTTTCAAAATGGCTGCCACGCTTGAAACCTATATAAATCGACTAGCTTCTCCCCGCGACTTCGTCCGCGTGAAATTTCATCCTCCCCCCATTCACCCTCTTATCGGTGGAATTTCGAAAAACCCTTTCTTAATGGATACCTAGTCTTCACAAAGAACACACCCTACAAATTTCATGTCTCTAGGACTATTTGTTGATATATCAGTCAGTCAGGGCTTTGAATCCATACTTATCACACTATCACACTAATCACACTTCACACTAATATTATAAAGGCGAAAGTTTGTGAGTGTGTGTGTGTGTTTATATGTTTGTTACTTCTTCACGCCTAAACCGCTGAACCGATTTCGATGAAATTTGGTATAGAGATAGATTGCATCCCGGGGAAGGACATAGGTTAGTTTTTATCCCGATATTCCCTCGGGATCGACACTTATGCGGGTGAAACCGCGGGACTCAGCTAGTTTTATATATTTAGATAGCCTGACATCAATGTAAACAAAAAACACAATAAGACCAGACCTCGTAAAGTGTCACGTTTCCGAGATATTAACTTTCAAAGTTGAACGTGACATCCATATTTTTTTAATTTTCGTACATCTTGTTTACACTCACATCCCCTTACTAATAAATGTTGTATAGCGTCTGTATAGTTACACGCTTTGTCTTCTTCTTTCGAAAGTCGAATTACTGATGACTGAAAGAGAGGAATCGGTGTGTAACTATTCATCTGATATAATACATTTATTAGTAAGTGGGACAATGTTTAAAGTAGGTAAAGTCAAAGCATTTATTTCAAATAGGCACATAAAAGGCACTTTTGAACGCCAAAAATTACAATAAAATAGCATTGCTTCCAGTCGCCCCTTCCAAAAGGTAGTTTACGTGTAGAGAAGAATGGGCAAGAAACTCCATCGTTATCATTTTAGTAATTATATTAACCGGATGCAGCTGAATACCAGTATTTTACATGGAGCGACTGCCTATCTGACCTCCACAACCCAGTTACTGGGTAATACGTAACCTCTTGATAAGACTGGTTGTCAGACTTTCGGGCTTCTGACTACCCGTAACGACTGTCAAAGATTCGCGAATGACAGCCGGGACCACGAGGCACGGAGGTGTCTCGTTATGTAAAGATGGTCACCCATCCACAGACCAACCGCGGCAAGCGTAGCTTAACCTGATCGATCGGCATGTGCGGCTGTTACTATTTAGCCACGGGCCCCTCATGTGTTCAAAAGCGTGAAAACCTAAAATAATGTCTAGTATTACTGTATTTCTTAAGAATTCTGCTCCAATGACTTTCATTCCGTCTGAATCAATTATGATAAATCATCTTCAAACATATCATTAAACCACTCCATATCTCCCGATCTTGATGACAAATCGATTAGAACGCGTTGAGTGTATCATTGCGCAGCATTCTGAGCCAGTTGTAAAAGTCACCGGTCTAAGCCAGCAACCTGTTACTATGATCTTTAGACTCGATATGTCATTACTGTTCGTGTTTTAGTCACGGAAAGACTTTGCAATTTGTTTCTCTTTTCACTATTTCATTCACATGTGAAAAAGTTCACAGAAAGATTGCCCATAGAATCTTCTAATACAGAAAGATTTTTTTATCACCATCTTAATTTTTACAGGGTGTTCTACCCATGAATATGAACAACTTTCACTATGGGACCAAATCTGAAATCACGAAAAAAAAATCAGCTGTCGAAGTTGAATACCTACTTGACCAAAATGTATGAAACAGCAGATTTTTTTTTTCGTGATTTCAGATTTGGTCCCATAGTGAAAGTTGTTCATATTCATGGGTAGAACACCCTGTTAAAATTTGGATGGTGATAAAAAAATCTTCCTGTATATAAAAACCTGGCAAAACCTGGGAGAGGCTTATGTCCAGCAGTGGACTGCGATAGGCTGAGTTGATTGATTGATATAAAAACCTCGTGTCACAGTGTTTGTTACCGAACTCCTCCGAAACGGCTTGACCGATTTTTTTATGAAATTATTTGTGCATATTTGGTAGGTTCAGACCTACCAAATATATTACATGATCTGTCTACCTATCAGCTCTACAACCCAATCACTGGATAATACGATACCCCTTGGTAAGTCTCGTTGTCAGACTTTCGGGCTTCTGACGACCCGTAACAAATGATAAATGATTTATTTTCTGTAAGTAGGTTTGTACAAACACTTTTACACGTCAATCATATTTTTTTAAGCTAGATGAGGTCGGCGTTTCCTAACTTACTACTCTGAGAAGAAAGCCCGAAACAAACTCAGAGGTCACAGTCTCTTTTAAAGTCCAGACAAAATCTTGGTCAGATCATGTGAAGACCATGTAGATTGGTGTCTGAAATGGTCTTTTGAGGAAAGAACCACACAGATTGAGCGGACCTGTCCAGTCTACCGACTGCCAAAGATCCACGAATTTCATAACTCCTTTCCATATCACACAATACAATTCAATAACATAGGTTCTTATTATATTTTTATTCCCCCACACGTCGATGTTATAATGAGTCTATAAAATATTCCTCTCGGAGTTGAAGGCACGAGCTTCCACCGTTCATTCATGACATCTAGCCGACCCTTCACCTCTGCCTACACGTAGTAATAAGACGTCGTTTAACGCTCCACACACGTTGTGTATTCGTGACTTTTGGGTGCTTTTTGGGGTGGTTTAATGGATGAGCTGACGAGAACAGCTTTGATAAGTTTGAGACAATCCTGTTTAATTTCATGAAGTTCTTTGTAAGGCTCTGCATCGATTGTGTTCTCTTTGGCAAAATGTAAACAATTAAAATAGAATACTACTTAAAATAGTTCCCTGATATCTTAAATTTGTTACTGTGTAAGCAGCTTCAAAAAAACTTTGACCCCTCTTGAAACATAAACTCTAACTCTAACTCTAACTCCAAAAGACCAGAGGGCTAGGCTATTTTTTGGCCAAAGAATCAGCATTGCCATACAACGTGGCAATGCTGCCAGCCTTTTGGGTACTTTTCCTGTTGACAGCTTGTTTCATGCTCTTTGATTATTTCCCCTCCTTTTTATATAAATGTACACATTATTATTGTAAGACAGTTAGCTTTGAAATTAGGTATATAAATAAAATTAAATAAAAATTTTCAATGACAGAACTTCAAAAGAAAGTTTATCTTTTTTGCACATCAAACTACTACAATCTATCAAATTTCTTTAATAGATTTTCAACTCTATTGCTGAAGCATAAGGTTCAAAGTTGTAGGAAAATTTTACAGTTTCGGATAGCTTGATGTACTAGCGTCTGTACCTACAATGACATAAGTTCTCTGTGAATCCTACTCAATTCCTTTAAAAAAATCTTAGATAATTATACTGTCCTTAAAACATAGAATAAAACTCCCAAACTACATCTTAGAATCGAAATAAGTCGCTAAAGACTACAAATTAGGCCACACCGCATATCTCCGAGCCTAGTTACTTAACCCGACCGCACACGTCGTAGGTACCGCACTAATTCTAATGACGTTATTATGAGAAATGTGATTATATGGATTATATTATAATGTATGTCAGAGTAATGTATGGGAGAGGCATTTCGATTGTGTACTGTGATGAAGTAGTCTTGATAGTGTACAGTACCCGGCGATAAATATTGCACATCGACCTTTGGAAAGAAACAATCGGCTAATTTCGGCTTCGTAGTGCGTTGTCTCTGTCGCACACTACCTATATGACGTTAACTGACGTTTTGTCAGTCGTTGTTCAAGTGCGATAGAGTGCGGTCGCGTCCAGTTCAAAATATATAACTAGAGTTGTTAACACCCCCAAATTTAAATAATTTAAATTTGTACTATGGCATCTTTAGGAAAAATAGGGGAACCTTTTTATTTTACCCTAACCTAAAGCAATAATTTATAGAAAAATTGGTGTATTTTATACAAAGAATAAAAAGAATTATCAAAAGAAGCAAATCATAATTGTTTTAACAGCTCCTAATAGATACCGGACTGTTTGTATTTCGTGCGATAGAGATAACGCTCTACGAAGCCGAAATTAGCCGATTGTCTCTTTCCAAAGATCGATGTGCAATATTTATCGCCGGGTACTGTATTGTGTTGTAATCTACTTTTGTTTAGCGTTGTTTTATTTATATAACTTACTAGTTGCGCCCAGCGTTTTCACCCACACAAGTGTCGATCCCGTGGGAATATTGGGATAAAAACTATCATATGTCCTTCCCCGAGATGCAGTTTATCTCACTGCCAAATTTTATCGAAATCTGTTCTGTGGTTTAGGCGTGAAAAGGTAACATACAGACAGACAGACAAAATTAGTTTCGAATTTATAATATTAAGTATGGATGGATGTACATATCTAAACAGATAAGAAAAAAGGAATAGACAAAAATGTACAAAGGTGATGCTTATTTCTAAAGAAATCTTTTCCAGCATTCCTCTTCCTGCGATAGGAAAAGAGATAAAAAGAGATATAGACAACGTGTGTAAGAGTAGTAGGGTAACAAAATATATAAAATCAAATATAATTCTCTATTTTAAATATTTAATAATAACCTATTTATAAGTATTAAAATATAATTACGTACATACATACTTCCTCTTAGTTAATTTTGCTTATGGATCTTGTCACGAGGCTATCTTTTTTGGTTTTTTGGCCGTAGTTTGGATGTCTACCCGGCTTATGGGAACAAACTAAACAAATTAAATAAATAAATAAACTCGCCCCTTACTCGTATTAGTTGAGACTTAAACGTAACTAAAAAGATGTGGGTTTTATGCTTCTGTCTTTCTTTTTGAGAGACGTGATTTTGTATTGTGTTATTTCGAGCCGTAGTTTAAATTAAATGAGTTTTTATAGTTGGTAATGAAGACATTTTGGTTAATAGCGAACCTTTCAAATATTCAATTTGATGTTTTTTTTTTTTTTAAACTAAGTACAAAAGTGAGAGGGAGAGAGGAGGCCTGTGTCCCAGCAGTGGGAACATTATAGGCTGATGATGATGATGATGATGAAGTACAAAAGTTTAAACACTTAACTTAAAAAATACAATGTCTACACACAAACGAATAGTAATATTAATACAATATTTGCGCGAATAATCAACCATCACTTGTCTTAAACGCTTCAAAACAAACAACAATGCAAGTATCAAAACCGCTTCCTCCAACTACAGATGTTATCAAACTCATGCGCGTACGCTAAGCAAAGATCAAGCGGTCCCCACGTAAATGTAACTTACTGTCACCGGCCCATCTCGAATGTTCCCACAATCGATCATCACGCACTTATCTCGAACTTAAAAGGCTTTATCTAGCAACTGTTTATTTATAAATAGTTTATAAATAGAGCTTTAAGACTGATTTGGAGTAAGTATAAGTAGGTAGTTGTAGGCTGTGTTGATGGTACTTAAGTAGGTAAGTGATCACGTGACATCCTTCTAAGTCTGATCGCCCTTCTAAATTTAATATTTTGTAAATGCGAGGACTTTTTAGGCCTTGTAAACTTTAGATCTGTAGACCATTTTTTATTTTATCAAGTACCAGCGAGGCAATTCCGTAACACATTATCAATCGGAATCGGTTACATTTTGACAGTTCAACAACATTCATTACGTTATGTACGTGTTGAGCAGAAAAAATGTTCGTACTTATGAAGCAATGGATTAGCAATTTGTTTCAAAATGATTCAGATTCCGATTGATAGTGTGTCAATTAGGGTGCTGGTACTTGTTGACAGGCCTACGCTGTCCTCCCATACCTACTTTAATTTGAAAACATTGTAAAAGCCATTTATTTTTAAATGAGTAACCATGGAGTATCCTGCCGGCTCTTCTCCATACGAAACGACCAATTGGAACCGTGCACCTAGCTTCTGACGTTTCATAAGTGGCCATGTAGGTTTATTTATGTGAAATAAAATATTTTGATTTTTGAAATTAGGATGTTGGTTAAAGAGAGTTTGTGTTGATTAAATTTAACATGATTTTGCCTCTAAATATTGTGCACTTTTATCATTTCTAACATGACGATATTAACAGGGATCGCCCATAAGAGCTCAACTGTGACTAATGAGAAAGAAAGAAAATTTTGTTTGCTCGAACATGTGTATACATACAGAATTAAAATAATACATGCATGTAAGATCTTAAAATAAGAGTGGCTCACGACATGTCTGCCATTTCTCATGGCGTGCAAATATCTTCGGTACAATTTATTATTATTAAATCAATTATTATTAATACAGATTACAAATTATCAAGCATTAACAAGCATTCAATTATTTAGGTTCTTCACCACTACATGACCATAATTACCATAATGTTAGTTATATTTATTTAGGTATTTATAATAATCACCATGAGTCGTTTAAAAATTCTGTAACACTATAATATGCTTTTTGTGCCAAAAACAACTTCATTGTATGTCTTGTTGTATGTGAGACACAATTACTTCTTCTATTGTTATAAATCAAATTTTGATTTTCCCAAAGAATGTATGGAAATACATGCACGTGTCTTCTGTGTGAAAATATTCTAGAGAACATAATTATGTGAGTCTGATGATAGTTGGAAAACCATTCTTTCAAATCGTTCCTTCTTTCGAATTGTTCAGTACTTGGTGAGTAATTACAGGTATGCACGAAGGCTGCGCTGACGTTCATGTGTGGGTTCACCTGTACAGAGGTATGAGGAACAGGGTGTAAAGTTCACTCAGACTCTATAGAAAAGGGAGGATCCTCCAACCAGACTGGTGTTGTGTCTGGCGGGCAACTGCCCGATGATTCATGTCGGGCCATTGTATATAATATGTTAGTTGCGCGGTAAACTCTGCTTGCAAGATGCAGGATTTTGCGTGACGTCAGTATGACGCGTTGTTCGCATGTGGCGTTGTAGATACCGCTACGAATCTACTGCCTACTTAATAATATCTTATATTTACTAACAGACAACGCACAGCATAAACTGATGGGCCTAAAAGCATAAAATTTTGAACTTAATTAAGAAAGGATTTTTGAAAATTCGTTACCTAAAGGCGTTAAATAGAGGATGAAAGTTTGTATGGAAGGTCGTCATTTTGCTGATGGAAAACCCCATCGAGCACACAGCTTGTCGTTAATAAATCTAGAGTTTTGTCACATTCACTGTCACTCCCATCAAATAACGTAGATAATCTCAAATACAATCTTTTGTTTTAAAGTTCCGGGTCATTGAACTGATGCTACTGTTTCTTCATCAAAACAAAAATGATGAATTACATGATTGTTGTGCTATTAATCTTTTCAAATATATTATTCGCCCTATTTTTCTGAACCTATTCAAATGTACTGTTTTTTTTTTCATTGAATGTTTCGGGACACCGCCAAGCGGTTGGTTGACTTTACGCGTGACCAGAGGGCTGGCCTATTTTTAGCCCAAAGAATAAGCATTAGCATCCAACGTGGTAATGCAGCCAGCCTTTTGGGCACTTATATATATTACGAACTGTAGTTTAATATTAATATTAATTTTTTTTATATAAATCAAAAATAGTTATTTATTATTATTGACTTTCATAGACATGTTTTTTTTTATTTTATTTTAATTTTAATTATTATTGTGCATTTTCACTTTTAGATTTTTTATTAATTATGATGTATGTAATGTAAAATAATGTATCAAACACAATATAAATTGTTCCTGATAAATAAATAAATATCCTATTGACAGCGAGGCGGACGAATTTTTTGATGCCTAATGAGTCCTGCCTTTTTCTTATTTTTCCTTTTTTATTATATAATTGTACTGTTTACATTTTGAGTAGGTATGTTATTGTTTATTAATTTCTGTAAAGAGACTGAGTCGACTAAATATAGTCCATTTTCCTTTGCAGTAGAAAGAATAGATTTATTTTTTTTCAGACAGGAGTCCATAGCGTTAGTAACAATTTTCCTTAACTTCTAGTGTTAGCAGGTTACAGACACAGAATCCATACTATCCATACTAATATTATAAATTCAAAAGTAATTCTATCTGTCTGTCTGTATGTTACCTTTTCACGCCTAAACCACTTCTTCTTAGCGTGTCGATGGCAATCTAAATGTACTCGGCCCAGAATTCGGCCACTTGTTTGGCGCCATCACTAGCGTCCATCAGTTCAAAGGAGCCTTCCCGAGTGACGTATCTACAGAACCACGATACGTCCGGCGCACCCTGGGCAATCAGCGAGTTACCCACGCTGATTGGCTAATCCTTTCACCACGATGGCAATCCTAAGTCCACTTATAAAACCGGCTCTGTGCGTAGTCTCGATTAACATCCAAGGGTTCTCTCGAGACAAATCTGAAATTCTTTCTGATGTCTACCGCAAAACTCACTGCGACATTCTTTGCGTTCAAGAGACCCATCGAGATGAAACCCAAAGCCGGCCACACATCCCTGGACTTACGCTTATCGCCGAGACGCCTAAACCACTGAACGGATTTAGATGGAATTTGGCAGAGAGATAGATTGCATCCCGGGGAAGGACATAGGATAGTTTTTATCCCAGAAATCATCCTTTAAGGGGGTAAAAAGGGGGGTGGAAGTTTGTATGGGGAATCAATAACCGCTGAACCGATTTAGATGAAATTTGGTATGGAGATAGTTTGAGTTGTGGTGAAGGATATAGAATAGTTCTTATCCCCGAAATTATCCCTTAAGGGTGTAAAAAGGGGGGTGGGGATCTGTAAAGGGAATCAATAAAAAAGGACTATAATACTTTTATCGCGGGTGAAACCGAGGGGCACGGCTAGTAACATATACATTTAAAATTCAGCGTGGAGCTGGCATTATTTATCTTATTTTGTAAACTTATAAAGCATGCTGATATTCTGATAAAAAAAAAACATAAAATACAGTTCAGACCGTAAGTTCTCCCTGCGTGCATTTTATTTTAAAGCCATTTCTTGTAAAATCTAAGTTTTTGTAAAACACGACTGTTTTTCACTTTTTACACTAGTTTCAGTAGAAAAAATTTATTATGTGGTACAGTTAATGATCTATGCGCTGATGCTGTTTTTCTTGTAACCTTAGCGTTAATATTTTTTGTCAGAAAATATGTTTTTGTTCAGTTTTTGTTGTGGATTAACAGATAACGTTTTATGTGACAGTATTGGGACTTGCTTGCAAAAAATTATATCTCGGTGAGATATATTTTTGAGAGATATTTTTTTGCTGTTTATTATTATTTCTTACTAGCTGCACCCCGCGGTTTCACCCGCGTAATTGTCGATCCCGTGGGGATATCGGAATATAAAGTAGCCTATATGTTATTCCAGGGTGTCAGCTATCTCCATACAAAATTTTATTAAAATTGGTCCATCCGAACAAGTAACAAACATATAAACACACACACACACTCACAAACTTTCGCCTTTAAAATATTAGTGTGATTGCAAAAGATATCGTTTATGCTTGTTTTAATTATAGGATAAGACTTATCAATTTACTTGTCATCAGCAACGTCATCATTCAGCGTCAGTCAGTCAGTCTGGACTCAGTCAGTCTGGACTCGTCAATCTCATTGGACATAGGCGCCCCCCGAGTATCGCCACATGGACCGGTGCCCTGCGGTTTCCCGCGATCTTCACAGGTCATCGGTTCAGGAGAACCGATGACCTGTGAAGATCGCGGGAAACAAGGATGAGGAGGGCAAGGATGCCTACCACGCTGTGCCTTCTGGTAAGCAGTTGCCACTCCAGATCCTACCTGATTCTTGAATTTACAAGATTTTATCTAGTTTTACCTAGCAGTGGTGGTGGCCAGCACCATGCTTTTTGATAGGTATAAGTTCAAATCTATAATATGAGGGGCTTGTAGCTAAGTTATAACAGTCGCACGGGTCAATCGATCAGGTTAAGCTACGCTTGCCGCGGTTGGTCCGTGGATGGGTGACCATCTTTACATACCAATACCATCATCTGGCCAGCCTTTTCCCAACTATGTTAGGGTCAACTTTTAGTCTAACCGGATGCAGCTGAATACCAGTATTTTACATGGAGCGACTGCCTGTCTAACTTCCACAACCCAATCACTGGGTAATTCGATACCCCTTGGTAAGACGGGTTGTCAGACTATCAGGCTTCTCACGGCCCGTAACGACTGTCAAAGATCCACGAATGACAGCCGGGACCAATGGCTTAACGTGCTTTCCGATGCCCGGAGGGGTCGTGGTACGTAAAGATTTTATTCTTAAAAACAACTTGAAAAAATTAATTTCGTTGTCACCCATCCACGAACCAACTGCGGCAAGCGTAACTTAACGTAATCGATCGACCTGTGCGGCTGTTATAACATAGCCACAAGCCCCTCTAACTCTATTTAAAAAAATTAAATTACAACTACCCTCACCTTGACGCCAAAAACAAAACAAAAAAACGTACCTACCCAAACATCACACTGTCATAAACGCTGTTTATAAATGCCCCCTTCATGATATCAGCATCAATTATTATAAGTTGTTCTTTATAAGAATAACACAACCAACTATTGAGCTATTTTATTTTGTATTAAAAAAAAACTACCTTAAAATAACCATAATTAACTTCAACCCAAAACATTGGAACTAACCACCAAAATATTTATTTTCAGACTACCTATCGCTTGCAGCATGCTCTAGAAAATTGTACACTCCAGAACAAAAAGGCTGAACTCCAACCATTATAATCAATTACAAATATCTTTGCCTCGTTACCAAAACAAAAAAAAAAAGTGAAGCCCAAACATCACACTCTCATAAACGCTGTTTATAAATGCCCCCGTTCACGAGACCGGTACCAGCATCAATTATGGTACGTGGCGTTGGTAGCGACGTGGTGACGAGTGACAAGACGGCTTTAGATCATATCAAGCGATGAGGTGCGTATAGGGTGGAGTTTTTTTGGTTACGGAACTTTAAATCGATAAGTTGGCATGCATTTTTCTTATAGTCAGTAACAGAACTCGAGAAAATGCGTTTCTGATACGTCCTGTCAGGGCGACAACTCTTAGTAGCTAATAAAGATCAAATTCGCAAAACACGTATGAAACTGAAAGGTTTCAGAAACTCATTTTCTCGAGGGCTGGACTGCAAATGATAACAACAACATTCATGTATCTTGTAATAGTGTTTTCTTTGCAATGCTGCCGACGTAATTAAAACAAAAAAACATCTCATCGTTTTAACCCAACCTTTAGGCCTGAGTTCATCAACATTCAAACCACCGATTAGGTATTTAAACAGTGATTTATTTGTTGGTGAACACATGGCTTTGAAGGTACAGCTTTGCCACAAATCAATTTTTATTTTTGTTTGTCCTTCTTATACCTATAGGCAAATACTAAAGAAACGTTTTGAAAAAAAAAAAAACTAGAATAAAAGTAGCACTCTCTATCTTTTCCTTTCAGTATTTTATACTTATATCAAAAGTACATACTGCCACTTTGTTGATCTGGGACAAATTTTTTTGAATTCCTCGGATCTTAACCATTATGGCTCATTTGGAGAAACATCGACGTAAACAAATGTATTTTTTCCCAAAAATGAGTTAAATATACCAAAGCACTTAGAAAGCGTATAGACTTTTAAAAAAAGTAGCAGTTACGTCGATGTTTCTCCAAATGAGCGATATGTTCATTTCCCTCTTCACCACGTCATGATTCGCATACATACATACATACATAATCAGCCTATAATGTTCCCACTGCTGGGACACAGGCCTCCTCTCAGCGAGAGGGAATGGGCCGTAATCCACCACGCGGGCCCAGTGCGGGTTGGATGATTCGCATAAATCCCCAAATCTTTTCACAGCCATCCAAATTTTTTCCACTCCTATTTATCCACCAGCCTGTGTATAAACCCCGTTACACACTATCAGTTAGGATGCACAGCTCTTAGCTCCATTGTCTCAAGCTACAGGACAAATTAATGACCATCTATCTCATAAGTGCTTCTTTTTTGTTTTGTTTTATTTACGTGGGAATCTTAAGATGCGTTGCTCCTATTAATGTTCTTATTTGAGAGTAAATAGTGATTGTGGTGGCTGATAGTGTGAAGGTTTTAGACCCGTTTAACGATACAAATGATCGATTTCCTTGATTTTTGTTTGGATTTCTACATCCGGAGTTTGTGATTAATCTACTGTAGGGACGAATTTGAGAAAAATTAAGAAAATACACTTACGAATGAATGAATGAATTGCACCGATCCCAGCTTGGTTAACCCAGACTCGATTAATCGAATGAACCCCAAGATTCGCACTAGCTCCTGTAGCCTCATGTTCATGGTGCTACAGCGACCATTGCATATCAAGGAATAGACCGGGGGGCGCGGTAATGGTAGGGAAGACGTGCCCAAAGGATAGGTAAGGATTTAAGAGCCTACCGGATATGCATCCTAGAGTAAGCATTGGACTAGTGGAGAGATGGGTAATTATATCTATGGATGGGCATCTTTTAACGACCTTGCCTTCAGGCTGGTTCAGGTCGAGCTTCATCGTTGAGTCTTTTGGCGAGATTCTACTGCCTTCTCGGTTCTTTTCTAAGTCGTTGCTCTGTTGTGTTGTGTTGGATGTTGCTGTTTTCCATGTCGTACTGCAGGGACAAATTTGAGCAAAATTAAGAAAATACACATACATACATAAACTCATGCCGTCTTCCCACGAGGGTAGGCAGAAACTACAGAACGCCACCTGGTACAATCCTTACATACTCCTTCTGCTTTATTTACGTTCATGCCGAAAGACGTCCACTGCTGAACATAGGCCTCCCCCAAGCACCTCTACTTCGGTTCTGTGCTTCTCGCATCCAACGGGTTCCTGCGGCCTTCACAAGGTTGTCGGTCCACCTTGTGGGAGGCCTTCTAACGCTACATCTTCTAGTACGCGGTCGCCACTCCAGAACCTTTCGGCCCCATCGGCCATCTGTACTGCGAGCAATGTGCCCTGCCCAATGCCACTTAAGTTCGGCTATTCATCAGGCTATGTCGGTTACCTTGATTCTCCTGCGGATCTCTTCATTTCTGGTTCGATCACGCAAGGAAACTCCGAGCATAGCCCTCTCCATTGCTCTTTGAGTGACTTTTAGCCTTCTAATAAAGCCCGTTGTGAGCGACCACGGCTGAAATGATGACGTTCATGCATCTGGTCGTACACGCACGCCGATAGCGAGTATTCGCCCCTGACCTTTCTGAAAAAAATCACCAATCATCATCTGCCTAGACTTTTCCCAACTATGTTGGGGTCGGCTTCCAGTCTAACCAGACGTATCTGAATACTAATATTATACATGGAGCAACTGCCACAATCCAGTCAGTGATCTCCACAATCCAGTGACTGGGTAATATAATACGATACCCCTTAGTCAGACTGGTTGTAAGACTTTCGGGCTTCTGACAATCGCTTCTGACGACTGACAGAACTCCACGAATGACAGCCGGAACTAACGCAACGGCTTTACGTGCTTTCCGAGACACGGTGTGGTCTTGTTATGTAAAGAGTGTCACCCATCCATGGCCCAACCGCGGCAAACGTAGCTTAACCTGATCGATCAAACTAGCTAATGTGTATTAGGTAAATGTTTAACAGCAGCCATTGATGACGTAATAGCAGGAAATAAGGAGGCACATATAAATCGGTACAGCCCACGCTTCGTACGTACCTTTCAACCGTCCCTGCCCGATTATAATACTAACAAAACACTAAATATTAAAATATCGCACTTTCCATACAAAAGTCGTAAATTCGCGTATAGCATGTATAAATAATAACGCATGTCGCGATATCTGGCGACAAATAGTCGCGTTTCAACGCGTGTCGCAACAGACGGGACAAAACGCGGCGGGTATGCGCGACAAGTCTGAATTATTGCGGTAGTTACATTAGACGTACTCACTTTTGAGACTAGTGTACAATATTTAGGTATACCTACGTAGCAGTGTCTATGTAGCTGCCTACAAATGTGTAGAAAGATTTAGCAAAAAAGCTAAGTATACGAATGTGATAGAATTTAAATACCTATAAACGCAACTATTTACTAATTTCTGATTTGATATAAGCATTACTTACGTGATTTCTTCAGTACGTATAGCCCGCGAAATCCAAAATTCTTGTTTTTTTAATGAAATTTTAATTCTAAAACTGAGTTTGGCAAGTTCATACCTTCAAATTCTTAATTCAGAAACTGGATTTGGTAAAATTCAAAAGAGTCCAGCGGGAGTAGCCATTTTCTTTCGTTGCAATTACAAGTACTATTGATGACACTAATAAGGAACGACTTTGAGACGTTGATTAGTTTTGAGAATCAAAATACTAACATTATGACATTGTAGTTCCACATTTTACTCTTCCATTTTTATCAGAAGCCTGCAGTTTTCTATTCACATTACGATTCATCATTTAATACAAACATATATTTTTAATTAAGTTGAACTTTATTAGCTATTTATTCAGTCTTCTTTACATATTTACATAATTTAAAAAGCTAACAATCTTAAAATAATAATATGTACAAGTATATAAAAAGGGAGGGAAAATAATCAAAGGGCAACAAAAAACTCGTCCGCATCACTGTCAGCAGGAAACGTGCCAAAAAGGCTGGCAGCATTGCCACGTTGTATGGCAATGCTGATTCTTTGGCCAAAAAATAGGCCAGCCCTCTGGTCACGTGAAGAGTCGACCAACCGCTTAGCGATGTCTCGAATTAAGTTATTAAGTTGGCTTTATTTATTTATTATACTCTATTAAGTTGACGATTTTAAATTTTTTATAATAGTACTTTAATAATTATAATAAATGTAATAATAGTGTAGTACAAAACTATTTTCCTTACTCAAAATCACAAATCTTTTTCATTTGGTCACATTTGCTCCTTCAAACTAACACGCTAGTAACCCACTCGTACTACCAAATATCAATACTCGTTCCATCGTCAATCACCCATCACTAACGTACTTATTCCGCCGATCACTTATGCACCCAGCCTAACATCGGCTGTTTGCTTGTCAAATAGGGGTGCGCTAATTTGTGGCAAGCCTATTTCGGGACTTTATGTCGATGTTTGGGACATTAACTCGTAATACTGTTTGTGTTGTTGATTCAATGGTTTTGTGAGATATTTATGTATGAATAGGATATTTGTATGTATGGATAGGTTGTTTTTATTCAGTTTGGGTTGACGTTTGGATCTCTTTGCCAGGGTCTGTGTTCCCTCTGCGTTCAAAGCAAGAGTGAACAGGCATCTTCTGGGCACGCTCGTTCCTTCATAGACCTCATTCATCGCTTTCCATTAGGCGTGATCGAAGTCAAGAGCAGGCCCAATCAATAATATATAAATTAGAAGATTTCGCATTACATACCGAAGTTTAAAACACAATTAATCTAAACTAGGGACCACACATCTTATCAACCGAAAAATAATAGTTTTATTTAAAAGGATAATATAATTCAACATAATTATGAACCGATAAAAAGATACAAGCGCATACAATTTATGCGCGTGCATATGCAACAATAAAACACCAGAGTGTACCGTCGTCGTCGCGGGCGCAGTACGGTGAGCGCATGTCCCCGACAAAAGGAGAGATCGCACAGCACACGGATTATTGCGATATGTAGTATACGTAAAACCTTTACATAAATAGTTTAGTGGAGAAAAGGACGCAAGGAATTATCAAGCAATGATTAAGTTATGGAACATAGTTATGGGAATTGACAACATTTCAAACCTGACACGACCTTAAAACAAAAATACTATTTCTTTATTTTCGTATCCTGAGTTCAAATATATTTTTATTTTATTTTTTTATTTCTAAATTTCTGAGAAAAAAAATAAAAACCAAAAAACATGTGATGACGTCACATAAACGGCGGAATGAGGTAGTTACCTTTGCGCATTCCAATGTCTTTGATTGAAAACATTATATCAAACAAGACATGTCAATGTCACCTAAGAAGTGTAACTAGAAAACAACTAAAAAACTGAATTGAATTCAACAATATTTTTTCCTATCAACTCGACACGCTGCTTACTGTTAATATTATCAATTTTTGATTGATATTTCGCCAATAAAATGGATCCTAATGAAAAATATACGCCAATGACGGAACCAAAACAACGACTGAGACAAGTGACATCTAACAATTTTTTTGACGGGTCACAGTAAAGCAAAGGTAGTATCGCCATTCTACCGTCATCTGGCACTTACGTCTTTTTAGAATACACTGAATTTCAAAGTTAAAATTATGAATGAAAAGTACATAATTTCGAAAAACGAAAAAATATGGGTGCCCTAGATTTGAATTTACTTTTATATAACGTAATAATACATGCAGGTTAAAAATATGAAATGTTGTCAATTACTGTTACTTATAGTTTATTTGTTAACACGTCTTTCTGGGGTAAAGCGATGCTCAATAAGAATTATATAGGACAATTCTGTTTGTAACCGTCAATAGTTTTAATTTCTTATGAAACCCAAAGCAAGGAAAACAATTGCGATTAAACCTTTTCTTTTTTTAATGTACGGTTTGACGTTTCTCTAAAACACAAAGACTAGAGGGTCTGGGCAAAGGACATTCTATCACGATGATGTAGTAAAAGTAAAAAACATAAGCTTTTAACAATCCTGTTGAATGTCGTTATAGAAATACGAAACGCGTTGAAAACGATTGTCACTTGTCTAAACTTAATGTTAAAAAGAAAAATAAGATTTAAAGCATCGGCAATTTTCGCATATACTGCAATCTCTATGCATGGCCATTGAAATAATCTATAAAATTGTCATGCACATACCGAGCACAGATAAATAATACGGATCAGATAACTTGTGTCCCACAATAATAACATATTATTGTGGTAATTCTCTGTTTTGTCTTCCATAATGCCCAGTAATGCCAGTGAGGGCATGTCGGTGACCGTATTTTGTACTATAGTATGTACTTATTGAGAAAACTTTCGTATCGGATTCAATACGTGGTTTTAATCTTAGATTGTAATAGAGGAGGTAGGGCCTATAGTTTGTATCTGCATAGCAATAGTAATAAGCAGAATTTGTCTAGATGGAACTTAGTCTAATCATTAAACTAAACCATCTAGACAAATTCCGCCACGCAATATCTTCTCGTCCCACATACCGCAGTGTCTGAAGATAAAAGTCTATGACCAGTGCGTGTTGCCAGTGATGATACATGGCACTGAAACGTGTTCGCTCACAATGGTATATAAGTAGGCTAAAAGACTCCCAAGGGCTACAAGAGTACGGGAAGAACAAAAAAAACGATGGATGGAATGTGTGAATGATGATATGGTTACAAAGGGCGTGACTGCCTAGATGACGTCTAATGGACAAGTATGGAAGAAAAAGACATGTTGCGCCGAACCCAAATAAATTGGAATAAGGGCAGGAAAATGATGAGTAATATAGGAAGAGCCTATTGCCACCAACCGGGCACAAAACTCCGGGTGGTTACTGTGAAATTTCAGATAGAAAAACCAAATGAGAATGGAACCAAGACCTCATGCCCCGTACTTTGCGACCACTAGACCATCGCGGCAATTTATTTAACGAAATAAAGAACACATACTTGGTTTGAGCTAAGTAATAACAGCAGCACGGGTCGATCGACCAGGTTAAGCTACGCTTGCCGCGGTTGGTCCATGGATGGGTGACCATCTTTACATACTAAGACTCCTCCGTGCCTCGGAAAGCACGTTAAGATGTTTGTCACGGCTGTCATTCGTGGATCTTTGACAGTCGTTACGGGTCGGCAGAAGCCCGAAAGTCTGACCAAGGGGTATCGTATTACCCAGTAACTGGGTTGTGAAGGTCAGATAGGAAGTCGCTCCATGCAAAATACTGGTATTCAGCTGCATCCGGTTAGACTGGAAGCCGAACCCAACATAGTTGGGAAAAGGCTAGGCAGATGATGATACTTGGTTTGGACTCTAACCAAATAATGCTTGAATGCCAATAATCGAACGATAAAGTTAACATTCTACCCATGAGTGGAATATGTATAATCTGATAGGCCGCATACATTTTGCCTGCCGCTTGATTGGAGGGCGTGGACGATCAGTTTAGCATAATCGTATCACTTTCAAATCGACCAATAAACTGTGTGTGTTTACTGTTTGCTTTACATATACACACATACATTACCTATACACCTATAGGTTGTCCTATACCTGTAGCTGCCTCATTGGTCCAGTGGTTATAAGCGCTACTGTTAAGCAAGAGGTCCTTGGTTTAATTCTCAGGTCGGGCAAAGTTAATATTGGATTTTTCCAACAAGAATTTCTCAATAGCAGCCCTGAGTCTGGTTTGGTGCACGGTTGATGGCAAGCCGCTCGTCCCCTATTGCATGGAACTTACACATAATTAGCGAAATGTGTGTGTACTATTATGTCAACGTTGTCCACCTTTGCTCAACACATCGAGGAAACAAGGCGTGATATTAGACGCTATTAGGTATGTGTAATTGTATACAAAGAAAAGAAAAAGAAAAGTATTTTTAATAATATGTAAGCTGTTAAGTAGTATAAAAAACCAGCATTTTTAAGCCATGACGTGGTATTCAAATTCTCTTTTTTAATTGTTCTAATTTGTTTTAGCGTTTAATTTTTTATTTGTTGTATGATGTACTAGTACGCTAATTGATAGTGCCGTGCTGTTCTATAATTTAAATACATGCAAGATCAATATTATGTCAACGACTCTGGGTTAATGCTGTGTATGTGTTTAGTTGGTAAGCCTAGTTATATAAATAAATAAATAAATAAACCCTATCAATGATTTATTGTTCATAAAAAACCGTAATCTTTCATCAATAATTCCGTGTTAGTGTTTCCGAAATAAAAGTATACCTGATTGCCGAACCGCTCTTGAATTGAACAAGTCTGAACTCTGAACTCATTCTAAAATTACAAGAGCTATGATACTATCAGTATCTTCTACTGAGGCACTAAAAAAAGATAAAGATACTTCTGAAGTCTTAAAAATTGGTGAAGTTGACTGTCATCCGTTTGTTAATGGATAAGCACTACCATAAAAAGAAAGAATTAATGAAAACAGACAAATTTTATAATACATTAGCTTCAGCCCGCTACTTCGTCCGCGTGAAATTTCACCCTCCCCCAATTACCCTCTTAGGGGTGGAATTTCGAAAAACCCTTTCTTAGTGGATACCTATTCTTCACAAAGAACACAGCCTCCAAATCTCATGTCTCTAGGGCCAGCGGTTTAGGCTGTGTGTTGATATATCAGTCAGTCAGTCAGGACTTTGTATTTTATATATATAGATAACGGCGCAGAATAGCCTTTACCAGAACTGGTCATCATATTGGTAGTTCAGCAGCTTCAGTATCATCAATATTGTGCCGGAGTATAGCAGTTCGTCGTGGAAGCAGTATGGCAGCTGCTCTGACTTCAGAAGACAGGCGCCACGCAACCATCGATGCGGTACCAAGAAGCTTATAGATAAAAGTAGAGGCAACACTAAATACCTACCTATGTGAAGACTACTGTGGTCTGACCTCTCTTTCTGAATACATACATATGACACAGAAAACACATATGTATGTGTATTTAGAAAGAGAGTGTCCGACCACAGTCGTCTTTATTTAGGTATTTAGAGTGTTGCCTCCACTTTTATCTAAAAGCTTCTTGGATATCACTCTTATCCGTCCTCTTCTGTGATTCCAGTAACTCCATAACAAAACTAGACGGCGCCACTGTCTGCGCCATCATACATTAAACTAATTTCAAAATTATGTAGAATATGTCTGCAGATACAAGTGTCCACATTATGTACGTTTACATTTAACACACGCAAGCCAATACTAACAAGAATTTCGAACGAACCCTTTTACATATCTCCGATCAATTTGTAGCTATACAGGGTGTCCCTGAAAGTATGGATCGAATCGAATAGGGGCGTGGGCAAGTTCATTTCCAAACGTTTTAACATAAAAAAAAAAACTAAAAAAAAGAGAAGATAAATCGAATCGTTTTAAAAAAATCTTTAAAAGAAACTATCAGGGCTATGATTTTTTTTTTTTTTAGATAGCCCTAATAGTATTTTTTTATAATTATTTGTCTTTGAGCACTATGCGATGTGATTGAAAAAAAAAAAATTGGTCATAACTTCTGAACCGTAAAAAAATTCACCGACATTCTCAGGGTTAAAAAGTTTGGAAATGACCTTGCCCACGCCCCTATTCGATTTGATCCATACTTCCAGGGACACCCTGTATATCCTGAGTCCAATTCTAAACCTATTGTTCTAAGCTAACGCGTTTAATTAGTCCAGCTAGTGCTAACAGCTTGTATCGGCCTGACATTTCGTATGTACGTATGTATTGTGTCGCAACTGGCATGGTGCAAATTGCTATCAGCCTTACTAATTAGAAGTTCGGAGTTAGATTGTTTTGATAAGTCCTGATCTGGTCTAGGGTATGTTCACATGTGGTGTTTATGTTATTTGTTTAAGTTGGATTTGTTTCAAATTGTATAGTATGAAAGAGTATGAGAGATCAGCGGCATTGTCCGAAAGGGTTACCACTACCCCGGAACATAAAGGGCTAAGGAAGGAACACGGGTGGGTTTTAGTTAGTAAGAGTCTGACACTCCCTTCCGCTCCACCCAGAGCGGGAGGAGTCATTTGATGAATTCCCACATTCAAAAAAAAAAAAAGCATGGGAGCCATATTTTTATATTGTTTTTTTTTTTGTTATAGGTTTTGATGTACAGACGCCAGCACATAAAGCTACCCGAAACTGTCAAATTTTCCCAATCAACTTTGAACCTTATGCTTTAGAGATAAAGTTGAAAATCGATTAAAGAAATTTGACAGATTTGTAGTAGCTTGATGTGCTGGCGTCTATACATATTACATTATACATATACAAAACATCACGCCTGATATTCCCCGAAGGGACATATAGTACACCCACATTTCGCCAGTTATGTTAAAGCCCCATGTAATAGGGGCGAGCCTATTGCAATCAACCGGTCACAAATCTAGACTCCGGGCTGCTAATGAGAAGTTCTTGATGGAAAAACCCAATAAAACTTTGCTCGTCCCGTGAATCGAACTCAGGACCTCAGCAGAAGCGCATGCGACCACTAGACCACCGAAGCAGTTGATAAATATAGTAACAACAAAAAAGCACAATGAACTCTGCAACCTTGTGACTGGAAAATACAGGGTGAAATTGAATTCATGGGCATGCTTTTAAGGGGTCATTGTAATCATCATTTTGAACAACTTTTACTATGGGACCAAACCTGAAATCGTGAAAAAAAATCAGCTCTTCCCTACATTTTGACGAGTTATGTGAACATAAATGGAAGGAACATCTGATTTTTTTTTCGCGATTTTAGGTTTAGTCCCATAGTAAAAGTTGTTCATAATGATGATTACAATCACCCTTTAAAAGGATGCCCATGAATTCAATTTCACCCTGTATATTGTCTTTTTCCTATTTCAAAAGTGGTAAACCAAAATTCCATAAAGGATTCCGTACCATATAAAAACCACAATGCAAACCTTTTTGACAACTTTCAAGTCGTAACGTTTCTAAAGTTCGTCTTTTTGACGGTTTTGGAGTGGTGCGGTGTTAAACCGCAACGGCATTTGACACTTGTTGCCTTGCTTTGGTCACGACTAAAAGTAGATCAACTTTGCACAGGTGGGGGACTTGGGTCATTTATCAATGAGCAATGAGATCAACTTAGGGTAACTAGCGCTAATACCAGAGCTGCGGTTTTTTTTTTTTTTCAAATATTGCAGCATCATGCCGAGATAGGAAGGAGCCTTTCTGAAGTCTTCGGTCAGCTGGACCCACTTGAACTGGACCCACTCGAACTGGACCCGCTCGCACAGGTGTTCCTTTTTGCACTATTTTGTAATTCCGAATGTTCTTTTTATTGTGGTTTTGTTAGTTTTATTTTATTTTGTAGGTACTAGCTTCTGCCTGCGACTTCGTCCGCGTGAAATTTCACCCTCCCCCCCCCCCCCCCTGAAAAATCCTTTCTTAGTGGATACCTACTCTTCACAAAGAACACACCCTCCAAATTTCATGTCTCTAAGACCAGCGGTTTAGGCTGTGCGTTGATATATCAGTCAGTCAGGACTTTGAATTTTATATAAAAACTTCTGTCTAACCCCTCGGGAATTACAGGCTTGATGTTACGCTATAAAGCTCAGCCTTTTTTATATTTGGATTTTTTTTCGTAAGTTTTTTTTTTATTAATTGTTGCGTTCGTGTGGCAATGAAAACAATTATTACTAAAATTTATACGGCCACTATAGCAAAAACTATGCAAAATATTAGAAACTTTCAAGTTGTTGTGAAACCAAACTAAATTGAAGAAATTATGGGTCGGAGTACGGACACGGCCATCGAAGTCATAGCAAAGATTTTATTTTTGTTTAATTTTTATCCACGTTTCAATATTAGCAATTTAATATCAATAACAGAACACTATTTCTTTTGAACTTTACACTATCAAAATCACTAACAGCACCTTTGCAACACAATAAAAGAAAATAAGCGGCCAAGTGCGAGTCGGACTTGCATATAAAGGTATCCGTACCATCGTACAACTATTAAAATCGAGCAAAAAAACGCCGAAAAAAACACGTTGCTTGTATGGGGACAGGGGATCCCCTTTAGTTTTAACTTTAATTTGATTATTTGTTTTTACAGCGGCAGGTCAGGACTACGTTACCTGTCTACAGTACCTGATTTCAGTGCCTACGTACGTGATTACAGTTCAAAAGATACAGCCCTGTGACAGACGGACGGACAGCGGAGCCTTAGCAATAGGGTCCCGTTGGCACCGTTTGGACACGGAACCCTAAAAAGCAACAAACAATTGCCAGCCGCCATACGTGCATGATTTTATTACGACAAGAGAATTCAAATTTCAAATCAGTCGAGATCGGCCGCCATCTTGAACGGTCACGTACTCTACAAATTATAATGATGTGACCTTTGATTTGGACCATACGAGTGCTAGAGGTTAATACATTTTTTTATTTGTACCAGTGGCTTGATTTGATTGTTAGGAACTGTTCATAATGGTGATCGTTGAATGTGTGGAATATTAGTTTTTTTGAAGTGAAACTTCTTTGACTTGGGGAGTAAGCTGGCGAACGCGTTACGAAAAGTGTGATCGGGCGAGGCGAACGGAAGTTGAGTGGGGGATATAAGCAAGAGAAAGCAGTGCGCGCGCACATTTTCTTTCTCTCTTCGTCTCATAGCCAAATACGTTTGAAGTTTCACTTCAGTCGTGTGGTCATAAGCGCACTCTGTTTTTAATTTACACCTGTTTTTTTCGGCGTTGTACCTAAATAAACCTAAGCAATTGAACATTTTAGCAAACCCTAGATCGGTGATTGCAAAGAGTTTGTATGGCTTGGTGAAGATACCTAGTCAGTGTTTCTAGTTCTTATTAAATAGTTGATAAGGTACGGACGGTATCCGTATGGATAAAATCCCGTTTTGATTATAAATAAGTAATAAAAAAAAAACGGTTCATTTTGTAGATCTATGTCAAGAAGTTGAAAAATAAAAAAATAATCGTGTTATGTTCTAAATTAGAATAAAATAATGCCTTTATGTAGGTATCTAATTATCTATTATTTTATTCACAAATAATGACCCTCGGAGACAGTTCGCACGACTTAGACCTTTAGGTAATGTGGAACATGCTAAGTAGTAGGACGCTTGGACCACGAAATAAATAGACTTATTGTTAGTAAATTTACATGTATCTATTGTTTAGACCCACGTTCAAACCATCGAGCTATTTTTAAATTTCAAAAACTGACGTTAAACCCGAGTGTAAGTTATCAATTTTGCATTAAGAACTTTACGTTTGTCGGAATAAAGTTCAAAATACAGTACTGGCCCTAAGGTTTAGTTTAGGTCTAAAGTTAGAACTCGTTTTGTAATAAGACGGTTTAAGTCAGATCAGGTTACCACCAGTCCTTGATTCCATGACCAGTATTTTTTTTTTCGGCAGGTTTCGGCCCTGGCAGGCCCCTTCCTTTATGCTGACATCTCTTTGAGGCGCGCGTGGAACACGTACGCGCCGTCCGGCACGGGCCTGGTCCTGATCGGACGGTGAGCTACCCATTACTCTCCGTCCGCAGGCCCGCGCCTACGGTGGCCGGGAGTCGTCACGCGGCTCCCGACGCCCGGAGCGTCTCCCGCGGCGGCTAGGGTGTGAGGCTCTCTCCCTCAGCCATTCCGCCACCTCCTTCGCTAGCATGACTGCTTCGCAGAAGGAGGTGACCGCCTCCCACTCCCTTTCGCCCCGGACCATGGCTTGAACCAGGGCCGGACGCGAGAGGTCGCCGCCGCTGTCGATCGCCTCTACGAGGGCACGGCGGTGCTCCGCCCATGCGGGGCAGACCTCCACCGTATGCTCCACCGTGTCCTCTGGGCGATCCTCGCAGTGGTGACACCCGGGCGTCTCCTCCCACCTGATGATGTGCAGGAACCTCCCAAAACATCCGTGTCCGGTGAGGACCTGCGTCAGGCGATAGGTGAGGACGCCGTGACGCCTCTCTAGCCACTCCTCAAAGAGGGGTCTTACCGCCACTATCGTGGCGTGCCCAGCCTGGACTCCTGGAGTCTGGATTTTTGTGTCCAGTTAATCGCAATAAGCTCGCCACCTACTACATGGGACTTAAACATAACTGGCGAAATGTGGGTGTACTATAGGTACAGACGCCAGCACATTAAGCTACTACAATCTGTCAAATTTCTTTAATAGATTTCCAACTTTATCGCTAAAGCATAAGGTTCAAAGTTGATTGGGAAAATTTGACAGTTTCGGGTAGCTTGATGTGCTGGTGACTGTATCTACACATTTGCTTAACCCTTCGGGGATTATTATTGGTGTTATCTATGTTTATTTAGATATTACTGAAAATCCAGAGTGGAAATTATAAAAAAAATAAATAAAAGAGAAATACTGTAAGCTTCTCAATACAGTATTTCTATACTGTAAGAGAAGTACTTGATGTGAAACAATATTCTATGCCTTCTTTTACCTTGCAAAACGTTCAAAATCTAGTCGCAGTCTCATCTAGGCGACAAACAAATGTCAATAACTTGTCAAAAATGTAGGGAAATTACATTGAGACAGATCAGACTGTGAACGTTCATAAAATTACGAGAATTGCCCCTCTGGTCACAAGTCCAATTCGCAGCAACATTTAAAATTAGAACATTTAAGTCCAAAACAATACAACCTCATTCGAAAATAGAACGCTCACATTCGAAATTATTTAATTCGCAGTTGCATCACAGCGCTGCAGCGCATTCGACCGCTGCCTTAGATTACGGCTTGAGATACGCTAAGCGCTTTGGCATTTGTTCCGCACAACGGGCCCGCTCCGTTGTTGCGCTTAATGGAAATCTGTTTAGCTATTACTGTTGTGTTATAATTGTTTATGTTGCGATTGAGAAAGTGAGAATGACGTCACGTAAGATATAGTTTTGTTGAATGTGTGTGTGGGTTCCATGGATATAATGGTGGGTTCTGAGAAAGGTGTTGGCATTGGGGCGGGAGATAAGGTGTCTAAGATGTGAGCTGCTGATGAACTTGAGGTTTTTGAGAACTGATTTTGGAGAAAAATGACACAAATAACTCTTTATTGGTGAATTTAAGAAAGTTGTTGTCACCTTAACATGACTGGCGAAATTTGTACTATAGCTACACCTCTGCCCAACCCTTCTGGGTAAAAAGGCGTAATGTTGTCCTCACTTTTGTAGCTTTGAAGTTGAGTAGATAACTAAGAAGAAGAATTCATGCTTCTTGTTCTACCGAGTTTTCACGAGCTTTATCAAAAATTCACATTACCTACGGTAAAAAAAATTGCCAAGCACATGGTTGAGAAAAAAAAATGGCATAGAATGCGGTTTCACAGCATGTACTTCAGTTACAGTAATCTTCTTTTTACAAGCTTTTATTTAACTTGCACAGTTCGTACGTAATATGTAAGTTGTCCGTCAAAATTTGCAAACCCGTTTTCGACCATTTGTTGGTATCCGAGTGAGCTGAAAGTTTGAGGTACTGACGTACGGTATCCGTTATACAGGCGTACCTACCTACAACACTATATCAGTGCCTCAAGCGTTTGAAATTTCTAGAAGTATTTTAAAATGACGATGTCACTTAAATTTATTTTTTTCTTCTTTATAAGTAGTTCGTGTTATTCTTTCTTTTTTTTAGGTTACGTTTTTATTTAAATAAAAGCTTGTTTTAAAAAACTTTTAAATTTTTTTTTTTGTTTTTTTTTTTTTTACAGAGTACAGACGCCAGCACATCAACCTACTACAATCTGTCAAATTTCTTTAATAGATTTTCAACTTTATCACCAAATTATAAGGTTCAAAGTTGATTGGGAAAATCTGACAGTTTCGGGTAGGTTGATGTGCTGGCGTCTGTACATCGGTCATAGTGATTCTTGTATCATCAATCAATCAATAAGCACTTTTTGAACGTCAAAATTATATAAGACGCCCATCACCGGGCCGCCCATCTCTATTTCCTAGTGCTTTACCTAGGAAGAAAAAGTGACGCAACAAACTCTTCAGCAGCCATGCTGTCTGTCAATTCTCTGAGTGTTAGACGTTCGAGAAATCTTGAGGCAGAATACTAGAAACAGGGGAGCTTGTGGCTAAGTAATATCAACCGCACGGGTCAATCGATCAGGTTAAGCTACGGTTGCTACGGTTGGTCCGTGGATGGGTGACCATCTTTACATACCAAGACCCTTCCGTGTCTCGGCAAGCACGTAAAGCCGTTGGTCCCGGATGTCATTCGTGGATATTTGACAGTCGTTACGGGTCGTCACAAGCCCGAAAGTCTGACAACCAGTCTTACTAAGGGGTATCGTATTACCCAGTAACTGGGCTGTGGAGGTCAAATAGGCAGTCGCTCCATGTAAAATACTGGTATTCAGCTGCATCTGGTTAGACAGCTGGAAGCCAACCCTAACATAGTTGGGAAAAGGCTAGGCAGATGATGAGTCTACTAGAAACCTAATTGCGTAACACACTATCAATCGGAATCAGAATCATTTTGAAACAAATTGCTAATCCATTGCTTCATAAGTTCGAAAAATTTGTCTGCTCAACACGTAAATAACACAACGAATGTTGTTAAATTGTCAAAATGAAACCGATTCCGATTGATAATGTTACGGAATTGCCCCGCAGGACCAAAAAATAATTCACACGCTACCAACCAAACGAAATCAATTAAACCAATCGTGTTCGCACTAACAGAAACAAATGAGCGCACACACGATCGATACGTCACGTCACAATGATATGTGATTTTGTGTTACAATACTAATAATGTGTATTGCGACCGGCACGCTCAACAGCGGGACACCGTGTTCACGTTATTGCAGCGTGTTGCTATTAATCGAATGGGGGAATTAACTGCTCTAGGTTAGAAGGAGTTTATATTGGACTTGCGATTTATTTGCGTGTGCGATAAGTACCTGCCCGTACATACGGTGCTGAAACGTGGACACTGACGGTCGGGCTGGTCCACAAATTCAAGGTCGCACGGAGTCTCTTTGAAGGATAAAATCAGGAATGAAATTATCCGGAAAAGAACCGGAGTTACCGACATAGCTTGCAGAGTAAGCAAACTGAAGTGGCAGTGGGCTGGCCATGTCGAAGGACCGATGGCTGGTGGAGCAGACGAGTCCTGGAGTGGAGACCGCGCACCGGCAAGCGTAGTGTGGGACGTCCCCCAGGTAGATGGACGGACGACCTAAAGAAGGTGGCTGGGGTAGACTGGATGCGATAGGCTGAGTTGATTGATTGATAAGTACCTTATGTGTCGTCAGCAAAATAGCGATCACAATCCGTCAAGCGCTCAAGCATTGTGATTGAATCTACCTAGCCTTTTCCCAACTAAGTCGGGGTCGGCTTCCAGTCTAACTAGTTGCAGCTAAATACTCATATTTTACATGGACCGACTGCCTATCAGACCTCCACAACCCGGGTACTGGGTAACACGATATCCATTGGTTAGACTGGATGTCAGACTTTCGGGCTTCTGGCTACCCGTAACGACTTTCAAAGATCTACGAATAACAGACATTTGTAATGAATGGGCACCCATCCATGAACCGGCCGCGGCAAGCGTAGCTTAACCTTCGTTCGACCCTTGCAGCTGTTATCATTTAGCCTAAAGCAAGCATTGTGATTATGACATTATTTTTCTTTTCCCACTATTCATGGTAGCGGTCTTTGATCAATGTATAGGCTGATTAGTACATAATCAGCCTATAATGTTCCCACTGCTGGGACACAGGCCTCCTCTCGGTGAGAGGGAGCGGGTCGTAATCCACCACGCGGGCCCAGTGCGGGTTGACAGATGTCACATGTCTTCGAATTTTCGGTTCTAAGACAGGCCGGTTTCCTCATGATGTTTTCCTTCGCCATTTTGAGAGCAGTGGTGATGAAATAATTTACACAAAAAAGCGCCTGGGCTGATTAGTGACGGTAACTTTTTTTGTAAGCTTTTACTGCTGCTTGAATCAATTAACCATTGTCAACATTGGCCTTTATTGGTTACGAAGTTTAATGATTGAGTCCTAAAGATACTCGTATAGTCTGGAAAATCCCTTTGAGCTGAAAAAGTAGTTCCAAAAAGCTTTTATACGTTTTTCTATATTATGTTCATTGAATAAAAATCGCTGAGATGTTTCAATCCAGTGTGCAACCTCCTCAACAATGCTTTAGCTGCGTACGCGCTTCCAAACCAATATGGCGCCTGGAACGTGTTAATTTGTACCTCCGTCTACTCCGAGTTATATGCTGGACTTGTTATAAAAATTAATTCGTTTATATAGTTGTTGTTAATAAAATTGTACATGTAACAACTATGTGATATGTACTGAAAGTATGATTTGTGGTTTTCGGGTACATGCTGGTCCAATTGCCTTTCGTTCCTATGATTAATTTATTTATGTACAGAAAAATGTAGGTTATCTATGGTCTAAACCAGAGAGGCATATCTCGTATTTTTTTTTAAGAACGTTTCCAGTCGGATCTCAGTCTCAATCTGTCAAAAATATGTCTAAGTTTTTGACATTGATTGCTGCTTAGATGAAATTGCGACTAGATTTTAAACGTTTTTAATTACGGGAATCGTTAACCTTTCGGGCGTCATCCTAGCTGTGAAGGCTCTCAAATTTTTCATTTAATTATTTTCTCGAGCAGGCAGTGTTTCAGACCCATTGTAGTCACTGAAAAAACTATTGTTTGATTATTTTCTACAACATTAAAGCATTGTATGAAATCACTGAAAATTTCCTTTTCCATTCTATTTGCCTATCTACCCATTAAAACGAAGAAAGTCTACATAGATCCCTATCTACGTGTATCAAAATTCTAAATAAAAAATGTCGTATTGTATTGCGTGACATCCCATCGTACTACGAGAGTGAGGAAAGAGAGAGTGCACCTGTGTGCCTGTGCACAAGTGTGTGCGCAGGCACACACTTGTGCACTATAATATCTCCCGCGCCGAAGACTAGTCTCCGTTGAGATTTGCCACCATAGCCGACATACATTCTGGAGGACTATGTATCAAAATGATTAAATGGTCATTATTATACTACTTATTAAGTTATTATCTAACACCTATTTATTACTTGAAATGGAAAGAAATATAATTATATGGGTACCGTACAATTGAATCTATGTACGGCAGACTGCGGTTACAATCTATTGTTATATATTTCATTCCAATTGATACTAAACCACAATTTGTTATACCTGATTTAGTTTAGAAATTACGACAGACACGTACGTAAATAAGAATTACTAAGGCATTGAATTTTTCCTTTCATGATAAAAATTGCTTCTCATCTCTTTGGACCATTTGCTAAATATTGTATCAGAACCCATGATAAATGATTTATTTGTATATAAGCAGCCCGCGGTGTCATACGCATAAGTTTGATCCCGTTGGAATATCGGGATAAAAGTATCCTATGTGTTAATCCTGGTTATAGACCTATCTGTGTGCCAAATTTCATACAAATCCGTTCAGTAGTTTTTACGTGAAAGAGTAACACACATCCATCCATCACCACAAACTTTCGCGTTTATGATATTAGTAGGATAGGAAATAGGTTTGTGAAAACACTTTTACACATCAATCATATTTTAAATAAAAACTAAAACCCGACTACTGAAAAGGATGAAACAAGAAATTACTTTCCCGTGGTCGCATGCTAACATAGCTTATAGTTAGTACAGCGGCATGCGACCACGGGAAAGTGCTTTCTTGTTCGGGTTTTAGTTTTTAAAGTTATTTTTTATTTAATTGTTTTGGGGCTTATTTCTGTAATATTTATATTTTGATTTTGATACCCCACACGCATTATTAAAATATATTTTTTAGATCATGACTTTTTGTCCTCTAGAGGGCGCCATATTCAATTTAATGTGACATCACATAGCCTATAACCAGCGGACAATTAAGACGCTTCCAACAATACCTCGTTTGTTTAATTATGACAAGTAGTTTAGAAGTTATGAGGGAACAGATGAACATACATACCGGTCAAAATCATAACCCTCCTTTTTGCTTAGCCGTAGTCGGGTAAAAACTAGATGAGTTCAGCGTCCATCTGGCTACTCTGAGAAGAAAGGCTGAAACAAACTCAAAGGCCAGTCTCTTTTATAGTCCAGACATAATCTTAGTCAGATGCTGATAGTGACTTGAACATATACGTAAGAAGTTGGCAGAAATATCCCAACGCTGATTTGTTGGATTCGTTTTCTTCTCTACCAATAGTTATTTCTCCAGCAGCAGCATAACAGCATAATCATCCTATAATTTTCCCTCTGGTGGGACACAGGCTTCCTCTTTCTGTAAGAGGGAGCGGGCCATAAATCAGAATGTTTTAAATCAGAACTTACAAAAGTAACATTCACTTTGAAAGTTCGATAAGTGTACGTTTCACAGGCAGCAATCAATCAAGCATTTAATGTATTCACACCTGTCTCTATTGTCTGAATATAATAAAGAACTTGCCTTAAAACCCTCGGACTTATAAAAGCCCTGTACACGTAAAACCATTTCCCTAATTTCCGTCAGTAATATTTCCTACATCAATATTCAATACAAGTAATACACGAACAGCGTATAAAAATGTATCGAATTTACCACAACATATTACGCCAATACAATTTATGTCTAACTTCCTCGTTCCCATGTTATTCACACAGGGGCACCTTATCAAAGTTGTCGCCTCAACCAGTTAAGTACGCCATTCAATCACCAATAATGTGCAATACACTGTGTAACAATGTCACCCGAGTTTCCTCTTTCGAAGAAAATAAGCCTATAAGCGAACTTCACCGTCAAAGGAAAGTCAACCCTATTTTGTTTGTGGTTAGAATCAAGTGATGTCATGTGTATATTTTCAGAAAAAAAGAACGCGCATTTTTATTTTTATCACTTCATTGGAAAGTGTGTTTTAGTTTGATTAAGATAAGGTTTAGTTTTGTTTGATGGACGTTTCACTTAGTAGCATGGGGGAGAAAGGGCAAACACCATCATATTAAGTGAGCACATGAGAGAGGGAAACGCGAAAATGTGTGGGAAAAGCGGATATAGACGTTTATCGTCGGATTTTTCGCGTGATTTACCCGCGACAAATCTGAGGGCTTAACGCATCTAATATAAGTTGAACTCTCAGCGTAAATTGTGTGTAGAATTTCGGAGATCATGTTATATTGGTGTTACAGTATTCACTAATACGCTGTTGACATAAGGGCATGTCGATTTATTGCCGTTTATTCGGCAAAGGGGAAGCTTTATTTATCTTTTTCTAGTCGAAATAATTTGCCCTTAACGCGTGTCTCGTGGGTGTCAAGTGAATTCTTTTATTGGTTGATTTATATGGGATAATACGATATATTATAAAGACAAGGAAAATTGTATTTATAAATAAAAATAATATTACTGCGGTTCCAGTTTTCGGTCTTTGTTGAACTTGCGCTAAGCTGAAGCTAAAACTACTGCAAAACACTATAAAAGCAGTATTTTTTCTCGATTCACATCAATTTTCTCATCTTTCTCTCGATTGTCAATTTAGTTGTAGGTACCTACATCCTCAGAATTAGCTACTGTAGAATACTTATACCTACCTATTTAAGATTAGATGAGTCCTTCTAGAAATTACCATAGCAAAAATAATTTATACAGCCAAAAACCCCGTAGTATGTAACAATACATAGGTACATAACATACATAATAAGCCTATAATGTTCCCACTGCTGGGGCACAGGCGTCCTCTCAGTGAGCGGGAGTGGGCCGTAATCCACCACGCGGGCCCAGTGCAGGTTGGCAGATGTCACATGTCTTCGAATTTTTGGTTCCAGGACATGCCGGTTTCCTCACGATGTTTTCCTTCACCGTTTTTAGAGCAATGGTGATGAAATAATTTACACAAAGTAAAGCGTCTGTCTGGATTCGAACCTACGACCTACAACTCGTAAGTCGCGGCCGTAACCACTTGGCCACCACCGCTCTCCACTAACAATACTTCACTATTAAATAATATTTTCAGATAAATGACATGACGTGTACATTTTAACACCGTTCTAACAGCCATATGTCCCCTCAGAACCGCCATAACTCTATCAAATCAGTAATAGCTTCCAATCCACTTCGAGTGCTAGATTAATCACCCAGGACCTTAGGGCTAGGTCCACAGGAACTGGAGGCAACAATTACCTGATGCATGATGTATGGTGTCGCGGCAAGCCAGCGGCTAGCATTCGTCATTTTGTATGGAGCAAGTTAGGAGCTGTAGAGGGTTGGTTTTACGAGTTAAGGCAGCTATGTATTAGTTGTTATTCTTGTATTTTATAATCATTTTTGAGCTGCCTATCCCTTATGTTGCCATGCTTACCTGTTATGTTTTGTATCTGCATCACCCTAAGGTTGACTGGTATAAAATGCCTCAGGCATTAAGCCCGTCTTTGTACAAACAAGGCACCTCAAGCAATCTGTCACTTTTTTTTAAAATAGATTATCAACTTTATCGCTAAAACATAAGTTTCAAAGTTGATTGGGAAAATTTTACAGTTTTGGGTAGCTTGATGTGCTGGCGTACAGTATTTTATTTATTTGTCGCTACAGTTTTAGTAAATAAATTAACATGTGTGTGTCAAGTTGAAGTAAAAGTGGACTAGCATATCGACACTAACCGGGCTCAGTATTGGTTTTAGTCTTTAAAAAAATCTAGATCTTTTCGACTATAATCCAATAAATAGTACTCCTACCTTTGGTAGTCAGATAGGTAGGCACTCCATGTGACATACTGGTATTCAGCTCCACCCGGTTAGATTGGAAGCCGACCTCAAAAAGTTGGTAGAAGGCTTGACAGAAGATGATATTTAATTGTATATTCTATTCTTTCAGTAAAAATTAAGATACAAATAAAATCAAGAGTCATTTATTCAAATTAGGCTGAAAATCAGAAATTTTCGAACATCAAAATTACATAAGACAGTCCCCAAAAGACCCCTCTTCATCAATTCCTAGTGCTTTCGCTGGGAAGAAGAAGTAGCGCACCAACTCCCCAGTAGCACATACAACCAACCAACTGCCATAGAGAAACCAGACAGATTAAAACAATAAAGTGATACTTTGGTATTTACATAATTTAAAAAGCTAACAATCTTAAAATAATAATATGTACAAGTATATAAAAAGGGAGGGAAAATATCAAAGGGCATCAAAAAATTCGTCTGCATCACTGTCAACAGGAAACGTGCCCAAAAGGCTGGCAGCATTGCCACGTTGTATAACAATGCTGAATGTCGACCAACCGCTTGGCGATGTCTCGATATACAAAGTGGGCACTCGGGCCCCATGGCCCTAGTGTTTCAACCCCAAACGGCTCAAATATATAAGTTCCAAAGAGATTAGAGTATTTGCGCCGTTTGAGGTTTTCCGCACCTGCAGCAGCCGCCCCAGCACAGCTTACCGGTCTTGGAAGATGGGATGGCGCAAGAGTGTCGACACACGTTGCATCCCACACCAAAGGCCTACCTACCTCAGAAGGCATTAAGGTCATCCCGTCTGGTCTCTTACCGTCGTCGCGTGCCAAACCATTGGGTTCTAAAACAGCTGGCACCCCAGCGGTGACAAGAGTACGACGGATGATGTCATTGATGCTGGCATGCCATGCTATCTGACCTGCGCTTTTACTGCAGGATAAGCCATGGTGTCCGAGGCAGTCGCCACCTTCACCGCACTGGCAGCGATGCGGAGCCACGCAAGGGGCGCCCAGACGCAAACAAGTAGCGAGCCGGAAGGTGGTGTCACGCAGCAAAGTGCCTATGTGCCTACTTTGGTTCACACTATACAAGCAAAATCTGTAGACGTCATACCCCCAGTATCGCTTCAGCTTATGCTATAGACCATAAGCCATCAATATTGACCACAGCTTGGTATATCATGATACGTTTCTGCATTGTCAAAGCTGCTAATAAACTCAATTGGATGTATTGGTATTTAACAGTTAATTGCATTTAAAGAGCGACTGAGTTATGGAGAACAGCCGGTCTATCTATCTATATACAACGTGTAAAATAATTCAACGATAAGGGAGCTGAGCCAGAGGGTGGACCTGCTCATGACTACTCGAGAAAAAATAATAGAATTAAAAAAAAAAAAATTAAACTTGATGTTATGTGTGCATTTTTTTAAAATACATTACTTTTTATTTATTTGTATAGATATTTACATAATATAAGCTAACATATAAACTATAATAATATGTACAATTATATGAAAAAATAATCAAAATAATCGTAGGGCATCAAAGAATTCGTTCGCATCGCTGTCAACAGGAACAGTGCCCAAAAGGCTGGCAGCATTGCCACGTTGTATGGCAATGCTAATTCTTTGGCCAAGAAATAGGCCAGCCCTCTGGTCACGTGAAGAGTCAAGTGTCGTGCATTTAATTTTACCAATAAACTTTTCTGTAAACTGTAATCAATCTCTACGAAGTTAGGAAACATACAGTGGATATACAGTGAATATATCATTCCAATAATTTATCGAGTAAGTACCTACAGAAGCCTTCTAACAATATACTTGATACACATTCACCTCTTACGACACTGAAAGCGATACAGTTCCTCATTGTTAGTCGAACAACAAATCAAGAACATTTAACACTGCTCCACATATGCGAACAAAAAAAATATATTACAAAACAGCTCCAAGGCTTTTTGTAACATGTGATACATATTACTTTTTAATTGAACGCTATAACATACTCTTTTGATATCGAGTTGCCTCACACGAATATTTACCTGTGTTACGGTATACAGGGTGTGACGGAATTGTAAGGTTCAAAGACATGTGCTCAAAAGAAAAAAAGAAAAGGAAAGCAAGAAAAAAAAAAAACAGAAAAGTATCAGGTATTATGGTGACATGTAAGGACAAACAGCGGGGCAATTGCGAAAAACACTATCAGTAGCAATGGGTTTCATTTTGACAGTTCAACAACATTCATTGCGGTATTTAAGTTATTGAGCAGACAAATTATTCGAACGTATAAAGCAATGGATTAGCAATATAATTATGGACTTTAAAATTATTTATATTAAGATTGATAGTGTCTTACGCGATTAGGGTACAGGATGGAGAGACGAAGTGTCGCAAGTTGACGTAGTCGTCCGGCGTCTAGAAGGCCAGACGACATTGTTACCATCGTGGGTAGAACCTGGATAAGGCTGGCACTAGAGCGTAGGGATTTGGACATGAAAAGAGAGGCCTGTGCTGAGCAGGATGATGATGATGATGAAGAAGACAACTAGAGAAATTAATTAAAAAGTGAATTAAATTTAAAAGTTTTCAAAGGTGGCAAAGGAATTTACAATAGAAGTAGGTCTAGCAGAGATTTAAGCAGCAACGACTGTAGTTTTGTATTAAAAAAAAATATCGCAGAGAATTGTCAGATTCTGTCAAATAAATAGCGTTTGTATTTGCAATAACATACTTATTGTAAATTGTCACTGTAAAGTTCGCTGTAGTAATAATATGACGCAAGTCTCTGATAATGTTAATAAATAAGTAAGTAAATAAAAAACAAAACACAAACAGAATACTTTGCCATCACGAGTACGTACATCCCGAGGAAAACCGAACATACCCGAATGTAGCGCGGTGTCGGTAACAGTGTCGCGAGTTCAATGGTTTTTCCCATCTCAAAAAATATTCGACGCGCCTAAAGAAGTTTTCACTTCAATAAAAGCTTCAAAACAGTTTCTTCATTTATAGAAACAGTTTTAAAGTCAACATCTGGACAGAACCTCTGTATAAAAACAAATACAATTAGCAAACACCCTGTATATAACATTTAATGTATTACAATCGCCCGGGGTGCGACCTGTAATTGTAAACAATGGTATTGTAATATTAATTGAACGCAATTGCAATTAAACCCGACGGTATAACTTAGGAAAGTAATTAGGTCTAACTTTGTATGCAAGTGGAGTATGCTAACGGTTTGTTTTGTAAACTATTACTGAATAGATACATTCATGTGTGGCAGTAAATGGCGCTATTGATAATTATTTATGAATGTATTGTGTAATGTATGGAATGTAATTTGAAGTTTATTTGTTTAATCTGTACCTTTCAGGTGAACGATGTAAGCAAAGGTTTCGTTAGAAATATGAAAGGATCAGGGGAAGAACAACTTTTGTAACATTTTTAATTTTTTTCAACTGGTAATGCAGCCTGAATGGTTGTACAGACGCCAGCACATCAACCTACCCGAAACTGTCAGATTTTCCCAATCAACTTTGAACCTTATGCTTTAGTGATAAAGCTGAAAATCTATTAAAGAAATTTGACAGATTGTAGTAGGTTGATGTGCTGGCGTCTGTACCTGTTGCTATGTTCTGTCAAAAACAACAGGGCTAACATCCATAGTCTCCGAGCTTTCATGTTTTTAAAATATCGATACAGGGAAAAAACATACAATGTCCGGACCGTTCAGGAAAAAACAACCGTTGTCAGTGGTCGACTGTGACAGCTATACCTAACGCTACGTCCTATACCATTATACCTATTACAGTTAAAATGCCTTGAGTATAAATTACACTATTTTATTAAGATCTTCTCTTTTAATTAGTAATATCTCAGTTTGTTCATTAGGTGACAAAAGTGGTTCTTCCCATGAACCCTTCATATGGTATGGTAAATTTAAAAACGTGAAATGAAATTGCTCATTTTACATAAGATTAATTACAAATTATGTTGCCGCCGAATCTCCAAAAATCACAAACAAAAATATCTTCAACACCTGACATTTACAGCCCACACAACCTACTTAACATAAATGGACTATAGTACAAACGTACGCCTGGATCAGATACCGCACCGTTCGGCCCGCGATCTTAGCGCTAGCACGTAACAATGAGATCTTGTCACATATGGGTCGAAAGTGTACCCTATTGTGTACATCGGTCGATATTTTAACGAGCGCTGAATGCTATGGTTTTAGAGACTTTTTTTTTTTTTTGGGTGGGAAATTATCAAATAACTTCTCCCGTTCTGGGCGGAGCGAGAGGGCGTGTCAGACTTTTACTGACTAAAACCCACCCGTGTTCCTTCAGTTGCCTGTGCCAGGGGCCTATCTCTTTCGAACAACCCGCGACCCTGGCAGGCTTCGGTCCTGGTAGACCCCGTCAGTTATGGTTTTAGAGCCTTAAATATGGTCTGGCAGCTACGTTTGTGAACACCTTCGACGATCTATCAGGTCCATCGCTAAGAATAGTATAGAGATAAGAGATGACCAAGGTGATCGTAGGTAACCACGGCAGCAAAATGTATGATTTCCAATATGATGTCATACTTAAAGGTGATTAGTAATCCGTCTGTTACCTATTCGTCAGTATAGTCATGACATCCATAATTTTGATGACCGTTCTGTAATGTATGCTGGAGTATTTGGTATGCTGTAATGGGTGACCCGTTGTATCAAAAAAAACTTGCTTAAAGAAACCTACCTCAGTCATTTTTGTTAAATTCTGAATAAGTCCCCTGCTTTTCTTGGACTCCGTTAATACAAAGTCACAAGTATCTTCTACTCGCCTTCAAGAATCGATCAACACTTGAAACTTGTGTATTTTGCGCTCTTCATAAAGGCCGCCTCTCTGTGAGAGGTAGTGAGTCGTAATCTTCCACACGGCCCAGTTGCTAGATATCGTATGTCTTCTAATTTTTAGTTCTAGGACATGCTGGATTTTTCACGATGTTCTCATTCATCGTATTAATTAGCAGTGGTACATCAGCAGCGGTGCACAGCAACCATACGACAATCTAATCTCGTGTGGTTTCCATATTTGGATCCTCGTTCAGTACACCGTCGTTCACTAACATTCATCCGCTGACCACTGAAATTACACTTCTTCATCTATCTGTGACCTATGGCATTACCAAACCATACGACAATTTTATCTCGTGTGGGTTTCATATTTGGACCCTCGTGCAGTACACTGTCGTTCACTAACATTCACCGAAGCTATCAGTAATTGCCATCGAGTGTCATTTCACGGGACCCATTAGCGTTATTGCGTTCTGCGAGTAATCAGTTAGGTTTGATCTCACAAATGTGCGAATGTGTATTGTTGTGTTGAACGCGTAATTAAGGTATTTAATAGTGTATGGTAGTGGGTTATTGGTTGTGTAGATATGGACCATTTGCTAAATGATGAAATGAGCAAATATTAAGGGATTTGGTTGGAGGTTGTAAATGACTGCCAATAAATGACGAGTGTTATATTGTCTGCAATATGGTTTAATGTAAGTAGACATATATTGTTGACCTCGCTTGAAATGGTTTATCATGACCTTTACTGAACCATATGCGGATAAACTAAAAGCAGGCTTAGATGGTACGTCCAAGTAATGAAAAAAGATAACAGATTCTCAGTAAAAACAGTCCTGAATGTAGACGAAACGCCTGGGAAGAGGAAGACTCCCGCTATATGGTGGTCCAGTATCGAGAGGGAGATGAAAGCGCAGGACCTAACTCCTATGATAACCCAGGACAGATCGTCCTGGCGCCAATAGACCAGACCCCAGATGGAACTAGGATTAAGGGATGGATGAAGAAGAAGACCGAATCACATGCAATGCATAGTCCCTAAGACTCCAGTTTAGTACACTGTCGTTCACAAAAAATTGCCATCAAGTATCATTACATGGAGCACATTGTGTTGTGTTGTGTGTGTATTCTATCACTTTTAAATTCAATTGTTTTTCTTTAAGTACACTGCAGTCTTTTAAATTTGTTTGCTGCACCGGACGACGTCATTACGTCAGCGCCGGCTGTCGCTGAAAACCAGCGCTGGGGCTCTGTCTTGCATAGGGTCGCAGCATAATGCTGAGCGATAGCCGTTTTGCGTGGACGTGACGCATGTTCCCCCCTACCTTTTTATTTAATTTTTTGTGTAAATGTGCGACTATGTATAGTCTCTATCATCCATTTTACTAATCATAGAAAGAATCAAAGTTCCTCGGTCTCAGAACACATCTGAGATACAAAGACTTCCTTCTAACGAACTTCCTTTGTTTCGAACCATGTGTAAGTACTTTGTGTGATATCTCAGAAGGAAAATACAAAAGAAAACTTGAATCTATTCATAGACACTTCGCTTATCATAAAACGCACACAAAAAGGCATAGATAAAGCCTTCGCACACGACCAACTCTTTATAGTTATTCGCAATACGACTAACTTACATTTAACGCCTCCTTAGACCTATACCAAGTTAGATCTTCACTTAGTGGTGTAAGGATGTATCTAAATTTTCGAGAGTGCAGAATAAAGTTGGTAAAGTTATAGTATTGAACGTAAAACTTATGTGAAGCACGCTTGAAAAGTTTTATGGGGCTTAAAGTTTCCATTTAAGAAAGTATAAAGTGAATTTTTCATGTGAAAGAATGCATTTTCCTGTGTGGATACTGGCAGCTATTTGGTGTAGTTGCACATTTGAAAACGGAATTGTAGTAAATAATACTATGATCTTAGCATCTTTTGATTGTAACTACATATATGTTGATTTAAAAGAGTGTCTTGCCCGTTCTCCAAAGGAACCTACAACGTTTTGGAATGGGCAACTAGCTTCGTTTTTCTGACTGACCGACCCCTTGACAATTCAAAAGTGCCTGTTATTGGTTTATTTGAAATAAATTCTTTGAGATGTTCATTTGTTTCAAACTGAAAATATCAGAGGGGCAATTCTCGTATTTTTAATAATCAAAAAACGTCAATACTCAATATATTTATTGCTTCCACATGTGAACTTAGGTGGTAGGTTTTACAGAAATGATCATTGTGGACCCTGTCGGGCACAGCAAACGTAGGAGAGAGGAAGAGGGCTTTTATTTGACTACTTTAATAAATATGTCTGCAATCTAATCTTAGTTTCAATCCGTCAAAACACGAATGCACCTATATGTTTGACAAGTTTTTAGCATTTGTTGTCGCTGAGTGATTGCGACTTGAATTTATACGTTTTTTCCGTATGAAAGCTGGCCTTTAGAAAAGGAATAGTAATATTTTGTTGTATTGACAATCTTAAATTACACATGTACAAACATTTAAGTTCAGGACAACCAGTTTTAGGCCAAACATATACGTAGTTCTCCCATGCAAAATCATACCCACGATCCATATTTCAGAAGCGAATCGGGTACCTACTACATACACCCTCAAAAATAATTCAATCCAACCCAGCAAAACCTACCCTTTTTATAAATAAGCATTAGTATGATAAATGTCTCCCATTTCTCGGGACATACTCGTTCGAGTTCGTGCGTCCCGATCGAGTGTAGTGTGTGGGAATGTCCCACAGGACGCAGAACGTTTATGTGCCGCGGACACACGCGTGCGGAATGACACAGGGCTAGGAAGCTATCAGATAGGGAATAATATGTCTTTTTGAACCATAGAATAAGAAAACGGGGGTAGGAGCCAGCCAAGCAAAAGAATTCATGTACGTTGGGGATGAAATGTTCTTGAGTGGAGACTGCGATTCGGGAAACGGAAGGTTGGACGCCTTTTGGCTAGATAATGCGATGATCTTCGCAGGGAGCGTAGTAGGAGGATTGCAGATGAATAAGATTAGCAGGATCAAGTTGAATGGCTTGTGGTTGGAGAAGCCTATGACCATCATGAACTGCTACAAGCTGATGATGATAAGAAATTATTTGGATACATTCTTATCACTAATATGGGATTAATATAAATGAAATCGAGAACTAATCTAATTGTAGGTAGCAAATTTTAAGAATTTCTCTCAATTGGACTATCAACTCACCCTATCACGGCCCACTGCTGGACATCGGCCTCACTCAGGCTGCGTCACAACACCATGTCCTCGGCGTTCCGCATCCAGTATGCCTAGCCACCTTTTTGAGGTCGTCAATCCATCCAGCTGGGGGGCGTCCCACACTACTCTTGCCGATACGCGGTCTCTACTGCAGGACTCGTTCCGATTGGACTATGCGACTTAAAAATACATTACATACTGTATTGTCTTCGTTTTATATCTTATTGGATTCTAGTAACTTTACTGGTTGTAGGTATACAGGGCGGCAGGGCCATCGGCGCGCAACTTATTACCATGGCTTCAGTAAATGATTCTAAACGCCCCTGCGTAAAAAGCTTTTCTTCGGTTATTAAAAAAAAATATTAGCTGTTCCATACATTTCGACCATGTATGTATGAAACAGCTGTTTTATTTAAATTTATAACCTACAAAAAGCTTCTACACTTAGGCCTGAGTTCACCAACATTCAAACCATCGGTTAGGTATTTAAACAGTTGGTTTAAGGAAATTTTAAATATAGAACTGATTAAATATTTAATCAGTTGATTTAAATGTTGGTGAACACAAGGCTTCAGGGTTAGAATTCATGGTTAAAGTTTGCGCTTCGATAGGGTGCCACCCTGTGCAATATGAAAGAAAACAAATAACAATAAATAGTTTCCTGGATTCACATCTTCGTGAGGCGAAGTCAGGCGCACTATGGGTCGGCTCTAGTCGGTACTCTTCGTGTAATCACGACTTAGTTTACACTTTGAAGTCCATCTTATCAAGTTAAAACTAAGTTACTGAACTAGCTTCAAGCAAGTCCAATACATCTTGCGTTGATGGCTTAATCTCACTGTGAAGAAGAAAATCAGTGAATTATTACTGAAATGTTACTAGTCACGATTTGAAGTTAGGATGAGAAATCTTAGCATTTTTGCATTCCTTAAAAAGGAAGGAATTGTGTTCATTATGGTATGTGGTTCTTATGCCAGCTCGTTTATGATTTATTTGTTACTATCTGTTGCCCGCGATTTTGTCCATCCAAGATGAAAAGTAGCCTATGTCTTTACCAGGGCATGGTCTATCTGTGTGTCAAATTTTATCCAAATCTGTTCAGCTGTTTTAGCGTAAAAGCGTCACAAACAAACAAACTTATTTTCCTATTTATATTATTACCCCCTTACTAATAAACGTTGTATAGCGATTGTATAGTTCACAACGTTTTGTCTTCTTCTTTCGAAAGTCAAATTACTGGCGACTGAGAGAAATCGGTGTGTAACTATTCATCTGATATAATACGTTTATTAGTAAGTGGGTTAGTAAGGAAGTTAGGATTAGGATATTCATATCAGTAGCAAACTACTTCAAATGTAGATAGTTGGCTAATTACGGCCTTCATTTTTTTAACCTTGTAAGAAGATTTGGCAATAATTTTGCTAAAAATCAGATGATTAAATGTGAACTTCACCAATGAATCAGAAATCGGAATATTTAAACTACGTTTAAGAGCTGTCAGTGTCAATATTCCACAACAATGATGACACTGACATATTTTGAACGCGGTTTAGATTTGCTGATCGCGTTCAGTTTCATTGGTGAAATCAGCCCTAAGATTCTTGATGACTCGGGTTTTAGAATAAAATAGCTCTGCCCAAATAAGACTGCTTATCTTTTCTTTGCATACAACACCACATTGAAGCACATGCAAAACAGGAACTGCCACTAACAAATCAAACTAACACTATAAGTAATTCACAATTAATACGACAACTCTTCCCGTACCGTCTAACCATTCCTAAATCAGCATCGATCTACAATAGATCCCTCTTGCGGCCGCCGGCGCACGACCGCGCTCACGATTCAGATTAATCTATCGAAAATCGTTTTACAACATATTATTTATAGAGAGCATGCGCCAGCAATGATCATCAGTCCGTGTGCGTAGGGATGCGCCCCGACGCATTCCGCGCGCACCGATGTGTCGATGCGGAAACATCGACGCGACGTTATCGATATCGAGATGTGAGTACTCGAGATGTGTTTGTGATTAGTCATGTTGCGTATGCGAATTGTTAATTAGAACACGTTTCGTTTTGTGTGTTCGTTAGTTAGATAGTGTCAGGGAGTGATATGTTATTTCATTAGATATGGATCGGTAATTTTATTTTGATATCGACCTAATTAAATTTATTTTAACTAGTCAAAGTTTTACTGTTCTAAAATTTAACATCCTACACATAAAACATTTTACAGTTCTAACCCAGCTTTAAAATTCACATCGCTTACGCCTAAAACCATAGGTAATTAAAATTCATAAACCATTAAAAATTAACACCGTCAAATCACTGCCTTTACTGTCAAAATCGGACGCTGCGAACTTGTTCTTCATAACTCGTAAAAGTCGAGTGATGTCGTAAAAATAAAACCGAAACCATTCCTACTGAAGTCAACAATTAACCCCGGTTTTAATGAAACTTCTGAACTAGCCCCAGCAGCGACGTGGAATCGCAGCCTATTTTAAAGACATTGAATATTTAAGAGAGCTAATTGAAATGAGCGAGACAGTTTGGAGTGTCGCCAGGATAATTACCTAGCTCCTAAGATGAGATTTAACGTGCCACGCTTAAATGGTTGGAGCCTTGGAGGTCTCTCTTTAAGGGAAAGTTTATTTCTGGTTTTTTTTTAAGTCGGTTGGCAATCATAACTGTTTAGGTGGGTTTTAGTGCATTAAGTATGAATCTTAGTCATTTTAAAGAGATTTGAGTTTATATCTACTGCTATTGAACTCGTTTGCGAACATAAAAGGAGTAATCAATCAATCAATTCTTAGTACCTAATAGAAATTAATGTGTGGTTTTACGGAGTATCATTGACAATTTTATTATTTAAATAAATAAATATTTGATCTACAACAGAGACTAGGTACTCAATTACATATTTACAAGAACAGGGACAAATACTAGTGCGCGCTTCCAATAATTATATAAGACCACATAATCCTCTTACAATCTAGGTAGGTGCAATAAGTATAGCATTTGGTTCTAGGACATGCCGGCTTTCTCACGATGTTTACCTTCACCATTTTGAGAGCAAGGGTGATGAAATAATTTGCCTACACAAAGCGAAGCGCCTTTCTGGGTTCAAACCTACGACCTACAACTCATAATTTGCCACTGGGTCACAACTGCTCTTCAATAAGTATGACAAGGAAGAAAACAAAAAAATAAATCAAAATACTTTACACGAAAATCATACAAAGAAAAAGAGACAGGTTAACAGAAATTCAATTGTATGACATAGCAATCGATCTTATGTCACAATTTTACTTAGAGAACGAATTGGCTATGATCGATCATAAGGAATAAGGCTCCATTATGATCAAAGAGTCGATATGAGTTCAAATCTTGCCAGCAGTTGCTCAATGGCTGTCAACATCTCCTCTTTCGAGAGCTGTGGTGGTCGAGTGATCGACCCCGACTTACGAGATCGTGAGTTCGAACCCAAGCAGTCACTATACTTTGTGTATTTAAATTCATCACACCTGCTCTCAAAAACGGTGAAGGAAAACATCGTGAGGAAATCGGCATGTCCTAGAACCAAAAATTGGAAGACATGTGACATTCACCAACTTGCACTGGATCCGCGTAGTAAATTATGGCCCACTCCATCTCACAGAGTGGAAGCCCGTGTCCCAGCAGTGGCAACACTATACGGTGATTATAATAAAAAAAAACTCCTCTTTTAGGCATACTAAAGCCTAGATGGAAAGGGTGACAAGAATAATAGAAACCTGCTTTCTGCATTACTAACAATTCAAAACACACAACACCCATAACACTCCAAACAATTAACCGTCAACTCTTTCAATAAACCTGTCATCCAAAAAAACCTCGATATCGACACCTCCCATCTCTAAACGTTGTGTGATGTCGAAGGTTGTCGATTCGTGCAGGCCGTGTGCGACCCGCTCTTCCGGTGTCCAACACTGCTACATTTTAATGGACGCCTATTTGTACGTGAATTCACATCCAACGATTACCTTGTTTGCTTACAAATTGCGTCCGACTCACGTAATTATGCTGATTCGAAAGTACTGTAAGGGTGGTTTTTGCATGTTTTTTTTTGACATGTTGTTCTGTTTTGCCCGTTTTTTATACTTGCTGGTCTTTATTGTTCCTGTTAGGTTTTCGTGAATTCGTTCGCGTGGATTTTGGGGTTTGTATACGTTTCAGTTTTTCTTTTTTGTTGGTGATTACTGCGATTAAGGTAGTCACTTTAATGATAAAATGGATTCTTTCTGATGATTGAATAGGTATTTTTAAAGTTAAGTAGTGTTTATTGCGTACAAGTATACATAAAAAGAGGATGAGCTTATTGGGCATAAAAAAATTCGTCCGCATTGCTGTCAATGGGAAAAGGTGCTTAAAGGCTGGCAGCATTGCCACGTTAGATGTCAATTGGAGATTATTACAAAGCTAATATAATAGTATAGAATTAGAATCTCTTTATTAATAATTACTTAAAAAAAAGGACGAGTTTCTGAGGGAACATTAACATATCCACAAAATACGCGCATTGACGTGGAGTTGCGGACACCAGCCCGTATTACCTATTACCTATCATTTATTTTAGTTAAATGTAAAAGCACTTTTAATTCAGGACTATTGGTTTTATTGTCACAATTGGTGCCACATTTTCTAACTAGCTACAACAATGGAACTCGTAACTGCATACAAAATCCAACTATGAAAACGAAGACTAACTTAGCAAGAATTCTATTCTAAATACAGCCAACAATACTAATCGAACCCGACATTTATATCATACACACACCACATTTCAAACCATGAGCTACCATGACTCAAAACTCCATAACACTAAAAGATACTTTACAAACAGCACGAATCGAATATACGTACATCGCAATCCCATTACTTCAACATAGAAAATGCCCTTAAATACTGGGCAAAATAAATCTTTGCCCGCTACAACTTATTCCAAGCTCCCCTTTCACGTCTGTGGTCATTGGAACATACAAATCGAGTGTAAGACCATAATTGTTAATTTCGAGCAAAATGCCCGCAATAGCTTTCAAGTTGCACTAACTAACGATCCCATTGCTAGATGCCTATCGGGTTTCTGGGCATAGTACCTGTTCGGTTGCACTGTGGGGTTAAACGGCGGTTTAAGTTGACGGTTTTAGTTAAAAGAAAATAGAGATTAAAGTGTTTGTAAAGTGAATTAGGGTAATGTTGAGAGATGCGAAAAATGTGTGTGCTCAACAACATACTCGTATATAACGCAATGAATGTTGTTGAACTGACAAAATTAAAGCCATTCCTTTTGTTAGTGTGTTACAAAATTATTTCAAAGAGTTAGGCCTAGCTATAATGACGAATTTACGCAGTACAAAACGTCATCAAACAAAAGAAATAGTCATTAATAATGTTCAAAATAAAAATTGAAGAAAAATAAATAAAAAACCGAGTGTGCTTATGACCACACGACTGAAGTGAAACTTCAAACGTATTTGGCTATGAGAGGAAGAGAGAAAGAAAATGTGCGCGCCCACTGCTTTCTCTTGCTTATATCCCCCACTCAACTCCCGTTCGCCTCGCCCGATCACACTTTTCGTAACGCTTACGTCACGCGTTCGCCAGCTTACTCCCCAAGTCAAGCGTGCGTAAAAAAATTTCACTTCAAAAACCATTTTTAAGAAGTTTAGGTTCTTACCAATGAAAATGTTCTGTTACGTAAGTCTAATACTGTACGATACCCAGTCTTAACTAAGCTTATCAAATAAATAAATTGTCTCTGCTTAGATAAGTACACATGGACAAAACAATTACTGCCAATAGAGGAGATTAAGTGACATTAGAGTGCGATTTCCTTTAGCTAGTCAAACTACTACTAACTAAAGTATTACATAAGTTCTTTGAATGAACAGGTTTTCTTTTCTTTTGCAGCTTGTGTCATATATCCGAAAAATCTATCTAGATTTTTATATTATCACAGCATTTCTTGCCTTGGATTGTGATGCAAAAACAAAACATGGAAGATGCAACAGTTTAAATGAGTCTGATATGGTAAGACATTAACCTAACACGATAAAAAAAAAATTGTTTTACATATACCTACATGGGCATTATTGGGCACTTATGAAACGTCACAAGCTAGGTGCACGGTTCCAAACAAATTCCAAATTCCAAAAAAACCGGTTGACAAATAAATAATCATGAATCCAAATGGCCGTTTCCTATGGAGAAGAGCCGACAAGAAACTCCACGGTAATATTATTTGTATGAATGAAGCACTTCTAAAACTTTGTATTTATTTAGAATTAATATAATATACGTAGATAACCAATAATATCTAATTTAAAAAGAATAAAAAAACACAGTTATATCTTAACTTAACTAAAACTATTCACACAAAAATATAGCGTCGAAAAATTCATCCGCATCGCTGTCGACTGGTAACGTACCCAAGAGACTGGCAATGCTTAGCCTCTGGCCAAGGTAAAAGCCAGCTCTTAAGTCACGGGAAGTGTCAACCAGCCGATTCGAGATTACTTTAGACACTTCTTGAATATAAACGAAGATTGTGAGAGGATTTAACAAAATATTTTAACCGCTACAACAAGCCCTCACAGTGCAACCGTTCCTAAAAATTCGAGTACATAATGCATGCGTACACGGCGCGACGCACAGATCGATGGATCGTATCGATCCGCACAAAGGATCGAGTCGTGATCATGATTGCGTTACGTTCGAAAGTTTTGCCGTTTATGTAAAGTTCTAGTCTTGTTCTCTTTACTACGTGCGGGAATCGCCGAGTCGAGATATTGTTAGCGTTTTTGCGACTGTGTGAGGTCGCCATGTTAATTGTTAGGAGTGGACTTGTAATTAGGCTTTGGTGTTTGTGTGAAATGTTCTGAGAGTGATTGAATAGACGGAGGAAAGGGGAGGGGGGGGCAAGTTGTCATCTTTTTTATGTTTCTTGGAATTGGAGATGTTTGAATGAGAGAACGAGACTTGCTGTTTCGGCTAGGTTGGTAGCATTAGCTTTTTTTGTACAGCAGGCACCAGCCAGCACTTGAAACCGTTTGTAGTCCTGATTTGAATATAACAAATTACATGGCAAGTTTTAAGGAAATTAACCAACTTTGAGGCAATTACTAATAGAATAGGGTTGAAGATAAGATGTAACTTGTAGATTATGAAGGAGTAGTATTTTTAGTACTTATTTATCTGTGGAGACTTGTAATTAGCAATTTAGTTATACCTATATTATGTTATTATAGTGTTATTAGTCTGTAAGCATTCCGAAAACAATAAAAATAAATAAAATATTAGTCATCATCTATCTATACTAATATTATAGAGGTATTTGTTTGTTTGTAAGTTCGTATGTAGGAGGTAATCTCTGGAACTGCCAGTCGGATTTAAAAACAACTTTACGCAATTGATAGGCCAATTCTCGAGGAAGACTATAGGCTAACATCACGCTATGACTCTTAGGAGCCGAGCAAAAAGAAGAAGAAAGAACGCTGAGCAAAAACGGAGTAATAGCCCTGGCAGACGATGCGATACGACGGGGTGTGTCGGGGGAACACGAAATATATCGCGGATGAAGTTGCGGGCAGAAGCTAGTCTTAGGTATTTTGAAAATAAATTGAGTTTTCTTCAAATTATCATTTTTTATGCATTCGTGATTAGCAAGGTTTCTTGGTCAATTTATATGAAATCCAATGACTTATTCGAAATAATTTTAATATGCACATTACATTGTATACAATTCTTGAACCAGCCTATCCTACATATTATATGTTCTAGAACCAAAAATTCGAAGATATGTGACGTCTACCAACCCGCACTGGGCCCGCATGGTGGAATACGGCCCACTCCCTCTCACCGAGAGGAGGCCAATGGGAACATTATAGACTAATTATACTGAAACAACTCTTGCGTATCAAACACAGACACAAAGTTACAAACCCGTGCAATATGAAACGAGCCAGCACATCAAGGTACTACAATCTGTCAAATTTCTTTAATAGATTTTCAACTTTATCACCAAAGCATAAGGTTCAAAGTTGATTGGGATAATTTGACAGTTTCGGGTAGCTTGATGTGTGTACTACCATTACATTCGATCAACCCAATCTCAATTTACCCCGAAGTGATAATAATTTCAAATGTACGATAAAATATTGAAGCTATTTCAAACGTTATTAGTGGATTTACACGACATTTGTATTTTACGTTCACACCTTCTAAGACAGCTATCTCGCGCGAGTTTGCTTTATAGGCTAGTTATACCTACTGGATACAAGTACATAGCAGTCAAAAGCCCGTTTACACCAAGTTACAGAAAGGATTAAATGGAGATGTAAAGATGGTTTAAATACTAAAAGAAATAAGCAGTAAATAAAAATGAAAAAAAAAACATTGACCAACTGAAAATGATGGCACTAGGGATTGATATGGAGTCAAAAAACGCCCAAACTTACTTTCATAATTTACATATTCAGTGACGTCATCGACGGTAAATTAAGAACGCTATGTTGCGGTCACCGCAATCTTAGGAAACTCTAGCTTTACTGCTCATAACGAATCAAGCAAGTCTTTCATAAAAAAAATAGATTTTAGGAAAAAATCTCTTAGTGTGTTTTTATTATTAGGTAATCACAGTGGAATACCTTGATATCTGCAAAACATCTGCGCTGGTTTAGGTGTTAAACGCAGGCTTTAACAAAACACATAAATCATGATAATATTGCCTTGAATTTCATGAATATTCAACAGTTGCTATGTCATCGATCGACAGAACTGGACTGTAATCTATTAAAGCAAGCAAATCGGTAAGTATTGATTTTTCTTGTGAATCAACATAAATACTCAATATAAATAAAACACGATAACATACGAATATGTTTAGCATAATCAGCATATAATGTTCCCTTGCCGGGTCACAGGCCTCCTCTCTGTGAGAGGGAGTGGGCCGTAATCCAACTCGCGGGCCCAGTGCGGGTTGGTAGATGTCACATGTCTTCGAATTTTTGGTTCAAAGACATTCCGGTTTCCTCACGATGTTTTCCTTCACCGTTTTGAGAGCAGTGGTGATGAAATCTATTTATATAAAAGAAAGTCGGGTAAAGGTACTATTTGGAACCGAGCTGCCAACTGCAACTGCCAACAGCACGTGCAGCGACTGCATGCAATCGGCTAAGGTTACCAGCCGTTACCTTAGCCGTGGTTACCAGCCGCTGCACGTGCTGTCGGCAGTTGCAATTGGCAGCTCGGTTCCAAATAGTACCTTTAGTTCCACCATTTATAACTCAAGAACTACGGAAACGATTTTTATGATCCTTAGTTTGTTGGAATTGTCTCCGCCCCGAATAGCAGAATAACTATTAAATCATGGGGCAAATTCACAAAGAAAAAAAAAAGGTTTTTTCATACATTTTGTATGGAAGTTCAGATAAAGTAAAGCGCCTGTCTAGGTTTGAACCCACGACATCACACTAATATTATAAAGGCGGAAGTTTGTGAGTGTGTGTGTGTGTTTATTACTTCTTCACGCTCAAACGGTTAGACCAATTTTGATAGAATTTTGTACGGAGGTAGCTGACACCCTGAATTAACATATAGGATACTTTTTATCCCGATATTTCTACTGGATCGACATTTACGCGGGTGAAACCGCGGGGCGCAGCTAGTACAACTCATAAGCCGTTACCGCTTGACCACCACTCTCCCTCAGTTATGATTAAGTCCCATGGAATAGGGGGCGAGCCTACTGCCCTCAAGTAGGCACAACACGATGTTATAATATAATCGAATGCTCCTTGAATGCTACGAGTACATTGGTCTAGAGGTCCAACCAAGACTGCTAGTGTTAAGATCTGGGTTCGATCTCCAGGCTGGGTAAAGTGTAATTGGGGTTTTCTATTAGGATGTTTTCAGTAGGAACCCGTATTTTACAAGCTTTTATTCAACTTGCAAAGTATGCATGTACAGTTCGACACAACTTAGATGTAGCATCGGCAAAATTCGTAAAACCGATCACATCCGAACTAAGTGCGCCTTCAAAATCACCAATCTCTATTACTACTTTAGGAAAAATTTATAAATTTTTCCTAAAGTAGTAATAAAGATTTACGAATTACGAACGTTTTACGAATTTTGCCGATGCTACATCTAAGTTGTGTCGAACTGTAACTATGTTTGTTCGGGTGGACTCTTGCAACTCAATTTAGAAGCAGATATCTTCAACTGATTGAGATGAAATTTTGTATACACGTTTAGTTTTTTTATTTGCGTCCAGTTGATTGCAATCGACTCGCCCACTTTTACTTGGGACTCAAACATAACTAGGTGCGCTACACACAGCTGCTTCCCCTTTTGAAAATAAAGGCGTGATGTTATGTAAACCTCATCTCAAACCAACGACTGTTCTTGCCAATCACCCCATCACGTATGTTAGGATTAAAATAACCCTCAAATAAAAACAGGTCACTAAAATAAGATCAACTCAAGCTTGGGAACCGAACTATGAAAATCCGTATCCGTGACGGACCCACTCGAGTGTGAACAGTGTGTTAAATGTAAAGAACCCTAAAAAAAGTTAGTTTTGACATCATTTCACGTCGATCAAGCGGCCCGATGAATATCGCGCTCCGACGGAGAAAGAAAAAAAGAACCTCCGTTCTGAATGCGACTCATTTTATGAATGAAATAAGATTTTTTTCCTACGGAACCGCGACAAATACGTGCTTTCCTTTCTCGGCCGTCTGAGGCGACGTGCATTCATTTTCGATTAGTTTTTTAATTCCGTTTTGATCTATCACACTTTTTATTCCAACGTAAATTCAACCGTGTGGCTGCGGGTGTAGGGTACAAATTGGCTGGAAGGATCTTTTTTATAAGCGCATGTCGTAGGTTTCTTTGAGAAGTAAGTCCGTCGCAGCAACTGCTTCAATGTAACGCTCGGTACACAGATGCGGTCGGAGTAACGAGAAATTATTTGTAGCGAGTGATTTATTAGTGGGATTAGAGATTTTGCGGGATACTGTAATGGAAGAGATCGAAGGAAACGTTATTTTGTACGTCTTGTATTGCCCTATGCATGCTGTATTACGTGTAATTGTTATGTCATAAATTATTGTATGATTTAGTGCTTGCAACATGCCAGAAGTAATAGAATATGACTATTAGAAGTATGTACCTATCTATCCTTGTGCTTTCGTATGGTGTAAAGTACATAATCTACTCTTACTATGTAATAGGTACTCTTCTATCATTCTTCTCACATTTATCTCTTTTTAATACAAATACAGAGGTACTTAAATAGGCCACGGTTATGTATTTAATTTGTAAGTAGTTATAGTATAATAATATACTGTGCTCGTCATACAACTACTACTTTATATGTTGCAAATTATAGGCGAGGACGTTGGCACCCTAAATACAAGTTAAATCTTACTTTGGGTGCCAGAGTTCATCGAAACCACCCTTTTCCTTTGTTGTAACGCTGCATAGCGTTTAGATAAGTGTTTTTGTACAACTGAAGTTAATAAAGAAACTTTTTTCTTTTATTATATCCTTACTGTGGTCCAATGCATTATTTATTTAGGAGCTCCAACAAAAGATTTACACAACACATGAAGGCTGATTTAGACAGGGTAAGTAACTGACTCCAAGACCAATTTACACTAGGTAAATATCGGGTCAGCACTGACTTGTCTCGAGTTTGGAGTCAGTTACTTACCCCGTCTAAATCAGCCTTTACACATAAAACAAAGGGCACTCCTTCACTTATTGGAGACCACAGCAAGCACAATAAAATTTACAACTAAACTAACAAAGTTAAAAAATTAATAACTAGCTGCGCCCCGCGGTTTCACCTGCATAAGTTTCGATCCTGTGGGAATATCGGAATAAAAATTAACCTTTATGTTAATCCAGGATGTCAGCTACCTCCATACCAAATTTTATAAAAATTGGTCCAGCCGTTTGAGCGTGAAGAAATAACAAACATATAAACACACCCCGACACACACGCACACACAAACTTTCGCCTTTATAATATTAGTGTGAGAGATAACATTTGGAAAAGTTACTAAATTACTAAAGGACATAAAACCTATTTATTGTAGGTACAATAAATTTCTTACAAGTTTCTTGTCGAACCATCGTGATAAGTTCTCCAAATATTTGTGACTAACTACCATCTCTCTTCTCTTCTAAATAATCAATCGAAAAACATTCAATAAAGTCAAACACCTCGTCATTCCCAATCAAAATGATTCACCACCGACGGCACCGACGCTACTACGGGACTTCCATTGAAATAAAAACGAGCCGGTCGTTAGTATCCATGTGGTAAGATCGTAGGCATTCGGACGCAAAAAGTGACGGTTTTCGTGGGAAGTCCATTACACGATTAAAGGGCTATAGAGGTACAGAGGGCTATAAGGGTACCGATGCAGTCCGATGGTCCGTTAGACCGCTCCCTGTCGCAGCCGCATGGTTGACTTAGTACCTACGGATAGTGGATAATTAATAGGTACTAGTTTACCTAAACATTTTTTTAGGTACCTAAACAAGTTCTTACCAATCCATTTTAGTATTTTTTGTGTAGAAAAAATATGTGTCGCGAGAAACTTAACTATCTTGGGTAATTTAACGAAATATTTGGAAACTGCTTTTTCAGCAATATTCGTTTTATTTTACGAATAGACTCGTTATGATTTTTTTTTTTTTTGGTTTTATTTCATTTTAGTAATAGCCCTGGCCTGCCCCTGCTTTGCACGTTTTTTACGATTTGACAAAACACCAAGATTTCTTTACCGTACTTGTAAGTTTAATATTTATGTATTATACACAGAAGCCTTTCGGATATAATATTGATTGTAGAGGGGCCCGTGGCTAAATAATAACAGCCACACAGGTCGATCGATTGTGATGGTTTATCTTTACATACCAAGACCTCTCCGTGCCTCGAAAAGCACATTAAGCCGTTGGTCCCGGCTGTCATTCGTGGATCTTTGACAGTCGTTACGGGTAGTCAGAAGCCCGAAAGTCTGACAACCAGTCTTACCAAAAGGGGTTAGTATCGTATTACCCAGTAACAGGGTTGTGGAAGTCAGATAGGCAATCGCTTCATGTAAAATACTGGCATTAGCTGCATCCGGTTAGACTGGAAGCCGACCCCAACATAGTTGGGAAAAGGCTAGGCAGATGATGACACAGAAACCTTTCGGAATAAATTCCCTAAACGGTAAAACCGCATCAAATCACATCCGTTGCATAGTTTAGACGAAAAACGCGGTCACATCCGAAAATCGACTTTAATTTATTATATGTATAGAAATATTTCAAGATATAGGTGTCCAATATCAACAGTATCGACTCTTCACGTGACCAGAGGCTGGCCTATTTTTTGGCCAAATAATCAGCATCGCCAGACAACGCGGCAATGCTGCCAGCCTTTTGGGCACTTTTCCTGTTGACAGCGAAGCGGACGAATTTTTACTTGCGTTCCCATTGAGGGACCACATTTGAGTTTTGAGCTTTTGAATGCATCAGCCTTTAGTAAAAGTTCTCAAACAATTGTAAATTCAGCCTTTAATTTGTAAAAGTAGCCACTCAAAAGTTACAATCGATTAAAGGTGGTCCCTCAGTCGTGACTGACAGGCATCCCTATCTCAAAACCTAGTTAAAATTTGCAACTGCTATAAATTACTACTCTTAGTAAAAGATTTGTAAAACTAATTTATTTGAATATCAACCCTTCCTGTTCAAGGAATAAAAAGAACTAGCTAGCGGAAGGTGGTCCCTCAATCGATCACCATATGTTCACCTTGAGTGGAGACCACAATGGAATTTGAAATTTACATATGGGTCTAGCGTTAGTAAAAGTACTTGAACGATTGTATATTCAACCTTTAGTTTGTAAAAGAAGCCATTCAAAAGTTACAATCGAATTAAGGTGGTCCCTCAATTGAAACGTTTATCATAAGAAAAATCAATTTACGTAGCATTCGGAAGTTAAATAGACGAATGATACAATCTATACTTTAGTAGTATTTTTTTACTAAGTATTACTTTTCTAAACAGTATCAAAAAATGTACCGTTTTATTTCAAATAATAATCAAATTCCTGGGAAGAAATACCAAGATAGAGGTGACCACACAGCAGGATTTTTTATTAAGTAAAAACTAGTGAGTGTTTGTTGATATTAATTTTTATTAATATTTGACATCACTTAGCTAAATAAAAACACAAAGAAAAGAATGTTTATGATAATAAAAAAAAGAAACAAAATTTTACCCTGCACTGAAAATGTAACTGTGAACTTTTTAACCGACTTCAAAAAAGGAGGTTCTGTATTCGACCCGTATGTATGTTTGTATGTCCGAGATTTTCTCAAAAACTAAAACCGATTTGGATAATTCTTTCACTAAAGTGATCTACATACTTTAAGGAAGGTTTTAGTATATAATACATTAGGTAATTATTCTTATGTACGAAGTTATATGCATAAATGCAGCATTTCTATGCGAATTTTGATTATTCTTCTAGTCGGTGTCTTCAATTCTTCAGTGCACTAGTGCTTATTGAATTTGTGTGGGGTAGGTACAACTAAAAAGTGAAAAATAAAAACTTTTTTACGAAAAAAAAAACAACCGACTTCAGAAAAAAACACTACAAAGTGATAAATAATTTTAATTTCGGAAGTCGGTGTCGTTGGTTCTGCATTTACATTTTTTTGGTGTTTTTTTTCTTTGAAGTCGCGGTTGTTTTTTTGTAAAAAGGTTTTTACATCAAACATTACTACTAATGAGACTGTAGCAAAGTGTTTGTATAAAAATTTGTTCGTTTAGAGGACTGTCATCAAATTTAAAGCTTAAGTCGTCGTAAGAACGTATGCTCTCATTAAAGAAGTAGAGACATCTGTAATGGCCGAGCTCATTGGCGCTAGTTCCGGGAATAAATTCAATAGCCCCAACTAATTTGTAGAAATTTTGTTTGACTTTGATCGTTCGAGGTATTTCGCTAATCGGTCCTTTAGGTGTGTCGTTTAAATTGAAAGATATAAAATCTGTAAGCTCATATTCGTACGTCACTTGATTATTACACAATGTACATTCTTTAATTTCGTCACGAATTAAAATGGCTTCTTCCAAAATACTAATATTTTAATCTAAACTCAAATATTTTAATAAGCTGAATGTTCAAACTGATAAATGTATATCTTTTTAAAATGTTTTCTGTTTGACACCATGCATTGCTACACAGTTTGGAGAATTTGACACTAAAAAAAATCTTATTAATAACTTCTTTGAAAACGGTAGACACAATACATTCGCAACTGTAAGTAACGACGTCTCTGATTTTATTCTTTTTATTACAAGCTTGGGAAATTATTTGTGCTCTCAGGATGTAAATATCATCTATCTTGTAATTATTGTCATTTAAGCCTTTATTATACATTACAATTATGTCATCATCAACATTAGCCTCATTAAAGCAGTCATGTCAGCACAAATAAAGGAAAAAATCCGAAAATCGTATATTTGTAGTATATTTAAAAAAAACTGTGATAAACTATTTACATACCTTACGGAATACTCGTTGCACGAGTCCGACTTATCCGGATTTTTTTAATTATTTGCGGCTTGAGTTACTAGTCATTGAACCAATTTTTTTTTAAGTACCTATGTTCACGTAGGTACGCGACGCACAAATTTTATTTTTATTAAAAATTATTATCAACAGTCACTAGAAAAACCCTGCTGTGTGGTCACCTCTATCTTAGTATTTCTTCCCAGCTATTTGATTATTATTTAAAATAAAACGGTACATTTTTTGATACTGTTTAGTAAAGTAATCGTTAGTAAAAAAAAATTACTAAAGGATAGACTGTAGCATTCGTCTATTTAACCTCCGAATGCTACGTAAATTGATTTTTCTTATGATTAACGTTTCAATTGAGGGACCACCTTAATTCGATTGTAACTTTTGAATGGCTTCTTTTACAAACTAAAGGTTGAATATACAATCATTCAAGTACTTTTACTAACGCTAGACCCATATGTAAATTTCAAATTCCATTGTGGTCTCCACTCAAGGTGAACATATGGTGATCGATTGAGGGACCACCTTCCGCTTGCTAGTTCTTTTTATTCCTTGAACAGGAAGGGTTGATATTCAAATAAATTAGTTTTACAAATCTTTTACTAAGAGTAGTAATTTATAGCAGTTGCAAATTTTCACTAGGTTTTGAGATAGGGATGCCTGTCAGTCACGACTGAGGGACCACCTTTAATCGATTGTAACTTTTGAGTGGCTACTTTTACAAATTAAAGGCTGAATTTACAATTGTTTGAGAACTTTTACTAAAGGCTGACGCATTCAAAAGCTAAAAATTCAAATGTGGTCCCTCAATGGGAACGCAAGTGAATTTTTTGATGCCCCATAATTCTTTTAATTCTTTTTTTTTGTATACATGTACATATTATTAATATTATTTTAAGTCTGTTAGCTTATATTATATAAATATTATCTTATTTCAAAATTATCTCATTTTTCTATCACGAAATATCAACATATTAAAGACCATACTTTAACGCATAGGTACATATAAAATGCTTCACTGAATAGTTCGATATTGAGATAGACTCATGATAGCACAAGTTTAAACCTTAGTGGTTTTTGGTTGCTATTTAATATGAATAATCCTGTATTATTTTGTATAAAATATAAATTAAAAAAAAACATACAAGTACTTATGTAGTTAAAATAAATTACCTGCGTATGTACCTATATGAGTTGTCAAACAATTTCAGAAATAAAAAAACTACCTACACGAGTATGAAAATCAGTTCATAACAAATACAATGACGTAACCAAACAATTTGCTTCACTGACAGTCAGGTCAACGCCCTCACAAAAACTAATATTTACCAAACAAGTGGCTTGATTTCACTTGCATACGTAACAATGCATATACACAGGTTTCACTTCCCAAATGCACTGCATTTCATCAAACTATACAATAGATCTATTGTAGATCTTTTGTAAAGGCATTTTAATCAACGATCGCTTACATCGAAATCTACTTTTTACATACGGCGGTAAATGTGAGACAATTTCAATATTGTGTTAGTTAAATGCAACCTAGTTTGAGTTTTTAGTGCATGATGATAATATATGGAAAGTAGTTAAGCTACACTTGCAGGGGTTGGTCCGCGGATGGGTGGCCATCTTTACATACAAAGAGCCCTCCGTACCTGGGAAAGTACGTTAAGCCGTTGGTCCCGGCTGTCGTTCGTGGATCTTTTGGGAAATTGGAAAGAGGGAAGAACAGCCTTTGGGAAAACACAGGCTTATAATAACATAATCAACCTATAATGTTCCCACTGCTGGGACACGGGCCTCCTCTCGGTGAGAGGGGGTGGGCCGAAATACACCACGCGGGCCTAGTGCGGGTTGGCAGACGTCATATGTCTTCGAATTTTTGGTTCTAGGACATGCCGGTTTCCTCACGATGTTTTCCTTTACCGTTTTGAGAGCAGTGGTGATGAAATAATTTACACAAAGGTAAGCGCCTGTCTGGATTCGAACCTACGAAATACACCTCGTAAGTCGCGGCCGTTACCACTTGGCCACCACTGCTCTGCAGTGCAGGCTTATAATAATCCTACTTCCTAATGAATATAATAATAAATATAATATAGGTAATATTATAAATGCGAAAGTTTGTGAGGATGTTTGTTACTCTTTCACGCAAAAACTACTGAACGGATTTTTATGAAACTTTACAGTAATATAGCTTATACATCAGAATAAGACATAGGATACTTTTTATCTCGATATTTCCATGGCATCGACACTTATGCGGGTGAAACCGCGGGGCGCTGCTAGTAATACATAATAATCGTACCTAGACCGCAAAAAGTGTCGAAGTATGTCAGAGTCACATAACATGCCTCTCGAAATCTCAAATCGCTTCACCCGTTCCGCTTTGCCACATTCGCCTGAAAAATAAAGAAAACTAAGCCTTTCACACCTACTCAATAAATATCTGAAATACTGAATAAAACCTGCAATTCTTACATAACTGATAATAAAGACCTTTTCACTCTATAATTAAGTTTATACGAGTAATCATGCGACATTGTCGTCTTATTACAAATGCCTTTATAAATCAGTTAAGGGGTCATCGGACCGTTAAGTTGTATAAAAGAGTTATATTATTATCAAATCTAGATTCGAGATTAATTCTATTTTTGGAAGAATGCGGCATGTTTTGTAATATTACATTTTCGCTATTTCATCGATCTTGCTACACGTTTCTCTTAGTTAATGCGTTTACAGCTGAAAATGTCCGCTACAATCTAAATTGTCATCCATACTAATTATAAATGCGAAAGTGTGTCTGTTCCGCTGTGTTGTGCGCTGAACCGATTTTGATGTATTTTGGAATAGAGATAGTTTGAGTCCCGGGAAAGATAGTTTTTATCCCGATATTCCCGCGGGATCGAAACTTATATGCAGGTGAAATCGCGGGGCGCTGCTAGTGACCAATATATTTAGTGAAATGAAGTTGATTTTGTCAGTCAAAATCAACTTCATTTCCCTACCGATGCATGTCACTAACTATACCTCTTTCTGTTTGTCCCAAAACCGTAAAATCCCAAAATACTCTTTCCCCACTTAATATTATTTCAACTACCAAGTGTGTCCGATGATTCGAGCCGCCATTACGTCTCGCAATCGCGACGATCATTCGACTAGAACATTTTCCGATCGCCAGTTGCATTCCCCTACCGAAGTTAACTAGAACATAGGCGTCGGTAATTATTACTGACAAAAAAGTCGTAGCGACTGATTGCTTTCACAAGATGCCACAATGGAGCATGAAATGAGCTTCGTCGGGCCACCGCGTTACGCATCGTTCGTGTGAAGTTACGAGTGGTTGTCGCATTAATGTCGATTGAAAGGTTAGTGAGAAGCGATCGAGTGAACAATTTGTTTGGGATCCAGTTATAAATCATAAAAAAGGGATTTACTAAGTATAGAATATGTGTACAATGAAATGGCTAGAAAGGGTTGACCGAAATTACGGCTAATAGAGAAGTCATCATCATCTGCCTAGCCTTTTCCCAACTATGTTGGAGTCGGCTTCCAGTCTAACCGGATGCAGCTGAATACCAGTATTTTAAATGGAGCGACTGCCTATCTGACCTCCACAACCCAGTTACTGGATATTGCGATACCCATTGGTAGGTAAGACTGGTTGTCAATTACAAGAAAATTAAAAGTATAACGGTATTAATGAATCTTACAATTGTATTTTAGCCGCAGTGATATTTATCGTCGTACTTTCATTCACATTTTATTTGGAATATTTTTTTTACTTTTAATTTGGAACATTTTTTTCTATTCATCCATTTTGTCACATAGTAGGAGCAACATTATCACAACAATTACTAACCTAAAACGCTAACACTCTTTCTAAACATACAACGAAATTAATTTCCTCAAGTTTCTTTTTTTGAATAAAACGTGAATGGAACACATACACCATTGTACCAACATAATAATTGTACATTCGTTGGCGTACTGGTTGGTGAGGCAGTAGGGCTAGCATGAAAGCGCGGAGTAAATACAACGGTAATTCGAACGATTCTAAAATTGAAAATGGCCCCTGTTAGCCCCTGTTACATATATCCCTACTGATAGAAAAAATCTCCAAGTATCCCTACTAGTGGGGATACCACTGGTAGGGATACTTGGAGATTTTTTCCAATTATCACTACCAGTAGGGGTATATCGAACCTTGTGCTCCATATATCCCTACCGATCCGCACTGGTTGGGATAGTTGGATTTTTGTTTCGTTAATCGCTACAGTGGTCCTTCTACCGTCACTGTATCGGCTGTTGCCGCTGTTTATACTTCGAAAATAATGGACTGATGATGGTTCATGAATTTAATTTACTTTACTTTAATTAATATGACGATGACGTGACATCTCCGATGAAGGCGAGACGACGACCATGACTGGCCCCCTGGCGGCGCGAAGTGGAGATGCGGTATGGCTCCGCAGGCATGGACACGGAAAGTCCTGCCGTGTGCCATCTGGCGGTGGCGGGGCCGTAACAGTAAGTGATTAGAATATACCTACAATTTAAAAAACAATAGGTACGGGAAGCGATACTTATTGCTTGGAAAAAAGTTTAGGTACCTATATTAAATAATCTAATTATAGCATTATTTATTAAAAACTACCATCAATCAAGAGGGGCCCGTGGCTAAATAATAATAGCCGCACAGGTCGATCGATCAGGTTAAGCTACACTTGCCACGGTTGGTCTGTGGATGGGTGACCATCTTGTATTCTGTGATACCGAGACCCCTCCGTGCCTCGGAAAGCACGTTAAGCAGTTGGTCCCGGCTGTCATTTGTGGATCTTTGACAGTCGTTACGGATAGTCAGAAGCCCGAAAGTCTGACAACCAGTCTTACCAAGGGGTATCGTGTTACCCAGTAACTGGGTTGTGGAGGTCAGATAGGCCGCCGCTCCATGTAAAATACAACTTAGTTGGGAAAAAGCTAGCCAGATGATGAACCATCAATCAATAAAGGTCATAAAATTAATGTAGAAACATCACATAATCAACTTTCTTAATCATTAGAAATCTTTTAATTCCTAGTTACGCTAATCGTTCTCCTCTGCAACCAGACCTTATATATCCACATTATACAACATATGGTTACAATGACATATAATCTTGGAATGCGCTTATACTTTTGTAATGATAGGTACTGGACATGTGCGTCGGCTTAGGGCGGAATTTGCTAGTAGAGGGGGGAGAGTGAGGGAATAGGGACAGTAGCGTAAGTGAGGTAGTGATGTTATTTGTGACTAGCTGCGCCCCGCGGTTTCACCCGCATAAGTCTCGATCCCGTGGGAGTATCGGGATAAAAAGTATCCTATGTCCTTTCCCGGGACTCAAGCAATCTCTATACCAATTTTCATCTAAATCGTTTCAGCGGTTTAGGCTTTTAGGTTACTTTACGTCACCCCCATGGGGAAAAGGCGTGAATTTGTACACTGCATTACTTGTAACTAGCTGTGCCCCGCGGTTTCACCCGCGTAAATGTCGATCCCGTAGGAATATCGGGATAAAAAGTAGCATATATGTTAATCCAGCGTGTCAGCTACCTACATACCAAATTTCATCAAAATCAGTCCAGCCGTTTGAGCGTGAAGAAGTAATAAACATATAAACACGCACACACACGTACTCACAAACTTTCGCCTTTATAATATTAGTGTGATTAGTGTGATTACATTTTTGTAGGCGTTATTCATGTGACAACAACTAAATTTAAAAATTTAACTGTTTAGAAGAAGCAGTAAAATATGGTCTCGCCACCATGTTCTGCAGGTTTTCGTGTCTCATATTGTCGTCTTTTAATGCCGGATGCAAAACCTCATATGTTTCATTCAGATCAAGTATATTTATCTATGTTGCATCTGCCTTGTTTTGTTTCAGTAATTCAGCATCAGCCTAAGGTGGACTGAGAAAATGCCTTAGGCATTAAATCCGCCTTTGTACAGTATTTATTTTCTTGTACATAAAGTTTTAAGAAATAATAAATTAAGCAATTTTTACTTTACCCAAACCACAACTCAATTAACAACTCCGCCAACATACACATCAAGTACAATTAACAAACAACCTCCTGAAAATGTCACATTGTTTATTCGAGCACCCAACATGCTAATTGTTCCATTCAACCCCACCCTCCCCGTCGGTTACCACTTGACACACTTCTCGGTATAATTGTAGCAATTTACTAGCGTATAACTGGCGACCGACGTCCGACTTGGACACGTCAAAACATATCGACATAACGCCTTGTGCAACTAGAGCCTTGATTGAGCCATTCACATATAATCAGTTGTACATTTATGCCAGTTTCACTCACCGTTCGAATACGCAAATGTCCCTTAAGGCCTTGTGTTGCGTGTTTTGTAGGGTATAGGTTGCATAGTCGTATGTAGTACTAGGCTTCTACTTATCTCACAAAGAGGGCATCAAAAAGGTGTTTTCAAGGTACGGTCACATTGTTGATGAAGAATTATTATAAAGTCACATAGTATTTTTATCTTTCGAAGCGATGCGCTCTTTACTTGTGATTTTTTGCGCGTCGCTGCAACATGTTTGGCGCAGAAATAGGAGGAGAGAGGAGACCCTACCTCAAGTAATGAAAAAGAGAAAGAAGGAGGTAGTTTGTCTTTTTTTTATGGATGGGAAATCATCAAATGACTCCTCCCGCTCTGGGTGGAGCGGAAGGGAGTGTCAGACTCTTACTGACTAAAACCCACCCGTGTTCCATCCTTAGCCCTTTATGTTCCGGGGCAGCGGTAACCCTTTCGGACAATCCCGCACCCTCGGCAGGCTTCGGCCCTGGCAGGCCCCTTCCTTTTTGCTGACATCTCTTTGAGACGCGCGTGAAACACGTACGCGCCGTCCGGCACGGGCCTGGTCCTGATCGGACGGTGAGCTACCCATTACTCTCGGTCCGCAGGCCCGCGAGGTAGTTTGTATATGAGCATATTTTTCCACAAGGAACTTTAGGTAGGTATGTACAGTATTTTAACTAACGAAGCGATGCACGCTTTACTTGTGATTACCAAGTGGCTGTGAATATGTGTGTGTGTGCGTAAGCTCTCGGTATCGTCCGAGACAATGGCGAAGTCGGAAGTGTGTGTGTGTTATGTGCTAACGCTACTCGTTTACACGCACACATTCAGAGCGTGTTGAGTTTAATGTAGATACAACTTCACTTTATCAGAAAACCATCCACAATTCTACACATCATCCTTATCATCGATCTCAAACATCCACATACATCCACGCAACCATTACATCGATCCGAACAAGGCAATCGATTCATAAACGATCGACTCCCGCGCAACCGTTGTTGGTCAACCGATAGCAGTCGTTGACAAATTGACACGTTCTACTTGACACATTGTCATGACGTCTAGATTTAGACTTTTTGTTTGAAAGTAATGTTTTTTAGTTTGTAGTTTTTTAGTTTGTGATTGTTGATCATAGATGGCGTTAGGCGCTTGAACACTTTTTAATATAGGTAAGTAATAGCTGTAGTGTAGTATATTTTTCGTGAGCAGGATTTGCAGGTTGAAGGAATTAATGTGATATTTTGTTTTTATTTTAGAGCAATTAAACTTCAATTCAAAATCATTAAATGTTCTACAATATTAGTCAAAACGAATACTAAAATGTAAGACAATAATGGAAATACTGGATCAGGAACGCAATCCATGGGTCTTTGTCCAGATATGAGCTTGGACTGACAGTTAAACTATTACAAGAGTCGTATAAAAACAGCAAGGGTACCTAAGCCTTGTGTTTTACTTATGTACAGACGCCAGCACATCAAGCTACCCGAAACTGTCACATTTTGTCAATCAACTTTGAACCTTGCGCTTTAGCGATAAAGTTGAAAATCTATTAATGAAATTTGACAGATCGTAGTAGTTTGATGTGCTGGCGTCTGTACATAAAATCAACAAGATATGATGGTACTGACCTACATTAATTACATGTATATTATCTATCATCATCTAACTTTGTCAACCCAAAATCTAATTGATTTGAACAGTATTTAGGTTGGTAAAATTAGGTTGTATTGATTATCATGTCACCTGATCATCTTCAGAGTTCTTTCTGTCAGCTGCAGGACTGAAAGTGCCAAGTCTAGAATTTAGAACGTGCAAGTTGCGCCTTTCTCCCTTCAATTGAAAATAAAATAATAATATAAGACTTTCCATTACAATACAACACGACACACAACAAAAGCAAAATAAAACTTTCCCTTTATTTACAACCACATTTTTTACATTACACAACCAAATCCAGCTATTTTAAAGCACTTATAAAACTATTGATATTCCTAAACGGTTCAATTGGAAGAATTTCTAATTCGTGACAAAATTCAGTGACGAAACAACGTCTAGAAAAAAAAAAAGAATACCAGTCAAATACTGGCCTAATATAAATTTATTTTCGGCTGGAAAAACTTAATCTCGAATTCGTCGCGAATTTCGCAATCGATATTGTATTTCGATGCAAAAAAAATCGAGAATCGTTACTCATAATCGCTCATTACAAAAGAGGGTTTCACTTCCACGAGCGTCACGTCTCACGATCAAATTGGAAATAATATTGTAACAGAAATAGTGCAGAACTAGAAGAGGTATCTTGGTTCTATGTTAGAAGGTTTGGTTCCCGCACTCAGTCCTTCAAGTGGATCATTGTGCGTGGGCCATGGCGGACGTGCGTGGTAGTTCCAACCAGCCCACCTCCCTCCAGAAGTTGATTATGTCTCCTGGCTACCACGCACAACGGACCAAATGGGAGTCTAAGTGTGGAAAAGGGAGCCCCATCATCATGTCTCTTGGCCTGTTGAGAAAATCTGTGTAAGATCTGAGTGTCCCGAGGGTTTCTGAGATATCTTGGTTCGAGGTATTTTGATTATCAAACTTGAGTTAACAAAGGTTTGAACCTAAGTAAAATAAAGTTGCTTTTTATGTGGTTAAGGCCTCGCCTCTTATCCACGAGATTGTGTGTTCAAGTCCGGGCAAGTATCAATATGACTTTTTCAATTAATATGTACTGTCTTAGAAACATCGTTGAAGGAAAGGATCTAACTTTAATTTACGGTTTAATAACGGGCCTTATCAGAATACCATGATGTGGCAGCGCTGCGGTACTTATTTTTTAAATATTGCAGCGTTATGCTGAGATAGGAGCCTTTTTGGCTTCGCACAGGTCTTTTTTTTTTTGTTGTTTTCAATGTAACTTTGTTAGTTTTAAATGCTCCTTTTTACTTTTTGTATTTCCTCTGTCCCCCAAATAAAATATTTTTCCTTCCTTCTTTCTTTCTTTCTAGTTTTAACACCTAACGATTTTAATTCAAAGGCCACTTCCATTGAATCTATAAAACTAAGTCCTTCTCAGTCGAATAGTCAGAATCGTGTTCGGACTACCGTTTTGTTATTGTTCAATATGTTTTCCAATAATCCAGTTACAGATTACCGGAGGTAGAAAGCCTTGATTCGCACGGTTACGTAGAAAGCGGACCGAGTGCGTGTTGCTCCCTTAAATTACTCAGTGCTGATATCTAGTGTTACACGCCATCGAATTTGACGTTAATTTTCTCTATAATGTAGTGCAATGCTGTCCTGCGTAGGAGTGCAAAAATATACGAAGTCGTCCCGGTAGAAGATAGAAATCCCGATAAACGCTTTTCTAGTTCCTTGTAATTCTGGTTTACCTTTTTTTTTTTGCTCATTAGAACTTGGTTTCTATGCTAAACTGTAAAATGATTATTTATTTATTTTTAGGCAGGTTCCGGATGTCATTTGTAGATCTTTGACAGTCGTTACGGTCAGTCAAAGCCTGACAACCAGTCTTACCAGGGGGTATCGTGTTACCCAGTAACTGGGTTGTGGAAGTCAGATTTTTGGGATGCATGAAGAAGCTTCCTCGTGTAACGCAGTTTGTTCCGCCAGTTACTCAACTAAACCGAGCGTTCGGCGCATCCTGGACAGTCACACCCAAAACCTTATTTGACTGGCCAATTTTTCCCTTGCGGTGGTAGGGCTAACGCCCGCCTGGTTTGCGACCACCCTCCCACCGGAGTCCGGCGTCAAGCAGCCTGCTGTGTTTCGTCGATGCGTGGGAGTTCCAGTGCCTTAGGCATCATCTATTGCGATCAAATCGTAGGTACGATTACTGTTCGTATAGTGACAGAGCCACCCAAATGAACTTTAGTAAACCGACAGGTTTGTCGGGAGCTAGTGCTCTGTCAGGAGTCGAGTCCAAAGACCGACTGACCCTCCAGCACAAACGACTGCGCTCAGTTATAAAGGGTAAGGGTAAGTGGGTAGGGGCAGGGTAAGTAGTTACTCTTGCGTTATCTGGATAACGCAAGAGTAACTACACACAGTGCAGTACAGTAAGTACACCTAGGTGTATCTATATCTGTGATTGTGGCCCACCAAATGCCCAATACCTAAAGGCTGACCATAATGACTTGCTAAAACGTTATTCAATAAAATGTCGCACAAAGGTCGCATCTACAAAATTGGTAACATTTTCATACAAATTAAATTACCACCTTACGAAATAATCATTATCGTTATATTACAGAATGGCAACGTCGCATCTAATCGGTTTTAGGCAAAATCTTAAAATCTTGTAATCAAGTAGCGCTTAGTAAAATAGCTTTACGAAATTTCAAATTATATGGTCAAAGTGAAGTGATGTGATTATTTTGTTATGCTTCGTTAGATCTTGTTGCAATAGTGAATTCATTTTGCAGATAACTTTATTTTGGTTTATACTAGGACCTGTTGGTTAGCATAGCATAATGTCCCCACTGCTGGGACGCAGGCCTCCTCGCTGTGAGATGACCGTAATCCACCACGCGGACCCTGTGCGGGTTGATAAATGTCACATGTCTTCGAATTTTTGGTTCTAGGACATGCCGGTTTCCTCACGATGTTTTACTTCACCGTTTTGAGAGCAGTGGTGATGAAATAATTTAAACAAAGTAAAGCACCTGTAAGGTTTCGAAACCATGACCTACAACTCTTAAATCGCAGCCATTACCACTGGGCCAAGACTGCTCTTCTGTTGATTAAGTCTTATTAAATTATCAACAACATAATGGGTTGGTCCGTGGATTGGTGACAATCTTTACATACCGAGACCCCTCCCTGCCACGGAAAGCACGCTAAGCCGTTGGTCCCGGCTGTCATTCGTGGATCTTTGACAGTCGTTACGGGTAGTCAGAAGCCCGAAAGTCTGACAACCAGTCTTACCAAAGGGTATTACCCAGTCACTGGGTTGTGTAGGTCAGATAGGCAGTCGTTCCATGTAAAATACTGGTATTCAGCTGCATCCAGTTAGACTAAAAGCCGACCTTAACACCGTTGGGGAATACGTATGCCATATAATTGTTTTTTATTTTATTGTATTTTTTTTTATTTTATTTAGTTGTTACGGATCATGTAATCTGCAATATTTTAATTTATTTATTAATTTGGTCCATTTCACTTTTCCTCTCTTAACATTTATGTCCTGTCCATCACCACTTTTGTGTTTTACATATATTTTTGCATCTTTAAACTTTACCTACAAATTAATAATATGCTATAAATCTAAAATGCATCACATACTATCAAATCTTCCACCATTCGAATAGGTATTGCCTCACATTTCAACAGGTATAATTTCTAGCATGCCATATGTTTGGCATGCAGATTGGACATAATCGTAGATCACACGACATAGACCACAGCAAACGGTTCATTACGAAGGAGATTGCCGACAACCCAGACGGGTTATTCTCTCTTCTTACTGTGATTTGATGAACCTTTTTTTGACTCCAAGTCAAAGAATATGGAGAGTAGTGTCCTTCCGTCCGCTGTTTGCTGTCTGTCAATATAAGGTCTATCTATTCATCATCTGCCTAGCCTTTTCCCAACTATGTTAGGGTCGGCTTCCAGTCTAACCGGACGCAGCTGAATACCAGTATTTTACATGGAGCGACTGCCTATCTGACTTCCACAACTCAGCTACTGGGTAATACGATACCCCTTGGTAAGACTGGTTGTCAGATTTTCGGGCTTCTGACTATCAGTAACGACTGTCAAAGATCCACGAATGACAGCCGAGACACGGAGGAGTCTTGGTATGTGAAGATGGTCACCCATCTACGGACTAACCGACCAACCAACAATAAGGTTTATCTATATAAACGAAATATCTGAAGCGGTAATTGTACTCATCATTATGAACAACTTTTACTCATCATTATGAACAACTTTTACTATAGGACAAAACGTGAAATCGTAGAAAAAAATCTTCTGTTCCATACATTTTGACTAGTTATGCGAACATGAATGTAGGGAACAGCTGATTTTTTTACGCGATTGAGAAGATCGTCGCTCCACCTAGCCCAAGGGCGTTCTACCTTACGTTTGCCGATTCGCGGTCTCCACTCAAGAACACGTCTACCCCAACGGTCATTGGTTCAACGGCTAATATGGCCGGCCCATTGCAACTTCAGCTTCCTTTTTCTGTGAGCTATGTCGACTACTTTGGTTCTCTGCCGGACCATCTCATTCCGGATTCTATCCCTCAGAGAGATTCCACGCATAGCTTGTTCTATAGCTCGCTGGGCGACCTTGAATTTATGGACCAGCCGTACCGTGAGTGTCCACGTTTTGGCTCCGTAAGTCTTAACCGGTCAAGCACAGCTTTTTTTTTTTTTACTAGCGCGTCGTCTCCAATTGGAGACGCGCGGTGCTTGACCGGTTAACCGTCCGTAAGACTTTAGTTTTTAGGCTCTGTTGAATACGCGACAAGTAGACTCGACGAAACAAAACCAAAAAAAGAGGGAAAGCAATGTATACAGTGCGTATAATTTAGCATCTCCCTTCCAAAACACAAAACATTCACTAAAAATCCCATCAAATTCAATATAATAGTTCTTGACACTAACACACCATGCACACGCGTGCCGCGTAATTTATATGAAAGTCTCAGGTGATTTGTGACTAATACGCCATTTTGTAGCTAGATATAAATCAAAATGGCCGCCGGCTATTCGAATACAGAACGGTGAATTGATTTTTTTGGAATCGCAACTTTTTATTTATTGATAACAGTTTATTTTGATTCATTGTATGTTGTTTAGTGATATGATAGCTATTGAATTGTATTTTATTAGGTCTGATAAGATGAAACAGAATTATTATAATATCTTATTTGATTGAGAAGTTACTTCTAAGCTCGGTTTTTATATGTGGTCGGTATTTGATCTAGTGATGAGATGCAGATATCTAAGTATATAATCTATCTTATATTTAATAAAAATTAAATGCTACCTATTTTGTGTTTTAAAACGTTCGTAATATATCGAATTAGGTTTTTTGGAAAGAAAATGTGGGAAAATTTCCCGGCGAATTCGGGAAAACCTGAAATTTGGACTGGACGACGTCTGCCGGGTCAGCTAGTTTCAAATAAAAAACGAAAAGCGAAATTCTACTGAAAGTCATTATTACAGGTTTGCGATAAGATTAGTGTGAATATCATACAAAACCAAACTTCAATTCGTCAAATAACAATCAAGAAAAATAAAGCCATAAAAAAAGGAATTATTAATATTACTAAATGTCCATGCTACGAGTATATTCAGGTAGGATGTAAATGGATTCCTAAATACTGTAACAAGTGATTTCTGTACCTAAATTAATTGTACCCTGTAATATTGTCGATTAACCTGTAATTCAATAGCAACTGTGTAAATCCGAGGCTATTGTTACCTATAGTACTTAAGATATAATATTTTATATAACGTATAGAAATATTATATAATAATATATGTTCGTGTGACATTATAAAAAATATATACATATATTCCAAACTAGCAGAATAACACTTCAACCGCAAAACCATTTCGTATTTCAACCTCGCCTAATAATTACTACAACACATGACTACCAAGTTCCGCAACCATGTGAATGGGAGCCACTGTCCCATCATTATCGTATAAATCAGTACCGATTCAACCGGTAATTGCGCCGATATCGATGTATCGATACTATCTCGGAACTGGTAAATTAAAGTTTGCGTTCAATATAATTTTCATGTGAAATGTGTGACGTATAATAAATTATTGGGTATTAGATATACTGTGTGGTATAAATCTTGGGACCTGTAATGTACTAGATTCTGCCCGCGACTTTGTCTGCGTTAAATTTCATTTTCCCCCACTCCGTAGCATCACATCACCTACGCGCACTATACCTTCGTTTTCGCTAAACGTTCTTTCTTAATTTTATAAGTGAAACTTCTTTACGCACCCTTGACTTGGGGAGTAAGCTGGCGCACGCGTGATGTAAGCGTTACGAAAAGTGTAATCGGGCGAGGCAAATGGGAGTTGAGTGGGGGATATAAGCAAGAGAAAGCAGTGCACGCGCACATTTTCATTCTCTCTTCCCCTCATAGCCTAATACGTTTGAAGTTTCACTTCAGTCGTGTGGTCATAAGCACACTCGGTTTTTTTTTCTTTTTGCTCGTCTTCAAAATGTCTTAGTTTGATGTAAATAACCTACTTATAGGCTTCCCCTAGAATCGAGTTATTGAATGCAAAAATATTTTTTCAAATCTGACTGGCAGTTTCAAAGAGTAGCGCGTTCAAACGAACAAACAAACTTTTTAGCTTTATTATCATTGCTTTAGCTTTATAGATTGGATATACTGTGAAGTATAAATCTTGGGACTTGTATGGACGGCATATTCATACAGGTGATCCAGTAGGTATCAATTGGATGGAACAGCTTCTGATGTGAACTGTTTTCCTAGTACCTGTTGGATGAGTTTAGTTACACTATAATCACACTATCACATCACACTAATATTATAAATGCGAAAGTTTGTAATGTGTGTCTGTGTGTGTGTTTATATATTTATTACTTCTTCATGCTCAAACGGCTAGACCAATTTTGATAAAATTTTGTATGGAGGTAGCTGACACCCTGAATTAACTAAAGGGTACTTTTTATCCCGATATTGCTACAGGATCGACATTTACGCGGGTGAAACCATGGGGCGCAGCTAGTGGGTAATAAAAGTTAACTGGTTTTGCTATTCTTTGTGACGTGTTCATATATCTAATGGACATTTATGTACGCATTGAAGAGCTTTATAGTGTGTCAAGTTGCCTTGAGAATCTTTGCATTGGTTATGAATGAAGTTCACTTTTTAGTTAAAACAGCATTTATTACAATACAAAATAATCTATAACAATACTGTCAGTTTATCGAATAAAGCAAGTTTATTTATATATCGTGATTTATTGTAATCTTTACATACCAAGACCCCTCCGTGCCTCGGAAAGTACGTTAAGCCGTTGGTCCGGCTGTCATTCTGTCATCTTTGACAGTCGTTACGGGTAGTCAAAAGCCCGAAAGTCTGACAACCAGTCTTACCAAGTGGTATCGTATTACCCAGTAACCGGGTTGAGGAGGTCAGATAGTTGCTCCATGTAAAATACTGGTATTCAGCTGCATCTGGTTAGACTGGAAACCGACCCCAACATTGTTGGGAAAAGGCTAGGTGGATGATTGTAATCGGCATCTTCTCAGTTCGTTATTGCAGAGACAAAAGTCTTCTTCGTTTCCGTTTGAATCGTATGAAAAAATATGGCGTTTGGAAAACGATTAGGTACCTACCTAAATTTTTCAAACCTAACCCCCCCTACCCCACCCCCCTCTAACCCTTATTTTTCTTTTCTTTCTCTATGAGAGTGAGGGAAGAGAGAGTGCAACTCTGTCTGCGCACACACTTGTACACTATAATAACTCCCGCGCCGAAGACTAGTCTCTATTGAGATTGGCCGCCGTGGCCGAAATATAGTCTGGAGGTCTTTTATTTTATTAAGTCTTTCAAAGCTTGTAATAAAGCAAATCACCAAAATATTTTTCGTTGAATCTTCTCATAATCAGACGATTGACTTTAAAAGACGTTTCAAGACCGACCATTATGACTCTATATGAAATCCTATTGAAAAATTTCGTCAAAATGATCAATTAGTCAATTTAAGTACCAACTGCGTTTGTATGTAACCTTAACTACATACTTGTACAGACGCTAGCACATCAAGCTACCCGAAACTGTCAAATTTTCCCAATCAACTTTGAACCTTATGCTTTAGCGATAAAGTTGAAAATCTATTAAAGAAATTTGACAGATTGTAGTAGCTTGATGTGCTGGCGTCTGTACCTATCAAATATATTAATCTGTGTAGGTTATTTTTCATAGTCATGAATTTAACCCTTTAAGCGTACTTTATACATAGCATGAATCGTAAACAACCGTTTTCTCTCTCCGTGAACAACACAACGAAAAATCGCAACAACATCACAAACCGCCCGATTACACCACGCAAACATAACAGTGTTTACCCATGATCCGTTTAACTCAAAGTTTATGTTAAAAACCCGCCCTGAGCGGCCTATCAGCCGCTTTAAATCATCGACGGTAAGACAGACAGCCGCCCATAATTGTAGCCGTAGGCCTCCCGATGACACATTCCATCAAAACCGACCGTTCAAGAACTTTTCTCTAACGGTGCCACTGGTTTTAATAGTAGCTACACTATATGCACCCCCGTCAATATGTCATTGTGGCTTGCAAATCGAGTTCTTGAGAAAATTGCTCTCATACTGTTTAACATATGCAAACGGAACATCCCTGGGGACATGGAATCGATTATGATCGATTAGAAGTGTTTACGCGCGTTTGGCGTGTCGTGTGTTTCTTCATGGAGGGTATACACAGGAGACTGGGTCCTTTTTATTTGTGTATCTCTAATTATTAAGTGAATGGTGATGAAATACAGATTTCATCAACGACGAAAACAAAAGTGGTACATCGTTCTCTTGCACTTTTACCAATTTATGTGAGGTCAGCGCAACATATATCTTCCATACTTCCCTATTGGTCGACATGTCGGACATGTTGAGTGTGCTATGTTTTTCCTACAGGAGATGCCAATAACCTCACCTGACGGTATGAAAGAAAGAAAGAAAGAAAATACGTTTATTTGCGGTGAACATGACGCAAAAAGAACACAAACACAAAAAAAAATCATTTTTTGTACGGGTTGACCAATATATCTTCTGGTTACGGAGATATTGAAGGTCATAGTTCCAACTTTTTTTTCGTATTTTTGACATTCAATTCCACGCAATCTGCACCATTGCATAAACACAATATTTTGGGCGCGTTGCATTGCGGATTTGGCACATGAAAAGACAGGCCTATGCTCCAGCTCAGCAGTGCGTGAACTCGGCCTGTGGATGATGATAACAAAGACATTGCGCACTACGAATTATCGTATAGAGGTATGAGGAACATGGTGTAAAGTTCACTCATCCTCCATAGAAAAGGGAGGATCCTCCGACCAGACGGGTGTCGTGTCTGGCGGGCAACTGCCCGATGATTTATGTCGGGCCGTTGTATGTGCTAGTTGCGCGGTAAACTCTGCTTGCGAGATGCAGCAGGATTTTGCGTGACGTCAGTATGACACGAAGTTCGTATGTGGCATTGAAGATACCGCTACCATCGCACCAAAAAAAAATACTTTGCTATTTTTTTTGCACATAATTACTTAGTTTGTTGTACAGAATGCGCATTCTGTACGCAATTGCCCCGCTGGGTGTAAAAAGACCTTTTGGAAGACGTCCAAAAGCTCTTTTTACACCCAGCGGGGCAATTGCGTAACACATTATCAATCGGAATCGGTTTCATTTTGACAGTTCCACAACATTCATTGCGTTATTTACGTGTTGATCAGACAGATTTTTCGAACCTATGAAACAATGAATTAGCAATTGGCTTCAAAATTATTCAGATTCCGATTGATAGTATGTTACGTAATTAGGGTGCTGTACAAAATACTAAATAAAAGAGCTAAGCCTTCTCCAGTAACAGCGTACATGTATGTCGCACCAATATAAATTATTCGTCGATGTCACGTGGTAATAGCCTATTTGAACCGACTATTACAAGTCACAGTTAATTATACATGTAGGGTAGTATTTAATATGAAATTACAGGCCTGCTTGATTTAGTATAGGATGTAGTTCTTGTTAGGTACTACACGATATGCATGTAAATGGTTTTAAGGGCTTTGTAAGTAGTACTACCTTGTAAAGTCAGGGAAATTAATAGTCTTCAAACAAATTGACTAACAATTTAAGGGGCCGGCGGAGCATGGTGTATTTCATACAAACGTAATACCAAAATAATTTAAAAATATTCTTAATGTAGTGTGTACTTATTCCGATTGGATTACAGAATAATTACTACGTTCCCAAATATATATTTTGAATGGACGCTGATTTAAAGACGAGTTATGAGAAAAATAAGTTTTCTATAGAAATTTTAATTCCTCATATCTCGTCTTTATATCATTTAATTTGTAACTGGGTTGTGGAGTTCAGATAGGCAGTCGCTCCATGTAAAATACTCGTATTCAGCTGCATCTGGCTAGACTGGCAGCTGACCCCAACAAAGAAAAAACTAAAACCCGACTACTGAAAAGGATGAAACAAGAAAGCACCTTCCCGTGGTCGCATGCCGCTGTACTAATATATTATATGCTAATATATGATAGCATGAGACCCAACACAGCATGATTAAAAAAAAATGTTTTTTTTAGGTCATGACTTTATTCCCGCTAGAGGGCGCCATATTCAATTTAAAGTGACGTCACATAGTCTATAACCAGCGGACGATCAAGACGCTTCCAACGATACCTTATTTGTCAAATTATAACAAGTTGTTTAGAAGTTATGAGGGAACAGATGAACATACATACATACCGGTCAAAATCATAACCCTCCTTTTTGATTTTGACATATTTTTACAACTACCATTCCAAACAAAATCGATTCCTATCACACCGATTATCGATTTCAAAGGAAACTAAAAGTGGCTCGAACAGTATCGTGACACACTTGCAAGCCATAGTTACTATAAACACACGTATGTCAGACATTCCAGTGCATAATGAGTACATTCGTAATAAGCATGGCGGTTGTTATGTCGTTCACTTAAGGCATTGCTTGAAAGTAAGAGTTACCTATATTTAAATGGAATACCTAGATAAATCTGCAAGAATAGCCTCTAAAGTAGACTATAATGCGTATAGTATGCTCGTGGAATGGCAGGCAATTGTCATAATAGATAGGATTCCCTTTATTAACCGTATTGTTACCATAATTATTAATTACAGAAATAGTGTGAATAATGTTTTATAATCCATACAACTTTTCGTATTCGTAGTTTGTTGAAGTCTGTATTTTTTTTTTTTTTAGGTTAATGGAAAGGTTTTGATAAAAAGAATTCGCGCTACTCAAAGATAAGTTCAAAAACCTGAGACACAATACACATTTGAAAACTTTTCCAGAAATCCTTATAATAACTTAGAAGGTGATGATTTTATTTCTGTAAGAATAATTTGAATCTTTATTAACAAAAATAACAAAATTAAAACCTAACTTAACTAAAACTATATTCAAACTAAAATATAGCGTCGAAAAATTCATCCGCATCGCTGTCGACTGGTAATGTACCCAAGAGACTGGCAGCATTACCACGTTGTATGGCAATGTTTAGCCTTTGGCCAAGGTAAAAGCCAGCCCTTGGGTCACGGGAAGTGTCAACCAGCCGTTTTGAAATTTCCTTAAAAAGACCATGAGCACTCGGCACTTAGAAGGTGACTTCAATTGTTCTAGTTTAGCAAGAACTGTGTGTTTATATTTTCCAAGGACAACAGACATAGTAAGCAGAGAGCAGTAAAGATACTGGCTTCTGCCCGCAACTTCATCCGCGCGAAATTTCTTGTTTCCCCGACACTCCCCATCGCATCGCATCGCCTGCTCGCACTATTACTTCGTGTTCACATAGCGTTCGATTTTGCTCGACTCCTATAAGGGTCCTACCGTAATGTTAAGTAACCTATAGCCGTCCCCAGGAATTGGACAATTAAATACATTTTTTATTTCTTTTTATTATTATTTTCTTTATTCAACTAAATACATATATATTATATTTTTAAGTATTAGAATATAAAAAAACATTTCAAAATATAAAAAATAGTAGCCCATCGGTATCGGAAACAGGGTCCAAGCTACCGGCGGTCAGTGCTCCAGAGAGAGGAACCTCCTGACAATGCGAGCCGTGTCCAGAAGTACTGATTTCTGAATCAAGCCCTTGATCTATCTATTATTATTTTTTATATCCGATTGGTAGTCCTGGAGACGCGTTCTAACAAACAATTTCTTCAGCTTTATAGATAAAAAAACAAAAGCGGTTGACCTTCTAAAACCAAACCACAGTTCTACACATATAATCAAAACAATCATGTAATTGAATGATTCTTAGCCTTAAGCGAACCTGTATCAATTACATATTACATTGTTGTTTTACATGTCAACGGTAGTAAATTAAGACTAAACGTTGATTGTATAACATTTAACGCAAACTGTATTATGATTGATGGCAACGAAGTGTGGCGAATAAAAACGAAAGTCGATATCGATATTCTGGTTTAGTGAGCAGGCTTTCGGATTTATTGGATTTAAATGACCACAAATCTAACAAGGCTATATTACTATAATAGTATGCAGTTAAGAAAGAGTACCTTATAAAATTATTGATGATGTAAATGATGATGTGGCGTGTTGGTAGGATATTGAAATTAATCTAAACTAGAAGGAGGACGCGCGGGCTCGTGAAAGATGGAAGGAGTGGAGGGAGGCCTTTGCCTAGGAATGGGACAGCGTAGGCTAATAAAAAGAAAAGAAAATGGAATGCATCTTTGAAAGCTATGAAAACGTATTGAAAAAATGATCTAAGAGATTGCATAATCAGTCTATAATGTTCCCGCTGCTGGGACACAGGCCTCCTCTCTTCGAGAGGGAGTGGGCTAATAATCTACCACGCGGGCCCAGTGCGGATTCGTAGATGTCACATGTCTTCGATTTTTTTGGTTCTAGGACATGCCGGTTTCCTGACGATGTTTTCCTTCACCGTTTTGTAAGCAGTAGTGATAAAATTAGTGGGTCTAAGGGATGCTTCTCGATATTCAATTGAAATACATATGAATCTAAAGAGTTTTATACAAGAAGATTAAAATAAAAGTCTTTGACTGACCATTTTTTACCGTCCTTCGAGTCAAACATCTCCTAATATCACTTAACTTCACTTCTTTGAAACTGGAACAGCAAATTCTGCTCGGCAACTCAAACTATGATGATAAAGGCCGCGGTAACACCCGACGCCATCCCACGCTTACTTATTGGCCAAATACGAAAATAGCTCAACGAGACGAAAAATGTGGCCAATGAGTAAGCTTCATTGATGTCGCGTAACGTGGCGTGTTATAAATCTGTTTCCGCCTTAATACTTCCTCGGGCCAACTGGATCACAGGAAGCTTTACTACAACGAGCTATGTAAATGAAAGTCTAAGGCTGCTATAGCAATGTCCGATGCAGTTAAAGGCTACAATAACTTGTCGCTTGCAAACCAATATGCAAATCTTATGCACATTCTACTTCTACTATTAACCAACCGAATATGCGCAGCAATTTAACACTACACACGTACTATCTAGAATCAATCCGAAACACTAAACAAACGTAATTACGTGAAATACGATATCGCCATTAAATTAGCAGTTTAATGATACAATTGTATTGAATCAGTTATATCCAAAACCGTTACACATATATCAACCTGTCAAATACCGGACCAATTGCTGTGTTTAAAACGCAAAGGTGCGTTCAAACGTGTCCCCCACTTGCGCGAATTCCTATGAACATTTCGCAACTACTGAGCGGCTATCCAACTCCGCCCTAAGATACCCACCTATTACACCGTTCGCTACCGAACAACCTTGACTATTATTTAGAGCGCTGACCATTAACCAGACCGCGTAAGCATAGATACAGAGTCACCAGAGGCTGATATCTCGTCGACAGCACGAATTACATTAGCGAATTATCCTATTTTCCGTTCGGGAGCCCGGAGCAAACAGCTAACAAGCTAGCCTCATGACGTAGAAAGCGCTCCCATATTTCCTAGGCTAATAAAACCGATGATAGTCTTGGGGTGTTCTAAAAAACGAGCGCTATATCAAACGCGTGCTCGAGGTAAACTAGCTGAGTATAAATTCTAATAAGCGTTTATTCTATGCGCCTCCCGAGGCAACAATGCTCTTAATCTCAACTATTATAGCTTGGAAGTTTTAAAATCCAAGCGGTAGTTGCTTACACTTAATATTTAGTTGCCTCCTACGCTCGGCCGAGTAATAAATTGCGCGGGATTGATGCCTCGACGCCATGTTTTTAAGCTTCCGTATGTTTTAAAAATGGAATAGTGTTCGATCAGTCACGGTCCATAGATAATTCATATGCACGATGGGACATGAAATAAATCTTCCTTGCTTTGAATCTCTTTGGTTCCATTTTTAAATCGTGTCTCGTGATTAGATTGGCGTGGCATTTACTGATAAGTCTGACGTTTAAGAAAGAGTTTTTACTTAGCCGTGTAAGGTGCAATGTTAATGGATGCAATTAAACGTTCTTATCTTTATGTGGTGTATGGTTGCCGTTTAAGAGAAAGTCTTTAATCATTAAAAGCTAGCTGAGACGGTGCAGATACTGAGAAATTGCCTTTTGTACTGCTGGTCGTGGATTCAAGTCCCACAAAACAGGTATATTTGTACTGCTTATTGACAGTTTTGACATAGAATGAAAAACAGGGCGTTAACCACGTCTCCTCTAAAGGAACCGCCACCTGGACAGCTATAACACCTAACCAGAAATAAAAAGAAATTGAAATTCTAAATACTGAGCTATTAGAACCTTTTGGCTCTTGAACATGGAGCACAACAACCAGGTTGTTGTGCTCCATTCTCTTGAATGACATAGACAGGAGAGTGCTATTATTAATCATGTGAAAATGTAGAAAACGAGATGGCTCCCGATTTTGGCGCTCCAAAAGTCGCTTCTATAGCTATATCCGCCACATATGGACACGTATAGTAATAGTAATATAAGTAGTTCCCGAGACCGAATTTCAGCCATAACGGCCAATCTCAATTGACACCCATTACGTGGGAGTTATTATGATGCACAAGTGTACGCAGACGCAAGAGCACTCACTCTCATAGTCCAATGGGACCTCAATCGGACACGACCGGAGAGAGATCAGGCGCAGGACCAAAGCTTAACGTACTTTCCGAGGCACGAGGTATCAAACCACCAACTTCCAAACACATGTAACATCTAAACAGGGAAAAGAAAAATAAGTGGCACTCCGGGAGTGCCGACAGAAGTGAAAACTTGAACAATTACGTGTGTATTTTTTTAATCCTCATATAAACAAAGCACAAACAGAATATCACTCACTGACATATCGGAAATATATTAAAACCGAGTACATCCCGAGGACAGCCGAACACATCCGAATGTAGCGCGTTGTCGGTAACAGTGTCGCGAGTTCAATTGTTTTTCCCATCTCAAAAAAGAAGCTTTCACTTCAAAAAGTTGAAATGCCTGCAATCTCACCATCGCAGCATAGGGGTCTAATTACAAACCCCTTCGAACAATATAATCATTTCAATAAACGTTCTCACACATGAACGGTGAGCGCCGTAACGTAATGACGGCAGTAAGGAAGCACGAACACCTGTTCAACAATATAGTGTAAGTACCATTTCATATAGACTGGCTACGCTGTGCGAAGAATGGATATGACACATTTGAGTTAAGACCCTGGAGGCTATTACGCAGGTGTTTATTTTACTGATTGTATAAATCATAAACAGTGTGCCCTGCATGTTCTATAACCAAAAAATTCGAAGATTTGTGACATATGCCAACCCGCACTGGGCCCGCGTGGTGGATTTCGGCCCACTCCCTCTCACTGGGAGGAGGCCTGTGTCCCAGCAGTGGGAACATTATAGGCTGATTATGTAATATGCTCTGTCCACTGCCACTTAAGTTTGAAGTTTAACGAGTTAAAAACAATGAAAGTCTGCAAGAATTCCTTCAAAATCTTTCAGATCATGATTGAAAGTATGTGAGGCAATTGGGGCGCAGTTCAAAAGTGTTATGTATTCCTAAAAGCAGAAAATTGTCACACATCTTCCCATTTTTATCCATATTAAGTTACAATACTACCTTAGAACGTCTATTTCGAGTTGCAAAATATGACATCAAAATATGAAATCTTTAAGGCGGTAGTTTGACTCCCTTCATTATCTTGCCATCTGTCGTATGATCACTCATCAAAATCCAAACCTCAAGCACTGTTGCTTAACTTAGGGTAGAATCGCCAGATGTGGCGATTTTACCTAAAGTTAAGCAACAAGCTTAACTTCGGGTAAAATCGCCATATCTGCAATCTTCGGAAATCTGTTCGTAATATGGCCGATATCCAGAAGTGAGAAATTCTCACTCTCCTTACTGCTTTACCATTAATCCTGTGGTCACCCATCTAATTCTAAACTTCAGGCTTTGTTGCTTAACTTCAGGTAAAATCGCCACATCTGTCAGCTATCTTCGAACATCTGTTGAGTTGCATAATATGGCTGATGCCCTGAAGGCAGTAATTCTAACTCTCCTCACTGCCTTAACATTAATCCAGTGGTCACCCATCAAAATCCAAACCTTAGCTACTGTTGCTTAACTTAAAGTATAATCGCCACATCCGCTATCTTCGAACATCTGTTGAGTTGCGTAATATGGCCGATGTCCTGAAGGCAGTAATTCTCACTCTCCTCACTGCCTTATAATACACACTGGATTAGATGTTGTTACCGTTTTGTACTTACGGCGTATTCATAGTCTTGGCTGGTTGTAATGGGTAATTTATTTAATACGGCTGAATTGGTAAACCGGAGATTAGTCGTAAATACATTTGTAGGGCAATGTTATCACAAGTCGGAGCTGTCGTAACTGTCTTTTATGTCAAAATGCTATTTATTTCAACAAAATGTTTCAAAATGAGTTCAACAAAAACTAACACTTTATGCATTTGCATTTCATAAAACTCAGGGTATTTAAAGGTCAGCAGTGACATGCAAAACTGTCAGACTTACATAAGTCCAGGAGGTATTATATCAATCTTAAATCGAAATCAAAAGTGATATTTCGTACCTAATCCAAGACTATAAATACGAGCACACAAACAATATCTGCCCGAGGGCCATGTGATCCCATAGCGTTCGATAACCGATAGCATCGCGCACCACCTTGTTCGGCGCAGTCGGTTAAAAGGTCCTTACGCCATTCACTTGCTCACTTGCAGCTGGTCGGGTAAACGCTGCCATTATAACATATTTGTATAATATGTTGGGTACATAAACTAATAAAATAATACAGAGAGAAAAGATTTTTTAGCCATATAATAAAAATATTCGTACCCGAACATGTCCCGAGAATATTCGTACGGATGCAGCTGAATACCAGTATTTCGAGAGTCAATATGACTCAAAGGATTATTCTTTTCTAAATTACAACTTTAACGTTAGGGTCAGCTCACACCGCGACGCGACGCGGCGCGCAGTTTTCAAGATAGCAATACAATTATAGACCTTCTCTACTACACAAAAAGGTACACATCAGTGAGGAGGGTCGCGCGGCGTAGCTCGACGTAGTAGACACACAGAATTGTGTACCTTTTTGTGTAGTAGGTAAGGTCTATAATTGTATTGCTATCTTGAAAACTGCGCGCCGCGGAGCTGACCCTTACTGCTAAGTTCTTCTAACTACATAGATAACTTTGTTAGTCCATAATATCAGTTTACGTAACATCCTACCCTATAAATCGTTTATTAGAATAATGTTCACAATACTAATCATGAGCGCGCTGATCTCTCAGATAAGAGGCGATTCCGATCTCCTATGATGAATGGTCTACACCCATAATATGTCTTTGTTCGAAATAAACTGGAAAAACCGCTACTTTTAAGCTTAGACTTTATGGTTTACCGGTTCAGATAGAATCGGTTGGCAGGCTTGAGGCAGGTGGTTATATCAAAGGAACTGAGAGCGTTGGTGAGACAGTATCCCCTACTTTACAAAAAAACCGGCCAAGTGCGAGTCGGACTTGCCCATGAAAGGTTCCGTAGCAGTATGTAACATAATATAAAAGTTCTTGTAGTTCGTTGTTTATTTTTATATTTGAGTTGATTGAATGAAAGGTAAATTGCGGTTTACGATTTATGACGTATTAGAAAAACTACTTACTAGATCTCGTTCAAATCAAGTTTCGGTGGAAGTTTACATGGTAATGTACGTCATATATTGACATGACGAATCCATAAGGGTTCCGTTTTTTGCCATTTGGCTACGGAACCCTAAAAAGGTCAGTCATTCCATAATAATATCTAAGTACTTCCTATGTTTTTTTTGTTAGCCTATATTTTGTCCCACTGCTGGGCAAAGGCCTCCCCTTTTTCCTTCCAAACCTCCCTGTCTTGTGCGATCTCTGGCCATGTTGGCCCTGCAAACGTTATCAGATCCTCACGCCACCTTCGCCATGTTCTACTTTGACGGCAATGTCCTCCCTCAGACGTCCAGTGAGTGGCGATCTTTGCCAATATCTCCGGGTGCATTAGTGAGACGTGTCTACGTCCTGTAAAAACATTAATCAGGCAGGGGCCATAGTCTTGGTAACCAGTCACATTAGTCACCCAAACCTATAGTTCAATGTTTTGTTTTCCATATCCCGTAATAGTCCTACACCAACCCTTTCCCTAAGGGTTCATTAGAAAACCAGCGTCAGGCAGCATCTGTCTGGCATTAATGCTGAAATGAACCTTTTTGGCGCAGCCGTGAGGCACACACTATTGTTGTTAGAAACATTATTTTTTTTATTAATTTTGTATTTTGTGTTTCACGAACTGTGTCCAAATAAACATTTTTTCTTTCTTTCTTTCTTTCTTTCTTTTCAACCGGGGGTTGGCATTGACTGCATACAGGGATAATATTCTGTTGGTGCCTCATTTCATTTAAAGTGTCTAAAGGTCTTCTGGGAGTTGGCTTCGGACCCTTGTATGCCTTCCAAACGTCCGGGACCCCGAGGTCCCAAGATACATCAAAGACAAAAAAAAAGTGGCACTCCGGGAGTACCGACAGAACTGAAAACTTGAACAATTACGTGTGTATTTTTTGAATCGTCATAATATAAACAAAACACAAACAGAATACTTTGCCATCACTCACTGACATAAATCGGAAATACATTAAAACCGAGTACATCCCGAGGACTGCCGAACACATCCGAAGCGTTGTCGGTTACAGTAACAGTGGCGCGAATTCAATGGGTTTTTTCCCATCACGAAAAATGCCCATCGCGCCTAAAGAAGTTTTCACTTCAAAAAACTACATCCCATGCTGATTTCGGTTACGGTGACTATTTCTATTCATCAGAACATACGGTCATAAGAACGTAAGCTCTGGTGACGTAATGTATACTACTTTGGCTGTGGCTTAATCCTGCGGTAATCTCGCCTGCTGTGGAGATCTCTCTTTCGCTAGTCTTCAAAGATATAAACAACTGGTTGTTTCTGTTGTTTCAAACCATATCCTCTGAAGAGATTGAGAATCAACTTTCATTTGTTGTAGACAACCGTCTAATTAAAATAATTTTACCTCATACTCAAAATACTTCGACATCATCGACAGCCGTTTCTTTTCGCCCACATTTTCTCAATCTGCTATAACATAATAAGCCTATAACGTTTCCACTGCTGGGACTCAGGCCTCCTCTCGGCAAGAGGGAGTGGGCCGTAATCCACCACGCCGGCCCAGTGCGGGCTTTTAAACGTCTTTATAGGCTAGGTATTCCCTTTTTTTTTTCACCTGCAAACCACACCTGCACTTTACTCTTACTTGCACTTTTGTTGTGCATCGTCCGTTTGTAACGGATTCTTTAGTGTCTCAACCTTTTAAGTTAGTTTAGCTCTATGTACCAGGATAGCTGGCGATTCTTACTCCAACGGTACTGCAGCTGATATTGATCTGTATCGTATATTACTTGATTTAGGGCTCATAAGTAGGTGTATTACTTTATCACCAGTAACAGTAAACAGTGGTGGTACCCAATAAATTGTAAAACAAACACCGTGCATGTCTTATCACGTGATCTGGTATCTGGTATCGGTATCGCGGTATCTTACATGATTCGTTTGGACACGCCTAATGTGCCGTGACGCCGCTGATAAATTGCTGTGGTATGGTGTTGGGTTTGCTCCTGTCTGGTGCATAAGTTATTTGGGGTGAAAAAAACATGGCTTTCTGCGACAAAATGAAATGGTCGTTTATGTAATTTTGTCTTAGGCACTTATTATTCCATTGTTTTTATAGAGGAAATCTGTTTAAGAAATCTATCTTGTGTACACACATGATCATCATCATCATCATCTGCCTAGCCTTTTCCCAACTATGTTGGGGTTGGCTTCCAGTCTAACTAGATGCAGCTGAATACCAGTATTTTACATGGAGTGACCGCCTATACACACATGATATTTGACTAAAATTATCCTGCTTTCATGCAGTGTGCTTTAAACTGTCGAGCTCCGCTAATGAGACACAATTGATTGACGCGCGGTGCTTGACCTGTTAAACAGCAGGAACAATGGTACTTACTTAGAAACAAAAATTTATTTCTAAAAGTAATTTTTAAGACCTTTTGTACTCTTTCAATGGCGTCGGCATTTTTTTATGCAAATACATAGATATTGTAAAAAAAGTTTATTTACAAAAAATGTTTCCCAAATGGTAAGTAACCGACACAGTAACCTACCGAAGGCTGGTGCGTGCGCGTGCGGTTGCCTCTGTTTATTTAAAACTATTTTAATCACTTATACTGAGATCCATGCACTTACACATGGTGTCCTAATACTTCTACTTTATAGTGGGCTTAGAAGATTGAGGAACTTGAGTTCGATTAAGTATCTCTTAAAACGAAAAGCATTATACCTAGTGGCGTGCATTGGTTTTCAGAATAGGTAGGCACTAGGCTCGGTCTAGTCTAGGCAGACGACGCGGTCACTAATCAGAAAAAAAAACGTGTGGTCGGGGAACCCCCGACAGGACCTAAGTTCAAAATAAATATAATTTAGTGGGTTTCTTAATTGTGGGGCACACACACTAAAATGTAATTGACATGCTTATGTTGATATATCGAGGTAGGCACTGCTTATATGCCTATATGTAATGCCACTGATTATACCTATAACATAACGCCACGACTGTTTCTCCGAAAGGTTAGGCAGAGGTGTAGCTATAATACACCCATATTATGCTTAACTCCCATGTAATAGGGGGAAAGAAAGAAAGAAAGAAAAAGTATTTATTGCGACTCGTATAGAAGCTTAGAGCTTATTACCTTCAACCTGGCACAAATCCAGGTTCCAGGTTGTTTCTGAGAAATTCCTGATTTAAATAGAGGCTTAAAACCTGGTCTGCATTTGCTATTATTATTATGAAAATAATTTAATAAGTACTACGCCTGCGGGTAGTCAAGACTTATTGATTTAGTTCGCGTTTATTTCTAAACCTCTGTTTTCACAAAACTGTTGATCTATATCTATCTATACTTGGATGGATGTCCACCACCCTGGGGTGGGTGGAGGGGTCTGTCAGACTCTTACTGACTAAAACCACACGGTCCTGCTGCTACGTTTAGCCGGGGTGCTGGAGTGCTTGCGCATTTCGTCACGCTCCCCCGGCCAGGTGTTGGCCCGCATGAATCCATGCGGACCCCGTCACCCTCAGCGGCCGCAAACGGCCACCATTCCTCTATAGTTCTATACGCACCTGACCTTTCTAAATGACATCACCAATAAGGTCACTATTACTCTCAAAAATTTGAACAATAGTTGGACTTCAAATAAATCCAAACACGCTGTATTAAATCAACAGTGACCACACAATGCGCAGACCGCGGACAGTCCATCCGTCAAGTACACTACCTGAATTCCTGGGACACTACCCACGTGCTTCCTTGACGGTGTTTAATGGTCACCATATGCCCGCTGTGCGATCATTTGTCAGCATGCGTGGACAGTACTTGAATGACCAGTACCAAAATTCATGTGACCCTTTTGAGTAATAAAATAGAGTTGAAGTTGCCATGGTTTGTGGTTTTACAAGTGTAGAGGTAAAGTTGTAATTTTATTTAAAAAAAAACGCCGTTTTGTGTGTGATATATGAATTTAATTTGAATAAGATTGGTATGTATGGGTAGTATAAAAGTTAATGGTACAGTGACTTGTTTGCTACTGCGAAACTGCCGGTAGCCATTAAAAACTTGTAGTCAATACATCTTGACCAATGCCAATAGTGCTCTTTGGTCTCTTTCGTACTTCGTAGAAATCAATCCGTGTGAACATTTTGCATTGTAACTTTTCGCCAAAACACACACACACATATCGGGATCGCTCCGTGTCTCGGAAAGCACATTATGCAGTTGATCCTGACTGTCATTCGTAGATTTGACAGTCAATAAGGGTAGGCAGAAATCCAAAAAAAGCCTGAGACAACCAGTTTTACCAAAGGGAGTGTTTCAGCGGTATCGTCCGAAATGGTTACCACTACCCCGGGACATAAAGGGCTAAGGAAGGAACACGGGTGGGTTTTAGTCAGTAAGAGTCTGACACTCCCTTCCGCTCCACTCAGAGCGGGAGGAGTCATTTGATGAATTCCCACCCTCAAAAAAAAAAGGGTATAGTGTTATCCAGTAACTGGGATGTGGAAGTCATACAGACAGTTGCATGTAAAATACTGATATTCAGCTGCAACCAGTCAGTCTGGAAGGCGACCTCAACATAGTTGGGAAAAGGTAAGCAGACAGACTTCACCAAAACAACGCATTCGTCCTCATAATATTACATACATTAATTGTCAGCCCACTATATAGTTATAACTTCATTAACTTACTAGATACCATCGAGAAACCGCACAGCAGTCACCTTGTAACTATTTGACCAACACGTTAGTCAAATGTAATATAAAAAAAAAAAAAACTTTTAATTCGGTACTGGGGAACGCCAACACAAAGCCTTAAAAGAAAGCCTTGAACCAAGTTCAACGCCATTAATACCAAAACCCTCAATGGATTATAACTCAAAATAGTTCAAAATCTAGACCGTCAGGCGTCATTCAGTCAATGAACTTCGTTGAACTGTCAAAATGAAAGCCATTGCTAGTTTGATAGTGTGTTACGCAATTACCTCTCTAGTCAGAGAGTCATCATCATAAAGAAAGAAAGAAAATACGTTTATTTGCATCATCATCATCATCATTTCAGCCGAAAGACGTCCACTACTGGATATAGGCCTTCCCCAAGCACCTCAACTTCGACCGCTTCTGTGCTTCTCGCATCCAACGGGTTCGTGTGGCCTTCACAAGGTCGTCGTCAGATAGTGGTCAAGCGTAAATCCAATCAATAAAACTTTCTGCTTCTTTAATTCACTTTTTAAAAAACATACATCATCGTCATTCTCATGACCTTATTCCAATTCAATTGGGGTCTTTTTCTTCCATACTTCTCTATTAGTCGCCATCTTAGTATGTAGGCAGTAAACATCTCCGTCCATCCATCGTTTCTTTATTTATTTATTAAAACTTTATGCACAAGTAACAGCTGTACAAAGGCGGACTTAATGCTTTGGGCATTTTCTACCAGTCTACCTTAGGGTGATGCAGAGACAATACAAAGTAGGTGCAATAACAGAAAAAAAAAATAAGAAAATATTTAGAACTAAGATATAAGAATAAATACATATAAACATACACACAACAATATATGAAAATAAAAAAGTTATGAGACATAATTAAGAAACCCTACAACAACTTAACGCTAAGACGAATCTGCCAACTTCTTGTGTATGTGTTCTCGAGCTTTCACTTTAAATGTGAACCGATTGGTCTTTAGTCTCCATTTTCTCTTACATATACATAATATTTGTTTTCTAGTTTAACAGACACCATTGATGAACTCAAAGCCTTAAGCCAAGGTCAGCACTACTTACTTAGTTAACGCCAAAACACTCAATGGTTCATGACTCAAAATAATTCAGGATCTGTACCGTCAGGCAGGGAATTCATTTGCATATTTCAGTGGAACTTCCAGTAACAGTGATTTACATAACTCATGTTTGTAAGCTCCGCTGAATCGACAGTAATCTTGGATTCGGGGTGTCTTTGTATGTTATTTTTTTTCGGAGTCTCATTTTTGTGGGTTAGTTTATTTTTTGGGAGGCAGTTCTGGGAAATTGGGGTGAGAGGCGCGTGACTAAATAATAACAGCCGCACGGGTCGATCGTAGGTTAAGCTACGCTTGCCGAGGTCGGTCCTTGGATGGGTGACCATCCATTCATACATCCATCTATTACATATTGAGACCCTTGCGGGCCTCGGAAAGCACGATATTGTCCCGTCCCTTCCGCTCCATCCAGAGCGGGAGCCTCATTTGATGATTTCCCATCCATAAAAAAAGCCGTTGGTCTCGGCTATCATTTGTAGATCCTTGGCAGTCGTTACAAGTCGTGAAGCCAAATGTAGAGAACAGCTGATTTTTTTTTCGCGATTGACTTCGTTAATTTTTTGTGTACTTATCGTCAAAAAAGGCGATAACAAGTATGTGGTATAATTTATTGCATATATGTATGTGGATCTGACAACCAGTCTTACCAAGGGGTATCGTGTTACGCAGTAACTGGGCTATGGGGGTCAGGCAATCGCTCGATGTAAAATCCCGGTATGCATCTGCATCTGGTTAGACGAAACCAAACCTAACATAGTTGGGAAAAGGCTAGTCAGATGCTGAGTTCTATGAAAATGTTTTGAACACTAAGTAGGTGTACGTCTGTGCGCAGGTTGGTTTCCTTTGTGCTTTCTGCTAAAGCTTTTTATATGTCGAAAACAAGATTATGCAAATAAGATCACACACGCAAGACAGACACGTAAGTCAAAATGTGAAATGAAGTGGATTGCATACTTGACGCATGTTCTCGTGAGGAACTAATGAACGCTTATAAAAGTGCTGTCCATGAAGTAATTGCCTAGGAGGATTGAACAATTGCCCTCACTGTCATAACAAAGTTACTCAGGCATAAACTTGAAACCCCTACATGCTATCATTACTGCATGATGCTATGAAACTGAAAAGTAGAGACTACTTCGCAGTTCAAGGGAGCAACTAATTCACTGCCCCCACAAACTGAAAACTGAAATAAACTAATAGACTAAAACCAGACAAAAATTCCGGTTCATTAATAAATTTAAGAAGAAAAAGAGTAACTATCAAAGTTTCATCGGCGGCCGTCGGATGTGGCTTTATAACTCACAATTTTTCCGTCCTTAATCCTTTACGGAGCTCATTTAGCCGAGTTTTAATCTCAATCTCACCTCATTACCGGATCCCGAATACTCGGAATAGCCAATTTCACCATTAATTACAAGCCCAGGCTCCCTTACCCTTCCTTTTTCGAGTAAAAATAAATTATAACTCATTTATCGTTAGAACCGAGACGCCCGCGACGGAGGCATTGAAATAAATAGCTGTCACGTTGGCGCACACAGCAGTAACGTGAACCCGTGAAACGACGTCACGTTAACGTGAACGGGGGGGAGGCCCCGCCCAGCGGCTGCGCACTGCACCACACACGCCCATGTGTCGCACATACGGCGTCACGTAACTGGGGCACATACACGAGTATGTATGCCACATGCTCGGTGGGCGTGCGCTGCGGTGGGCGTGTCACATGTGCCGTGTGTCAGTAAATGGGTGGAGATAGGCTCAGGTTAAAAGGGAAATAGCCGGTCGCGTTCGAGTGTTGACGACTTTATGTGCGCACTGGCGGCATGCGTGTGACGTCACATGTCACGCCCGACCTCTCTGACCAACCGCTGACAAGCACAGATAACTTCACCGACCGAGGAAATAGTAATAAACGCCGCCGGCGCTGGAAATTAAACAGACGGGCGGGAGCAAAAAAAAAGAAAATAATATTCCCACCTGCGTCCGCAATTATCGGCGCAAACCGCGGAAAATTGCGAGGCGAACGCCAAACTGACACTCGTGGAACTTCCTCAAAATAAAACTTTGGAAAAGTTCAACCGGAAAAGAAAGAAAACGCGAAAATAAAAAAGCCATTGACTCCGCAGTCCGGCCCCGAAAGTTTTAGACGCCTTTTTAAACATTCCCGCGGATGGAATCACGACCGGAGGGATTTTTTTTATCGCCAGAAGGATTTTCAGTGCTCGTTTCTGTCAACTAATTAGAGTTTGCTCTCGAAAATAAAATTAAATGCAAATACTGACGTTATCAAAATGTCACTTGAGTTGTGACTTGCGTCATAGTAATTGGTCGCAGTTGAAAGGTTGCCCGATGCCCTCGCTTTCGTTTTGCGATGGTATTGAAAAAGCATAAATAGTTAGAAGAGTTTGTAGCGTAGCGAGCATAAGAAACAATATGGCAGAGAGTAACGTCGGATCAATAATATATAGGCTAAGAAAACGCGGGCACAGAGCAGTTAAGAATCCGAGGCACCCGTACATAGACGAGAGCGAAAACAAATCAGTGCAGGGAGGCGAAAATTGAGCACGTACCCGTTCCGGCTAATTTTATTTTGCAATTACACCCCCTCCCGAGCCCGTCCTACGACCTCACCCCCCTCGCTCGGCTAATACAACATTCTTGGCGACAGCCAGTTTTTGGGACAGAGGCTGTAGTGGGAATCTTACGATAAAATTATACTGGAAAAGTGTTGTCGAGGCGAGTGTATAGATAGATTTGTGGTACGAGCCAATTGTTAGTTGAAAATTATTGAAAAGACCGGATTCTTCGCTTTTATTGCGTGGTTGACTGTTATACTTACATAAAGTTACTGAAATCACTCACAATGAAACAAAGGAAAGTGAAAACAGGCTAACATCGGGTCCTATAAGCTCACGTACTTGTGTGAGGTCCCGCGTTCTGCGGTCTACGTTTCTCACTTGCCAGATTTCTTGCAAGCCAAGCCGTATAGTTCGACGCAGATGCCAGAACGCAGAACAGATTCTACTGTAAAAAGTTGCGGCGCATTTCTTGTTTTTCTCGAAAAATCGGTAATGAGTACTTATTATTTTGCGAAAGAAGAAAATGTCAACTTAAACCTTTATTTTCACACATTATAAAAGTTAATCTCAAATATTTTTCAAGAAAAACAACATTTTTCATTTAAATGATAATGATATACCACCAAAATATTCATTAAAAATCTAGAAGAGGAAATTCTCAATCTACGCATACAAAGTCTCTGTAGGCTATTACTCTGCACCCCCCTGTGTAAAAAGGTTGTAAGAAGACGGCGGACACCCCCGTCTAAGGGAGGTGATCGCCCCCACAACCCTTTCGCTTTTACCCCCGCTGGACAGGGTGATGTTTTGTGAAGAAAATATATCGGCGAAGAAAAAACGGATTTCTTTCGGAATAAAAAAATTGCAAAAGGTGTGTTACCAAGTAACTACAGTAGTTCGTTTGTTTGGTACACTTTCAAACTACAATTCATTTGAATAGCTGAAAAAAATTTGCAAAATAAAAAGGGTATTGAAGTGAAACTTCTTTACGCACGCTTGACTTGGGGAGTAAGCTGGCGAACACCTGACGTAAGCGTTACGAAAAGTGTGATCGGACGAGGCGAACGGGAGTTGAGTGGGAGATATAAGCAAGAGAAAGCAGTGCGCGTGCACATTTCCTTTCTCTCTTCCTCTCATAGCCAAATACGTTTGAAGTTTCACTTCAGTCGTGTGGTCATAAGCACACTCGGTTTTTTTTTTTGCCATTTGTGTCATGGTTTATACTAACGTGAAGGTAAATAAAATTAAAGGAAAAATATCGTACCTCTCTGTTGCTTTTCAGATATAATATGTTTATGTATATAGTAAGTTTTCCTGGTGATAAATTCTATAATTATGTAACTTCAGTTATTATTTATAATTTAATATGTTATTTCATACGGTTTATATTCAACCGGTCGAAGTGGAGGTGCTTGGGGGAGGTCTATGTCCAGCAGTGGACATCTTTCGGCTAAAATGATGATGATGATGTTTTTTCATATTTTTGTTTGTTTTCGTCCAGTACTAACCCCCCTACATTAAGGTCAACTGTAGCTTCGTAGAGTTTTATCGTTTTAACTTTTAATTTATTTATAATAATGCAGACTTGCTTTTCCAATTCACTTTTGACATTGGCAGAATTTTATTTTATTTACTTGCCACAAACAAAAATATTTATAGACATTAATAGGACCAATAAGTAATCTTTTTAAATACAATTTATTGTTTACTTTTGAAAAATAAAACCCCTTGAAAACTAAAATTAGGGATTTATTCCGGTCTGATCCCCTGAGCCACCATTTTTTTTTTTTTTTTTTTTTTTTTTTTTTTATGAAATTTATAATTACAATATTTATTATAACAACAAAGTACTCCTCTCTCCTACGTTTGCTGTGCCCGACAGGGTCCACAATGATAATTTCTGTAAAACCTACCACCTAAGTTCACATGTGGAAGCAATAAATATATTGAGTATTGAGCCCCCCCCCCCCTCCGCCCCCCCTTCCTCGATCCCCTGCTAGTTCGTCTTGGGATTATATGTAGGTATAACTTATCCACTACGTTGACTGCAATTTTAAACTTATTTTGCATTTCCCATCAAATCGTCTAAAGGTTACACTTTCACCATAATCCTCCACACTTATCGTTTCACCTCTTATGAACCTAGGTCATCTTTGATGCATAACAATTGACTTATAAAAACAAACCACCGCACCGTTACATAGTAATTTTTAGTGTCATGGAAACATTCTGAGCACAAAGTAATTAATAATTATATTTCATAATCATCGTCATCATCTGCCTAGCCTTTTCTCAACTATGTTGAGGTCGGCTTCCAGTCTAACCTGATGCAGCTGAATACCAGTGTTTTACATAGAGCGACTGCCTATCTGACCTCCACAACCCAGTTACTGGGTTATACTATCCCCTTCCCAATGATTGTTAGACTTACGGGCTTTTGACGACGCGTAACAACTTTCAAAGATCCACGAATGACAGCCAGGATCAACGGCTTAATGTGCTTTTTTTTTGCTGAATGGGCCCGCTCTTGAACTCGATCACGCATGATGGAAAGCGATGGATGAGCGCGCCCAGAAGAAGCCTAAGGCTCTGGAACTCCCACGCATCGACGAAACACAGCAGGCTGCTTGACGGCGGCGACTCCGGTGGGAGGGTGGTCCCAAACCAGGCAGCCGTTAGCCCTGCCACCGCAAGGAAAGAATTAGCCAGTCAAATAAGGTGTTGGGTGTGACTGTCCAGGATGCGCCGAGCGCTCGGTTCAGTTGAGTAACTGGCGGAACAAACTGCGCTACACGAGGAGGTTTCTTCATGCATCCCAAAAATGCTTTCTGAGACGGAACATAACATATTTCATAACCGATGAATGACAATGAAAAACTTTACATAATAACGTGGCAGGTTCATGGATCATGACGTCATCATCATCAACGTCATTTCAGCCTGGAATCACCCATTACTGAGTATAGGCCTCCCCTTTTTTCTGCCATACTGGCCATACTTCCTGGTTATGGTCATATATATATATATAAAAATGAAACCCGTTTTCCGTTGTCACGACTTGACATGAAAACGGCTTGACCGATTTCGCTGATTCTTTTTTTGTTGTGATCGGTATTGCCGGGACAAGGTTTGTATGAAAGAAAATTTTGGAAATTCGAAAAAAAAATTGCACCCGTGCGAAGCTGGGGCGGGCCGCTAGTATCTTATAAAAATCTAAAGCTAACAAATGAGGCTGACCTATTAAAATGCTGTTTTAACAAAGCTAAGTTCAAAATACAGAATTTTAGGTAGCTTTACAGAAAATAACGGCCAATTTTTTCTCAAGAACCCACCCACCCGTCCGAAACCCATAACAAAAATAACCACACCCTGTACCCGTTAAGCTTCTCGCATTTCTTCGACGCTTCTTAAAGTGTTTTACATACAACCGTCGACGCCTGTGTGCGTTCGGTAAATACTTACGCATTGATGTGTGAGTCGCTACGCATTTTTGCCCACCCCCCCTCCCTTCAAGAAAAATACCTTACCCCGTTCTTCCACCCCTTTGATGTACCGTTCGCCCCTGGTAAAGAAGATATGAGACTTTTTCAAAAAGCTTAATTTAAATGAGTCGCTTGGGACGACTCAATGAGAATATTCCTTAATTTAAATACTATCTTGAAGACGAAAGGGTGGGGATTTTAATTGGTATTGAATTTCGATTGGAGACTTGTTTTTTCGACTTTCTTGTTTTTTTTTTGTTTCTTAAGTTACTATGGTTGCGTGGGAATTTGTTGAGTTGTTGCCTGTATAAAGAGGGTCTAAACGGGCGGTATTCGTTTGCACACTGCTATTAGTTGATATCCATCATTTGTCAATTTCCAAAATATAACTAAACATTGTGTTCTTCTATAAGCAGGGGTCACTCTATCACGACATAATTTAATGAAAGCATAAAATCTAGATCTTAGTTTTTTGTCTGCAATGGACCTTAACTTTGTAAAGTTAGAATGGTCAATAGAAAGGCATACATAATATGAGAAGACAAGTCTCAATCAAGGTAATATGGCCTTTCAGAGTTGAAGGAAAACATCGTGAGGAAATCGGCTACCTTCGAAGACATGTGACATCTGGCAACCCGCACTGGGCCCGCGTGATGGATTATGGAACACTTCCTTTCACAGAGAGGAGGCTTGTTTCCCAGCAGTGGGAACATAATATACTGATTATAATATAATAAAAAAAATATCTAATTTTTTTTTGTCTGCAATGGACGCCAACTTTGGTTGGAGGTTAGTTGTCAAATAGAAAGGCATATATGAGAAGACAAGTCTCCATCAAGAAAATATTTTGTTTTCCTTTCAGAGTTCTGCCCATTTTCCCGCCAAACGATTTAAATCATTATTAAGAAATCTCTAAATTCGAGCAATTTTCCTTTTACTTAATACTTTATATAATCCAGAACGGTCTTAAAAGACATTTAAATTGCTGTCAAATGGTGAAATATTGCAATACTACAATGTAAGCTAAAATTAAAGATGTAATTTAAACCACCGTCTTAACCCGTTCTCGTTAAAAAATAACACCCCTTTTGAATTAAAATGTCGTCAGACATTTATAATCGTCTTGAATTTCGTGCAAATTATTATGGATACCAGCTTTTTTGTACGCCTTTGCTTGTTACAATTTAATATAAATAAGAGATTATGGTCATACTTCATTTAAGTAGGTACTTATTTATTAAAACTTTACGGTGAAATAAAAAAAAAAACGGGTTGCACTCTGGGAGTGCCGGCAGAAGTGAAAACTTGAATATTAACGTTGTGCATTTTTGATATTTTTCATTAATAGATGCACTTTGTTCAATTTCCATATTTTAAACACTTTATATACACGAATTTTACGAATACACAGCAGTGTGGCCACTACACAGACGGTCGAGCCATCATCTGTCACCATCCATGGATGCGCGTGTTACGCTGTAACATATAAACACACACGAACATTCGCGCAAGCGCCCTGCGCCACCTAAACGAAACAGCAGGCATACATTTTCGCCGCGCCGTAGAAACAGAGGGGGATACTTCCTCTCCTACGCCGCGCTGGCTGTCTACTCTCCATCCGTCTTACGAATTTTCGATCAGGTCACGTGTCCTGACGCGAGTTTAACATTTTTTACCCATTACAAAAAAAGTGTACAACGCCGCTAAAGAAGTTTTCACTTCAAAAATACTATACAAAGGCGGTCTTTATGTCTATTTCTGCCTGAATGATATCCGTCATGATAATCATCCCAATTATAGGTATGAGCCGGTCTATTCACTAAAAATCTCATCGTTATAACTTAGGTAAAGTAAGTTTTGAAGTAAGCAGTTACTCCGCCTGATGCTAGGGATTGACACTTTTGACAGCTAACTTTACAAAGTTTTCATGGTAAGATTTTTATAGAATAAATCGGCAGTTCTCTCTTGGTTAATTACGACCGTCTCTACAGACCTACTGCTTCTTGGTATAGTCAACTGGACCGGGTTTGACACAGAATGTGCACTTCGCAGAATGTGCACTTGACGCAAAATATGCACTTCGCAAAATGTGCACTTCGCAAAATGTGCACTTGATGCAAAATGTGCGCTTCGCAGAATGTGCACTTCGCAAAATGTGCGCTTCGCAAAATGTGCACTTCGCAAAGATGTCCACAGTAACAATTTCACATAGTCAAGACACTTCGGAGCAGTGAGGGGGTTTTCGTATTTCTAGTGATATAGTAGAGTTGTTAGTGAGTGTATGTTCCTTAAAAAATCTTTTCGTCGTTAAGATTCCGGGAAAACGGTTTAGTGATAGATCAATCATCTGTTGTTGCTGTTTAAGAGAGGGAAATTCTTAATATTTTCCTGGTAGAATTAAAATTTGTATGGGTTGTGAAAATTGCTTCGAAAAATAATTGAACTATGATTGATACTAATAATTATTCCCCCTTTCTATTGAGTGAACAAATACCTACTGGCCTAGTCCAGACCCAATCTAGCAGATTAAACAGACTCCACTCTTCAGTTAACTGAGGTCTTACGGGTTACCAAACTAAATTGCATTTAACGTCCATTAAATATTTTTAAGTCACGTTTCACAAAACCAAATTAGATATTCAGACGACCCCCATAAACAATTTATTGCAACAAGCAATAAAATCTTGATTACATTTCTATAACAAAAAATGGAAAATACGAAAGTTTTTGAGAATATTCTACGTTACCTAAGCAGATAAAAAAAAGGAAAAATCAAATCCCTCCCTACCTGAACATTTTAATTTCCAAAATCCACATAAGATGCTCACTGCCGCTATATACATCAACACACCAATTTATAACGTCCCCTACACCTTCAAGCAGTATAAAACCTTTAAATTAAAAATAAATAAACCCTCCCGCTAACAATGCCAACCTTTTCTTCAAACAAAACAAAGCAGAGCAAATTCTCGCTTTAGAGCAATCAATACATGTCTCAAAAACAATTTACAGTAAGAAAATCTAAGTCGTCCCTGAAACAAAGGGCCGAGAGCTACGCCCAAATACATGCCGCTAAAGATTTATATGGATTTCCAAGAAAGTGAAAACCCGAGAAAAGAAATACATTGTGGAGACAACAAATACGACAATAAAAACACTAGCAATACGGATACATAAGAGTAACTAAACTATTGGATACTAGCTGCTCCCCGCGGTTTCACCCGCATAAGTCTTGATCCCGTGGGAATATCGGGGTAAAAAGTATTCTATGTACTTTCCCGGTACTCAAACTAAATCGGTTCAGCGGTTAGGCGTAAAAAGGTAACATACAGACAGACAGACAGAGTTACTTTCGAATTTATAATATGGAAGTATGGATATTTGATTGAATTTTTGTTTTCAGGCTGGAAACGTATACATTAGATATTGCGAAGTTTAATTTACAGTCGCATTGTCGTCTCCACCTTGTACGGTGTGTGGTGACGATTTTGCTTTGTTTTGTGAATTGAAATGCATAGTTTCAATATGTACAGACGCCAGCACATCAAGCTGCTACATTCTGTCATTTTTTTTTAATAGATTTTCAACTTTATCGCCAAAGAATAAGGTTCAAAGTTGATTGGGAAAATTTGACAGTTTCGGGTAGCTTGATGTGCTGGCGTGTGTACTAATGAAATAATTCTGTTTTTACTAGTCCTTATGTCGATATCTATTTTTTTTTTTATGTAGAGTTATCTAGAACGTTTTTAAGTAGGAATTTCATCATTTCTTTTCAGGCCTAATTACCTAATATTAAAATAATTTATGAATATTTCTTGTGGAAAAGTGGTATAATACGCGCCACAAAAGATGAGACTTGACATGTTCAGTAGTAGGGAGTTTGCGCAGGTAAATCGTGTATGAAATAGTTACCCATAATGTCAGTGGAGTGCATTGGTTTTCAGAATAGGTAGGCACTGGGCCGGGTCTAGTCTAGGCAGACGCGGTCACTAATCAGACAAATAAACGTTTGGTCGGGGGACCCCCGATAGGAACTAAATTCAAAATGAAAATAATTCAGTGAGTTTCTTAATTGTGAGGCACACACACTAAAATGTAATTGACAGGCTTATGTGGATATATCGAGGTAGGCACTGCTTATATGCCTATGCACGCCGCTGCATGATGTGTATATCTACTCAGGGATTTATCGATGACATTTAGATAAAAATTCTTAACAATATTATAATATTTATTACGAAATAATAAAGTTTAAGATAAAAGTCAAGTCTCATCTTTCGTGGAATTATGATAACACTATCTCAGCTAGGATTTCAATCTTAGAATTTTATATTTTTGTGTCTTGATAAGAGTGTTTTCCGAGTTTTTCGTAACAATTTGATTCGGTAAAAAAAATACAATAACAGTTACAAGTACATTAGAAACAGCTACAGTAGTTCCATTTGTCGTCAGATAAAAAAAAGAAAACAAAATTCTTTCTTCCTTAAAACTTATTTCCAATGAACAAACATAACCCCTTTTAAAATTCTATTACGTACATCCATCGTGTAACGTACAGGTGGGGGTGTTCCGCACCCCTTTTTAACCCTTTCGGGGTCCAACCGTTTCTTCTTTACATTTATTTCTTATGGCCTGTTTCTTCTTCTTAAATTATAAAGCTGAGCGTGGATTCAACGTGTTTGATATTTGGTTAATTATTTTAATTTTTAGTGTTTTTGTGTCTTTAGTTTTTGCGTACCCCCCATGGGAAAGAGGTGGAGTATATGTATGTTATTTTTTATCAAAATAACGTTGTTGTTTTTAAATTTTGTATAGCCAATGGATAATTTTTTGGCTGATTTCAAAATTGCAAAAAAATACAATAGTTTTTATTCGTTATCGTGGTTTACAAGCACTTACATCACTAAAACAAATACATATGTGTAATATAAATAACAAAGAAATACATGTAATTCTCTGATTTCCGTCAATTTTGCAACACTGATTTTTATTCAGTCAAGATTCTAGAAGCTATCGAAGCTTCTAGAATCTTGATTGAATCTTCTTTCATTCATGCCTGTTTCAGTCCCACCTATTCTAAATTTTATATTTCACATCTCGTTCATTTAGAAACTAGAAACAAACTCATTCAATACAAAATCGACACATTTAAACCCTAAAAACCGTCTTTCGAAACAACAAAGAAAACGCTCAAGACTGTTCGGTCAGCGTCTACCGGCAGCCGAAATGATGTTACAAAGGCGCGGAACTGGGCTAACACAAGTTTTCTATATTACAGTGCGTACCACCCCCTCCACCTCCCTCCTACCCCCCCGAAAGGGTTACGACCCACCTTTGAAGATGCGCAGAGCTTTTTCTATAATTCTCCTCTCCTAAGCGATTTGAATTTCGTTAAGTCTCGTATTTCGAGCAAAAAATAATTGTTTGAACCGATTTTCGAGTGTTTCGCCCATTCGTTGGTATATTTCTTGTTTTTTGTGTCCGCGCTGTAAAGGTGTGTTTTAGTGTGAACGAAACTTTTGAAACATTTGAAACATGGTCTATATTATGGTCATGTCGAGGCGGTTTGACAACAGAAATAAAGATGGCTGACGATGAACAGATAAAATATCTACATTGTGTTCACGTCGAGTTGGTTTGATAACTGGAAAAGAAATGACTTTTAATACATTGATTGAGAGTGTGACAACGTATGTTCTTGTCCTTACGTTTTGTCTTGTTGATGGAGTAGGACAACAGTTGATATATTCACATAACGGTCATGTCGAGTTGGGTTGTTAACAGAAATAGAGATGGCTATGGTGACGATGTATGATGTTCTTTTGTTATTATTTTCCTTTCATAATGTCTTGTTGATGAAATTGGACACCAGAGTTAACATCGTCAATTTTTTTCTGATAACAGAAATAGAGATGACTTTGCTGGGCTTGGCAATGTATGTTCATGCCCTTACATCATATCTTGTTGATGTAGCAGGACAAAAGTTATTATATTATACCGATATGAAATACGGCGGAGAGACATGATGTCTAGTCTGTGGTATGACGTTTGTTAAATTTATTGTTATTTTTTTTTTTAAATCTAGTGATTTTAAAACTAAACTCGAAAAAATCCTATTGAACAAAATGTCTATTGAAGATTTATAGTTAATATCTGATTTCAATTATTGTATGATTTATGTACTTAATTGAATTAATTTTGAAAAATCAGTTTTGTTTGTTTGTGTTTTGTGTGTAAATTCAGATACAAATTATTGTTAACGAATGCCTATGACTATTACAAATCGATCAAAGACCAAATCAATGTAACTGTTACTAAGCAAATCAATATAGTTACTTACTATTTTTTACGTATCTATACATACAAATAAATAAAATTGGAGTGTCTGTTTGTAATATTAAAATAACCACTTGTTACAAAATGCATATAGATGTATAGGTACACGGTACATATACCAAAATATATATTTTTTTAATTTTTGTCTGTCTGTCTGTTTGTTCCGGCTAATCTCTGAAACGCCTGGACCGATTTTGACGGGACTTTCACTGCCAGATAGCTGTTGTAATAAGGAGTAACTTAGGCTACACTTACATTAGAAAAACCAAAAAAAAATAAGGTCCCACGAGAAAAAAAATTAAAACTGAACAATAACTTTTTTGTTAAATTCCACGCGGACGAAATCGCGGTTAATAAATAGCTAGTGCTAACTAAAAAATAATAATCATCCTTCAAGGCCGAATATCCCCTTACCAATACTGATACCCCTAAACAATTAAAAAAATATATATTTGTCACTAAAACGCACCCTAAACCTAACTTGGTAGAGTTTTCACAAATCCTTTTTTCTTTCACAAGGTCGAATGGTTCCGACCACTCATTTATTTACGTTCGTTACATTTTTGCTTTCGTTTTCATTATCTTGCGTAATTCTGTCGCTACTGTTAAGAAATCGTAAACTCCCTTGTTTCAATTGTTAGCTATAGGTATTTATTTTGATTCTTTTGGGCTGATTTTTTTCAGAGGCGACCTATTAGTAGGTACACTCTGATTTCACCTGTTAAAAATTTAAAGTTAATGGTCAATCAAAACCATTCACAAACGTTTCTATTCTAAAAGGGAGCACTTGAACTGAGAATGATTCGATATTCCATCCTCGATTTGACATCACTTCGTCATGGTAAAAAAAAAAACGTTTAAAACACTTTCAATCAGATTTTTATTTCAAAAAGATTCATCAAATAAAACTATTCTAAACAGTTCATATCAGCACTTAAGACTACATTAATACTTCTAACAAACAAACTGAGGTAACTAATTTCAGATAACAAGGCGACCAACAATTAAGAAGACGCAACACGCATAATTCATCATCTGCCCCTACTATAGATGTGTGCGAGTTTCATACGCATTGTATGCGAGATTTATGTAAGACAGCGGCTCTCTTTAATACATCTTATAAGGTGTTAAAAATTAACCCGACAAACTTTAAGGGGTACTTTAGACCATCGATCTGAACAACTTTCACTATGGGACCTACTCTGAAATCACGAAAAAAAAAATCAGCTGTTTAATACAAAAGTTCAATACCTACTTGACCAAAATTTATGAAACAGCAGATTTTTTTTTTTCGTGTTTTCAGAGTAGGTCCCATAGTGAAAGTTATTCAGTTCGATGGTCTAAAGCACCTCTTAAAGTATGTCGGGTTTTTTTTTTTTTCAAACAATATGATAAAAAGAAAATCCTTCCAAGTCACAAAATTTTTGGAGGCCTAAAAATGTTGTGACTCTTTTTTTGTTTAAGGATAACGCCTATGTTGATTATCTGTACATGCTTTCTGATTCCAACTACCTACTGCCAAATTATCTATTTTCATACGAAATTAAACTTATAAGTTTCGACAAAATACACATCACCTGCGCGATTTTATACTTTGATTAAATCTACATTTTTCCTGTCAAACCTCTCGCTTTACCATCGCCAAAGACTCTAAATTAACATTAACGATAAATATCTATCTAAGGTACAAATTCACTATTCCCGTTCAGCCAATAACTAAGTCCGTCGTAAAGTAAACTAAGTTATTTTGTCAATCGACATAATAAAGATACCAAGCCGAACAGACTAATATTTTGTTACCGATATGCTAAAAACATTGAATCGATGCGACGTAGGTACCTACCTAATGAAATTGACAAATGCGTCATCCGTCTATATATATAAAAAACTTTTTAAGAAAAAAAAAAACCGACTTCCAAAAAAACACTACGAAGTGAATAACTTTAATTTCGGAAGTCGGTGTCTTTGGATCTGTGAAATATTTAGATATTATTGAGTAGTTCCGGTGGCCATCTTTGGTCTTCATCATCAGTTCCACTTCACCAAATGGTGCTTTCCGAGAACAAATGCACGAGTTACTATAAAAAATACCTAAATCGCTATAGGTGTGCCTATAATATTTGAAGAGTTCCTTCGATTTCTCCAGGATCCCATCATCAAATCCTGACCTGATGTTTTTAGACTAGATGCTAATAATCCTGGCTGCAGCATCAGGGCAGACTTATGTCAACATTGCATTGAACATAAAATTTAGTCCTGTTTAAAATGAGCCCAAACACGACTACGGTGCTGTAATTTCAAGGTTTGTACTTTTTCTGATGCTCCTGGCTTCAGCATCAGGTCTCTATGTACTTCGGTGTTCCTCATTAACAGTACGTTTATCCACACACCGAGCCCTTTTCAATGAGCCTAAACACGATATATCTGCTGTTAGTTGTCGAGGAGTTAGGTACTCTGCAGACTATCCTGACTGCAGCATCAGGTCATGACTTGATGATCATGAGACCAAATTTGGCAAATGCCCAATCAAAACAATTTACTAAAACAGTCCTTGCTTGTTCGAGTAACTTCTTACTGTTAAGGAGTTGAACCTTCCATCATCAGCCCAGCTACCTGAGATGGTAACAACCATACGCAAATACACAAGATACTTCATAAAATTTACGAAAAACAATAAGTGAGCCTATAAAATTTGAAGGTTTCCTTCGATTTCTCTAAGATCCCATCATCAGATCCTAACTTGGTGACAGTGGGACCACCTTAAACTATCTACTTTCGAACAAAAAAAGAATTTTGAAAATCCGTCGACAATTGGCTGAGTATTGGATGAACAAACATACAAAAAAAAAACATACAGTCATCCGAACATAATTAGTACCTCCTCCTTTTTATGAAGTCGGTAAAAATAAATTGCCGAAATGTATGTACGGTACGCACATAACTTCCAAACGAATGCACCAAATTGGGTATTTTTTTTTTGTGTTCGGTATTGCCAGGACAAGGTTTGTATAAAAGCAAATTTCAGAAATTCGAAAAAAAAACTGCACCCGTGCGAAGCTGGGGCGGGCTGCTACTTTTATTTTGAATTGTATGGATTTCTATTGCTTTGCACGTTAAGCCATCGCGCGTCGGTCCCGGCTGTCATTCGTGGATCTTTGACAGTCGTTACGGGTAGTCGGAAGCCCGAAAGTCTGACCGTCCAGTCTTACCAAGGGGTATCGTATTACCCAGTAACTGGGTTGTGGAGGTCAGATAGGCAGTCGCTCCATGTAAAATACTGGTATTCAGCTGCTTCCGGTTAGAATAGAAGCCGACCCCAACATAGTTGGGTAAGGCTAGGTGGATGATATAGATGATTTAGGGACACTTAGGGCCAAAGCACACACGCTACTTTTTGCATCGGCGATCGGCAATTTTGCGGCTGTATCGATGCTGTATCGCGTTTTGGCGACTCTCTACGTTCGGACGCGGTATCGGATTCGCGCGTTTTAGCGGCTGCTTTGATGCTGCATCGCGTTTTGGCGACTCTCTGCGTTCGGACGTGGTATCGGAATCACGCGTTTTAGCGACTGCTCCGATGCTGGCGCAAATGCCAAATCGCTGCGACCGGCATTCGAATGTGTGCGGAGTGTAGCGTTCAGCCGCTGTATCGAGCTTCCAAAAAGCGACTGAATCGCCGCGTTTGGCGTTTTTAAGTGTGCGGTGTGGAATGCTTGGTCGCTGCATTTAGCTTCTAAAAAGCAGCTGAATCGCCGATCGCCGATGCAAAAATTATCGTGTGTGCTTTGGCACTTAAAGGTGCCACCAGAAATGGACAGTCATCTTTACCAACCCAGTTTTCAGCCTATTCCTTCTACTATTGCTATTCTATTACTTATAGTGAGTGACGAAAACCAGTATAATTACCTGTATAAAACGACAATACAACGTCAAAACAATGGTAAGGGCTCATCTCGCGAAGATACGCGATAGAACACGCGTGTCCCGGACAATCGTTTAAGGAAGTGCTCGTATAGCATGGAGTGGCATTTTATAAGGGTACTTGAATAAAGAAGATCAGCCATGTTTTTTGGGTAATGTGTAAGATAACAATGTGGGTTATCGATTTTTGTATCCCTTTTTTTGGAACTGGTTGGGAATTTTAAACCGGTTTTGGTGTATTAAGATGTTTTTAAAAGCATTTTATTTTGAGCAATGACAATATTTGTTGTTAACCAAGTAAGTATAGAATTGAAAATATTGGTCTTGATGAAAGTCGATATTGCTGTAAGTTTGTGGATGCATTTGCAACATTACATGGATTGCTATTAAACTCGGTCATTTAATGTACTTTACGGAAAAATAACTATAGGAGTTAAGTCGAACATTCCTTCTTTTAGCACCTTCCAAAATACATTATTCAAGTCACGTTATATATGTTACACTAACATTATTTAAATCTTTTCTTATGCTACCTTTGTGATACAAGTGTCGATGTATTTATATTTTTTTATTATTACTATTTAAATGGCCTGGCTGCTTACTCTTGAATTTAATTCCGATAGATCGACATTAGAATTATGGCGTTTCGTACTTTTGAGTTCGTTTTAATTAAACTAAAAGGTAAAATTGGATGATTGATTTTGGAGCCCGGCCCTAATTTCCACTTAGTTCACCAAAATGAACACCCAATTTTACCTTTTAGTTTAATTAAACCGAACTCAAAAGTACGAAACGTCACAATTCTAATGTCGATCTATCGGAATTAAATTCAAGAGTAAGCACCCTGGTTGCTGGGACCTTTTAGCCAAAACTTTATTTGGTTTAGTAATTTCCTTCACTAAATTAAATTTCACCCATAAGGCCGTCTCCACACTTCACAACAGTGAGTCAGTCTCAACAATCTGTCTTCTTCAGAGCTGTCAGCGGCACCTATGTGCATGAGGCACGTTGTGCGCCCCGTGTGTGCACGCCGTTATTATTGTAATTGTTGTTTGTTTCGTTAATGTATGTATTTATGTTGCTTTAATATTTTGTTTACCTTGATGAGAAGATTAAGAAAGAAAGAAAAATATTTTATTTGGGACATACACAGGAAAGAGGAGCTTGTGGCTAGGTAATAACAGCCGCACGGGTCGATCGATCAGGTTAAGCTACACTTGCTGCGGTTTGTCCGTGGATGGATGACCATCTTTACATAACAAGACCCCTCCGTGCCTTGGAAAGCACGTTAAGCCGTTGGTCCCGGCTGTCATTCGTGGATCTTTGATAGTCGTTACGGGTAGTCAGAAGCCAGAAAACCTGACAACCAGTCTTACCAAGGGATATCGTATTACCCAGTAACTGGGTTGTGGAGATCATATAGGCAGTCGCTCCATGTAAAATACTGGTATATCCAGTTAGCCTGGAAGCCGACCCCCACATAGTTAGGAAAAGGCTAGGCAGATGTTGACACACAAGAAATATAAACAGTAAAAAAGGAGTATTTAAAACTAACAAATTTAAGTACATTAAAATCAAACAAAAAAATAAAGACCTGTGCGAAGCCAAAAAGGCTTCTATCTCAGCATAATGCTGCGATTTAAAAAAATATATACCGCAGCGCTGGTTTTCTGATAGGGTCCGAGGCGTATCTTATATTTGTATGTATGTATGTACTTGTTACATAACGTTATATAAAGGATGTCCCAAAATTAACGCAAGATTTGAATTTGTCGCCATTTGTGCAGTAAAGTGTTGGCAACCCTAAAACAAAACAATTCGAAAGCTGACAGTTTAGGGTTAGCAAAGACGAACTAGCAGAGGACGGAAAAAGTAGACAGAAAAACGAATCTTTGTTGGCTCATAAGTCTCATAACTTTTTAATAAGTTTTATTTTACTATTCTGTTTTTTTTTTATTTTTTTTTATTTGAAATGGGCTTGCTCTTGACTCTAGCCTAGGTCAAAGGTGACAGAGACAAAGTCGACGATGGAGCGAGCTTACCCAGAAGAAGCCTGTTCACTCTCACTTTAAAGAGATTCGGGTTGTATGCGCTCGGAAAAACAGACGCAGGTAGAGAGTTCCACTCTTTTGCTGTGCGCATTATAAACGACATTTGCAAACGCTTAGTGCGAATTGGTGGAACAGCAACCAGGTAGGGATGGTAACTTGCAGTGCGCCTGGATGTCCGAAGGTAGAAGGGGGCCGGTGGAATGAGGTCGTGGAGTTCTTGGGCACACTCACCGAAGTACAGTCTGTAGAAGACCGACAGGCAGGCAACCTTGCGGCGATGAGCCAAGCTGTGAAGCTTGGCATCCACCAGTTTTACGTCGCCAATGAGCCTCTTAGCTCTGCGTTCCACCGAGTCAAGCGCGGCAAGTTGGTATTTCGCTGAGCCATCCCAAAGGTGGCTGCAATATTCCATGCAGGATCGGACTTGTGCTTTGTATAGGGTTAAAAGCTGTCCAGGCGTAAAGTATCGTTTCACCCTATTTAGGATGCCCAGCTTCTTGGCCGCAGTTTGGGCTTTGTACTCGATGGTGGCGCCGAAGTTGAGACTAGATGTCAACTCTATGCCTAGAAGCTCGAGCCGATCAGTTACAGGAACAGATGTACCCCGAAAAGTAGGAGTCTGGTCAAAACGACTCCTTTTGGCGGTAAAAAGACACGCCTGTGTTTTGGTGGCGTTAAAAGAGACCAGATTGTCATCACCCCACTGGGGGACAAGGCTTAAGGTCAAATCTGTCCGCTCTACCATGGCCTCTCTCAAGGATCGAACTTCGGACCCGCTGGCCCCTGCATTGGACAAGTATCTCTCTGAAACTGTACTGTCATCCGCGTACCCAACAATACCAGGCTGAAGTAGGTCATTGATGTGCAGCAGGAAAAGAGTTGCAGAGAGAACAGACCCCTGAGGAACTCCGGCATCAATAGCCATAAGGTCAGAGGAGCAGCCATCAACGACTACTCTGATCGACCGCTCACTAAGGAAGTCTGATATCCAGCTACAATAACCAGCTGGGATGCCATAAGCAGGAAGATTACTGAGGAGACCGGCGTGCCAGACCCTGTCAAAGGCCTTCGAGATATCAAGCGATACAGCAAGTGCTTCGCCGTGTTTCTCGATGGCTTCGCCCCAACAGTGCGTGACATACACAAGTAGATCGCCAGTTGACCGCCCCCGGCGAAAGCCATATTGACGGTCACTGAGGAGATCATTGTCTTCAAGGTAGGTCAGCAACTTACTGTTCAGTACCCTTTCCATAACCTTGCACAGAATGGAGGTAATGGCGATCGGACGGTAATGGGCAGGGTTTGCACGGTCGCCCTTTTTGGGCACTGGTTGAACATTTGCAAGCTTCCAGCATTTCGGCACCGTTCGTTTTTCAAGAGAGAGGCGAAACAAGCGTGTCAACACAGGAGACAGTTCAGGCGCACACTGTCTCAACACTCTCGCTGGAATACCATCAGGCCCGCTTGCCTTGTTCACGTCTAGACTGCACAATACTCATCGGACCTCTTTAATGTGAACTGCGATCTCCGGCATCGAGGAGTCACAATGAGGTACAGTTTCCGCACAGACCAAATTAATAATAAGACAAAGCGATATCATGTTTAACTTTAGATGTACATGTCAAACAGTGGAATACCCTCCCGAAATTTGTATGGAAAAAATATGGACTAGTGTCACCTTAATGGAATTTCGGTAATGGAAACATCCTATAAGAAGAGCATTCTGTACCTTAATAAATTAATTTACCTCAGTTCCGTTTTTATAAGTGGGTGATTATTTGTTATTTTGAACCAATAATATACATAAATTTTGAAAGGAACATATAAGCACAGTATGTAGGTAGTCCCATGTCAAGAATATATTCCGGTATTTTGATATGTAGCGGTATCTGTAACGCCACATGCGAACAACGCGTCATACTGACGTCACGCAAATCCTGCATCTCGCAAGCAGAGTTTACCGCGCAACTAGCACAGATACAACAGCCCGACATGAATCATCGGGCAGTTGCCCGCCAGACACAACACCCATCTGGTCGGAGGATCCTCCCTTTTCTATAGAGTATGAGTGAACTTTACACCCTATTCCTCATACCTCTATAACTAAATACATACTGTCTTTTTTAAGCTCGCCCCCTATATCATGGGACTTAAACATAACTAGCGAAATGTGGGGTACTATTATAGTTACACCCACAGATATAGATATACCTAGATAACGCAAGTATCACGACCTGTATGAAAACTAAGCGTGCCACTTTTTGACTACCTACTATGACGTCACAAGCTCGCGCTCTCTCGCTCACGCTCACCCAGCCAGCAGTACGCAGGACTGAGCGCGAAAGTGGCGGCTTATGATTTTCAATCGTAAACTGGTGCGATTTTTGGCACGCGAAGTAGGTGCTCTTGCGTTATCTAGGTGTATCTATATCAGTGGTTACACCTCTGCCTTACTCTTCAAGGATTACAGGCCTGATGTTATGTAACTTCCTTTAACCTTGTCTCATGGTTTAGTAAGTAACCATTCTCCTTTCGTACGCAGTTACGCATTGTTTGTAAACAGGGGAATATATACAAAAGAACAGATAAGGCCATTACATATAAATTAGTTTGGTATGTAAATCTTTTATCATTACTCACAGTCTTAATTTCCACTTCTTATCAGTCAAGTACTAACACCCCATACTTTGAAACTGTATCATTTTATTTTACTCTTTACGACAAAGCGATAAGGTCGATAATTAAGTGGCAAAAGCATTTATCTAAAGGAGTCTAAGTTAACGCTATCGTGAACGACTTCAGTGACGCGTGAAAGAATCAAGAAAATGACTATTTTTTTTCGGGATTTGCATACGACGAGACAGTTCTTGTATAATGTGCCTACAAGCTTGAAGCCTCTGGGAGGACGGCTAATTTTGCATGGAAAATTGCCCTGAAAGTTAATATAATAAATAAGTATGGAAAAAGATCTTTTAATAGCCCAAATCACTATTTACTCATTATTTTTGATACAAAACTCCAAGTTTTTAAGAGAATTCAGTATTTACTTGGTAATTAAATGTGCAACATTATATCAAAATTTCATCTGAACATACAACTAAAAGCGAATATTCAGTATCCATCTGCTAATCAAAGTTATTTACCAAGTTGCGAGAATCGATAATGGATTAGAGGAATTGGCTGCTTCTGTAACCCAATTCTAACTAGCACAGGATTATGACGTAATTCCAGTATGCTGTCTTAGTTAGGAACAGAAAGCCCGCGTCACTGGGGTATTGTGGGTGTGATGCAGCTAAAGGATAGAATAGAATACTCTTTATTATGTATCATCATCATAATCAGCCTATAATGTTTCCACTGCTGGGACACAGGCCTCCTCACGGTAAGAGGGAAGTGGGCCGTAATCCACCACGCGGGCCCAGTGTGGGTTGGCAGATGCCACATGTCTTCGAATTTTTGGTTCTAGGACATGTCGGTTTCCTCACGATGTTTTCCTTCACCGTTTTGAGAGCAGTGGTGATGAAATAATTTACACAAAGTTAAGCGCCTGTCTGAGTTCGAACCTACGACGAACCTACTCGTAAGTCGCGGCCGTTGCCACTTGGCCACCACTGCTCTGCTCTTGCACTGTTTATTATGTATACCATGTGGATTACCTACAGACGTAAATGTAGAAATTTTACATGTGAGTGACAGAATGCGCGGCCTTATCACTAAAAACGGTATTTTAAGGTGAATGCGCAGTGTTAGCCCGCGAAATTCAATTTTTCTTACGTTTTTTGCAATTTTCAGGTCATTTTCAGGTTTTATCTTGGTCAAAATTTGATTCGCGACTATGACAGGTACATATTTACAGAATTATAATCATTAGAATCATTAATACATCTTTCTAAGTTAGGTTTGTACCATAAGAAAAAAAAAAAGAAAAATGCTTATAGTACAAATCTAACTTAGAAAGATGTATTAGTGATTCTAATGATAATAATTCTGTAAATACGTACCTGTTATAGTCGCGAATCATATTTTGATCAAGATACAACCTGACAATGACCTTGCTAAAAAACGTAAGAAAATTTGATTTTCGCGGTCTACCACTGCGCATTCACCTTAAAGACAACCTTTTCCACATTTTTTTCAACCTTTTCTTTCTTTCTTTTGATGGAATAAAGGGAGAAGAAGAGACAATACTCCAGGTATTCCAGGGAGGAGGTAAGACTCACGACTATTCAACAATTTTGATAACAAAATAAGGCTGAACCAGTAAGGTAATGAGTTTTCACGATTCTGTTTATATTATTGGAATGAAAAAGTGTCCAGGAATAAAAAAACCTTAACTTTTTTTTTTGCAAAACCAATGCTAAGTACAGCATTCTAATATTGATCACTAAAAGTGATCATTATTGTTATTACAAGTACTTATTATGTAATTAATTAAAAAAAAAAAAACAAAAACTGTATTTTAAAGCCACCAGAATAACCATACCACCTTTTTTGACACCTAAACAGAATTGTTACTCCAAAAGAAGGAAAAACTGACCAAGTTCTTAAAAAAAACAAGAAAGAAAAATTTCTCCTTTATTTATTCTTTGACCGCGTCTTGTGGCAGTTTGAAAAGTGCGAGTTCGCCCAAAGTTTCAGCTAATGGGTTAAAAAGGAGAGAGGGGAGGTGACGGCTCGAATTTTTGGAAATTTCGGATATAATTAGAGGAGCGATCGCATTAGGGACGTCACTTTTGGTTTATGGGAGGCACGTCACGGCTAGAGATGGACCAAGTATCCGTCAGCCGAGTTTTATTGGCAGACTTGCGTAAACTTAGCGGTTTTGTCGTCAGAAAATGGCTTTTGTTTTTAGACAAAGAAATGCGTAGAATTAAGATGTGGGCAGATTTGGACTGTTGGTTAACAATAATCAATTGGTTAACAATAATAATTAATAATTCTCTTGCAAACTCACAATAAGACGTGATTAAAATCATTCCTATCATCTGTCCTGTCTTTTCAGTTTGACCCTCCGTCTGATTAAATTTTTTCTGTTACTACGCTTACCTATATCCTTAAAAATAACTTTCACCACTTAGTTACAAACAGCGTGCTTATATCCTCCTTCTCCACAAAGACTTTTATACTTCAAACATTCTTATTCTTATCTTGGATTCTTATCTTGGTTTAGTTTTATACTATTACTAGCAGCGGCCTCGGTTTCACCCTCATAAGTCTCGATCCCGTGGGAATATCGGGATAAAAAGTATCCTATGTCTTTTCCCGGGACTCAAACTATCTCTATACCAAATTTCATCTAAATTGGTTCAGCGGTTTAGGCGTGAAAAGGTAACATACAGACAGACAGAGTTACTTTCGAATTTAATATATGGGTATCATTTAAGCTATCACCAATTTAATTAGTTTTGTGTTTCTTAAATAATAGGGTTTGTCCTCCAAATAGTAGATCTGTCACCAAAATGTAGTCACCAAACAATGCAAGTGACCTAACCAAACCGAACCTCGGGGTGCCCTTCGCTCGCTCTTGCATCCTATGTCGACGGAGCCCCGCTTCGCGGGGCCCCTATTTCTGTGTAAAGGGTTTAAAGTAACCTAACCAAACCGAACCTCGGGGTGCCCTTCGCTCGTTCTTGCATCCTATGTCGACGGAGCCCCGCTATCTGAGAACGAAAATATTTCGTGGCGATAGATCTATTTATTAGGTGATACAAATATTTCGTGGCGATAGATCTATTTATTAGGTGATACAACTTGATGACAAATATAAATTTTGGTGATAGAAAATATAGTTCCCTTAATATATTAGTATGGATTATTAGTTCAAATATCTTAGCTGTCAACTAACCATCTCTTCATCATCTTTAGCTTGCAGCAGTTCACTGCTGCACATAGGCCTCTCCAATAGCACGCCATTCAGCCAAAAGCTCTCTTATTTATCCCATACTCCGCTAACCCAAAACCATAATAATTCTATCCATGCTTCTACATCCACCCGCAAGCAAACAGGGTGTTTACAAAGTTCTCCTTCAGAAAATTAAAAAGTCAAACAAACTGCTTGCCATGCGCGTTCCGTGCCATTGGCCACACATTAATATATATTAAGGCGTACACTTTGTATTCACCCTCTTTCTGAAGACACGTGCTTCGTCTACATACTTGAATAAAATCATGCTTATGATATTGCAATTAGCGGGGAAAGATATTTGGGAGAAAAAGTTAAGAAAAATGTAATGTGTACGTTGAGTTTGGGAAAAAATAAGTGTCTATGGACTACCATAGACACTTATTTTTTCCCAAACTTATTTTTTGTATCTCTATCTTTCTCTTCCATCACTACTAAGTGATGGAAGAGAAAGATAGAGATACAAAAATAATAGAATGTATCATGTTGTAAGAAGCATATTTCGCTAATTAGGATGCCGAAGATTATTTTGCCGTAGTTGTCGTTAAAATATTGAAAGTCAGATTCGAAGCAGACATCTTCTTAGTAGATAAAAAGACTAGAATGATGATGCTTATGATAAGAAACATCACAAACGTAAAGAAAAAAGACTTAAGTATAGAAAAGTAACAAATACTAACAAGCCTTTACATATGAAAACTAGCAGATACAAATACCGTTTTTAAATGTAAAAACTTTCCCATAAAGTAATATCATATGGAACATAAAAGAACATTCAATAAAATCAAAAACAACCAATATTCAATCCGCCCAGTTACACAATACATGACGGAATAACACGCGAGCCAAAACTTCTACATCAAAATACCTTTGAATAATACCAATTTATAAAAGTACATATTCCAAATAATTTTTAACAAAACCAATAATTTGAAAGCTTAATATTATGCTAAACGTAAGTAACATGGTACGGTATGGTACAAACCTTCGTGCATGGATTTTAATTATTGTCATGTACCGAATACGACTCCTAATAAATGTCATTATGAAGCTGTATTACTACCAGCTAATGTGCCACCTGGAGAACTAGACATGCATCCTTATGTTAGAGGGAAAGAGTTTGTTTTTGTGTACCTGCAAGTTTCTGGATGGTAAATCTAACTTGGTCCTGATATAGTTCTTTAATGGAACCGCAATGTCATGTGCGTGACAATGATGGTACGTAAATAATATAGTTGAACGTTTTATATGGATGCAAGGCTAAAATAGCCTTTTGTATTGAAAGTTTTGTTGGAATTTTTGCATCGAAAACTGTGTACTTATGATTATTATCTAGTGATTTAGATTGCAGAAGTTCTAAATTTTCGTTTAAGCCAGCTATTAAGGTGGCTTGTGCTGTTTTGTAATTTCTGCAAATGTTTAAGGTGAGTACTTTCACATGACAAATGAATATCGTTGCTTACTTTGTGCTAGTAAAGTTAAACGAAGAAGGAATGGCATACGACTTCGTGGCTTTTCATGCTTGCTACGTTATGATTTAGTATTTATACTTTTTAATGGCGGATGATAATGTTAGCATGTCAAGCCATAGAGCTTTTTTATTTGCTGAAACTAGTTATCAACTTAATTTGGTTCCATTTTGACACTGACGCTTAGCAAATCCCAGACTAACTTTTTTGTATTTTCCTTGTCTCTAGGTTACCATTTTTCTTTGATTGTACTGACAGTATTATAATAACCTATGAAAATGCGGTCTGTCACAATGAAAATAGGGTCCATATCCAAGAGCGAGAGAGAAAAAAACTCTTTTTCTTTTATCTTAGATCTTTTATGTCAACATGACATTATTTAGTATAATATATTACCTGTCATTTTGGCCTAGCAAATAGAAATCAGAGTTTACACACGTAGCTTATTAGTTTCAACAACAAACATTAACATTAAACCTTCACCCAATAATTAAAACAAACATTAATACCGTAAAACAACACATAGCCCACCTTGATCGTCATCCGAATATCGAGCCACCAGTGAACAATAAGAACCAGTGGGCTATATAACGCGTTTGCGCGCACAACACCCTTAAAAAAGGGGGGCAAGACGGCAGGGGGGCAGGCGGATTTAAATCCTACCCTTTAAAAGATTCCGTCGTCCTCCCATTTTTAAGACTTTACAATACCGACACACACATCAGGGGATTCTTAGCTTATTTCTTTAGGGTGTGTATGTGTGTGTGTGATTGGATTTTTCCGTGTTTCCCGTAATTAGTGGGGGACTCATTAGGGATGTGGGATGAGTCGTAATGAGGTCTTCTGAGGACATCGACCGTTTGAATGTAGATTGAGACACGCGAGCGTAATGATATGAAAGTGAGAGTGGTTTAGATAAAGTGTTTGCTGTTTTGTATTGAAATTAAAAGTTTTCTTCACAGGTTGTTTAGAAAAAAAAACATACGGTCTACTGTGAAAAGTTTCATTAACCTTCCAATTTTATAAACATCTTTTCACATTTTTGTTATATTCTAGGCTCTCAAGCTGGCCTAATAATGACATCGCCTATAGACAACTCCAACGCTCAAAAAGGTTTGCTGACAGGACCATAGACCAACTTGAAAAAAAAATCGACTGCCAGTATTTTCACCGACATCATCCCTTTCAAAATTAGAACGCAGCAAATGTTGGCGGCAGAAAGAAGCACAGCAATAGTAAATAAATATTAATACGAAGTTTATAAATAAATACTAAAAACCTATTAAAAAATTAAATTCCACGTAATACGTAAACAAGTTCAGACTGGAACTGGTACTGGTATTTTTGCAGCAGTACTCAAATAGCGCTCCAACGCTAATTGGCAGCCGATGACGCTTTGTTATTGAGCCCGGTGACCGGAAGTTTCTAGTGTTGTTTGGACTTGGCCATTTTAATAGCCACAGCGTACAACCCTAATTATTTAATGCTGCGTTTTTTATTTAGTTTTGTGTGTTTTTGAAACTATTTTTTGTTTTTTTTTTTTGTTTCAACGATTCGACAGACGAGACGTACTTGCTTGTACGTTGGTTATAACTAACTAATCTACAGTATATTCCTAAACATAGGCCTCTAAACATTACTCTCCTTCAGTCTGGGGCAGTCGGGTAAGCAAGTAATAACTACTGAATGAGCTGTGGGCCAAAATAACCACTACATGGACCCTTGACATAACCAAAAGCACTGTAAACTTACGTTTTAAATAAATGAATAAATAAATAAAAGGCGTCGCGGCAGACCCCGTAAAAGATGGCGGGACGAGCTGAAGAAAAGTGAACCAGCAAGGTAATTGCGTAACACACTATCGGTAGCAATGAGTTTCATTTCGACAGTTCAACAACATTCATTGCGTTATTTGCGTTGTTGAGCAAACACATTTTTCGAACATATGGAGCAATGGATTAGAAATATGCTTCAAATGATTGAAATTGACAGCAATAGTTTGTTACGTAATTAGGGTGCAGTTCAGCCCTGGATCGAAAGAGCTGGAAGTCATGAAGCCTTTGTCCAGCAGTATGATGATGCAAGCTAACAGTCACAGTAACTGAATCATTCTTCTTTGTTCTTGTTTGCAATTGCATAGCAGCATAGCTCACCTTTGAGAGTAGTGGTGGTGCAGTGGTAAAGGCCGTGACTTACGAGTTGTAGGTCGCAGGTTCGAACCCAGACAGGTGCTTTACTTTGTGTAAATTATTTCATCACCACTGCTCTCAAAAACGGCGAAGGAAAACATCGTCAGGAAACCGGCATGTCCTAGAACCAAAAATTCGAAGACATGTGACATCTACCAATCCGCACTGGGCCCGCGTGGTGGATTATGGCCCACTCCCTCTCACAGAGAGGAGGCCTGTGTCCCAGCAGTGGGAACATTGTAGGCTATGATTATGTGATAGCTCACCATAAGATAACCCAGTCATCTAGAACTAAAGGATATTTTCGAGACATATTTAGATACCCCGTCCTTGCACATCAGGTATGTCAGCGGCAACTGATCCAAAATACTGCAATAATGCAGGCAGAACCTGAAAACTGAACTGATTTGCAGAAAACCCTCCAAGACACATAAGCCCTCTTTGTACGCACACGTTTTTCTTGCCATGAAAAACTACGGTTTATTCGCCATGTTTAGGTTTAGGCACGGTCGTCAGTGTTGTATGGATCACTAGCAGCGCCCCACGGTTTCACCCGCATAAGTTTCCCGTAGGAATATCGTGATAAAAACTATCCTATGTCCTTTCCCGGGACTCAAACTATCTCTATACCAAATTTCATTTAAATCGGTTCAGCGGTTTAAGCGTGAAGAGGTAACAGACAGACACACTTTCGCATTTATAATATTAGTATACAAGTTGTCCCTGGAAGTATGGATCAAATCGAATAGGGGCGTGGGCAAGGTCATTTCCAAACGTTATAGCAAAGAAAAAAAAACTGAAAAAAAAGAGAAGAGAAATCGAATCGTTTTAAAAAAATCTTTAAAAAAACTATCAGGGCTATCAATTTATTTTTTTTTTAGATAGCCCTGATAGTATTTTTTATGATTATTTTCTTTGAGCACTATGCGAAATGATTGAAAAAAAAAAATCGGTCATAACTTTTGAACCGTAAAAAAATTCACTGAAATTCTCAGGGTTAAAAAGTTTGGAAATGACCTTGCCCACGCGGCCACGCCCCTATTCGATTTGATCCATACTTCCAGGGACAGCCGTGCCACAAAAAGCAATACCAAAAATCACTAAAAATAGAAAAAAAATCTGCACCAAAACGCGGTTGAACATTCATTAAGGTTGACGTGTCGGACGTGCAAGTTCCCACATGTCACGGTAAACAGTGCGCCCTTGTTAGTCCCTTATGCCCCTGTTAGTCCTTAGTCCCTGTATGCCCCTGTTTGCACACCGCGTGCCCCTTTGAATACTAAGTACCTGGGTCTTTTTATTTTACACAATGAGAATTGTTTCCACTCTTTAGCTGGTGGAGTTCCATTTGAATTGCGTTTTTGGGTTTTCGGTACTGATTTCTGAAATATGTATAAGTACAGTCACCAAAGGAGATAAGTAGGTAACCAGGGTCGTCGGATATATTTGTAGTTTAGTAAGAAACCGGTGGATGTTTTTGAATAAAATTTTGCTTTTTTTTTGTTGGCATTGACTGCCAACGCGGTCAACGCAGACCAGATTTTCTATTGTGTCTGTGGTCTGGCAGTCAACGTGCTAATGAATAGAAAACAAACAGATCATCTATCAAATTAAATTTCATTCCAAAACATCCATCGGTTTCTTATTAAGCTTCAACTATATCCGACGACCGTGGTTACTTATCTCTTTTGGTGACTGTACGTTTTGGTCTGGTACTATTTTTATCTGGTCGTTGTGGTGTAATTTAGGGTAAAACGGTTTTGTGAACGACAAAGGTAGGCAAGCCAAACATGAATAACGATAAATTGTCTAGAAAATCTGTATTAAAACTAGGAACTTTAACGAAAAACTGAATGACAAACAACATTCAAATTTATTTTTAAGTTTTTCTGGTACGTACCTCTTTGCGATCGAAAAAAAGCACTTAGACATTTTCAATAGTTCCTTTATTTTCCACTAGTAGCGCCCCGCGATTTCCAAAAAAACTACCTACTAAGTGAAAAATAACTTTAATTTTGGAAGTCGGTGTCTTTGGATCTGTATTTTAGTTTTTTTGCCACCTTTTCAAACAAAAAAAAAATTAAAATAGGTCCACAATTGACGGAGAAATCGGTGAACATATATAAAAAAAACATACATAAAGTCGAACATATTATAACCTCCTCCTTTTTGGAAGTCGGTTAAAAAAGAGGTAGATACCACACCTAATTAAAATACCGTGGCTCCCGATACCGATACCTCAAGTTTTAAGTCAATAGGTATCGGTTACCCATTCAAATACCAAGTTAGTCAAAGAGCAAGTCATTCTCTGGACATTGAAGTGTGTCCAACATGGTTTATTGTCTCTTTGCCTATAAAATTTTGCTTACGACATTTGCATTTTCTTGGCTATACTTATGACCTTATAAACATTAACGATCGTTATAATTTTGTCAATACAAGCCGTGTACTGTACAGACGGAGTCTAAAGTTAGTTGCCTTTGTTGTTAGTTTCAGAAGTGTTTGGTTATTAAAATAATAAATGAAGAAGAACTTCTTCTTGTAACTTAGAAGAAGAAGTTCTTCTTCGTTCTAAGTTAAGTGCTGTGTGTTCTCCTGGATACATTACCAGTCGACAGCGATGCGGATGAATTTTTCGACGCTATATTTTAGTTTGTTTATACAGGGTGAAATTGAATTCATGCGCATCCTTTTAAGGGGTCATTGTAATCATCATTATGAACAACTTTTACTATGGGACCAACCCCGAAAACGCGAAAAAAATCAGCTCTTCTCTACATTTTGACGAGTTATGTGAACATAAATACAAGGAAGAGCTGATTTTTTTCCGTAGACTTGTCATGGTAACACTAATTTCGAAATTTCATTGGTTTTCATTATTATTACGACGACTGTACTACAAAACATAGCATTCATATCGCATTACATTCTCTTTAAGCCGCTCCACATTTTAAACAATAGAAAACACAATTTTGAGGCAAAAGCGATTCTCTAGTCAAATATCAAAGAAATCGTTAGCGTGAACCCGAACGTTGGCAAAGTTGAAATAATAACAAATAAACGAGCAGAACAAACGGCGCTTAAACGTTTTAATGCTAAAACAATGAGGACTTCTAATAATAAATTATTGAATTTGTCCCGCTTTGCGTAACGACGATACGCCGAACGAGAGTTTTGTGATTTATTTGAGAAAGTGTTGAGTTAAGGAGTAATTAACGACGAATGTTATAATTGTCACACATTAATACAGGTTGAAATTGAACACATGCGACAAATCGAAATGGGAGATTGTACTCATCATTATGAACAACTTTTACTAAGGGACCATACCTTTTTTTTTTTTTTTATGGATGGGAAATCATCAAATGACCCCTCCCGCTCTGGGTGGAGCGAAGGGAGTGTCAGACTCTTACTGACTAAAACCCATCCGTGTTCCTTCCATAGTAGGACTATAGGGTCTGTAGGACTATAGACTGTAGGGGTAGCGGTAACCCTTACCATACCCTGACCATACCTGAAATCGAGAAAAAAAAATCAGCTGTTACCTACATTTTGACGAGTTACTCGAACATGAATGTAGGGAACAGCTGATTTTTTTTTCGCGATTTCAGGTTTGATCCCATAGTAAAAGTTGTTCATAATGATGAGTACAATCTCTCATTTCGATTTGTCGCATGTGTTCAATTTCACCCTGTAAAGCAGTGTTCATAATCTCAGATAATTACATTCCATCGCTAATTAATCAGTTATCTACTTATTGCAATGTATTCTATGTTGATTTTTGAGTGAACATTTGTAACAAAAAGGTCCTAAAAAGTTTTTGGTTGCAATGTAATTTGAACTTTGTTAAGTATGACATGCGGTTTGTTGTTCCATAACTTGAAAATGATCTCAAATTCCTGGCTCTAATATAGAAGCTTAATGCTTTTGCCTTCTCTGTATGAGAGAACCTTTGCCCTGCAGTGAGACAATACAGGCTGGTATATATATTTTTTTTAATTGAAAACTTCTTTAGCTGCGTTTTGGGCATTTTTTGAGATGGGAAAAAACCATTGAATTCGCAACACTGTTACCGACACCGCGCTACATTTGGATGTGTTCGGCTGTCCACGGGATTTTTATGTCAGTGAGTGATGGCAATTTATTCAGTTTGTGTTTTGTTTATATGACGATTCAAAAGATACACACCTAATTGTTCCTGAAATACAAGTCACGGCTTAGTTTAGGTACCATTCTCCCACAAATTTACATTGTCCTAAATCATATTCTTTTTCCATTTTTAAGTTTCAATTAATAAGTGTTATTTGTGGAAGAAAAATAAACATTTTTATTATCATTATTATATTATTATTTTTATTTGAAAAATATAGCTAAAATACAAAAATATTGCATGTTGACGGAACAATTATCTTTCCATTGTGTTGTAAAAGAATTTATATCTAACTAGCGCCCCGTTGTTTCACCCGCATAAGTCTCTATCCCGTAGGAATATCGGGATAAAAAGTATCCTATGTCCTTTCCCGGGACTCAAACTATCTCTATACCAAATTTCATCTTAAATCGGTTCAGCGGCTTAGGCGTGAAAAGGTAACATACAGACAGACAGACAGAGTTACTTTCGAATTTATAATATCACAGTATGGATTGAAATTTTCTCGCAATTCCTCTTTTCATAACAGCATTCTATGAGGGAAGTTGGAACTGGGAAATGGTGTAATAAATACTGTTCTAAGTACGTCACTACTACAGCAGAGTTTTTTTTTTTACTAATTCCTGAAGGAATATTCCCAGGAACAAATATTATTAAAGGGATTATTCTAGAAACTCAGTGAAATACCGACACAAATAACGAAGCAGGCTATTGTCTGAAGCTCATCTAGAAACTGTTGATAAAATATTAACTTTATTATAATTTGTGGTAACACTTGGAACTTCATTCAGTTCATCATTATCAACATCATTTCAGCCGAAAGACGTCCACTGCTGGACATAAGCCCCAAGCATCGTCGCTTCCCCAAGCACCGCCACTTCGACCGGTTCATTCAAGTGACCGAACACAACTCGAGAACAAAGTCATTTGTTTTTTTAAGAAATAAGCGATTATTCCAAAAAAAAACAAATGAATTCGCTTCTCGTATTCACATCTTGACGCTGCGCTTTTCGAATTTCGAAGAGATTATGTTTAGAGAACACTGTTTATTGTACTATAGTGTTTCTTAAATTGACACCTAAACTTCGCCGTTCGAATTTCAAAGTGATTTTAGAGAGAAGAAAAGCTCTTTTATTTCTGCTGAATTTTCCGTAAAGTAAGGTAATGATTTATTAACGTTATTACTCGTCACTTCACCTCATTACGTTGTCACTATAGCGAGTTCCTTTTAAATGTACGAAGTTCCGTATAGCACTGTACACAGTTGGCGAGTACACCGAAAAAAATGTAACATTTTGACTGTCACGTCACTTTTTTTTTGTAACAAAAGTGTCGTCGCGAAAGCGACCGCCCCTAAGACGACCCACTGACCGATAGGCCGATAGGATCTTAGTTCCATTCGGCACCCTAGTTGCGTAACATACTATCAATCAAAATCTGAATCATTTTGAAGGATATTACTAATCCATTGCTTCATATGTTCGAAAAATTTGTCTGCTCCGCAACGTAAATAACGCAATGAATGTTGTTACGAAATTACCCTTCGGGTGTCCCACGACACCTCTCAACTGTTTCTTTACATACTACATGATAACAATGACATGCATATCCAATTTGAACCACTCCCAATAAAACAAAAGAACCGCCACTAAACAATCCAAAAAAAGTCACGTAAAGCCAGGGGCAGGACACTAATTTCGGCATAAATATTAAGGCCGAACGCCGAATTTTAAAGGCGGCAATTTGAACCTACACTCTCATCCTGATCGCAGGATAATTTATCTTAACGAAAGAAAGGGGTGGCCGGGGGGTGAGGTGGGTACTCGCCCAAAAATTGGGTAAAAATGTTGCCAGCCAGCGATTAAACCGTTGGGGGAGATGCGTCGTATTAATCACCACCCAGGCGTCTTCGTGGATTCTCGCGGTATTACTATAGAGTTGTTAATACCTACTTTCCACTGGTGTCGTTTTTTAGGTGAGAGTAAAAATATGATATTTATGATATGTAGATATTAGTACCTAGCTTCATAAATCAATTTTGACTTATTGATAGCGAAAACGGATTCTCCTTATAATTTATAAGTTTTTGAGAGAAATATTATATTGATCGGCTAATAACATAGCAAACCAAAAGTGCTAAATACCATGTAATAATCCAAATTGTGTTATATCAAGTGAATCAGTGGTTCATTAAAAAAATACGAAAAACTAAAGTAACTTCAGCAGTCGCAGCCTGGGCAGGCAGCCTAGCTGACTAAACTAAGTAGAACATGGCCAACTTGTCATCTTTTCACCACAGCGTGAGCCTGCTGTTCTCTCAGTTTTAGGCACAAGAGAAGAAGTGTGACGTCATGTTAGAGGACAAATTAAAATCTAACTCACAACTCTATACAATTCAGCAAGTTGGCCTGTCCGTAGAAGGCAGGGCGGCCACCTTGGCTTTGTTTTAATATTTTCGCAAGCATTATGAAGGGTTTGCTTGCTTTCAAATAATTTTGGCTTCTGTTTCTGAAGTTTTGATAAAAGTTTAATTCTATCAATAATTAACGGGAACAATCCTGGTTTGCTGATGCGATTATAAAGGTTTCGGGGTTTTTGCATTATCTTTAATTATTTTTTTTCAGGAATGTCAAAGTTCGAGAGTCGGGTCGAGTTTTCTTTGTTAGTAATTGAGTTTGGCAAGTTTTTGAAAGGGGAAACGCGGGTTAATGCTTACTTTAATTTATTGGTGCAGGAGTAATTCTGATGGGTAAGTAGAAAGGGTATAAGTTGGAGCTAAGACGCTATGTAAAAGATTTTGAGGTAAAGGTAGTGAAAGTTTCCGTACCTTAGTTTGGGTTGAGAGCTCCCTTTTCAGGATACTTGAAATTTATAAGAATTCTACGTTTTTTTTTTCTTTATTAAAAAATAAACAAGAGTGGGACTCTTTTGCTTTAATCTATTCCGATAAAATATTTCTTGAATTCTGAAAGTAAAGTTATTTGGCTATAGTTAACCCTCATTTCACCATACATAGACAGACTGAACAATGAATTTAGAGCATGTTACTCCTAGCGTAGAAATTATTCGTAGGATAGTAAAAAAAAAATTGTGTTCCATATACAGAATTATTTTTTTACCGGTTCAATTTTTTTACAGGGTGTTCTAGCTATGACTATGAACAACTTTCACTATGGGACCAACTCTGAAATCACGAAAAAAAAATCAGCTGTTTCATACATTTTGGTCAAGTAGGTATTAAACTTTAGTATTAAACAGCTGATTTTTTACGAGATTTCAAAGTTGGTCCCATAGTGAAAGTTGTTCATATTCATGGGTAGAATACCCTGTAAAAATTTGGAACCAGTAAAAAAAAAAAATAACCGGTATAATGACCGCATAGGTATTTCACTTTTAAACAGAAACAGCAGTTTTTTTTTATTACTGACTAAAATTTATATGCTAGGGGGCTATTTGTCTATAACAATGTGCTAAATTCATGTTTATAATTTCCACGTCGATGTCCGTGCCAACCTATATATACAACAAAAAAGCATTTGAAATTGATTATTTGCACTTATTCATGCAAATGCACCAATTAATTTCCATATCAAGAGTGAACAGGCATCTTCTGGGCACGCTCGTTCCATCATAGACCTCATCTATCGCTTTCCATCAGGCGTGATCGGGGTCAAGAGCGGGGCCCATTTAGCAACAAAAAAAAAAATTATCAAACTTGTAATTAACCCCTTTATTACTTAACTTTAAGCAACGTTTATGAATAAACCACTAAATGGCTTTTTAAAAAGAACCATGCCCAGTTACAGATTCAGTTATCTTTATTTGCACACAAACAAACCTGCGTTTAAACTAATTGTTACTAGGGAGTTTAAACATGATCGTGGGTTCGATTCTCAGCCCACGCATAGTCTAATTGGAATTGTATGTTACAACATTCTTAGTTATTGCACGGATTTACGACCTATTATAACTGTACTCGTTATGTTTAGTCGGTTTTAAGGCTATCAAAAAACGGATAATTTGCAAGTTATTTCCTCTCAAAAATACCTATAAGAAATGCACGCCTAAAATAAACAAATTCTATTATTTTTTGTCTCAGTAACTTTTACACTACGCACAGAATGTTTTAAGATATGTTTTATTTGATTTCTGTTCGCATTAAGATAATGGTTATCATATTAAATCAATAAATCAATACCAAATGATATATGCAGATTAAACGTCATCAAAAACCATTTCGCGAGAAGTTGGGGCTGATTTGTTGAAGATCAAATCACCATACTCACTTTAATAGATTGTTTGGAATTGCAATGACTAAAAGGTATCAAAAACTCCAACGTTTTCCTCCTTTCCTAATATAAACACAATTTTTTCGTATAGAATTATGTTACCTACCCATTAAGAAACCACAACCTTAACACCGAATCCATCAAGGAAAACAAAAACAAATGACAACAGAACTATGTACCCACTTAAAAAAAAAACCTCACATTTTGGCGCTCGTGCCAAATGCCACACAAGTGCGAAGCGTAATGTCAACACACACACACACACTCACATACACACAAAAAGACATAGTATGGAGAAGGAAGAACGGGAAACTTCCACGAAATTTGCTCACCAAAATGACGACGCTTGTTTTTTTAGGTGGCTGCTTATGACGTTCGATTAGTGAGGATAAGGTTGTTCTAATTAGTGGGTGAATATTTTGTACTTTAATATAGAATGCAAAATTTTTGAGAAAGAATGACAATGTCTTGTGGAATTAAGTTCACCAATGAACCACTAGTGTACCGCTATTCTCCATAGGTACCTACTACGCTTTGTAGTGGGCAACTAGCTTCATATTATCTGAATGACCGACTTCTTGACGGTTCAAAAGTGCCTGTAAATGGTTTAAATGACATAAATGCTTTGAGTTTGTACGTGAAGCTAAAATAAATAAATAATGTAGAACAAGAGCGGTTCCAATAATGTCAGTCTTCCACGTGTATAAAGCTTTGCAGATCGCCAGCTAGGAAATTACACTTACTTATGTCTTTTTTTTAGCTAGAATAATGTCCGAGATTTTAGAGTTTCTATTCTTGCCAAAAGTGACAGATTTTTCTAGAGAAGTTATTTTAAGAGTAGTTATACTACTTGGCTGTTAATTTGACACTTGTAATTTAAAAAAGTTCAGCCTGATAAAGCGTCCTCTCTGTCATTGATGCCTTGATGCATAATATGTGGCATATTCTAACTAAAACTCCCCTTATGAGGCTTTGAACAGTTGAGTTTGACAGTTCAGCTGTCCTTTATGCAACCTTTAATAAACTTTACATCAATACAACAATTTTATAAATCCAACTTTAATTCATTAAGTCACATCCACCCAACACTAGCGCACCCTAACAAACTTATTAAGATTTCTTTTCTTTTTACTGTACGTGGTTAGCGACGTATGACGCAAGCTAACGGCCAAGGGGGGGGGGGGAGGCACGAGGCCAGGGTAGGCCAGGGGGGGGGCAGGGGAGACCCTCGCACGCATGGCCGCTCTCATGATTTAAGCACAGGGATAAGAATGAAATTAAAAATACATCCTCGCCATTCCTTAGGGTGCCGGGGGGACATATATGCAAATGAACCACCCCACCCCCCCTCTCATAAGACAGGGGGAAGTTTTTTGTTAGGATGCTATTAATTTGGGGTGTAACTCACTAAGTATGGGTACGCATGTATGAGGGACTCTTCGTGCGTTTCTTAGAGATTCTTTTTCCATTTTTCTGTTTAAATTATGTAGGGATGTGAGCGGGGATTATTAAGTGTATTTCAGGTGAAATTTATTAATTTTCTCGTGGAGAATATGGGGACCAATTTGTTGGTACGAATATGGAAATTGATTAAAATTTTGAATGGTTTGTTTTGGTTGTAAATCCGTTTCGTTTTGTTGAGTAACAGGAGTTTAAGAGCTTCATACATACAATGAATATCTAATATACCTATACCACAGAATGACTAATAAATAGACTTTGGATTCGAACGATATTACAATTTGTGTCATATTAATGTTAACTGATTTCCCTAAGTCAAGGATGACAGAATTGGGAGTTGTAACTCATCAGTAACAAAATAATCTACTAGGTTTAAAAGACGCAGCATTTAAAAATCCGAAAATATGCCTTGGGTCTAGAATCTAGACTTGTGTTCCATAGCAGCTAGTCAGATATTAATAACTGGGGTCAGAATAATAAGACACCTTTAGGAACCTTTAAAAAAAAACAATCTTCAACCGACTAAAAGAAGTTCTATGAGATAACATATTAAAATTATTGAACTTATTCTTATAAATACATACCCCATACCAATATACACAACTTTTTCAAACCCTAAATCAGCTCCCAAGGGATTTAAAAACTCTTAAACGTTCGCTGATCATCAAAAAGCATTGTGAATCAAGTTCGCGGCATAACAATGTGTCGATACAATCGTTGCCCGGGGCGAGAGGGCCGTGTTTTCACACGTTATACATTCATTGGCATGAGTTGACACTTTTCGCCATGTAAAGTTTGATAAGATGGTTGTAAACAGGACGAGAGGAGATGAGATGAAAATGAACTTTAAAAAAAGAGATGACTGTACCAAAAACTGGTCTTTTTTTTAAGTCATTTGTTTTTTTTTTTTGAGAATATGGAATTTCGAATTGCGTAGTAAGTGTCTATTATGCAGACAGACCACTTGTCAAGCTAGAGTCATACTTGGACTTAAACTTGAAAAGTTAAGTGAGGAAAAGACCTGAATAAAACTTGTCTATCACAAGATTATCCTAAACGACTAAAATTGTATGTTTACTATGTCTTCTATACACTTCAATGTTTAATCATAATCAAGCAACATTGGGCATCACCCCATATCCAGTATCAATTTTTTTTTTTAATTTCGCAAAATCTTGTTGAGATAGGAGCCTTTTGGCCTCGTTTAAGACTTCTGTTTGTTTGTCTTTTTGTTACTTTTAATGATATATTATTTTTTAATTTTTATTTATAATTGTGTTTAGCTTAGTTAGTGATCTTCCTGTTCGAGATGCAATAAATACTTTTTCTTTCTTTCATATCGCTAATAAAGTTAAGTTAATCAAATTAAGTTTCTTACCACTAACACAGGTCTTAAGTTCTTATTAATCTGTATCTCTCGGATAAGATCTTCTTGTCTTAGGGCTGGTTTGATATATTTTCTATACAAAAGCTTTCAAACGTCAATTATTATAACTCAGATAAAAGTTATTTGACTATTGCAAAATCAGCCCTAAAACAAATACTTTACTATTATTATACCTTTTTAAGTGTAAAAACCAATTGTAAGACGTGAAATCCACACTAACAACCGAATTTAATCTCCTCCAATAGATTAAAATGTGAATAATTTTCCTTCTAAAATAATTCAAACGACGCCTAGTTACTTAGAAAGGGTTGTTTTCTTAAAGGGTGGAATTTTTGTTTGAAAACATAATACTATTGTGACTCAAAGATTAATTAAAGATGAGAGAGTAATATCATATTATAAAGAAACATGGCGTTGCGTCGAGATATCTTTTTACAGGAGCAATTGAAAGTTTTGAATTTGAAGAGGAATTTCTAATGTTGTAGTAAATCAGATATAGCTATAGGCTGTTCCCACTTCTGGGACACCGTCCTCCTTTCGGTGAGAGGGAGTGGCCCGTAATCAACCACACGGGCCCAGTGCGGGTTGGTAGATGTCACATGTCTTTTGAATCTAGGACGTGCCGGTTTCCTAACAGTTTTAAGAGCAGCGGTGATGAAATATTTTGCAAAAAGTAAAGTGCATGTCTGGGTTCGATTCTAAGACCTACAACTCGTAAATCGCGGCCGTTATAAGTAGTCCCTTAGGAGTACCAGTTTTTTTATTCATAATGTGGCTTTACACAAAACTCTAGACAAAATCAAACTGGTTGCTAATTTAATTGTAAATTTTTTTATTCTTTTTTTTTTTACATTTATTACTCACACCCTGACTTATTTCTTGTATTTTGTTTTTTAATTAAAATCGTTTTGCTTGTACCATGTTTGTAAATATGTGAGCACCATGTATCTATCAGATAATTAATTTATATGTCATGGTTTCGTTTTTAATTCTTTTACCTATTGTGGTATAGTAATTTTATTGTAGGTGCATCGTCCTCACATGTTATTATATAATTAATGTACCCATGCAAAATATTGTACCTAAACATTTTAAAAGAGTAACGGTGGAGTTTCTTGCCCGTTCTTCTCCATACGAAAACTACCTTTTGGAATGGGCGACTAGAATCAATTCTATTTTAAGATAATTTTTGACGTTCAAAAGTGCCTTTTATGTGCCTATTTGAAATAAATGCTTTGACTTTGACTTTGACTTTACAGCTGAATTCGAAAAATGTCTGCTAACTTTTGGAGGCCACTGTATGTACAATTGTACATCATCATCATCAGCCTATAGCCGTCCACTACTGCACACAGGCCTCTCCTATTGCTCGCCATTCAATTCGATTTCCAGCAACTCTCATCCAGCTGCTACCAGTCATCCTGCGAAGTATTGTCTATGAAGTTTGTAATTAGATAAATAATATTTGACCCTGAAATCTGACTAAGCTTTTAAATATTTAACTTTCTCAAATAACGCAAACAATATCTGTATCTTTCTAAAAATATATTGTTAACGCCTTGTGTGTCAAGATTAACACATTCAAATCGTGTAAGGGGATCGAAGTGTAGTCTACGAGTATATCTATAGGCTCCCGTCATCCTGTCGAGAGCATCCGCGGCCAAATTAGATAATCCACCGCGGATTTTGTAAACATGTGACAATGTTATACCGTGGATGTTACGTTGAGCGAGATTTGTGTTGTGTTGGAGTGTTCGTAAATGAACAGAGGGGCAATTCTCGTAATTTTAAGAACGTTCACAGTCTGATTTCAGTCTCAGTCTGTCAAAAATACCTCTAATTTCCCTACATTTTGAAAAGTTTTTGACGTTTGTTTGTCGCCGAGATGAGACTGCGACTAGATTTTGAACGTTTTAACTTGCGAGAATTGGTCTTCTGTTATCTTGTTGTGTTGATAATGTTGTTTGATTTTGAATTATCACAAAACATACGTTATACTTTCCAAGGGATTACTTGTTGGATTTGATTTGTGTTGTATGTTACATATCTATTACATATTGTGTTGTGAAGTACATACATGCCGAGGTTTTATATAACTGTTATCTTGTTCTATTGATATATAATTTTATTTTGTTTTCGATTATTTCAAAACAAAACAAACATTATATTTACTAAACACAAATGTTACTACCCTTTCTAGTCAGCATAGCGGACGGTTTTACTTGAAAACCGTTAGGTTTTTCCACAAAAATTTCCAGTTCAATGGTCCATCAGTTTGAAGAGTTCGGATATCATAAAATTGTAACAATCTATGAAAACCTTCTTACTCAACTCAAGTCGATGACTAGAGAGTCACAGACAGATTCAAAAATCCAATTCTCCTTTTTTCTTGATCTCCAAAATCAGGCGTTGAACCAGAACGCTCAATGCACACAGTCTTCATAAATGTTTGAGTAGCAAGACAAAGCTGCTCCACTTTTTAATTCAAACACGTCTTCCACACACCACACCTGCAATTCCGAAGCCCCCATTATTCAGGGACGAAGAGGAATACCCCGTGAACTTTGGCTGCTTCACGCCTCGCATAGCAAGGGGCAGATCGATGGCTGTCAAACAATAAATGTCACGTCCACTCCCTCATGTTAATTCACATCAGTATCACCTTCACAAACCAAACAACACTGAGCTTTATATCTTTAGAGTTAAGGATCATGATGACTGCAGATATAACTTTGTGAATCGACCTCCCGATTTTTCTTTGAGGTGCGAACGATGCCCCAATTTTTGGCGAAACGTTTGGTATATTAAAAAAGTAAATGTTTGAAACGCTGAGCGTGAGGTGTGACGTTGACTTTCTGATATACGGAACCATGTTTACGAACTTGTTTCTTTTAGCTGACACTAATTTTAAGAAGGGACTTTAATGTTTCAAGATGGTGCAGTTTTCCGGGGGTACAGTTTTTGACAAGATTAAACTTAAAAAAAAACATCCTTTATTGCCTTCATATACGCTTAGTTTAATAAAAAACAAGTACAGTAAGATAAATATTTATCATTGGCGCTCTTGAAAAACTTTCTTCCAAGTTTTCTAGAAAGAAAACTAAAACTAAACTAAGAACCTAAACTAAACTAAGAAACTAAATTAAGAATAATTTAGTTTTTAATCGTATTAATCAACGCTTAGTATAATCTGCCTATGTCCCCACGGCTGGGGCACAGGCCTCCTCTCTGTGTGAGGCAGTGGGCTATAGTCCACCACGCGGGCCCAGTGCGGGTTGGTAGACGTCATGTCTTCGAATTTTTTGTTTTCCTTCACCGTTTTGAGAGCAGTGGTGATGAAATAATTTACACAAAGTGAAACGCCTGCCTGGGTTCGAACCAATTACCTAAAACACTTACTCATGTTCATCGGTCAGTCAACATGTCAGTGATACAAAATTTAAAAAAAAAAAAAACAAAATCGGTTCAGCCGTTTGGGAGCTACAATGGCGGAGACAGACACACAGACACACACGTTAAAGTTGAAGAACCCCTCTGTTTCCGTCAAGGGTTAAAAATAATAGGTCCTAAAAACATTGGCAACATTATCCCATTAAAATTCGATAGTAAAACATTCACCCATAAATCTCAACATTACCTCTCCACACGTAAAATACACGACATTTGTATACATAATACGATATTATATCAGACTTATTCAAATATACGGCAAACTTCATTACATACTATTGAATGGTACAGATTTGAAATATCTGTAAACGCAACAATTCATGTCTATGGTTAGTGTTGCTTCTCACAGGACTGTGGGCGCTTAGCTGTTTTTTGAAGTGAAACTTCTTTACGCACGCTTGACTTGGGGAGTACCTAAGCTGGAGAACGCGTGACGTAAGCGTTACGAAAAGTGTGATCAGGCAAGGCGAACGGGAGTTGAGTGGGGGATATAAGCAAGAGAAAGCAGTGCGCGCGCACATTTTCTGCACACTCGGTTTTTTTTTTTAAATCAGTGTTTGAATATTTTCACATTGAGTATTTTTTGGTTCTAAAAGAGATCCTAACATAGGAGGAAAGGTTAGATGATCCTAGAGAAAGATTTCTTATAGCTTAGTATTTTTTTGTTTCTCGTAATGTTTTGCCTAACACATGATCAAACTAAATCTGAATCACTTTGCAGGATATTGCTTGATATGTTCAAAAAAAATTTCTGCATAGCAATGTAAATAACGCAATGAATGTTGTCGAACTGTCAAAATGAAAGCCATTTTTACTGCTAGTGTATTTCGCAATTACTCCGCTGGTCCTTCACGTGAATAGGACCATTTCTTTTGACACAATCATGATCAATAACTGTGACTCCAGAATAATATACGTACATTTGTTTGTTACACACTTTTACTAAGCCTATACTATCCCACTGCTGGATAAAGGCTTCCCCCAAGGTTTTTCGGCATCCTAATTGCGTAAAACACTATCAATCTGAATCATTTTGAAGGATATTGCTTATACATTGCTTTATATGTTCGAAATATGTATCTGGTCAACAACGTTAATAACGCAATGAATGTTGTTGAACTGTCAAAACGCAAGCTATTGCAGGAACGCTTTGCCCGTCACACACTTAGACAAAAAACAATTGCCAATCGCATCATTCGAACGTTCAATCTCGCATATCCCAGCACTAAGGCGTAGCACCCACGACCGAGCCCGAACGCATGACTTATGCCAGTTTGTCACATTCGCAATCAGACTGACTCTGTCCCATGCAATGATTAATGCCTTTCTTAATTACTAAGTTATCGTTGGAAACGGGGGGCCGATACATGTGTTCCTGGGCTTAATTTATTGACTTTTGTGGCGTGTTTTAGGGGACGGCTGATTGCTTTAGTTTGTTCGCGCGTGCCTTTTAATTTAATTTTGCTTGTTTTTCGTTTTTTTTTTAATGTTTCATAGTCAGTCAGTAACCACCTGCCTATAAAGACATCACTAGGAATATCGAATAGGTAAAAACAATATCTGAATTTTTGTATTTACTAATTGTAAACAAGTTCGATTTTCCTTCAAGTTAGAGTAGCTCCAAATTATTAGATGATTTTCGAGACATGCTGATACTAAAATGTAACCACTTTTAACTGCTCATATCAATAAAAAAATGTCGTTATTACTTATCAAACATTGACTAAGTTTAGTTTTACACCATTTATCCAACATTTCCAATCATATAGTCAAGGTGGAATGCAACTTTTCAGTATGCCCAAAAATTTCCCTTCACACCATGAAAAATGACCAAAAATCTCGTGCCCAATCTACATAATAACAAAATTCTTACATAAAAATTGTGTCTTAAAACCGTCACCTTAAGCTTAATACACACGCGCGTCACGTTTCGCGCTCATTTGGAGGCGTTCATCGATCGGAGACAAAGCCTCGCCAGCCCCGATAAACGAATTAAGGAAATGGGAGATTTTTTATCTGGGCCGTGGGGGGTGGGGCACGACACGCGTCGTAAAACGCAGCAATACTTTCTTATGCAAAGTCCCTCCGCGCCGATAATTAGGTGAGCTTCGTCGGTGTGTGTGCGCCTTTATGCGAGTGTTTTGTTTTTAATTTTTAGAGGGGTGACGTGTTTTGTAAGGTTCCCGATTAGAAGCGTATTCGATGTTTGAAATTTGGAAGACGAAAATGTTTGTGATCGAAAATTACTTACTGTTACACATTTTGAAAACACTGCCTGTGTTTTACTCAAAAAATAATGACGTTCTGATCACTAATCAGAGGGGCAATTCCCGTATTTTTAATACCTATATTTTTGATATTGATTGTCGCTTTGATTCGAGATTGCGACTAGATCTTGTTTTTTTTTTACTAAAGGACTTGGCCTTCAGGTGATTTAAATTAAAGTTTTAATTAACTCATCTATACGTGAGCAAAGGAAATCGAATATCGGGTTCACATATATCTACATTTCTATTTCCAAAAAATAAAAAGTAATTCAACGCAAACGAGTCCACATAAAAATCGCGACATAAACATTAACACGTTAGCTGCGGCACCAATTTTTGCAAACTTTCCGTTTCTGCGGCACGAGGTCTTATCGGCCCGCACCGTGACCAGACGTTAGGGCGACACGAGGTCTATTAGACCCCACCTGCTTTAACAGACTAAAATCCATTTTCTGGCGCGAAATCAAAGATAAATGAAAATTTTGATCCTTATCGATATAGACAGTGAATTGATGAACCTTAATCTACCGTCGCCCCTGGATCTGATAGCTAGTTTGGAATTTATTGGCAAAACAAAATATGGGATCTTATACACCTCGTAACGCACTGAAATAGGGTAAATTTTCGCTAAGATTAGTGATGGGAAAAATAATATCGACGCAACGACGTTTATCTATTTTTGTGTGAAAATCTTAATGCGGTTCATAGAATAGAAAAAAAAGAAAACCAGAAGTAGAAAAGAAACTATTTATTCTGCCTCGAGCTTTAAAAATACACTTATTAAAACTTGAATTAACATTAAAAAAATCAGTAACAATATACTTTTTTATAAAAATCTCAATTTATATCTTGTACATATTTATGAGTGTTTTTCATTATAACAGGGTAGACAATAAGATTTTTTGCACTGAGAGCACCGAGTCAAAATCTTTTTGGATTTTTTTTCAGCTTCACGAGATGGTAAAATTGTGCGTAGTTTCTGGTAACAACCAACACATCTTTTTCTTTTTTCACCCTTTTCGAGGCAATGAGGTGCGCTGCTTTCAGGTGCTGACCTGAACCTAGACAAAGAACTACTGAATTATTAATTAATTACTTACCTGTTTTGTCAACGGCTGCTTTGCGTTTTTTGTGGAGTTTTTCACTACCTACAAAAATATCAATTAAAAACTTACCTGTTTTGGTTCTGTTTCTGGGTTTTTTAAAATTAACTTCTTCCGACATCGTTTAGACATGTTCGGCGATGTAAAAGGACGTGCTCTCCAATCGACGTGATGCACAACACTAATCGCGGGAAGCTCGCGTTGGGTGCGGTACGAGGTCCGGGGGGATATGGGACGTTTTAGCCTCGTTCCGCACTGCATTAAAATTATATTAATTCAGTGCGGTACGAGGCCTAAAACATCCGGTACCAAGGTAGGTATACCACCGAGTCCGGGACCATTAGCGCATCTCAAATATACATTTATCTCTTTTCTATACTGCACCAAACCAAAGCTATGCCCTTCGCACGACAGAGATGTTCACGTTTTTCCTTGCCGCACCACAAGGAAGTTGCATGCGGGGTGATTTAGGCCTCGTATCGCACTTAACGTGTTAAACATGTAACTGCGCCACATTTCAGTAATATCGCGGCACGAGATACTTAGATATCACGGTACGAGTACAACATAGATACGAATTACAATCGTTTGCAAATGAACGAGCGAACGACGACTGTCTTGCACATGTCTTCACTTAGTCCAACAAGTCTTGATACTTTTCATTTACTCATTAACGGTGCGGTATGAAAATTATCCTATAACTAGCATGACACTTAGAGACGGCTATTTCAAGCGGTTGGTTAACGTAACAAACATGTGTATGTCAAGGCCATAATTTTGTAATTGTAATAAGAAATAACGCTTTTTTTGTTTGAAGATAGCGCCATTTTTGACGCATACGCATGCTTTAAGTGGACGTAAAACAACCCGCCCTTACACATGTCTTATACTTACTAAATATGGGCCACCCAATGTCCGTTACATTACAGCATATTATAAACCTTTTTTTTTTCTTTTGCTGCTAACTTCTGTTTGCATGTCCATCACAGAGAAAGGAGGCCTAAGCTGGTATGAAGATTTTCGAATATCTGCAAACAACATCGTGCGGGAGACTTTTTTTATCTTAATGATTTCCAAGTAATCAAATCAAGCAAAATTTATTACATGCTTGAAAATAAAAAACGCTCCTTAGCGTGTTGTTTTTCAGACCTATGCCAATATTTAAAATACATGTGAATCTAACAATAACTTGTAAAATAATCAACTAAGGAAGCCGTTGAGCACCACCCAAAATCTAAATTAACTACAAAATCACAACATTAAAATTGAATGTGTTTCCATTAAGAACCAAGCACCAGCGCAATATCTAATGCTGCGAAAAAAAGATAAGGAATGCCTTAACTGTCTTAAAGTATCAAGAATCACCGCCTACACATAACACTTTTAATTTACCCTCCTTAAAAAAGGGAGGGCAGCGGTGTTTTCGGCCCTAGCCGTGTGTGGAGGTACCCCCCTCCCAAAGGGGGGGCGGTAATCAAGACACGCAATCTTCGGCAACCCTTAAAAACTTTAAAACTCATCGCCGCCTTGCGATGTATACGTTTACATTTGTATATGTTTACATCTCTACACGTTTACATGTGTTCATGTTTACATTTTTTGGGAAGTTTGGCGATGACTTTAATTTGCGGTGGTAGGATTTTGGTTGTCTTTTATTTAGGTTGGGGTTTATTAAGGTTTTGATGTAAATCTGTATACCTACTTCTAGGGCTTGGTAATTAATTAGTAACAACGAAGTTGCGACTAGATGCTGTGCCAGAAATTGATCAAGAAATATAAATACTAAGTACAAAAACTTTTTTTAACCAGATTCGAATCATAACTTCCGATCGACTGCACTTAATTGGATTTTTTGTTGTGTTTGGTATTGCCAGGACAAGGCCTGTATGAAAAAAAACCGAAATTCGAAAAAAAAATACACTCGTGCGAAGCTGGGGCGGGCCGCTAGTTTTTCATAATTCTCTATTAGTCCGTATAAGTTAGTTACTGTTAGCCTACATCATCCCAATGCTGGGCATAGACCTTCCCCCATGACTTGTAACTCTTTCGATCCAGGGCTAAAGTGGACCACTGGTCGTTTATTTTCTTCGGCTCGTCCTCGTTCATATTGGTTAATCCACTTTTAAAGAAATTCAATGGTATCAACATCCTTGTGGATACACTACATTTAAACTATATTTAAAATCTACTCTGCTCTATTTATTATAAACTTTATTGTACATAGGACATCAAACTACCCCAATCTGTCAAATTTTCCCAATTGAATATGAACCTAATTACTTTGTATTAAAGTTGAAAAACTATCAAAGAAATTTGACAGATTGGAGTAGCTTGATGTACTGGCGTCTGTACACCACAAAAATACATAACAAAAAAAAAGAACTCTACAAAATATACAACGGGCGGCAATGGATTCCTATTTTCTGAAGTTCCAGTTTTTTTTTTTTTTTTTTTAAGTAGGTACGTAAAATTTTTAGACATTACAATATTTATTGTGCCTCAATCTCCTTGTACAATAATAAACGATAACCTCCCGAACCATTTTGTTTGCCAAACTCCTCAGATTGTGGAGTGTCACTCAAGCTCTTGATTTTCGTTGGGTCACCGTTTGTGACCACTGCTCAAATTACCCATGCAATCGTTCAGAATACAGACGATTTGAACCCCTCTTAATGCATTGACAAAGATTTTTCAGTTTCGATAACAATTTTCAGAAATAATTTATTAGCTTGAAACTAAATTGAGGGATAATAAGTTAATTATGAAATATTAATTCGGCTAAGGGCGAATTTTGACAAACTTTTATACCTAGAATAAGTGTTATCCCGAGGATAAATTTTGAAGTTTTGACAGATTATCCATACAAAAAATGTCAGACGTCAGTTTTATTCCACGTTTGAAAGTTAACTGACTTTGGTAAAATCGGCCAGATAACTTTATCTGCGGAGTAAATAATTCTGTGCCTCCTGTGATAAGTGATATAACTCGAGTTGTACCCTTTTTGTGATTTTCACATGAGCATTATCAAAAAAAAAATACGTCTTTTTTGGTCTAACTCACGTTCTTCTATCTGCTATAGTTTCGGAGATAATTTTGTGCAAAGTGATACAACTATAGCGATTTTGGCTGTTTTAGGGATTTTGTTTTTGCTGTCCTGTAAAATGACGTTTTTTGACTGGTATCACTTATCACAGGAGGCACAGAATTACAGTTTGACATATTCTCCATACAAAAGCTGTCAAACCGCAATAGTAATTCCTCAGATAAAAATTATGTGACTATTGCAAAATCGGCCATTAATTGAATTAAACAGTTATGAAATGTAAGGAAATACAAAGTTTAATCTGTATTTAATCTAATCTATATTCTTGTACAGGTTTAAATAAACAATAATAAATGACTTAATTAGTAAAGTCAGCGAAACTAATTGTTAAGTAAATTGACGACCAACTTTAATTGTCCGTATATTCAAATTACAACAGCCATTCTTTGACAGTTTTATGAAAATAAGACGGCAAATTGACGTAGGCCGTAACTTTCCTTAATAACTAATTTGCCTAGTACTGACCCCACAAGATCTACATTAAGTTCAACTGTATCATCGAAGATTTTTATCGTTCTACTTATTTTATTTTTTTAATTTATAAGAATGGACACTTGCTTTTCCAATTCACTTTAGTCATTGATTGGTCGACATCGGCTTTACTTGCCATTATAAAAAAATTGTATAACTAATTTCCCTGAATGAACATTCAGCTAAGAAAACAAAAGAGGGGATAGATAGAATATTAAAAAAGAATAAAAAGCTACAGTCGCATTGAGAACCCCTAATTACGAATAACATCATTATCATAGCTTCACAACAAACTACAAAAAAAAAAAAACTAAAACACGATCACAAATATTCTATTCCAAATTCAAACTACGGAACGCATCATAAAAATTCAAACCTATACAAAATCGCACATCCTACGGTGAATAGTTCATTAACTTCCTTACATGTGTGTGCATCTATTAGTCATATTACCATGCGCATGTGTGTGTACACAAACAGGGGGTTTTAATTTTTGGGGGTTCTTTAATGACACTTCTTCGCATCGATTTTAGCATTTTACGAAGGGTTCTGCTTTTGTTTTGCGTTATCGATTCGAGTTTTTTTTTTCTTTACAAATAGAAGAGTGCGTGCATACGTGCTGAGCTTGCATGCACACATAGGGGATGTCGGATGTGGAGGAAATTAATATGACGTCATCGATTTTTTTTGTGAACTTTGCTTTTTAGGCTAAGCGGTTTTGAAGTGTGGGTTATTGGAAAAATCGTTTGATGGCACACACAATAGGTTTTTAATAAATTTTGAGTTTGAAAAACTAAATCAAAGAAAAGCAATTTTGAGTTATCAACTAGCTCTAGAATTAATGAATAATAAGTGCCATTTACAACTGAGTAAAATACAATCAGTAGGTAATAGCTCCGATATTATTGATGCATTGTTGTAGTAGACAATGAAAAAAATTTATGTTTGGCAGTTGAGTATAAACCAGCGATAAACAAGTTCAACTAACTAATCACATCACACTAATATCTATTATAAAGGCGAAAGTTTGTGAGTGTGTGTGTCTTTATATGTTTGTTATTTCTTCACGCTCAGACGGCTGGACCAATTTTACTAAAATTTTTATGGAGGTAGCTGACACCCTGGATTAACATATAGTCTACTTTTTATCCCGATATTCTCACGGGATCGACATTTACGCGGGTAAAACCGCGGGGCGCAGCTAGTATCTACATAAGTCGCAATCAATTGGACGTGATTCATTTTTCAACTAAGGTCAACAAAGGTCGGAATTCTTATGAGTCTTCTTTTCGTCAAGTACTTATTGGTAAGATTTTTTTATTTACTAAGATATGACTAAGCGGGTTGCAGACTAAGAGATAAGCTAAGTTAGTCTAGCTTAGCTCGCATGGCTGATGGAGTTTTTCATACTTGTGTATAGACCGCAAACTATGAATAGAAGTATGAAAAATTACCTCAGATATGCGTTCTAAGCTAGACTAACTTAGCTTAGCGCTTGGTCTGCAACCCGCTTAAGGGCTTGTAATAGTTCAGCTCAAATTCAGATTTTGCCCCCACTTCCCCGCGCTATGTATCATTCTATCCCACTCGCACTGACATACTGATTCAGTTAGGGTGAACTGTACTATTGTTGGAAGGATGTCAAGAAATAAAATGATTAAACTTAACATTCATTTATTACATTCACATAAAAATTAGCTTTCACATTGTATGTGCAGTATATATAAAATTCTTTTAAATGGACAGGTAAATAATAATATAATAACAAAAAAAACATGGGACGCTCATCATTCGCATATCAAATACAAAGCAAAGACAAAGTTATTTATACATAATATTTGAGTAGCGACGTCTACAAACGAACTACACCAATCTTTTGTTTGACATCACAACCTACATCACGCAAGCAAAGTTTACCGCGAAATCCGCAATATACCTACTGCATTAGTGTTCTATGACCGACCAAAGACCATTGCTCACTCACTGACGGCGTGGCACGGCAGGTTGTGCTGCGGCATCCCGCGGCGTTCCGTGGAATCCTGCTGAAAGCCCGCCCTGACTGGACTGCGCCCCATTAACCGAAATGACCGCTGCACAAGTTTCAACCTTATTTCAACCAGCTTAGCAATCATAATTCATCGACACAAAGTGACCCACACGTCCCGCGGGATGCAATGGCGCGCCGCGGCATTACGTGGAATGAAACGGCATAACACGTCATGCCGCAGCATCCCTCGGCGCGTCGCGTCATGCCGCAGCGTCCCGCGGCACGTAGCGTCATTTCCCGGCATCGTGGTATCGAAGTAAAGTAACATGAATTCTAAACTCATTGAAATAAGATTTAAAATAACTTGATTAGTAATAAAATCCTCTGCCATGACACGCCGTGCCATGCCGTCAGTGAGCGCCGGCCTTAAAATTACTTTCTTTTTGCTGATTCTTTGGCCAAAAAATAGGCTAGTCCTCTGGTCACGTGAAGAGTCGACCAATCGCTTGGCGATTTCTCTAAAAATTAAGTGGGCACTCGGACCCTGTGGCCGTAGTGTTTCAGCCCCAAACGGCTGGTACATATAAGTCGGCTTATTAAGATTAGAGTATCTATTTGCGCTGTTTGAGGTTTTCTGCACCCGCAGTAATCGCACTAGCACAGCCCACCGTAATAGGAAGATGGGGTGGCGCAAGGTAGTCGATACATGTTGCATCACACACCAAAGGCCGACCTAACTTCCAAGGCATTATGGTCAATCTGTCTGGTCTTTTCCAATCGTCGCGAGCCAAGCCATTGGGTTCTAAAACAGCTGGCAACCCAGCACAGACAAGAGCACGCAATGGTTATAACGCATAATAATACGTCATCGGAATGACTGATGTCAATTATAAAGTTTCATACATTTTGGCTTTAACGATGGTTTAGAATAGAACGCAATAACCTCGAACAACTGATGGTTACCGGCAAGGTGGATGGTAAACGACCAAGAGGTCGCAGCCCATTGCGATGGTCTGACCAGATAAGCTCTTCTCTTGACACGAAATTTCATGATGCGCTTCACTTGGCCAAAGATAGACAGAGATGGCGAAACATCGTCAGGGAAAAGTTGTTTTCAAGGGAGGATCACGACCCTCAGTAATGAGGAGTACGACTTGAGGAGGAGGAGAATAGAACGAATTTTAAAATAAGTTGTTATTAATGAAAACATTTAAATTAAAAAAAAAAGGAATCAAGAGGAGGAGAATGACGAAAGCAAGAACATTTATGTGAATTCCCTTAAATCCCTAATTTCCATATTCCGTGTATGTCTGGGATCACATAACTCTGGTAACATGTATGATAAGTAAAAATTTGTTAATTTAGGTTCCATGAATTGTGCCCAATAATGATTGTCTTTCTGTATAATTTCAGTTTTGATATGATTTTTGCATCCTGACTATACGCCAAAAATACATGTTTTTCTCCCAGTTATGTGTAGTTGTCCCTGCACCTGAATGTACCAATGTTTCTTAATACGTAACTACCTAAATACAAAGACAAACCTGTAAGACACATCCGGCTGAAAATAAACTACTGGTTACCTTCGCCCTTCATAAATTATGAACCTAAGTACGTACGTACCTAGCAAAGACCTACCTTTGGAATCGTACCTTTAGCTTTAGTTATATTTTATAAGAAGCTAGGTACTTACTTCATAGCTTCGTTCATATACTTGACCGTTTTTTTACGCCAACCAATCTTCTTCTGCATCGCTTTTCGCTTATTACCCATTGTTGCTGCTCGAGTTAAAATTTTTCGTATTTACGCTCACTCTATTTCTAATCACTGTGTCAATTTGACAAAAATTGACAGCAAAAATACCGTACTTACTTTATTTTAGTAGCCTGAGTAGGTTTATTATTATTTATGCGGTCGCTAAATTCAAAACAGTTTGTAAGCGAAAAATCCCATAGGAATTTTGGAATTTTGTTTGCGAAGCAATTTATGCTTAGATAAGTTATAAGCAGCCAACACATCAAGCTAGCCGAAACTTTTAAATTTTCCCAATCAATTTTGAACAATTTATGTTTTAGCGATAAAGCTGAAAATCTATTAAAGAAATATGACAGGTTGTAGTAGCTTGATGTGCTGGCGTCTGTACATAATTAATTCTCAAAATCTATCAGTGGTAATTTGTGATTACTTGCGATGAATGAAAACCGTAGAGAATATAAAGGTTTTGTGTAAATTGGCTAATTTTATGCCGACTGTATTTTTTTTCAAAATTAGTTAATGCAGATCATAGTTTCTGGTCTCCTATTACAACATAACGGGTTTAAAAAGACACAACGAGCCGAGAGTCACTTGTACTCCCCATTATTGTAATCATTTCTTTGTACTAGAAACTTTCTGGTTACGGAGATATTATTATTAAGGTCAAAATTACAACTTTCACTGATATTTTTTACGAAAACAAGTTTTGATATTATAACACAACTTTAAATACCTCCAGGACCCCTGTATAGTTACATGCCGGTGCAAAATTTACTGTTTGTGGTAGTGCGCATACAGCAAATGTTTACACCAAAAATTAAAGTCGATTTCCAGCAATTACTTTTGTCACAGATCTTTTGTGCAATGTTACTTAGTTTGATGTACGACGGCTAAAGTCTTTTTACACCCTGTATCAATAAATAGATAAAATTATTTATAAAAATAGTTTTACTGAATATATTGAAAACACCATTACACATTGGGAACTGTCTAAAATAGGTACGTTTACCTCCCTAAATTTTTAACAATGTTTTGACATTGACATGAGATTACGATTTTAAACCATTTCAAAAATTATTTTATGACTGAAAACTACAAAATTTGGAAAAAATAAAAATACGAGGCCTTATATTTTACATCTATATTTCATTTTACTTTATTACATAATTTCTTCAGAACATAAAACGTTGTCAATCGGGTCTTTTGAGCGCAAGCAAAGTGACACGGGTTCCCCGTCTGATAGCCGAAGCGGTACTGACAAGTACTGAATCGGGGTCCTGTCGGGGGCCGGGCGGCAGAGCGGTTCAAGGTATGAGTGGTTATAAAGCTGGATATTTCGGATCTCATCTTTTTACGTTAAACTTAACGATTAAAAAAATAAAAACGAACCTATGACACCTGCTTTATGCATAGTTTGATTAGCTTGCAAATTTTCATGGCCTAATTTGAAAATTTTCATTGAATATTCTCCTTTTATTTTGCGGTTTAGAGGTAACTTTGAGACTTCTTTGTATCGAGAAAATTGTATGCAATCGTGTTTTCGCAACCGATGACACCTCGCAGTAGTCCTCATCTTTATCGTATATTAATTTCAAAGTGAAAACTGCAGAACTGTTGGAACTACAGCCGTTAATGCTAAGGCAATTTTCGCAATCTGAACTAGTATCGGTCCTTAAACATAACTTAGTACCTAAATTGACAGAATGTAATGAACATAGGTTGGTACTGTTAATGAACAGTAACGTATTCCTAAAATTCTTTATCTACATGTTCTATTATTTCTTTTGCTCTGAGCAAAACCAACAAAAAGCTTTATTATTCTAAAAATAATGGCCAAGATACAAAGCGGATGTTTCTCAACCAAGGTACAATCTAGGCACTAGTCGTATTACCTCATTATCCTGCACACAAAGTAAACAAAGGCACGAAACGCAAAAAACGCGATACACATTAAAAAAGCAAAAAAAAAATTAACACAAATTAAAGAAACGAATAACTGGATGAAGACGCGCCAATGAAAGGGGCAAAGTCGCCCCCCTGAACACCCCCTAAAAAATTTAATTCATCACCGCCGTTGAGACATATCTCCTTCTTGTCCCTTCCCCTTTCTTCCACCATTCTTTGCTTTCTTGCAAGGTTTTTTCCGAGAGCAAGACGGCTTATTCTGCTGTATATCTTTTCACAACCTCCACTGCAATTTCTACCTTACTTTCTGCCACCAAAAGTTGAATTTCGATTGAACTCAAATCACACTTAGGACTTTTGTAGTAATTTAATACACAGCCCGTTTCATTCGTTCGCATTGAAAGCTTAAAACAAATAAACCTACAGTGAGTGCGATAAGGTTTTCTTGATGTCGGTAGGTGATCAAAAGGCGATATGTCTTATCTTGGTTAGTACAGAACGCATCATTAGGCTTTTGTAGAGCTCGCATCGAGATCTGAGAGCAATTACGGTGAGATGTTGTGATGCCTTTGTGTCGAGGTCTTGAACTGAGATCATTTTCTTCAGTATGTCTTGAATTAAATAGTAAAATGTATTATAATTTGTCTCCTACAGGATATAGGAAATAATTATTTAGCAAAAGTAAACAATGTTATGAAAATCAGACAATATTTCCATAAGTTACATTTTTTGTTGCATGTCTTCGTGAGTTCCTACTTTTGACCTCTAAAATCTATTTCATTTTAGTTGTAGAAACTCGGTTTAAAAACGCATATCACACTAATATTATAAAGGCAACAGTTTGTGAGTGTGTGTCTGTGTGTGTTTATATGTTTGTTACTTCTTCACGCTCAAACGGCTGGACCAATTTTGATAAAATTTTGTATGGAGGTGGCTGACACCCTGAATTAACATATAGGCTACTTTTTATCCCGACATTCCCACGGGATCGCCATTTATGCGGGTGAAACCGCGGGGCGCAGCTAGTATAATGTAAACTAGAAATAAATGTATCATTGGTTTCAGCTTACGGACTTTTCATGAACACAAACTAAAATGTAGATAACATTTTAGTGTGTGTGCCCACTATTAAGAAACTCACTAAATTATCATACCTAAAAAAAACAAAATCTTCATCCAAACACGCGCGGCAGTAGGCAATCGCCGGACGGCCTACTCGGCTCCCGTACTATTCGCACATTGTCATTGGTCTTTACTCGTTCAAGTTAATACGACAAAACTAAAAATACGTACGTCTCACACGTAATACCATGACGTTCGACCTTAGCAATTTATCACCCTTAAGTAGACATGCCTACTCAGAGAACCACACCTTTGACCTCACTTTTTTTTTCTGATTAGTGACCGCGTTTGCCTAGCTAGACCTGGCCTAGTGCAAATCTATTCTGAAAACCAATGCACGCCACTGGCTAATCATTACTTAATATTGAGCAACGTTTATAAATAAACCCCCTATAAAAACCTCCTAGAAAAGTTAGTATGTACCTATATCTAGGTACTAACTTTCCGACGTGTATACTGTGTTAGCAACAGTTATCTTAAAACAAAATCCTGCAATAAAATGGAAGCAGTTTTGCGCAGTAGATAATAAAAGGACTTTAACGGTAGTAATCATCATTATCAACTTTCATTACTTGGGAACATTATTTCCTAAATTAGATATAAGACTCCCTGGATTTGTCTCTGTTACAAAACTGTACTTAGGTTCAGGTTCTTGAAACTATGTGTACTTAGACGCCCTAATTTTTTTCGATTAACTTTAGCAGTAGGTATATTGAGTATCTACATACGGTCACCAAAAGGAGATAAGTATTAAGTAACCAGGGTCGCTGGATATAATTCAAGTTTAGTAAGAAACTTAAAAAAAAGCCCTAAAACTTTACTTACATACATACAACATAATCGGCCTATAATGTGTCACTGCTGGGACACAGGCCTCTTCTCAGTGAGAGGGAGTGAGCCGTAATCCACTACGCGGGCCCAGTGCGGGTTGGCAGATGTCACATGTCTTCGAATTTTTGGTTCTAGGACATGCCGGTTTCCTCACGATGTTTTCCTTTACCGTTTTGAGAGCAGTGGTGATGAAATAATTTACACAAAGTAAAAGGCCTGTCTGGATTCGAACATACGTCCTACAACTCATAAGACGCGGCCGTTACTACTTGGCCCCCACTGCTCTTACTTAATTAATAGAAAACAAACAGTTCATTTAACAAATAAAATTTCGGAAAACATCCATCGGTTTCTTACTAAACTTCAACTATATCCGACGACACTTGTTACTTATCTCTTTTGGTGACCTTGTTCAATTCGGAAGATAATTAATAATATATGTTTGTATTGTGCTTCACAGTTTAAAAAAAATACTTCCCACATGATTAGTTTAATAAAATAAAGAATAAAATTGCTAGGAGATGTAAGCAATAAGTATGTCTTGCATTGACACATTAATCTGCAAGAAACCATATTAATTCCCAATAAATAGACTTTTTAAATGTATTTATTTCATCCTGTATTGCCCCACTGCTGGGCAAAGTTCTCCATTGTCCTCTGTGTTGCCTTCTCCGACCAATCTCCCGTAAACACATCTACATAGGTTGAATTTATCATTATTTGAAGATAATTTAAGTAAAATGAATAATAACGAATCTTTCCCAATAAAATAGCAATAAAACATCTTTTTCTACTTTCACCCTCTTAATCCCTTTTCTTTCAGCCCCCTTGCTCTCCAAAAATCCCTTTACATCATTAAGTCCTTACCGGAAGACGTCCTCGCGTTCTTCAGTAGCCGCTTTAACAATTATTGGCTGACCATGACCCTTATAATACCTATCTAAGGACCGGATCTTTCTAAGATAAATACGATATTTTTAATCAGCGCAGAGGTATAAGGAATGTTGTACATTAAAAAAAAGGGTTGAGATGTCTTTACACGTAATATAATCCATCTACAATTTTCATTTATGACATTACTAGCTGCGCCCCGCGGTTTCGCCCGCATAAGTTTCGATCCCGTGGGAAAATCGGGATAAAAACTATCCAATGTCCTTACACGGGACTCAAACTATCTCTATACCAAATTTCATCTAAATCGGTTCAGTGGTTTGGGCGTGAAAAGGTAACATACAGACAGAGTTACTTTCGAATTTATAATATTAGTACCTATGGATGGATGATGAAGGTTAAAGATAGATTTTTTTCTACAGCAATAAACCGGTCACAAGGCCCCTTTTATTAAAATTTTTATTTATTTATATATACTTTATTGTTACACCACAAAATGCATAGTAAAAAAAATGATCGAATAATACGTTTAATGGACGGTCTTTTTGCGAGTACCTAAGTAACAATCGTTTCTGAATTTTAATGTTAAATGATTTGATTTCCAAAAATAACCTATTATAAAAGTGCCTATTTATTCTAAATAATGCAATACAGCCAAAAGATATAACAAAACATATTTTTTTAAATATCAAGTGACGCTTTGAAGTCCCAAAAATAAAATATCGTTCTCAACAAGCTCGAAACTTTACACAAACTAAAAGTTCGAAGCCGAAACTTTTCGCCACCGTATTATTTTTACATAATACGGAGAGGATACATGTTAAAATCAAAATCAAATAGAAAATGTCTCGATACCGCTGTCTTTACCAGGCTCTTATCGGAGAAAACCGCTTTCAATTAACCAGTAAATAACGCTTATGTACTTACTAACTCTTCACATAATGAGTTAATAACACAACACTTACACACGCGCGTTACAAATGGAAAATCGTCGTCACACACATAAAGTTCACTCACACATTGACAGGATTCCGCGGCTGTACATAAAACGCGTCTTTCTTCTTGTATTCTTAATTAGCGTGTCGTATGCCCCGTCTCGTTCTCGCACGGGGTGTTAATTAGAAGGGCGTCCCTTTCGCGCTTTCTTAATACATTCTTCCTCTCCGCGGTGTTTCTTTACGTTTTTATTTGTGTGCGTGTCTGTGTGCGGTGGTGTTTAATTTACATGTACTTGTATGTCAGTGTACAGTCGAAAGGAAAAGTGGTTAAGCAATGGCGTAGACGGAAAAGGGATGTTTGGTAACAATATGCAGTATTGAATTGACGGATCGTGGACGCCTATTGCGTTATTTTTTATTTACTTTAGTAGTTGTTTTGTTAGTATTTCTTTGTTTATCAATATACAAGTACATATCTACTTAGTAACTTAACAATAACGAATACAATTGCATTTTCCAACTTCTTACAAGATTATAATATTAGTAGAAAAGGAAAGGTTTTTTTTTTAATATGGGTCTGGAATACAGAATCAACCTTTGTTGATTTTTTCCAGGATCAAATGCACGTCACTTGTAATGTAAATTATAGGCCGACCACTACTGAGTCGTTGCCTGAGATAGCAGCGCGGTGCGGGAGGGGTGTGGTGACGTGATGCAAGAGCTCAGTGATTCGTCAACTTGTGACAACTATCATCTATCCCGCACTGCGCAGCTACCTCAGGCAACGTCTCAGTTAAGCGGTCGGCCTATAGTAAATCTTTGTACTTAAAACTTACTATCGAATACAAACAATTTATACCATAAAAATCTCAAAACCAATAAGATCCAGTTGCGCCGCCTCCTGTACCGGGTGTTTTATACGAATGTGGGTATGCGCGAAAGGGTGTCAGCGGCGCGGGGCACTCCCTGCGCGGGGTGAGGGGGGTGGGTACGTACACATAAACACTTATAAAAGTTTTTTGACAACAACCTCCCTTCACCCCCCGTTTACCCCTCGAATTCGCTAATTTATGTTGCTTTTTTAATCAATACCGGGGTGTGTACGAGTTATAGGTTCCATCGACTCTTGTTGGATTGTCTCGAGACAGTTTTCTTGGCGCTTACGTCATTACGCTTCTGGTTGGGGGTGATGACGTATTTGTGACTTGGAATAAGTGATGTTGTATTTGAAATATGACAAGTATGGATGAGTGGAAATGTTGTACAGTCTGTGGTACTTTGTTTCGTATACCTTTAATTTCAAAGAACGGCTAAATAAGAAGTTCAGCGTATTGTTCTGCTGTGAGCAAACTCTAATTTCTGTTTATTTCTTTTTTGGTAGAGGACACTATACAAAGAAGTCTAAAACCTTGAAAACCTCTCAAGTGTATGTTTGACCTGAAGATTTGTTATGCAAAATGTTTTTTTTTATGCAAACTCGTTCTCTATGAGTGTGTTAGTTGGTAACAGTTACCCCTTTATTTATAAACGTTGCTTTAACCATACATTTTTGACATTAAAACTTTGATTTCTTAACTTTAAGCAACATTTATAAATAAACCCCTAAGTGTTTAGATACCAGATTTTTATTACCTACTAAAATTAAAGAAATTTTTTTATCTTAAGACTAATTACCTATAAACTCACAAACATTTTTTATTTACTGAAAGTATTAACAACTTGAAAAATATGACAGCAATAAAACAAAATTAATCATCATCAAGTACCTCGCCACCTCATATTCCCAAAACATAATAATCCTGCAAACCTTCGCGCCAATAAACCTAACGAGATAAGCGCGTATCACGGAATATATCACGACTCACCTACTTAAGTCGTCAATCTCATCCTGAAAAATAAATTTATATCGCAATTTTCCGTTTCGGCAACCGCCTGTACTTACGTGTGACGAAAAATCCGAATTTCAAACAACCTGTACCTTGCCGTTGCGAAACTCGAATTTAGAACATTTCGTTCCTTCCAAATTCAAATTCAACGGCATGTGGACGTTGGTAACATACTCTTTAAACAAACTTATCCCTACGGCATGTTAAAAGAATTTCAGCTCAATTTATTGAGGAATAAGGTTGGTGGTGTGTGCAAGCGTGTTTGGTTTTCCTGTAGGCATGCGGCGTGATGGATGGCTTGTGTCACGCGTGACGTCGTTGTCACGCTGCTTCACGTGGATGAGTGACGTGGTATTAATACTTTATTTGCGGGTTTCTGGTTGCGACATTTTATTTTATTTAAGGACGTTGAATCAAAGGGGATGGAGCACGTGAATTAATCAAATATGGAAAAGAGGAAAACCATGAATATAACAAACGAAAAGTACCTACTGCGAAGATGTGAATGAGGAATTTCGGTTACCAACTTTAAAAGACCTAGACACAAACTTATACTAAGAACTCTAGGGATTATTCATAGCCCATCTCATCAACTGCCAAATACCCGACCAGAATAAGGCCCTCGTGTAGATTACAGAACAACTCGGAACACAACAGTTCATCTCCAGCCGTATTAAAAACTTGGTCAGCAAAGGTTACTTGTAGGATTGTTAGCCAGGATGCCCATGTAACTATTGACTATCATAATTTACCTTGGGCCAAGTAGCTAAACCTTTTGAACGCCATTGTCACATATATGTGACAAACGAAATTTTACCCTGAACGCCAACGTCACAAATATATGACAAAATACACGTCGCACGGGTCGCACCATATTATGAAATAAACAATTTAATCATTATTTTGTGTGTTTTTATTTATATAATTTAAAAGTTTAAGCTTCCGTCTATATTGTATTGCATGAAACTAATATAAATAAACTACGAGTACCAATATCGAGAAATTAGTTGTTTTAAGTGTGTGTGTGTGTGTTGTTTTGTTAAAGTGGCCTGGCGTCAGGGGTACGGCGAAACGTTTATACTCTGGCGTTCAAAAGGTTAAAGTAAACTGCCCACTAACAAGCTATCCCTAAAATTCAGATAAAAGAGACATCTAAGTCATAGCTAGAAATTTTTATTGCTTTATAAGTTACTAGCAGCGCCCCGCGATTTCACCCGCATAAGTTTCCCGGGACTCAAACATCTCATCATCATCATCTGCATAGCCATTTTCCAACTATGTTGGGGTCGGCTTCCAGTCTAACCGGATGCAGCTGAATACAAGTATTTTACATGGAGCGACTGCCTATCTGATCTCTACAATCAACTCAAACTATCTATAAACCAAATTTCACCTAAATCGGTTCAGCAGTTTTAGGGTGAATAGGTAACAGACACACAAATAGATACAGTTTCACATTTATAATATTATAGTATGGATTTACACTAGATACTAAATTAAATGACTAACTAACTTACTATACAAATAAATACAAAAACAAAGGACACTTAAGCGTCGAAGTACTCGTCCGCATCGCTGTCATCCGGAAACGTGCCCAGAAGACTGGCAGCATAGCTAATATCTATGACAACTTTTTTTTCTGCTCCTATGAGCTGGGTCTACACTACACACAAGTTGTGATTAAGGCTGAGCATACAACATAATAATAATTATTTACCAATAAATACTTCATAAGTCTTGTAGTAATAATAATAATATTCCACAACTATCACACAACGCCATCTAGTCCCAAGCTAAGCAGAGCTTCTGTTATGGGTACTAGACAACTGATAAACATACTTATATATTTCTAAATACATACATATTATAGATAAATTACACCCAGACACAGAACAAATGATCGTGCTCATCACACAAATATTTGTCCTGGGTGGGAATCGAACCCACGACCTCCGGCATAGCAGTCAGGGTCACTAACCACTAGACCATCAGGCCTGTCAGTAGCGATATAAGGCACAATTGCAATTACCTTTAGACTACATCCTTGACGTGCTCTCATTAGGAAGGCACTCCACTAGTCGCCGATTAATTGGATATTTTTCTCTTATTCATTATATTTTTTATCAAGGATTTGCGACATGAAAGGTTTTATTATTATTTTGTTTGACAGAAAAGAACGATAATTATGGGGTTTATTAACCCCAAATTTATTGAAAACCATTCTAGCGAGTGTAGTCCTCTCTCGACCTTGCCGTGTTACCATGGTTTCAGAGGTACTTTTATAACTTCCTTTGTTTCAAATCATAACTGGACAGGAACTATTTGAAGAAAGTAGAAAGAAAGAATTCATTTGAATTGCACCCAGACAAAGTCCCTTTTTAGGGTTCCGTACTTCGAAAGGAAAAAACGGAACCCTTATAGGATCACTTTGTTGTCTGTCCGTCCGTCCGTCCGTCTGTCTGTCTGTCAAGACCCTTTTTCTCAGGAACGGGTGGAGGTATCAAGCTGAAATTTATATCAAATACTCAGATTTACTGTCCCTTGGAGCTGTGAAAAAATCAAACTTCTAAGCCAACGCAATCAAAAGATACAGCCGTTTATGCCGCAATTTTCCGCAAATTTGGTACAAAGCAACGTCTTATAGCACAGATAAAGGAAAAAATCCGAAAACCGTAAATTTGTAGTTACATACCTACAAATTTGTGCAGAACCCTCGGTGCGCGAGCTCGACTCGCCTTTGACTGGTTTTTAATTCATATTTAGCCTACACTGTCCCACTGCTGAGCAAAGCCCAAATCCTTCCATGCATCCTTTTCTAGCGCCACCTCGATCCAACGTGAAACCGCGGGGCGCAGCTAGTAATATTATAAATTCGAAAGTAACTCTGTCTATCTGTATGTTACCTTTTCACGCCTAAACCGCTGAACCGATTTCGATGAAATTTGGTATAGAGATAGTTTGAGTCACAACCACCTGTGGTGTACACCTTTAGAACTACAACAGCACCTATCAATTAATAAACATATCAAGCTCATAGTAGCGATGTAAAAGTCACAATTACAACTACCGTTACAACCACACCCAGACGTATCTGCTCTCATTAAGCATAGTGCACACGACAGCAGCCTGAATCGGCCACTAACTCAACCCGCGCCCGGGGGCCCGCAGCGAACGTGTAATACTGGCACATAAATCTGTTGTATCGGCCATTTTGAGCTGGTTTAAGCGCTTTTTGTGTAGTGTGCTCTTGGGTTTATGAAGTGATGTATAGATAAAGTGGTGTTTGTTTTTTATTTGGGGAATTATTGGATTTTCTATTGGATAGAGACAGGAGAGTTCCACTGATCTATTATGTTGGCCAAGAAACTCAACTGCGCCATACTAGGAAACTTTTTTTAAAGATCTTTTCGGTCAAACCATTGACAAAGAAGGCTCAACTTGGGAGAGGCATATGTTGAACTGCTGCTCAATCCACTGAATGGTATTAAATTGACTTGATTGGTTCTTTCAAAGCTGGTTAGTAAGTTAATTACATTTTACAATTACATTAAGTTAAGGACAAAAGAAATAGTCTCTTGATTATGAACAGAAGAGATAATACCAATAACCAAGTAACCATTAAATATAAATCGAAGTATTCCTTACAAAATAGAACTATCTTAACACAGAAGTGAAGATGCAAGAGCCTTATAAGGCTACCAATGCCCACATTCCACACACAACATACCCAATCAAGCGCACTCATCGCTTTACAGCGCATGCAAGCCCATATTAACTGATAATAGGCAATAAATAATACCAGCCACTCAGCAGCTTCATCGCTTGACGACCGGCACCGATTGTTTACGCGATCGCTATCTTAGTAACTGGGATTTTGTTGCGATTATATCTAGTCTTAAGGCATTTAAGTTTATTGATTGTAATAAGAAAGCTGGTCGTTTTATTCACACTGTTATGGGACTTGGGGTATAATTTTCTTGAGAATATTCTTCATTGGTCTCGTGGAAGAGAAGAATGGTTGTGAGCCTTACAGATCTATTTTGGTTTCAGATTGGACTAGAGGATAATGGAGATGTAAGGAAGAAACACAGGACATCAAGCTTCCCTATTGCGAATCTACCAGCAAAAGGAGATGACCAACGTAGTGATTCGAGTGACAAGTTCAAATTTACCTCCATGATTTGTGTCAGAGTTTTGACTCTTGGTGGTATGATGCTGCTGTTACCACATGTCATGCATGTGGACAATGAAGGTAACAAGTTAATCGACTTACCCCGAAGAACGCCCAAACTTAAGTGGCAGTGGGCAGGGCTCATTGCTCGCAAAACAGATGGCCGATTTAGCAGAAAGGTCCAGGAGTGGCGACCGCTGGAAGGCCTTCCACAAGATGGATCGATGACCTTGTGAAGGCCACAGGAATCCGCTGGATGTGGGAAGCACAGAACTGAACAAAAATAAAATACTCAAAACAATTGACAAATAAATTCGATCAATATACCTACGAAGAATATTTGTATTCATGATCAAGTCCATATACGACTCATCACGTGACCAGAGGGCTGGCCTATTTTTTGGCCAAAGAATCAGCATTGCCATACAACGTGGCAATGCTGCCAGCCTTTTGGGCACGTTTCCCGTTGACAGTGATGCGGACGAATTTTTTGATGCCCTTTGATTATTTTCCCTCCCTTTTTATATACTTGTACATATTATTATTTTAAGATTGTTAGCTTCTTAAATTGCGTACAAATAAAAGTCCATATATGTTTATTACCTTATTATTACCTCCGATGCTTCTAATTTCCTGTAGACTTCTACAACGAGCTTAAAAACAAGAAGCCTTTAATTAATAATCTATAACATCTCCATACATATTCTATGTAATATAACATGGTATCGCGTGGCAGGTTAATTGCATATTAATCGTACCGGAATCCGGGCCTGCTTAACTGTAATTATTGCCCGCACTCATATTGTGGCACACCCAAGCCCAGTACGTGAGAAACGTTGATTAGTGGCTTCAATCTAATAGATATATGGCTTATCGATATCTAGGCTTGGAAAACATGGGGAAACAGGTAGTTCGGTTAGAATTAAAAGGGGGATATTGAAAAATATCGTGTAATCTAACTGACCACTTGAACAACGTTGGGAATAGGATTCTTGGTAGATTTAAATAGAAATTCAGTACCCAGACCTGCGGGGTAATTGCGTAACACTTTATCAATCGGAATCCGTTTCATTTTGACAGTTCAACAACATTCATTGCGTTATTTACGTGTTGAGCGGACAAATTTTTTGAACTTATGAAGCAATGGATTAGCAATTGGCTTCGAAATGATTCTGATTCCGATTGATAGTGTGTTACGCAATTAGGGCGCTGCATCCTCATTGTGTAACACACTATCAATCAGAAAGTAGCTACTGATTATATTATGCAATTACCCCGACGGAAAAACTCAAACAGGAGGCTAATTACTACTCAAATATATCTTGACGATAGCCCACAGCCCTTATTTTGTAATTAACCGACTTCAAAAAAAGGAGGAGGTTATCAATTCGACTGTATTTTTTTTTTTTTTTTTTTTTTTTTTTTTTTTTTTTATGTTTGTTACCTCATAACTTACGACTGGGTGAACCGATTTTCATGATTCTTTTTTTATTTGAAAGCTGGTGCTTCCCGTGTGGTCCCATTGTCACCATTTCAATATCTGATGATGGGATCTTAGAGAAATCGAGGGCAACCCTCAAATTTTATAGGCTCACTTATTGTTTTTCGCATATTTTATGAAGTATCTTGTGTATTTGCGTATGGTTGTCACCATCTCAGGTAGCTGGGCTGATGATGGAAGGTACAACTCCTTAACAGTAAGAAGTTACTCGAACAGGCAAGGGCTGTTTTTAGTAAATTGTTTTGATGTTTGATAGGGCATTTGTCACATTTGGTCTCATGATCATCAAGTCATGACCTGATGCTGCAGTCAGGATAGTCTGCAGAGTACCTAACTCCTCGACAACTAACAGCAGATATATCGTGTTTAGGCTCATTGAAAAGGGCTCGATGTGTGGATAAACGTACTGCTAATGAGGAACACCGAAGTACATGGAGACCTGATGCTGAAGCCAGGAGCATCAGAAAAAGTACAAACCTTGAAATTACAGCACTGTAGTCGTGTTTGGGCTCATTTTAAACAGGACTAAATTTTAAGTTCAATGCAATGTTGACATAAGTCTGGACTGATGCTGCAGCCAGGATTACCAGCATCTAGTCTAAAAACATCAGGTCAGGATTTGATGATGGGATCTTGGAGAAATCGAAGGAACTCTTCAAATATTATAGGCACACCTATAGCGATTTGGGTATTTTTTATAGTACTTAACTCGTGCACTTGCTCTCGGAAAGCACCGTTTGGTGAAGTGGAACTGATGATGAAGACCGCAGGTGGCCTCCGGAACTACTAAATAATATATAAGTATTTCACGGGTTGCGATTTGATTACTTTAATATGGTTGCTAAGCAATTTATGCTCGTCACAATGTGAATGGTGATATGGAGCTGATGGTGGACCTGGAGTACTCCTCAACAATTAACTTCCCTGCATCGGGAAAAGCAATAATTTGTTTGTAAAAGGCGATGAGCACTAAGCTATTGTAACTTAGATAAATTATAAGCAGACCCACTAAAAAGCGTGAAATAAAAACTTTTTAAGAAAAAAAAAACCGACTTCCAAAAAAACACTACAAAGTGAAAAATAACTTTAATTTCGGAAGTCGGTGGCAAAAAACTAAAATACAGATCCAAAGACACCGACTTCCGAAATTAAAGTTATTTTTCACTTTGTAGTGTTTTTTTGGAAGTCGGTTTTTTTTTTCTTAAAAAGTTTTAGCAACTTATTTTGATAATTGTAACCGATGGTTTTGTTCAAAACAATTGATGACATGTTACTTTGATTTTAAAATGATTTACTTTGTGAAATCACTATTGTTTATTTAAGACAATTATTCTTGTTGTATTATTCGATTACTTTAATGTAAGTCTTATTAGATTTAGCACATTTTAGTATTTTGTATCAAGTAAACACGATGACGTATTTCCGTACGCCATTTGGACAGAGTTGTTGTGGGGCGAGTGCGTGGTGGGGACAAGCCTTTATAACTGAGCGCACTCGTTTGTGCTGGACAGTCAGACGTGACAGGGTCACAGTCAGTGACAGTTAGTGAGAGTCAGTCGGTGTTCGGACTCGACTCCTGACAGAGCACTAGCTCCCGACAAACCTGTCGGTTTACTTGGGTGGCTCTGTCACTATACGAACAGTAATCGATCCTACGATTTGTTCGCAATTACTTTGTTACTGTACATAATTATTTTACTGTGTATCTAGTTGTGCCGTGTACCTACAGTGTGTGATTTGCTAGTGTGATTAATTTGTTCGTGATATTATAATTTGATTTGAACTGCAAACGGTTTTTCTATTGCGCAATAACCAACACTACCCACAGTACGCCCACAGTAATTAATCAAATATGCCTGATGATAACTAGACGCCTGTAACCTACTCTTGATCCGACATATATATTTATTATTATTTATTTATTCAAAATTTCGTAAATAACACCTTAAGAGCTATAACGCCAATGCAATGTTACTACCACAAAGATTATACACATAATTACATCTAACTTACATTGAGTAGATAGTAGGTACTCATAAATACAATTAAAAATACAATTTAAAATACGATAAAAAAATACAAATAGAGTACAATTTAAAATACAATTCCAAATACAATTAGAAATACAATTCAAAATACAATTTAAAATACAGCTAAAAATACAATTACAAATATCATTAAAATACAATTAAAATCACTTCTCAACATTTTCAATGCACTTCAATGCTACTTCTGTGAACTTCATCAGGCTGCAGTGAAATATAGGTATCTAGCTCATTTGAAATAATATTCAACAATCTTATGACGCGTGACAAGGGGGCAAACTTGTTCAGGTTGACTAACCTGAATAAGTTTGCCCCAACGCTACTGAAGCCATCCTCTAGGACTCTAGAGGATGGCTCCAGTAGCGTTAGCGTTGGGCGACGCGCGCCCCCGCAGCCAGGCGGCGCGCGCAGCCCCAGCCCCGCTAACAGATCAGGGTGGTGACGCCAGCCGCGCAGCACCCGAAACACTAAGCTACACAGAGCGATGGTCCTCCGCACCGCCAGCCTGCTGTACCCTACCATCCTTATTAGAAAGAGACTCGGGTACATGATTGGGAAGAAGGGATAGACACCGTACAGCTTAAAAAACAAAAAACGCGTGAATTTGTTCTGGATTCTTTCCACCATGATACTATATTTGGCCTCATGGGGGTTCCAAACGATAGCATTCGTTTCAAGGCGGCTCCGTACCAGCGCATTGTACATCATTCTAACCACTGCTGTATTCTGAAAGTCTTTGCACTGTCTGCGTATAAATCCTTGATTTTGGAAGGACTTGCCGCATATGTCTAAGATGTGCTCAGGAAACATTAATTCCGGAACCATCCCCCAGGTCACATGCGTAACTCGTGACACACTGAAAAAAATGCACTCCAATCAAGTGACTTTTTAGCTTGATTGACGATATCTTGTTTAGATTAATCAAAATCTTAGTTAAGTTGATCATCACGACATGATTGCAGCAATACTAGTTCAAATGATTGAACGCTCAAACAAGTTTCTTGATTACCCTTAAAATTAGTAGCTGTGATCATTGTGCTTGATAGGCTCAGATGCAAACAAGTTACGTAGTCAATCTAAACAAAAACTTGATTGTGGCAACTACTTTTTTTTTTCAGTGTGCCGCATATGTGCTCACAAAACATTAATTCCGGAACCATCTCCACCCCCAGATCACATGCATGACTCGTGACATGACCGCGGCTTCCATCCCATACTGATGCACCAGAGGTTCTCGTGCACGAGTGTATCCCATTATACCGCATTTGGAAACGTTAAAACCTAACTTCAACCACCCTATCAATTTCCTGTTGAAGCCGCTCACAGTCCGAAGTATTTGCTAACGACAGGCACAACTTGAGGTCGTCTGCGAATAGCAAACACTTCGCCTCCCTCACGACTTCCGGGAGACCATTGACCATCAGAATGAAGCCTAATGGACCGATATTGCTACCCTGACTCACCCCCAAAAACGTGAAATAAGGCTTGGAGACGTGTCCAAAATGTATAACGTGTAACGTGTGTCGCGTGTGTATTAATTGTATTTGTAACCCTAGCGATTATTTTCACTGTATTGTATCCTATCGTAACCCCTCAAGTGTCAACGGTACACCATATGTACATAAGAAAAAATGCTCGAAATGTCAACGGTACACCGTGTGTACACAACCTATACTGCGCCCATTCAACTACTCCGACGCGTGGGGTGGGTACAGCTAGGCGGGCAAACGTGGGAGATGTTAATTTGTCACCCATCCACGGACTACTCGTGGCAAGCGTAGCTTAACCTGATCGATCGACCCGTGCGGATGTTACTACTTAGCCACAAATCTGGACTTTTTACCTGTTGTTAACCGACTTTAAAAAAGGAGGTTCTGTATTCGACCCGTATGTATGTATGTATGTTTGTATGTCCGCAATTAGCTCAAAAACTACTGAACCGATTTTGTTTTTTTAGTATATAATGCATTAGGTTTTTATTCTTATTTACGAAGTTATATGCATAAATGTACTGCATCTCCGGCATTTTTATGCGAATTTTGATGATTCTTCTAGTCGGTGTCTTCAATTCTTCAATGCACTAGTGTTAATTGAATTTGTGTCGGGTAGGTACAGCTAAAAAGTGAAAAATAAAAACTTTTTTACAAAAAAACAACCGACTTAAAAAAAAAACACTATAAAGTGATAAATAACTTTAATTTCGGAAGTCGGTGTCAAACAAAAAACGAAAATGCGGAACCAACGACACCGACTTCCGAAATTAAAGTTATTTATCACTTAGTAGTGTTTTTTTTTTAAGTCGGTTTGTTTTTTTTTTTTTGTAAAAATGTGTTTTTAGATACAAATGCCTTAGGTTTATTTTACCGTGACTCGTAGGTATTACTGAATCCAATCGTTAATCTACTACACCAATAGTACCTACCTCTTTTGTTTTTGTTTACACATCTACGTCAGATGCTGGCTACGCGACGCTACCCCCTTCACCTCTTTACAACTTCAAGACGGCATCTAGGTCAAGGCCACAGGGGAGATCTAAAAATGGATTCCGGAAAAACAACCAAATCTATGTGCATGATCTAACGACTCGATAAGACTATGAGATTAGGATTGGTTAACAAGGAAAATGTCGCTGAAAAACATCGCCTGTACAATGCATTTGAGTTTGTAATGTTAATGTCACCGTATAATTATGAACATCGTTAGTTTATAATCTATCTCGAGAAATTATAAGCTATCGCAAAATTGTAGACTGCAACAAACCATTTATTTTTTTGACGCGTTAAATTTCGATAAATTATCTGTATATGGAAAACCGACCAATTCCGAGATAATAACACACATAATCAGCCTATAATGTTTCCACTGCTGGGACACAGGCCTCCTCTCAGTGAGAGGGAGTGGGCCGTAATCCACCACGCGGGCCCAGTGCGGGTTGGCAGATGTCACATGTCTTCGAACTTTTGGTTCTAGGACATGCCGGTTTCCTCACGATGTTTTCCTTCAACGTTTTAAGAGCAGTGGTGATGAAATAATTTACACAAAGTAAAGCGCCTGTCTGGATTCGAACCTACGACCTATAACTCGTAAGTCGCGGCCGTTACCACTTGGCTACCACTGCTCTCGTATAAGAAAATATAATTATGCGACGCAATTTCTTAATTTAATTTTGTTAACATATGTTTATAAATTCATTATAGAGGCTGTTCTATTTATAGATAGTGCCATCCACGAAAACGCGCCCCACTCTTTTTACTAATCGCTAGTGGTTATCGCTAGTTAATTCCGCTAGTGTTTTAGTTTTTTGATACACACTAATTACCCACTAATAAGTAATTACGGGTCTTTGGTCAACTGGACCCACTCGAACTGGAACCGCGGGTCCAGTCGACCAAGTCAAATTTTGAATTGGTCGACTGGACCCGCTGTCAAATTTCATCATTAGTACAGTTAAGGAGTAAAGCGGAATCTTTTAGTTTTATTTCTATGACTTAAAATATACATAATATTATTCAATTAGGTACACTTAATTTTTTTTTACTTATTTTTACTTACTTACTGTCTGCAATGAGCTAAAACAACGTTACTGGATTTTGAGATGCCGTAGTGAGGTCTGGAAGATATCAATTACCTACTAATATAATATATAATAGAATTGTATTCCTCTTTATAATATTAGTGCAGAATAAAATAAATTATAGCCTATGTTATTTTGTGATAATGTAGCTTTCTAATTTTTTCTTTCTTTTTTATTTTACTATTATCATTACAATAAGTCCTCCTTAGTATTTGTTACAACGAAATGCATGGCCGTTGCTGATTTGTCAATGTCAATTACATTTGTCACATCAAATTAAAGTCAAAATTGTAGTTTGTTTACATTGTTTATCTACATAAATTAAGTAATAAAATAAAACAGAATTACTGCACATGTTATATGTAAGCTGATGACTACCACAATAACATCAAGGTTTATCAAGACGGAAAAGAAGAAGAGGAATTGTGATTGTCGTAAAGAGTGCGGTACTGAACCAACTGGACCGTCCTGCTGCATGTTGTTCCAATGACGTTGCTATACCTACGTGTCCCGGCTACATTTCTTTACAAAATCCTAAAAGATTGTTGAGAAATCCTTGCGAAAACAATATTTACCCTGAGGGTCGCATTAGGAGTATCGTCACATCATTAATTCAAATTTATTTGTGTTCAAATTGCTGCATTCACATCTGTTGAAGTTGATGAAGATATTGGGCGAGAGGTGAAATGGTCCGCCGATTCCTGAGCTCGCGGACAGCGCGCGACTCATGACGCCGACCATTCGTATACACTAGTGATTATTATAATGTATTGTTTGTGTTAGTTATGTTTTATATTGAAAAAAATAAAATATCGTTTGAAATCTTTATTGTTTGAAATGCTTTAGAAAACCCCATCATGCTTGATGGCCCTGTTGTAATACAATAATAATAGGTAAGTATATCATAATATGATAATCAGGTGACAAAATACCTTTTACATAAATATGTCGCATGTAAACTAAGGCATGTCGCATATCTTTCCTGCGAGAAATGCTCGAATCGACATGGCGAGAATAGCTCGGCTTGGTTTTTTCGAGAGAAAAGTTTGAATCGAACGACAATAACGAATGCGAGATGCGTGAGAATTGGCCTCCAGCCCGCACCGACGCACCGTAGGAAGAATATCGTCGAGTGTACGACTAAATGCCGACAGACACTACGCCGACAGACTGAACACCGACAAGACTTTACTTCGACGGGACTCTTAGCCGACAGGACACTTCGCCGACAGGACTCTTCGCCCACAGGACTCTTCGCCGACAGGACTCTTCACCGACAGGGCTCATCAGCGACGCAAATTATCTCCGATAATCAGATACTTACTTTGGAAATCGATTATGCTTTTCTTGTAATTACACAATTCATAAAAAATAAAGATCTCGCATTGGTTTTCAGTATAGGTACATATATGTATAATATGATTATGTAAAGATACCCATATAAAAATGCATAGAAAAAAAAAACAAATTTATTTAAACTTAAACAAACCTCTTAGTAACCAAACCTAAATCATTCTAATAACAACAACTTTTTTATTAAATATTATTTTATGTTTTAAAATTAATAATATAGGATAAACCTTTTAGAAATGCCATCACATCTAAATTGTTTTTGTTGTTCAAATGTACCATCAACTTTTCGTTGATTATATTAATTTTCTCCTTCCGTGGTTTTATTATGCCTGCTGATAGTCTCTCAATTTCGCATTTTGTATTTTTTTGTTCCTTTATAATTTCATCTATAGTTTTAAATATATTCCATTTTTTCCTATTTAGCAATGTGTTCCACCTATTGTGCCAACTTTCGACAGCGTTTTGTGTGGTTGGTGTGCCTGCTTCAATGGAATCAGATATTGACCATGTCTCTGGGGGGAACGTGGGTAGCACTTTTGTAATCAATACTTTTAATGAGCTCGTACTGTGATTAGTTTTGGTTTTGTAAACATTACTGTCAATATAATAGTTTTTAAACCATTCGATTACTTGGTGCGCTTCTGGTGGTAAAATTTTGTCAACAATTTCTTTAAAAGCTGATGGAATTTCTACTGCAGGTAAAAATGCCAGTGCAGCCAAATATCTCATCTGGAACGCAAAATCACAGTTGTCACCATACAACTTTGCCAATCCTGCTTGTTGTATGTGCCTCCATATACTTTGTCTTAAATTAAAATAGCAACATTTATTCTTGCTTTCTGGGAATCCGTGGTAACGACGATATTCTTCCTACGGTGCGTAAAGGATTCGAGGCCTTTGACATTATTTATGTTGATGACGTTGTCCTATACGTGGATCCTGACCTACCCCGAGGAGTGTGGTCTATGGGGCTCGTGAACAAAATGTATCCGGGAAAAGATGGGGTTGTCACTAAAGGCGGAACGCTGAAGAGGCCCGCTAGAAAGTTAGCCAAACTGGAAGGGCTCCAGTAGCTGTTGCGACATCACTGCACGGGGGGATGGTGTTGCAACCTTTTTATATATATATATTTATGGTTTTTTACTCTTTTTTTTAGTTTTCAAAATAAAAGACAGTTGTGTCAGCGATTCGAAATTTTATTCTTTGCTCGCTGTATAACCCAGTGTGCCTAAGTCGCGTTATGCCTAGACCAATACAGATTTACTTACAGATTTCAAAAAAGTGTCACCAATAATGTGATCTTCAGAGGCGTTGACTTTGGCATGATCGAGTGTATATAAAAAAATAAAAGGATATTCAGGCGCAGAGATTTACTTAGTGTCATAGTAAAATGTTGAAATAATCAACTTAATTGATTCAAACTTCTGAATATCGAGAAATCTCCACAAACGTGTCACCTTCCAATTCAAACTGTAATAGAAGCTATTGGGTTCCTTGATTTAGGGATAAATGTAACATTATGGCCACGTTTGAGTAATTTTTTTAATTGATGAAACTTCCTCATATTTGCTAAAAGGCTCCATAAATCCGTCAGATATTTATATATTCACTATCAGGACATGTAACACTATTGCACAAAATAACTTTTATTCGCCCTGAATATCCTTTTTAATTTTTTTTTTCAAAAAAAACAACCGACTTCAAACAAACAAAAACACAAAGTGATAAATAACTTTAATTTCAGAAGTCGGTGTCATTAGTTCCGCATTTTCGTTTTTTAACACCGACTTCCGAAATTAAAATTAAAAAGTTTTTACTTTTTAGTGTACCTACCCCACAAAAATTCAAATAACACTAGTTGCATTGAGGAATTGAAGACACCGACTAGAAGAATCATCAAAATTCGCATTTATGCATATAACTTCGTACATAAGAATAATTACCTAATGTATTAAATACTAAAATGTAGATCACATTAGTGAATGAATTATCAAAACAACTTTTCGCCCTGAATATGCTTGCACAAAAACCCATTGGGCGGGCTACCATATTGTTTTCCTTCGATTGGGATTGGATGACCATTCGTCACATTGGCCATTTCGTCGCTATCCCTAATAGGAATCTCTCTAATTAAATTCTGATTAATCTCAATTAATTGTAAGTATTTGATTAGTAGTGCCCTTTGTAATATAAATACGGACGTATATATTACTTCATACTAATAATTTTTCTGTTTTCAGCCGAAATAATGAATGAAAATTTGCCATCCACCTCACAAGGATTCCCATCAACATCCATGTATATTGGTTCAACGCAGCGGGGTGGCAAAAAACTATTCAAAGCCGGACACGAGTATACCATAAAAAGAACAAATAAAGATGGTACCGCCTTGTGGCGGTGCATACAAAAGAAGATATGCTCTGCCACTATAAAGACCGATCCTGAGATGCGAATGTTGCATGAAACCAAACATTCCCATGAAAAAATGAGCGTCGAAGAATGTGACATAAAAATACAAATGGACAAGTGCTCTCAAGACGTTCAAAAAGATATGTCTGTACCGATTTCCAAGATTTTTGAAGATAGCATGGATTCTCTCAAGGATAAGGGCACAGATCTAGTAAAGGATCTACCTGACCTTAGGAACGTACAAAAAAGGCTTTATAAAAAAAGGAATCGATCTATTGGTGCTAAAAAAGTAAGATTTAGCAAGGCAACTTCTGTCGAAATACCAGAAAAATATAAGTTTTTGCTATTCGCCGACTACAACGATGGTAAAAATCGCATCCTAGTCTTTGGCGACAAGAAAATGCAAAATTACATAAGATTTGGTAAGCGATTCTTTATTGATGGCACATTCAAAATTTGTCCAACAATATTCTACCAGCTATTCACAGTGCATGCAGACATAGGTAGTAATGATGACTATGTGAATGTTGTTCCGGTCCTATATGCCTTGTTACCCGACAAGAAGATGTCCACTTACGAACTTTTATTTGATATTATAAGAAGTCAAATACCGGAATGGGAGCCAAGTAACGTGTCAATGGATTTTGAAGTTCCAGCTATTCAAGCGCTGAAAAATACTTTCCCAGATGTGAAAATAACGGGCTGTTTCTTTCACTTTTGTAGAAGTCTTTGGCGTAAAGCAAAAGAGCTGGGTGTGTCCAAAACACAAACGGGTAAGTTGCATGTAAAACTTTGTGCTGCTTTGTCACATCTCCCACCAGAATCAATTGATGAAGGTTGGCTTTATATCATGGAAGAATGTTCTAATAGCGCTGACATCATAAAATTTAACGACTACTTTGTCAAGACATGGTTCGAAAACTCAACACTAGCAAATACTTGGAACACTTATCAAGAAGTGCACAAAACCAATAACACTGTGGAAGCATGGAACAATCACATTAAAAAATATGTCAAAATTAAGCCAAATATTGCTCAACTTCTACAAGGATTGAGTAAGGATGCGGCTTATTACTCAACTGCGGTGAAATGTCCTCATGGTATCAAAATATCGAAGCGGCTGCCTGCAAGCAAAGACCGAAAAAGCAAAATCGACTACGCTGTAGCTGAACTACTCAGCGGCCAAATTAGCGTGGGCCATTGCTTGGAAAAATTAAAATTTTAGGTGAACTACTCTTTTTAGTAATTAAAAAACTATATTATTATTGTTAGTTGATCTTATGTAATTTTTCATTTTCTTTGCTTTCAGGCAGCCGCTTTGATACCATAAGGACATTTCACCACAGTCGAGTAATAAGCCGCATCCTTACTCAGTGTAGAAGTTGAGCAATATTTGGCTTAATTTTGACGTATTTTTAATGTGATTGTTCCATACTTCCACGGTATTATTGGTTTTGTGCACTTCTTGATAAGTGTTCCAAGTATTTGCTAGTGTTGAGTTTAGAGATAGTGTGTTACGCAATTAGGGCGCTGCATCCTCATTGTGTAACACACTATCAATCAGAAAGTAGCTACTGATTATATTATGCAATTACCCCGACGGAAAAACTCAAACAGGAGGCTAATTACTACTCAAATATATCTTGACGATAGCCCACAGCCCTTATTTTGTAATTGCACAATTCAGTCCACTAGTTTTGGCAGTTTTTTTTCTTACGGGAAATCTGACTAAAAGCCAGTTCCAAACAGATGGTTATCATAAAAACTGGTCGGAGGAAAAATATATTTGTTACTTTTTTTAGGTTTTTCCTAGTGTGGGTTGAATCTGCATCCCTTAGCAGTAGCTGATCAAACGCGCACCACTGCACCAGTCATCGTAAAAATCCCAAGAATTTATTTCCAACAAAACACCTTCGCCACTACAATAACGTCTTTCGCGCAGATATTGATAACACACTCTCGTCTTGAAGTGGCAGGTATTTTAATAGGAGCCGCGGCTAGTCACGTTGGCGGCCATATTGCGCGCGCGTGCGCACCCTAACCGCACTGGTTATTGAACCTTTACGGTACTGTTTATTAATTAAATTCGTGATTGTTTAATCGCATCTTGTGGGGTGGTGAAATGGATTTCACGTGTGGTGGGCTGCTTGACTGAAGGATCTGTTTGAGTTGGGATCGTGTCGTCTCAATTTCGTGCTGGTGTTTAGCCTAAATTCCATTACCAGAAATGTCTAGATCTATCTTACCCTGTGCTACAGTCCGCGTGGAACTAGTTGGCCGCTGAGGTGGGGACAGGGGTGAGGCGGCGGTTCGCAACGCACGTACTGAGTAATGCGCCCCCGCCCCTCCGTCCCACCGCTCACATACCTATGGCACGGCCAACTAGTCCCGCGCGGACTATAGCGCATTTGTTTTGAGGCAATATTTATCTTCCCCTGGTGAAATGGATTTCATTTGTGGTGGGCTGCTTGACTGAAGGATCTGTTCGAGTTGGGATCGTGGCGTCTCAATTTCGTGCTGGTATTTAGCCTAAATTCCATTACGATAAATGTCTAGATCTATTCTGCCCTGTGCTAGTGCATTTGTTTTGAGCCAATATTTATCATCCCCTACCACTTTGTGAATGCATCGTCGTGGGCAGTAACGCAAGCCATCATATCAGTAAGCCTAGTAAGATTAAGAAGTATTTTTCCATACCTAAATTCTAGAGCCAACAATGTCTTTATCTGTGTTATCAATTGTTTTTGATAATGCTGGTTAACCTTTAATTGGTGACTATGCAAGTCCAAGGCTAATTTTATGATACATTGTATTCAGAAACTGTTTGTACAATCTTTTTATTAATAAACTAGCTGAGCCCCGCGGTTTTACCCGCATAAGTCTCGATCCCGTGGGAATATCGGTATAAAAAGCCTCTCTCTATCCTATGTTCAAACCCAGGTCATGGTCTACTCATGTGCCAAATTTCATCTAAATCCGTTCAGCTGTTTTAGCATGAAAGCATAATAAACAAACATACAAAAAATCAAATCTATTCTCTAGATAAATAAAAACCTATACTCCATAGACTTTGGTAGTTAAATAAAGGTAAACAAAAAGCCACGTGACTTAGTTAACCGACTAAACGTAATACCAGTCTATTTAGTTGTAATGCTACGTTACAGTTGTATTCTTCAATTTAGCAACGTTATTAATTAAATAACGTACTCTTCAATTTAGCACCATTATTAATTTAATAACGTTGCTAAATTGAAGAGTACAGCTGTAACGTGGCATGACAGCTGAATAGACTGGTATTACGTTTAGTCGGTTAACTAAGTCACGTGGTTTTTTTTGTTTACCTTTATTTAACTACCTAAAACCCATCTATGGTTCATGAATTATACTTAACGTCTTTAATTAGTTATCTGGTTCCCATAAGTTTGATTAGTGCTTTAGTTATAAATGATAATCACACTATCACACTAATATTATAAAGGCGAAAGTTTGTGAGTTTGTGTGTGTGTGTTTATATGTTTGTTACTTCTTCACGCTCAAACGGCTGGACCAATTTTGATAAAATTTTGTATGGAAGTAGCTGATACCATGGATTAACATATAGGCTACTTTTTATCCCAATATTCCCACGGGATCGACATTTACGCGGGTGAAACCGCGGGGCGCAGCTAGTATCACATAAAACTAACTCAACAAAAAAACAAGTTTTAACTAACAAAATCGTACGTAGACTTCCTACCTCCGTACCTCCAACAAATATGAGAATAAAACTTCTATAAGAGACTATGTAAACGTTTACGATCGCAGAACGTTCTGGAAAGTTTGTAAGGGACATAAAAACAAGGACATCACTGAAACGGACACGTTTGCAGATAAGGCTTTATGCAACTGTGTTACATTTACAAATGTGAACTACTTTGTAAGATTTAAAGAAGTACCCAGACTTGTTAAAATGTTATCTGTAACTATCCTTTTTATTTCTTTACAGGATATGAAATGTCAAAAAGTATCCAGGGTAACAGGGTTTTTAATTCTTTTACCTATTGTGGTATAGTAATTTTATTTTAGGTGCATCGTCCTCACATGTTATTATAAATTAATGTACCCATGCAAAATATTGTACCTAAAACATTTTAAAAGAGTAACGGTGGAGTTTCTTGCCCATTCTTCTCCATACGAAAACTACCTTTTGGAATGGGCGACTATAATCAATTCTATTTTAAGATAATTTTTGACGTTCAAAATTGCCTTTTATGTGCCTATTTGAAATAAATGCTTTGACTTTGACTTTAACAAAATGATTGAAAAGCTAGGTATCATGATCTTGATGCAGAAGGCATAGGACCAGTGTTTTGCAACAAGGCTAGTATATGCAGTGGTACAAATTAGCTCACGCCATTTAAAAGATTCGTTATAATTGTAATCAAGGTTGATAGCGGGGTAAGTTTCTGATTATTATTGATTACCAAGGATACGCTGAACTTGTTAAATAATGTAATCGCCAAGTGGGCAGTGATGGAAAGAATCAGTTAAATTAGAATATATCTAATTCATCATCTGCCTAGCCTTTTCCCAACTATGTTGGGGTCGGCTTCCAGTCTAACCGGATGCAGCTGAATATCAGTATTTTACATGGAGCGACTGCCTATCTGACCTCCACAACCCAGTTACTGGATAATACGATACCTCTTGGTAAGACTGTTGTCAGACTTTCGGGCTTCTGACTACCCTAAACGACTGTCAAAGATCGACGAATGACAGCCGGGATCAACGGCTTAACGTGCTTTCCGAGGCACGAAGGGGTCTCGGTATGTAAAGATGGTGACCCATCCACAGTCACAAATCTTAACGATATACAATGTAAACTAATACATTGATAAAGACGCTAATTTTTAGAATCAAACGGAAATGGAAAAATGTTCGAATCAGAATATCAAACATAATGATACGCCTGCTGTATAGGCTTATTTTTTTATCACCATCCAAATTTTTACAGGGTGTTCTACCCATGAAGAAAAAGTAAAAAAAAAAAAAAAAACAAAACAAAAAAAAAAAAGTTCGATGAAAAAAAGTTGGTTGTCCTGTAAAAAGTTGGATGGTGATAAAAAAATAAGCCTGTATACACCGATAAAATATGAAGCTACGAACGAAATAATATGTACAATACTATAACTAAAGGGTTTATAAGAAACAATGTAAGGCTACTGACTAGTGACTAGTAGATCACCCTGCAGCAGTAGAATTACCTGTTGCTTTTAGTTGACTATAGTAAGTTACGCAGGATGATACCCGGCTGTTATTATTATAATAATAACTTACATTTGTTTATTATTACAAGAACAAGAAAACTATGGATCTTTATACGGGACTCGTAAGCAACACGTTTTTATTTTAGACCTTCTTTATTAGATTACCGCTTCAAACTCAAACTCAAAGCATTTATTTCAATTAAACCATTTACAGGCACTTTTGAATTGTCAAGAAGTCGGTCAGTCAGAAAAATACATAATATGCATGCTTCTAAATACAGTACGATAATTATTGTCTCCTAAGATTTACTGTTTAAAATAAGTTCATCTTTTTTTGTTGAGATATTATTTAAGAAATTCTGAATAATTGACGGTAAAAATTCCTCTTTATTTACAAAAAAAAAACATTGGTATGCTTCCAAATTTTTACCAGTTTGTAAATAGGTATTTAAGTTGTAATCTGTGGAAAATGCAGTGGTTAGTATATTTGTTAAGTTACATATTTATGTTATTTCTGTTTATTTTTAATATACTACTGTTTGTTATCCCTTATGAAATTAAATAAAAATTATGCAAATTAATTTTCCACGTAATTAAGACATTTGAAATAATGGACCCATTCACATTCATCCCAAGAATCGTAGCCCATAAACCAAAACAAGATACAACTGACACCACGCACCAAAAACTAGGCTAAATAACAAAAAGCCCATACGAACAAAGTACTAGCCAATATCCAGTGAACCTGTAAATGGTCAGCGGCCGTACGAGACGCCTCACGATCTCCAGATATATAGTCGGCGCTCGCTCTAAATAAATCACTTCCTACTAGCGATACAATGCTATGAGATTTCTAGTAGCTAGCGATTCATAGAATGGACAAATAGTAGCTTTGAACTTGTATGGCCAGTTTCCGGGAAAGATCTTTTTGTAGGATGGACTATAGAGAGAGTTATTTTAGATGCTGTACTGGATAAGCAGGTGTTGTGTATCTGGCAGGAAGGATGTTTGATAGCACCATACGCTATTGACTTTGTCTGTTTTTTGATATCTTGTAAAATCTCTGCTTTATTGATCTTCTTTTGGCTTCTCTCTCTCTATCTCTCTCTCGTCGGCTTCATTTCGTTGATGCAGAATAATACTTAAGCCCTAATTTTGATATCTTATAAAATCTCTGCTTTATTGATCTTCTTTTGGCTTCTCTCTCTCTCTCTCTCGTTGGCTTCATTGCGTTGATGCAGAAGAATTCTTAAGCCCTAATTTTGATTATCTTACAAAATCTGTGCTCTATCGGTCTTCTTTTGACTTCCCTCTCTCTCTCTGTCGTCGGCTTCATTTCGTTGATGCAGAAGAATGTTTAAGCCCTTATTTTGATGTCTTACAAAATTTCTGCTATACTGGTCTTCTTTTATATATCTCTAATCGGCTCTTTTTTGTTAAATAAAAAGATTTCTTGAGCTCTCTTTACATTTTATGCATCTCAAAACCTTTTTTCATACTTTCTACCGCAAGTTTTCTTAGCAAGTCACCCTTATTGTCACTTCTATGGAATTGCATAGTGTGTACATGTAGCGACGCCCGTATGAGGCGTGATATATCGGCCCTGTAGCGTTAATAAGCGAACACTGGACTCGTGATCGTCAATAGCGAGACTGAGGCTTATATCACACAAATGCTGAAACTCTGGATATTTTCAGCTAATAATAATTCGACTATATTTCCTGATGTCCCCAAGTTACTGGAATAGCCAAAATTAAGCCAAGGTTTGAAGGTGAAGACATTAAGGAGAAAGAACTCTGATTCAGATTCAAAATCAGCAAGATTCCTAATAAGAGCATCCAAAATTCCAGTTCATTTTTACTTTTATAATCTTCAAGAAACTTCTCCATTGTCACTTCTACGGCATTGCATAGTGTGTATGTGAGGCGACGTCCGTATGAGGCGTGATATATCGCCCCTGTAGCGTTAATAAGCGAACACGGGACTCGTGATCGCCAATAGCGAGAATGCGGACTATGTCACACGAATATTGTGTTTAAATGGAGTGATTTGTGGATCGAAACCAAACATTGGCGGTAGACATAATAGACATTATTGAGCAAAAGAAAAAGCTGGTAGGGCAGCAGTTAAATAAACTTAGTTGGTACATTCTGGGTTGCTTTAACTACGACCAAGAATTGACCATTTTAATTTACCAAGCACGAGAAGAAAACAATGGAAATTTGGATGGAAATACATCTCCAACATTTCACGATGACGACAAGCGATCCCTGACTCTTGGCTCCAAACAAAAATTGCTAACTAATGTTTGGGTATTTTACTGATCCCAAACCTAGACTATAAATCAAATACTAAAAGAACAAAGATGTCCATTGTCATCGCGAATTCGTCTCAGCCAAACCGCACCTGTTACATCTAGGTCACATTCGCGCGAAGTGCCCGTGTTTGGACGCGCTACGCCGGCGCCGATAAATATACACGTCACAGGAACGTGTACCACAAGGACCAACTTAATTGTACAGCCAACTAACCATAAAACGTGCAACATCCAACCTTATATTGTTTCAGATAAGAGCTGTAGCAATTAACGAGACATGAATGTTATATTTCTGCAAGATGTGACAAGATGCTTATAAGGAAATGTTTTTCAATGCATATTGGACCTTAAATCGCACATCCTAAAGAGGTAGATGCGGTTTTTGGACTGTAAAATTAATTTGGTAGTGATATAAGATCCACACACGAGTATTTCGTGATCGCCGTGACAAACATTCATTTAACTGATTAAATTTCTTACGTTTGCGTCATCTACCTGTATGGTGGAGAGGATTTGTGTAATCTATTTCAAAATGGTGAAGAAGAGCTTTTAATTTTATTAAAGTAACACCTTGCTTTTCTTAAACCTGTGTTCTTTCGTGTTGGCGAATTTATTTTCTGTGATGGCTATGTATATGAATAAAAATCGGAATACCTAATTGATTGCATACAATAAAGTACTGTACTACGGAAATTAATTTTGGGACTTTAAGGAATAAGATAATTTAGATTACGTGTCCAGCGTGTCCTGTTGTCTGCACGCTACAGGAGTTGATGGACGCTACTGAACGTACCAAGCTCGTAGAAGGAGGCAACGGCTTCCCATCTACTCCCGCTCCGTACCATGGCCTGGATAGCCGATTCCCGGCCACCGTAGGCGCGGGCTTGCGGACGGCGAGCAATGGGCAGCTCTCCGTCCGGTAAGCACGCGCGCCTCAAAGAGATGTCAGCACTAACTGACGGGGTCAACCAGGACCGAAGCCTGCCGGGGTCGCGGGTTGTTCGAAAGAGATACCGTGGCCTCTGGCACAGGCAACTGAAGGAACACGGGTGGGTTTTAGTCAGTAAAAGTCTGACACGCCCTCTCGCTCCGCCCAGAGCGGGAGAAGTTATTTGATGATTTCCCAACCAAAAAAAAAAAAAAAATAGGTACCAAGCTCGTAGCCGAATTCTGGGCTGACTGTATATAGATTGCCATTGATATGCTGACAAGAAGAATTAAGATTACAGGGGCCATCATATTACTAACAGATACTTACGATTTTCTACAAATTAGTTAGTAACTACGTAGGTAAAAACGTTAACAATGAAAGTGTACTTCGGTTGTCTATCTAAACACTAACGTGAGATATGAGACAGTTAAAAAAAATCGTAATAATACAATAAAGTTCAACATCCTTCAAACACTTTCTAAAACATCCCGTGCTATAAGCATGACGTAAGCACTAACCTTTCGACCTATATAATTTAATAACACGGCTATAGTACCCAGTAACCGTATGTTCTAATGAAATCCACTTTCAAAGCAATCTGTAGCCCAGAGGTGTGTATTGTTATCAAACTAATACTATATTATACACGTATTGTTTAGAAGTACCGAGATGTACCGAGAGCGGTACAGTATTTGAAAACTCAAACACCACACCAACACACACACACGACAACACATACACATGACACAAATACACAATACATACAATGACACACCCAAATTTCACACTGGAGATAGGCTACATATTATATTCATTATTTTACTTTTTATTTTGTTTCTTTTTTGTTAACTTTATTTTCTTTTTGTTCTCAAACGATAGCTAAGCCCAATGTAACTCCAAACTAGTTTGCATAAATGTAAAAATGTAGAAATAATAGAGAGAGCCCTGATACCCATACACTAAAAAAATCCTAATTGCATTTTAATTTTAATCTTAACTTGGGTGCCAGAGATAATGATCAGTGATTTACACAATATAAAAAACAATATTGTCATAGTATTTACCTATCGCTTTTATGTAAACTGTAAAGGAAATAAAGTTATTTATTATTATTACTTTTGTGATGTGTCAATGAAAACACCAGGGCCCAATTAGCGTCAAAAATCAGATACAAATAAGTGACGTCATAAAATCGATTGCAAATATTTTTAGTAAAACACTCCCACACTACTAAAAGGTTATTTCGAAAGTGTTTGAAAATTTTAGCAAAGAATTTATAAAATCATTATCAGTTTTGCTGTGCCACAGGTGAATTGCCGAGTGGCGATTTTCCGAATGAGGAAGGTGCTTAGGTACAATTTACTATTTGCCTTTGTTTATCATAAAATAAACAAAGGCAAATAGTAAATTGTATCTGTGCATTGTGCATGTCGCATTGTGCGAAACTACAACAGAGCCCAAAAATACATTCAGCTTTACTTCAGCATTACTTGTTGAAAGATACATATTTAAAGCTGTAGCTTTAAAAGTAAATCCATTACGAAAAACGCAGCCAAACAAATCAATAAAAAATAAAAACCATTTAGTCATTTCGTAACGCACTTTTTCGCAAATCCGGAACTAACGGCAGTCATCACTAGTCTGTTTGTAACAATAATTTATTTTTAAACATTTCAATTATAGACGTAACAAATCTTTTTTATATCTTTTACCATCTTTCCCTCGCTGTGTTACGAACCTAAGACAGGTTGGTAGTACGGCCCTGTATAGGATGATATAATATAGTCTCTAACACGGATATTGCGAGATAATTCCATGTTCCACTTATTTTACACTAGTTTGAAGTCTTGGCTTTGCTTGGACGGAAGTCATGATGGCTTAGAACTATGTAATGAAAGTTTTACCGACAGTAGCAAAGTTCGCTGTGCGGAAGACTCTGTAGTACTGTGTTTAAACTGTTTTAAGATAATGTCTTTAAATAAGTTTGAAAGTGGTAGTGGTGTCTGTAAAATGTAGCAAGAAGGTTTTGGGGTGGACGAGTTAGATCTACATATATAACAATTTTACGCGCCTCGTAGAGAATTGTATACTGGCAAAGAATATAATGATGATGATGATAATGCTAAAGAAGAAGAAGTTACGACTAATGGCTTACCTTTTAGAGCCAGGAAAGTTACAGACTTCGAGCATAAGTACTGCTCATGTAGAGATGAAACGAGCATTGTTCATGATGATGAAACGCGGTCAAACAAATAAAAACTAACCCCCTTATTCATAAAATTTATCAAACCTATTTTAGTTAAAATGGGGTTTGTCTCTTTCTTACACACAGAAATGGCAACGTGACAGATAAAGACAAACGTTCTATAAACCTATTTTAGCTAAAATAGAGATAAAATAGGATTATGAATAAGGGGGTATGAATTTACAATTTAGGTTTACAATATACGGCAACGCTTTAAAAACACCAAAGAACATACAAAAAAGAGGTAACTCTTCCCAAAACGAAAAAAAAACCATTCCACAGTTGATGAAACAATCAACACAGACAGACGAATCAATCCTTTTTCAGCTTCAACATGGATCCAACGCTCTCCAACTAATGATAAAGCCGTAAATCGGGGGCGTAGGCGTGATTGTTTATGAATTCGTTCAATACTGGGTTTCCAATTATTCGCCCGTTGAGCCAAAGTAATCGAGGACCTATTGAAAACACCCTGGAAGCTGTTTGTAACCCTAAATTATAGCTCAGAACGTGTTTTACTACAAATTTGTAGGTTTCAAATTGCAATGATAGATTAAGGCCTTTTGTTTCTTGTATTGCTGTTAGACATTTTATGGTTGGTGGGATCGGTAAAAGCATTTTATTAAATAACGTACGTAATTTGTTGGTTGTGATAAATTGTTGATCTACTGGTATTTAACGGGACCTTTTAAAGAGAAAGGAATATCATGCAGATAAATATGTGACCGATTTTTCAAAAATAAAGCGAAAAGCAATTCGACAATAGAGGAAAAGGAAGTGCAGAAGATTCTGTCTTAGAAGAAATATTCGAGACAATACAAACGACCCTGAACTAAGATCCTAAGTCACTTAAAGACGCCATACTAACAACTTATATCAACAACAAAATATAAGTGTACCGTCTAAAAGCTATCAGATATCTGCCAATAAAAGTCAATTTGAAGCCAGTGTACGTCGAACGGTAGCACATTGTTCAGACTTGGAAGCGACTGATGCTATCGAACCAATGATATATGTGTAACGAACCCCACCGAGGTGGTCCTGAACTCCTAGTTTATGTGGAAACTGGAAAAATATGGGGAAATATAGATAGGAGACTTTGCTTTGTTTTTTTTAGCGAGCGAAATCATAATTAGGTTGATACTTGCTATAAGAAAAAGATAATCATATCATCCATGTATATTACGAACTTTTTAGAAATTCTTCTTGTTTATTTAGAAACAAAAGACCGTCGATGCCCATACAGATATCATATTATATTATATTGTGTAACTTAAGGGGCTTATAGGACCTAAACGCAATAAACGCAAGTTTTAGAAACAATAAAAGTATATGATCGACTGCAGTAAACAAGATAAAAAAAATGTGATATTCTTCAGGATATATGCTAGGTGTTGAAAACATAATACAACTTATTTGGTACTATAGAAAAAATCATGAAGATACGTCTAAAAACTTCCTTTTTATCATAAAAACCATACTAATATACGTACAATCATTATGATTTTTTGTCAGATTTATTCTACAAGCAAAATACTAAAACTCTAGTGTTTTAATTGTTTAGTCCAAACAATAGATTTTTCGTAAATAGATAATTGCTTCATATTTTTGCAATAAGTTACCAGCGTTGTGACATCGCGCTTCTCTTTCTTTTCTATGCAGTCCGACAGTGACCGCGCTTTAGGTCATGTAGTCCTCTTAAACGATAATAATAGAGGTATCAAGCATTACTATTATAATATAAGGCTTAGTTTGAAACATAATAATATTTATTGTCACCTTACACCTGTCACAACTATAATAACTTTGCGTAGTTTGGAATGTAACTTAAATTGAATTCAAAGCTTCACTGCAAATATTGTCTCTTGTACTGGCTGATAAAGATCAGCTCCAATATAATAATTCACTTTACTCCTTAATATATGTAACTAGGGCCAAATCGTTACCGTCTCTAAAACACTGTTTTTCTTTACTCACTTTATCTTCTCTTTAATGGAAACTTTATATTGATTTATATTGCTATTGCTATAAACGAATTCCTTCACCGATAGCTTTTGCTCGGGTGCAGGTGACCCCGCGACAGATCAGAGTTTATTTATTAGTCCCTAACTTAATACAAAGGCTTTTCAACTGTCGCTAAAGATAAGAGGTGAATGTGTCGTTAAATTTTCTAGTGTAGTTTAAGGTATACAGGGTGAAATTGAATTACTAAGCAGACGCGATGGGTATCGATATCCTAAACATGATCAAACAAAAAATACATATAATTAGATGAGTTTTTTTTTAGGGTCATCAACCGCAGGTCAATCACTTGAAATATCAGCATATAAAAAAGAGAGTGCTTATGACCACACGACTGAAGTGAAACTTCGCTATGAGAGGAAGAGAGAAAGAAAATGTGCGCGCGCACTGCTTTCTCTTGCTTATATCCCCCGTTCGCCTCGCCCGAACACACTTTTCGTAACGCTTACGTCACGCGTTCGCCAGCTTACTCCCCAAGTCAAGCGTGCGTAGAGAAGTTTCACTTCAAAAACAATTTTCTTTGTGTAAACTTCAAAAACGATAGATACATGTATCTAGAAACGATAAAACAAAAAAAAAACAGATTTTCTCAACTCATACTTTAAGTAACAAAAAAAAAAGGGTCAACCCCAAAAAAAATCATCAGTTTTATATATTTTTTTTTGTTTTGTATTGTTTAATTATCGGTACCTACACGTCTGCGAAGTTACGCTAGCTAATTTAATTTGACCCTGTATATTTTGTATTGAAGTTTAAATCTGTGCTAAAGATAAGTGGTTCAATACGTAATTTATCATCAGGGAATTGTGCAAATGGAGTAGCAACATCATCCTTGATCGGTATCAATTTCATTGTTAGAGCAGCCTTCCAAAGCAGTGTACTAGCTACAGATGGATGGTTGTATGCTGTCTGACTAATTCACAAATTGTCTTTAACATTTCAACTGTAACATTCTTCTTTAAGAATACGCGGTAAATCCAGTTCAATTAATCGTCTATCTATATCTCTGTAAATTTTGGTAACCCACTTTTTTAGTACTTAATTAATTGGGATCGCATTATGCAATATGGCAACTTCATAAATACTGGTAGATCATTTATTATCAATGTGAACTAATCCGTTATAAAAATATAATGGAGCAACGCCATTGTCCTTGATCGTTATCACTTCATTGTTAGAAACAGCCTTCTTCCAAAGCGCAATATTAAACCTGCACAAATGGAAGGCATTATGCAATGCGACCAATTCATAAATTAAATCCCATATTTCAAACCAATATCCTTGCAGTACAATTCTAAACCGGACGACGTTAAAGCACCGAGCTTTGCCGAGCAATTCCGAATTTCCTGACCATATATCAAATTAACGTCCTTGATTGTGTATGACGGAACAAAATCTAAATATAACATGTTCACACAAGCTGTGTCTCCCAAGTAAGAGATTGCGGCGTCGAGCTGCGCTGTCACATAATTGTGATTAATTTCTAGTGAGCGTGTGCTTGCGGTCACCGTAGGAATGTCGTCCTAGCGAGCGATACTGGTTGACTGCGGATAGGGGTATGAAAGGAGCGGGTAGCGGGAATAGCAAAGCATTTATATGATTGTAACACTTTTTCTGAACCCGAAAAGGAATTAATATAAATAAATAAAATAAAATAGCCTTTATTTCCTTTGACCCTTCTTCGTATATAAACATAATATCATGTCTTCTGGTTGCTAACCCATATTAGGAACTATCAGATACCAGAAGGCCAATTCTCAGAATTTAAAACGTTCAAAATCTAGTCACAGTCTCATCTTGGCGACAAATACTCGTAAATGTCAATAACTTGTTAAAAGTGTAGGGAAATTAAAGGATTTTTTGACAGATTGAGACTGATCAGACTGTGAACGTTTTTAAAATTACGAGAATTGCCCCTCAGGTCAGTCTGTCTGCGACATATGCCTTCTCCTAGGAAAATGAGGACTGAAATTTATAAGAAACCCTAGCAGTTTGTCAAATTTTTCAATTAGCCCAATTTTAATTGAAAATAATATTTAAATTTTTTTAAATACCACCACACCACTTTTTGGACACGTAATTTCAAAATCTGATATATAATTACTTTCAATTGACACCAAATCTTTAGCGGCACAATAACTATCCTTTCTGACATTTAAACAATCGAAAGTGCCGTTACAAAATCAGCACTAAATCAGACAAAACCATAAATCCAGAATTAAATCCGGACCAAAGCAATATAGATCACACATCTGTAACCACTTGACCGCTGCCCACGCGCATTTAACGTTCAACACAAGTACTTAGCGTTTTGACAGAAATTAAGTTGCACAATTAGAGACTTTAGACGAGAACAATATTGTGGTTGGGATTATTATTGATGGTGGAAACATTCGCTTATATTCTAGGATTGACGTGCAATTGAGCTAAAATAAATAGATGGACATTTACTTGATTGTGATTTACGTTTGTTGGAGTGGGTGCTGTCCTTTGTACACCTGCAGTGATTGCTGGTAACGAGATTATGTCAGCTTTGAGTGAACTATTTAGACCAGTTCCAGTAAAAGACTTTGTAAGGACCTTGTTTAACCTAAATACTTCGAAAACTAGAGATAGAATTTCTTTCTAATGTGACCTTGAACATTATTATGGCAGAAATTACTTTTATTTAGTTTTAAACATACTTATCTCATAATTAATACTTCTATTTTATTGATTCCTTCAATAAATACTAGTTTCTGGAAAATTTTAACATCGTTAGATTTTTAAATTTATCCGCAAGCCATCATTTGTTCATTTCCATTCTCTTTCTCCCCATTCCTTAGTTAATTCCGTGCAATTTTTCTGTCAACTTTATCCTAACATGCCCTAACCCTTAAACCGCATTTGCTAATAGAAAACTCCTGCGCACTGTATTCTCTAGAATTAGGCACATTTCCACTACTGTGTAATTTGGCAACGTTTACAAAATCACGACTTTTGTGCATCTCGTCTCTGATGTTGAATCATATTATAATTTGTGAAACTAATTTGAAAATGGGGTCAAGTTACAAGTGTATTATTATGTCCTCGTAAATGGGAATACTCTTCTTCGTTTAAGTGTCGCTTGCCCAATTTTATAAACTGCTTTGTTTCGTTTAGTATGAAGCAAACAAAAGTTTTATTTTTCTTAAGAAATGTGGCGCCATCTATATCGCCACATGCGAACTACGCATCACACTGACGTCACGCAAAATCTTTCGTCTCGCAAGCAGAGTTTACCATGCAACTAGCATATATAACGACCTGACATCAACTATTGGCACACACCAGACACGACAGCCGTTTGGTCGGAGGATCCTCCCTTTTTTATAGACGATGAGTGAACTTACACCCTGTTCCTCATACCTCAATATCATCATCATCTTGAATTCGAAAGATTTAATGTGGACAAAAAAAAAAACTCTTATTCGACCTCCTTATAAGATATTTTCACTTGATATGAATAAGATGCTTTTTATAATAGCCAAACTAAGCATAAACTGGTCATATATGATAAAATACATAAAAGTTTGAAAGCATAACTGCAATCATTATTTAAAAAAAGGCTTTGAAGCTTTTTGATAATTAATCCATACTTATAGCGTAACAGAATTCTTGAAAGAAAAAAAATTTAAACTTAGACTGTTTATACAATAATGTTTTTAAAATATGAATTACCTGTTTGGTTTTGTGTTGTTTTTTATTCTGTTTGTTAAAGTTTAGTGGATTAGTTTTTATTTTTGTAATTTTTGCATGCCTACTGTATATCTATTCCCTTATATCACCATGCACTGTACCTACCCATATTTGCAAAATAAAATATCTTTATCTCAAAATTCTTACGCGAAATACTGTCAATACAACAGCTTGAAATTCATAGCCTAGAAAATCAACAATAACTTCAAAACAAAACTTAACCCGCAACCTGTACCCATTACATCATACATCTAACTGTCCTTAATATATTCTTATTTCGCAATTCTAAGCATATTTGCCTCATGCAAGGAAACTCAAGCGAAATAAATCAGCATATAACAACTCTGCACATAATAGCTTTTGTTGCAACAAGTATAATAAAACCACTGACCCAAATACTTACGCATTTTATGACCTAACTTAACTAAATTAGATTTGTCCTAGCCACTGTACTTAACACTATGTCATAACTTAGAATTAAGTGTTACGTAATCATTTTTATAATTTTTTTATGATTCTATCGGGAAAAAAATCATCATTTTAAGACTTTTGCTGAACCACAAACCTACAAAAAGAATAGTGAACTTGTTGCGTTTACAACATAAACAAGATCATTTTTTTTTTATAAATATGTATTAGTATTTCTCACAATTTTAACCGTTTCAATAAAACAAAAACTAAAATAATGCAAATTCTTCAGAATGATCCAAAAGGTACGCCAAAATCTAACTCCCCAAATCAAACTCGACCTATTGACCTAGGGGTCAATAGGTCGAGTTCAGATGTTGTTGACTAATTGAAGGAATAATAGGTTATTCCTTCAATTAGTCAACAACATCTGAACAAAAACACCCAATTCAAACCTAACCAAAGAAACAAAGGAGCATCTACAATCAAACCTTACAAAGCCCTACAATAAGAGAAAATTCAAAAACAATTCCAAATCGACAATCCATTGACTGGAAATCAATTCATTATTGTATAAAAATGGTGGTGGTCGCCACAACATTCCCCAGGCATAGCTTAACACGACAGCAGACCATAATTCCCGTCTCTAATGGAGTCTGTAACACGCACTAGCTACACATCAACCTGGGACAGACAGACGGACTTGTAGAGCCTTGTTTGGAACACCAAATGAATATAAACTTTATTGTTATCGAGTAAGATTTGAATTTCAATGGCGAGAGTTGGGTGTTCGGTGTTGAGGAGTGAGTATATTGTCCGTGGGTTCTGGAAAAGAAAATTGAGATATTCTTGGAAGTGTTTGTTGGTTTTGTATAAAGTAATCGATTCTTGTTCACTTTCAACCTAATTACTACCGCAATTGTACAATTATAATTATTTCTTATATATCTCAACGTCTCCCAAGAAAAGAATTAGAGTGATCTTTGTTTATATTGTGGCATTTTCTTTGGAGAGATAAGCGATCGCTCGGCTCTTATGGTTCGAGTAGAACTTTTAGAATCGAGTAAGCCCTCGATTATAACTTTTTATTTATTTATTCTTCATGTCTTTCAAAGAATACGTCTTCCACATCAGTTGTAAATTCCCCGTTGTCTTCTTAAGCATGTTCCCGCATCACATCACACTCATCAGAGCCGTCATATAATTCTGCTTCGAATTGAATATCTATCAACCACCTAAACCACCCAACAGCACCTAAATGAAATTTTGCCATTTTACTTCAAAATTTTATATCACATCTGACGACATCCATTCGAAGAGTAGTGTTAGTCTAACTAGGTATTTAAACGTTCTTTCCGTTTTATTCTGATCTGACTTATTACAGAAGCTTATTCCGTGTCTTTATCCTGGCTTCTCTAGGCTTTAGTTATTTTAATATGAAACACTTAACATTAACATGATCTTGTGCTTGAAGTCAAATAGGTACTACATCCTCTGTAGTTGCTTCTTTTCTGACCTAGTGAGAAACTCACGAGTTTATGTACGTATGTATTTCACCGATCAGTGTAAACTCCCCGTTGTCTTCTTGAGCGTGTGCCCGCGTCACATCTCACCCGTCAGAGCCGTCACATAATTCTGCGTCGGAATGAAGTCACAAATCTGCGCGCTGGATATATCTATCTCCGCGGCGATTCCATACATACCTGTCGAACGACTCGCCTGAATAATGTTGTGATTTTAAAACTAGGTTAAACACTATCGTTTATTTTATACTGAGGTACATTATAATATTGGAATGGTTAAGCGGTGGAATGTTTGTGTGTGAAATATTTTTGGATTTTTATTTGACTACGTTAAACATACTTTTTATTTTTGTTTTGTTTTTGAGGCCTCAGATTATGCGGATTGTAAGTTGTAATTGTATGTATAATAATGCAATAATAAAAATAAACAGTTTTTATTGTTTCTCATACAATTGTTCTACAGCACAAAATTGAGGCAGCCCCGGTAAGTTATAAGGATACTTGTGATGGGGTTACCTCGCAACTTCCCATGGGTTACTATCTACAATAATAGCTTACTTTTTGTATCTATTCTTAACCCATTTCCTGTTCCCACAAGTGGTTCAATATGGTTCAGGTTGATTTATTTGACTATTGTGTCTACTTTATGAACAGAAAATCTCTAAATTTTTACTAGATAAATACCATTCGACTTTTACTTCAAAACAAACAATAAAAACCTTCACATATGTATATAGCATAAGCATAATCAGCCGATAATGTGCCCAGTGCTGGGACACAGGCCTCCTCTTTTCGATAGGGAGTGGGCTGTATCCACCACGCGGGCCCAGTGCGGGTTGGTAGATGTCACATGTCTTCGAATTTTTGGTTCTAGGACATGCCGGTTTCCTCACGATGTTTTCCTTCAACGTTTTGACAGCAGCGGTGACGTTACCACTGGGCCTCTACTCTCCAAAATGCATATGCTTTTCATATTTTTTTATTAATTTTGTATTTTGTGTTTCACGAACTGTGTCCAAATAAACATTTTTCTTTCTTTCTTTCTATATCAAATATATGCTGTTGCATAACTTTTATTGTTTTTTTTTTTTTTTCATAAAATCCTAAACATTATAAAGTATGCCAACTAGTACTGGAGACATTCTTTTGTTTGTATGTATTATTTTGAATTATGTAATAATTTGCACGCCGTAAGGTAGAGTGTAGCCGATCTCTTTAATTTATGTACAGACGCCAGAACATCAAGCTAATACAATCTGTCAAATGTCTTTAAGAGATCAACTTTATCGCTAAAGCATAAGGTTCAAAGTTGATTGGAAAAATTTTACAGTTTCCGGTAGCTTGGTGTGCTGGCGTCTGTACAACATCTTATACATGTACCTACATTCATAGCAAATAAAGTTCTGATTCTGATTCTGACCTTACTGCAACAAATCGTTTATCCTTATGAATAATATCAATTAATTAGTTTGAATAGGCCAATCTACACCTGATTATTGACAGTCTACCATTTATATCAAGATAATTTTCTACCGTTTACCGTATACAACTTTTGAACTAAAATGTTAGGTTATTAATTAGCCACGTAATATCGTCGACCATCTAATAAGGTCAATGTATTCTTGTATTCAATAATTATTTATTTAATACTTCAAGCACATAAATGAGGCGGACTTAATGCCATAGGCATTTTCGTTTTAATTTTTTTTTTCTTTTCTTATTATAGGTTTAAAGATATTTTATTTCTCATAAGAACTTAAATAACATAGTTCACTTAAAATGAGATACAAAGTGCTTATATCTAATGATAAATGATGGTATTATACTTGCCTCTGGGGTGTTGGTGACGTTATAGTATACTTACATGTTTCTTAAGTTTTGCCTTAAATATGTTTATACTATCACACCTCTTTAAATCCTCCGGTAAATCATTAAACAATTGTGTTCCTTCAACCAATATTGTTTTTTTCCCGTAATTAGTCCGTGCACGTGCAGTCATTAGTTGACATTTGTTTTTGCTTCTTGTGTTGTATGTTATTGATTTTTTTTTTTATTATATTATTCTACACGCTTCTTAGTCTAATTCTAATGAAACAACATACGTCGACTATCGTTTTGTTAGACTGGAAGCCGACCTCAAGATAGTTAGAAAAAGGCTAGGCAGATGGCAAAGGTTTTAGTCAGTAAAAGTCTAACACGCCCTTTCGCTCCACCCAGAGCTGGAGAAGTTATTTGATAATTTCCCACACAAAAAAAAGGCTTTTGACACCATTTTGCAAGGGTCAGAACTAACCATCTAACCCTTTAATACATAACACCCACAATCTCACCATATACCAATCACCATAGTGGTTTATCGTACCTATTTCTATAATCTTGCTTCACCTGTAATATTCTGTTTGAATGAATCAGAGATTAAAACAGGCTACCAGAAACCAGGGGAGATGGATGGATGATTAGCCGCACCTGAAACAATTTTCCTACCCTGATAATCTTCAAACTACAAAGACACCACATACACTAACTAATCTACTACAAACAGTTGCCAAGTACGTACAATCAAGTCTTCGATGCCACATGCGGGTATGTAATTGTATCGTAATTACGTAGAAATGCGTATCAAACTGTTTCATGTAAATATAGCGATCCTTTGCTGTGGTTATAAACTTGATAGTGGGATATAGAAATAATGTGGGAAGAGGAGGATAGTACGTATGTTTGTAAGACAGATTTTGATAGTTCTGAAGACCAATTCTCTTAATTAAAAACTTTTTTTAAAAAGTTAAAAAAAAGTAAAAAGTTTTTATTTTTCACTTTTTAGTTGTACCTACCCCACACAAATACAATTAACACCAGTGCATTGAAGAATTGAAGACACCGACTAAAAGAATCATCAAAATTCGCATAGAAATGCCGGAGAGGCAGTACATTTATGCATATAACTTCGTACATAAGAATAATTACCTAATTTATTATATACTTAAACCTTCCTGAAAGTATATAGACCACATTAATGAAAGAATTATTAAAATCGGTTCATTAGTTTTTGAGAAAATCACAGACATACATGCATATATACATACGGGTCGAATACAGAACCTCCTTTTTTGAAGTCGGTTAAAAATGTAGGAAAACTAGTTGTATTTTTGACAGATTGAGACTGAGATCAAACTGTGAACATTTTTAAAATTACGAGAATTGCTCCTCAGATGCGTAAACACAGGAAAGGTTTTCTTCACAGACAGAGACTTTCTTAAGTTGCAGATCTTTTTTCAGATTTTATCTACTTGAATGAAGCTGACTTCAGCTGACCTACTTATTTGACCATAGACACAGGATGTTTTTGCATCAAATGAATGACCAGTTCGGTTAGACGTCGAGCAAACGAACATCAACAAGGATCGTTATGCACGTTTAATATTAAATGTACACGTGTCACGTAAATATATATCCAGATTAATTGCACACAGCTCTGGACAGAGAGGGATGGAAGGAGAATAGGAAGACCTTTGCCCAGCTGTGGGACATCAAGGGCTACTAAAAACAATTGCAGACAATTATATAACTCCTAATAAATGGGTTGAAAAATATTAAGATAAGCATTTTGATAACAACACCAAACACCTAATCATGTTAATTAAACAACAAACTAAGTACAGGAAACCCTATTTAGAACTCAGTGTTATCGTATCAATAATTACTAAAACAGATTTTACACGGCCGGTATACATTCGCTTTTACACAACCATAACATTTTCCATCGGTTTGCACTTAATTAAGGGATTTGTACGAGCGGCGCCGGGGCGCGGCGCTAGCGACACACAGACTTGTTCACTTGTTAGTTTCAGACGAGCCACAATCACAGCCACACTGCAGCGACAAAAATGTTGCTGGCCACAAAATTCTATGAAAAGTCAGGCAAGGTAGAAGTATCAACTAAAGCTCTGTGCTTAACAGCTCGGCCGGCGAAGTACTACTCCCATAAATATTTATGCTGCCAAGCACTCTGTGTTCCAGTTTAAGGCCGGTGTACTAGGCGCGCATATGTGACATTTGTAGCCGGAACAGTGGTAGCCCAGTGGCAACGGCCCCGACTTACCGATTTGTAGGTCGTGGGTTCGAACCCAGGCAGGCGCTTTACTTTGTGTAAATAATTTCATCATCACTGCTCTCAAAACGGTGAAGGAAAACATCGTGAGGAAACCGGCGTGACCTAGAATCAAAAAATCGAAGACATGTGATATCTACCAAACCGCACTGGGCTCGCGTCGTAGGGTTCAAAGCGAGGAGGCCTGTGTCCCTGCAGTGGGAACATTATAGGCTGATGAGACATTTGAATTCTGTCTCTGGGATGGCATTGCATCTGTGGTGCCTCTGGTATTGCACATGTCCATAGGTGGCGGTGACCCCTTACTATTGGAAGTACCTTTCTGCTAATTCGGCATCCAAATAAATAAAAACATCTCAATATTCCCAACCATACTTCAGGCAGTTGCCTCAGGACTATTTACACACGAACACTGCCAGGCAACTTTTCTGCCGCTGAGGTGTGGCTGTGGCGTCGTCCGTCTGAATACACCCTTAAATGTGTAACATTTCATAACAGATCTTATCTCATTGTGTTCGAGCCGCACCTATAAGCTTCCTAGTTTTAATTGAAATGGTCGTTTTTACTAGGTACTGGAATATTCATTCAATGTGACTGAGTAGGTTTTTATTTGCTTTCTGCAGTGAAATGAGTAATTTACATGCTCTTGATAGTGGACTTGATCGTGTATTACTTTCTTATCTGCTTGTGCATATCGAGGGATTATATAGAGGCTGGAAATAAAGTGTTTTGTATATAGCTTCTCACTTGCATTTCCATGGAGTGATTCTTTATGTTGTTGAGCTATAAGACACCATAAATGAAGTTATCATCATCTGCCTAGCCTTTTCCCAACTATGTTGGGGTCGGCTTCCAGTCTAACCGGATGCAGCTAAATACCAGTATTTTACATGGAGCGACTGCCTATCTGACCTCCACAACTCAGTTACTGGGTAATACGATACTCCTTGATAAGACTGGTTGCCATAAATGAAATAAGTGTGTTAATCTGTCAAGCTCCACTAATGAGACAAAATTGATTTTCTATTGTTTCATCGCCGATCGGCGAACCGCGCCGCTTGACCGGTTAAATAAAAATAGCCTTTATTTTCTCTGATCCTTCTTACACAAACAAGTTCTTACAACCAATAATATTATAATTTCTTTTTATTAACCTTATAAAAATTAGATATTAACTATAGCAAATAAGATATTATCAGCTTCCAGGCCAGGCTGACTTGCGTCATGGGCCTCATCTATTCCCCTCCACGAATTCCTGCCCAAAGCTGTTCACTGTCAAAACTTTGCCAGATCATCCTCCCACCTTTTTATCTGTCTTCCTCTATATCTTTATCCATAAGACACCTAAATTGGAACACAAATATACGAGTACCCATTTAGCATATTAAAAAATATACAGTTACGAAACATGATATTAAAAAGTCCTACAAAGTCCTAAAAAACAAAACAACTACACTGTTGCAAAACCAAACTAACCCAATTCCACAAAAACACACTCTTATCCAAATCTAGCCTCGCAAGCTCCTTAACCAACCATAACCGAACAGGAACAAAGAGAACACGCAATACCTACGCTGTAACCGTAAGCTCCTATATTATAACAGTACCGACACACAAGCAACGTTAATGCTAGAAGGCGTGTGTCCAATTTAACATATCGTGCGGCGGGCTATATCTCGCTGGAGACAGGCGACAGAGCCCGCAAGGTGCGTAGGACGGCGTAACGGACGCGGTAGTAGCAGCTAAATCAACCATTGTCTGATTGGGTGTAGCCTGCCGCATTCTCCGCGCGGAATACGCGTGCAGAGGAGACGACTAGGATAGTATATTAGCCGTTTTAGAAACCAGAAATGGACTATATGGATGATGATTTAGACTTTGATTAACTTTTTGTCGTTTTCTAGTATCAGCTGATGATAGGCTGCTTACACGAGCCAAACGTGTCGCCTTTGGGGATTTGAGGACTTCTTAAGACGATTTTGGATTTTTTGGTGTCATTGGGTTTGAATTGCCGCATATTTGGTAGATCTTCAATTTTTTTTAACATATCGACGGCGTAACGGACGCGGTAGTAGCAGCGAAATCAACCATTGTCTGATTGGGTGTAGCCTGCCGCATTCTCCGTGCGGACTACGCGTGGAGAGGAGACGACTAGGATAGTATATTAGCCGTTTTCGAAACCAGAAATGGACTATATGGATGATGATTTAGACTTTGATTAACTTTTTGTCGTTTTCTAGTATCAGCTGATGATAGGCTGCTTACACGAGACACACGGGTCGTCTTTGGGGCTTCAAGACTTCTAAACACCGTTTTGGGTCTTGTATCCTGAAGATTTGAACCTGCAGTATTTTTGGTAGATCTTCAGTTTTTTTAATACATCGTGCGGCGGGCTATATCTCGCTAGAGATAGGCAACATAGCCCGCAAGGTGCGTAGGAAGGCGTAACGGTCGCGGTAGTAGATGCGAAATCAACCATTGTCTGGTTGGGTGTAGCCTGCCGCATTCTCCGCGTGGAATACGCGTGCAGAGGAAAAGCCTAGGATGGTTTAGTATCCATTTTGGAGTCTAGAATTAGGTTATTAATAAGATAATTGGATTATAAGTCTACCTTTACCGACTCCTCTTAGAAACAGGTCCTACCTCCTGTCATTTCAAAGACTTTAGAAACCAGAATATTGGAACGAAATTTTCGTAGATATCATATCTTCTGATCTTGGGGCTGCTCTTATGGAGTTTCGTTCATGTGAACTACGTCTTCAGCTTCGTATTCACAGACAAAGAAGGGTTTTTTTTTTAAGAAGCATCGTTGTTAGTACTTGCAGCCAGCTAAATTAACAACTTTAAGAGATTGTAACCTAAATGACCCAAAATTTTCAATGTAGTTTTTTCTTCAATCATTGGAATACCATTTTATTTTAAGAGACAATACTGTATTTCATGTACATTAAAATGCTTATATAAAAAGACGGGTTGCACTCCGGGAGTGCCGGCAGAAGTGAAAACTTGAATATTTACGTTGAAATAAATCAATTATTAATTGAATTAATACTCGTATAACTCCTTTTTTTTCACTATTTCTGCGTCCCTTTTTTCATTAATAGATGCACTTTGTTCAATTTCCATATTTTAAACACTTTCCCCCTTATTCATAATCCTATTTTATCTCTATTTTAGCTAAAATAGGTTTATAGAACGTTTGTCTTTATCTGTCACGTTGTCATTTCTGTGTGTAAGAAAGAGACAAACCACATTTTAACTAAAATAGGTTTGATAAGTTTTATGAATAAGGGGGTTTATATACACGAATGTTACGAATACACAGCAGTGTGTCCACGTCCACGTCCACTTCCACTTCCACCACTTCCACTTCCACTTCCACTCCATCCATCCATCCATCCATCCATGGTCGTGTGTCACTAAACTTGGTTCACTTCGGTTGGCGCCGCCGTAGAAAGAGAGGGGGGGGGGGGGGGGAATCTCTCCCATAGATTTAAAATAGGTTCGCGCGCTGCGCTTATCTCTCCTGACGCGATGTCCTGACGCGAGTTTAACATTTTTTACCCATTACAAAAAGTGTGCAACGCCGCTAAAGAAGTTTTCACTTCAATATATACAGAACTATTTACACTTGGCTTCGTCCACTATTGAATAAAGGCCTCTCTCAGGTCCTGAACCTTTTGCATCAAATCAGTCCCAGTCCTCTCATTAATCACAACAAAACATATCTTTAAAAGCATAGCCGACCAGTCCATTCCACAATTTCTCTATTCTTGTAGAGCACACATCGCTGGAACACACGACCGCGCGTCGGCGACTACCCGCTGCTATATATCGGCCATAACTCGCGGCACCGTTGCCCAGGAGTCCAGCCGCGTCCATTATATGACTACGCTCGTACACACAATTAAACCTCATAAAACCTATGATCTCCTGGTACTTTGTTGCTGTTTATTACTTTATGTTGAGTAGTGTAAGTTTGTCGTTAGTTTATGGGGCATGTGTGATCGGTACGGGAATTCAATGGGGGCTTGGCAGGTTGAGTTTTGTGCAAGGATTTTCAAGGTTTGTTTTGAGTTTGTTTATTAAGGCGGTGGTAGCAGGACTGATTTTTAGTAGTTTTTTCGGTGGTGGGCTGATTGTTTTATCACCCTATCTACATTCTGTTGTTCTTATCCCAATTTATTTGGGGTCGTCGCAACATATCTTTTTCTTCCATACTATATTAGTCGTCATCTCGATGGTCACCCTCTTCTTTTTCTTATATCTCCCTTTAAATCGATGTTTTAATTTTGGCACACTGACAGTTTTACACTTATTAATATTGGACAGCACAGGTCCTAGTGCATCAGTGTATACATTTATTTAGGTCTGACTAGATATAAGTAATCAATAACTGAACTGGATATACTTTTTTGAATCTTTCGATCGTTTTCTTTCCACAATAGAATAGAATATAAATCTGTCAAGCTCCACTAATGAGACATAATTGATTTTCTATTGTTTCGTCGCCGATCGGCGAACCGCGCCGCTTGACCGGTTGAAATCGCATTATTGCCTATTATTATTTTATTTGTCCTTAGTTTTCTTTTTAAAACCAGTACCTGAACACACAAATACGTAGTACTATTAAGTATTCTGTGACACTAATACGCTTTCCCTAGATGGCGCTACACTTCTGTTCAACCACTCCGTAACTCACACGCAACTTCCATCACGAAGATTTACTTATCGGCACATTACCTAGAAGTGTCCCCTAACTAACATGACGTTTCCAGCCAAGCCTCTCCATCAGTGCTTATATGCTCGTAAGTTAAGCAAATAACGTCGATGTACAGAGCATTATGCTGAGCATTAAGCGAATCGAATTTCTCATTAAATCCTTTGAGAAGTGACTGCCAGTCGTAAAACTGTAGGATTACAGTTACTTTGTAAGTTTTAACTGTATTACGATGTTCCATATAGTTTATTAATAACAGCTTTCTACTAGGTATAGACTTTTGCTGTGGCGTCGTCTGGCGCCTAATTTTCTATGAGAATAATTTCTATTTTCAATGTTTTTTTTTTTTAACATGGAGTTTTTTTTTTTTGAAAAACCTTGAAATTATTTCTTGTTTTTTCCTTGGGTAGAAGAAAAAATAACGTTTTGATAACCCAGGTTTACAGCTAAACTGTAGTTAGGTGGCATTATTATAAGCCGTTATATTTTTTTTTCTGCCTGCGCTGTCCCTCTCCTGGGCAAAGGCCTACCTCCACTCCTTCCATCTTTCGCGAGCCCACGCGTCCTCCTTCCAGTTTTGACGGAACCTATCCAGCTCGTCCCGTCATCTCCTATTTGGTCTGCCACGACCCCGCCCCGCTGTCTCAGGGCACCAATTCTGCGCTATTTGGGCCCACAGTTTGTCCGGCATGCGGCAGACATGTCCTGCCCGGTCCCATTTAAGTTGAGCAGCCTTTTGAGCCACGTCAACTATCTTTGTTTTGTTACATTTATGCTTGTTAATTTAAAAATAAAGTGGTAAAGTGAGGCTACCTCGACGGAACGGCAGCAGGGTGTGGACGTAGAGCTGTGTCACAAAGTATGTTCCACCTGCTATCCTGCCCTCTGAATCCCAAAACTTGCAGTCAAAGTGACCTCTGCGCTGCCACCGACGACACTGGAAGTGGTGAAGTTTCGGGGCAAGAAGATCTGAGAAATTCGTGCCAGTGACACGAAGGATAAGAATTTAAATATTACTAGCTGCGCCCCGCAGTTTCACCCGCATAAGTGTCGATCCCGTGGGAATATCGGGATAAAAAGTAGCCTATATGTTAATCCAGAGTGTAAGCTACCTCCATACGAAATTTTATCAAAATTAGTCCAGCTGTTTGAGCGTGAAAAAGTAACAACAAAATAAACACTCACACACACCCTCACACTCACAAACTTTCGCCCATAGAAATCTTCCTTAATTATATATCTATGCTTTCGCCTTTATAATATTAGTGTGATTTACACAAAAGTGTTTTAAATAAAATGTAAAAAAAATATAACAAACATAACCAGAGATTAATAACACTATACAGGATTATCTTCTCAGAGATCTAATAATAGAAATACATAAAATGCTGGAACACTCACTATGTAGGCTTATCGCGGTCATTACACTTATCTAAGTAAGGAGGTTACTATAATGCTCATATGTATACGAAGACTTGAATTACTTAATGTGAAATTCAAGTTCTATACATTGAGTTTTATTATCTTGGAGCTAGACATAGTGTGGACTATAAATAGTGCCAGTTTTCATCCTGTTTGTGTCTGATGGCAATGCGTCTTGCCTTGTTTGGGCGTAAGAGGATTCCGTGTTTGTAATTAGACACGCGTGTGTGAGGCATATCAAGCTAATCAATAGATTATTCGCCTGATTCGCTTCACACATGCGTCGCACTCAACTTTAAAAATAAGTTCGTATGAATTGGTTAGATAAGTCATCATCTGCCTAGCCTTTTCCCAACTATGCTGGAGTCGGTTTCCAGTGTAACCGAATGCAGCTGAATACTAGTATTTTACATGGAGGGACTGCCTATCTGACCTTCACAACCCAGTTATTGGGTAATACGATACCCCTTGGTAAGACTGGTTGTCAGACTTTCGGGCTTCTGACGACCCGTAATGACTGTCAAAGGTCCAAGAATGAAAGCCGGGACCAACGGCTTAACGTGCTTTCCGAAGCACGAAGGGGACTCGGTATGTAAAGATGGTCACCCGTCCACAGACCAACCGCGGCAAGCGTAGCTTAACCTGATCGATCGACCTGTGCTGCTGTTATTATTTAGCCACGAGCCCCTCGAATTGGTTAGATAATTATAAGTTTTAATTTATTTGTATTGCCTATATGCACCATATAATACCACTGTCTTAGTAGCTAAATACGACGCAGAACCAGTGGCGTTCATTCCATATAGGCATATAAGAGTGCCTACCTCGATATATCAATATAAGCCTGTCAATTACATTTTATTGTGTGTGCTCCACAATTAAGAAACTCACTAAATTATCATACCTAACAATAAACAAAATCTTCATACAAACACGCGCGGCAGTAGGCATCGCCGGACGGCCTACTCGGCTCCCGTTGTATTCGCACATTGTCATTGGTTTTACTTGTTTAAGTTAATACGACAAAATTAAAAATACGTACGTCTCACGTGTAATACCATGACGTTCGACCTTCGCAATTTATCACCTTTAAGTAGGCATGCCTACTCAAATAACCACATTTTTGACCACACTTTTTTTTCCTGATTCGTGACCGCGTTTATCTAGACTAGACCCGGCCTAGTGCCTACCTATTCTGAAAACCAATGCACGCCACTGCGCAGGACATCCTGCACCGCATGGCCTGTCACCTGTGCACTTGATGATCTTATGACTGCGTTAGGTACGTTCAATCTCAGAAGATCCATTGGCCAGATCCATGATGGATCTAGTGACGATTGTTTTCTCATTGGATCCTGATTTCCAGATGTGGATCTACTGAGATTTTTTTTCTCAGAAGATCCATTGGCCAGATCCATGATGGATCTAGTGAAAATTGTTTTCTAATTGGATCCTGATTTCAAGATGTGGATAAAAATTAATATATCTCTCATATTTACATTGCAGTACTGAGAGGAATTCGCGCAGATAATGTTGGGCCAAAGAGGTTTGAACTTTTTGCCATTGATACGCTAAAAAGAAGTAGTAGCTAAGTTATTCGATAGAAGTCTGTAAACCAATAATAAATTATAAATTTAATTTAGGTCCTTTTACAAAGTAATACATTTATAAACTGAAAAATACTTAGTAGTACTAAGTTCTTAACAAATTGGCTTAAATAGTTATATAAAAGTTAGTTTAATTTACATTTTTAATTACCTATGAAAGGTGCACTGGTACTGACAAAATTACTTGTGGCGACCTGCAATACTATTGTCCAGACTAATGAGGAAGAGTAAAATATAGTAGATACAGTGATATCCCTTCTAACATAGGAGATTTTGCTCTTGCTTTCAAATGCAGTGGCATTTAATGAATTTGGAAGAGAACTCCAAACCCCAGATGGATTTTCAACAGATTTCCATCTCATTGGCCAAGGATTTGTACGATATTGGTGTTGCTAGCACAGTAAATACTTAACTTTATTAAGTATTAGCTGCGCCCCGCGGTTTCACCCGCATAAGTTTCGATCCCGTGGGAATATCGGGATAAAAACTATCCTATGTCCTTCCTCGGGACTCAAACTATCTCTATACCAAATTTAACCTAAATCGGTTCAGCGGTTTATGCGTGAAGAGGTGACAGACAGACGGACACACTTATCTACGTATTAGTATGGATTTACTGTGCTAGCAGCACCAATATCGTACAAATTTCTAATGCAGTCTTTTTGGATAACTCAACTCGACTGACAGAATTCATAGGCAGGCAAAATGTAGGTATACCTACTCAAACAGCAAAGACATCGCCAATCTATCTCACATATCAGCGAAACTCTCATCAGACCCACATACCAATGAATATACAAATACAGCCATAAATAAGTATACAGCATAAAATACAAGAGGTATCCAGTCCACTCGGCAATCTATGACGTTGCGGGCGCCGCCAAGCTCAGCTCATGAGTAATGTTTTAGACCCCGCGATGCCTTATTTATAACCATAACTGTAACACACTCAGATAAATGCGTTTGCTGGCGGCCAAATTAACTTATACATTTAAATACATTACCTGTTTAAGTTAATGAAGCCGTTTGTATGAAGATTTATATGAATAAATAAGTTCATAAGAGCGTATTAGTCTATCGACGGTCGTAATGGCAGCACTTGCGGGTGATATAATAATTATGGCCGGACGTGTAAGTAAGTGTTCATGGTATTTGCATTAAAATTGTTATTAGCTTGGACAACAAGACACTGTTAAGGAACCCAGTCAAATAAATATGGAATAAATCATTCGATAGTAAAACGTACGATTTTTTTGTTGTTTAGCCTAGATTGTCCCACTATTAGGCAACGGCCTCCCCCAAGTCCTTCCAAGAACTTTTTTCCCGCGCTTTCTCGAACCAACCCTCACAGTACGCGTCAAGGTCATCTCGTCACCGCTTTCGTACGAATAATAAAAGTTAAACTAATACAAATTTATCGCAACTTTTTGAACTGTACTCAGTCCTCCTGCCAGTATAAGACACACATAATATCACGCCTTTTTTCCCCGAAGAGTTAGGCAGAAGTGTACCTGTACACCCACATTACGCCAGTTTTGTTTACAAAAAACAAGGTACTTAAATACTATAATGGACGCAAAAAAGGGGAACGCAAAAAAAGTGTGTATAAAACAAAATATCATGAATATCTGTGACGATTTAAAATTGCAAACGTCAAAAATCAAACAGTCAAAATGACTTCTAAATTGGTCCATAAGTGTATAAAAGGTTACAAAATATTGGAAAAAAAAGGTAATCAATTCAGGTACTTACCTACTTAGTTTTAATGCACTACACTACTCGAAAATGTTGTTCTAAACCTTATATTAAACATGCAATAACATTAATTTCAGGCAACATTTTGTCTGGTGCTATTTATTTGGCCTCCATTGTGCAGGATCTATTCAGCTTGGATAGCTTCTGTATCGCGATATACTGCGGCAGGTGATTAGAGGCACGAGCTGCGCGCGCGCTTATCCTATACATTGTTGTACCTACTTACACTACCTACTTGAACTTGTGTTACCAGATATGTATTTTATGGACAGTATGAGGATTTACATGTGGACAATGTAGAGTGACCAGTCGAGATCTAAAGTTTTTATTAGAAAATTAGTGACCCGACTTCGCATGCTTTTTACGACTTGTTCTGAATATGCACCAACTAAATGATCACCATAAAAGTGTTATTTTCACTAAGTATATCTCTGTACGAGTCCTGGAATGGAGACCACGTATCGGCAAGCGTAGTGTGGGACGCCCCCAGCTAGATGGACAGACGACCTAAAGAAGGTGGCTGGGGTAGACTGGATGCGGAAAGCAGAGGACAAGGTGCTGTGGCGCGGTCTGGGGGCGGCCTATGTCCAGCAGTGGACTGCGAAAGGCTGAGTTGATTGATTAATTGAAGTATATCCCTGAAACTACGAATGGAGAAAGTAGCGGACAGAAGCTAGGGACCAGGATGCAGGATGCTAGGATATAACCATTTTTTTTTCGAACTCTTGATGGTCAAATGTCTTAAAATTAATTTTAGATAACCATCCGCTTCTTACTATTAATTAAATAAGGTAATGTGCATCGTTCGATTTTTTTTTTTTAATTTTTCACCTGAAACCCAAAACCAATAACAAAATCATAACCCTCCTTTTATCCCTCCTCAGTCGGATAAAAAGGTTCTAACCCACAACATCCTTCCAAACCAAAGACTGCGCGCACGCAATCCTGAACTCAATCTGCTAGCGACAGTAGTGAGGAAGTTACGCGACACGCGACATGTGATCAGATAGTGCGCACGCGTCGCGCGTCGCCACTAACTGCCTGTAACCAGATGTTCCTCTGAAGCGATACCATTCGGGATCATTGTTCGCGTTTCCTTGTGGAGATAGCGTTTTCTGCACAGGAGTTGGCATTGTTTTACTATTTAGAGGACAATCATTTTTGTTCCAACTACCTACCTAAGCTTTGTCTATTCTTAGAAAGCTTCATTGTATATACCTATCATCATCTACCTAGCCTTTTCCCAACTATGTTGGGGTCGGCTTCCAGTCTAACCTGATGCAGCTGAATACCAGTATTTTACATGGATCGACTGCTTATCTGACCTCCACAACCCAGTTACTGGGTAATACGATACCCCTTGGTAAGGCTGGTTATCAGACTTTCGGGCGTCTGACTACCCGTAACGACTGTCAAAGATCGATGAACGACAGCCGGGACCAATGACTTAACGTGCTTTCCGAGGCACGGAGGGTTCTCGGAATGTAAAGATAGTCACCCATCTACAGACCAACCGCGGCAAGCGTAGCTTAACATGATCGATCGATCTGTGCGGCTGTTATTATTTAGCCACGGGCCCCTCTCTATATATACCTATATGGAGAAGAAGTACCAACGCGCTATGTTCAGCAGTGGACGTACGGACGCTGACAATTTTTTTTTATGCAAACTACTAATAATTTCCCATCTTAGGCATGGCATCTTCTGTGCACGCTTGTTCTATCATAGACCTCATCCATCGCTTTTCATCGGACGTGACCGAGGCCAAGAATAGGCCCAGTATATAGTGGCAAATTATTTCATCACCACTGCTCTCAACGGTAAAGGAAAACGTCATGAAGAAACCGGCATGTCTCTCACAGAGAAAAGGCCGGTGTCCCAGCAGTGGGAACATTATAGGCTGATAATGCTAGGATGGGTCATCATCAAACTACATTTTTTTTTTTCTCGCGGTGGAAATCCTCATGGACTTCCTCTATCGTGGGGGTGACAGAGGGGCATGCCGGACTCTTACCGGCTAAAACCACCGCGGTGTTCCACCTCTACCTATAGCCGGGGGTGCGGGATTCGCAACAGCATTCACCGCTCCGATCATCAAACTACATGCCAGGCATTGTGATGATAACAATTAAGTACGCTTTTGACAATCTTTGTAGCTGTCAAAATTCGTTTTTAGTCTATAATAGTATGACGATTCGAAATTTAAGAAATGAAACATTATTTCTTAGATTATAGTATCTAAATCAGTTTGCAACAGGACCTAGCTAACGCCACACGATCGCATCGCCATTGACAATGCGCAGCTGATTTGAATAATTGCGCAGAAGTCGACGCGATCGCCTGATGGATCGCAGACCAGATTATACGGGATGAGATATGCTCGGAGGTTGTGTGTTTGTCTAGTGTGTGGGGAACTTGTTGAAAGTTTTTGTCATCAGGAGTTGACGATCATCTATTACTTCTATACTAATATTATAAAGAGGTAAAGTTTGTGAGGTTGTAGGGGTTAATCTCTGGAACTACCAGTCGGATTTAAAAAAATTGTTTTACATTTGGTAGCCCAATTCTTGAGGAATGCTATAGGCTATTTAACTTCACGCTATGTCTCTTAGGAGCCGAGCGCAAAGAATAAAAGTCAGAAAGAACGCTAAGCGAAAGCGAAGTGAAAGGGCGAGCAGGTGATGCGATGCGACGAGGTGGGTCGGGGGAACAAGAAATTTCACGCGGACGAAGTCGCGGGTAGAAGCTAGTGAAAAAATAAAAGAAAATGATAAAACAATCCATTACGCACTACAGCTCTTTTGTGAAGAAGAAAACTAATATGACAACTCCACAGTAACGCGCACATAGTTGTTATTTTGCAAGCTTTTTTATATTAAAAAAAAAACAACCGACTTTAAAAAAAAACACTACGTAGTGAAAAATAATTTTAATTTCGGAAGTCGGTGTCGTTGGTTCCGCATTTTAGTTTTTTGACACTGACTTCCGAAATTATAGTAGATTGTACAACTAAGGCATAAAATAAGCTATTTTACCCCGAGACGTTTATATCCACGCGAGCCGCAGGCTAGGGTGGATAGTTAAGTCGAGGGGTAAAATGGCTCGTTTATGCCTGAGTTATACACTCTGCTTTTCACTTCGATTGCGAGAAAATGAAACAGGCATAAAGTATACAGTACATAATTAATCAAAAATGTTGCAAAGCATAGCTAATTCCCGCCACCACAGATAATACCGCCACGAAACTTAAAGTTTTTTTTTTTAATTTTAACATTTGTCATTCGACTTGGGTACATCATACTGCCAAGTCATAAAACCGTTTCATTGCGTTTTTAAATAATAATAATTGACAGCTATTTTACCTGATTTTATTAAATCTATATATATAAAAATGAAACCCGTTTTCCGTTGTCACGACATAACATGAAAACGGCTGGACCGATTTCGATGAAATTTGGTATAGAGATAGTTTGAGTCCCGGGAAAGGACATAGGATAGTTTTTATCCCAATACGCTTCGCCGATACGGATCGACATTTACGCGGGTGAAACCGCGGGGCGCAGCTAGTTAACGATAGAAAACACGGAAGTGGTATAAATTAAAGAAAATTAAATAAATCACGACTTTAATCTGCGAAGTTTTCTTGTGCGTGTGTGGCTGTTGGGCCTGATTACCTTAGTCTCAGAAAAAAAAAATACTTTATGCATTAGAACATAAAAAGCGATTTTATGTCGCCTAAACACAACATAAAGACGAACTTTTAGAGCATGAGAAGTGAAAAAGTTATTTTTCACTATGTAGTGTTTTTTTTTTTTAAGTCGGCTGTTTTTTCTTGTAAAAAAGTTTTTATTTTTCACTTTTTAGTTGTACCTACCCCACACAAATTCAATTAACACCAGTGCATTGAAGAATTGAAGACACCGAGTAGAAAAATCATCAAAATTCGCATAGAAATGCCGGAGAGGACTGCCTCTCCGGCATTTATTTATTTTTTATTATTAAATGTACTGACATTTATGCATATAACTTCGTACATAAGAATAATTACCTAATGTATTATATACTAAAACCTTTCTGAAAGTATGTAGATCACATTAGTGAAAGAGTTTTCTAAATTGGTTTATTAGTTTTTGAGAAAATCGCGGACATACAAACATACATACGGGTCGAATACAGAACCTCCTTTTTTGTTTGAAGTCGGTTCAAAAAGCAAGAAGCTGTAAGTGAGAACAAAACTTTGTCGAAACAATCAGTCCTAATTTGATTTTCGCAGCATGAAGCGCTAAAATGAATTATCATAACAATATGTGGCATCGGTTTTCTTGTTACTAGCCGATGATCAAGTAAGATAAAAAATTCACATTATAAAATAGACATTAAGTTCTAGCTAAGAAGAAATAAATTATCAAAACACAACAAATACAAATAGAGCAACAATTGGCACAAGGCTACTCGGGACACGACACCAAAATTCTCCAATAATTTATTCGTCATTACCGCCCACTCAAGCACGTATGTGAATAATAAGCAACTGCATACGTTACATACCAATGTTCTACTGTACCGGTAGTACATTGTACCTAGGGAATGCAATCTCGCGAGATCTTGCCATTTACGAGATCTCGTGAGATTGGTGAATTTGTTTTTTTTTTATTTTAGTCACAATAATGGGATTTTTGATAGGGAAATAATAAATTTGATGTAATCCAAACTTCCAAACTAATATTATAAATGCGAAAGTAACTCTGTCTGTCTGTCTGTCTTTTCTTCACGCCTAAACTACTGAACCGATTTCGATGAAATTTGGTATAGAGATAGTTTGAGTCCCGGGAAAGGACATAGGATAGTTTTTATCCCGATATTCCCACGGGATCGAAAGTTACGCAGGTGAAACCGCGGGGCGCAGCTAGTATTTAATAATCATATATTTCTACCAGTTTTCATTACGGTGGGACGAACTCAATACACGAATTAAATAATCAGTTCTTTTTAGGTATTTAAGAAAATAAAGTTCAATCGCCAAAATTTTGAAAATAGCTTCGCAAAAAGCATAAAATGTTAAAAGAGTCGTCTGGCTTCTAATTTTGCAGGCCAAATAACCAGCTGAAGAGAACGCTCTTTCTGCTACGGGAAACATGTATTTATGCTCCTGTGCAATCTCGTTAATCTCGCGAGATCTCGGCCATATTTACCGAGATTGCGTTGCCTAATCGTACTCACATTACAATAGGACCTGGCCTATTATTGTCCCGCCATCTCCTTCAGAGGAGAGATGGCGGGATGAGCTGGACTCCTTCAACAAGAACTGGTCCTTAGAAGCTTTGAACAGAGAGAAGTGGAAAGAGAGTAGGGAGGCCTTTGCCCTGCAGTGGGACATCACCTGCAGTGGTAGTTCCAGTGCTTTAGGCATAAAAGTATGAAAACATACTCCATATTTTTCTAATAAAATACCTGTGATACTTAACAAACATTGCGGTATCGAAGTTCTAGGCATCGCTTAAAACGGGTAAATGAGTAAAGCAAAAACTACATGCCCACCACATACGAGTCTAAGTATCAATAAACTAACGGTAAGCCAATAAATGTTTAACATACGAGTAACATCATTACAAGTACCATAGAATAACAATATAAATAAGAATCCCAGCTTCGAACGCACTTAATGCCTAAAGTCAGGCGTAAATATTTGGGATGCATGAAGAAGCCTCCTCGTGTAGCGCAGTTTGTTCCGCCAGTTACTCAACTGAACTAAGCGCTTGGCGCATCCTGGACAGTCACACCCAACACCTTATTTGACTGGCCAATTCTTCCCTTGCGGTGATAGGGCTAACGCCCGCCTGGCGTGCGACCACCCTCCCACCGGAGTCCGGCTCAAGCAGCCTGCTGTGTTTCGCCGACGCGTGGGAGTTCCAGTGCCTTAGGCATCTTCTGGGCTCGCTCGTTCCATCATAGACCTCATCCATCGCTTTACATCAGGCGTGATCGAGGTCAAAAGCGGGCCCATTCAGCAATATATTTAAATATATTTGTTAAATACGTCCAATACACCCGTACACCGGAGAATGGGCAGCAGCGTGCTCTATGCATTTTTCCAATCATACTGCTATCGCCAACCCGCCTGCCAAGCGTGGCGATTATGGCAAACCCTCCCCAAAAAATTACAAGCACCAAAAGGCCCAAACTCCAGAAGTGGACGTCTTTCGGCTGAAATGATGATGATATCAGTAACACATGTCGAGAAATTTGGGAACCGTTTTTTAAATTTAGCAAACGCGAGTCGAAGCAGCCATTGAGGAGCCATTATTGAATACTTATAAACTATTGTTATTAACCGGGCAGAAATATTCAGATTCCTAACTACTTACAAAGTACTAAGAAACTCCAGATGGAATAAACGAATACGAGTAACACTTTGCCTGACTTGGAAATCGAACCCCAGGATCATGCTCAGCAAAAGCGCTTACAACTATTAAACCAATAAGGCAGTCAACCACCATTGCATAGTTAATCAGCCTATAATGTTCCCACTGCTGGGACACAGGCCTCCTCTACGTAAGAGGGAGTGGGCCGTAATTCAGCACGTGAGCCCAGTGCGGGTTGGTACATGTCGCATATTGTTTTCAAATTGTTGTTTCTAGGACATATCAGTTTCCTCACGAAGTTTTCTTTCACCGTTTTGAGAGCAGTGGTGATGAAATAATTTACACAAAGTAGTAGTAAAGCGCCAGTCTGAGTTCGAACCTACGACCTACAACTCGTAAGTCGCGGCCTTTACCACTGGGCCACCACTGCTCTCAACCACCATTGGTACAGACGCCAGCACACCAAGCTACCCAAAACTGTCAAATTTTCCCAATCAACTTTGAATCTTATACTTTAGCGATAAAGTTGAAAATCTATTACAGAAATTTGACAGATGATGCTTGATGTGCTGGCATCTGCACACTCAAAAATAAAGACACATTCGTTTCGCTTCTCTATGGATTTCTTAGTCTATGCCAGCACTAAGCTATCATTACTGACCGTATTCAATGTTCTAAAACCACAACCTCACATTACAAAAACAAATAAAAAGCTATCAATTACGTAAATATGTATATCCTACGTATGTAGGTGGATAATGAATGGCTGTTGGAGGCAAAAAGTAAACTAAGTATCTAAGAAAAAAAAAGCTGATGATATGTGTAAGAGGGATTAATAACACTCAGTGGTAACGGATTGATTTTTTTTTTACTGTTATTGATACTTGACCATTCAAGAAGAAAAAAAATAAAGATTTTTTCACGTTTCTTGGCAACTTAGGGATTACTCATTCGTCTAAAGGACATAATATACTGGATATAACTTTAATAAATCTATTTTGACATCGTTTTGATCCACATTACCTCCTTTGACCAAATAACTAATTAGTACATTTTACTTTTTAACCGACGAAAAAACGGAGGAGGTTATCAATTCGACGTGTATTTTTTTTTTTTATGTATGATCACGCATAACTTTTAACAAAGCAGTCCGATATTGATCATTCTTTTTTACTTGTCAAACTTATTGCACTTACCTAGATTATAAGTGAACCATGTGGTCTCCTATAATTGCAGAAGCGCACACTAATATTGGTTCCTGATTCTTGTATACTTGCATGTTGGAGATCCAATAAACAAATAAACATTGGACCCAACCATTTGCGCGAACAATTGGCCCAAACATTGGCTCCAACAATACCCTCACAAATAGGCAAGCCAACCATACGTTAGCGAATAACAAATGCTCACACGCATGCGACACACGATGTGAAACATCAGTCAATGCCGTACGATCGAGGTGCTGTCATTCATAATGACGGCACGATCCCAGGATATGATATGGAGACGGGTTCTGTAGGAGATTATTAAAAGATGGATATTACGCTTTAATTAAATGATGTCGGTGAAATGTTAACAAGCTGTTTCAAATGATAATGATGTCTCAATTGAAGATACATTGATCAAGGTTTCGTGAAGTTGTTTTATTAGTAACTAGCGGTCGCCCGCGGCTCCGCCCGCGTGGATGTCGGTTACCGCTGCAAAAAGCCTACCCAGGAAAGACACGGTCAGCAAAATGATTCCCAGGTCAATTCACAGACACCGACAGTAACATTGACGACGCAGTCATTATCCGCAGGCTGCACAGATTGTCTTTCTGTGTATGTTAAGTTGTTAATGATGAAAATATTTAAATGTAATTAATACTAAGTTTTCACTTCTGCCGGCAGTCCCGGAGCGCAACCCGTTGTTTAAGGATAGATAACTAAAGCGGTTATTGTAGAGCTTCTCCATAAACAACATTTGACGTTAAATTATTTTCAGGTAACAAAATATACTGATGGTCGGGAGCCCCGACCCGTGATAGGGCAACGTAAAGTTGCCCATGCGTAAAACATTCTTTTCGTAAATCAATTCCTACTAATTTGAATGTTTGGCCCTGGGATTTGTTTATCGTTAGTGCGAAAGAAATTTTTACTGGAAATTGGAGCCTTTTGAAGGCAAATCAGTAGGGATCATGGGTATTCTTGGTATATGAGCTAATTCACCAGCTGCAGGGCCGGTGATAATCTTCGCTACTATTAAATTATCTTTTAGCTCCTTTATAAGAAGTCTCGTGCCATTACACATGTTGGGGGGGCTTAAATTTCTGAGAAGCATTATCGGCGTGCCAACTTTTAACGACAGTTCATGAGGTGGTAGCCCAGCGGGGTTCAGAGAATTTAAAAATTCCTGGGGGTAGTGCACAGCGTCCTCGATGTTAGTGACGGTGTCTATGGATTTATAGCACTTAACTTCACCCGGTACTTTCTGCATAATTAAACTGTTTATTTCGTTGACTGTTTCATTCCTGGGAGAAACTATTGCTCTACAACACAGCCAACGAAAATCATTTTGATGTAAGTTTTCGATGTCAGGATATATAGTATCTATCAGACTATCTAAATTATGGACTATTTGGCCTAGAGACTCATCCAAAGTAACCGCATAATCGGTGCCCAAATTTAAAGATGGAAAAATTCCTTCTCCAAGTTTCAGCAGCTGTTGTGGAAAATTGCTATGCGTATTTCCATGTAGATGAGCTCTCATATTGGTGCGCAAATTCAAATGTTGAACAGATGTCCAAAGGTGAGACGATTTTAAACATGCCTTCATAATATCTGCTCGCGTACCTCTGTTGACGACTGGAAGCGTATGTCGGAAATCTCCAGCAAATACAAAAGTGATACCACCCATGACATTAGCAGAGCTTCGGAGGTCTTTTAAAGTACGGTCCACGGCCTCCACATGAGCTCTTTGACTCATGGTGCATTCATCCCATATTACCAACGACGCGTCTTGCAGCAACTTACCAAGAGGCCCAGTAGCTCAGAAACTCTTTTGAGCTGTCCGTCTCTACCGTGTAAGACTATATCCCTGGGACCTTTGTCTTCATCGACCAAGAGAACGGCTACCTCGTTTACAGTAGGAGCATTATATCTGCCTCTGTATGCTGTCTGTGGAGTGCGATCTGAATGAATAATTAACTTTAAATTATCTGAGGAGTTAAGTTCTAAGTTTTGTTTAAAACTTCGTATATACACGTTATGATTATTCAAAGCGGTCTGTAATTCACGAATTAAATCCATTTTTAAGGTTGGTGCGATGCTTGATCGCAACGATAACTGGTCTGCATCCGAAATAAAATATATTTGCAAGAACTGTGGGTTTTGGCCTGACGGTGGTAAAAGGCTACCAATGAGATGATACACCTGTCCTTCAATTTTAAAAGTGGGCATAAAATTTCCTTCCCTGATTTCTTTTGCGCCAAACGAAGTCATTTGAAAAAGACTATTGTATCTACGTATGTTTGTTAAAAAATGACCAGATAATGGATGGTTATTAGTTAAAAGATTTTTTATTGGTTGTGGTGGCTCCTGAAGGTTAGGAAGACAAATTTTACCTGAAGCACAGCACATACCATTAGGTTCGTCTGTCCATTTCTTGGCAGAGCAGTTAGAGCAGATCTTATTCATGACTCCGATTTGGACGGACGCTTGTTGTGCATAATCAACCTGCGGATCATATCTGAAAGCCAGTCTGTTGCTGTTAGCTAAAATTCGATTGCGAACTGTGTTTGTGGACAACTGCTGTCTCTCTGCTTGAGCTCTAAGTCGCTGCAAACGCTCGACACTCGACTCTCTTTCGCGCAACTGAGAGGTCCTTATATTTTGTTCATGAAGACGTTGGGAACGCTCCAGCCTCGACTCTTGAGCGCGTAGCTCGGAGGTTCTCAGACTTTGTTCGGCAAGGCGTTGCGAACGCTCGACACTTGACTCTCGTTCGCGTAAGTCAGAGGTCCTTACATTTTGTTCATGAAGACGTTGGGAACGCTCCAGCCTCGACTCTCGTGCACGTAACTCAGAGGTTCTCAGATTTTGTTGTGCAAGGCGTTGCGAACGTTCGACACTCGACTCTCGTGCGCGTACCTGAGAGTTTCTCTGATTTTGTTCAGCAAGGCGTTGTGAACGTTCAGGTGAAGATTCTCCCATACGACGTATTCTTGCTGCCCGTGCTTGAGAACTATGTTTAGAAAGTTGAGACCTGGCTCTCTTAGGCATTTTCAAATGTTTAAGAAAATGTTAATAGCGTGTAATAGTCTAGCTCTGAAAAGAACTGTTGTTTAGCCCTGAAAAGAACTGTTGGTTAGCCCTGAAAAGAACTGTTGGTTAGCCCTGAAAAGAAGTTTTGTTTAGCTCTGAGAAGAACTTTTGCGTAGGTGTAGTTTTAAGAACGAAATCTAAAAAAAATCGCACGAAAATTATTAGACTTCGCGCACGACCGCTGCGTAGGGAGCCGACCTCGCGACTGAGCCGCGCGGGTACCTTACTCATAGATCTAAACTCCCCTCCCGCACGCGCACCCCGGCCTTGGTGACGCCCACTTCGCAACGGGCCGTGCAGCAGAAATCGTAATATTTTAATTTCGCCATAACTTCAAAACCAAACGTCCAATTTTAATCATTCAAAGACCAAATATTATCTCCATAAACTGTTCTTAGTGATGAAATCATTTATTTTGATAAGGATTAATAGCATGAGTAAAATAAACGCGTTTAAAAGTAGTCCAAAAAAAATTCAAGATTTTTAAATAAAAAAATGGTTGCTGTGCCTCACTCGACATAGATGGGTATAGTGTGTCGCGGACTTTTTTGTAGATATTTATAAGATCTACAATTAATTAGAACATTTTATGGTTCTATCTTTTATAGTTTAGGCAGCGTACGCAAAATATGTAACTTTTCTGGTTGATTTTTTACACCTTGTGTCCGAAAAACCCAAATATCTTACGGAACCCTATTTTTTCCAAAATAAAATATAGCCTATGTTACTCGTGGATAATGTAGCTTTCGAATGGTGAAAGAATTTTTAAAATCGGTCTAGTAGTTTTTGAGCCTATTCAGTACAAACAAACAAACATACAAACAAAGTTTTCCTCTTTATAATATTAGTGTAGATTGGGTTGATTTTTTTCACGATTATTGACATCTTAGATAGATAGAACACTTTTTATTGTACACCATTATACAGGGTGTTACGGAAAGGGTATATCAATACGAACGGGTTGAAGAGTGTATCTGGTCTAGAATCTTTGTACAAAATTTCAGCTCAAAAGCAGTAACTTTGAAAATGCTTAATATTTTTTCATTTCGATACTTAAATTGAAATCAAAAAACGTGTCACCGCACTACGAGGGTCATTATCCATTATCTGTAGTGTGTCTGTGCGCCTAGTACACGCACATCACGCCGCCGCGCGCCAGTGCAGCGCCGTGATGTCGTGATGCCTGATATAAATATTTTGTTAAATTGATATGGTATTTATTTCCATCAATGTTACCAATAGGTATATTAAAGATTAAAGGTACAATTCAACAGCATGTCTATGGTAACAATTTGACGATTACAGCGCAGTAGCATGAATGTCAATGTAAATCCACCAACTCGCACTGGGCCCGCGTGGTGGATTACGGCCCACTCCCTCTCACAGAGAAGAGGCCTGTGTCCCAGCAGTGGGAACGTTATAGGCTGATTATGTTATGTTATGTTAGCATGAATGTAATTTGTGCGATACAGTCGATGTTAGAAAATATTAAGTATTTCTTGAAAACGGAATCAGGAAGTTGTCATTCTCTCAGAATGATTTCTTCAGGAAATTGTATCGCCCCCCAAGGATAACATAAAATGTTTAAATCTTAAGAAGAGCATTATCATAATAGTTTTTCTTGATAACAAAGGTAATAGTAATTAATAATATGTTTTTTTTTTATTTTAATTAATCTTCTTTTTTACTCTATATTTTATCCAAAAACCATTCAATTATTCAAACACACGACCTTAGAACAAAACACCAGCATCCACAGACGTATCCCACATTTATCTAGTTTTGCATCTCAACAATAGACCATGCGTACACCGACATGCAAAACTGTCAGTCCACATGATGCTGCGATCTCAAACGAAGATAGATCCATCTGCAGTTTCTACTTTGTATTCTTCGTATTGTACATACACATGATCCTGTTTGTGATTTAATATTGCTATATTTTAAACAGGCAGCCCTGATGGGCTTAGCAGGACTTGGTGATCGTTTTTTGTTTATTTTTGGCGCCAAATTAACCATCTGCGTGGTTGAAATTGAGCTCGTGACGTTTGTGGTTTGTTAGTTATTGAAATAAGTGATGGGACACGGATAAGGTGGACTTAAATCATCATATGAAACCAGTTTTCTTGGAATTTTATTGATTGTTTCTTCATTTGAGTTTTATGTTCTATCGGCATAGAACCCAAAAATACGATTTTCGGCGTTCAATTGATTTTCATTGATTTCATGAAATCAATGAAAATCAAAGTAAAACTTCTTAAAAAAAAACCGAGTGTGCTTATGACCACACGACCGAAGTGAAACTTCAAACGTATTTGGCTATGAGAGGAAGAGAGAAAGAAAATGTGCGCGCGCACTGCTTTCTCTTGCTTATATCCCCCACTCAACTCCCGTTCGCCTCGCCCGATCACACTTTTCGTAACGCTTACGTCACGCGTTCGCCAGCTTACTCCCCAACTCAAGCGTGCGTAAAGAAGTTTCACTTCAAAAAGATATTTGTAATGAGAGACAGAAAGAGTAATATCTTTCCTTTCTCTCATGTAACGAAACGTGCCTAAAGTGTGACGCGTCCTTGAAACACTCTCAATTTTCGTCCAATTATCGAACTGCCGCCTAAGAAGTTTCACTTCAAAAACTTTTTCACAATCCAAATCAGAAAGTTTGTTTGTTTTTTATTTGATCAAAATACGCAATAAGAACGCAACGAATAATATTCTCATAAAATGCCAATCCATAACTTCCTTATTTTAGAAAAAAATATCTGCAACCTTTATCTCCAACTAACGCACTGCTCTATAAATTAAGCAAATTAATTCTCCACACTGCACTAAAAGATATAAATAACGCTAACTGGCTTATCTGTCTTAACAACAATTTCCTTTTTCAACGCCACGACTGGTCTAATACAACTATAGTATAGTTGTTGCGGTTTAGCATGGCAATAATGGTCATTGACCCCACCTGACTTATTGACAGATGTAACATTCTTAATTTCAAAAACAGGGAAAAAGCTCGTTTGAATCGACATCTATCGTGAAATTTCGATGCTCGCAATTTTTTACGAATTATTTTACTTATTTATTTAATTAAATAATGCATATTTACAATATTAAGTCTGACACTAAAGTATATAATAATAGGATACTAATGAAAATGAACACTTAGTTTATTATTCAGGTTCTTACAAAAAGATGTATTAAAGGGTTAAATTAAAGGGTAATTTATTATTAATTCTTAATGTCAACAATGGAGATAAAATCCGTTTACGTCCTAAATCGATATGTATCGTAAATATTGTTATCTTCGTAATTTTTTTAATACTGAAAAACGACATACATATTATTATAGCTTATTATTCTGGATTTTACAAAGAGATTTGATTTGTTTTGTGCATTGTGGATAATTTTCTTTCTTTCTTTTTTCTATGCTGCACAACATTTGAGCCTGTTCCTTTTGCCACGCTACAATATTTTTTATTTGTTTATTTTTACTTTTTATGTCATGTTTTATGTGTAGGCAATAATTTTCTTTCCTTCTCTCTTTATAAAGGGCAATGACCACTATTGCCATGCTAAAACGCAACAAGTATATGCGACTGGTCTAATATGCAAAACTAGATACAAGTTATAGAGGCAGTCATTAGATGGGCAACACATTGTACAGGATGTCTCGAGGCCAACTCCCTAGATCTGATACATACACCGCACCCAGCTTTCTATGAGTGATACCACGAAAACTAGGTTATTTTTCGCCGTCCGTGAAATATTTTAAAAGATTTTTTTTTATTTATGAAATTTATTTGCGGCATTAGCAACGTATGCTACCAGTCAAAATCCAAGCTATAACTAAGCGTATCAGGGTTATTAAACTCATAATTTATCATAATCACGTCTTTCACTACAAAAAATCTGCGTTTGATCGAACTAAAAATATCTGCCCGCGAATTCGCCCGCGTGAAATTTCAGCCCCCGAGCCACCGTATCGCATCGCATTGTCCGCCCGCACTATTAGGTACTACGTTTTCGCTTTCTTGCTGACTCTTTTTCTTTGCTTTGTTTGGCTCCTTATGGTCGTAGTATAATAGCCTATAACCTTCCTCAAGAATTGGGCTATTAAATGCAAAATATTTTTTCAAACCCGACTGGTAGTTTTAAACTCTCACACGTTTGCCCGCCTACCTGTCGAAACACCCCATGCGTCGGAGTAGTTGAATAGGTGCAGGAACAATAACACTGTTGTGTACACTTGGTGTACCGTTGACGTTTCGAGCACTTTCTCTTATGTACACTTGGTGTACACTTGACGCATGACGTGTTAAAGATTAGCGCGTTCAAACAAACAATCTCTTCAGCTTTATCATTAGCATAGATATAGATATATGGGTCTCATTACTAACATCGGATAAATTATTTTAATAAAGACCCAAGTAGTGGATTTCCAACTGCTTATCAAGCGTCTGTTTCAAAATACTTTACTGAACAACTATAACTGCGAATTTAATTTTTTTTTGCATATACAGAAACTGTTGTAGGATCTACTTCAAGAAGTTCTTATCAAAAACCAGTAGCATCCTGCCACTGGTCTTACAAGTCAACGCAAATAGATGCGTCTCAATCAGGACTCCGATATCTGTCGCGTCTCGTATGTGATTCAAGACGCACGATAATTTAATTAAAAGCACATATGTTGGTATTTTTATCTCTTTTTAATTGACTGACGGTTTCCATTCACTTATCACGAGAAACTCAGTTTTTTTTTTTTCCAATTTGGAATAATCTGAGTTAATCGATCTTCTCGCTAATACCCGATACCCAATACTTAACATATTTTTAACGATGACTTCAAAAAAAATAGTCTCCAAGCAATATCTTAGAGCGCTACAAGTTGTAGGTCGTAGGTTTGCACCCAGACAGGCGCTTTACTTTGTGTAAATTATGTTATCACCACTGCTCTCAAAACGATGAAAGAAAACATCGTGAAGAAACCGATAATTCCAAGAAAACATCGTGAGGCAAGTCCTAGAACCAAAAATTCGAAGACATGTGACATCTACCAACCCACACTGTGCCTACGTGGTGGATTACGGCCCACTCCCTCTCACTTAGAAAAGGCCTGTATCCCAGCAGTGGGAACATTTGAGGCTGATTATGCTTATGCTATGCAATGTCTATTTGGAAAGATTTTTTAGCGGAGTACAAAATTATAAATACCCGAGAAATTTCATCCTTCCAAATTTTCCCTTTTGCCTATTGTCATCATCATAAACCTTTTTGGTTCACTTGATTTATCAAAAATCTTTCTAAAAACTACACTTACTACACTTCAGGCAAAATCAGGCACCCACTCAATGATAATTTATTTTCCAAAATGTTTCCCAAGTCGCCACTCACTGCGCTCGCGACGTTTGCAGAACACTTTCTATATGAATTGTAGGTGCATGCATTGTAATGGTTACATGATAGATACAGGATTGGAAAGTCTTTTCCCTCAGGCCTACGATTACCATTATATACAATCGATTCACTTAACTCGCACTTGCTTAACTTCCGTTTTGAATTATTATGTGGAAAATAGGGATAGCATTCTGTAGGTGAACGCTTTTCTTTTGTTTGATCTGGTTTATATTGCTTATAGTACGGCCATTTTTAGGTACACTTAGTGTATGATCGTCTTAAAGACAAAAAAACAGCCATTTTTGCGATTTCGTGATATTTATTAAAAATCAGATGTTCCCTACATTTTGACGACTTATACGAACATAAATGTAGGGAACAGCTGATTTTTTTTTTCGCGGTATCAGGTTTGGTCCCATAGTAAAAGTTGTTCATAATGATGAGTATAATGACCTCTTAAGAGGTTGTTAATGTTTTTCCAATAACCCTGTATATTGCAGCTATTGCTTATTTTGAGAATAATCACTACCCATCATAAATTAAACGGAATTATACATCACAAATTCAATTGTTTTTTTTTTTTTTGTTTTTGTTATCCTGTACTAATCTACAGGTGGACAATAGCCTCCCCCAAATCCTTCCAGGAACTCTTTTCCGGCATCACCTCGGACCAGCCCACGCAGTACGCGTCCAGGCCATCTTGCCATCCCTTTCTGGGCCGGCCTCGGCGGCACCGTCCATCTTCATTGTGTGGAGACTTTTTCCCAGCGGTCATTGTGCATACGGCTGAATGTGACCCACCTAATCCCATTTGAGCCTGGCATATGGAATTGGCGGAACAATTGTATTTTATTTTTCTAAAATTACTCCATAAACAAAACCTAGTGACATTGCAGTGGAATCTCTCTCTGTCTGAAGTCTGATCATTGAGCCCCTGAACCCCCCTTCACCCCCCCTCTATCCCCTGCTAGTTCTTCTTCTGTTTTAATCTCTGTCTGATCCTTTATCTAGGTACCTAACTCTTTTTGACAGGTAAGTACAGTCAAGAGGAAATAAACGTTTCATGGTAGTAAAAAAAATATTTGGACTAGTATGTATAATTAACCAAAGAGAAAACAGAAGAAAACATTAGTGTGGACAGATTCCACTGCAGAATTTTAGGCATTCCACTTTGCCCCAGTAATGGGGCGGCCGGTGGGGCAAATTGGAATAATCCGAATAAACGCCATCGACCAAGTGACCGCATTACCTCTTAATTCCATTCAGGCTACAATTTAACCAGCTACAACTCCCAAAGCAAGTCTCAATCGAAGCAAACGACATCCTCAATCACCCAAACAACTATAAGCTCTAATTACAAGAACATATCAAATAATTTCATATAATACGCTAGTTACCAGCATATTATGTTAATGAGATCGGATCAGTCGGCATCGTTATCACTAGATCAGAGCGATATAAGACAGGGGAGCTAAATCAATAGTATCTAGACTTGATTATTCACCCAAGCGTGCGGTGAAATGTGTGGAGACGACTTAGGATTGGAATAGGTGGGTGTAATAATTATAATACTTTATTTTTTACCGACGAAAAAAAAAACGGAGGCGGTTCTCAGGTCGACACGTATATTATATACAGGGTGAAATTGAATGCATGGGCCTCCCTTTAAAGGGTCATTGTAATCAGCATTATGAACAACTTTTACTATGGGACTAAACCTAAAATCGCCAAAAAAAAAATCAGCTGTTCCCTACATTTATGTTTGCACAACTCGTCAAAATGTAGGAAACTGCTGAATCCTTTTTTGTGATTTCAGTTTTGGTCCCATAGTAATAATTGTTCATAATGATAAGTACAATGACCCCTGAAGAGGTTATCCATTAATTACCGGATACCCTGTATATTTTTTTTTTTTTTTTGCATATAACACACAACTTTTTTTATGAAACAAACCGACGCGATTGTTAACCGCGGAACGCTGTAACCGATGCTTCAAGACATTGCGACAAGGGGATTACAAAATAGTCTCATTAGTTTGTAATTTAACTAGACCGAAGTGATAGAACCTCCTTGAGCGAACTTATAAGCAAAAAGCAGTGGCTATTGTCTCGGTAGGGTGTGTTGTAGTCGGTCTTGGAGTAAAGATAATATTTCTACAATGTAATTAAAAAAAGGCGAAGTAAGACGAAGATTTATATAAAAAAATCAAATAATAAAAAAAAGTAATTAAAAAAATTAAAAAACCCGACTGCAACCTTATACTAAAACTAACTGAAAAGCTAAAAACAAGCCCATTTTAAATTAAATAAAAGTTGGAAGCAGGTGGGGCCCATACCATTATTATAGTTTCAAACTCAAATGGGAAAAAACTCTTCCTTCTGGCGCAGTCGGGTAAAAAGAGATGAATTTTATGTCTGTAATCTATATGTTGTACATAATAAAAAGTATTCTACTCTATTCTATATCATCATGACGACATGCTGATACTGGAAACCATCTTAGACAGCAGATATACAGGCATACAGACTTTTACAGATGTATAGCAAGATCTACAAGTACAAAATGACTTTTACGCCTGTCAAAAAAAAAATCTCCGCAACTGTTTCCTGTATATCATTCTAGTACAATAATGGTAAGGTTCAGTAATAATTTATTTCTATCCTAAGCCTACTAAACTTACATTTATTCACTGTAACAAACACAATAAAAGTAAAAACAAACTTCTGGTCAGTTTGCCTTCGACTCCGTCTAGACAAAAGGTTTTGTTTTTCAAAAATAGTACAAAAGTAGTAAAAAGGACAAAAGTTGTCACTTTTACTTTCCCAAAGCTTTTTGCGCTTAAATGTGAAAGAATCTTGTTAAAGTTCTATAATGGTCTGTTGTTTGTTCTGCTACGACTTAATTTATGGGCACAAAGAGGCAAGAATACCTATGGGTAAATATAACCAAATAATTATAGTTTATGGATTAATATTTATCACTGATGCATGCGCAGTTCTTGGGCAAATTAGCCAACCAGTTGACTTGAAAGGTCCTGACCCACCGTGTCTTACCGCGCTATTATTTTGTTTTCGCTTAGCGTTTTTTCTGACATTTTCTCGGCTCTCAAGGGTCCTAACGCGATGTTAAATAGCCAATATGTATGTTGATAACCATATTCTTTGAGAATATGGCTGTCAAATGCAAAAAGTATTTTTCAAATCCGACTGGTAGTTCCAAAGATTAGCGCGTTCAAACAAACAAAATCTTCAGCTTTATTATAAGTATAGATACAGCTGTGCAGTCTGCAGGCTAAAACTTATTTTGTCTGAATACCCCAATTTAGTAACTGCGGAAGTCAAAGTCAAATCATTTATTTCAAATGATGAATGCATGAAGAAGCCTCCCCGTGTAGCGCAGTTTGTTCCACCAGTTACTCAACTGAACCGAGCGCTCGGCGCATCCTGGGCAGTCACACCCAACATCTTATTTGACTGGCCAATTCTTCCCTTGCGGTGGTAGGGCTAACGCCCGCCTGGTTTGCGACCACCCTCCCACCGGAGTTCGGCGTCAAGCAGCCTGCTGTGTTTCGTCGATGCGTGGGAGTTCCAGTGCCTTAGGCATCTTCTGGGCACGCTCGTTCGATCATAGACCTCATCCAACGCTTTCCATCAGGCGTGATCGAGGTCAAGAGCGGGCCCATTCAGCAATAAATAAAAAATAAATAGGCACATTAAAGGCACTTTTGAAAGTCAAAATTTAAACAAAACAGAATTGATTCTAGTCGCCCCTTCCAAAAGGTAGTTTCGTATTGAGAAAAATGGGCAAAAAAACTCCGTCAATACCTACTTTTTTTAAATGTTCTAATATAATGTGTATATTATGCAATTATATGTGAAGACGATGCACCTAGAATAAAATTACTAAACGCAGAAATAATGAAACTGAACTAATCGAACCACAGTCAACAAGAACTTAAAAACTAACTTCTACTAAACTAAACTTCTTGAAGACTTGCAAATATTGTAAAATTTTGGTATGCAATCCCTAATTAACACAGATACGAGAAAATAGCAATACCAAACAGTCAACACCAAAGGTCAGTTTATAATAAACAACCTTCTACCCGCGAATTCGCCCGCGTGAAATTTCACTCTCCCCCCATTCACCCTCTTAGAGGTGGCATTTCGGAAAACCCTTTCTTAGTGGATACCTATTCTTCACAAAGAACACACCAGTCTAAATTTCATGTCTCTAGGACAAGCGGTTTAGGCTGTGCGTTGATATATCAGTCAGTCAGGACTTCGAATTTTATTACATAGATATGTGCCACCATTTAAAATAAAACACACCGCTATAAATAACCTTTATCAATGTATTACAAGAGTCAGAACAGAATAAATAAAGAAAACGGGTAAGTAAAGCGACAGGCTTTCAAACTTTCTCCGTTTACCTACAAATGTAGTTTAACGAAATATATTGCTGCTATAGATAGGTTTAAAATTTCCAGTATCACAATATGGTCTTACAACTCCCTAGGTGTTAAAAATATTACTCTCGAAACTAAGGTTCCTACTTTAGGCAGCATTTGGTTAGTGAACACGGGCAAAATAATCGCGGGTATCGTGTTACTGAGTTGTGGAGGTCAGATAGGCAGTCGAGTATTCAGCTTTATCCGATTAGACTGGAAGCCGACCCGAACATAAATGGGGGAAAAGGCTGAGCAGATGATGATATCAGAGTTCTTGAAAAGTTCCAGTTTGCTTAGGAATAATATATGTATAACAGTTGGACCCAGTACTTCCTACATCTAGGAAATTTCAAATGTTATATAATAGTAATAAACAAGAATAGACTCTAGAAAAAAAAACTGGTATTCAGCTGTATTTGAGTAGACTGGAAGCCGACCCCAACATAGTTGGGAAAAGACTAGGCAAATGATGATGAGTCTCTAGAAAAATAAAATAAGAAGCAAATTGTGTTAGTATTTTCTGACTTTTGTATTTTTTTATTTAGCCTATACCTATGCCATTGCTGGGCAAAGGCCTTCACAAGTCCTTCCAGGATCTCTTTTTCCGAGCCACTTCGGTCTTACAATGTCCAAAACTGACAAATGACTCCTGCAAGCTTAATTTCACTTCTCTCTAATTATGAATAATAGTTCCAAATTGAAAATCTGCATGCACTGTGACCGCTGGGCAACAGTCTCCACACGGTAGGTGCCTGTGGATGGATGGCGCCGCCGAGGCCGGAAAGAAGAAGAAGAGGAAGAGGTGGCGAAACGACTCAATACTCAATTCTTTATTGACCTAGACGCGTACCGCAAGAGCTGAATCGAGATGGCTCTAGAAAATGATGTCTAGAATCATTTGGAGGAGGCGTTTGCTTAGCATTTGGAAAAACAGTTCCCGTTAGATTCGCCTTGATCGACGAACGCTCCTTATTTATTTATTTGGGACAAACAAACAGTAACACATTATATCTGCGCAAATAATATAAACAAAGATATCATATAAATGTGAAACTCACACCGTTATCCACAGCATATATAAGCGTACCTATTTACTTCGTACTTTTTTCTTGCACTAATTTCTAATTTCTTCTAAGGCACCCACTCCATAGCGTTTGAAACTCTTTATCAGACTAATATGCAAATAGAATATATCGAGCAAACCGGAGTTTTCTTACGCGCTGATACACAGGAGCTACAGGTTGACGCCGTATTCTGACGATACTGCGTTTGCTAATTTAATTTGTTGGTAATTTCCTCGTTGTGTGTTGAAGAAAAGGGGGGATACTTTAAAGAGATTATCTTATATGTCTGTGTTTGATCTTAGATCCAGTGGCTAGAATGATTACCTTAGAGGTGTGATAAAAAAATTGTTACTTTTAAAATAATCCACAAGAAAAAGTGCCAAAGGCAATTTGTAACAGCGTGCTAAGCTGTTTGGGAAATCGCTCATACTTTTTTTACCTTTGTGTGAAATTGTTTTGGTTTTTTTGGCAATAGTTTTTCAGTATTGTTCTTTAAGTTTTTTATCTTAAGTTTTAAGTTTGCCCCTATTTTCAATTTAAATACATTCCGGATCCCCAGAATAAGGCTTTTCACATTAGTTTTTATTAGAATATGTCGTACGCATACATTATTGTAATGGCAGGCATTCCAATAACTATTTACCTTCGTAATTAAATGATTATTGGTAAGCACATAATGTGCGCTTACGCAGACCGCTACGTACGTTTTATGATAATCTTGTACTTTAATTGGATTAAAATGATAGTTCTTACGAATGGCTTATCGAGTAGGTCAGGGAATGATGTTCGCAAAAACTTTGATGTTCAGCTGGTTTTACTTGAGTGAGTTTCACTTCTTGTTTATTTATGCTACATGTACTTATTAGTAGAAACATAATTATGTTATGTTTGTTTTCGATGGTAGATTGTTATCAATGTACAGACGCCAGCACATCAACCTACCCGAAACTGTCAGATTTTCCCAATCAACTTTGAACCTTATGCTATAGTGATAAAGTTGAAAATCTATTAAAGAAATTTGACAGATTGTAGTAGGTTGATGTGCTGGCGTCTGTACAGCTGTGCTGTTGGGGAGTTTGTAGCGCCACATCTACGCGCTACAAGGTGTTGAAGAGCGAGCATTTTGGGTTGTCTTATGTATCAATTTTGACGGATTCTCTAGTTAGAATTAATGACTTTTCAATTTCGATTTTGTTTTTTTTTACAATTTTTAGGAAGCGACTGTAGAGGTCTTTATTCGATAGCATCTATCGCTGTATTGTTGCACGGAAAAGTGATCACCATTCCGCCTGCTTAGTGATTTGCCAAAATTTACTTTTTGACCATTTATTTCACTGTCTTAGAGTCCATATTAAGCCTACATTTACGTCCTAATATTGTATTCATTAATTAGTGCTTTAAGCTTCCATTCCTAAAAGTCGCAGTAAAGCAATTGAAAATTTTAGAATTGGCTGCGATGTCGATGTGATGCAGCCAATTCCAAAACGTACACAGAATGTCTAAATAATCGGAACTGAATCATTAACAAGTACTTAGATATATTTTCAAACATTTTGATAAACGACACAACTATAGCAAACATTGGAACGTGTGCAAACAAACACTTTCACCGGCGCCCGGGCACGCGACGACCGGTCCCAGGTTCGATTCCCGATAACAGCACTCTTAATGAGAATACCAGTTAATTGATTTATTGCAGTAGAAAATGTGCGGTGTATTAGAAAAGTGGTATAAATAAATTATTTTGTGGTGCACTTGTTTGACAATATTAATTCATTTGATATGGTATGTGGCGTCATCTTTATAATAATCTGTTGCTTTGTAGTGTTTAATTAGGGTTCCTAATTACTTTTAGATGTAAAAAATAATGCATAGCTTAATAGACTCGACTCCCTCTTTCGTCTAATGGTCGCAAGCGCTACTGCTGAGCATCGAAGAGTTCCTGGGTTAGATTGCCGGGTCGGACAAAGTGTATATGGGGTTTTCGGTCTGTAATTACTCAATAGCACCCCGGCACCCCTTAAGCTACTTTTATGTCAGAAAAATTAGGGTACCGCGCAAAAAAAATCGAAGTCGCGGGCACAGCTAGTTAGATAAATAAACTCCAACATGAAGTATCAACCCTTTCTCCTATAAAATGTGTTGAAAACCTTTCACAATCCAAGGATGTCCGTTGTTTATTAGCAGTTAGTAATTTAATACCGATCAGCACTTAATTACGAGAAGTTTCGACGCAGAGACAGCACAATGGCGGCTCACGTTACCCGCTATCGTCTTTCAGATTAGGAAGATTAGCTCAATGTTTTGCTAACTTTAAGTATTGTTTTTGAAGGACGCTATCTTTCCAATTTGTCTATCTAATCGGGAATGTTTATTTTGGTCGTTGAAAGAATTTTATGCGAGGTGGAAGAAATGTGGAGGTTTTCTTTTTATATTGCCTTTATACAAAGGCTTGCAACTCTGAGGTTACTTTGTTGCATGAGCTACTTTGAAGATCTTGGAATTTAGCAGCTCTTAGTGTGAATCGAACATCATCACTCCATTCAAACTTTTACATTTCTCTTTTCTTTTTCAGAATTCGCCCACTTCGACAGCGTTAGCGTTGACCTCGCAAAGGTCTTCCATAGGGCAAAGCCCCTATTCTGGGCCCCAATTCTGGGCCCCAATTCCCAATTTTGGACCCAAATTCTGTATGGTAATTATATATTATTCCTCGCATAATCTTACCACGTATAGCCGTAAAGCGTGGTATTTTGACAGTTCAAACTACGCCAACTTCACGTTGGCGTGGTATGGCGCCAAACAAGTAGCCCAATTCTGGGCCGAGTCCATTTAGATTGCTATCGACACGCTAAGAAGAAAAAGGATCCACAGCGAACACGAAAAGGGGTGAGTCCACTGTGGCTCATCGTACCTGGGGTAATCCTGCTCTGTGTTGATATTGTACTAATATCGAATGTAACAAGCCATCATTATCAAACTATACTGTCATGCCTACTATGTATCTGTTATTATTATTATAAGCCTGTTGTCCCACTGCAGGGCACAGGCCTCCCTTCCCTCTTTCCACTTTTCCCGGTCTACTGTGATTGTAGGCCTATCCTTTAAGAAGGAGTCCAGCTCATCCCGCCATCTCTTTCTAGGCCTGCCGCGCAGTCGTTTCCTGCCATTGGGGATCCACTGAGTGGTGGCTTTAGCATATTGATTCCACTTTGCCCCACCAATGGGGTGGCTGGTGGGGCAAAGTGGAATAATCCGCTCCGACATGCGACAGATATGGCCAGCCCAGTTCCATTTTAATCCAGCAGCTGTGCGGCCAGCGTCTGCTATTTGTGTTTTGGAGCGAAGTATAGAGTACTTAATCTGTTGTCATCTCCAAAAAATTACCAACCCAACAAATTTTTCTCTTGATCAAGACTCGGTGTGAAGCATCATGCAGATCTCATAACGCTTGCCAGGTCTTAACTGTTATTTTTTAAGTGAAAACTTCTCGAGGTACACTTGGCGCTGTTGTAAATATTTGCTTCTGTCTTGTGGACATAAGCAAACACCCTGTTTTTCTGATTTTGACGTCTTCAAGCCCCAAATTTCATACAAAATTCAACGCCGCAAAATTATCACAGAAACGAAATAAATTGGACTCGATCAACATCAACGCCTCACACGGTATCATATTACAGTTTAGACCACACAATACGTGAATAGATAGTCCATTAAACGAACAATTACTCAAAGCAAAATAATTAACGAAACAATAGTGATAAATAAACTGCTTGCATTACGGGGAGGCGGTTCCAGTCACCATACATCTGATCTCCAAGTCCTCGTACAATCTTATTTTTGCACCTCTGCAGTTCCACCTTCACGGGAAATTCCCACTTATTGCGATTAAATAAGGAGTGGTATGGTAGTTTTTTGGTGTTTGCGAAGTGTACGGTTAAGTTGGTAAAGGTATAAATCGAGTGTTGGCATATGAATACGGGTGCGCAGAATGCAATGTCCTCGCCAGTCGAAAGGCGACGTTCGCGTAAATAAGAAAGTAACCTATCAACCCTATCGTTTTAGCGGTTTAGCTAAATAGTGGTAGTTTCGTGGGGTGGAGTGGCTTTTTAATAGTTTTTTTTTTTTTGAATAAAAATGCCCAAAAATCTATCTATGAATTTGTCGTCAAAACACTTTTTTTAATAAATTTGCAATACCCGACACTACACTATCATTATAAAGATAAATATTAAAACAGTCACAATTAAAAAAAAATGTGGTGAAAAAACATAAAAGTTTTAAAATTTACTATTCACACATTCTTTATTAAATAAGTAACACATATAATTATTTCATTTACAAAAAAAAAAATGTAATATAATTTTTGAACCACTCGACAGTTTTCCCTATTCCACCCAAGGACTAAAAGAGAAAACAATTAGTGGGTGTTCTCAAAACTGCTATAAATTAGCTCTATCTTCTGTTCTGTCCCATAAAACGCCATAGCTATGGTCTTTACTGCACACGAGCTTAACTTTATAAACTCTATGGTACGAATTTAATTTTAGCTCTAAGGGCATAAACTGCGTTAAGCGTGCCTCTCGCGTGTCCATACAAAAACGACCCGCGCGTGCCCATGCGCGTGCACACGCTCGTGAGCCCGTCGCGTGATACTTCCGTGCAATGGGGCACGCATGCACGCGACGTGATCACGCATCACGTTGGACGGGTCCACGCGCAGTAACCTAGATTCAACGAACGGGCTTACTGGCTGGCGTCTTTTTTTGGCAATTCGTCGTCGCCGTCGTCTTGATAAATAATACAACATTAATTTATCCATTATTACTTATTCGACTGTACACCTCCAACGTCAAAATTGTACTGAGAAAACTGCGTACGCGGATGCACGCGCCGATGCCCGCGCATAAGCACGCGAACGTGCTCACGTGCGTGCACCAGAAGCGTGGCCCGCGACGTGCTCACGTGCGTGCACACGCTTAACGCAGTTTATGCCCTAAAACCATGGTGGCTTTTTCAAAACTGTGTGACAATCTCTTCAAGCTGAAATATTATTATAACGAATTCAATGGAAAAAATTGTTGTAGGAACCAAACTAGATTACAAAAAAATAAGTTACCTAATCATTATTAGTTAGCCTGCAGCTATATTCTAGGGCTTTTTGATAGATATATAAAACAAACATCTATAAAATACACAGCATACGCAGCCTATAATATTCCCACTGCTGGGACACAGGCCTCCTCTCAGTGAGAGGGAGTGGGCCGTAATCCACCACGGGGGCCATGTGTGGGTTGGTAGATGTCACATATCTTCGAATTTTTGGTTCGAAGACGTGCCGGTTTCCTCACGATGTTTTCCGTCACCGTTTTGAGAGCAGCGGTGACAAATTAATTTACACAAAGTAATGTGCCTGTCTGAGTTAGAACCCACGACCTACAAGTCTTAAAACGCGGCCTTTATCACTGGACCACTATTAGACTGCTCCCATAATCATGAAAGACTGCTCATAAATGACATGATGAAATAAAAATAAAAAAAAAATCAAAATCGTTTATTTGCATAAAATGTGGTACAAAAGATGATAACGTAATATTGTAGTGCTAAGACACATTCCGCCATGTAATGATGGCATGCAAATATTTAATACATGAAGTAAGTATTAACAACATGCAGTAACATAATAATAACGTACAGTTAATTAAATTAGCAAATTAACATAAATAATTAAAAAAAATATTACAATGCATTTCTGAAGTGGTAGGACTGACAAGATTTTTTGTTCAAAAATTCGCCGACAGAATAAAAACTATGTTATATCAACCACTTTTTCAAAATCATTGATGAAATATAAACCACCAAGATGAAATATAATTAAATATTGAATTGGAAGGATTGGTGATCAGCGGGACCATGTCTTAGTATAGCTATAGTGCAAACTTTGATGTATAAATGGATGATGATAGCTAGGCGATATCCATCAGACATCATTTCTTTTTTGACAATTTCCGACAGCCTCTAAACAGAGTAGTCTAATTTTGTCCGCAAAACACTATTTTCTATCGACAATATAGGTTTTAAATGCAATTAAAAAGTAAAATAGCTATAAGCAAAAACTCCAACTGCAAATACACTTCTAACAGTGAAACTTCACCTCAGTACGGTGAAACTTCCCGATATTACTTGTTAGATATTAATTAACACATGCCGCTGGCGTCCTCTATAAATCTCCGGTGTCGATCTGTCGATATGTCGATGTCGATAAAAGTTGACGCGCGGCCGACCGAGAACTACACTAGTGGACACTGTTTTACCGGCTTTATAGATTTAGACTTAGTTAATATTCTAGGGCTAAATATAGAATATTCTAGACTGTTTAGGGACTAGATTTGGGTGTGGATATCTTTGGTACAAGTTTTGTTCTGTTAGAGGTTGGTAAAGAGATTGACTTCCCTTCATGAACCGATAAAAAAAAAACAATTTTGGTATTTTCAACGCCAAGGCCAAGATGCACTTTTCTGGTAAAGATCTTGACCACTCTCTGCAAGCCTTACTGCACATCCTAAAGGGCAGTTGCCGTATTTCATATGACTGTTCCTAAATTACCCAGGGCTCAAAAAAAAAACATTTTTCCTAATCATGTTTCTTTTATTTAGTGTTAAGATTGGCTTTCCCTTTCACGTTCGTATTCTGATCTGTTTCAATCTGTCAAAATTACCTCTAATATTCGAACATTTTGCCAAGTATTTGACATTGTTTGTCGCTGAGATGAGATTGCGACTAGATTTTAATTTTTTTTTAATTACGGGAACAGGTCTTCGGGTCTTTTGGCTCACAAACACTAGAAAACATTGAGTTAACAATTGAGTATGTTTGAACAAACAACAAAAAGTTCTTAATTTACTTCACATGAGAGGAACCTCTCTAAGTCCATCAACGAAGATACGGGCCATAGAAATGTAAAAAAATATGATACGGGCCCATCAAAAAGTAGCTGATACGTCAAGACAAAGGGTGAAATTCAATTTTTCGTACGCGCAAAATCACTTCGGGAGTAGGGACAACTGTCAAATCGAGCTGTAATTCATTATTAGTTCTGGCTCCGAACTAATCTAATATCCGTAAGTGACATGGAATGTAAACGCCTGTATCTTCGATGAAAACTACGGATTTCGTGTTACGAAGGACCCGTTTCTGAGACCAAAATAACCATCCCAAAATACCCACATGAACCAGAATTCAATTATAAATAGAATAATAGTTGTACATTTGGAAGCCACAGAATCCGATGTGGCCTTAATATTTCAGTGTAGTGTCGGCGTGGCGTCGATAATAGTTGTCACCGGTAGCGGACGGCATGCGGCAGCGCCGGCCTAACATTGCGCACACGCAGGGTAAAATATACGTATGAATAGCCGGTTTAATGTGAGGAAGCGATTTTTATGCGAATGTTGTTATTATCAGGTATACTTTATGGCATGATTATTTTCTAAGATGTAATTTGGTGAGGGCAAATCTAATAAATGAATCGAAAAAATACATTGACGCCTTCCACAAGGTGGACCGATGACCTTGTGAAGGCCGCAGGAATCCGCTGGATGCGGGAAGCACAAAACCGGTCGAAGTGGAGGTGCTTGGGGGAGGCCTATGTCCAGCAGTGGACGTCTTTCGGTTGAAATGATGATGATAATGATGACTACTGCTCATAGATAATTCTTCTGCTCGTACCTTTGACATATTATCCATGAGGTCTCACCTAAAGAGAGGAATTAAACTAGTCGGTAGTTCATCAATCATTTAGATCTGTCATAAGGTCATTCGAAGTTGAGACGCGCAGGTAGGTATACTTATTCTTTTTTTTTTATTTGCTGTTACAGTCGGCTTTTTAGTTGATTCGCACGAATATACTCGCCCGAAAAGTGCGAAACGTCACTTTGTAATAATATTTTTTTATTTTTTATTTTATGCAATTAGGTATCTAATAGAAAAAAGGACTCTAGCGCACAGAATTAATAAATGTTAAATATTATAACACGTGTACTTTTTCTAATTTCATTGCATAAAATTCAATATGTGCCAATTCGTGCGGGTCGCCTATAGAAAAAATAATAATATTTTTTCTTCGATTCGCACTTTTCGGGCGAGTATTCTTCGTGCGAATCGACTAATAAGCCGTACAGACACATCAAGTTCTCATCCGTCGACACACATTCAGATAAAAATAATAAAATTGCGAAGTGCTTTTTAACGTATTTGTAAATTAACGTTTATAACCGGATATTGTGAACTTGATTCGTGCATTAAACATAACGATCAATTATATTGTCATCCTTCCTTTCGCATGACCCGTTATGGGGTTATTTGATGAACTACCTACAATTACCGTATTGATTAAGTATTTGTTTTAGTATCATTTAAATAAATCAAGGTAGTCCTCGAGTTAATTGCGTAACACACTAACGGTAGGAATGACTTTAATTTTGACAGTCCAGCAACATTAATTGCGTTGTTTATGTTATCGAGCAGACAAATTTTTCCAACATATGAAGCAATGGGTTAGCATTATATTTCAAAATTATTCAGATTATGATTAAAAGTGTCCAATCTAGAATACTATCAATGCATGTGGATAACATTTAAATGTATTTTTACTCTCAGCAGATTGTGTTATTGTGTGTTTGTTGTGTTGTGTGGTTGTGTTGTGTGTGTGTTGTGTTGTGATTGTGTGATTTTGACAATTAAACACTTAGCTGTGAATTGAGCCGCTCCAACATAGCTTCCATATCTTGTTCCTACAAGGATTCTATCTTTCATTGCATGATAGGTATGCTAGTACATCAAGCTACCCGAAACTGTCAAATTTTCCCAATCAACTCAATCAATCACTCAATAACTCAATCAGTTGAAAATCTATTAAATAAATTTGACAGATTGTAGTAGCTTGATGTGCTGGCGTCTGTACAAAACCCTATTAAAATAACTAAAATTCGTTACCACCGTCCATATCAACGAAAAAAACAATTGCCAACAAAAATGAAACAAAAAAGTCAAAGTCAAAGCATTTATTTCAATTAGGCACATAAAAGGCACTTTTGAACGTCAAAAATTACCTTAAAATAGAATTGATTCTAGTCGCCCCTTCCAAAATGTAGTTTTAGTATGGAGAAGAATGGGCAAGAAACTCCACCGTTACTCTTTTAAAACGAAACCCAAACTACAGTTACAACTGCAAAATCTATTATTAAAATGATCCACTACTTTCTCAGAAACGACCGCTTGCACATCAATAATACATGTATCTCGTTCGCAAACATCAGATATACATAATGAATGTACATATGAATATACATGCTGATATAAAGGGTTTTCTAATCAAAACTTTGTTATTTATAGCTAACTGGTCGAATTGATTTGCATATGCTGGTCTGGTGATAAGTAATGGTCGGTTTAAGATGTGCGCTTTTGCATGAAGGATAAATGGTTTAAACACAGTTATTTTTAAGACAATGAGGTGATTTATCTTCAGGGTTTTTTGTGGTTTCCAAGATTACTGATAAGATCTATATGAATGGCGTTACATTAGGTTCAGACACATTCCAGGTCAATCTAGAGCTAAGATCATTGGAATTTTAAAAATAATACGGTAAAAATAATAATCATTAGCATGACCCTCAATTATGAGCTGATACACACGTGTACCACAACCGGTACAAATTTGTACCCGCTCGTCCCTGAGGTATGGGATTAACAGGATTCTACAAGACAGATGCATGAATAAGCATCAAATTGTCTACTTTTTTTACCATTTTGGTAAGAAACCCTAAAAATGTGCATACCGACGGTGTAGTATCAATATCTAATAACTACAAAACCATAATTTTACAGGAGGCGATAAAAACGTTTCATTTATATAGTTGTTAATATTTTAATAAAAAAAGTTACTTATATTAAACAAATAGTAGGAAACGTCGTCGTCGATTTATATCTTTGTAAATATGAGCTATTTCATATTTTACCTACGAATATGCAATAAAGTGAAAATCACAGAACAGATAATTTATATGTTCTGTGGTGAAAATCGCTAAAATGTTAGTTATTAGATATTGACACTTCACCGTCGATACACTCCTTTTTGAGTGTCATAAGATGTTGCCCACATTACCCGTATCGATATCCTACCCGTAAACCTAAGAAAACAGTGACAGGACTCGTCATAACTGAACCATCATTACCACAGATATAGATATATCTATATCTGTGATCACTACAGTAGCTAAAATAACAGAGCGACACAACGCGGTGCAGTACGCGAGCTAAACAAACACTTGACGTGTTACCATGGCGTGCTTCTAGCGACAATTGACGTTATTAAACGTCATTGTTTACTTTGTAATTGATGAGATACGTATGTATCGTTCATGTAGTAAGAGTCTGACGCTCCCTTCCGCTTCACCCAGAGCGGGAGGAGTCATTTCGCACCTTTCGTGCAACAAAGTCACAAATAGCCAAAACTGCAAAATTGAGGTAAGTATGCCAAATTGTCTCTGAACCATGCCTATACTTGGGGCAGCAAAAACATCCGCGAAAATATCTCAAAATTCTACTAGATGGCGCAGGTGCTTTTGTGGTTATAAATGCAAAAAAATGAGGAAATAAATGCGAAAAAAAAAATTAAAAGTCCTCTACTGTAAAATTAAAAAATGAGCTGTTGTGACTTTGTTGCACCGAAGGTGCGATTTGGTGATTTCCAACCCACAAAAAAAAAATTATGATTTACGAATGTATGTGATTTTTGTATCATTACAGTTTTGCATTCGTATAGTCTTCTATTCGTCTCGTGGTTGCAAGCGCTCTGAGTGTGGGGGTCCTGGGTTCAATTCCCGGATCGGGTAAAGTGTTATTGGATTTTTCCATTGGGAATTTGATCTGATGAATGATCTCTCTCCGGTCGTGTCTGATTGCCGTCGTCACAATGAGAGTGAGGTATGAGGGAGTGCACCTGTTTCCTGTGCACCATAATATCTCTCGCGCCGAAGGCTGGTCTCATCTAAGATTGGTCGCCATGTCCGAAATTTGGTCTGCAAGACTTTTTTTCAGTGAAAACTTCATTAAGCGCGTTGATCATTTTTTGAGACGGGAAAAAACCGACACCGCTTCGGATGTGTTCGGCTGTCCTCGGGATGTACTCGGTTTTAATGTATTTCCGATATGTTAGTGAGTGATGGCAAAGTATTCTGTTTGTTTTTTGTTTAATATAAGTATCACGATTCAAAAAATACATACGTAATTGCTCAAGGTTTCGCTTCTGTCGGCACTCCCGGAGTACCACTTTTTTTTTATTGTTTTGACTAAGATAATGGGTTTCTAAACAGAAGCGATGAACTGTCTTTAAAATAAACTGTTGACGAACAACTGGATTTCTGGAATAACGAATTTGCACTCAAAATAAATAAATTCATTTTCACTTTTTTTTCACATCGGCACTAAAAACCTAAAATAATTTTACAATCTCTATCAAGCTACCTATAATTCTCAATGGGAAAGCAGATCGATCTAGATTAGTTAATCAAATAAAAAATATTTCACTAAACTCCATCCAAAATTATCAAAAAAAAAAAACTTTCTCACCACCACACAGCATACAATTTCACCTAAATCACAGTCTAACTACACCAGTAGATACAACCATAACATAAAAACCCGTGCATACCAATACAGCAACGGAACTGCATACATTAAGTCCCAAACATCAATCAATTGTGACTTTCAAGCTAACGAGTGCGTTTTCTCCGCGACACACATATGCATAGAGAAACCATAATTTAGACATTGGCCCACTCACTAACTCATAGTAGACTGGCGACAGGTTGATTTGGCATGTACACAAATAATACTAACCTACATGCATATATGCGGGTAAGGGTCTGTTCATTACAGCGTGGTTGTGTCATAACCAAAAATCCTATAACCAAAAATTCGAAGACATGCGACATCTGCCAACCCGCACTAGGCCCGCGTGGTGGATTACGGCCCAGTCCCTCTGACTGAGAGGAGGCCTGTGTCCCAGCAGTGGGAATATTATAGGCTGATTATGTGTGTGTCATAACAGCCGCACGGATCTACTCTTGCCGTGGTTGGTGCGTGGATGAGTGACCATCTTTACATACCAAGACCCCTTCGTGCTTTGGAAAGCACGTTAAGCCGTTGGTCCCGGCTGTCATTCGTAGATCTTTTGACAGTCGTTACGGGTCGTCAGCAGTAGGGCTTCCAATACCGGTATCCCAATATTGGCTAATACCGGTATATACCGGTAAATACCGGCAGCCCAAAAGTCTGACAACCAGTCTTCTTACCAATGGGTATCGTATTACCCAGTAACTGGATTGTGGAGGTCAGATAGGCAGTCGCTCTTGCAACCACTGCTATCTTACCACTTGGCCACCACTGCTGAATCTAGATCTACTTAAATCAAAATTAGATACAAATCCTGCTTTTAACTCATTAGCATAGGTTCTACATCACAATTTCTAAGTCCACAGCTATTTTGACAGCGACAATATCGCCATTATTTAGGCTCATGCCACTTCAGGGCAACTCCTTAAGAAGGAATCAAGGTCGGACCACTATCGCGCGCCACTCGCTTAATATGGAGCAGACGCTAAGTATACAATTCCGTTAAATACATGCTGATTGTATTTACTCGTACTTAATGGTACTTAAGTAGGTACATGCTTAATGTGTAGACAATGTAAGTGGGGTAGCTAGGACCAGCGGGGCAATTGCGTAACACTTAAATATCAATCGGAATCGGTTTCATTTTGACAGTTCAACAACATTCATTGCGTTATTTACGTGTTGAAAAGACAAATTTTTCGAACTTATGAAGCAATTGATTAGCAATTTGCTTCAAAATGATTCAGATTCCGATTGATAGTGTGTTACGCAATTAGGGCGCAGATTCACGTTCTGCGATCCGGAAAAAGGGTCGTAAATGAGAATTTCACCCTGATATTTAATTAAACACGTTTGTGTAGGTCAGACTGGTAGTCGCTCCATGTAAAATACTGGCTGGCCCCAACATAGTTTGGAAAAGGCTAGGGAGATGATGATTTAATGATCCACGTCAGTATATTCATGAGTGTGTTTATAACTCCAAAACCACATAGCCGATTTACATCTCTTTTTTGCAGTACATTTATGATGTTTCTGACTAGAAGAAGCTTGCGTATGCCCAAAAGGACAGCATTTATCTTTTAAAAGAAGAAATCAAGAACTTATCTCTAGTTCTATCATTCTACTGATATTTCTCTAGGATATGCCTGACAAAACTAGTCAGGAAATACCCAAAATATGCACATCATTAATACTGTACACAATCATAAACATTTCATGATTGATCACCGAACCTATTAAGAATTACAAAGAAAAATGGTATGCCAAATACCGCGTAGCGTGCATGCGTGAAAAATATTCAAAAATACGCCACCACAGGTGGTCTAAATAGCATCTTCAAAAGAAAGGGGACGAATGAAGTACAAAGGACTCCCTTGTTATATGCACCCTGCGTTTTTCTCAAGGGATCGATTTTCTAATCAGCAAGATTCGACATTTATGTGGAACTAGCTCCACCCCGCGGTTTCACCTGCGTAAATGTCGATCCCGTGGGAATATCGGGATTAAAATTAGCCTTTATATTAATCCAGGGTGTCAGCTACCTCCATGCAAAGTTTCATCAAAATTGGTCCAGCCGTTTGAGCGTGTAGAAGTAACAAACATAAATACATACACACATGACACATACCCACACACACACTCACAAACTTTTGCCTTTATAATATTAGTGTGATGTGGTAATGAGTAAATAAATGGGTAGTCCCGATGTGAGTTCTTTCTCATACCTATAGGGTAAGTGGTTGAGAGATTTTATTTTGCGTATTGCAAATATCAAAAAAAAATCTACAGTTACCACTACAGATAGTGCCATCCACGAAGACGCGCCCCACTCTTCTTCCTAATCGTAATATCGCCAGTTAATTCCGCTATTGTTTTGTTTTTTTCGATACACACTAATTACCCACTAAGTAATAAGTTTATATCGAAAAAACTAAAACACTATCGGAATGTTGCACACTTGTACTGTAAGAGATTAGGAAGAAGAGTGGGGCGCGTCTTCGTGAATGGCGCTATCTGTATTAAGAACACAATCGCCTTCAACTGGACATTGTCTTCTTCAAAGTTACGCCGATACTCGGTTTTCTGCTTAAGTCTAAACCAGCTGCGTTTCATACGATTTTGATACACCGTACTACGTCTTTGCATACGCTGATGTGCCTAAAAACTCATGTTTCTTTCTTACTATGAAAATACTATTAACTTATTGCTATTATCCTACCTACTGCTAAAATCTTTTCGTAATTTTTGCTAATACTCTCGCCGTGTTGCTCTATTTCCACTTGAAATCAAAATCACAATGTCTGGAACATTCCCCACTATTAGTTAGGACACTTAATAAAGTGGCCTTCTATACTCAAGCCCTCCACGAACGCAAGTGAAGTGCAATCTAATAAACGCGTAACTAAAACAGCAACTTCAAATAACGTGCACATTCCTTCATTAATACTGCGCAAGTGTGAACAGCACCTAGCTGCGCGGTAAATAACAATCTGAGCAAACGAGCAGTGCTGGTGTTGATACAGCGGTGTCCACAAATCATGGCCGACACTGTGGACACACGATGTGTGCTCGATTGTGTCCGGCGTTGTGTCCGGCGCTGTGTCCGACACTCTGGCGACTATTACTGTTGGTGTTGTTTTTGATGTGTGGTGTTGATTGTTTTGTAATACGTACCTATTATTTTTCTTAGAACTTGTATGTGCCTTAGAAAGTGCTTGTCTTCTGCGGACACTGTAACTGCTATATTCATTTGAAACTCATAATCTGCCTGGCCTTTTCCCAACTATGTTAGGGTCGGCTTCCAGTCTAACCGAATGCAGCTAAATACCAGTATTTTACATGGAGCGACTGCCTATCTGACCTCTACAACCCAGTTACTGGGTAATACGATACCCCTTGGTAAGGCTGGTTGTCAGACTTTCGGGCTTCTGACTACACGTAACGACTGTCAAAGATCCATATTCATTTGAAACTGAAACCTATTATTATTTTATATAGAAAGTTATTACAAAAGATTTACATATTCGTAATATTATTTATATAACAAGCCCCAAGATACAGACTAACTGTTTATGGATTCAGTTTGGCTTGATACAAAGTATAAACAATCATACTGTATCCTTTTGCGGTGAAATACGAACCTAGGTAATGAAAAATTCGAAACACACACACACACACACACACACAAATTCTTTTTGTTACACAAGAAGATCACACATTTTTGAAGTGAAACTTCTTTACGCACGTTTGACTTGGGGAGTAAGCTGGCGAACGCGTGACGTAAGCGTTACGAAAAGTGTGATCTGGCTAGGCAAACGGGAGTAGAGTGGGGGATATAAGCAAGAGAAAGCAGTGCGCGCGCACATTTTCTTTCTCTCTTCCTCTTATAGCCAAATACGTTTGAAGTTTTACTTCAGTCGTGTGGTCATAAGCACAATCGGTTTTTTTTTTTATAGTTAGAAATTAAATGTTTTCATATATTTTACAGAATATATTTTTATTAAGAGAAGTCAAATGTTGTTTACGCTTTGTCTCAAGCCAAACTGAATAGGGTATAGTTTGGGGCTCACTGGCAAATAAAACTAGGTAGTACTTTAAGCTACTCATGTCGTTTAAGCTACTCATGTCGTTTAAGCTACTCATGTCGTTTAAGCTACTCATGTCGTTTAAGCTACTCATGTCGTTTAAGCTACTCATGTCGTTTAAGCTACTCATGTCGTTTAAGCTACTCATGTCGTTTAAGCTACTCATGTCGTTTAAGCTACTCATGTCGTCTCAACTTACTGTTAACCAGTGAACCTGCGTTCTGTATTACCTGGACAATAAAAAATATTTTTTTATTTCTATTTCTAAAATGTTTAGCAGCAAGTTGTTCTTGCAGGGGCAGGAATCATGATAATTTCATGTTAAAACATTTATTTATTTTACTCAAGCCAAGCATTTTCTGTGAAAAAAAATGCCTCAACTAGAGAAAATTCCTTTTTTAACCGACGAAAAAACGGAGGAGATTCTCAAGTCGACGCGTACATTTTTCTTTTTTTTATGTATGATCATTGATCACGCATATCTTTTACAGAGTAGTCCGATTTTGATAATTCTTTTTTTTTTACCAACTTCTCTTGTTACGACGATCTTACCTCTCTCTTACCTCTTGTTACGGCTTTACCTTTCAGCAGACTTGATTATTTTTTAAATTATCAAGCTTATTTCTCAGAATTTCACTATAGGAATATATTTCCTGTATAGTTTTGGGTCGAGTCAAGCCTCGTTTGATTGTGTCAAGTGGCGAGTGTTGCCAGTGCGCGACACTATCGTGACAAAAGGTTAGCCCTCTAGTCTACATGCCATTGTCTGAATGTGATATGATTATTTGCTAATCCTGCATACCGCGGGTGGATTTATTGGGACAGTCATATATGGTCCGTTTGAACGAAAGTATTTAATTTTGTCATTATTTTCAGAAAGGAAATAGTTCATTGATACTCTATAAACTTTTTGGTCGACTAGTGATGATCGCGCTTTTTTAATAAATGAGCCTCTTTTTTAATTTGTTGGTCTTTTAAAGGTGGTGAGGCTAGAACTGGCCAACCACGTACCACGTAACTACGAGAGCGAAGGAAAGGAGATCACCAAAACACGCTAACTACTTATATTAGAGTAACTATTGATATTGTGTCTTTGATATGTCTCCGGATCCTGGTGTTCCGGATCTTTGGAAGGCGTACGAGGGAGGCCGAGGCCGAAGTCAACTCGCAGAGGCCCGTAAGACAATGAAATGAGGCCATTCATATTATTAGAAAATCATAATGGGAATTATTTGAGGATGTCTTTTCAGAATCTAAACTGAATTCCCCTTGTGTACAGACGCCAGCACATCAACCTACTACAATCTGTCAAATTTCTTTAACCTTTTAACCGCCCGGCTTTATATCAGTTATCGTGCCCCACCCGCCCGAAAAAAACAAAAAAAAAAAAAAAAACGAAAAATAAATACCGATGAAACGAGCTGTGATGATGTAATAATAATACAGATTAAACGAGCTGTGTTATTTGGTCATATATATACGACTCTGGCGGAATGGACACGAAAGTATTTGTCGGATTAATCCGACATAAGCGGTTAAAAGGTTAATAAATTTTTAACTTTATCACCAAAGAATAAGGTTCAAAGTTGATTGGGAAAATTCGACAGTTTCGGGTAGGTTGATGTGCTGGCGTCTGTACAAAGCTCCGAGCCACTAGCTATGGTACCACACGTAGGAAGTTTAGGCGTATTTTAGTTACTGTTTAAAATTTAACGAAGTATTTCCTATTTAAACGTTGTATTCACTGTAACATTGTTTCATTTAAACTACTTATTGTTAACAATCATAATTTTCGCAATGTTAGCAATGTCCTAAGCAATAGAATATCAAGATTAGTTAGGTTAATAACGATTTAGCATAGTACACCACTTATCTCTAGTACACATCGCTCGCCTACCGTATTTTCTTTCCTAAACCAAGTTTGTTTACCACTACTAATGTCCAAGCAAGTTCTTTATCTCGAGAAATTTATTCCCATTCGCCAATCAGTTTTGCATACGACACGTAAGCTGTCCGCATCGTAAACCAGTGGTAGGGCCGTTACTCATAATGTTATGATAATCCATCGAGTGGTCCGTGTACGAGTGACTTGCGCCACTCACTCGCCTTGTGTAAACGAGGCTTAAGTAAACTTTAGACAGAGCTATTGTTAACCAAAGTGCAAATGAAGTGGTATGGTTTGACTTGAAATGATTTATGGTCAAAAAGTTTGCATTTGTTAAGGATTGACCAGGTGTGCAATGTTTGGGATATTTTTGCATCAATTAACAATGTACACTATGTTTGTTTTCGTATCGAAAGCTGGAGAATTTATTCGTAACTTATATTTCAATTTATACTAGCTGCGCCCCGCGGTTTCACCCGCATAAGTGTCGATTCCGTGGGAATATCGGGATAAAAACTATCCTATGTAAGGACATAGGATAGTTTTTATCATAGGATTTTTTTAGGATATTTTAGTGAAATTTGGTAGAGAGATAGATTACGTCCTGGGGAACGCCCCAGGACGTAATCTATCTCTCTGCCAAATTTCATCGAAATCCGTTCTGTGGTTTAGACGTGAAAAGGTAACATACAGACAGACGGACAGAGTTACTTTCGAATTTATAATATTAATATATAAATATATATATGTATGGATATATGGATAGCTTCTGTCCGAAACTACGTCTGCGTGAAATTTGTTGTTCCCCGACCCAACCCGTCGCATCGCATCGCCTGTCCGCGATAGCACTTGGTTTTCACTTTCACTTAGCATACTTTCTATTTTTTTTTGCCCGGCTCCTTAGCCTATGTTATATAGCCTTACTCAAGAATTGGGCTATCAAATGCAAAAAAAAAATTTTTTTTAATCCGACGAGTAGTTCTGGAGATTATCCCCTACATACAAACTTACAAACAAACAAATGTTACCTCTTTATATAATAATATCAGTCTATGTAGTTTCGATATGGTTCCTCATTTAGTTTCAATTCCACATGCGTTCTATTTACAATTTAACTACCAACAACATTTGAATCAATTCGATATTGAAATAAAATCGATACTAGTGATGCTCTCAATCCCATTAAATTCTCTTCATATCGATATTTTACCGTTATTCAATGAATGATCGATAGTATTCTTCTTGCCTTCATAGTAGCATCACTTTACATAACCTAACAGTGAACTGTCCTCCAATATTTCATATGCCATATGTTTAGCAGCCCCATATTTCAACCTGGAGTCGTAATCAGCATTTCAAAGGAGTTGTCTGCTCATAAATACGATGGATTCGTTGCAAGCACACATGGCTTTGCATGGCAAGATGTCGGTAAGTTATACTTAGGCGGTGCGAATCTGGAAGGATTTGCTGTTATGTTGGAATTTAGTATTTTGGTGAAGCTAACTTAGTACAAGAGGGGATCGTGGCACCCGCACGGGTCGATCGAAAGGTTAAGCTACACTTGCCGCGGCTGGTTCTTGGATGGGTGACCATCAATTACATATAAAGACCCTCCGTGCCTCGGAAAGCACGTTAAGCCGTTGGTCCCGGCTGTCATTAGTAGATCTTTGACAGTCATTATGGGTAGCCAGAAGCCCAAAAGTCTGACAACCAGTCTTACCAAGGGGTTTCGCGTTACCCAGTAACTGGGTTGTGAAAGTCAGATAGACAGTCACTCCATGTAAAATACTGGTATTCAGCTGCATTTGGTCAGACTGGAAGCCGACCCTAACATAGTTGGGAAAATTATAAGTAGATGATGGTGATATGACCCCAGCTACTTGGAGAAACGATCAGAAGGTACCAAGCTAAGACATGAGAATTTTGGAGAACTATGTGGTTTTAATCCTGTTCATTCAAAACCTCGCCACCTCCACGGCGTCATCGGTGGCAGCGCAGAGGTCACTTTGACAGCAAGTTTTGGGACATAGAGGGCAGGATAGGAAGTGGATCATAGTTCACGACATAGCTCCACATCCACACCCTGCTGCTGTTCTGTCGAGGAGTCGAGGTAGCCTTACATTCCAAGCCGTAGAAGAGGCGAAGTTTTAGGAAAACCAGATCTGAGAAAAGAAGAAGAACAAGAAGATCCCTCGGTGACGGTTACGACGATTGTATTTCACGCGTATATTACGAACTAACTGCACCCCGCGGTTTCACCCGCAAAAGTCGCGATTCCGTGGGAATATCGGGTTAAAAACTATCCTATGTCCTTTCCCGGGACTCAAACTATCTCTATACCAAATTTCATCTAAATCGGTTCAGCGGTTTAGGTGTGAAAAGGTAACATGCAGACAGACAGACAAACAGAGTTACTTTAGAATTTATCGCTCAAACATAATACCTAGATGACACACAGGAAATCATTAAAGGAGAGGGTGGGGGGGATTAATCATATAAATGTCTCATTTTTGTATCAGCAAGTATTGTCCCTAGATACTAATAACAACAGGTATAGCTTTATTTTGGGCCTAACTGCCTCATTGCTTTTCATTGCCCAGCTAACGACAATTGTTATTTTAATTTCCCTCTGATATGCACTGAAATCTTGCAGATAACACAGCTATAATTTCAATAGGTCTGACACCAGGACTTTAATGTGGTTTCAAAGTTGATAAGCTTGAATAATGTACGGTAAGGCATTCATCTTCTCACAAAATTTTAAACATTCTCGACACACATCTATCCATATCCTGACTCCCGACAAATAAGTCACATCTGCGGAAGCACTAGGAAGTGGTGAAGGGCGGGCATTTTGGGGGGACAGTCTTTTATAATTTTACGTTCTGAAAGTGCTGATTCTCAGCCTAGTTTGAATAATTTTATTTATTTACTCAAAACAAAGCATTACTTATAGAACACGTTAAAAATACAGTTTTACAAAATATGTAACATTTCCACAAACTTGTGGGTGAGCACTGCTCTTCTAGCTAGGTTATGGAAACCAGTGTTAAGGAGAAAAAAAAAACTTTTGATTTTAATTTTTGATTTTGACACTTTGGTGTTTTTAAGTCCAGAAATCAAAACTCAAAAGCAAAGGAACAGAAGAAAATATTGCAACAGTAAAACGTAGCTCTAATACCGAAAAAGAAAGCAGAAAAGCAGTCAAAGTTGCTACTAGTTTACAAAATAATATTCGTACTTATCGAAAATCATAACTAAAATTGAATAATAATCCAATGCACAAAACCGTTACGGGGCATAAAGTTTGTTTAATATCATTATAATATTAAAATGATAAAGCTCAGGCACCTTCTAACTGTAACACAGTAGGGTTGATACCTTATCCTAATGTTATTTGCAAAAATATATTGCTCTTATTTTGCTGCAGCATAAGATTTCTGATTAGAAGTATAACTCGAACTACCAATATTCAAACTCAAAGCATTTATTTCCATTCAAACCATTTACAGGCACTTTTGAATTGTCAAGAAGTCGGTCAGTCAGAAAATATGAAGCTAGTTGCCCACTCCAAAGCGTAGGTACCTATGGAGAAGAACAGGCAAGAAACTCCATGGACACTCTTTTAAATTATATTGTTACAATAATATATTAGTTACATCATTAACGTTGAATTTATAATTATATGTGAGAACGATGTAAAAAAAGACGTACGCGTTGAAAGCGTCCAGAGTACAACAAATAGTAACAAAACAACAATCCAAAAATAAAATAATTAAAAACAAGCCGAGGCAGCTAAGTGATGACCAGCCCCAACTGACGGCGCCCGTTCACGAACATACCTCTACAAATATCAAGCTATTGGCTCTTGGCGAGGGAGCATCATTCCAACTGCGTCAGGTAGGTTCTGATTCCAAAATATCTCTAAAAGGTGATCTTCAGTATTTCCATAATTTCAAATTGCTCTAAGATAAAATATTAAGTCATAAGGCCTTCTGACCATTAGGTTTAATGGAGCATATAATTATATAAAACGTAACATGAAATGTAACATACATTGAAAGGAACATCCAAATATATGAAATGCAAAGCGTAGTTGTTGTACAAATTTTTCACCAAGGAATAGGACAACCTTTTTAACTTGGCGCCATCCCTAAGCGTTTATTAAAAGATAACATTCCAAAAAACTCGCAATAATAGTGGGTGTTGCGAATTTTTAGTAAAGTCTTCTAGGCAACATTAAACAATAACCTTTGGTATAGCACCCTAACACCCTCATAAACAAGTGTGGCAGCCCTGAGCTATGTATGTGTGCTGCGCGCGCGCCGCGTCCGCGCCCGTGGGCGAGCGGTAGCACCCACGATATCGAAGGACAATGTACCGTAAGAGAAACATATTATACAGCGCGAGATTGTTTTAAGTGCTATTCATTTTGCTAGAGATTTAGTGGTATGGCCAATTACTATCTATAAGTATTCTAACTTTGGTTAAATCTTAAGAATTTCAGTTTTTTAAAGAAAATAATGTGTGCATTGCTCAATGCTCACTTATCATGCAATGTCATAATAAACTCTTTAAAGACTTGCGTGGTAATTGCGTAACACATTATCTGTAGGAATGGCTTTCATTTTGACAGTTCAACAACATTCATTGCGTTATTTACGTTGTTAAACTGACAAATTTTTCAAACATATATAGCAACGGATTAGCAATAGCCTTCCAAATTATTCAGATTGTGATTGATACCGTATACCGTAACCGGCGTTATAGGCATGGCCTATAGGTAACTAGCTGAAAAACGGTACGTATTTTTTAAATAAGTCTATATGTGACGGAAATCCGGCACACTACAGACTGCAGCCATCCCCACACAAATTGCTAGCTGACTGAAGGCCAATCCTCGTAATTTAAAACGTTCAAAGTCTAGTCGCAGTCTAAACTCGGCGACAAACACATGTCAAAATGTAGGGAAATCAGAGGCATTTTTGACAGATTGAGACTGAGATCTGACTGTGAACGTTCTTAAGATTACGAGAATTGCCCCTTTGATCTTTTGCCAAACTGTGAGATTTTCAATAATGCTTTTGCTGAAAACAACTCCGCTATTGAAAGCAAGACACCTGTAACCCTTTTTTCTCTTTCTTGATTGCCACGAAAATTATCACAATTAGGTAACAGTTCATAATTTTTTAAACATTTTCAAATGTCGATTTAACCATCCTGCTAGTCTCTTTAAACCTACACAATCCCTTCTACAGTTACTAGTCAAACTAATACATTAGCAAGTGAATAATAATTAGCATTGCGTCGCACCCTGTATCAGTATAGTCCCGTGGTGTTTCCATTCCGCGTTTTATAGGGTACTGGGTAACACCTGATTATCTATGCGCATTGTACGGACCTGCACATTGTGGACTAACATTCGCTTCATTTATATCCTATTAAATGTTGGTAATGCAATTAATTTATTAAAAGTCACATCAAAATATTGGGAGTCTTTAAATTAGAGTTTCTCTCATAGTGCAAATGACTAAACAAGCTAATTTAAATGTTTTACTTGAAAGTTAATTTTGAGGTGAAATCACACGTTCAAATTCTTTAGTAATTTTAAAGCTTGCATGTTCAACATGTATAGGTATATACATTCTACCGGTCGAAGTGGAGGTGCTTGGGAGAGACCCATGTCCAGCAGTGGACGTCTTTCGGCTGAAATGATGATGATGATGTTCAACATTTTGGTCTAAAGTATTTAACTGAAAGATTTTTTCGGGGTGAGACCCTAATGATCCGTCACACAGGGTTTCCTAGTACGGTCGCCAGTCTCTTGGAAGGGATCATATTTTATGTATTTTTGTCAGAACGCTAATAATTCTTGCCTCTATATGTTTATAACTATGTGAACCTTTTTGAAAAGAGAAAATAAAGATTATTTTATTGTTTTTAAAGATAGAGGACGTATCATTTCTCCCAGTGTCAATCTAATAGCCGTAAACGATACTATCACTCTAGTAGGTAGCTATCTCTGTTCCGAAACTACCCACAGCTCTTCACAAACCAATGCAGTATCAACAGTTTTATTAGCTATGCAATAAAGGTGAAAATGCTGACACATCGTTACCGATATCAATACTGCCTACCTTCATCATATGAAATGAAATGTTTATTTATGTAAGTAGATCTTTTAGAACACTTTTACACGTCAATATTTTAAAAACAAGATGGCACCGGCTTTTCCTAGCTGACTGATCTCTGAGACGAAACGCCGAAAAAAATTCAGCGGTCATGGTCTCTTTTAAGTCCAAACATTATATAATTAGCATTAGCGAGTCTAACAATGCAGGGCCATATGTCTGCAAGGACCTTCTGAAGAAAGAGCCATGGCAGCTTTGAGTTGACCTGCCCCAACAGACGGCATGCATGCATCAGTCATTGTGTAGCTCAACCCTATTTTAGGGAGCTCAACGACCCGTCACACTACGCTACCAGATCTGCAGGACATTTGCGTCACTCAAAACCGCCAGACAATTATAAAGTCATGTATTCAATCTAGCCTGCATGGTACGCAAGCACATAAATCTACCTGAAACTGTCAAATTTTCCCAATCAACTTTGAACCTTATGCTTTAGCGATAAAGTTGCAAATCTATTTAAGAAATTTGACAGGTTGTAGTAGCTTGCTGTCTGTACTTACATTCACAGTCAGTTTTCTCTTTACTATCATTATTATACATGTACTATCATCTATTATTCTTATTTTCTATATTACAGTTGATATATGTATAAATAGCTCTACATACCTATGCGTCAGCGTAGGTTTAGGGTAAGACCGTACCTATTTCTGCATACATTCTACAAATTACATCACTCCGACCTTCGTAACAATGCCTTTATTTATACGCTATATAAATCTAACCAACTACTGCAATAAAACCTCTTTGTCCATTCTCTATGATCATATAATTGTTTAATAATGTGCTAATGACTGTAAAAAGTTTTTTATGCTCGGCCGAGTATGAAATTACTGAAGTAGACTTATTACAATGGAACCCGTGAGTGATTCTGCACAAAATTATGAGCATTTTCTTTAATTGAATTTACAGTATAGATGTTAAGAAATTTATTGTAGTAGGTTCGTTGAAATCGTAGATCAGAAAACAAGTTCAGGACTTATTTTTCCAAAAGTGGTTTTCTGCCTATTCGTTGCCTGCGGTTGTCGATCACAGCACCCTAAGGTGCCGCGCAGACGACATACTTTTTGTGCACACAAGTCTGTGGCGCACAAAATGTCTCTTTGATAAAAAGTAAGCTTTTGAAAAAAAAATCAGCTGTATCACCCAGGATTCACCACATAGCACTGTATTTTGAGAGATAAGAGATTTTTTTTTTTTTTTTTTTTGGCATGTTGGTAGTCGTGCCCTAAACCTCCGCTTGTCAGTTCCCTACATTTATGTTCGCATAACTCGTCAAAATGTAAGGAACAGCAGATTTTTTTTTTTGGCGATTTCATATTTTGTCCCATAGTAAAAGTTGTTCATAATGATGAGTACAATCACCCCTTAAGAAGAAAACGGTGATTAAAATTTCGCCCTGTATAGTGTCACTAGCTTCTGCCCGCGACTTCATCCGCGTGAAATTTCACCCTCCCACCATTCACCCTCCTAGGGGTGGAATTTCGAAAAACCCTTTCTTAGTGTATACCTAATCTTCACAAAGAAGACACCCACCAAATTTCATGTCTCTAGAACCAGCGGTTTATGCCACAGTAGATATAATATACAGTAGAACATCTTCATACAAACGTGCCGCTCTCGGTTTGAATGTGTGCGTGCGCGCCGCGCGCCGTGTCGGCACGCGATTTCACGCACACGCTAGCATAATATATGAGGGAATAAGGTGGCGGCAGTGCGGGCTGTGCAGCGCGACTGTGAGCACGCGCGTACGCTACATGACCGCTTGCGTTCGTCAACTCTCGCCGGCGGCGGCCACTTAAATTACGAGTATCATGACTTCAAAAAGGGGAAAAAAATATTGTAGTGTTTTCGGGTGCCTCAATAATGATTTCGCAAACCCGGACTTATCATTCTTCATAGTTCCTACTCAACCAGAAATGTAAGTACCTACTTATACTTAAATATTATTAGAAAATGTGGTATTGTATTGTTTATTTCACAGTTTATTTGCTTTATTAAGAGCGTAGCCGAGTCGCATTTTTCCATATAAATGTATTCCCAAATTTACTTTCTGAATACTATGTTTAGAGCTAAAGTTTATTTTAAGAAGTCTAGTTTTTAGTGTCCTTCACCACACAATCCTCACTTTTGAAAACTTCTTATAAATCAATTTTGAGAACGCCAAAAAATAGTCAAGAAATAGTCGTCTCCAACCATGATAATTTCGACCTGGTTTACTATATGGAAGTATGTTAAATATCCACGTGAACTTCTACATACATTTTCGAGTCAAGTACAGTCGAGCACAAAATTATTAAGTACTTTTTATGGTCATCTTATTTTTTGGTTGTATTAAAAACGGTATAATTGTTGGTTATGTAGCTATTTTGGGTAGTTATTTTATTTATTTATTTTATTTATTTATTCTTTACTAATAAATAAGGGCAACAAAGGAGCTAAATCAATAATAAATACAAACTGATGAGTTACTTGCTTGATATTATTTTGAGAGCTTGTCACATCACATCACTCAGAACTACTTACTACTGAAGTCTCTTGTGCGAGATCTAAGCCGGAACTGATTAAATACACAAGCAAACTATCAAAGACATATTTTTATCAAAGGGTGCCGACAATTTGGTTTACAATACCAGCAATAAAACATGTTGAGAATAATAAAACAACACAATGAATTTTAGTTTTGGGAAAACCAATAATTACCCTGTGTCGCCCCAGCACCGTGGGAATTCTGCGTGATCATTATTTCAAAATTGCATAAAATTGGGTTTCCCAACCACCGAAAGTAAAATTAATGAAACTAATAGGTCGATCGTCCTGCACACTAGGTATTTTATTTAGTCAATTCACGATCAACTGAATGATATAGAATTTAAGATGCCCTGTCCATGCTTTCCCAAAAGCTTTTTACAAAAACTTTACATAAGAATGAGAATTTACTTTACATTAACAAATAATAATAAAGCGTTCCGGACGTGCAGAAACAGGAGAAAAATTTTCTCGGTATCAAATTTGTAACTTAGTATAATAAATGTTATGTGAATAAAGGCTTTTTATTTTTACTAAATTTATAAATTGGTAAAATATTCAATCATAATATGCTTTTTATTTCATAAATTTAGATCAAGTGCTGCTTGTTCGAAAATATTAACTAAAAGTAAAAGTGACAACCCTGGGGATCAACGCAAGAGTAGGCTAATAACTCGGCGGGCGGCCTTAGATAACTTACTGTATATTTACTGTACTGTGTTTATGCTGTGCGTTGATATATCAGTCAGTCAGGACTTTGAATTTTTTATACTTTCTTCTCTTTCATTCAACATGCTTCACATCTGTCATTCATCTTTACGTTTCATTCCAGTCATCTGTCATAACATTCCGTTCCTACATATAGGTATATAGATTTTTTCTAGGCCCTGTGGTCTGGTGTCTATCCAGTTTTCTTTTCCCCATTCTTCGACTTTAATTAAGCTTTTTCTGTATACAGTTCTATAGTCTCGTTTATTACAACATCTACCGAGTCCTAATCTTCGCAGACATTAAGATTCAAAACCACACCAACGATACTTCCTTACTGGCCAACAATTACAACCATCTAACGACCTACAAACAGAACGACCAATGTGGCCTATATCGATACAAGCAATTACAATAAACTCGGTATTACGTATAGTCATAAGTAGGTATTGTTGGAAAACGGACGGTTGGTCGTAATTCGAATGGCGCTAGCGCATATAAACGTGTAGTGGCATGTCGCTGTAATGATGTGAGGGAATTAAGGGAGGTTCACACATGAGGGGGCGATGATTCGCTTTTTAATTCCATACTAATTGTGTTATTTTTGAAATGAAAACTTCTACGTGCGTTGGGCATTATTTGAGATGGGAAAAACCATTGAATTCGCGCCACTGTTACCGTAACCGACACCGCTTCGGATGTGTTCGGCTGTCCTCGGGATGTACTCGGTTTTAGTGTATTCCCGATATGTCAGTGAGTGATGGCAAAGTATTCTGTTTGTGTTTTGTTTTCACTTTTGTCGATACTCCCGGAGTGCCACAGTTTTTTTTTTTTATATTTATAGAATAATGTGATGTTACCAACTAAAGCTGCTGATGTTGCTGAATGTGCTTCGAGTATTCAGAAGACCAATTCTCGTAATTTAAAATGTTCAAAATCTGGTCGCAGTCTCATCTCGGCGACAAACAAATGTCAAAAACTTGTCAAAATGTACTGAAATTAGAAGTATTTTTGACAGATTGAGACTGAGGTCAGACTGTGAACGTTCTTCAAATTACGAGAATTGCCCCTCTGATTGTATAGATATAGAAAACAGTTTTGGTACTGTCTCCTACTACTGAACCATGTAACACTTGCTGTATGAGTCTAGAAAGGGCTACAATGAAGTATTTGCTGGCGAATAATGATCATGTATATTGAGATAATTCGTAGATACAGTCTGAAAATCTATTTTTGATATTTTCGAAAATATAATAGAACGTACAGTCAACAGCAAAAGTAGATGATGAATTGAGTTTATAACTTTTGGAGTCAAAACTGATTACGAATATATGGCCGCTGTACCTACTAGTAGTAAATGTTTGGTATAATTTACAATCACATACAGTTCGACACAACTTAGATGTAGCATCGATTTTGAATCACTTCGACGCCACACAGTTCTGACGCGAATTCCGTTCATTAGTATTGAATTTCTGATTTTCATCATCTACTATTGCTGTTTACTGTACAAGACTCATGGATGAAGAAAAACCATAGGAAAACGGAACGTCTGCAATTTATTTTTCAACCAATTACTAGTGATGTCGTCTCTAAAACCTGTAGTCAGATTTATAAGCTTGTATAGCTTCTAAGGAAACTGCACTTACTTTCTAACAAAATACCCATTTTACCGTTTCCAATGTGACAATAGCCGTATGTCCTTATGCAAGTCCACATGTCCACTTATCTATAACGGTCACGACACGAGATCGTTCGATTGTTACTTTCGCGTTAAACTTTTATTATACAACATTTAACCAGCGTTATGCAACCCTAACTCACGACTGTCGTACGTGTTGTGTGGACCTGCCCTTATCTTGATTTTCATTCATGTCGGAGTTAGTTTAATTATAATAATATGGTAAACGGTTGTGTTTATGGCTGTTTTTTTTGAGTTGTTTGTTTGGGTTGAAGAGAAAAATTTTGATGTACAATTTGGTAAATAAACACAAGAGCATCAATCAATCAGAGGGGCAATTCTCTTAATTTTAAGAATGTTCACAGTCTGCTCTCAGTCTCAATTTGTCAAAAATACATCTAATTTCCCTATATTTTTGATAAGTTTTTGACATTGATTGTCGCTGAGATTAGATTGCGACTAGATTTTGAACGTCTTTAATTATGGGAATTGACCTTCTGCCGGGCCTTTTCCCAACTATGTTAGGGTCGGCTGCCAGTCTAAACGTATGCAGCTGAATACCAGTATTTTACATGGAGCGACTGCCTATCTGACCTCCGAAACCCAGTTACTGCTTAACATGATACTCCTTGATTACTCCTCAAAATATCTCGAAAACTATTGAATTTCGGCCATACATATGGGGCGTTCAATTTGTTGCATTTAGGCCCCCTCTATCAACTCCTGACGAATTTACGTCGAATTACAAGTAACCCTGTATGAGCACTTATACAGGATGCAATTAAATTCATGGGCATCCTTTTAAGAAGTCATTGTACTCATCATTATGAACAACTCTTACTATGGGACCAAACCTAAAATTGCGAAAAAAAATCAGCCGTTCCATACATTTTGACGAGTTATGCGAACATAAATGTAGGGAACAGCTGACTTTTTCGCGACTTCAGGTTTGGTCCCATAGTAAAAGTTGTTCAAAATGACACATACATACCTCTTAAAAGAATGCCCATGAATTCAATTTCACCCTGTAGACATGCAGAACAGTCAAAGCCTATGTCGAAAGATGCTTCGTATGTAAAGGTTGAAGTCGTGTTTTCGAGCGGAAATAATCCTATCTTAGTCCAAACGGTAGTTTATTTATTGCTTTCGATTTCATTAACTTCGACGTCGTATTTAGCACCGTTTACGATTTAGTCATTTATATTTTCATAGAGGCATTTTAATTACCTCTAGCTTTCTGGGTGTGAGGGGAATTACTTCTTGTACTCATCCTACGCAAATAACTGTAGTAAATGGCTTAGTAACGGCTCGAAGATGACGAAAATCAACTGATCGTTAAGGCTTTTGTAATGGTCTCGCTATGAGGGTAATAAGTTTTCCAATATCAGTCTATAATACTTGTGTTTTCCAATAACTGTAACCCTGGGAATCTTTGAGGCGTTAGTGAGTAGATTAGTTCTAAGCAAGCATCCACCATTGTCGTAGGAATCATTGCTTATCATCAGGTGAGATAGAGGACAAAAGCAAGCTTGAATCATTATAGCTTTACCGTTTTGCTACTGATTTTTTTTTTTTTTTTATGGATGGGAAATCATCAAATGACCCCTCCCGCTCTGGGTGGAGCGGAAGGGAGTGTCAGACTCTTACTGACTAAAACCCATCCGTGTTCCTTCCTTAGTTAGCCCTTTATGTTCCGGGATAGCGGTAACCCTGTCGGACAATCCCGCACCCTTGCTACTGAACTTGGGAGACGCCAGATAACCGCTTCGAAGAAAAGTTTTAATCAACAAGTTTGACAGACGAATTTGTGATATTCTGTAAAATTACGTATTTCTTGATCCCACTCTTTAGATAGCTTGTGATCCGATGATCTCTTTATGATTTTTGTTTTGTTGTTCATTGTTAGTACGGTCAGTAACAAAAGCCCATTAATACTATCAAGTTTACACATCACCAAAATTGACACAAAATGTTTCGAAAAACTGCTTTTCAAAGTTTTGTATAATAGATAAAAGTTATTATTGTTTAAATTTTACTTCTGTTCCGATTTGTTTTTTATTTTGCTTCATAATTAAGATTGATAAAACTAAAGTGTTAATCGACTTTTGTTGCTGACTGTACCTAACAAGGATGGCTTCTCTTTGACTTGTTCTGTTTAATAGCGCAGCCAAAGTATTTAAATGACTAATTTCGACTACTTCTCCCAACCTAGCCATTAAATTCAAACACTGGCTAACTACAAAACTAATTCCAAATCCCAGAATAAAATATTAATTACTCCGTTAATTACACACCCAGCTTACGCATACTCTTAGGCAACACACACATACCTACATACATACATTAATTGGTAAAGGGAGCATTACAAAACAAATTGTTACTAGCCGGCGCCCGCGCAGTAATTGCAATTGTACCAAGCTTACAAAATGTCGCCGACACTAACGTGCGAAGTGTTCTGTTTTGTGTTTACGTAATCAGTTTTGTTGTATTGATTGTGCGTAGGTAGATTAGTAATTATTTTGATTAAGAATATACAGCATGATCAGAAAGGATTGGTCATATTTAAGGCGGTGATACAACCTCAACCACCTTTTCGCCGTTTTAAATCGCGAAAAAATAATCAGCCTATAGAGGTATGAGGAACAGGGTGTAAAGTTCACTCATACTCTATAGAAAAGGGAGGATTTTCCGACCAGACGGGTGTTGTGTCCGGCGGGCAACTACACGATGATTCATGTCGGGCCGTTGTATCTATGCTAGTTGCGCGGTAAACTCTGCTTGCGAGATGCAGGATTTGCGTGACGTCAGTATGACGCGTTGTTCGCATATGGCGTTGTAGATACCGCTACAAGCCTTCCAATACACGTAGGTATTGAAGTTACTTTCTCCATAGGACCAACATTGTAATCGCGAAAAAAATATCAACTGTCCCATACAAGACTTTTATACTCGACCCAAAAGTATGGGATGGCTGTTTATTTTTTCGCGATTAACCGGTCAAGCCCCGCGTTACCGATCGGCGACGAAACAATAGAAAATCAATTGTGTCTTATTAGCGGAGCTTGACAGATGTTGGTCCCACGGAGATTGGTTCAGTTCGACATTCTGCGTCGGAGCCATCCTTAAATATGACCAGTGACCACACCTTTCTTATACATGCTGTATAAATCGGTTAACTATAGCAACTCTTCTACATTGTCTCATTTTACAGAGCCCTTCTCTGTAAGAAGAGCTAGAGAAGTGTCTTGCTAGCAGCACCCGCCTGCAGCTTTCACTTCTTTGTCTATGCGTTGTAAATCTTAGACATCTTTAGAAGCCTTTCTTAACAAGTTCCATCGTCTCTCTGAGGCGTCGTTGTCTTACCTTTTTATCGCTTTTCTTAGTCTTTAGCATCTTGTCCTTGTCACCTTTTTGAATAGCGACAGTAGCTTGCTCCAGGAAAATGTTCAACAACCTCCTCTGACGTGTTACGTGAACCGTCGAAAGGTCCTTTAAGTGCAAAATTTATCTGTAAACTTCCATAAATGTTTATTTTTTAAATATTTTTTTTCCTTACTTTGTTCAACCAGAAACACACAGTGATTTAATAACAAAATTATTCCAGCCTAGAAAATCATATCCATGATCACCTACCTACACACACTCACTTCCCTACACGACCACATCACAAGCATTAGGTACCCCAACCGGTAGCGCGGTAGGCACGTCAACATAACCCCGATTACATCAATAAATGATACAACAATTACGATGCTATCAGCACACATACGCCCTGCCATGCACGAACTGATAAGCGCAGTCTAATCAGCGACGTCAGGCTAATGAAGTAGTGGGCCTGCTCTTAATTAGAAGCATAGGACGTTTAGAGATAACGGTTGTACGAATATGGTGATACATGCTGACAAGTCATGGGAAAATTAATGGGTTGGAGAACTTAAGGGACAGGACCAGACATGGGAATTTTGTTGCGTCTACAACGAATATCAGAAATGTGTGATCATATTTAAGGGCGTGGTACAAACCATAAAACTGAACTTTCTTCATGGGACCAACTTCGTAATTGTGAGAAAATAATCTGCAGTCCCATACATTTGGGTCGAGTATATAAGGTACCATTAAAATAGATGGATAAACTTTTAGAAATCATTCAGACCATCAAAATAAGGACGATGGTAAAAATGTAGGTATAAGAAAAACGCATTAGATACTTACAAGAAAAATAATCAGCGAAGGAAAATACACTAATGTGCCGGCAATTTATTATTTTAGGTCAAAATAAAATCACCCTAATCAGTGTTTTTTTTTTTTTGGTTGGATATCTTTGGTTAGACGTACTGAGCGCTGTGTTAAAATTTGTCCATCTATTTTAATGGGACCCTGTATATTGAAAGAAAATAAAGAAAATACATTTATTTAGCACAGACTATCATAAAGAAGTACTATTGAAGTTTTGTATGGGGTAGCTGATATTTTTTTCGCGTTTACGACTTTGTTCCCATGGAGAAAGTTGGGCAGTTTGATGGTCTGTACCATGTACCATGATGACTTTAAGAAGTTCATGACACATGTCTTGTGACGTGTTCACTACCATGATTACCAGCATTCCCAGGTCAGTTAAATTAAAGCTGAACATCAGTATGACAATTAAACAAGTCACACTTGTGCTAGACATTGTCGATAAACCGATTCAAATTGTGAAAATTACTGATACTTACATCGAATGACTTCTTCAATAGAGAACAAAGGATATTCGCATACATACATACATATCTATCATACTTAAAAGGCCGAAACATGAAAACAGAGGGGCACGTTCACAGTCTGATCTCAGTCTCAATCTGTCAAATACCTCTAATTTCCCTACATTTTGACAAATTTGTGACGTTTCTTTGTCGCCGAGATGAGACTGCGACTAGATTTTGAACATTTTAAATTACGAGAATTGGCCTTCTGATTTGATCAGATGAAAATCTGCACGACACGATATGTTGTCCTACTAATTAGGAAACATAAAACAAACGATTTAAACAAATACCAGCAACATCAAGATCAGACTTTGGTACCATCCCCCACATATCTGGGGGAACGGCAATGTCGAGCAATTTAAAATAAGCTCAAGACAGTGATGACGTCAACCAACCCTCTTTTAAGACCCAACACATTGTTGCCACAACCTCAAGCCACCACATCATACTAAAACAAAGTACCGTCTATTACCATTGCCTCAAGCCTGCCTACCCAAAAAAGGAAGCAAGCGTGAACTTATAAATTAACACGGCCTACCGCTATTAGCGATTTAAGGCTAGATACATACGAATGAACTCCCCGGGGCCCGCTATCGCATATTCTTAAATCTCGTTGTATCTCTATCATTTATCTATAAACTGGATGCATGCGAGATGCGCTGGTCGTTCGCTTTGCTACCGTGTATCCGTAACCTATATTCTGACGTGACTTCCTTGCAGGTGTGGTCAACGTTTTTTTATTGGTTTTGTTTATGTTGTTGTTTCGCTTTTCCTATCAAGCTGATGTACTTCAAAGTTGAAAGCGCTTTGAAAATTGTACCTATACCATGGAAAAAATATTGTTAAAAATATTACAATTTGATTTTTTAAAGAGAGTATTTAAGTAGGTAATTGCTACAACCATGGCGATGATAATATACCCAATGAAAATGCAAAAATATTTATTATTTAATCAATCCAACATTTATTCTTCTTTCAAAGTTTTTTTTTATTCATTGCTTTATATCAAACTAGCAGCGCCCCGCGGTTTCACCCGCATAACTGTCGATCCCGTGGGAATATCGGGATAAAAAGTAGCCTATGTCCTTTCCCGGGACTCAAACTATCTCTATACCAAATTTCATCTAAATCGGTTCAGCGGTTTGAGCGTGAAGAAGTAACAAACATATAAACACACACACACACTCACAAACTTTCGCCTTTATAATATTAGTGTGATTAGTAAGAAAACCTTTGCTTTTAAACGAATAATTACCACAAGTCATAAGGCATTCATAAAGTACCACATAAACATAATATTTATTGACATCCGCAAACAATAAATTATACCTAATCCAATAAACAAACTCTAACCAAAGCCTATAACAACAGGTGTAAAACAAAGAGATCGTCAACCATCGGCCCATATCCAATCTAGTTCACAGCGGCGCCGCAATTGTTTGGAGGGCGCCACTGTCGTCTCGCTAATAAGCATAGCCCGGGCACCCGTCTGGCACACATTCCCGCCATCTATTAGCAATTCTGATATGCGAAAGCGATATTGCAGCCTCATAAGAGGACCAACTTCGAGCGCACCATTTCATTCTATCACATAGATATTATTGGCGATAGCACATTTAATAGAACGCTAGTATTACCTAGCGATACAGCGTTATTGGCCACATAAACTCGCTTGACGTAATAAGCCGCGAGTTTCATATATTTGTCGTACAAATCGACCGTTTTCGCCAGATTATTACGCATATAGTCTCATTTGCATGTAAAATATTTTGCTTTTATTGTACAATTTATAGGGAAATTATCGTTTTACTTATTACAAAGTGTGCTTGAGTAAAGTATGTATGGAAATTTTGTTTCGCTTAGAATGCCTATTATCTTAGAATTGTCGTATGAATAGGATACTGAAGTTATAGTAATGCACTACTGAGTTTATTTCTTATGGCCGCAAAGTGAATTCTGAACGAAGGAAGAATTCCTATAATAGTTTTAGATAAAGCGTTTAAAATCTATGCCCGATAAAGTTATTTCTATGTAGAGTATTATTTCATGTTTATGTAATGCAGTGGGTGCGATGTTTTGTTTCTCAATGTTGTTACTTGTTATGAACCGTATATCAGTAAATAACTACGTCTAGATCATATGTCGTTTAGTTCCTAGAAACGATACAGGTCATTCTGCAGATATTATTAAAATGGGTTTCCTTATGATATCACTTTGGTGAATAAGCAGTTATAGTGTACCTACTTAGTAGAAGGTCTGCAACCACCAATTTGTCTACAAGTGATCGCACCTTGGTAGTTCTAGTTTTCAAATCACAATTATTAAAGAAATGACTGCCTTGTAAGGACGCAAGTGCTTGTGCGGCTGTGCAATTTCAAAACCTAGCAACTGACAAAAAAAAAATCGGTGTTTTCGCATATTTGACTTGTTAGATAATCTAGCAAGTTTTTTTTTTGTCATATGCTAGGTTTTGAAATTGCACAGCCGAGTGCTGAGCATGGTCCATTGTTCGATTCCCAGGTCGGGCAAAGGGGGGGGGGGGGGAGTTCTATCAGGAATTTCTCAGTAAGTAGCAGCCTAGAGTCTGGATTTGTGTCCTTTGGAAATTATAGGCGTGATGTTACGTTGAAATGTAAATTATTAAAGAACCCAGACACCATTTACATTACCCTAAAAACAGATGTAGATAACACATCATCGTCTGCCTAGCCTTTTCCCAACTATATTCGGCTCGTCTTCCAGTCTAACCGGATGCAGCTGAATACCAGTATTTTACATGGAGCGACTGCCTATCTGACCTCTACAACCCAGTTATTTATATACGATAACCCTTGGTAAGACTGGTTGTCAGACTTTCGGTGATCTGACGACCCGTAACGACTGTCAAAGATCCATGAATTACAGTCGGAACCAACGGCTTAACGTGCTTTCCGAGGCACGAGTAGTCTGATATGTAAAGTTGGTCACCCATCTACGGACGAACAGCGGCAAGAGTAGCTTAGCCTGATCGATCGAACCGTGCGTTGTTTCTTAGCCACAAGCCCCTCGGATAACACATTTTTTTAAATGGAATATAATATTTTCAAACGACTTCAATTATCACCTCCCTAGACATTTAAACGACAGATAGAGAAACGTAATACGTTCGTTAAAGAGAAATCAATTTAATATGTGCTATCCTGCCTCCACACACTAATTAATCCCGTATTGAAACTTTCTTGCAATCAGTATTTAAGGCTCAGAACGCATTAACGACCGCATGTTGGCAGCCCCATCACACGGATATTCATTAAGATTGGAAACGCAAAATGATTAGACCGACCCGTTAAGCGATTGATCAATAAAGAGATATGGACATATGCAGATGTGCACACGCCCTTACCAAATAAGGAAGCGTCGAAGACGTGTGTAGACGGACGATTTTCGCGATTAAAGTCATCGCAAAATCGAACGTTACCACAATGTTTGCCGTCATATTGTGGCAATGTACTTAATCTGTGTCGATTAACGTCAACAAGATAATCCACAAGTGACAAAAATCTATACATTATGTAGCAGCACCCTATGGAGCGAATGGAGAGTGTTGAACCAGTGGCAACGGTCCCGACTTACAAGTTGTACGTCGTGGGTTCGAACCCAGATAGGCACTTCGTGTAAATAACTTCACCACCACTGCACTCAAAACGGTGAAGGAAAACATCGTGAAGAAACCGCATGTCCTAGAACCTAAAATTCTAAGACATGTGACATCTACCAACCCGCACTGAGCCTGCGTGGTGGATTACGGCCCATTCCCTCTCACAGAGAGAAGGCCTGTGTCCCAGCAGTGGGAACATTATAGGCTGATTATGATGATTCTATTCAGACTAGAAGTACTACCCTTTTCCATCTATGATAATGACTTCATCTAAAAAAAGAAAAAAAAAAAGGCTTACAATACTACTAAATAATGTAATTCTTGTCTTTTTGTACCATAGAGGTATGAGGAACAGGGTGTAAAATTCACTCATACTCTATAGAAAAGGGAGGATCCTCCGACCAGACGGGTGTTGTGTCTGGCGGGCAACTGCCCGATGATTCATGTCGGGCCGTTGTATCTATGTTAGTTGCGTGGTAAACTCTGCTTGCGAGATGCAGGATTTGCGTGACGTCAGTATGACGCGTTGTTCGCATGTGGCGTTGTAGATACCGCTACAGTACTGACCATGTCTAGACCGTGTCCTCAAATCCCTAACAGGTCCAATACGTATATCATGTAATATTAATTATAGCAACACCGTTAATAGGATGTATTTGTCATTTGGCATATTTAATTGCATCTCTCTATTTAAAAAGCATGTAATTAATTTCATACTGACCTGGCGATCTTGATGCCAAACATGTTGTAGCTATTTTTCATCCCACATTATCAGTTTGTGCATCTGATGTGGGACAATCTTATAGATTGTTTCACATATATCCATCCGATCGTTAAATAAATACAAATAATAATAGTTATAGCATATGGAGGTTCCTCGTCCTGGAGCCCTGACAGCCGGGGTCAGTGGGTCGTCTTAGGGTCGGAACCACCTAAATCTGTTTTGGGGAACATGTCATTATAAGTTTATTTTATCTTATAATAATAATATGTACATGTATGTATATAAAAAGAGAGAAAAGAATCATAGGGCACCAAAATATTCGTCCGCATCGCTGTCAACAGAAAAAGTGCCCAAAAGGCTGGCTGCATTGCCACATTGTATGGCGATGTTGATTCTATATCTTTTGACGGAGGGGCTTGTGGCTAAGAAATAACAGCCGCACGGTTCGATCGATCAGGTTAAGCTACGCATTCCGTGGTTGGTCCGTGGATGGGTGACCATCTTCAGACCAAGACAAGACTGAAAACCCCTCCGTGCCTCGGAAAGCACGTTAATCCATTGGTCCCGGCTATCATTCATGGATCTTTGACAGTCATTACGGTTGTCAGAAGCCCGAAAGTCTGACAACCAGTCTTACCAAGGGAATCTTATTGCCCAATAACTGGGTTGTGGAGATCAGATAGGCAGTCGCTCCATGTAAAATACTGGTATTCAGCTGCATCCGGTTAGACTGGAAGCCGACCCCAACATAGTTGGGAAAAGTCTAGGCAGATGATGGTCTGAAAACTAATGCCAAACTGCAACCTTAATACAATAGAAATAAGACCTAACTAATTTCCTAAACAGCTTCCTACATTTTTTCCACCCCACATCAAAATTAATGCCTTTTCTATTCCACTAACAATGCAGTCTTCCTGCCTCTCATTGGTCATTACTGTAATGACTACAGATAATGAACGTCGTCAAGCCAGCCAATGATCTGAGACAGCCAAGGATATGCAAAAAGATAACGAGGCGTTTTTGCCATAGATAATGTAGGTTTTGTACGTACGTACGTAGGCAAATACGTATAGTTACTTATGTTGAAACCGTCACGGTTCTAAATAATGTGATACTGACTGCTAAGCTAATCTGCGTTCACAATTTATTTGCCAAAAATGTAAACAAATATGAATCAATGGAAAAATAACTTTAATTCCTACACAATAAAGTTCAGTTTACGCTACAACTTCAAACATTTTTATAATTTTGTCAATAGTGCTAGTCACTCTGAAATCGACTTAATTATCATTGAAGTAAAGTATATATTTGTTTAACTTGAAATGGGGTAGGGGTGTGCAGAACTACGCACTTTTACTTTAGAAGAGTGCTGGCCGCCACATAACGGCCGCAGTGACAGCTTTCATGAAAATTATGGTAACGGAGTTCGACGTTACGGTGTCGGCTCTCTATGAAAACGCACCAAATTACATTCATAAATAACGTTTCAGTGACGTCATTCGCCGGTAAATTGAGGACGCTATGTGGCGGCCACCACTCTACCTACTGCCAATAACGGTAGATCAAATATTGGTAGATAAATTCACCCTCTGGGGACTGACAAGGTATGTTTTCCAATAGTCTATCGAATAGTATAGGTAATTAAAGTAAACATTGCATCGATAACTTTGATGCATATACGATACAGATAGCGCCATCCACGAAGACGCGCCTTACTCTTCTTCCTAATCACTTACAGTACAAGTGTGCAACATTCCGCTAGTGTTTTAGTTTTGTCGATACACAGTAATTACTTATTAGTAGGTAATTAGTGTGTATCAAAAACTAAAACACTAGCAGAACTACATAGTGATAACTACTAGCGATTAGTAAGAAAAGTGGGGCGCGTCTTCGTGGATGGCATTATCTATAGATACTTTTTTTTTTATAATTATCCTTCTGTGTCGTCGCGTATGGTCAAATTCGCAATTGTTCAAGTGACTGAAAAACCGTCAAAGTCGCGCTCGGAATAGCGATTGGTCCATATCGCGAATGATCAAAATAGCGATCGGTCCATATCGCAAATGGTCTAATTCACATAGAAACGATACATACATCCAAGTCTGAATCACCCGCGCACCTCCCTACACACACATATTTGAAAAACAGACCACTCTGATCCTATTATACAAAAGCTTTCCACACTTCCATTTATCACGATTACATTTCGCTGGTGTTGCCATATTATTTTTCGAAGGTGTATTATTTCTGGTCCAAAGACAATAATTCACGCATTCAAATCGCTCGGCGCCATTTTTTATATCGCGTGTGTTTCGCGCCTTTTTCGGGTGCGGGCGTGTTCCTAATAAAATTAGGCTCGGGAATGTAGACTTATGAAGCTGTAGAGGTATAGGCTAATAAAATAAAAATATGTGCGAAAAAACTAGATTAGGTATAACTTTATTCAGGTTTTCATACAAACTATAAAATAAATAATACATTTCTCCCTATGACCAATAAGACATCACAAAGTATCTAACAACGCTTACAAAAAAAACCTTGCATAGCGTCTGTATAGTTACACAGCGCTTTGTCTTCTTCTTTTGAAAGTCAAGTTACTGACGACTGAAAGAGTCAAATCGGTGTGTAACTATTCATCTAATATAATGCGTTTGTTAGTAAGGGGATAAGAGTATTAATATACCAGATCAAGATTGTTTTAGTGATAGTAATGTCGTCTAGAGACTGCGTTCTTGACACCTGTCAGTTTCATACAAAAGAATACATGTTTTGCGAATTTGATCTTTATTAGCTACTAGAATTGTCACGCTGCTGCACTGTAGTTCAAATTCAGCTTAACTCCTCATTTGAAGAGCTACTTTTGTTTGAGCTATATGTGCAAATAATGTTTACTATGCTAAAAATAAGACACAATCGACGTAACTAAAATTATCAACACACTCATTTATATAATGGGAAAGATTAATAGATTAATCACACTAATATTATAAAGGCGAAAGTTTATGAGGGGGTGTGTATGTGTGTGTGTGTTTATAGGTTTGTTACTTCTTCACGCTCAAACGGCTAGAACAATTTTGATAAAATTTTGTATGGAGGTAGCTGACACCCTGGGTTACCATATAAGCTACTTTTTATCCCGATATTCCCACGGGATTGACATTTACGCGGGTGTAACCACGGGGCGCAGCTAGTACTACATATTTATAAAACAAATTATGGATCTCAAAGTCCTCACGTTGTAAACAAATAATTGTCTCAGTCCATCCCTACATACTTCACAGAATAAGTATGTACAGACCGCACATCAACCTACTACCATCTGTCAAATTTCTTTAATAAATTTTCTACTTTATTACTAAAGCATAAGGTTCAAAATTGATTGGGAAAAATTGACAGTTTCGGGTAGGTTGATATGCTGGCGTCTGTACTTTCCATTGAAAGAAAGAAGAAAGAAAGAAAGAAAAAAAAAAGAAAATACGTTTATTTGCGGTGAAAATGACGCAAAAAGAACATAAACACAAAAAATAAAAATAAAAAGGTAGAGGGAAACATGCGTCACATCCACGCAAAACGACTTATACGTGTATACTACTAGCGTAGTACTTTCCCATTTCTACACACCTACCTACCTGCTCAATGACAGTGAAAAATACCCAGTCGTTTGACACGTCTAGTCGTTCCGTACTCTTGAAGAACGCTACCATAAATTGCCGGATTCGTTTCTTGTCTTTGCTTGCTTCGCCCAATGTTGATTTAACATGGTTTTAGTCTTATTGATTCTTTATTACGTAAATACACCCGTATTGTCTATGCGCACGCGAGTTTTGTATGTCTTTTAATTAATATAAGGGTGTTGGTGGCAATTATTTATAGTTTGATTATTACGGGGTATCACGATATAGTAGCTGAATAGTTGATCCTTATAATAGCTTATAATATGACAGTAAATAATGAAAATGAATGTTGTTCAAGGCCTGCAGTCACTAAAAAAAAATAAAAGCACAAAATGCAAAAATTCACAAAACATAGTTTTGAACTACCCTCATTGGTCTCGTGGTTGCAAGCGCGACTGCTGAGCGTGCGATCCTGGGTTCGATTCCCGGGTCGGGCAGTGTTATTGGGTTTTTCAATCTGGAATTTCTCAGCAGTACCTCGAAGTCTGGATTTGTGGCCGGTTGTTGGCAGTAAACTGAAAGAAAGAGAGAAGCCCCTTCGGGGAATAAAGGCGTTATGTTATGAAATGTTATGATGTAGTTTTGCCAAGACTCAATCTTAACCTCAACAAATCAACTATGAGGGTGCTGTAAAACTGCATTTCCTGCATAACTATCCATACTAATATGTATTATAAATGCGAAAGTGTGTCTGTCTGTCAGTCTGTTACCTCTAAGCGCGCTGAACCGATTTAGATGAAATTTGGTATAGAGATAGTTGGATTCCCGGGAAAGAACATAGGATAGTTTTTATCCCGATATTCCCACGGGAACCTTATGCGGGTGAAATCGCGGGGCACTGATAGTTCTACATATAACATTTAGGTACCTGACCTACGGCTATTGAAGGTCCACTCCAGGTTTTTCACCGAGGGGTGCCTGGGCAGAAAACCTCCACGTTTGCCCGGGGACTGGAGTTCCCTTCTGGATACGTCCGGGGGGAAGACCAGTGTTCGGGCCGGTGCACCCTGGGGTGCGGGCAGCGATTTCCCATTGGGATTATTTCCCAGTGGGATGCCGCTGTCCGCATGCTAATGTTCTGCCAAGAGGATCGCTCCAAACATGTCGCTCTGAGTAGCAGAGCGGCAGTTGTGGTGGAGTGAGAGCGGGCCCGGTGTGCACTTACCCTGCCGCCGGGCAGGCAGAAGGGGTAACCCCCCCCTGCCACCGCTAATCTCGTAGCCCCGGAGACAGTTAGGGGCGTCGCCCGCACGAGCTGCAGCCTCGGCTCTGGCTCGTGTGGGCGGCGCCCCGTAAGGTCATGTCTCTGGCTGTTGAAGGGGGTCGAGGGTCTTGGCTTAACCGCCCGGACCGCGAGGAAGATTAACCTCTATAAAAAATTCCCCAAACCTCCAAGCGGCGGCGCACCGTGAGGGAGGTTGCAAGCTTGGCTAGTGGGTAGCTTGATTTAGTCGCTAGTGCGAACCGATTATTTTGAGTCAATAAAACATGAAAATTACTCGTGGGAACAAATATGGAAAATTGTAAAACGAAGCAAACAGAAGAGGGGAGGAGTGATGCGGGGTCGGAGTCCGACGCTGCATCAGGAGACGCAAGCACGGGAGGCTCAGAGAGCCGCCGTGCCAAGGAGACGGCCGCTGCGACGACGAAGGTCCACAGCAAGCGGCCAAGGTCAGAGGACGGCCAGGGGTCGTCCACTGACGGGGAGCTGGCCTCGGCCAGAAAAATCCCCACCAGTAGGCGGGGAGGAGTCAGGGAGCGAGGCAAGGGGAGGGGACTCACTGCCCGGGAGGCGGCAGAGCGAGCGGAGGAGCCCGCAAAGGAGAGGGGGACCGGTCGCGCGGTCGCTTCGGGGCCCTCAAGTGACGAGGCGAGTGAGGCTGGCGGCCCCGATGCGGACCGCAAGCTCAGGTTTGCGGCGGTCGTGGAGGCCGCGATCCGGGATGTGTCCCTGAAGAAGCTACAAGCTTCTAAGAACAGGGCCATACTCTCGGCACAGGCCTCCATCATGGCGGCAGCGGAGGCGGCCAACTATGCTGGTCCTTCAGCCAGCGAAGTGGCCGAATTGCGGGCGGAGGTCGCCCGCCTGAAGGCCGCCATGGAGCTTCTCCAAGAGGAGAACGGGAGGCTCCGAGCAGACCTGGCCGGCCTGAGGGTCGCCGGCGGCGTGCAGGCAGAACCGGCAAGCCAGCCCGTCCCGGTGGAGAACCAGGTCCTGAACCTGGTTCGGCAGGAGCTGGCAACCTTCCAGGCGCGGTTCTCCGCTCTGGAGGGTATAGTCCTGCGCCCCCCCCTGGCGGGCAGGACGGCCCCGGGGCCGAAGGCGGCCTCGTACGCGGCCGCTGCGGCAGCTGCCGCCCCTGAACCCGGGCCGTCTGGCCGGGCCCAGGCGCCGGCCAAATCGGCGTCGGGTCGCGGTGCCCCGGCGCCGGCGAAACCGGCGTCCGCTGGCGGAGCCCCGGCGCCGGTAAAACCGGCGCCTGCCGGCAAAACCCTGGCGCCGGCAAAACCGGTGCCTGCCGGCAAAACCCCGGCGCCGACCGGCAGGACGACTCGGGAGGGAAAGGCCCCAGAGCCTACGCCCCGCCCCCAAAAATCTCCCACGACCGACGCCGAGTGGCAGGTGGTCGGGGAGAAGAAGAAGGCGGCCAAGGCGGCCAGAAAAAAGGCGCAAAGGAGGCGTCGCAAGGAACGAGCCGTCGCGGCTAGGCTTCGCTCCCCAAAGACCGCGGCTGTAGTTATAACGCTACAGCCGGAAGCGGCTAAGAGGGGAGTGACGTACTGCGACGTGCTCACCAAGGCACGAGAGACGGTGGACCTCCAGGAGCTGGGGATCACCGGGGGCCTTCGGCATAGGGTGACCGCTACTGGCGCCCGCATGCTGGAGATCCCCGGTGCGACGAGTGGCCCGACCGCTGACGCCCTGGCTGAGAAGCTAAGGGCGTCCCTCAACGCGGACGAGGCTCGAGTCTCCAGGCCCGTCAAGTGCGCAGACATGCGTATCCTGGGCCTGGATGACTCCGTAACGGAGGGAGAGGTAGTGGCTGCCGTCGCCAGGGCGGGCGGGTGTCTGGCCGACCAGGTGAAGGCGGGCACCATTCGTCCTGGTTTCGCGGGCATGCGAACTGTGACGGTAAGCTGCCCCGTGACGGCGGCCAGAACAATCGTCGAGGGCCGAAGACTCCTGGTGGGCTGGGTGTCAGCGCAGGTTAAACTGCTAGAACCCAGGCCTCTGAGGTGCTTCCGATGCCATGTGGGGCACCACGTTGGCGTCCAGTGCACTTCGGAGGACCGCAGCACTCTGTGCTTCCGCTGCGGTCAGCCCGGACATACGGCTGGCTCGTGCAGCGCCGCGCCGCACTGCGTCGCATGTGCGGCTGCTGGCAAGCCGGCCGATCACCGGGCGGGGAGCAAGTCCTGCGCTCCACCCACCGGGACCAGGAGAAAAGGCAGGCCCTCCGCCGCCGTCGCCACCCCCACCGTCGCCGCCGCTGCTGCTGTCGCCGCCGCCGCCGCCACCGCCGGGGGGCCCTCACAAAGGGCCCGGGAGGGGGCTGAAATGGAGGAGTAATGGCTCCATTGCGCCTCCTCCAGGCGAACATCAACCACTGCGCCTGCGCTCAGGACCTGCTGCTCCAGAGCATGGCGCAGTGGTCGATTAACATCGCCGTGGTCGCTGAGCCGTACTTTGTCCCGCCCAGGGATAACTGGGTGGAGGACCTGAGCGGCTCAGTGACCATAATTTCGTCGGCTGCCGCCGGTACCCCGTCCCTCGAAGGTGTCACAAAGGGACAGGGGTGCGTAGCGGCACGGTTCGGAGAGATCGTAGTAGTGGGAGTGTACTTCTCTCCGAACCGAACTCTCGCCGAGTTCCAGAACTCTTTAACAGAGTTGAGTGTCGTCGTCGCCGGAAACCATTCCTTCTCCGTGCTAGTGGTGGGGGACTTCAACGCCAAGAATTTGGCCTGGGGTTCCCGCTACACGGATGTGCGGGGCAGGATGGTGGAGGACTGGGCCCTGGAAACAGGCCTGGTCGTCCTAAATCGGGGTTCTGTCCCTACGTGTGTGCGGATGCGGGGCGAGTCCGTAGTGGACATCTCGTTCGCCAGCCCCGCTCTGTCACAGCGTGTCAGTGACTGGCGCGTCATGGAGGAGGTGGAGACCTACTCCGACCACCGGTATATCCGGTTCGACGTCTCCACCCAGACCTCTAGCGCGCTGGTCCAGCAGGCCCCGAGTGGTCCGCGGTGGGCGCTGAAGCAGCTGGACCGGGAGCTCCTCCTGGAAGCCTCGATCGTGCAGGCCTGGGTGTCATCACCGGACAGGCCTGCCGATATTGACAATGAGGCGGAATGGCTCCAGGAGGCCATGTCCGATATATGTGACGTGGCAATGCCCCGAGTCCGGCCAGGATGCGCCCGACGTCAGGTGTACTGGTGGTCGCAGGAGGTGGAGTCCCTACGCAAGGCGTGCGTCGACGCGCGACACCGGTACACCAGGCACCGCAGGCTCCGCATCCGCCCTCCGGATGCGGAAGCCACGGAGGCGGAGCTGTACGAGGGGTACAGAGCGGCGAAGACCGCCCTCCAAGGGGCTGTCCAGCGGGCCAAGGATACGGCCCGCGAAGAGATGGTGGAGACTCTGAACAGAGATCCATGGGGGCGCCCTTACAAAATGGTGCGGAATAAACTCCGCACCTGGGCCCCCCCGCTGACGCAGAGTCTCCGCCCACAGCTCGTGGAGGAGGTGGTGAGCACTCTGTTCCCTTCACGGGGGGAGCATACTCCCCCGCCCATGGCTCCGCCACTTGCGGTGCCCGAAGCGGACCATGAAGACGACGACGACGACATCCCTGAAGTGACCGGGGTAGATCTGAGAGCGGCGGTAGGCAGGCTGAAGGCCAAAAATACCGCCCCAGGACCCGACGGCTTGCCGGGTAAAGTCTGGGTCCTGGCCTCGAGGGCTCTCGGGCCTCGACTAGAGGCGCTCTTAAGCGCATGCATGGAGAGGGGCCAGTTTCCACTCCGTTGGAAGACGGGGAAGCTGGTCCTCATTCAGAAGCCAGGGCGCCCTGCGGACTCTCCGTCCGCATACCGGCCCATAGTGCTGCTCGACGAGGTCGGCAAGCTCTTTGAGAGAGTGATTGCAGGCCGCCTCGTCGGGCACCTAGTGAGGACGGGGCCGGATCTTGCGGATAGCCAGTTTGGCTTCCGCAAGGGGCGCTCGACAGTGGACGCCATCATGCGCGTGAGAGCCCTCACGACGGGGGACGCGGTGACCCGGGGTGGGGTCGTCGTGGCGGTGTCACTCGACATCGCCAACGCGTTTAACACCCTGCCCTGGAGCTGTATTGGGGAGGCACTCCGGTATCACCGGGTGCCGACCTACCTCCGTCGAGTAGTTGGGGCGTATTTGACGGACAGAGCCGTCATCTACCCTGGTCGCAACGGGGAATGGAACCGGCGAGAGATGTTGTGCGGTGTCCCACAGGGATCGGTTCTGGGGCCGCTCCTGTGGGACATCGGTTACGACTGGGTGCTGCGAGCCGACCTCCCTGATGGCGTCAGCGTGGTTTGCTACGCTGACGACACGCTAGTCCTGGCGCAAGGGAGGTCGCATCAGGCGGCGGCCGACGCGATGACACGCGGGGTTGCGATAGTCGTGGAAAGAATCCGGCGGTTGGGTCTCGAGGTGGCATTGCACAAGTCCGAGGCCATGTCTTTCCATGGGCCTCGGAACGGGCCACCATCGGGATCCCAACTAACGGTGGGAGGGGTTCACATCGGCGTCGAGGCAACGATGAGATACCTGGGTCTCGTCCTCGACAGCCGGTGGAACTTCGTCGAACACTTCCGACGTTTGGCCCCCAAACTGGAAAGGACCGGGGCCGCCTTCAAGCGGCTCCTGCCCAACCTGGGGGGGCCAAACACCTCCTGCCGGAGGCTTTACGCGGGGGTCGTGCGGTCCATGGCCCTATACGGGGCCCCGGTGTGGGCGCGTTCTCTGCGGCGGCGAGCCGCCCACTATCTGAACGCGCCCCAAAAGGTGGTAGCCGTAAGGCTGATCCGGGGGTACCGCACGATCTCGGGCGAGGCGGCAAGCCTCCTTGCCGGACTGCCGCCATGGGATCTGGAGGCGATAGTCCTAGCGCGCCTGTATGAGTGGCGCGCGGAGGCACTGAGCCGGGGGGAAACTCCGCTTCCGCGGCAAATCGCGGCGGAGCGGACAGACCTCCGGCACGATCTCATGGTGGCATGGAAGGAGCGACTTTCGCAACCCAGCGCAGGGCACGCCACGATAGTGGCGATAAGACCCCTCTTTGAGGAGTGGCTAGAGAGGCGTCACGGCGTCCTCACCTATCGCCTGACGCAGGTCCTCACCGGACACGGATGTTTTGGGAGGTTCCTGCACATCATCAGGCGGGAGGAGACGCCCGGGTGTCACCACTGCGAGGATCGCCCAGAGGACACGGTGGAGCATACGGTGGAGGTCTGCCCCGCATGGGCGGAGCACCGCCGTGCCCTCGTAGAGGCGATCGACAGCGGCGGCGACCTCTCGCGTCCGGCCCTGGTTCAAGCCATGGTCCGGGGCGAGAGGGAGTGGGAGGCGGTCACCTCCTTCTGCGAAGCAGTCATGCTAGCGAAGGAGGTGGCGGAACGGCTGAGGGAGAGAGCCTCACACCCCAGCCGCCGCGGTAGACGCTCCGGGCGTCGGGAGCCGCGTGACGACTCCCGGCCACCGTAGGTGCGGGCCTGCGGACGGAGAGTAATGGGTAGCTCACCGTCCGATCAGGACCAGGCCCGTGCCGGACGGCGCGTACGTGTTCCACGCGCGCCTCAAAGAGATGTCAGCATAAAGGAAGGGGCCTGCCAGGGCCGAAGCCTGCCGGGGGTGCGGGATTGTCCGAAAGGGTTACCGCTACCCCGGAACATAAAGGGCTAAGGAAGGAACACGGATGGGTTTTAGTCAGTAAGAGTCTGACACTCCCTTCGCTCCACCCAGAGCGGGAGGGGTCATTTGATGATTTCCCATCCATAAAAAAAAAAAAAAAAAAAAAAAAAAAAAAAAAAAAAAAAAAAAGGTTTTTCACCGAAGGACCACCTGGTATTGTAATTTACATGTGTGTGAATTAAAAACCACAATGGTCTTAAAATACATTCGATAAGGGACCAACAAACCTGTAGAAGGTTTGTATGAAAGTACTGGCTTTTTGAAGTTGCTACATGCGCGCACTTTCATACAAACCCGACAGACTTGATGTGAAAGACAAATTAGTTGCTGAAACAAAATTTGCTCTTGGGCGCCCTTCCTAAAAGGTTTCAATAAATTGTCTAACATCTCGTTCTGAACCCTGATATTTATTCCTCCTAATTCCTGATAATCTTATCTGATCGGTCTTTAGACCGCTCCAAGATCCTTCAATCAAGAGAACGGCCATATTACCATACAATTAAATTTAAATTAATTAATTCTGTCATAAATATAATCAGATCTAAACCGTGACACCCACTTAATTTTAGCATAAAACTAGGCTATTAATTAAAACCTAGATCGAAACACAGGCAGTAAGCAAATAGTCGAAGTCAATACATGCAAATCTGTACGATTATGTGGATTGAGAGGCTGACTTGCCTTAGAATATGTTTTTAAGTGGGTTATAACAAGTTTGATTTTAATATTACAATTTGGTCTCAAAGTAACACTTAAACCTTTAAATAAACATACATTGTACGTACACCTTATGGTCAACCCAAAGGCGCCTTTTGTAGAAATGTTCCTCCTAAACCCAAGGACCGATGGTCGATGGGTTAGACGAGTCCTGAAGTAGATATCGCGTATCCGCTAGCGTAGTGTGGGATGCCCTCCAGCTAGATGGTACGACAACCTTAAAAAGGTGACTGGGAAAGACTGGATGCGGAAGGTGGAGGACAGGGTGTTGTGGCGCAGCCTGGGGAAGACCTATGTCCAGCAGTGAACTGCGATAGGCTGAGTTGATCGAAACTTAAACAATTTTTTTTTTGTCAGAAAGTATTTTGATGCTGACCGTGCCTACAGTAGGTGTACCAGTTTTGCAAATAAAGTCTTATAATTAACGATCTTTGAAAGGCTTGCATGCTTTAAAATTCGCTGTATAATACGGCAATGATTATATTTATCACTGTTTCATAAATATAAGTAACTATAGGCCGACCGCTTAACTGAGACGTTGCCTGAGGTAGCTGCGCGGTGCGGGAGGGGTGATAGTTGTCACAAGTGGATGAATCACTGAGCTCTCGCATCACGTCACGTATATGCAAAATTACAGGATGATCGGTTCAGTGGTTTAGGCGTGAAAAGGTAACAAACAAACAAGCACTTTCGCATTTATAATATTAGTTAGGATTCTTGGAAGCGATTCTATAAACTCCAAAATAGTAGTACTCATTGATGGGCGGAAACAAATTCTATCATCGTGCATCAAAATATACAGTTAACAAGAATCAATAACGTCTAAATATAATAATAAATATGATATAGATTCTAAGGTAAGATTTAGATTTCCTTGCCGAAGTAGGGAAGTAAGGAAGAAAAGTGAAAGTTCCAGTTGTTTATCATACTGGTCTAGATCCAGGAATTATTTGTTAGATATATCGCTCATTTAGAGAAACATCGACGTTACTGCTACTTTCTTTTACGTCTTTGCTTTCCTAACGTAAATACGCATTCCAAGTGCTTTGTCATATTTAACTCATTTTTGGGAAAAAATATCTTTACGTCGATGTTTCTCCAAATGAGCGATCTAGTTCGTGGAAACATGTCAGCGATCAAAATTGTTTCTGCTTAGTTCAAAATACTTAATATAATTTATTTTCGTTAAAGTAGGTACAAGTAATTTTATATAGACATCCTAGGACAACTCACAATAATATTACCGATTACTTTACAAGTACATTTCTTCTTTAACAAACAGCAGGAGCAGGGTCTTCGCAGGGTTACTAGTAGCAACTAGATGAGGTTGACCGAAAATCGAGTTGAAAGCAGAGAGAGGACTGCTGTGCTGGCGAAGGGCGGGCGTTTCGGGGGAGTGTCTTTTGTAATTTTGACGTTCGAAAAATGCTGATTCTCAGCCTAGTTTGAATAAATGACTTTTGATTTTGATTTTTGTAGGCTGATGATGACATTTCTGCTTTTCTCAAAATTGAAATGTGATTTGTGAGAAAACTTACAATTTCAGGACAATGGTCCAATTTTTTTTAATACATATTTTTTTTTATTAATATGTAAGACTCGGCACTTAGTTCCCGTTCCTAGTTTAAAATATGTCTAAAATATAGCGTATACGATGGTTTATATCAAAATAAAGACAAGTTCGTATATCCAAATACCAGCTCAGTAAACAAACCATTTTGTGACGTCATCGCGTCGTCTCGCTGCATCCTATTTATTAGCAAAAGTTCGTGTTACAAGCCGGCACCGACTAATGACGTCATCAGTTAGTGTGTCCTTCACAAAGTACATGCATCCAGCTGAAAAATATCAGCATCACAATATTGAACATGATACCTAGAAAATGGTTACAATTTTGTCATGAAAAACGGTGTTACAAATGCAAATGAAAAATTCACATAAACATTATACACCGTGTTCTGGTCGATATACATAAACTTCGACCAGATGTTCTGACCATGGAAATAAGCATTTTTCATTATGGACATATTAATGAATTTTTTTTTTTTTTGGTAATTTTCATACAAACTAAATACCTTGACGTAAATCACCCGATATGCATGCCTCTTTATCCGAATTGGCAACGACGTGTTTTCATTTATAAGATTTGGCGGGCTGAAACTTGTCAAAACTAAGTTAAGACCCTTTCTTACTGCATAGTTCAATTAAATTTCATTAAATGAGATTAAAAATATCTTTGTAACGAAGACTTTATAAGTACTATTTCCTTTGTTAGATTTCATTTGTAAAAGCTATAGAAGCGTTTGACAAAGTTTATGGATAACGTGAAGAACACAGTGTATATACTCACGCCTTCTTCCCATACGGGCTAAGCAGAAACTACAGAAAGCCACCTACAGCGTTCCTTACATACTTCACTACAGAGCAGTGGTGGCCCAGTGCTAACAGCCGCGACTTACGAGTCAACTCGATCGAGTCATGGGTTCGAACCCAGATAGGCGTTTTACTTTGTGTAAATTATTTCATCACCATTGCTTTCAAAACGGCGAAGGAAATCAAAAGAAAACATCGTGAGGAAACCGGCATGATCTAGAACCAACAATTCAAAGTGATTCGATGTTATATCTACCAACCCACACTGGGCCCGCGTGGTGGATTACGGCCCACTGCGTCTCACAGAGAGGGGGCCTATGTCCCAGCAGTGGGAACGTTATAGGCTGATTATACTTTACATGAGGTAGAATAAAGCTGAATATCTGCCAGCTTCTAACATTAGAAATCCGTAGGAAGTGATAATCTACTCTATTCCGTACTTGCATTCATTTTAAACTCCTATTCACATGTTATAACAGTCATCTATAACTAACAATATCATAAAATAGATCCATTCGAAACCATTTAGCGCTACTAGATAAATTCTATGCATATAAGGTATTCCTATTATAACGGCGTGGAATTGCAATAGATATAAAATATAGATACCTACCTATGCCTTTATAAGCGTTTACACACATGGGAACTTGGAGTTTCATCAGGTCTGCAGGTGATAAACTTTGCAATAACTCTCTTTAATAGCTAATTATCTATAGGTACCATATAATAGTCGCGTTTCGTGCCTTGGAAAGCACGTTAAGCCGTTGGTCCCGGCTGTCATTCGTGGATCTTTGACAGTCGTTACGGGTCGTCAGAAGCCCGAAAGTCTAACAACCAGACTTACCAAGGGATATCGTATCACCCAGTAACTGGGTTGTGGAGGTCAGATAGGCAGTCGCTCCTGGTATTCTGCTGCATCAGGTTAGACTAGAAGCCGACCCCAATATAGTTGGAAAAAGGCTAGGCAAATGATGATGATAATAATAGTCGCGTTTTGTGTCTGTCTATATGACCACATTGTTCTTCTAAACTTTCACCATCTTTTAGAGCTTTCATTCCAAAAAGGTTTATGTGTATATGATACATTATTTAACTTAAGCCGTGTCTCCTGCGCGCGTTTTTTTGAAACATTACACAAATAACCTTACACATAAACATTATTGTTTTCATAGACAAGCTGTCTCCTGCGTATTAAAATATTTTTAGATTAGTTTCAACTATTCACAAGACAATATAACCTCAAAATCTGTGTCAGATGAAATTAAGCTTTCAAAATGCTAAATGCTAGATGTGCGCGGTGCGCTGACGGTTGAAAATGAAACAAACCCTTCCCCTCTTCACCCGCGCGGGGAATGTTTTCCATGCAGCTCGGAAAACAAAAACATCGTGTTTTCATACTCAAATGTGTATGGCCACGCCTCTTTATTTTGATGTTTTTGTGTAATGTTTCAAAAAAACACACGTAGGAGACACGGTTTTAGCTATAATAAAGAAATTTCAATGTTTTGTCTGTGTTGTGAAAACCGTGCGAGGTAGAAGCGCGTCGCTAATCTCTTATGTAAATCATTCATTTTGCAAGATTTTTAACAACGATTTCTTGTTGCATTCCAGGGAAATGATGTTTGCATCTTTTACTCCGATGTTTGTATGATAACCGTGGAAAAGGTTTGATGTAAATAATAAGGGCAAACCATCAAGAAAAGATTAGTTAAACCTTGGATGACAACTACGCAATCCTCCTTGCCTACAGAATAAAATATAAAAGAAAGTTAGCGCATCGCAATCCAACTTCAATACCGAACATAAAATAAAGATCCCCATTACACGAATGAATATTCAAAATCTCGTAACAACTCAGGAGCATAAATAACCCGCACCCAAAGAAACAAAAGCAAACAAATGTCTTTAACAGATCTCACGAGACTTAATGCCGACGCCACCCATATTTCCAATATAACGATGTTCTAGCGTAGAACATGGCCGCATTGCACTGCCATTCACATATCCAACTTACTAATTAAGTCAACAACCAAGAAGAAAGCTCTAACTTTGACAATGTTCAACATACGTAACAGTTCAAAAGACAACAAAACTATTAAGACCCCCAACGGCTCTACACGAAGTTTTCATACCAGATGAAGGGACAGGTCAAGTGATATTGGTCGATGGTAAAAGCAATGCCGCAGGCATAGATCTATACTTATTTAGACCCGTCCAAATGCGCACAGTAGCGCCGCCATATAAAGTAAACAATAGTGCACCAATGACAATCGCGCGATCCCGTGCTGGCCTCATTATGCTCCATGTGTGACTCGACTTGGCTTTTGAAATTATGGATATGAATACGGCGTATTTTCAATAGTGAATGGCCGGCATAATAAATTTTATTTAGCAAAATGAGGATTGGATTGTTGGGCTTTAGATTTATGTCTATATGAATGTCTCATAGTGGTTTTGTTGGTGTGTATGCGAGTAATTAACGCGGTATGTTATCTATTCTTGGAAAATGGGCTTATCCTAGAGAATTTCTAATAATGTAAACGGTAAAAGTGGGACTGGGCCGGACACGTTTGTCGCATGTTGAACGAGTTATGGGCCAAATCTACCACCATGAAACATTCGGCGATATCCAGGCAGACCCAGGAGAAGATGGCGGGACGAGCATGACGCCTACAGACAGGATAAGTCCACACTAGCTCAAGACAGAGATTAGAAGAAGGGAGGAAGAAAGGCCTTTGCCCAGCAGTGGGACCACATATAGGCTACTAATAAATAATAATAAAAGACAGGTCAAGGATTAATTTTGTTGGCTGAAAATTCTTGTCCATACAAGCACAACAGTAAATTTATAGGAATTTCTATTGTGTCCAATAACAAGGCTAGTATTTAAATTAATAACAATAAGAACAGACCCTCAAGGTAACGACACTATATTCAATGATCACATGGACGTCGAGTTTTGCTCCAGATTTCGAGTATATCAACTCACGTACTATGTTATTGTAAACTGCAAAATATAAATATGTTTTTAGGTAGGGTTCAGGAGGGTTCTGGTAACTTTTGCGCAATAAGTGAACTATGAAGTCCATTACTTAATTCTCATTACCTAATGCTTACCACATTCTTTAAAATACATGGGCAGTCATGAGGACTGCCGGCAGAAGTGAAGACTTTAAACTAAGAAATAACAGTGGTTTTTCACTGCTGAACAAGCGCAACACGCCGTACAAGCTACCGATCATGTCGGTGATGCGGACTTATAAGATTTTCCCCTGCCAAAAATCGCTCATCATGTCTAAAGAAGTTTTCACTTGAAAAATACCATTTATCATTAATTACGCAATTAATTCCAGAGTAGCCCGAACGTCATGCCCCTACGTGGCATCATTATCCCAAACTAAAGCTTTACCTAGCAGTGCTTTAGAACTTGATAGTGTATCTCATTAAGGCGCGCTCCGTCCGACGTTTTACGTCATTAAATATGTAAATAGTTGGAATACGGGCGTCCATTCAGCTGACATGTCGCGACGGAGACTCTTGTAGACTTAGCGATCTATGGAGATTGACTACAAGTTTTTTTTTTTTTTTAATTTAAGATTTTTAATTTTGCCTTTTTAATATCTGTGATGGATGAATTAAGAATTTAGCTGGCTTTTGACTGTTGAAAGGATGTGGTGTACCATCCCATCAAAATCAGTAGTATTTATTTATTTATTTATTAAAACTTTTTGCACAAGTAAAAAACTGTACAAAAGCAGACTGGTAGAAAATGCCCAAGGCATGCATTTTCTACCAGTCTACCTTAGGGTGATGCAGAGACAATACACACTAGGTGCAATAACGGAAAAAAGGGAAATTACATCATCATCATCATCATTTCTTTTTTAACCAATATACCTACTCAACAACAAAGACTTAGGAAAAGTCCAGACTAAATTACAATGTCCCGTATAAGCAGACCATTGACCACGAAAGCAAGTATTATTTCCTATTTTTCTCTAATTTACAATTTCAATTGTGTCTTTAAGTTTTTCCTGCCATCTTCAATCTACATTTACAAAGCCTCTCAGGAGGAGAGGCTTATTGGCGTCGACCACGACAGTCCCTAATCTTCAATGATCAGGTATAGAAAAATCTACTCATCATCTGCCTAGCCTTTTCCCAACTATGTTGGGGTCGGCTTCCAGTCTAACCGGACGCAGCTGAGTACCAGTATTTTACATGGAGCGACTGTTACTGGGTAATACGATACCTCTTGGTAAGATTGGTTGTCAGATATTCGGGCTTTTGATGACTCTTAACGACTGTCAAAGATCCACGAATGTCAGCCGGGACCAACGGCTTAACGTGCTTTCTGGGGCACAAAGAGAAAAGCCTACTCTATGCTACTTTGTAACATCCTCCATCATAGATTTTTTCTTGTTTTTTTTTTTCACCAATTCAATTCTAATTTCTTCCACACGCTACATCCTTTTGACTGTAATCGGCTGCAGCTCTGACGTATGGTAAATAGTGGCACTATTATCAGATAAGTCTGGATTACTGCGCCCGCGTCACTTATGGCGTATGAAATCATTTGCGCGTAATCCGCGAGGTGATTATTAAGTACAGTTTGTAAACTGGACGATTAGCCGTGTGTTACAGATTAAGTCAATTTATGGGCAAATACAGGTTGTATAAGGCATACATGATTGATAACATAACATTACGCCTTGTTTAGGGCAGTGGTGGCCAAGTGGTAACGGCCGCGACTTACGAGTTGTAGGTCGTAGGTTTGAACCTAGACAGGCGCTTTACTTTGTGTAAATTATGTCATCACCACTGCTCTCAAAACGGTGAAGGAAAATTTCGTGAGGAAACCGGCATGTCCTAGAACCGAAAATTCGAAGACATGTGACATCTACCAACCTTACTATTACGGCCCACTCCCTCTCACATTATAGGTTGGGTTTACTAATGATAAGCATAAAATATATTGTCATAATACCTATAGGCTGAATATGATACGCCTTGTTTTGCAGAAAGGTCAAGCAGAGGTGTGTGTTACCTATAGTATACTCACATTTCTAGAGTTACCTACATGATTGTTAGTTATATGATCAATTAAGAGAAGCATACGATAGGAAGGTAGGTCTCTTGCCAAAGTTAAGGTATAAAACACTGCTTATATTCCAAGTAATATTCATAGGAAAATAATTCGACGATGAAAGCCATTTATTTTTTTTATGAAAAGAGCTATGTGTCCCTTCAAAATCGGTCCAGCCGTTTCAGAGATTAGACGAAACAAACAGACAGACAGACAAAAATTAAAAAAATAGATTTTTTTGTTATAGTTAGCGTATTTACTTTCATATGCATTTAGTAAAAGCTGTTATTTTGATATTACAAACAGACACTTCAAATTTTATTTATTTGTATAGATTACTCAATATACTTATTTTCTTTCTTTCTATTATATTAGAAATAAAGTTTTTTATTTTGGTAGCCTATTTTGTGTCCCACTGCTGGGCAAAGGCCTCCTCTTTTTCCTTCCAAACCTCCCTGTCTTGTGCGATTTCTGGCCATGTTGGCCCTGCAAATGATATTAGATCGTCACACCACCTTCGCCATAGTCTACCTCGACGGCGATGTCCTGCCTCAGTTGTCCAGTGAGTGAAGATCTTTGCCCACCTCTCCGGGTGCATTCGTGAGACGTGTCCGGCCCACTCCCACTTCAGCCTGGCTGTTTTTTCTCCAACATCCAACATTGGAGAAGTAAAGTTATAATATAGTAATAATTCAAACAAGGCCACACAACAGAGCTCAAACACTAGGTCTCTAAAAAGCACTTATCATTTAAACATTGACTAGTTTCTCGCGAATGACACTTTCGATTTGCAGCGGACGCCGTAAATTAAAGGTACATGGCCGGTATTAAGCTGTCCCCTACATCATGCCACGACACTTCTTAATTAGTGCCTGTACTGATATGTAGATAACGGACACGGTTATTATAGTTAAAAGGTTTTTTTTTGCGTAATAACACGACTATTTTGTAAGGATTACAGTAAGAAGAATACAATCTCCAAAGCAAAAAAAAAAAAAAATTGTGGCGCTCCGGGAGTGCCGACAGAAGCGAAAACTTGAACAATTACGTGTGTATTTTTTGAATGGTCATAAAACACAAACAGAATACTTTGCCATCACTCACTGACATATCGGAAACACATTAAAACCGAGTACATCCTGAGGACAGCCGAACACATCCGAAGCGGTGTCGGTTACGGTAACAGTGGCGTGAGTTCAATGGTTTTTTCCCATCTCAAAAAATTCCCAACGCGTCTAAAGAAGTTTTCACTTCTAAAATCGACATAAACCGACCCCCAAATATGTAGTTGAAACAAGGCAAGTTGTATTAATGACGATAGTATCTTATCTATAGGTACAAATAATGAAATAGCAACGAAGTATTTTTGCCCGTTTGTTTGCTTGTCTGGATATGTGTTTCGGATTGACGCTAAAACGGCTGAACGGATTTGGATGAAATTTGACACACAGATAACCTGATTTACAACCGATTGCCATTTTTGCCGTTAGCCCTACACGGCTTTCCAGTTTGGGGGCCAAACGTCGGAAGTGTTCGGAAGGAACACGGGTGGGTTTTAGTCAGTAAGAGTCTGACACTCCCTTTCGCTCCACCCAGAGCGGGAGGGGTCATTTGATTATTTCCCATCCACAAAAAAAGCCGGGCTTGTCAACTCAGAAAAATGACCCCTTTCATCAATCAAGCAAAACTTCCAAATGCAACAGCTATCACCATCTATTACCTCCATGCAATAACTGCACTTTATATTTTCTACAATAACCACTTTGTCAGTTGATCTAGAGGTACCTAGTACCTACAGTTACTAGGTAGGTACTGTAGGTACATCTCTGGCGGTTACCGCACGCAGTCCCCGTCACTTCGCCACGCAAATTGCTTTACTGAACGCTAGCGCCGCCTTGAAGCTGGACAGTTCTAGGGTTCCGTGGGAAGAGATCACGGCACAGGAATTTATTTAATGGTGATAACAGTTATGGGAGCTAAAAAAGGAGTTCTCATTGTTATCAAAAACCAAGGACATCAGCAAGCAATTCATTATCATGCCTTAACAAAATGTCTGACTCGGTGTGCAAAGCAGATCTCCAAATACAATTTCAATTAGGTACCAATTTGATAATGATGATCGTACAGTAATAAACTAATAAGTAAGTATTATAACTACTCGTTTGTTCCAAGCGAACGTGTTTACATAAACGCACCTAATGCACTTATACTATCACTGGTTTTCAAAACCAAAACCTACAAAAATTATTTGAAAGCTCGTTCTAGATTCGCTTGAATGTTCGAATGCAATTGGTTATTTTCAATGTACGTATCCTATACGTTGCACCTGCCAAATTTTGTATCTACATCACCCTAAATTTGACTGGTAGAAAATGCCTTGCAATCAGTTTTAACTAATCCATACTAATATTATAAATTCGAAACTAACTCCGTCTGTCTGTATGTTACCTTTTCACGCCTAAACCACAGAACTGATTTAGATGAAATTTGGTATAGAGATAGTTTGAGTCCCGGGAAAGGACATAGGATAGTTTTTATCCCGATATTCCCACGGGATCGAAACTTATGCGGGTGAAACCACGGAGCGCAGCTAGTATAAATAAATAAATGAATGCTTCTAGACACGGAACCCAGCAACACTAACAGTAAACAAGCATCACATTTTTTTCCTTTCGTCGCTAAAATTAGCCGACGGATTGTTATTGGTTAAATTATTCAGAAGGCGTTCGATGCCTTTAAGTGAATTTCGCGATCGGGCCACCACAGTTTTTCTATTCTAGACACCGTCCACACAGTTGCTGACTGAATTATGACGTCGCTCCCAGTAACTGGTTAATGCTGTCTTGTTGTTACTGAAGAAGTCTTTTAAGAGAAGATAAGAAGTATTTTGCTGTCTTCAATGGACAATTTTCAATGTTCAGCATTATAGATTCATCGTATTTGAGGCTGGTGTTTGTCCCAAGAATGGCTCACCTGTCCCGCTACGAGTATGGCTAGCATCTAAAAACGAGTGGGTGACGGCGATGAGTTCAGCATATGATTCTAGACAGCGCAGAAGTTTTTCGTCGCTTGTCAAAAAAAAATCTCCTGTTTCATAGAAAAGTGCAATACCTACGCGGTCAAAATGAAAAAAAAAAAAATTATTATGATATATTAATATTATATTTACCGTAGGGGGTCTAGACTCATATGCTAAATTCATGGTTACAGTAAAGTTTGCGCACTTGTTTTTTTTTTCCTATATGTATCAAAGTACACACATCAAAAGTGTCTAGGGATCAACATATATTTTTGCAATAACTTTTCTCCTGATTGATATTAATTAAAATTTTCTTTAAGGATTCATCAAATAAAGTGTTTTCGTTTGTCACAGTAACGATAAACCAAGTCACCTTTGCATTAATAAAGAAATTTGCCATTTTCCTAATAAAGGGATTTTTGGCATTTGAACCACTAACACAAAAGTTCGAAAAAAAGACTGAAATAACAGTTTTCTTTAAAATGTTATTGGGTAACTTAAACAATTAATAATCCGTGTTTCTACCGCGAACACTAACAACACAAGAACATCGGTTTGGCATACTCAAAATGAGTTCATCCAAATCACGCTGTGGAATGGCCGCCCATGTTCGTTGCAACAACAAAAAAAGGTCTTCTTGCGACTGGATACCCTCCATATTCGGCAGAGCTCTTCTCTGTAGCATATCCCATGCATGCTCAATCGAGTTCAAGTCTGGCGACTGAGCAGGCCAGGGCAGGACATTGATGTTAGCTGCGGCGAGAGTCTGTCTTACAACTCTTGCGGTGTGCGGTCGTGCATTATCATGCATTAACTGAAATAAGGGACCGATTTTCACTTGTAGAGGAACGATGACGTCTGATACAATCGTCTCAGCATAAATTTGAGCGTTGAGGTTGCCTCTGATCCAAATCAACTCAGTTCTTCCGCCGATCCAAATACCCGCCCATACCATGATGGTTCCACCACTATAAGGATGGACTTCCTGGCAGGATTTTAATCGCTGTTGGCGTCCAGGGGTTCTCCAGTGTCGTATACGTCTTGTATCCGGTCTCATACCAAAACGAGACTCATCAGAAAAGCACACGAAACGCCATTGTTCTTCTGCCCAATTTCTGTGTTCAAGAGCCCATTGATATCGAATCCTACGATTGTGCATTGCTATAGGTGGTACCCGTAGCGGTCTTCGGGAATGAAGGTTCACTTCATGCAAGCGGTTTCTGACTGTTTGGTCGCTAATTAAGTTCCTTGAAGAGTGATGAAGCCTCACGGCTAACATCATGGCGGTTATTGTTGGAGCTCTTCGAGTTAAGATTTGAATGTATCGGTCTTGTCTCCGTGTGGTGCAGCGATACCGTCCTCCATGGCGCTCAGCCACGGTACCAGTGCTTCGGTAACGTGTCCAAAGTCGACTGATAACACTCTGACTTGTATTCAGAGCTAAAGCCACAGTACGTTGCCGGGAACCAGCTTCTATCATTCCCACGGCTCTGAGCATTTCTTCCCTGCTTAAATGACGTCGCCGCTCCATAATAACGTTGGTTTTAATCAGTAGTAGGGAAACAGTAGCACTAATAATGTCTTCAATGCGTTGTTTGTTTTTATAGGGAAAATATTGACAGCTGATTTTCATCTTTTACTCGAATTTGATTCACAGTTCCTGATTCAAATTATGAAATGCACCAAAAAGGATCCATATAAATTTATAAAATCATAAATTTATTACAAAGCCACATCTCAATCTCAAGAAATCCGCATAAAAATGCTTGATCCCTAGACACTTTTGATGTGTGTATTATATTCTTGCATAAAGCCTAAATTTGATAGTTCACCTTTAACTTTTTAAATAAATACGTCTGGGCTCGCTCGCAGACTTTAGAAGACAATGATAAATTAGTGTGTCTGTCTGTCTGAAGGTTTTTAATAATTTTAAACATAAACACTTTGACATCATGATTTATTTAGTGCAGCAATGTTGCGGCTTAGATCGCATGAATTTGGAACGTTGTCAAAGAATTTGTTGCTTTTCTATGTCTATTACTTTTTGGAAGTTGATGCAAATTATTTTGCATTGCGTGCAAAAATGTTATTTTATTCTAATGACGTTTATTCACGAATTATTACAATAGCTTTTGTACTTTCATGTCATTTAAAACGCAATTGTCGTTGCATTACGTTTTAATCAAAGATTTTCCCGAGTTACAATATATGTCCACAACATTGTGGCACTACCAAACTCTCAAAAGAGGTTGGGTCTATACGTGAAAGTAAAATAACTATTAATGTCGTGTTACGGAGCGCAAACATGGTATCTAACAAAGCGTCAAAACCGCACTTTGAGTCTGCCAACGTGCTATGGAACGAAGTATACTAGAAGTCAAACTCCCAGACCGCATTAGGAACTCTATACTTCGTTTCAAAACATAAATAGTGGACGCTGGCCGCACAGCTGCTGAACTAAAGTGGAACTGGGCTGACCACATCTATCGCATGTCGGAGCAGCAATACGCAAAAACCATCACTCAGTGGATCCCAAATCGCAGGAAGCGACTACGCGACAGGCCCAGAAAGAAAATGGTAGGATGAGCTGGACTCCTTCTTAAGGCGGAGGTTTCAGAAAACGGTCAACGAGTTGTTTTTTTAAAGCAGTGTATCTCTTAAACCGTAAATAATTTTAACCCAAAAAAAATATATGATATTTTCATGTCTTATTTTAATACAGTGATGGAATTCAAATCATAATTAAATATACATTAATGCATCAAAAAAAATGTTTAAATACACCTCTTAATTGTCTTTAAAAGCAGTTTATCTCCTCATTAACAATTTTAATTATAATTAAAAATATAGCATTAAATTTCTAATGCCAAACTGCATCCAGTGATGGATTATTTCTTATTAAATAGTTTTTGTAAATAGATAATTGCTTCATATTTGCAATAAATTACCACCGTTGTGTCATCGCGCTTCTCTTTCTTTTCTATGCAGTCCGACAAAGACCGCGCTTTAGGTCATGTAGTCGCCTTAAAGGATTAGTCTACAATCGCAGTAGACCGGGAAAAGTGGTAAGAGGGAAGGGAGGCCTTTGCCCCGACATTATCGTCGGATACATCGATACCACAAATGATTACAAGTGTGTATGACATTGGCGCCAATTCCCTTGTTCACAAACTAAATTTAAGTTCAGTGCATCATTTTCTTTTTATTTCATTAAGAAAAGGACAGAACATAAATATTAGTTTAGTCCTGCCAAATCAAGATACTCCATAGACAAGTTTAGACGTGATTAAAAAATTGGCTACTAAAAATAAGTCAATTTATGTCAGGCGCTGACTAATTTGACAGGACTAAACTAATATTTATGTTCTGTCCTTTTCTTAATGAAATAGAAAGAATAAGATGCACTGAACTTAAATTTAGTTTAGTTTGTGAACAAGGGAATCGGGCGCCAATAACATAGAAACCCGGACTTTTAAACATGTCAACTATTTACCAGTCAAATCACCAAATGTATCTAACAAAGCTCTGTTCTAGTAAATTATGGCATAAAACATGATTTATTGGTGCTACTTTCACTAAAATAACGATATTTTATCACCGGCAGCCAGTTTGAAGGGAGACACGTGTTTGATACGAGTTGTACTGGACAGCTGATTTACATATACCGAGGTAAGTAATATTTGGCACGTAATACATAGTTACGATTGCACGTGGTGAGTGAAATAATAAGTTGTTTTGTTTTGTTGTTGTATGAGTTAGACACGAGAAGGTAACTATCAGTGAATTAGCGGAATTCCCTCTTCTTACCTACTACTACTACTTCTTACCTTCTTACCTACGGAGAAGCGTGGAAAAAGTTATCCGCGAGTGATCTGATATCGCCAGTACCGCTAAAGCAAATGTCCTTTCTTTGGTATTGTTCGTCGAATCGTTGAGCTCCTCAAGTTCTGAGTTGAGCTGCACGATTTTTGACAAACGCGTGCACTGACTGGACAGATCCGCTCAATCTGTGTGGTTCTATCCTTAAAAGACCATTTCAGACACCAATCTACATGGTCTTCACATGATCTGACCAAGATTATGTCTGGACTTTAAAAGAGACTGTGACCTCTGAGTTTGTTTCGGCCTTTCTTCTCAGAGTAGTCAACCAGGAAACGCCGACCTCATCTAGCTTAAAAAAAATATGATTGACGTGTAAAAGTGTTTGTACAAACCTACTCACAGAAAATAAATCATTTATCATTTAGCAGTCTACAAAGCCAAAGTAATCAACTTTGCAGATCTGCTTCTATATGAATTCAGCTCTTAAAGAAAAATAATATTTTATATTTATTTATATCCATAATCAGCCTATAATGTTCCCACTGCTGGGACACAGGTCTCTCAGTGAGAGGGAGCGGGCCGTATATATTATTATTATATTCGTTTACTTCAGATTACAAAATACATCCATAAAATTGTAATCCACCACGCGGGCCCAGTGCGGGTTGGTTAGATGTGACATGTCTAAGAAATATTTGGTATTAAGACAAAATTTTCAAGTTTCCTCACGATGTTTTCCTTCGCCGTTTTTGAGATGGTGATGAAATAAACAACTCAATCAACTTTGCAGACCTGCTTCTAAATGAAACCAGCATTTAAAGACAAAATTTTTATTTTAGATATTTTTTTTTTAGTAAGTTTGGTTGATTAAAAAATATTCTTCATGATACTTCTATGCTTCTAACCTGCTACCATCAAATCTTTTACTATTATTATTTTAATCAAAATAATAGGAAGACAATGAAATATACTCCCTACTAGCGTATTATTAAAATTCAAAATACTCTAGCCACATTGTAACGCGTAGTAAAATAATTTCAAAACATTGCTTCGACTATTTTCACAGTTAGCATCGATTGAAAACAGCATACTTTCGGTCACGTCCAGAAATGTTCAAAAAACCAACCTTTACTTTTGCTATTTGTGTGACAAACAGATATTCTATTATTTTACGGGACTGTGCGTGACTCTTTACTATCATTCGCTCGAAAAAACATAATCCAAGCTTTCTTTTTACAAAGGAAAAAATGTGTCTGAAATGCAGTTACTTACTTACTAAAACAGCTGGCTGGTTATGCATAATGTAAGGGATTGTAAGGGATAATGACGCTGGATTTGTATTTGGAAGCTAGTGGACTGGCCAGAGATACTTAATGCATAGACTAAGGAGTTGTAGTGAAAAAGTTTCCCTACACCTATCAATGTACAGTCAAGAAGACTTCTTAACAGTATATATTATACTAGCTGCGCCCCGCGGTTTCACCCGCATAAGTCTCGACCCCGTAGGAATATCGGGATAAAAAGTATCCTATGTCGTTTCCCGGGACTCAAGCTATCTCTATACCGAATTTCATCTAAATCAGTTCAGCGGTTTAGGCGTGAAAAGGTAATATACAGACAGACAAAGTTACTTTCGAATTTATAATATTATAAGTACGGATATTTATTCCTCAATTTTCATTATTGCGCCTACCACTGTTTGTCTCTGCATCACCCAAAGGTTGACTGGTAGAAAATGCCTATGGCATTAACTCCGCCTATGTACATTTATGTGCTTGAAGTATTAAGGGCTTGTAATAGTTCAGCTCAAATTCAGATTTTGCCCCCACTTCCCCGCGCTATGTATCATTCTATCCCACTCGCACTGACATACTGATTCAGTTAGGGTGAACTGTACTATTGTTGGAAGGATGTCAAGAAATAAAATGATTAAACTTAACATTCATTTATTACATTCACATAAAAATTAGCTTTCACATTGTATGTGCAGCCTATATATAAAATTCTTTTAAATGGACAGGTAAATAATAATATAATAACAAAAAAAACATGGGACGCTCATCATTCGCATAGCAAATACAAAGCAAAGACAAAGTTATTTATACATAATATTTGAGTAGCGACGTCTACAAACGAACTACACCAATCTTTTGTTTGACATCACAACCTACATCACGCAAGCAAAGTTTACCGCGAAATCCGCAATATACCTACTGCATTCATGCGCGGTCCGAGGGGGGGGGGGTCGTGGGGGTCATGACCCCCCCCAAAATCAATCATTCAAGCTGTCGAGAGTCTGAATGATTTACTTGCCTTACTAACTTGAAAACTGTACTTTAACCACGAAAACCCCGATTGGCATATTCAAAAACATTAAGAACATCGGCAGACATGGGGCTACCGACTGAAGTAAAAACTTAAAACCATGAAATGACAGTGGGTTTTTTAACGCGCCTAATAAATATTTTCCTTTAAAAAAAGGCCTGTTATAAAAATATAGAATCCAGGATTCAAGAGCGAGCGAAGCAAACTCGGGTTATTGGGCACCCCGCTCGTACGTAAGGTTGAAAGGCTTAGGTAAGGCTAGATTCCAAAACCTAAACTGCCGTAAAACGAGTTTAAGCTTTTCGTCATAATTCGATAAAGTAAGTTCTCTTTTTGTATGATGGCTAAAAGAAAACAGAGACATCTGCGTCAACTCGGAGGCTGAAGACGAAAAGAGGCACAACTCAGCCTCCGGGCTGAATATTGATCAAAAATGTATTAACTTAAACCAAAAAAAATTACATGTATCAAGCACAGCCAACACATCAAGCTAGCCGAAACTTTTAAATTTTCCCAATCAATTTTGAACAATATGTTTTAGCGATAAAGCTGAAAATCTATTAAAGAAATATGACAGGTTGTAGTAGCTTGATGTGCTGGCGTCTGTACATAATTAATTCTCAAAATCTGTCAGTGGTAATTTGTGATTACTTGCGATGAATGAAAACCGTAGAGAATATAAAGGTTTTGTGTAAATTGGCTAATTTTATGCCGACTGTATTTTTTTTCAAAATTAGTTAATGCAGATCATAGTTTCTGGTCTCCTATTACAACATAACGGGTTTAAAAAGACACAACGAGCCGAGAGTCACTTGTACTCCCCATTATTGTAATCATTTCTTTGTACTAGAAACTTTCTGGTTACGGAGATATTATTATTAAGGTCAAAATTACAACTTTCACTGATATTTTTTACGAAAACAAGTTTTGATATTATAACACAACTTTAAACACCTCCAGGACCCCTGTATAGTTACATGCCGGTGCAAAATTTACTGTTTGTGGTAGTGCGCATACAGCAAATGTTTACACCAAAAATTAAAGTCGATTTCCAGCAATTACTTTTGTCACAGATCTTTTGTGCAATGTTACTTAGTTTGATGTACGACGGCTAAAATGTTTTTACACCCTGTATCAATAAATAGATAAAATTATTTATAAAAATAGTTTTACTGAATATATTGAAAACACCATTACACATTGGGAACTGTCTAAAATAGGTACGTTTACCTCCCGAAATTTTTGACAATGTTTTGACATTGACATGAGATTACGATTTTAAACCATTTCAAAAATTATTTTATGAATGAAAACTACAAAATTTGGAAAAAATAAAAATACGAGGCCTTATATTTTACATCTATATATCATTTTACTTTATTACATAATTTCTTCAGAACATAAAACGTTGTCAATCGGGTCTTTTGAGCGCAAGCAAAGTGACACGGGTTCCCCGTCTGATAGCCGAAGCGGTACTGACAAGTACTGAATCGGGGTCCTGTCGGGGGCCGGGCGGCGGAGCGGTTCAAGGTATGAGTGGTTATAAAGCTGGATATTTCGGATCTCATCTTTTTACGTTAAATTTAACGATTAAAAAAATAAAAACGAACCTATGACACCTGCTTTATGCATAGTTTGATTAGCTTGCAAATTTTCATGGCCTAATTTGAAAATTTTCATTGAATATTCTCCTTTTATTTTGCGGTTTAGAGGTAACTTTGAGACTTCTTTGTATCGAGAAAATTGTATGCAATCGTGTTTTCGCAACCGATGACACCTCGCAGTAGTCCTCGTCTTTATCGTATATTAATTTCAAAGTGAAAACTGCAGAACTGTTGGAACTACAGCCGTTAATGCTAAGGCAATTTTCGCAATCTGAACTAGTATCGGTCCTTAAATAAATATACAGGGTGGCAGGGACATCGGAATCAACAATCATATAATCATTACCCACTGCTGGACATATGCTTCTCCAATCGCACAATAGTTAACTCAGCAACTACCTACTCTTATCTGCTATCAAACACACTGCGAAGCTTTTCGCACCTAGCCAGAGAACGTCCTACAATGGCTTTCGTTTCGACAGTTCAACAACATTCATTGCGTTATTTACGTTGTCGAGCAGACCAATTTTTCGATCATATGAAGCAATGGATTAGAAATATCCTTCAAAATTATTCAGATTGTGATTGAAAGTTAGTTACGCAATTAGGGTGCAGTTTGCCGAATAATATAGTCGCATAGCTATCATCAAATACTCGTATATACAGGGTCCCATTAAAATAGATGGACAAATTTTAACACATCGCTATACACATCGTACGTCTAACCAAAGATATCCAACAAAAAAAAAAACAATGATTAAAGTGATTTTATTTTGACCTAAAATAGGTAATAAATTGCCGGCACATTAGTGTATTTTCGTTAGCTAATTATTTTATTATTTTTCTGGTAAGTAGATTTCTAAAAGTTTGTCCATCTATTTTAATGGGACCTTATATATTATTGCAAATAACGCTTTTACTATACAGGGTGTTACGGAAAGGGTATATCAATACAAACGGGGTGAAGAGTGTATCTGGTCTAGAATTTCTGTACAAAATTACAGCTCAAAAGCATTAACTTTGAGAATGCTTAATATTTTTTTATTTCGCAAATCACGGCGCTGCACTGGCGCACGGCGGCGTGATGTGCGTGTAGTAGGCGCACAGACACACTACAGATAATGGATAATGACCCTCGTAGTACGGTGACACGTTTGTTATGATTTCAATTTAATAAACTATCGAAATAAAAAAATATTAAGAATTTTCAAAGTTACTGCTTTTGAGCTGAAATTTTGTACAGAGATTCTAGACCAGATACACTCTTCAACCCGTTTGTATTGATATACCCTTTCTGTAACACCCTGTAGACTTACACTACGTAAATAAACAAAATTACTAAAATTCTGCAAACTAAATGAAATAAGCTGAAGGTTATTATGATCTTAAATCAAGTCTCAACCTCTGGGCAATTAGTGAATTTCACCGAATCATTCATTAACCAGCCGGTTACAATTTCTAATTGAATTCTAATAACCACGTAACATGAGTATTTCTATTTAATTCGATAGCATTATATTAATTATATTATTTGGCTACATTTTGAAGCTTTGGTTTTGGTTTGTCTCTTGGTTTTTCTCTTTCCAAATATTCTATGAGTCTATTAGTTTTTACTTTTCACTAAAGATACTAAAATCCCTTTTTTTTCCGCGGTGGAAATCCTCATGGACGTCCTCTATCGTGGGGGTGACAGAGGGGCATGCCGGACTCTTACCAGCTAAAACCACCGCGGTGTTCCACCTCTACCTATGGCCAGGGGTGTACAACAATCGGAATGGCTATCAATTTGACAGTTCAACAACATTCATTGCGTTATTTTCGTTGTTGAGGAGACCATTTTTTCGAACATACGAGTATGAAGCAATGGATTAGCTAATGATGCTTCAAAATACATATATCAAATTCTGATTTATAGTGTGTTACGCAATTGGGGTGATATAGTTGTTATTCGTCGAAAGACAATAAATAAAATATATGGAAAATAGATTGATTTCATATTAACATTACTTTATTATACTTGTCTGCTCTTGGACTCTTTAATTAATATCCACAGTTTATACGAAAATTTCAGGTATCTGCTCCTGAAAAATTGCCACAAAAAAAGTCACAAAACACACGCAATTAGCATAGACTTTATTCCTCAGATTTTCGACCACAAATTAACAGAAAACGAGCTCCGAACACAGCCCAAAACGATTCAGTTCCGAACTACGAGTATCTCACCCGCCATCTTAAAGAAACCTCGTTGATGTTCGGCAACCCTCGCGTGTTGGAACTCGTAAACCTCGGCCGCGCATTACCAAAATACGTATCAACTCGTATCGTATGCGTGTGGACGATAAATTATACAGTTAATACGAAAACCCTTCCACTAGCGTTATTCGGCTGTAATTAATAACGAAACCATACGATACCATCTTTTAGTTAAGTCTTTGCGCCGACACGCACACTGATTTTTGGGGTGTACGGATTGGGATACGGTATGGGGAGTTTTGGATGTCGTCTGCTGGAAACTGGCCTGGTATGAGGAACAGGGTGTAAAGTTCACTCAACCTCCATAGAAAAGGGAGGATCCTCCGACCAGACGGGTGTTGTGTCTGGCGGGCAACTGCCCGATGATTCATGTCGGGCTGTTGTATATATGCTAGTTGCGCTGTAAACTTTGCTTGCGCGATGCAGGATTTGCGTGACGTCAGTATGACGCGTTGTTCGCATGTGGCGTTGTAGATACCGCTACAAGATGTCACCTTAGACCTTAGTAAGATCCCGTGCCGGACGGCACGTACGTGTTCCACGCGCGCCTCAAAGAGATGTCAGCATAAAGGAAGGGGCCTGCCAGGGCCGAAGCCTGCCGGGGGTGCGGGATTGTCCGAAAGGGTTACCGCTACAACGGAACATAAAGGGCTAAGGAAGGAACACGGATGGGTTTTAGTCAGTAAGAGTCTGACACTCCCTTCGCTCCACCCAGAGCGGGAGGGGTCATTTGATGATTTCCCATCCATAAAAAAAAAAAAAAAAAAAAAGACCTTAGTAAGATGCTACCGTATGAAAGTGGTCCTAGCAGAGTGAAAGACCACTTTATCGTATAATCAGTCAGGCACCTGTTAATAAATCTACCACAAGTCAAAATTTTACTTTCTTTAGACTTCAAACTTAATAATACCTAAAAGTATAGAAAATAACACTTAATCCAAAACCATTTCTTGTAGCAATTTATCAAAACATCATCGGTTCAACTAAACATTTGTGGTCTGTCATGGCGGACTTGACCAAAAGAACCAAAAACAACATGGCTTCCGTTAAAAACCAAAAAAAAACCACTATTTTAAATGTATTCTAATACGAACACGTATTACAGCATTTCCAGACAAAGTTAATAGGTAACAACGAACAGTGGCGGCCGTGTTCACACGTCCTGAAATTAAAGATTAATCGCCCCGATAACTTGACGCGTTGCGTTCTCAAAAACAGTTGACAAAACGCCATCTTGGTACGCCATCTGTGTGAAATAGTTTCGTGTTTATTTTGTACTAGGTTGTTCTTTACAACTTTATTTTGTACTTAATCGCAAGTGATCTGGAGATATAAATTGGTATTTTAGTTGGGATTAATATTTTCTAATGGTGGTGATTTTTAACACTAGGAAAACATTATTGGATACGTATTGTTTTTTAAAACCGTAATGCTTTAGGTATTACCGACGGAACTTGTTTAAGTGAGCTTTCATAATTTGGAAAAAATTGGACCTGGACTTGTGAGGCCATGTCCTGGTCCAATTTTTTCCAAATTCTTGCGTGAAATATACGAAAGACCAAAGAATTATCGGTCCTTCTTGTCTAGCCATACATTCGGACATACTTCGGTCGCTACGGTCTTCTTCTTTGTGTCGTTGGCACGACAGTGTATTAGATTTTCTTGGCCCAAAACTTCGCCACTTCCACCGCATCGTCAGTGGCAGTGCAGAGGTCGCTGTAGCTGCATTCTATAGGACACAAAAGGCAGGATTGGATGTAACTACGGTAGTAACAGCGTAGCATAATCATTAAACCAGTCAAGCACCGCGCGTCGCCCATTGGCGACGAAACAATAGAAAATCAATTGTGTCTCATTAGCGGGGCTCGACAGAATAATGAGCCTATACTGTTCCCACATCTGGCACACAGGCCTCCTCTCTGTGAGATAGAATGGGCTGTAAACCACCACGAGGACCCCTAGTGCGGGTTAGTAGATGTAACGTCACATGTTTTCGAATTTTTGGTTCTAGAATATTCGGGTTCTTCACGATGTTTTCCTTCACCGTTTTAAGAACAGACATATTATTGCGAACAATACGGCGTAAACTGATTGCAGAAACGAATGCATGATCATTTTGTATCATTACATGCTTACCAAAGCTACTGTAATCACGAATGAACACAAAAAGAACCTAAATTATTTTATCCACATCAAGTCAAACGCATTAAGCCAACAATTTTTCCACATTTCTATATAAAAATTGACGGCAAAAAAACCCCATTGGCTTCAATCGGTCCGATCCTCATGTCTTCGATATTTGCGGTTTCAATATACTTAGTGATTGGTATCAAAGTGGCAAAGTTTCACACGTACTCCGATGTGCATGGAGTAGATAGTATAAATGGAATACTCAAACGTATGTTTATCTGAAGGCCAATTCTCGTAAAAAAAAAAAACGTTTAAAATCTAGTCGCAATCTCTATTTTTGACAGATTCAGACTGAGATCAGACTGTGAACGTTCTTAAACTTACAAGAATTGCCCCTCTGATCTCAAGATTGCGGGAAAAAGACGTGCCTTTTCTAGGCAATCGCCGTCGGTCGGTGATTATATTATGTCATGTTACCAATTGACAATTTTCATTCGTTGCCTAGCTTCTGTAACTAAAATTCAAGTAAAAAATTCGACAGAGCAACAGCCAGAATCCATCTGGCTGTTGGTTTACATACCTACAAAAGACCGTGAGAAAACATAGATGAAACTACCACACACCAGAGAAGCAAGCATGGCTCATAGCGGAAGAGGCCTATACTCAGCAGAGGGTGGGGCGAGGTTGTCAATGATGAACTTCTATGTTAATCTGTCAAGCTCCGCTAATGAGACACAAGATTTTCTATTGTTTCGTCGCCGATCTGCGAACCGCGCCGCTTGACCGGTTAATACTCTGTTCACTCTCTATTCTGTGTCAACATAAGACCGCAGCTGATATTATTGTTTCTTTGAAATTTTACTTAGAACTGCTTCTGTTTCGTTTCCAATGTTTTTTTTATGGTTTATTAGTGGTATGGCAGGTTTTTGCGGCGGCGGGCAGCCTGGCATTTGTTACTTTGGTTGTAGTATTTGCTTAGGATAGATTACCTGTCTATCAGAATGAGATCACAGGCTAGTCATCTCTCTTATTACTTAACTTTAATGTAAAGTAAAATAGTAAAAAAAAGAAAATAAAAAGTATTCTATTCTACTCTATGGATAAACTGAAAAACAATGATTTTTTGACTATCATAAAAGCACAACGTACTTATATTTGAAAGACGTTTCAGGAGCGTTTGACTTAAAACGATTAATTAAGGGTATCCTTATCACGCATGTAGGGTTTATTTACTTTAAACATTTTATACCTTTCATTATTTATGAGAGAGCAGTGGTGGCCCAGTGGTATCAGCCGCGACTTACAAGTTGTAGGTCGTAGGTTCGAACCCCGACAGGCGCTTTACTTTCTGTAAATTATTTCATCACCACTGCTCTCAAAACGGTAAAGGAAAACATCGTGAGGAAACCGGCATGTCCTAGAACCAAAAATTCAAAGACATGTGACATCCACCAACCCGCACTGGGCCCGCGTGGTAGGTTACGGCTCACTCCCTCTCACAGAGAGGAGGCCTGTGTCCCAGCAGTGGGAACGTTATAGGCTGATTATGTATTATTTATAGAGTTGGTTTTACTTTCTACGTGTATAAATGAGCATCTTCATAGGAATAAACTAGTAACTAACGAATATATTGGTGACTAGCTGCACCCCGCGGTTTCACCCGCATAAGTGTCGATCCCGTGGGAATATCGGAATAAAAAGTTTTCTATGTGTTAATCCTGGCTATAAACTATCTGTGTGCTAAATTTCATCTAAATCCGTTCAGCCGTTTGTGCGTGAAGAAGTAACAAACATATAAACACACACACTCACAAACTTTCGCCTTTATAATATTAGTGTGATAGTGTGATAGTGTGATGCGTTATGCGGAACGGTTATCAGACGAATCGATGTATTCAATTTATGTTCATCCAAGCACACGGGATTCGCCTGCCCATCCTTACCATATAACAACCTAAATCCCAACATTCATAGTGTCCACTAAACAAGCGAATCGAAAGTACAAACGTCCAAACGGCTGTACTCTCGCCGACCGCAAATTTCCTGCAGCTTCCGCCATGATTGCAGGAATCACGCTCCGATCCACACACCTGCCATTGTGGCTTCTATCAAATGTATTTATGTATCGAAACAACTTATATTTGTATGTATTTATTGGTTTTCTTGTAATGTGATTGGGGGTATTGTGGAAGCCGTCGGCTGCTTTATTTGCCAACGGTTTGAAGTCTGTTAATTGCCGGGATTCCTATTTAGAATCAGCCATATTTTTTCTTAAAAAGAGTTTTAATTTCTGGATGGTTAAACGAAGCATGCATTTAAATGATTTAGAGCATTGGTAGCCCAGTGGAAACGGCCGCGACTTACAAGTTGTAGGTCGTAGGTTCGAACCCCGATAGGTGCTTCACTTTGTGTAAATTATTTCATCACCACTGCTCTCAAAACGGTGAAGGAAAACGTCGTGAGGAAACCGACATGTCCTAGTACCAAATACTCGAAGACATGTGACATGTAACAACCCTCGCTGGGCCCGCATGGTGGATGACGGCCCACTCCCTCTCACAAGAGTGGAGGCCTGTGTCCCAGCAGTGGATAAGTCATATGCTCCAACATGGAAAAAAAAGTTAGCCTTTTCCCAACTATTATGGGGTCGGCCTCCAGTCTAACCGGCTGCAGCTGAACACCAGTATTTTTCAATGAAAACAAAATAATATAAAACTCTATCAGTAATATCATAACAGACGATCAATGGGCCAAACTTACGACCAAGTAGGTCCCGGTTGCAAACGACATCGCTGCAACCATGACCTGGACTCCTTTCATAAAGATTGGTCCTTGGCAGCTCTGGACAGAGAGAGGTGGAAAGAGCGTAGAGAGGCCTTTGCCCAGCAGTGGGACATAAACAGCTAATAAAAAATGTTAAGTCCATCAATGTCACCTAATTCGAAGCAAGTTTCTCATCGACATAACCCTTTCCTTCCAATAGTCTTTCACAGTTATTTTACCTCTGATTTTGCATCACCGTCCAAATCACAATGATCTTTATTCTCATTCTTATAAGGTTATTGTTGGGTTGATGGCATTGACATTGTCTGTCAAAATTATTGTGATCTTTATGCTCATCACAATAAGCTTGCTGCTCTCAGAGGCAATAGCTTTGAACATTTTTCTCGTTTCATTAATTTTCCTCCAACGTAATTAAGTAAAATTATCCAAGAAAAAAAACGAACTATGACGGTTGCGTCATAGTTGGTTTTCCAGTTTTCGTGGTTGTTGAACCACAGACAACTGCCGATGAGAGTCAATGTGACTGGCCTAAAACAACAGGCAGGGTATCGCCCGATTAGTCACACTGAACATAATCCAACCGTTTTTTGCCCACACGCTGTATCTCCGTGGAAAATTACTGTCCACCACAAGACCAGGTTTTTTGACGTCTCAGGGGACGGTGGTAATTAATTAATGGTGGTAATCCTGATACGGGAATTAAGCGGGTTTGTACCGTGGGTACTTGTAAGGGGAATTATGTAATCCCCCTTTCTAAGAAATAACCAATCTAAAAATTGTAATGATTTTTTTTGAGATTCGTTGCTTTTTTTTCTTTTTTATTTGCAGTTTAAGCCGCTGATTTTTTTAAATGAGTAGGTACTGCTTCGACTTCGATCTCCAGTTCTCATACTTTCAGTTTTGGCTCTGTAATTGCATCTTCAAAACTCATCGTATGTAGTGTGAATGGCACAATACAAACCTACACACTGCTACAAAGATCTTTTGGCGCTCGAATGACGTTGACAGGTATCCATTTATGCAATGGTTTTGTGAAATGTCACGTGGAATGAATTCAATAAAACAAGATGGCGGCGGTAGTTCCGATTTTAGCCACGCTCCAAAATAACCTTGTAGCGCTATACGTGAATTTTAAAACAACAACATTATTCGTCGCGTTCGTCGCAAAAACTATACCGTGTGCAGTGACAACTACACTAAAAATACTTCTTTTCCTTTTGGTGTCAGTTTAGTTAAACCTCGTGAAAGCCTAAAACGGTCTAACGGAATACCTGAAACTAATCTAGATAGCCGAGAAATTTGACTAAATCGGACTGTTAGAAATTTTTCGTTTCAGTGCATTACAGATCCCAGATACTAAGTGACAACGGTTTTTTCTACATTTCATACTTAAACACGATTTGCACGATTTTTACGACTTGACAAAATATCGAGATTAATTTATTATATGTAAGTTTAGTATTCATGTTTTATACACATAAACCATTAGGATATAAATTCTCTAAACGATGGTGAAAACTTCATCAAAATCCGTTGTGTAATTTGGTAGAACAACTCGGTCACATAGACAGACACTTAGTCGACTTTAATTTATTTATTTATTTATCAAAATCTCCCTTACTACTATCATTACAGGTGTATACCTAATGCGATAGCGTGGTCTTAAAATTAACTTATGTAAGTACTTACAATTTAAAACTACGAAATGCGTAAAAAACTAGTAGATAATACTTATAATTTTATTAGACATAGAAGAAGTATCAAGATCTCTTCATACTGTATAATTTGACAACTTTGTATTTATGTTTTGTTATTGTCTATTTACATAATTTAAAAAGCTAACAATCTTAAAATAATAATATGTACAAGTATATAAAAAGGGAGGGAAAATAATCAAAGGGCATCAAAAAATTCGTCCGCATCACTGTCAACGGGAAACGTGCCCAAAAGGCTGGCAGCATTGCCACGTTGTATGGCAATGCTGATTCTTTGGCCAAAAAATAGGCCAGCCCTCTGGTCACGTGATGAGTCGACCAACCGCTTGGCGATGTCTCGGAATACTAAGTGGGCACTCGGGCCCCATGGCCCTAGTGTTTCAACCCCAAACGGCTCAAATATGTAAGTTCCAAAGAGATTGGAGTATTTGCGCCGTTTGAGGTTTTCCGCACCTGCAGCAGCCGCCCCAGCACAGCTTACCGTGCTTGGAAGATGGGATGGCGCAAGGGTGTCGACACACGTTGCATCCCACACCAAAGGCCTACCTACCTTCCAAGGCATTATATGGTCATCCCGTCTGGTCTCTTACCATCGTCGTGTGCCAAACCATTGGGTTCTAAAACAGCTGGCACCCCAGCGGTGACAAGAGCACGACGGATGATGTCATTGATGCTGGCATGCCGTGCTATCCGGCCTGCGCTTTTACTGCAGGATAAGCCATGGTGTCCGAGGCAGTCGACACCTTCACCGCATTGGCAGCGATGCGGAGCCACGCAAGGGGCGCCCAGACGCAAACAAGTAGCGAGCCGGAAGGTGGTGTCACCCAGCAATGTGCCTATGTTGGGTGACGGTAGTGCCTGAAGCCAGAGACCCGACTCCCACTCACCCACAGCCAGTAGGCGGGCACGCTCAGCAGTATTGGTGGACGTATATATGTTATTGTCTAGTTTAATTACTTACCTCATTTAGTTTCTTTAAAGGAAAGTCGATAGACACAAGGGGATCAGACAGGAATAACTCCATTTTTCAAATTTAGATTTCGTTACGGCTGATTAATGAAAGTTTTATTTTTATTTTATATAATGGTTACAGAAGTAATGATTTAATCATTTATTTATTCACTAACTAACAGCATGATTAATTTTGATCTAGTTTCAGATTTGATAAGGCGTGAACACTAGTTTTTCCGGCTTATTGCTATGTTGAAATAGAAACGTAAAAATTAGATTTAATTAGTCTTGGTACAGCTACAATTTGACATTATGACATCAATAAGTTTTACTACATTTTATTACATAGGTAAATCTTTAAAACACGCAACGAAAATATCTCCCTCTACTGCAGTAAGCAAAAAAGAAAAAAAAGCATAGACAAAATCCTGTAGTACCCCCGTTGACATAACTGGCAGAATGCATGTTTCCTTCGCCCGGTATTTGTACAAATTTTTACATCTGCACAATGCAGCCAACCATGTGCAATTTTTATTCGAATTTTAAATGCGCTGCTTTTTCTTCCGAGGTTTAAAGGCGTTTAGGTAAATGTTAGGTGCGAGCTTTTTTTGCATTTATTATGGTTGAAAGAGTTTAGAAAGTCCTTCGAAATTATTTTATATGCATTATGCACACGTGTAATTAAGAAGTTTTTGCTAAACTTCATGGCTAAGCTGATGGGGCAACGTTTGGTACAGTTGAAACAAAAGGCATTTTAATTAGAATAAAATGCCTTTTCTAAACCTAGAATAATTTGACATTTATTTCCTTGAACATTTTAATTTAATTGCAGTTGCTGAAATGATCATCGGATCTGCTATATTATCATCATTTTCGACATACTTTTCGTCCCCAAAATGTCATTGACAGGCTATAATCACTTCATTTTCACAGTCGATCATTTTGACAAACGATTACCAACCGTTTGGTTTCCCAACTATGCACTTACAATTTAAATAAACGTTCTATTACATGCCAGTTAAGGCTATGTATGTTGTCACTGCGTTTCAACAGTTTTATTCCTTTATCGAAACCGATACGCTTCAACTATCACTCAATCACAAAGAAAAATAAATCTAAATTCAATAGCACAAGGTTTAAAATCGCTTGCCGTTTTCAAACTGTTGATGTAGATATTTTTTTAATTAATTGCCTGCTTTTTGCTATGGTCAGCAATCTATGTTTTCATAGATATCCGTAACCAGGTTAATGACACGAAATATAAATTCGTTCGGAGGCTGATAACTGTAAGTTCATGGAATAACTATCAGAGCGAATAGTGACCACGCATCCGGATTTAGTACCTACTGGAGTTCATTAAATAATTTTTGGAAACAACAGGAAAACATGATGATCAAATTGAAAATGTCTAGTGGCAAGACGTTAAGGGAACATCAATTCGTCTACGAAAAAATCTGTTCTAATCTTGTCATAAAAGTATGAGCAAAAGTACAAACTTTGCATAAAACGGGACACACAATCTACCTCAAGGATGATACTTCACCAAAACAAACAAACATACATCCAGACCCTACGACATCAAAGAGGTCCTAATCCAAAAAATAAACCTCCTGAAATCCCTTAATACGAAAAAGGGGCCTACATACGGAGGTGTAATAAAGGTACCTACACGCGGACGCCTCAAGAATTAAAAAAAAGAAAAAACTCGAGGGCGCACAAAATCCACAATGTCAAAAAAGTCTCCGTCAACAAAGTAAAAAAAAAAAAAAACTCCATATTCTTAATTTAACTTGAGTCTCTTACATCCCTACTTCAAGCAACAATTAATAGACGACCTTCCCCACCTCTTTCCTGCCCAACACTATAGATGTCAAAAGAGGTTTTAAGGGGAATCGTAAATGCCAAGTTACGTTGGACGCGTGACTCGAATAGGGAGGACGAAAGTAAGCAAGTCCCCCATTTCTTAAGGCAATACAACGCGTTATACATATGTGTGTGGTACTTAGCCGATTCTGTTTGGCTCACCTTAACACACCGTTTGCGGTAACTAATACGGAGAAGGAAAACTGGCCTATTTATTATCTTTTTTTTTTCTTTTTTGCCAGTTTTCAAAGTATGCGGTTGACTGTTAAATAAGATGAGGAAGTTTTTATAAGGTTGAATGAGAAATATGAGTCTTGATCGTGTCATTTAATTTAAACACACAATTATTGTATATTAAATATTTGAATGAGTAAAAATTTTCTGTTAAATGTTCTGTTTTAGGAGTAAATCAAAATTAAGAAAAAAAATTATAGTAAAAAAAACATGAAATTAAAAAAATTACGAAGATGATGAATGAAATAATAATGTCACTCCTACTTCTCTCCGCTAAAGCTAGGTCAGCTATAGAGGAACCGTGTTTAATTGCTATTTATTTATTCTAAAAAACACAATCTACTCAACATTGTTAAAACTGACATTTTAGAAGTGCCTGCTACATGCATATCTCCTCCACTCAAGGCGAAAACTCAAAACAAAATCTAATTAAAAAAAAGCTCATAAAAATTTGCCAAGAGTACCACGATCAATACCCAAAAAAGTCCCTAATCTCGGTCCCTTATCAACTTGTCACAAACTTAAGTAACCCCCTGCTCACACATCCGCACATACGCACACACACACACTCACAAACACACACTACTCATTATAAGGGTAACTAATCACTGAGCTGTGGAGAGAAAAAAATGTGAATTTTTTTATTCATTAACCACCCTCTCTTCTTAGGCTGATGTCCCTGAGGAATAGGGAAATATTTGGAGACGGATGTAAAAAGTTCTTTGTAGTATTTTTTTGGGCTGTGATATGAAAGGTTTCTATAGGCCTGTGTATGTATTGTATGTGCCTTTGAAAATGTTTTTATTGGAATTTTTTTATTAGCCTGCGCTGTCCCACTCCTGGGCAAAGGCCTCCCTCCACTCCTTCCACCTTTCGCGAGCCCACGCGTCCTCCTTCCAGTTTTGACGGAACCTATCCAGCTCGTCTCGCCATCTCCTACGTGGTCTGCCACGACCCCGCCTCACTGTCTCAGGGCACTAATTCTGCGCTATTTGGGCCGACAGTTTGTCCGGCATGCGGCAGACATGTCCTGCCCAGTCCCATTTAAGTTGAGCAGCCTTTTGAGCCACGACAACTATCTTTGTTTTGGAGCGCAATATTGTGTTTCAAACACGATCCGTTAATTTAACGCCTAGTATACTGCGCTCCATTGATCGTTGGCAGACCTTGAGTTTGGACTTCTGGATGTTAGTCAAAGACCAAGTTTGTGCACCATAGTTTAAGACGGGAAGAATACACATGTCCATGAGCCTGCGTTTCATTGCCATAGGCAACTCACCCTTAAATAGTTCCTTCAAGGACCAGTAGCTCTTTCAGGCGTTTTCCGTTCGTCTTGAGATTTCCTTATCTTGCCTCGCCTGGAAAGAGACTACTTGACCCAAGATTCTTTAAAAAGTTGCAAAAGTTCCAAAACAAGTTTACAAAAAATCTCGATTTGGAACGACGTTCAGCAGTCCTTCAGCTCATCTACGCTAATATTATAAAGAGATAAAGTTTGTTGGTTTGTTTTAAGTTTGTTTGGGTGAAGGAGGTAATCTCTGAATGTACTGATTTCGGAAATTCTTTCACTGGCAGAAAGCTGCTTTATTGCCAATCTATGGCACTTGTCAATAGTGTAGCTTTCTGCATACCCTATGGGGTATGTTTTATCGTACAGTTAACTACAACACGGATGAAGTCGCGGGTAGAAACTAGTTAACGATATAATGACTACTGAAAAAGTTCCTACCATGATAACGTAGGCAAATTGACCATAAGACTATCGCATTTATTTTCTATCGTATTATATCGGAACATCTACATTTGCTTTAACAACTGGAAAATGTTGCCCGCAATTTTTCGATCAATTTTCCCAAGCCAATGCTCACATTCAGATTAAACAAATAGAAAATTCACAATGATAGAAAAGTACTGCTGAGAAAAGTAAGCTGGGTTCTGAGACTCAGTCATCATTTTCCAATTATAATTTACTGGGAGAAAGATACTCTCCAATATCTTCCTCATGAACCCGAGCTACCTCTCTACCGCTACGGTACCTGTTGTAGCCTGACAACGCACCAAACCAACTCACAAATTTACCATCACACTCAAAACAACAGTAAGAAAGTGCCAAAAAATATTTACATGCACAAGACCCTCTCCATTCGTTCCCCTGTTCCATCTCTGCATACGACGCACACTCGCCATAGTACTAAAGCATGAATTTGCATATTTGCTCGCTCACTAAGTGCAATAGCTTGTTTGTACGTACTTCATACATTCTTCCATCTAACGTTCGACGATTCACTAATTAATACCGTTTTTCAATTTGTTCGGAGTAAACAAATGTTTTGTTTAAGACGTTTCGTGTACCTTCTATGTATTCTGTGTACAGTCGACGCCAATTGTGTTGGGTATTTTTGCTGAAGGTGCGAAAACTCTCCCTTCTTTTTCTTGGTCGTTTTTGTGTTGAACTTTTGAAAGAAAGAAAAAAAAATATTTTATTTGGGGGACACAGAAAATAAAAATAGTAAAACAGGAGCGTTTAAAACTAACAAAGTAACATGTGTGGCAATGCTGCCAGTCTTCTGAGCACGTTTCCGGATGACAGCGATGCGAACGAATACTTCGACGCCTAAGTGCCCTTTACTTTTGTATGTATAAGTAAGTCAGTTACTCATTTAATTTAGTATCTAGTGCAAATAGTTACAAATAAAATATATTGTCATACTTTCTTTATTAGTTATAGTTTAGTTACTTTTTTTTATTTGTTTTCCAATACATTAAGTTACACTAATTAATTATAAATATCTATACTAATATTATAAAGAGGTAAAATTTGTAAGTTTGTAAGTTTGTATGTAGGGGGTAATCTCTGGAACTACCAGTCGGATTTGAAAAATTCTTCTTGCATTTGATAGCCCAATTCTCGAGGAAGGCTATAGGCTATTTAACATCACGCTATGACCCTTAGGAGCCGAGCAAAAAGAAAAAAAGTAAAAAAGAACGTTAAGTGATAGCGCGGGCGGGTGATGCGATACGACGGGGTGGCTCGGGGGAAACAAGAAGTTTCACGCGAACGAAGTCGCGGGCTGAAGCTAGTTATTATATATAATAATATTATTATATTATTATGTATTGTGAAGAGCAGTGGTGGCGCAGTGGAAACGGCCGCGACTTACGAGTTGTAGGTCGTAGGTTCGAACCTAGACAGGCGCTTAACTTTGTGTAAATTATTTCATCACCACTGCTCTCAAAACGGTGAAGGAAAACATCGTGAGGAAACCGGCATGTCTTAGAACCAATAAATTCGAAGACATGTGACATCTACCAACCCGCACTGGGCCCGCGTGGTGGATTACGGCCCACTCCCTCTCACAAAGAGGAGGCCTGTGTCCCAGCAGTGGGAACATTATAGGCTGATTATTATGTGTATTATGTATTGTCATTTTATTTTGCTTGATTTGAATGTCTGAGCATTATTTTATTGTTTACGTGTGATTATTATATCAATTTTATGTTTTTTAATGTAATAATGGAATGGACTTTGTCTGAAAATAAATGAATTATTAATTATTATTAGAGTTAATTAAGCAAAGTAACATTAAAAACAACCATAAAAATAAATAAACCAAAAAAAGACCGATCCGATTTGCTGTGTATGTTTTTCTGTACGGTATAATTTTGTGTCTTATAGTCTTGGCTGTTCACCCAGTAACTGGGTTGTGGAGGTCGGATAGGCAGTCGCTCCATGTAAAATACTGGTATTCAGCTGCATCTGGTTAGAACGGAAGCCGACCGCAACATAGTTGGGAAAAGGCTAGGCAGATGATGAGTCTTGGCTGTTCACGTTATAATAATATGCTGGGTTATTAGAAGGTAAGTAGCACCCTGGAGTCTGGGAGGCTGATAGCAATAGGCTCGGCATCTATTCCATGAGACTTAAACATAAGTGGCCAAAATATGGGTGCACTTCTGCCTAACCCTTTGGGGAAGGCGTGATGTTCTTTTATTTTTAGGAAAGGAAATTTTTATTTCATTTAATTGAAAAATAAGTGATGATATAACATCGCACTTCTAAGTTTTCTTATTGGACTGATTGTATAGGACAGTCAAAGGGATTTTTCAATTAGAATTCCGTATAGATTTCTGTTGCAAGCATAATTACTGAACACCCTAATTGAGCTACACTTTCAATCTCATTCTGAATCATTTTGAAGGACATTACTAATCCATTGCTTCATATGTTTGAAAAATGTGTTTGCTCAGCAACGTAAATAACGCAATGAATGTTGTTGAACTGTCAAAAGGAAACCCATTGCTACTGATAGTGTGTTAAATTATCCCGCTGTTCTATGAGTGACTTTCTTCGTTTTGAATAGTAACTGAAGAATTGTATTTTGATATAACAAGACCCTCCCAGATTGTATGTTGAAATCCCTAAATAGGAATTCTAACTGAATCGAATCTTAAAATTATAAACCTCATTTCGTTAAACTTCTTATCAGAAAAAAGTTCAAGACGATATTAACTTCGAACGGTTCTGTGCTTCTTGATGTGGTTGGGGGAGGCCTATGTCCAGCAGTGGACGTCTTTCTGCTGAAATGATGATGATGATGGTATTAACTAGATTTTTTTAATTTAATATTTACCTTGGGTACCTATGTGGTTCGACTACTAACTCTTTAGAGCATAATGCACAGTAACCTGATGAAGTCTAAAATTATAAAGACAGTTGCCCAATAATAGCTACATTATATAACTCTATTGTTTCTAGCAGCCTTACCTTCCTCGATAACACTTTATTCCCTTCCATAGCCCGCCATACTGCCATTCTTATTACCTGAAGTTTGTAATAAACTTTAATAAACGCGAGACGCGCGTCATTTAAGAGAAGATGAAAATCAAAGAAAAAATATCTCGCCGTATAAAGGCCGTTATAGGACGCCCGTCAAACAAACGCTTTTCTTAAGCAAAGCAGCGCCTAATTTCAATATCCGAACGGAACGTGGACCGTTCGGAAACTCTCCTTGGGGAATAAATTACTCCGTCTATTCAATATTTCATCAGGCCGAGAGGCCGACGCTGAATATTCAAAACTAGAGGAGACACGTAAAAGCACGCGCAAGCCATTTTTCGCGCCTATCATCTCGGTAACAAAACGCACTCGTAATTACCCCCTCCCCGCGACTGCCCCCCCTACCCGCGGATACCCCACCTCACCCCCGCGCCAGGGAGAGGGGGCCGCCCAGTGACAATTATTGATCAAAAATTCTCTCTCTTCTTTCGCAAAAGAAAACTTGGACGGGTTATGTGTGAACCGGTATAGTTTGATATTTGTAATTAGATATTTTTATTATTTTATTTTTTCTTTTAATTTCTTCAATCTTTGCTAAAGAACCTGGATAGTACACATAACTTTACTTATATGTTCGAGACTTTTAAGATAAACAAAAAAAAAACCGACTTCCAAAAAAACACTACAAAGTGAAAAATAACTTTAATTTCGGAAGTCGGTGTCTTTGGATCTGTATTTTAGTTTTTTGCCACCGACTTCCGAAATTAAAGTTATTTTTCACTTTGTAGTATTTTTTTGGAAGTCGGTTTTTTTTTTCTTAAAAAGTTTTTATTTCACGCTTTTTAGTGGGGCTGCTTATAATTTATCTAAGTTACAATAGCCTAGTGATCATCGCCTTTTACAAACAAAATATTGCTTTTCCCGATGCAGGGAAGTTAATTGTTGAGGAGTTCTCCAGGTCCACCATCAGCTCCATATCATCATTCACATTGTGACGAGCATGAATTGCTTAGCAACCATATTAAAGTAATCGAATCGCAACCCGTGAAATACTTAGATATTATTGAGTAGTTCCGGTGGCCATCTGTGGTCTTCATCATCAGTTCCACTTCACCAAATGGTGCTTTCCGAGAGCAAGTGCACGAGTTACTATAAAAAATACCCAAATCGCTATAGGTGTGCCTATAATATTTGAAGAGTTCCTTCGATTTCTCCAGGATCCCATCATCAAATCCTGACCTGATGTTTTTAGACTAGAAGCTGATAATCCTGGCTGCAGCATCAGGCCAGACTTATGTCAACATTGCATTGAACTTAAAATTTAGTCCTGTTTAAAATGAGCCCAAACACGACTACGGTGCTGTTATTTCAAGGTTTGTACTTTTTCTGATGCTCCTGGCTTCAGCATCAGGTCTCTATGTACTTCGGTGTTCCTCATTAACAGTACGTTTATCCACACATCAAGCCCTTTTCAATGAGCCTAAACACGATATATCTGCTGTTAGTTGTCGAGGAGTTAGGTACTCTGCAGACTATCCTGACTGCAGCATCAGGTCATGACTTGATGATCATGAGACCAAATGTGACAAATGCCCTATCAAACATCAAAACAATTTACTAAAACAGTCCTTGCCTGTTTGAGTAACTTCTTACTGTTAAGGAGTTGTACCTTCCATCATCAGCCCAGCTACCTGAGATGGTGACAACCATACGCAAATACACAAGATACTTCATAAAATATGCGAAAAACAATAAGTGAGCCTATAAAATTTGAGGGTTGCCCTCGATTTCTCTAAGATCCCATCATCAGATCCTAACTTGGTGACAATGGGACCACCTCAGAACTATCTACTTTCGAACAAAAAAATAATTTTGAAAATCCATCGACAATTGGCGGAGTATTCGATGAACAAACATACAAAATAAAAATAATAAAAAACATACAAACAGCCGAACATAGTACCTCCTCCTTTTTGTGAAGTCGGTAAAAACAGAAATTAATGGTCGTCACAAAACCGGCTTTTATAAATCTTATTGTAATTGGGATGTGTCAATTAAGCATGACATAGCAAATAATATAAGCTTACAAAAGCAGGTAGATTACAACCATAATTATTGTATTTAAATGTATATGTTACGGCTAAGTTTTAGCCGGAACGTCGATGGAACCCCGCTTATCGGGTTCCTATTTCTGTGTAAAGGGTTTAAAGTAACCTAACCAAACCAAACCTCGGGGTGCCCTTCGCTCGCTCTTGCATCCTACGTCGCCTATCAACCGACCGTTATACCCTGCAACTGATGTCACCCAAAGTACACACGAACCGCATGTGGCCGGCTGCACCTAGTTGTACCCGGCTAAAACTAGGTGTAGCTGATGCTCAGATTTTTTTTTTTCGTGAATTTTTCCCCTGTTTTAATTGTCATTCTGCTATTCGGTTCATAAACAAGTCGAACAAATCAAAGATCATAAAATCCGGTCCAGCCGTTCATAAGTTATAAATGGTGTAACTAACCCGACTTTGTTTTATTTATATGGAAGAAGAAGATTTTGTATCATTAGGTAGATACTCCAGTTTTGAGTTCAACTGTATAAAAAGAAAGTGAAACCTAGAAGTTTAGATAAATAAATTAAATATTATAAAGTTCCAAAACTGTCAGCCACAGAAACTTAGCCTAACCACTCAACACCAAAATTCTTCTCAATCTTACATATTAGACAACGCTCCTCAAAAAAAAAATGTCAAGGATCAAGTCACCTCGGTCGGGGTACTCGCGGCCGCCTCGGCATATTAATTGCACGCGGCGCTACCGGCGGGTGGCAAGACATGGGGAGGCGCGGCCGCGAGGTCAACCGTCGCCTTGCCATTGTTTTGTGCGTGCGACTGTACTTTCTAAGCTATCTATACATTTGTTCGCCCGTTTCTTAAATACAAAGTGGGGTAAAGAGTTTTGTTCATGTATATACTTTGTAATTTTGTATTGCATTTCGGTAATGGAAGAAAAACAGGTTTGGGAGGAGGGTGGGTATGAATAAGTATGAATTAATCAGGATTAATTTTGAGTTTTTTAAATTGATTTTTAAATAGCGGAATTTTAAGCTTCTTATGTTCAATTCACAGAGTTTTTAGTAAATAAAACTAAAAAAAACAAGTATTAAGTTCTTACATATGAAATTGGCATTTTGTCGAACTGGCCTGAACCTATAAAATGGCGAAAGTGCATACATAACAAAGGTATATACTTTGATTGAATCTATATTTTCTTTTCGGTTTTCTTTTTCAATATAAAACGCCAATTTCATATGTAAGGGTCTAATAACAAGCTTAAAGTCAAGAAACCTACAATAATTATACTTAATTGAAGCTTAGTTAATCCCTACAGTGAGGAAATCTTGGAGCGACATTATAGTCTAATAGCAATCCAACAAGAATTGCAGTTCCTTATAAAAGATCATAAGGAACTGATTCTTATTGGATTCACACTAAGCGAGTATTCAAGTTGGGCTATATGATGTGGCAGTGGGCAGGGCACATTGCTCTCAGAACAGATGGCCGATGGGGCCGAAAGGTTCTGGAGTGCCGCGTACCGGAAGACGTAGCGTTGGAAGGCCTCCCACAAGGTGGACCGACGACCTTGTGAAGGCCGCAGGAACTCGTTGGATGCGAGAAGCAAAAAACCGGTCGAAATGGAGGTGCTTGGGGGAGGCCTATGTCCAGCAGTGGATGTTTTTATGATGATATGATGACGTTTTATGATTCATTAGACTGTTTATGTGAAACTCCGAAAGGTTCGGTGAACATACACCGTAATAATCTGTTTATTCCTCAAACTTAATTTTTGTTTCATGGAACCAAGAGTGAAAAGCCTTAGAACAACTTCCACGAGTGACAGTGCTTGAGTAGATCCTGCGCACTTTATTTAGTCAGCTCCACTACTACACTGCCGCGCTAGCGATATCAGCAGTAAGTGCAATTTTTGACAAAATGAGTTAAAATATTGATCCCGAATCAGCGCAATGATCATATTTATGAATCAATATTTAACTTATTTTGTCAAAAATTGCACTTACTGCTGATATCGCTAGCGCGGCAGTACAGTACACATAAAAATATTTTTTTTTTTAGTCTATACTGTCCCACTGCTGGGCAAAGGCCTCCTCCAAGTCCTACCAGGAACTCTTTTCCTGCGGCACCTCGAACCAACCCTCGCGGTACGCCACCGCTTTCTGGGCTGACGTCGGCGGCGCCGTCCATCTGCAGGCACCAATATTGTGTGGAGACTTTTGCCCAGCGATCATCCTGCAAGCGGCTGATGTGACCCACCCAATACCTTATTAATAAGTTTTATTTTATTTGACTCTATTGGGTCGTATTACAATTGAAGTGTGACTGAATTTCGTACTTATTTTAGGTATAAAGATTCAACAGTCATCCCTTTGAACTTAAAGTGCGTAAGCACGAAAATATAAAATTCAATAAAGTGTGACTCTTCACGTGACCAGAGGGCTGGCCTATTTTTTGGCCAAAGAATCAGCATTGCCATACAACGTGGCAATGCTGCCAACGTTTTAGGCACTTTGACTATTGATAGCGATGCGGACGAATTTTTTGATGCCCAATGAGCTTCTCCCTTGTCCTTTTATGTTTTATTATATACTTGTACATAGTGTTGGCTTGTATATTGTAATCAAAGCTTTTTTTTAATATTAAGTGTTAACTGGATAACTGTAAAAGATTTCGAAATAAATGTAAACTTATCTCATACGTATTTTAGGGATAATAGGTATTCCATAGTTATTTCAAAGATTCAATAGCCATTCTTTTAAACTTAAAGTGCGTGAGCAAAAATATCAAATTTGATAAAGTGTGTGTTTTGTGTTTTTTATACTTATCTATACTCCATTTATCATGAATTACATTAGAAAAATAACGGTTATAACCCTTTCGTTATTTCGATATAAACGTATAATAAACTCCGTTATTTCACAATAAATACAAAGAAACTTAATCTATTTACCTTTTACTTTAAAAGAAATACTCTTAAGCGCTCCACTTTGAAGAATATTACACAATAACTGTCGTTATTTTGACCTTATTTTTCTAATGCTATAATAAATGAACTACAGTTATCTAAGCTGCGTCGGACAAGTTATATTAAATAGTCAGTCAATTCTAGGCAGAAGCTGCCAAAGATTGAAAGAAATAGGTTTGGCGCGAATATTTTCATGTGTTTTCTTCTGAGATATTAGCCGTAACAAAATGGTTTTGTTTACCAAAAGCTACATAAACAAAACAACCGGCTCAACCACTTTTATATCTGGGACATGTTTTTCTTCGGCTTTGGCAGACTTTTCTAATAATAACCTTATTTTTGTGGAAAATGGTGAAATTCCTGTTCAACTGCAGAACTACCCCTTTATTCATAAACGTTGCTTAAGTTTTGACGTTTAAACGTCAGTTTACTCTAATCACCGTTTATAAATAAAGCCCCTATTGATCAGAAACCTAGTTAAATGAACATTAGAACAACTATATTCAAATTGGTTTTTTGCACAAACTCCAACATTTGGGCAGGTCAAACAAAAAACGCTTGTTCTTTACGGGAATCAAACCGTTATTTAGGAAGTCAATCACTCAGATAGTGAGCCTATATCAAGCGACTATACGAACTTTCTAACACCAAAAAAATGCCGTAATCCAAAGCCACTGTTCTTTATAAAAACGTGATTCGATTCATCAGTTTTCTCTAGACTCGTCTAACCATAAGTTTTACTGCAGTTACAGATCTCTGACTAAAAATAGAAAGAAGTACGTATGCCCGTACATTTGGCTCACAGAATAATGTATTCATATTCCCAACCCAATCCGTGGGAGCGGATTGTTTTTCCTCCAGAGCTGCACATTATGCAGAAGCTCTCCCGATGCATTTCGTCGCATAAAGCAAATCGGAAAACCGATCGCTTCCTTCGATTTTCCGCGCCTCTGTCCATTATTGTGTTTGTGAGCTCACCACGTATGTAAATCATTCTATCCGCACACACAAACACAACCCATCTCCCTCAAACGTACCCGAAAGGAGTAAAACAGAGAAGGACGGCAACAACCGAATTGGTGTTAATTTACAGTTGGCAATTATAATTTTCGTATTCATGTCCCTTTCTTGCGTCGAATTTTTTTGTTGTCCGTCTCTTTTGCGGCGGGGGGTTAAGATAAAGCGGTGAAGACGCGAGATATGTAGAATTTTTTAATAAAAACCGCGCTTCTGTGTGCGCTAAGTGATATGCCTTGTTCTTTTTAATTTCGTTGCAAATGCGAGCGCAGTCGGGATCATCTATCTTGGTTTTTTTATTTCTCTCTGCCTTGTGCCTCCACACGGCGCGTTATAAAGATTTCGCATGGGATATGAATATTGATTGTTTCGTTGCCGACTAATGAAAGCTTGATTGGTGTGCGATGTTGATGTGTAATGAACCCGGGGGAATGGGGAAACGTAAAAGGTTTTTCGACGCGTTAGTTAGCGAGCATTTTTATTTTTGTATTGGAATGATTCTTTTAATTGTGAATGGCGGAGTCTCAGCTGGGACTTAGCATTTATTTATTGCGCCGTTTTATATTATATACTGAGACCGCTTTATTCACATATTTAGTACATTTTTACGTTGAATTTTAACTGCAACCGAATTGAATCCGTTTACCAGTAAATCACTCAATTTATTTTCTATTGATACATGGCAAGCCTACTAAAATCGTAACAGTTATCAAACTACTAATTGATTTAACTAATAAAAATACGACAAAAAAAAATCAACTTGCTACACAATTTCGTAGCGCGTAGGTGCGCGTACGCTGCTACGCCTGCGTAGGCGGCTACATGTGTGTAGAAGACTTCAACGCACATACGTGCTACGTGCTACGAAAGGTGATCGACATAGGCTTGTGTTTATTAATACATATTCTTAGTTTTAGTTTTTTAGGCACGTATGCAATCATGGCAAAAGGAGTATGTAAGGATCGTAGCCGCTGGCGTTCTGTAGTTACCCTCATGGGCAGAAGGCGTGAGTTTATGTATGTATGCAATAATAGACAGGCCTGATGGTCTAGTGGTTAGTGACCCTGACTGCTATGCCGGAGGTCGTGGGTTCGATTCCCACCCAGGACAAATGTTTGTGTGATGAGCACGATCATTTGTTCTGTGTCTGGGTGTAATTTATCTATAATATGTATGTATTTAGAAATATATAAGTATGTTTATCAGTTGTCTAGTACCCATAACACAAGCTCTGCTTAGCTTGGGACTAGATGGCGTTGTGTGATAGTTGTGGAATATTATAATAGTCTTTGAAAGAACGAAAAAACATTCGTTTAGGTACCTATACCCATTTATTTTATTTTACAGTTTTTGGAAAACTTACAGCTAAACACTTTTCCACGCTTGATAGTAACAGAAATAAGGCCAATTACAAGAGAGAGAGATTTAGAATAAAGACAGAGTTAAAATTGTTAGACTCATACATATTTATTAGAAGAGTAGGAGAATGACAGCCGGGATCAACGGCTCGTGCTTTCCAAGGCACGGAGGGGTCTTTGTATGTGAATATGGTCAGCCATCCACGGAACAACCGCGGCAAGCGTAGCTTAACCTGACCGATCGACCTGTGCGGCTGTTATTACTAAGCCACAAGCCCCTCTAAGACGGATTGCTGATCGTAGTAAATATTTTGCTATATTCTACTTTAGCGGTCAAGGGTACTGTCTAAGTCCGTCAACGAAGATACGGCCCCGTCCGAAAGTTGTTATCCGTCAAACAAGTGTCAAAATCAATTTTTCGGACGTGCAAATAGATATATGTGACAGAACTCGTACGTGATAAGAGCTTGTCGTACTTTTAATATGGTGTGTCAGAATGTCCAGTTAGATTAGGATTTATTTACTAATAGCGTTAAGGAGGTAAAGAAAAGTTTGATTACCAATTTTTTTCTTCTCTTTATTATTGTATTTTTTGAGCGTGAGATAATTCATTTGCGTATCTCTTACGTCGCTGTTTTCGCATATTTGTTAAATTTGCTCATATTAATCGTTAGTGGAAGCTTATAATTGGCCATAATTTTTACCAGATATTAAAATTTATTAGCTATAAGTTTTCCCTCTCACCGAGAGGAGGTCTGTGTCCCAGCAGTGGGAAAATTATAGGCTGATTATGATATATATAAAGAAAATTATATATAGAGATGAGGATAACTATCAAATCGTGTTATCATTCATTCTTAGTTCGGGCCCCGAACTAATCATATGTCCGTACGTAATTCGAAGTAGGAAACGCCCGTAACTTCGACAGACACTGCGGATTTCGTGCTCAGGGAGTAAACCCCCTAGAACCGGCACAAACCTTGCTTAATGCTGACTTATCTTTGAACCACGGCATACAATTATCACTGGCTACCTCCCTTTTGCTAACTGTTTTACCTGCTAGTACTATTACTGAGTGAGAGGACTATTTCCGCAGCGACACCAGTAAATTAACAAGACAGGACGAAACATTAACACATTTAATTTATTAAAGACTTTTACCCAAGTAGAGACATGAAAGCCCGTTCATCATTGCGTAGATTTTCTATATACAGATATAATAAATATGAAGAACTTTGTTCCTTGGAAGAAAGTTCATAATGAAAGCATAATTTAGTTTTAACTTCAGTACGCGCCTCCAAAATGAAGCCCTTCAAGCCTTTACAAAGTAAAAATTAAATTTTAGATCGTGTTCCGTGCCTTAATTTCTCATTAAAATTCTGTTTATTATAGGTATGAAATGTCTGGTTTGGACTGTGAAGTTGACCGGCATTCACTACGTGATAAAGATATCATGGAATGGTAAGGATGGATCCTTACACAATATTTGATATTTATATCCTGATATATTTGTTTCCACGCGACTTACTTATATATTTTTAAGATAGTAGGCTAAACGCGACTTAATTAATCGCGCGGGTATGTCATATTCATATATAATGATTTCGACGATCGCGTACTGATCAATTTTGGTTAGGACATGGCTATATACGTTACCAAAGAAATAACGCGCAGTATCGATTTTATGAAATTGAAAAGCCAAGCCTTGTCACAACGGCACAAGTACCGATGAATGTTGATAATGAATTTGTCTCATTATTTACGTTATATATGAAAATAAATAAATAAGAGCAGTGGTGGCCCAGAGGTAACGGCCGCGACTTACAAGTTGTAGGTCGTAGGTTCGAGCCCGGACAGGTGCTTTACTTTGTGTAAATTATTTCATCACCACTGCTCTCAAAACGGTGAAGGAAAACATCGTGAAAAAACCGGCATGTCTTAGAACGAAAAACTCGAAGACATGTGACATCTACCAACCCGCACCGGGCCCGCGTGGTGGATTATGGACCACTCCCTCTCACAGAGAGGAGACCTGTGTCCCAGCGGTGGGAACGTTATAGTTTTATTATATGATATGGAAATAAGTAGGTGTGTTTCCCTAGATAGCATTTTTTGACAACGTAAAGTCAAACCCCACTGTCATCATTTTCATGACAACCATCACTACGGCCGTTATATTGCGGCCACCGCTTCCAGGAAACTGTAGGTTAACAGTTCACTGGCCTTGGTAGTGCCCAATTAAAACAATGTATAGCATAATCAGCCTATAATATTCCCACTGCCGGGACACAGGCCCTCTTACCACCACTTAGTTCTAGGAGTGGGCTATGATTTACCACGCGAGCCCAGTGCGAGTTGGTAGAGACATCTACCAACTCGCACTGGGCTCGCGTGACATGACATGTGACAACATGTCTTCTAATTTTTGGTTCTAGGTCATGCCGGTTTCCTTACGATGTATTCCTTCACCATTTTGAAAGCAGTGATGAAAAAATTATTTACACAAAGTAAAGCGCCTGCCTGGGTTCGAACCCACGACCTGCTGCCGCTGCTGTCGTCAGTCACGGCCGTTACCACTGGGCCACCACTGCTCTCTATACGTCTACATATCTATTTAGGTGTTTATCGCTAGAAAATGACTCATAAATAAAACCCATACACTTAAGCACATTCTCACAATTTCGTGTCGTAACTAATTCTGTATGTCGGATCACCTATCGGGGCGGAACGCATCTGTATGATGACAATGCTGTTCAGCTCACCCCCCAGCAGCCGCGCGTGAAGGAACGACCGAGATTGGAAATGGTTTAACACTACTTTTTAAACACACAATGAAAAATACACCTTGGATTTAGGTAATAGAGTTCAAAATTGTGTGTGATGAACTGTAAATTCTAAGACTGGACCGTCATTGGAATTTCAATTTTACGCATCCGATGATTGGGTTGGTTTTCGGTTGTGTGTAAGTGTGAAGAATGGTCAGAGTATTTGAAGGCATCGTTCTGGTCTGCGTGTTCCGAGTCGAATCGTCTTCCGGCGTCAGACGTGATTTCTTGAAGAAAGTCAAATCAATGGACGCAGTGGACATTGGCCTCCCAATTGTGTTCGAAATTTGTCCACAAAGCCAGCGGGGAGGCGAGTTGAATGAGTCTGTTTCACGTAACGGTTGTTATAGCTTGATAAAGATGATGCCAATAAAAATGGAGGAATGGCATTTGCGTAATAGAACATGTCTTTGAACACTATGGCAGTAATGATAATGGGAACATTGAAAACCATTAGCTTAACTGCATCATCATTATTAAATGAGATTTTTGTACCATTAAAATAATAAAGAAAACAAAAGGAGTATGCAGGTGAGTTTATATATGTAAAATTAATAATAGCGAAGTAAATGTTTTATTTTATTTTAAAAAAGGATTATTAGATTATTAAATGGATTTTTAGAAAAAACACTGACGATTTTCAGAATATTTATTTATTCATTAATATCCAACTTATATTAACACTTTGCACCACACATACAAGTTAGTAGTCAATATTAGTAATTACAGAAATGTCATACAATCATAAAATTAGGTCAAATCACATAATAAAACTGAACAAAATTTGATGAAATTAAAAGCAATGAAACAAAATTGGTCAAAATTAGATACAAATTATTATATGTTATACTTATACCAGCTGTAGCTGGTTCAAGTAGCCCTTTTATAGCTAGTATAAGCCATGTTGATTTATTGATAAAATAGTGAACTGCGATAGGCAGTTTTTTAATTCCTACATGCAATATCAGTATAATATGTTCTTTGAAAATCGCTCTTTTCATGACCATCCCTTATTAGTCTACTCCGATGAATTGAAACCTCTTTACGTTTAAAGACGAAAATCCAGCGTAATAGGCTTCTATTGATACTCTCATAATCCTTACATCCGGGTCTGGAATTGAGGAAAAACTAAATGTGTTTGATGATGATTCATACGACGGCCGATATAGAAGTTATCGTGCATGACCGTCGGCAAATGGATTCGTGCCCTGTTAATCTTATATTATGGCTTGGCTATGGGTTCCTGCTAATCAGGACGCGTAAAAGTTCTAATTTGCCGTGATCATAGGTTTACTTTTCTCGTTTTTAGAATTCCGTCATTTTGCTGGTCGTTAAAGTACATTATGATACGTGTGACTTAAGTAGACCATTATTGCACGGCGTGCATTTATGGACTACTAGCTGCGCCCCGCGGTTTCACCCGCATAAGTGTCGATCCCGTGATAATATTGGGATAAAAACTATCTTCTGCCCTTCCCCGGAACTCAAACTATCTCTATACAAAATTTTATCTAAATCGGTTCAGTGGTTTAGGCGTGAAAAGGTAACAGACAGACAGACAGAGTTACTTTCGAATTTATAATATTAAGTATGGATTTAAGGCACATGTACCGTATACTATTTTATAGCTCGTGTGACCTAAACCCGCACTTAACTCACGCTTTTCTGTGTTTAAATGGAGTACTTAATTAACAGAAAAGCGTGACTTCCTGAAGTGCGGGTTTAGGTCACACAGTGCTATAAATATCTACTACGTACCTCTCAGATGTCTTGATGACTTCTGTTTGTGAAATACAAGATTGTAGCTGTCCTTTTTTATATGACAAAGGTCTTTAACCGAAAGAGTTGAAGATTCAAGTGCATATTGCCATAGAATAGGACCGATTGGGCTAACACGAATTTTAACGATTCTGTCACATAGTCTGATAAAACTGAAAAGGAAGTGTTAAAATGACCACCATAATGGATTAAATTATCACCGTAGTGCTTAAAATTTCAAGAAACAAAAACTCCTCTTAAAAAAGCTAAACGTCAAAATACAATTTTTTATTTTTATAATGCTCTCCAGGGTTCGTCGGTTCCATTTTTAAAAGTGCAAAGTGCCAGTAACCTCGGTGCTCCTTTAATTTCAATAGTGGGGTCGCGCTCAAGGTCACCGCCCGCGAGGGGACACTTCACGATCAGCTGATATTCTCTTTTTGTAATATTTGCCGCGTTTTTTAATCTGTGCACAGTTTTATTTTGGGCACCCGAACGTCTTATTGAAAAGTTTATTCTTTGTTTTTGATAGATTTGACATTTTTTACCAGTGCACCAGTGAGAATTTCGAGATACAGAATGACAATGAAGAATAATACCTGTTTATTTTTACTCTACCCAACGGAAAACTAGTACAATTTTTTTTTTTGCTACAGCACAGTGTTAGTGTCAACGTGTATGTTTGTTAGCGCCAGTGGTAACTGCCGCGACTTACGAGTTGTAGGTCGTAGGTTCGAACCCACACAAGCGCTTTACTTTGTGTAAATAATTTCATCATCACTGCTCTCAAAACGGTGAAGGAAAACATCGTGAGGAAACCGGCATGTTCTAGAACCAAAAATTCGGAGACATGTGACATCTACCAACCCGCACTGGGCCCGCGTGGTGGATTGTAGCTCACTCCCTCTCGAAGAGAAGAGGCCTGTGTCCCAGCAGTGGGAACAATATAGGCTGATTATGACAGTGTTAGTGTGCGTAGTGTTACAGGTAGTTCGCACCTTAAACGCTAAAAAAAAATGATACACATCCATAGATTACATTTCTATATACACATCCATCCACCCATCGAAATCATCCATACGCAAGTCCGGCTATTTTTATAATAAATAGTCCAAAACGGTTACATAAACAGTTACCAATAAATTATGTAACCGCTATCTCCAAGCCAAATATTCCTAAATCATAACGAGCGAACTTCGAAACTTTTTAACATTCGCCACTCGAAACTACCAGTTGCATCCCAAGTTTAGGGGCTCGATAAAAGTAGCAATAAACCACGAGCGTGGGCAGAGGGCAGCGAGAGGGTCGCAGAGGGAACCGGGGGGAGGGGGTGCCGGTCATCTCCCCCTTTTTATCTCCGCAAGTCAAGGGCGCGTGGGGCAGGTTCGGCCGGCCGCCGGCTATTGACATTCTGTTTTCAAATTTACCTACTTTTTTTCCATTGTCCGTAACTTTTTAATATGGCGAGGTCGACGAACCGAATGGCCAGTGCGGCCTATTGCGTAATCCGTTTTGTAATGTTGCCGTTTTAAAGAATCTTGTTTTGTTTTTAATTGGCCGTTTACTGTTTAGAATATTGACAGTTTTACGTAATTTATTTTTTGTTTGCGCTTTTTTAAGGTTAGTGAAAATTTTATCGTTTCGGCGATTTTATTTGTTGAACAGCAGGGTGCACAAAACAAATAAAAAGGTTTAATCGAATACATTTATTCTAAGGGGTAATCATAAAACCAATGATTACCCAATTACATCCCATACCTACATGATACATGTCGGCACAACTCTACAAATGACCATTACGCTAATAACAATTAAAATAAATCATATCACACTAATATTATAAAGGCGAAAGTTTGTGAGTGTGTGTGTTTATATGTTTGTTACTTCTTCACGCTCAAACGGCTGGACCAATTTTGATAAAATTTTGTATGGAGGGAGCTGACATCCTGGAATAACATATAGGCTACTTTTTATCTAGATATTCCCACGGGATCGACAATTACGCGGGTGAAACCGCGGGGCACAGCTAGTAAGTCATAAAGATAATTAGACTAGACAATGAAATATTCCCATTTTGACAACATGTTGTAATTAACTTAATACGGTGTTTAGTAATATCGGCGAACCTGAAAATAATAATATGATCATTTTAGACATGATTTCAATGCGTAGGTTTTGCAACTTTTACCTAATTCGGAAAGGTATAATCTGCGGTAAAGGTGCAATGTTACCTTAATCGATAACAGCCAACTGTTTTATACAAGATACAATTTAACCGGTGCGATTCTAGACACGCTAGCGTAAAACATTTCGTCGGATATAAAAAAAATCTGCTGTTTTATAGAAAAGTGCAATACCTACATGGTCAAAATCGTTGGTTTGTAGGGTTCCGTACCCAAAGGATAAAAACGGGACCCTATTACTAAGAATCCACTGTCCGTCTGTCTGCCTGTCACCAGGCTTTATCTCATGAACCGTGATAGCTAGACAGTTGAAATTTTCACAGATGATGTATTTCTATTGCCGCTATAACAACAAATACTAAAAACAGAATAAAATAAATATTTAAGGGGGCTCCCATACAACAAACGTGATTTTTTTGCCGTTTTTTGCTCGATATTAATAACGGCAACAGGTAGACGCTTGAAATATTTACAGAATAGGTACTTAGTTGTATATTCACTTTAAAAATAAATAATTTAATTAAAATAAAATAAATTAAGACGGGCTCCCATACAACAAACGTGATTTTTTTTTTATATGTAGTGTTTAATATTGTATGGTGGTACGGAACCCTTCGCATGCGAATCCGACTCGCACTTGGCCGGTTTTCTTTTTATAACCGACGAAAAATTTCTGCGTTAGGGTGTCTAGAATTTTTTATTTTATTTATTTGGCGCACCAACAATTGAATACACTGATACAAAGGTATGAGATACAATCAATAGACTTATAGACTAGTCTACCAATTTCTTACAGGTAAGCACATCATGCATTCCTTATTTATTAATTTAGTATCACGTTCCGCGGCTAGAGCGACCTGAGCGGTATTCGCTGCCGCTGTGGGTAGAAGTGCATACCACGCGGGTTTCGCTCAGGTATGGAGCGGTGAATGCTTATGCGAATCCCGCACCCCCGGCCATAGGTAGAGGTGGAACACCGCGGTGGTTATAGCTGGTAAGAGTCCGGCATGCCCCTCTGTCACCCCCACGATAGAGGAAGTCAATGATGATTTCCACCGCGAGAAAAAAAAACGGAAAGCGAAATCCGCTTTGGTATGAACAGTAATATTACCGCATACCCACTCGGTTTTCTCTACCGCAGATGGTAGCGAATACCGCTTAGGTTTGAATAGACTTTTAAAGTTGTGAAATTAGCTAGACAACAAATGAATGTAGGTACTTATGTATTTTTCAAAGCTCTATCCTACTGTTGAAATCTAACCAATATTTCCTAGCAGTGCAAAGACTGTCAGAGACTGAACTTTATTGTACTGAACTGTACTTGGAATGTGGTAACACAAGAATATTGTGTTTTGCGAAAATGGTCTTAGAAGATTATGATGTTTTCAGAATATGATATTATGAGTATATGATGTTTTGCGAATATCGTGTTTTACAAATGTGATGTTTTACGAATGTGGTCTTTTGAGAATATGATATACAGCGACGGAGCGATCGAATCATCATTATTTGTTTCTATCTAATAGCCATTCAGAATCTGAAGTGCCAAGAGCTAAGATAATAAACGTCAAGTTCACAACTTAATTAAGTTAATATTAAGAGATTAGCGGTGTTAAAGCCGTGTACAAAACATATAGTATCGAATGTCGAGTGTTCGTTATGATCGGTCGAGATGCGAGCGCGATATCTGTCATCTTACACAACTTAATATCACCAGCACTATCGATATATTACCATCTGTTGCGGGTAAACTATGGATTTGGGAGGCAGACGGTTTAGAAAATTACTGATTGTGAAGAAGGTGGATTAAAGTATGGGCTAGTGTAGGTTTGGAAGTTAAGTTCAGCCATTCTTGGCAAAATATGAATTAGATTAAGGCTATATTTTGTACATATTTGTTAAATTAATAAGAAAAACTAAAAGGTAATTTAATAACTCAATATTATGGTGAAATTTTTTAAATATCTTCCATCATAATCAGTTTCCTATCGCATGTTTACTTTCTAAACTGATTTAATTCCTCTAACAAGAATTATAACTATCAACTTACTTATTGGCAATTTTCAAACCCAACAAAATAGCGACGGAAACCCGTAAAAAGTAAGAATTTCTAAATAGCATTGAATGCGAATCCAATAAGAAAAATTTCCAAGTTGGATTTGGTCACACCGCAAAATGTCCTGATACCAACTTCATCCACAACATATCGATATATCGACGGGCACACAAAAACTCCGAAAAGTTTGAGTGACAGGACCGCCGTAGAAAAACGATGTCGATAGTCGATAGTGCAACAAAGCACCCGCCGGCCCATCTCTATTGACAGGACGGCTAGAGCGTGTGCTACGTGTGAATGCTATCGATAATATCGAGATGTGTTCATGTCGATAGCTTGACCATTACGTGCACGTAAAAATATCTTGGGAACCGAAATGAGACCGATATAATCGAACGATACGGTTTAGTGAGGTGTATGAGCCGGGAAATACGCGCTATTGTTTCGGTTTTTTTATACTGTTTTGTGTACTAAAATTATAGTAGAATTTATGCAAGTTTGAAATACCTAGGTGTCTTTCGGAGTCTGCAAAAAAGTTCGTGAAAAACCCAGTGTACTGTGGAAAACTTAAGAAACAAGATGTATTTCCACAACTTTTTCCATGAGCTGCAGTTTGACTTGTTTTTTTAAGAATCTTTGTGATAAAAATGCAAGACAAGGATACCAGAAGACTAATTCTCGTAATTAAAAATGTTCAAAATCTAGTCGCAATTTCATCTCAGCGACAATCAATGTCAAAAGCTTGTCAAAAATTTAGGAAAGATAAAGACATTTTTGACAGATTGAGACTGAGATCAAACTGTGAACGTTCTTAAAATTACGAGAGTTACCCCTCAGTTATTGAAACAACTTTTCAACTAACAAAAGAGAACCCTAAAAAAATGATCACAAAACAGAAGTCTCAATTAGAAATCGCCAGTAACGTAAACTTACCAGAAACAAAGTAAACAGATCCATCGCTACCACAAAAAAAAAAGATAGTCTTCCACAATGCGACAGACAAAACGTGTTCGTTGACCTCCGGAGCGGCGCGTGCGACGGACAGACAGATGTGCCAGTCACTTCATAATCATAATGGCGGATAAAATACAAAGCCACATCAGATCTATGAGATATCTGGACAGGATTACGTTACAAATTTTAACTACAATTACGTTACTGTTAACTCGACGCAGCCGAGTAATGAACTTAAATCTGATCAAACACTCTCAGACAATACATTAACGTTTTAACTTACGTGGAGAGGTCCTTTCGAAACGTAAACATGCATCATCTGCCTAGCCTATTCCAGTCTAACCAGATGCAGCCGAATTGCAGTATTTTGCATGGAGCGACTGCCTATCTAACCTCAAAAACCAAGTTACTGGGTAATACGATACCCCTTGGCAAGACTGGTTGTCAAATTTTCGGGCTTTTGACAACCCGTAACGACTGTCAAAAATCTACGAATGACAGCCGGGTAGCCATCGGCGTAATGTGCTTTCCGAGGCACGGCGAGGTCTTGATATGTAAAGATGCTCACCCATCCATAGACCAACCGCAGCAAGCGTAGCTTAACCTGATCGATCAACCCGTGCGGCTATTATTACATAGCTGCAGTCCCTTACGAAACGTAAACATGCGCATAGACAAATAAAACTTAACGAAAATCAATTTAGAAATCGCGCGACGCAATCCGGACTATTCGATTGACGATTTCGTCGCGGACGGTGGGCGTGTGTAGTCGATGAAAAAAACATATCACTCCCACTCCGACCGGTTACACAACAACAATTTTAACGAAGCGCTAATGATGATAATATCGACTCTTTACCAAAGAGAATAAGAGTCACAGTGCACGAACAGTTACGATTGCAGATTCGCACTGGCCACACCACGCCTCGACACCCGTCATTGGCAGAAATAAAAACGGCGACCACGCGTAACTCGTCACGTCTCGTCGGACAGTGAAATCGTGCGACCGGTGACAATGTGTCACTTTGCCAATTCACCTAGAGCCGCCCTGCCCCTGCAACTGTTTCACACACAGGTGTCGACACGAGGGTTGCGAACCCCACCAGGGGTCAACCAAGGCTGGACGCGTTACTGTGAGCCGCATTCGTGCCGTTGCGTCGCCGTGCCTTATGAAATGACAGTTGCAGCTTCAATGCGCAGACGTTTACCCGCAAAAGGAAATTTCATCGATCACGCTCACAAATTGCTACGTAACTATCGAGATGTAAATCGCTTATGGCTACCGTTATTTTGAAAAATCGATTCTTGATAATCGATTCGTTACAGTTGCGTTCCGTTTACGCAGTGGACTGTCCCACGGTCGGTCTGTGTGCGACAAAGCTTCAAGGCGACACAGTGCGACACTGTGACCCGTGTGACTGCACCGTGTCGACCTACCGTGCCACTACGAAATAATCGACTGTAAAATCGTATTTGAAGGACCATTAAGAATTGCCACACACATTTCCAAAGACATTCGAATTGCTGAATGTTTTTTGTTTAATATATTTCATAGGATTAAAACCTCATAAGCCAGCAACGTTGCAACACTGGCCAATGTTAACAAGGTCCTTAGGTTTCAACTTTCAATAGGTATTTGAGAGAAAACTAGTGCATTTGTAATCCGTTCGTAGCGGATAGTTTTATTAGGTTTAAAATTGTAAAATTGGTGAGGAAATCGGAATGACCTGAAAAAAGGTTGTTAGCGGTAAATGAATGAATAACTGCAACTAGAAAAAAACCGAGCAAGTGCGTGTCGGACCACGCACAATGAAGGGTTCCGTAGTTGGAACGAAAAACGGAAAATAAATCATGTCTGTTGTATGGGAGCCCCTCTTCAATATTTATTTTATTATTATTTAATTTTTAAGTGAATATACAACTAAATATTCTGTGAATATTTCAAGCGTCTACCTGTTCCGTTATTAATATCGAGCAAATAACGGCAAAAAATCACGTTTGTTGTATGGTAGCCCCCCTTAAATATTTATTTTATTCTGTTTTTAGTGTTTTTTTGTTATAGCGGCAACAGAAATACATCATCTGTGAAAATTTCAACTGTCTAGCTAGCACGGTTCATGAGATACAGCCTGGTGACAGACAGACGGACAGACAGTGGATTGTTAGTAATAGGGTCCCGTTTTTACCATTCGGGTACGGAACCCTAAAAATGGATGATGATGTTGCCTATCTGACTACTCTGAGAAGAAATGCCAATACAAACGCAGATGTCACAGTCTTTTTTAAAATCCAGACATAATCTTGGTCAGATCATGTGAAAACCATTTATATTGGTATCTGAAATGGTCTTTTGAGAAGAGAACGGCAGTTGAGTCTCAGTAATAGGGTCCCGTTTTTACCCTTTGGGTACGGAACCCTAAAAATACGCCAAAAATGTAATTTTAATAAGTAGAACTGAGGTACAAGCGACGACACATCAAGCTATACAGTTCCAGTTTAGCTGACCTCGCATCGTATAGGCTTTTCGTACAATCAGGCCTGATGGTCTAGTGGTTAGTGACCCTGACTGCTATGCCGGAGGTCGTGGGTCCGATTCCCACCCAGGACAAATGTTTGTGTGATGAGCACGATCATTTGTTCTGTGTCTGGGTGTAATTTATCTATAATATGTATGTATTTAGAAATATATAAGTATGTTTATCAGTTGTCTAGTACCCATAACACAAGCTCTGCTTAGCTTGGGACTAGATGGCGTTGTGTGATAGTTGTGGAATATTATTATTTTTGTTTGATTTTACATATCTCGGGACCATGGGGTCCCGGTCCTTTGGAAGGCGTACGAGGGGCCGAAGCCAACCCGCAGAGGCCCCTTAGGAAATTTTAATGAAATGTGGCACCAACCGACGATTATCCCTGTATGCACTATGCAAGTGCACCCAAGGACAACCCCCGGTTGGTGTAGGACTATTGCAGGATATGGAAAAATAAAAAGTTGGACTATAGGTTTGGGTGGCTCAAGTGGACTGGTTACCAATAACTATGAAAGAACTATGACCCCTGCCTAATCAATGTTTTATATACACACGGATAAAATAGCAGGGGGTGACTTGCACACTCAATAATGGGCCCCCGGAAACGGTCGCTAGCACATAGTGACGTAGCGACAAGGGGGCAACATGTCCTGAAGTGCTTATGAGGAGTGGAGAGGTATTCCACGGCTATCAGGACAATCCCGGAAGTACGGTCAAGATCCCTACCAGCATCTTACTGGAATACTTCCTTCCTCCGAGCACGTTTGCTCTTGCGAATCTCCACTCAAGCCGGCCAATAAAGGCAAGAATGAGGTGGGAGCTCTGTTCCTCGTCATTGTTCACTCCAGCCGGCCAATAAAGGCAAGCCAGAGGTGAGGAACAAGACTTCTCCCGGGAGATAGGGTCCGTGGGGTCGCTACTGCCCAACAGCTCGCCACATACTGCCCTGCGGGTTTCTGCATCTCTCTTGGTCTGGCTCCTCACCCTAGACCTTTTCCGGCAAAGTAAACTCTTCCGTCACAGGCTTAGAGTTCGGAGCGCGCAAGCCCCACCACGACGTCAACGTAGAGATACGGCGATGGGGTTATTATTATTATTAATCAGAAGTCAACTTATACTGGAAATTATAGCTTCATATGTCGTCCTGCGTACGAAAAGAAACTCATCATCATCATCATCAGCCTATAATGTTCCCACTGCTGGGACACAGGCCTCCTCTCTGTGAGAGGGAGTGGGCCGTAATCCACCACGCGGGCCCAGTGCGGGTTGGTAGATGTCACATGTCTTTGAATTTTTGGTTCTAGGACATGCCGGTTTCTTCACGATGTTTTCCTTCACCGTTTTGAGAGCAGTGGTGATGAAATAATTTACACAAAGTAAAGCGCCTGTCTGGGTTCGAACCTACGACCTACAACTCGTAAGTCGCGGCCGATACCACTGGGCCACCACTGCTCTCCGAAAAGAAACTATCCTAACTTAATATTTTAAATGCGAAAGTGAGTTTGTTTATTACTCAATCACGCAAAAACGGCTTGACGGATTTGGATGAAATTTGGCACGCAGATAGACCATGACCAAAATAAGGACAAGGGCTATTTTTCATCCTGGATCGCAGACCAAGTCGCGGTCAACAGCTTGTATCAAATCATCATAAAAATCCAAATCGTGTCCATAAAACCGTTCTAACTTCAAAACGCACCGTCTAAATCTATAATCCACTACAAACTTTCACCAAATATTTACATAAATAAAGTAACATTAAACACCTATTAATCTAAACTCCTAGTACCTGTCAAAACTAATTAGTGAACCATCGTAAAACTAAGTTTCAGTAGTAAAAAGTATTCCTATAAAAAGTTAACTTTTTCATGTAGGTATTCATTGGGCAAGGCGATAGGATAAAATAACTCACATATTTATACAAAAATAGTCTTTGTAACCTTATCGATTTATGTTTATAACTTCATTTCATGTAAGAGTAGTTAATAAGGTCTACATTCCCGTGAACTATTTCATGTATTCAATGGTCAGAACCATATCATGAAATTACTCACACATTTAAACAAAAATACTCTTTATCGATTTATGTTTTTCACTTTATAAAGTGTAGTTAATAAGGTCTATATTCCCGTGATTTTTTTCATGTATTCAGTGGGCATAACGATATGATGAAGTAACTCACATATTTATACCAAAATAGTCTTTATAACCTTATCGATTTATGATAATAACTTCATTATATTTTAGAGTTGTTAATAAGGTTTTTATTCCTGTGAACAGACTCATTAGTTTGTGTTGGGCAAACATTAGTATTCATACAGGCATACGTGAAGACAGCCGGCAATTATACAGGGTGGGTAGAGTACGGCCTGGCACCGAACTGCCCGAATTTGCGCCGTTTACACTGTGTACAGGCTGTTCACATTTATTTATGAGCCAAAAAATATTAAAAATAAAAATGACGATAACTTTTAACTTGTTTTTCATTGATCAATAATTATGCTGAAACATCAATTACCTACAAGATTACAACAATCTCTTGGACACTGAAAAATAAATTTGACATAACCCACCAACTCATCGTACGTAGATACTGAGTCAAAACGGTTACTTCAGTGAAATCTTGCCGAATGGCAAAACCACTCCACTAACACACAACATAACATAACGCCTGCATTCCCCAAAAGGTTCGCCATTTGCACTCTGCTAATAAAGTTATTAAACAAACAATCTTCCATCCACGACCCAAAACGACCCAATTATTCCTCACAAACCCACAAAAAATTCTGCTATTAATTACAAACGCCCGTATAATTGCAATCACCCTATAAAGAGTTAATATTAAAGCTTATTCATTTGCATTTGTCGTGGCAAGCACGTGTGGCGGCTCGCGTGCCGGCGATGTATTACGAAAAACGAATATTGCACGTACATCCTGTATATACGATACTGAATATGCTATGTAGATATGCAAATAGGCATTATGCTCGAATGTTGAAAAAATCAGACATAAATGTTGTATACTACTAAAAACTGGTAACTTTCTGGCCCGAAAGTCTGACAACCAGTCTTATCAAGAGGTGTCGTATTATAATACGCGCCACGAAAGATGAGACTGGACAAGAATAGAATAGAATACTCTTTATTATGTACACCATATAAATTACGAAAACGAAACAGTACGAAAAAAAAAAACCATAGTTACCCATAATGTGTATAATCTATTCGGGGATTTATCGATGACATTTAGATAAAAATTCTTAACAATATTATAATATTTATTACGAAATAATAAAGTTTAAGATAAAAGTCAAGTCTCATCTTTCGTGGCGCGTACTATACCCAGTAACTGGGTTGTGGAGGTCAGATAGGCAGTAGTTCCAAGTAAAATACTGGAATTCTGCTGTATCGCCTGCATCCGGTTAGACTAGAAGCCAATTTTCCCATAGTTGGGAAAAAGCTAGGCAGATAATAGTGACTACTAGAAACTGGTACTAAATGATTTGATGGCAGAGTTTTCTCAGCAGTATAAACAATCCACATGCAAGTTGAAGGTTCTGTTTTTACACCCATGGTAGTGGTGGTCCAGTAGTTGCTGACTGACTATTAGGTAGATCGTAGGTTCGAAAACATTTCACTTCATCAGCACTGCTCCTAAAACGATGCCAAAACAGTATTTCCTTGAAACCAATCCATAGTAATCCATACTAATATTATAAATTCGAAAGTAACTCTGTATGTCTGTCTGTCTGTATGTTACCTTTTCACGCCTAAGCCGCTAAACCGATTTAGATGAAATTTGGTATTGAGATAGTTTGAGTCTCGGGAAAGGACATAGGATACTTTTGATCCCGATATTCCCACGGGATCGAGACTTATGCGGGTGAAACCGCGGAGCGCAGCTAGTTTAAATATAAATACGTGACTTCTACTAATCCGCACTGGGCCCGTGTAATGGATTACAGTCCCCTCATTTAGGAATTTCTGAGAAGGAAAGGATTCCCGTTATAAAACAATACTGCCACAAGGTTTCTCCATCAGCCCACATTTTGACATTTATTCCTCGAAGCTTGCAATAAAAATCACGTATTTAAAACATCGCTCTGTTTCTGTCACTCGTTTGAAGACGACAGACACGGAATGATGTTTTGAATAGGTGGATTTTGGGCCTAGGTGTACAGACAAGCTACTACAATCTGTCAAATTCCTTTAATAGATTTTCAACTTTATCGCTAAAACATAAGGTTCAATTCAAAGTTGATGGGGAAAATATGACAGTTTCGGGTAGCTTGATGTGCTTGCGTCTGTACAATTGATTGCATCTTAGTCGTAGTTTTTCTGACATTAATTAAAAGCCAATAAAAAAGAGGGTGTGTGCTTATGACCATACGATTGACGTGAAAACTTACAACTATATCCGAGTAGGTATACACGATTCGACGCTAGGCATACGCCATTCAGCGTCACCAGCCGACTAGAGCCGAGTATAACCGACTCAGGGTCACCCGAGTACGCCAGAAATTTTCGCTTTAAAAGGTGACCCCTCTATCTTCCACAAAACTTAATCTATACTTCAAAAGCGATTGTTGGACTGTATGAGCCGATGTATCACCCTTAATGAATCAGAACCGAAACAGTTGGGTAACTCGCTCATTAATACGAATTGTGTGATCGATATCATGCTTGGTACCGTGGGTTTGGTACCGTATGATATAAGTATGACAATTTTGATAGGAATGCGTCCATTTTTGGCAGAAATACGAGAATTGAATTGTGTGAGACTTGGGTGTATGTCGATTCGATTTGTCGTAAACGGATTTGAAGTACAATGTTTGTATTATGAATCTTCTTTTTATGGCATCCACTTTGGTTTTTATCACATCTCCTTCTTCATTTCGTGTCGACGGTACTTTGGTTGATTATATTATTACACTAGCTGCGCCCCGCGGTTTCACCCGCGTAAATGTCGATCCCGTGGGAATATCGGGATAAAAAGAAGCCTATATGTTAATCCAGAGTGTCAGCTACCTCCACACAAAATTTTATCAAAATAGGTCCAGCCATTTGAGCGTGAATAAATGAAATGAACACATGCGTTGAAACTTTTTGAGCAGTTATGTCATACTCCGAACTTTCTCTAGATTGGACGTTGACAGTATATGCTAGATTTTTTCCTAAGACGTTTGGTTCTGATAAGGATGATTCGTTTCACAGTTGATGAAGACTCATTGTCATAATCAGCCTATAATTTTTCCCACAGCAGGGATACAAGCCTCCTATCTGTGAGAGAGAGTGGGCCGTAATCAACTACGCATGCCCAGTGCGGGTTGGTAGATGTCACAATACATGTCTTCGAATATTTGATTGCTTCAAATATATACTGACATTTTTATAATTTTTGCAATTTATGATTAGATTATATAGCAATTTAATTCAAATGTATAATTTATTGTTTAAATTTAATTTTTAGTTTATGTGAGAATTTAATAATGTTTTTAGCTTTGTATATGACTTTTCTTACCTATATTTGTATGCCACAAAGGCCGAACATGACGGATCTCTTTTGTTTATGAACAACCTGCATGCCTTGTATGTATACTCATGTTTCTACAAATAAATGCCTTATCTTATCTTATCATTATCATTCATTATGGACGTGATCGCAGACTGATGGTTCCTAATCGTCCACTACTGAACATGACCTTACCAACATAAAGAACTATAACACTTTTCTAAGTACGTTCTGGATTTTGTGAAATATCTGGCATCCAAACTAGGACGTGTCCCAGTGGCGAAGGTACCATACAACTCGATTCCCACCGGCTTCCCTTCGAAAATTCAGAACATAACCACACTATAGTCAATTCATAATTGAAATTTTTTTTGGCATTTTTTTTTTGCTGCGGGTTTCCTCTGTCATAAATTCACCCTTCGCCACTGACGTGTCCTGTAGGTATCTCAGAGGGGCAATTCTCGTAATTTTAAGAACGTTCACAGTCTGATCTCAGTCGCAATCTGTCAAAAACGCCTCTAATTTCCCCACATTTTTGACAAGTTTTCGACATTTGTTTGTCGCCGAGATTTCTGCACCTAGATTTTGAACGTTTAAAATTACGGGAATTGGCCTTCTGGTTTCAAAAGTAGCTAAGCTTAATAGACTATTAGCACTTGTTAGAAGAATTACATGTTATCTCTACCTGAACCCTTGCAGGTTGAAACATGAATGTTTGAGGGTGTTAAATTACCATACAATAATATTTGACAGCCCAAAGTCACTTTCACCGTAAAAAATCAGGAAAGGACGAACATTCAAAACAAATTACTTTGTTAGGTACTTATACTTATGCCTCTTTCGAAGACAATTCTTTGGTCAGGTAGAGTCGGGGCAATAAACATTACTTTCGTGAACATTGTCTGTCCGTTTGTCGGCACGTTTTACGAAACATGTTACCGGGTGTTCCCAATAACGTATTTGTTTTAAACAATACACTTTTTAGAAGGTAAGGATAGTACGAAAACAATTACGAGTATACTGCGTTACAAAATAAAAATTAGTTTACGTGATAGATACAACATGCATGTTGTAAACTATTATTTCAAACCTTTTTTTTTTGAGGATTTACTTTGTTTTATAGAATTCTCTTTTTATGAGCCTCTTTTTACCTAGAATTTAATAGATATCTAAAACGTGAGCTTAAAAACGTGTTGTTTCCTACTAGGTATAGTTGCAGCGTTCTAGCATGACTATAGCGGTCATTGACCTCCCTATATTTTTCTAGCATTCTTTATGTCAAAAACTGAAAGAAAGTCCGTTAACGTCCTGAATCAATATCTAACGTAATCTTCAACATATCCTAAGCCGAGGTTCGTACCCCACAGGGGGTACTCTTAGCGTGCAGTCGTTTAGTCTATTAGATATTCGCCCCTGCCTGGAGGCTTTGAGTTTACTTGAGGCAACCACAGAATTGTCCGGTTAAGTAGTTACGACCTCTCAAGATCAACTACGAGATTCCATTTATGAAAATTAAAAAAAAAGTGGCACTCCGGGAGTGCCGACAGAAGTGAAAACTTGAACAATTACGTGTGTATTTTTTGAATCGTCATTTATAAACAAAACACAAACAGAATACTTTGCCATCACTCACTGACATATCGGAAATACATTAAAACCGAGTACATCCCGAGGACAGCCGAACACATCCGAATGTAGCGCGGTGTCGGTAACAGTGTCGCGAGTTCAATGGTTTTTTCCCATCTCAAAAAATGCCCAACGCGAAAAAAAAATTACATGATCCACTAACGTCGTACGGAGATCTATTAGGGAATGGCAATGACCGCTATTGCCATGCTAAAGCGTAACCACTAATACCTTATTAGCATAGCAAAATCAGCCTATAATATTCCCACTGCTGGGACGCAGACCTCCTTTCAGTGAGGAGTGGGCCGCAATCCACTACGCGGGCCCAGTGCAGGTTGGTAGATGTCTCATGTCTTCTAATCTTTGTTTCTAGAACATAACGCTTTCCTCACGATCTTTTCCTTCGCCGTTTTGAGAGCAGTGATAATGAAATAATTTACACAGAGTAAAGCGCTGTCAGAGTTCGAACCCACGACCTACAACTCGTAAATCACCGTTACCACTGGGCCACCACTGCTCGCCATTATACACGGATACCTTATTATATCTTGAGAAATTATTACACAGAAACCTAATCTTAGTCTTCCCCCACGGACAAATATAACTGGTATTAAAAATAATACCGTAATGCCAAATTTACCACCCCTTCAAACACATTCCCCTATTTTTCCTTAACACGTCAGCAACACAGGAAGCTTCTAATAAAAAACTTTCAAAATCACAAAAACTTCTCAACATTCCTTTCCTTTTAGAACAAAACCTTTCTATTTTTGAATAACAAAAACTCTATATTTGACTCTAAAAGTTTCCAAGTAACATAAATAAACGCGACACGTAATAAAGAAGTCGATATGAAGCAGTTATTCGTGTTAATTATAAGCCACGACCAACAATCTCTTGTTAGTAAAATGAACATGTTTTTGTAATCGACTATAGGTACGCAGTGGACGCCCACTCTTGACAAATAACGGGCTTATTCAGGCTATTTTAAAAATTGGTGAAGAAAGTTTTCTTTGTACGAAAGTGTTTCTGTAATATTGTTGGAATGTGAAATTCGATTGAGTTGGGGTTAAGGATAGCGGGTTTAAGGAACCCCTATTTGAATTTTGGTCAATCGACAGTTACTAATTACCCGACTACGGCGAAGCAAAAAGGAGGGTTATGATTTTTTTATTTTAAAGGTTACCTTTGTATCTAAGTAGCTCAGTGAGGAATCAGAAAATATCATTGTCGTTCTTAAAGCGTTTTAATATACAGTCGCCAGCACATCAAGCTACTACAACCTGTCAAAATTCTTTAATAGATTTTCAACTTTATTATTAAAACATAAGGTTCAAAGTTGATTGGGAAAACTTGACAGTTTCGGGTAGCTTGATGTGGTGGCGTCTGTACATTAGGTATGTATTGATAATGATCGTACTCGCTTGTATGATGAACCTTGAGCTATGCTATGCCTGCCATGATGCTATGATGCTATGAGCCATGTAGGTACAAACTGGCACTTTCCAATTTAGCTGTGACACATTACAACTTTGCTTCCGAAGACAGGCGGCACAACGCGGCCTAGCACTGCAAAAGCAGTAACATTTGTATGGTATAGTATGCCGAAACCTTGCGCGGCATACCGCTGTATGCCTAAGTCCCCTTGTGATAAGATTCAAAATCATTTCCGCTAACGAAAGTGCTTTGCCATGCCACGCCGCGCCGTACCGCGACCGCCTGGTGAACTTTCGGCCAAAAAAAAAAAACTTGTAACTTGGTTCTTTGGCTCCTTAGGTGATCCTAAGGAACCTCCTCCACTTCCCTTAACCACCGCAACCACTCAAACTCCACAACTTCTTTATCAGAGCACCATCAATTAATCACGAGGGGCCAACCAATTACTGGCAACATTAACCGGGGGTTAACTATAGTTAACCGTACTTAACCGTAGTTTGGACGAGAGTTTAATCGTTGCGTATAACTCGTCTGATGTTTATGATAGTTACTGTTGTGGAATGGGCGAACTATTAATTTTGGTTTTTGATAGGACAATGATGGACGGGGGTAAGGAATTGCCTTTCAGGGGCTGTGAATGTGGGAACGATACGGATACATAACATTTTCGCTTAGTACAGACGCTAAGCACATAAAGCTACCCGAAACTGTCAAATTTTCCCAATCAACTTTGAGCCTTATGCTTTAGCGATAAAGTTGACAATCTATTAATGAAATTTGACAGATTGCAGTAGCTTGATGTGCTGGCGTCTGTACCTATAAAATTAAAGTGACTGCCTCCTTGCTAAGCATGAGGTCCTGAATTCGATTCCCAGGTCGAGCAAAGTTTTGTTGGGTTTATCTATCTGGAATTTCTCAGGAGCAGCCCGAAGTCCGGTTGATAGGCTCGCCCACTATTACATGGGACTTAAAACGTAACAGGTGAAATGAGGCCTGTGTCCCAGCAGTGGGAACGTTATAGGCTGATTATGTTATGTAGGTGAAATGTGGGGATTTGCTATAGGTACACCTCTGCCTAACCCTTTGGGGTTTCAGGCGTGATGTTATGCATATAACAACTACTTATAATGGCCGCAGTATCCATAAGACATATCATTTCACATTCATACAGAAAGCAGTAAATACATTCATGTGCGGAATTGTCCGAAAGGGTTACCGCTACCCCGGAACATAAAGGGCTAAGGAAGGAACACGGGTGGGTTTTAGGCAGTAAGAGTCTGACACTGCCTTCCGCTCCAACCAGAGCGGGAGGGGTCATTTGATGATTTCCCATCCAAAAAAAAAAAGTAAATACATTCATGTAGAAAAATTTGGAAAAGGCTACAAAACAGGTTCTAAAAAAAAATTGTTATCTACGGTTACCAGCCAGTTACTTCCTTCCTCCAGTTCCTTTCTTCCCATTGGACGAGAGTGAGCGAAGAGAAAGTGCACCTATGTCTCCATACACACTTGTCCACTATAATATCTCTCCCGCCTTAGAGCGGTCTCGCACTACGTCCAATCCAAATCCGAATCCGAGAAATGCCGCGCCGGTCCGAAGTGACCGTAGTCCTATATGTATGAAGGGTTGCGCACAAGATCCGAACTCTATCCCTCCGAATTTAGAACATTCCCAATTCGTATTGAAATCGGATCTTTAATTCGGATTCGGATCGGATGTAGTGCGAAACCGTTCTAAGGGTGCTTGCACAAAGGAGCGGGTTCCCGGTAAAGACAAGTCGGTACCAATCGGTGCGGGTGAAACAGTCCCAAATTAACTTATTCGCTCACACATAAAGAAACAGGTAAAACATGTAACTGTTTCCTTCCGAAGATCAACCTGCAGAGACTTGTACCGGGAGTCGGGAACAAAACCCGCTTCTATAAGAACCTGAAGGCTAGTCTCCGTTGATATCGGTCTAAAGGACTATTATTACTTCCTAGCGGTGCATAAAATGCCATCAATTTAGTACATAGTTTTTATTTTTTGTACTCTTTCGACTTGCTGGAACAACATTTTGAAAACTACTACAGCCAAGAAAGGCCCTGGAAATAAGCTAGATTAATATCCCAAAAAAAAATCGTTTAATCAAACCAGTGTTACCAACAAAAAAAATCTAATCCTTAAGTATATAAAAACTCGCGTGTGCCGACCCAACATTAACACATGACCTCAAAGACAAACGGCCAGCATGCTATCGAAAAATGCTAATGTTCCCGATCCTAATCTTAGCCTTAACGCGTGAGCCGGACCACGCATACTTGACTAAATGTAACCCTTGAACTATCTGATTACACCCTTAGACTTCCACCAGGTTAACATGACCTCCACACCCCCTCGAAATTCAAACATACCAAGATGGCCGAAAAGGATTTGTTCGGGACGAAAGAGGTTTTGTTACGCTGGGTGTTGCCAGCATGCGACGTTTGAAATATGTGTAGTGACGTCACATTTATGTCAGCCAATCCATTAATGTCCTTATCTGGACTTCCGAATTCGTGTGTTTCTTGAGGAAAGTGTGTGGGCTTTATTGAGGCGGGACATGACACAGCAGGTTTTTTGGAGTAAGGAGTATCTTTTGGACGTAAATGTAGGTTATACGAGTAAGTTTGTAGTAGTCTTTAATGTTTGTCTATGTTGTAGTTTGTTTTGAAATATTATAACGCTTCGATATTCGATACATTATTTTGTTTATGATTCATATTTGGTTTTTTTAAATATCGTCGACCACAAGTTATTTGAACTTTTCTTCTCAGCATAATCAGCCAATACTGTTCCCACTGCTGGGACATCGGCCTCCTCTTTCTGTGAGAAAGAGTAGGCCGTAATCCACCACTCGGGCCCAGTGCGGGTTGGTGGATGTCACATATCATCGAATCTTTGGTTCATACCGGTTTCCTCACGATGTTTTAGTCCACCGTTGTTTTGAGAGCAATGGTTATGAAATAATTTATACAAAGTAAAGTGCCTGCTTGGGTTTGAACGCACGACCTAAAATTCGCAAATCGCGACCATTGCCACTGGGCCACCACTGCTCACTTCTTCTCAGGAAATATATTTACCTAATCTTGTGTGTGTGTACTTATGTATGTTTTTCAAAGTGTGTACAAATAAAAAATTTATAATTTTATTTATTTCAAACGCCAAACGTTCAAGCGGTACGTGAAAGAACAGTTTTTATTATCCATTGTATGTAGGTACCCATTAGAACACTGAATAAAAACATTGTGTTCTAAAACCTTTACAATTCTGTGACTCATTAACACTCCCAACTTTCCATTGAACATAAAATCACTAATTACTAAGGATTATCTTAACACAAATGGTATCTTCACATAATCCTCCAAACGTACTGCAAACACCCGTTAGGGCTCACAAAATTCCCAGAAAATGCATGTGCTGTTTGAATTCCCCATTCTACATACCCGAATATTATCTATTTCGTTCTTGGAAATGTGCATATTTTAGTACTCGAAGGCAGGTAGATACATCATTGTTTCTGTAATATTCATGGTGTACATAATAAAGGATATTCTATTCTATTGTTTCTACTTTAAAAAAAAAACCAGTCAAGTGCGAGTCGAACTCGCGCACCGACGGTATAGTTCAAATCAAATCATTTATTTGCTCGAATATGGGTAGGTACATGAGGTGGTATATAATTAAAGCAGTTCTTTAAACCATATCCTACCTTAATAGGTGTGCAAATATCTAATAATATAAAATAAATCCTACATCTTTTGCCCATGGGGCTAGGCCAGGTTAGGCAGAAAATTACAGAACGCCACCTGCTACGATTCTTACGTACTACTTTGGCCTGGTTTACGTTCACACATCTGGTAGTACACGCACGGTTGCGATTTCATTACATAAATCACAATAAACATTAGTTAAATAGTTTATCACGGGAATCGTGTCTCAAATGTTTTAAAGGACAAAAGGATTCCGTTTTTCCTTCTGAGGTTCGGAACCTTAAAAACGTGTCTATGCATTGACATCATGTAACCTCTTTGTTAGTTTTGTTGGGATTACCATTAAGGTACTATTTGGAACCGAGCTGCCAACTGCAACTGCCAACAGCACGTGCAGCGACTGCATGCAATTGGCTGAGGTTACCAGCCTTTATCTTAGCCATGGCTACCAGCCGCTGCACGTGCTGTCGGTAGTTGCAGTTGGCAGCTCGATTCCAAATAGTACCTTTACACATATAGAGTGGAAGGGACAAAGATGCGCAACCTGTTACCATGAATTCCGTGATTCTTAACTCCCCTGAAATGTTTCGTCAGTTATTAAAAAAAAAACGCATAGTTCAAAACACACTATCTTACACCAACACACACACCAATGAAGCACCATGCATGCATGGTTTAGTGATGGTCTATCTTTTCTATGAAACTGAAATTTTTTTTTCAAGAGCTAAATTATGGGTACAATTTGTGCGTCAATGTATGCCACCCTGTATATCTAAAGAAATCACATAGGTACTATGGTACTATGAGTGTGTCGGAGGGCAGACGCTCACACCTTGTAGCCGTAAATTTTGCCTATTAAGTATTATTTTTATTTTTTACTGTAGTTGTTATCATTATTTTGTTGTTGCTTGTCATGTTGTGCGACTACGCTTTGGGTGATAGTCAGGTCGAAACCTATAATTTTGAACCTAGTGATATACCCTAATGTGATTATTGCCTGTTGTAGTTGCCTTGTGAATAAATAAATAAATAAATGCAATTCATTAACAAAACGTTAAATTCACCCTTGCACCGTAATCCAAACAAAATATGCCTACTAAAAAGTTCACATAGCCCTAAAACACACATAGCCCTCGCCACATAGCCCTCGTCCTACAAATCGCAGCCAGCCCCGTTACACCAGTAAGTTTAATAACTCGTTGAAGTAGACTAGGAACACAAAACGAAGCAGACATTCGACTAACTACGTAACAGTGATGGCGAAAAATAAGCAAAACCCACGTGTAGGCACAAGCTTTAGCCTGCTATGCCTTGTTAGAACGTGCATGTAGGAAACACGGGGAATGGAAAATGAAGAAAAATAAAGCTCAGCTGGTATTATATTCAGCTCCTCATGAACTCATGACTAACATAGTCGATACTAAAGTATCCGTCACGGGAAGCTATACATTTTGTAAATAAAGAACTTCTACTAAGTTACGTAGCGACAATTCCTTTTTTTTTTAATTATTTCTCTCACAATGTTTTCGTGGCACTTAACGGTTTTTAAACTATATAAATTCACATTGTGAGAGCTGGTGCCTGAAGTAGGTTTTAGAAAAAACCTTTATTACAGGTCACCAGGCCCCACATAGTGGCATCATACAATTAAGGAGGCATAATATGTAATTCCACTAAACAAATAAAACAAAACATAAATAGAAGAAAATAAAGAAATTAAATAACAACAAAAGCAGTCGAAGGGTGTGTGGTGAATGTGTAGTATTATTCAATCGAGTGGAGCAATTTTTCGGTGTCCTCATAGGAAAGAGATTTCAAGAAGTCAGTTACTTTTTGCAACAACAAATGATCCCGAATTCAATCAACTCAAAGTAACATACGTGTAATACGAAACTAACGAGCAATTTCACTTTGTCGGTTTATATTTTAGCGATATAAAGCGCTATCGCCTAATTTTTTGACGTACTGGAAAGCGTCTGACTCGTGAAACGTAAACATTTAAGCCGCCATTTTGAAATAAGTTCATGCTGACGCTGTCAATGCTGCGGAATGCAGATGCAGAATACTCGGAATCGTCTGACGACAGTAATTAGATATGTGTGTTAACATAATTATACCCCTATATAAAAATCATTACAAAACTGTTTTTTTTTATTTGATGCAAAGGTTGCGAACCCCTGAATGTGTTTACAAAATGTATTGCTTCTCGTGACGAATACTTTAACAAGGTATGGACAAACATCGTTGTTGTTCTTCTGTTGGGAGTCCACAGATTTATTTTCATTATAACAAAAAATTCAATGGTGTAATGGATAAGGACCCTATCATGCTTGTCTTTAAGTAAGAGTTCATGACATCAAACAGGAGGAGTGTGATCTGGTTGAAATTCTTTCGCTTTCATTGTCATATTAATACGGTCATTACGTCCACATTCTAATAAATCTCAATTTTAACAAATCAAATCATTTATTGCTATGCAAATATGGGTATTTAGTACATAAATATTTTATTATAAGTCCTCCATGTTTTACCGTCACATGGACATAAAAATCAGATACTATATTATGTATATCAACTTCCTTTTGAAGACTACATTTACTTCCTCACAAATGTCTGCTTTTGACGTTACCTTATCCACCCCAATTCTGACCTCCTAAAGTTATAAACACGTGTGCTATGCAGGTACACGTAACGGTTAAAACTGTAGGGAAAACATTGAAAATTTGGGCGCTTATCAGCCGGCGTGCTAACTTTTATTTTTGGCGCCCGAGGCTCGCTCCGTGTGTGCACGAATTGTTTGTAGACCTTTGTGGCTATTAGACTAGGCTTTGTTTTATTATTGGAACTAATTTTTGTTATGAAGACAGTTGTTGTCTAATTCCATCACCATCATCTACCTAGTCTTTTCCCAAATATGTTGGGGTCAGCTTCCAGTCTAACCTGCCAACCGCAGCTGAATACCAGTATTTTATCAGTTACCAGTTACTAGCTACTACCCGTAACGACTGTCAAAGATTCACGAATGACATCCGACACCAATGGCTTAACGTGCTTTCCAAGGCTCGGAGACGTCTCGCTGCCACTGTCTATATGACCGCTACATCTGGGTAATATGACAGCCCTTGGCAAGATTGGTTGTCATTTTTTTCGGGCTTCTGACTGCCCGTAGCGACTGTCAAAAATCTACAAATGGCAGCCGGGAGCAACGGCTTAACGTGCTTTCCGGGGCTGGTTAATTAAGTCTATAGTTAAGCACCATATTACAGTCAAGAATAAGTAGCCACGGCGCCTATTTCCGTGAATGTCATTGACGACCAGGCAGGTATGGAAGTGTACCAGTCAAATCACCTTCACTTTGAACTTTGAATTGGTAACATGATTTAGTTACCACTAAGGCTACCAAATTGCATGATTTTAAAGATATCCAACTTGTGGCTTTATTTGAAAGATGGTTTAGTTGACTGGTCTTCACCCCATCTGATGATAAGTTGACGTTCTCCTAACAGTAGGTCAGTAGGTCTGATGATACCCAGAAAATACGATGATTATGAATATTCCTGACAATATTAATTTGCTATTCAGACTCCAAATTGCTTACGGTATATATAACTAGCTGCGCCCCGCGGTTTCACCCGCATAAGTTTCGATTCCTTAAGAATATCGAGATATAAAGTATCCTATGTCCTTTCCCGGGACTCAAGCTATCTCTATGCCAAATTTCATCTAAATCGGTTCAGCGGCTTAGGCGTTAAAAGGTAGCATACAGACAGATAGACTGAGTTACTTTCGAATTTATAATATTAATTAATATTATATAGTATGGATATGCTTATCTACTCCCACGCAAGGTTACAAAAACGTCACTTGCACTTGCTATCTCATTCTTAGTGACGTCAAATATAAGATTGTCTTAACACCTACATTGTAATGACGTCAGAAATAAAAGCCGGGTCACACAAACATTTTACATCACCTTTTCCTCTATAAATGTCATCATGCCAGTGGTTTAGTCCTCGCCTCTCATGCACGATCTTGGGGTTCAAACCCGGACTAGTAAAAATGTGACTTTTTCAATTCTATCTACTTTCTGAGTTTTTTCCTGAACATTAGATATAGGTGAAGGATAAATCATCATCTGCCTAGTGTTTTCGCAACTTTGTTGAGGTCGGCTTCCAGTCTAACCGGATGCAGCTGTGCAACAGTATTTTACATGGAGCGACTGTCTATCTGACCTCCACAACCCAGTTAATACTTAATACTTACTTAGGTAATACGAAACTCCTTGGTAAGACTGGTTGTCAAACTTTCGGGCTTCTGACGACCCTTAGAGACTGTCAAAGATCCAAGAAGACAGCCGAGAACAACGCCTTAACCTGCTTTCCGAGGCACGGGGTGGTCTTGGTATGTAAAGATGGTCACCCATCCACGGATCAGCCTCCTTGTGTAGCGCAGTTTGTTCCGCTAGTTACTCAACTAAACCGAGCGCTCGGCGCATCCTGGACAGTCACACCCAACACCTTATTTGCCTGGCCAATTCTTCCCTTGCGGTGGTAGCGCTAACGCCCGCCTGGTTTGCGAACACCCTCCCAAACCGGAGTCCGGCGACAAGCAGCCTGCTGTGTATCGTCGATGCGTGGGAGTTCCAGTGCCTTAGACATCTTCTGGGCACGCTCGTTCATAGACCTCATCCATCGCTTTCTATCAGGCATGATCGATGTCAAGAGCGGGCGCATTTAGCCACAAATCTTTTTTTTATAAGTTTTTTTTTTATTTCCTTCTTTTTTTTTTTATTTATTCTCTAGAGAAATACAGTATTTTTTCTTTTACAATATCACTCGCCAAACTTTCGAGTTTGATGGCGAGAAGCGCCTGTTACATATACCTACATAGTAAATACTGACCCTAAAAACTACCAACTATGCACTTTTTAATGCAGTCTGTCCTGCGACATTCAGCATTAGGTAGGTGGTGGTTTCCGATCTTGCACGGTATGAAGCCTCTGCCCCATCCGATCGATACTACAGCTCCTTCATGCTGGTTGTTAAGTAGGTCTTGGGGTGTCCTTCTCTTCAGTCTTGTGAAGGTACCTAGGTTTGTCATTAGTCTCCTTGCCAATTGATTTGGATGGACTTTTAATCTGGTGGAGTATGTTGTGATACCAGCTTTGACTTCCTCTTTAACAGTTTTTATATCTAAATCCTTATGAAGTCTGTCATTTGTGACGTACCATGGTGCATTTACAATCAGCCGTAGTGTTTTAGACTGAAACCTCGGAAGGATTTCTTTTAAAAAGTAGGATTATTTTCGTCTGCCGCGTCTACGCCACTCAAGCGCAGTTATAAAGCGCACGCGAGCCAGTATTTACGGCCGGTATTTCGGCCGTGTGTTCTCACACGTCGGCCGATACACATCTGATTCATTACCAGCTGTTCTGTCTATACCAGTACTTACACGTAAGCTTGGGCTTTGATTTAGACGTGGAAGTTTTGGCGCGGCGATTTTAAAATAGATTTTTGGTAGTAAAATTTTATGGGCTATTGTCCAGATGGGATGGGACTGTTTGCTGTTGTCTGTACTGAGTTATTAAGTTAAGTGCTGTGTGAAGATGTAAAGGCTTTTATGGTCAATTTTTTAAGGTTTTGGATTTGTAGACTAATTTTACAATACTTTGACTTACGAAAGAATCATCATCTGCCTAGCCTTTTCGCAACTACATTGGGGTCAGCTTCCAGTCTAACTGGACGCAGCTGAGTACCAGTATTTTACATGGAGCGACTGCCTATTTGACTTCCACAACCCAGTTACTGGGTAAGTATTACGACACCCCTTGGTAACATTGGATGTCAGACTGTCAAAGATCCACGAATGACAGCCGAGACCAACGCCTTAACCTGCTTTCCGAGGCACGGAAGGGTCTTGGTATGTAAAGATGGTCATCCATCCACAGACCAACCGCGCCAAGCGTACCTTAAACTGATCGATCGACCCGTGCGGCTGTTATTACTTAGTCACAAGCCCGTTTTATTTGGTTGAAAAACATCATCATCATCATCATCAGCCTATAATGTTCCCACTGCTGGGACACAGGCCTCCTCTCTGTGAGAGGGAGTGGGCCGTAATCCACCACGCGGGCCCAGTGCGGGTTGGTAGATGTCACATGTCTTTGAATTTTTGGTTCTAGGACATGCCGGTTTCCTCACGATGTTTTCCTTCTCCGTTTTGAGAGCAGTGGTGATGAAATAATTTTACACAAAGTAAAGCGACTGTCTGGGTTCGAACCTACGACCTACAACTCGTAAGTCGCGGCCGATACCACTGGGCCACCACTGCTCACAAAAGTGTTGAAAAACATATGGCTTAAAAATAATGAAAAAGGTTGATATATTTTTCTTGTTGAATAAGGACACAACAGTCTGTACCTAGGTATCATAATTTAGGGCATCTAAGTTGGATGCGCAAAAAGGTAAAAGTAGATTTAGAAGTACCAAAATTGGTTACCAGCACAGAGCACTTATGGACATTTGAACATCTGCAGCACCAAAAGAATTGCGGATACGTTGCCTATTTAAAAAAACAAAGTCTATGCTTGCAATCGGTCATAGAACAACATTTTACTATAGACATACAAAACAAAAGTTAAAAAACAAGCGATCATTATCTTGCCGTAATTATATTATTATCATCATTTGCTAACCAATGACAGCAATGACATGTGAAAGTGCGGAAGCGATCGTTAACAAAGACATTCCGTGTCCTATGAATCATATTACTGACACATTGATTGGTATTGATAAGCGGAAACTAGGTTTTAAGCTTTCTACAAATACCTACGGCAAAATGGATTCTGAGCTAGCTAAATTAGCGAACTTTGCAGTTTAATGAACTGCAATCATCTGTAAAGTTACATCTTTCGTCAACTTCAAAGCAACTGTTATTTGTTTTTAATAAAAAAACAACCGACATAAAAAAAAAAAAACACTTCACAGTGATAATTAACTTTAATTTCGGAAGTCGGTGTCGTTGGTTCCGCATTTTCGTTTTTTGACACCGACTTCCGAAATTAAAGTTATTTATCACTGTGTAGTGTTTTTTTTTTTGAAGTCGGTTTTATTTTTTGTAAAAAAAGTTTTTACTTTTCACTTTTTAGTTGTACCTACCCCACACAAATTCAATGAACACTAGTGCATTGAAGAATTGAAGACACTCATCAAAATTCGCATAGAAATGCCGGAGATGCAGTACATTTATGCATATAACTTCGTACATAAGAATCATTACCTAATGTATTATATACTAAAACCTTCCTGAAAGTATGTAGATTACATTAGTGAAAGAATTATCAAAATTGGTTCATTAGTTTTTGAGAAAATTGCGGACATACATACATACGGGTCGAATACAGAACCTCCTTTTTTGAAGTCAGTTAAAAACTAGCAGCGTCCCGCGGTTTCACCCGCATAATTGTCGATCCCATGGGAATATCGGGATAAAATTTATTCACGTGGCGCTGCTAGTACATAAAAGTAACTACATAACATAACTTTATAAACTGTCATGTAGGTATATAAAGTTCCATATTCAGGAAACAATATCTAGTAATTCCATTACACGATTATCAAGTAGGGTACCAGCTAAATGTTAATATTTGAACAACTTAACGGTCATCAATCCGGGGTTATCGTTCTAAAATAGTAAAACAAATCTCATTTGTTGTGGCTACCGCTGATTTTGTAGTGTCGTCTGCCCCGACCCTAACTGTTTTATTTAGTTGAGAGAAAAATATCAAACAGTGATTTTGGGGTAATTCACACGCCCCGATTTTGTGATTTTGAAAATAAAATCAAGAAGTTTTAAAGCGATTTGTCCCTTTCCAGTGTGAAGTTGATAGTTCAGCAATCGTTAGGTAGCTACCTTTTTTTTGGTACCTGCCTAAATTTATTGCTAAACTATTAACGTCACACACTTATCTATAAATATTTTTGTGATTCAGACCTGCGGCGCGTAACATACTCGTACATACACCGGAATAACTCATAAAATCACAATTGATCGCAATTTCTTTCATTTTGACAGTTCAGCCATGGCCTTCGCGCTATTTATGTTGTTGAGCAGAAAAATTAATTAAACCTATGAAGCAATGTATTACAAATATCCTTCCAAACTCTCGGATTGTAGTTGAAAGAGTCATGGTTGAAAATCTCTATTAAAACTGAAACCCTAGCTATTGCATCATGACATCTTTAATAGCACTGTGTGACCTAAACCCGCACTTAAGTCATGTATTTTATAGCTCGTGTGACCTAAACCCGCACGTAAGTCACGCTTTTCTGTGACTTAAGTATTCCATGACTTACGTGCGGGTTTAGGTCACACGAGCTATAAAATAGTAAACGATACGTGTGACGTGCTAACCGCCTATCGTAATGTACTAATCGCCTACCTATCCTGTGCTAGGTTATAATTTTTTATTTTTATTTTAAATGGGCTTGCTCTTGACTCTAGCCTAGGTGACAGAGACTTTATTATACTTATAGGTACCTATATTTCACCTACTTGTGTGTAATGACTAAGTATGTGGGTTAGAATGACGCGTTCGTATCAAATGTAGGTATATATTATTTAGAAGCACAGAACAAGAATGAGCATATGAATAAACAAAAATATTATACCTTCAACCTTTCCTGTATCCAAATTAGTTGCGTGACTAACTGTGACGCTAATATGACATCCTTTATCCGGCATAAACCACAAACCATACGTCTAGACATATTATAATTACGCATTTATGCTAGAGAATGAAACTACAGAATCAGTGGTGTGCATTGCATATAGGCATATAAGCAGTGCCTACCTCGATATATCAACATAAGCCTGTCAATTACATTTTAGTGTGTGTGTCCCATTAAGAAACTCACTAAAATTATCATACCTAACAGAAAACAAAATCTTCATACAAACACGCGCGGCAGTAGGCAGTCGCCGGACGGCCTACTCGGCTCCCGTACTATTCGCATATTGTCATTGGTCTTTACTCGTTCAAGTTGATACGACAAAATTAAAAATACGTACGTCTCACGCGTAATACCATGACGTTCGACCTTCGCAATTTATCACCCTTAAGTAGGCATGCCTACTCAAATAACCACACTTTTGACCTCATTTTTTTTCTGATTAGTGACCGCGTTTGCCTAGACTAGACCCGGCCTAGTGCCTACCTATTCTGAAAACCAATGCACGCCACTGTACAGAATATCACAGTTACGATCCTTACATTCCTTACTTAGAGCGAAATTCACAGATCACCCTTTGAATTTACGGGGTATTCCTCGAAACGCACCAATTTTGAAACGCACCAAATGAAATGTCTATCGATATCATTTATTACGAATCCTTCATGCTCTTCTATATGTTTCGTCGTTGATGCATTTCGGGGAATAGATTATAATATTTTTTTTAATACTTTTGGTGCGTTTCGAGGAATACCCTGAATTTACTTTGCTAGCAAAAGTGAGCGTTTCATTTAAATATGTACCTTATTCTTTTAGATCATAATTATTCGTACAAGTGAATGTGAACTAACGACTCTTACGGATGTAAACATTATTATCATAAGGATAAGGCTCATATTCGTATGAAATGCTTACTTAACTTAGTAAAGCAAAGCAAAGTCAAAGTGGTGTGGCGGTTATGTTGCCCTTACTTATTTTGCTTCGTCCACGTTCCTACATCAGGACATGCACGCGCGCCTGTTGCAAGTAAAACTGACCTTTTTGATGGAGGGCTCAGACAAATTGACATTTTATCAGCGATAATGTGGAAATGTTGAAAAATTCAAAAATGTATGGGACTGAGACGGCTACCGTAAAAACTACGTCAATCTCGTTGAAAGTCGTTGTAGAAATACGTTTTTTTTTATCTATTTCCACATGTCAGTGTTGTCATTCTAAGGTATACCTTCCGTAGTTTTCTCTAACATCCATCTTATAAATTCTTCCATTCAGCCTCTCAACAAGACGAAACCATCTTAACTTTTTCCTTCAAATTTTTGTCCCCACATCTTAAAACTACACACCACCCACACAACCAACCTTCCAATAAAGCATGAAAAAAAAAAACAACCACCTAAGTTGAGCGAAGTGAACACGACTGTACCAGTACCTACGAGTTGGAAACTAATCTAAGTGGCGAGTACAAGTTGGCAGACAAGTGCCGACGTGGACGGGCCATGTTTTTTTAGTTTTCACCCTTCAGCCAACTGCTCCGAGTGATATGAGCATCGCATGCATGGAGGAGCCACAGAGTAGTTACGGGCAGAGACATATAAAAATTCAGCTGTCAGATTTTTTTGTTAAAGTGTATTTTTCACGATTGCTTCTTTTTCTTTAATTCTGAATGTAATAGAAAGGAAATAGATTTATTTGCACTAAATATGACGAAAATGAATTTAAAAAAACCGATCAAGTACGAATCGGACTCGCGCACCGAGGGCTCCGTAGAAATTTACGTTTTTCGGATTTTTTCTTTACTTGTGCCACATGAAATCGCTTCTTACCAAATTTCATAATTCTTGGTCAACGGGAAGTACCCTATAGGTTTTGATTCCCTTGCGAGTGGCAAAATATGCGCCGTATCTTTTGATCGTATCTTTTTCACTATTTCAAGGGATTGCAGCCCTGAGTATTTTATATTAATTTTAACATGATAACTACACGCGTTCCTGAGATAAATGGTCTTGACAGACGGACAACGAAGTGATCTTATAAGGGTTCCGTTTTTCCTTTTGAGGTAGGGAACCCTAAAAAAGTGCACGCAGACAATGGATAGATGGATAGAATAGGTACCTATAAGTCACGGGTGGAATAACTTTTTCTACCGGTTTGTAGGTTTCATTCTAAATGCACGAGTTTAAAAAGTCTTAATAGGGATCAAAGTTATGTGGTCTAAAGCAGGTGGGTACTGGAAGTAATGAAAACAAAAAGAAAATTAAAAGGACGGGCTTGCAAAAGCTTTCTAAAAAAGCTAGACAACAAACAAATAACAATTTACACTATTTTCACCCATTTCGTAATTGTCACGGAAAACCGCAATAAAATAGATGCTAAACCACTTCTCTTTATTATATCAACTGCTCTGCCTTTCGAAAATGGTGCCGAGTACGTGTTGCAAATATAACAATGCATTTATTTTTACAAAAAAATACCAAACGGGCAAATTATTTTTCATTCAACTATATAGTAGTGTTATCATTAATCGCTTCAAAGCCGATCACAAAGGACGTTTTTTTTTGCTTAGAACCAAAACAGTGCAGAAATTTTATATGAAATCTCATTGTTGCACAGTTTTTCATTAATGCACTGTTTTTTATTTTTTATAATTATATTTATATTATAATTTTAATATAAATTGTATGCATTAGATCAAAAAGACACTGGCTGAAAATAAAAATCGGCTGAATAAAGAATCAATTCATTTGCACCGCTCAACATCACCACGTCCGTCTACTTCTCACGGAAATGATTTGAAATTGAGCCCGCGTTTACCTGTATCATCTGATTCTGATGATAACAATTATTATTCACAAATAAACCAAATAAATACTAGAATAAATGTTCCAAGTAAAAGTGTATTTTCAATGTTTGAGGAGAAGATGAATTAAACTTTGTTTTTATTAACTTGAGTTTTTATTTTGAGTAGGTATATTTTATCACGGTAGGTAGATTGGTAGTTGAAAGAAAAATAGATTACGCACCTTTCTAAAGTGAGTAATTAATGCACTCGTGTTAATTTAGTGCCCTAGCATGCGCTCGGGCATTAACAATTCACTTTGCGCTCGATGCAACAATCTATATTTGTTTCTTTCTCAGTGTTACCTGCGAGGTAATTCGTAACACACTGTCAGCAGCAATGGCTTTCATTTTGACAGTTAAACAACATTCATTGCGTTGTTTACGTTGTGGAGCAGACAAATTTTTCAAACATATAAAGCAATGGATAAGCAATATCCTTCACAATGATTCAGATTGAGATTGATAGTGTGTTACACAATTAGGTTTCTGGTAGACTATACAGCATGTATCAGAAAGCTATGGTCATATTATTTTAAGGGTTTGGTACAGACCATCACACTGAATAACTTTCTCCATGGGATCAACATCGTTATCGCGAAAAAAATATCAAGTATCTCATACTATACTTCAATACCTAACCTACTCGAACCAAATGTATGCCAATCCCTTTAATAGGACTATACCTCTCTGATATATATACATATATGTGCTGTATTATATCCACACCTTTCTGATTATGCTGTATAGCACAAAACATCGCCAAAACATTCTACTACCAAAAAAATCAGTTCCCGAAAAAACTAAAACAATAAGCCTGCAGTCTCTACCCAAAACTACTCTGTGCAAAGCCTTCGAAGACGTCTGAAAGGTACGTGCTGCCAAAATATTCATTTCTTCCGCCTCGCCGCCGCTCGCTTGAACGTTCAAGCTGGCATTCTGATTTATACGGGACCTGTACACCTTGTTATCGCCATATATGTCTTACTTACAAGAGTTCTGGAGTACGGGCTTGGGTCCTGAAGATGGAGTGGTCTAGTCTTTTTGGGAGACTTGGGGACGTTACATTTGAAGTATGTCTGGAGCTCTGGACTATTCGAAACTGAACTACGATTGGTATGGGTCATGTGTTCCTTCGTGTCATTTGTGGAGATTGAGTGCGTTGGCCTGAAGGATCCAGCCCGGTCTTAAAGGGTTTATGAAACAGTAAAAAAGTCATTGTTTTCAATGCCATTGAATGTAACATATTGTTATAGTGAGATCTATCAAATTCACATAAGGAAGTAATTTAAGGATTTCATTCGGGATTCATAACTGGCTAAAGGTAGGTGTACTATAGTACTGTTCTGCTCAGTAGGTTCACTGAACTCAATGTCTTGCGAGACCGCTGAGCATACTTTGCAGGGCAGGGGTAGGTCTAGTTTCTTCTTTTTTTACTTTTTAATTAATAACATCAGTTATAAGAATAATAACAGACCGGGTTAGGAATACGACCATCCGATCCATCACAAAGATAACTGATGTCACTTGGAAAGCTGCCACGCTAAAATGGAACTGGGCTGGACACATCTGCCGCATGTCAGACGAACAATGGGCCAAACTTACGACCCAATGGGTCCCTCTTAATGGCAAACGACATCATGGCAGGCCCAGACGGAGATGGCGGGATGAGCTGGACTCTTTCAACAAGAACTGGTCCTTAGCAGCTTTGAACACAGAGAGGTGGAAGGAGAGTAGGGACGCCTTTGCCCTGCAGTGGGACGTCACAGGCTAATAATAATAATAAGAATAACAACCTTGCCTTGTCTATGGACTTGTTTGTCTGAAATATTTTTTTTTTTTTTGTAGTAGGAGTACCTCTGTCTAATCCTTTGAGGACTTCAGGCGTGATGTTATGTTATGTTATCTAACAAATTGCACAAAATAAGTTCCTCGTCAATAAATTCCAAGACCATGAACTCAATTCCTCCATGAAAACACAACCACCGCTTTTCCAAAACAAGCTCTCGGTACTAACCCTCACCGGCCGCACCATGAAACTCATAACCCATATTTAGGCCTATAAATCACAGTACATTATTAAGAAAGCCGTTCTTTCCCCATTACAAAGTGAGGTCAGATGTTATCAGCCCATATACAGGTTACACACGTAATGCTGATTCTGACGTGTGCCCACGCACGAGAGGGTTGACTTCGTACGACGTCAGTAACAATTGAACTGCGATAACCGCCCTTAGGGCGACGAAATAAAGACGCTGTTGGACTCAAATTGTTACTGTTAAGTGTGACTGACTATACGTTCGTGACTTTTCGTGTTAAATTGGTTGCAAGGTGTTTAATGGGTGCCTGTGTGCACGTATATGTTTTGTTTTCTTTTTTTTCGCTTTTGGGGTGAATATTTTGTTGAGCATATCGGAATACTGTATTGTTTTAGGTGTAACAGAACACGCGATTTTCTAAAATACCTTCAGAGCCCTGATTCACAACCATATGACAGGCTATCGTATCGAAAACCTGACATTTCGATAACCTATATTGACTTGCCCTCAACAGCAAATAGCTGTTGGAAGAATAGCGGGCGTCTATTTGATTTAAACTGACAAAATTTTCGGGTTTTGGACTTGTGAACAGCGTTTAGAAGACTCCTACGATAACAATGATTAATGTTCGATACGATACGGAAGCGTATCGAGTGTTTGTGAATAGCTATGCAGGTACACGGCATTGATAGGAGCGCCCTAATTATGTAACACACGATCAATCTAAATCTTTGAAGGATTTTGCTAATCCATTGTTTCATACTCGTATGTTCGAAAAATTTTTCATTTACCCCGCACGTTTTACCGCTTTATCTGCCGTTTTATCTGCCTAGCTTTTTCCCAACTATGTTGGGGTCGGCTTCCAGTCTAACGGATGCAGCGGAATACAAGTATTTACCAGTATTTTACATGGATCGACTGCCTATCTGATCTCCACAATCCAGTTACTGGGTAATACGATACCACTTGGTAAGATTGGTTGTCAGACTTTCGGGCTTCGGACTACCCGTAATGACTGTCAAAGTGACACGAATGACAGCCGGGACCAACGGCTTAACGTGCTTTCTGAGGCACGGAGGGATCTCGGTATGTAAAGATAGTCACCCCTCCAAAGACCAACCGCGGCAAGCATAGCTTAACCTGATCGATCGACTTGTGCGGCCGTTATTATTTAGCCATGGGCCCCTCATAATATTTTTGACTGCTGTCGTCACAAATCTTTTTATCTGCTATCTATCCCATATTTGGACGTTGACGAACAAAATGTTCATATGTCAGGATAAACAGATGTTCTCCTGTCTGGAATAACCACTGCGACCTCACTTTCGATGTTTCTGCGACCACCAATTTATCTGTGAACTGTGGTGTGATTAGGAAATATTTTGAAAGGGCCATGTTTATCTACTAATCCATACTAACATTATAAATTCGAAAGTAACTCTGTCTTTCTGTCTGTCTGTCTGTTACCTTTTCACGCCTAAGCCCCTGAACGGATTTCGATAAAATTTGACAGATAGATAGATTGCATCCCGGGGAAGGACATAGGATAATTTTTATCCCGATATTCCCACGGGATCGAAACTTATGCGGGTGAAACTATGGGGCGCAGCTAGTTGTTAATATGTGATAGAGTTTGGTGACTCTTCGTATAGGTATTACTTATTATTTTGCACCATTGACAACTCCGTTTTTACGTCCACGTAATCACTGTCCATCCCCGGTTGTCTGGAAGAGATCGCAAATAACGATAAGGCCGCCCATTGTATGTTTTGTAGTGATAAATGTATTTTTTTTTATGTATTTTCTGGTGTACACAAGAAATTATATAAGGTGTAAAAAAATTAACCTTAAAAACTTTAAGAGGTGCTTTAGACCATCGAACTGAACAACTTTCACTATGGGACCAACTCCGAAATCACGAAAAAAAAATCAGCTGTTTCATACAAAAGTTCAATACCTACTCGGCCAAAATGTATGAAACAGCTCATTTTTTTTTCGTGATTTCAGAGTTGGTCCCATAGTGAAAGTTGTTCAGTTCGATGGTCTAAAGCACCTCTTAAAGTTTTTAAGGTTAATTTTTTTACACCTTATATATATATAATAGGTAGGTACTTTAATCAACTGTCACCGATGACACAAATACGTGTCACGGTTTTAACGACCTCGATTTATATATAAGTATCCAATTCTTGATAACAACTTTTTAAATAAAGTGTACGAAAATTGTAAATGCTAAGAATATCCAGTTGACTTCTCAGCGTAGGCGTGATCCCTTTACGTGGGTGTCGACTTTCATAAGGGTAAAATCAAAATAATTTACTAACAAACTTAAGTCTCATGGTTTCTTATAATATCAACAAGATTATGTTAAAGCCTTCAAGTGATTGTGTACGTAGTTACTGTGAAGAGCTGAAGAGCTCTTCTTAGAATTCAAACAATGTTATGATTTGTTTACGTTTATTTTAACTGAACGTCTTTACATTTTCCCGATTAAATTATCAATGTTTTATTCTAAACAAAAAAACCTAACACAAATATTTGACACCTCGTTCTAAACTTGCTTGACTGTTCGAATTCCACCAGAGCTAATTTATTGCCAGCCTGCACTACATAAGGTCGACTTTAGCGGACAACCTTTACAGTACTTAGTTTAGAATATTAATTAAGTATGGTAAATATATATATTTTTTTAATTTCCACCTTTAGAAACCCACGACATTTTTTGAGTTGAGAGTTGAGTAATACCTGTCGCACGGGTCGATCGATCTGGTTATAGCTTAACCAGATCGATCGACCCGTGCGCTTGCCGTGGATGGGTGACATCCTTACATATCAAGACTCCTACGTGCCTCGGAAAAGCCGTTAGTCTCGGCTGTCGTTCGAGGATCTTTGGCAGTCTACTCGGGTCGTCCGAAGCCCGAATGTCTGACAACCAGTCTTATCAAAGGTAAGTAGTATTACCCAGTAACTGGGTTGTGGAGGTCAGATAGGCAGTCGCTTCATGTAAAATACTAGTATTCGGCTGCATCCGGTTAGGCTGGAAGCCGACGCCAACATAGTGGGGAAAAGGCTAGGCAGATGATGAGGCTGACGATGACGATAAAATATTAAAGTAAAAAATATTTAAAAAAAAATGAACAGTCACATTATGGGCGTTCGAAAATCAAAATCCGTGAAAACTCGACAAAAAACAAAAGAAAAACGAGACATTCTTCAAAAAGTCTTACAACATTGCAACAACCATTTAAGTATTCTTATAATCTACAAAAACCCGATACCTATGCCGCCATCACAAAATAAGTTTCCCATATCTGAGCCGGCCATTCACAAATCCATTTCTTTTTTTTTCCCGCGTAAAGTAGGTTCAAAGCCCGGGAAAGTGACGGATGCTTTCACGCCTTATCCGCTCTTGAATGAAACCTTTTTACTCAAATCCAACTATTTCAGTCCCACGATTATTATTTTATGGTAAATTATGAGACAATCAATAAAACGTTTATAGGAAAATAATGCGAGACAATGGAATGAATTTTGCCCTTGAGTCAGTTCAGGTTTGAAGGTCATTGATTGGTATTAAATATTTATCGATATTTTTCTTCTAGTTTGATTCAAACTGTCTTGTGTATCTAATAAAAAGTTCAGTTTATTTTGGCTTATAGACCTATTTCCAGGAAAAATTGTAGATTTGATAACTTAAATAAATAGTACTTAACGTATCCATAGATATTTTGTTGTTTTTGTGAATACTCTTATAATTTGAATTCCATTCTTTTACATGCTGCTGTACGTATTAGATTTGCTTAGACGGTTTATAAAGTGATTTCCAATGATAATTATAAGGCTCTATGTTACCTCTATGAACATTCTTTAATTAAGAAAAAATGGCCGCGACGTACTTACGAGTAATTGTAGGTCGTGGGTTCAAGACAGGCACTTTACTTTGTGTAAATTATTTCATCACCTCTGCTCTCAAAACGTTGAAGGAAAACATTGCGAGGAAAGCGGCATGTCGTAGAACTAAAAGTTCGAAGACATGTGACATCTACCAACCCGCGCTGGGCCCGGTTGGTGGTTTACGGCCCATTCCCTCTCACAGAGATGGGGCCTGTGTCCCAGCAGTGGGAACATTATAGGCTGATTAAGCACTGCGTAAAGTAAATAAAAGCACTATTTAGGTAAGTCCTATTTAATTCAATGATCTTTTCAAAAGATGTTATCTTTAGAACAAATCGCGAAGTAACTACCCACTTACTTTCTAAATAAATGTTTATTTCATTCCGTACACACTGCCACGCGAACCACTAATTAACTTCGTACCAAATGTATATTAATATGACTTTAATATAAATATCATGAACTTCGTTACTAAAAACATTTTGAATTAATGTTTTGATTATGAATTTAATGTGTGACCTCACCCGAATTGCGTAACACTTTCAATCGCAATTCGAAGGATTTTAAGAGAATTTAACTAATCCATTGCTTCATATGTTTGTAAAATTCCGGTGCTCGACAACGTAAATGACGCAATGAATGTTGTTGAACTGTCAAAATGAAAGGTTTTGCCATTGTGTGTTATGCTACTAAACCGCTGGTTTATGAACCCGTCGAAAAGGTATGAGGTTGCAGGTTCACAACCTGTTAGAAACTAGAGGGGTAATTTTGTAACAAACAAGTAGCAATGGCTTTCATTTTGACAGTTCAACAACATTCATTGCGTCATTTACGTTGTTGAGCAGACAAATTTTTTAAACATATAAAGCAATGGATTAGCAATTTCCTTCAAAATGATTTAAATTGTGATTGATAGTTTGTTACGCAGTTAAGGGTGCTGTGTGACTTTATGAAAATTCTACGATATTTGTTAATTAGTCATCGTAACCACTGATTCATGGTGAAGGAAAACCTCTTAAGGAAAGGTGACATCGTCAACACGTCGAAAGTTGCAGTGAGCAAGCGTGATGATGAATGGTCCTTTTCCATATGAGAAGAGGTCATTGCTCTCGCTAATATACTAATGTAATTCATAGCAAATTCCTAAATTCTTCAGAAGGCAGGCCCATACTAATCCATACTATATACCTACTATAATATTATAAATTCGAAAGTAACTCTGTTACCTTTTCACGCCTAAACCGCTGAACCGATTTAGATGAAATTTGGCATAGAGATAGCTTGAGTCCCGGGAAAGGACATAGGATACTTTTTATCCCGATATTCCCACGGGATCGAGACTTATGCGGGTGAAACCGCGAGGCGCAGCTAGTTCTTCGTAGGGCAGGTTCTTTTTGATTTAACAAGAATTATATTTATTCTGAATTGCGATTGTTTTTGTCAATTTGTTATGGCATAGATAAGTACCTAAAAGCCATAATAAAGATTGAAAAAGAAAACAAAACGATTTCTTTATTTAAAAAATGCAAAACATACTTTTTACCGTTTCGATTAGATAAAGGGTCGTTACCGCTAATGAGGATTAAGTGTTAATTTTATTAACAATTAGTTAAAAAACAAAATATACACGAAAAGTTTTTTTACAAGACTCAGGTTCTACTTATAGTTAATTATCATATAAGTAAGTACCTAACAATTAATTAATTATAATGTATCGATAATACCCTATAACGGCAGACACTTTTATAAGACTTACTTTTAATTATTAATAATACGCGGATAATCTTTAAAATCGACGGATTAATCTAATGATTGATGACACCTATTAAGGTATAAGGTGGCTTATTAGTCGATTCACACGAATTTACTCGCCCGAAACGGGCGATTCGTCACTTTTAAATAATATTATTTTTTCTATAGGCAACTCGCACGAAGTTAATTTATTTGTGGGCGAATCGACAACTCCAGATAAATATGTAAATGGCAACATGGCACATTTTGAATGTTATGCAATAAAGTATGTACTTATAGAAATAAAAAGGACACTACGCATGCTTAGTGGAACATTGACCCATTAGTAGATAGGTCAGAATTGAGTTACAGATTTTTTTCAATCAGATCTCATCAATAGTTAATCATAGACGTTTAAAATACAAGCGTTCATGATTAATAAATAGTCAAATCAAATCAGTTTTAATTTTATGCGTCAAGAAGTAGGATAAAGGTATGATTCCGATCTCGGCAGCACGCAGCAGTGCTGCCGCGGCAGTGCGGTCGCAGCACTACTGGTCCTCATACATTTTCTATAGGTTTATATGAGATTACATTCCGAGCACGGCAGCAATGCTGCGCGACATTCCTATAGAGAATATATGAGGAGCAATCATTCAATTAGTGTTTTGTCCATAAATTAACGAAATACAACTGAGTATGGAGAAATCATAATATGATCGTAATTATGATTTCTCCATACTCAGTTGTATTTCGTTAATTTATGGACAAAACACTAATTGAATGATTGCTCCTCATATGTGGACCAGCAGTGCTGCGGCAGCACTGCTGCGTGCTGCCGAGATCGGAATCATACCTTAAGTCCTCATAGCAAGATCGTCTTTTGCGATGTCCCAAAAATCGCCTCTTGAGTTACCAAATTCAGTATTCCATTAAGCATGCGAGTCTAGCGCATAGAAGTGATAAAAGTTAAACATTATAAAACGTGTTCTTTTTCTTAACTTCATTCAATAGGGTTTTTTTTAATACAATTGCGGGACCTTGAGCGCCACCACAGCTCCATTCAGTCAGAAATCATACAAATGTTATTATCTTCTATACAATGCTCATTTTACGGGTACCTACCTAACATAACACAGGTACCTAAATACATCTATTCATATAGGAAGGACACTTTGAAACAATAGGTTAGACGGACATTGTCTCCCAAACTTTACCTGACGGTAACCCAGTCGAGCCATCCACACCTAGGGTTACCATTTAGAAACTTGAAAAGTCCTGACAAAAAGCTTGACATTTCAATAAAAGTCCGGACATTTTAGTCACAAAATACGAACATTACCCATTTAGTTACCTACAGTGGTATGGTAGGCATGGTAGCAGACGCTCGCGAAAAGAAAATCCGGACAAATTAAAGAGCCGGACAAAGGTCTAGAAGTCCGGACATGTCCGGACAAATCCGGACGGATGATAACCCTATCCACACCTATGTTTTTGTACGTGGTATTACTTATGTTAGCTGTGGTTTAATACATAGGTACTAAATATCTTTGCTATCAAGAGCACACAGTAAGCAAGAGTGTCTTCACGTATAATTCGCACACCCAGAACAACACTGTATTATGTCGAAAAATCTTAAAATCGAGTTTTTTATTTAATAGAATAGCCAAAAATTTTCCGCCCTAACCACGAAGACAGGCGTATTTATATAATACTGATACGCATTGGATCCTTCACATGCAATATTCAGGACATTCGCAATAACTTTGACATAACATGAAATAATGGTTTTTCCGTCCATTCTGAAAAATGAGCTATTTTGACTTAGTGCAGTGTTGATCTGGGCGTGCGAATTATATAATTAATGTATGCAAAATATTGTAAAACATGGTGGAGTTTCTTGCCCATTCTTCTCCATACGAAAACTAGGTACCATTTGGAATGGGCGTCTAGAATCAATTCTATTTCATTGTAATTTTTGACGTTCAAAAGTGCCTTTTACGTTCCTATTTGAAATAAATGCTTTGACTTTGAGCAGTGGTGGCCTAGTGGTAACGGCCGCGATTTACGAGTTGTAGGTCGTAGGTTCAAACCCAATCAGGCGCTTTACTTTGTGTCCTAAATTATTTCATCACCACCGGCATGTCCTAGAAACGAAACAAATCGAAGACATAATTAAAAATATACCATTAAATTTCTAATGCCAAACTGCATTCAGTGATGGATTATTTTTTATTAAATAGTTTTTGTAAATAGATAAGTAATAGCTTCATATTTGCAATAAATTACCACGGTTGTGTCATCGCGCTTCTCTTTCTTTTCTATGTAGTCCGACAAAGACCGCTGTTTAGGTCATGTAGTCGCCTTAAACATAACAGGCGGTATGTGGATGCACAGACGCCAGCACATCAACCTACTACAATCTGTCAAATTTATTTAATAGATTTTCAACTTTATCACTAAAACATAAAGTTCAAAGTTGATTGGGAAAATTTGACAGTTTCGGGTAGGTTGATATGCTGGCGTCTGTATTAGTGTTGCAAAGAACTCAAGTCTTCAAGTCCTATATAAACGGACTCGGATGATGAATTACAAGACTCGACACATTACAACAGGACTCCAAGACTAGAGAACTAAGTTCTCTACGAGTTCTTGAACGTTACATGAGAGCTCGAGTCTCTTTGTGGGCTCGAGTCCTTTTTATGCAGCGAGTCGCACTCAAGTCCTCTTCGTGTATGAGTCTAGCAATAAAATTGTTGCATTTACAGAACCGGGAGAAAGGCTCAGATAAAAAAATAACAGTATTGATTAAGGATATTTTTAATCATTTATAAACATCACATTTTTTTTTTAATTGTTTACATTTGTCACCAATTCGAGTCCACCACTAATTTAAACTTGTCACCAATTCGAATCCTTTCGAATGATGAACTTCAAGTCTTATCTTCATGCTCCGAGTTTTCTTAAAGACCCGAGTTCATTTTAAGACTCGAGTCCTTTGTTAGACTGAAATGTTCGTAGTAGGTAAATGACTCGGGCTCGGCTTGACTCTAGACTCGAGCCTTTTTAGCACACTGAGTCTTGCATAATTGAGTCGAGTCTCTTAAGGACTCGAGTCCTTTGCAACACTAGTCTGTACCTACTATACACCACTGCCTAACCCTTCGAGCAATACAAGCGAGATATTATGTGCCTATGTGTCATATTGGGTACCCCGTACCAAGCAAATTGTTTTTGGGGTTTTCCTTTGAGAATTCTCAGTAGCAACACACGGACAGTTTGGATTTGTGCCCAGTTATGGCAGTAATTGTCTTGCTTCCTTTATCATTTAAGCATGGGATTTTTAACATAACTAGCTAAAATTGCTAGATGTACCTGCGTGTCCTGTCGTCTGCACATTAACACAGAATAACTAATAGTACCTAAGTATCGATAGGTCTACAAAGAAATTCATGGCATAAAAAAAATGTAATTTTCATAATATGGATTGACATTGCCTTATGAAAATCTATTTTTTTTTTGCCATGAGACTGGTAGACCTGTACTTAGTACATTACAGGAACTGATAGACGCTAGTGATGGCGCCAAACATGTAGCCGAATTCTTGGCCGAGTCCATTTAGATTGCTATCGACACGCTAAGAAGAAAAACGTGCGATATGTTAATAGCAGTTGTCTTAATTCATGGGATTTACAGCATAAATAAAGTTGGTTAAAATTAAAAAAAAAGTAAGTAAGTAAGTATCTCTACAAAATAAAAGTTGCATTTGGTTTGTTTTTTTAGTTTTAAATTCTCAATAAAAACCGAGTTCAAAAACAAACAATTTGGTGTGGAACAATTTTTGAAGCCGCGTGATGTTTTTTTTTTTTTCATAAAAAGAATAGATACCTATACAAATAAAACGCACCGCTTACAACTTTACAACCTGCCAGTAACGGTCACTTTACATTGTCAGGTATTTTTTTTTTATCTCAAGGGTCCCATTCATCCGGTATTGGGCAAAAATGTTTGTTTACAAAAATCATGCGAAGACGGCGTGATAATTACCTTCTAAGTTCCCGAATATTAGTCTGCAAGGAACTGTCAATAGCTCATAATGTAAATCTGAGGTGATTTTTCCTCAAAGAAATGTTAGAATCACAAGGTAACTCAGAAAACTCACGAAAACTCACTAATAATAAAACAGTAAAACAACAAATAGTGTAAAGCAAAAATAATATTCAAATTACTTACAATACATTTATATCTCCTTAAATCTATCCTTATCCCAATTAGGTACTTCTTCAAATTAAATCTCGGTAATAATAATATTTATTCGAGATTTGTGTAGTGTTGCCATCCGTCCGCGTTATCTCGGACATGTCCTAATTTTCGCTCGACCTCGGCTTGACTGGGGGCGCGCGACAACACCGCATTTCGAATGCAAAAAAGTTACGATCTTAAATTCTTCATCTAAATAACGAAGACACCCGAACGGCCAGCACCTAACTGCTATCTCAGCGTAACATTTTGGCGTACTTTTAAAAAGTTGCTGAAAAACTTACAGTAAAATTTTCTTCGTAAAACTTCAGAGCCGACAGATAAATAGAGTGTAGGTATCCGAAAAGTATATATTGTGAAGGAGGCGTCACATGTGTGTAGGTATTCAAGTAATGTGACACATGTGTGGTGGCGGAGCGGGCGCGCGGGGGAGGCGTGCTCGCGTCGCACGTACGTGTGTGTGTGCCGGGGCGGGGCCGGGCCCGCCCCACACCGGCGCGGGCGGCCAGTGCCCGCCGACCGCACGCCGAGCCGATATTCGGCATTCGCGCGACACCGCCGCACCGCGCGCTCGTCTCCTCAGTTCACTTCGCGTTCGCGAGCCACCCGCGACACACGTACGTGCCGTCCTCGCTCCTGTCGCCACCCTCGACGACAGCGCGCAGCCACAGCGACGCAAACTGTGTAGTGCTACCAAACTTTTCGGTGACTCAGTGCTTACGGACAAAACTGTTGTTTAATAAAAAAACTGTGTGAACTCAAACGGAATAGTGCAATGCGAAGATTGCGGTCCGGCGGGAAGGCGATTCTTTGAGCGACGAAAGGGTTGGGGAGTGCGGGGTGCGAAGCGGGCGGAGGGCGGCGCGAAGGCGCGCACGCGCCCGCTGCTGGACCGCGCCGCGGCTGCAACACACGCGTTGACACCGGCGCGCGCGATGGACGACAAGACAACCGCCGTCGGCGGCGGCGAAGAACATTACAGTCTGCGCTGGAACAATCACCAAGCGCACCTGCTCCGGTCTTTCGAAGCGCTGCTGCATGCTGAGACCCTAGTGGATGTGACGCTGGTGTGCGCCGAGCGCCGTGTACGCGCTCACAAGGTGCTGCTGGGCGCTTGCAGTCCACTGTTTCGCCGGATATTTAGCGAGAATCCGTGCAAACACCCGGTGATCGTGTTGAAGGACTTCCAAGGATGGGAGGTGCAAGCAGTTGTAGACTTTATGTATCGTGGAGAGGTGTCTGTGGCGCAGGAGCAGCTCGGAACTGTGATCCGCGCTGGAGAGTCACTTCAGGTTCGGGGCCTAGCTGATCAGGACCGTGAGGAGCATGCGAGGTCTCCGCCCCCGACGCCTTTGGCGCGGAGCCCGGTGCAGACGACACCGCCGGCGCCCTCACCACCAGTGAGCCCAGCGAGTCCTCAGCCGCGACGAAAGCAGGCCCGGCCTCGTCGTCGCTCAGGAGAATCTGATACGCCAGAGAACTTGTCGATGCGCCGTTCTCCGAGTGGAGGCCTGAAGGCAGTGCGTCTGTCGAGGCCACGCTCACCACCGAAGCAAGAGCAAGAGGAGCCAGAGGCCGAGGTGCCGCCGCCGCCACGTATGTTCGCGCCGCACCAGGACATGTTCCCACCAGTACCAGCCGCCGTCTCCGCGATGTCATTAACACCACCGCACAGTAAGTACACAATGATAATTATGTATTTTATATCCGAAATATTCAACAATATTTTTCTAAGTTACAACACTTGGAACCACTGCCAATTTTACCATGAATTTTAAACAAATATTTAATAGTTATTATTTTCGGATTAGGGCGACAATATTTTTGGAATTTAAAAAGATATATATTTTAGCAGTGGATAATTTTATTTACTCATACATATTTAATTACTTTAAAATGCATGTTAACAAGTGGGTAGCTGCACAAAATCATCGTGTATGTCAAAAAACAAAGGTCGATCATACCAATGCCGTCATGGACGAACAGTTACTAAGTAAACAAATAATTAGTGGTAAAAACTGACCTCGATCACTCATTGCCAACATCTCCAAAACCAATCTGAAGATGTTTTTTGCCCAAAACGTATTTGCACCATATTATAATCAAGTATATGCAATCGAGTTCAAAAGTGTCTACTAAAAAGACTTGATGATATTATCAATAAATTATCAAACAAGTTCAGATCTGAAGTGCTCCTCAATAATATTCTTGTAATATTTTCTAATTAGAATCTAAAGAGATGTGATCTATGAAACGAACGCTTATTCGGAGCGGTCGCTGTGAATAAATCTCAAAGTCTAATTAAACTCGAATCATCAAAGGATCCGTTATCGTTGAAGGCTTATCGATTTTATAAATCGCATACAGGTTACCGGTGATTCGATTAGCGACCGATACCTAGTGTTAACCGGAACGGTTCACAGATAAATTAAGATCACCTATTCATACGTCGGGTGCATTATCTCTAAGATCGCGTGAAAGGTTTTAACTTTATAAAGTCCATTAAGTGAGCATGTCGCAAACATTCGCCGTAAAATATCATTATAAATGGACTCTGGTGCTCGATTCTCGAGGCATGATCGTGTATGGTACCTATAAAGGTGTGTCAGTGTAAATTTTACACCTCAATAATTATTGCTTGTGGGTCTCCTTATGCGTATAAAAGAGGAAGCAATTCCAGCAGTCATCATGTTTTACGAGCCCTTTTCGATTTCTAAACTTGTTTATGGTGGAAATTCTCTGATTGTCATAATCTAATTTAGGAATCGTATTTTAATCCCGTCCGATCATTTCATTCTGTTTATTGTTGTTATAGATTTTATAGTCTGCTATATAAATATTGAAGGTTTGGGTTTACTGAACGAAACGCTGAGTTGAAAAGGTTTTGATGATTTATGTTATCTGAAAACACACTTCTCGAAATGCAAACTGAGAAATATTTTGAGAGCAGCCTAACTTTATTCTTGGCGTAGAGACATTAATTTGGTCAATTAAAGTTGAGTGCCCAATCTATTTGAAGGCACACTCATAAATTACGGTTCTAATATATTTTACACATCGGACCGTAGAGGCTCAGGTTGAAATTAGTCCAAGGAGTGGTTTTATACGTCAATTTTGTTTTATTGTTTCCTCAGTTTCGCGTATGTGCCGAGTGCTTGATTGCGCCATAATAGTCGTAGGTTGTAATGAAGGGGTGCACGCACTCGGCTCTCGCTGCCGACGTGCGTGGGGATACTAAACGCAAGGGGAGTTCGAACGTTTCCGCACTTGTCATTCCATTTCGAAAATCAAATTTCAAATTGCCCCAACTTAAAATGTTTATTCGTGTTTACATTTTTCGTGTCTGGCAATTCAAACGTTCTGTAGACAATGCTTTTTCGTTTTGTTGCTTCGTTTTTTATTGACCAGCCAAATTTGGCGAAGAAAGGTTTTTTTGTTCGGGTAATTTTTAAGTGGACAGCTTCTGTGGCGGTTTATTGCAGATGTACATTTTATTGTATCCATCTCCGTGTGTGATGAGCTTGATTACAGTTAATGGTGGTGCGTAAATGTAATGAGGGGTTGGCAGGACTGCTGGCAATCACGGAGCGTCGGCGAGCCTTCCTGATTGGACTCGAGCAAATCCAAATTTTCTGGCTTATTCTTTCATTACTGTTTTACTGCGATATGATTTGAAGTAATATAACATTCAATTTCAAAAACATTATTGTGAAGCTAATGTGACAAGAACCTTTTTTATCTCGTGTATTGTTTATTTGTAAAATAAGGTTTCCAATAAGACTTTTTTTCAAGCCTTAAGGTTTGGTACGTCTAATAGGTACTGGGAATAGGTAAATTACTATAAAAAATTTGTAAAATACAAAAAAGACATTTACCCTAATAATTTCTATATCATTGTAGGTACCTAACTAAAAAGAAATGCTTTTAAAGCCCTAGCGAGATGAGTAAACAGACATTCGGACTGAAAGTTGTCATTAAATTTAACAACCTCGTCAACTTTTTGGCCTACTTATAATGTAGATCGTCATAAGAAGTGTTTTTGTTTTCACTGGAATTCTGTTTACTCTGTATTCAACAAAAGAGTACTTATATCAAGCACATCGTTAAGACGCAGGAAAATATTATCTAGTAAGAAGGTACCTATCACATGCACACATGAAGAGTACATATTAAAATTGTCTTCCATTGTTTTCAAGCTAGGTACTCACTAACTGAACCGGTTTGAAAATGGCTCACTTACTTGATTTTATCACGCCAACCCAATAACTATTAAGTACATAAATAAAATATACAATAAATGTATCTCCTATAAAGTTACCCTCCTTCTGGCTTCACCGTAGTCGGGTTAAAAGATCTTCAACAAGATTCCCTAGTGACATGTAAAATCAATGACAAAATATCTCTCACAGTATCAATTTTTCCTTAAAATATCCACATTGTGATTAGTAATTTGTTTACATTAATTCACCACCTGACACGCGAGGTTTTACATCAGGTACACGACCTTCAAGGGTGGCAAAAAAAAGAGAGAAAAAACTGCGCAGGCGACGACATTGGCACGAAGCGCTAGATACCGAGCGCACACGCAAGGGCGAGTACGGTCACTATGCGTCACTGCGGTACGGGACAATCTGTTTGTGTCATTTGTACTTAGGTGGTAATTGTCAGTCACACTGAGTAATAAGTATAACGTTGCTAAGTTGGCAGTATTTTCTCGTAAAAGGTTTTATGAAAGGGTTATTCGGTCTGTTGATCTTAATGTGTAGGTCTGATTCAGTTTGGAGATTAACTTTCCGCGCAATTGAAGTTCAATTGAACAGATAACTGAGATAAGTCTTCAAGTAGATGAAAGATCAGTTACAAGTGATACAAGCTCTTAAGTACAAATGTAAGACATCATTATTACTTACTAGCTGTGCCCCGCGGTTTCACCTTCATAAGTGTCGATCTCGTAGGAATATCGGAATAAAAACTATCCTATGTCCTTCCCGGAGACTCAAACTATCTCTATACCAAATTTCATCTAAATCGGTTCAGTGGTTTAGGCGTGAAAAGGTAACATACAGACAGACAGAGTTACTTTCGAATTTATAATATTAGTATGGCTTCCACGACTTTAAAATTACGACATAACGCCTGTAATCCCCAAAGGATTAGGCAGAGATATAACTATAGTGCACCCTCGCCAGATATGTTTAAGTCTCATTTCTCATATGTGGCGAGTCTATTGCCATCGACAGGGCACAAATCCAGACCCCGGGCTGCAACTGAGAAAAGCTTTGTTGATATTCCCTCAATAAGAGAAATTTAGCATAGATTCAGCGTAAATGAAGCTTAAGTTGTGACGTCATAATTTATGAGCATATATAAAACTAGCTGCACCCCGCGGTTTCACCCGCATAAGTTTCGATCCCGTGGGAGTATCGGGATAAAAACTATCCTAAATCCTTTCAAGAGACTCAAACTATCCCTATACCAAATTTCATATAAATCGGTTCAGCGGTTTAAGCGTGAAGAGGTAACAAACAGACAGAAGACACACTTTCTCATTTAATAATATTAGTATGGATACGTAATACTGACAAGCGTATGCGCGTCCTAAACATTACACGGTCATTAGTGAGAATTACTGTCAGTTTCTAATTAGTCATCCTGTCTATTCCAGCAATTAAATTATTATGTTTCAATAAATTACTTTTGACACACTGTAGGATGTACACAAACTAATTAGTAATCATAATTTGAATACCTTAACGACCTACCTCATTAATGAATGCTATCAATTAAAAACATTGTTACTAGAAATTCAAAACACAAACTCAAAGCATTTATTTGTATTAAACCATTTACAGGCACACTTTTGGGTTGTCAAAGAAGTCGTTCATTCAGAAAAATTAAGCTACTAGCCCATTCCAAAGCGTAGTACCACAGAATACTTAAAGTACTACGTACAGAAAGGACTCTCCCTTCCCCGCACTAACATCAGTTACCGCACCTCACCCCGCACTTCGGCGTATTCGTCGCAGTTCTTTAACAAGAGCGCTCGCAAACACAAGTACCTCACGCACACATTCATACGTAATACAAACGTCATTTTTTAATGTAGTAGTAGTAAGTAATTATTTTGCGAGCGTTGTATGGAGTGTCCGGGGTGTGGTAGTAGGTTTTTATGGAGAAGAACGAACAAAAAATATCCATGGACAAAGACATTGGTACAATTCAAATTATCAATTATTTATTGATATAATTATTACTGTTCCTGCTTTGACTAGGCAATGAAATAGGTATAGGCTTACACCGCCCGCCGGTTGATATAAATGCATACTTTGGCAACAAAAAAATACAATGTGACGGAAAATCGGAAACGCTAAAGCAAACTTTGAAAAATCTTTAAAAAAAAACATTTGAATGGCAACAATTTATTATGCTTTTAAATTAAGAAAAAAAAATAAAAGTTCAACTTTAAAAAAGTAAACATTATCGCTGTAAGAAAAAAAAAAGACTTCGATTTGTCCTGTTTAAAACCAAAAGGGTGTGCAAACTACAAAGGATGACAGCGCGGCCTGCGCTCGCGCATTTACATTCAATCGACACCGCGTCTGCCCGGTGACCTACTTGTACATTACGTTTCAGGGTAAATGAAGTTTATACTGTAAAAACCATAAAAATACTGAAAAAAACTAGTTTTTCTTGAAAATGGAAGGCCATTTGTCATTTGTTTGTTATTATTGTTACGTATCAAAGGAAGACTACAACTGTACGGCGACGAAGAAGACTGTTAAAATTGTTTTTTTTTTTTACTTAGTTTTTTTTTACTTTAGACAATCATTAAAAATAAATAACAGAGACCACTCTCATTGCATAGAGATAATAAGCAGTTTGCTCGCGCCCTAACTTCCCACAAATCTAACAAAAACCACCATAAAAATAACATAAGGGCCAAACAAAACATATCTACACGACCTTTTTAAAATACACTTTTGCACGCGAGAGATTCTATACAACTGTTTAAAAAAAAATCGGGCTTTAAAAAAAGAATGCCAGCAAAAAGACTAAGATTTAAAACTCGATCATTGCCCGAGGGGTGCCTTAGACAGCAAGTCTGACTGACTGTCTGGGTACACACCTGCCCGTCTGCTAGTCTGTTACTGACCTAGCACAAGCACAACTAAGTAACCAAAAGTAAAACCTGTTTTCTAAAAAAAGATGCGAAACTTTGTTAAGTAAAGACGAAATATTTTGAGTTTTGTTAATTTTTTCTTACGGGATCTAGTTACTTTAAAAACTAGCAGTTTTACTAAATGCATACATCGGTTATGTGCATATATCTAAAAACAAAGAATAATGAAAACATAGGTACTTATTTACAATACAATACACACTTTGTTTTTTAAACAAACTTGTAAATATAAATAAGCCATTTACAAACAGTAAAAAAATTATCATCCTGTGAAAAATACTTGCAACTTTGCAAATATTCAGGATTTTATTTTAGCATCGTACCAACTATGAAACTTACTGATGAAAGGGGGCGACTAGCGAGATGACGATTAATAGAGGAATATAAACGAAGAAAACAGTTATGTTGCGCCGACCCCAAATAAATTGGTACCTATTAGTGAAGGAGAATGATGATGATCAACAATGAAACTTGTCCTAAATTCATCTACAACCTGTATATACCTACACCAAACCGAATAAATGACTTACTAATCTAAAAAGTATATAGACCAATAATTATAAAGGCAAACTCTAAAACCAACATCCGCGTCAATTCCCATCAAAATGATGTTAAAGAACTCCCATAAACGTTAACTTTACGTCGACCAATTGTTATAACTATAAGCTATAAAAACTAGTAATAAAACGGACACACATTACTAATCCTTCAATTATAATCACGTAACATATCTGCGTGTCGCGAGCGCATGCAATTAACATTCTAATCAAGCATTGTATTACTTGAGCTGAGCGAGCAAAAAAAGCGAGTAAGAGTGAACGTGGATTATGTGCAAGGGTTTCGTATGTTTGTTTAATATTTTTATCACCCCACTGGAGGTCCATATTTTTACATCGTCTAAAATTTTCTAATGGTTAACAAAGTACCGAAAGCATTAAGATGTTGTTACAAGAAGGTCTATTTTATCCATTACTAAGTAGGTAATTCGGTGAACTACCAATCATCTACCACCAAGAAATTCATTCAACAATGAAAAACTCTAGCTTTGGAAATGAAAACAAAAGAATTAATTCATTACCAAGAAATCTTATTGTTATTCTAACACTTCGAGAAAATGGCGGCTATGCTACAAAAAACGGGCCTAATTGATTCTTAAAGAAAGGAAACATAACATCTATCCTTGTATTCTCTGAAAGTGTAGACAGAAGTATATCGTGGTAAGTCCACAAAGTCCCAGACAATAGGAGCCTAGTGCTGTCAGCCGGGCACTCACTGACACTCAGATCAGTTACTGAGAATTTCCCATTAAAAAAACCCTATAACCTTGTCCAGTCTAAGGAGGGATTCTAACCTGAGGGGTAATTGCGAAACACAACAGTAGCCATTGGGTTTCAATTTGACAGTTCAACAGCATTCATTGCGTTATTAAGGCGGTACCCCGACCAAAACCGCGTTTTTCTTCGTTATTCAGAGGCTATTAACTCAATAATTATGAGAAATAAACTACATCTGAAAGCACATTATTAATTTTCGATATCCTATCATCACATTGCTCGTTATTATTTGTTTTTATATGTTACTAATACATTTAAAATCTCCTTTTAAAAAAGTGACTAAAATTATTGATTGCATACATCTTTTGCTAAAGTTGACGTTCCATTAATTTGAGGATTTCACCAATGGATAGATAATTAAAAATCTAAATAATCCATGTTCTAATTTATTTAAAAAGCTCGCTATTCTTTTTTTAATAAAATAATTCCAAAAATTTTGCGAGTTTTATGATAAAGGGGCGTGCGCAGGGTACGCTGCATCCCTTTCGTACGAGGAAGTCGTGTCGCTCTCTGTCTCTGTCGCGAATGCTCAAGGTTATTTGGTCAGGGTACCGCCTTAACGTTGTTGAGCAGACAATGTTTTTGAACATACTAAGCATTAGATTAGCAATATCCTTCAAAATGATTCAGATTGTGATTGATAGTGTGTTACGCAATTAGGGTGCAGGACCCCATACTCAACAACTAGACCAACGAGACAATCAGTGAAAGGAAACTAATTATTACGAAACCTTTTGATGCGGAACCCTAAAAGTGATGTAAACTTTTTGCGGCGCCTCCGCTGTGCTACGTGTTGATACACGTGTTTAATTAATACTTGACGATATGTAGAACATGCAAGCTACTGTAGGTCGAACAAACAAATTGAATTCAACCAGATGTTTCAATTGAAAAAATCATTGCACCATAAGGTATTTATTTTGGACAGATTAAATTTTGATCTATATAAATAAAACAAAGTCGGGTTAGTTAGCCATTTATAATTTAAGAACGAGTCGAGCGATTTTTACGATCTTTGATTTGTTGGATTTGTCTCCGCCCCGAATAGCAGAATAACTATTAAAATATCGAAAAAAAAAACACAAAAAAAAAATTATGAAGATAATTCATTTTCTCATAAGTACATTGATTCTGAGGCAGTACGAAGTTCGGCGGGTCAGCTAGTAATAGATAATTTAATTATCTATGTCATTCCATTTTTTTTTTAATGTTATATTTCAAACTGAACACCATCATGTGTTATTAGTTATTACATTTCTCATTTCCGCCAAAACACGACAGAAAACTCTTGAAACAAATAAAAACTTTTCCAAAGCGAATATAAAGTTAAACCTTATTGCAGAGCGTAAGAGACAGTGTTTAAATGAACAGAAAATCAATAAACACTTTAAGACTTCCGATATGAAGTATTAAACAAAACTAATATCCGACTCGTAAGGATTTTAAAGCCCATTCATGCTAAACAAAAGTAAACAATACTAAACAATAATTAGCCAGAACCTGTATAATGAGATACCTGATGATGTGTTTAGCAGTGACAGATGTTATACATATAAAAAAGCTCTAGAAGAATATGTTAGGACGAAGTACTAACACCTGAACGTCACCTATAAAATCTTTTAATTATGTTGTTTTGTATAATATTATGTGATCACAGAGACTGTATCTACTTTTATTATATATTTTCTATACATTTCTCAATTTGTAAGTGAACCTTAATGTTCTTTTATGAGAAATAAATGTCTTTAAACCGAACCTAACCAACAGGAAAACTTAAAACAGCTAAAACCAACAACAAATTCACCTAAAAACGTAACCTAAAAGCACAAAAGTACAATCTAACAATAATTTACGTGTACATATCTATCAGGCACAATTTATTCAGCAAGTGACCACGTCGTGAAAGGTGAGAGTTGTCGCAACGACACACGGCCACACGACCGACTTGAATAAGTGATATCGCGAATTTCAATTCGCGTTTACATGTAAAGGCTGTTTTACTAGCGCGCTCTAGTTTCGAGAAAAATAGGTGCACTAGAATAGAGTATAGCTGTAAAAGATTTGAAGATACTTCACGAGATAAGGCTGGATTATTACGTGGTAGTAATAGGTTTGGAAAGTTTTTTTTGTCAAGTCCAAATTAATAATAAAGCTAGAGTTTTTTTGTTTGTTTGAACGCGCTAATCTGTGGAACTACCGGTCAGATTTGATTATAATTTTTGCATTTGATAGCCCAATTCTTGAGGAAGGCTATAGACTATTGAACATCACGTTAGGTCCCTTAGGAGCTCCGATGCGATGCAACGGGATGGGTCAGGGGAACAAGAATATCATGCAGATGAAGTCGCGCGCAGAAGCTAGTACGTTTATAAAATTTGCTTTAAATGCGGTAATACAAAGGTTAATGAATATTCTTGTGCGATGACACATTTCGCCATATTTTGAACACAGAATGTGGGTGAAAGGGGGTGGGTAGCTTTCGTGGAATAACAGAAAATTAGAACACATTTTTAGTTGAACTGAATTATGATGATGATGATCATAGTGCCACGATTTCTAAGAACCTCAGTACAGAAGATATGAATGTTAAAATAGAAAGAGTTCCTTCTTATGTATCTCATGCATTCTTAGCTTTAAAATATCAAAATCCATACAAAAGCAAAACAGGCCAAACAAAAATACTTAATATATCAGACTTGGACCACAAAAACAGTTACATTCACGTTACCTTAGGTTTCCAACATTCTTAGTTCTTGGTAGCTTAGCTACGTTAACAAGTGCATAACAACCGCACTATATCACAACGAATTTAATACCAAAGATAATGTGCACCGGACACATAATTACAAACTTAATATATTAGCAATAAAACCGATTAAAAGACCATGCGGACCAGATTAAAATTTTATGTATCAATTAAAAGGATATAGTCATTCCCTTATTAATTGATAATCATGAACAGTTAAGTGAGTAAATCTAAAAATGGTAAACAGGTGAAGATATTATGGATTTGAAAGTTGTATGGGAGAACTAAACAAATGATGGATGGGTTATGAAAGGGGATGAATACTGCGACGACGGCTTATAGATATGAATGGAAGAAGACATGCTGCGTAGATTCCAAAAATTTTAATAAATGAAGATGATAATGATGCTAAGGAAGGTAGAACTAAAACAGACGTAAAAACTAGAGATAAACAAAGATTAATGTAAAAGGAAATAGAAACAGTAAAATCCGAATAGACATACTTTTAATTACATTACTCTATTAATTCCTTTTTAATTAATTGAACGTTATAAAGGTATTACTTACTAGTGTTAATGCTAATGAAGAGAAGACTGGCTGTCAACATTAAAATAAAAAAAACGAATGTTGATTCAATTGACTTTTGATATTCTCATAAAAAATGGCGCCAAAGCAGACTCATGTATACCGTGTAAAGTTAATAAGCATTTGTTTAAAATTAATACGAATTTTATTGACATCTTCAACGCATTCATTCCAAGCATTCGACTCAAATAAATGTATGATATTCACATACGTATTAAAAACCCATTTACTATTGCACAGGTATATCGTTAAAGTCACAAGTAGCGATTAAATCTATCGCATATTAGAATTCCTTAAACTAATTAGCAGAAGCTAATCAATCGGTTTATAGCGGTCCGTTAAAACTTAAAAGCTTAATGCGTAAATCAGTTAGTAATTTTTCGAAACATAACACGGACTGTAGTGGTTTCTTGTTTATGCATATTGTTTTTGTCAGACGTGCGAAAATGAGCCATAAATTATAATTTAATTATTCTATGTTTGTGTCCGACTTATGTGGCTACCAGTTGTTCTCAACTTTAATTGGCAAGTTTTACTGGGAAAATGAAAAAAAAATTGTAAAACGTGAAGTATTTATTTTCTTGGAATAAACGTCAAATAAAGATTGGGTATCAGACAAACAAAATCTATCAGATCAATATTACATGTAATATGAAGAACAAAAAAGAATCCTAAAAATGAATAGTGGATACAATACAAAATGATGACAATCTTTATTATGTAATAGTCTATAAATTGATTTCTCCTCAATACAAAAGATCTAAACAAGGATTTAATTAATAAAACAAATTTCCCTTAACTATGAGCAAGTCCGTGAGTGCAATACTTTGATATTATTTTACAATAAATTAATGAGTTGAAAATTATAGAAATTATTTATTAGCAACACAATTATTATATAATGCCTACGTAGGTACACACTGACGTCAAACACCTATTACGCATAGTACATATAGATGACATATAGCTTAACCACACTACGATTATGACGTCAAGGTATATGCAAATCATTTACTTTAGAAAAGATTAATAAAATTCAAGTAAGGCTAATGACTCCTTGCAACCGTTATAATTATGCCGAACTCGTCAATCCATACTGTTATATCTGTTACTCTCTTTCATAAATTTTTCCTCTATAGAATGAGTCCTATAAGCCAGCACTTAAAAACACTGACAGTTGAAAAATATAACTATGGAGCTTGGTGCACCCCAGGGAACTATCCTAGACCCAGTTCAGAAATTAACTTAGAAGTGAATACGAACATCGGGAAAGCGATTACCAGTTTAGTAAAGATGAGACATAATGAAGAATTGCTTACTATTTTGTTGTGATGTCAGAAACTACGTAAGAGAACTTAGTATAGTATTTTCTGCTTTCAACCCTAGAAGATTAGAATGTATGATAGTAATATTAGTAATATCCATTTAATTGCCTAAATCAGATATGAAGTTCATACCTCCTTTGCTCTGATGCAGTTACGGCTTTTGGGTTCAGCTACTTTAGAAAAGTCGTAACCAAGGGCACGTACTCAAACATTTAAGATGATTGTTTTACGAGTACAATGCTTAATCGTTTCCTGCGCAATAAGATAATATAGTTTTTAATTTTCACGATCAGCAATCAATAATTACCGTCATTTGTACTAATGCATTAAATATCCTCCTTTGGAGTCGGAAATACGATAGCTTTTGTTTTTCCTCATTTAAAAATACTTTCCGTGTACGTACGAATGTAACTTATTCATTCATTACTACGCACACATACTTCTGTGTAACAAGCACAAATGCCAAAATCATCCCACTGAAAAAACTGCAGCATGATGTGACTAGATGACTGTCGTATCTTGTGTTTGGGCCAATAATAATAATTATACTGATGCAAATGGTATTGACATCATCCGGGAAGAAAGGGAAGGTTTCCTTTTAAGCGTGCACATTCGAATACAGACTGGTAACCAATATTTATTGAGCTAGAAAGAAGCCTTAAAGACAACACAAGTGAAAACAATGACAAAATTACTCATTAAAGTGGCATAAACTTTGAAATACCGTGAGGATTAGATTCCGAACATGCGCGGGCGCCTGCAGTCAATACCGCGTCGTTAGTCACGTGCATTGACAAATACTCGCAGTTAATTGGATGAAAACGCGCACTCGCCGCTGTCCATGCAGTAAATAACGCGCTTTACGACGACGCACTGTTATCAATAACCCTTGTATTGAAAGCTGTTCCGTTTATATGTTCGCTATTTGATAGGTTCAGTTATATTCGCATATCCGCTTCGTATGTCATTTCTACGGAGTTTCTAGCGAGCTGTGCCGAGTGATTTGTCGGTGCGACTGTACTCGCCCCACCTATTCGTAGAACTTTCGTTGTGGCTGTGGACATAACAACAGTTGTGTTGTGACACAGTGATATTTTTCAGGAGCAGCCCTCGTCACAAACTTCATTAACAAATCATGAATGGCCAGGAATATGGTATTTTCCTTGTTTCCGTTCGTCTGGCAGTGCAATGACTAACGCCATGACATGGGATGGTACTTACGTCGACTCTTAGTACACATAATAGTGCTGCGTCATTCGCTTAGCCGATACTGGCTAGGTGACGAGCTTTGTTGTGCGTTTAGCGACCGACGTAAGAGCAACAGCTCGCGTCTTGGCTTTTGGTTGGGAAAACCCGATACTAAACAATTACCTACGCATTAAGTAACTGTTATGCAGCACATTAAAAACAATCTAACAACTTAAACCTGTAATTATTATTTAGTAAAACAACGTCATTAAGATTTATCAAAGGCGTTTAATAATTATTATAGAAATGTAGATAGCTATCTCCGTAAATACGAGAGCATCAAAATTATATGTAAATCATTGCCATTTTAGAACACAGATTTGTTTGTTAGAAAATCTCATAGAGAACTGTTATTCGGGTTCCCATCACGAAACCGGAACTGAAATCACACATTAGATTTAATTTTATACGAATTTAATAACAAGTAAGATGCGCTCTCGTCCATTGTGCTCCGTGACCATGAGAAAAAAAACACTGCTCGATTTTTTTGTTGCCGATAAAGAGGTGCCGACGTACAATTCGGAGCAAGATTGATGCGCATGCATGATCGTATCTGCCCGCTGTGAGCGCCGCGGTAATAATTAATATTCCATAATCCATTCATCCCCACATTACGCGGCGACTCCTTTCACCGCGCCTCCTGCATCCCGCGCGGCTCGCTCCACTCGCGGCCTCCACCGGTAGCAATATGTAATCGTCACACATCTGTAATTGATTCTGCCCGTTAAATTCGAAATTTGAATGAGCTCTCGCTGAATGAGAACCGAAATAAGATCACGAGTGTAGTGCGCTCGGAAACGCTGACGAGTCTCGGCGAAGCTCTCGGTGAGCGGCACAATGACCGCGGCGCACACAGCCAGATCTCTCTCTTGATAAACTTATAAAAAACGTAACGAAAAAACTACATGTCATGCATCTACGTGTGCTAGTCAATTTCACAGCGAGCGTCATGGGAATCGAGCGACGAATGGACTTTAGAAAGCAATTAAAATCTGTGCCCACGAAAAGGAACGCAACCAAAAAGTGCGATCGACACATGAAATCGGCGAACACGTCGCACAGCACGCTCGAGCACCGCGGTGCACGGAGCCAGCCCGGCCTGCTAAATAGTTCTCGGAACTGAATGATTTTGACAAAAACGTACAACGCACACCGGCAACGAGACACAAAGTAGACAGGAAAAAAAAAATCTACGAATGATCTCGTCTACTTTACACAGCGCAATAGGTTATTACTTTAAATAGCCGTGCGGAGAATAACTGTTTAACGTTAATTAAAGATTTTTACTTGGCGCCACAATTTATTTATTTATCTATCCTCACACTGGAACGCCATACGGCAATTACACCAACGGAGTAAAAAATCACTTCATCTGCTGCTTTCCACAAGTTTTATTTGGTCCGAAATCAAGGAAAATACATCCACAAACAACTGTTTAACTTTGTGTACCTTTTAGTTTAGAAAGACGATACAAAGGGGGCCTACTTACAAAAGTGGACTTTACTTTTTTACAACCACAAAAAGGTCGGTATGAAATCGAAATCAGTTTACGGATCCTGCGATTATAAAGTTTCGGCCGCGGACAAAGGAACGGCGACCACAATTTGGTTGCGACCACACGGCCATGCATTATAGAGATACGTTAGTGAACGTACGTGTTACTTCGGACGTGACTTCCGAGATTGAAAACGATGACAAAAAAGCGATTGGAAAACAGTTTCCGCGCTGTTTTTGGGTTCAGCAGTTTCAAAGAGAAACTGACCGCAGAAGTTGGTGCATTGTTGAATATGTTTGCGGGTCTAGTCGACATTTATAATGCTGCACAGAAGATACTACATATATACCCGATGTTGGAATGTTGTTATGACTTAAAGTGCAATAAATCTTGTAAGCGGACATTCTATTCTTTCGCTATTTTTGGCACAATAATGAGAACCAACTGCCAAAGCTTTATTTAGGTCTAAATTAGCTAATTATATTTGTGAATGAATCAGACCCAAACAATTCGTTGCTGCAGACCGTCACTCATTAATTAGCATGTTACACAAACACGTGTCTTTCTAGTTATTGACATGTTTGGCATCCAATTAATCTTGTAACGCATTAGTTAAAAACGTTACCAAGAAATAATGGCTGTCATTACATTATTCACAGTAATTTAATTACAAATTACATAGGTTTATTTATCTGCGCACGAGTGACTCACTCATGTGAGTAATAATGGCGGCGCAAGCGCCGGTTACCGGTGTTGCCAGACGAAAAGGATTTGCCCATTTTAGGGGACTTTGAATTATTGACCGGGTGTGTTTGTGGGATAAACAGTGGGATGTTTTGAAAGGAATTGCTTGTTGGTGGTTATTATGTGTAGGGCAGATGATGGATAGTCACTGATAAACAGAACCAGTTTCATCCTTTAATTTATTGTAGTGGAGAGCAGATATTGCAGGGCAAAGGCCTCCCTACTCTCTCATGAGAGAGTAGGGGTTTAGTTTAGGAGAGCAGATAACACTATAAATATCATGTGCATTTAAGTACAAAATGAGTAGATACGAAAAGAATTGGTAATGTCGATATTTATAGGTTAACAAACAAGGAGTTTTAATTTCTTAACTGGCAACACAGGTTGCAACAAATCATTTGCGCGGTCAACCGCACTTGTAAATAGCAATTTTGAAATCAATCTAAACTTTTTCTATAACTCCAATATCAATAAACTTTCTATGCATATGCTAATTTTTCGTCGAAAGGAAAGCAAATCGGAGAAATAAAAAAATAGACATTCATTGATAACTTCAAAAAAAAAATCTCGTGGTAAGAAAACTCATGAATGAATGATCACGGATCCTTGGACCGTATTTTTACTTCTTTTTTATTTTCAATGTTACTAACTTGTAGGTAGATGTTTACCTAAAACCCCACTACGTTAAGTGATACCGTAGGAAAAGATCAATAAAAAAGGTCCAACATTGGTTTGCACACAACTTACTTTAAATGGACCTAGTACCTATAGAACTAGTGATAAATATCCTAGTTACGCAGCCAAACACGGTCATCAGTCAGACGTAAAGTCTTCCCCGTAATAACTTTCCTCATGACGCAAAATGACGCCGCCGTCAACGCAAAAACAAGTGAACATCGAACGCACTACATGCGTAAAGCAAATGAACATCGAACGCACTACATGCATAAAACAATAATTAAATACATTTCCCTATACTAAACTTACGTCGTTTGACAAATATTGTTGGTCTCGTGGTCACAGCGAATGGTAAGCGTGGGGATCCCAGCGCCCTAATTGGCTAACACACTATCAATCTGAATCATTTTGAAGCAAATTGCTAATCCATTGCATCCAAGTTCGAAAAATTTGTCTGCTCAGCACGTAAATAACGCAATGAATGCTGTTGAACTGTCAAAATGAAACCCATTGCTACTGATAGTGTCTTACGAAATTACCCTGCAGGTCGAACAAAGTGCTATTGAGCTTTCAATTAGGAATCTCAATAGCAGCCCGCGGGACAATTGCGTAACACATTATCAATCGGAATCGGTTTCATTTTGACAGTTCAACAACATTCATTGCGTTATTTACGTGTTGTGCAGACACATGTTTCGAACTTATGAAGCAATGGATTAGCAATTTGCTTCAAATTGATTCAAATTCCGATTGATAGTGTGTTACGCAATTAGGGTGCCGGTGTCTGAAATTTGGTGGTGTGATACTCCCCGTGCCTTCGGAAACCGCGTAAAGCCGTTGCTCCTGCGCCTGATCTCTCCTCCGTCGTGCTCGTGTCGGATTGCCGGACTATGAGAGTAAAGGAACAGAGAGCACACCTGTTTGGGCACACACTTGTGCACTACAATATCTCCTGCGTACCTGACTAATCTCCGTTAAGATTGGCTACCGTGACCGAAATCGGTCAGGAGTATATTATTATTATGAGCAACACATTTGAACACATTCACTCTTTTGTATAACAAGATTCGTTGCGTTACCTACCAACTTAACAAAAGGTACTTAATTTATAATTGCACCTCACTTTCCATTACGCAAACATAATTTATGTAACGTTTGCTTTGGAAGAGAAATAATTTGACATTTCATTTATAATGAAAAACACGAACATGGACGAAATGATAATGGATTCCGGATTATCTTGATCGAATTGTGTGAAGTGTCTAGAATTCTAGATAGACACTTTTGTTGTCTGGTTTGGCTACCTGACTATATTAATGTATAAAAGACTTCAAATAAACTGTATATGAAAATGATTGGACGGTAGCACCCAATTTGTTCTAAATAACATCAGATACACTTGGGAGCAAATAAATCGAGCCACTTCCTTTTTTCACGTATAATGGTTATTATTTTTGGTATTACGGAACGTATCAATTCGAAACATATATTGCCTAAAAGATTATTTAATAACCTTTACAATGAGGGTAAATTATTGAATGATAACCTTATTTAATGATAAATTATTGGCTCTGAAAGAAAAACGGTAATTTTGATAGAAAATTGTCAGTCCAGAAAAAAACAATTAAAAACAAAATTATGGTATAAACTTATTCTTAATATCTTGTATTACCCCCCCCGCGCCCGGATTTCGATTGATTTTCTGGACTGTTTTAACCCTACAATGTTCTATCAAAATTACCGTTTTTCGTTCAGAGCCAGTAATGTATCATTAAATAAGGTTATTATTCAATGATTTACCCTCATTGTAAAGGTTATTAAATAAGCTCTTAGGCGATATATATTTCGAATTGATACGTTTCATAATACCAAAAATAATAACCATTATACGTGCAAAAAAAAGCAAGTGGCTCGATTTATTTGCTCCCAAGTGTAGTACTCGGATAATTGTCTATCAGTGGTTAAAACTCTTCTCACAAAGGTAACGTATTTATAGACTACTAGCTGCGCCCCGCGGTTTCACCCGCGTAACTTTCGATCCCGTGGGAATATCGGGATAAAAACTATCCTATGTCCTTTCCCGGGACTCAAACTATCTCTATACCAAATTTCATCGAAATCGGTTCAGTAGTTTAGGCGTGAAGAAAAGACAGACAGACAGAGTTACTTTCGCATTTATAATATTAGTTTGGATGATCGTCGTAGATTTTCGGCTCGACATGTCAAAAATTTACCCGGGAAAATGACACCCTAATTTTGCCGCCAAGCAGCATTACTTTATGTCTGTAGGCATGGCTTCTAACCTCTCAACATTAGCTAGGTAGGTAAGCTTTATAAGTATTCATTAATAATGCTATGTGTTAATGTTAACTTCGTTTCTTGCTGATTTAGTCATTGTCATTCTCTTGTCCCCATCCTAATTTATTTGGAGTCGGCGCATCATGTATTTTTCTTCCATACCTACTTCTCTATTAGTCGTCATCTCGGTAGTCGGCTCTTTCTAGCCATATCTTCTTTCACACAGTCTATCCATTGTTTCTACTCTAATGGCCATCCATTCATGGTCAAAATGCTCACGAAATTTTTCTTGCTGATTCAGTATTGTAAGTAAGTCATATTTCATGTTAATTTCCCATAGGTGTTAAATCTTAAATTTCCTTTTCTGTTTTGTCAAACTGCACATCGAACATGTGCCTCAACCATGTCTCAACTTAATTCTACTAAACATGCGTCAAAAACTTTGAGTCGATTTGTTTTTGTTTTTCTAATTACTAATTGACGTCTCCTTCTGACGAAGTGATTTCTGCGTAAACTCGCATTCTTTGGATTACTTGTACCATAACAACATAATGGTTATTTAATTAAACAAATATTTGTTAAACAGTGTCGGGTAATTCCTACGTTTCCTTGATTTCGAAAACATGATTAGTTGATGGTAATCCTTTAATGATTTAAAGTCAGTCACGTTTCTAATTTCGGCAATTTTAAACGACTATCCTCAAAAGTGTCCAATCATACGATTTTATTGTTGCAGTAGGCTAATTAAACTTCAGTCCACATAACATTGGTCAATTTATTTACATCCCACCTTCCCACGTTATGAGACAAGAGTACCGTCAACGTACGAGCAAACAAAACATTAATACTGTATTAATTTTCCGTTAATAAACCTAATAGAATGAACGCCGCCAAATGCTATTAATATCTAATTCAAAAATTACGTAACAAAACTAATTTCATATAAATTACAATGAACTTTTTGTTAAGTTCACAGAGAAAGTCGCTAACACTTGATTATAAACCGTATCGATTTTTTATTTACTCGTATCGTTTTAGCCTCTCGGAATCGATTCTCGCAACCGACCGCAATCGTTTTGGATAACATTCCACATGCTAGATTACATACGCAACGGAAACGAATGACCGCAAAATATATTATGAGAAACTGACTTCCATTTGCAAAGATCAAACAAATAATAATTAACTTATTATATGGTGCAACGTAAACTAGTTATAACTGCTATATTGAATCTGTGGCAGAAAAATAATGAGTATGACAGTGAAGGCTGTATGACGAATTACTTTTGCCTATAACAAAATAATAAAATTGTATGATTCATAACCTCAATAAAAAAAATATTACCCTTCGTCTGGTCTGATTAATTTTGGTATTTCGTACGCAAAGTGCATGGATATATTTTCTCGGTGACATAGACGTAAGTCGCAAATCTCTTCAAATATGAAATATATGGTAGTGGAATCTAGTATATCTTAAAGCTGTGCATGGATATAACGCGGAACTTTGAAAGGACTGAAAGTTATAGTGTACTTAAACATAACGTACGGTGAAAGTATTTTAAGATTTTGCTGTTAACCGCATTATTTATTCATGGCTTGCAGTAAACATAAATCGCATTTTAAACAAGTGCATTTTATAACACTGACTATAAAAACTACTTTAAGTAAATTACGATACTAAACTTCATCTCATGATCTCGTGCACTTTGTGCTGTCTTCCTTAGTAGAATTATTATATTAACTGTTATAGTTTAGTTAAAAGCTTTATTTGTTTTAAGAAATCTACTTTAGAAGTAAATTCTTGGTCAGTGGGTCGTCTTAGGTCTTATAAAGAAGCAAACTTTCCACGTTAAAAATGTTTATGTTTCTTGATTTAGGAAGGAAATTGTCGATAATTACTGATCATTGAACATTCATTTGGAATATTTATAACCAATAATTTCAGCATATATTCTTGCGAACGTAATCTACATTATTCGATCGAGGTTGTTGTCTGTCTCTCAAATTAAGTTGATCAAATTTAACCGTTACAGAAAAACGAGGCAAAATTCCAACTAAAATAATTTCCCTTCGAAATCAATCACATATGTAATTAGATGACTGGGCCAATCTCAAAACAACAATGGCCAATTCCCCGTTCTAGTGTGAATGCTGTGTGGTCTACTAATCGAGCATAGAAAAATGAGATGTCTGGTATTAAAGCCTCATCTATGGTACTCCGTGCGCATAGACAATGAGCGACTCATTTTGGAAGCTCGTTCGGAAACAATAGAAAGCGGGGCCTCCTACAACTTCACACGGGACGCGCAACCGGTGGAAAGTTAACGAAAATACATTTCAATAGCTAAAAGCAAAATTGGATGAGTGGCCTTACGAAATTATCGCGTTAGCCGTAATTCATTTGTGAGTGAACTCTCCCAGGCCTCGTGTGACCGTGTGTGATCACGCTAATGTGATCTTGTTATAACACCTCTTGCGCTTCGTTTTGAAACCGTTCTGTCATTGTGCAGCTTAATTACGATTCACACATGAACGAATGTTCCGAAATTTTTTATATAAATGATGTTATGAACTAGTTAATTTTATAACACGAGATTACGTAAAATAACGTTACAAGTAAGCGGCATTGTTTTATCAGTGATAATCAAACGGTACTCAAGGTCTACCAGTCTTATAAATATTAAGTTGCCTTTATGAGCATTCGCCGGTATTTACACCCCATATTATTTATGTAATGGGGACTTATATTGGACACGCGATCTTCTCGAACAATGCAAGGAGACGGTGCCCATCATCAGCGACCTAGACTTCTTTCCACTTTTAATTGTTCCTCACATCGATTATAACGTATATTTCACTGAAACAATAGATTAACCCAGTTGCGGCATATTCTATAATAGTTATGGCGTTTCTCGTCCCGCGATATTATTGCTTTCGTATCCTTGGCGTGAGCGGCTATCTATCATGTGATCTATTGTACGTACAGTCGACATCGGTATTAGATTAAAGCGATAATTAATGCTGATTCCATACGACCTAGATTCGGGCCCGCTCGATAAAGTTAATTTACAGTTATAGTTGTAAATCTCGTTGCAAAATAAACGGCGAGCACGCGCGCCTGCCTGACCGTAGACAACACGCGGAGACTCCCACACACACCTCGACACGTCAGCGCCTCCCCCGCACCGCGCGTGTGTGAACCACACCGCGTGAATGGGACCCTTCCCGAACCGTAAACATCACGTCACGTGGTTGCATGAACGTATAACCCGACCCGGACGAAGTACACCTTCGCAGGAAGCTCCCAACGCGCAACAGGGCATTCTCAATCCTGCCGGGTTCAGGGAAAACGCACGCATGTGTGACGAGACAGACGAAACAACACACGTGCGTGACCCACGCGCGAGAGAGAGGGTGCGTCAACGGTTGTCTGAATGAACGGGGTGAAGTTTGACAAGTTGTGTACACATGGCCGCGAAAGGGTTGAGCCGAGTTGCGAACTAAGTTTGTGAACGCTTTCGATTTCGACGCGTGTTGCATATGGGGCGAACGTCGATCGATCGTAAACTTTGTTGTGGAGAAGTTCAGTGGGTATTTCGTTTAAATCAGATTAATAGACTGGAGAGCAACTTTGTTAACTGCCAGAATGTTGCGAAAAGTCTGTTAAAATTGAGTTGTGAAAATTGTGGAAAAAGTGTCGGATCGAATCGTCGACGCCGTGCTAACGTATTGCGTCCACGTCTGGTTATCGGGTGTGTTTCGTAAATCATTGTTTATGGTCGAATAGTTCTCTGAAGGGGTCCGAGAGACCGGAATTAGAAAGCGTCAAGCGCGCCGACTGCGCTACGACTAATTGACCGCAAGGTTTACGCGATTCTGCTAGAAATTGTGACGTAACATAATAATACTGAAAATTTAACCTGTTTATACTTCGGGTATCAAAAGGAAGTTTATTTTCACGGACATCATAACCGGTTTAACAATTAAATTTTACAGTATGGTAGAAAATAAGCAAAAACTATTTTGACAATTTCTTTTTTAAATCTGACGTAAAATTACTTTTCAAAACTGGCAACTTTCGCGTTTACTCTCTCCCATTTCCGAATCGGTATTTCGCCTAATTCGATGATTGAATTTATTTCGGATTAAATTAATCTATAATCTGAAATAAGTTTCGACTTATAATGAGAAAAGTGGAATATGATAACAAAAAGTTCTACACTTTACATCAGAAGTGTTTGTCAAGTTACCTAACCGCGTTTTTGCCACAACTAAGATTTTATATTATACAATTTAATATGTAATACCTGCCTTACATCTCTGTAATTGCATTTAACATAAAAACTTATTGAACAAACTGTACGTTTCTTAAGACACTAACCTTGTGCCTGCGTTACAATTATAATAAAACAATAATAATAATTACCATTTTAACAATCAGTAACTGATAATTATATCCTTTATAATATTTTTATATTTCACACAAACTATAAAAAGCGACCCATTAAAACAACCTAGCGTATTTGCGACTTAATCTAGATTTGTCTACCTTTATTAGGGTCCCGCAATTAAATCATAAGAACCATTTACTGTAGGTATTAAATTAGATTTGTATAATTATAGCTCATAACATCTCAAAAAGTTTCGTGTTATGTTGTGTTCCTTCGCAGAATGCATAAATCTATCGTTTAAATATTTTGTAACCACCGTTTTAAGTATCAACGCTTAAATCTAAGATTACTGCGATAAGTTTAAAAGGGGCATAGAGTGGACCGTGCCATGTTCGGCATATCATTAAGAGCTCGAGTCCGAAATACACAGATTCTATGCTGGACCAAATTCCAAGGCATCGGGCAATACGTTTGCTCTAAATTTGTGACGGATTGGACTGAGAGGAGAGGGAGACGTAGTGAACGCAGAAGAATAAACAGAAAAAAAAAAGAAAAACTCATGACGATTTGCGAGGTGTTATGGGAAAAACCTGGGATTAGATCAGTTCTCCAACTTTTGTACTGAGTATTTAAGGCTTACCACAAAGGTAAACAACTAATAAAATATATAAGTATGGTAATTCGTAACAATTTATCAGCTAATAAACCTAATTATAATTCCCAATATTAAATAATCCTAACTTAATATTATAAATGCGAAAGTGAGTTTATTTGTTACGCTTTCACGCTAAAACGCCTAAACGGATATAGATGAAATTTGGCACAAGGGTAGACCATTAACTGAAGCAGGACATAGGCTTCTTTTCATTCTGGATCGCAGACGATTATTTGTACAACAATAATTGCAGTGACCAATATTTTCCTGTCTCGAAGATCCGTCATTCCCTTTGTTACGACCTCCAGTTACGTTCTATTATCCAATTATTACGAACTACAGTTAACCAATAATTCCAAAAGGTATAAACCGCAATTAACGACAGCACTCAATTAAAATAGAGGTAGCCAATGATCTGCAGAACCCACTTTCCACATCAACATATGCACTTGAAACGTTTATTTTTAAGTCTTCGATCCGAATGTGGGCTTATTGATTGTCGGTAATTATGCAAAATAACGAGTCGCGGACTGGCTCGCTGCTCTAACTAGTGACGTGTATTAACGGTTCGTTAGGACCGCCAGCAGTAAAAGTTGAAGTCGACGTTACAAAGACACTGCGTCGTTCGGAAAATCGAATCAATTAAACACACCATAAGTTTATTACGAAATCGACAATCAATAGTGTGCGTTTAAAAGTGGAATATTGCTTAAATTACGAACATAATTTCGAAGGTTTACTGGCTCCGACATGATGCAGACCGTACGCATTATAGTAGGTAGTAAAACTGCAGTCTATGTGCACATATCGTGGTAATGTACCTATCTGCAGTTTACCTAATTAGACTCACCGACGTTTAGTGTAGTAATGCAGGCAGATAACATGGGATTATGGCATAAATGAACAGTTACATGTAACTGTGAAGAAAGTTGCTTTTAGTGGCAAAAGCTTCGCTGACTTGATTGGATTTCCATATGAGTTAATGTCAAATAGAGATGGACGTAAATAGATGTATTCAGCGTATTTTATACCTAATTTCATATTGTTAACTAGGGGTGATTGAATGTTACACTATGACAGTTACTGTATAAGTAATGATAACTTTTATTGGTAGTTACGCCTTTGACACCACTTGCAGTATATCATTGCAAATGGTGGTTTTAATTAGTGTAATGGTAATTTAAATTGAACACTAAAACCGACGACTAAATGCTGGAGGTACTTCATATCCTGTAAGTACCTACCTGGTTGAAACGGGATTACAAACAATCCACAGCTATGAGGATTATATATGCTACGAGGACTCAAGATTTTAAAATGATAGAAGTTCTAGGCACTGTGACAGTCATTTGTTTTGACGTTGGTGATTCGCCACGATGACATGTTTGAATTTGGAGCGTTAATAAACGTCTTATACGACATATTCTTTTACCCTTATCACAATTAATTTGTAGTCGACGCAACATTCTTTTTATCTTCCATACTCTTCTGTTAGTCGACATCTCGGTAGTCAACCCCTTTCTAACCATATCGTCTTTCGCGCAGCCCATCCATCGTTTCTTGTCAAAGTCAAAGTCAAAGTCAAAGCATTTATTTCAAATAGGCACATAAAAGGCACTTTTGAACGTCAAAAATTATCTTAAAATAGAATTGATTCTAGTCGCCCATTCCAAAAGGTAGTTTTCGTATGGAGAAGAACGGGCAAGAAACTCCACCGTTACTCTTTTAAAATGTTTAGGTACAATATTTTGCATGGGTACATTCATTATATAATAACATGTGAGGACGATGCACCTACAATAAAATTACTATACCACAATAGGTAAAAGAATTAAAAACGAAACCATGACATATAAATTAATTATCTGATAGATACATGGTGCTCACATATTTACAAACATGGTACAAGCAAAACGATTTTAATTAAAAAACAAAATACAAGTAATAAGTCAGGGTGTGAGAAATAAATGTAAAAAGAAAGAATAAAAAAATTTAAAATTAAATTAGCAACCAGTTTGATTTTGTCTAGACTCTAGATTGTCCTATGGAGCAGGACCAGCATGTTTCCAAGCGTTCTTATCTTGGATATAATCTTCTAATTTATAGTATGCTTGTTTACAAAGTGTACGTTTAATGTGAGTTTTAAATTTTCTTTCATTTAATTGCAATATAAATCACAAGGTATTTTATTGTAACATTTAACACAGTACCCCATAAAAGATGTATGTACTTTGGCTAATCTGAAAAATGGTTGATGTATTTTATCTTTATTTCTTGTATTAAAGTTATGTCTATCGCTTATTTTATTAAAAAGATGTAGATTTTTTCTTACATACATAATATTTTCATAAATGAATTGGCAAGGTACCGTCATAATATTAATCCTTTTAAATAGTTCCCTGAGAGATTCGCGGCGACGTAGATTATAAATGGCTCTGACAGGACTTGGGCTGCCCCTTCTCTAGTATAGCCATCCACATTCATACTTTCCTGACGACATAACGCTACATAAAACATCTTTGATATTCGAATCTCCGCGTCCACAATAATCTAGAAGATAAGAAGTCCTAGATACACCTACATAAGTTACTAAGCAAGAGGTGTCTCGGTGTAAAACAGCGCCAACGATATCGATTCGTCGCACAATACGTTGCGACTCCTTGAATTGCATCTCATCTGAATACAGAGTAAATGCAATTCTTCATCTCGATTTCTTTAAGTTTGGCTAAATGTTCGAATTTGGCTGTCTTTGTATTTAGCGACGGGTTTTGAAATGTTACGATTTTAGTCCATGCATTGAGTATTTTTGTACTTACGTAAAATCACACTTCACACTAATATTATAAAGGCGAAAGTTTGTCAGTGTGTTGGTGTGTTTGTTACTTCTTCACGCAAAACTACTGAACGGATTTCGATGAAATTTGGCACACAAATAGCTTACAACCAGCATTAAAACATAGAATACTTTTTATTCCGACATTCCCACGGGATCGAAACTTATGCGGGTGAAACCGCGGGGTGCTGTTAGTCTACACATATAGTCGATGCTCTTGTTCGTCTGTGTGACCGCGTCATCGGATTTCATCACCCATCATTTAGAGAATTTGTTCTGGAAGGAATAGGTACATTATTTAACTTAAACTTTATCTTAAAGTACTAGGCACACATAAACGCAAGGTCCTGCTACAGAACAAAAGACCACCATAAAATTAACAATGACAATATTTTTCACTCTTCATCCAAAATCTAACTCAAACTATAAAAAAAAACTTCCAAGACAGTCACAATGTCAACTAAACGTACAGGCACAGTACACATAAACGCAAAGTATTTACACTACAGAACAAAAGATTCGCAATGAAGCTACGAAGGCGATCGATTTGTCGCATTCGATTAGCGGGCGACGACACTAGGTACGCGAGTTGTTATTTATTGTACCTATGTATGTAACAGTCTTGTTACCGACCACTTCAAGCCCTTCAGATAGCTCGATAGGAAATAAATGTAATTAGTGATGGATTTAGAAATTATTTTGTATCATTCAATACTTTCAATAAAAAATCAGGAATGCACTAATTAGAGTAGGTAATAATTAGTGTTGAATTAATTAGAATTGTAAAATATATCTATTACACTGTTTTCTGTAGTATTTTACCCACGTAGGTACTATCTAATTAATATTTTCAGTTCAATAATTAATTCATTAAAAAAAATATGATAGTACGTGATTGTACAAAATATATCAAAGAATAAATTATGAAGAAACTATCTAATGACACTTTATCATTTCATTAGACAATTAACTAAAGTAACAAACTTTCGCGCGATGTTGGGTCGACTCGTTGGTTTGCGTTGTAAGCACAGCTAACGCCATCTACCATCGAGTAGCAGCACTACTCGTCGTAGCAAGTGCCGTGCAATAAGACTTCCTTTGCAATGTTGAAATGAAGTTAGTTTCTATTGCTCATACAAGTTAATTAAATATTTTATTTACATGTTTATTGATTAAATCAATGGCACGAAAAACATGGTTTCGATTTTTGTTTAAGTAGTTAACGGCACTGTACGTAATAAAACCTCTAATCGTGTTCTAACAATAGTATTTCTGACCCAAATGTACGCGAAGGCAGGCGTCTTTCCAGTTTAATTCAGGTTTCTAGTTTGCGTAGGTTTTAGTGTCAATTCATGATAAAGGCACCCAAGTGTGAAATGAATAAATAGTTAGGTCGCTTAAACTTTTTAATATTCTAGGTATAGGTCACCGGGCCTCATTGCCGAGTGAGCAATTAGAATCATTCTTGTATTTAAAAATGTCGTTAGGTATTTTACTGCTTATCTAGATTCTGGATAGTGAAATTTAACACTCTCCCTGCCATGGGAACCGCCGGCGACCCCCAAAAACTTCTGTTCTGCAGGCCAAAGCACAATCTTTAATACTTCTATCACATTTTCCACAACAGCACGCCAGTAGTTGTAAAAACTATTTGAATTCGGGAGGTCAGGGCGGATCCCACGGCGTCCTGAAAGATTTTTTTTTGACCCACCGGCATTTCCCACGACCTCTTGTAATCATTTTGACTTTTGAGTCACGGTGTTCGCAAGCAGAAACTTTGGGGCCCGCTGGCGGGCTCCATGGCCTCCTGAACATAAAAACTATAGACAATATATAAATTGTCTACAGGGAGTGTTAATAAATGATAAATGATTTATTTTCTGTAAGTAGGTTTGTACAAGCACTTTTACACGTCAATCATATTTTTTTAAGCTAGATGATGTCGGCATTTCCTATCTGACTACTCTGAGAAGAAAGGCCGAAACAAACTCAGAAGTCACAGTCTCTTTTAAAGTCCAGACAAAATCTTGGTCAGATACTCAGATCATGTGAAGACCATGTAGATTGGTGTCTGAAATGGTCTTTTAAGGAAAGAACCACACAGATTGAGCGGACCTGTCCAGTCAGTGCACGCATTTGTCAAAAATCGTGCAGCTCAACTCAGAACTTGAATACTTAATAGTCCTTCTATATAAGAAAAATACCTACAGTCGGAAACGCGTCTCTATCCGTCGGCATTATTAAATTTTGGTGCAGCTTTGAGAGTTATAAACTTATCACAATGGATAGAATGATTGGCCTACCTGTGGGCTTATGAGCGGCGACTGGGGAGTATCTCCAAAAGATCGGCTGCAGCATCTTCCTGCTTCCAACTGTACAATCAAATGTAACATATAACTTTTATGTAAGACATCGTATCGTTACACAGCGAAACCATTCATACAAGCAAGCAAAGCGTTTATTTGGAGATCCATTGCTTCATATGTTCGAAAAATTTGTCTGCGCAACAACGTAAATAACGCTATGAATGCTGTTAAACTGTCAAAATGAAAGCCATTGCTAGTGCAATGCATTGTTATTGTGTTACGAAATTACCACCCTGGTTCAGTTGTAGCTAACCCAGGCTATTTATACTTAAGATGTTTCCAAATTGCAGGTGCTAAATTGTAATGGTCATTTTCAGCAAAAAATACTTTAAATTCCTGGCTGTAAATATGGCGCATCAATGTTTAGAAAGAGTTTGGTTTTGAAGAGAGTCGTCCGTGTTACTCATACGTAATGTGTGCTGTCTCTTGCTAAGCCTGGATATAGCATATTTATGCCCGGACACTGATGCTGTTTCTGACTATTTATGTTGATAGGACCTAATTTATCTGATTTTATTAGCAACAAATATGCCTGTTTTAGGTACGTACCTTCTGACTTTTTAAGTTTCATGTTGATAGGACCTAATTTATCTGATTTTTAGCAACAAATACCTGTAAAAAAACTTATAAAAAAACATACCTATGGCAGGAAATACGACGCATGAATTTTTAGAAGAGGGAAGCATTTGCCCATCTTTGGGACGTTACGGACTAAATTTATATGTCGCCCTATCTGTTGAACAGGGTTTTGCTAAGCTGGATATGTATTTGAGGGCACTGAAGATGTTTCTGACTTTAACGTGTTTCTTTCTTTCCTGATGTAATATTTCTGACTTTCTTTCCTAATTGCCTGTTTGTTTTGTTTCAGTGTTCGGCATGGACTCTCCACTGGGGCTGTTCCCGCCAGGCATGGAGCACAAGATGTACCCGATGATGGACGTGGAACACCGCGCGCCGCTTGATGCACAGTTATTTACTAACGTTAAAAAGAAATGTAAGTTGTTATCATATTCTAGTATATAGGCAATAAGGTCGAATTGGGGGCTACACTCTAAGTCCGTCGACGAAGATACGGACCCGCCCGAACGTAGATAGTACAAAATAAATTTTTCGGACGGGCAAGTGCATATAGTAAGGACTAGTATCAAATCGTATTGTCATTCATCTTAGTTCGGGACCCTAACTAATCATATGTACGTAAGTGATACGGAGTGGGACTCCTCCGTAACACTTGCCGAAACTACGGACTTGCTTAGAATGTAGACCGCCAGACCCGAAGCGGCGCACTACATTCGACAGCAACACTTTTTTTGTAATAATAATAGCAAGCAACAAGCAAAAGCATACCAACATTCGCCACCCCAAACTCGTCTTTAGATGGATCTTCCTGACTACGGCTTCATCCCAAACTTAGTTAATCGTTCTAAAGTTCGAACACCCAATGAAGAATAATAAACCACCGGTTTCTGTATTACGTCACAATAAAAGCCTACAGCAAATATTCTTTGAAAGACACATACGTATTCAAGTTATCTGTGAACAATGGCGCTCGTACACTCACATCACAAATAGTAGACACGTGCCGAGCCGCAACAAAGGATCGAAGCGCAATAATGCACGCGCTGCATCCTCGCGTCCCCATCACACATCGAGTGGTCCCGCAATCTCGTCGCGCGAATGTTAAACGCCCATTGTTTCTGAGCAAATGTTTATTAAGACGATCTGATAGCGTATCTCATAGGGGAACAGACGCCGACTCTAACGTATGCTTTGAATACGCTCCGTGGCTGGTCGCCGACGGCTCCACCGACGCCCGCACAATAGTCTCCGATCGATTAGCTCCATCGCTCGAGACAGGCACACGTGTACCCAGCTCCGCTCCCTCGCTAACGAGCAACAAACAGAAAACATCCTTTTTAATTTTCAAAGCTCGCGTGACCTCCGACAACTATTAAAAGAAAAACTAATTTCCATAATAAAATATCATTTCTCCGACGACGTTCCGAAATGTTCCTCGAATTATCTGATCGGAATCGAGTTAACGTGCTCCCTTGAAATTATAAAACTATAAAGTTAGGGGCGACGTCGCCGGCGTATGCATGTCCGCGTTTCTTTTTGACAAACCGCCATAATAGTCGCGTGCTCGCATCGAATTAATGACAAATCGCCGCCAACAAAATGTCGCCGCAACCCGCTCATTTCGCTCGCTCGCTCCGTACACAGTTATTGCTCAGTCGAAACATGGTTATTAGATAATGGTGCATTCGCGTAATGCCGTCGCGGTGGCGCGGCACACGGCACATGTCGTGCCGCGGAGCCTGCACTTCGCCGCTCGTAAATCACAGAACTCTGTTGCTCGCGGTTGTTTCCTTATGTAATTAGTTAGCTAAACATTTCTGATTCGTTGACACGAAACCTCAAACCGCATTGATAGATTAATAATGTCATCTGTGTTCCGCAGGGCGACCGAAGGGTCAGCACAGCGCGCCGCGCGGTGGTCCGCCTCGATCTTGGACGAACGCCGAGCTCACGGAGGCGCTGCAGCACGTGTGGAACAAGAAGATGACGACAAGCCAAGCCTCCAGGATCTTCGGCATCCCGTACAACTCACTGCTCATGTACGTGCGCGGGAAGTACGGGAAGAGCCTTAAGCTGGAGCAGCTCAGGAAAGACTGTATCGGCGGACCCCTCGACGTGCTAAACCTAAACTCCGGCAACAACAACAACAACCAACCCTCAAGCAAACACCACGACAAAGACGACCACTCACAACGACCAGCGAGCTCCGAGCCAGACATCGCCTCGAATCCCATGTTCAATCCATTCCAGCAAGGGTTCTACCCCGAGTTCCCGCCAGGATTCCCGATGCCGCTCAACATGCTGCATCTACTCCCGCCGAACGACAAAGCGAGGGAACTGTATCAGTCGATGCCGATGGCTCTGGACTCGCTGTCAGGAGTAACGAAAGAGGAGGATTGTAAGAGTGACAGGTCAAAGGAGAACTCGGCTGATGAGGAGGGCGACTCGTACCGCGCGCCCTCCCATCCGCCACACCCGCCCGACACGCGCCAGCTGCTGCACCACAACGGACAGGACTAGGTCCGTCGCGCCGACATGTCTCCGATATGCATGTACCTTCAACTGTTAACAAACCACTAGGTGTATATGAGCGGGCTCCGATGTTCCCGCCGCTGTTGCAGCTGACATCTCCAGGAACTCGCTTGTTCTATCTGTTGACGGACTAAAACTGGAATTTAGTTAGTGTATTAATAAGTCTCGTAACAAACATATTTACGTGTTTTAGAAATTAATTTTATATCTTGTGGCCGATCACTGGCGACAGAACTTAAAGTTGGTGTGCTTAGTGGTACTATAGTGAAACTTTTAACAACTTTTTAATGTCTACTAGCCAAATGGTGAGGTGACACGTTATTTAAAATTGGTGTAAGTCACAGAAGTATGAAAAATTGTGAGCGGTTACGTTAGAAGCGTGGAGACATTTTTCATATTTCTGCGACGCGAACTGTTTATTGTTATTACTTTTGTAGAGGTATCACTCGCGAGGAAATCAATAAGGATCTGGCGAGGCGGCCACATAGTGTAATATTTCGATTGGAACCTAAAACTCGCTTAAATAACTTCGAGGGTAGCTGAACGCCCGTGTATACATATTTGCTATTGTTTTAATGTGCAATACTAAATTGGAACTAACTATGAATACACTAGAAAGGTTTCAGTTTTACGGATAACGTAAATTGTATTAGGAAGTATTTGAGAATCTCCGGGATCGCGACCGGCGACGTCCGCATTAAATTAGTTAAATTTATATTTAAAAGATGTGTTAATATTATAAATGTATATTAATATCGCGTAAGTAATAGGCGATAATTTATTTTGAAGGAGTGCAATAAGTATGAAAGGTGTTGTGATTGTTATCGTTAAGACATTCCGAATTTCATTATTGTTAACACATTCCGTTACATTCCCTATTTTTAGATAATGTACTATAATTTCTTACGATTTTTATTATTATTGAATATAATAATGCATTGATTTCTTCATTCATAGTGAAACCTTTGTAGATATAATACGTTATACGTGCGAATTCACTTTTGCATTTCACCAAAGTTTGTAAAATATTTCGTAATAATAGTTATAATTCGATGATAAACAATTTTTAAATGTAAATAGTTATTGATAAAAAATTAATGGGATATAAATTTTTGAATTAACCGTAAATAAGGTGGACATTTATATGTGTCTTAAATGGTAAATAGTAGTGTATTTGTAATTGTTGTAGTGTTAGTGATGTGAATCAGTGAGCTGGGCCGAGTGGGGGACGTGACGTCACAGGGGGCCGCGACGCACTAGTCACACACATCCACTCACCAAACGTTTGAAATAGCGTTCCATACTCTAATGTCACAAAATTCAACAGACTACCCACGATACAGCACTAATTGGCGCAAAACGAGGACCATGTCCAGGAAAAAGAAATTTAATTTCATTCAAGTTTTGGTTTCAATAATAATGAAAGAGATGAGGAAAAGAGCTGCAATTATTATATTGGTTAGCACATAAGAAACTTAGAACAATCCGTGTACTCGTACCTATTCCAATATTTATAAAGGTAAAATTCAATATCAACTTCTTATAATTGCCAGCCTCTTGAACTCTTCAAAAAACAATTTCAAAGAATTTCCACAAAAGAAAATGACAGTGCGCGCCACGTTTAGACAAATAATGTATCTGCACTCAATGTTCAAATAAAAAGGAGCTTTCAAGATTTTAGTAAATAATGAAAGTTAGAATAAATCGTTCAATACTATCTGGCTTTAGATAAATGTATACAGTCTCAGTAGAGAAACCTTGTGGTTACTTAGAACACATGATTTTACCTGTTGTAAATATTATTTGTATAATAATGAACTATAATATCTGTTGAAAAAATCGTTTCCTTTATACGCTATACCCAAATCTAAACAGTATTTACGTTCTATGACAATTCGATTCCTTTCAACATAAATGTTCCCGCGTATTTTACTCGGAATAATCGATATTTTCATCCAAATTAATTAACTATAGTCGACGGAACATGAAAATCTCTCAACAGAAGACTGAACACTATTTACGATTCTATTTTATAAAAAATATTGTACATTTCACATAACAGTACAGCAACAATGGAATCCTCATACCTGCATACAGTAGTAACACATAGTGTCACTTCATAATAACAATATTATCATTACAGGGATTTTATATATTAAACGATTAAATATGATTAAAATATTGTAATAGTTTTAACAGATTTTATATTGCTTTTTTCTCATTCCGTTTACGCTGGCAACATTGAAGAATGCAAAAACCGCGCACTTTTGTATTTAAATGTAACGGATTCACATGTAGATAATAAAATAAGGTCATGTATTGAATAAATAAACAATTGTCTGTATGAAACGTAAATACATGTGCCAAAAATTGTAAAGAAATAATTTCACGAGTTGCGTTGGCGATGGCGTTGTGTTACTGTTCTACAATGTTCTCTCCGAGCTTGTGTTGTGACTTGTGACCATAGATTACGTTCAATATTTACCTAATTCGTACAAATTCAGCAGTATTAGAGTGATTTTGTTAAAGTTTTAATTGAGAAGTTTTTTTTGTAATTAAGTTTTGTTATTTGTTAATGTGTAGGTCCTGCGATTGACTAAATGGTTATGATAAGAGAATGTTTTACAAAGTTCAAACGGAATATGTTCTGTATATGTCTATATGTATATTTATGGTTCTGTGGTTTACCTTATTGCTTTAACACTTCGTTATATAGTAAATTCTGTTTATTCTCGACCTCTACGACGCTAGACATGTTCTTATAAAACTACGTTCAGCTTTTCAGCACTGTTCTCATTAAGCATAGGTGACATCAGGAGCCAAATGTAATAACGTAAAGAATTAATAGATAATATATTGTACGACATTGAGTACTTATTTTTAGTTGATAAAATGTGATTGTATTAATTTTAGTAAAAATTCAAAATATTTAGTTCCTTCAATTTTTGTTACGAGTATTTATGAATTGTAATTGCAATGATTTTTAGCTTTTAGATAATTGTTCTCTCCGATAAAGAGTATAATTAATTGTAAGTTTTATTATTTTGTAATTTAATTTGTTGTATTTTTGCTTAATATAATGACAAATTAAATTAAATGATATCGTTACATTAGGATGTAAAAAAGATTATCTATTTGATCTTAAATAAAATACGAAAAAATATTTATGTTCTAGTATCATTCTAACGTGTAATTGAAATCGAAAGATGGAGCGTTGTAGTAAAATTCGTTTACGGTCACCGACGTAAAGTGTAAAAAATAAAAATATGAAATACCAATTTGTCGTTTCATTTTAGTTTATGACACCGACACTCACGAGTCCAATTTGTCCACGTATTGTGTTACACCTCCATTTGTTATTTTTTCCTTAATGGGAAAACTCCAAATGATATGAAAAAGATGGATAAGGATAATGTAAAGAGGGTCATACATAATGACCATGAGGGACATGATGAAGAGGATTTCTAGGAAAATCTCAGTTTCGACATAGGTCTCTTAAATATTCACAAAATTAATATTAGGGAAACACTTAACTACATTAAAACAAAAAAAGAAGGTTTTCTAAAAGAAAGTCCATTTCTGTCCACTATGCTGTATCTGAAGCTGCGTCCCTACTTGGATACACACACAAAAACCCACCCAATAAAGTGACCAACATTTTATGCAGCCTGATGGTAAACCTAGTTTCAGAGCGGCAAACTTACGTGACGGAAACTGGTAAAACTATACATTTTTGAAAAAGAACACGGTCGAGGTCAATTAAGGTACTCACCAGAATAAATATCCTACAGCTCAAATGCAGTTGAAATGTAGCCCTGTTCAACAATATACGTCTAGAGGTTTCCAAAGTGATGGACTTTCACGGCAGGTACACATCCTGAAGGTGATACGCTAGGTAGTGCTATGATATTCAGACCTGTAATCAAATAAAGAGTTAAGGGCCGTTTCCTTTAAAGCGGAGAAGAAAGAGGACTCGAACAACCAACGAGTTATTTTCGCTTATCTCTGTTTAACATTCAAGTAAATACAATATATAAAACCTTTTGGTTGTTTACAAGAAATATCTCCTCTCCGCTTTAGTGAAATCCATCGGTAAACTGCAGACAATGTTCGCCGCTGACAACAATACTTTCTTTTCCTTTTCCATGAAAGATGATCACTAAGGCCTTGTCCACACGTGTACCATTTTGGTGTATCAGATCTCCGTTACATGCCATTTGGGCACAAAATGATACGCGATCATGCGCATCATTTTGCGTTCAAACTAGCAATAATGATACAAGGCGGCACCACGCGAAAATCAAAACCCAAATGATACTAGTGTGGTTCAGGCCTATGGCTCAATTCTGCATAATCGTAGCATTCAATCCTCGGTTCCACTGCTCTCAAAACGGTGAAGGAAACCGGCATGTCCAAACCAAAAATTTGAATACATTGTGACATCAGCCGAGCCGCACTGGGCCCGCGTGCTGGATCACGGCCCAGTCCCTTTCACCAAGAGGAGACCTGTATGCCAGCAGTGGGATCAATAAAGGGTAATTCTGTAATCCTTGGTTTATGTTGAAACTTTTATACCTAGATCTCTTGACTTAGTTTACCTTTGAGTAACAATGCAGCAGTGTTTAATACTTACCAACTACAAAAGGAAAGATTCATTACGCCAGAACAACGAGGAATTGTACTGTCACCATTCAAAAATAAGGTATGCAGGTAGGAGGGGCTTGTGGCTAAGTAATGTCAGCCGCACGGGTCGATCGATCAGGTCATGCTACGCTTGCCGCGGTTGGTCCGTGGATGGGTGAAAATCTTTCCATACCAAGACCCCTCCGTGCGTCGGAAAGCACGTTAAGCCGTTCGTCCCGGCTGTCATTCGTGGATCTTTGACAGTCGTTACGGGTCGTCAGAAGCCCGAAGGGTATCGTATTGTATCAGTAACAGTAACTGGGTTGTGAAGGTCAGATAAGCAGTCGCTCCATGTAAAATAGATCAGCTGCATCCAGTTAGACTGGAAGCCGACCCCGACATAGTTTGGAAATGGCTAAGCAGATGATGAGGTAGGTAAAGACTGTGTCCGTACCGAAAGCGACAGCCGCGCGATTATGCGATCTTCGTGCTTGTTTATATGAAATATGAATATGACGTTCTCGTGCGATCAATCAACGTGTTTCTAAGTCTATGTTCTATGTTATGGGTTTGGTTTCCGCACTTAGTCCTTCAAATGGACCATTGTGCGTGAGCCATGGCGGCCTTCGGTGGTTATTCCAACCAGCCCACCTCCGTCCAGAAGCTGACTAGGTCTCCTGGGTGTTTCTACGTCATATACAGGGTGGCTGGGACTGCGACGAGCAACTTACCATGGATTCAGTACATGATTCTGAATCCACACGTTGGAAATTTTTCGCCAGTAGTTATTCAACACATTGAAGGACACTGAACGAGACACAATAGAAGTTTTATTGTAGGTAATCGCGGGACGTTAATCTGTCAAGCTCCTCTAATGAGACACAATTGATTTTCTATTGTTTCGTCGCCAATGAGCGACGCGCGCTGCTTGACCGGTTAGGGTCAGTTCACACCGCGACGCGACGCGGCGTGCAGTTTTCAAGATAGCAATACAATTATAGACCTTATCTACTACACAAAAAGGTACACATCAGTGAGGAGGGCCGCCGTAGCTCGACGTAGTAGGCACACAGAATTGTGTACCTTTTTGTGTAGAAGGTAAGGTCTATAATTGTATTGCTATCTTGAAAACTGCGCGCCGCGTCGCGTCGCGGTGTGAACTGACCCTTAAGTGTATCGCAGTGTTAAAAAAAAATTGCTGTTACGGAACAGCATTTTGACCGCGTAGGTATTTCACTTTTCTATGAAACAACCAGTTTTTTTTTATAATCGTCGAAAGAGATAGAGAGGAGGCCTGTGTCCCAGCAGTGGGAATATTATAGGCCGACTATGATTTAATCGTCGAAAAATGTCTACGCCATGTCTAGAATCATGAGCTGAATTCATGGTTACAGTTTGCGCGTCTATGCCACGCTGTATAAATTTTTATTTATTTATTCATTTATTTCAGGCGACACAGACCCATAGATATATACCTTAACCTAAACATACATAGTTTTATTATAAAATAGTACTTCACTTCACTAGCTTGTACTTGTGCTGTTCTGTGTGTGTAAATTCATGTAACGATCGCGTATTCGTGCGACAGTCGTTTTCGGTTAGGACACGGTAAGAGGATTTATTCATTTATTATTTTTTTAGACACACTGGCAGCCAATTAGCTGATGCGTGTGTCTCAAATAGCTTGGAGATATTGTATTTATCTGTCCAGTCGATTCTTAAAGCAGTCCAGTGTGGGAAGGATAGACAATAAAACAATATATTCGATATCACATGAAATCATACCCTTTTATTTTCATTTTCATTAAATATGATTTTATAAATACAAAATTATACGCTAATCGAACGGTGGATACTGTCAGCACTTACAAATATCGTACATACTCCACTTTGAGCAAATGCAAGCAGTTTTCATTATAATTTCACATACGTTTTTATAATCTGTCTTACAATTTTATAGCTTTATTGAGGTTCTATCTATTGATATTAATAATCAATTTGATTAATCTGTGATCTAGAGTAGAGGACATAAACTGAAACATATTTATAGTGCATTCGAATTCTTTATCGTCATATTTCGACGATCAACGGATGCGTGCGTAATTTGCGTGCACGCACTTACGAGCGGATATGGCTATCCAATTTGAACGTTCGCCAATTCAACGATCACCGAGTCTATTTTGACGTCACGTTATTATATTTTATTGTTGTGACACTAATAGGTACTTAGCGACATTATTTTCAAACGGTTTTTGTAATAGACTACGAGTACACTTCATTTGAAGTAAGATTAGACACTTAAACAATCCCTTTTTACAGTCCTTTCAACCGATTTTGACTTCTATTCCGTAGGCATAAGGATGGCATTAAAAGCAAAAAAGTGTTTACAATACCAGCTATTTACTGCAGCTGCCATTTGTCGTACCACCAACGGAATAGAAGTCAAATTCGGTTGAACGGATAGTAAAAAAGGTTTATTTAAATGTCTAATCTTATTGCAAATCGAGTTTACGTGAACGCAATTGGAAGGATATCTAGTCTTAAATACTACGGCGTAATTGTCGCGATAACGCGGACATCGCGCGCTCTCTCTCGCACACCGCTCGACGTCTCGCTGCAAAACAGAGAGCGCGCGAAGTGTAGTCCGCGTTATCGCGACAACGTCTGTCATCGGAGACAATATTTTAGAACACTGCTGTAGTTCACAGGTTAAACAAATAATCCCACCCCTTTTAATTACACATTTACGTCATACTTTAAATTCTATACCGACAAGTAAAAAAACTGCACATTACTATACCTCGGCACTAAAAGGGCGTAAGTGATGTTACGACACTTTCACTTACGGCCTTTTGCACCTCAGGAAGTAAATGGGGTACGGAAAGTTTTGAGGTAACTATTTTTTTTTAATATATGGGCTATATGTTGAGTATATTCCATCAATATCACACGGCTTTGTTTCTTCGATAAATATGTTATTTTATATACACATTATATGGAAGAAATGTTATAAGTTAATATAATTGAAGTATTTTAAGTACTAATAAACCGATGTTAATGCTTTCTCTTTACTAATAAGTTATGTGGAACTTTGTAAACGGTTCTCAAATGGTCATAAATGGCCACTTTCAGTAAGAAATTAAATTTGTTTCCGAGTTTTAATTGCAGAGGACAGGTAAGTAGCTTAGCTACCCAACTTTCGCAAAAGAAAATTGATTGGACAATTAAAAATTAATAGCTATTCGTTCCAATATCTAATAAGAAGCTTCTAGTTCATTTTGTAAGTGCTTGTAAACAGTAGTTACGATTCTTAACGTGCGATTTTGTCTTAGTAACAACTACATTTAAAATCGTAACTGCAATTTTAGCACCTAGAATAACGTAAATAAAGGTCAATTTCGTATGCACCTACGCGATTCGATCAGACATTCACAACTCGTATAGACCGTATTTACGTCTAAGATTTAATAAGCATTTCCCTGTCTTATTATCAGCAGAGTTTAATTTGTACACTCAATTTTGAATCTTATTCGAAAACACATAAGGTTCAATTTACTGAAATGTTAAGTGGACCTTATAAACTAAAAAGTAATGATGATCGACTTAAATTGTAGTGAACAAATCAAAAGCTGCCACAAATCATTATTTACTCAACTATCCCAATTATATCATTGTTTATTTAGTTAATGTTTATTACAATTTTATATTCGAATTTTCATGTAGAACTTACAACGCTTTGCCCACGTTCCCACGGTCGTTTTTCCGCGCATTGGATTGTCAACGCACTGTTAAGCGCGGAGGGTTGAAAATCCAACAGGCTGTTTTTTTTTAAGCCCTCGGATATGCTCTGTTAGATTCTCAATACTCGGCTTAAGGGGCCGGCGGAGCATGCGTAGTTCATACAAACGTAATACCAAAATAATTTGTAAATCAAACATATTCTTAATGTAGTGTGTATTTATTCAGACTGGATTACAGAATATCTAGGTTCCCAAATATATATTTTGAATGGACACCGATTTAAAGACGAGTTATAAGAAAAATAAGTTTTCTATAGAAATTTGAAATTTCTCATATCTCGTCTTTATATCAGTCCTTTCGAAATATACAACGTGTTTTTTTTTATTTCCCATAACTCTAGGGGGTCATTGTACTCATCATTATGAACCACTTTTACTATGGGACCAAACCTGAAATCGCGAAAAAAAAATCAGCTGTTCCCTACATTTATGTTCGCATAACTCGTTAAAATGTAGGGAACAGCTGATATTTTTTTCGCGATTTCAGGTTTGGTCCCATAGTAAAAGCGGTTCATAATGATGAGTACAATAACCCCCTAGAGTTATGGGAAATAAAAAAAAAAACACGTATATTTGGGAACCTAGATATTCTGTAATCCAACCGGAATAAATACACACTACATTAAGAATACGTTTGAATTACAAATTACTTTGGTATTACGTTTGTATGAACTACGCATGCTCCGCCGTCCCCTTAACACCGAGGGTTGAAAATCGAGTGCGCGATAAAATCCCGCCGCGATATTTTTACATCCATACGAACGTGGGCTTGCCACACATTAGGCACAGTCCTATTAGACCACCACGATATGCGTCCTAATTAATATTCGCACAAAACTTTTTTTTTTTTTTGTACGGGCTTAACTTTGCGTCATATTTGCACGCCTAAAGCTACGGTTTCCTATAAAAGCGGTGGCCTTCACATAGCGTCCGCAATTTACCAGCGAATGACGTCACTGAAACGTTATTAATGAAAGTAAGTTGGTGTGTTTTCCTAGACAGCAAACTCCGCTGCCATCATTTTCATATGACAACCGTCACTGCGGCCGTTATGTGGCGGCCGCCGCGCTTATAGAATACTACAGCTTTAGCGATCTCGTACTATCTTCAGTACAAGTGATTTTAAACAGTCAATGGTCATAAAACATACCTATAACATTACATCCTAAACATTTTCTATCTAAACAACATCAATATTCCAATGATTACTTAAACACTCCAATATCGACCCATAAATTCGGATGGACACAATTCCCTAAAAAAACGTCACAGAAAAACGAATAATAATTTAAATATAAAAATTAATTAAAACATGAATGAAAAAATGTATCTAAAGTTACGTTAATGTTAGTACAACCTTATCCTAATTTAAGCAAGATACGTTAATTCAGCTTATTTGGTAAAAATCTATAAAAAAAAAAATCGCAAATCAGTGCATTTCATTTTTACTGTCACACCTAAGAAGCCAAATTGTTTATAATTTTGGTACTAAAGGACTATGAATTTTATTCTCAGTAATTAATTTTAATAGGACTTTATATTTAGGTGCATGGCCTATTTGATTGGCCGTTATGTTTCATAAAAACAAAAGAGTTACGACTATTTTTCATACACACACATTTTATATAATTTAATAAGGCTTAACATGAGCTCTAGTGTCCAGTCGGTTTTCTATTACATTTACTTCATTTTAAATATACAACATTATATTATTTCATAATACTTTACGATAACGGAATACATTTTGTATTGGACCAATCAAATAAGCCATGCGCATGAGCAAGCGCGCATCAACCTGACACGAAGCGAATAGTGACGTATATACAATTTAATATAAACCTTCTATACATATCACAGACCAGCGGGCTTTTACTTGTTTATAGTTTTAAACCTAACCTAGGAGTCTTATTGAAATGCTATTGGAAATAGGTTTGATTTTTAAATTTAATAGTATTACAAGTAAAATTACCAAAAAAGATAAAAAATGTTAACGATACAAAAATAGAAATCGGAGCACCTAAAACATAATTTGTGTAGAGATCGCGGGGAACCATTACATAAAAGGCTCCTAACTTTTTCTTCCAAATCTTTTTTTCTTTTTTAGTCCTACTCAATCTCTTGAGAAATAGTAACGATCATGAGCATATTAAAATATCCAGAATGGTAACAATAAACAATTAGCTTTATAGTGAGCACCTTATATTATTTATTTAAAGGATCTAGCAAACATCGAATGGAACCATTTGACTCAAAACCAACCGTTTTGAGAACAACGCCATCTTTTGTACAAAGTATGAAACATGAAAATTAAGTACAAATTAAATGGCAGTGTTTAACGAGGTACCTAATGAACATGTAATGAAGGTATTAACTATAATTATAATTGTTCTAGAGAAATAATAAATTGTGAGCAGATTAATAAAGTAAGGTGTTATGTAGAATACTGTATTTTGTATTGGAAGACAGATGGCGTTGTCTATAGTTCTACAGATATAACGCCTTAAAACTTTAACGAAATTAAAACGTATCATCCTTTTTATTCGAAATAAGCGATTGGTGCTTTTTAAAGACGTCTTTTATTTGCTATTCTCTCAAACCAATAGCATTTCAATCAAACGTTAAATATTGGTAATCTCACTCACAATTTGGCTCATTAGGAATGGTTAATATTGGACTATTATTAGGTTAACACAAACCTGACGAAACATAATCAACTCTTCTGCTATCGTAATAAAGTCGAAAATTCAACATTACGTATACAAAAGCGCACCTTCATAAGTAGTAATGCTATATCCAACCTTATTCCAATGGCACAAAGTTCATTATTGCTTAACATTGGATAGCTCTTCGACAAGTTTGCGTCTACCGCCACTAATCTTCCACACTTACTCGTTTTTTAAAATAATATTATCGCAAAGCCATTTAGGCAGTGACCGGTACGTCCCTGTTGAGGACAACAACATTCGTCTTTTTTAATAATCGAAGTTAGGGTGGGTATAGACACACTGCAGTCAGGCTGGAACCACGCAGTTTTAACAATGTTTAGGTCTAAATACAGTTTGTCTGTATCCACTCTTAAGCGCCTCGTCCACAATATAAATAAATCTACCCAGACTTCACTAAGTTGTAGTGATGTCCTAGCTAGAGATCGCATACCAGCTGGCTACTTTGAAAAGACTGTGAAATTAAAAATAAATTGTGCCAAACCGGCTCAAGGTGCAGTGCAGATGCACTAAACTACATAAATGTTTGATCAGCTTTGAAATACGTGTGCGCAACACAGACGTTTCTAGTGGTCACTGCGACTATTACTGCACTGGGATCTCTTGGCACGTGACAAAAATGTAATCCATCTTGTTTTTCTCATTACAATTTCACAAATGTTTACCATCAACGCCCCCTTGTCAATGTCAGCCAAGCAACAAAAGATCCCTATAGCACTGTAACGAGGTAGGTAGTCACTGAGCTAATGGGGATGAATGTCTCCCATTAGTCATCAGATTTTAAAAGGATAACACTAAGACTCAACGAAATATCGGGATCCCATTTTTTTGTCGGAAAGCTTTCTCCCAGTTTTCGTCTTTTAATATCTTTGGCGAATACATGGGTCCCCGTATTTTTGCAGTCAACATCTGCGCAACGCAATTAATTATGCGTAAAAGAAGTCACTAAAAAATATGGATAGTGACAGCTAGCTGTTAAATTCTTAGACACTGGATAGTAGCGACATCTAGTGAGCCAGCGGTAGTTTTTATCCCCATCATACGACATTTTTCTTATAACGCACGGCTTGGACCAGACTCGGCCTAGCTTAGGTCATCCTTTGACGTCGTGGACGAGGCGCTGTAGATATGATCGAATTCGTATAAACATGGAATGTCAAATTCCAAAGGTTTCGTCTACAACCTATACTGATGGCAGTTAATACTAATGGTAAATCGATCCAAGAAACACTACCGATTTTAACTCGATAATATTTCAAATCATCAATTAAAATTTATCGATACCGATATCCACTTCGATGTTGTAACAACCTTGTTATGATTTTAAAGAAATATCTTTTTAAATACGTTCCGTTACACAAAGCAAGTCGCAGGAAGCATTTTTAACGTACAATTCGTGTAATTGTCATGGTCGTTACAGCATCATACATTAGAGTATCCAGGTTACACTTTAAATACGTAATTAAGAATTAAACTCGCTCGTTTATTTGATCTACTCGTTTACAACCTGCCTTATCCTCGCGAGTTTCTCATTCACAACGCAACCTCCTTGTCACAATAATAATACAAAAAAAAAAACGAAAACCTAACAAACGTCACAACTGTTCGTTTTTCAAATTCATCATCCTCGAACAATCTGATGAAAAACATTACTCTAAACCTCATATTTTGTACATTAACCAGGCTTACCACAATCAATTTGAAACGACAAACATAACTTTTAACTTACAATTTTAGTCCAGCCGACCATTTTGGATGTTCATTTCTTGGCGTGTTGCAAATATCTAGTGACTGTGGCATGAAGTTCTTGCGGTAACTTCGTTCGGTCGTATTTCGTGGAGTATGCTTGGACTATGTGGGTCATTTGCGCGTGTAGATCCAGGATCGCTTCAAGCCCAATGGTTCGCAGTAATTTCGCGTTCTTAAATACAACGTTATCTAACTCAGTCTTGTTTATCAGTACTTTCTCCGTATCTGGAATGGATGGAAAGATTCAGTTTGAGTCTTTTGGTCCGATGGAGAACAATAAAAACTTTTTCGAGAGAAACCGATTTAGTCAAGACAGCAGCAAGATATTTGGTGTTGATACTGTTAGCAATGAAGTCAGACAAAACAAGGAAAATCAATGTCTATCAAACCGAATACCAATAAATAGGTACCGTCAAACGGGGTGAATAGGGATGCAGGGGTGAATCGGGACAAATCTTTAAAAGGGATTTTAACAATAAAATAATATAGTTTGTGGCCAAAATGGACCCTAATATGTTTACTGTAATTTAATTAACGATTAAGTGCCCTTATTGACAACAAAGTATATTATTTCAACGTCAAAATCCATTTTAAAGTTTCGTCCTGGTTCACCCCTGCATCCCTATTCACCCCGTTTGTAGGTAGATAACACAAAGTATACAAACCTCCACTGTGGTCGTGCCCTGAATTCCTCTTCTTTGGTGATGTCTTTGTCGGCGTTTTCTCTGACGACTTCGTGGGACTGCAATCAATAATATTTTGAACTGATTCAGTTCATAAAAAAAAAAAACTATAAGAGCAAACTTAGTAGCTACCTCGAGAATCCTTAAGTTTCAGTGTTTGAGCTCGCAAGAAACAGCACAAAAACTCTCCAGTAATACTTCGGGAATTGTCGTCTGTCTTCGGAAATACCGAAGTGCGATGATATCTAATATAGTATATCTGTTACGACGATGGAAGTACTTTGTAATAAGTACTATGTTTTCAAAAGTATAGATTAATAACTCTATGCAATTCTAATGAGTGACAAATGACGATCTGCGACCGGAGTTCACCGGAGTAGGTAAGAGTAGGTAATCCGACTGAGAAAACTTCATTCAAACGCGAAATGAAAGGTGCACTATTATAGTCCGCGCGGAACTAGTTGGCCGCGCCTTAGGTATGTGAGCGGTGGGACGGAGGGGCGGGGGCGCATTACTCAGTACGTGCGTTGCGAACCTCCGCCTCACCCCTGTCCCCACCTCAGCGGCCTACTAGTTCCGCGCGGACTATACTTACAGACCGTGGTAGTACAAAACTTAGAAGCATTTCCTCTGTGGGGGGTTACTCTGTGGTGCGTCGTTCGTTTTAATTCGGCAACGCGAAGATTACCGAAGCCCATATTTTTTTGTTTGCAACACTGTATGTTTTTAGTGTGTGTCTTAGAACCCTTACCTCTCCAACACATGATTGTTAACCACAGACTGCGCAGTAATATTGAACATGGTGTCGTTCTCTTGCGGACGTCGCAGCGGCGCGTCATCGTCTGACGCTGATGACGTAGTAACCTCGCCGTTGGGGAGGGGGGTTGATGTGATCGGCTTGTTCTCTTTAGACTCCTCGTCCGTTATCGCCATGCTTGAGTCTTTGAAGTTCTGTGGAGATTTGATAGCACTGTTTAAAGTGTCCAGTACATTAATGATCTTCGGCAGACTGAGTTGAATTGATGTATGTATGAGGCAGGAAAACCACAAAAATGCAATCTTAGTAGTTTTTACTCCTCATAGTCCGTGCTTGTGTCTTTCGTGATTGCTCTAGTCCTCCCATGCATAACCGACATACAAAAAAAAACTGACACTGCGGGACACATAACACCCCCTTTTTTGTGTGTTGGATATCATCAAATAACTTCTCCCGCTTTGGTCGGAGCGGGAGGACGTGTCAGACTTTTACTGACTAAAACCCACCCGTGTTCCTTCAGTTGCCTGTGCCAGGGGCCACGGTATCTCTTTCGAACAATCCGCGACCCTGGCAGGCATCGGCCCTAGCGGACCCCGTCAGTTAGTGCTGACATCTCTTTTAACACAACGCGCCGTCAACCCGGGCCTGGTCCTTACCGCAAGCGCGCGCCTACGGTGGCCGGCTTTGGACTCCCGAAGCCTAGAGCGTCTCCTGCGGCGACTAGAGGCATGAGGGCGCAAAGATTGCCTCTCCCTCACGCGTTCCGTCTCCTCCTTCGCGAGCATTACTGCTTCGCAGAAGGAGGTGACCAAACACACCCTGATAACAATAAAACTTCTATTGGTTCTCGTTCAGTGTCCTTCAATGGATTAATAAACCGACTCAATTGAGTGCGGGCAGCTTAGAAAGTTGGTAGAATAATTTATAATTTGCTTTTTAACGCATCAGTAAATTTGTGATTTCGACGATCGTGGAAAGTGTCAGTGACCAATCCTGTCAAAACCAATTCTTTTGTTAATATTATAGAAACTACTTACACTTTCACAACATACCTTGGCCGTCTTCTGCCGTTTAACCACCAGTCCTTTAGACCAGGCGTTCATGCGTCTGCGCTTCCGCTTGGCCAATTGCGGATCGCTCTTTTCACCGTTCTGTGGAGTTCGCGATTTTTCACTCACTATTGAGTCGAAGTGATCTGCAAAAGGGAAAACTTTTTTTTAAACAAATCAATATTGCTAACAAACTCCAAACATTCGACGAAAAACGTTGAGTCTAAAACAAGAATCTGCTTTGAATGGAATGCATAAAATTAGTTTCCATCTTATCTGTCTGAAGTAAATTGTTCCATACTAAAAATGTTTCAATGGCGAGGGATCCATTGTAAACCTTATTCCCTTGTCACAAACCACAAAATCGACTACCAAAATAAAAAAACAATCTGCCTAGTCTTTGCCTAACTATATTGGGGTCGGCTTCCAGACTAACCGGATGCAGCTGAATACCAATATTTTACATGGAGCGACCTCCACAATCCAGTTACTGGGCAACACGAAACATAAAAAAAATATGCAAAAAATAATCACTACTTACGTAAATTAGATGCCGTACAAATAAAGTCCGGTAGATCATTGTCAGCTATATCGCCTTCCACCTGCCGTCTCTTCGCGATCTCTTGACATTCGAGCTCGAAATCGCTGTCCATTTCGACGTCGATCAACGCGTGCGCATGGTCTCGTAACGAACACGCCTCGTGACGTATCTGTTTGTCTGACGATGTTCTGAGTGAAGAGAGAATGGTTTTTAATGGTTTTGGGAAAACTGGTAGGTTTGTGAGTAGATCTTGAATTGACTTCATGATTTTTCGTATTAATATTAGTTCAAAAATCACTGAAGACGGAGTGCAGACGCCAGCACATCAAGCTACCCGAAACTGTAAAATTTTTTCAATCAACTTTGAACCTTGCATTTTAGCGATAAAGTTGAAAATCTATTAAATAAATTTGACAGATTGTAGTAGCTTGGTGTGCTGGCGTCTGTACGAAACCGCAACAATACAAACGTAGCATGTCTAACCATGTTTATAAAATTATCAGAAGCGCTCTTAGGCCTTAGAAGCTTATTCCTAAAGTATGTTCGGACAAAAGTTTTAGTCACTATGCGTCTACGCGCTATTCGCAGAAACCTACTTATAATAATGTATAGACACATGGCGCTTTTACGTCGCGTTTTATATCTCTATTTATGCAAATCTATTTGGAAATAAAACCAATTTTACGATGCACAAAAGATAAATACCTTGAAACCTGGCTTAATTGCAGTTCATTTCACTATGAATGAAAGATCTTTTCGTTCATAAAATTAGTTTCATTCATCCGCAACTTTGTATAAATAGTTCTAATGTAGCGGTATCTACAACGCCACAGGCGAACAACGCGTCATACTGACGTCACGCAAAATCCTGCATCTCGCAAGCAGAGTTTACCGCGCAACTAGCACAGATACAACGGCCCGACGTGAATCATCGGGCAGTTGCCCGCCAGACACAACACCCGTCTGGTCGGAGGATTCTCCCTTTTCTATAGAGTATGAGTGAACTTTACACCCCGTTCCTCATACCTCTATACTAATACTAATTATATCTAAGCTTATGTATACTTAAGGCTATTTAAGATTATGTTAGTCGCTATTTAAGCTACATACATGCTATGTCGCTACATGCATATTGTCCGAAATATTATAATTAGCGGACAAAAGGTTAGAGGTTGTGGTATACACACGGAAGTTTTAAATGTTTTAGAGATGTGGCGTGTTTATCGATATAAAAAAAAAATCGAAGATTAAAATGGTTCCAAAATTTCACTCGGAATGTTCTCGCAAATAGTCATCTATACATATTATACGCTTTTCGTGTCTGTATGTGTGACCGCCTTGTTCTTCAAATCACTAAAAAGTCCGGGTGTATATTTTCATTATGTCAGCAATATACTTAATAATACGTTCTATTGTAATAATGTGCTATTATATTATTTACAAAGCGTTGGTTTTTGTCATACCTATACATCCCTCTAGCCCTTTGATTTGCGCCGGGAATGTGGAAAGAAAACACGTTCAAATAAATTAAAAAATAATGGTCGTGTACACAATGGCGTAAGTTTGCGATACCTATATGATATCGAGCCAACATTGTCCTTGCTGAAAACTAACTTCACGTCTATTCTGTGAAAATCTTACCATATTAACTTAGATTTTGAAGTGAGCTGTCTATGACCTAATGGTAGAGATTGACACTATTGGTAGCTCAGTTTAAGCTTCATAATCAACCTATAATGTTCCTACTGCTGGGACACAGGCCTCCTCTCGGTGAGAGGGAGTGGGCCGTAATCCACCACGCGAGCCCAGTGCGGGTTGGCAGATGTCACGTCTCCGAATTTTTGGTTCTAGGACATGCCGGTTTCCTCAGCATGTTTTCCTTCAACGTTTTGAGAGCAGTGTTGATGAAATAATTTACACAAAGTAAAGGGCCTGTCTGGGTTCGAACCTACAACTCGTACGTCGCGGCCGTTACCACTGGGCCACCACTGCTCATAAGCTTACTTCAACTTACCTTCAGCTTACTTTTACTTGTAGTTTAATCTGACTTCACCAACATTTTCATGGTGAGATTTTTACAGAATAGCCACTGTTGGTGTTGATCCCGAGTTAGTAGTCAAACGTAGATGCAGCATAGACGTTGCACATGTCGCAGTAATCGATACAATCACATCCACGCGATGCTAGCGCAGCGTATGGGGTTGTTTATTTATTAAGTAAGACGATTTGAGGGGGGAGGGGGTCCACACAAGTTTTATTTTTTCTTCCATGGACCCGTGGGAAGGGCCTAGATTACTCTTACGTAAGATTACAAAAGTAAGCAAAAATTATAAGTTTAAAAAAAATTGCAAATTTTTCTTTGCAATCGGAAGGGAGGCCTTTGCCCTGCAGTGGGACATACAGACTAATAAAAAAAAAAAAATGTTAGATACTGATCTTACGTAAGATTCAAAGGGGGGATAGGGATTCAAGTCTTATTTTTTCTTACGAAGGGGGGAGGGGGGGGGGGTCAGAAATTGGTTGAAAAAGTCTTACGTAATAAATGAACAGCCCCTATGCATTTACGCAACATCTACAGAACGTCAAAGTGACGTCAACGCCACCAATAGTCATACGCTCAGTGCAAAGACTAGACGAGTTGACAGTATACGTCGTTTGTTAAATATCTACATATTTACGCCATTACGTAAAAGCCCAAGGTGAATGGAATGGTTAACAAATTATAAAATTGTGAGAAAATAAATTAATCAAATGATACGTCAATTGTGAAGGGTTGACGTAATGAAAATATGAATTGCAATGTAGGCTATGTAGGGGTTTTCTAGATGACACTGGTCTCGTGGCGTAAAACCTAAGGCCGCGTCCTATTCAAAAGCGATTTTCGCGCTCATATTATGCCACTTTTTGCTCAGAGAACCTCGAACGCGTAATGGCTCCGACAAAGGGCGTTTTCCGGTTGGTGGTTTTCCAAACAAAAAGTGGCATAAGCCCGCGATGATCGCTTATTCGCGCGGCGATCGCTTTTGAATAGGACGCGGGGTAAGGCCCACATGCATCACAAATCACTAAATTCATGACCTCTAAACGAGTTTAAAACATCATCTATTTCTGCCAAACGGTTGAAGTTAACAGAGACAAAATTATGTTCTGAATATGTTTAGTGTATTTAGTAATTTAAGGTGCAAGTCTATCTTTGAACAAAACCTTTTTCCGCCATTTGATAATTGTACAGACAGACACCAGCACATAAAGCTACCCCAAACTATAAAGTTTTCCCAATCAACTTTGAACCTTATGCTTTAGCGATAAAGTTGAAAATCTATTAAAGAAATTTGATAGATTGTAGTAGCTTCATGTGCTGGCGTCTGTACCATTATGTCATTTGTTTACCCTTATTAGGGGTTATTATTATTTATTTATACAAAATTTACACGTTAATCTATATCTGTAGGACGTTCGTAACTCAATATCCCAACTTATTAGTTGAAATCAGTATTCCAATATATTAAAGTAATAAATAACCTAGCGCCCTTCAACATAAACTATGACGTCACAATACATTACCTGTCAGGGTTATACTCGAGTGCGTTCGCGCAAATGAGATCGATGTCATCTAGAAACTCTTTGGCGCAGTTGTATTTGTGCAGATCCACCTTCGTCATCATCGACTCTAGGTCCATCGGCTGTTTGACTATGTCTAAGTAATCGGTAACCTGGGAAAGGAAATAGGTAAGTTTTAGCGACATGAAAACCCAAGAACCTTACAGGACTTTAAAGCTTAAAGCTTCTTTGTCTCTGGTGTCGGCTGGAAATACAGGGTGTTACGGAAAGGGTATATCAATACAAACGGGTTGAAGAGTGTATCTAGTCTAGAATCTCTGTACAAAATTTCAGCTCAAAAGCAGTAACTTTGAAAATGCTTAATATTTTTTTATTTCGATAGTTTATTAAATTGAAATCATAACAAACGTGTCACCGCAGCCATTATCCATTATCACCGAGGGTCATTATCCATTATCTGTAGTGTGTTTGTGCGCCTAGTACACGCACATCACGCCGCCGCGCGCCAGTGCAGCGCCGTGATGTCGAAATAAAAAAATATTAAGCATTGTCAAAGTTACTGCTTTTGAGCTGAAATTTTGTACAGAGATTCTGTTAGTTTACATAATAAAATCAGTTCTTACCTCCTCCAAATCCACAGGTTTAGTGAACTTGTAGAACCTCCTATTGGATGCTAATTTGCGGCAGATGTCTCGTAGGAATATCCTCAACTCGCGCAGTTTGTAGTCTTCCTTACGTTTGCGACGCGTCACCTCTTCCGCTGTCTCACGGGGCGGCGGAGGCGGGGGGGCTTTGGAACATGAATATGATTAGTTATATAAAAAAACATAACATACCGTTACCCTGTAATCTCCCAAGGGTTTTGGCAGAGGTGTACCATCGAGGAAACTTACATCTGCCCAAATTGAAAATAAAATCCCGTGCACACGATGACCACATCTGTTAGCAAGCGTTACTAAAGCGGCCGAGAGCTGCAAGCAAGAATAGCCCTTACGGTGTATAGATGTAAGTTTCCTCGATAGTACCTATTATAGTACACTCACATTTCACCAGAAGGCTAATTCTCGTAATTTAAAACGTTCAAAATCTAGTCGCAGTCTCACCTCGGCGACAAACAAATGTCAAAAACTTGTCAAAATGTAGGGAATTTCCAAGCATTTTTTGACAGATTGAGACTGAGATCAGACTGTGAATGTTCTTAAAATTACGGGAATTGCCCCTCAGTTGTGTTGTATTAAGTTGTTCTATAAAAAAAAAGTGAATGGGAATCGATGGAAGGTAGATTAGCGAAAATTTCTTATGGAAATGTCAAGACCACCCTAGTAGTGTAGTTAGATCAAATACAGAAACAGACGTAACGCGCTTCTAGCCTATGTAGCTTCCGGGTGTATGATACCCCCAGGTCTGTTTTCATGCTGATTATTATTTATTTTCCTAGGTCTTTGCCTTCCCCAGACGTCTGTTGACTTACCTCTAGGTAACGGAGGAGGTGGCTCATTGCTCTCAATAGGCGGCGGTTCCAACAACGCGTCAGCGAGCACAGGCTTTAGGAAACTGATCACTTCCGACGCGCTCGGCTCACGCACCCTGTATACGCAGTCTTTGTACACTGGGAATAGGTCTTGTAACTGAAAGATACATTTTCGAGATTACTTATTTTGATATCAAAAACTTGGCGACGGTTGGGAGAGGCCTATGTCCAGCAGTACACTTCTTTAGGTTAAAATTATTATGATATCAAATACGTGAAAATGAGACATTTAACTGCCAGGGTCTACCGAACTATGTACCTTCGAGGCTTAGTGTTCTGTCAGGATCAGTAAAAAGATTGCTTGCAATTTTGAATGAACTTGTTTTCACATGTTCTGTTTGGCCTTCTGGTTACCCAGTATTCCGGAATTGAAATGGAGTGGTTTAGAATTTGTGAGCGTTAATTTCAGTGATAATAAATACCCCTTGTCGCATAGACTTACAAAGTTTTTTTTTAATGTATTTGCGTAAGTTTTATACCGACAGTAAGCTTGTAACATAATCATATTACTTACCTCTATCGGTAGCTGGTCGTGTCGGCAGTCAGCTGTGGCTAGTAATAACGTGTTTTCTCCGGCCGCTCTCGCCCGACACAACTGTCGGAGAAGTGTTGATAGTGCAGCCCATACTAAGACAATGTCGCGAATGAATAGCACGCAGCCGCGGTCTGCTCGGCGGCATTCGGAGAATACCTGTGGAAATAGATAATAAAAACGATGAATCATGAACGTGTTCTCGAAATTATAGACATTCTTCGTCTACTTTTTCGTGTCGCTGGCACGACTGTTATTTAAATCTTGTTGGCCCAAAACTTCGCTACTTCCACGGCGTTATCGGTAGCAGCGCTGAGATCACCTTGACTATATGTTTACGCACACAGAGGACAAGATGGGTGTTACGTCCCCGCCACCGCCAGATAGCGCACGGCAGGAGTTTCTACACCCCCCGCCTGCGGAGTTATACCGCGTCTCCACATCGCGCCGCCAGGGGGCCCGTCGTCGTCTCGCCTTCGCTTTGCGGACGTCGATTCAACTCATAATATTATTCTATTTAAAAGAATTTCAGAACCTACATCACAGATATTTAACCGGTCAAGCGGCGCGCGTCGCCCATTGGCGACGAAACAATAGAAAATCAATTGTGTCTCATTAGCGGAGCTTAAACCAGCACCGTCCATTATTATCATACACAGCGGCAACAGCCGAAACAGTGGTCCTTCGAGCCGGATTTGAACCAGCGACCTATGGATACGAATGGGAGGTGGAGCAGTTTGTGACACAGCTCCACATCCACACCCTGCTACCGTCCGTCGAGGTAGCCTCACTTTATAGTTAGCGCCACGAAAGATGACACTTGACACACCACGTGGTTGGACTTGCGCAGTACACGATTTTAGGTCTCTTTAGCAGTATGAGGTCTGAGCGCGGGACGGGACCGGACGTCATAGGGGCGGTAGAAAGAGCGCGGGAGGCGGAGTCAAGTCTCATCTTTCGTGGCGCTAACTATACGAGGTTCGACTTACATCCTATATAATCTCCTAGCGTAGAAATTTTTCTTCGGTTATCTAAACAGGGTGCACGTCGATGTCCGTGCCACCCTGTTATACTGACCGATATAAGCGCCTGTTCCTGCGTGAAGGTATGCGCGGAGTGTAGGGTAGATATGCTGAGCTCCTTCACGGTGCAGTGTTCTAGTTGGGCAAGTAGGGCGGGTGCTATGTGTGTCTCTGCACACTCGCCTGTGATTAGTAGCACGCTTTGTGATAGGGACGGGTCGCAGATCCTGTAAAAACGAATTAAAGATTAGAATTGTATAATCAGACAAAAATACAAGGTCGAAGTTTCATCTGATCATTAAATCAGATTGTCGCCAAAAAGAATGGACGCAGAAGGAAGTTGTAATGGACAACGCAAAGGATATCTTTTTAGCTTTTTCAGTGACGGTGTGTAGCGGGAACACGTTCTGCAACACGTTGCACGCGGCCTGTATTTGTCTTTGTAACACCGGCGCACAGTGTGAAAATAAACTTATGGCTGCTATAACATTGCTGTAACCTACCTCTTTTCAGTAACAGTGTGTAGCGGGAACACGTTCTGCAACACGTTGCACGCGGCCTGTACTTGTATTTGTAACAGCGGCGCACAGTGTGAAGATAATCTCATGGCTGCTATAACATTGCTGTAACCTAACTCTTTTCAGTAACTGTGTAGCGGGAACACGTTCTGCATGACGTTGCACGCGGCCAGAGGGTCAATTCTCGTAATTTTAAGAATGTTCACAGTCTGATTTCCCTACATTTTGACAAGTTTTTGACATTTGTTTGTCGCCGAGATGAGACTACGATACGACGACTACGGTACGGTACGATTTTGTACGTTTTATATTACGAGAATTGGCCTTCTGTATTTGTGCTCCTAGCAGTGGCGCATAGTGTTAAGGCAATCTCTTGGCTGCTAGAGAGTGCTACATTTCCTAGAACGTTGCTGTAACCTACCTTTTCTCAGTGACGGCGTGTAGCCGGAACACGTTCTGCAACACGTTGCACGCGGCCTGTATTTGTGCTTGTAACAGCGGCGCACAGTGTGAACGTAATCTCTTGGCTGCAACAGAGCGCTTCACTTCCTAGAACGTTGCTGTAACCTACCTCTTCTCAGTGACAGTGTGTAGCGGGAACACGTTCTGCAACACGTTGCACGCGGCCTGTATTTGTGCTTGTAGCAGCGGCGCACAGTGTGAAGGTAATCTCTTGGCCGCTAGAGGGCTTGTTCGGGCACCGGCTGCTACTAGAGAATGCATCGCTTCTAGGAGATCGATTCGCGTTACTTCCACCTGTGGTTGTGAAGATTATGGGTTATTAGTTTGGTGCTTTTCACATTTGAAATTGTTTAACCTTTTCGACGCCCATCTATATAATACGCGATGTGTCCTCCAGCGCCACGCTACAAATGTATAACGTATCTATAGTAAAACGTAGGGATGGGATTAATGTCCTATCGACAAATAATATTATAAGTTGAAATTAATGTTTATTCACCAATTTACGAAGCTAAATAAAAACTGATACCGTATTTTCATATTTTATTTTATTTCATGAAAACCTGGATATATTTCTCATAATAAAAGAAAAGAATTGTAAATTTATTAGACGTGTGTTCTAGAAGGCACATCCCTATTTGTCTCCAAATGTAATCCTTCTACTTCATATCAAGTCGTTGGCGCTCGAGCCACGTCAAAATCTTTTTCGATATAAGGATGTCTAGATGTCGATGTCTATGGTATTTTTCTTTTTTCTATTCACTGTGGTCGAGTTACACGTGCATAACCTCAACCGATTCATGCATAATTTATTTCGTTTACTTACAATAAATAGAACCAAATACAATCAATAGAAGCTAGATACGTGGTTTTCTACGTGTTTTTTTTTTAATTAGGTTACAATTTCCATTATGGACCATCGATTTATGGCGCGGGGAGGGGTGGGAAGGAAAGAGGGGAGGGGGCCTACCCCCTGTACCATCCCTAACCCGCGGAACCCCATGGTTATGGAGATATCCATGGTTAAAGTTTTTAGGTTAGAATAGCGCTATTTAGTCAAACTGGGGGTAGAGCTTCCCTTTCCCCCCCTAGTTTAGCTCCGCCTTATCTCCGGCGCTGCAGGAAGAGCAGCCCTTCCGCCCTTGCGTGCCAGAGCACGGTCACTCATGCTCGGCTCCGTCTTCGTCACAGCGGGCGAAGGCTGCTCTCCCTCCGCGCCTCCGGTTTTTTATATACACTCTAGGGGTAGGGCATACAAGACCACGTGGAAAGTGGGGTGCTCTGATGCGGTTTTGGATATTTTTTGGATATTCATATAATGAGAATAAAACACAAGAAATATAGGGCTTTGGAGACGCCGTGGTTGTCAAAAACGATCACTGCGAGGGTAACAAACGAAAGACAAACGTTGACTGACTGACACTGATGGCTAACAGGTAAAAAGACGCTATAAAACAAAATGGCGTCGCTTCACGTTCCGTTCCACAGTGTAAACAAAAATTCTTTATTTTTTTGTGTAAAAAAGTCAATGTAATTGCATAATACAGCACGGTTATTGTGCACATTAATTACACACCAAATTTAAATGTGAATATGTGAAAATAAAATTAAATTTAAATAAAAAATATGACATAAAATTGAATTAAATACACCTCTACCGTCAACGGAACGTGAAATGTCAACTTTGACGTCTACCATGACAATTTATCCAAACTAAAAATTTGCAAATGGCGTGCTATTTTCCAATTTGTATGGAAACTTTAAAAAATTATATTTCGTAAACCGTGATATTCCGCAGCTTGAAAATTTGTAAAAAGCTTTCTATTTATGAGTACTATCTACAAAAAAAAAATTAACTTCTAAATCAACGGTCCATAATGGAAATTTTAGCCTGAATCTACTCAAAAAGAAACAAAATGTAAACATTGCACTACACTAAAATGCACAGTCACTATGACCTTGAAACCCATCCGCTTATGACGTCACAAATTTACTTCTATACAAGTTCGTGGCGTTGTGCGCACTGACAACTAGCCACTTTGTAAGGATGGGTTTTTCAAACGGTGTTTCACTATCGACAATGATTAGAAAACCTATTTATTCTTGATTAAGGTGAATAAAACGTAGTTTATAGTTTAAAATATTTATAAAATATTATTTATTCACGTCATTTTCTTGCAATAATAGTATTTATGATCGTTTCGACGAGATGAAATATAGCGAGGTCTTCGTCGTGTCCCATCACTGGCTTACTTTATATCAAGTACTTGGCGTTGGGGGCATTAAAATATTTTCTGGCGTTTTTGTTTCTATTGAATATAAAACAAACAAGAACTTATTATGTGTGAAAAAGTTAAAAATATGGCTTATAACAGGAAAATTTTCCATAAAAACAAAATAAAAGATCTTGTAAAAGTCGTAAATTTATTTTATACTATTATTACTTCTAATCAAGTAATGGCGCTGAGGGCACGAAAATCTCGAACTTGTATTCAAGTGATTGGCGTTCAAAAGGTTAATCTGTAAATATGTTACACGTCATATAAAAAAAATAAGCTAGAAGGAGCCGACATTTCATATCCGATAGAATCCGACTACCCGAGAAGAAACGACGAAACAATCTCAAGGGTCAAAGTGTCTTTTAAACTCACGCAATCTTAGGGCATAAACTGCGTTAAGCGTGTGCACGCACGTGAGCACGTCGCGGGCCACGCTTCTGGTGCACGCACGTGAGCACGTTCGCGTGCTTATGCGCGGGCATCGGCGCGTGCATCCGCGTACAGATGTTTTATCTCACAAGCGCGGGTGTGCCATACTTGTGTGGGTAAATGTACATGCACATTGTCTTTGTGTGCGTACGCTCGGGAGCGCTCAGTTTCTTGCTACTTGTAGTTACGCACACAAGCGCGCGTGTCTATACGCGGTTCAACTACAACTATGGCTCACCCGCGCTCGTGAGATAAAAGAACTGTACGCAGTTTTCTCAGTACAATTTTGACGTTGGAGGTGTACAGTCGAATAAGTAATAATGGATAAATTAATGTTGTATTATTTATCAAGACGACGGCGACGTCCAACCGTCAACCCGTCCAACGTGATGCGTGATCACGTCGCGTGCATGCGTGCCCCATTGCACGGAAGTATCACGCGACGGGCTCACGAGCGTGTGCACGCGCATGGGCACGCGCGGGTCGTTTTTGTATGGACACGCGAGAGGCACGCTTAACGCAGTTTATGCCCTTAGTCAGATCATGGTGGTCAGTGTGAACCTCCAAACTTCTTAAAAAACTGTTGGGATAAACCAAACTTGATTTTGCCAGAAGTAATATATTCCCTTATAACTAGAGACCGGATATTCGGATGCATGTTCAGCTAAAGCCGAGATATTGGCTATTATGGAATGCGCTATTGTATCAAAAAAATCCTGCAGTTCCGGGATCGACAAAAGATTTCTGATTATAGAATCGGATGGATATCTACCTACCTAATATTGTAAAGTAGGTAGGTAGATACCAAACTGCAATAGCAAACAACGTCAAGATAATAACGGACTACATTTATATTTAGAATAATTTTATTCATGTAGTTCCTTCCTTCCATACTATACACCCGACTAGTTATGCATTCCAGGTGTTTCTGGCATCCTGGGATTTTTTACAGAAAAAATATTTAAAGAAGCCGCTTCCATACTTTCATAGCTAAAAATTCACTTCAGGTAAATATCCATCCCAATATCCGATCTCAACTTATAAAATAGGAAAACTATTTTTTTCAAAAAACTTAGAATGGGTTTGTGACTGTGTGCGTCAGAGCGAGACCGTCACAGGACATTTTTTAAGAGAGCGACAGAGTTAAATGTCAAAACATAAAGTTCCATTTTATTTTCCCAGAATGATATAAAATTGTACCAATACATTTTACTTACATTTTTAGCATCGATCATCAACGCATGTTCACTTTCATAAACCTGTGGATATACTCGTCGCAGCGCTTTCAGTACTGCTTCTGAACATAGTGCCTTTAGGTCGGAACCTGAAAACAAAACAATATCATTCCACTATCTGTATGAGGGCACTGGCTAGGAAAAGGATATTTTCTAGTTTCACAGAGTGCAGGTTTTTTTTTTTAATTTTTCCTTTGCTTATTGACAAGTACTATGGGTACACCACTGCCTTTTATTAATCAGCCTATAATGTTCCCACTGCTGGGATACAGGCCTCTTCTGTGAGAGAGAGCGGGCCATAATCCACCACGCGGACCCAGTGCAGGTTGGTGGGTGGGTGTCACATGTCTTCGATTTTTTTTGGTTCTAGGTCATGCCGGTTTCCTTACGATGTTTTCCTTCACCGTTTTGAGAGCAGTGGTGATGAAATTATTTACACAAAGTGAAGCGCCTGTCTGGGTTCGAACTCAGGAACTACAAGTTACAACTCGTAGGTCGGCGCCGATACCACTGGGCCCACTGGGCCACCACTGTTGTTCTATTATGTTGATGTTATTGACATGATATAAAAAAACAGTACATTAGTACAAGGTAAGTACTAACATTGCGCAGTGTTGAAAAATCGACTTCTTCAAATAATTAAAGTTTGAAACACAACCTAGTTACTTCATCATAAGTCTCAAATTGATTGAATGAAACAAGATCAGTGGAGTGTTGATTAAATTAAGCAGATTAGGTCAATACCTAGGTATTAATCTAATCTAATCTGCCTGTTAATCAACACTGCACTTATTTGCTTCATCCATCAGTCTATATAACATTATCATAAAGCTGAAGTTTTTTTTTTTTTGAACGCGCTAATCTCTGGAACTGCCTGTCGGATTGGAAAAGGACATCATTCAAGTGTCGAAAATGTTATACCCAAAACTTAAATTCTTTTAAAAATTGGTATTTTTTTAAATGCTATGCTTAAATCACTTGTTATGAAAATATGATTTTTGGCATTTTCAATCTCAAATAGCAGCCACGGGGGTTAATTGTAGACTTTCGTTGTAAAAGTAAAAAATGCTCAAGATGTACTTTAATTTTTGGGTACGAACTGAATAATGTCCTTTCATTATGCATTTGATAGCCGAATTCTTGAGGATGTTTATAGGCTATTTAACTTCACGCTACGACCCTTAGGAGATGAGCAAAAAGAAAAAGATTCAGTAAGAACGCTAAGCGAAAACGAAGTAATAGCGCGGGCGGACGATGCGATACGATGCGAAGTGGCGGATTGAGGAGCCAAAATTTTACGCGGACGAAGTCGAGGAGTTTTTCGAAGACTCTTACCTCCATACCCTCCAGTGACTTCCGCCAGATAATCCAAGGTGTCCTCGCTAGGTCTCGGCTGCCAGTCTTTAGTATAAATCTCCAATATATCGCGTCTCGCGTTGGCATGTGGTGGGGGGAAGTGTAGCTCCCGGTCGAATCGTCCCGCGCGACGTAATGCGGGGTCGACCGCGTCTAGGCGGTTGGTTGCGCCGATTATCACCACTTCGCCTCTGAGAATAGAGGTGGTTATTGAGTGGCTAGTTTATGTTTAAATTTAGCAAAATCGCTATTATGATTATTTTGCTTTTTGGAAACGAATAAATATTTTATCGAGTATTTGTCAGTATAAATAAATGTTAAAGCTTTTTTTAGATGTAGAATAGCATTTTTTTGTATTTTGTTCGTCTTTGTTGTCTTTCTACTGGGCAATCATTCTTTTTAATCCATTCAATGCTACTTTTGAAAATTCAAGATGTTGATTTTACTTAAAAATATTCTGTTCATCGCTAAGCAATTTTCAACTTTATGTCATAAGAAAAAGAGTTCACATTACAACACACATCACTACATAATACGTACCTATCACACAAGCCGTCCATCTCAGCCAACAATGTTCCGACGACGCTAGTGTGTACTTGTTCTTGTCGTACGCTACGTACCGGCGCAAGCGCATCGATTTCATCGAAGAATATTATCGATGGCTTCATTTTGTTCGCCTGGGTATTGAAAATGATTTAAATTAATAAGATTGTTGGACACGGTATAAAAAATATTAAATAGCATTTTTTATCTATAAAAAAAGTATATCTCTTGCGTCTTTGGTAATCGTAGTTTGTTTATCAACAAAAGAATGCGCCATCGTCATTATCTACGACACGACTTCACCCATCGCTACATAAGCGTAAATAAAATTAGACATATATTTACAAGCAAAGAGAATATGACTAATTTTAGTCACAAATAGGTTGCGTCCGCGGCTTCATAAGCGTGGTATGTCAAAAACAGTATACTATGCCCCTTCCCAGGATTCAAAGTATCCCCATACCAAGTGTCATCAAAATCAGTCCAGCCGTTCAGCCGGAATAAACAAACAGCAGATAGACAAGACAAACATTTATAAAATTGTTTTTTTTTTTTTTTTGTTATAAGTGTCGTATATACTTTCATATTCATTATCGTAGTAAAAAGCTGTTCTTTTGACATTAGAAACACTTCAATTTTATTTATTTGTATGTATGCATGTACAGATAATAGCTGAACTTTGCAAACATTTCATTTGATCACGTGACATTATTGCAATTACCTAAAACAAGTAAAACAACACGTCAAAAACGCCTACAAAATAAAACAAAAAACAAATCTAACATCAAATCACCTGTTGGAACAGTAACTTCAAGTGTCTCTCACTCTCTCCAACCCACTTCTTCAGACAATCAGCCCCCTTCCTCATGAAAAAAGCGACCTTCCTTCCACCGACTAACGAACATTCGTTGGCTAAAGCCCTGGCTAGCAAGGTCTTGCCCGTTCCTGGTGGGCCGTGGAATAACACCCCTTTGGCTGGTCGCGTCTTGAATTTTTGAAATAACTCGGGGTACATCAGGGGGAAGAGTACCATTTCTCGAAGACATTTTATGTGCTCTTCTAGGCCTCCGACCTGTAAGAAATGGTGTGTTTAGATTGGCGTAATTAAACATTATTGTTTTAAGTAAAAACAGACACGCATCGTCCACGCGTACTCGCGACGACAGTGTGACATCTCGAATTATACGATTTTTTGTTTTACTGATAATTTTGTTTTTTCTTTTTGATATTTCATTTCAGTATTAGTTATACTCTAATCACCTCATACATAATAAAGATATCTTGACAACAATTTAAGAGTTATGCTCATTTTAAAGTTCAAAAGTCGTTTTCTGTAAAAATTACGGTTTTTGAGATGTCACACTGTCGTCGCAAGTGAACGAAATACCCTGGCTTAGTTTGGAAATCAGTTTCAGTACCTTATAAAAATAAATAAATACTGTATGTACCAAATTCTTATGAATGCTTCTTGTGACTATAAACTCTACTTTACTTTTACATATTTAGAGAACCCATCTTCTCACTCGGATATCATGTTTATCATGGAACATATGAGTGACGTAGCAATGCAAGTCTACCACTGTCACTATACAGGGTGATTGCGCGAAAAAAAAATCTGCTATTCCCTACATTTATGTTCGTATAACTTGACAAAGTATAGGGAACAGCTGATTTTATTTTCGCGATTTCAGGTTTGGTCCCATAGTAAAAGTTGTTCATAACGATGAGTACAATGACCTCTTAAGAGGTTGTTGGTGTTTTTCCAATAACCCTGTATAAGTAATACGAAATAAAAGATGTGCCTACGTCTTTGGTAATCTTTTCTTATCTTCCAGGAATTCAGCCGAAAATTATATAACAAACTGATTTAAGATGTTAGTGGGGTGTTAGAACTTAAAATTAATTTTGTACTCACCGAAGTAAATCTGACACTTCCATCGACTTTAACTGGTTGTATGTCTCTCAATGCCCTGTCTGTTTTCTTATCATCCATTGACTTTGACTTTTGTCTAAAAATAAAGAAAGTTATGTACACCAACAACAACAATGGCAACATTTTTGAAGATAATGTATCTGTTGCAGGTGGAGCTGTTTTACATAAAGGAGCTGTTTTGTAAAATGGCTAGCGGTTATGTAAAACAGCGGATTTTACATTCCGTCTGCAACATATCTAATAAGATTGTAGAGAAAAATAATAAATGGAGACTTCGTGTTTCTGAGGTCTTTTTTTTTAATATTTTGTACGCCTACGCTGATTGCCAAGCATGATTAAAAAAAAACAATTTGCTTAGCCTTTTCCGGCTTCCAGTCTAACCAGATGCAGCTGAATACCAGTATTTTACGTGAAGCGACTGCCTATCTGACCTCCACAACCCAATTACTGGGTAATACGATACCCCTTGGTAAGACTGGTTGACAGACTTCCGGGCTTCTGACAACCCGTATCGACTGTCGAAGATGTACGAATGGCAGTCGGGACCAACAGCGTAACGTACTTTCCGAGGCTCGGAGGGGTCTTGGTATGTAAAAATGGTCACCCATCCACGGCCAACCGTGCCATGCATAGCTTAACCTGATCGATTGACCCATGCATTAAACCTGTTGACTGTAGCTGTAAGTTGCATGAATAGCGGAGTGCAATTGCGGCCTCCATTATGATAAAGTCTCTCAAAAAGGGATTTAAACACACTCACACACAAACTAGTTTTAAATATGTTTGTACTTTTTGTTTAATGTACACAATAAAGTATTTAATACTTAAATAAATAAAAGTATCTCACCTGCCCTTGGTCTTATTCTTCATAGACACATTAAGATCCTCCTCTGTGTCTGAGCTAGAAGTACTACTACTAGTGGAACTGGACGGAGATTGTGCTGCAAGCAAAAATTATCCATGTATTTCATGTGTTAAAGAAAACTCAACTATATGGTAAAGAGATTAAGACTTACATCTGATCGTTTTTCTACGCAAAATTTTTGGTTTCCTTTCTCTCAGACAGTATGGCTTCTTTCTTATGGTGAATGTTTTCGCTGGAAACAGAAAAAGCTGTTACTTTCAACGATATTAGACAGAGATAACGCTCTACGAAGCCGAAATTAGCCGATTGTCTCTTTCCAAAGATCGATGTGCAATATTTATCGCCGGGTACTGTATGCAGGATCGTCGGAAATAGTTGAAGTTTAGTAAGAAACTGATAGATGTTCTTGAATAAAATTTAATTTTATTAATAGAAAAAAAACAGCTCATTTATCAAATTAAATTTCAGTCGACAACATCCTTTGGTTTCTTACTAAACTTCAACTATATCCGACGATCCTACATACTTATCTCTTTTATTGACTGTACTAAAGGTTGAATGAAACTTGCTAAGTAAATACAGGGTCAAAAATTCTGCAGTTGTGATGGGTATTGATAACTAAACACAATGAAAAAACATTTTTTTTTGGGTCAACGTCCGATAGTAGTGTTGTTACTTGAAGTATGAGTAATGAAAATGTGTTTTATCGTTTTGAAATATCGATATCAATCACGTCATTGAAGTTTACACAAATAAACAGCTTCTTTATAAAAAGAAGGCCAATTCTCGTAATTTAAAACATCCAAATTCTATTCGCAGTCTCATCTTAGCGACAAAGAAATGTCAAAAACTTGTCAAAATGTAGGGAAATTAGAGGTTGTTTTGACAGATTGAGACTGAGATCAGACTGTGAAGGTTCTTAATATTACGAGAATTGCCCCTCTGATATTCGAAGTAAATACAATAACAGCGGTGGATGACCCCACAAAAAAAAAAATCATCAAATTCATTTTTTTTTTTTTTTTGTTGTTTTATGATGTTTAGATATCGATACCCATCACGTCTGCGATGTTTCGCTAGTTAATTTAATTTGACCCGATAGTATTCGTCTTTTCACGTATTCGGTCTTTATTAAGTTCTTCTAGTACAGCAGGAAAAGTCCTTAAATATTTTCATAACACTTCAGTTTTTTATGCCAATAAACAAGTTCAATATAAAAAACACTAATGCCCAAGCGCGCTGTTGGATTTTCAACGCTTGGCGCAGCGCCGAAAGTTAAATATACAACAGCGCGCTTTTATTTAGACATTCATTTCACTAACGACTAGTTAGAGGAAACGGGCATAAATACCTCTAGATCTAGCCTCGTCCTGCGCGATCTGCACGAAGGCCGGCTTGGGCTTGCGCGTGCGCTTGGAGCGGCGCGGCGCGCGGCTTAGCGTCAACTCGCTGCCAGATTCCGATGATGATGACTCTGATATAGGTACAATGTTTATTGTTGTTAAAGAATACTCTCTTACTATCTCTCTTTATCAATCACATGTTCAGAAATGTATAAGAAAGTCTGTGGTCGAAGTAATGTGCTTGGCTTTACAGGTCGCTAAGTGATTGTGTAACCAAATTAATTATAGTCACCATGAAAAGTAGGTTTTCCAAAACATTTTCACAAAATTTTTTAGATAAGTACATTCAGCAAAAGAGATAAGTACGCAGGATCGTCGGATATAGTTGAAGTTTAGTAAGAAACCGATGAATTTTGAAGACTGAAATTTAATTTGATAAATGAGCTGTTTGTTTTCTATTAATAAAATTAAATTTTATTCGAGAACATCCATCGGTTTCTTACTAAACTTCAATTGTATCCGATGATCCTGCATACTTATCTCTTTTATTGACTGTACATGGATAGGCAGGTCGAAAGGACATGTTTTCAATGAAATAAGGTAGTAATTACCAGTTTCCTGTTGACTGTCTCCCTTCTTAGCTTGTCTGCCACGAACAGTCTTTCTTCTACTTCTTGTGGTAGCTTGATTACTGCAAATTAAACAAAGTCATATACATCCTTATCACACAGGAAGAGCGCAGACAAAGGGGTAGGCTCATTGAGACGTACAAGATGCTTACAGAACACTACGAAGTGCCCAGCCATCACGATCTTTACACACTGAATGCAAACACACATTTGCGTGGGCATTCCCTAAAGCTATGGGAAAATTCGTCAAAAACAAAAAGCCCTTGAAGCAATTTTTGTCTAACCGAGTTGTATAGATAGTTCAACTCATCTGTGCGCGCGGCGCCATGTGTGGGTAAAGCGATAAGGACACGTTTTGCTAGGACGACGTCTGCCGCGTCCAATAATCATTGACCGCGACACTGCCACACAAATTAAAGCTGTATAATTACAAGCACACGCACACATGGTTCCGCGCGCACAGATGTGTTGAACTATCTGTAATAGCATGGAATAGGCTCCCGGAAAATGTTGTGACGGCTCCCACACTGAACTGCTTCAAGAATCGCCTGGACAGACTAAATATCTCCAAGCTATACGATACACACGCATCAGCAAATTAGCTGCTAGTGTGTCTAACAAAATAATAATAATAACCCGAAAACTAGGTACCGAATGTACAGGCGGGTGTTAATGACTGCCCCGTTGGTCTAGTAGTCGCACGCGCAACTGCTGAGCGTGGGGTCCTGGGTCCAGTTCCCAGGTTGTGCAAAGTATTATTGGGTTTTTCATTAGAAGTTTCTCAAAAACAGCCTGGAGTTTGGAAGTTGGCAGTGTGACACCCCCGTGTCTCAGACAGCACGTTAAGCTGTTGGTCCTGCGCCTGAACTATCTCCGGTCGGATCGGATTGCCGTCCCATCGGACTATGAAAGTGAGAGAAGAGTGAGTGCAACTGTTTCTGCGCACACACTTGTGCAACATAATATCTCCCGCGTCGATGTGTGATGTCGATACGCGGATATTATACAGGGTGAAATTAAATTCATGGGCATCCTTTTAAGGGGTCATGAACAACTTTTACTATGGGACCAAACCTGAAATCGCGAAAAAAATATCAGCTCTTCCCTACATTTTGCAACCCAGCGCAGGGCACGCCACGATAGTGGCGATAAGACCCCTCTTTGAGGAGTGGCTAGAGAGGCGTCACGGCGTCCTCACCTATCGCCTGACGCAGGTCCTCACCGGACACGGATGTTTTGGGAGGTTCCTGCACATCATCAGGCGGGAGGAGACGCCCGGGTGTCACCACTGCGAGGATCGCCCAGAGGACACGGTGGAGCATACGGTGGAGGTCTGCCCCGCATGGGCGGAGCACCGCCGTGCCCTCGTAGAGGCGATCGACAGCGGCGGCGACCTCTCGCGTCCGGCCCTGGTTCAAGCCATGGTCCGGGGCGAGAGGGAGTGGGAGGCGGTCACCTCCTTCTGCGAAGCAGTCATGCTAGCGAAGGAGGTGGCGGAACGGCTGAGGGAGAGAGCCTCACACCCCAGCCGCCGCGGGAGACGCTCCGGGCGTCGGGAGCCGCGTGACGACTCCCGGCCACCGTAGGCGCGGGCCTGCGGACGGAGAGTAATGGGTAGCTCACCGTCCGATCAGGACCAGGCCCGTGCCGGACGGCGCGTACGTGTTCCACGCGCGCCTCAAAGAGATGTCAGCATAAAGGAAGGGGCCTGCCAGGGCCGAAGCCTGTCGGGGGTGCGGGATTGTCCGAAAGGGTTACCGCTACCCCGGAACATAAAGGGCTAAGGAAGGAACACGGATGGGTTTTAGTCAGTAAGAGTCTGACACTCCCTTCGCTCCACCCAGAGCGGGAGGGGTCATTTGATGATTTCCCATCCATAAAAAAAAAAAAAAAGGGGGGGGGGGTTCAGAACCATGTACTGAATCCATTGTAACAGGATGCACGTCAATGTACCTGCCAACTTGTATATCAGTGGGTGTGACCACTGCGGTTGAAATCTAGATTAAACATACCTTTCACTATCTTGTCCCTGTACCGGCTCTTCTCCTTCCTGCTTAACTTCCTTATCATCCTCCTTCTCTTCAGCAGGAACTTCTACCTCCATCTTGTCATCTTCTTTTTTATTCTCTGCTGGTTTCTTCTCGATGACCGTCTGGTTGTTATCCTCGTCGGAATCCGATTCAGTCGCGTCCTGGACATTGCGATATGAACAATGTTTGAGGTTTATATACTTACTGTTTTTTTTTTTACTTTTGGTAGGGGAGCCCAGAGTTTTTGAGCAAGCATATGCAGGGCGCAAAGTTGATAGCTGAGTAGGTGCGGCATGATGAGAGAACACCGACAATATACAGGGTGTTACGGAAAGGGTATATCAATACAAACGGGTTGAAGAGTGTATCTGGTCTAGAATCTCTGTACAAAATTTCAGCTCAAAAGCTGAAATCATAACAAACGTGTCACCGCACTACGAGGGTCATTATCCATTATCTGTAGTGTGTCTGTGCGCCTAGTACACGCACATCACGCCGCCGCGCGCCAGTGCAGCGCCGTGATGTCGAAATAAAAAAATATTAAGCATTTTCAAAGTTAATGCTTTTGAGCTGTAATTTTGTACAGAGATTCTAGACCAGATACACTCTTCAACCCGTTTGTATTGATATACCCTTTCCGTAACAGTATAAGTTTCAGATAGAAGGCCCACATTCTGATTTGTAAAATGGACCAAAAATAAAGTGATCTTCAGAGCCGTTGATTTTGGTATGATCGTGTACTATACATATGCATAAATGAGTAGGTAGAACTTACATTCGTTTTTTTATTGTTGAACCTAGCTGAAGTTCTTCTCTGTCGGGACAGTTGTGTGTCTTCGTCGGTGTTGGTAGGGGGGTGACTACGGTTCTGTGAAAGATAAAATATTCATGATTTCGAGTCCAACATATCATAAAGAGATTAGCGCCTTGAGCATTAGTTTTTGAATACCAAAGAAAATTGAGCCAAACTTCAACGTCACGTCGAATAAAAAATGAGGCAGAGATTCAAAAGATTTGTCTGTATTTCTAAAATTAACTGTATGGTAAGCTACTTAAAGTTTATATTTCAATCTTGTTTTTGTGCTTTGCTTCTAAAGGATGACTCACCAGCTGTTTCTTACTGGCGACTCTCGCGACCCTGGCTTCATCAGCCGAAGAGAATTCGTCTGAGGAGCTAGAGCCCGGGAAGCCGTACAGGTCGGGATAGCCCTTCACTTTGAGCTCGTTGGTGATCCAGCTCTCGTTGAAGTTGTGATGCAGGAGCTTGCGCTTGCGACAGCTGCGCCGGACATCTGGGAAAAGTGATGGGGTATTTGAGTGTTGTCAGGTTTTGCTGGTACTTTTGACATACCTACTTGACGTGGAGAATAATATTTGTCCTCCTCGTCAAGTATGTCCTCGAAAATTCATACTATACAGAGGCCAAAGTCGGTAGTGACTTCAATTATGTCTATACACCGTGTTATTGAATTAACGCAAAACCTCAAGGGGTCATTGTACTCACCATTATCAACAACTTTTACTATGGGAACAAACCTGAAATAACGAATAAAAAAATCAGCTATTCCCTACATTTATGTTCGCATAACTCGTCAAAATGTAGAAAACAGCTGATTTTTTTTTTACAATGACCCCTTATGAGGTTTTGTGTTAATTCAATAATAGCCTGTATATTGAATTATTCAGTAAGCATTTACTGTATTGTTTTAATTAAAATCAAATGAGATACAGTATCTAACCAATTTCTGAATATTTTCGAGATATCTATACAAGAATGTAAGATCCAATCTAACCAGTATAACTTGGTACAATTAATTGTGTTACATAATGTATTCTATATTATCAGGAGCCGAAATCATCTGGATGTAAACACATAAATTGTCGTGTGAAAGCCGCAGGAATCCGCTGGATGCGTGAAACACAGAACCGGTCGAAGTGGCGGTGCTTGGGGGAGGCCTATGTCCACCAGTGCACGTCTTTCTGCTGAAATGATGATGATGATGAAACACATGAACTATAGTATGATTACAAAACACTTACTCTCCTGTATGGGCTTATCCTCACTATCTTCCATGTAGTTCTTCCTGGGGCCGCGACTGCGCCGGATCTTCACACTTCGGTTAGTGGTGTCATTACCATCGGCGAAGAACACTCGTACTTGTCTGGATCTAAAAAAGTATATTATTAAATTAAATATAGGAAACTGTATTTTTGGAAAAGGTACTATCTCTTTATTGCATTTGGAAAATCATCGCCGCAGACCGCGATAACATTGTACCTATGTATCTAGTAGCAGACAATAATATGTATGAAAATCTATGGCGTTTCGCTGTGATAAGTGGGTTGGGTTCTAACCGCGAACATCCGTGGCGTACGACCCACGTGGTATCGACGAAAAATATGCGGTAAAACGAATTATTATATGAAGTCGTTTATACATGTCCGATCGCGACCCGAGGGCCAAAAAATTTACTCCGCACACAGGTAAATACGCCAGACTCGGTGATTGTCGCAATTTTGAAGCTTGATGTAGCGACTGAACGCTACACTCGCGCAATTTTAATATTTTTAATACAGCCATCAAACGCAGAAAGTCGACACAACGCAAAGCAGTATCGATGCAGTCGCAAAATCGGTAGCTAGCGCAAAAAGCTGCTCTAGTAACGTATTCTATATGACACAATGAACAAAACCGCGAGAAATTGGCGTGATTATTAGTTTCGAAGTAAAGAATCATTGAGTGGTCATAGTGAATTAGGGCCCTGCTTTGGCCCTAGCACGGTACGAGTATGTGCAGTTAGACCCTTACGGTGCTACATAATGAAAGCTTACCTTCTAGAATATTTCCTGGTTTCTGGTTCTGTATCACTTTCGGGGAACACGATCCGAGGCATCTTGATGGTACGGAGACGGCGGCTATCTGTAATGTTACTTAAATTATTATACTTCATTCAAGGATTTATTTTTTGTTTTGGCATCTCGCAGTTCAACCTAGAAGGTTGTCGTCTGCTTTTTAACCGGACTTGTCTGTGGTTGCCTCAATAAATTGAGGCTGTCTGCACAATATATAAGGTCCCATTAAAATAGATGAAATCATTCAGACCACCAAAATAAGGACCATGGTAAAAAAAATATATAAGAAAAACGCATTAGATATGTACAGACGCCAGCACATCAACATACCCGAAACTGTCAGATTTTCCCAATCAACTTTGAACCTTATACTTTAGTGATAAAGTTGAAAATCTATTAAAGAAATTTGACAGATTGTAGTAGGTTGATGTGCTGGCGTCTGTACAAGAAAAATAATCAGCTAACGAAAATACGAGTTATTCCGGTCTGATTCCCTGAACCAGCCCCCCTCCCCCTCCTCGATCCTCTGCTAGTTCGACACTAATTGTTTTAGGTCAAAATAAAATCACTTTGTGAGTTTTTTTTTGCCATCTATTTTAATGGGACCCTGTATACTATGTAGTTAAGCGAAATAATTGCGGCGATCTCAGTAATCTTTACCTCTTGATCGCACAGATACTGGTAAAGAGGGGAAGTTACCGTTTCCCTTTATCAAGGTAATTTGTGTGGCTTCACTCATAAAGCTGATGAAAATAAACTTGATGAATCTCAGACACTTTCTGGGTTTATTTGATCTGACACTGAGAAAAGTTGATACCTACATGGGATGCAGAAAGTGGAGACAGTTCCATGATAGGCTATAGCTGGAGCAGCAGATTTGATTTGACGTTATGGATAAGTCTTAAAGCTCTTATTGCATGTATTTTTTAATCAATTAACAAATACTCACATTTGGTAGGCCAGCGTTGTATTTTCCTGGTCACTTTATACTGGCTACTTCTCAACTCTCGTGGCGTCCAATTAGATGGTTTTGGAGTCTAAAATTATTTAATTAATATTAATTTTTTGACACCACTGACTCTAGTTACATTATGTGAATAAACTAAAGAGAAAAAATATTTAGCAGTAGCATAACATGGACCTTACTACTTGGTCCCCTAAAAGCAACTGCTGTAATCTACAGTTCACAGGTAACAGTATTAGGTCACAGGAAATAGGGGACAAGTCTAGCCAACTAGCGGATAAACATACCAAACATTATGGGATTTTTTTTTTCTACAGAATCACAATTTTATCTCTGAGATTAATATGGAATTCAAGCTGGAATTTCAAGGTTACATGGACGGTGGACCTGACCAATGCACACAATATTTAACTCGTCAAACAATCACCTACTAGAAGCCATTTGCATGTAAGGACGAGTATTATTACTACACTTGAAACAACAATAAACATAATCTTGAAAACTGTTGATTATGCAATTATATGAACATATACAGTTGCATATGAACAAATTCTGGTTCGTAAGACATTTTTCGGGTTAAAAATGTAGTAAAATGGTATGTCCATAAGTTCATATCCTGATATGAAAAGGTGAAGAATCTTTATTAAGTATTAAAATAACTTGAAATTGCATAATTGAGATGGGCTCATACATGTATTATAAGTGCTACATAATAAAAAACTAGTATAATATTTAAATTAACAACATATATGTACCACATACACCCCATGCGAATGTTAAATTAAATATTTCTTAAACCTCTATAGTAAATTATAAGATTATCACATTTTGAGGAAACTTAGTAACATGTTACGGTGTGTGAATATTCCATAGGGTTTAAGTGAAGAGCTACAACATTCATGGTGTGGCAAACATTCAAATACATTTTACAAGAAAATAACCTGTGACATATGAAAACATGTGCTGTTAAACCAGAACACAGTGTTATAATGACAATATGTTCATGTTAACTAAAACTTTATTTGTGACACCAGAAGGCCAATTCCCGTAGTAAAAACGTTCAAAATCTAGTTGCAATCTCAACTCAGCGACAATCAATGTCAGAAATGTAGAGAAATTATAGGTATTGTTGGAAGATTGAGACTAAGATCAGACTATGAACGTTCTTAAAATTACCAGAATTGGTCTGGTCAGTTTGATTAATAATTATAATAAACTAGCTTCAGCCTGTGACTTTGTCTGCATGAAATTCTTGTTCCTCCGACCGACACCTTCGCATCGCATCGCCTGCCTGTGCTATTACTTCGTTATCACTTAGCGTTCTTTCTGCCTTTCATCTTTTAATCGGCTCCTAAGGGTCCTAGCATGATGTTAAATAGCCTATAGCCTTCCACAAGAATTGGTCTATGAAACACGAAAAGATTTTTTCAAAGACTGGTAGTTCCAGAGATTGACGTGTTCAAACAAACAAACCAAACAAACAAACTGTTCAGCTTTAATAATAATAATAATAAATAATAATCCACAACTATCACACAACGCCATCTAGTCCCAAGCTAAGCAGAGCTTGTGTTATGGGTACTAGAGAACTGATAAACATACTTATATATTTCTAAATACATACATATTATAGATAAATTACACCCAGACACAGAACAAATGATCGTGCTCATCACACAAACATTTGTCCTGGATGGGAATCGAACCCACGACCTCCGGCGTAGCAGTCAGGGTCACTAACCACTAGACCATCAGGCCTGTCTTTATTATTAGTATAGATAAAAATAGAAATTACTTCTGTAAAAAAAGAAGGCATGATGTTATTATTAGGTGTTTCCTTCTTATAGTATACATAGATAAGAAGTGGATTTAAATGATCCTAGTAATTAGTATTAATAGTGTAGTTCACTTTGAATCACATAATTTTCCATAATTTATGTTAAAAAGGGTTTTTGCCAGGATCTATGGTGGCTAACAGTATCTGCACATCTATGCATGTAGGAATAAAAAGGATAAATATCTGCCTCATCCTTGACAAATGATTTTACTTCAATTAAATACTTTTCAAATTGTTTTACACATCAATATCATTTATATGACTTTAGGAACCAGGTGAGGTTGGCGTTTCCTATCTGACTACTCTTGAGAAGAAAGGCTGAAACAAACTTAGGGATCACAATCTCTAAAAGTCCAGACATAATCTTAGTCAGATCAGAAGACCATGTAGATTGGTGTCTGAAATGGTCTTTTGAGGAAAGCACTGCACAGATTAGAGTGAACCTGTCCAGCCTGTGCACACATTTATCAGTAATCATGAAGCCCAATTCAGAACTGAAGGAGCTCAACTTGAGGTTTATACTGTCTTACATCTAAAATCACTGATGTGTGGAATTACTTTCATAGTATCAAGTAACAAAATTTAAATCAGTCATTCCCCATGACAGTCATGATTACATCACAGGAGTGTTATTTTTCATTTTCTTTTTTATACTTATATTTTCTTATTATTTTTATTGATATAGTTCAAATGCGTTTTAATAGTGTAATTGGCATTAGCAGTTCTATTCAATAATAAATGAATAGGAAGAGGCTATACAAAGCACTGCTAGCTGCAGCCATTGCAGTCATAGATATTTTCTATGTCTAGTTATTATAGCTCAGTCCATTGATTGAGGACTGCTGTGGATACTATCATATAAATAGTCAATATCCAGTCTATTATCAGATACATCAACAATATGTACATGCTACAAACAGATGGTTCTGTTTTCAAAGTATGCTGAGTTATTGGTGCGTGAACCATACTTACCTTAATATTTGTTTGGATTTTTTATCTGAATCTGAACTTATTCAGTGACTTAACACAGTTTTGAAACTGCTGCTAGTTTTTTTTTTACTCTAGATTTTTAGTAGAATACTGGAAATCAACTCTGACATGAGTCAAATTCTATGCCAATATCTTCTAGATGTATCCATGTGTGTCCACCTTCATATTATTCTTTCCTTTACAAAATAAGCCTAACAAGAATGTAAACAAATAACACCTTCATACTAAATTCACAACAACTCCACAGATGCAGTTTAGAAAGGACATCAGTGATGCAAACATCACTATTGACATAGAATGTGTAAAGTAACTGTGTGTAGATTTTGTTTGGATATCCATAGTGTAGTATTCATATTTATATAACATACTTAGGAATTCTGACATCATAGCTATGCAAAATCATATAGATATACAACAATTAGATACAAAACATTCAAGTAGTTTGAAGGCTTACAAGAAACTATAAGTGGAACAACTATTCACTATAAAACTCCAGCTGTATTCATAACAACTATATATTCCCAACAATAAGCACTAAAAGCGCATGCATCGACGTGCACTCACGACAATCAAGTACCTACAGGGAAACAGTGACAGGAAGTTGGTACAAAGTGTAGCATACAAAGCCTTGATACTAAACCACTGCACAACAAACGAATGGCTTCACAACGTCACCTTCTCATCAGTCACGATGCTCACGTCGTTCATAGCGTAATTCCCATCGTCAACCTCCCCGTTTTCTCCATTACTGCGACGGGTTTTCACCATTGCAGTAGCTGTGTCGTAACTTTACGTAAAAGACCCAAAATCCGTTATGTAACAGCCCTACGACGTTACAAACACACGCAACTCGTAAATCATTAACAACACAAATGTTTTACACTCAAAATAGAAAACTAGCACGACAAAGGGCGAGCGTTATCACCCGCACATGTCGTTACACAGCGCCATGTTAAATGAACAATGTACTTCTGCTCCCAGCTATTTTTACAGTTGATAACTCACCAATCGAACGCACCGTGTTCTATAATACACTTTTGATTAAAATAATAAACTATTTCATTAAAGAAAACCATGAAAAATCAATGAATTAAACTGATACGAAACGAAATCCACAACTCACGATGTTTTTATTGACAACTGTCAAAAATTCCCGCAAATTTGTCATATTTCAAATTGTTATGGAAAAACACTGTTGTAAGCATTGCAGTTCTTCGATACTCTTTTGGCTTGCAGAAAATCGCATTGCGTAATTATGGTGCAATTCTCCGTAGTTATGCTCAAAGTTGTACACTAGAAACCCGAATTTTAACTTTAAACGAAGTAGAGTCCAAGAGTAAGAACAATAATATTATTATTTAAAACTTTATTGATTTGTCAGTGGGTTGTCTTAGGGATTTATTTTGGTATGGTTTTTAAAATATAAGTTAGTGAAATCTTTCTTTCAAATTTATTCTTGGCTTCAGTCTCATAGTCTCATGATTAGTCATTAGAATTCTATGTTTATGCTATTATTCATGAGGCGACAGTGTAAAAAAGGGAATCCATGAAGAAAAAATAATGAGTTTAAAAATAAATGATAGTAAAATTATTTAATTCAATCAATCATTAAATTAATTCAGCTGCTGGGAGTATTATTAAAAAAAGTGTATCTGGACCGGACTTCAAATGTTATTGACTTTCGACAGTAGTCAGGGGGGGGACACTACGTACATTTTGACAGCGAAGTAAAGAAAGAGTTGCCATCTAGTTGTTGGCCCCAGTACTATTTACTGTCTTCCAGGTACATTTAATTATCAACAGATGACGCTATATCATGAACGAAATTTTTTATTTAAAATAAGATTATTGATGTAATATTAATTGGAAATAAGTATGAGAAAAATATTATACCCTTTTTACAAATTAAAATAGACACATGAATGAAATAAAATTTGATAAAGCACAAATATCAACTTTATTTAAAAAGACCTGGTGCCAAATTCTACCTAGTGACAGTTCTTTTGAACTGAAAATAAACAAATAACAATCACAATATGGCGGTTTGCTGCATTCTGCGTAGGCGCATTTTGTAGTTCCCGATCTGTATTGTTGTATTTCGTTGTAAATCCCACAAGTAAGTGCGTCGAGTTGAGCCTTGTGTTCCTCCCTTTACTATTGGGACCTTACTCCGAAATTGTTGTACGTTACTGTGCGATATAGACGCTTTGTTCTGTGCGATATAGACGCTTTACGTTTTGTTCTGTGCTGAACGAAAATTGGTTTATAATGCCTAGGCTAGTCCTATTTCTGTAACATGTTCTACTCAAACATGTTCGAGTAGGAAATGTTACAGAAATAGGACGAAACGTTCTATTACAACATGATAGCATGCTTATAAAGCTATAGCTATGTAGATATGTGATTAGTTTGGGGCCAATTTACAGATGGCGTATTGTCAAATAGGTTTGCAATTTTATCACGCAAGAGGGCTCTCTTTTCCCTCTATATTATTTTACTCTTTGACAGTAGTGTTGGCAACTGATCGGTTTGGTTTAAGTTATCCACTTTAAATTATCGATAAAAAGAGCCTCTATTAGTCAGGAATTATGTATTTATTATGTACTAGCTGCGCCCCGCGGTTTCACCCGCATAAGTGTCAATTCCGTGGGAATATCGGGATAAAAACTATCCTATGTCCTTCCCCGGGACTCAAACTATCTCTACACCAAATTTCATCTAAATCGGTTCAGCGGTTTAGGCGTGAAGAAAAGACAGACAGACAGACAGAGTTACTTTCGCATTTATAATAGATTAGTTTGGATTAGTTTGGATGTATTTTTTGTTATTTTTGTGTTGTTGTCGCGTAGCAGATATTATCTATTAGGTTTGAAATTGAATAAATTGTTTGTATTAGAATTACTCGAAATATGGATGTTTGAATAATTATAAATTCCAGGATCCCACCTCGGAGAGACATACCCGTACCAATAACATACATAGGTACCATTACTTGTTTTTTTGCACGACCAAGCGCTGAGCCTATTGTATTTGCTGCACCTGCTATGCGGTTAATCTGGCCCTGTCCTTCTTCCATAATCCATCCCTACGTTGACTTTAAAAGATCGCTTTTATTGGATAAGACCGCCCGTTGTCATCCTATGAAAAAAGGACGATGAGTCAGAACGTCCCCCCAACCTTACATTGACCAACAGACTTAAAATGTATCTCATTCGAACCGCCTTAGCAAGCTGATCAATTTTTACTATGACGACATCTCTCAAAAGTGCGGGGTATTCCGAGAAAATCATGTTTTAGTGTTAATTTCGTCACAACGTCCCCCCAACCCTTACATTGACCAACAGACTTCAAACGTATCTCATTCAAACCGCCTTAGCAAGCTGATCAATTTTTACTATGACGACATCTCTCAAAAGTGCGGGATATTCCGAGAAAATCATGTTTTAGTGTTAATTTCGTCACAACGTCCCCCCAACCCTTACATTGACCAACAGACTTAAAACGTATCTCATTCGAACCGCCTTAGCAAGCTGATCAATTTTTACTCTGACGACATCTCTCAAAAGTGCGGGATATTCCGAGAAAATCATGTTTTAGTGTTAATTTCGTCACAACGTCCCCCCAACCCTTACATTGACCAACAGACTTAAAACGTATCTCATTCGAACCGCCTTAGCAAGCTGATCAATTTTTACTCTGACGAAATCTCTCAAAAGTGCGGGATATTCCGAGAAAATCATGTTTTAGTGTTAATTTCGTCACAACGTCCCCCCAACCCTTACATTGACCAACAGACTTAAAACGTATCTCATTCGAACCGCCTTAGCAAGCTGATCAAGTTTTACTATGACGACATCTCTCAAAAGTGCGGGATATTCCGAGAAAATCATGTTTTAGTGTTAATTTCGTCACAACGTCCCCCCTACCCTTACATTGACCAACAGACTTAAGGCGAATGGGTAGTTGTAGCCCGCGAAATTCAATTTTTCTTACGTTTTTTGCAATTTTCAGGTCAGTGTTGTTAAATATAGAGTATCTATTCACATATTGCAACACCTGGACAACTGTCAATATCATTGTTGACATTGACGTTTCTTTTTGTATATCCGTATCCGCCCTCTCACCTTTTTGCTCTCCGTGTTTGTAATGTACCATATATTACCATTAATTTATATTTCGACAATCATACGATTTCATGCAAGATATTGTGAATAATATATTGAGGAATCATTGTGTGATCAAGCTGGACTTATTATTTATGAACGCCGAAACCCTTCCACAGGACAAGCGCCCTCGAACAGGTTATGGGCCCAGATTGAAGGTTACAAATTTTTCTTTTCTTTGCCAACCAAAAAAGGCGATTTAAAATGGGCGATAATGATTCCTCGAAAACATCTGGAATATCACACATTGAAAAATTGTCAGGTGTGGGAAATTATTCAACGTGGAAATTTTGTATGCGGATGGTATTGGTACTGGAAAATCTGTGGGGTGCAGTCACAGGGGACGACACTGATCCCGGGCATATTCAGAAGGCGTTGGCCCGTATATGTCTAAGCATTCACAGCAGCTTGTTGCAGAATGTGCGGGATGCAAAGACTGCTAAGGAGGCATGGGATAAACTATCCCAAATTTATGAAGACAAGGGGCTCTATAGACGAATTTTACTATTGAGAAAACTGTACCGTACAAATTACTCTGAATTCTCCAACATGAGTGAGTACATTAATGGTATTATGACCCTATCACAACAGCTCGCTGATATAGGAAAAAAGATTGAGGACTGTGAACTGGCGGAAATTCTCCTAAGCGGCTTACCTTCTGAATTTGATGTGCTTGTGTCGGGTCTGGAGACAGCAAACATTAGCAATACACTATCAAGTGAACTAGTGCGTACTCGGCTATTACAGGAGGATCATAGAAGGAATTGCAATGACATTTCTAATACAGTATCGAGTATGGCCTATGCAGCAAATAAGAAAACAAAAGTTTGTCACTATTGCAAAAGAACGGGACACATCAAAGCTAGGTGTTTTAAATTGAAAAAGGACAGAGAGGCTAAGAAAGATGAAGAACATAAGACTTTCCTGACGACTGCTACTGCAATGTCTGTGCGTCATCACGAGTGGATTGTGGACTCTGGCTGTTCGATGCATATGAGTAACAACGATGAAAATTTTGTGAACCTAGTGCAAGTTAAAAGTAAGGTGTGCGTTGCTAATGGTGATCAAGTGGATAGTGTTGGTAAAGGAACTGTACAGATTTTATTGGATAATAACCATAAAATTGTAGATGATGCTTTGTTTGTCCCAGAGTTAGCGTCCAATTTATTGTCTGTAAGTAAATTATGTGATCAAGGTTACAATGTAATATTTAATTATACAGGGTGTCACATTTATGAAAATTGTAAAATTATGGGAAAAAGTGTAGGTCATGCCACCAACTCCAATGGTATTTATAAACTTGATTTCATCTCGTGTAATAAGGTCTCGCACGTGGAGCATTCTTCAGCTTCTCTGGAGGTAGTTCAGAGAGATCAGAATGCGATGGTAGCAGCAGTGCCAGCTACAATCTGGCATAAGAGGCTTGGTCATTTAAGTTATGGTGGGATGCGTGTTCTGCGGAACAAAAACATTGTCAAGTTTCAGGAACAGAAGCTCGAGGAATGCATCGGTTGCCTGCAGGGGAAGCAGGTGGCCAAGTCGTTTCTCAAGGGCAATGCGAAACGTGCCACGTCTCCGCTTGAACTCGTCCATACCGATGTATGTGGACCCATGCCTGTATGCAGTCATGGTGGTGCAAGATACCTTCTCACATTCACCGATGATTACAGTCGAATGAGTTGGGGTTTTTTACTTCGGCACAAGAGTGAGGTAATGAAACATTTTATTGATTTTAAGTCTCTTGTTGAAAAACAATGTGGTTTTCCCATTAAGTGTTTAAGATCAGATGGCGGTGGTGAATATTGTGGCAATATTTTCACAGAGTATTTAAAGGCTGAGGGGATTATACACCAAGTTACTGTTCCGTACTGCCCTCAACAGAACGGGGTGGCAGAACGGTTAAATAGAACAGTAATGGAAAAGGTCCGGTGTATGTTAATGGATTCAGGCCTAAGCAATGAGTTTTGGGGGGAAGCAGCAATGACTGCGTTTTATTTGAAAAATAGATGTCCCACTAGTGCTTTGGCTGGATCATGTCCCAAGCAGGTATGGTCTGGGTCAGGTTCCAATGTTGAACTAAACCACTTGCGAGTATTCGGCTGTGTGGCCTTCTCGCTTATACCTGAGAGCAAGCGTAATAAATTAGATGCCAGATCTGATCTTTGTATTTTCGTTGGTTATAGTGACACGACAAAAGGATACAGACTAATTAAACCCACAGAACCTAAACGGATAATCTTTTCAAGAAATGTAGTATTTTTGGAAAATAAATTTTGGAAAGATTTGAGCAATGTTTCTCATGAGCAAAAGGAGAGCTTAGATAAATATTTTTTATATGAGTCTGATAATTCTAATATGAATGAGATAAATAATATTAATAATTTTAATATGAATGAGATAAATAATATTAATAGTTCTAATATGAACGAGATAAATAATATTAATAATTCTAATATGAATGAGATAAATAATATTAAAAGTTCTAATATGAACGAGACAAATAATATTAATAATTCTAATATGAATGAGATAAATATTAATTCTAGTAAGAGTGACAAGACTTTTGATGATAGTGACAATGAAAATTTCTCTTTTAAAGATTGTGATATTGTAAATGATAACCGTGATAATAATCAGAATGTTTCTGTAAGTTTAGATAGCACTGGAAATGAGGGCCACTTAATAGGTCCTGGCAGCAGTGATCTTTCCTGGTCTGGCGATGAGCAGCCTCTGTCCAGCCCGGAACCAGAAGTTCCAATGGTTTCTTCTGAGAGGCCTGTACGGAGCACACGCGGTAAGATGCCTGATAAGTATAAGGGCTTCGACCTCTCAATGATGGTACAGGAGGTAAGTGAACCTTATTCTTATAGTGAAGCTATGTCATCACCATGCTATAAAGACTGGCATAATGGCATGGAAAAGGAATATGAGGCCCTTATGTCCAACAAAGTTTGGAAATTAGTTCCTAGGCCTGAAAATACAAATATTATTAAATGTAAGTGGGTGTATAGAATTAAACGTGACCATGTAGGTAATAGCAGATACAAAGCCCGTCTTGTTGCACGTGGTTTTTCACAGCAATTTGGAGTGGACTATGAAGACACTTTTTCCCCTGTTGTTTGTCATAGTACTATGCGTTTGTTATTTGCTATAGCTACAGAAAGTAACTTAAATATTGACCACTTTGATGTTGATACTGCGTTTTTAAATAGTGACTTGAAAGAGAGTATATACATGGAACAACCAGAGGGTTTTAGTGATGGTAGTAACAAAGTATGTTTATTGTTAAAAAGCATATATGGGCTTAAACAAGCCAGTAGAACATGGAATTTAAAAGTAAATCAAGTATTGTTGGAAAATGGTTTTATGCAATCAAAATGTGAACCCTGTGTCTATATTAAGAGAGATGATAAATCTTTAACAATAGTTGCCCTGTATGTGGATGATTTCTATGTTTTTGGCAATAATGTTGAAGCCACAAAAACCTTGTTTAATGTGTTAGAGTCTAAATTTAATGTTAAGAATTTGGGATCTCTACAGATTTGCTTAGGTATGAAAGTTGCCAGAGATAGGAATAAGGGCATGCTTAAACTGGATCAGTCTGAGTACATCAAAAGATTATTGTATAAGTTTGGGATGGAAAATTGTAAGCCTGTTTCCACCCCGATGATAGTGAATGATAAATTGAATAAACCTGAGCCTGATCAACTTCTTAGCGATGATGTTTATAAATACAGAGAACTTTTAGGCTCACTTATGTACTTGGCAGTATGTACTCGGCCTGACATATCATTTGCGTGTAGCCAGTTGAGCCAATATAATCATGGTTTTAGTAAAGAACATTGGCTCGCTGCCAAGAGAATCCTCAGGTATTTAGCAGGGACATTAAACCATGGCCTATGTTTTTATAGAAGCTCTGATTTATGTGTAACTGCCTATACTGATGCAGACTGGGCCAACGATGTGCTAGACCGTAAGTCTTACACTGGCTATGTGATAAAATTAGGTAAAAATAACATTAATTGGGAATCAAGGAAACAGAGATGCGTTGCCCTTTCTAGTACAGAGGCGGAATATTTAGCGATAACTGATGTCTTAAAAGATTTATGTTTTCTGAAAAATTTTCTGTTTGAAATCTTATGTAAAAGTATAGACATTATTGTATTCAATGACAATCAAAGCGCCCATAAATTATTAGAAGCCAAGGAATACTGTCACAAGAAAACAAAGCATATAGACTTAAAATATCACTTTATTAAAGATTTAATTCAAAAAGGATTTGCTAAAGTAAAATATTTACCTAGTAGTGATATGATTGCAGATGTACTCACTAAGCCGCTGTGTTCCAATAAACATAGGAAATGTATAAATAGCATGAATGTTAATTAAGGTTTTATATTCTTATGTTAAGTTTGCATGTAAGTCTGCATTGTGCATGTAGGTATATGTAGTTTATGACAATATGTGAATAAGGGGAAGTGTTAAATATAGAGTATCTATTCACATATTGCAACACCTGGACAACTGTCAATATCATTGTTGACATTGACGTTTCTTTTTGTATATCCGTATCCGCCCTCTCACCTTTTTGCTCTCCGTGTTTGTAATGTACCATATATTACCATTAATTTATATTTCGACAATCATACGATTTCATGCAAGATATTGTGAATAATATATTGAGGAATCATTGTGTGATCAAGCTGGACTTATTATTTATGAACGCCGAAACCCTTCCACAGGACAAGCGCCCTCGAACAAGTGTCAGGTTGTATCTTGATCAAAATATGATTCGCGACAATAACAGGTACGTATTTACAGAATTATAATAATTAGAATCATTAATACATCTTTCTAAGTTAGATTTCTACCGTTAAGAACAAATCTCGTATGGAAAAGTGTTGGTGGTAGAAATCTAACTTAAACAGATGTATTAATGATTCTGATGATTATAATTCTGTGAATACGTACCTGTTATAGTCGCGAATCAAATTTTCATCAAGATACAACCTGACACTGACCTGAAAATTGCAAAAAACGTAAGAAAAATTGAATTTCGCGGGCTACAACTACGCATTCACCTTAAAATGTATCTCATTCGAACCGCCTTAGCAAGCTGATCAATTTTTACTATGACGACATCTCTCAAAATTGCGGGATATTCCGAGAAAATCATTTTTTAGTGTTAATTTCGTCACAACGTCCCCCCAACCCTTACATTGACCAACAGACTTAAAACGTATCTCATTCGAACCGCCTTAGCAAGCTGATCAATTTTTACTATGACGACATTTCTCAAAAGTGCGGGATATTCCGAGAAAAATCATGTTTTAATGTTTATTGCCAGAACGTCCCCCCAAGCCTCACATCGACCAACAAACTTAAAATGTATTTCATTCAAACCGTCTTAGCAAGGTGATCAATTTTTACTACGACGACATCTCTCAAAAGTGCAGGATATTCCGAGAAAAATCATGTTTTAATGTTAATATTTTTGGCACAAAATAAGAGTTTGTAAGTAAACCATATTCTTTGATTTTCAAACATCTCAAGATTAATTAAGAGATGCCATTTAAAAAAACAGAAAACGTCATTCGTTACTCGTCCAATTTTTTCTATTCCTATAGGCAGGCAGTTGTCCCACCGGCGGCGATGAACGATTAGCGAGTAGAACTAGCAACTGAAAACGAGTTGGCGAGCAGTGAGCAGCGTGTGTGTAGTTCCGATAGTTTTGTCGCTGGGCTATCAGCAAGTTTTCGAGTGCGACGGGCGATTACTCGCACCACTCGCTCGGGGCGGTTAGTCTCACAGGGGTTTCTCTCGGCGTGAGCTCTGACCACCAAGCGACCATCGCTGAGCGAGTATCGCTAGGCGAGTATTATCTTTGATAGCTCTTGTCGCTCAGCGACAAACCAGTGTAGCGAGTCCTCGCCGGGAGTGTGAACAGTCAGCGATCAACTGTTAATATATGCATCTTTTTTGTTTACACGGAATGTATATCTATTGTACGTTTCTTGAGCGAGAAAACAGCCGACAGTTAGTCGCTTCCTCGCCGGCGGTGGGACAACTGCCATATGCTCGTCCACGACGGAGACGCGGGTGTCTTCGTCTTGGGCGAGCTTGAATCCCTCACTGCACTCAGGATTCAAGTCTTAACTCCCTCGCTTCGCTCAGGAGTCAACTCAAACCTAGAATCCTTCGTTGCGTTCAGGATTCAAAATAGCGCCCGCGACAACAAGACACTACTTTATCCCAAAATAAATAAAACGATTTTTTATTTTATTTCTAAACCCCATGGATTTTGGAGTTAAAACTGGTTGCTAGTATTTTATAGATCTTTATGAACCTGATAAAACATACAAAAGATCTGTTGCAGGGCGGGGGACGAGCCTAGCGAATTAGAAAAATGAATAAAACAGTTTTTTAATTTTTATTTTATTTCTAAGCCCCATGGATTATGAAGTTAAAAGTGGTTGCTAGTCTTTTTATAGATCTTTATGAACCTGATAGCACATACAAAAGATCTGTTTCAGGGCGGAAGACGGGCCTAGCGAATTAGAAAAATTAATAAAACGTTTTTTTTTAATTTTCATTTTATTTCTAAGCCCCATGGATTTTGAAGTTAAAACTAGTTGCTAGTCTTTTTATAGATCTTTATGAACCTGATAGCACATACAAAAGATCTGTTGCAGGGCGGGGGACGGGCCTAGCGAATTAGGAAAAATTAATAAAACGATTTATTAATTTTTAATTTATTTTTAAACCCCATGGATTTTGAAATTAAAACTGGTTGCTAGTCTTTTTATAGACCTTTGTGAACCTACTAATACATACAAAAGTTCTGTTGAAGGGGGGGGACGGGTCTCATACAAATATGGTCATCGTTCTTTGACATTTTATATCTGGAAACTGCCAAGTTAACGCAACTGTCTAATCTGTAAAACTGACGAATCAGTGAAATTAACTAATCAACGAAACTGGCGAATTAATATGTCAAGCTACGCTAATGAGACACAGTTGATTTTCTATTGTTTCGTCGCCAATGGGCAACGCGCGGTGCTTGCGACTGAGGGAAACTGACCAATGATACGTGGACTCGTAATTTTAATGTTGACTATAAAGCTTGAGAGATTTAAGACAGTGAGCAGTACCGTCATTTTAGTCATTTACTCATTTATCAGGTGCATAGTGACGGCTGTCATGAAAACCTGCCATTTTCAACGGTGCACGGTGTTTGCTTATAAATTGCATAAAACAGTTTTTGTGACCATAATTTTGCAGCCGCTATATGATGGCACCGTTTTCATAGTAAACCCTAGCTGTAATCTCAGCTCATTGTTAGAACCATTTTTCGATACCGTCATAAGACCAATCAATAACTTATCGAGTTTGACCACAGAACACATATACCGTAAAGGGAATTTGACTAATATACAGGCAGGAATAATTCCGTACATCACTAAACGTCAAATGTGTATCTGCTAAGCTAATGCTATTGTCTTTTCTTTCAATGTTTTTGACATCGTATTGGAATAGAAACATTTAATTATAAAATAGTTTATAATATAATACAATAGTAGTCTATGTTTGAAATGGTGTTTATTTATTTATAGTGATAATTAATAAAGAAACTCCATATCTTTAACACTAGCACTAATTAAAATTGTAAGTTGCTATGTATTCTCATTTGTTTACTTGTCATTTGTGTTTGGTCACATCACACACCTACCGATAATAAAAACAGAACTTGTATCATTACCTCTGAGAAATAACTCATTTTTATAGTCCGTAAATTAACTATATTTTCAGATTTTACAATGGCGGAAAATCCAGAGCAAGTTTCTCCATTCGGAGAAGAGAGAGAAATATTAACTGACTCAATAAGCAAACACCAGGCAGAGATTGACCTGGAAGAGGAAATATCTGCAAGAATGACAGCATCATATAGCGAGATATCGTTTCACTCTGACCAGGGCCAGCCTGAGGAACAGGAGAGAGTGGCGGGCCCGTCCAGACCCTATGACTTACCATCAGAAAACCGGAAACAAGAAAAGCTTCCCCTGGATCTAGATGGACATGTGAGAAAGGAAGGAGAAATGACACACTATGTAGCAGACGACTTAGAATTCAAAATAAAAATATCAAGCCCAATAGCAAAAAGAGGTGAAACACCAGTATTCGGTAGTTCTAGTGCATCTCGCTCCAGTACCCCATCAGGGAAGTTATACAAGCAAATACTGGCGCCTCAGATTGGACAGATAGACATAACAGTATTACATGATCTAGAATATGAAGCACAGAGGATTGCACAATCAGTAGATAATTTAATTGAAAACCTTTCTAGTATACTACATTCAAATTCTTCGCTTACTGCGGAGAATATGGAGGTGTATAAGGATGCAGTTGGCAAGACATGTGATGCCATGGACAATAATATCAAGAGTATGTACACAATTCTAGCGAAAGGAGAGGAGGTATCTCAAGCAATGATCCCTGTGCAGGCACAAGCCGCAAGAATAGCAGAAATAAAGAGATTGCTTCAACTTTTTGAAGATAAGTTCTAGTTACAGCTACTTATATATGTTCAATTTGTATTATATTAGGAGTTTAAGTATAGGTATAAAAAAAAGGTTATGAGCTGTTTGATTTAAATACCTCAAAATATACAGGCCATTGACTATCATGACAGGTTTTGAATTTAGAATTTGAATTTCATGAATTTACACAAAATGACATACTTCATTTTGTGTAAACAATCTTGGTTCTACAAAGAACCTCTCTCAAGTGTAAATTGAAAACATACTATCATACTAATATGTTTTCAATTTACTCTTGAGAGCAATAAAATCACATGCCTTGACTTATTCAGTTAAGGCTGTTTTATTCATGAATACTTTCTAATTAATGTGTGGATGGATGTTTGTTACTCTTTCACGCAATAACTACAAAACAGATTAATGTTGAAAAAATTGTAATACTCGTGAAAGTTTATTTAGTAACTTTCTAATGATATCAAAAAACGAGGTACCTACACAAATTATAAGTATAAGGGGCTTTCTTTAGGGCACAAAACCCAAAACACGTACAATTATTAAATTTCGCTTTTAAGAGAATGACAATCAAACAAAATTATTGTTCAAAATTTTTATTAAGTAAAAGATGTTTTAAATCCCCTATCCCTAATTACCGGATTTTCATAGACCATATTAATGTTACAAGGAAATCTTGAGGTATTTTTTAACCAACTTCAAAAAAGGATGTTCTATTTCATTCCACTCCTCTTCTTGGTTGAAGCTTCTTTAGCTCATCCCAGACATGCTCAATAGGATGAGGTCACCTGGCGACATGCGGTCTGACGTCGTGCTTGTGGGGAAATTCTTGTCCCTTAGGCCAGAAAGCGATCTCACATGTTCTTCAACGTATCGTACAGCTGTCGGTCCTCTTGATCTCAGGCCGGTATTTGCTCCAGTGACGAATAGAATGTCTGTTTTAGTGTCCAAACTCGGTGAACTACGATCATTTTCGGTTTTTGCGCCCGAATCAAATCAAAGGACTCCAAACGCTGAAGCCACGCCTTGCCCAAAGTTGGATCGAAATAATTTTTGACGATTGTAAAGCCGGCTGTATACATGGGGCCAAGGTGTTGGGCCAACGTGTAGAGAGCTACCTGGCGGTATGTTGGCTTAATTGGTCTAGTTGGCGCCAACATTGGCAGGCCATCCGAATAGTGTCGGTTTTTTGTGCACACATCAAAGGATCTTGGCGCGCTCCGCAAACAGCGTTCACACGTTGGTGTCTAGTTCAGTTCGTTGTTACTCGTCAGCGGAGACAGTATCGTTGCGCGTGAGTGAAATTTACGTTCCCACGTTCCGATAGCAAAATTATTATCACCCTGTATATCAATAATAACTAATAACACATTTACCTCGTTCTATTCCGATGAATAGTCACCATCCACCACCTTCTTTTGCGCCATTTCTTTTTAGTCACTCTACTTTGGTGCAAATGTACGTAATAATTAAACGCACTGTATAAATAAATTGCCGCGGCTGCAAGAACTTCTACGTCCATCTTTGAAGCGCCAATGCAGAATGATCAGTAAGCCAATGTGTGAACAGCAATCTTGGTTATCCATCATTTTTGCCCAACACGTTGGCCCAACACCTTGGCCCCATGTGTACAGCCGGCTTTATATTTTCAATATTGCCGAAGTTTCTAAACGAAATAGTAAATGTCAAAATTACGTAGGGTATACACGGGCTTCATATCTAAAGATTCTTCTTGTAATTTGTAAAGACCTAAACTCCGACTATAATTAAAAAGCGTTGCATTCGTTGGTGAAGTATCCGGCATTCGGCCCCTCAGGTATCCGCGTAGCCCGTCTCGCGCGCCCGAACTCCCGAAGCTAGCTGACGTCACCCAAACATTTCTACTACTATGTATGCCGTTCTATAACAAAACATAAACTTTTTTTTTCTTGATTGTCTTGTCATTGGTGGCAATATTCTTAGAGCATAAAAAAACCCTCAACATGTACGACTACGAACACCTTCAGTGTACCTAGTAGTGTACCTAGCTTTAGGGTTTTTGTGACTGCCACCCTCAAGCATTGTCATGCGCGATTTGCTGTCAGTTCGTTTCGTTCGTGTGTTTGACACTTGTTGTCATTTCATTCCGTCATATCGCATCGACCGAGGTGGTTGTAAAATCGAAAAGATAGAAAAATGTGTTTTAAATCAAGAAAAATGTAAATTGAATTACTAACATGAATGTTAACCTCTATATAAGATTAAGCGTGCAGTTGTTGGTCTCATGACCATTTAGTATTCAGCTGTCATTCAGTAATAACGTATAAATGGGTGACGTTCTAAGCTTATTTTCTGTGATAATAATGAAATTTAAATCTAAGTTCAATGAAAGTAAGATTTATTTCCACTATGATCTTCCGTGGGAGAAGCTGAAGTCGGTGAAGTGGATGAATGAGAAGGCGACAGCGAACAGGGCCTATGTGCCCACGACGGTGAGTGCTGTTTCGCATTTTTCTATTTATAGCAAAACATTAAAAATTATTTTATTTTACACGATTGGAAAACTCGTTCCTATTGTTATTTTTCATGGGAACTGAAGATACGGCGAACAATAAAGTTGTCGTCACAATTTTAGTCCTCCAGTTTTTTTATGTTTTTTATTTTAATTTCAACTAGCTGCGCCCCGCGGTTTCACCCACGTAAATGTCGATCCCCTGGGAATATCGGGATAAAAAGTAGCCTATATGTTAATCCAGGGTATCAGCTACATCCATACAAAATTTTATCGGAATTGGTCCAGCCGATTGAGTGTGAAGAAGTAACAAACATATAAACACAAACACACCCCCACTCACAAACTTTCGCCTTTATAATATAAGTGTGATAATACTTGCAAGTTAGGATGATGCTGTGTTTTACTTACTCAATTTAAATAAAAGCAGACTTACATACAATATTTTTTGGTCATTAAAAATATATAAATCTTAATATGAACATGAATATTTCTTAGTAATCAGTGTCTGTTTTGAATGTTATGATTTAAGTACCCAAACTAAGCTGTTGATAAGCTAGCTAGTAACTAGTAATAATTCCCAGCATCCGGTAAAGTGTTGCACTGCCCCATCTAAACTATAAACTATAAATACTTAGAAAAGATTTTATTTTTTGTGAGTATGTTTGTTTGTTACACTTCCACGCTAAAACGGCTGAACAGATTTGGATGAAATTTGGCACACAATTTTGGATGTAGGATACTTTTTATCCCATTATTCCCACAGGATCAAGACTCATACGGGTGAAATCACAGGACACAGCTAGTCTGAAATAAAAGGTAACATATTCCATACAATCATAATAATATATTGCATGAAAATAATATTTATAAAAACGAATTTGATAAGTAGCAAAGAACAGCAAGGATACTTATAATCATAACACTATAGTTTGGGAATTATAAATGCATTTTTCAATCAGTGCTGAAATTGATAGCAAGCCTGCAAGCTTTAAAAATTAGTTGTGATATAAAATAACTACTATTTAGTTATCACAATGTATTATTTAGGTACTGTTATTGTTTCAATTCTAGTTTGTTTGTATGTGCTTTTAAAGTAGCCTCCAAAAAGTAGTGGTCAATGTTCATTGATCATATGATAATACTAGTTTCTGCCCACGATTTTGTCTGCGTGAAATTTCGACCCTCGATTCACCGCATCGCCCGCCCGCGCTGATTCGTTTCCGGTTGTATCGTGATGATCCTCAAGAATTTGGCTATCAAAAGCAAAAATAATTTTTCAAATCCAACTGGTAGTTCCATAATAATTAATCAGCACATTCAAACAAAAATAAACAAACTCTTCACCTTTAATAGCATAGATTATTTCTAAACAGCCAACTGTATCAGATGAGTTTAATGTTAAACAATTTCCTTGCATTCATATTCACATTAAAAAAAAAAAACAGAGAACATAATTCATCCGTATTATTACCTTATTCACATACAAAATAAACATTGTAATTTGTAAACAAATAAAATAATATTTAATTAATCTATTGTAATGTTTGTATTTTATAAAACAATTAACTTTTTATTAATTCTAACGGCAATTGGTTATTCAAAAGCAATTTTAATAATACAATGTACTATTACTTAATATAAAATTAAACTTAAGCTGTAGTTACACTCAATGAATACAAATGAATTTCATAATACATAAGACCTACAATTGTGACACCCAGTCTGAGTAAAAACTCTGCGATATGGGGTGAACGCAATGCTAGTCAAATTAGTCAATACAAAGAAATATGTCATACAATGTTAAGGGAAATCGATTTTCCATTAGAATTTAGAGAATGTGCTAACGGGTGTTGTGATGATTCCAATCACAAAGTCATATTGGACAATATGTATCAAAGCATTGTGTGTATACTTACAGAGGCTGCCCAATGTCCCAGTAATGTGGATGCGGGAGGGGGTAGAAAGAACAAATGTGTTGTCGGTTGGAATAGGCATGTTAAGCAGGCTCACGCAGACGCCCGGCTTGCTTTTCATGTATGGAGTATGTCTCGTAAACCAACTTCTGGTTCTGTGTATGAGCATATGTACGACACGAGAAAAATCTTTAAATCAAAGTTAAGATGGTGTCAGAACAATCAAAATAAAATTAAAATGGACATCATAGCGGAAAATCATAAATCTAAAGATTTTTCAAGGTTTTGGAAAAATACGAATAAATTAAATCCGAGGCCGGGCGTCCCCGTGAGCGTGGCGGGGCAACATGAGCCTACTGCGGTAGCAAACTTGTTTGTGAAACATTTTAAAGTTGATTCTCCTCTTGGCCCCGCATCGCAGGTGGTCGATGCTGAGGATTGTCTGAAGGAGTTAAATGTCAGGTTCTCAGCAAAAGATGTTTCTTCTGTTATTAAAAGTATGGTTAGGGGAAAGTCACCAGGGCATGACTACCTCAGTATCGAGCATCTGCGGCATGCGGGAGTTCACCTGCCTAGGGTACTGGCGATGTTATTCTCACTCTGTCTAAGCCACGCTCATCTGCCCAGTGACTTAATGAAAACTGTGGTTGTACCTATTGTGAAGGATAGGACTGGAGACACATCAGATCTCTCGAATTATAGGCCCATATCCCTTGCTACTGTCATTGCCAAGGTGCTGGACGGTTTGCTTGATAGGCATATGGCGACCCGCATCGAACTGCATGATGCGCAGTTTGGGTTCAGACCTGGTCTCTCTACAGAGAGTGCCATACTGTCTCTCAAGCATACTGTCCAGTATTATACGTCTAGGAAAACGCCTGTTAATGCGTGTTTCCTAGACCTTTCCAAAGCGTTTGATCTGGTGTCGTACGAGTTGCTGTGGCAGAAACTATTGAATGATACTTCAGTGGATAGAGAAGTTATAGCAATTCTACGGTTTTGGTATAACAATCAGACAAATTGTGTACGGTGGGCAGGTTCGTTATCGGATGTGTATAGGCTGGAGTGTGGGGTGAGGCAGGGCGGCCTGACCTCCCCTCGCCTCTTCAGCCTGTACATAAACCGGTTGATCGTCGAGCTCAGCAACACCTATCAGGGTTGTTATGTAGACGGAGTATGCGTCAACAATATTAGTTATGCTGATGATATGGTGTTGCTGAGCCCTTCGATTAACGCAATGATAGGCCTGCTTATGATATGCGAGAGGTACGCGGAGACCCATGGGCTCAGATACAATGTTAAGAAAAGTGAGGTACTAGTCTTCAAGGCAGGCACCAAAACTTACCCGATTGAACCGCAGTTGAAACTCTGCGGAAGTTCCTTGAAGCAAGTCACTTCTTTCAAGTATCTGGGCCACTGGGTTTCCAAAGATCAAAAAGACAACCTGGATATTGAGCGTGAGCGCAGGGCGTTGGCTGTCCGCTGCAATATGTTGGCTCGCAGATTTGCGAAATGCTCGACTGAAGTAAAGGCTACACTATTTACAGCGTACTGTCAGTCGTTCTATACATGCAGTCTGTGGGTCAACTACACGCAGAGGGCATACAGCGCCCTGCGCGTACAATACAATAATGCTTTCAGGGTGTTGATGGGGTTGCCGCGCTACTGCAGTGCTTCCGGCATGTTCGCGGAGGCGAGAATTGATGGATTTCACGCTATCATACGCAAGCGCTGCGCTTCCCTTATGCGCAGGATACGCGCCAGCCCCAACAACATCCTGAAAACTATAGCTGATAGGTGGGACAGCCCCATACTGGGACATTGGATGCGCCTACATGCCACTGTGGCGCATTAATGAATAGTTTGTGTTGTTTTCTAGTAGATGTAAGTATTAACACTAGTTTGTAAGTCGTGTGTATACATACTAACAAAGCACTGAACCACTGATGCAAGGTTTCGGCTAAGCCTGTCACCTTGCAGCAGTGATGTCATCTGTTTTCAGTTTTTTGGTTTTGTTTTTGTCTTTGTAAGTGTATTATTACTAACATAGTTTATAAGTATATTGTTACTAACACTATGAGTCTTGTTGCTCGAAATAAATTATTATTATTATTATTAATAATGAAGTGAATATATTATGCATGATAAAACATGTATGCGTAACAATAGCTATTTCACAATAACTAGGTTACAACACCATATTATTAATGAACTATTATGATAAGAACTCAATTATCTCCAAACCTATAACTCAACAAGTGTTTCATGTAATAATAATGTATACAAATTAAATACATGTTTGAAAAAATAGGTATTATTTGTGAAATACTGATGCATAATTGCATACCTACATAATACCTATTGTTCTTGCGCAATACTATACCACTGCTGCGCAAAGGACTCCCCCACAAGTGCTTCCAGGAACTCTTTTCCCGCCCCACCTCGAACTACTCCTCGCTGTACGCGTTCAGGTCCTGTTTTTGCATCAGTTTTCATTGATGCTCCACTCCTATTGGTCTTTGCGTGATGTTATATAGCCTGCTAGCAGCGCCCCGCGGTTTCACCCGCATATGTGTCGATCCCGTGGAAATATCGAAATAAAAATTATCCTAGGTATGTCCTTTCCCGGGACTCAAACTATCTCTATACCAAATTTCATCTAAATCGGTTCAGCGGTTTAAGCGTGAAGAGGTAACAGACAGACAGATACACTTTCGCATTTATAATATTAGTATGGATAGCCTTCCTCGATTTAAAATGGACTATCCGACAAAAATAATTTTTCAATTCGAACCAGGAGTTCCTGAGATTAGCGCGTTCAAACAAACGAAAATAACAAACTCTTTAGCTTTATTAGTATAGTATAGATAGAAGATACACAATTCCTGAGATTAGCACGTTCAAACAAACAAAAATAACAAACTCTTTAGCTTTATTATTAGTATAGTATAGATAGAATATACACAAACTCACGCCTTCTTCCCATGGGGAAGGCAGACACTGCAGAACGCCACCTACCACGATCCTTACATACCTACTCCTTTTGCTTTTAAATTCTTTCTAATTTTATTCTAACATTTGTCATCTTCTCGGGACTCACGCCGACTAATTTTTAACCGACTTCAAAAAAAGGAGGAGGTTATCAATTCGACTGTATTTTTTTTTTTTTTTTTTTTATGTTTGTTACCTCATAACTTGCGACTGGGTGAACCTATTTTCATGATTCTTTTTTTATTTGAAAGCTGGTGCTTCCCGTGTGGTCCCATTGTCACCATTTCAATATCTGATGATGGAATCTTAGAGAAATCGAGGGCAACCCTCAAATTTTATAGGCTCACTTATTGTTTTTCGCATGTTTTATGAAGTATCTTGTGTATTTGCGTATGGTTGTCACCATCTCAGGTAGCTGGGCTGATGATGGAAGGTACACCTCCTTAACAGTAAGAAGTTACTCAAACAGGAAAGGACTGTTTTAGTAAATTGTTTTGATGTTTGATAGGGCATTTGCCACATTTGGTCTCATGATCATCAAGTCATGATCTGATGCTGCAGTCAGGATAGTCTGCAGAGTACCTAACTCCTCGACAGCTAACAGCAGATATATCGTGTTTAGGCTCATTGAAAAGGGCTCGATGTGTGGATAAACGTATTGTTAATGAGGAACACCGAAGTACATAAAGACCTGATGCTGAAGCCAGGAGCATCAGAAAAAGTACCAACCTTGAAATTACAGCACCGTAGTCGTGTTTGGGCTCATTTTAAACAGGACTAAATTTTAAGTTCAATGTAATGTTGACATAAGTCTGGCCTGATGCTGCAGCCAGAATTATCAGCATCTAGTCTAAAAGCATCAGGATTGTAACTTAGATAAATTATAAGCAGACCCACTAAAAAGCGTGAAATAAAAACTTTTCAAGAAAAAAAAAAAAAAACGACTTCCAAAAAAACACTACAAAGTGAAAAATAACTTTATTTCGGAAGTCGGTGGCAAAAAACTAAAATACAGATCCAAAGACACCGACTTCCGAAATAAAGTTATTTTTCACTTTGTAGTGTTTTTTTGGAAGTCGGTTTTTTTTTTCTTAAAAAGTTTTTTGGTCCTGACATTTACAAACAGAATTTTCATTGCTTATCTGATGGTTTGCATAGTCCATATAATTTTATGCGCGTAAACATCATCTGCCTAGCCTTTTATAGCCTTTTTCCCAACTATGTTGGGGTCGGCTTCCAGTCTAACCGGATGCAGCTGAATAAGTACCAGTATTTTACATGGAGCAACTGCCTATCACAACCCAGTTACTGGGTAAGACGATACCCCTTGGTAAGACTGGTTGTCAGACTTTCGGGCTTCTGATTACCTTCCCGTAACGACTGTCAAAGATCCACGAATGACAGCCGGGACCAACGCCGGCTTAACGTGCTTCCGAGGCACGGAGGGGTCTCAGTATGTAAAGATGGTCACCCGTCCACAGACCAACCGCGGCAAGCGTAGCTTAACCTGATCGATCGCCTGTGCGGCTGTTATATTATTTAGCCGTAAACATGTTTTGTAAAACGCTAGTAACGTAAAATTAAATGTCCCCTATGTTAGTTTTCCTGATACGACACTGACATAATTCTTCAACAAACATTTAAAATTCGTTACAGATAATTAGAGCTGATTGTGTAACATGTGTTTACTTGTTTACATACACAATTAACCGAGTGCTGTTGACATGGAACAAACAAAGGTATTGTTATGTTTTATCTATCACGCAACTGTCATTATCGCAATTATTACCTTAACTAGGGGTCTATTCTATGTCCAATTCACCAACAAACTTCACGATTGACATAGTGACCCGATTCTGCGACACTCGTATGCAATTTCGACAAGTTCCACAAGTCTGGAGTTTTGTCTGATCAACCAGCGATTCGTAGAATATACCTTTCAACAGACTCATTGGCCTATAGCAGTCCACCACTGCTGGACATGTAGGCCTCCTTCAAGCATCGCCACGAAGACCACTCTTGTGCTTCCCGCAACCAGCGGATTCCCGCGACCCTATGCCATAGGGTAGCAGGGACATCGACGAGAAAACTGACACCATGAATTTCAGCACGATTCTAGATCACCTAGTGTAGACATTTTTGTCCGTTATAAATAAATAAAAAATTGCTGTTTCATAGAAAAGTGCAATACGTACGCGGTCTAAATGTGGAATAGCTATTTTTTTTTTATATAATCAACGAGAAACAACGCATGGGCGTTCAGAATCATAATACTTATACCTACTACTGAATCCATAGTAACGCGTTAGGTTGCGCGTCAATTTTACTGCCATCCTGTATATTATACCTACGTTGATCGCAATATGCATCATAAGCATAGCATGAACGGCTTGATCTTTTAAGGGTCAATTTATACTAGCGCAGAATCGAAGCGCATCGAAGCGTTAATCTGAAACTTAACATAGCAAATTCACCCCTATCTCCACAACGTAATGCACATATTTCTTCTGAGATAAAAAGCAGACGCGTGAATTTGCACGCATTCGACGAAATTCGCGCATCTGAGCGCGACCAACGCTGATTAGTGCGCGTGCATTGCGTTGTGGAGATAAGGGTGAATTTGCTGTTATGTTTCAGATTAATAACGCTTCGATGCGCTTCGACTCTGCGCTAGTATGAATTGACCCTAATTAAGCTAACTATAACAGTAATACTAATATTATAGTCAGTCTGAAAACTTCTGACCCATACCAAATGATAGGTCTATTGAATTCAGATTAAAACTAGAAACTTTCCAGATCATCAATGAAGGAAATCACATCGCTAATGCAGGCACAGCTTAGTTTATTAGGTACTTATATACTACCAGCAAGCCCGTATTCGCCTGGGGGCTGTCGGTAATCCAGCATCGATCGGCATCGATGACGGAAATTAACGGGGCCAGTTTCAAACTTGACTGAGCTGAGCATCTATTACCTATCACACTCAGGTTCGTTTGGCACCGTTATACCAGCATAGTGACAGACCCTTTGAAAAATACGCATAAACTCACGACTTCTTCCCAGGGTGGAAGGCAGATACTATAGTACGCCACCTGTTACGATCCTTACGTACTCTTTTTGGTTCGTTTACGTTCATGCATCTGGTCATACGTACGTCGATGACGTAGCGTTGAAAGACCGCCTTTACAAGGTGGAACGATGACCTAGTGAAGACCGCAGGAATCCGCTGGATGCGGGAAGCACAGAACCTGTCGAAGTGGCGGTGCTTGGGGGAGGCCTATGTCAAGCAGTGGACGTCTTTTGGCTGAAATGATGATGATGTTGGTCATACACGCACGCCGGTTGCGATTACTACACCTGACCTTCCTGAAGAACAACAACAGTAAGGTCACAATATGTCCTTCTAGACCGTCATCTCCCAGGATTTTCCACTCACAGCAGTTTTTCTTCTAATAAATGTCTTCAAACCTGCTATCCATTACAGATTTTTATTCATTATCTTTAATGCACTTCCAAAGAAGCGTAACAGATATTTACACAGTGCGCTCGTGACGAGAGAAAAGTGGCGCATGCAATATAAATACATAATATTATGTAACACAATATGTTTACATACAAAATTAACTGTTTATTAGAATCTGTCTCGTTGATGTGAACGTACGAGCGTACAATCACGGACCACGTCACGCGATGAGGGGATGCTACATCACCTACACGATTATTTCACGATCGTCAGTCATGTACACCGACCGGCCTTATCGTAAATATTCCCATTACATTCGGTTTATTGATTGTTACTTCTTTCCAATTCCATTCATGTGAGTCGTCATTCAATCGTTATGTCGACTCGTGTGGTCTCGATATCTGTTTATCTTTATGCTCGCGTATCTCTCGAAAATTGCTGGAACTGAATGCTTGAATTTTCATTAAACAAGGTTTTTCAACGCTTGGTTTCAGACTTGTGGTTTATGACGTTTTCGGGAAATAGCGGTCGTAAAAAAACTAGAAACATCGTTCGCCACGTCAAGAATTTATGTTTGTTTTTTATTTTAAAAGTTTTCATGAGATTTAGCGCCTTGTTTCTTAGAACAGCAAGAAGGATCATTATCAAGTTGCACGTGACAAAAGCTTCGTGAATAATTCTTGCCGCTGATAACTTGCTCCTGTTTGTCTTTAGCTTACGTACCTAATACTTATACGGGTCGTGACTTCAAGTTGCAAGTTTCTTTATCAAAAAGCTTCCGGGCTTACCGTCTTCTGCTAGCCTTTTCATTCGGTTTATTTTGATTTTCAGAGGGTTGGTAACATGATATCGATCACACAGGTCATATCCGGCACAGGTCAGCTCCGTGGGTCGCCAGAGAGCGAACCGGTTTCCAATTACTCACAGCAAATTTTAAGAATGTTCTGAGATCCTCATCATCGTTCTGCCCTTAGGTAATAGTTGCGGCTGGTGTCCGCAACTCCACGTCAATGCGCGTATTTTATCCTAATATATTTGGCGTCGGCAGAGTACGCCTAAAAAGAACCCGAACTAGGAACCTTCATAACTATTCACACCATCCGACAGGCTTATCGTATCAAAAATGAAACATTTCGATAGTGCCTTGCCCCAATAGCAACAGCTGTTGGAAGAATAGCGGTCGTCTATTTAATACAGACAAAATTTTCGGATTTTGGTCTTGTGAACAGCGTTTAGAGGACTCCTACGATAACATTGATTGATATTTGATACGGTACAGAAGCGTATCGAGTGGTTGTGAATAGCTATCCTGATCAGTCTAAAACATTGAAAATCTATAACAAAGCATTTTGTATGTGTGTTAGGTACATTTAATCCCATAGACTCTAAACATGAATAGCCTTCTAACTGCCCCAATTACTGTAATTAGTACGTATAGGTAGTACGCATCTAACAATTTATGCATAGTAACCACATAATTGCGTTAACCTAAGTCACGCCAAGTACGAGTAAGTTATCCTGCCTTGAACGTAAATGTAGTGACTCTTAATATTTCTTTAGATTCTAGAAATGATTCTAGAATCTTAGCACCTTGGAAGATGTCTTTGTATCTGCTAAGACCTTCTTAAAATAACAATGAGAGAAGTAAGATAAGGTCCTAAGATAAGGTCCTAAGGTTCGCATTTCAATGTCCCAAAATCCTGCTACCAAGCGACGTTACAATATTATTGAATAAATAATTTTGTAATTAGAGTCCCCTAGGTAGGTCCCATGGGCCCCGGGCGAATCACGCCGGTCGGGACTTCGGGAGCTAAATTAAGCGACTCCATAAAGGTCTCACATCAATCGTATTTGCCATTTTCATACCCTACCCTTAGCGTACAAACAGAAAACTATCCTCTCTATAATATTGAGTGGATACGGCACGGGTACGGTCAACAACGAAAGCGTGGGAGGCCCCTAACTAAGCCCCTATGTCCTATACGGTCGGTCGACGACATTAGAAACATTACAGGTCACATGTGGCGCCGATTAACGGCCGAGAAAGTGACCCGAACAAAGACAGGCATATAATGAACTAGATAGACACTGACAAGATGGTTCTTATACCCATAAGTATCGGGTACAATACGGGTATTGTTTGAAGTCCGTGAATAGATGCAAACTATGCATGAGGTCGATAATATCTTCGTGGCAGATACTGAAAGTCTATTCAGTTTGATCAGTCAGTACTCATCCCGTAGTTGTTGTTAACTTGGCCAAAAGATCACTTATCTTATTTTGGGTAACATTAAATTATGCTGTTAATGTACTGATCAGCAACTTGATTAGGTTTAAGTATACAGGATACAGGGAACAGAGCAGTGCAACTCAATATCAATGTGATACCTACTTAATAATATTAGGTAGACGTGCTATGTAAGCTCATTTTTCAACACGGCATGCGCCAATTGTGGCTCCAAGTTCATGGCCTGATTGAGCAATACCGGAGTCTTTGCCTACCGTAGGTCTTTCGTAGCTAAGCATTCCATAATTTCCATAATCAGCTCGCACTGCTGGGACTCTCTGGGAGAAGGAGTGGGCCGTAATCCACCACGCAGGCCCAGTGCGGGTTGGTAGATGTAACAAATCTTCGAATTTTTGGTTCTAGAACATGCCGGTTTCCTTACGATGTTTTTCATCACCGTTTTGAGAGCAGTGGTGATGAAATAATTTACACAAAGCGGCTGTCCGTGTTCCAACCTACAACTCGCAAGTTGCGGCCGTTACCACTGGACCACCATTAATAGATCATCTAAACATTGATGGATAAAAATTAACAAGCAATGAACTTTGACTTCTGTTCACCTTACCCATTTGTTTTAAATTCACACACTATGATTATCGTAGTTATAATTATTCGTTGTAATATCTTTAATGATAGCTTTTATACCATTAATCATATTTTTTTACTTCGATAATTTATAGTTCTGGTTTAATATGTCCGCCAATATCGCAAGATCTTTTTTAAGCTTCTGTTATTTTTGGCTTTAATGCCAACTGAATAACGGAAACTAGATTACCCACTCTATGGAAATATAAAGGCTGGAAATGGAATGGTTTTCCTTAATTAAATCGCTTGGGAGTGGGGGACTTGTATGCTCGTCCATCCAACAGGTTCACTGAGATATTGATGGGCTGAAAAAGAGCGATGATGGTTAGGATAGACTCCGTCTCTAACGATAAACAGCTATAGTTTCGGAAAACTTCATTTGAAAGTAACTCTGTAGTCTCTGTACTGTATGTCTGATACCTTGTCACGGCTGAACGGATTCGGATGTTTGGCACACGGATAAACTATGTACCTGGGATACGGCATAAGACTGCTTTTTATACCTGTAAGTTATTACTTACAGGTACGTTCCCGTGGGATAATTTCCGACCTCCACGCTGGTGAAGCTACGTGCGAAATCTAGTTTTTAATAAATCCTTACCTTCCACAAAGCGATAAACTGACCTCGAGTTTCGGCTCAACATTTCAATTAAAACATTTCTAAAGCTTCCTCTCTCCAATATTCCAGTGAAAACAAGTTGCAATTCTTTGCAATTTTCCTTATAGAAAAGCGATGGAGTTTTTAATACAATCTTATTAAAGTGCGATGTAACAGCAAGTCGCTATTTGCCAAGTAAGCCAGTTAGCTATGGGCGTACTTATAAGTTGATCCAATGTTTCGACGTGATCCAATTTATGGCGTACTCCATTTTCTATTATTATGGTAAGGTAATGTTTATTCAGCAAACTGAGGAGGACTTATGAAGGCACAATGTTTACTGCAATTACTTTGAATATTACCTAAGTTATATTAGTATCTATACACGGTGGCAGCACATGATTCTGGACCACCTAGCGGATAAATTATTCGTCGGTTATCAAAAAAGAAATCGGCTGTTTCATAGAAAACTGCAATAAGTACCTACGCGGTCAAAATGTATGGCAGAGCAAATTAAAAAAAAATATAACCTACGAAAAATTTCTACTTGCTGAATCCATGGTAACAGGTTGTGCGTCGATGATCCTGCCACCCTGAATGATACAAATGATCTGCTGTTCCTTGGTAAGCGCATCACTTAAGAACGGCTGGACCTATACAGGGTGTCCCTGAAAGTATGGATCAAATCGAATAGGGACGTGGGCATGGTCATTTCCAAACGTTTTAGCAAAAAAAAAAAAAAAAACTAAAAAAAAAAGAGAAGAAAGATCGAATTCGTGAAAACTATCATGGCTATCAATTAATTTTTTTTAGATAGCCCTGATAGTATTTTTTTATGATTATTTTCTTTGAGCACTAAGCGATGTGATTGAAAAAAAAAAATTAAAATCGGTCATAACTTTTGAACCGTAAAAAATTCATTGACATTCTCAGGGTTAAAAAGTTTGGAAATGACATTGCCCACGCCCCTATTCGATTTGATCCATACTTCTAGGGACACCCTGTATAGATATTTTTTGCATTAAAGTGTTCGTAATAGCCCGAAAAGTTTCCCGGAAAAGTTTCAAATTCGAGAAAAGCTGAACCTCTTTTCTATGGGAGTTTTGTATGAACTATTGAAATTTGGTCAGGGCAACGTCTGACGGGGCAGGTAGTAGTAATAGTAATTATTTTCTTTCCCTTATTGTGGCAAGCTTGATTGATTGCCTTTGCTGCAGACTGTTCTAGCGTTTTTGCAACTAATATTGTCATGAAATTCAATAACTTTGCGAGTTTTGCGACTAACGTAGTTTAAGTTGACTACTTTAAAAAAGAAACAGCTATTCTTATATTGTCGGTGTCTTTCTTCCCTGTGGGACTTAACTTTTCTTTCTTCGCTATAAAATCGTGTTCATGTTACCTCGTAGTACTGTAAAGAAAAACAATTTCTACTTTTCTAGAGAAATAAAAATTTTGTTTTGTCATGAACACATGAGCATGACACTGGTGCGTAATCTTTTAGACTTTAAGCTTGCTGTAATGTTACTTAGACACGATGGCACGATGCAGATTTATTTACTTTATTAAAAACTTTAATATTTACATAAAATACAGACTTAAAATAATATTCAGTAATAATAATGTGCATGGCATGAAAATAAAAAAAAAGGATTATAATCACAGGGTATCAAAAAATTCGTCCGCATCGCTGCGAACGGGAAAAGTGCCCAAATAGCTAGCAGCATTTCCACGTTGTATGGTGATGCTGATTCTTGACACTCGGGCCCCGCGGCCCTAGTGTTTCAACACCAAACGGCTCGATCATATAACTCCGATGTAGATTAATTAATTCGTAAGTAAAAATGAGGCATTGTGCAATCAAACAAAACTATCGAATTCAGAACCTCTAGCATGGGCCATAGACTACTACAACTTTGATGCGGCCAAAACGTGTAGTTTCAAATTTTATTAGGATAGGAGAAAACTGGAAGGCCAACCAACTGTTACAGAAAGCTGTCGAGATAGAAATCCAATTTACTAGCAGAAACACCCCACGTATATGTCAGGCGAAAATGTGTCTGTTTTTGACAAGCCGCCAGGAACTGGCTTAGGAAAGTTGGGACTGGATAAGTGAAAGCTAGAAACCAAAAAAATCATCAAATATAGGTGAAATCTATCAACAGCGGACCTAGTCGACATAATTGTCTTTTTTACTGTCTTGTTGGTCAAGTTGTATCCGCAAGCGTGACTGCTGAAGATGGAGCTCTGGGTTCGATCTCCACATCCACCCGCTGAAGACCTCCCACCCGGACATGAGTTACCTTGGGTAACCTGGAAGTCTTTAAACAGACTCCGGAAACGGGAAAACCTGTTCAGGTGGAGATTCATACTACGACTCCGCCTTAGAGTGTCAATGTGGTGCTAATAATAATAATATCGTGTCCTGCGTGTCTTGTCAGCTGCACGTTACAGGAATTGATGGACGCTGGTGATGGCGCCAAAATGTTATAAGGCTTTCCAGTAGGAGTTTTTCATGGCGGAGTCTGGATTTGTGCCCAATTTATAGCAATAGGCTCGCTCGACCCCTATGGGACCTAAATATAACTATGAAATGAAATATCGGTGCACCACCTCTGTCTTCCTCTTCGGGGTATATAGACGTGATATTATGGTACTATTAAATTTTCTCAATAAGTTTTTCTCTTGTCCCCAGGTAGAGAACGTAGCGAACGTGTGCACGCACGCATTATGCGTTGCGCCCGCGTCGTTGGGCGCGCGGGAGTTGCTCACGCGCTCCGTAAACGCGCCGCAAGCGATCGCCGCTGTTGTCTATGGACTGGCACTTTGCTTGCTGTTCGCAGTGTCCACCACCTTCCACTCAGTGTGCTGCTGCAGGTCTGATACGTGAGTTGAGATAATAAAAGTATTTTGTGCTTGCGTGCTTCTCATCGCTTAGGTTCTGTCTTTGCTTAGTGGTGCCTCGTATTTATTGCGTTTACTATAGTATTTTTATCTCACGAAGTGGCGTGCGCTTTATTTGTGGTAACCCAGTAGTAAGACAAGTAGCGTCAGCACTTACCGCACATACAAACACTTCCGACTTCGCCATTGTCTCGAACGGTACCGAGAGCTCCTGCGCTTACATACATTACAGTGTGTTTGTGCACTTGGTAACCACAAGTAAAGCGCGATTCGCTTTGTGAGATAAATATACTGTAAAAAATCGCCTTTGCATTTTTAAGATGTTATGCGACGCACTGCTTAGCTAGGACAAAGATAAAATATCATGAAACTCATATTTTATTAACACTAAAGTTGCAAAGTGATGTAAAACCGGTATAGGTAGATTTTGATCACAGCGCTTTAGATAACCGAGCCCCAAGGCTCCACGTATGTGGTCCTGAAAGTCGTGACATAACGTTTCGCATAATCATTTTTAGGCTGAAAATAGTAACGGTATAGAATTCAATTTTAACGATCTCGGCTTTAAAGTTCTTAAAATCCTTTGAAGTCTTAAATCCGAAGGCGACTTTCTACTTTCCTTGGCTCAAATGGCCAACGCAATCCATTCTAATCACTTGTATTGAAAGTCGTTTCGCGCAAACTTTGGCTGTTGCGCTAAAGTTTTTTTCCAGTTAAACAGCAGATGGTTAACGCAAAGCAACAGCTTGGCCTGTTTACATATCTTTGCAATGACCCACCCCAGATTTTACGGAGTAACGTAGGGGCTGGCCTCGATTAAAAGTAATGAAACGTAAGGTCCGGCGTTTCTAAATTTGCCAAAGATGTAAACAACAATGGCCGCTCGAAATTGAATAAAATCGATATACAAGAACATTTATTTTAATTAATGTTTGTTTTCGTCTAGTTAGCTCGGAGATTTAGACGAAAACAAACATTCCTTAAAATAAATGTTCTTGTATAGGTATCGATTTTATTCAATTTCGAGCGGCCATTGTTGTTTACATCTTTGGCAAATTTAGAAACGCCGGACTATACGTATTTTTTCCACCTTGAATGTTACGACCGAATAATCAGACAGGAGAAAAACATACATATTTATACGGAGTACCTATTGTCTTGCAGGATAATAATATCACAAGGATGAGTCTCTACAATATACCTACATGAATGATAGGCTAGTAATTCTTACATGAAGGTGTATCCGGGTAGGGTTAGCTACCCTAGTTACTAGATGAATAAGTAGAATAATTCGGCATTCACCAGGCATTCTTCTAAATCCGAGCTTCTAATGAAAAATTGCGTATTTGCGTAACACATTAGTAATCAAAATCTGAATTATTTTAAAGGATATTGCTAATCCATTGCTCTTTGTCTGCTCAACAAAGTAAATAACGCAATGAATGTTGTTGAACTCTCAAAATGAAAGCGATATTATTCCTGCTGGTAATGTGTTACGCAATTACCACGCTGACAGAATAAACATACTCTGACGTGATCATTATTTGGACCCTTGTAACGCAACGACTACGCGATGTACAAAGTTATAATGACTTTCCACATTATATCACCTATGCTGCATAATGAAGTGAATAAAGCTTCGACACTACGGCGCAAATCCCGAATTCCCGATATACCTCTCGCGAGTCGTGCCGGGCAAATGCATCTGAAATGTACAATTCTTGATGCGTGGCATTTCGAATTACGAGATTTGCGTCGAAACCAACACCACGTGTCTATATGTACAGATACCCGCCCTAGTTCCGATTAAGCTTTATACGACTAATTTCCTATTTATTGAGCCATAAATTCCCCGAGCGTATCGTATGGATGCGGTCATTAATTAGGACAAGGTCACATCGGAATGCAAGTAAATGCTTTAACGTTCGTAGTTACAATCCCCCTGTCAGTAAACACAGGAACGGTGCTATTTACACTGTGGAATCTCTACCTTTATGAACCAATTAACTTAATTAGCCTTTAATAAGTCAAGCGCCACATTTTGGTAAAGGCTTTTGAAATTGCCAACGAGTTTTGAATAGCGTCATTACTGTTTGTGGCATTGTTGGTGCCTTGTTTTATCTTTAAAAGTACAAAGAGGGAAAAGCAGCTGTTATCTGGAAAGATAACTGAAGTACGAAAAAGCTGTAATTGCACCTCTCGGGGAAGGCTCATTTGTAGACGTCCTTTTACGTAGAAATGGATCTGTAAGTACAAAACTAGGCGAGATTATTTAAACCTAGTTTTGTGCTTCAAAGTTGTAATACTTACATTGTACAAGCTACGTGGAAAACTTGAAAGCATCTTTCTCATAAGTTCAGTTTACTGGAGGGATTTTCTCAAGAATGAAAAGCAGCAGTGAGCGAAACTGTTTTAGTAAATAAGCAGTCAACGAAACTGTTTTTACATCCTCTGCAACAAGATGATAGTCTTTTAATCAAAGACGACGATCTTTATATCCAAATTAATCGATCAATGAACCGATAGATAGGTCATAGGGTGATCAGAATTAGCGATATATCTTTGCCCTTTTGAAAATGATAAACAATTTCCAAGGCTACGTCGTTAATAGGCGGAGGCCCCGCTGTTTTTGCCGCGAGTCAAAGGTGACCTATTAAATGATGAGCAAGCAATCATCTACAACTACTTATTTATGAGGTTAGTCCTATCGCATTTAACTGATGGACTTTAGATGTGTTTTGTATTAAGAGATTTCCAAAGAAGATTGCCATCGATAACTGACAAATATTCCAGAACGAAACTAACCCCCAGGAGTTATACTACGTTGAATAATGGCCTCTCCAAACGATGCTTAGGCTGGGAAGTTTGCCAATTCAGATAGTCTCACCATCTGTGTCTCGTGAATCATATAACCAACTGTGGTCTACGATCACTAATATCTTGACAAGATAATCCGTTGCAGATACAGTACCTTGCCGAAAATATAGCACAAAGAGTTTTAGACAAAGTTCTGTATTATATAGCGTTGTCTACCCGTGTGACAGTCTTTGTCTAAAGTCTATGGTATCGTATTAAGAGGGTATCCTAGCAGCATTTTTCCATACAAACGTATTCCCCTATTTACTTCCTGGTTTATCCCTCTAGAGGACTCGTTTTTTTTTTATAAAGTCTAGATCTACTGTATGTATGCCCCTGTCATTTACTTTTTCCCAAAAAATAATTACCAAAACAGATACGAATTTTCGAAAACCCACAAAATGCCCCATTTTTACTGTCATATTCAGATGACTACCAGACAAATATGAAAAGTTTTTACGTTAAAATAAAATAATAGAAACATAGATCTACTCTTCCTCTAAATTTCGACACCAAACATAATTGAATCGGCGCAGGTTTGGCGGAGAAAACAGGGGAATACAAAGCATCGATCTTGTCAAGATTTTGTAGTGAAAATCGGTCTGAGCTGCAGTTGTCCCTATCGCACATTACGGGGAAGATCAAGGGTGAAGGGGGGTCAGACTAATACGTATACAAATAGGGAAGTGACCACTGTCGATTTTTTTATCGATAATGTAGTGATTTCCATCATTATCGATATTACTTGTATAGAGTTTGGTATCTGTATGCCGTTCCCACGGGAAAATGCTTTGAACCGCGGGGCGAAAAGTAGTGTTTTTGTATTTTTATATAAAACTAGAATTATAAATAAGAAGCAATTTGGCATTGACAGTTCATTCATACAGCCACAGATAATATAGTTTTAAATTGTTTGACTAAGGCAAAAAAATATTCAGTTTTTATTTTGCAGAATTGAAGTTTTTAATTTTATTCTCCAAAAGCAAATATAATCAATCAGAACACAAAAGAAGAATGGCTATCTATATATATAAAATAAAGTCGTGTTTGTTTGTTCGAACACTTATAACTCGAGAACGGCTGGACCGATTTCTCGCAATCGAAGTTAAAAGCAGAGTGTATAACTCAGGCATAAACGAGCCATTTTACCCCTCGACTTAACTATCCACTCTCGCCTGCGGCTCGCGTGGATATAAACGTCTCGGGGTAAAATAGCTTCTTTTATGCCTTAGTTGTACAATCTACTATTTTTTCTTTTAGCGCTCAAGAATAAACGCGCTTTATTTTGTTTTCTTTTACCCATCACAGAGAAGGTTTAACTGAAACAACAATTACCGTGATTAGGTACTTATAGCTCCACATTTGTAAATTGTTATTTATCAATCAGTAGGTATAGTATTTTAGATAAATATAATATGTATAGGTATTGCATTTCGTTTATCTATTTGAAGTGGGTAAAATATTTAAAAATAATAGGTGGGTACTTACGTTTTTTCTTTAGTCGTAAATATAATTACTCAAAATCCGATACACAAGCCAAGTCAGTTCAGTAAAGCATAGAATCAAGTCCGTAAACAATAAAAACTTTTTAAGAAAAAAAAAAATCAACTTCCAAAAAAACACTACAAAGTGAAAAATAACTTTAATTTCGGAAGTCGGTGTCTTTGGATCTGTATTTTAGTTTTTTGCCACCGAATTCCGAAATTAAAGTTATTTTTCACTTTGTAGTGTTTTTTTGGAAGTTGGTTTTTTTTTTCTTAAAAAGTTTTATTTCACGCTTTTTAGTGGGTCTGCTTTTATTTATCTAAGTTACAATAGCCTAATGTTCATCGCCTTTTACAAATAAAATATTGCTTTTCCCGATGCAGGGAAGTTAATTGTTGAGGAGTTCTCCAGGTCCACCTTCAGCTCTATATCACCATTCACATTGTGACGAGCATAAATTGCTCAGCAACCATATTAAAGTAATCGAATCGCAACCCGTGAAATACTTAGATATTATTAAGTACTTCCGGTGGCCATCTGTGGTCTTCATCATCAGTTCCACTTCACCAAATGGTGCTTTCCGAGAGCAACTGCACGAGTTACTACTCGTATAAAAAATACCCAAATCGCTATAGGTGTGCCTATAATATTTGAAGAGTTCCTTCGATTTCTCCAGGATCCCATCATCAAATCCTGACCTGATGTTTTTAGACTAGATGCTGATAATCCTGGCTGCAGCATCAGGCCAGACTTATGTCAACATTGCATTGAACTTAAAATTTAGTTCTGTTTAAAATGAGCCCAAACACGACTACGGTGCTGTAATTTCAAGGTTTGTACTTTTCCTGATGCTCCTGGCTTCAGCATCAGGTCTCTATGTACTTCGGTGTTCCTCATTAACAGTACGTTTATCCACACATCGAGCCCTTTTCAATGAGCCTAAACACGATATATCTGCTGTTAGTTGTCGAGGAGTTAGGTACTCTGCAGACTATCCTGACTGCAGCATCAGGTCATGACTTGATGATCATGAGACCAAATGTGGCAAATGCCCTATCAAACAGCAAAACAATTTACTAAAAAAGTGAAAAATAAAAACTTTTTTACAAAAAAAACAACCGACTTCAAAAAAAACACTACAAAGTGATAAATAACTTTAATTTCGGAAGTCGGTGTCGTTGATTCCGCATTTTCGTTTTTTGACACCGACTTCCGAAATTAAAGTTATTTATCACTTTGTAGTGTTTTTTTTGAAGTCGGTTGTTTTTTTTGTAAAAAAGTTTTTATTTTTCACTTTTTAGTTGTACCTACCCCACAAAAAAGTAAACAAAAAGATCGTTAATGTAGACAATGTAGATAAATTTTTAGATTTTTGTTGATTTTTCAAAAACCGCTTGTCCGATTTCGATAAAAATTTTATGGGACCATTTGGGAAGTATACCCTTTCCAACAAAAAAAGAATTTTTCAAATCGGTTGGCAAACGACGGAGTTATGCGCGAACAAACATAAAAAAAAAAAAAAAAAAAAAAAAAAAAAATACAAACATTCGAATTGAGAACCTCCTCCTTTTTTAGAAGTCGGTTAAAAACAGTCCTTGCCTGTTTGAGTAACTTCTTACTGTTAAGGAGTTGTACCTTCCATCATCAGCCCAGCTACCTGAGATGGTGACAACCATACGCAAATAAACAAGATATTTCATAAAATATGCGAAAAACAATAAGTGAGCCTATAAAATTTGAGGGTTGCCCTCGATTTCTCTAAGATCCCATCATCAGATCCTAACTTGGTGACAATGGCACCACCTCAGAACTATTTACTTTCGAACAAAAAAAGAATTTTGTAAATCCGTCGACAATTGGCGGAGTATACGATGAACAAACATACAAAAAAAAAAAAACATACAAACAGTCGAACATAGTACCTCCTCCTTTTTGTGAAGTCGGTAAAAAACGTCTAACACAATATTTTGATCGAGTAAGTAGCTCGTAAATGCCAAACACTGCAAACGCCGACCGATGCCGATAGCAAATGCAACTGAAAGACCGCAGAACGAAAAGCGGCCGGGCGCGGGAGTGGTACGCACGCACACAAACACAGACTACTCACACACACATTGATAGCGCGGTCGCTTGGGCGCAACGCGACGGCAATAGTTTGTACAAATACCTATTTCTCAATTTTGTCGCAGACCGACTACGCTCTTAAGCATAAGCATAATCCGCCTATAACGTTCCCACTGCTGGACACAGGACTCCTCTCTGTGAGAGCGAACGGGCCGTAGGTAATCCACCACGCGGACCCTATGCGGATTGGTGGATGTCACATGTCCTCGAATTTTTGGTTTTAAGGACATGCCGGTTTGCAGGTGTCGAACTTCGAGCACACAATCACGATCTACAACTCGTAAGCCGGGGCTGTTGCCAGTGGGCCACCACTGCTCAATATTAACGCCCATCCCATTTATTGTAGCATTTTCAGTCCATATATCCAGAAGTAGTATCTCATTCATGTTTGTCATGCGTGTTATCCAAAACGTCACAGTGACAAGTCTCTTCTTGTATACGGATGTTGGTCTCCGCTAGACGTGCAGCTGATTTATTGCCACTTTACACGTACCCATGTTGGTTCTCCTGACAGCTGACTAGATTAAAAAATCGCCCGTCTTCCAATAAGACGAGTGTTCGCTGTTCCGTCAATTTCCTCTGCGTTCATGAATGTGTGATCTGATTACGCTTGTTCTTTTTGTTCTTATTCCATAATACGACAGTTTATTGACATGTTACTGACGTTTATTGTGTGTTAGACAAAGAAATTGGATTATTCTTGGATTAGGTTCTCGGCCGTCATTCACAATTTTTCTCTTTGGATTTGTAAGCTGATTTCCAGTGATTTTCTGGAACGTTTTTTAATTCATTCACGAGAATTGAAAACGATTTAGCCAAAGCTGGGGAAACTGTCAAATCGTATTCACTTCAAACTAGTTATTCTACTCAATGGTGGAAGAATTGTGTTAGGCCCTTTATACACGGCACGCATAGATATCCGAACGGCACAATTTCCTTACGGTACGGCGAATAAACCGCGCCGTAGAAAAAACGTGTGTCAATAAGCATCCATAGTGATCCAAAGATCAACGACCGCGCCTACACACGGTGAATAAACCGTAGTTTTCTATGGCAAGAAAACCGTGTGCGTACAAAGGGCCTTAAGCCCTTGGGCTACGTCAGTTAAGGAAGAATCTCGGAGGCTTACATTGGAATTACCAAAGTGGGAACTTTGGGAATGCTCCTAAAACCAGACTTTAGTACAGAATAGGGACAGTGCTATTTTAATGACCCTAATGTATCGTACGTACCATCTCGTTTATGACTTCAACATAAAAGTTCTGAGTTTCAAGACAGATGCGGAACCAAGGAGGCTATTGAAGAAGGTTCTAAATAAGGATCGATAATCGAAAATCCCTGAACAGTGCCTTGAACAGGGTAAATAATCGTAAGAACAAAGCCATTGGCCACATAATTATGATAACTACGTGGAACACAGATTTCAGGAAAAGCATTTTATCCAAAAAGCTGTGCCTGAAATTGTAGCATAGTTATAGTGGCCACACGTAAACTAATCTACAAAACACACAACTAATTGTTAGAGAGACCTAATGAACACGCAATTTTTGTAATAAACATTAACCTAGTAACGAAAACAACAGGGTATTTCATTAGCAAGTAGGTACCTACGTGCTGCAATTATCACAAAATTCTTTCCACTCCACACGCCCCACCCAATGGTTTCAGTGAATTATTTATTTATTACCGCTTCGGGTCTCCACACAGAGGGTCTATTATTGAATTCTATTTTAGAATTCGGATACAACCAAGAAATTCCAATATGCCTTGTTATTTATGGAACTTGATGAAGTTTCTTTCTAAGCTATGTCACTAGTTCTGCATATCAGATGGCGATTGGTCCGTTCACATCCAGCAGCTGTTGTTAGGGCTCAAATTTAGCTAGACATATATGTAGTTTTAATGAGTAATTAATAGCACTCAGATAGTTTTTTGTAGTAACCGGAGTTTGGAAGTTGGCGGTGTGATACCCCAGTGCCTCGGAATGCACGTTAAGCCGTTGGTCCTGCGCCTAATCTCTCTCCGGTCGTGTCGGATTGCCGTTCCATCGGACTATGAGAGTGAGGGAACAGGGAATGCACCTGTGTCTGCGCGCGCACTTGTGCACTATAATATCTCCCGCGCCGAAGGCTAGTCTCCGTTGAGATTGACCGCCGTGGCCGAAATACAGTCTAGAGGACTTTATGTTTAGTAGTTAAAATTAAAAGCTCTTACATAAGAACTTTTCCGTTCTTCAACTGTAACAAGCGCTAGTTTTCTCGCCAACTCCTTCAATTATCTGTACTTATGTTTAACTTTTGTCTTGTTGTCGACAACAATGCAATATTCAAACAAGTTTATGTTTAACGTCTTTATGGGCCCATTCTTATTCTATCTAATGAAAACTCTTGTCAAGCACAGACAGCCTTTACACCCATTGAGCGAGAGGGGACGCCCAACGAAGCAAGAGGGGTGCTCTGCCTCGGGGACGCCTCAAAGAGATTAATTCTGAGTATAGACTATACAAATGGGAGCTCGGATAGGAGTGATATTAGAGACTGGGTCTTATGTATACTTACAGTGTTTATATTTATAGTACCTACCTATCTGTATACAAAGGAAGGGCTGGCTAATTTTAGAACTCTGCCGATGCCCGATTTAAAGTTGAAATAACAAGGCGTTGTAGCTTTGAAATAGATTCAGTGATTCGGATAAAAACATACTTTATAAACGAAACTAAATTGCAGCTGGAAACGGAACTTAAATTGCTTAACAAATAAACAAAGAACACAGTACGTAATTTCCTTCGGAAAGTTTACAAATGGCAGGCATTCGTACTGAATGATGTATTACAGGGTAATTTCAATGTACGATACCGATCATTTACTAAACGCTACAATTTTGCCGTCGAGCACGTGGTCATAGCCGGTGACTAATGATATGAATTCAATAATAATGCCATTGACATTTACATTTTACCGCTTACAATGATAACAATATTTTGTCGTCGAACTTCGTAAACAATAAACGTTTAATGATGACACCGATTAAATTATTGTTACAAGATAGATCGTGGAATGTATCGTAAGAAAACACAAGAGAAGCTAACTTGTATGTAGATACTTTCTAAATTAACGATAGTCAAGTAATTAATTTGGTGATTTCTAATTTGACAGATAGGTTATAAACAGCAGACGATGGATACCACGTTGTGGAACATGATTTATTTCATCTACGGCATTTCCTCGTGTTATCATATTATGAGCAACTAGCTTCTGTCCGCGATTTCGGCCGCGTGTAATTTCGGTCCCCGACCCATCGTTTGGCCGTGCTAGTACTTCGTTTTCGCTTAGCGTTCTTTCTAACATTTTTTCCCTTTTGCTCGGCTCGTAAGGGTCGTAGCGTAATATTAAATAGCTTATAACCTTCCTCAAGAATGGGGGTATCAAATGCAAAAAAAAAAATTCAAATCCGACTGGTATTTCCGGATTCCAATTCCTGGTAGTTCCGGAGATTACGCCCTACATGCAAACTTATTTTATCTCTTTATAATATTAGTATAGAATTAGATTATTAACATAATACAGTATGCGAACCTCCCTTTGGGACCTCCGTAGCATATTGCAGAGTAACAATATTCCCTAAGAGCTCGAGCGCTATAAGAACGCACGTCTGAAAACCTATTACTTAAGTGATAAAATTATTATGAACGGATATTAAAGTTATCTGTTCATAGCTTTCAAGGAAATAGATTAGTGCCTCGTCAGTATTTAGCTATCATCCGCAATTATTTAAGTAGCCAAGCCTTAGATACTTCAATTTTGTGTTTATATTCTACAGCTGTTACGTTACAAATGACAGATTATAAATACAGATTACCCAATAGTAATCTGTTCCAGTATTTTTTAGGATCTAGCACTTTTTTTGAGATCTAGGATTCCAGAAACTGTTCCCATTTCCTGATTTTATCCTATTTCCTAAAACCTTCTCTTTCATTTTCAGGTTGCAAAACAGAATTCTAAGAATCCTTGGCGTCGGCAGGTAAATAAGTAAAAGCTTCTCCGTTTACTAAGAACTAATTAATTAATTGGAAAACAATTAAGTCGAACCGATGTCACAGTTACAAAAGCCAGCCAACAACGTAGTTTCATGAAGGGAAATAGGAACAGTCCTTGTAGATGTCCTAAGGCTTCACAAGGTTGTTGGCGGGAAGTGGATTGTTACGTTTAAGACCACGTCGACCGTTTAGGCCATTCAGATGCGTGCAGATTTAAATTAGTCCTTTGTGTGGGTGTTCAATAGGCAAAGATGGATTAGCTAAATTGGATTTAAATTTTCCGTTCACGAAGTCACGATTGTGAAGGATGTGGTAGTTTGTTACTTCTAACAGACAGCTTTAGAGTCCTTTAAGAGAAGAGTGTTTCTTGATGATACAAAATCTATGCCATCTTTCTATTTTGGCTTCGTAAATTTTCAAACATTACCTATCTTTAACACCAACGGATAGAGTCAAAACTTCATTCATTTTTAAAGAACTCAATCACTCAGATCCGGGCACAAAATATTAGGCATTTCGATTTTTCTTGCCCTTAGGGCCTCCGTTTATTGGCAGAGCAGGCTTCAGAAGTGAGGTCAAACTTTTATCTGCTTCCAAAATGGGCCAGGGGTTTTTGATTGAAATATTTATCGATAACCCTTCCGCTGAATGGGTATATAAATACGGGTCGATTGGCACCGGGTCAACAAGACCGAAGATAGATTCAACAACCTACTCAATCGACTATTGTTGTATTTTAATATGCAGTCATTTAAATATTTTATTAGGGAGGGACATGCATACTATCGAGATATTAACTGCTTAGTATTGTTTTAGTTAATATCTTAATAATAGATTTAAATAAAACATCCGAATTGATAACTTCCACCTTTTGTTGAAGTCGGTTAAAAACCGCTTTTAATGTCTCTTATGATCATCAAGAAATCACGGGTTTTGGCGGATGCTTATCAAAGCATTGGTATTTTGATTAGCATAATCAGCCTATAATGTTCCCACTGCTGGGACACAGGCCTCCTTTCATCGAGACGGCTGAAATCTACCACACGGGCCCAGTTCGGGTTGGCACATCTAGTCACATGTCTTCGAATTATTGATTCTAGGACATGCCGGTTTTCTCACGATGTTTTCCTTCACCGTTCTGAGAGCAGCGGTGATGAAATTAATTGCACAAAGTAAAGCGCCTGTCTGGGTTTAAACCCATGATCTACAACTCGTAAGTCGCGGCTGTCAAAACTTTGTCACAACTGCTGCTGCATTTTGATTATGAGTGAAGAAATATGCCAGACCACTATGTCATATTTCTGCAATATCCTTAATGTCCTGGTCTGTTATATCAGTCGGACAAGATCATAATAATCTGGCTATTTACTAAGACTATGAAGCATCGGGTTACTAGGTGGCGACTGCCAAGCTAACTTACATTGTTACATTATTGACACGTCGTTGTCTAATAGGCTTACGTTAAGCTGTCTGTGCAAGTGGACAATGCGGTTGCCTGGCTTGTTTCATCCAAACTAATTTTATAACACACTTTCTATAATAACCTAAACCATTTTGAAGGATATCCATTGCTTCATGTTGGAAAAATTAGTCTGCTCAACAACGTAAATAGCGCAATGAATGTTGTTGAACTATGAAAATGATAGTCATTGCTAAGCTTAGTGTGTTACGCAAATACCCCGCTGATTTGGATGCAATTAGGCACATGGGTAGACCATGATCTGGATTAGGACAGGATACTTTTTATCCCGATATTCCCACGGGATCGAGACTTATGCGGGTGAAACTGCAGGGCACAGCTAGTTTACAATATTTATCAGCTTAATTACGAAAGTAGGTTAGGTTTTTAAGTAGCCTCATAGCTATCGTCTTTTATTAACAGTCACTGGTTTCGAAAGCTTAAATACAACCCGATTCTCGTTGTTTAGGATCTACTTTTTACGAAGCTAACAACAACACATTTTCTCTTTCAAATATCGGTCAAAAAACTGATGCAGTTTCTCTAACGTTTGCTATTGGTACACAAAAACCACGAACTACAAGCACTACAAGTCTGAATTTCTTTTCTACCACCCCTTTTTGATCTTTTTGCTACTAACCGCCACTAAGGACCAACGCTGTTTCGCTGTATTTATTAGCTGAACAATTGCAGTAATTAAAAACCAACCAGCTCTTTTATCAGTCATTGTGGTTTTACGCGAAATGGTTTCGAAACTCCGCTAGCGTGGTATAGATGCTATCGTGTCACTGTGTCAAGTTCTGCTTTTGCACTCTTGTCTGAAGAGTCGAGTAGGCTTATTTTTGGTCGAGGACCTAAGGCCATAAAAGCATTTGTCTTCGTATGATAACAACGCATTCAAAGTTCATTTTAGCTTGAATCGGCCTTGCTTGTAAATGCACAGGTTGGGTTTTAGTGGCAAAAGTCACCAGAATTTGCGAATTAATAGATTCTATATTCTAAGGACATTACACAAAATTATAATTTATTCGAATAACTGTGTTCATTGAGTTGGACAAGCTATTAATTTTTTTGAAGTGAAGCTTCTTAGACGGCGATTTGAGAATTGGATTCGAGAGTAAAATTTGAAGGACGCGTCACGTTTAGGCACATTTCGTTACATGAGATAGAAGAACGATATAACTCTCTCTCTGTCTCTCTCACTAAATCTCTCTTATTCTTTATTTTTTTAAGAAGTTTTATTTCAATCACGTGTACGATGCTCCACGCGCAATTTTTTACTATTCAAAGCAGTATGAACGAAGGACGAAGGTCCAATTTTGCAACATTAGTGTTAGTGACGTAACGCTCATCTCGTCCTCCATTCATGCACGCTAATCCACTAATCAATTAATTGAAAACAGCTTTTGTACCATAAAATCTAGCTAGCGTACTTACTACGCATACTAATGTAGTTTACCGACTGACTTTTTATTTATTTGAATCCTTGCAAGGGCGAAAAGCTCGCAACATCGACAGGTTTTTGTAGGGGGCCAAACCAAAAATCTGATACATACATTATTATGTGGTTTGTAATGATTTTTTTGTATGAAATAGTGATTTTGTTTATATATCCGATTTGGTCCCATGTTGTCCCTCTGAACTATTGCCAATGAATTCAAAGTCAGCCTGTATACTCCACCAAACCGTATGTGCTAAATGCGAACTAATTTCCACAGTAAAATGAAACACTTCCTGCACCGTTGCGACCGGGCAATGATTTACATATTCATCGCGAGTTCCTACTTCCCGTGGCTGACGGTCGGCACGCTATCGTGCTGGATGCTCAGAGAACTGCGGTGGGTGATCTGGCTGCTGGCAGTCCTCGGCATCACGTACCAGCAGATCTTCCACGAGAGATACAAGATGTTGGAGCTGCTCCTCTATCTGGTCATGGGGCTTGGTCCGGCGGCCATCATTGTCACATCTAATGTACGTCCACGGCTTAGTAACGTGATATTTTTGGTACGGTCACTGCTTTGAGGATAAATCTAAATCGGCACGAGGCTTTTGTTTCCTAATATACTTATTTCTATTTTTCGCGAAGTTGCGTAATTGTATTAGTAGTAATTAAATTACATCTGTTTACGTATCCGAATTCTTGGCATAATGCAAATTCGCTACGGAAATTCTTTCGGCTAATGTTAATATGTGGCTGTGCCATAGCGGTATTTTATCGCTCGCGTTCGGTTATCTGTGCAGTGTAGTGCAAATAAACGTGACTTATCAACTACCTATCAAGTGCAGTTACTGTGCTGAAAATATCACGTGCGACTCGTGCGAGTGAGGCCTGTCTGTTTGTGCACGCTTTGTACTTTGACTTAGGGCTCACGTAGATAGAACGTACGATGCGTTCATGCGTATAAAATGTGCGCAATTTCGACGGTCAGCAACCGTGTGTCCTATTGCCAATTATTTTCAAAGACTTTTCTATTTCAATGATCGTATTTCAATGATCGTATTCAGCTGGAATAAAAAGGTTTAATATATTATTACCAAAACCCTAACGTTCCTAGTTCTAACAATATGAGTGCATTATTTTGTCGATTCGAACCATAGACATATGAAAGAAGTTCGAACGCATTCTCTCTTCTTGCTCTTGTATGTTTGCTTGCTTGCTTGCTTGCGGTGATGTAGTATTTTATATTACTTGAGATCGGCTAAATTAAAACTGCACGCTAAATTGTCTATGCAGGGAAGGGCGTGCAATTTGAATTAGATGATCTCCTATCTGTGTTTACTGTTCATATGTTTCTTGTGTAATAGTTTTTATTGTAGCAATTTGTTTATAGTACTGTTCGTAAGGTTACGGCCAGAGTTGGTGTAAGTTGGCAACTAAAGTTTTTTCCTTTTGTTTCATAAATAATCGTGTAGGTATTTACTAGTTGCGTAAACCCGCTACAAATCTCATAATACGGCTTCAGGTAAGTTTTAATGTCTTCCTATAAATATTGCGATTCTGAAAGCGAAATAGTATAATTTATGCAGAGTGTATAATTTTAAATTCAAATAAATTTGCTCCAATTGAAAAAAGCTTTTAAACCTTGACAGAGTCCGACATGAAGATTAGGTTTTGGTTTTAAAAGTTTGCCTTTGCAGTGTGGCCTCTGCTCATTCAGATTCACTGGAAATAAGGCCATTTCTAAAATACCCTAGGTAGGTATGATTCTCCACCTCCACTGAATATATTGGACCAGTCTAGAACTCTTGAAATATCCGTATTCTTCACAGGCTTATAAAGTTGCAAACTTTGTTGACGAGAAGGTGACCAAACTATATCCATACATTATAATACTTACATTTTTTTTTTATGGATGGGAAATCATCAAATGAAGGGGTCATTTGATGAGTCTCGCTCTGACGCACACCCCTCCCGCTCTGGGTGGAGCGGAAGGGAGTGTCAGACTCTTACTGACTAAAACCCATCCGTGTTCCTTCCTTAGCCCTTTATGTTCCGGGGTAGCGGTAACCCTTTCGGACAATCCCGCACCCCCGGCAGGCTTCGGCCCTGGCAGGCCCCTTCCTTTTTGCTGACTTCTCTTTGAGGCGCGCGTGGAACACGTACGCGCCGTCCGACACGGGCCTGGTCCTGATCGGATGGTGAGCTACCCATTACTCTCCATCCGCAGGCCCGCGCCTACGGTGGCCGGGAGCGGGAGTCGTCACGCGGCTCCCGACGCCCGGAGCGTCTCCCGCGGCGGCTGGGACGTGAGGCTCTCTCCCTCAGCCATCCCGCCACCTCCTCATTACAATACATTAAATTCGCTTTTCGTGTTCTTTTGTGTGACCGCGTTTTTCTTCTAAAGTAAACTATGCAACGGATTTTGATGCGGTTTTCACCATCATTCAAAGAATTTATTCCGGTGGAAGGTTGTGCATAAAACATTAATATTAAACGTACATATTATAGAAATCTCGACGTTTTGACAAGTTGTAAAAACCGTGCGAACGGGAACGGGGCACTAGTAATTAATCAAATATTTTAATAGCAGTAATAAACATCTGCTGTATTAAATAGAAACCCCACTATATTATGATAAAATACATGTGTATTTCGAATACGTAGTTGCAGTATTTCTAATGGGTTTTACGTAATCACTCTCTTTTATAGTGTGTCGGGTATGAAGTTTATGGCAACTTGTTATCAACCGCCCAGAGAGCTAGGTCACGTAGAAGTCACGCTAGTACTGTAGATATTCAACAAGTAGTCAAGTATTAACCTTAGGGCACTTGTCCCACCGCTGACGAGAAAACTACTAGTTATAATAATAAAAAAAATAAAAAAAAAATCAACTAAAATATTTTGTCATATAATATATTACATTGAGGCAGCCAGCCCGAGTCTCGTACAATAACATATAATGAGAGTAATTGTGTCGGAGCTATCTCACTCTTTAGCAGTTAGCTTATTGGCTACTAAATATAATATTTTCTCGCTCAAGAAACGTACTATTAGATGTAGGTAAAGAGATACAAATACATACATATATGATAATAGTTGATCGAAGACTGTTCACACTGCTGGCGAGAACTCTCTCTCCACTAGTTTGTCGCAGTGACAAGAGCTATCAAAGAAAATACTCGCTCAGCGATGCTCGCTTAGCGGGCCGAACACTCGCTTGGTACATACTACACACCAGCAAGTGAGTAAGCAGTTATTCATTATAGTCTCAATCATTGCACTCGCGCACTGACAGTCGGGCTAGTCCACAAATTCAAGGTCGCTCAGCGTGCTATGGAGCGGGCTATGCTCGGAGTTTCTTTGAAGGATACAATTAGGATTGAAGTTATTCGGAAAAGAACCGTAGTAACATAGCTTGCAGAGTAAGCAAACTGAAGTGGTAGTGGCCTGGCTGGCTATGTTTGTCAAAGGAGCGATGGCCGGTGGAGCACACGAGTCCTAGAGTGGAGACCGCGTGTCGGCAAGCGTAGTGTGGGACGCCCCCCAGGTAGACCGACGACTTTAAGAAGGTGGCTGGGATAGATTGGATGCGGAAGGTGGTGGTGGTGTTTTGGCGCAGCCTGGGAGAGGCCTATGTCTAGCAGTGGACTGCGATAGGCTGAGTTGATTGATTGATTGACTCGCGCACTCGCTCATAGACCAGCGACAAAACTACCTATCCGAACTACATACTCGCTGCTCGCTATACAGGGTGTTACGGAAAGGGTATATCAATACAAACGGGTTGAAGAGTGTATCTGGTCTAGAATCTGTGTACAAAATTTCAGCTCAAAAGCATTAACTTTGAAAATGCTTAATATTTTTTTATTTCGTCATAACGGCGCTGCACTGGCGCGCGGCGGCGTGATGTGCGTGTACTAGGCGCACAGACACACTACATATAATGGCTAATGACCCTCGTAGTGCGGTGACACATTTGTTATGATTTCAATTTAATAACTATCGAAATAAAAACATATTCAGCATTTTCAAAGTTACTGCTTTTGATCTGAAATTTTGTACAGAGATTCTAGACCAGATACACTCTTCAACCCGTTTGTATTGATATACCCTTTCTGTAACACCCTGTATAGTTGCTAGCTCTTCTCGCTTTTCTTTGGCGGTGAGACAGGTGCCTTGTTTGAAACTCTTATCTCTTTAATGTATGAATGACGTGCAGAACCTCTTTGTGTGCTGTTAGCTTTGAAATATAACGCCTCGGCGACCTTTATTCGAAAATGTGCAAATAAATATTTCGCTTTTACCAACTTTTCATGCGGTAAATGAGTGTACTTATACTTTCTAATGCTTATGAGTTAGGTTGTTGTTTGCATTTAGGTCATTTTTTTAACGTCTTTGTTTGCAGTTTTTGATGCAAATATCGCATTGTTTAATTTTTCCAGTAATTGTCAAAAAATAATTGTGCAAAGCATTTTATTTAGTTGAACGATAGATCGTTTGGATGGAGCTTTTTGATTTGCAATAACAAGGCAGATGTGAATGGAAACGCCAGGAGGTGACGCGCTAGAGGACGTGGTGATGTTCTTCAGAAAGGTTATGTGCTTAGTACTCGCAACCGGCGTGCGTGTATGACCAGAAGTCCAGAAGGCCAATTCCCGTAATTAAAAACGTTCAAAATCTAGTCGCAATCTCATCTCGGCGACAATCAATGTTAAAAACTTGTCAAAAATGTAGGGAAATTAGAGGTGTTTTTGACAGATTCAGACTGAGATCAAACTGTGAACGTTCTTAAAATTAAGAGCATGGTCCCGCTAGTATATGAACGTAAACGGAGCAAAAGGAGTATGTAAGGATTGTAGCAGGTGGCCTTCTGTAGTTTCTGTCTACCCTGTGGGAAGAAGGCATGAGTTTAAGAAATCTGTATTCGCGATTTATTTGCTAAAAATGTAAACATGTATGAGTTTATGGAAAAATAACTTTAAACCCTACACAATAAAGTCCAGTTTACGCTACAACTTCAAACATTTTTATAACTTTTTCATCAATGGTGCTAGGTAGTCACTCTGAAATTAACTTTGATATTTGTTTAAACTTTAAATAATATTAATTTGAAACATGAGTTTGAATAGACTTTAGTTTAGTAGTTTTTTGAGATGATATTTTGAGATTTAAAAAATTAAGAGTTTCCTCAAACTCTGAAAACCAATTATTTTCATTGCAGTAATTAAATTCGTTCTACGTAGGTGTTGCCAGTTTTAAATTGTATGTCATTAGGTACGTGTGCGTTATATAAATAGCGATTTGTTTATAAATGCTGAGCTGAAGCTGAATGGGAGCATTGATTGTATCTAGTAACTACATCTACCCACATCTGATGTAAATGTCAGTTCGGAGAAATTGCTGGCTCTGCGTGCATAGGGAGCAGTCTCGTGACCTGACAAATGTTCTAAACTTCTAATGCTATAAACGAAGAGTTTAACATAATATAAAACAAAGTCGTTATTACTGTGGATTCGCTAAGGATGCACTTCTAAACTACTCACTAACTTGATGGATTTTAATGCTGTTTTCAGCATTTAGAGAATTTCATTAGAATGGAAGTTGTCCTGAGTGGGTCGTTAACCCAGCTAGACTTCCTAATTTAATTTATTTATAAATCCAGCACCATAATTGCGTAACACCAATCGTAATCTGAATCATTTTGAAGCAAATTGCTAATCCTTTGCTTCATAAGTTCGAAAAATGTGTCCGTTCAACACGTAATTAACGCAATTAATGTTGTTGAACTGTCAAAATGAAACCGATTCCGATTGATAATGTGTTAGGTACGCAATTGCCCCGCAGAGCCAATTTATTTGATAAAATATTTAATCTGTCAAGCTCCGCTAATGAGACACAATTGATTTTCTATTGTTTGGTCACCTATCGGTGTCCCGCGGTCCTTGAGCGGTTTAGAATAACGAATCATTCTTGTATAATGCACTAGCTTCTGCCCGCGAGTTCGTTCGCGTGAAATTTCTTGTCTTAACTTAAAACATATCCTATGGCACCCAGCTATAGTGTTGTTTTCTATGAGTGAAAGAATTTTCGGGATCGGATCAGTAGGTAGGTACTTCCGTAGATTACCCCTACATATAAACTCTTTATAATATTAGCATAGATATGTAATATTAATGAGTTAAAAACGTTAAGCTATTTGCATGTTAAATTACTCATATTCACATACCTGTCAGCCGTCAGGCCATCGCTAACGAGTTATTACAAAGAAACTATTTACTTGTGTACTTGTCTATGTAATAACAATGCACATACAGTGTTCCCGAGTGCGTACAAGCTACTACAATCTGACAAATTTCTTTAATAGATTTTCTACTTTATTGCTAAATTATTAGGTTCAAAGTTGATTGGGAAAATTTGACAGTTTCGGGTAGCTTGATGTGCTGGCGTCAGTACAACGAATGTATATGCAACACGTAATTGTTGTATCAGTTATGTGTTTAATATGTAACATCCATACATCACAGCACACATTAGGTACCTATAGGATGTACGTGGCTGAATAATAACAGCCGCACAGGTCGATCGATCAGGTACTACGCTTGACGCGGTTGGTCTGTGGATGGGTGACCATCTTTACATACCGAGACCCCTCCGTGCCTCGGAAAGCACGTTAAGCCGTTGGTCCCGGCTGTCATTCGTGGATCTTTGACAGTCGTTACGGGTCGTCAGAAGCCCGAAAGTCTGACACCCAGTCTTACCAAGGGCCGGGGTATCGTATTACCCAATAACTGGGTTGTGGAGGTCAGATAGGCAGTCGCTCCATGTAAAATACTGGTATTCAGCTGCATCCGGTTAGACTGGAAGCCGACCCCAACATAGTTGGGAAAAGGCTAGGCAGATGATGATGAGGATGTATATAAACAGCCTATAATGTTCCCACTGCTGTGAGCCTGTGAAAAAGACCTCCTCTCAGTGAAAGGCAGTAGGTCGCAATATACCACGCGGGCCCAGTGCAGGTTGGTAGATGTCACATGTCTGAAAAATTGTATGGTTGTAGGACAGGTTTTCCTCTCGATGTTTTTCCTGCACCGTTTTGAAAGTAGTGGTTATGATATAATTTACACAAAGTAAAGCACCAGCTGTCTGGGTTCGGACCTAGGCTACGACCTACAACTCGGTAAGTCGCGGCCGTTGCCACTGGGCCACGCACGACTGTTATATAGGACGTAGGCGGTTATCGAACTAAGATGTTGCGTGACCAACTAGTCCACATACAATAAGGTCAGGTCACAATGGTACCAGGCTATACCTGTGTCACACTACTTATAAAATATCCACGTATGGGGAAAGTCGGTAGCCCGCGAGGTTCAAAATTGTTCTTTTCTTTTTGCATTTGATAGCCCCATTCTTGAGGCTATAGGATATTTAACATCACCCTAGGACTCTTAGGAGCCGAGCAAAAAGAAAGAAAGTAAGTAAGAACGAAAGCGACAACGAAGTAACAGCACAGAATACTTAAAGTACTACGTACAGAAAGGCCACTCCCTTCCCCGCACTAACATCAGTTACCGCACCTCACCCCGCACTTCGAGGTTACCGTCGCAGTTCCTTAACAAAGAGCGCTCGCAAACACAAGTACCTCACGCACACATTCATACGAATACAAACGTCATTTTTTAATGTAGTAGTAGTAGGTAATTATTTTGCGAGCGTTGTATGGAGTGTCTGGGGTGTGGTAACAGCGCGGGTAGGCGATGCGATGCGATGGGTTGAGTCGGAGGGTCGGAGGAACAAGAAGTTTCACGCGGACGAAGTCGCGGGCAGAAGCTAGTAATTAATAATTTCATATAATGTAGAATGTGTCACATAGGTACTTTAAATCTTGCATGGTAAACAAAATATTCTTAAAAATAATTAATTCCGAGCATTTCAAATATGCAAACGTAGGTGTGTACCGGGTTTGTAGTGTTTGTACAGACAGGTTCAGAGAAAAGGAACCCCCCAAGACTTTAAAGATTATCGCCCGAGCGCGCTCGAGCCCGCCGTCGCTCGTCGCTCGAGCGATGGCGGGCTCGAGCGCGCGCGCTTGGGCGCGTCACGTGGCTCTGGCCTCAAGCAGCTCCCTCCCCCGCTGCCGCGCGGCGCGGCGCATCCATCTCTGCCCGAGCATCCACCGATCCCACTCAAATATTATTTGCAAGTTTTTAAATAATTATAATATGGTATTTTTTCGGCTTGTTGCCCGAACCGTATCCCAAGAATAACTTAACTTACAAAAAGACACTTTCCGTGCGATTGAGGATACGAACCTGCATCACCAGGCGCCAGCCGATCACATAGACCGCGCCTTATACCACTAGACTATTGAATCAGTTAGCCATCTTAACGAAAATTTTAATAGCTTTACTCCTTTTATCGAACAAGGTTGATAACGGTCTAATCTTCTAGATATTAAGGTTTAAATTTCAACTTCCACCACGTATTATAAATACTAACACCTTACCGTCTTGTTTTACAAAATGCAATTCGTAACTCCTCAATTTACTAAAAGATAAGGTTGAAATTTGCATAGATTTCTTGTTTGGTTGAATAGAATGTGCCTGATTCCGATTGTTGCACTACCTACCGTAATTTTACTTCAGAAACTTAACTAGCTGTATGAACTGCGAGTTAAGGTTGAATTTAGAATACTTCTTCGCCTTATTTACTAAACTGTGATTGAGGGTATAATTACTTTTCAAATCGTTTCGTTTTCGTGTCGATCCGCTTGTGCGTAATTATCTTCGTCGAAATATTCTCCAATTTATTAAGTTTTTGAACAGTTGATTATATTAACCGATAGTATTGTTCGATTAATAACTTTTTGAAGGCTAGAATTAAATAAACTGACGACTGAGGGAAACTGACCAGTGATACGCGGACTCTAAAATTGTTGTTCTCTGGGAACAGGAACAAAGCATAAAGAACGAGATATGGCCATAACGGTAAGATTTACGTTATACACATTTATATGTATTTATTGTTGCAATCATGTTGCATTATTACTGACAAGTTGGATTTTTTTATGTATTCCTAATATTATTATTTTCGTTCCAGAGAAAAACAGTTCGTAGATGGATACAAAGGTATCATGCAACTGGTGATGTGAAATGTGATCGCCAAGGCCCTCGCTCAATAATTGTTTACACTAATGAATCGGGGCGACACCGTAATATTGTGGAAGTTCACTCAGTGACACCCTTCAAAACTACGCGTTCAAGTGTGACTTCAAGAAGTGATAGACAGTGACGGCCATCCTCTCCGTTATTAATAAGCAATTTACTCGGCAGATTTATTGTGTAACTGATCTGATAAAATTACATTGGAACGTATGAGCAAGTGTTAATAATTCCCAATATTTGTGGAATCATTAATTCGTAGTTAATCAAAAATAAACAACCTTTATTATTATCAATCCAGATGCTTTTGTTTACAAGTAGTCTTGTAATGTGTGATGCACCATCTGACCTCACATATTTTTATAATTTCTAATGTTGTGTTAAATAAACCCTTATTTAACTTTCTCTTTTATCACATTTTCTGATAACCCTATCAGAAAATGTGATAAAAGAGAAAGATGTATATTGCTATACTTTTATAGTTTAGCATGTTGGTTCTTCCTCTGTAATTCACAGGCATAAATGACAACATTTAATTTTTTAATCTTTTTTTCCGATAAGATCATACAAAGTATAAAAAATTAATGTTTTCACAGCTTTAAATGAATAAATATTATTGTAGTTGTTTCTAGAAAAATCTATAAATGAACCGTTATCTAATGTTAAACATTCTAAACCTCACCCAGGGTATCTATTTTGTGTTTAGTTAATATTCTAAGTAAATAACCCCAATTTAACACACATAGAAAACTGTATATTCAACCGTGAAGTGGATTCCATGAAGTCCTAGAAATGTAATTAGAGAAATAAATGAATATTGTTTATGCAACATACCTAGATTTTCTTACAAACCTCATACCTACTTCAACATTTGATTTCTTAAATAATAATTAACAAAAATCACATAATAACCTATAAAAGAAACAAAAAAAAAAAAACAAAAAAAGAACTTCTCGTCCGAGGATTTGAACTCGAGACCATCGAATTGTTAAGCCGCTGTCTTAACCACTAGACCAACACGCCATATACAATACGTTACAAAAAACTTAAATGGGTTTAATGTCATTACCAAAAGGGGTTCCCTTTCTTTGAAGCGGGCTGTACCTACAAAATTATTTATTTTTGTAAAGAATTTAGCCTACACTCATTTTATGTTAGGATTAACTAAAGAGTTTTAATTATACAAATTATAAACCAACTAATAATTACCATAAAAAATTGAAAAGCAGTTTGTAAGTTAGAATATTTTGCAGTATTCACTTGAAATGTCAGTTTAAAAAACAGTTATTTTTTTGTAAACTTCACAGACTTTGGACTACAGATTTTTTTCTTAAATGCGTCACTTGCCAACGTAAGTAAAATGTTTTTTTTTTATTTGCATAATAAACAGGTAGGTACAAGAGACGTACAAACCATGACCTTGAAGTTCATATAACCATTACTTGACCTTACTTACATAGTTACGTCGTAGTAAAGCACTTTCTCTCTCCTTAAACATTGTCGTTGTATTTTCTTTGCTCCTGTTTCATGTTTGTTATTATGTATTAGTATATATTTATATAGATTAATAGTACTTTATGTATGTACCTATTTATTGTATTGTGTAAATGGTACACCACAGACTACCTACAGTATTTGTCTGTCCTTCCCGTTTTTAATCCATCCAAAGGTTGTCTTTAAAAGATCGCTCTTAGCGATAAGACCGCCCATTGTGTCACCCATTGTAAAGTTTTCTATATTTATGTCTGTAATTTTATATGGTGTAGGTACATAATAAAGAGTGTTCTATTCTATTCTACGTCTATACCTACAGGATCAATTAATTAAATTAGTTAGCGAGACTCTGCAGACGTGATTGGTATCGATAATATCGATATCTAAACACGATAAAACATATTTTTCTCAACTCATACTTCAAGTAACAACTACCAGCGGTCGTTGACCCCATCCATCCAACCTCGTTGAAAAAAAAAAAACGGGTTGCACTCCGGGAGTGCCGGCAGAAGTGAAAAATTGAATATTAACGTTGAAATAAATCAATTATGAATTGAATTAATATAACAAATTTTTTTTCACTATTTCTGCGTCACTTTTTTCATTAATCGATGCACTTTGTTCAATTTCCATATTTTAAACACTTTATATACACGAATTTTACGAATACACAGCAGTGTGGCTACTACACAGACGGTCGAGCCATCAGCTGTCCATCCATCCATCCACATCCACGTCCACCATCACCGTCACCGTCACTGTCACCGTCACCGTCACCGACACCGTCACCGTCACCGTCACCGTCACCGACACCGACACCGTCACCGTCACCGTAACCGTCACCGTCACCGTCACCGTCACCGACACCGTCACCGTCACCGACACCGACACCGTCACCGACACCGTCACCGTCACCGTCCGTCCGTCACCGTCACCGACACCGTCATCGTCACCGTCACCGTAACCGTCACCGACACCGTCACCGACACCGTCATCGTCACCGTCACCGTCACCGTCACCGTCACCGACACCGTCACCGTCAACGTCACCGACACCGTCATCGTCACCGTAACCGTCACCGTCACCGTCACCGTCACCGTCTCCGACACCGTCATCGTCACCGTCACCGGTCACCGTCACCGTCACCGTCCGTCCGTCCATCCATCCATCCATTATCGTGTATTCGTGTCTCACTTGGTTCACTTCGGTTGGCGCCGCCGTAGAAAGAGGGGGGGGGGAATCTCTCCTGACGGTCACGTGTCCTGACGCGATGTCCTGACGCGAGTTTTCCCCATTACAAAAAGTGTTCAACGCCGCTAAAGAAGTTTTCACTTCAAAAATTCTAATCATTTTTATTTTATCGTGTTAAGATATCGATACCCGTCACGTCTGCGGAATTTCGCTAGCTAATTTAATTTAATACTGTATTATAGGTACTCAAAACTCAATATTTAACTCGTGAACTATTTCTATGAAAACTTCATGGAAATTGTTCTACCGAAGTCGCTTCGCACTTGGAATTAATATTATATTAAAATAATCATCTCTATAGTATAGAGATGATTTAATTTTATCTCATTTTTAGACACATGGCGATATTTTCGTGATGATCGAAACTGAATGTACTTTTAACAATTTTATTGATCGGTGTAGATATTACTCCAATATGTATTTTTAATTTTAATTCATCAATCCTTTGCGACGGGTTAAAAGATTGGCGACTTCGCGCAATTTTAGAACGAAAAATATTTTCATTGAAGTTTGCCTTGACATGACTCGCCTTTTAAAAGTAGATACATAACGTGCAATGGGATTGATTACCTACTTAGTGACTCTTTAGAAGTTTTTTGACCTGTGTGATAATTGCGTTTAATGATATTCAGTTTGTTGTAGTGTTGTTGTTGTATGTGGTTTGTTTTTTAAGTAATGTTTGTTTTCGTCTAGTTAGCTCGAAGATTTAGACGAAAACAAAAATTACTTAAAATAAATGTCCTTTTATATCGATTTTATTCAATTTCGAGCGGCCATTGTTGTTTGTTTACATCATTGGCAAATTTAGAAACGCCGGACCTTATACAGGGTGTTACGGAAAGGGTATAGCAATACAAACGGGTTGAAGAGTGTATCTGGTCTAGAATCTCTGTACAAAATTTCAGCTCAAAAGCATTTACTTTGAAAATGCTTAATATTTCTTTATGTCGACATCACGGCGCTGTACTGGCCCGCGGCGGCGTGATGTTCGTGTACTAGGCGCACAGACACACTACAGATAATGGATAATGACCCTCGTAGAACACGTTTGTTATGATTTCAATTTAATAAACTATCGAAATAAAAAAATATTAAGCTTTTTCAAAGTTACTGCTATTGAGCTGAAATTTTGTACAGAGATTCTAGACCAGATACACTCTTCAACCCGTTTGTATTGATATACCCTTTCCGTAACACCCTGTATACAATGTTCACATCAAACAACTATCATAGACAAAATAAAACATACGCAGTAAATAAACTCTAGTTAAATAAAACACACCCAGTAAATGAATCAAAGTGAATTTGTTGATATAAACAAAAGAACACAGGCCGCCTAGCCTATAAACTTGCAAGGACGCGCGTCTAATGAACAGTCACAAACAAAAACGGTGTGAAATGTAGCGCGCATGAGTTTCGTACACAAGTGATTGCAAAAATAATTACATTTTTATGCAAGAATTAGCGACCACGGGTGCAACGTATTGATGTGGCGATATATGTCAAAACATCGAGATTTATGTATACAGGGTGAAATTAAAAACATGCGACAAATCGAAATGTGAGATTGTATTCATCATTATGAACCACTTTTACTATGGGACCAAACCTGCAATCGCGAAAAAAAATCTGCTGTTCCCTAAATTTATGTTCGCATAATTGGTCGAAATATAGGGAACAGCAAGTTTTTTTTTTTCGCGATTTCAGGTATGGTCTCATAGTAAAAGTTGTTCATAGTGATGAGTACAATCTCCCATTTCGATTTGTCGCATGTTTTCAATTTCAACCTGTATATCTAACAATAAGTTAAATATTAACGTACACACTAGCTTCTGCCCGCCCAAAATTGCTTTATCCTCTGACGTATCGCATCGCATCGCCCGCCCGCGCTATTACTTCGTTTTCGCTTAGCGTTCTTTCTGCCTTTTTCTTTTCCTAAGGCTCGTAGCGTGATTTTAAATGAACCATAAATAACCTTCCGTAAGAATTGGGCTATTAAATGCATAAGCATTATTCAAATCCGACTGGTAGTAACAGAGATTGGCGCGTTCAATCAAAATCTTCAATTTTGTTCTATTACAGCTTTACTGGTGGCCCAGTAGAGCAGTGGTGGCCCACTGGTATCGGCCGCGACTTACGAGTTGTAGGTCGTAGGTTCGAACTCAGACAGGCGCTTTACTCTGTGTAAATTATTTCATCATCACTGCTCTCAAAACGGTGAAGGAAAACATCGTTAGGAAACCGGCATGTCCTAGAACCAAAAATTCGAAGACATGTGACATCTACCAACCCGCACTGGGCCCGCGTGGTGGATTACGGCCCATTCCCTCTCACAGAGAGGAGGCCTGTGTCCCAGCAGTGGGAACGTTATAGGCTGATTATGATGACAGCTTTACTACATTATATGTATTAGCTTCGATATGCGACTTTGTTCTATAAGAACTATGTAGGTTTTGAAGTAACAAAATAAAGATACCTAACTACCTACGTAGAGTCTAAAGAATGAGTCTGAAGATTTCTCAGCAAGATAATCTTAAGCTGCTGTATGTTTAAGTAATGAGTAATTGTATTACCTAATTAAACCGATCCGTTCGTGAACTGGACTCAGTGTCAAGGCCATTTTATGCACTTTATGTCGTATTTCGTACTCAACTCAACTGGAGTCGCAAATAATCATCGTTCTGGTAGTTAAAACTGTGTGAATCATTTACATTGATAGACAGGCTTCACAATAACATTAATTTTATGTCAAAACAAGACATATATCCAGTCATTTTTTTCTACCTGACCAGCATAGCTATTCACAACCATACCAAAAAGCTATCGTATCGAAAATGACACAATTCGATAACCTGATTTTCCTTGCCCCCGACAGCAAGCAGCTGTCGAAAGAATAGCGGTCGTCTATTTGATTTTAAACTGACAAAATTTTCGGATTTTAGACTTGTGAACAGCGTTTAGAGGACACCTACGATAACATTGATTGATGTTCGATACGGTACGGAAGCGTATCGAGTGGTTGTGAATAGCTATGCTGGTCCCATGTTCTTCTTCTTTTCGTATAGATTGACTACTACTCTTTAGTCCATGTTACTTGGTGTAGGCACACCCCGGACACTCCATACAACGTTCGCGAAATAATTACCTACTACTACTACATCAAAAAATGACGTTTGTATACGTATGAATGTGTGCGTAAGGTACTTGTGTTTGCGAGGAACTGCGACGAATACGCCGAAGTGCGGGGTGAGGTGCGGTAACTGATGTTAGTGCGGGGAAGGGAGTGGCCTTTTTGTACGTAGTACTTTAAGTATTCTGTGGTGTAGGCTCAATATTTTTCTCTTCCGTTCTCCTGTCTATCGTCACCTTATTCTCTACCTTGACATTCATTTTCTTTCTTTGGTCCTCCTCTCGCCCTCCATCCAACAACATTAACCCTTCATATGCCGTGCTATGAATGTGGATCCACGCGAGACACAACAGCTTTTTAACTGTTTCCGTAGTTACTGCATTCAACTGGTTAATATTCATTAAATCATCACTCTCTTAGTCATAATTAGGTATTTGCGTTCCATTTCCATCCCTTCACATGAACACACACACAAACAATTTATTCTACATAAAAATATATTGGGCATAAAATAGACCATCGTAGCGTTCATATTTCATAGCTGTAAACACAAAAGTCGGAAACTCAGCCGTCAACATGTCTCTCACAAGTTAGTAAAGTGCCTTTCTGCACCATTCAGGCATTAAAAGTTCTCTTTTGTGTCTTTGTAGGCTAGGCTTTTGAAAATGTATCTAATAGTAGTTTTGAGGTCGAGATTTAAATCCATTTTAGGCCTATATTCTAGAACACTGCTTGAAGAAGTGTGGATCGAATTTCTACTATAATAGAGGAAGACTGAGGAAACGATGAATGGATTTTGTGAAATTTAAAATGGATAAAAAGACGGGAATACTGAGATGATGAATGAAGAAAGAGAAAAAAATATGGAAGAAGAAATCATGCTGCGTCGACACGACACGAAATAAATTGGGATAAGAGGAAGGAAGATAATCATGATGATTACGAGAACGAAGTTTTGTGTCACGATCCAAAGCTGTCAGAATTCATAGTTATCACAACTAAAACCTATTTGTCAAAAGAAACTAGTGATGAGATTAGTTCTAGAACATACTGACCTTAAACATTTAATTGTCATTCTGTCCTGCAAGCGTCCCTGATGACGTCGCCGTGTCGCTGTAATTACATTTTATCTGTTGTCACGTCAAGACCTACCCTCTACCCTCTCGAGACTTTGTATCGTGTTACATAAATTCCATTTAGAAACTGCCTTGTGTCGAGAGATTGAAATGTAGTTAACTCGGTCGCATTCCCAGAGGAGACATGGAACTCTACAATATTACGAAGTATCCACATTGTGTTCATTGTTCATAATGTTCATATTAGGCCCCTCGCGCGCTTCGTAAACGCGCAACAATATCGCTACTAACGCGTGTTAGTCGCATTTGCAACGCGCTACAGCATCGCGACTGTATCGATGCAAACGCGCGACCATGTCGGGTGGAGAACCGAGCATCAGTGCAACACAGACAGGTCGAGAGTGCCGTTGTCCGTCACATGCGCAAAATGAAACATTTAGTTCATTTCAGTTTGACACTGAAACATTTAAAATGGCAATTCAGAACCATCCTACGTCCAACGGAGTCCATCTTGCAACTGTAGCGATCGCAGGTATTTTTGTGCCGTTACTGAATCGCGTTTTAATCGCGACAGAAGCGCGACAGCATCCCGTTTGCATCGCGACTGAATTTGGGCCCGTGGGCGCGAGCACACAGCTAGCGACCGCTTCGCGACTGTATCGATGCGGACGCGCGACAGCATCGCTACTGCATCGCTACAAAAAGTCGCCGTGGGCGAGGGGCCTTATGGCGGATGTTCTCGACTTCCATTTTATACGAAATAACTATTCAGTTTAATTTAGCTTCTGCATTCTTTTGTGAAACAAAATGTGCGAAAAATAAGCTTGTGAGCAATAATCTCGGAAGCGTTCACCGAATGGAACAGCAGCGGTAACATTGACTGCATTTCCTTTGAACTTCAGAATCGTAATTAATTTCTAATCGCACAAATTAGAAATTAATTGCTTTGGTTGTAATATTTCGAGGAATTGACCATTTGTTGACATCCCGGGCACAACATTCGGGACCTTTCTGAAATATATATATGTATAAAGTCCTTCAGACCGTATTTCGGCTATGGCGATCAATCTCAGCGGGGATCAGCCTTCGGTGCGGGAGATATTATAATTATAGGTAGTGCCTCATTATAATTGTAGGTTTTCCCTCACTCTCATTGTCCGATGGGACGGCAATCCGACACGACCTGAGAGAAATCAGACACAGGGCCGACGGCAAACCCGCAGTTATATCGGCTATTCAAAGACAATTTAGATGGCCCATATTACATCATGACCTCTGCGCCCTGACACTTGCACCCGGAAAGTAACTAATGCACGCTGACGAAAGCGCTATCCATTTCAAACAGGGCAACAGATAAAATATTCTTGGCATCGATACAATGTAGATGGAACATCGGCATAATAATTAGGTTTTTTACTTTATGCAAAGAGTCATTGTACTCATCATTATGACCCTTTACTATCGGCAAAAGCACATAAAGAAAAAACAACTTTTTCTTACATCATGTTGAGTTAAGTGAACATACAGGGTGGCAGGGAAATCGACGCGCAGCCAGTTACCATGGATTCAGTAGATGATACAGGACACCAAGGCGTTTAAATTTTTCGTCGGTTATTAAAAATTAGCTGTTCCTTTCATTTTGATTTTTCATTTTTTCATTTTGGTGGTAGGTGATGACCTACCACCACTACACTATACCATATTTCAGGCAATAAATGAATCTATCGCTATTATATGAGACTTAAATATAACTAGCGAGATGTGGGTGTAACTACTATGGGTACACTTACTCTGCCTAACACTTTAGTTTCCCCAAGGCGTCATGTTATTTGTAGCTACACTAACATTATAGTTAGTCTTTATTGCTTGTACACTTGCAGTTATTATTAGATTACCTATTTCTGTTTTGCGGTATCGAAATGTATATTTATAGTGAATATGTGTGGGTTTATTAAAGCTTGCGTGTTTCTCATTCATAATAATATTTACTTTTCCAATAGTAATTCCATGAAAGCTCTTTATGTAGACTGTAGAGGAAAGTGGTCCGAAGTGAGAAATCTATACATCTGTACTTGCACTTCACACACGATTTCGGACTATTTCGTCCGCGTGGTTTTCGTATTTTCCCCTACAAAAATTAACACCCCATCTTAGAGGTAGTTTTTGGAAAATAATGGTTATGATCTTTTTATTTATAAAAAAAAGAATTCGGTTCAATTTTCGAGTCTCAAATCAGGGGAAAATATTTTTCATATACATACATTTTATCCCCCTAATAAAATAGTAACGATGTCAAAACTGTACATTGAATCTCCATTTTGCCAAACGTAAATGGAATGGAATACCTACAGTCAATATTAATATTCTGCACAAAAAAAAATGTATAAAATGGAACAATCAAAACGAAATTAATTATCCGCCGTGTTCATTATCGCCCAATCAACATTCATCAATACCATATTGTTGATATTGTTGTTACAAATGCATTGCTATGTGGTTAATCCTGTGTGATACTACATGTGTCAATAAGAGTAATAGGTTTATTATTTCAGGTTACTAATCTCTTCGAATGAAGCACTTCTTATAATGATCGAACTTCACGTACAAGTATGTTCGTTTAATCATCAATTATATGGAGCAGTATCGTGTACCTAGTCTCGTGTGTATTTTCCGAGGTCAAAATATTTAATTGACGCGTCGATCGGTGAAATTTTGGAACAATTTAGTTATACTTACTATAGTTGCTCGTATAATTTGGGTTAACAATAAACAATAACCCGGAACTATCTCTTGTAAACTCACAGCAGTTACTGGAGTCCTCTGAATATACAATTCTTCTGAAGACTACACAACTATCCATCCTGAATTCTGATAATATAAAAATGGTGAACTGTAGATATGAAACGAATTTCTTTCCTATGTTATCATCTCGTTCTCTGTCGTCTCTCCTGCCTTTCGAGTCTATTTCCTAAGCACGAATTCTGTAGTTTCAGTCGAATTTACGGGCGTTTGTTACTCCGTATCACATAAGATTAGTTTGGGGCCGGAACTAAGAATGAATGAAAATACGTTTTGACAGTTGTCCCTGCTCCCGATATAGTTTTACCCGTCGGAAAAAATAATAATTTGGCACTTGTTTTGACGGATCAATTACATTCGGATGGGCCCTTATTTTGTTGACGAACTTGGAGAGTAAAGCCCCAGATCCCAATGTATTTGGGATCGGCGTCAATGTTCTTTCTTCCATTCATCTACCAGCTTTCATCTCAGTGTTCTCTTCCGCACATAACCACCCATATTTATTAAGGTGGTGGGTATGTCCCCTTTGTTATCGCCATTCCTATTCAAATTTATTCATTTTTCTCGTTGCAGCTCACATGCACCTCATTCCTCCCCGTCACACGCTCGTATCACGACAATCGATTACCCCTCAACTACTTTTCCATCCCACATTTTTCAACGTCAGCTGCTACAAATACATTATGTTTTGTTAAATATTTACCCACCGTGAAATGTTTACCTACCACTTTCAGCGCTAGGTGTAATGGCACTTATTCTAGTAGCACTATCAATCACTCAATTCGAAAACGAATTTCAATAATAAACATTGACCGATCAACTTTTTGACAGAACGATCACTTATATTTGTTAATGGCTACGGATTAACCTGTATGTGTTTACTTTGTGGGTTTAACCTAAGTATTTATTTTCGATTCGACCTCGAACGGAGCCAGAAATTCTACTTTTAGCTTTCGCAATTTTGCAACTTCATAAATACTGCATCCCGTTTTGGCGATACTGCTTTAGAGGGCAGTATTGCTGATCGCCGATACTAAAAGCACTATTTTGGCTAAGGCCCTAGCCATACAGACTTGATTTCTCGGCAGATCATAAACAAAATAACCGCACCATAAATATTTCCTGGATACACCATAATTATTTTTAAACGTTTATAAATATACTTAGTTCATGCTCGATTTCTTTCACGAGGTAAACAGATTCTAAGCACCGTCACTAAACGTTGGCACTATTCAAATCCACGTGTATTCGGTAGTGAAGCATCACCAATTCTTACATGCCGACTCTTGGCAATAGTCACATTTCGTTCTATGTGAACAACTAAATATTATACCTACGAAGTTATTTTTAGCATTGAAAAAGCATCATCATCAGTAGCCTGTAGAAGTATACTGCTAGACAGTTAAGACATAGGTATAAGCTTCTCCAATCGATCGCTTTTTGACTCGATCCTAGGCTACTTGGCTAGTTTCATCCATATGTCAATAGCATAGTCATAATCCAACCTATAAAGTTCCCACTGCATGTACTCAGGCCTCCTCTCTGTAAGAGGGATTGGGCCATAAAATCCACCATGCGGGATGCGGGTTGATGGATGTCACCTGTTTTGGAATTTTTGGTGCTAGGACATGCCGGTTTGCTCACGATGATTTCCTTCACCGTTTTTAGAGCAGTGGTGATGAAATTAATTACACAAAGCAAAGCGCCTGTTTAGGGGTGGTGTAGGAACCCACCACCTACAACTCGTAAGTCGGGGTCGTTAACACTGGGTCATAACTGCTGCTGCATTTTGATTATGAGTGAATAAATATGCCAGTCCAATCCACTATGTCATATTTCTGTAATATCCTTAATGTCCTGGGTCTGTTATATCAGTTGGGCAAGATCATAATAATCAGGTTATTTACTAAACAGTGACGGAAAACCTTCACTGTTTTGAGAGCAGTGGTGATGAAATTAAATACACAAAATAAAGTGCCTGCCTGGGTTCGAACTCACGACGTACTCGTAAGACGGGGTCGATACCATTGGGTCACCCTCTGCACATTAAATAGATTTTACTTCATTTTCAGAATGAGTTTTTCTCTCAAGTAATTTCAGCGCTAGGTACCTATTCTATAAATAACGTTCTATTTATATAATTCTTTCTACTTTGAATAACTAAGCAAAATCGCCAGAATTGTCTTTGTTACGGACTTTTTATGTGTATATTTGCTTTGTAAGTAGTTTGCAAGGCAATTTCGAGCTATGTCGGTTGTTGAACCGCCTCCCTTTCATTTAACGTACCTTAGCAATATGTGTTGTGTTTATATAGGACTAGTCGTACCTTTATTATCCAATCATAGCTTTATTTGGTGTAATTATTCTAAGGTATCTTTGTTTTAGTATGCTGTGTAAATTGCATGTAATATAGAGACCTTGTTTATTCTCATTGTAAATGCGTGTGAGTAATTTTGTATATGAGCAGTAACATAGCCAAATCAGGAGTTTATTAAAATCCCTGGTGATTTATATATAAATGGGTGGTCCAATTATAACCCCCGACTGCTCAAATTTATAATTTTTTTCATAAACTCTTTCTGCCGTCTAAACAGAAGCGGCTTAAAATTGAGCCCGCGCTTGAAAATTTACCAATTAGACATCCGATTTTGGCTATTCTGCGATTTTAGTTTTACTCTTGTTGATAGCATGTTAACGTGTTGCATTTGTTTTCCAGCACCAGTTCCCGGCTATGTCGGACCTGAAGATGGGCGGCATGCTGTACCTGGCTGGCGTGTTCTTCTTCAAGTCAGACGGCCGCATCCCCTTCGCCCACGCCATATGGCATATATTCGTCGCACTAGCCGCCACAGTACACTATCTGGCCATCCTGCGACATCTCTTCCCAGAACTTAAATCTCATTGAAGACTGCCCGTTTAACCTATTGAATCTCCATTATTAGAGCTCTCTAAAGCTATTTTTGTATCCTAACTCGACAACAAGGCCGCAGATTAAATAATTCAGCCGACAATCGTCCGACATCGGACGATCGACGGGATTGCAGCTGTGATCTTGCGGCTTTGTTAGCGTCTTCGTAATGTGTGTGTGAATGTTTTATGTAGTGATTTGGAATAGACTAAAATAGATTATAGTACCTACGTTTTATGCTGTCAACCGGAACCGATCGTAAATGTATACCTGTGTGGCCCAGACTGCCGTGAGCGACATATAATCACTGATAGATCTGTTTTTATTCGGTAGGGTGAGCACTTTGATTAAGGTAATTTTCATGAAAGTTTTTGGTCATAATAAGTATGTATTGCCTCTGATCATAATATTGCGGAACACTATAATTAGACTTCGATTAATCCATTAGATCTATCCATCCCATTAAACTCATTTGCGTATTTATGTTTCATGGAACGTAAATTTAACCTTAAATTTTCCGGAACTTCGCCGAATAACTAGTTTTGCATAGGGGACGGTGGGACAGTACGTCGCCAGAATAATTTCGTATGCAATTAGATTATTATCGTACCATAGTTAGTGCTCGAGTCGCTCTGGTAGTGTATATAATGCCCCATGGTATACAGTTACGTGAGTTTCCGGCCTCTCGGAGCGCCGTACTGCAATCAATATTGTCATATCAAGGTCACATAGAGCAGCATCCATAGTAGATATACGGCTACGTTGCGGCCCTTATTTATAAACTTCTTTTTGATATTGAGAGCTTGTCTTTGTAAATAATGTAATAAGTTGACACGTGAATGTATTCAAGAATACAATCATTTTTGGGACTTGGTAAAATCGATCTAATAAACTGAACAGATACGAGCTCCGAGTGTTCCACGGAAACAAAAGTAGGGTGCAGTGTTCATTTTAATTAACCAAGCTCATAAAACATGCAGTAATTTTCGGTAGCATTGCCTCTGCACTAGTTCGGAGCTCGTAATCGAATAATCGATCGATAATTTCGTCGGGAAATTGCGAAGGAAGTTTATCGAGTTACCGCGCGCCCACGTTAGTTATTAGCTAACGTTATGGACGGCCCGTAAAAGTCAACTGCTAAAGGACGGCGGCGGCTTAGGCCGCGCCACTCCGTACTAACTCTTCTGAAAAGTTTTCAATTGGTTGAACTCGGTTCCATTCTCATAAGTTATTTATAGACAAATGTTTATTTATTTATTTATTTAATACTTCAAGCACATAAATGTACAGAGGTGGACTTCAATGTTTGTCCGGAATGACCGTTGTTGTCGTACAAAAGCGATAAATAAATATTTTTCCATTTCGAAGAAACTCCTACTCGATGTAGGAGTTTCTTCGAAATGGAAAAGTATTTTAAGTTTGAAATGGGCAAATGTTCAGAAGAGGGTTGTTCATCAATTTAAATTAGGTACCTAAACCTTCGCAGTTTCCATACTTAGAATTTTTTTGTCCTACATCCATTTGATGGGTCCGTGAAACAATCTATCGAGTATTTTGTGTGAAGTCTTCCTTGGGCATTTTCAGTGACTTTTTTTTTGTTGGGAAATTTTCAAATAACTTCTCCCGCTCTGGGCGGAGCGAGAGGGCGTGTCAGACTTTTCGGTGCCCTTAAGACAAGATTCACAAATCACATAGTGTCTTTAAGTGACTGTAAGCATTCCATACGGATGTGAACATACCTATCGATACCTTTAACGTTGATATTCGTATGTTATGCTTACTTAGCTTAATAAAGTCAAAGTGCGCACAGATCGCACTTTGACTTTACTCTTGCTCTTAGTGTAAATTGTGTAGGGGTTCAGATGACAAGTGACTGCCTGACTCGAGTCTACGTTGTTCCAATAAGATTGTGAGTTGTTGTGTGATTGCTTTGTAAAAAGTTTGTAGAGCTGGCGTGAGTCCCTTGCCATGTGAACGTAGCCTTATAGCGTATAGCTCTGTGTGACGGTAGCTTATTCGGACGCAGTATGGCGCGTGCACTATCGGTTTCCTAACACAATCACTATAGATACAAGTGTTTATTAGATGTAGTAGCAAGAACCACGTTCGGCCAAACTACTACAGATGATGGTAAATGTTTGTATATTTTGTAACATATTGTTGAACTTATTGTACTATTGTTGTAGCGTTTGTAGTCGTATCTCAGAATCTCGAGACCAATCCAACCCTTTTTAGAATAACTATTTAAAAATCGTATTGAGGGTTTTTAGAAACATTTATACCTATTAACTTATTATACTTATATGAAATCCAGTTTTTTCAGCGAAATCTTTTATACACCTCAATGTGACTTTTTCCTTAGTATTAGTACGTTATAGTGTAGCTAGTTGATTGTATATACCACCTCGTGTCTATTGAATAGGATTTTAAAACATCTTCAAGAATATTTATTTAATTTTAAATTATTTATTTATATGTCCCCAATTTAGATTTTTTAAGGATTGCTCAATCGTTCGTGTGACTAGGTAATATTTTGCCAGACTTCCAAACGTTTCACTAGAATCTCCGTACTTGTATAATCGAGTACACGGTTGGTGGTAGTAATTATAGTTTGAACGTGTTTGAGAGGTGTGACGAGATGACTTTATAACGCTGCCACCCGCCGCCATTGTTCGCTGTGCTCGAGTTGCGATAGCTAAACAATTGACGCTGTTCGGAACTGGGACAGCGTCCATACTTAGACAGTTGCTCACACAATGGACAGAGGGATCGAATATATATACTTCAGACCTTTAACCTGTTTGGACTACAAAATACTCTTGCTAAAGCGATAGGCATTACTATGATAAAATGTGCTAATTTGTAATTATCTTTCAATGGATTACCTTATAGAAGGTTCTTTAGTGTCACATGAATTAAGTGCTATATTTTGATTTTGTAATAATTCTAGTCATTGTATTTGCTACAAACATTTAAGTGTGTTAAATGTAAATTAATTTTATGCAATAGATATAGTCGCGTAGTTAAAAGATCAAAAACCAACTCAGTGCCACTGCGACGGTTTAGAATTAGGCTAATTGCAATATGGATGCGCGGCTTAAGACATATTAGTGAATTGGTTGAGAATAGAAACATGAAAACCGGTTAGCCAAGGTTATCACAGGGTAATAATCAAATATTACAAGATTACACAAAAACTAAAAATTGTTAATTCATTTTTAACATAAGAATCTCACTACGATTAGTTGAAATAAATTCAAATTTATTTTAAATTTAGGGAAATGGTGTTTCTTTTAGAGTACGGTATCAGGTAGATAATGCAACGATACCTAGTTCTTATATCAAATAAATGAGAATTCCTCTAAAGTGCAAAGTATTTGTAAGTAGGGAAGGGTAGCGTCGGGTCGTGTTTAAACTGTAATGTTTCGGATATTATTAGGGTCCTATTATTAAATACGCACGAATGGAGACAATTTTCTGTAGTCATTAAAAAAATTTGTCGAATCGTGGGTCCCCGACAGTACTGGTGTGTAATACTCGTCGCTTTGATTGTACCTAGCCAAATACATGCTGTATATTATCGAACCAATGATATTATAAGTAAAAAGAGATAGTTAGGTGACCTACCCAACATTTGATCTTTAAAAAAACCGCAAACATTCGATCTTCAAAAAACGACAAACATTCGATCTTCAAAAACGAAAAACCTTCGATCTTCAAAAACGGCACCATGTCATACTACTAGATGACACGTGGAAGAAGGACGGCATGTCGTAGATATCCGAAGTGGACAAGAGACAAGACGAAACGTAATAACTAGGCTAATTAGCCAAGCTTTGACGTAACAATTGCGGAGCGTGTAACCTAGGTACCTAGCGTGTATACTCTTTTTAACTGACTTCAAAAAAGAAGGAGGTTCTCAATTTGGATGTTTTTACTTATAATATCATTGATTATGACTTAAATGTCGCTATAAATGTTGATATTGCTAAAGCAATCGCGGGTCTCAAGTCTTCCAGAGATGCTATTGGTAGGTCTTCTAAATCAAATTAACATTCCTTACTTATTCCATATTTTTTAAAGTAATCAAAAATTTCTTGTGGCCGTCTTCCTTTGGAGTATTTTTTTTTTTATTTTTCAACCACCTCGGGTCGCAAACTCCTCTATTTCCAAAACTCGGTAAACTGATACTCAAGTAAAATATTTATCTTTTAAAATTAATTAAAAAAAGAACCGTCGACTGTGTCTTTTAAAAAAAAAATATGTATAAAAATAACCGATATACTATTGGCCTTTTAATACTTTCCCATGGTTGAAAATTGTGCCCATATTATTCACTTATTCAAGAATTGTGACGTCACTATACTCAGTATCTATAAATAATACTAGATTTTGATGTAATACTAGTGGGAATAATCATTTTGTTATTATAAATACCTTTGCAGGAGGGTCCACCGTACCAGTCTAGGTATAATAAATACTATTATTATTGTTGTTTTCAATGGGAACAATGATTTTTAATCTATATTGACTTAAGGTGAATGTGACATGGTAGACCGCGAAATTTAAATTTTCTTAAGTTTTTTGCAATTTGCAGATCAGTGTCAGGTTGTATCTTGATCCAAATATGATTCGCGACTATAATAGACATGTATTTACAGAATCATAGTCATTAGAATCATTAATATATCTCTTTAAGTTAGATTTCTACCACAAACACTTTTCCATACGAGATTTGTTGTTAACGGTAGAAATCTAACTTAGAAAGATGTATTAATGATTCTAATTATTATAATTTTGTAAATACATACCGGTTATAGTCGCGAATCATATTTTGATCAAGATACAACCTGACACTGACCTGAAATTTGCAAAAAACGTAAGAAAAATTGAATTTCGCGGGCTACAACTACCCATTCACCTTAAGATTGAATCTCGCATGTATGTGTCGTATTGTGTCGGTGCACTTGTGTGGAGGTATAACTTGTTGTCTGTACGATGTTAAATGTGATGTAACGTGTATTGTTGTAGATGGTAAGATAATGCAAGCATCAGATAACATAAGGCAGGTAACGCGTTGGCTTTACGGCAGCCGAGCTTATGACGAGCTTGTGACGACTCCCAAGTTATCGATAAGAGCATTCGCTTCCGCAATGCTCTTATCGATAACTTGTACTAATTTGACATTTTGTGGTTATTTATCGATAACTGGGCAGCATACTTTACTGGTTTTTAAATAACGAACAGGCTTCTTTGCATGTCGGATTGAAATCCTTTTATCGATATCGCTGGCGCAGGCACCAGTCTTACAATGTCTGTTAAGCTACCTGCCTTATAAATAAAACCCAGTGATTATTCTATTTAATTTTTCTATCAGATGTTACCAATGTTACCATTGATATCGGACCCTGGTATAGTTTTGTAGAGGTTTTTGGGAACTCAATAAATAAAAAATTTACAAACACATTTTTTGTCTTATTAATGTACAAACCTTTAGACATTACAAATTATTACTGGTAGGTATAAATTACAATTGTGATATACCTAAAACTAAGTTAGTATCTACTTTGAGTAGTTACATTTTAGACACTGTTTTGATTCCTAAAATCTCTAAGCATTTCTCCATGATTGTGGCAGTGACTTCACAGAGCATTAATCTTTCGTAGATTATCTTTACAATTTTGCCTTCCTTATCTTTTTCGACACAGTAGCATTTGTCGTAAAACTCTGTGAATGCTGAGCAAATTTCATATAAATACTCACACAGGCTGTGTATGTAAAGATCAGATGATACTTTGAGTATAATTTCTGGGAACCTAAGTAATACTTTTCCAAGTTTCCATTCAGCTTCATGGCCGAACTTGAAGCCAGATTTTTCAATCTCAGCTGATAGTTGTTCAGGTGAGATCTGAGCTGTCCTTGCTATTGACCTTATGCGAGTCAAAGCATACAACAGGTAGACAGCAGTGTTACCTTTGTCATCTAACATCTTGTCAAAAGAGAACACATAGTCATTTATTCTGTTATGTGAAAGATCAGCATACTTCACACATCCATAGGCTACTGCTTCCTGAGCCTGCTTCAACTCTGCAGGTGTCAAGACTTTGTCTCGACCTTTCTCAATAAGTTTGTCCAGAGCTCTCTTTAATCCTTCATCAAGTAATTCAATTAGTTTAACAGTGTCACCAGACCTTGTCTTGAATTTTTTCTTGTCCTCCCCTAATACTACACCAAAACCAACATGCTCCAACTTCTGATGGTCCTTGAGAATGCCAGCCCTACGAGCACAGGCCTCTATGGTAACAAAATGTGTGGCTTGACCAGCATCAGTGACATATATAAACCTATCTCCCTTTTCTTCTTCCACCCTTTGTTTTATGGTTGCCATATCTGATGTATCATAAGTGTACCCTCCACCAGACTTTACAATTGTAAGTGGTATTCCATCATGGTTATCAGAGTTGCCCCACATGATTAACCTGCCTTCATCCTCTTCTAAAAGCCCAGCCTCTTTTAGATCCTTTACTACAACATCCATTCTGTCCTGGTAGAAAGACTCTCCTCGATTAATAATACTGATATCAAGACGGTCATATATCTTCTGGAATTCTTGCAGAGATACATCACAGATCAGTTTCCAGGCAGCAATGTAATCAGGCTTATGTGACTGCAACTCCACAACACATGCATAAGCTCGTTTCTTGAACACCTCGTCTTCATCAAACCTTTTTTTGGACTCTTTATAGAATGCTTGCAGATCTGAGATGGGTGGAGAAACAGTCTTAAAGTTGGGGAACTTGTCTTGCAAATGTGCAATCAACATGCCAAACTGAGTCCCCCAGTCTCCTAAGTGATTTATCCTTAAGACATGATTTCCCAAGAATTCTAGTATGCGAGCAATGCTGTCTCCAATGATGGTGGACCTCAAATGACCTACATGCATCTCCTTAGCAATGTTTGGAGATGAAAAATCAATAACAACCTTTTCTTTTTTCACTGGAGGAGGTTTTATACCAAAGCGTAGTATACAGTTAAGAATATGTTCAGCCATCATCTTGTTGATATAAATGTTTAGGTAACCAGCACCAGCTACTTCCATCCTATCTATGAAAGGTGAAGTTGGAGTTTTATTCAAGATATTGTTAGCCACTTCTCGGGGGTTGGTCTTCACATTGTTAGCTTTAAGCATTTGTGAGATGGCCATAGCTGAGTTGCATTGATAGTCTCCGAATTTTGGGTTGTTTCCAGACACCGTTATTACAACTGGGGGATCCTTCAAGTCAGGATATGCAGATGCAATAGCAACTTGAAATATATTTTTTAGTTCGTCCACTAAACATATGTTGCCCTCAACAGAGTTGACGTCAGTGATCAAGGTGGGACGTTTCTTCGATTCTTTTTTGACAGCTGTTGACTTGGTCCCAGAACATTCGGCTTTAATCGCATTTTCTAAAATAACTAAGCGATGTTTGAGCTTCTCGTTCTCGGTTGACAGTTTCTCTAGCCGCGGGTCACCGATAAAACTGAGATCGCCTTTGGAGATCTTGTCTATTTCCTCTTCAATTGCCTTCGCTTCCCTCTCTGCCTTGACCGTCCTTTCTTCTAACTTCTTCTGATCCTTATCGGCCATTTTACTAGTAAAATGTTTCTCGAGACACGGGTATCAGTTTCAGATGTATTTATATTGCTGTTTGATGTATTTCACTTAAAACTTGATATAAATAGAATCTGATTTTAGGTTATTTGCCACCGCAACAAGCAACAAGAAAAACCAACACATTGACTTGTCATAGTTGTCAAATATTTCATCATTTAATTTTGACGTAGACGTAATTTGTTTCGTTTAGAAATTAAGATATAAATCGTTGAAATGCGACTTTTTTTATATTACATATTGGCCTTCTATAAATAAATCGGGTTTTATTATAAAATGGAAGGTTTGAGTAATGTATCTTGTTGAGAGAATAATATTTTGTTCTGACCGAACCCAATCGAAACAATGCATCTGTCGTAGGGTAGGGATTATGACGGTTTAATGACATCATAATTCCAGTGTAAGAGAGAGACAAAGCTATACAAGACCGATAGCACCATCCCTTTTTCGCACTGGAATCATGGTGGCATTAATACTTCGTAATACGGCCCCAAGGGGTTGCAAGGGGTACATTGTAACCATAGCAACCAAGGTCAAACAAACAGCGGCAAAAATATGGTTCAAAAGAGGCAAGTGTGAATGAAGATTAAATTATCAATAATATTTATAAAAAAGCGTTTTATTAATTATTTAGTGTGTTCACGTAGATCTAGCTCTAAGAAGTTGTTTCAATACCGTTTACCGTATTGAGTGGGTGAAATAATGAGTTTAAGATTCAGTAGATTTTCACATTCTCTTCAAAGATAACAATAATCTCATGGCTCAAGGATGGCACATCAACAAAATGGGCATGACTATATAAACAAAGACAGGGACGGGCTGCCATACTGGCTTGAAAGCCTTACCAAGTAAGTTTTTGACCTTTTCCTATTAACACTCAGAATGATTAATGAACTCGTTTACTTTACCTACTTATAGGTAAGACGTCAATATGGAAATTCTTAGTACAATGCACTCTATAACTTCCGTGTCAAGGCTGGGCCAGCCAATATTTGGACGAACGATGCCTATGAACGCCAACGTTAAACAGTTGGTGTGTTTCAGGGAGATGAAAGAGACGCATATTCGAAACAGCAACAGTGAGTCTCCAATTTTGGAGGATACAAAGTATAAAATTGAAAGTTCTCAATTGGACTCACGCAGGTAAGGAACACCTACTCAAGGATAGGTACCTAACACAAGTGAAACCAGACCTGTAACAGGTTTTTTTATAAACCTCTTCAGGCACCGGTCTCTCACGAAGGTAGCTCCTTATTTGTGCACTATTTTCTAATATTAGCATTATATATACCTACATAAGTACTTACATTAAAATTACGAAAAACCTTAAAATACTTACTAAAGCTACCAAAGCGAGCATGTTGTTTTTGTTTACTTAGACTAACGCGTAGGACATCATTGGACACAACGATGGACATGTTAATGAAACCACAATTGGGAGCAGTTGCACATTCCGCTGGTACCTTGCGCCAATCGAATAAAGGTAAACAATGTTTATAATAACTGTTATCTGAGCAGAAATCCTTGTGATGTGTATTAGACCTTAGGGGGACTAAGGCTGGATCAGCTTATGGAAAAAAAATAATAGTGCTTCTTTTGTTCCTATTTGCTGTACTCTGGACGCTTTTAACGCGTAGGTAGGTACGTCTTTTTTTTACATCGTTCTCACTCACATATAAATTCAACATTAATGATGTAAGTAACTCTAACTTGGAGTTTCTTGCCAGTTCTTTTCTTCTCAATAGATTCCTCAATTCATTTCAAAGCGCGTTTGGAATGGGCAACTAGCTTCATATTTTCTGACTGACCGACTTCTTGACAGTTCAAAAGTGCCTGTAAATGGTTTAATTGAAATAAATGCTTTGAGTTTGCGTTGAAACTGCATGTTCTAGGTTCCAGCCAGAACGGAAGGAGAGTATACAACGTTAGGGGTAAATTAGACTGGGGAGACTCTTCAAACGCATCCTCAAACGACTTCCTATCAGACTTACTGCCACATTACGTCACACCACGACACCGAAGAGCCAATAAGACAGCTGACGACGACTTTCATGATGTCATTCTGGGCCCTAGTAAGTAGAAAATGATTTTATTCCTTAGCAGGTTTATTTACCTGCGGCCATTTAGAAAAAAATTCCTTTTTAGGACCTCAAGAGACAAAAAGTCGTAAAAAGCTCGTCCCAAAAGAAAGTTCCATTGATTTACAACAGAGCAATTCTATCAAAAGAATTATTTCCAAAAATTCTACAAAGACACCAGCATCATTGAGTTCCTTTCCAACAAAATATGGACAAAAGGACAAAGTCAAAAACGAGTTTATTATCCCTGAATTGCCTGAAGGACGTCTGCTAGAACTGAAGATATTCTCCAATTGGGGAGACAAATATTTAGTTGGACTGAACGGACTAGAGCTCTTCGATTCTGATGGCAATGCTGTTGCAGTTGAAAAGGTATGTGCTTGCTTAATGAATGACCTGGCAGTAGAAAAACTAAAGCAAAAACAATAATTCAATTTATAAATCTCCCAGGTATGGACGGACTCTGACACAGGGGACCAATCAAAGCACGGTCGCGCAGAGAACATAATAGACGGGGTAATGCGCACTCGTGATGAAAGGCACGCGTGGACTGTTCCAGCTCCCCGTGGAAACCCTATAGCACTGTCAGTGTTGTTGGCTGGAAGCGCCAGGCTGGCTCTGTTGAGGATATGGGTAAGTGAAGCTGTCAGATGAAAATTGAGGTTTTATTACGATTGATCTTTGCATGCGCAAGTGTGGATTGAGTATTCATACCATACCGGTGTCCCTACGACAGAATGCAAAGGCGTGAAGACTTGCATTCTGTCGTAAGGTTTAGTATCGGATCTGTTTATGGCTATTGCCTTCGTCCTTTACATCTATAAGTACCTACTGCTGTAGTTTTTAAGCCGTCACAGTTTGCTGTCTTCAGCGAGCAAGAGAATGACGATTCCGCTTGTTGTTATGTTTGCAGAATTACAACAAATCTCGCATATATTCAGCACGTGGCGTTAGGTTGGTCCAGATCAAACTGGATGACCAAATTATATTCCACGGAGAGATAGCGAGGTCGACTGGTGAACTGAAAGGACCACTCTCTTCTTTTGGCGATGTAAGTACCATACTTATCATAACGATGATATCACGTCCGACTTACCTACCTACTTGTTCTTTCTACTGAACCTGTGTTTCAAACAGACCAGCAGGTCTGATTGAAACACTTCAGTTCTTAAACGTATTGTAATGTACTTACTGGACGTGGACATTGCTCGACTCTGCTTAAAATATGACATACCTGCAAGTAGGGTACCATTTCGAAATTTGGAAAGTCCCGACAATAGCCGGCCATTTGCAAAAAAGTCTAGTCGAATAGTCCAGACAAATTACAAGGCCGGGAAACGTCCGGAAAGGGGACCAAAACGCTGGACATGTCCGGACAAATCGGAACGGATGGTAACCCTCCATATAAGTGACTTTAAAAAAAGCAATTACAATTGCAGCGTCACCGTCGTGTTGAAAATAGATGCGAGCTGGCAGTAATTTTAAAATTAAGTAGGCGTTACAAACTCGGTACAAATGAAATACTAGGGTGTTCGTTTTACTCATCTATTAATAAATTCATGGTATCGATACCACACATCCGCAGTTAATCGATTCAAAATTCTTGGAAACTTCAGAAGCTACGACTATCGATTGCAATGAAATAGATGTTGGTATCAAATACTTAAGTGTAGAGATTTTTATTATTCCTTGTAACTAGATACGTAATTCATGTAACCGTAGCTATTAATTAGTTTCCTGTCTAGGTCTTTAATTTTAAAAAACCTGAATAAAAGGTGAAAGTAACCCAAGTAGGTAATTCTGGGATAATTATGTCGGATATTACGTTGAATTTTTAACATCGACATACCGCCAACCCACACCATGAAGAAGGATGAAGATCCTTTCACTTCATTCGCTTATAGAATTAAGAAATTTAACCAACTACAACCCGCAATAAATTTCCAGACAATCCTCTTCACAAAGGACCCAGCAATCCTAGAGTCTATAATGCATAACGACAAGAACTTCCAAGCATTACTAAAGGACAATGAACCGATGAACGACTACCCTAATATAAACGATAAACGTCCTCCGACTGCCAACGATAGCAACCATAATATGAGCCCTACGGCGCTGCTAGAAGCCCTGGATACTGATGAGAAGGAGATTAAGTACGTGGCCAAGAAAGTCAAGCTGACCCTCATGTCTAATTGGGGACAGAGGCATCTGATTGGACTTACAGGTGAGGATGAGTATTTAACTTACCTTAGGGGTCCCAGGACGAGCTTGATCAGGATTGGTCTACACTAGCTCAAGACAAAGAGGAGAGAAGACAGGCAGGCCTTTGCCCTGCAGTGGGATAACATAGGCTAAAAATAAAACAAATAAAAAGGGGTCCTCATGGCATCTGATTGTTGGATCCTGATGTCGTGATTTGAGCATATTTTCACGATTACATTAGGTACGAGTATTAAAAGGAACGTTACCTTTATTCCCGATATTTCTCCGTATTGCATCGGCCGTGTTCGCGAGTTACTGTCGTTTCCAGAGTTACATATTTATGTGTCATGCATGTAGCAAGGGTTTTTCCAAGTAGCTTTTCCGCTTGAATCTGGATTTATAAACACTAGCCTAACACAATCCTTGCATTTACTGATGATACTCTGGCTGACTCTCTGAAGTTTGAAAATGCGATACAAAAGACTTCGTTTGACTTTATATATAAATCTCAAACTTCCATTGGCATTAAGTATAGATACAAAAGTTTCTTATTTACGTTCAACAGGCATAGAACTCCTTTGCTACAACGAGCCTATAAAGGTCCACCGTGCATACGCTTACACGGCCTTCATAACGGAGGACCAGGCGCCGGAGCACAGCAACCTCATAGAGTGTAAGGGTTTATTCAGCGGCAGGAACATCACCACTGACTTCGAAGACATGTGGTGCACAAGCTTCGCTGCCGGCACCAAGTTCTGTCATATTGTTATGGAGTTGTTGGAGCCGACTGAGATTACTAGTAAGTGGGAATATGTAGTCTAGACTTCGCTTTCCTAAGCTTTGTTAATCTTTTTATGGTTTCTGTTGATAGCTCACTCAGGACAGTCAGTCTACTTTATGTAAAGGCGAGAATTAAGTAGGGCCATTACTGTTCCTTTGCGAAGAAAAGGTGCTATTCGAATTCTACAGTTCGAATAGCACCTCTCAAGCCATCATTGTTTCAGTGTGAAAAAATTTCCCCTTTTTTTTCACTAAAACAATGATGCTATTACTACTAGTATTACTAGTTTTGTGTAAAAAAATCTGATGATGTTAGCACTATCAGAAGATTTTTTACACAAAATTTCATCAACATACCCTGAAGCTTTGTTCATTATCTTCTTCAAAGGTCACTTCTCATTCAGGTATCCGCATTTGGAACTACAACGCCAACATGGAGCTATCCTACATTGGGGCGAAACACGCACGCGTTTGTTTGGATAGTACAGCGCTCCACTACCGGCCCCTACTGCTGCGTAGGGCTCCCGGGGACACCTGCTACGATTATTTGCAGCAGATTGACCTGCTCGCTATTGACGACAGGTAACAACTACTGCCTACAATTTCCAACATCATTTGGTGCAAGTAAGGGCCAAAGCACACACGCTACTTTTTGCATCGGCGATCGGCGATTTTGCGGCTGTATCGATGCTGCATCGCGTTTTGGCGACTCTCTGCGTTCGGACGCGGTATCGGAATCGCGCGTTTTAGCGACAACTCTGATGCTGCATCGCGTTCTGGCGACTCTCTGCGTTCAGACGTGGTATCGGAATCGCGCGTTTTAGCGACTGCTCCGATGCTGGCGCACATGCCAAATCGCTGCGACCGGCATCCGAATGTGTACGGACTGTAGCGTTCAGCCGCTGTATCGAGCTTCCGAAAAGCGACTGAATCGCCGCGTTTGGCGTTTTTAAGTGTGCGGTGTGGAATGCTTGGTCGCTGCATTTAGCTCCTAAAAAGCAGCTGAATCGCCGATCGCCGATGCAAAAAGTAGCGTGTGTGCTTTGGCCCTTAGAGATAAGATACTCAGAATACTCCTCCATAGATACCCGACTCGAGATTCCGTAATTTGCAGCTATCCGTTTTTATTTATTACAAGCCGTTTTAAAATCACATATTATTTTATTCCCCACAATAGGTTAGACGATGCGGAAGATTCGGACACTTTCCGTATGGACTGCTTGGTGTACGGTACAAACTTGGACATGGGAGCTCCTACTGGTTTCGTGCTGCAACTGAACATATTCTCCACATGGGGCGACCCGTACTACGTCGGTTTGACGGGCGTCGAGCTTTATGATCCCCATGGGAACTTGATACCAGTCACTGAGACAAGTAAGTTGTGGTTTACGAAGTGTTTTATTTTGTGTAACAGAGTTGCCTTTTTAGGGTTCCGTAGCCAAATGGCAAAAAACGGAACCCTTATGGATTCTTCATGTCTGTCTGTCTGTCCGTCCGTCCGTATGTCACAGCCACTTTTTTCCGAAACTATAAGAACTATACTGTTGAAACTTGGTAAGTAGATGTATTCTGTGAACCGCAGTAAGATTTTCACACAAAAATAGAAAAAAAAACAATAAATTTTGGGGTTCCCCATACTTACAACTGAAACTCCAAAAATTTTTTTTCATCAAACCTGTACGTGTGGGGTATCTATGGATAGGTCTTCAAAAATGATATTGAGGTTTCTAATATCATTTTTTTCTGAACTGAATAGTTTGCGCGAGAGACACTTCCAAAGTGGTAAAATGTGTGTCCCCCCCTCTAACTTCTAAAATAAGAGAATGATAAAATTAAAAAAATATATATAATGTACATTACCATGTAAACTTCCACCGAAAATTGGTTTGAACGAGATCTAGTAAGTAGTTTTTTTTTAATACGTCATAAATCGAAAAGCGCAATTTACCTTTCACAAAGTTACAACGAACTACAAGAACTTTTATATTATGTTACTTGCTGCTACGGAACCCTTCATGGGCGAGTCCGACTCGCACTTGGCCGGTTTATTTTTATTCCTCGTGTTGGAAATCCTCATGGACTTCCTCTATCGTGGGGTTGACAGAGGGGCATGCCGGACTCTTAGATACCGGCTAAAACCACCGCGGTGTTCCACCTCTACCTATGGCCGGGGGTGCGGGATTCGCATAAGCATTCACCGCTCCGAGTTGCCTGGCGGTCCTTCATCAATTTAACATTTTAATGTATAATAATGTATTATTCGGTATTAAAATTTGGGGGACGGGCCAAATGTTGTTTGTAAGATAGCTTAGTTCCTTATATTCAGAAAAGCCTACTAACTCCGTAACAACGACAACATCGATCCGCTTTCTCAGTGTTGACCATAAACTTCCCTTTTCTGCAAATTTTTATTGCTCTTAAGGAAAGCAATAGCAATGCAATGCTGGGAGCAGATTACTAGTATTCCGGGTAACCACTTCTGGTCAGTTGCGTGAAAACTGCAAGTCAGGGGATTGAACTAACCTTTCGCTCATCAGACGTTTTATTTTTTGGACTATCCTTGCTTCGTTCTTCATTGTAAAGTAGACCCCACCCAGCAGTGGATGGAGTACCACAAGTTAGCCTTTATTTATTGCCCACCAGACGTATGCGCTCATCCAGCTAGCGTGAACGTGCTGGACCCGCATGCGGCTGATGTGCGTACACCCGACAAACTCATCGACGGACACAACGCGCGTGTCGGCGATGCTGCACATTCCTGGCTGGCGCCTGTACTGCCGCATACGCTCAACAGGTCAGTGATGACCCACTATCTTTTACCTGTACTTTTCTTGTGTTCTTTCTTAAGACCCAGTTACACGATGCAAGATTCTTGCATGTGTCATACAATATTATAAAGGCAATTTTATAGTTGCGTTAACTAACCGTATCCCATGCAACAGGGTCATCGAGAGACAGGGGGCAATGAAAAACTTCGTTTTGACATGATCCACATGAACGCAATGTGACGTTGCAGCGCTGAAAATAGAATGCGCGTTTTTTGTGTCCCTTTGATGAGATAGATGTAATCTGCCTGTGTATGTCCAGTAATTTAAAAGTGGGGGTAGCAGATCTCGATGCTTCCTTCGAATATAAAATCCCAGCCACCGTAAACCTGTGATCCACTTTCAATATTAATTCTTTTGCAGGGTATACTTTGTATTCGACGTCCCGGTTTCCGTGTACGGCATAAAGATCTGGAACTACGGGAAAACTCCAACGAGAGGTGTCAAGGAGTTCGGGGTAAGTAATCCAAATTCATTCTACATATCTTCCTGTACCAAGCATAAGTGATGACTGTGACGAGAAACTAACCTGCCAGCATTCAGCGACATGTAGATTTTATTATTTATCGACAACTTCCTTTGGGATACTCAACCAGTAATGCGTCATTTCTCCTTGTTATTTGACTAATATAAGGACAGCTGCTTACTTACCTATCATTGTTTACCAGGTTTTAATGGATGACCTGCTGTTGTTCAACGGAACTTTGGACTGTGCCAAAAACAATGAGAACCTCAACTCGCAATGGTTCTGCTTGCAGAACTTGGATGTCGACACACTGACGCCTTCGTGAGTAACCTTTATTATGATGGCTATCCTATTTCTCACTATGAATGTAGACGCAGGGTCCGGAACGGCACGGCAGCATATGGCTTCCTCTCGTACCTACGTGTAGTTCGCTCTCTCAACATTCTTGAATATTCTTCTGGTCAAAGGGAAGCGGGACCAGCAAACGTATGGTCATTACCAACCTCTTCACGCCCTTGCTTAATGGTTCTGCACTATGCTTTGACTATGCCAAAGGACTCTTCGACTATGAGCTGAATCTGGCGTACCTATGGAGTTATTGGGATTATCTTGTTGTGTTCATCAAAAAATGTCTTTTCAACTAACTGATGACATATTTGCACTCGCGATTTATTTGCCAAAAATGTAAACAAATATGAGTTTATGAAAAAAAAGTTTAAATCCTATACAATAAAGTTCAGTTTACGCTACAACTTCAAACATTTTTATAACTTTTTCAATAGTCCTAGTCACTCTGAAATCAACTTAATTACCATTAAAATAAAGTTGATATTTGTTTAACTTGAAATAACAGTAATTTGAAACAAATTTGAATAAACTTTAGATGTTGTCTTTTAGGCATCCCAAAGGGAACTTTTTTTGCTACTCTTGCGACTTAAAGTTGAGCACGGTCTAAGAGCTACTTATTTCTTCCAGTTCATCGGACCTAAGCCAGCGTACAACGACAAGCGGTTCGAGCGAGAACGCGGACCCATCGGCGCGGCCACACACCAGCGTTCACGTGTTCCACAAACATAGACAATAACGGACCCGCGGCCCAACGTACTCTCTGTTAAATTCCGGTGCACCTTTCAACCTTTTTTCAACTTCTTCGAGGTATCATTAGGTTTTCCATCAGGAATTTCTGAGTAGCAGCCCGGGGTCTGGATTTGTGCCCGGTTGATGACAATAGGCTCACCCCTATTACATGGGGCTTAAACATAACTAGCGAGATTTGGGTATACAGGGTGTTACAGAAAGGGTATATCAATACAAACGGGTTGAAGAGTGTATCTGGTCTAGAATCTCTGTACAAAATTTCAGCTCAAAAGCATTAACTTTGAAAATGCCTAATATTCTTTTAATTCGACATCACGGCGCTGCATTGGCGCGCGGCGGCGTGATGTGCGTGTACTAGGCGCACAGACACACTACAGATAATGGATAATGACCCTCGTAGTGCGGTGACACGTTTGTTATGATTTCAATTTAATAAACTATCGAAATAAAAAAATATTAAGCATTTTCAAAGTTACTGCTTTTGAGCTGAAATTTTGTACAGAGATTCTAGACCAGATACACTCTTCAACCCGTTTGTATTGATATACCCTTTCCGTAACACCCTGTATACACCTCTGCCTAACTTTTCGGGGAAAACTGGCGTGCCGTTATGTTTAATTTCTTAACTATAAAGACTATAATTGTGTGATTTTTGACAGACCTGAACTAATTTGCCAGTGTGTTAGTTATGGTACGGTCAGTTGTGAACTAAACACGACTAAATAACAATATTCATTAAAATATTGTGTTATTGAACGAATTTGCCCCATTTTAGAGTGTTTTTAACTTATAAGATTTGGTTTAAGGAGTAGATCGCATTGTTTCTGAATTGAAAAGCCAAGGCGATGCTTAAAATTTTAAAGATTTTTTGATGGTTTAGAATTAAAATGGAATTCTTTTGAAACGGGCGTAGACTATCCACTTTAGCACTTGGTTTCATTGAGAATATATTGGGATCCTGCCGTTTTGCCTAAAAGATTTTGACAAATTTTCATTAGCCACACTATTAGCAACCTTTTTTATACCAATGCAATATTTGGAATGATTTTAGTACGCACATTTTCATTTGGTCAAATTTTTACTCGGCAGAATGTTGCCAAGTATAGTGTCAGTAAGACATAAATGATTTATTTCAGCAAACAATCTTTAGACAATAAACATTTAGTCAAATGATTAGTTATGAAAAAAAATATATAGACAAAAATATATATTTTTTGGGAATTATCGTTGAACCGATGTCACCCGAATTACGTTTCGTGCGTACTTCGGGTGACATCGGTTGCATGGTTGCGGTCGGTCGATAGGCGACGCAGGATGCAAGAGCGAGCGAAGGGCACCCCGAGGTTAGGTTTGGTTACTTCAAACCCTTTTTACAGAAATAGGAGCCCCGCTTCGCGAGACTCCGTAGTCATGTGCAATGACTACGGAGAGCAAGAGCCACAAAAAAAATTAAATATGTGGCTTATTTTATCTTGCGTAAAATATGTTATACCAACTGAAATATTTGACTACATCGAGCCTTTTCAGGAAGAACATCGTAAGCGCCAAAAATCCCAAAAAACTGTTTTTATATTAACCGCCAGATTAACTGATTTTGCATCTTATTTCTCTATTCTCCTATAAAATATGCAAAATGGCGGTTACGATCTTCTTCCTGAAAAGGCTCGACATTAAAATTGGTAAAAGTACTAGTCGGTAAGCAAGTTTTTGTTTAAACGTTCACTTGCCAAACATTATGTTTGCGTTACAATTTTTTGTGAAGAGTTTATTTGCTAAGTAACGATTTGGCAAATGAAATTATGCGGAGATTTGTTTGGGAAGTGATAATTTGTGAATATCTTTTCGATGAAACAAGGGAGACCCGAATATATCAGTTATTAGTAGGGAAGGCAGGCATGTAGTAATTTCGTAGACTGCACACTCGCCAAAATATTTTTTACCTTATTTATATTCACTTTTACTGTTGTACCTCATAAAGTTATAAAAAACCGTAATCATTAAAACGCTTCGACGTAGTGTTTAAATTATTGTAAGGTTGAAACTTAGTGTAGAATCAGTCCATATTAGTGGAACGCGTGGCCTGAAATAGTGATGTTGCTGGTCGAAAACTGTTGTAATTTGTTAAGTGACCGTGTAACGTGAATTTTTGTACCACAAATAAATGATAATTTATATTTCGTAGGTTTTTATTTGATTACACACGCGAAGTGTCGTGACAAGACCCGTCATCAGATTTAATTTTCCTGTATTTCACCCTTCACTTCAAAGGGCTGGGCTTTGAAGATCCGTGGCATATACCTACTCGTCCACCATTTTTTTTTTCAAAATGGCTGCCCTCCTTTAAACCAATATAAATCGATAGCTGACATCAATGCAAACAGAAAACATTAAGAACAAACCCCGTAAAGTGTTACGTTTCTGAGATATTAACATTCAAAGCTGATCACGTGACATCCATATTTTTTGAACTTGCTTACATCTTGTTGCTTAGATGTTAAGTATTCACTGAAAGTTTAAAGTAATCAAACTTCTTTGCAATAAGATGTAAGGAAAATAAAAAAATATGGATGTGGCCGACATTTTGAAAAATAAATCAAAATGGCGCGACAGTATGTCAGGCTCCATATAAAAATCTTCAATCCCCTTCTTACGCTTTGGTATTAGGAACCTTAATTCAAGGGAACATGGATCAATCCCTTTTGAATCAATTAAGTACATATTACTCTCGTCACATTATTTTATCAAATCTCATTATTTTAAAAGGTATGAATAAAACAAATATTTTTCTGTTAATGCTTAATTTATTGTTCAACTACTAACAATCACAGTTTTTATGTTGCTTTGCTTTGCAACTAGATAACAGGACAAAATCGAAGGGTTTCAACTTTGCCAATATTTGGTTCTCTACTTATGGTTTATTTTTATTTAAACATATACATTGGACGAATGGTCGAGTATGAAAGAGTCCTTTAATAAACCAAATATTAATTGGAAGTTCATTAATACTAACACAGCAATTTTTGTACTCTACAAGAGTCAACTAAAATAATATTGCTATAGTTTATTTGTACGAAAATCCAATCCAGAGCTTCAAAACTTTTTGCTTTTGGCATAAGGCAGGAAATTGTCGAATGGAAAAATAATTTATGTTTTGTATCGCAGTTACTACGGCAGTCAAAACTAGCACCAGTCAAAACTAATACTTTTGTAGGGCATTTAAGATTCAATTTTGTTTGAGATCTCATAACTCTGGCAGTTCTCTATAGTTACGGCAGTGAATCTAAGTTTGAACAATTTTAATCTGACATTATACGGCAGTCAAAACTGGTATTTACAGATAAACTCGTAAGATTCATTTTTGATTGACATCTCATTACGCTGGCAGTTCTCTTTAGACACGGCAGTAAAACTAATTTTGATCGAAAATTGTCGATCTGACAAAATACGGCAGTCAAAACTAGAATTTATAGGCAGCGTTGATTCAAGATTAATTTTGTTTATTATTTTTACATCACACATAACGCAAGGCAGGTCTCTGTAAAGCATTCAAGGCGCGTTTTGTTTGAATTTTCACTATTTTTGGCAGTAATCATATAACACGGCAGTGTCCGGTTTCGTTTCAACATATTCCATACATATTCGAACCGGCAATGATAGTCATAAGATAGGATTTTCGTACAGTCAACTAGATTCGTAACTACATTATCAAACTTTGAGACAAAACGAACTAAACACAAAGCCAGTCTCAGTAAATCAATGGAAGAAGAAAATAATAAGAATGTACAAAATTTCTTACTAGTGTTACCAGCAGTAACAATCATTAGAAAAATACAAAAGTCGACAAAAGGCCTACAATATGCAAATAACCACCACACGTTAACTTCAGTCTATCCTTAGTTCCTTTCATGGCAACACTTTGGAATTATTTTTTAAAATTGGGTTGCCATTCTCTTAGACGATATCCTTGTTTTGTCTTACTTCGTCGTCAATCCTTTACTTATTATTATCCGTCCTATTTTCTTACATTATCGTATTCTCGCTACATCATACGGTTATATGACATGACTACAAAAAGCTGAATCTAAAGCCTGGTTTACACGGAGCGATATTATTGCATACATTAAGTTGACGCAATTAGAGAGGGGCTTGTGGCTAAGTGATAACAGCCGCACGGGTCGATCGACCAGGTTAAGCTATGCTTGCCGCGGTTGGTCCGTGGATGGGTGACCATCTTCACATACCAAAGCCCTCCGTGCCTCGGAAAGTACGTTAAGCCGTTGTTCCCGACTGTCATTCGTGGATCTTTGAGTCGTTGCGGGTCGTCAGAAGCCCGAAAGTCTTACCAAGGGGTATCGTATTACCCAGTAACTGGATTGTGGAGTCCATGTAAAATACTGGTATTCAGCTGGATCCGGTTAGACTGGAAGCCGACTCTAACATAGTTGGGAAAAGGCTAGGCAGATGATGAAGATGACGCAATTATAAAAATTGCACCATTTGCGTGCAAGTCATTATGTTGTTTCAATTTTATTATATTATTATTTTATATAGAAAAGGAAGGATTTTCCGACCAGACGGGTGTCGTGTCTGGTGGGCAACTGCCCTATGATTCATGTCGGGCCGTTGTATATATGCTAATTGCGCGGTAAACTCTGCTTGCGAGATGCAGGATTTTGCATGACTTCAGTATGACGCGTTGTTCGCATGTGGTGTTGTAGATACCGCTACAGTATGCAAGAAACTTAGACCATGTAAATGGAGCTGAAGGCCCTTTGTACACGGCACGGTTTCTTTACGGTACGGCGTGTAAACAGCGCCGTAGAAAAAACGTGTCCGTCACCAAGCTTCCATAGTGATCCATACAGGACTGACGACCGTGCCTACACACGGCGAATAAACCGTAGTTTTTCACGGCAAGAAAAACGTGTGTGTACAAAGTCACGTGTCAATTCGTTATTTTGTCTCTTTCTTCTAATACAATCATCGTCGCTATTAAGTAAATCAGGCAAACAATAAACTGTTCCCGCCTCTAGCAATTCTAATTCTCCCTTAGTAAAAAGAAAATGTCTTATCCGATATTATTTAAGTAATTTTCATAATACTATATTTCATTCTGATATCAGTATTTCAAATTATACATAGAAAAACTTTCAAGGGCACTATACGTATACGGCTATAGCCTTAATAACAATAAAACTTCTATTGTGTCTCGTTTACCGCGACGAAACCATTAATATGACTTCACGGCTTTAGTATGACACGTCGTGTTTTAGAAAGAGACTGTCACACACATACGAGTGACAGAGACGAAGCTATACAAAGACAAACTTTCTTTTAAATACGAAGTGCCATATTTTCAGCCGGGCATTGTTATAGTGCTTTCTTACATTACAGATAAGACCTATAGTAACGAGGTAGGGAACCCTAAATATACCTTTATATTTTTGGTCAATAATGTGTGATAAATGATAAATATTCGACAATATACAAACCAATAGGAAATTTCAACTAAAAATTGATTGGTTTTCGTTTTCTAACTGAAGAAGTAAACAGATCTCAGTACACTATTTAGGTCGAAATCTCCTTTGCTGGGAACTTTTTGTAGTAGGTTGTTGACTCTTTTCTTGTTGGCTGCGCCCACGCTTCTGTCCTCGAGCTCACTGGAATAGTTCGTAATTTCATGTTGATGACATTCTTCTTTTTATTTTATTTTATACTAGCTGCGCCCCGCGGTTTCACCCGCATAAGACTCGATCCCGTGGGAATATCGGGATAAAAAGTAGCCTATGTCCTTTCCCGGGACTTAAACTATCTCTATACCAAATTTCATCTAAATCGGTTCAGCGGTTTGAGCGTGAAGAAGTAACAAACATATAAACACACACACACACACAAACTTTCGCCTTTATAATATTAGTGTGAAGTGTGATCATATTATGTTTATTTTTCTGTATATTTCAAAGAAGACTGCTAATTTTAAAGTTTTATTGAGATATTTGTAATTGGTATTTAAAAACTCACCTTTCGGCGTAGCTGTATCGCTTTGATAGAAACTCGGATAAATCTTCTAGGATCGGCTGCGAGTGTAGAGCGACGAACTGCTCGCGGCAAATCTTAAATATTATAAAAACTTATGTTAGCACTACTTGCAGCATCGTGCTAGATAACGTTATACACCGTGTACTTCACGTTATCCATAAACTTTGGCAAACACTTCTATAGCTTTTACAAATCAAATCTAACAAAGGAAGTAGTACTTAAAAGACTTCGTTACAAAGATATTTGTAATTTCATTTAATGAAATTCAATTGAGCTATGCAGTAAGAAAGGGTCTTAACTTAGTTATGACACGTTTCAGCCCGCCAAATCTTATGAATGAATGAAAATACGACGTTGCCAATTCGGATAAAGGGGCATGCATATCGGGTGATTTACGTCAAGGTATTTAGTTTGTATGAAAATAAACAAAAAATAAAAATAAGAATTCATTAATTTGTCCATAATGAAAAATGCTTATTTCCATGGTCTGAACATGTGGTCGAAGTTTATGTATATCGTCCAGAAGACGGTGTATAGAGGTCTTCAACAGGATATCAGGAGATTGGAGTGAGCTAACTGGAAGGAATGCTTTCGATATCGAACGAAATAATTACTTGAAAATAAGAAAGCCCTGATGAAGTTGAGAGAGGAACGTGTTATTCCGTGAACTCGCACTACTGACACTTTCCACTTAAAGTGGGAGATGCAATAAGGTAGCCTGCGAAATTCAAATTCACTGCGTATTGATTATAATTCTGTAAATACATGTATATTACGGTCACGAATGTTATTTTGATCAACATACAACTTGATACTGACCTGCAAATTGCAAAAAACGTAATAAGATTTGAATTTGACGGGTTACACTGGCGCTTCCGACTTATATTTTGTTAGTGAGCAGACTTCTGAAGTCCACAGTGGTTCAGGCCTTAGGCACTAGGCTTTTTGATAGTAGTACCTCGTTCATGCGGTCCACGGAGCGCGGATGCGTCCAGAAGCAGTCGTGCACGGACACGAAGGCGACGCCGGCAGCCTCGCAGTGCAGGCCGGTCAGCATCATGTGCGACGAGTCCAGGGAGTGGATGAAGTTCGGCGGGAAGGCGTTGCGCTGCTTCATTGTGCAAGGTCGCCTGAGTGAAACAGGGTATCGAGATTAATAATAAATGACCTATGTTAACAATACAGAACTGTTTTTCCTTCTAAAAAATACTACGAAAGCAAATACATAGTCAGTTAGTCATGATTGGTTATAGATATGACATATTTCCCTATTGAACGGCTATTTCATGAAATCATGACATTTGATGCCAGTTTTAAATTAGTTACAATTATGTACTATAATTCTGTTAATATATATTTGTTACGGTCGCGAATCATTTTATTTTGATCAGCATATTACAGTCTAATACTGACCTGCAAATTGCAAAAAACGTAAGATTTTTTTTTTATTTCGAGAGCTTCCCTATCGTTTTCGCCTTAATAGAGATAGGAGAAGATGATGATGACTTACTGGGCCTGATCTAAAGACGGTCGGTACTGGCCGGTGCTAGGTCCGCAGCGCCGGTAATAGGGCTGCACCACAGGGAGGCCTAGCGGAGTCACCCACTCCACGCTCTCGCCGCAAACAGCTGATATTAACCTGGTGGAGGAAATAGTAATATTACAGTGTATTTTTGGAAAATGGGATAGTATGGCGAGATCCTAATCAAAAGGAATAAGAAAAGAATTAGAAGTATCTCCAAGTCTTTAAAGACCTTCCAAAATATGAAACCAATAAAGACATAATTATAAAAAATTTTGAACAGTAAGTTTGAACTTGTACAACCACAACATTTCGATTCCCATTTGTCTTGGTTACATGTAAACTTTAATTCGTTTACTAAACATAGATATGAATTTGGACCTTTCATTCGAAAAAAAAAACATTTTTTTTAAATCTACTTCTTAATATTAATCTTAAATTTACTGACAGACAACTCACAGCCTAAACCGCTGCGCTGCGTCTAGAAGTATGAAATTTTGTGCAAGAGTTCTTTATACAGGGTGAAATGTTAATCACCGTTTTCCTCTGAAAGTGAAGAAGTGAAATTAAAAATCAGCTGTTCCCTACATTTATGTTCGCATAACTCGTCAAAATGTATGGAACAGCTGATTTTTTTTTTCACAATTTCAGGTTTTGTCCCATAGTAAAAGTTGTTCATAATGATGAGTACAATGACCCCTTAAGAGGAAAACGGTGATTAAAATTATTATTTCACCCTGTATAGCGAAAGTGAGCCCTAACGAAGCATTTTGAAAATTCATCCCCTAAATGAGGGGATGAGTTTTTATGGAATTTTGTCATTTTTGCCATAGCTAATAAATGAATAACTTACTTGGCACAGTCGGTGAACCAGTCCTGTATCAGTTTGGTGGAGGTGAACATCTCTCGCAGACTGTCAAACGTCTTCGTAGTGAGGTACTGGGAACACGTCCACACGTGCTCCTTGGGGAACTCGTCTATGTCTGTTGACAACCATATTGCAGTATAGAATGTGAACAGCAAATCAGCAACTCTATACTAGAGCATGCAAAAGCAAGTTTCTTCCCAGTCGCATAAAAGCTTATTCACTACAACAATGTGCAAAGTTTTGGAGATACGCTCTAAGGTCCGTTGGACCGAAGTGAACATAATATGCGCAGACCTGCTATATCAGTATTTATCTGACCTAACGAAGTGCAATTATTGATATTATAAGCATTTGTTTTAGAATATAGAATCTAAAGAAGGTTGATAATGCATATGCTTTAACGTATCCAGTCAAAGCTATTACGAAGACAATGCTTTACCTTTCAGTTGCTTAGCGATCTGCAGCCTGGCTCCGAACTTGGTGACGCCATAGACGGTGGTCATGACGGTCTGCTTGATGACCTTCCTCCGTACAAAGTTCTCTAAGATGATGGCAGCGGGAACCCCGGCTGCTGCGTCACGGATTCGCATCTCTTCCACCTGTACCGAACACAATTCAAATTCAGACTTTCATTTGATAGGCAAAGGGTTTAAAATACAAAGATTGACGACATTAACCTTTCATTACTGAAGGCATAACTGATATTTGCGTCATTCGTAAATGAATCTTTCGAAAACACAAGCTACAAGGACTAAAATACCAAAGCCGCTACAGTGCTGTTTACATCTAAGGTCCCTTGCACGCTATAGTAAGCTCTATGCCTTTGACAATACGTACCATAGCCGCTACAGCGCTGTAGACATCCTGCGGTTTATCAAGCGGCGCTAGATTTACCGCTGCAGCTCCAGCCGCGTCACCGCCGAGTGCCGCGTAGTGTTGAAGTCCGTTACATGACCCATCTTGATGCACTGGGAAGCCGCACATGTATTCTGCGGGGAAAGAAACAAATATAAAGGGAAAAATACTTCTTTTCATGCGGATTTGTGTCCGCGTGCGTGTCTGACCCGCATGCTCGCCGCACGCATCCAATCGTTTCGTAAATAATTTTCATGTCACGCATGCCACAAGCACGCGCGACGCGGCGGGTTTGCGGGTGCTTTTTCACGCTAAGCTTACGCATGCGGGTGAGACACGCGGGCGGGCACGCCGCGGGGCATGAAAATGCCGTAACAAATAAATAGTGGTTGTAAGACTAGAGCAAAATAAATTAATTCTATGGCTACTACCAAACACATAACATAACATCACGTCTGTTTTACACGAAGGGTCAGGCAGAGATTTACCTGGTGACCTATTGCAACATATTTCTAACTAATATTAGAAATTATGCGAAAGTAAATTTGTTTGTTACGTTTTCATTCCTAAACCACTGAACCGATCATATTGAAATTTTGCATATACGTTGTCAGGTGTACAGAAACCCGAAAAAAGTGCTGTTCCCGAGGAAAACAACAATAACGTTATTATGATAATAGATGGCGCCACGTGTCTTTCGAATCATGATTGAATTATATTAGAAACTCAAAACTTTACGCGGGTCAGATTTGAAGGTCGAGAGACCTAAAAACACGTCAATTGAGATTTTGTTAGTTACCTTCATGGTTAGGAGAGCGCACTGCGTTAGCGATCTCCATGCAACACGCGAGGGTCTGCCACGGCTCTTCGGACTCTGCCCACCAACGTTCACCTTCTAAGGGACGGTCGGCCGAGTCCAGGATTTTGTCCATTATACTGTCTGCGTACGCCAGCCTGACGAAGCAAAAAAGAAATGAAATGACTGACAAAGTCTAATCTGCATTCGCGATTTATTTGCCAAAAATGTAAACAAATATGAGTTTACGGAAAAATAACTTTAAACCCTACACAATAAAGTTCAGTTTATGCAACAAATTCAAACATTTTTATAACTTTTTCAATAGTAGTTGACATTTGTTTAACTTGAAATAATATTAATGTAAAACATAAGATTGCATAGTCTTTAGTTTAAAATACGAGGAGTTTCTCGGCCGTCGATCGGTGAGAATGTCCATGATAAGAGTCGTATTTGTTCGAAAAAACATTAGGCAGTAAAATAGATATGAATATGAATATTGCCTTTCATTCATGAAGTAGGTGCACGAAGGCTGCGCTGACGTTCATATTCGGGGTCACCAGTATAGAGGTATGAGGAACAGGGTGTAAAGTTCACTCATCCTCCATAGAAAATGGAGAAACCTCCGACCAGACGAGTGTTATGTCTGGCGGGCAACTGCCCGATGATTCATGTCGGGCCGTTGTATGTATGCTAGTTGCGTGGTAAACTCTGCTTGTGAGATGCAGGATTTTGCTTGAGGTCAGTATGACGCGTTGTTCGCATGTGGCGTTGTTGATGCCGCTACAATATTATTATTTACAGTTTTACTCATGCGTTTTATTTTGGAATCAGCGGACTAGTTTAAGACTCAATTGGTTCTCAATTTAAGGTGGCATACGAGAAGATTTGTTCATAGTTAGTTAAAATTTAGAATATGATATTATTTACCTCTCATCAACAGTACTCTTCTTCATGGTCCCGGTGAGGTTGATGGCGTGCAGCTTGAGCCAGCGCAGGCCGCGCGGGCCGAGCGGCTGCGCGCGCGCGAACCGCAGCAGTGCGCGCTGCGCGTCCGCGCCCAGCGCCGACACGTGCGGCCCGCACGCGTACGTGCGTCCGCGGAAGTCCAGGTTGTGCGGCAGCCAGAATATGGAGTCTCTGGGGAGCGGACAAGGTTATAGCGTGTGTAACATAGACAATAACACTTAAATAACATTTTTGAGAGTTTAATCTATACATATAAAATTCAAAGTCCTGACTGACTAACTGGTATATCAACGCACAGCCTAAACCGCTGGTCCTAGAGACATGAAATTTGGAGAGTGTGTTCTTAGTGAAGAGTAGGTATCCACTAAGAAAGGGTTTTTCGAAATTCCACCACTAAGAGGGTGAATGGGGGGAGGGTGAAATTTCATGCGGACGAAGTCGCGGGCAGAAGCTAGTAGAAATATAGATATAAAGAATTTGTAATACTAAGGATTTCTAGACATGCAATAGATGTAGAACGTAAATAGGAAGTCTTCTTTATTTACGTACCTATAATGGTTGGCAAGCGACAGTTTATACAGCGCGTCGCACCACAGAGAATGCATTTCCGCCCGCGCGCGGTTGATGGCGACGCGACGTTTGAAGTTAGCGGCGGCGTCGGCGCCGCCCGCGAACTGCGACGTGTCTAGTCTAGACGACGGCGGCGCGATGTCCAGCTTCTTGTTACCACCGTCCCTGTGAGTGGAAATGTTACAATTAGGTAATTTACACGACTATACAAGCTTATTTTTTTATCACCATCCAAATTTTTACAGGGTGTTTTACCCATGAATATGAACAACTTTCACTATGGGACCAACTCTGAAATCACGAAAAAAAAATCAGCTGTTTCATACATTTTGGTCAAGTAGGTATTGAACTTTTGTATGAAACAGCTGATTTTTTTTTCGTGATTTCAGAGTTGGTCCCATAGTGAAAGTTGTTCATATTCATGGGTAGAACACCCTGTAAAAATTTGGATGGTGATAAAAAAATGAGCCTGTATTTGTAGCCTTTGGCGTTCAGTGCGAGCCGCACTGAAATTAAAAGGGCAATACATGCTGTTTATCTAGTCACCTCTAGTTATCTAGTCAGTCTAGTTACTACAAATAGAATTTTGCAAATATTGGAAACATGTGCAATGATTGTCTCAAGAAAAGAAGACGATAGTGTGAAGTCTTACCTAAATATCTGTATCTGCAGGTCGAGTACAGGCTTGTTGATGACCCAGGGCACTTCGCCCAGCTGGTTGAGACTGTCCAGTACTGGGTATAGGCTCTCCGTCGGCGCCGACTCCAGGCGCTTCCATTGACTCATCACGTGGAATGGCATTCTGGATGGGTTTGAGAAAAGTACTTAAATAACATTGTATTTGAAGTACTGAAAATTTAGTTAAAAAAATTATTTCACAGATCATTCAATTAATTCTATTAAATATGGGAAGTTTTAAGTTTGTATAATTTTCGCTGCTCTTGCAGCTGATGGAGATTGTATAACATTATTAATGTGTGGGTTCTAAATTGGAACACACACGTTAATAATGTTACAACAAACGTTGGAGTTTTTACAGTTCTTCCTGCAGAACATTGAAACTTTTTCATTTTACAAAGCAGTGTTTTCGTTACGTTAGCGCTGCGTCTACGCGACGTTAGCGTAGCGTCTATGCTAAGTGTGAAGCTCTAATCTGCGTTCGCGATTTATTTGCCGAAAAATGTAAACAAATATGGTAATAATGGAAAATAAAGTTTAATTCCTACACAATTAAGTTCAGTTTACGCTACAACTTCAAACATCTTTCAATAGTACTACTAGTCATTCTGAAATCAACTTAATTTTCATTAAAATAAAGTTGATATTTGTTTAACATGAAATAGGGTAGGGGTGTGCAGCACTGCGCAGTTTGACTCTAGGTACCTGACTAGCGGCGTGTGCGTGACGAGGTAGGCGCCGCGCTGCGGGCCGGGCCACGGCGCGGGCGGCGCGGCCGTCGGCACGAGCGCCGCGCGCATGCGCAGTGCCGGCGCGGCCGCGCCCGCCCACACGCGCGCCAGCACCGGGTGCGGCTTCAGCTCCAGCCGCACCAGGCGGCCCCACGGCCGGTGCACTTTGTACACTGCGGGCAGTTTCTTCCTGTGAGGACGTAATATACCTTAACAATGGTTCGCAAGAGAAACAAAAAAATATCAAGTAAACGCCCAAACAAATGGACGTAGCAGCACATGCCTGATCGGATCTCGCATTTGGCATTAGACTTCATTTCCGGTATTAACTTTAAAGTATGTAAATTAATAGTCATAGGTTTCGTTCCCATGATTTTAGGGTTAATCATGAAAACGAAACTTTTATTATGACAGTCCTACTGCATCCCTCAAAAACAAACTCACGAAGAATATAATACGAGTATATGCCGCATATGACCACCAGCACCATCTTATCTTTGTAATCTAACCGCAATAATAACTACACAATGTAAATACACATCTTAATTACTGAACCAATAATATTACCTGGTGTATTTAATTTATCAACTTTACCTATGTATTGGCCCCGCTCACTTCGAAAAATAGCAAATCACACGCGTTTACAGAGTGTAAAGAATTAAATGTAGTCAGAACTAAAAGGACAACTTACTTTTTGGCAGCTTTACTCTTGAACATATTGACGTCAATTTTCACGTCGTTTATTATAATGTTGTACAGAAACTTGCCAACATTCTGTCGCATTTCCATTGGCCACGGCATCTCCTCGACATCCTGCATATAATAATAATAGCAACCTTATAAAATTGAAATATGCAAGCAATTATATACTTTAGTTTCTAAATGACCCGTTAGGGGTGGATAAGAAATTGATTACATCCATTTTTTATGAAATACACATATACAAAGCCAATTATATTTGTAACTATTGAGAATTTAGTTTTGAAACATTGCCAAGTCACATTTATTATCATGTTTAAATTTTATTAACAACTAACCATATATTGACAATAAATACAATACACAAGCTAACACGTAAATATATAATATTATGTACACATATCTAAAAAAGGGGAAGAGGTCACTAGGTCACATATTTGCCAAGGAACCTAAAATACTTTTTCCCCTGCGTAAACTTGGCGACCATTTAGGTCTCAATTCTTTATCAGCAAAGCCGATTTTTTTTAAAACAATTATTGTCATCTGGCAGGTCGACCTAGAAGGTTGTAGCCTGCTTAACCGGGCTTGCCTGTGGGTGCCTCAATAAATTAAGGCCTTCAGGCAGGGCTAAAAAAATTTAATACTAAGTGACTTATGCGCTAAGCGCACCCCTTGTAACGCATCTCGGCTTAGGGCGTCGCTGGGAGAGGGCAGCAAGATACAGGGTGCTTACTCTTGAATTTAATTCCAATAGATCGACATTAGAATTATGACGTTTCGTACTTTTGAGTTCGGTTTAATTAAACTAAAAGGTAAAATTGGATGATTGATTTTGGAGCCCGGCCCTAATTTCCACTTAGTTCACCAAAATGGACACCCAATTTTACCTTTTAGTTTAATTAAACCGAACTCAAAAGTACGAAACGTCACAATTCTAATGTCGATCTATCGGAATTAAATTCAAGAGTAAGCACCCAGGTTGGATCGGTTTAATCAGCGAAGCCGACCATTCTATACTTCTTTTTTACTGAAATTGACCCCATTTTTTATCACATTTATGTTTTTGGTGGGATAATAACTTACCAAGCTAGCTCCATCTCGGTTCATATGTACGAGAGCTTGCCACGCCTGTCTGCCGTTGTACGGCAGTCCGGTGCCGTCCACGGACTGGCGCCCGACATACCACTCACAGTACTTTTCGTATACACGCTCGATCTTTTTCAAAGTGCCGTTGCGACGATATTGTTCGATTTGGTACCTGTACGAGAAATTATTTGTTAAACTCATGGTTTTGGCTTGATTTAGTAAAAATCAACCTTATGTTAACGGAATAAGGTGAGTGAAAAATTATATTTGCATTTACCATTATTTTACTCCATCAAATTATTTGGGCTAAAATCACGACGATTTTTAAGGTGATTATATTTCGAATATGTTCAAAAATTTAACTATTGTTTTAATTGTTTACCAGTTTACCGCCCTTATGGGTGAGGTACATCATTCAGGTGTATCTCACCCGTAAGGACAAATTCAGAACTGGGTTTGATTACACAGGCAGTTTAAAAAGTCATCAAATAATGGCAACACTTACTTTTGATATACTTGTGTTCCTAGATCTCTCTGCAACAGTTTGAGCGTAGGGCTGTACGTTTCGCTGCCGTCTACCAGCTTGCTTAGCTCGCTCATTATTAGCTCGACGAATTGGTCTACCTGTAACAACATTAAAAAATACTTTAATGAAACTGATCAAGGATTACTAGCATGTTATGAACCACCCTGCAAGTATTCTCTAAGGATAGAAGGTGGGTGGTAACTAGGGATGTCAATGAGACATCGATGTTTACTAAATATCTATATTTTGTTCAAAATTATCGCTGTTTTAGCATCGATGCTAAGCCTAGCGTTTCATTTATGAAGGACGAAGTTCTAATATCGATATTTTTATTAGCGATGTTGCAACCCTAGCGGTAAATGTTACTACACGGCACTTTTTGCAAACATATCTGTTAACAACGGAGCACATTACGATTATGAGATGAACATCAAACTCTCTAGTGGTGTGAATAACAGACTTACCTCTAACACTGTTAGATAAGGGTACAGCGTGATGGCAGAATGAGAGGCGCAGCTCTGTGACTTGAGCGTGCCAAGGTTACGTACGAACGACTCGCGGATCACGTCGCGCCATTCTGCCTCCGTCTCTGATAGCTTCGTTCTCTTCAAAACAATAGAAAAACAATTAGTATTTGTATAATATAGGCATCGTACAACAAGTGTGGTGGCACCCTTCGCATTTAGCAGAGGTTCGATAATAAGTTTCGATACAATCACGGCTACCCAACGCAAGCGCAGCATCTACGCCGCATAAACGCAAGATTGCTTCGATATATCGGTATCATTACAAATTGTTATAATCTGTGACCTTTTTTACAAGCTTTTATTAGTCCAGTAATTGCATTTTTCGCATCAGAATATAATACCCAGAAATAGAATTTTGCCCACAACCATTAACTCCAGATTAGCGAGCTACAAGATTTAGATGATTGGTTAGCGACCTCGCCAGTAACTAGCTCATAAATAAAGGCTTCATTTGCATCCAAAACTGCTCGGGTGATTCCGATAAAATAACGCGAATAAAGCCTTAATATCTTAAAACAAGTGCGCAAATTTTAGGAATATGAACATAAATCTCACATCGTTGTTTCTAAACGATTCGCGCCCCCTATAATAGTGTTTCTCAACGAGCACTCATATGCCAGCGGTTTACCACGCTTCTACGATTATCTAGTACTAAATACTTTATATCTTATTGTTTCATTACATTAAAAATACTCACACAAAACTTCACAGACTCCGACTGCTCATCTTTGACGCCAATATTGTGTATTTCAACCTCCCCTTTAATTTCAATATCCAACTGTTCTTTGCCTTTCTGTATCATCTCCTCCAAAGACAATAGATCTTCGGCCGGTGACGTCAACAAACCTTGTCTATTCTCCGCGCGGTCAAGTGTGATCTTTTCTAGTAAGGGACAGTTGTAGTCCAAAACGGGTGGTGTGTATTGAGGTTGAAAGTCGGGCTGTATTCTGTGGATAGCTTGTAAAACTAACTCACGTTGGTCGTAAAGGAATTTTGTTTTGTCTAGTAAGTCGTTTAGTGTGATATTCTGTAAAAAAATAATTGAGAAATTATTGATGAAATCAAATGAAATTCGCATAAATTTTTTCCAACTTACGGTGATAAGAATTGAAAACTTTTGAGCATTACCAATGGCAACCCCAGCATATCATTTTGTCATGGCAACAAAAAATAATTGCGAAATATTGGACACCGTTTCTTTCTAAATTTTTGAGATGTTAGTGAATAATTTGATTGGCTCGCACAGTAATCAGTGGACAATGACCAACATTCATATTTTGTTTGTAGAGAATATTTTACATTTTATTACATACCTTTTGATCCATTTGTTCTTTATAATACTCAAGTAGTTCCACTTTGTCCTCTGCACTACTTCTCTCTATGCACTCGAAGACTGCGGCGAACGTCTGTGGGTTTGCTTCCACACCATCTTCAGACATATTTAATAACAGTTGTTTTGTATTGTCCAACATTCCCTGTGAAGGTTATTGTGATTTTTATCTTAGAGAAAGATCGATCTTATTAGGAAGTTTTATTTTATGGCTATTGATCATAATTATTTGCTATTATTTAATAACGCCAGCTATTCTTGATAAAAAAAAAACATTTTGACAGACGCATAGATAAAGAACAGAGCTTAGCGCCTAGAGCCAAGTGACTTAAAAACCATCGATATACGCTAAGCGACTAGCAAAGGCGCCAAGCGCACTGCGCGGCCGGTTGCGAAAACTCTAGAGCGTTCGTTTCACTTCGCTACTCGCAAGGTGACTCGCTAGGCTCTAAGCGCTAAGCACGCCGAATGTCAGTGCGTACGTAGCCTTAGGCTACCTCAAAGTCTGTTTCACTGTGTGTGTCCGAAAACTTTCTACATAGATTAGATTACTAAAAAGTTATAAAAAGAACAGAACATTTTATGTGGAAACTAGCTGCCAGATAAGCTAACCAAGATTAATGAAGGTGGTGAAAACCAATATTTGAATAGTAGGTATTTTATGATACATACAGAATGTGCATATCCATGTAAAAGCGTGTTGTACACTCTCACATCGTTAAGTTTGGGATGACTGGCGACCCTCGAGCCTCTCTGTCTGTAATACTGTAACACTTGATGAGCCTGTAACAACCAATATTTAATGTTACGATGGCACTTCACTCACCATATTCGTCAAGGTAATATAAGCTTTATTAAAACTTAAATAGGGTGTATTTTGTATTAGCCTAGTAACACGAATATTTGGACGAATACAGCAAATGTTGTTCATGCTTTGCTTTGCATTTGGTATGACTTTGCGTAATGTGCCAATGCAAAGTAAGCTTTATTATAATTGTTCTTAGGTATTAGGTATATTTTGTATTGACAAACTTTCAATAAATAATATTAGGTAATAAATAGTTGATAGCCACACTATCGAATTAGGTCTAAGATCTGTAAAGGTAGTTGTTAGAGGTGAATAAATAAATTATTTTGGATGAATGGAATCAAAGTTTTTATAACACTTATAGATACTGTTGTTTAATTTGATGGTATCAGGTTGATAGATAAATAACAACATTTACTAGCATTTTCCTACCGGGTCATTGGCATTCAGATTTTTAAAATACAGAAGACGTTTTGTTATCAAATATGTTTGATAACATAATGCTCTGGATTATATTCTCAAATCGGCTTATCTTATTTCGCGCCTGTCGCGGTCTCCGGCTTCCTTGATAAGATAACAGAGATTTCGCATAAAAACTAGGTTACAAGTGACTCGTTTAAATAATGCGTAATTGTTTGAGAAATGTTTTACGAGCGCACGTGAGTTTACCTAATTTGAATCTTATTTCAATGAAGATTAAACAGAAATTACAGTAACATGAAAGCAGTGAAAAATTCGATATTTTTTTTTTTTTTTTTTAAGTTTTACGTAAACAGGAATTGAGACTGTCTGGTTTTATTCATGTTATTATTTATTTAATTAAACAAACAGATAAAGGTTTTTATTCCTCAATGTTCTATGTTATTATCCAACTATAATAATATAATAAAGCTGTAGTGTTTGTTTATTTGTTTGATCGCGCTCATCTCAGGAACTATCAACTGCACTTGAAAATTTTGTTTCGCATTTGATAGCCCAATTCTTGAGGAAGGCTATTAAACATCAACACGCTGCTACCCTTAGGAGCCGAGTAAAAATAAAAAAGGCAGAATAAACGCTAAGCGAAAACGAAGTACTAGCGCGGGCGGGCGAATGCGATGGGTCAGGTAGTCGTATTATACTCAGATTATTCTTGTCTTAGATACTCTGAATGATTGAATTACTTAGTTATAGTCCGCGCGGAACTAGTTGGCCGCGCCTTAGGTATGTGAGCGGTGCCGCGGTGGGACGGAGGGGCGGGGGCGCATTACTCAGTACATGCGTTGCGAACCGCCGCCTCACCCCTGTCCCCACCTCAGCGGCTAACTAGTTCCGCGCGGACTGTCAAATAGACGTGACCTACATTACAATCTTCACGCGTACTTTGACGTTATGCGTATGCTAATTGACACAGAAACTCTATACTAATGGCTGCAAACAACAATACAAACAACACAAGCTGAACTTTGTAAAGAAAAGTACGCTTTCTAAAAACAAATGGCTTCTAATTGAACAATGAAGATGCTTTGCAAATAAGAACTTTAATGCCATACACAAAGTTCAGTTTTTCTATTAAATTTGAAAATTGTCTTATTTTTGCTGAGAAATAGAATTTATTAGTCACTGTTATTGTCATTCTAAAATTAACTTAGTTCCCATATGCTTAAAGTTGATTGGTGATTTACTTTGTCGTTAAAGATTTTGGCTTCGATTTTTTCGAAATTATTGACTTAGCAAAATGTGACGCATTTTTTCCCCAACTTGTTTTTTTTCTTTGTGTCATGTCTTAAAAGTATGTTTGTTTCTTTCTTAAAATATCTCACCTCCTGTACCATGTTAAGTGAGCATAACAGTTGTAGATGAGCAGTGAGCACTCGGTGCAAGGACTCTTGCTTGCCGCGCCGCTCCAAGTCTTTCATGTCTTGTTTCATACTCAACTCTTGCTTGGCTCGACGCTTGTCGCGCTTCGCCTTGTTTTTGTCTCGAATTGCTTTTTTCCTGCAAAGTGAAAAATATGTAGTGTTAATAAATTATCAATCACACTATAATATTATAAGGGCGAAAGTTTGTGAGTGTGTGTGTGTTTATATGTATGTTTGTTACTTCTTCACGCTCAAACGACTGGACCAATTTTGATACAATTTTGTATGGAGGTAGCTGACACCCTGGATTAACATATAATAGGCTACTTTTTATCCCGATATTCCCACGGGATCGACATTTACGCGGGTGAAACCGCGGGGCGCAGCTAGTATACATATATATAAAATGAAAAGTCTTGACTCACTCACTCACAAACTGAAAGCCCAAACCCTTTGATCTAGTCTTGGTATACAAGGTGGCGGGCAAACTGTAACCATGATATCAGCACATTATTCAAGACAGGCCCCATTACCCTCAAAAAAAAAAAACTGCCATTTCTCATGTACTGAATCCATGGTTACAGGTTGTGCGTCAATGTCCCTGCCACCCGGTATGAATGCTCTATCACCCAGCTTTATCAACTTTCTTTCACTTCATCGACATGTTAATTTGCCTCCAAACCTGTGTTGAAAACTTTATTTTAAGATGGGACAGTTTTGTAACTTTCCATAATAAAAATTAAGCATTACGTTTTGCATTTCATTACTGTCACACTACTAAGTTCATATAATTTTCTGCTCTCTAAATACCACGAAAGCTTCAATCTTCTAATCTACAAAAAAGAAAACTTACGCCTGTTTAATTTTCAAAGTGTTAGCAGGAATAGGTTCCGCAAGATCTAAATCCAGCTCCTCCCTAGTATCAACTATTTCATTGTGCAGAGCTGGATCATCATAGATGTCTTCTATTGCTGGATGAGCAAGTCCCTGAGCTCTGAAAATAATAGGGCAAAAGATATTGCATTGGAAATCAGATCAATAGAAGAAGTCAGGAGGAAGAATGACAACTTGGGTGCATGAATTTTTTCACATTTTTTTTGTAGTTTGAGAAACAATATTTTTTGTGAATGTTTTTGTAATTGTATGGCAAAAACACCCTGTATTAAGATTAAGAATCAACTTTGGTGTTACTACTAGTAAAATAAACATAAATAATTGTACTTACTGCATATTAGTGATATGGTTCATCAGTTCATGATCATAGCTATCTAATTGGCTATCTACAAACAATTCTCTGAACACGGCATGTGCACCCTTTGGTAGTGGTCTAAAGAGGTCATCTGTCATGAGGTCAGTTTTACTAGAACTTGTCTCATTTAGGTTAAACTCTTGATTCAACCCCTCATTTATTGCATACCTAAGGTCTTGCAACTTCTGATCATATAGAGTAGCTTTTTGAAAATCATAATAACTCTCTTTTATCATATCTATGTATTCTTTCGTCTTGAATTTGTCTTCTAAATTAGATAGTGCATGGCTAGTGTATATCAGTGCACACTTATCATCTTCTAATATTATTTCTGACAGGTTCGACTTTGCAATGACTGTCTTTAAAGGTTTCTTCACAGAGGTTTTCTTCAATATTTGGTCCCTGACAGATTGTAGTAATTCAGGGTCTACTTCAGCTACTCTTACATTCTTCACAGGTTTTGTAGTGAGTTGATGTAACTGACCAAGGGAGACAGAACTAGAAGCTAACTTTGAGAGATGCACAGCACGTAATTTGCTTATTGACACCTTAGTTTCAGTCATAGCCTGGTCGCCAACTACAAAAATAGAAGAAGTTATGCATAAAGTAATTTATTTACTGCTGTAGGTCAGTGTTAATAATGTAAACAAACACTTACCTTCAAGTAATTCTCCATATTTCTTATAGCTCTTATGTTTAGACTTTTTTCTCAGCGAACTTAGTAGATTAGCCGTTTTCGTAGATTGGTGTCTCGCGATATAAAAGTTTTCTAGAAAAAAAATAACATTTATTGGAAATGTTATGCAACTCAATAACCTAAGTATAGTGCAGGTATATATTCTATGTGGTTAATACTGTCCAAATTGAAATATACTTGATATTTAAAATAAAATTACCTGCACCAAGGCGGCCTAATAAAATCCTTCGGCAAAACGAACATTTTATTTCCGTATTTGATGTACTTTTTAGTGAATTGTTCGCAGGTAGCGAGACTCCATGAAAGGAACTCTGATATATATTCCTGGCAGACGCAAGTCGATGCATTGTCGCCAATTTAATTCAAAAATACAAGATTATTGTATAAAACATGCCGAAATTTGTAAAACCACGTGAAAATTGTAGGACGAATCGCAGAACCAAAATAATATTCTAGAGATGTCAAATAAACCGAATTTATGTCAAACTAAAACAAATGTCAAACAGCACATATATTACGGTTTTGCAAAGTTCTCTATTAGTCGACTTACACAAGAAAATGTTGCCTATTATAAATAACTGTCAAATTACAAAATATCAAAACAATAAAATTCGCCAACTTGTCATTAATGATGGGCGATTCCGAGATGTTTTAACAATCGAAAGAATCGGAGTCGTTAAAATAAACCATCGAGTCAACCATCGACTCGCCGTTCTACAAAACAATCGAGATGTTTTTCGATTGTCTCGAGTCAATGGAATCGACCGCTAGTTTTCGACTGTTCGAATCAGTCATTCATCACTCTCACTCACCGAGTCTCGCTCGGTCACCGAAGTCAGTCGATACTCGATTGCATGCATCAACCCGAGGTGCATGTTAGTTAAAGGTGAGAGCGTGCGTGCCACATTCGATGACTCGAGTCGATCGAGCCGCGCGTAATTTGTGAATGTTTACCTCACAGATATAGATCTACATAGATAACGCAAATGCATGCACTTCGCGTGTCTGAACCCCGACCAAGCGTCGAGGTTGGTCGCCGCTAACTTCAATCCCCGCGCGTCCGTTGTTGCAGCCGAACGTCCGCAAAAAACTAAAAAAATGCCTCGTTGCGTGATAATTAACTGCAATAGCCCAACAATTTCGAGCACCCAAAGGCAGGAACATATTTCCTATCACAGGTAAGTTATTTTAAAATAATATTATGCGTAAATTCATATTAAAACTGTTTTTAAGTATTCCAAGCTGCGTGTCGTTCCAGAATATACCTAAATATAAATTACCGTTAAGTAAACTTTATTCACATTACGTTGCCGCGTTTGCTTTGGACGTTTGATCTGACGTTGTGTGTTAGGAGACGATGAATATCGGAACAAGCGATACTGTCGCTCATCGCTTCGACTTCGTGGTACAGGCAATTTGTCATTCGTCTGTCAATTGTAGCAACTAGTGCTGTTCGTTCTACAACATATATCAATAATCGATTTTAATCGATATCGGACAGACGAATGATATAAAAAAGCCAATTTAGTAGATATAACAAGCTCATATGCATGACCTAATTTTACACTACAGCTATAAAAAGGAAGATAAATTTTTTTAGGGTTAATGTATTTAATGTGTTTTTGTTTATCCTTTCAACATTATACGACTATTTTTATAAATTTATTGTATTTATTTTCTATTGCATTTAAAAATATTTTTTTTTAGTTTCCCACATGATCCAATCATAAAAGAAAAATGGATTGCGAGGTGAGAGCGAGCGGGACAACAGATATAAAATATATGAGTATGAGCGAGACGATCACGGCGGCGGCTTCAGTTGAATCGTAGCGGGGCGAAGAGGCATCGGCGGCATCGATGGCTTTGAATCGGTTTGGATGTCCCGTCACTAAATTGCGGCTGTGACGTCACAGTAGGTATTAAAAAGTCGGCACGCTTGGTTTCAATACAAATCGTGATAGTTGCGTTATCTATGTAGATCTATATCTGTGGTTTACCTTTACTTACGACGACGATTACTTTGCACTGTTTTAATTTTAAATTCATTAAAATGCCACGAAGTTTTAAAAAGTCAATAGTGTGGGAGTTTTTTGATAAATAATTGGTAAACGGTAAAGTGACATCAGTGGAATGCAAATTGTGTAAAACTGTTTACAAGTATTTTCGATTGCTCTTGTTGAAAGAATTAGTTTGGATTCGCAATCATAACGCAAGTCAAGAACTCGCGAAACTAAACCATCGATGAACAACTCTCGAATGAACGCGCCATGCGCCAGTCGCAATACAGCTTAAACAGACCGAGTCGGACTCGAGTTCAAGTCGAAACAATCGAGAACCATCGAGATGTTCGAACAATCGAAACAATCGAATAAAACCTCTCGCCATCGCGCATCGCTACTTGTCATTGTCAATTGTCATAATTTATTATCAATTTTTATTATACAAATCTGATTAATTTCCTACTGTTTATAACAAAGCAAATGGTTACAAATCTGAATTCTTAATATGGAGGATAAAACATTCGTTTGTAAGTAGTTAAGGCAAAGTTCAGTCGAAACATCATATTGGCGATTGCCATTATTTACTCAAGGATTTAATATATTTTGTGTGTTTTCTATGTTTCAGGGACGTCTGAACTTAACAGAAAATTGTTTCAACTTCGTTTCAAAAATGACTGGCTATTTAAAACTAAAAAGCAACCGTGGGGGTGAGTTTCCCATAAATGTTTCGCAGTTCTGTCTCTTGTTAGAGTCGGTTTTGATAACACTGATTGTTAATTAGAAAATAAAGTTTGTGGTAAGTATAAGTAGTTTATCGTCGTCATAAAGATGACCAAGGCTAATCAAGTACAAGTAACTAGATTCTGTCTTGAATTGTTTAGTTTCTTAGAATTGTAGAGTTCTATGCTTGATCATTGGCTCTAGGTACTTTGTTTAACGTTAAGCTTCCATCAGCATAATTACTTGTGGACAACTTAATTCATTCTCAATACAAAAAATTATAACAAAACATAGTCACAATCACATTAGAATCTACTACTTATAAAATATTTTTACCATTCTTGATTATGCTTAACCTAAATGTACTTCCACCCAGTGTATTTTTTCATTAAGTAAAAGTATATCTATCTAATCATCCATCTATCTGCACCGTTATTCTGTTTACAGGGAGTTTCACAAATTACTACTGGAAAATGGATTTCCCAGTGAAATGACTATCGACCATGTCAGAAAGAAATGGTCTTACACTTATGATGTAAGTAATAAGTACAACTAAATTCATGTAATCAAATGAATAGAATATCTCACAAATAATTGAAGTATGGGAATGTAATGAAGAGCTCAACTAAAAGCTCAAAGGTCACCAATGAGACACAATTACTTTTTCTATGTTTACTGAAATTAATAAGCTAATAGATAAAGGGTTAAGCTGTATAATTTAGTAATTTTATTTCAGATGTACAAAATAGCCAAGAAAACAAATAACAAGAGCTGGAAGTATTTCAAAGTGTTTGACAAACATTTTGGGAAAAATAAAATATTAGACAAATATGAATCATGTAAGTATACAAATACATTCTAATAAGAATTGAAGTAATGATAAGAAAACATGACTAGCCCAATATTAAATAAATCCACAACAAGACCTTCTGTTAGAAGCTCTTTAAAAAAGTTGTAGAGATGGAAATTTAGCGTAAAAACTGAATTTCAGAGAAATAGAGGTAACTTAAAATGTAGTCCTAGCTCTTCCCCTATTTTTTTATATAGGGGAAAAACTAAAACTGCAGATAAGTCTTTTTCTAACATTTATTGACTCCTCTCAAAACTACAACTTAACATAAAAATACATGTGGTGATTACAAAAGTGAATGATTGGAACCAACTTAAGAGGGAGTCCGAAACTCCATCCATTTTAAGCTTATTGAAGAGTATGCCATGGTCTACTGTGTCAAAAGCGTTGCTGAAGTCTGCTGCCGCTAATCTGTTAATGTCATTATCTTCTTGCAGGGAGTGATGAATGGCGACTAAAATTAATTATTTGTGTGTCAGAAGCTAAAGAAATGAAACTAGATTCTCTCACTGTGTGGAGGTAAAATAAGATAAAACAACAACAACAGCATCACACTACACCCCCACAACAACAACAAGACCACACTACACTACACCACACCACAATAACACACTCTACAACTTTAACATTATACTTACTTGTGTTAATATAATAATAATAGGTACAAACTACTACTTAATTTTGCTATCGCTTTGTCAAAGTCTATAAAAAAACTCGCCTCACCAAATAATATTAGTTTCAATATTGTATTTGCATTATGTAAATATTGATAGAGCAATTAAATATAAGGTGGCAACATCGACGCGTAAACTGTAACCATGAATTCAGCACATGGCTCTAGACATATACATTTTTCTTCAGTTATCAAAAAAAAAATTACTGTTTCATAGAAAAGTGCAATACGTAAGCGGTCAAAATGTATGGAGTAGATTCTTTTTTATAGCTTGGGTTAGGTTCAGAATCAATTACTGAATCCATAGTTACAGTTTGCGCATTGATGTCCCTGTCACACTGCATATGCCAATAGACTCTAAAATTATAGTAATGCCCTAGGTAGAGTGCTTTTGGTACTTCACACACAACAAAGACTGTGGTGAAATCTTTTCTGGAAAAAACACTAATGATTTTTTTTTTCAGGGCGGTTGAAAGAGCCATGCGGTATCAGGACCTGCCCTTAGACTGCTGTGTTCAAGACATGAAAGGATTGTGGCACCATATGAGAACTACTTTTAATGTAAATTAATTTCTATTGTAATATTAACTAGCTTCCGCCCACGGCTTTGCCCGCGTGGTATGTCGATGAAAAGTATATGCCCATGTGCCCAGGGTTCAAAGTATCCCCATACCAAATTTCATCAAAATCGGTCCAGCCGTTTCGGAGATTAGCCCGAAAAAACAGATGAAAGACGGACAAATTATTTAAAAAAAAAATTATAAGTACCGTATATACATTTAGTAAAAAGCTGTTATTTTGACATTACAAACAGTTCAATTTTATTTATTTGTATACATATATGTATAAATTAATTTAAGTGAATTTTGGCTTATGAACCAGCCACCCAGTTTGTGTGACAGACATTTATTAATTGTTTCGACACATTGTTTGTGAACCGAATATTTTGCTTAACTCAAATCAATCGATCAAGAAGAAAAATAAAGAAGAGATAATTAAATTACCTTAAAAAGTTCTGTCGAAAGGTGTCTCCTGTATGTTTTTACTTGTTACAGAGAAAACATCGCATGAAAATAAAAAAGGGCTCAGAGCAAAGCGAGTGGCCGCTGTACGATGCTATGTTGAACTATATTAAGAAGTACGAACCTGATAATTTGGCCTCCTTAGACGCACATACTCCCTGCGGCTATAGAATAAAAGGCTCTTCAAGGTATTCCAAGCACAGCAAAAAGAATAATGATAAGAATGACAACGAAAATGAAAATGAGTTTCATTGTGAGTTTGTATTTTATTTTGTTACCGTGACCATATTACTTACCATTTTAATGTGTGATAATAAATCTTATAGACTGGGCGTAATTAAAATAACTCATAATCACAACATAATGCGTGGTACACACTAATTCGGGTCAGTATGATTCAGCATAGCCGGGAGGCAAAATATATATGTTTTCGATTTTACCGCCCAGCCGTTCCAAATCAAACTGACCCGTACATGTATGTAACAGCCGTTAAACTTTAAGGGCTGCGGCTTAAAGCCTACAAAAATCCAACCTATATGAATGTTTTCCTTGGTGAAAGTTTTTTTCCTGGAACAACAACAAACTAACATGAAAGAAATTCCCTAACTTAAAACAAAAACAAGCCAAAGGTCATTATTTGGGGAAAACCTCAACAATACCTCACCAAGTTAAAATTAAGTGAAAATTACTTCGTTTATTTGAAGTTTTTTTTTCCTGCAGGGTCTAAAGATATCACGGAAACGTTCATTCAGATCAGGTTGCAGCATGACTGGCTGTTTAGACAGAAGAAATGGGCGTGGAAGTATGATAATCATTTTACACTTACACCGATCGCGCTTATTTGTCACCGTAGATAACTTTTCAATCCTTTGGGAAAATAATAATCTCACTTAATACTTGTACCGTACACTCCAGTAAATATTAAAAAACAACGGCAAAAGATAAATAAGTAGAATATTACAGCCTTTTTTTATATTACTGCTACACACACGTGGACAGAACATTGGCCCTTGAGGGACACCTACGTAAATGTAATGACAGGAACGTAATTGCGGCCTCCAAATTTCAGCGGGAGGATAAGTTAGGCAACATGTTTAGAATGGACGCGAGACGGTTTCATACTTCGATGTAATGTGTTTTCAACCTTGCGTTATCGTGCTTAACTTTGTCAAAAGCTTTGGACACGTCATTATAATAGCATTTCACTTGTTGATCGGCTGACCAACAAACTACAATTTGTTACAGGAATATAAAGCTGTTTAATTGTTTCTATTCTCTCTGTGTGTAGATTTGTTAACATAACAACCTTTGTTTAAAAAACATGATAGCAAATGGAGCAATACATTATTTTCATTGATGTTTTATATTTATTGGAGCGTGCTAAGTCAAGTAAATTGTAGTTCCTAAATATGTTATAAATTAATTTATTTCGTATTTCAAATAGCGAGATGTTAAAAATCATGATAGAAGAAAACGGATTTCCTAAAACGTTAACATCAAGGGAATTGGGGAGGAAATGGGCGGCGACGTATTCAGTAAGTGCTCTTATGTTATACTATTCTACAGTACCCGAGCTAACAGCAACAAACACTTACACTCAAAAAAAAAAAAAAACTAGATGAGGTCAGTGTTTCCTATCCGACAACTCTGAGAAGGAACATCGACAAATTTAGAGGCCACAGTTTAAAAGTCCAGAAAGTGTGGTAACAGTTAAAACGTGACGGTCACACAGGACACAGGTACAAGATAATGCTCTACTATACTAAGGCGAAATTTTCCCAAAACTCGAGGGGCCATATTTACGGCCGGGTACTGTACAAGTTCTTTAGAATAGAGAGTAGTAGTAAATACTGTTTTTTTTTCTACCAGGAGTATCAGAAAGCGAAGGCAACAAACAATAAAACATGGGTATACCACAATTTGTTTGAACTGTATTTGGGTGAATCATCCAATCTCAGTCTGAATCCTCTCGTTGATTGTAAGTATCAATAACACTCCGTCTTGTCGAGTTAGATTTACTTTGCTTGACTTCAAACAGGTACATATTTCAGTAACGGTTCATTAATTAGATAATTGTCGTAATGTTTAATTTAAAATCGAACTATACATATGTATACATAATTCCGAATTAATGCTATCTCTCTTAAATCTTCCCCGATTTTCATCAATTTTCTTTTCAATTCATTCCAAGTTTTACATTGAATGTTACATTGTAAAGTTTTCCTTGTTTGCTAAAGGGCATGAAGAATGGGTGTTCAACTTCATCAACGCCCGGATAGAGCTAGAGAATACATTTAAGACATTCAAGGACCCACTCAGTGGTTGGCGGTATGTAACAATACATTAGTCATTCTTACCAAATAGTTTTATTTATAAATATGTCATTTATAATATTTGTTTTAATTATGTTATTTAGGGAGGTCGAAAAGAATTTACGGAGTATCGGAATACCACTGGATCATAGTTTGTTAGATCTGCAAGAAATCTGGATTCATTTGTTAAAAACATTTAGGGTAACGTTCTTTGTTAATCTAAAAGATGTTTAAATTGTGTATAATTATTCATAACCAACATTCAATCTTTCATTTTCTTTATAGTGGAAAACGAAATTCGCAAACAAAGGTATTTTAAACGAGCAATGGCCTTATTTCGAGGCTATGGCACGTTATTCCGAAATTCAAGAAAAGAACTCAATAAAAAAACAAAAGATTACGGAAATAGAAGAGAATAACGATCATTACGCTGACGTCACAAACGACGATGATTACGAAGATGACATGAAGTTAATGGACCTTAAACATAGGCTAGAGCTTCAGGTGAAACCTAAGTCTGAAGTAGAAGAGTCTGATAGATGCAGGTCGTGTTCCAACCTAGCAGCTTGTGTGGATATATTTGAACAAAAAGATGGCGATGAATTTGATGTGGCTTACAAGCTGAAACTAATCGGCGGGATTGAGGTAAGGTATCTAATAAATAAAGTATCTTTTATCAGCCGAAACAATGGAATCAACGTATTACTTATTGTTTTGTATTTGCCCTAGGTGGAGAAAACGGACAATTTACCTACACACATATGTATGACTTGTCTTCAAGAATTAGAAAACGCATACAAATTTAGACGAAAATGTCAGGACGTAGATAAAATGTTCCGTTGTTCACCGCGACATATCAAAGTGGAAGTTATCGATAAACACGATCTAAACGAGGCACCACTCGACGCCACTAAAGAAGACCATGATAGTCATGATGCAGATGAACTAGTAGTCACATATGAGCAAGAAGTGGGTGAAGCAGCCGAAGCAAGTCAAGAAAATTATGCAAAACCTAAAGTAAAGAAAGAGAGAGTTATGAGAAAGAAGAAAAAAGTTCGAAGATACGACTACTGGAAAATTTGCGAAGTGTGCGGGAAACATACGAGAAATCTCGTGAGCCATCTAGACACACACTCTACTGACAAACTTTACTCGTGTGACGTGTGCGACAAAAAGTTCAAATTCAAAAGTGGTTTGATTATACATAAATCCATCCACGATCCTACGCCGAGAAAGACGTGTGAGGTTTGTGGAAAGACTTTTCATATCTTGGCTCAGTATAGAAGACATTTCGTCTATCATGCTAACGAGAGAAAATATGCATGTGACACGTGTGGGAAAAGATTTAATACTTTAGATATATTAAGAGTTCATAACCGAACACATACAGACGAAAGACCATTCACTTGTCAAGAGTGTGGCAAAACATTCAGAACGGCCGGCTGCGTCAGTCGACATAAGAGGATTGTACATAGAAATGTTAAAAAAGTTCAATAAAATCTATATGGGAAGGGGCCTTGATTGTTTGATTCGATCTTTCGACCTTTTATCGACAAGTATTGCTCACACATCGTTATCATTTTCTTAATTTCTCAGATACTTGTAATGTGCGTTTTAATTTCATTGAAGTGACTTCACTACTATTAACAACTTATTTACAAACTGTAAACAAAATAAGAATATTATATTAGTGTTGTGCGAGGTAGTTAATCTGTAGCATCTAATGGGGCTAAAAAAATATAAGCGCATACTTCAAAGATAGCGCCTGGCGCCACCACTGTTGACTTAACCGAAATTAAGAGAGTAATGTCCTAGCTAATTAACCTGCTGTTTGTGATGGTCTTGTCAACAGAAGTGGTTTACTTGAATAACGAAACATTGTTCGTTATGAACTTCAATAAGGCTTTACTTCTGAATAGTTTACACGCTTTAGTAAGAGATTAAGAAACTGCCTGTATCTGTACACGTGTACACTTACTGATAGTGTCCAAAAATACAGGCCTCTCAACCCTTGGAATGTTGATCGAAATAATACATCAATAAGTGATTATAAGCAGGCGCATTGGACATTGACGGGCCTGCACCGGCGCACAGTGTGGGAATCTCGCAATCTAGAGGGATTTAAATCAAAATATAAATTTTAATAATTGATAATATAAATATAACCTATTTATACCTAAGACCCTATTTGTCACAGCTACATATTAGAAATTCATGTAGGTAGGTTAAAAAAATAAATAAAAAATGTTGAAGTGGGTAGATAAATAATCGTTGTACCCTTACAATACGAACAACAACATTAATGGGTCATCTTCACTTGAGATTACTAATCAAATTAACTTATAGTCTTGTTTATTGGTTTATTATTGTATTGTGTATATCTTTCAAGGTAAGTTAGAGTGTATTTTATTTAAGTAATAGTTAAACATTGATCTAATAACATCATTTGAAAGCACAGTTAAATTATTCATTTTTTAAAGATGATTTGCAAAACAAAAGGTGTATAAAAAAAAATGGCCTGAATATCCCGGTGTTTATATTGTTTTAATTTATAGTTTAGAGTCTTAACTTTTGAGAACAATTGATAAAACTTGCGATTTTGTGCGACCGTCATACATTTTTTTTCGGTTTACAGAATGTCCGCCGAAATTACAAAAAAACAAATTTTTGATATTTGGACCTCAAATGCAAAAAAGGAGCGAATTGATGCTATTTTTGCTTTTATAATAGGTAATTACCCTCATGTACAATTTTCGGAAAGTGCTGTAAATGAAATTAAGTTGTTTTTAAGGAGGTTATGTAACAAATTTAACGAAAAATGGACAGCAAGCGGTAGACATCGTGAACGCTTTTTAAACAAGAATATAACTTGGTTGAATGAATGCATTAAATTACCAGATAATGTTTTAAATGAAATACCATCTACATCTGGCCATTCACCAGGAAGACCACACAAAGGTTTTGTAGAATGTTGCGATAAAACCAAAAAACGCAAAGTTCAGAATCTAATATCGTCTACTAGCCCTGAAGAAATAGCGATTGCACATGAATGTAACCTTCGAAAAGCAGGTAAAAAGGACTCTGCAGCTATAGTAAAAGAACTTTCTATAAGTTCACCTAAGAGAGGTTCCGTCATGAAAAGCGTACGTAAAAGCATGATTAGCGAAAGCGTTCAAGTGACTGTGTCGGCCGATGAAGCATTAAGCATGATGGTAGATGCTGATTTATCAACACATCAATATGAGATAATACGGCAAAGGATAAATAAATTGGTTAAAAACTTATTGCCATCTTATGACCAAATAAAAGAGGCTAAGAAGAAATGTTATCCATCCAATAAAACCGTAACAGAATCAACTGCAACGTGTGCCCTGCAATCATTAGTTGATCACAGTATCGAACGACTTTGTGTATCTCAGAAAGAGGTTCTTGGGTCAATTGAGGACTTGCACAGTGGAGTAAAGGAACTGTCTTTGTTAATTAAGTGGGGTTGTGATGGAGCACAACAAAAATCATATAAACAAAAGTTTTGTTCAGAAAACAAATTTGATGAAAACCTTTTTAGCATATCCATGGTACCTATACAGTTAAGGTTGAATGTTGAAGAGAATAATATTATAGTATGGCAAAATCCAGCCCCTTCTTCAACAAGGTACTGTCGACCAATTAGACTTAACTTTGCTAAAGAGACTACTTCATTAATTAAAGAAGAGGTTGACACGATACAACACCAAATCGATATGTTGTCGGCCGTCGAAGTAAGTCTAGATAACTTTAAGATTTTTGTGAAACCAGTTTTTATACTGACTATGATAGACGGCAAAATATGTAGTGCTCTATCTGATGTTTCGTCCTCATCTCAAACTTGCTATATATGTGGAGCAAAGCCTTCAGAGATGAATAATCCATCTCTTATTTTGATGAAACCTCTCGATCAAGCTGCATTGTCTTTCGGGCTTTCTCCTTTGCATTCCTGGATTAGGTTCATGGAGTGTATACTTCATATTGCCTACAGACTTGATATAAAAATGTGGCAAGCTAGAGGTCAAGAAAATAAAGATAAGGTTAAGGCAAGGAAGATACACATACAAACACGGTTCAGAAATGAATTGGGTTTATTAGTGGATTTGCCAACTCAGCAAGCTGGTAATACCAATGACGGCAACACAGCACGCCGATTTTTTAGAGGTGCTACAATAACTGCTGATATTACCGGGGTAAATTTAGAATTAATAACGAGGTTTCATATCATTTTAGAAACTCTCGGATCTGGTTTTACAGTCGATTTAGATTCGTTCAATAGTTACACAGAAGAAACCAGAAACCTGTATCTTAGGGAATACTCATGGTATAACATGCCTGTTAGTGTGCACAAAGTTTTATTTCATGGCCGCGATGTCATAGCTTCGTGTATTTTGCCGATTGGCCAGTTATCGGAAGAGGCACAAGAGGCTAGAAACAAAGATAACCGAAGATATAGGGAATTTTTCACTAGGAAAACGTCACGAATAGACACCAATACCGACCTACTTAATAGGCTTCTTATATCGTCAGACCCCTTCATATGCAGCTTAAGGCTTATAATGAAGAGAAAACGGAGTCCTCTAGATCCTGATGTCCTAAAATTGCTTTCTGTACCCACCGTAAATGAGGCCGAAAGTGGAATTAGTGATTAAAAAAAATAACAAAATTGATTCATATCGCATTTTTTTTTAATACAACTTTATTTTCTATCACTATTTAAGTATTTTTATTTATTTGAATACCAATCAATATTATTTTTTACTTGTATCTTTTATTTAATTCAATTTGGAATTAAATCCCTCTAGATTGCGAGATTCCCACACTGTGCGGCGCCGGCGCAGCAGCTCTATAAAGTTCATCGTCAGTTCGCAGCAGACACTGCGCGCGGACGCCGTCTCGCACTCGAGCTAATTTAGAATCTTCGCCGCGCACGTCAGTGCTACACTAAAACGAACAAAGGGTGCTTCCTAGTTTAATTTAGAATTAAAAGGGCGACATGGCGATATACAGCCCGGTAAGTTTATTTTCTTTTATTTTTTGATGTTGTCTTTTTAGTCAAGATGAGATTATAATAACCACTTATTTGAATCATGTCGTATATGATTAACATTTTAATGAGATGCTATAATAAAATGTCACAGTGCGGATAGTCTTTCATAGGCATCGGTTAATTAACTACATTCTTTCTTCCATGCTTGGGAATATTTTTTTAGACTTCCTACATCTTGAGGCTTTATTTTAATTCAAGATATCCGGTGAACTTAACAGCAGGTTTAATGTTTTAAATTATATGTTCAACAGCAGCATTCTGCATTTACATTAAAGATGTCACACTATTTTCAATGATACAGAAACCGATATAACTTGCTGAGGAAGTAACATTACGTAAGGAAGTTCAATGGGAGCTTGACCTAACTATAGGACATTAAACACAATGTTCAATAGAGTGCTACAATGCCGGTATAAGTATTTGTTATTAATTAGCAACCTGCTGCATGGTAATCAGAAGTTTTAAATGACTCAAAAAGGGATACAAATGCAAATAATCCAGATCGTAATTAGGTAAGATTGATTGTTGTGTTAAATTAATCAGAATCTGACATTCGGGTCAATGGAATTAAGTCACACATTATTGGAGCAAAGACTCACTTATCAATGTAATTGCTAGAAAAACAACAAAGTCGGTGTAATCATACATAACATTAAGATTAATAACGTTGCTTTATTCTCCGTAATGGGCTGCGTTAGATTGTTTCCACCAAACACTTGTGACATTATTGCCCAGTAGCCGTCAATACGAAAGTTTATTGCCCTAAGGTGTTGCATTAACGCGTGCTTTTCGCACCTTCTCAAGCACGTTTTGCGCACGCGCATATTTAACGAGCAGTTTGTTCTGTGACAACGATAATTGAACCCAATATGGTGTTTTGTTGCTTTAAGTATTTCTTTATGGGTCTGTTCCGTTTGTTTGTGGTTTTGCAATAAATATCACCGAGACGTTAGTTTCAAAGTGCGCGATTAGAGCCAATTGTTTTTGTTTAGATAAAGTTTTGTGTGATTAACATAAACTGAATTGCGTTGTAGGTACTTAACTTCATAAGTATATTGAAACAATCTTCTAAACAAAAAAAAAACTTCTAATGGCTTTATCTGTATAAACAAAAATACAGTTTAGGCAAAAGATAGGAAAGGTACGGTACGGGCGTATTTTTCCAAAACAATCTCGTCCAAACTCAAACTAAAAGTAACTGCTAATCACCTTAGTTAAATAAAGGAATACTTAGGTGTTACAGTTACAAAAATGCGCCGTGGTGAAGGTGTGATACATTCGATAGTAGTCACTACACTAAAGAGAGGACTGCAGACAATGTTTCAAGGTAAAAATAAAGAGTTCAACTTTAACTCTTGATTAGTGGCTTTTGGTGAAAACTCACCCACCATTAATTCACCAAAACTACCTCCAGTGATAGACCATTCCACGGAGGCATGTTCAGTGAAAAGAAATTTGGACAATCAGAAATGAATCTGTAAAGTTTTGTTCATTCTGAATCTGAAGATTTTCTATTTCGGCGCAGGCAGTTTGTCTAGTCTTCCGGGAAAACGGACAAATATCAGACAAAACTGTCAAAAATCCGTGATAAATGACTGCACTGTCAGTGTCAGGGCTATGCTGGTTGGCAGGACAGGCGAATGAATTACATAGCTCGTTGAAAGCTTTGTCCGTCTGCATGACTTGCCTGGATCCCGGCCAAGGTCTCACACGCCGTTTCAGAGCTTAAAGACTCCTTTCGCTTTGTGACATGTTTACTCTAAAATAAGATTACCTAACGTAAGTACCTATAGGTGCGGTTGTGACTTTGGTCGTTTCGGTCGGTCATGGGGTCTTTGGATGAAACCTCGCAAATGACCCTCCCAACCCCCCAAAAAATTGTGTCGGTCCATGCTCCAAACAACCTGTATATGTGGTTAAAAATTTCGGTAATGTAGATTGTAGGAATCAATTTAATCTTTGTACTTCTGAACAAAAAACCTTCGTTCTCTTCTCAGGACTCAGTTGTCCGACAAAAAAGTGATTGCCGTTAAATTAACGTGAAAGTGACGAGTCATGAAGTTCAAGAGGTGTAAATCTCTAAATTGACGCGTAATTTTAAGTCATTAATTACGAAGAAGAAGTGTATCCTGCTGCTTTCAAGTTTACAAGTCGGAGAGGACTATAATTTACGGGGTGACTGCATAGATTACATTTTCCATCAAGACATCGTTTATATTATCGCTAAAATTACAATCCCGCACGCGCTATCATCACTTTACCGCGTCATGATAATCACGATACTACTATCTTCTTCATCCGAGCATCCCCTACCTACCAGCCAGTTCATACGCTCATTAACAAGTTCGAAAGACCAGTTTAATCAAGTATTCTAATAACATGAAATTCTGCCTATAACGGAAGGGAGAAAAGTTTGAAGATAAGGATTAAAGCTAGTAAAATTAAATGCGATGCAATTATCCATACTAATATTATAAATGCGAAAGTGTGTCTGCCTGTCTGTTACCTCTTCACGCATAAACCGCTGAACAGATTTAGATGAAATTTGGTATAGTATAGAGATAATTTGAGTACCGGTAAAGGACATACAAGTAGGATAGTTTTTATCCCGATATTCCCACGGGATCGAAACTTATGCGGGTGAAACCGCGGGGCGCTGCTAGTGAGTAATAAACTGAGCAAACCGGCTGATGCCTAACGTGTGTTTAGATATAAACTATGGTTAATTGCCATACGTACTTGCATAGTTAAGCTGCAATTAGTACCTACATCGTAAGTTCATCTGCTTGGTCTTGCATAATAAGTACTAAGTATTTGCCTAACATACTCAGTGATAGAGATTTCTTATCAAGTTACTAGGTATGTGTGCCGTCCATAGAAATATCCCATCGGAATATATTAGTGAGGGAAGAAGGAGTACACCTGTGTCTGCGCACACACTTGTGCACTATAATATCTCCCGCGCTGAAGGCTAGTCTCGATTGAGATTGGACATTTGGACGCCATGACCGGAATACGGTCTGGAGAACTATACATACTAGGTACTTATGTATAGATCTGAGTGAGAATTTGTCTAGTCTAGGACTAGATGAACTATGTCGTCATGTGATGCTACATAGTCTGATAAAATGAGATATCTAATCTAGTAGATGTACCTACAAATCTCAATGGGGACTACAAGTCTGAATGGGGACTAATGTTAGTCCTAATTGGGATTAATGTTATGGATGTCCATACTTACTATTTTAACATTATAAATGCGAAAGAAACTCTATCTGTAATTAAATTATAGTAAATTCTGTCTGTCTGTTACCTTTCCACGCCATAACGGCTGAACGAATTTCGTTTTACCTGGGTTAGGACATGGGATACTTTTATCCCGAAATTAGGTTTAGTTCCCATGGGATAATTTCCGACCTCCACGTGGTGTAAGCCACGGGCAAAAGCTATTCGTGAAAGAAATTAATAAAAGAATAAACAATCGTCAACTTCTCCCTACATTGTAGTCTGTAGGGAGTAGCTCTTGACGACCACATCAATCAATATTATTCTTGTATCACAGTTTCATTCATCTGTATGTCAAAACTATTTAACCAATAATCAAAATCGATGGCAATCAATAACTTTCACTGGTTACGACCATCAATTGCCTCATGAATACACCATGCAATCAAACTGCACTAGAACGATGAAAAATGATTATTAAATTGATAAGTTACGACATCCCACAGTTGCACTGACATGATTGAAGATCTATGGCCAAAATTATTAGAACCCCCATAACGAGTTGAGGGCATAGAACCAAAGGTCTCGAGTAATTGATCTTCCAATAGAAAACTCGTAACAGCTGTTGTCCCTAATCTTAATGCCCGCAACAGGTTCATATTGAGTTCATGCCTTGAATATATTCATTGAAATGTAATAGACAGATACAGCAATATTGTGGGTAGCCTTAATGGGTCAAGTTAATGGTAAACAGTTTGAATGAATGTGTTGACTGCGTCGATTTATCTCTTATTGCTAACGTCGTTTCGCGGTAGATACGTGTTTCTTGTTATCTTGTTAATGTTTTCCCGTGAGAATATATAATTTATCTTTATTAGATAATGCAAAGCTGTGTGCTTCTTCATTAAGCGTTTTCTTGGTCAATCTATACCACAGAATAACTAATAAGTACGTAGTACCTACTAGGTTAACGTATCTATACTAACAATAAAGCTGAAGACTTGTTTTTTTTTTTTAATTAAGTATAATAATATTTATATCTGGAACTACCCCAGACGGATTTGAAAAAATCTTTTTGCATTTGCTAGCCCAATTCTTGAGGGAGGCTATAGGCTATTTAACATCACGCTAGGTCCCTTAGGAGATGAGCAAAAAGAAAAAAAAACAGAAAGAACGCTAAGCGAAAACGAAGTAACAGCGCGGGCAGGCGATGCGATGCGTCAAGGGAACAAGAAACGCGGACGAAGTCGCGGGCAGAAAGCTAGTGATTTTAATAAGCTTGCAGTTAAGAAAGTCGTCAATTCCAAATGTTTTTTATTAGAAGTCAGTACTTAAATCATTTATTTATGGTGTTCATTATACATTTGATTTACGTATCTATTATTTATTCAGATTAGGCAGTTAAAGTCGACTTTCGCCCGAAGTTCGTGAAGTGGTCTCGTTAGTGGATAGGTACGTGCTCAGGAATCCATTTCCGTCCATTCTTCTCTTAATTTAATAGCCTTAGGTCTCAAAGCGCTCGTGCCTATGTATGAACGAGAGTTATAGCTTTCAGCATTGAGATGTGCATACCCACTTAGCTTCCAGAGTGACTAGTATATAGAGGATGGTAAGTACCTAATTAGTCATTTAATTCAGTAAGTGATCATCTGTATAGGTAGGTAAATCAATCAGTTTTTCCGTATGTATGTAGCCTAGGCCTCCTCTCTTCGAGAGGGAGTGGGCTGTAATTTACCACGCGGGCCCAGTGTGGATTGGTAGATGTCACATGTCTTCTAATTTTTGGTTCTAGACAATGCCGGTTTCCTCTGATGTTTTCTTTCACCGTTTTGAGAGCAGTGCAGTGGTGATTAAATTATTTACACAAAGTCAAGCGCCTGCCTGGGTTCGAACCTACAACTCGTAAGTCAGGGTCGATACCACTGGGCCACGCTCTTACCTGTCCTTTACGTAAGCTATATGCGAAAATGCACTAGGTAGGTATACAGGACAGGTACATCTACAATAAATGTTGAGGATTATTATTTAATACTTAGTAGGTATCATCTTAGGTAAAGTCCGGCCGCGCTTTTGCCAAAGATGTAAACAACAATGGCCGCTCGAAATTGAATAAAATCGATATACAAGAACATTTATTTTAAGTAATGTTTGTTTTCGTCTAAATCTCCGAGCTAACTAAGCGAAAACAAACATTATAATTATCGATTTTGTTCAATTTCAAGCGGCCATTGTTGTTTACCTAAATCTTTGGCAAATTTAGCGCGACCGGACCTTAGGTAGGTATTAATTTGCCTACCTACCTTGTTATATGAGATGAGATAAAGATCGCTGCTTGGTTAGTAGGTACACACTACTAAGTATTAACACTAACTAAGCCACAGATGTTAAATATTTATTGCTCATTAAGTAAAGTATTTCTATTAGCTACGCAACTATTTAAATTGCAAATACCTTCTTGAATATCAAAAAGCTCGTAAACAATTTAATGTGGGCAGTAAAATATTTCACATAATGTAGAAAAGGTAAGATTAATTAAATTAATGCTGGATATAAATCCACTGCATAACTGGCTCTCCCAAATCAGTCAACGGCAGGCGAGTGATTGCCTGCCGCGTAAGCTGGGCAGAAAAATTTGTGGCCGCTTCTGTTGCCTATCACCAAGATTAGCATAGCCTTTAACGTTCCCACTGTTGGGACACAGGCCTCCACTCTTTTGAGAGGGAGTAAGCCATAAAACCACCACGCGGTTTGGTCCTAGTCATGCCGGTTTCCTCACGATGTGTTCCAGTGAGAGTAGTGGTATCGGTCCAATGGTATTCCCAAGATTGACACCTGCAAACGACAATACGGTCTCCAAGGTTTTTACGCTAGCTGTCGCACATAGGAGCTGAGGGCTACATGCATGAATTTTCTAATTTCATAAATCAACGGACTGTATACCTACCCGGTGCCGCTTTGTGTCGTTTTGGAATATGAGGTTGGGAGTTTATCTTGGACATGACTGACATCGGTGAAGGAAAAACATGGTGGACAACATGGTCAATATAAGTCTGAAATCGCCAACCCGCTTTGAGCAAGCGTAGGAGTGATCAAACCCCGTGCCTTCTGTATATGAGAAGAGGTCTTTGCCCTGCAGTGGGAAAATAATAGACTGGTATTATAATAATCTCCGGTTATTCCGTTTATTCACCATAAGCCTTTAAATTCCGTTTATCCAACTAGGCCTGGGGTGGATTCTTGGACATGCGTTTCCGCGTATCCACCTCAGGGTGGATAAACGAAACAACCGAACATCTCTATTATCTATCTCCGGTGGCGAAACTATAGGGTGGCATTGGGGCAAAATGCCACGGGCCCCCAGCCAGAGGAGGCCCACGGCCCGAGAGGGCAATGAGCACAGGAGGATCCTAACATAAGTTTATAAATGCAAAATTTTTGAAAATGTGCAACAAAGGACATCATTAAAAAAACTATAAGGTTGGTTCAGCTTCTATACATTGTGTGAGGGCCCCATCCCTTGAATTTACCACGGGCCCCAAACGGTATAGTTACGCCACTGTCTTTCTCTCTGCTCCTATTAAGAATATATGCCTAGTTAATAAGTAATAGGCAGTAAAGATCTCTGAGTAGTGTTGAGTAAGTCCTTATAATGCACCCGCTGTTAAATCTCAACGGCTCTACAGGTCAGTGCCGGAACTTATTAGCGCCGTATGCGTTCATTCACGAGTTGCATATACGTACTTACATAGCATGTATATTTTTAGCACCGCGTGCAGTGACTCGCCTAACTTACTTTACATTCAGTTTCTGCGATTAATGAACAAAGTAAATTATGTAAAGTTAATAAATAAGTACTTAGAACTTAACGAAATGTTTGAAAGGAAAACCCATGAAACATTTGTTTGGATAATGGCCTATGGTATCTGGATTATGCATGGTTGCGTCGCAGAGTTACAGCAGTAACGTACCTACCTACTGCCTCTACCATACCTTCCCGCGGATGGTAGCTTCAGAATCACCGGTGAACGTGAAATCTCCACGAGATGACAGGATACAATCTTCCTGCACTATTTAACAAATTCACAAACTCACAAATAGTCTGACCTCGTTTCGGTAGCAAGTGCTAGTGCTGACCCGGGAATTTGATTCCCGGGTCGGTCAGTGTTATTGGGTTTTTTATCTAGAATTTCTCAGTCTGGATTTGTACCCGGTTGAAGGCAACAGGATAGACCCCTATTAAATGGAACTTCAGACCTATTCAAACCTAAGCGGTATTCGCTACCGCTGTGGGTATAGAGGTAAGTACCTCTACCCACAGCGGCAGCGAATACCGCTAGGTTTGAATAGACCTTTAAACATGGCTGGCGAAATTTAGGTGTACGTACACCTCTGCCCAACCCTTTGGGGTATACAAGCCTAAAGATAAGTAGTCTAGCATTTTGATTCTGATTAGTGATAGTTGAATAAAGTTAACATCAGCACCATCGCTCTCAACAGCGGTGTCTTCCTAAAGGTACCGGTTTATGGTTTTACGATAAACTGCCAGCCATCATAAATATTCAGCTGACTGTTTTATGGTGCGGTAACAGTTTTTAACATAAAGCCTCGTCGCCTCGTGAAACCGATAGAAAGTGAAGTCACAAATTCACACCTCTATAGTTAACTGCTGGAAACTTGGATCGGTTTCACATTATGAAATCTACACACCTACGCAGCTACGGACCTATCTTCGTAGGTGAAAAATGTTTTCTGGCAGTGGACTTACCGGCTAGAAACATACCTACATGTGGCCCTCTTGTCATTCTCCTTTCCGGATGCTAGGGAAAAATTATCCAGAGAAAGGGCAGCAACGTCCTCCTGACAGTTTCTTCTCGTATCACCGTTTTAATATGAAAACAGTACTTACAAGCACTGTTTAGCGATTGGCCAGGCAGCAGAGCTGGACGTTAGTAGGGCTGAGTGCCTTGGGTGCACCGGACGAACATTGTAGCGTGGCTTGAAGAGGCTCGAATCTCTACTTGCATGCCACGGCATATCTAATTATGATCTATGCCAACTATACCAGTGTAGCAGTATCTACAACGCCACATGCGAACAACGCGTCATACTGACGTCACGCAAATCCTGCATCTCGCAAGCAGAGTTTACCGCGCAACTAGCATAGATACAACAGCCCGACATGAATCTTCGGGCAGTTGCCCGCCAGACACAACACCCGTCTGGTCGGAGGACCCTCCCTTTTCTATAGAGTATGAGTACCTACGTAGTACTATTAAGTATTCTGTGTTATGAGTGAACTTTACACCCTGTTTTTCATACCTCTATACCAGCATGGACCACTTCTCCTGCGGGGTAATTACGTAAAGCTTAGCAGTAGGAATGGCTTTCATTTTGACAGTTCAACAACATTCATTGCGTTATTTACGTTGCTGAGCAGACAATGTTTCAAACTTATAAAGCAATGGATTAGCAATATCCTTCAAAATCAAAGAGAATTGTTCAAAATAATTCAGATTGTGATTGATAGTTCTACGTATCTAATGAGGGTGCAGGATGGCATTGGGGTTGCCTGCCTTGGGTGCACGGGACGACCTTTGTAACGTGTCTTGAAGAGGCATCTAGCATCCCCTTATTTATGATCAACTAGCTGCGCCCCGCGGTTTTACCCGCATAAGTCTCGATCCCGTGGGAATATCGGGATAAAAAGTACCCTATGTCCTTTTCCGGGACTCAAGCTATCTCTATACCAAATTTCATCAAAATTGGTCCAGCCGTTTGAGCGTGAAGAAGTAACAAACATATAAACACACACACTCACAAACTTTCGCCTTTATAATATTAGTGTGATGCCACCAGCTATATACCAATATGGCCAACTCTCCTGTTTCTTTAGATAATAAACGTTCACCTCTAGTAGTATCAACTAGTGTAACTACCATTAAGCAAGCTAGCAACTCGAAAAATAGATAACGTGTGTTAAACATGCCGATTCCACGGCGGTAGGCAAGATAGTGTGACGTCATCATAAAAGGGTTATTATCGCGACCTCACGCTGAATTAATTATTCACTTGTAAATCATATTTCACACTGCGACACGGTTATTTAATAACGTATAGGGTGGAATCTATAGCAGGTGTTATCGGACTGTAACGTGCTGTGTCCGTAAAATATGCAAGTTGTATCGGGGATGGTAAGGACAGACTGGCCCCTGTGGTCAAGTTCATTCGTTATACATAGGTAGGTACGTATACCTACTATTTTGTCAAATGACCTATCGGGGTGCGCCAACCGATAATTGGAAATCCGAAAATGTTCTTCCTAACATTTTTCATCCTAACAATCACAGGAATTGTGTCTACTCTGTCTCTAATGTTCATAATTCCGAATCATTCAACTTCATAATGTCAGTAGCAATAAACATCTATTATACTTTTATTTGTTTTCCTATATTTTCTCAACATAACCATCTTTTACACTATTATTCAAAGTCATATCTTTTTTGTTTAGATCGTCAACATAGGATGCAAAAGCGAGCAAAGGGAACCCCGAGGTTCGGTTTGGTTAGGTTACTTTAAACCCTTTACACAGAAATAGGGGCCCCGCGAAGCGGGGCTTCGTCGACATAGGATGCAAGGGCGAGCGAAGGGCACCCCGAGGTTCGGTTTGGTTAGGTTACTTTAAACCCTTTACACAGAAATAGGGGCCCCGCGAGGCGGGGCTCCGTCGACATAGGATGACATAGGATGAAAAAAAAAGTTTTTATCATATCTATTAGACTAAATAGATTTTATGTCTATTGAGTGGTATATCAAACGATTTTATATTAATTGTCTGTTATTCTTATAGAAATTAGTTACATTAAAATTATATCAATCGTTTATTATATTAACTGATCATTATATCAAATAAAATTATCTATAGGTTCAGTTGTTACATCTTGTAAATATTAGAGGTTTTGTAATTATATCATAGGTATATTACTTACCCGTATAAACTCCCAGGCCATGAAAATATTATGGTAATTATGTTTAGGGATAAAAGCGTTATGATAAAAAACAGTAGGAGTTTAAAATATTTACATTAATGATATTATTAATTACAATTTTCGGAAACATGGGTGTTATGAACATCGCCGGTAGCACTACAAATAGTAGATATGAATAAAAACTTTAGGATGAAAAATTTTAGGAAGAGTGATCATTCGGATTACAAATCGTTAGGAAGAACAATTTCGGGTAAAGAACTTTAGTTGAGCCAATATGGACCCGACCTATCGATTGCGGTCCAATGCTTGACTAGCCTTCATTTAAAAGCTAGCGTTTAGGTACTGTGATATCAGGGGCTTAGTTCAGAGAAAACTAGATTGTTAGGAGATGTATCTAACTGCGAGGCATAGCATGCATCATCTAGTCTAGAATTCGGCAAGTAATGCCCAAAAAAAAAAATGGCCTAATGTTACGTGGCTGAGAGTCATACAATTGTCATCCTAATCCTAAGACAACTACGAGTATACTGCCCCTGATAGGAAAAAAGACGCATGTAACATTTTTTCCAATTTTTTTTTTTTTTTTCCAAATTTGAGTTACATACATTGCCGGAATCAGAAAATAGGCGCAGGCCTGTATTTTTTATATTTTTGTAACTTCCTCCAGTAATTAATTTCCCATTTTATTCATTAAAACATTTATTCTTCCGTGTTTACTTTTTGTTAGATACGTCTTTTTAACTATCGGGGGCAATAGGTATAGCCAACGTCTGTAGTTATCTGTGATATGACAATGTATGGCAGACATGGCAGCAGAGCAATTTAAAAATAAAAAATATATTGTGTTCAAAAGTACTTAGATAGATAGGTACTTACATAAATGAGGTTTTTATCCAAATAATTTTATTTTTTCATAAAAAAACTAAAATTAACTGAAGGGAACACGGACGGTCACATTAAATTGGATGGAAAGCGCTTCATTGCAAAATAGATGTGATACCTAACCTCCTAAGCTGGGCATTAACGAATAAATTAAATACGGAGAGCTTCTACCGGATGCAGGATACAGCTTTACAATTTACACAAGACATACTAACGTCTAATTATTTAGATTATTTAGATAGTGCCTTACCCGCGACTTTGTCCGTTTCCTATAGGTACAAACTCCAACATTCTACCCCATTTAGTCTAGTCTAGGGATTGTTCTTAGAAAACCAAAAAAAAAATTGTAACATTGTGAAATTGGTCTGATTATAATATTATATCCTATCTTACGACTATATACACGTTTAAATAATATAAGTAATCGTGGCAATTAGCTGTTTCAGTTTCACGACCTAGATGGTAAGTAAAAAAAATTTGGGGAAAAAATATTCTTAAAGTGGACGGTGGGCAAAAGGGTTAAGAACCTACCTATGCTTTAAACTTATAGGAGGTCCGTCTATCTTAAGTAAGGTCGGTGCATTTGTACTGTCAGTATTGCAATTTATGTGCCCTGATAATGTCATCTAATGCACTCGAGCTGCCCAACGATCTTGTTTTAGATTTATGTAAGTACTAACTGACTAACTAGATCAATGCCTACCACTTACTGGCACTTATTTAATCTAAGAAACGTCCTCTATATTAACTCTGAAAGACATTTCCTGCCCCCTTATTCACAAACACACGATATGCTTCCGTATCGTATCGAACATTAATCATTGTTATCGTAGGAGTCTTCTCAACGCTGTTCACAAGTCCAAAACCCGAAAATTTTGTCAGTTTAAATCAAATAGACGCCCACTATTCTTCCAACAGCTATTTGCTGTTGAGGGGAAGTCAAATCAGGTTATCGAAATGTCAGGTTTTCGATACGATAGCCTGTCGTATGGTTGTGAATCAGGGCTCTGAACAGCTGAACGTAAGGCCAATTCTCGTACCTACCTAATTAAAAACTTTAAAATCTATTCACAATCTCATCTTAACGATAAACAATGAAAACACATCAAAACATGTAGGGAAATTAGAGGTATTTTCACAAATTGAGACTGAGATCACAGATTACTTTGAGATCAGACTGAGAACGCTCTTAAAAATACACGATTGACCCTCAGATCTCGTAAATTATCTATGACAGTCATCTGAGAGCACCAGCCGTCATAAAGAAATCAAAGAAAGAGCTGCATTATAAAACCAAACACATTTTAATTGATTCCTTTTACATAATCCACCATGAGCTCAGACATTAACATAAATCAAGAAGCTGTCCGATCAAAACGTTGTGCTGAATAAAGCTTCATACGAAGTGAGCTCATCATAGCTCACGCAGTCACGACTAGTTTTGTCATAGTTAATATTCAAGTTATTAAAGTTGGCGCTTGTCCCCAGAGACTATGGTGGTTCGCCGTGGCGTTGCTGTTGTGGGCCCCACACACACACTGTCGAGAATTCACGTAAGTATAGGTACAGTAGTACAGTCGAACAAGTGTTTGATTATACAAGCAGCTATCTATCTATCCTATTTTTATTAAATGGCAAGCAAAGCCTATGTCGACTATTGTGCCAATGTCTAAAGTGAATTGGAAAAACAAGTCTGCATGTAAAAAAGAAATTAAGTAAAAACAACAACTGAAGACACAAGTAAAATTCTAAAATTCTACGATTGATACAGTTGAACACAATGGTAGGTGGTTAGATCAGTGTTGTAAGTGTGCAGACAGAGTAAGTTAAGTAGTCAATTCTATCTTACGCCAGCACTCTATTAAGTAATTAGGTTCCCAGGTATGCTATGACATAATTATGATTAAAAATTCTCCGCACACGATAACAATGAATATAGGCAGTGGAAAGATGAATATTTATGCCTGTATACCAAATCATTAGTTCGACTATACCTACCTACATAATAATAAGTAGCTATCTTCAGCTTTGTTACATTTCTATTTGAACCACCACAAAGGCTCAATGCAGCTCGTATTGAATGCAGTATTCATGCGAGGAGGCAACGCATTGCAGTGTTTGCTAATTTATTTAAAATCACACCCACATTAGTTGAGACTGTCGTAAGACAAGGAAAAGTGCTATCCTTTGTGGTATAAAGGATCCCATACATGGATATAAGAAAGAATCCCAGATCGTAAAAAAACATTTTCTTGGTGATCTGTTTACTTTAACTCAGCGGTCAATGGAACATAACATAGAATTTTTACAGGCCGTTAATATTTAGGTGGTCATACATATGCTAAACTGAAAAAGTCGTAAAATTAACAGACGCGAAACTGTTTACGGGGCAATAATCGAAATTTTGCGGAAACCTGACGTTATTATTTGAACTCATTTTGTGAGGACAGCCAGCAAAACAACAAGGCAAATGGTTATGAAAGACTTCCAACCTCGGATTCCTACAAACTTTTAGCGGTTGTATAGTTTGTAGGGACTCATAAAAATAATGAAGATGACAATAAGACACCAAGTTCTTTATGGGCCTACAAAACTTTTAGCGCCTTTAGCATTATGGTTATTTTAATAGACAACTCTATCTAATCAAGAAAGTCAATGAACGAAATAAAAAAAATCAAAAGGAAACTTTATGGCAATATGCAATCTCTATAAATTCGTATACGGTTGATGTGAACCAATGAGGCGGTCGTAAATCTTCAAATATTATTTTTATATAAATCTGTAAGTGCATCGTCAAATAATGCATGGAAAGCAATAAATCTTCATTAAACGGACCGCTAGGAAGAGAGCATAACATTAAACCGCTTCTATTTAGGTTCTGACTGATGTTCTACGAGTATGAATAGAAACTAAATTAAAACTTTATTTATTTAGTGGACATGCGTAGATTGATATTTTTACGATGTATTGCGTTTTTATGACATTCAATAACGAGACATAAAAATAACCGATCTTGTTTTGTTTTTGAGTAAAGGTGAAAGACCACCTTTATTATCTGACGTCAATTAATAAAAATCACCAAACAAAAGTTAATTCTATATCATCAACTAAGTACTTAAATGTATTATCGAAATCTTCGATTTAAATAAAGAGAAAAGATTTTATTTTTTGTAGGTATGTTTGTTTGTTACGCTTAAACACTAAAAAGGCAGAACAGATTTGAATGAAATTTGGCCACGGTACACCATGACCAGGATTAGGACATAGGAAACTTTTTATCTCTATATTCCCACGGGATTGAGACGTATGCGGGTAAAATAACGGGACGCAGTTAGCTTAAAATAATTATGCAGGATTAATTTTACACCCGTACCCAGAAATTAAGGCAGAATTTTAATGAACCATCAACAATCACTCGTCGGCCTTTCATCTTATTCAATGATGCACAAACTATTGCACACACAGCGCACTGCGCATTGTATTGCCAGCTGGAATGCATTATTCTACGGTGCCGTTTAGTAACTAGAACTTGAGCTATTAATAATACACTGAGCCAGTTCAGTTTTCTGCATTTCGTTGTATTTTAGGCGTACAGTTACCTGCCTTAAAATAGCTTCGACAGATCTCGACAAGCGTTTTATGGTCTGTGTGACAAAGAGCACTCTTGTAATTTGAGTGGCTAATTAATTTACATGTGAGGAAAATGTGTTTTGCTACTTTGTAGTTCGTTATGGGCAATCAAATGTTTTACGGGTCAGGCAGAAACTATACAGCGTGAAATTAAATTCATGGACATCCTTTTAAGGGGTCATTGTAGGTACTCATCGTTATGAACAACTTTTACTATGGGACTAAGCCTAAAATCGCGAAAAAAAAATCAGCTGTTCCTTGCATTTATGTTCACATATAACTCGTCAAAATGTATGGAAGAGCTGATTTTTTTTCGCGATTTCAGTCTTGGTCCCATAGTAAAAGTTGTTTATAATGATGATTACAATGACCCTCGTGCGTGCTATATACATATATAGTCTTAAGTACTCCTTAAATTCTGTAGCATCTACATAAATACCTAGATACTTATGCACTAATCAAAATCAAACATCTTTTGTGTGTCTACAGTCATTTGTCAACGCCAAAAACTACGAGTGTTATTCTCTTTGGTCAACGCCCACTTCTTTTTAATTGCTAATCCGAATCGGAACAATCGATTACTAAAATGTATAATTTAATTCTTATAAATGGATATGGTTTTGTGACATGGACTATTTTCCTAACATAGAGTTTGGGCTTCATAAAATCTTCAAGACAACGACGATGCCTTTGCCTATAATTTTGTAGGTAGTCATCTAGCTAGGCGATCACAAAACATAGTTTTTTGGACTGTACGTATGACCAAAATGAGAAAATAGGTAAGTAGGTAGGTATGTGTGGGTAGTTCCAAGTTTCTAAAGTAGATTTCTATTCGTCAAAATTTTATAAACTTAACTTTCTAGTTAAGAAAAAAGCTAAAAGCAGTTTTAACGGTAGATATCCTGAGTGTCTAAACTTTTAAAGTGGACACTATATTTCACATGTCGGTATGAATAAGGAGTCGGCCTACGCTAAAACATGGCTAAAACAGTCTAGCCACATCCATTTCTTTGAATGTTTAATCTTGAAATTAGAACCTCTTTCTTTGAATCATCATTGTCAAAATAACAGTTCGTTTACCTCTGCCTTATAAACAGCAGATTGAGATGATAATCGGCACTTAATAACGCTACTTATACATACCTAGATACACCGCAAAATATTTCTTTTCGTCAGTACAAAAAAATTACAAAAAAAAAAACAACCGACTTCAAAAAAAAAATTGAACTTATTTTTCACTTTGTAGTGTTTTTTATGAAGTCGGTTGTTTTTTTTGTTTTGTAAAAAGTTTTTTATTTTTCACTTTTTATTTGTACCTACCTACCCCACACAAATTCAATTAACACTAATTGTTATGTAAATACCACATAAAACATCATCAATATAAACTAAGTGGAAAAAAATCGTATTATTAAAGCTACTTAACTCAAAACCTAACAAAGCAAAGTTAATCAAATTGATTTGGGACCATCCCTGAGGCATACCTTATCCATTAACAATAATACATAGATATACAATTGCAGCCAAGTGGTGCCAAGCAAGAAGAATCATCAAAATTCGCGTAGAAATGCCGGAGATGCAGTACATTTATGCACATAACTTCGTACATAAGAATAATTACCTAATCCATACAAATATTATAAATTCGAAAATAATAACTCTGTCTGTCTGTCTGTATGTTACCTTTTCACGCCTAAACCACTTTAACCGATTTAGATGACATTTGGTATAGAGATAGTTTTAGTCCCTCGAAAGGACATAGGATAGTTTTTATCCCGATATTCCCACGGGATCGAAACTTATGTGAGTGAAACCGCGGGACGCAGCTAGTAAAAATACAATACCTAAGTAGAGCTTGGTGTGATAGGATAGGAGCAGAAGCTCTGCCAGTTCTAATAAGGACGTTGCGGTGCATGGGCATGAGGTCCTGGGTTCGATTCCGAGGCACCTAGTTCGGGTAAACTGTTACTGTGTTTTCCCATCAGAAATTCCTCAGTAGCAGCCCGCTCACCCTTTTTAGGGAACTTAAACATAACTGGCGAAATGTGGGTTTGGTAGGTAGGTAGCCTCTGCCAGAACCCTTCGAGGATTACAAGCGTGATGTTATGACATGTAACACTTTAGGAATAACTAATCTATAGGCCGACCGCTTAACTGAGACGTTGCCTGAGGTAGCTGCGCGGTGCTGGAGGGGTGAAAGCTGTCACAAGTTGACGAATCACTGAGCTCTCGCATCACGTCACCACACCCCTCCCGCACCGCGCTGCTACCTCACGCAACTTCTCAGTAGAGTGGTCGGCCTATAATCTCACCGTGACTTGGGAATTGAACCCCGGAAGAAACGATTTGTAAGCATGTCCTCTTACCAATTAGGCAAATAGGTGATGGTAATCACTAATCAGTATATTTACCCTTTACCTAATACCGGAACAGCTTGCTGTGCCTATTTATAAATAATGCATGTTCTTCGAATTGGAAATCGATTTGTAAATTGTGTAGTTAAATATTCATACCTAATGATTTCCCCACAGCAAGGTCTGTAATAATTATTATAGCTAACTCCTTAACTTAATTTTAAGTTTAGTTTTTTCAACATAGCTCATGCACGTTTATTTTTGTTTACAATTTTGCTAATGTGTGTTGAACGGGGTAATTGCGTAACACACTAACGTAGCTTATTATTGCTTCATTTACTTTATTGAGCAGACAAATTTTTCGAACATATGAAGCAATATATTAGCAATATCCTTCAAGATGATTCAGATTATGATTGAAAGTGTGTTACTCATTTAGGGTGCTGGGTTGTCGCGGAGTAATTTCGGTCCCGATCGAAACATACTTATAAACTCAATAACACTTTAACTGGCCATGGGAATCGAACTCGGGACCCCTTGCTGAACATTCACGGATGCGAATTTCCGACCACTAGACTACTACTTCTATTAATTAACTTAATGCAAACTTTGCTCAAGTTACAACCCAAAACGTAACCTACTAGGGTGCTACGCACTTGTTCGGGTCGGCTTTATTCGAAAAAGCTGTGTGGCAAAGTATACATTCGATTTTGCCGCCCGGCACAGTGCCGAACCGGAACAGTGTGGTAGCACCCCTTACATTTAAATTATATTCTAGGCACGAAGACATCAGAGAAGCAATGCTATCATTAGTCCACATGATCAGAATGTCAGAAGACAAACTGGAGAGGCACGAGTTCAGAGAGAAGGCTCTCGGTGAACAGGTGAAGAAGATGCTGAACGGCCTCGACAAGAAACACAGGGCTTTGGAGCCTTTAAAAGGCATGATCTCAAGGCTAGATGAGCGGTTGTCGAATGTAGAGACTATACTGTTACAGGTTTGTATGATTTCACTGCACTTTTTAAGCCAGATTCGAAAATTGCTTTCCTCGAAATACGAACGTGGTGAGTTCTTAAACGCCTTTTATAACAGCTGCTTTTGCTTTACGGCTATGCAGAAAGAGATTTATACATTTTAATCTTCGACAACATTGATATGACGTACTTGCCAATCGCTTCACGCTAGGTAGGCATTCCCCGGAAGAATAGTCACGGAGACAGTACTAAGTAACCACACACGCAGCCACGCAAATCCGCATCAGCACTTTGTGCACCATTTTATGATTTTGAAACCGTATCATTTTTATTTGCAGAAAGAAGAACGTGAAAAGACCTCCCAAACCAAAATCAATAATGCACTTGAGAGTATACAAAAAGCTTTGGTGTCACTGACGCCAGCGTTGGCGCCCCCTGCAGATTTGGACAACAACCTGACGGCCAATGATGACGTCTTGCAGAGGAGGCTGGACGCTACCGACTCTAAAATTGATGCGGTCAAGAAAGAAATTAACAGCTTGAAGACTAGTTTAAGCCCGGTAAGTCTAAGACTAAAACCCAGAATGCAAAAGCGTATATAGCTACATTGAATCATACAGGGCGCAGCAACCCAGAAAAAAATAAAGTTTCTCCTGCACCTCCTTGCTTACCCGTTGCTTCAAACACGATTACACGACGAAAACAAAACACAATCTCTTCTCGCGTGCAGAAACTTTTTGTCAGGAGCATATTATAAAAACGCGCGATGCGCGTTGTTTATTTAAATTTGAATCTTCTCATCTTCTGTAGTAAGTAGGTATACGCAAAATAATCAGATAAAACAGATCTATTCAATGTACCTTAGTGTGATCGCTGTGTACCAGTAGGTATATTATTGTACCTATGTCCTTGAATCTGTTACCGATGCTGGTGGGCTACTATTTTACCAATTTTTTGCAGGAGTCGCTCCGCTCGATGTGTTTAGAAGTCGCCTCAGACATGAACCCGTTCGAGAAGCACATAACTGACGCAGAGAAGCTGCTCAATAAGTACGAACTCAAGCTGAATGAGTACAACGGAACTAAGGTGCAGACTGACTTCGTGCCGCTGAACGATGTGTCGCTCGCTGATGAGGCGTGGCACAGCAAGATGAGTGAAGGTATAATGGCTTGACTTTTAATTACATTGGTAGCTAGTTAACTACTTTCTTTTCCGATTACTTACTTAAGTACTTGTTTCATAGCCTTCTTTGATTGGTTTATTTCATTATTTACTAGCCTAGAATGTTAATATACCATAGATAAAATGTTTCTCTACTTTTCAGCAGTGTGTGTAATTAAATCGGCTTATAGCTCCACTATCGGTCTTTACAATAGGATTTATAGAAGCTCACGATGCTTTTATAGTCATCTTCGTACTTGAATGGACCCTTTCCAGAGTCGTAGTTACCACCAGAGATTTAATCGCTTTTGAATAATTTATGTAGACATGCATGCATAAGTTCTTTATCATTAACATAGTGAATAGTTTCTCCATATTAAAGTTATTTAAATTCCCAGTGATGGAGCGCCAAGAGATAGAAGTAAAGAAGATCCAGCGCTTGCTATCTGACGCAGAGAGCATGTGGAAGGACCTGCCGAGACTAGCTGACCTGGTTCGCTCCACCAATCAGACGATAGAGACTGTGAATAACGCCACTGAAACCTTGCTTATTAACAACGAAATGGGTGAGTTACTCTCACTATTTCTTTTGTTGTAATTAAATCTTCGTAATAACGAGTTCTTCCGCGGAAGTAGGTACCATCATAATTATTTCTATCGCCAAGCAGCGTGTGTTCTAATTTGAAGGGTGGCGATGTACCTACCTACATGAATGCATTTCAGCTTTTCATTCGTGTGTGTGAACAGAAGCATCCACCTCCCGACTTTGTTAAACCCCAGGGCCCAGAAACATTTTCCTCCCGGGCGTGATCTATAGTGGCCTATATGGAAAGCTCTCAATCGATTGCGTACCCAAGTAGGCCCCCCTCGCTAGAGTGCCCTAAGTGCCCGTTCACCTGCACCTTGGATGACCTAAAAAATGCCAATGGTGCCGCAATTAACGTGGCCACCTACGGGGCTCAAAATATATTTCAAAAAATCAACGAGGAAGAGTACTATTGACACGAAAAGAGCTTTTCATTAACGTATCTACGATGGTCTGGATGTACTTAGGAGGCGGGCGCCGGGCCATAAGATAAATAACAAAAAAAACTTACTTTTTCTAATGAATGGTACATACCTACTACTTATGTTGTCAAACGAAGTTTGTTCAAGACACCTTGAAAATACGATGGTACTACGCGTCCATTCATCGATTGCTTTGCTTTGATTTACCTAGTCACGGTACAAATAATAAATAACATTCGGCCATGGGTTGACCTTCTTAGTTTACTTAGGTACCTTCTGCATTCGAATGGTGGAATGAAGTAAAGGGGCGGTACGGTCAGCAACAAAAGTCGATAGTACCTACGTGTTAACTTTAACTTCAGTCGGTATGTAAATTGACAAAAAATTAGGCGATAATCTCGAAGTGTATTCTTTTTATTTATTTTATTTATTTATTTATTTATTTTATTATTTATGTACACACAGTAAAATACATAAGGAAATTTTATAATTATAATTTGAGTACAAAGGTACTGCTTATTTCTTAAGAAATTTCTTCCAGCAGACCTGCGAAAGGAGAAGTAAAAAAAGAAATGTAGACAATAGTGTGTGAGAACAAGAAAAGAGAAATAGGAATGTGTGAAGCCTAAAACTAGAACAATAAATAAACCTACACATATAATGCACAAAATAAAATAAAAATAACATAAGTATACTTAAATAAATACATAATGCTGAAATATATAAACATATACAAATATATATATATATATATACTCACAGTACAGAGGAAAGGTAATGCTCTTTTAATCGACATTGAAATAGAGAAATAGTTTTTAAATCACGAATGCTAGGCGGAAGTGAGTTCCACAATCTCACAGCATGGACAGAGAAGGAATAAGAATAGTAGCTTGTTTTATGGGGATGTGATTTAAGGAGGGATCTTAGGTGTGATCTGCACGGTGCGTCGCTAGGGCGAGCGTAAGAAAAACGCTCACGCAGGTAGGAAGGATAAGACGGGTTGTGTAAGATGTTGAAGAGGAGACATAAAATCCGAGTATTCCTGCGAAGGCGGATAGGGAGCCACTTGAGTTCCTTGCGAAGGTGAGAAACATGGTCATACTTTCGAAGACCGAAAACAAAACGAATGCACAGGTTTTGCAAGCGCTCAAGCTTGTTTAATAGCTCTTCAGTAGCATCCAGGTAGCAGGCGTCGGCATAATCTATAATCGGCTGAATAAGTGTTTGTGCCAAAGAAATTTTAGTCTTCAAGGGCAGAAGACTTTGAAGGCATTTCAGCGAATGAAAGGAGAAATGTACCTTTCGGCTGACCTCGTTGACCTGAGCACGCCACGAAAGGTTGGAGTCAATAACTACACCCAGATCTTTAGCGGTTTCAGTATAGTTTTATGTTTTTTTTTTTTTTTAATTTATTTAACACTAGCTGCGCCCCGCGTTTTCACCCGCATAAGTCTCGATCCCGTGGGAATATCGGGATAAAAACTATCCTATGTCCTTTCTCAAGTTCCAAACTATGTCTGTACCAAATTTCACACAAATCGGTTCAGTAGTTTAGGCGTGAAGAAAAGACAGACAGACAGAGTTACTTTCGCATTTATAATATTAGTTTGGACTAACTTCTGCCCGCGACTTCGCGTGAAATTTCTTGTTTTAACATTAAATATACCTATCCTATGATAGGTACTCTGCAATACCAGCTTCACATTAGTGAAAGAGTTTTTGAAATCGGATCATAGTTCCGAAGATTACCCTCTACATACAGACTCACAAATTTTCATAATATTAGTATACATACTGTAATAGATCAGTTTTAAATAGGTAACTGAAATGTAAACAGATTTCCGCTGTGGTAATTAGGTATTAGTTATGAATTTATGATTTAAAAAAGTGAACATAACAAACGACCTTTGTTGCTGACTGTACCTATGTCAACGTTTAGTAAGCATGTGTGTGGGAACTTAAAGTAGCAATTACGTAGCAATACTAGCAATCAATATCCAAGACGCAATTATCGAATGCCTCGTTTAAATTATCGATTACGAAAATTGGTACGCGCATCCGTCGCTTGCTTGACCCAAAGAATTTTAAACTTTATTGCAGTTCAAATATCTTAGCTTCCTCTCTGATTAGTTATCTTAGGACACCGGATCCAACTTATTTCAACAGTAGATAGAAGTAGACATCGGAGTGTTTATTTAATTAAAAACGACCTAAATATAAAACCATATTGAGCCTCTCGAGAAAGCGGAGACCCCTCCGGATAGATCGAGACCATAAAAAGGTGGCCAGGGTTGAGTGGATGTGGAAGGCGGAGAGTTGTTGGATTTTGTGGTGTAATTTGGGTTGGGGGAGGCCTTGTTCAGCCGTGTACTGCGATAGGCTGAGTTGATTGATTGAAGCTCTAACTGGCCTTGGATCTTCCCCAAGTCCTGACTATCAACATCATCACTCTCTTGCCATTATTTGTATTTATTTATTTATCTATTTATTTCAGGCATCAAGGGCCATATAAAACACATAGTTACAATACAATATTAATATAACTTAAAAATACTATAAATACATACAAAATTATAATTACACTAAAAAATAACAAAAAAATTACTATCCCAAGTCCTTTATTTGGGGTCGGCGCAACATGTCTTTTACTTCCATACCTACTTCTATTTTAGTCGTCATCTCGGTAGTCACGGGTCACCCCCTTTCTAGCCCCAAGGCCCGACTAAGTATATCAGTCAAAAACAAAAAAGTCCCTACGGCCTTTTGCCCTTTTTAAAATGCTTCTTATTTTCAGCTGTAACAAAGATAGTGTCGAAACTGCGTGAGATGGGCGACCGTCTGGTGGCGACCAACGAGGATGTGCAACGAAGCCTGACGCAGAGCAACACCATGACAGAACACGCCTATAACGACATCTCCAGGAGCTACGAGGCTTTACGTACTGAGGTGAGCTGACAGATCCTTATATAAGTAGGTATCTACTACTTCAGGTGAAAGCGCCAGGGTAGGTAGTGTGAACTTAAAGAGTTGTATATAATTATGTGAATAGGTAGAGCAGTGGTGGGCAAGTGGTAAAGGCCGTGACTTACGAGTTGTAGGTCGTAGGTTCGAACGAACCCAGACAGGCGCTTTACTCTGTGCAAATTATTACAACATCACCAGTGCTCTCAAAACGGTGAAGGAAAACATTGTGAGGAAACCGACATGTCCTAGAATCAAAAATTCGAAGACATGTGACATCTGCCAACCCGCGCTGGACCCGCGTGATGGAATACGGCCCACTCTCTCTCATCGAGAGGACGCCTCTGTCCTAGCAGTGGGAACATTATAGGCTGATTATGAATAGGTAGGTACATAATAATTTTTTGCGATCGCGAATCATATTTTGATTATTGCAATTTGCAGGTCAGTATCAGGTCGTATGTTGATCAAAATATGATTCGCAGTTTGCGTCGTACTAATCGACCTCAATCTGCTACTTCTTTATCCTGTCGATACCTACTACTCAGAATTCCCTAATTACAATAAAAAACCCAAAAACACTTCGTCCGACTTGAGGATCCAACCCAGTTCCAAAGCTTTTACAAAGTTTGTGACCACCAGACCAAGGAGGCTTATATCCTTGAAATACATCACCAGCGCAAATGAGACCTTCTAAGTGCTTGTGTGTGCTGAGAGTGGTTCTCGACAAAAGTGCATCGGGTGGCATTAAAGCTCACGATGACGTCTTAGTCTGAAGCCTTGGTTGATTGAATGAGATGGCCTTTATTAGGTGTGTCGTGTCTGTGACACAGATCTCTGTGGGTCGAGTGGCAGTTATCTGTGCCGAGTAGGGGTCACGAGTTGCGAATCTGCCTGCCAAAGCACGGTTCGCAGAGCATTTTTCTTCGAAAGCTTTAGCGGTTAATAGGGTCATTCTCTCCCGCCTAAATAATCGGGGCGCATCTGAGGAAAGTGAATAGGGAAAAATGAGCCTTAGGTACTAGATGCACCTTTTTGGTTAAGTAAGGCTTATTTTTCTTTATATTGTTTACGACGGCAGTCTAGTCAGTCATAGATATAAGAAAGAATTATAGTTTACTAGGGCAGTTAGGATAGTGAGTATATTCCGGTAGATGATTCTTCCAAAAGCAGTGGCATTTTTTTATTGGCAAAATACCTATTGTTTAGGCGCCACTTTATCGCCTGCCGTCCTTTTCACTTTTGTTACATAAAAATGCCACTGCGTTTGGTAGAAACTATCATCCAACGGAATATACCCACTATCGTAATTGCCCTAGTAAACCCTACTGTTTTTATATATGGGCGAAGTAAATTGATGGCGACTTTAGTATTATTTAGTTCATTAATTAGAAAATCTATTTGAAATAACGGTTAGTTAAGAATATAATATACATAAGTGCACGCCCGGGGCAGATGTGCATAGTACCTACTTACACCCACATTTAGCAAGTCGTGGTTATAACCCACGTAACCAGGCACATATCCAGAACCGGAACCTATAAATACTTAATCCCAATAAGGCAGAACCTTAAGTAGATACCTACCAGTGAATTTAATGTTCCCACTGCGAACAGGCCGTAATTCACCACGTGGGTCTTGGACCCACACTACCCATTTTAGGTAGGTACGGATTGGTGGATTTTACATGTCTTCGATTTGTTTACTCTAGAACCTGTTAGTTTCCTCACCGTCAAAAAATTACACAAAGTAAAGCGCTTGCCTGGTTTCGAACTCACGACCTACTAGTACGTCGGTGACGTCCGGACGTATCTTCTACTCTAACTATACCTACTTACTTGCAGGTTCAACTGCTATCCAAGAGCGAACAAGTGATTATGGCGACGGCTGACAACGTGATAGCCACTAAGAAACGCTTCGAGTATGGCGTCCACCAGATTTTAGCGGAGGTCGGCGAACTTATCAAATCACAACACAAAAACATGAACAAGACTGTTAGCGGAAAGTGAGTACAAAATAGACTAGACTTAGAATATGCATTAGCCAATTTGAAACCTTACTAGGTTAAAAAAAAAGTTTAAAAACTAAAACCCGACTACTGAAAAGGATAAAACAAGAAAGTACCTACCCGTGTTAGATTTGTTCCATCACTTTTCCATAAGAGATTTGTTCTTAACTTAGGTATGGAAAAAGATAAATAATAGATATTTTGTTTATGTTTTATTTAATTTTCCTCGCAAGTGTGTTGAAAAACTTATGAAACGCATGCGCATTTAATTTTGTTATTACAATGTCGGTCGGTTCCATAGAAATATAGGTAATATCCATGGTCGGCTCCATATGTCCTCGCCTTAAGCTCGAGCTGCAATCCCGCCTCGAGTGCACAAACTTTGCAACTTCGCACATCTGCAAGTTTTCCATCATAATGTTTTATTCCTCTATTTTAGATTGGACCACATCGAGGCAGCGATAACAAACAACCAGACTACTGGAATGAACGCGTTAGGAGCCAAGGTCGAGGCGGAGATGTCACAAGTGTGGCGGCAGATCGGCATCATGCACCAGCAGATTATGATGAGCAGCCAGGCTCTGAACAAACTGTCCGTAAGTGCTTTCGCTGCAGTATTTATGAGTTATGTCAAACTCAAATGATTTATTTCAAATAGGCCATTTAAAGGCACTTTTGAACGTCAAAATTTACAAGAAAATAGAACTAGGTGACCTTTTCAAAATGTAAGTACCTAGTTCCGTATGGAGAAGAATGGGTAAGGCTGTGCGGGATATACATTACGTAGGTACTGTCAAACGCAAGTAAGTGAACACAAAAGTGTATCGTTTAGGTATATCGTTGCAATAAGGGGGATTTTCGTAGTAACAACAAACATGAAAAACCTGTGCGAGGCCAAAAAAGCTCCTATCTCAGCAAAATGCTGCGATATTTAAACTTGACAGTTCGGCAAACGTTATCTAAAGCTATTCTAAATTTCAAGTTGATAGCATTAGTAGTTCTTGAGATATCCAGCTGTGACAAATAGATAGACAGACAGACTGAGTCGCATTATAACTTTATAAGGGTTCCTTTTTACGATTTTGGTACGGAACCCTAAAAATAAATATGGTGCAAGAGTAACCACTATTGTACGGTTGAGTGTACATTTATCGGGAAACGAAGTTTGGGTCATCTACACCCTATGTCTGCACTCAAACTTCGCTTCCCCATTGTGAGAGTACCTAATAGTCAGGTAGCAGGGAGGGCCGACTGTCCAGGTCTGTACATACGTCGGACGTTCGGAATGAGATACCGCTATGGTTACTCACCGCACGGTGCTTAGCGTTACAATGTAAACCAGGCTGAACATTTTATGGGTCTCCAAGGATAACAAAGCAACGATTGCACATTGTATGTTGGTTCTTTTTCTTTTTTAGTTGATCGATAAAACATAATTTCCATAACTAAATTCTTATAAAAACACTATCACACATTCAATAAACTTAACAGCTCGCCATTTTTAATTAATAAAAACTAATGTCTTTCGTCAACAGGGATTCTCACAGGACTACGTTAATGCTAGTACAGCGACACTGGACAAAGTGAAAAAGGAGGTAAGCTATGCTAACGACCTTTATGGTATTGCAAAAACCTCTGTGAGTTTCATTGCCAATAATCATTGTGTTCGTTCCCAGGTGACCGGCATCACGACACGCATCGTTGAGTTAGAAAGCAACCTGAACTTCGTGCTGGGTGAACTATCGGTGGCCAGCCAGGAGTTCCGACAAATGGCAAACGGACTGACGGCCGCCCTAAATAAAGCTAATAATAAGACCACCACCGCAGTACCTATGATTGAAGGTAATTATAGTAATTGCTCCATTAATTACCTACGAATGAGGCGCGAGTAAATTGTATTTACTAGGGCATTCAAAGTTTCGTAATTATAAATTCAATAATGACTAGCTTTTACCCTCTGCTCCGCCAGTGTGGATGTCAGAAAATATTCCACGGGAACGTACTGCTGGGATTAAAAGTACCCTAACATTAAAGGCTGATTATGCTGTGTTATCCAAATCCGTCCAGCCGTTTTTGCGCCAATCCGGAACATACATCCAGACAAACGAACAAAAATTCTTCGTTACTATTTTATTACCTACTAGCTGTGCCCCCGACTTCGTTCGCGTGCATGACGGAATACGTTTTAATTTTTTTGCGCGGAACCCTACTTCTTTTTCTAAAATAAAAGTAGCATAAGTTACTCCTTATTACATCTCACATCTCATTACATCTGCCAGTGAAAGTCCCGTCAAAATCGGTCCAGCCGTTTTAGAGATTAGCCGGAACAAACAAGACAGACAGACACTGACAACAAATGTAAAAAATGTTATTTTGGCATATGTACCACGTATACATCCATATGCATTTAGTAAAAAGCGGTTATTTGAATATTACAAACAAACACTCCAATTTTATTTATTTGTATAGATATGTATAGATCATTCTCGCCCTCAATGATTCCTCGTTAATGAGACTGCAATGTTTGTTTCAGACAATCCCGGACCTCACAAGATCGCCAGCGAAGAGAAAACAACATAAATAACTGATACCAAATAACATAGATATAGTTAATTAACAATTAAAGATAAGTTCTTACCGCTTAGAGATTAATCGTAAGTCGACTGACGTGAGGTGTTTTGTATGAAAATAAAATAAAACTCGTACGATATTAACTTTTGCAAATATTTAATCTCTTTTATAATTGTGGATCTATATATTTATATTGTACAAGTTATATGATACAATGAAATTTTATCGTGACAGATATCCCAACGTCAAATACAAGTGAACCATAAAACCCAACAATTTATACAACTGACGGGGATCCTCTAAGAAAACGTGAATCAATCAACTGTACAATCATAATATTGATATTAATTAATATTTATTACTGATCTTAAATAATATACACACAAATTATTTGTCATCCGTTTTTGGTTATTTTTATTAATCCAGAATACAACCTCATTTTCCTATGTGCAATTAATATTTAATGTAACAAATGAATGACGCTTATTGATTTTTTTAAATATGTAAATGATTAGATAAAAATCCGAACCTTTATTTATTGAACTGTTCCATTATATAATATGAACATTGAAAACAGAATACATGATATATAACAGAGAACAAATAAATACACAATACATAAGTCTTAACTTCGGCTATGTGTCTGATAACTGTGGTTACGTACATATATGGTTGTACATGTTTACTGTACTTATAGCTTACGACTCGGAATGGTGAATTGGGAGTCCACTTAAAGGTAACACTAGACACATTCGTTGTTAGTGAACAGCCTAACTTGGGACATCTCTAACCTACGTTATTATCACGGAACAACAAAACATGCCCCGGGAAAGGAATGCTTAACGACAACAAAAGGAATTAGTTATTTCTAGGCGAACCAGTCGCTTCTCGTCTTTGGAAACTTATCTACTAAGTAGGATTTCTTCGGTTTACTATAAATGTATTGTATGCACTTTATTAATTTTATAATATTATTGACATTAAAAAGAAAACTTCAAATTGAACATTAAACCAACGTAACAAATAGGCAAATCTTCATGGCAGTGGCATACGTAACACCCATACACGAATAGCACTTGAACATTTTTACATTATGAATCATTATGTACATGGATAAATGTACATGTACACTATATTAATGCAAAAAATATTTACACTTCCTTAATTAATTATGTGTTAAAAAGCACTTAATAGCGAACCCTTTGCACGCACCCCTGAATACAATCCAAAAAGTTAAAAAAAGCAATCAATAATTTATATAATAAGCAGTAAAAACAAACAATATAACTCGCGAAACTAGTAAATTGATACATAGTACATTGATCATGCATATTAGATAAAAGTTTTATATTGATAACTAATAAACAATATATCCAATCGAAGCATAATTAAGCTTTATAAAGCTGTTTAGATAATTCCAAAAACATTTCCTATGTCTATATGATCAAAAAAACTTAAAAAATCGTAAAGTGTAACGTGAATCTATCAAAAGCCCGAATATGAAGGTACAACAAGCTCCCTAAGTGAAGTAAGTCTAAGTAGTCCATGAGATGGACCGTTTGTCCGTCCGTCCGCCCGTCTACCGTGCCTCCGACGCGGCGACGGCGACGCGAGACATCTACACTTTGTACAATGCGGTATCAAAACAAGGTGTGCGCGGCGTGACGCGGCGGGTCGCGTGTCGCGTGCCATGTCAACACCGCTTATATTTACTTAACGCAACTGTACCCTACTATTTATAATTTATTAACTCCTAACTAAGTTTCAAGTGTAAAATTGTGCCACACAAGCGATCTCGATGGGACATCTAAAGCCGAACGCAACGAAACGGTCGCAAGCGCGCCGCGGGCTCCCGCGCTCGTCGAGTCAGCGAGTGCCCTCGGCCGCGTCTACTAGTTCCGCTGTTGATGGAATGTCGAACATGGAATGAATATTATAAATTCCTGTAAAACGACAGGGTTCTCAACCCTGTAAAATGTGTGAATGAATTACATTGTGTAATTTCCACTACGACTCGTATCATATAAAACACCCGCTACTGATTACTCCACCTGATAACTATGTATAATATGACTATGCTCAAATTTAGATTCAATTTAGAGCCCCTATCGCGATAATTTTATTACTTTATCTAATTTATATAGATGTGGCCGGATATAAAGGTGATGTTTGTATACCCTAATTCCGTTCACATTGTTACATTATTCCGACACGTTACGCTAAACTTGTTCTTATGTGATGGAACTTACATAGGAAGACATACAACTATACATATACGCCTTTATAGACATTGCGAAATTAAATCGTTTTAACCTATTTTGTAGTACATTTGGTAATGAAGGAAATTATTGCATCTGTAATATAAACCACGTAATACATATGAGAACGTTGCAACAGATGAGTGGGATCAGTGGGAGCTGGGAGTGGAACGGAACACTTTAGGAGCGCGAGTGCGCCGGCTGCTGTGGTTCAGTCTGTCTGAAACGACTCATAGTCTCGGAATCGAGTCTGCAAATTATACGTGACCACCCCATAAATCCGAGGCACTTACATGATCTTAAGAGTAATGATATACAACTACTAACTAGTGGTACCAAATGTTAGCTCATTGTCATCCCGCGAAGGACCCGTTGATACAACGGGTGTGACACAATTAAAGCTATGGACATGTTCCACGTACTAATCGTTAATAAAGTCTAACCTAACACGGAGAGAGAAGGGAGCTATCGTACACGTACAAAGTACTTAACTATATAAACCTACATTCAGCTCTTAAAACTTACACGAACTGATCGTTAACCAGTGCGATTACATACAAAATTGGTGTAGTAAAATGAGTGTCCGAATCCATAAAAATATCTAATGTGCTGCCATGTTAAAAAATATAGTGTCTCCCAGTGTACGTTGAAAAAATTTAAACGAGTGCAATAGTGAAAAATATTCGATCCATTCAAATCATTACTTCTAGTCTCATACTTTGTCCTAACGTAGTGTATGATTAATAATGGTGAAAGTAGGTGCCACATGAAACATGAACCTCTTCAACGACCGAACCGTACCTACAAAGCGGAATGTCACAACGTCCACGCGTGATCTATGTACATTATATCGACAAATTGCAATAACAAAACAACAATTACTGTATGTTTACTTTAAAACCATCACACATAATGTTTATGTACAAGTTCAATGGGTCCAGTAGTACCGACTGAACGTAACATTATTAGGTTTCAGAGATCGCGCGGCACCTCGCCTCGGGACGCGGTTGTTCGAGCTACTCGACGCCGAAGCGCCTTCAATTCCTATAACGCTATATTACAAATAGGAGCTCTATGATACCGTGAGGCGTCCCGCACGAGGTGGCTCGCGAAGCGTTACAAAATATTATTCTTATGTACATATTGTCTTCGAAGATAAGAGTAAGAACTATGTCTATATTAGGTGCGGGATATAAAAGGTGTCGGCGCGGGGTTTACCTCCGCGTGCTTTTGGAGGAGGGGCGCGAGTGAGAGTGTGTGTGGGGGGTCGCGCCCCCCCCCCGCTCCTAACTGGAACACGACGCGGCCGACACGGGCGACAGCGGCGAGTCGCGCGGGCAGCCCGACAGCGTCACTACCACCTGCACAGAAACACAAACACAAGTATTAGAACACAATCAACTAACTTCTACAAAAAGTGAAATTAGGCATGAAGGGCACAATAGTGTTGACTTCACGGACATTCCTGGACGATTACAAATCCGGATTCGTCTGAACATGTCCAGCTTTCCGGATTTTGCCAGGACTATTCGACTTTAGGGGATTATCTTAGAAAATGGAAAAGTTAAATGAGTCCTGAAAAAAGAAATATTAAAATGTTAAATTAGTTGTAGTAGGCTTTTTGTCAGGAGTTTTCAAATTTCCCAAATGGTAACCCCACTTCAGGACCACAGTTCTCTTTCTCAACACAAATTAACAGGAATAATATGAATTTACTGATATATCTACTGTCTTGCCAGAGGACTGCTGTGCTTTTGGCTGAAGGTTTGATCCCAATTTATTCACTATAACCACTTAACAATTCCTTACTTCGAAACCACGTCAATTCCTTAGCTAATCCTGCCAATCTCGCGATGATTTCGCGCGGTTTCGTTCATTGTCTCATAGAGAATTACGGCCCAGGCCAACCTATATCCCAATGATACTGCCAACGGTATCATTGGTATATTAGTACCATTAGAAAATTCTTAATAGCAGCCCAGATCAAGTCATTGTAATAGAGGCTTGATTCCAAGACATAGATAACATAACTGGCCATGAGTGGGTCACTAAAAACCTCTGACTACCCACCACTACCAGCTAATACATGTGTGATACTGATGTTATGTATTTATTCATTCAACATTTTCTCTTGACCAACATCCGTTAACCATCTGTTAGTCAGCGGTAGTGGCGTGCATTGCATATAGGCATATAAGCATTGCCTACCTGGATATATCAACAGTCTGTCAATTACATTTTAGTGTGTGTGCCCCACAATTAAGAAACTCACTAAATTATTTTCATTTTAAACTTAGTTCCTGCCGGGGGTCCACACGTTTTTTGAAGTGAAAACTTCTTTAGCGGCGTTGAACACTTTTTGTACTGGGGAAAAAATGTTAAACTCGCGTCAGGACACGTGACCGTCAGGAGAGATTTCCCCCCCCCCCCACCCCTCTTTCTACGGCGGCGCCAACCGAAGTGAACCAAGTGAGACACGATAATGGATGGGTGGATGGATAGATGGATGGACGGACGGACGGACGGACGGACGGACGGTGACGGTGACGGTGACGGCGACGGTGACGGTGTCGGTGACGGTGTCGGCGACGGTGACGGTGACGGTGACGGTGACGGTGACGGTGACGGTGTGACGGTGATGACGGTGACGGAGACGGTGACGGTGACGGTGTGACGGTGATGACGGTGTCGGTGACGGTGACAGTGTCGGCGACGGTGACGGTGACGGTGACGGTGACGGTGACGGTGACGGTGACGGTGACGGTGATGGTGGACGTGGATGTGGATGGATGGATGGACAGCTGATGGCTCGACCGTCTGTGTAGCTACACTGCTGTGTATTCGTAAAATTCGTGAATATAAAGTGTTTCAAATATGGAAATTGAACAAAGTGCATCGATTTATAAAAAAAGTGACGCAGAAATAGTGGAAAAAAATTAGTTATATTAATTCAATTCATAATTGATTTATTTCAACGTTAATATTCATGTTTTCACTTCTGCCGGCACTCCCGGAGTGCAACCCGTCTTTTTTTTTCTTATTATTGACCACGTCTGCCTAGACTAGACCAGGCCTAGTGCCTACCTATTCTGAAAACCAATGCACGCCACTGGTCATCGGCTTCACTCTCAGGAAAGGTTTTAAACAAATTGATTAGTTATACAGCTTTTTCATGATGAGGTTTTGTTTTTTATATTATCCTGTAAATAAAGAGCTTTAGATAGAAAAGTATATATTAATAAATGTTACCTTTCGGCTGCCAGCATGATTCCTATGCTCGCAGAGCCAAACTCCTTGCCAGGTTCCCAGGTTTAGCTTCCCGTCTGTGATGGGAATTGTCAGCGATGACCCGAGGAAGCAAGCTTTCACATGGGCAGGCTGTGAGGCAAAAACATCAAACATTACATTCATTCAATAGTCCAAGTGTAGATTTAACAACCAAGGTCATCTCTATACACATCGCAATAAAATGCCTCAAATGATATAAATAAACCAGATATATACTGTTTTAACCTCTGTTATCAGTAAATAAGAAAGTACAAGGTTATTGTTGCATATCAAGTAGCCTTTAACATCACATCTTTAGCACTGACTTGATTATTAAATTAACAGATGTCTAATTAAAATACATTTTCCAGTATGCAAACATGCACACTTCACAGTAAATATGAATAGTTAACAAATGTTAATTACAGAAGTATTCAAGTATGTAAATATGACCTAATAGCTGCATTCAAAACATTGTATATTGCCAATTTATGTTCCAATTGCAATACATAGTCATTTCTACTTAGATATGGGCACTGCAGTAAAAGCTGGCAGGTTAGAAGGTGAACCTCCCAACCACACAGCACTAACATTAGTACTTCATTTGTTAACAGTAAAAACAAGATCTCTCACAAACAACTGAATATTATACATTCTTAATTCAAATTAGACATGCTACAGTGTAATACATGTGCGATTTGATAGATCAAAATGTTAATGAGTGATTAGCACAACAAACACTCACCATGTCGTCGGGTCCTTCGCACGAGTGTCGATAAGGCAGACCCTCTGGCACTATTTTGTTGAGCATCATCTCCATATCGTCTCTGACATCAGGGTCCCAGCTTTCGTTGAGCGCGAGACTCGCCGATGTGTGCATTACTGGAAACAACATCCATTGATCAGCTGGCTACCGCGCGTCTATCACGTTGATAAGATTTCACAACACTTGCTCATATCACTTCACTATGTACGCACTATAAAATAGCGCGAGATTATATTATGTGGGGTAAATATGACAGTCGGCAAGGATGCAGCATCGGCGGCAAGACAAGAATGCTGTCAGCAGATACTTACTCTGGATATGGCAGAGGCCCACAGCGAACTGCGAGAGCTCCGGCACCTGCTTGAGGATCTCCTCAGTGACGAGGTGCACGCCCCGGTGCTGTGGCCTCAAGTTCAGTTTCCGTTGAAACCACGCGGATCCAATCTGAATTCCTCGGTTCGAGGCCATGTTTAATTTTTTAAAACGCTACAGAGTGATCGTAAGAACACAAACGATCTTACACAACATCACTTAGAACAACCTTTACATGAATTAATCCACAATTATCATAAAAGATTCATCTTCGATCTTTAAATAGTAATAAATATAACGGAGGTTATAGGACAGATTCGACACCCTATTTTCTGCGGGAAAGTGAAACAGTCTTCAAACGAAAGAGAAAAACGAATAAATGTTGTCAATGTTAAAAAATATTACTGAACCGACTGAACCAGCATGAATTTCATTCATAAAATTATGAAAACTGAACACAACCCGAAAAAAAATTATGTGAACTAAAAATATAAGTACTGATAATGATAAATAATTGTCAATTAACGTTAAAAACCGCTTTTACTTCAGCAAGTTTATTATGAATTTATGACATTCCATTTCTATGCGGGACGAACAAACCGTTGTAGGCTAGTAGCGGTTTTTTTTTTATAAAACCGTTTTCTTATTGACTTACTTCGAACGAAGGGATAATAAAAGTTACATGATTTTATTTCTTTTAAATAATTTTCAGTAAAATTTATAAAAAATCATTATTATTATACCGCAATGACGTCGCGGTCGCCGTCGCACGATGAACGACTATATTTTGTAAAATATATAGCAACATTCCTTGGAAAGGGGAGGGCGCGGATTTTTGAATTTTTACGGATGCAAAGACTACTTACTTTTTTTGTTTACAACACGTTTTTATGTTGTAAAATTGTATCTGCCTAACTAGTACGCAAAACTTTAAAAACCCTGCTTATAAACCCTGCAAGTAAATAAAGTGCTGTTAACAGAGTGGCCAATTATGATAACTATGGGAGTGCCGAGGGGTGATATTTTTAGGTGTGGCGTAGAACCACTCCTTGGAATTGAAACAATTAGTTCCCACCCCAATCGCAAAGCAGACGTGTTCTTGATAATTTTGTTCCTGTTTTTGAGATAGTCGTTCGTTTCTACCAAGACTATGGATCCGCTTATGGACATAATAAACAATTCCGAAGAGCCAGAGTGGCTAGAAAGAAGAATAACGGGTGACCTGAGACTATGGCAAGTCATGTTTCTGTGTGTGGCTAGCCTTGCTTCTCTTAGTAAGTAAAGTAACATACAATCCTGTTAGTCCGATTGGTACCTTTACTTACCTACATACTAAATTTTTTTCAGTTGTGATAGTGTGCTGCTGTTTCCGGTTCCGTATTCCTCGGACGAAGCAGCAGATCGAAGCAGACTATCAGAGGCGGAAGATCACCACCAAGTTCCGCGCGAAGCTGGAGACTATACAGGACGCTAAGATGGATGCGATGTCATTAAAAGACGGTAATAAGACTTTCATTATTTCAATTTAGAATAGTCAGTTTATTGAATAGAGCTCATCCACTTGAGCAACAAGAAGTAGGTTCAGTTGTGAACAACTGGTTGTTTGTTTTGTCCCGCTCGTCCCACCCACCACCTTTACGAGGTCTGTCGCAAGGCCTTCTGGTTGTGTCAGGGCTCCACATAGTGGTTATTTTGGCTTACCGCACATTGCGGATGAACATACAGCAGACGTGGCTATCCCAGTCCCACTTCAGCTTAGCGGCTTTTTGAGCAAAGTCAGTAATCTGTGTTTTGGAGTGCTGTGTGGTGTTGCCAACATGGTCTGATAATTTGAGGCCTCTAATACTGCGCTCCATTGCACATTGCAAACCTTGACTTTCAAAAACCAAGTCTGTGATCCGATCCATAGATCAAAATGGTAACTTGCAATTACTTAATATTTTGAATCCATGTTATGCGTGTGCTAGGTATTCTTAGTTATTACGCACGATAGAGTGGTGATAAGATTGTTTTTCCTTGTTAACAGTACAAATCAAGTACTCTACAGATAAAAGGTTAAAAAGGGTCATGGTCAGGACCATGACCCTTTTTAGCCTTTTTGTCTGAAGAAAGTTGGGATTTATTGCTAAGTTCATACATACTGAGTGCCTCTGCCAACCCATCGCGGTTTGCAGGCGTGATGGTATGGTATATTCATACATATATTTTACTGCGCATCACTAGGAGTGATTCGTTTATGGTTTATGCATTGCACACGAATCCTAATAAATAAAATAGCAATTAAGAAACAAAAGAAAAGAAAAATTTAATTTTTAAAGTAAACACCAAGTAGGTAGTCTGTATATCGCCCAGTTACCAGCCAGTGACAAATGTGCACTACATCACATTTTATTTGCACGGAAAAACATCTCGAGATAAGATAGTAAATAGGTATATTCACTCAGGTACAAGTGCTTGTGTGTTACAGCTTTGGATTTACTTCACGAGCAGACCACTATTAATATGGAGGGTGAAAACCAGCAAGGTTCACAGCCAAGCTCTATTATGTCGCCTCAACAGAGTAAGTTGCCATTTTTTTTTAATTTCTTTAGCCTATCTTTTTCAAACATGGAATATTGCCTTATTCCTTTTCCAAAGTGCGCCTCTAAAAGGTTACATGCTTTGTGTGCGCCTTGTCTTGATTGTATTCTCAAAGATAATCGGTCGAATAGGCAGAGATCTAATACCGTTGGTCGACACAGATGGCCGGGCACTAGCCAGTGTTACGCTCGTAGTCGTAGGTAGAATCTATTCCAAAGTAAATAACAGAAAGAGCACGTGAGGCTTGAGTGTTGAAAGGCTAAATTGTTTTGATATTGGCTCTTCAATTTAATTGTCCAACGATAATTTAAATTTTCCTCTATATAATTTTTTTTTGGTACATGGAAGTTCAGTTAATCGATACTAATATTATAAATGCGAAAGTAATTCTGTCTGTTACCTTTCACACCTTAACAGCTGAACGGGGGACATAGGATACTTTTTATCCCGGTAGTGCGTTCCCGTATGATAATTCACGATTTCAAAGCGCACGAAGCCGCGGGCAATGCCTAGTTGAACTATAAAACTTAATAATGATACTTCTGACAGGTTCTTTGGATGCGTCATTCCAACCGGATGGCGGTCAGAAGCCGGAGCAACAAGCGTCGGGCCTCAGCTTTGTCAAGTTTGCGTCCAAAGTGGCCACGCTCTCCAAATTAGGACAGCCTAAGTCGCCGACATCGCCCACACCCGGCAACGAAAACAAAATGGACTTTTAACAGGATATTGGATGTATAAATGTGCTATAGATACTAATTCTATATTGTTTTTGATCGAAATTTATTTGTAACTGTGCAAAATTATACATGTTTATAGTACATGGTGTGTAAAATATTTTAGAGGTTCTTGTTGATTTTATAAACTACAGGATTTATTAGATGTCTATAAATAAAATAAACTTTAAAATGCAGTAAGTTTTCTTTAATCTAGAAAATAAAAAATACAGTATAAACGGATTTTAAATCACAAGAATAATTACATATTCACAAATAACTTCGGTATTCTGCGCTGTTTACATAATCTCGCATTAAAACTGACAGTAAAAACAATCTTCCGATGTAAGCAATAACTTTAAAGCAACATTTAACTTACACTTTATAATACATAAATAATACATCTTGCAAATAAAAATTACATAAATTCAAGTTAGCTAAGTTTTTTCATTAAATAGTTAAATCGTTCTACATACTTGTATTACGTTCCATCTTAACCATATATTCAATATGCTTTGAGAACTTTCAAGTTAATTAATTTCAGGTTGAATGTCACTAACTTTTCATTTATCTGACTTAGTGAATTGTATTAAAATTTTATTGTAATCCCACTGACTCGACACACTTTAGATAGCCTAACCTCTCAGTCCATGACTCAGTAAACGTTACCACAATCTCATCCAAACACAGGTAATCATTTATTTATCGTATCTTATACACTAGACATCGCTACTCCATACAGTACGCTGTTCTATTGTTTCACTCTGATATAATATCCTAGCTCCTTGGTGTTCGCAATATTTTGAGCAATTATTAATAGTTGGTGCAAATATGACACGAGCACAATACATACTTGCGTCGAATGAGAAGTGTTTGGCTACGGGATGAAACTAACTACAAAATACTCTCAAAATGTGAAATAAATTTTAGCTAGAATGTATTTTAAAGAGTTTTTATTCTCTGTCTAAAACTAAAAATGCAATTTGGAATAAAAGAATGTGGTGTGTAATCAATTGAATTGCACTTAAGATACGTCGTGTTCTAAACTAGCGACTCTATCGGACCGAAGCCCCGACGGCTCCATAAACAGAGCAAACTGAACTCAACCTCCATCATAAATAAGGCCCATTATGATTTGTTCATCGAGTTCCGATTGACTATGGAAGAATCTATTGAGAAATACTATACACTTTCACTTACATTATAATTGAATCGGACCTACCTAAAACGTAAGGGTGAAACTCTTAATAAAATTATTGTTCGTATATATTGCGTAGCATTATTAAACTAAACAAAGGAGCGGTGTAAAATTAATAATTGAATATAATTCGTACGAGTTTTGTGCATGATACCTGTCTCGATATTCCAGTGATATACATTTTTACAAGTTTGTCAACCGAAACGGTAAGTATAGGCTAGAATTTATAATACACTTATCCTACATGAGGATTGGTAATGTCATAACTTACAATAAAATTACGTAAGCTACAAGTGCGGATCGCTCCCGACGGACACTACGTTTACCTAACGCGTAACAATGTAATGAGGGTGTATGCTAAACATTTTAGGAACCCAAGTTTGGATGTCGCAGTGCCACCGCTATAAATATAACTCTCGTAATAATAAAGCATAATTTTGTTATCAACAAGAACTACGGCAACATTATTTATTGACTTTAACGCTATGCTTGAAGAGTTGACAATAAATATTTATGATAAATACAATGTGCACATTTCCTTTGCTTATATAAACGTCGATGGGCAGTACACAAAACTTTGAGCATAACTGTGATTATTTGGCAATTTTATTTTATTAGAAATGGCATCGAGATAATTTTAAGAATAAGTACTTTGTGACGTTTTAATGAAACACATAACAATGTATTTTAATAAATAATTATCTTATATGTCATTTCATTTAAACTTGGATATATGAAATACGCACATTGTCGGAGTTTCTTCGTGGGTAACGCGTCCACTCGAATAATATCTCTTTTCGTGTTTGATACAGGTTAATAACTTACAATGTTAGAACTGTGGGCGGTATGTGGCTGAAGTGGGTGACTCTCCCGTGTGAGTGTCGGGGGAGATGTTACCGGAGTGGCGGCGTTAGCTAGAGAACGTAACGTAACAAGTGACAGCTGAGCTGTGGTCGGCGCCTACGTCCCGCCGGCGCGCAACACTCAGTCTCGCCTCACAAATGTTCTTCCCCTGTATAAACAAAAATGGTTCAATCGGAAATCACATTATAACATAACACATAACCTGCACCTGTAAGTACACCCACATTTGCGCCAGTTGTGTTTAAGTCCCGTGTTACTGGGAGCGAGCCTATGGTCATCAAACGGGCACAAATCCAGACTTCGGGCTGCTACTAAGAAATTTCAGATGGAAAAACTCAATAACACTGTCGGACCCGGGAATCGAACCCAGCACTTCATGCTCAGCAGTAGCGCTTTCTAGCACTAGACCAACAAGGCAGTCGGAAATCTAATTGATCGAAAATTGTTAAGTCTATCTATGTAGACATCACTGCCATATTCATTATTCACATGGTCAGGTTATATGTTGCATAGAATCATGGAAGTCCGAATGCATCTCTTGAACGAAACATCCCAGCATGATAACTTGCAAAATTGCTTGAATTTGCATTGGATATTTTGTTGGAATTTTTCTATGGTTTGAAGTAAGTAACTTCTATATATCGCAGACCATGATGACTAAAAATCTTGAATTTGTTTATTCACTGACAGACAACACACAGCTTAAACTGTTGGGTTTAGAAACATAAAATTTTGCACGAGGCTTCCTTCTATAACCAAGGTGAGCAATAAGGAGGGATTGAAAAAATCATCCCCTAAAGGGGTTAAATATATGCAAGTTTGTATGGAAGTCCGTAATTTTTGCCGATGAGAAATCCCATTGGACACATGGCTTGTAGTTATAATAAAAGTAATACTAACGTGATAGTCTTGCGCTCAACAGGACGCGAGGTGTTCTGCGGGCGCGCTCTGTTGAGCACCTTGAGCAGGTCGCCGGCCTTGGCGCGCATGCGCGAGTGCACGTACACCTTGGAGCACTTGATGTGGTAGTGAAGGTAGTTGCGGAACATGTGCAGCAGGTCGATGGTGTTGTCGCGCGCCGCCGAGCACGTGTGCCGGGGGAATAACACTAGAACAAACACGAATATTTATAAATTCTTCCAACTCAACTTCATTCTCTGTCCACGCAATCACTGTCCATTCCAAGGTTGCCTGGAAGAGATCGCAGAAAGCGATAAGGCCGCCCATTGTATGTTTTGTAGTGATTTTTTTAAAATGTATTTTTATGGTGTATAAATAATCTGACGAAAACTAGAACTAGAACTCATAGAGGATAATGAATAAATATTCTTAATAATATGGGGCATAGTTCCCAAAAAGGAAATAAAGGCTTTCATGATCATCGTATTTCTATAGCAGTCCAAAAAAATAAAGGATTTCATTTCATAGGCCTTTTCAGCCGCACGCCAGAGGCTTTGTATTTGTGAATGTGCAATCTTTTCTGCAAAAAATATTTTAGAGCAATACAAAAATGTAATTAATATCTTGTCTACATGATGTTCCAAACTATCAAGTTTCTTATTTTATTTTCAGTTATCGTCATTATTTGGTCGAACTTGCTAGTATACTGTCAAGCATCGAGATTTAAATTTCGAACAGAGCTATATCGTAAAATGGCGTGATAACTTACCAAACGTAACATAACTGATATTATCGCCTACTCTCGCGTCCGTGTCCATTAGTTCTAAGGGCGGTTCCTTGTGTGAAAACAATACCTGAAAATAAAGAGAAGAAATATGCATTACATAACAAACAATGTGTTCATTATAATATCCATAAGGCTCAACACTCTAGACAGACTCTTGAATATAATTACGTGAGTATACGGATCGTACCTAATTAGATTCTTATTCATTCAAGTGTTTACAAAATAATTATTCTAAGAACAAAGTACTTCATAAAACATTCAGAATCTCATTGTCGTAAACTTTATGTTTACCAAACACAGAATTAATTGTTTAGAACATTCTGTATAATGCTTACTGTCACTCAAAATGCTGACTATCGATACTGTGTCGTTTTTTTATTACACTGCAGATTAGAACTTGTCAAGTCAATGACCTCTTCGCAACTCGCGCGGGATACGTGCCATAATGCCGGTCGGCAGGCGCCCCACAAATAAAGGGGCGATGTAAGTGCTATTAGGTCAGGTCCACTCAAATCTGTATAGCTCTTGAGAGCCCGTTTCAGACATTAACCTGCATATTTAGCAAAATCTTATCATTATAAAAAACGTTTCGGTGTTATTCGGTCAGAAACAACAACCTCAACCAGCTTATAAAGTTGCTAACAAGTAAATATGTTATTTACTACAACCAGCTTCAGAATATTGAGCCTTTATTGTCCGACTATAGGGTAAAAGCCTCTTCTATTTTCAACACACATTTCTGTTCTCTGGTAATGAGGCCCAGTCCTTTCGATAGGAATCAAGGTCGTCCCTCCATCTTCTTGATCTGCCCTGGTTTTGCCACCGACTAAACAACCAATGTGCTGTTTAACTTACTTGGGGCGCGGTGTGCGATGCTCTCCGTCCTTCCTTGAGCTCCTGCATGAAGACCTTGCCGATGACCATGTCGTCCTCGTGTCGGAACACCGTGGAGAAGACCACTGTCACGCGGTCCTCTTGCGCTTCCACATATCTGGAACATGAAATAATTTGTTTGAAGAGGAAAGTTTATGTGAAATTAAGAAAATAGAAAAAAACTAAATCAAGATTGATTATAATAACCGTTTTGGTGATTCTAGGCAATTATTGAAATATTACCGACAGCATAAAGAGAGAACGACATTGGTGAAGCGTTTATGCATAGTGTGCACGCAAAAGCTTTTAGTTAGTAGTCAGGTGGCATAACTTATTGAACTCAAGACCAATATGGATTGGCCAGTCACAATGTTCATAGCTTTATAACATACGCTTCCGCTTAGTTGGGCCTAGCAGGCGGCCACAATAGCAGCGTCAGTGGCATTCATTAGATCCTCCAACATGCAGGTGTATAACGACACTTGAAACATCCCTAATTGTTTATTTTATTCGAAATAATTTCATTCTAAATACTAACAGCGTCTCATCCTGTCGATAGTTGATGACGGCGCGTTTGTGGCTGACGTCGCCATCTTCTTGCAGTCGGAAGTAGCGCTCGAACACAGACGCAAAGCAGTTTCTCTTGAGGAGTCCGACCTTCTTCACAACATCTTCCCAGTCGTCGGGAATGTTCTCCAAGTCGAGCAGCAAGGATATGTTGTAGCCTGTAGGAGGAATTGTTTAGTGGTTAGATGGAAAAGAAAAACGAAAATAAACAATCGAAGATGAAGAAACGATGGACAGACTGTATAAAAGATGATATGGCTAGAAAGGGGGTGACTACCGAGATGACGAGTAATAGAGGTATGGAACACAAAGACATGTTGCGCCGATTTCAAATGAATTGGGATAAGGGCATGAAAATGATGATGATAGAAAAGACGTGCTGTATAAAGGCCGGAATTAAGTATGCCTACTTGGCCAGGCGGTTTTATAGCCCTGCTGTGTCGTTGAACGAAACTGTTTGCTACAAATTGTATTTTATTGCCGCTCGTACGATTTCGCGACAGATTGGCCTCGTAAAATGGATATGTTCGTATTCAGAGTTCATAATACTCTAGTTTATCCTGACATGAGCTCAAATGGAAATAATAAGAGCTTCAATTTCGTTGGCTACGTGACTTAGAATAAAAAATGCGCTTTCCACCGCCCCATAAACGACCGCAACACGTCCATACAACATAATAATGCATATTATGCTTACTCCATAGTAGTAAACATAGTAAGCGCGTCAATGTATTTCCATAAACACATTTTTCCCTAGAGACACAGTTAGTTTGATGATTATGGCAAAGGTGTGTCGCTTTATGACTAATCAATACGAGAGTTCAAAGTGCTACTTTATCATTGGCAGTGAATATTTTATGGTAACAAATTGTCGTTACAAAGGGGACCGCCTAAATAACGACGATTGATTTGACCGGCTACAATATTCACTGTTGTAGGTCATTAGAAGACTCCTTTAGAAAACCATTAATTTATATTCAGTGTTACGTCACTCCTACGCTATTTGGAAATACGGATATCATTAGCTATGCTATGCTGCAAATTAAGTTCAACAATGCTGAAAACGAAATTCGAATTGAAGCAGAAAATACAGCCATAAGATAAGCCGCAAGTTCCAAATATATCTTATCAACACTGTTCCATACTTGACAACTAATCTTATCAAAATGTTTCCAATACATATGTGTATAAATAAAGAGTAATATTTTTGTTATAAAATAACATTTAAATGTTGATGTTCTTATTTCAATGACAAATAAGGTGTTAATCAAATGCAGTTGTGTTACTGTCTGTTATATCTCTCGTTGAGTTTACTTGATGACCTAGACATTAATAGGTTAAAGTGATTGTACTAGTTGTCTAGCCTGTAGTACCAATGTATCTTTATAAGGGTACTAGCTTTTGCCCGCGACATCGTCCGCGTGAAGTTACGGCAAGGGGTTTCGTATTACCCAGTAACTGGGCTGTGGAGGTCAGATAGGCAGTCACTCCATGTAAAATACTGGTACCTCCTCAGCTGCATCCGGTTAGACTGGAAGCCAACCCCAACATAGCTGGGAAAAGGCTAGGGAGATAATATTGATTATGTTATGAAGCTGTTTATTCCAATTCACAATAAACTATAAAATACCACAACAAAACGGTTTTTATCAAATTGATGACTCACTTTATTAAGGAAGTTTAAACTTGTGTGGCACGCCTGTGACCATAAATTAATTTTCCTTAAATGCTAAGGAAAACAAGTAACATTAGATATATTTAGCTAATGTGAACTGGAACAATAACTGCTCCAGTGAACACTGGTAATTATGCAATGAATAAAAACAGGCTTACATACTCGCTTTCATTTTTATGCAACAGTGGAAGAACTAGTTTTTGTTCTGCATCTGCACATAGCTTGGGCTACAGATATACTTCATCATGTACTAGACTACTGAGTTATTAATTAACAGTAGTAAAAACTGTTTGACACTAATTATTTCTTTGCGAGAATCATGTGTTTAGGTAGTTATTATTATTATTAGCCTGTGACGTCCCACTGCAGGGCAAAGGCCTCCCTACTCTCTTTCCACCTCTCTCTGTTCAGGTAGTGGTAAACTAAAATGATATTGAAAAAATAATAAGTATGCAAGTACATTTTTGGTATTCAGCATACTTAAATTTTCCTTGGCAAAAATTATATTAATTTGAGGTAAAGTGTTTTGCATTATTTAGCGCTCATCTACATGAATTCCCATATTAACGTAACATTAAATCACACCTGTATTTCCCGAAATGTTTGACGGTCAGTAACATCAAGGTGTTGCTGGCCTTCCTTGAGGAGCTGGGGTGGATCGAATAATCGATTTTCCCACCCGTACGCAAAATACGCGCATTGACGTGGAATTGCCGACATCAGCCCGTATTACCTATTAAGGTTGGACAGAGGTGTATAGTACACCCACATTTTTCAAGTTATGTTAAAGTCCCATACAATAGGAGGCACAGATCCTGGCCTCCAGAACTCCCCTGCTGTTTTCCTGTTGTGTGTTTCTGTATTGTTTCTTAAATTAATATTTGTAGTTCTTACCTGACTCTGCCTCAGTGAGGAGTGGCCCATATACTCTTTTGAGCAGTTCATCTGCTCCATGTTCTTCCAACTGCTTGTAGAACTTCAGTGATATACTAACCTGCAAACAAATTGGGTATTATTGACATAGCTCCAGATCTTACTAAGCTATAATATTAAAAAATTTATGACTGATTAAATTTGATCAAGTAAATGGGATTTGAATTTACTAGACAATGCATTTTAAATAAATTCCAGCAACCTTCTTAGGGGACTTTGTCTGTTCCTTGAAGAATATCAAAGCAACATTAGAATTAACAATTTAGTAGACTAAAATTAGGTTTCATTGGCTTGTTTATTATTATGAATACCTGTAAATCTGGGGGCAAGCATACTTGTTGACAGTAAACTAATCAACACATTCTTGCATGGGTAACTGTTGAAGTATGTATTAAATTCAATGTTCTAGCCAATTATGTTTGGTTTTTTAATTGGAGAGCTGTTTTGTTATCAGGTCAAGTACTTTACAGACAGTATGAGCAAGAGTTAAGTACAAATTTAACATAAAAACATCAATTATTATAAGTGTATTGTTGATAACATACCCTAACTTTGGTTTTATCTCCATTCACATTGGATATATGAAAGAGTACTCCATCAAAATCTGCAACTTTCACATCTATTGACTCTGGCTTTAAGCTGAAAACAACAACAATAAATAAATTTTTGTGGGATGACAAATCAACTCCAAATTACTCATATCCTGGGACATGTCACCACATTAATATCATGACATTCTTTTAATATAACAAATGCATATCAGCATCACATATCAGATTCATTACATTGTTTACCACTACTGGAAACCAAAAACATTACGGGACGTATCCGCACGCACACTACTGAGCCACCAATAAACAACTGATATGACTCATCCATGCTGAGATAGCCACTATCACGTCATATTCACTACATGACATAATACACACCAAATCACTATATGCCCTGTTTCTATACATTTATATGAACCTGCTGTGAGGCTCGCGGCCAACGTGGGCCCACCCCAGGAATTTGACACTTGTCAAGATACTTCCGAAAAGGGGTTATGGCCAGGAATCACCCCCTCGTAGACAGTTCCACTGCAGCAACCGGGTAGCGAAACTCATGCATATGGACTACATGCTCGTTAAACACATCACAATTATGAAAAAACAGTACACTTTCTAAGCGTAACGTACTCACCGCGCCAGTGCATTTTTATATTTAACTGTTAAAGTCTCTTCTATAATTCTATTATTGATCTCGAGTAAGATCATTATTTAACAATTTATAACCTACAGCTTTTTCATAAAATCAACGCTTATAGCACCTTCATTTAATAATTTATACGGAAATCTTCAACGATGACCGCCCGTATATAGATATCCATAAACGACAGAAAGAAAAGGAAGCTCCAAATGAATGAAATATCGGCCATGTAACCATAGAGCATAGTTTATTTTATTACCGCAAATACCCATTGGATAAATCTTAATTAATTTGAGTAAAATTATTTTATTAATTAACAGGAAATCATACTTTTATAAGAATATACACATCGAGTTTGCTCTTTTGATAAATCATAAGATTTTGTAATATACGACTTAGCTCTCAAAGAAAACCGTAACTTACTAAAAAAAAAAAAGAAACACCATCCCTAGCGTTTTGACATTTGAATACTTGAATAGAAAAAAACACATTTTTTACTCTATGATCGTTTTCGATTCGGTGTGGAAAATATTTGTTTATTTATAATTGAATTGAATGAAAAAAAACGCGTGATAAGTTACGCGGATTGATTTGCACGTGCATCATGAAATAAAACAAAACCAAGATGTCCAATCAAGTAGGTGCCTTCGTTGCGGGGCTGAAGTCCCGGAACGTGGAGATCCAAATCAAGACAGCTCGGGAACTCTATCATTTTGCTAAGACGGAGCTCCGAGAGGTCCCACAGGAGGAACTCACGCAATTTCTCGATGAGTTCAACCACCAGATCTTTGAAATGGTCTCCAGTAACGATGTCCACGAAAAGAAAGGAGGTGTTTTAGCTATAGGTAAAAGACGACAATCTCCCTTTCTTGTATTTTTCCAATAATATCTTATCTACACATCATAATTTTATTAATTCATATTTTCAGTATGTCTCATTGGCGGTGACTGTGACACCACTAAAACGCGTATTACAAGATTCGCTAACTACCTTCGCAACCTACTGCCTTCATCTGATGTGGGTGTGATGGAACTGGCCGCTAAAACTGTCGGCCGGCTCGCCACAGTGTCTGGCGTTAAGCGAGCGGAATACGTCGAGTTTGAAGTCAAAAGAGCATTTGAGTGGTTGTCTGAAGAGAGGAATGAAGGCAGGCGCCATTCAGCAGTGCTGCTGTTAAAAGAAATGGCTATAGCCATGCCTACTTATTTTTACCAACAAGTATCAGGGTTCTTTGATCACATACTTGTAGCCTTGAAGGATCCCAAGCCTCAAATCCGTGAGGCTGCTGCAAAGGCCTTGAGAGCTGGCTTGGTGGTGACAGCTCAGAGAGAAACAGCTAAACAATCAACTGCCAAACCTCAATGGTACATGCAATGTTATGAAGAGGCTATGCTGTCATTTGAAGAAATTCCTTTGAAGGAAAAAGGAATGTCAAAGGAGGATAGAGTTCATGGAGGCTTGTTGATCCTGAATGAGTTGCTAAGATGCTCAAATGCTGTGTGGGAGAAGAAATATTCATACCTAATGCAATGTCTGGACACACAGCAGGATAACACAGTGTCTGATGATATTCTCTTTATAAGCACCAAATTGCACAGCCCATCAGTGAAGAGAGGGTACCTGTGTGATGGGTTCAAGACTGAGAATGTTACATACCCAGTTCCTATTTATGAATCTGAAGTCTCCCGTAAACTACTGACTGAAAAATTTGAGAGGATCTGTAAAGGTAAGTGTTAACAAGGTATAAATTCATGCTTGGAATTGACTTTGACCCTTTTTTAGGGTTCCGTACCTCAAAAAGAAAAAACGGAACCCTTATAGGATCACTTTGTTGTCCGTCCGTCCGTCTGTCAAGACCGTTTTACTCAGGAACGCGTGGAGGTATCAAACTGAAATTTATATCTAATACCTAAGTCTACTGTCCCTTGGAGCTGTGAAAAAATCAAGCTTCTAAGCCAAAGCAATCAAAAGATACAGCCGTTTAAGCCGCAAATTTTTGAAACTCGCACGGGAATCAAAACCTACAGGGTACTTCCCGTGAACTTAGAATCTTGAAATTTGGTAGGAAGTAACGTCTTATAGTACAGATAAAGGAAAAACTCCGAAAACCTTAAATTTTTATACGAAACCCTCAGTGCGCGAGTCCGACTCGCACTTGGCCGGTTTTTTATTGTACAAGCGGCCAAAACGCAGTTGTTAAACTAATCAAGGCCAGCGCGGCACGATAAAGGCCCATTACAATAGAAAAATCAATTGTGTCTCATTAGCGGTAATTAAGTGGTCAGAAATATGTGTTTCCATTATCTGTTATTGGTCAAAGGGCAAGCTCACTTATCATTGAGGAAAAATGTAATAATCTTAAGTTGCAAAAGACATGATGCCTGGTCATTTCAAAAGTATATAAATAAAATGAATACTCAAATTATAAATAAAGACCCAGGTTATTTTTGTTGTAAACTGTTTATGGGCATTACTTGTTATTGCATATAAATAGCGCACAATAGCCTGTCTCATGCACCATGATTGCCTAAACATACAGCAGCCTTCATTTAATTGCCAGTGCATTTCTAATTGCAAGGTTTTTGTTTCCAGATGTTATGAGCCAGCGTATCCTCAAAACTCAGGGAGTGCCACAAATTCTGTTGGTCATAATCCCAAGACTAGCTGCTTTCAATAAAGAGTTTTTCTTGAAGAAATACCTTACTTCCACAATGAGCTACTTGCTTTCCTGCCTGCGAAGCAGAGAGAAGGACAGGAATATGGCCTTCACCACCCTAGGCCTCATGGCTGCTGCCATCGAAAATGACATTAAAAACTATATCCCTAGTATAATGGATGTCATTAAACAAACACTGCCTATAAGAGACACACAAACTAAGAAGAGGCTCTGGATAGATCCTTCTATTTTTGCTTGCATTACCTTACTGGGGAGTGCAGTTAAAGATCTGGTAATTACTGACATAAAAGAGTTATTAGATGCCATGTTTGCTACAGGCCTAAGTCCATCCTTGACTATCTGCCTGAGAGAGTTGAGTAAAAACCTTCCTTCCCTTAGACAAGAAATATCAGAAGGACTATTGAATATGCTTTCTCTTGTTCTGAGAAACAAACCATTCTTACATCCAGGGGTTCCAAGGAGTTTGGAACAGCAAATGAGTAATATGAGTTTGGTAATGGAACCCCAAGACACTGCCAGCATTGTTCTAGCACTCAGAACTCTTGGGTCATTCGACTTTGAGGGTCAACACAGCTTACTTACCTTTGTTAGGCGTTGCGCTGATCACTTCTTGCAAAGTGAGCAACAGGAAGTCAGACTAGAGGCTGTCAAAACTGCTGCGAAATTATTAGCCGATTCTACCATCAGAACTATGAATACCCCTTCAAGGACACTCACTCTTCTGACAGCAGAAGTAGTTGGCAAGTTACTGGTTGTGACAGTTACAGACCCAGATTACGAAGTTCGTTACTGGGTACTGGAGTCTCTATACTATATATTTGACACACATTTGGCCCAAATTGAGAACTTGAGTTTCCTTTTCATGGCCATGAATGATGAACACTTGGCTATTAGGGAGTTAGCAATCTGCACTGTTGGTCGGTTGAGCGTAGTTAATCCCGCTTACGTCATGCCGGGGCTTAGAAAGACGCTGATACAGTTTCTGACTGAATTAGAACATTCTGGAATGAGCAGGAATAAAGAGCAGGCAGCCAGGATGTTAGATAACCTCATACGTCATGCTCCAAAGCTTGTCAAGCCGTATATGGAGACAATTCTGAATGTTCTTGTCCCGAAATTAAGAGAATCTGACTCGAATCCTGGTGTAGTCATCAGCGTTTTGAAAGCCGTCGGTGATTTAGCCGACGTACACGGCGATAACACTGGACTCAAGAAATGGTTGCCAGAACTCTTAAGTATTCTTTTAGAATTGTTATCTGATGCAAGTGCAACAGAGAAGAGGAGTGTTGCTCTCTGGGCGTTTGGTCAATTGGTCAGCGCTACAGGCTATGTCGTTGCTCCTTACACTGAGTACCCGACCCTAATGGATGTCCTCTTGAACTTCTTGAAGACTGAACAGCAACCAAAAGACAGGAGAGAGACCATTCGGGTTTTAGGATTGCTAGGAGCTTTGGATCCTTACAAACACAAGATAACTAGAGGTCTGATTGGCGAACAGCCTGATTCAAGCTTAGTTCCTGTTGCTGATAGCAAAGCAGAGGAGAATAACTTCGATATGACGACTAGTGAGATGCTAGTCAACATGTCATCTCCTGTCCTAGACGAATACTATCCAGCCATAGTTATATCTACACTTATGAGGATACTGAGAGATCCTACACTGCAGCAACATCACACGAGTGTGGTCCAAGCAGTGACCTTCATCTTCCAGTCTTTGGGTATAAAATGTGTGCCATACATATCTCGCGTCACACCGAGTCTTCTATACGTGGCCAGAGCTACCGATAACAATAACTTCAGAGAATTTCTATTCACCCAATTAGCAAGGCTTATTGCTATTGTAAAGCAGCACATTCGTAATTATTTGGACAAAATATTTGACTTGATCAAGGAGTTTTGGACTCCTAACAGTCCTTTCCAACCAACTTTGATTTTGTTGGTTGAGTACATCGCTGTGGCTCTTGGTTCAGAGTTTAAAGTGTACTTACCTGAGCTAATGCCACAGATTCTGCGTGTTTTAGCACACGATACGAGCAAAGACAGAATTGTGACTGAAAAACTGCTTTTCGCCCTACAAAAATTCGAAGATAATTTGGATGATTACATGCATTTAGTGATACCTTCAATTGTCAAGTTATTTGATGCGTCAGATTGCCCAATAAATGTGGCAAAAGTAGCAATGGAGACAGTTGACTATCTCTCCGATTCCTTGAACTACAGTGAACTAGTTTCCAGAATAATCCATCCTTTAGTTAGAAGCTTGGACACCTGCGCGGCGTTGCGACCGACTGCAATGGACACGCTATGTGCGTTGATCGTCCAATTAGGACGCAAGTTCACAGATTTTATACCACTGGTTCAAAAAGTTGTAGTTAAACATAAGATTCAGCATCAAAACTACGAACTATTGCTCTCTCGAATGCAGTCTAGTCAAACTTTGGCGATGGACGAGTTCTTGCAAAGCACGAGGCGTAGGCCAAGGAATAATAATCAAGAGGTAAGTAGAACAGTTACAACTTTTATAGTATTTATGGTTATTATATTGCACTAACATCCGTCTATATCAGTCATAGAAAGCTATTCGAAACGTGTTTATTTATTTCTTTTAAAAAGGCTAGAAAGGCCCATAGATACATAACTTACATAGTATAATTTAATACATATGAGATAAGAGTATCACGCAACATTCGTGCTACGTTCACTTAACTTGCAAATTGGCCATTTTAGTAGCTAGTACGCAGGAAAAACGCTACTACGATATATCTCCCTAAAGAACTTTGTATACCAAATCAACAACACCTTATAAAAATATACATTGTATTCATCAGGCTCGCATCGGCTACAACTGCGACACTTCCCAGTCGATTCGCAAGTTGTGTGTAAACGCGCACAATTTGAAGCTAGCGTGGACAGTCAGCTCTCGTGTATCAAAGGATGACTGGCTGGAATGGCTGAGAAGGTTCAGCATTGGCTTGCTGACCGAGTCTCATAGCCCTGCTCTTAGGTTAGTATTTAACCTTCATTTTTAATTGATTGTCTAATACAAGGTTCAAATAATGGTTTGCGTGTGCTATTATGTACCACGGCACTACCGATGACAAATTTACAGTGCGATTTGACTGTTATTTTCTGCCATCCAACACCGGGGCAAACGATTTCAGCGACAGTAGTCTTACAATAAAACAATCACTCACGACACGATACAGTGGAAACAGTGCCCATGAACAGGTGGGTAGTTGTGCAAAAGGGGTAGAAACAGAAACACTATAAACAATTGTAATTGCTAAACTAGCACTACTTTATAATTGACACGACAATATTTCAATTTACAGGGCATGTCTAGCCTTAGCGCACAACTACTCCCAACTTCTGCGCGACCTGTTCAACGCTGCCTTCGTCTCATGTTGGACGGAACTCGACAACACTTCCCGAGCTGAGCTATCGAATGCTCTAGAACAAGCACTGACTGCTCCTGACGCCCCAGAGCTGGCACATACCGTGCTGAACCTTGCTGAGTTCATGGAACACTGTGAGGGAGGCACTCTACCGATATCCACGCATCTGCTCGGTGAAAGGGCTATGCATTGCAGAGCTTATGCAAAGGCTTTGCATTATAAGGTATGGATAAAATTCTTCTGTTGAAATGCTCCCCTTAATAATGTTGCGCTTTGAAAATATGTTTCAATGGTTTTCAGTGCTTCATCTGTGTATCAAAATGTATTATTTTCTAAAATTGAAAATTTTTACAAATGTAAAGGAGCTTCTTTTGCTATCCTGATTTCTATGATTTTGTTTCGCAGGAAGAAGAATTCCGTAACGGCGCCACATCTCAAGTGGTAGAAGCTCTAATCCATATCAACAACAAGTTACAACAGAAAGAGGCCGCTGAAGGCCTCCTAGAAAGAGTCATGGCACAGCGCGAAGCAGGCGATGCCAACCTAAAGGTCCAAATAAGATGGTACGAGAAACTACACAACTGGGAAAAAGCCCTTGATTTGTACGGAGAGAAGTTAAATGACGATGTTAGCGATATTGACTCTTATCTCGGTGAGTTACGGTGCTTAGAAGCTCTTGGAGAATGGGTCCAATTGTACAACAAAGTCTCCAAGAAATGGGTCAAAATGACCAATGAAGAAAAGTGCAAAGCAGCAAGACTAGCTGCCGCTTCAGCTTGGGGCCTTAGTGAATGGGACTCCATGTCCAAATACGTCAATTTCCTCCCAGAAAATACTCAAGATGGTGCGTTCTATAGGGCAGTTCTTAATATCCACAATGGAGAATTTGACAAATCTAAACTATTCATCGACCAAGCGCGTACCTTGTTAGACTCTGAGTTAACTGCTGTAGCTGGCGAAAGTTATCAGAGAGCGTATGGTGCTTTAGTAAACGCTCAGCTGTTAGCAGAACTAGAAGAAGTCATCACTTACAAGTCAGTTATGGAGAGGAGAGAATCTATTAGACAAGGATGGTGGACGAGACTGCAAGGTGGCCAAAGATTAGTAGAAGACTGGCGCCGGATTCTTCAAGTTCGCAGTCTCGTTCTAACACCACAAGAAGACATGGCCACATGGCTAAAGTTCGCCTCACTATGCCGAAAGAGCGGTGCCCCACGCCAAGCTCACAAAACTTTGGTAATGTTGTTGGGAACAGATCCCAGTAAGAACAGAGACATGCCACTGCCAACACATGAGCCAAGACTGACATTAGCATATGCCAAACATTTGTGGGTGGCTGGCGACAAACAATTGGCGTACGTCCAACTTCAAAGATACGTGGATTCGACTGAAACGGGCGACGCGGAACACTGCAGACTGCTAGCTCGGTGCCATTTAAAACTAGGATCATGGCGCGAATCCCTCTCCGGTATAAACGAGGTGTCTATTCCTAAAATTCTCCGGAACTACGCCGCAGCCACAGACCTTTCCTCTGATTGGTACAAAGCTTGGCATGCTTGGGCTTACATGAACTTTGAGACTGTTTTGTTCTATAAACATCAGGACACCAGTATCCCGGCCGAAAGAAGGCCTTCTCCGGAGTGTATCCAACAGCATACAGTTCCTGCAGTAGAAGGATTCTTTAAATCTATTAAGTTATCCCACGGCAGTTCGCTTCAGGATACTCTTAGGTTGTTAACTCTATGGTTCGACTATGGCCATTACCCAGCTGTTCATGAAGCGCTCGTTGAAGGCATCAGAACTATTGAAATCAATGTTTGGCTTCAAGTGATACCCCAGCTTATAGCTAGGATCGACACACCGAGAGCTCTCGTCGGAAAATTAATACATTCTCTATTAATCGATATCGGAAAATCCCATCCCCAAGCGCTAGTCTATCCTTTGACGGTAGCATCGAAATCATCGTTTATTGCTCGGAAGAATGCAGCCAATCAAATCTTGAAGTCAATGTGTACTCATTCAAATAATTTAGTCAACCAGGCCGCTATGATATCTGAGGAGCTCATCCGAGTGGCTATTCTATGGCATGAGCAATGGCATGAAGCTTTAGAGGAAGCTTCAAGGTTGTATTTCAGTGAGAATGATGTTAATGCCATGTTCAAGACATTGGAGCCGTTGCATGCGATGTTGGAGCGAGGCCCGCAGACACTCAAGGAGGTGTCGTTCAGTCAGGCGTACGGAAGAGATCTGAACGAGGCGCAGGAGTGGTGTAATAGATATAAGGTATGTTTTTTGTTTAATTTTTTCACTATAGTGGTTCTGTACAGATTTTTTTTTTTACGATTTTACTTAAATGTTCATCTTATACCGCAGTTTACTAGAATATCAGCCGAAGTAGTTTTTCATTACAACTCAAAGTCAAGTAATCTGTATGCCAATAAGGTCCAAATGACTTTCTCCTTGTCTAACCTATACTTATATCGTCTAAATTATCTTTTCTCAGGAATCCGGCCAAGTACGAGACCTAAACCAGGCTTGGGATCTATACTATCACGTATTCCGCCGCATCAGCCGGCAGCTCCCACAGCTGACGTCACTAGAACTACAGTACGTGAGCCCGCGCCTGCTGAACTGCCGTGACCTTGAGCTCGCCGTGCCCGGCTCCTACGTGCCCTTGCAGGACCTCATCCGCATCGCGCACATACAGAGCAGTCTGCAGGTGAGCTGCACGTTGTAGTAGCGTGTGTGACGTCACTAGAGCTGCAGTGTGTGAGCCCGCCCCTGCTCAACTGCCGTACCAACCATCCAACGTTTTACCTATAAGTTTCTTACGTCTCTCTTTGGGCAGGATATACAGTGTCTAAACGTATTTTATTTTGATTTGATATCAGTCCTGACAAGTTGGTGAAGTTTCGCCAACGAATAAAATTTGACCTTGTATATCCTGCAAAATTGAAATGAAATATGGCTTTAGTTTCCAAAGCTCACTTCCTTATGACTAATTCAATTGTTTCCCCCACAGGTAATCACCTCAAAGCAGCGTCCACGTCGCCTCTGCATCCGCGGCTCTAACGGCAAAGACTACATCTTCCTACTCAAAGGACACGAGGACTTGCGTCAAGACGAGCGCGTCATGCAACTGTTCGGTCTAGTCAACACGCTACTTCAGGCTGATCCCGACACCTTCCGAAGAGATCTGGCCATTCAGAGATACGCTGTCATTCCGCTGTCGACGAACTCTGGACTCATTGGATGGGTGCCGCACTGTGATACTTTACATTCGCTTATAAGGTTCGTTTTGAAATAGCACTCTTTTGAATATCTTATTAGACTTTAGAGCTTAAAAATTGCTGTGAAAAAAGGAAATAGGTATACAACAAAAAAGTTTTTTTTACAACATGACTATTCGATCAATTCAACTCACAAGGAGTGTTGAAAGAAATTAATTTAAAGACGAATAAAGGCGCACTTCTTTGAATTGAGCACGGGTGTCAAAGCTTAATAAATACCAACCTTGCCACAATGGACATAAAGTCCAATATAAATTTACTATGTCCCCCTAGTCCGCGAGAGTATCAAAGCTGACAAATCCACGCAGAATTTCCGACTTTATTTTAATAAGCATAAGGTTCGCCCAATTTTTTTCAATGTAGCCGACTTACTGAATAAAAATCTTTTATGTTTTTAGGGATTATAGAGAGAAGAGGAAGTGCTTGTTAAACATTGAGCACAGAATCATGCAGAGGATGGCGTCCGATCTCGATAAATTGATGTTGATGCAAAAGGTTGGTTTTTACCTATAATAATTATTTGATTTCTCAAATATGTAAAATATACTTACTTAATATTTACTTATATGCATTCAATTACGGTACAGTCAGCGAAATGTATTCTTTGGCACACAAATGGGCAGGATTCTACCCGCCCAAGCTTTTTTCTGGCTGGCAAATCAAAATGCTACTCTAAAATGGGGCGCGAAGTTAAAATGTGAGCGGTTCGATTGCCTACCAAATAATGACATTAGCATCTACTGTCTAACTACCAGAATTAAGAGACAACAACTTTAATTTTAATCATTGTTTGTTTTGTGCACTTTATTCATTTGAATTTGAAAGGCATAGGTGTGATAGATAACAAACATGATATGAATTGCAATGACGTTGTTTTGGTGCGGCCACTTACATTTGACAATAATGAATAATTATTATAGCCATATATGCACACTTCAAAACGTCACTCAATATCATACGCATTAATATATAATAGGCTTTATCGCAAGCGACATTCGAATACTGTGCACAGTGTTCCTATTGGTTGAGCCAGTCTGCTGACGCTTCGCACAGGCTTTAGTTTGTTTTCGAAGTTATTGGCAAGATATTTTTTATTGATGACACATGTTACGTGCGGTACATCGATCGTTTCTGTTTGTTACTTAATTTTCCTTGTTTACAAAGTTTCTGGAAGAATGTCTGGTGTTAAAAAGCGTAAAGTGGACGCCGAATGTCGCCAATTTGAAGAAAAATGGACTGATGAATACTTTTTCACTTTGCTCTATGGTAAGCCTATCTGCTTATTGTGTAATGAGTCATTGCCCGATATAAAAGAAAACTGTATGAAACGACACTATTCTAGTAAACATACTACCCAGCATACCCTTAAGGGCCAATTAAGAAAAGAAAAAATTCAAAAGCTGGTCACCAGTTTAGACAAGCAAAGGACACAATCAGACAATGCTGTGAAAGCTAGCTTCATGGTCAGCTCAAAAATAGCAAAGTCATCGAAACCATTAACTGAGGGAGAATTTGTCAAAGAGTGTCTGTTAGAAATAACAGATGTTATGTGCCCCGAGAAGAAAAAAGAATTTGAAAATATAAATTTGTCTAGTCGTAAAGTTGTTCGACGTGTTGATATGATGGCTGGAGATATCAAGAGAAAGTTGTCTGATCGTGCGTCTGAATTTCAAGCATTTTCAATTGCTTTAGACGAGATCAATGACTTGTCTGATACTGCGCAACTAGCTATTTTTATACGAGGTGTTGACAAAGAGTTTAATGTAACTGAAGAATTGCTGGCACTACAGCCTCTAAAAGAGACCACCACCAGAGAAGATATGTTTGATGTGGTTAAGGCTGCTATCGAACAGTATGGCTTACAGTGGAACCGATTGATTGGAGTTTGCACAAATGGTGCACCTTCTATGGTCGGTCCACGAAAAGGTTTCATCAGTATTTTAAAAGGAAAAGCGAATGAGCTGAACGTGGAAAAAGAAGACTTGATAATCCTCCATAACATTATCCACCATGAAGACCTGTGTTCCAAGTCTATTCGATTGTTGAGCGTTATGGACGTGGTAGTGAAAAGCATACATTTTTGTCTTTCGCTTGCGCCTGACCATCACCAGTTCAAATCATTTTTGGATGATCTCTCTTTAGAACATGATAATTCGACGTACTATTGTGAAGGGAGATGGATAAGTAAAGTCAAAATGCTAAAAAGTTTTTACGTTCTTAGAAAAGAAATTGCTGAATTAATGGAAATCAAAAACAAGCAATTATCATTTCAAGTTACTGATCCAAAATGGGTATGTGACCTAGCCTTTCTGGTTGACATCACGGGACACTTAAACGACTTGAACTTGAAACTGCAAAAACAAGGTCAGTTGATACACGAATTGTACAGCCATCTGAAAGCGTTCCAGAACAAAGTTCGCGTTTGGGAATCACAAATGCAATATGGAAACTGTTTTCATTTTTCAACGCTTTTCTGTCAGGAAGATATTGCGTACGCTCAATATGCTGAAGAACTGAAATTATTGTCGGAGCATTTTTCTAGTAGACTTGCTGATTTCAAGAACATGGACAGCAGCTTAAGCCTATTTACTATTCCAATAAAAAGTGACGTAGAGAAGGCTCCGGCTCACCTGCAGATGGAGCTGATTGAGCTTCAAGTAGATACACGTCTCAATTCCAAATTTGATGACGTAGCGCTATTAGAATTCTACAGAACATATTTACCTGAAGAAAAATATCCAAATCTGCGAGCGTTCGCAAGAAAATTTATTTGCGCATTCGGGAGCACGTATAAATATGAACAGTTCTTGTCAAAAATTAAAACGAACTATTCTAAGCAGCGAGGCAAACTGAAGGATCAAAATGTTGAAAGCACTTTGCGTGTCTGTTTGAGTGGTATCGAGCCAGACATAAATAAACTCGTTTCTCAAGTTCAAACTCAGGCTGTCCATTCATTTGTTATTTTATAAAAAAAAACAGATTCATAAAATAAAATGTAGATATAAAATAAAACTGATTTTTTTTTACTCTCCTACCTATTTCATACCTGCGACCCGCGAATACCAAAAAGGTTCCACAGTTTAACCTGCAACTTATGCCAAAGGTGGCCCATACTTTGGGTATACTTATACTTTGGGTGTAATTTACGTTAGAGTTAGTATTCCGTAAATAGTCCATCCAATAAATCACCCATAAGGGGTTGTAGAGTGCGTGAGCAAGGCCCTAAGCAATTACTTCAGAAAATTGTTCAGGGTGCTTAGAGAGTTAACATACTAAAAGTCCTGACATCTAGGGGGTGAGGCGGAGTGGGGGGAGGGGGTTAAAGTTCCCATTTCTCAGTTTTTCGCTAATATCTTTTAAACGGTGCGTCATGGAGATAAGAAGTCTTCTACGCAATGAAAGCTTATAAAATTATGTACAACTTTTATCTTATACACTTTTTCACATTCCTACCTATTTTCGAACTACACATTCCGGAAAAGTGAAAATTGAAAAAAAACTACTTTTATGAATCTCTACCTGTTGCCTGCTACTTTGTTTGTGTTATTTCGGGATAAAAGTAGCCTAAAAATCCAAATCTTTAATCATAACGAATTTCATCCAAATCGGTTCAGCAGTTGAGTAATCAAAACTTGTATCTTTGATACATATTATCTTTTATCTTTTAATTCGTTTAGGCTGTGAGGGTCCTGACAATGGTTCTTTTTCCAAGGCTCCCTCATCCTCAGTAGATGGTACTTGCTGAAGAGGCTCTACGTCGTCTTCATCATCGTCAACGTCAACAGACACGCCACTTCCAGCCATGAAGTAAGCTATGCCGCCCAAAAAGGACATCAGCAAATGAAACCCTCCGAGGCGCACTACACAGTTCGATATCTTAGAGTCAAGAGGTGCAGCAGCGACTATTTCCCGCGCTTTCCAGTACAGTGGCTGGTCAAAGGTTATTATTACTTTTAGGTGGTTGCTTTGGTCATCCTTGTCAGTTACTTGGGTCAACTCGCAGGCATAGTGTAAAGCCGTATAGATGGTGTCATAGTTCGAAGGTGGCGCATTGATGATTGGAAGGGTAATCACGCTAGTTTTTTCACTGTAATCCCCTGTTGTTATGGTCGTCATGTACCCTTTCCATTCTGGCAGGGACATATCCTGGTGTTTGGCAACGAACCAAAGGACAGGAAATATGGAATGAAAAGTGACGACCCGCTTCTGCTCCATTACCACTGGTAGAAAACGAGATCTCAAACTGTTACCGCCTTCACCGCTTGGAGGTACTCCCAGCTTATGTTATGAATAAAATACCTAATTTATATACTATTAGCTCATATTTAACATTCGGTAATGCTTGTCACATCACACTAAATGAACTCCATTTTCACTTTCTTCGGAGCACGATACTCGAACACTGGTGAAAATTTGGAAAAAGTGTATAAGACAAGTGTAGATAAAAGTTTTGATATCCCAACGGCTGTACAGATTTGGATAAAATTTAGTAAATTGATATAGTAGGAGTTGATTTAAGATATAAGATACTTTTTATCCCTAAATAACGTGAAGGAAGTAGTATCAAAAGGTAGTGTTCAATTTAAGTAGTTTTTTTTCAATTTTCACTTTTCCGGAATGTGTAGTTCGAAAATAGGTAGGAATGTGAAAAAGTGTATAAGATAAAAGTTGTACATAATTTTATAAGCTTTCATTGCGTAGAAGACTTCTTATCTCCATGACGCACCGTTTAAAAGATATTAGCGAAAAACTGAGAAATGGGAACTTTAACCCCCTCCCCCCACTCCGCCTCACCCCCTAGATGTCAGGACTTTTAGTATGTTAACTCTCTAAGCACCCTGAACAATTTTCTGAAGTAATTGCTTAGGGCCTTGCTCACGCACTCTACAATCTCTTTGTTGGATGGACTAAAAGCCGTGTTATAGCCACTGCATACGATAGATAAAGAACTACAATATGTGATTTGAATAAACAGACGATTTAAGTTGATAGACAATTTGCTAAACAATCCGTTTCTCTGACTGTACATAAGACGGCACTAGGCACTTTTTGCCCGTCAACATATTATTATGACATTACTGTTTTTTTTTTTTAAATATTTCTCATAATAATTAGTACTAGCCTGTAACAGTCAAAAGGTCAAATACTATTTCATGCCATTATTTACGTACATTTTCCTAGGTGGAAGTCTTCGAACACGCCCTAGAACATACAGCAGGTGATGACCTAGCCAAGTTACTCTGGCTGAAGAGTCCATCTTCCGAAGTGTGGTTCGAGCGTCGCACGAACTACACTCGTTCTCTAGCCGTCATGAGCATGGTGGGCTACATCCTGGGGCTCGGAGACCGGCACCCCTCCAACATTATGCTGGACCGAGTCACCGGGAAGTTCCTGCATATAGACTTCGGCGACTGCTTCGAAGTAGCAGTCACAAGAGACAAGTTCCCTGAGAAAATTCCGTTCAGATTAACCAGGATGCTCATCAATGCTATGGAGGTAAGATTAAAATTTACTGATTGTCATTATTATTTAGTGTAATCTAAATTCAATTAAATTTAGTTCAAGTGACAAATGAGCAGATAAAATCGACATGCCTTATCGATTATGTATAATCGATAAAGCATAATCAAGTTCTTTCCCAGATAACCTTCTTCAAGATTTTTTGAATTTAAGTGTGGAAATAATTCTGTAGGTGTTATTATTCACATCCATATTAAACGAAGGATCGTTCTCCTTTTATGACATTTTACCGTCTCTCGGAAAGCACGTTAAGCCGTTGGTCCCGGCTGTTATTCGTGGATCTTTGACAGTCATTACGGGTAGTCAGAAGCCCGAAAGTCTGACAACCAGTCTTACCAAAGGGTATCATTTGACCTAGTCACTGGGTTGTGGAGGTCTAATAGGCAGTCGCTCTATGTAAAATACTGGTATTCAGCTGCATCCGGTTAGACTGGAAGCCGACCCCAACACAGTCGGGAAAAGGCTAGGCAGATGATGTATGCACGGCTGCCTAAGGCTAGGGTCAAATCTGATCGGAAAAACGCGCGGACTTGAGATAAGGCATTTTCAGAACATTTTACTTGCTTTGATCGCCGCGTTCTTGTACCCAGATTAGTACCTAAACTAAGGTGGCTTGGTAAGTGGTATTATTTGTTTCTGTCCTAAATATTCTCTCAACTTCTCTAGGTGACCGGCATCGAAGGCACGTACCGTCGCACATGCGAGTCAGTGATGGAGGTGCTCCATCGTCACAAAGACAGCGTCATGGCCGTGCTAGAAGCGTTCGTATACGACCCTCTACTAAATTGGAGGCTTATAGACGCTGGTCGTCGTTCCAGAGCCGACGCAGAAATCTGTTCAACATCAGACCCAGCTTCTTCCCCACAGCCAAGTAGAAGCAGAATACATATAGGACTAAACGACGCTCTCGACCAACCAGCAGAGACGAATCTAAACAAAAGAGCGCTGGCTATCGTGAATCGAGTGCGGGACAAGTTGACCGGTCGAGATTTCCCGCATATCGACGAAGTGTCTGTCACGGTACAGAAGCAAGTAGATCTGCTCATTCAACAAGCTACTAGTAACGAGAATTTATGCCAGTGTTATGTGGGGTGGTGCCCGTTCTGGTAATACCAAAGGATTATGTATATAAAGTTCATTTTTTGTACTATAAAAATTTTGTAAGGGCCTGTTGTGCATCCGGAAAGAAAAATCAAAAATAGAGGAAAAAACTGTAAGTAATAAGGTAAGCGGAAGGTATCAGGAGATGAGGAAACAGGCCATACATAGGTCTATTGATACATTTGTCATTGATTCACCACTTATCATTATTGTATCTGTGTGTTTGTGAAACAAGAATCCACATAAGTAATTTGTAAGGTAGTTGTACACACGGCGACACATCAAGCTATACATTTCCAGTTTTAGATGACCTCGCATTGTATAGGTTTTTCGTACAATCAGAAGTCAGCTTATAGTGGTTATGTATAGCTTGATGTGTAGCCGTGTGTGCCCCCTAGGGGCCTAGGATTTATATAACGGTTTGGAGGGTATCAGGAGATTGAAAACACAAAGTAGTAATTAAATGAAGTGCTTATGAGAGCTCAATTAGAGTTAATCCATCGCTACGTCGTACGTTCTGCAAAGATTGCTCGGTAGATATCAGAGAGTAGGTACTACAACATAATTCTCTAAATAGGCGTTTAATTACTACTTTGTGATCGAAATGGATCGCAGTGTACAGTTGGATATCATTATTTTACACCAAAATGTTCGTCTTCAGTAAAGACGAACACTTTGGTATATTAAACTCATTTTAGACTATTTATGAGATACGTCTGTATGTGCCGTCAGCGGCGAATTATCTCTAAACAACTGTAATGCATTTATACAACTGCACTCAGCATTTAGTCATAAATGATTTGTTAAAGTACGTGTAATAATGCTAAACAATAACCCCCTTATTCATAATCCTATTTTATGTCTATTTTAGCTAAAATAGGTTTATAGAACGTTTGTCTTTATCTGTCACGTTGTCATTTCTGTGTGTAAGAAAGAGACAAACCCCATTTTAAATTAAATAGGTTTGATAAGTTTTATGAATAAGGGGGTAATTGTTTAGCATTATTACACGTACTTTGACTTTGCTGATCTACCCGAAGACAATTATTGTCTTCGGGTAGATCAGCAAAGTTATATAGTCACCGACTCACCCTCATGGTGTTGCCATTGAATAATGTTGTATAGAAATTGTAACAACGCCATATGAGGATATTTGTAATAAGAAAAGGTCATGGGGTTGGATAGCGAGATAAACGTTACTATAACGTTACGTTAGATCCATTTGTTAACCAACTTCAAAAAAGGAGGTTCTTTTGTAGTTCCATTTAATTAGCTGACCTCGTAATTGCTTTATCACTCTTAAGTTTGAATCACTCATACGTCATAAAACTCGCAAGTCAAGTTCTATTTTTTCTTATACACCAATGTGACAGTTGATAGTTTTAACCTTAGTGAACGTTCTATTTACTGGGAGTTTTTTTTGTCAAAAGTGGTCAAGAAATTACGAGGTCGTCGCGCATTTGTCTAGTTAGATGATTTTCTATCATGCTATAGATGCGGAAAGTGATGTATCTCAAAGAATACACTGCGCGTCAGTACCTCTTGGTACGCATTGCAATGCGCTACTCAAGTTGGACATAGGGCTGCCAGATTCACTGTTATAACGCCTAGCGGCTAACTGTTTCATGCTAATTATGAATTAATTAAAGAGTGTTGTTCGTATAACCCAGTGCAGCATTAGCTGCATATTGATCATACTAATGGCAAATAAAATGGGCCGAAAACGCCACTAAACAGCGCGACCGCTTCTCCTAGTAAACTTTTTATATCTGGCGCAAATATAGACATTATGTCGAGTAAATTGGTTTATTTTTCATATAAAGTCGACATTTAGTTAAGGTTGTGTAATAATAGGAACAAAATGGGATGTAACGTTCTTGTATAGAATATATAAAATTGTGCCTATATTGTGATAACATTAACATCATTTCCATAAGGGAAGGATATCATGCTACTTGTAAATAAGCTATGTTTATTATGTCTTAAATTAGATTGTTTTTCACGGAATAAACGAATTGTTGTTATTAGATTGTTTTCTTTTTAAAAGTAGACAAACAATGTGCCCGAGCCCCGACGGGATTTCCCAACGGCAAAAATTACAAATTTCCATACAAACTTTGATCCGTGTTCCCTCCGGCCCACGGGATACGGATCATGCACTGCCATGCCACGTACACGGCACGCCCCGATCTAATATAAATCATCCCTTAAGCTCCTTTGAGGAATATCATTGTTTGAGGGACTAAAATCCTTCCTTAGTGCTCACTTTCGATAAATGAGGAACTCTTGCAAAATTGTATGTTTCTATCTAGACCCAGCGGTTTAGACTGTGCGTTATGTGTCAGTGAATTGTATTATTTATTTATATACAGGGTTGCAGGGACATCTGCGCACAATCCGTTACCATGGATACAGAACACTAGTGGATTTTTTGTCGGTTATTTATAAAAATACAGCTGGTTCCTAAAAGAATGCCATTACCTACGCGGTCAAATGTATGGAATAGCAATTTTTTTTTTTAGTCTGTAAGTACTTTATTGCACCAGAAAATACATACCAAAGATAAATATTAAGTAGATCTTAGGAGGTGATATAAAAGCACTTCACGGTTTTCTCTGGTACTACAAGATACATAATAAAACACTAATTAACACTCAATTGTAATTCATTACATAAGTTGAGTATTCCTGCATAAATCGTAGCGAAGTGTAAATATGTGTTTGTTTTGAAAATGAGTGGATAGAATTATTTTTATCAAGGATCTGATAGTTTCCTGCTGTGATAAAACGAGATTATGTACTTATTACAATGATAAAGCAAAAGTACACGCGAGCATTGTTATATAATGATTTAAAGAAACGATAGAGAGCACTATCGCTTGCACAGAGGTAATTTAATTATTATATATATCTTAAATTGCACTTCAGGCTTTAGTCCACTTAGGTTCTAATCTCAACCATGCATCGAGATGCATCTATGTAACTGGTTAGAAATGCAGCTTCCAAAGTGTACACAGTGATGCTCAATGTGTACACTTCGGAAGCCTAATCCTAGGTCTGGTAACATTTATCTTTAGAGGTAAGTAATTCAATATGATATTGGATAGAATTATAACGAATATAGTGATGAATATAAATGTTGATGGATAGAGAGGGAGAGGAAGGCCAAAGAAAAGATAGATGGATTGTGTGAGGAATAATATGAAAGAAAAGGGAGCGAATGATAGCATGACGGTTTACAGCGTAGAATGGAAGAAGAAACGTGTTCGTGGAAACCCTTGCGCTGACCCCAAGTAACATGGGACAAGGGCAGGAAGATGATGATTAGATAGAACTTAAAATATTCCAGCACAAGCGCCAGAATATGTTAAGCCTCTACAGGGTGTCCCTGGAAGTATGGATCAAATCGAATAGGGGCGTGGGCAAGGTCATTTCCAAACTTTTTAACCCTGAGAATGTAGTGAACTTTTTTACGGTTCAAAAGTCATGACCGATTTTAATTTTTTTTTCAATCACTTCGCTTAGTGCTCAAAGAAAGTAATCATAAAAAAATACTATCAGGGCTATCTTAAAAAAATAAATTGATAGCCCTGATAGTTTTCACGAATTCGATCTTTCTTCTCTTTTTTTTAGTAGTTTTTTTTTTGCTAAAACGTTTGGAAATGACCTTGCCCACGTCCCTATTCGATTTGATCCATACTTCCAGGGACACCCTGTATAGGAATAAGTGCCTTATTTAAAAAAAAATGGACACAGGACAGGTGATGTACTTTGAAGTGTTCTATTGTCAACCAAAGACCATGGATGATGAAAGGTTACAAGATGAGTTTACCGAAATATTACGTTTAATTAATTTAAGCGTCATTGATAGCGTACATAAGTATTAGCAGTTGGTACGCTAATACTACGTGATTAATTTGCAATGTTGCAATTCGATTACCTGCCAACGTACAAAAGGACATGACCTATTCATGGTTGCATACAAGACACGGCAATGATTGACTCTATGACTCATTGCAGTTGAAACGTACGATTTATTAGGAAATAAAGATAATGGCATTGAAAATGTCCTCGTCTGAACTTTAATAGGTATGTACTTACGCTTTCGCCTTTCAGTAGCAGAATTATGTAAGTACCTATTAAAAAAACATAGGTAATGTGAAACCTAACTTAAAGAAATCGAAGACTATGGGTGTCGTAAAATGCGACTCACCTCTCCTACCTATAGCTAGTAGAGATCATCATATTATATACAGGATGATTCGTCGAAATGGGTCAGTAGGTATGGGAAAATCTAAAACTTGGTAAGTATTAGAGGCAGAGTTTGTTCTTAGGAACAATGTCGTAGGTTTAAGAGACAAAACTGTACACAAAGATCTCAACAGATGGTCACTCTGTATAAATACCTACTTTTATGGTTTATGGTGGCCTATGATCAGTTATGGGAAAAGGATATTCTACAGCTAACTAACGCGTTCGTATTGAGTAGACCATGGTACAGATCACGTATTAGAGCAGTTTGAATGGTTTTCCTGTCTAATAATGCAATTAATTACCTACTCATATTAGAGACAAACCCTAGTCAGCATTTACCTGCATAGGAAAACGCACGCGTGTTTTGTTTAGCTTAATATTTTAAATAAATAGCGAAAACGCTAAAATATTAGAACTACAACGCTCGCCGGATTCAGCAAAATAAACGGGATCCCCTCATGCGTGAAGAAAGTAATTGTTTCCAGTGCACGCCGGTCATTTGAAACAAAAACACCACGCTGTTTGTCACAACTACAAGGGATATTCAATCATAAAACACTATCTAATAAACGATCGTTTGACTTAATCAGTTGGCCGGTGACCGCAGAGAGCGCTGGGCGCCCCTTCGACTGCTCCGTACGAAATACCACGCGAACGCACGCACATGGATAATTACGAAATTCGTGACTTCAGTTCACTGAGTAAGTTTTGTAATATTTATTCCCAAATCTAAGATTTTTATATTGTCTTAATTCTTGAGTTCTTGCTCAGTTTCTTTCCAAAATAATGCCAATGTTTACTTCTTTATTGTGTTCAGCTAGTTCGCAAGTGTTCCATAACTTCTGTCTAGGACATGGCATGGCCTAGATACATAAAGAGTAGTTACGGAGACCAAAACAAATATTTTAATTTCTGTTTAATAACATTGATACGCTGCCGCTAACTCGTTACCCTTCGAATCGACTCAAGTACCGTATGCATCAATGTTAGATCAATACGGAAACACTCACTATTTCCTAGTGATTATACTTAATACAAAACTGATTAAAAATATCTACCTAGCAAAACAGTTTAGTGATAGTTATCCTAGTCAAAATTATACAGACCTAGGTATAGATAGATAATTATCTATTTTTATCAGACATAGATACGAATTCAATTCTTGTTTAAATGTTATTAGTTTATTACTCTGTGCCCGCGACTTCATTCGCGTGCATATTGGATTTCAAGGATTTTTTTTTTTGCTCAGAACACTAATAATTTTTCTAAAATAAAAGTAGCCTAAGTTACTTCTTCTAACATCAGCTCTGCCAGTGAAAGTCCCGTCAATATCGGTCTAGCCGTTTCGGAGATTAGCAGACACAAACAGACAGACAAAAATGTTTAAAAATTGTTTTTCTTTTTTTTTGTTATAAGAACCGTATATACTTTCATATGCATTTAGTAAAATGCTGTTATTTCGACATTACAAACAGACACTTCAATTTTATTTATTTTTATAGATTAGGCGCATTTAGCGTAAACGCAGGCTGAACTGCTGCCTCATATCAAAATATCTTGCACCAATAGAATATTAAGTTGTTTCCTCATAAGACTCCATACCTATGTTTCTTATAATTTGAGCCAGCGTTACAGTCGTGACTGCAATAAACAATATTTCATCGTCATCATATTTGTATCAATAAATAAACGAAAGTTACGTATCGATTAGCGCAGTGGTTGAACGGTTGTCTTCTGGGTTAGTGAGGGTTCAATCCCAACACACAACCATGTTTTGTATGGAGGAACCCTACGTATGATTTGTCCGGGACTTGGCAGCATATACAGCCCTCTATTGGTAGCTGCTCTGATTCTAGAAATCATTATAATTTAGGTAGGTACAGGTACAGATTATGTTATTCATAAACTGCAGTGAGTTGTCGGTAATTGATCTTTCATCTTTGCCATATAACCAGAATTCACAGGAAACCAACTTAGTAATTACCGTCGACACCGTATAAGACCGATAACGAATTGACTGCAACAAAAAAGGATTAATGAACTCTAATCGGTTTACTTACAGGTGAAACTGTACAAAATTTACTGAAAGCGGCAGCAGAAGTAAGAAAAAAGGCATACTGTCCGTATTCCAACTTCGCAGTAGGATGCGCAATATTGACGGAAGAAGATGACAAAGTTTACACAGGGTGTAATATAGAAAACTCGACTTTATCGCCGTCGCTATGTGCCGAGCGAACGGCGATTGGGAAGACAGTAAGCGACGGGTACCTTAAGTGCAAGACAGTAGCCGTAGTGGCACATCAACAGAACTTCACCGCCCCTTGTGGGGTTTGCAGACAGACGCTCAGTGAGTTCCGATCATCAGATGGAGACATGGAAATTTACCTCGGCAAACCATCGCACGATAAAGTCCTGTGCACAAAGTTATCCCATATGCTTCCTCTAGCATACGTAAGCTATAAAAATGATAGTATTATATCGTAACGTGGTATTTTTTTAGAGTGAAGTGACATGTATAAAATATATCGATAACTTGTAATGACCGCTGAAAATTATAAATGTTTGAAATAAAAATGTACGAGAAGCTTTAACGGCTTTATTGCGTATTTTATTTACAAAACTTATAACTAATAGTATGGGTCCAATATACACAGCGTAATGGCAACGCGTTTAACGTGAAGCACTCATTTATTCTTAAAGGGTATTTACAATAACAGAACCAACCGCGATGGATAATAATAACAAATGCAATAAACTTAAAATGCCGTAACAAAAAATATAATATCGTTTTATTTTCAGATTTTTTGACGCTCGCACTAGCGCCCTTTTTTATCGAAGTTCAGCGTCAACGTCCAGAATTTTGACAATCGTAGTCATAAAACGTGCGAGAAGGACGATGAATATTTTAGTATGGGATTTCTAATAACTCTATTGTGTCCGTCTATTGTCGTCTCGCTCTGGCGTTTTATGACGGCGACCGCCATAAATGGTGGAGTTTAATTCAGTAAGCATTAGCACTAATCGCATATGTAAATTGGTGTACAAACACATGATTTGTGTATCTGCACCTGCATTAGTTACGTGTTACCGCACGTGTTAACAACTTGTGTTATCGATACAATTTACAGCATACACACGTCGGAAGTTTTATTTCAATGTAAAAATCGTGCAAATATTGAAAATATTGTTGTTGTGGAACTCCGATGTGATAAACGCTTTATATTCCACGTGAATGTCCCACAAAAATACCCGTAGTTGACGACGCTTGTCTTTTGAACTACAACTCGGTGGTAAAAGATAATAATAAAATACTGGAGTCGTTGAATAAATGCTATAAAGTTTATAATGTATTGACTTGTCAGTTTTGTTTTTTAATGGCATCACAAATCTCACTACATCCTGAGTACAGACGCTAGCACATCAAGCTACTACAATCTGTTAAAATTCTTTAATAGATTTTCAATTTTGTCGCTAAAGAATAAGGTTCAAAGTTGATTGGGAAAATTTGACAATTTCGGGTAGCTTGAAGTGCTGTCGTCTGTACATCTACAGGATGTAGTGAGATTGTGTGTCATAGCTCTAAAGGATTATTTGTCTATCAGACCATATTTTATGAAACTATCTAACAGGATAAGTTGGTAATTAGGTCGTTCATAGTCTGACTGAGAAAGCGCATTTCGCCAATTACTAACGCATAATTAACATAAACAAAGTATAACAAACTTAAAACAATTTCCTTAATAAATACTAGTAATATCATAACATAAATAAAATAATTAGTCTTATTTAAGTGACTATGTTTTTTACATTTTAAACATGGTTATATAATAAGGTGCAAATAGAGATAAAACAATATAATCTTAATAGTAATAAAACTGCGTTTACACCTGACATTACAAAGTTATTTACATAAAATAGCGAGTTTGCTTAATCACTCACGAACGCTTTAGCGTTTCCGAATAATACGTTAAAGGATAGCGCACATTTGGGCGGGCTGCAACGCTACGCATTGCAAAAATCTTCCTACTTATTTACTTTCGTACAGTCAGGGAACTTTATTGTTGAGTAGATTGACACACAACGACAATTTGCCATGTTATACCCATTTCTTAGTATGACAAAACAAACAGTTTTAAATTGAATTTACGGACAATTAGATCTGATAGCCATTTTTTTCTTCAATCAAGTTCTCCAACTTTAAATTTTTTATAAACCTTCGCACACAACACCACTGACTGTTTCGTTTGGTACAGTGCGATGCGTCTCTACCACGTGCTAGCCTAAATAAATACTTATAATTCATCACTCACTCACCAATAAGGACACCAACCGATGTAACACTGACACAAATTCTCATTGTTCGTCGCCTGCTTGATGAGCAAGTCCACTTGCTTAGGCACACTGACCACTGCTTCTACATGCGGGAAATCTCTTCCAGTCAGTTTGTCTCTTATCCTGGTAAGTATCGAGAGCGCTCGTTTGTTGAGGTTCGCTTCGGGAGGTATTTCTAAAGATTCATAGTGTAGATGGTTGCGGGAACGACTTGGAAGTGTGTAAGACGAGTCTATATCCGAGGAAAATGAAGACTCGGTGAGAGAGTGGTGGTCGTTGTCAACAAGCCTCCAGTTGAGAAGAGGGTCGTACACGAAGGCTTCTAAGACGGCCATCACGCTGTCTCGGTGTTTGTGTAGCACGTGCATCACGGATTCGCATGTTGAACGGTAAGTACCCTCGATACCAGTTACCTATGACAAAAGTTAGGTTTTGTAAAAGTGAAGATATTTAAATATCGCCTTTCATTGAATCATCCATTTTGTTCAAATAGTGAAAGTACAGGCACTCCCAAAAAATCATTCGACAAAGGATCTTGAAACTATTGTTTCTTACTAAAAAGATCTTCAAACTGTACTGCCATGAGCCCATGATTTATAAAACGTGGATGTCCGTTATTAAATAATTTCTTATTTAATACTTATTTGTTGGGACGTTTTATTGACTATTGTTTTCCGCAAAACATAATAGCCTTTTATCTCATTATCTTCTTTTCTTAATCTATTACTTTTATTCTAAAGGTCACCGCCACCGCCGGGGAATTACCCACATTTAACGCCTCATGCATGCACTTTGATAAAACAGATATTCATATTGCATAAATGCATAGCATCAACAATTATTGTTTGTAATTGTTAATTGAAATACTGAAACCAACAAAGGCTTTTCCACACAGGCGCGACTTGTGGCGTTGCGATTCTGAGACACCGCGAATCCTCTTTAAGCGCAGAGCAGAGGTTTTATTCATGACATTGTATAATAAACCTTATTTTCGCTATCTTAAAGTGCAATGGAGCCAGCGCCAGTGAGTCCGAGGACCCGAGAAGGTGTTTGATGCCAGCGTCGATGTTTGCACCACTTTACACGTTATGGCAGTTATGATAAAGTGTATTATTCAATGTCATCAGGAAACCCTCTGAAGTCCACACAACCGTAGCGTCTGATGACACAATTACGAAAAAACAGTTGGTTTAATAGTTCATGGTGTATAGAGTTATATGTGACCAATTTGTGCTACACTCGAGGTTGACGGGATCAAATGGATTTAGTAAACGACGCAGTTGCCATTATTGTGTCAGGCATAAATTATCCGCCTGACTTTAGTACGTATTTACACTAAATTACGATGCTGCTTGGTAATAAAAATTCCTGAGTAGCGGAATCACTATTATAATTCAAATAATTTAGTAAGCCGTTTTTCACTACTGTAGCAAGAATGCCGTGTGTAGCATATTTTTTGTTTACATAATTACTGGGCAGAAAGGCCGGTTTTTTTTTTTAACTAGTTAATTAACAAAGCCGCTCTGTTCTGCTTGTGCATTCGGCGCCGAATATAAATACAAATATTTTGAAAAATTATAAAATGCTATCTTATCTTTTTATGTCATCATTTTATAGCGACAGGTTTTGAATAACATAATTAAATAGTCATATGAAAGTTAATTATATCATAATAGCTTAATAATGTAATCATTGTTTTTATGTAAATTAAAGATTTGGGATTTTTTGAAGCATTATAAACTCTATTCCATTTTCAATTAATTACGAAATTTAATACAACTTACCTCCATAGCACTGATAAGCATCCTGGTCAATCTAAACGGAATCTTCTCCGGGAATTTTTCCCTCGACTGAGTTACTTCAAAACAGTCTCCAAAGTCTATATGCAGGACTTTCCCGGTAACTCTATGCAGCATGATGTTGGAGGGGTGCCGGTCTCCGAGCCCCAGGATGTAGCCCACCATGCTCATGACGGCTAGAGAACGAGTGTAGTTCGTGCGACGCTCAAACCATGCTTCTGCTGATGGACTCTTCAGCCAAAGGAGGCGGGATAGGTCGTTCCCGGGAGTTTGGGAGAGAGTGTATTCGAAGACTTCCACCTGTTTGAGGTAAAATTATTATATTTAGTGTTTATTTTGATTGTTTTACTAATCTACACGCTGTGAATTAGTAGAAACATAATAGTAAATGCAAGTATAAGTTGTTGCTCTTAAGGTAGGTTTGAAATGTAATAAAGGTTTTTTGCTGCGAGAGTGTGATGATTCGATGCAGATCAAAGACAACGAATATTTGGCACCTAATTAATCAACTTGTCAGGAGCACAAATCGCAGTATCAGAGAACAATAAAACACAATTGATCCTATGAAGCTCTAGCTATACAGGTATATTTTTTTATCACCATCATAATTTTTACAGGGTGTTCTACCCATGAATATGAACAACTTTCACTATGGGACCAACTCTGAAATCACGAAAAAAAAATCAGCTGTTTCATACAAAACTTCAATACCTACTAATTGACCAAAATGTATGAAACAGCTGATTTTTTTTTCCTGATTTCAGAGTTATATATCTTATATTTGAGAGGTATATATATTTAAATATTTAGGCCATATTGTTACGGAGCATCTTAAATATGACTCGGATATGGAAAGGGAGCGAAGGGCGATGGCTGTGAGGTGAAACATGTTGGCTCGCAGGTTTGCTGGTTGTTCAATCCCAGTTAAAATAACACTTTTTAAGGCGTTTTGTCAAACATTTTACACCAGCAGCCTGTGGGCTAATCATACCCAAAAAACATACAACACCCTTCGCATACAATACAACAATGCCTTCAGGGCGCTGTTGAGGCTTCCTCCGTACTGTAGTGCGTCACTGATGTTCGCTGAAGCGCACACTGACGATTATTTTGCGATCATGCGCAAGAAAATGGCGTCAATAATACGCAGATTGAGAGGAAGCGACAATAGCATCCTGAGGGTATTTTCAGAAAGATTAGAAGGGGGCCTACAATGGATAGGTTTATCAAGCTACATGCCAGACATGGGGCTTGATAAACCTTCCTGTAATTGGGTGCTTTTTATTGTGTTTTTATTGTTTTTATTTAAATTATTAAGTTAGATTGTAATTGTATGCCTTATTTTTTTTTATCTACTACCTACTAACATAGTTTTTTAAGTTACTTGTAATACTAACACGCTATGGGCCTACGATGCCTGCAAATAAAAGTTTTTTTTATTTATAGTGAAAGTTGTTCATATTCATGGGTAGAACACCCTGTAATTTGGATGGTGATAAAAAAAATATCCCTGTATTTACTGTGTAGTTTGAATTGGCCTAAAACCGGGAAAAGAATGGAAGAATGTAGTAATTTAGTTCATAGAAACTCACCTTGTGCCTCAACATCAACTTCTGATAATCAGACGCCATCCGTAACATAATCTGCTGCTCCGTACTCAACGCCATTTTATTCGTCTTTTTATCTCTATAGTCGCTAATGAGGTTGTATAGCGTGTCACACTGCGGCACCCAGCCTATTAACCCGGAGTTAGGGGACAGCGGTATTACAGCATACCGTTGTATGGCTAAGTCATGTCGGTATGTGTTGGTATCAGCCTGTAGTAGCGTGTTGACTAGACCGAATAGCTGCATAACGCGCTCGTCTTGACGTAAGTCCTCGTGTCCTTTGAGAAGGAACATGTACTGTTTGCCGTCGGACCCTTGGATTGTGAGGCGACGAGGACGCTGTTTTGATTTTATTACCTGTAGAATTTTGAAGGTTAAGTTAGCTGATAATATACTGTCAACCTCATGAGGAAAGCTGGACTTCGAAAGAAATAGAAACGTAAGACAGTAGTAGTTAATATAGGTCTGAAATTGCCAACTCGCCTTGAGCAAGCGTGAGGATCAATGTTAACGCCTTCTCCGTTTGAGAAGAGGCTTTTGTCCTGCAGTGGGACCGTAATGGGTTGTGCAGCATTAGTAGTTACTGCATGATGATTATTTTCGCCATTCGTCCTTCTTCAACATTATAATCAACCTCTTTTTGTACTGGCCCTATCAAAAACCTTTATTTTCATAATAATTTTGAAATAATTTCTTTTACGTGACATGAGATTTTTTCCTGGTGACATACTTCACTTGTCTACACAGTCTCTGATACGACGTCCGGAATTTTTTATTGATTGGGAAAGAAACACCTAAATTTATTATGGAAATCAACAAATCTTAATTGGATCGTGCATGTCTATCTTGCTGTTAATTATTTGATTCGGGGTATGTATTTTTTATCTTTTGGCCTTTCATAGCCTTTCGTCATGTTTCAATATATTAATCCCATCCGTTCTGTGCTAAAGGTTTCCCCACACCTTGACGGAAGACTACCTATTATTCCTATTGACTGGATTGAATCCTTTTGACTTGTATGTATATAATTGTACGTTTTTTGGGGTTTTATGAGATCTGCTTGCAACTCGGGATTCTTATGGTGATAATTTTTGCCCCAGATAGAAGTCCGAATTTTCTGCGAGCCGATTTATTCGGCTCCATCCACCCACCTACATATTAACTTTTATCTGCGGCTCCGCGCTGCGCTGCACTGCATTTCATCGGACATCCTCTTCATATAATATCTCAGAAGTCAGCAAGTGAGGTATTGGAACAACTGGCAGAGCTTCTACCTCACCGCGAAGGTTTTGGACAAGATATGGCAGATTTTTAAGTTTATTTCCCGTAGTAGATTTAGCCTTTCTTATTTTAAAATCTGTTAATTTTAAATATTTAAATACCGCGTTATTTCAATCTTTGAATACATTTAGTCGTACCTATTCTCAACAAAAGTTACGTCTTCGTTTTACGGATCTGCATGTCGATTCTGTAAAAATCTCACCGTGAAAACTTGCGTGGAGTGAGTTGTCAGTGTCATCCCACTGATGCTAGGGATTGACCAAGCAAACATTTACAATCATAATCGAGATTTTTTAAGCTAATCTTATTGAAAATGTTATATAACTTTAAAGCTTTTAGTGGTCAAAACATTAATATTTTGTGGGATTTTAAAATAAAATAGCAAAACATAAACTTAGTCAGAAACTCAATGTTGTTTTTTTTTTTTTTAAAGTTGTATAAAATAGATATTATTACACCTATCCAGAAGGTAAAGGCACCTTAAAATCGCTGAAAATATGCACATAAACCACCTAATCTCTTGAAGAAGCTTGACTTTCGCTGTAATAGTAAGAAATGCTCAAGATGTTATTCATAAGAAAACAGGACTTTCCTTTTCTGGCCGGCACTTTAGTTTTTGAATACCTTATGAACTTATGAACGATGAGTTTATGAAATACAAACTTATTTTTGCAGTCGATCAAATTAATTATGTGCATTGTGCATGCGTGAATATTCAACCCAACTACGGAACCTTTCACTGAGCGTCGTTCGACATAAACATGGCATTTTTTTTTTATTTGTTTGGGAAACTACCACAAAAATAAACAATTACTATTACTCAAGTAAACTAATAGAAACAAAAACTACCAAGCTTATAAAACTAACAACACATATTGAAATGTAAAGTGATTGCGGAATACGCAATTTATACAATTAATTTAACGTCATTCTCAAACTTTTGCTCAGCCTACCTAAAAAATGTATACTGGGCATTCTGTAGCAATCGATTAGAAAAGTATCAAAAATAAATAATTGTACAATAAATAAAAATAATTTTAAACGGCGAGCGCATTCCGAAGATAAATTCAAATATAGAAACGATTCGGCGCGAAATTCAATAAATGACTATGGTCAAAGGTCCTCAGTTACTGACTCATTTTCAATTGAATGTCCAAAAAACTATTAAAATTACATTAGAAAAGCATAAATCATTATTACAAACAATGCTTGTTGTATTTAATGCTTAAAATAATTTTATTTCAATTTCTGAGTATCGATTTCCGACATATTAATTACCCGAGCCAATCGAATTTAAAAAAAAATTGTTTAGCATAATCGCTTTCGCACATCATTACGATAAAAAAAAAAAACAACAAAAATGGACGGCGATTTTGAACACAAACTGAGTAGTGGTAATGAATAATACGTGTTATTCGACCTGTGTTTCAATATTACGTTAGGATTTGGGCATTTTCGTGTTGTTAATAATATTTCCAATAATATTTGTCACATTTTAAATCTTATCTACATGTGTGTGTGTGTGATATTTGTGAAAAGTAAAAATGTAAACACGCACGATTGGCGCGAAACTTCGACATTAGATATCAAAAAACTTCATTACCACTACTTATTTTAACTGGAACAATGGATGAATTCGTCAAATAATTAAATGATGTATAATTCACTGCCCCTGTGGTGGAGTTTGGATGTTCGAAATCCCCGATTTTTATGCTTTTTAGCCTTGACCACTACTGTCAACAAAATGGCGATTATCGCATTTACAGACTTGAATTTAATAAAGGTAAAGTAATAAGCTTGCGCGCTAAATATGAAATATTTAATAGCGTTAACATTTGAGTTTTTTATCCAACTCTCTTAATTAACGCACATGCATAAGATTTGATGGGTAGCATAATTAATATTTACATAATCAATATAATTATGTAGAAAAAATGTAATGCAATTTGTGTGTCAGCAAACGTAACTAGATTAATAATTTGCCTACATATTTATGTTATAAGGTTTGTATCTTTTACGTGTGGTTTACCTAGAGATGATATAAAAAAACCTATATGTGCTTTTACGTATTATGTACTTATCTATACAAACATTACACCAATCACTGAATAGGTACTTGCTTAGCACAATTTCTTATATTATCTTAAATGTAGGCTGACTAAATTGACTTTTTCAATATACAAACACAGTTGGATTTAGACATTAAAATCTCTAAAAGCATTAAATAATTAGGAACGAATTATTGTCACTGTACTCGAATACGTACCTACAGGCTTATGTACATTCTACATCAAGGAATATACTACTCTCTATAAACGAGTTGTACATGGTCGTCAATGGCATGAAAGCAAAAAAAAAAAGTTCACTTGATACTAACGACAACCCCTATACGCATGCGCTGCCGCTGCGTGATATATGGATCATTCCGAATTAGGCCATCATCGCCCACAGCGCTCACATAAATAATTTGCGTTCCGATTTAGATAAATCACCATTATGGCAGCTGAGAGTCAAATCTATTTTCACTTGATTATGTACTCACGGTTGGATTATATTTAGTATTTATTTGTGTGTACACCACGAATTTCTTATTCTTTGGTAAGGTGGCGACTGTAGCTGGAAGCACAATTTCGAAAATGCCACGTTAGTTTAACGAAACCGGTTTGAACTGTCAAAATACCACGCTTGACAACCGTACGGCGTGGTAAGATTATGCGGGGAATAATAGGTAATTTATACCATACAGAATAATTGGGGTCAATGTGTAAGCACGCTGTAATCGATTACAGTGCAATTCGGAATGTTCCAATTTTCACTCCACGGTAACCATGGCAACATCACTTCACGCGCGTCGCTCATTGGCTACGGTTTCGTTGCCACTCGCCAATCATGGGCGACGCGCGCCGCTTGACCGGTTAAGGGTTACTTGCATAAAAAATACGGATCTTAGTTATTTATTTATCTACAATAATGTTATATTTGCACGCGGTACAGGTTAAATAAGTAGTCTGTAACTAGTTAATACAAAATCTGGTTAATTGTTGAAAACAAAATGCACACAACTGACTTTTTAAATGTACAAACACGGTTGGATTTAGACATAATATCTAAAAGCGTTGAAATAAATAGGAACTAATTTCTGAACTCGATTACGAACAGGCTTACGACCATGGTCGTCAATTATAGAAATAAATAAAAACTTAATTTAATATTAATGACAGCGCCTAGCGCGCAAGCACTTCACGTGATCCACATCAAAATAATCTCCAATGTGATAATGACAGTGACTAACGCGCAAGCGCGGCGTGAAGTGTTCACTTCTCTCGATTCACGACATTAAATGTCGTGAATCGGGTGAAGTGAACACTTCACGCGATCCACATCAAAGCTCGCGCCTCAGGCTGTATTGACTAGTCAGTCTAGGAAAAAAAAAGAAAAAAAAACAATACTGAGTTTCTGGCTAAGTTTCTGTTTTGCTATTTTATTGTAAAACCCCACAAAATATTAATGTTTTGACCACTAAAATACCTATATTTTAGTGGTCAAAACATTAATATTTATTGTTTTTGTGGGGTTTTAGCTTTGAAATTACTTATATAAAATGATCAATAGAATTAGCATAAAAATTATTATTAAAATCTCGATTATGATTGTAAATGTATGCTTGGTCAATCCCTAGTATCAGGTGGGATGACACTGATAGCTCACTCCACGCTCACTTCGCCTAAGTTTTCACGGTGAGACGGTTACAGAATCGCACGGCTGGTTGCAACCGACTCATAACTCGTTACGTAGCATTCAAAACCTAAATTTAAAATATAATGCAATAGTTTCCTATTATTTGAATGTGACAAGTTTTCATATTTAGTTTTTCCTTTTTTGTATTTTTATATTTTTTCATATTTGTGTTTTCGATTTTTTTTATATACAAAAATTAAACGTGTTTGTCGGTGAAGTGTCTTTATGTTTCATTTCGCTACAGTTGGTATTAATATGTATAGCCGATAGCTTAGGATATTTAAAAAAAAATGTCTACAGCCACGCACAAGAAGCTTTTACTGTTATACCGTATTTATCGGCAAGTGCAGATAACCAAAACTAAAGTATAAAATCATAAAACGGCAAGCAATATCATTCTATATAAAAGCACTTAATGGCGCCCGAATGGGCCCCACAAAATGGTATAGCTTTTGCAAATCACGAGCGCAGTATGTGACTTCTATGTCATTGTCATAAGGTTTAATGTGTTCTTCTAAAGATTGTTTAGGAATGCTTACTTGTAAATGGCTATGTATTTGCGAAATCCTGCAAATCTTCCCATTGGGCACATAGGACCCCGGCACGGCCAACTCATAGTCCTTACACGAATGAAGACGTTTGCTGACGTACTGAAGCTCCAGTGACGTCAGAGAACTGAACTGTACCATGATGCGACGGACCACGTGGGAGTACAGGTCCCAAGACTCGTTTAGGTACCTGTTCTCGCCAGTCTCCTGGAAGATGAAGAGGTTTGTAAGGACATATTTGAGAGGTAGGAAGAATTGCAAACAAAATCAGACTGGATGGTAGTGAAGAGAAAAAAAAAATAATAATGAAATGATAAACACTTACTTTGTACAGTTCTAACCAGCGACGTGCCTCCTGTAGATCTCTTCCATACATCTGTAGGAAAGATACTTCTTTCAACGTTTCTGGAGGCCGGTCCAGCATAGCATGCATTTTGTCTAGCGTCTTGAACATTCCGCGGTAGTCCTTTTCACTGAAATATAATCTGAAAAAAAAAAAAGTAAATGACGATGTTTATATGAGATAGGTAGATAGATTATTAGTATTATACTTTACAGAAGATATAATATTTACCTAGAAGCCTCATCCAGCGCAATGCACACTTGATCGTGCCACAAAATGGCTACCTTTATCAGTTCCTCTGATATGACAGCGGCCTCATTCACTAAGTTCTGTGAATGTGCACACATCGTCTTCAAAATATAGTTGGCAGCATTCTTCCTAGTCACAAAAGAGGATTTGGTCGCAACCGTTAGAGGGTATACCAACGCTTGTGGGTGTAACTTTCCTATATCTATAAGGAGTATATGGACTAGTTTGGCTACTAAACTCCTTGGTGAGTCTATGCGGGCGATAAGCTGAGGTATCACTTGCAACCAAATCTTCACATCTATCTGTCTTATACCCTCAAATAATGCATCGTAAATCGCAGGATGGTGGCCGTGGTCGAACCATAACGTTAGCAATCGTAATGTATCCTGCAACGCGCTACCATTCGATAAACTAATCGATTTGAAGAAACCTTCAATAGCTGGTATAGTATGAGTATTAATAAAGTCTGCTCTAGACACCTTCTTTTCCCCAGAACCACCAGTGAGACTACTCTCTGAAATATTGTCTTGTTGTTTGTAGAACAAAACTGTTTCGAAGTTCATACACGCCCATGCATGGCACGCCTTATACCAATCCGGCGCGAGAATCGTCGCTGATGCGTAGTTTCTTAATATCTCTGGTATAGACAGCTCGTTGATTTCTTGAAGAGATTCGCACCAAGATCCTAGCTTTAGATGGCAACGTGCTAATAACCTGCAGTGTTCATCGTTATCCGGTTCAGAGTTGTCCAAGAACCTTTGCAACACGTCGTAAGCGTATCGTTTGTTCCCAGCATCCCACAAGTTCTTACTATAAGCTAACACGATTCTCGGATCCTGCATTCGCAGTAGTACGTCAGGGTTAGTAATGGGATCGCATCCTAGTATTGAAAGAACTATTTTGTGTGCTTGGTTGATAGCGCCAGTCTTCCTACATAAAGACGCAAACTTAAGCCAAGTCTGGAAGTCTTCCCGTGGAGACATAACTAGACTGCGTATCTGAAGCATCTTCCTCCAATCTTCAACCAACCGCTGCCCGCCTTGCAGTCTCAACCACCAACATTTACGAATGGGATTCCGTCTTTCCTCTACAAGTTTATACGTAACAACTTCTTCTAGTTCCGTCAATAGTTGAGCGTTGACAAGAGCTCCGTATGCTCTCTGGTAACTTTCGCCGACTACAGATGTTAACTCAAGATCTAGCACACTTCTAGCAGTGTCGATATAGTGCCTAGACTCCGGCCAGTGCCCTTCATGGATAGCGAGGATAGCTCTATAGAACGCACCTTCTTGGCTATCTTCTGGGATGCACTCTACATATTTTCGCATTGAGTCCCATTCCTGCAAGCCCCAAGACGCTGCGGCGGCAATTTTCGCAGATTTGTTCCTGATATCTTCGGTGGCATTGTCCCACTGTTCAGCAGTGTGGTTGTATATCTTCCTCCATTCTCCTAAAGCCTCAAGGCACCTCATCGTGCCTAGCCGGGATTCCTCGTCCAGTGGCTCTACTTCTAACTTCTTACTGTATAGTTCGAGCGCTTGCTCCCAATTGTGAAGTTTCTCGTACCACCTAACGTGAACATTTAGGGATGTGTCGCCGTTTTTCTTTTGTGATATAACTTTATCGAGTAGACCGTTACTCGCCTCGTTTCTTTGGAGTTTGTTGTTTATATGTATAAGTGCCTCAATTACTTGTTTAGTGGGACTTCTTTTGTACTCTTGTTCCTGTAAAATGTACGAGATGGTTTTAGACAAATGTTAAGGACCACGGGAAGTTTTTATTTTGTCTTTATTTCCGACCTCAAAAGTTCCAGATATTTTTGATCACTTTTATCTTACCTTATAATACAACGCTTTGGCGTAAGCTCTGCAGTTGATAGCTGTATCACCTAACAACTTGATAGGTATGGGCAAGGCTCCCTTCTCGCAATGTTCTAAAAACTCTGCCAGGTTTAGCACTGCCAGTGCCAACTCCGGCGCATCGGGAACCGTGAGAGCATGCTCTAAAGCTAAAACCAACTCCTTTCGGGACTTGTCGTCGAGTTCCGTCCAACATGACATGAAGGCTGCATTGAATAACTCGCTTGCTAATTGCGGGTAGTTTTGAGCTAGAGTTGAACAGGCTCTGGAAATAAACAAGAATTACAGCTTATTCACAATTCAGTAAATATACTTATATTTTTTTGTTAAACTTTCGTGCTGTAGCTAACCTCTGTACAGCTAATAATTTAAGGGTTCAATTTCAGTTTTCATCAAGTATATCACGAAAACGTTAATTTCTACTTCTTTCTTTTCTTTCATGATTTCGGTCAGCAGATAAACTAGAACTGAACACCACTAATACGCCGGCGAAAAATATCTAATCACTAAGGCGCTCCACCCACTGCACCGCATTACGCGGCGGGGTGCGGGAAACGGAGCCAAATTCCACGCGCGGAAGCGCGTTTTTATTGAATTTGTATGTAAAAAATCACGGGCGGGGGCGCGTTATCTGCTGCAGTGGGTGGAGCGCCTAATACACAGTCTAATAATAACAATCGTTATAAGTGAATTCGAGGTTCCTAATAAGATACAATCGATACTAAGAAATCACTAGCTTAGGTAGACTTTTTCTCACCTTATGGCGGGGCTATTAGATTCCGTCAAAAAGGCGACACTCAACTGCCTAAGCCATTCCATCCAGTCCTCTTTGGAGACGATGTTCTTTATTGACCAACATTTGCGTAAGTTGGACACATTCAATGATAATTTCTGTATGGTTTGGATATCGCCTGGGCCTACAACCTAAAAATAGAGATTATTCATGAATAACACTAAGCTTTTTAAAAAGACTAGTTTTATTTAGTTTTAAGAGTCTCTACTTACATCAGTCTTTTGATTCCTCAATCGAAGTCGAGTTTCAACCAAATAATCATCATCAGATGCTAACGTAGATATTGCTTGCAACCTCGTCACCAAAACGATATAGTTAGGACATTGTATTTTATGCTTTATCAGTATTCTGTCCACAGACGGTATGTAGTCAATGTATTCACGGCCCAGTTGAACAATCAACGCGCAGAGTGTATTCATGGCGGTTTGCCGCAACGACGGATTGTTGTCCAAAACTTTAGCCAGAGCTTGTATTATAACCGCCGAATACGGCCTGAAGTACAAATACATGGACAAGTGCTCTATAGTCTCCATTGCAAGCTTCGATATTGACAGCGGAATGTTTCTGCCGTCAAAAAGCCCTGTCACAGCAGGCACTATGGACAACAGCACATCGTCCAAGTTATTCTCAAACTTCTGTATAGTCAGCAACAGCTTTTCAGTCAAAACTTTATCCTTGCTGTTGTCGTACTTCAAAACCCTCAAAATATTTGGCAGAATTTTCCGAAGATACACCTTGAACTCTGGTCCAATCGCTACAGTGATGTGTTCGACCAACATTATGAGAGTTGGCTGCAGCTGACTGTTTGGTGTCCAGTACTCCTTGATTATATCAAATATATCTTCCAAATAGTTTCGTATTTGTATTTTGACTACGGATATAAGTTGCGCCAGTTGAGTCAACAGAAACTCGCGGAAGGTGCTATTGTCTGTTGTTCGTATCACATTCAGAAGACACGGCGTCACTCGAGATATGTAGGGCACGCACTTGATGCCTAGAGACTGGAAAATGAATGTAACTGAATGCACCACGCTTGTGTGATGTTGTGTCAACATCGGGTCGCGGAGCATTCTCATCAGCGACGTGAGAACAATGGCCGGGTAAAACTCATCAAGAATAAGCGGTGACATGTTAACAACCATTTCACTAATATTTATGTCAATATTTTCATTCGTAGCATCAGATACAGGAATCAAAGTTGACACGGTTTGGAAGTCGATTAACCCCTGATTAACTTTGTTTTTGTATGGATCGAGGGCTCCCAGTAAGCCTAACACGCGAATAGTTTCTCTTCGTTCTCTGGGCTGCTGCTCTGTCTTCAAAAAGTTCAGCATCATGTCCATTAGATGCGGATATTCCATGTAAGGAGTAACCACGTGTCCCGTGGCGCCGACTACTTGACCGAACGACCAGAGGGCTACGCTCCTTTTTTCCAGTTGATTAGGGTCCGAAAGGATACCAATTTGAATAGACATTAGTTCCGGCAACCATTGGTTGAGAGCAGTTCCGCCCCCATTCACTTCTGCCAAGTCGCCTATCGCCTTTAGTATAGTTGTAACCATAATGGGGTTATCAGCTTCTGCTTTTAATTTTGGCACTAGAACATTGAGTATGGTATCTACAAATTGGCGCGTAATCCTCGGTGCATGTGAAATTATATTGTTCACCATTCTAAGGGCTTGTTCTTTATTACGAGTGGATTCTGAATGCTGTAGTTCCATCAATACTTGCACAAACAGTTGACGCAATGTTGGTATGGTGTAACTAGGGTTTATGTTGCTTAGTCTTCCAACCAAGCACAGTGCTAATTCACTAACATCGTTATTAGAATCATTAATTGCAACAAAAAGACAATTAAGATGTTCTTCTACAGCTAAATATCTATCGAAGATTGGATTGGTGAATATTTCCAGCACTCTGTACCGAACTTCATGGTCGAAGTCGGAGCGACCTACGGATAACAATTTACCGAGAGACTCATCAACGATTACGGTCAAAGTCCGCGAATTAGTCTGAGCACATCTTTCAACCGCTTTTATTAGTAACTTCGACGCCGTTTTTACAGCTTCTATTCTGATGTCATGCTGTTCACTTAAAAGGTAATGGTCTGTACACCTTCTTATGAACGACATCAGAGTATTGTTCCACTCAAAGTCGAACGAGCCCAGCGTGCGTAACGCTAGCACTAACTTAGAAGCGTCGTGCGGCTCCACCAACATGGCCGTCGTGAACATGTGGACTATTTGATTCTCGCTGTTACTTGGAGCGTAGGGCTTCTTACGCAATATCAACGACAGCATGTTAAGTAACCTGTCAGTTATTTCCTTCTTCAGAGATGGTAGGTTCTGGCTGAGTTCTTTGAAACATGTTGTGAGTTGTGGACTTAAGCCAGTTGCACACATTGGATCCAGCAGCTCTTTGACTTCATTAGCGACATCTTCTTTCATAGCAAAGCCTAACAATGTGACACAATTAAATAATGGAGTGTCAGAGCCGTTACGCTTTTTCGGAGTGTCTTTGAGTGGTAAAGTGAACTTAATAATTTCTATAATCCTGCCCAAGTACTGCTGGACATCAGACTCTACTGCTACACAAATAAGGCCTAATGTGGTGAATGCCATAGCTTTCTCCTTTTCTCGTCCGCGTAAGAAGGTTATTAAGTGATTTATAGTAGACTTCAGATGCCTCTTAGCATACGCTTCTCTGTTAAAAGCAGCCAGCCTCGGAATCATTAACAGAAGCAGTTGATGAACATTATGTGCTCTAGATATTTGTTGAGCCATCACATCTGTAAATAAATACATAATTATTCAGCATGCTGACAGCATTCAGCAAGGAACTGATGATATAAGTCTAATAACATGAACATTATAACAAGCCATTATAGTAAAGAGTTAAAACTTACAAGGAAGCACCAGTCGGCCGCGAAATTCAAATTTACTTTCTCATTTAGGAGCCGTGCAAAACGAAAAATAAAAAAAAAATGCTAAGTGGAAATTAAGTGATAGCCCGGGCAGCTGATACCGTGCTACATGGTGAGTCAGGGGATCAAGAAATTTCGCGCGGGCAAATCGGCGGGCAGAAGCTAGTTAGACAATAAAAACTCAATTGTAAATTATTTCATGAGTACTTACCTAAGCAAATCTTCTCATAGTGCTCTGCAATCAGCTTTTTACAAATACTTGATTCATAGACAAGTGTATGTTGACTTTTATCATCAGGAAACTGTTGAGCTGTCCAAGAATTTTGTACTTTTGAGTTCAGTGATGTCATCTCATCTGATATATCTTGTTCTGAATCAAGTTTCTGCATCAGTGTTGTATATTTCTTTTCCCATGTAGCATTGGAACATCTGAGTAGTTCATTAAGTATCAGAAGTGCTCCATGAACATGGTCATCTCTGGTTAAGCCTCTCTCTCTTCCCGGTTGTTCAGTAAATGATAACATGGACTGTTCGTAACACTGTATGTACCAGTGAGCTTTGTTACTCTGCTCAGGTATCTCTCTCTGGGAGGTTATTACTAAAGCAGCTCTCAAGGCCTTCGCTGCAGCTTCCCTGATCTGCTCTTTAGGATCTCGTAATGGAATCATGATATAATTAAAGAAGCCATTTATATGCTGAAAGAAATATGATGGCATAGATATAGCCAGCTCCCTTAGTATCATCACAGCTGAAAGCCGCTTCCCTTCATTTCTTTCCTCTGCCAGCCACTCATATGCCCTCTTTAGTTCAGACTCCACATATTCCCCTCTCTTGATGCCAAGTGTAACAGCAAGTCGACCCATAGTCTTGGCTCCTAACTCCAAGACGTTCAAATCAGTAGATGGGAAGACATTTCTGAGGTAATATGCATAGCGAAGATTTCTTGTTTTTGTTGTTTCCGTATCTCCACCAATCAAGCAGACTACAACAAAACGTAATCATTTTAATTTGTTTATTAAAATTTCAAATCATAACAAGTTGTTTTGAATGTAAGTAGAACAACAAATAATTGCAAATGCTCTAGAATTCAAGACCATGGCTTAAATAAATTTAGAATTACTCTTTGCGCGATAATAACACAAGGACAACTGTGTAATATCCTCATTTTAAGGATGATTGATAGTGAAGTACTTAAATCAAAATAATATAACCTATAAAGTACATACCTATGGTTAGAATTCCTGCTTTCTTCTCATTGTTGTCGTAGCTGGAGGTCAGCGAATGTATCTGTTGGTTGAAGTCATCTAGCACTTGCGTGAGAGACTCCTGGGCCATCTCCCGAAGGTCTGTTTTGGTGAAGTGCAACAGTTCTCGAATGGCCTTATGTCGCGTCTCCGCATGGCGCGACTTTAGACCCGACACCAAATCGGATACTTGAAAACTCGTCATTTCGTTAAATACTAATCACAAATCTAATCCACCAACAAATTACTAGATAATTCTATGAAAAGAATTACATTATTGACAAACTTTAATTGCACTTCACATAACTAAATCAATATTATTATTTCTCTCATATTTAGCGCTAAACATAAAGATGGAATTAATTTACGTTTACTTAGACTATTTATAAAAAAAATGCAAATAGTAATATAGCAATTTTTTTACAATCCAAACGTAAACAAATTAACAATACATGCGGCCATTGACCACATAACTTTCGTTCAAAAATGTATTTTTAATCGACATCAAAACCCCTAATTTTTTTTTATTTGTAGTTGTTGAAAAACTTCTCTGGAAGTCCAAATCAATGACACTATTTTTAGAAAATAATCCAAACCAATAATGAAGATTATTTTATAAACAAGTGCAGTGTCCCTTGCACTCCTAGCAGTTTTCCAACGAAATATTTTTTTGTCTTATCGGAAAACATTCCATTATGATTTATAATCGAAGCGATGCATTATATTATATATCATACTAATTAGCACTTTGATTACAATTCAATTAAAAATAAATAGTCTTCGTTTGAAAAAAATGCTGTGAACCGAAAACGCTTCAGTATACATAATAAACATGCAAAGCCAGTATACATAGACATAAATTGGAACAAACACCATTCGTGGTCTCTTTCGGTTCCATTTGAATTGACGGTGATAGAAAGAGAGAGAATATTTTAAGCTTTTGTTGGGGCTGGAGCTCGGGCAAGGATGACGCGTGTATTTTCATTTTCAATACTTTCTCGTCATTGTACCAACCATAAACGTCAAACAGCTGAGCGAGGTGAGCGAGGTGACTGACTCGCCGTTGTGTGGCTTGCTCTTCTTTCTTATCCAAAATTTTGAAATTAAATTCAAGCGAATAGTGGTTTCAATAGTTGTTGCTCAACGTGCAGAATAGTAATCTTCAATCATGAGTGAGCTGAGTCAAGAAGAGGTAAGTAGAAAATTTGTTTTGTAAACGAACCTTGGCGTAATGCGTATGGCCAATCTAATTTCGTAACAAAACAAAGCGTTGGTGTTTGACGTTGTGCGCGCATAATGTTCACACACGTGCTGCAGGACCTCATGTCGGTTGATTGCAGATACGGAGACGTCGCCTGGCGCGCCTCGCCGCACTCGGTGGCGCAGGCTCAGCGCCGTCGTCAGCCAGTCCTCCGGACACACCTGGCGTGTCGATGCCCTCACCAGACTTGCAGATATCCTCACAAGCTCATTTCTCCCCCGCACCAGTTCCCCGTAGCTCCACAGAACCCTCCACCCCTGAAGTCGCCAACACAAACAAAGAACCAAACTATCCAGATGGAGTTAAAAGTGAAGTAGATGACCAGACAAAGATACCAGCTGATGGGTTAATTGTTACTGAAAAGACAGATACTAATCTGTTGGATGAAATGCCTGATACCAAAATGACAGATCTGTCACAAACAAGACAGTACAACAGTTTTGACTCCATGGGTGATGACACATTGTTGAGTTGTGGATCAGTTAGAGTGGCGAGTTTACCACAGTCTACAGTAGGTGGGTCAGAAGGTGTTTCAACAAGAGAGGACAGCACATCACGGTCAATATCCCCAGCACAGTTTGCCGAGCCATCACCAGTGCGACCGCGGGCCAGTAATGCCTCACCCAGTTGTTCCCGACGGTCTCTCTCCATGGAAGTTGATGATGTGTCCGAGAGGAATTCACAATTGGAACAACAGCAGGAACCAATGGAGGTTAGTTACTTACATAATAATACAATCTACACTAGGTGACATAAATTTTAACTTCTGAAATGTGTATTAATTAGATGATATCTTGTTGTTTTCTGAGTTTAGCATAACTCAACACTTAGGAGGAATTATGTTGTTGCATTCAATAAACAAAAGTCCAGTGAAATGGCCAGTCAAAGATTGAACAATCTGCACCAGTGACTGTTCAAAATTATCATCAGTATGAGTTACCATGATTGCCCTTTTGAGGAGGAGTTATTATATTCTTCTCTACCCCATATTTTAAAAAGCCTATTGAATTTGATCTGTTATTAAATCTTATATGAACTTATTATGATAGCTTGTTGTTATTTTGTTCAGCCAATCATAACAGGTAACATGAGATCATCATTCATCAGATTTACTAAGACAAGTGTGCTGAGGTACATTTAAAAAAATGCCATATCTCAAGATTGTTTCTTGGATAAAAATTTATCCCAAAAAATATCAATATTGCATAACAGCAATCAGTGGAAGGCTTGCTCACTGGAAATATATTTTTTGCTTGATTTCATTAGATAGATAGCCACCTGTCTGACCTACCTTACAAAAAGTAATAAGGCATGCAGAACAGTTCTGTAGGCCTTAATCTATGTGTAATATAAGTAGTACAAAGAGATTAAACTAAAGTCGAAACACAGTGTGTGCCTGAGGATGTACGTCGTCCCCGCGGCAGGCCTATGAAGCGCAGGCGTGGCGACATAGACGACATTCCTAAGGTGAAGGCATTATTAAAGAAAAGTTTAAATGTTTGAAATCATGATTTCCTCAGGACCACATAGGCAAACAGATGTTTCACCAGTGATCTAAGTCTCCAATAGAAGGAAGGTCAAGTTTTTTACTAAAGCTTTAAGCTAGCATTGGCTGGGGCCTCCATATAAACTACTGCCACCAACATATAGCTTGGCCTCCATTAAAAGTATTAAAATACCCTTCATCTTTGTTATCTGCAATCAAATAATAAAGCCCATGGTACCACAAGACTTAAATGCAATGTATGGTTGTATTGTGTTGATTTTTGTTATTATTTTAGCCAACCTTGCTGTGCTGCTATCAACAACTACTTATACAGGGTGTTACAGAAAGGGTATATCAATACAAACAGGTTGAAGAGTGTATCTGTTCTAGAATCTCTGTACAAAATTTTAGCTCATAAGTAGTAACTTTGAAAATGCTTAATATTTTTTATTTCGATAGTTTATTAAATTGAAATCATAACAAACGTGTCACCGCACTACGAGGGTCATTATCCATTATATTTAGTATGTCTGTGCGCCTTGTACACGCACATCACGCCGCCGCGCGCTAGTGCAGCGCCGTGAAGTCGAAATAAAAAAATATTAAGCATTTTCAAAGTGAATGCTTTTTTAGCTGAAATTTTGTACAGAGATTCTAGACCAGATACACTCTTCAACCCGTTTGTATTGATACACCCTTTCCGTAACACCCTGTATAAACAAACTTTATAATCAGATACTTCATCACATTTTCAAGACACACTTTTGCAATATTCTCTCTTTAAAATTATTCATTAAATTGAGTGCCGCAATACATCAAACCTTACCACTCCTGGGAAAGATCAAAGAGGCGATATTAAACGATGGAAACTTTATTAGGTGGACGACAATGACAATCCGACGGCGTCACCAGCCCGCAAGATACACCGGTCGCGCACAGTGAGCTGCACTGAAATGACTGAGGACCAACTGAGAAACATCGTCGCTAAGATTCTACAGGTGTCCTGGTCGGAAGACAGTGCAGGTTTGTTACACAACTGGGTAAGGCGGGTATAGAAAGCCGAAGCCGAGAGTCATTTGATCTTACCGTCATTGTGATCATATTTTTGTACTGGATCATACCTGGGAACCCTCGATTTACGGAGTTATTGAAGATCAAAGATCACTCTTTTTTTTAACATGGTTACTTAAGGTGAATGCGTAGTTGTAGCCCGCGAAATTCAATTTTTCTTACGTTTTTTGCAATTTTCAGGTCAGTGTCAGGTTGTATCTTGATCAAAATATGATTCGCGACAATAACAGGTACGTATTTACAGAATTATAATAATTAGAATCATTAATACATCTTCCTAAGTTAGATTTCTACCGTTAAGAACAAATCTCGTATGGAAAAGTGTTGGTGGTAGAAATCTAACTTAAACAGATGTATTAATGATTCTGATGATTATAATTCTGTGAATACGTACCTGTTATAGTCGCGAATCAAATTTTCATCAAGATACAACCTGACACTGACCTGAAAATTGCAAAAAACGTAAGAAAAATTGAATTTCGCGGGCTACAACTACCCATTCGCCTTAAACCTTAAATACCGCCACGTATTGTTTTCAGTTGTAGTACGGCATGCTTATACTCAAGTATTGTTTATATGCTCATGTATTGTTTGTTGTTTTGCGTGCTTTACAATGCACGCTACCGTAAACAGCGATTTTTCACACCAAAAAATATATCGTCGTTTCCCTGCAATTCTTTTTGTGCAACGTTACTTAGTTTAATTTACAGAATGCGTAGATGAAAGTTTTGTGATGGGTCTTTTACACCCTACTGTATGAGGTGTCTTACAATGTATTGTCAATACAGCGCTGTATAGAGACGCGCCGCGATCAGGCGGCCTTGTTGCACTTCTGTAAATGTATTCTTCCGGGATATAAAAGGAAACAAACTCTTTCAATTATGTGAAAGATCGCAAAGTAAATTCTCATCAAAATACAACTTCCGATAACTAAAAAGGTAGGTACCTGATTTTCTCGTCATCAGGTTTAGCAACCCACTTTTTCATAAAGTTATTTTATTTCAGGTGGAATATTTGTACCGTCGGTCGCAGCATCACTTCTCGACAACCCTAAACTAAGTTTAGAAGAACTGGCATCAGAGGCTTTGATTGACGTTATTACTCAAATAGCGGATGGTTCAGATCCCCTTAACCAGAAACTCATCGCGATTACCGAAACTACAAAGAGGCCTAGTGAAGATTGTGGGGACGATATGTTGACTAGCGGGCAGGTTGGTTCAGAGACGGAAGTTGACAAGGCAGATTGCCCCGCGCCGTCACTACCGCTGCCGAAGACGATACCCACACAAGGTCTAGCTGTGAGCTACATAGTGAGATTCTACACGAACATCAACTCGTATGAACGGGAGTACTCGAAGAAGAGTTCCGAGCCGCCTTTGAGCGACTTGCTTCAGAGTTTAAGAACATTACTAGTGAACCACTTAGTGCTAGTGCTTCAGGGCAAGTTCGAGTTGGAGAAGTGTAGAAAGTCGGCTCTGCTGCCTTATATGCTGGTGGTGTCGCCGCCCACTGGCCTTATACCCGAACTGCTTCTTGCTACCTATAATGATAAGGAAGTCTTTGAAGAGGTCAGTGATATTGTTTTTGTATCAGAATTTTATCTTTTCATTTTAGTTAGTACCACATTTGTATAACTCAAGGCAAACATTTGTTTTCAAGAAGGGTAGGACACAGCAATGAGACATGTGTGACGCAGTAATGAAACAGGCGTTACCCAGTTGTTCATATCTTTAAGACCCTATGAATACGGTATATATTTTCCCATCAAATCTATTTCGTTTTGTAAAGCATCCCATACCTTTAAGGCATAACCATTGACCATTATACTAAACGCCAGTACTCGCGCGTTTAGAACTTTCGCACAGGACGGCATTTAGGTGCGCTTGCACCACACACAAAACAAGTTGTTTTTTTTTAAAATGAGGTTTTGTGTCCAGGTATTTATCCCACTAGTAATGGGTATCCGCGAAGAGATGCGCCGCGCGGTATCTCCGCTCGGTGGTCGCGGCGCGTGCGGCGGGGGCTCCGCCCTGCGAGCACTGCGCGCGCTGTGCGAGTTGCGCGCAGGTCCGCGACACTCGCGCCGCCCTCTGGCTGAGTTACTGGCGCGCCTGCCCAGTCTATGCCCCGACCCCGTCACCACCGCGGCCGGCAGGGAGATCGCGCGTGTCAGCTTCCTTGGACCATTCTTTGCGGTGAGTGTATTAATTAAATAACCTATGAGTGTGTTCTTTGAATAGCAATCGTAAGGCAGGACGCTCTCAGGCTAGGTGGAGCGACAATTTTCGCAGGGTGACTGGTAACAACTGGCTGAATGATAGTAGCCAAATATCCTACCTATTTTTGGTGAGCAAAGTTGCAGAGACAAATCTGGGGCTTACGATACCATTAAGAACTTAATGAGCCTGAATATTCAGAAGATATTTTTTTTAAAATAAACTCTGTGTTAATATACGAAAAAACATAATTATATTGTTTTTATTTTCACGACTATAAAATTCTGCAGCAATTACGCAGATTTGAGTCTTCGTGTACGTTGTAGTCGAGAACTTAAGATCAATTATTCGCAGTTAACAAGACACTTGATGTCCACAATCTGCCAACAATTAAATTCGAATAAGATAACAATCACACTAAACACATATAAATGCAAAACATTTACACCTTTGTATTTAATAGACTGGATGTCATGGGGCTTACAGTATCACTAATACTAACCAAATAGTGTATAATTAGAGTCACCAATTAGGTATATTATAAGTACATTTTTTGCACGCCAAATGGTAGAATGTACCTAGTGGAACCAAGCATTATTTTGTAGTATCTCACCTGTATAACACATTCTATGCAAATAAACATTTTCTATTATATTCTAACAGATATCGCTGTTCGCCGAAGAGAACCCTCGTCTAGCGGAGCGTTTGTTCGCAACGGGTTCGGGCGACCGAAGCCTGGCGTTCGCGTTGCAACGCGAGGTGGAGGCGAGCCGCAACACGTTGCATAACATCTGCCACAACATCCTGCTTTGTCCCGATGCGAGGGAACCACTACTTAATTACTTTGCTGCGCTACTGCAGAGGAACGAGAGGAGAGCGCAGCTGCAGACTGATGAGAGATCTCTGGCCGGTGACTAACAATCTTCTACTTAATATAATCATCTGCCTAGCCTTTTCCCAAGAATGCTGGAGACGGCTTCCAGTCTTACCTTAAAACCAGTATTTTACATGGAGCGACTGCCTATCTGACAATGGTCGATGCTATCTGACCTCCACAACCCAGTCATTGAGTTACCCCTTGGTAAGACTTCTACGTAATAAAAATCATAAATTCATTAATTCACTGACAGATAACGCATAGCCTAAACCGTTTAGTCTAGTTATATCTATTTTTTTACTTTTTTCGACATCACGGCGTAACGCTTAATCTGTCGCTCCGTTAATGAGACACAATGGATTTTCTATTGTTTCGTCGACAATAGGAGACGCACGGTGCTTGACCGGTTTTAAGAGTTATTCAATGGAATTTACTTTAAAACATAGAGAATTATCATATCAAAGTTTACTCAAAGTAGTTTTAAATTTAATTCATTTATTTTGTTACAAAGGAGTAAATTCGTTTTGGCACATACGTCGTTTTATTCCGAGCGCACTTACACTATAGCCATCACTCTTCTTTTGCGTTTCAAAAGTAATTGCATCACTTTTGCTCGCTTAGTAGGAGGATTTTAGATTTTCGAAGTAGCGCCTTGTTGCGTTACTTCAAACTACTCTCGGCTCGGGTCACCCTGGGCACTCAGCTCCGCGACCAACTTGGTGACAACTGAAATATTTTAAATGATAGTGAACCTTAGAAGAATCAAAAAGTCATTTATTTGAGTAATCTTGTGAATTCGATTCCACGGATTCGTTTTACAAACACTGCACCGTGAGACCTCTTTATAAACAAAACTTTCAGCTGAAGGGGACAACACAGAACTTGTACTGAATAAACAATGAAACGAGTTTACGAACTCGTTGCTTAAAATAATTTTAGAGGCGGCCATTATCTTGGAACCAGTAAATCACTTTATATTGAACAAATCTGTTCATTGGTTCGCAATAAACAAGACAATGCACGGAAAGCATTCGACGCTTATTGTACAGAATTTCGTTCATGTCTGCGTGCAAATATTTGTGTATTTTGGTACACCAACTGCATACGTATTTCACGTTTAAAATGCTTTGTTCTTTTATTTATAAATGTATGCCAAGACCTCGTTGATAGCCGGTCGGTTGGGCTCTTATAACTAATTGATAAAGACATTACTGCAAGTTTATCAGAATACAGACAACTGTAATAAATTGAAGCGTTATGTGCGTAGTTGGGCCCTGCTAGTATGACTGGCGAAAATAGACCACATATTTCGTTCAAATGTCGCTCACCTCGCCTTGTCTATTAGACGAATTTGTATTGGCACTCATCCAAATAATATACTTTCCAAGATTCGGATCGAAACATTAAGCGCTACTTGTTGACGGTTTTCTGTAAATATTTATGTTTGCAACGTTGTCAGGTGTTCGAGACAAACAGACTTCGGTCGCGAACAAAGCGCAAATTATATTACGATTGTTATTAATATCAGTTTGATACTTGCACACTTCTAGACCTTCGTATTGACAAAACAAAACACGGTCCGCATTAAATAATATAATTCTGGTAAACATTACGGTAAAAAAACATCGCTCATCTGTCGTGTTTATTTCTCTAACTAGGTATTTTCAAGCGCTTAGGAACAAAAATATCACAGTAAATAAACAAATTGCTTCGAGGAAAAACAAGGAAAACTGCGAATAATTTAATTGCAGGTATTCTTTGAACTGGTTACTCACAAACACATAAACGTATTCCAATTCCTGTAATGACATAAATAAGTATTTATTTCCGTGGCTTGATTACAAATCAACATTCTGCGAAAAAGATGCGTATTACCTACCTATATGATGCGCCATTAAACAGGAATAGATATTGTAAAACTACACATAAGTATTCTTAAAGTACCTACATATATTTAACATGGAGCTGACAATTTACCAGAATTCCAAAGCTGAACCAAACGACAAAACTTTATAAAGTTTTGTAAAACAAGTTTATCTGCACTGGCGCGCTCAGGCACTGATGATCGATAGAACTAACACGAAGATTTAAACACGTCATCACATTGAACGGCTGTTCAGTGTCGTAGGATCAATCGCCATCTTTTGGTGCGAAACAACAATCCAAATAATGGGAAAATGGAAGGACAAAGGACAACCCAGTCAGCACGGCGGAATTCCCTGTAATGCACTGAAAGTACTTGAGTTGGGGTCACTCATGGCGTGTCATGGTTGCTACGAATGTGGTGGCCTGACCTCAGGATTTATCTTTCTGGTCTAAGGCAGCATATAACGCATTAGACTACCATAAACTAAAAAAAGAAAGAAATAAACCTACTTATGGTTTATTTGTCACGGAAACACGTAAAAATAAAAACATAATAGATCTATAATCACGAACACAAAACTGAAATAGTCGACAGCTGCATGTCATGACTGTGACAAGAAGGCTTCCACTCAGCATGAAAAGCAGAAGTAACGACTTTTTGTATTGTTTCAGGCGACGGCTTCATGCTGAACGTATGTTCAGTGCTGCAACTGTTGTCGGTTCGCATCAAGTTGGAGCGTGTGTATCCTCTGTATACCTTCCAACCCGACTCCTGGGTCAACGTCCGCGACGAGACCAGGCTGTACTTCACCGCGCAGGAGGCACAGGACTGGCTGGATTCACTCAGTAAGTAAACAAGAGGTTGTATCTGTTTGAAAGGTCCGACTCTTTATGGGGATAATTCAATATAGCCTGAAAAATAAAAAATAAACTTACGTTTTTAGCAAATAGCGACGCTGCTGTGTTAAGTTGGATGTTTATTAAAATTCATTATACGGCAATTATTATGATAAGTTAATTACTAAATTATAATCATTTAAAACATCAACAAAGCTCCAAAATTATATTTGCTGCAAATAAGACTATTTTGTGAAAATATGAAGGACTGCAGCAAACAATTAGGTAATGTTCTTTCGAATCACCTTATGAAAAATGAATGAACCACATCTCTACTTCTGTTGGTTTAAATATCACTATTAGGTATACCTATTCGACTTTGCCCAATGCGTTTTAGACAGCGGAATTCATGCATTTGTTTACATTTTAACAGTTCCTTTTGAGTAAAAAATATACTCAAGGGTCAAGTTAAGAAGAAGGCAGAAACATATGGACCATAATGTTTGTTTGTCACTTTGTCTTACGTTATTTAGCGAAAATGGATAAAGGACCGGTTTTGCAAATGCAAGCTTACATTCTCGGCAAAACAGCGTGTTGCTATGCGGATATCACTAAACAATGTGCAATCTATACAGTTATAAACGCACGGCAACTGTACCACGCCTGTCAGCACTCCACATCTGATAATGCTAACAGTACTGTGTACATTAAAGTATAATGACATGCACAAACAAGCTCAATGACCCTCAATTTTACGTTGACCCAAAGAACACGTCATCATGGACAATTTAATTTTAATTGTCAGTCATAGAATCAAGTTCATGGGAAAAACGAACTAGCTGTTACTGTGATATCATAGTTTATACTACTCATACCGTCATACATGCCAAGTTATAGAATATTAACAAAAAAAAAATAATCATGTAACAGTGTCTTAAAGATCTGCAACGTCTTCTAAAAGATCTCGTTTCACTTTAGCTAAGGATCCAGCTCACAAGTGGCCCGAAGCGAAGTTCCAGACAGTTTGCTGGTTCTTAACACTGCACATGCATCACGTGGCGCTCATCCCGGCCCTGCACACGCATCAGAGGCGCATTCGGTGAGTGAAATAGGCGTACAAAGAGTATTCCGGCAAGAAAAACAGGTGCTATGGGAAAATTGCGTGGCTGAAGAAACGCAGTGTTACGGGTTGTCAAAAGCCTATAAGTGACAACTAGTTTTATCCAGAGGTATCGTGTTACCTAGTAACTGGGTTATGGAGGTCAGATAGGCAGACGCTCTATGTAAAATAATGGTGTTCAGCTGCATCCGGTTAGCCCTTATCCTCTCTCAATTTTATTTTTATTTATATACATTTCTTCTCAGGGCATTCCGTGATCTCCAAAAAGTGATCGAAGAGTTGATGGCAGCTGAGCCACAGTGGCGCAACAGTTTCTCCGCGTTGCGGAACCGCGAGTTGCTGCGCAGGTGGCGCCGGCAAATAAAGAGGCTACACAGGTAATGTGGTTATTACTTTTTTGTTTACGGTACTTTCTATTTTTGCTAGCTTAACTTCTGATGTTGCATCCAAATTATACCTTGTTGACTTTGAATCTGGAAACGAAACGAAAGATTCAAACAGTTTTGCATCTAAGTCGCTATTGAAAAATATAGTAGTGAAACTCCTGTTACGAACGCGCTTAAAATCACGCTATTTCCCTACTGTTTCGAGACGCAAGATTCGTTTAACTGGTCGAGATTGAAGGCACCGGATACACCCCTGACTGGTTAATTGTAGGGTCAGGTAGCTTTGGCCCAGCCCTAGTGTCGTATCTATGGATGGTTGCATAAAAAGGCGGTTTCCCGGTAATACAAGTCGGTACCGATCAGTGCGGAAAACAGTATTAACTTATGCGCTCAAATAAATAAATAGTTAACAATTGTAACTGTTTCTTTCCGTACATAAACCTGCAGAGATCTGTACCTGAAACCCTACTGCTTTATAGGGTACTTGCTACCCTTTCAAAGTATCATTAATTTGTACGGTCCCTGGCCGTCCGACCCCCCAGATCCAAGCAGTGCGCGGAGACGGCACTGCTGGAGGGCGAGCTGATGCGGCGCAGCCTGCAGTTCTACGCGTCCGTGTGCGCGCTGCTCACGGCGGCGCTGGGCGCGGCGCGAGGCGCGGGCGGCGCGCTGGGCGACGCCTTCGCCGCCACGCCCGAGTGGTACGTCGAGGACATCGCCGAGTTCATGCTGTTCGCTGTGCAGTGAGTGGCGTTTTACATTGCTGTTAAATAATACTTCTAAATAAACGTTCAAACAGGAGCCAGAAGGGAACAGTTAGAGCAGTGGTGCGCCTTACAAATTGTGGGTCGTGGCATGCAGCGATTTATTACATCACCACTGCTCGTAAGACTATCATTATGATACAAAAAGCATGTCCTAGAAATGTGACATCCATCCGGCGCCATCCTGGCCTGGGCCCGTGAGGTGAAGTACGTCATTCCCTCTCACACAGCGAAAGCCTGAGTTCCACAGTGGAAACTGATTATTTATTTTTATTTATTTATTTGTTCATTTATTTCAGGCATGAAGGCCCATAGAAAACACATAAAAGTACAATAATATAACTTAAAAATACTATAAATAAATACATCATTATAATTAACTAACTAAACACGAAGTGACGGTGACGTGTTTCGCTGACTGGTGTCATGTAGCCGGCCACGATCCCCCCGCCGGCCGCTAGCTGATTTTGTTTATGTTGATATGTCTCAATAGTTTAAAATGTTTCATCTACAAATTTTTTGAGTATCTATTAGGCTTCCTAACAAAATGAACATCTCTTTTCAGATACGTCCCACAAATAGTGGCGGACTACATCGAAGACCCGATTATAACTTGGCTCTTAAGTGCCATATGCCACTCTCGGCTCTTCAAAAACCCCTACTTAGTCGCCAAAATCGTGGAAGTACTCTTCGTAATAAACCTATCCGTGCCACTAAAACTTAAGAATGTATACGAAAAGTTTATGGACCATCCGATGTCGCAGACAGCTCTGCCGAGTGCCCTCATGAAGTTCTACACGGATATAGAAACTACTGGACAGAGCACGGAGTTCTATGATAAGTTTACTATACGATTCCATATCAGTATTATACTGAAAGGGATGTGGGAGAGACCGATTCATAAACAGGTGAGAACAGTGATGTTGAATCCTTAGTAATCTTAGTACAACGCTGGTTGGAGTCTTTATTTATTTTATTTTATAGGATGAAATTGAATAGGTGCGTCAAACTAAAATATCTAATTCGACGTGTTATAAAGAAAATTTAGAGCATGTCATTAAAGAAAAGGATGCACATACGTGCGCGTAGGCAAACGATTTGTCAATCGTCCCACGCCCTTTTTTACGAAAAAAAAAGGGCGTTGGACGATTGACAAATCGGAACGGTCAAAATTACGTAAATGACCGCTAGTTCAACGCGTTGCCAACTTGCTTCATGTTGTCAACTCTGCGATGTATGGATTGCTTATCGGGCGCGCGCTAAAATTGATACTTTAATCTTATTGGTTTTGTTGGATTATAATATTTTTCTTTTTACTTGAAAGCAATTACTTAGTTTGCACTATCTAATACACACAACAACAACAATATATAAAAAAAAAATCAAGATTTTATATTTGGGAAATGATAATTTGTAATGATTATGTAACAGTTACTGAACCTCCTATTTCGAGTTGGCACAAGTTTTCAATTTCACCTGTATAATCGACATGAGATAAAAACAGCTTACAGATTACCAGCCAGCAATAACCATCAAAAGGTTGTTCATAAATACTCCGAGTAAGATCTTAGTAGGACGTGGTTTCGTAGACACCCGTAGAACGTAATTTTTGATCTTTTGGTTGCTAGCTTTATGGTTTAAAATCGGTTGTGTATATTCGTTGTAAAATTATGCACTTCTTTAGGCATTAGCTTTACGTCGTCCCCAGGATTAGTGTCTCATACATGGCTTTAGCTTATCAGTCTTATTTACAAGCCCTAGAATTACTTTGAATGTATGAAACAGGTCTTGCGTTTGAACAAAATGGTCCAGGTGCTGTATTATGACGGTCTATTGCCATCCTGACTCCAATGTAAGAGAGAGACGGAGCTATACATGACCGATAGCACCATCCCTACGGCCCCAGTTCTGTATTCCTGCAGTTAAAAGCGACGGCTATGAAAATAATATCTAATGAATGTAATTTTCTTTTCAGGCTATAGTGAAGGAGTCTCGCTCAGGCCGTCAGTTCGTGAAGTTCATCAACATGCTCATGAACGACACTACATTCCTTCTCGACGAGTGTCTCACAGTATGTATTCAAATATTCTCTAGCTTAATTATAACGTGTCTTTTTAAGTACCAAAACATATTAATAAAACGTTCGTTCCTATTTTTTTTTTATAAATACCTGTCTTATATCACTAGTCCAAGACGACTGCTTGCGTGGACCTTTTGATCGGTAATGTTCCTAAAATAACATAACATCTGTTTCTCCGAGAAGTTAGGCAGAAGATGACATACATTTAGCTAGTTAGGTTTATGTCCCGTGTAATAGAGGGCGACCCTATTGTCATAATTGGGGAATAAAACCAGATTCTGGGCTTGCTGGAAAAACCTAATAACACTTCACGGCTTCACCTGACCTGGGAGTCGAACCCAGAACCTAGCGACCACTAGACCAAAGAGACTGTTTGCAACAGAGAAAACAGAGACGGTCCCCTGTGTGCGAGGAGTATACCGCTGTGGACGACTACGCACGCATTCTAGGCCTCCTTAATCTCTTTTTAGCTTTGGTTGATGACAATGGAAAGGTAACCTCTTTACATCCATATAACGGTTGTCCATGTTGACTGTAAACTAATATTGTTGTTTATAGTACCTGAAGCGCATCCACGAGGCGCAAGAGGGCGCGGCGAGCGGCTCGGCCAGCGCGGAGGCGCGCGCGCGAGCACTCGCGCAGGACGAGAGGCAGTGTCGCTCCTACCTCACGCTCGCTAGGTAACACAGAGACTTACTACTGCGACTCTGATACCTTGTAATACTTGTGTGATGCATTTTTTTTTTTTCACCCGGTTTCACGATCGAAACTCAACATAAAAAATTAACACATTGTCAAGCGCGCGTAAACCGCAGTGATATTTGAATAACTTACCAACAGCCAATCGCATCACTTGACTTGCGTTTAATTTAGACGCGTCGATAAATTTTCGATCCGGAACCTGAGCGTAAGTGCTTCATAACTTCCAACTACCGAAGGAATGATATTGGCTGTTTATGACAAAAACGTGGCTGCTGATCATGACATTTGGAGACGCTAATTTGGCCTTGTTATCTGTCTTGGTTAGTCACGTGTTATGGCTGTTTTTGAAGTGCCACTACTCAATGTTCACTTTAAAGCTGATTTGAAGCCACAACACATACTCTACTAACCTTTTTTGGTCTTCTGAGCCTAACAATTATATAACCATTTTTTATGCCAACCAAGTAAATATTTATGTTATTGTTTCTTACAGAGAAACCGTGGACATGCTGGAGTATCTGACAGTAGAGATCAAGGAACCGTTCCTGCGCGCCGAGCTGGTGGACCGCCTGGCGTCCATGCTCAACTTCAACCTGCAGCAGCTGTGCGGGCCCAAGTGCAAGAACCTCAAGGTAATGTTACACCTCGTCAGGGGCGCATCATAAAGTCTACTATGTCCACAGACTTTGAGCGAAATCGAAATCTATAATTTTTGTTAAGTAATGATTGCAACATTGTCCTTTAATTATTATTATTGGCAACATTATGTCAATGTCAAACTCCTCTCTGCTTTGCCGGGTTTGAATACACTCGTTACAATTTTTCACTCCGTGGTTGTATTAAAGTATTCACTAATAACCCAAAACCCAACACAAATCTTCAATTTTACGTCCATACGAACTTGGGCTTAGTGATACACAAAATCGCAACAAGAAAGCTATTGATCACAGTTTCGAATATTTGACACTACAGCTTTTGGGGATCCATTTTCAGCAACCCTTTACTAATCTGATGATGATGATGAAGCCACACTGCATTCGATGACTTTTCAGGGTGGTTGAGAGCTTACATTTGCTGCTCTTTGTGACTAGCATATCTACAAATCATGTTATTTGTTGTGCACAGGTCCGTCGGCCCGAGAAGTACGGCTGGGAGCCGCGGCGGCTGTTGAGTCAGCTGGTCGACATCTACCTACACCTCGACTCGCCGCAGTTCCACGCCGCACTTGCCGCCGACGAGGTAACTTATTACACACTTATTTTACACTGAACAGGGCCATCATGGTGATAATTGTACCGCATATGGTTCAAAATCGCAGTATGTGGTAACTCCTTTGAATCAAAATGGATTTACTACTTACAGTGGTTTATCAACCATACTTTTGTTATGAAAATTCCTGACAAAACTGTTCCTTGAAAATTTTCCCTTCTCCTCGCACCCGAGACCGAGAGGGATTTGCTCTGCCAAACCGTTTAGTGTTCCGACTATAAAGAAAATGTAGACTGGCTGCGCACAATTCGAATGTGATTTAGTATTTTTAGTTTGCGGTTATTAAAAACGTATACTTATCCTTCCGTTTTCAGAGATCATTCCGCAAAGAGTTATTCGAGGAGGCTTCAGTGCGGCTAGCTAAGTCGTGCATCAAGACGCCCACAGAAATAGAGCGCTTCAAGTCGCTCGCAGACAATGCATATCAAATCGCAAGTATGTTACATATTATTGAAAGACTTGAAAATGTTCATAACATTCTATTATAACTATCAGTAAACATATAAGTGTCTTCGCATTTGGAGTTAACATCACGTTTTCGCCGCTTAGCCGCTACGCCACCGTCACGTAGGCGTGATTTGATTGAAACTAACGTTGCGTTGACGCAGTCAGCGTCGCATTTCCACAGTGCATACGTTAGTATATTTATTTATTGGATCGCCAACAGAGGCTACACAATTAAATGTTTGTTAACATAAACAGGGACAAATACAAGTGCGCGCTTCCAATTATAGGAGCCCACATCATTCACTTATTATCTAGGTTGATGCAATAAGTTTGACAAGGACGAAAACGTTAAAATAAATCAAAATACAATATGTTCGAAAAACGCCTCTGCTAGATGCGAAAGGTGCTTTACTATTCACCATTTCATTTATTATCCTCAATGATATCAACATTTAGTATAAGATACATAACAGCATTGCATTGTTTCAGTATCCAATCAACAGAAAAGTGACGAATTCGCTGACGCTCCCGAGGAATTCAGGGATCCGCTCATGGACACGCTAATGACTGACCCAGTTTTATTACCCTCTGGGAAGGTGAGTACACTTCTGCCATCTAACAGTCTTCTTCGTCGTTCCCTCAATGCTGAGGATCGTGACCACATACGACTCGTCTACAAGTTGTGCGGTCTTTTGCAGTGTGGACTGCTCGGTAGATGCTGCCTCCAACAGCCTTCTTGATTACGTCTGACCATCATGTCAGTGCTCTCCCTTGAGCGCGTTTACCTTCTACCCGGCCCAGTAGCCCAGTACCATAAGTTAACAGTAGTTGGGCTTAAATATGACACATAGAGGTTTAGAAAGAGACTGTCACGTAGCTATGAGTGAGGGAGATGACGCTTTACGAAATCTCGGAACTTTTCAAAAACTCGCTTCGGTATATTTTTGGCCGGGTACTGTAACTATAATGTATGTAATCCCACCCACAGTTTTTCTTTTGAGAAAATTATTGGAAGTTTTGATCATAATAGTATTCTTACTATGATCTTATTGGATCCGAATAAATTCTTTTTTTAATGAACCTTAACCATGTTTTCAGATAATGGACCGGTCGGTGATCTTGCGTCACTTGTTGAACAGTGCTACGGACCCTTTCAACCGACAACCTCTCTCCGAGGATCAACTACGTCCAGGTATACTCACATTTATTACCTAAATATAACAATTAAGCCACCGGCGCGTTACTATCTTGTGTTGTGTGACGCGGAATACACCAATTAAATAAATCTGTTCAGGACTACGTCAAATCACAACGAGTTTTGATTGGCTAAAACTGCGTCAGATGCGACACAATATAGTAATGTAGATCTGGCTTTATGAACACTGAACATGTGTAATTACGTTTCAAATGCTGTATATCTGTACCTACATGTTGAATGTTTCAGCAACTGAGCTCAAAGAGAAAATCATCCAATGGCAGCGCGAGAAGAAGTCGACGTCGTCGTAATCGACCGCCGCCACCACTAAAGTCTGATGTATATAACGTAACCCATATATAAAGACTACCGGACGGATATTTCCGCCTTTGATGATGGGACTATTGTCCGTATGCATGAATGTGAGATTATTCCATGTATGTTATTCAGTGCGAATGTTTCGTGAAGTTGAAACTACGAGTATTGTCACGTTTCCGACCTAACGGATCATTTTCAATTTACATACAGGTGTTAATTTAATCATTACTTTGATTCCGTATTGTCACAAAATTCTTCCATTAGTATTACCCATTGTGACAAGAACCAAATTTTATCTTAACCACTTCAAAATTAATATATTTTACAACTAAATTAAAGCTTTAATGTCTGCACGGAGTATTAAACTTGGCATCTATTTTTAGCTTTAACACAATGCACGTGAGTCTCGAAATTTTATATCATCATTACATTACACGAAATTAATTAATTGAATTAAAATCTAATAATAAAAAACTTAAATTAACATCTGTATCATTATTTAACCTATGAACTTTGGCGTCGTGGAGCGCTAACTACGAATGTTTATTGAAATTACCATCACACGTAGATGTAAAGGCCTAAATTCTAAGATACAAGCAACATGACATTTCTGAGTAAGCTAAGTGCTGTTGTCTCGACCCCAAGACTTGATGAGTACGCAACATGAGCACAACATTAGAATATTTGGTGTGAAACTTGTAAGCTGGACGTCTTTTTGCATTTTATAGGAAATCTCTGTAACGAAAAATCGAAAATCGTGAGCAAGTAATTTCGATTTTAGATTGGTTAGTCCTGCATTAGTTTAACTAATGGTTATACATTAGGATATAAATATATAAACATATAGGAATTGTATGGAATGTTGAAGACTTCTTATTTTTGTGCAAAATGAAAATTAGAAAAATGTATTTAATTATATTACGGATTTGATTACTATTTGATTATAGTGATATTATGTTTAGTCTTTGTTAGCAAACATGATTTTTGTATTATATCATTTAATACATTGTGATTTGTTCCTTTATAACTTTAGTTATGATTTGAAATGGATTTTCACTTGAGAATTAGGGAATAGTATTCATTATAATATCATTAGCATAATTATTCAATTAATAGTATAATTAGAACCAGTAACGGCCTGTCAATGTCCTGCGGAGTAAGAACATCGCGGATATATGTCCATTTGACTTAGTATCTATGATGATGATGACAAACTTGAAACATACATAATACGTTTCCACAGTGGACACAGGAATTCAAGTGTGAAATAGCGTACTATCGAGGCATCCTTGTATCAGAATCTAGTATGTTTCATGTATCTCAAGTTTATCATACTTCTCCAGTCACTGCCAATATATTATTCAATGTAATTTCTAGAACAGGCATTCCTGAATGAAATCCATTTCTCTTTAAATTACATGGTCTCACTTGTATGATAATTTGACTTGTAATTTATCATTATATTATGAAGATTCTATATTATAGAGGTCTCCTACGTTGATTATATCAATAAAATTAAATAAATGGAAATTATATTGTTTTTGTCATCACAATAATAAACAAAGTATTCACGTCTTCATGAATTATATTTGACTAAATTTTATTCTTTATCTAGCTAAATAAATAAATTATTGTCAATTCACAATTAAGAGATTTCATTGTATTCAAATTACAAAAGTACTACAACCACAATATTCTTTACTTAAAAATCTTGATAAACATCAATAGCTCTTAAACATTATAAGAGGTAGATAATATATAAAAATAGTGTAAATGTAACATAATCTATAATACTAAAGCAAAGTCACAACAATTCAGATGTGATATGATTAGCTCATTTCTTGTTTGACTTCATTCATCATTGAAATTATTCCAACTCTGTTCAGTACAATAATAATAGTTTAAAGCCAGTAGGGTAATGCTACTTTTGTATTCATAACAAGTACAATCATTTAGCATTTGTTAGAGAGGTTCATTGTCAGCAACCTATATATACATGACTATGCTGCTGTGAGGTTCCTAACAAAGCCATTTACAATTATCATAATCAGATTCATCATAACATAACAAAGAAATAAAAATAAATTTGACCTTAATTCACTATTTCCGCTCACATTTTAAGGATAACTAAGCACAAAATAAAATCATTATCATTTTAATCCTTTTATAAATATTTCTAATTACCTAGTTATCTTTCAAAAAGATAGGCCTTTAACCTTTTAACCGCCCAACTTTATACATGTATACATGTATGAGTTGTCGTGCCCCCAGCACCCGAAAAAAAAAAAAACGGTAAATAAATACCGATGTAACGAGCTGTGATGATGTAATAATAATACAGATTAAACAAGCTGTGTTATTTGGTCGTATGTATACGACCCTGGCGGAATGGACACGAAAATATTTGTCGGATTAATCCGACGTAAGTGGTTAAAAGGTTAAACAATGATGCTTGTGCTCAATTATTTTTAAATTTTCTATCTCTTACATTACAAAAATATACAAATTTCAATATCATGACTTACAAAACTGTCCAGTCACTCTATAGTCGAGCAACAATAATTCAAAAGGCCATTCTCATACATTTATTTCACAAGCTCAAGAAAGATTATGAAGCAATTATTCAGATTTCTACTTTAGAATTAAATAAAAACAGTCAATATTTTATCGGAGAAGGAATGGGAGACGATAAGCAAACAAACATGAAATCATGTATAGCATGCCAAAATAAAAGTTAAGCCTGGCTGTTTGCCTCGGTACACATCTCATTGTCTCAGGGGTCCTAAACCTTCTTTCTATTTCAAAAGCTCTTGGTAATGTCAGCATTGGAATTAGAAACCACAAAGAACAGCGCACGGAAGCTACCACAAACATAATATAGGGAGTGAATAGTAAAAATGCATACAACAAGTACGAAGCAGTCCTCCCAATCAATATTGCTAATGTCACAATTTCTGCTTTACTGTCTGTCTCGAGGTCTCTTGTGTTGTTACTATGTAAAATAGCCTCTGTATTTAAGGCCAGTGGTATTGCATAGTAAATTATTGGCCAGTCCACCCTACCAGTCTGAGCTAAGAAAGCAAAAACCACAGAAACTGGTCCAAATATAACTAAAACTAGAATATCACCAAGAGCTATATACTTAAGTCCAATACCACCAGTATATAAAAATGAAGAAGATAGTCCACCAAAATATACAAGAGCCAAATGCTCCATACGGGCTGGAGATAAAATGACAAGTGGAACAAATGAGGCACATCCAGCTAGATATAATATAGCACCTAGGGAGACCACCTCATCTATACTCAAAATATGATCAACTAGAGTTCTGTCATCAGATTTACGGTTATCTATCCCTTTTACAAAATCAAAGTATGTATTAACAACATTGCCTGCACCATGAACTGGAATAATTGTACATAAGGTCAATAACAAGGTGCACCAACTAAAGCCACTGTCGCCGGGCAGACGGTACGCGAGCGCAGCTCCAAGCAGAGTCGGTAGCAAGCTCGCACTCAACGACCATGGACGCAAAGCAAGCACATAAGTCCGCACTTTCATAAGCGGATTTCGAGTTGGCAATGTTTCTTCTTTCGGTTGTTGTAAGAGGTTTCCTTCGACGTTTGGTATGTCCATATCTTCAGTTTTCTTATTGTGATCCATTTTGATAAGATGTAGAAAGAAACCGCTGTCCATGAAACTTGAGCACTCTTAAATCATAATCTTTATAAATGAGATGGTGGTTAGATTCGTCATCAAACTACGTGTAGATTAAAACTTTGCACATAATCCCGTTATTATTGGTACCGGTGATGACCGATATCCAAAGAGAAATCATAAAAATAAAGTAAATCTGTAAACCTTAGGTCCGCAAGTTGATCTGTCAACTTGACATCTGTCTTTACCACCCACCACAGAGCACTATACTCCTAACGGAGTCTACCCAATATATAATCTGTTTCATAGTGCTGTCAACGTGTAAGTCGATTTCTTGTGACAAAGTTCGGTTTTCAAACGTAGGTATATAATTTATTATAGCGTGTTCTCTATTTAAGGTGAATGCGTAGTTGTAGCCCGCGAAATTCAATTTTTCTTACGTTTTTTGCAATTTTCAGGTCAGTGTCAGGTTGTATCTTGATCAAAATATGATTCGCGACAATAACAGGTACGTATTTACAGAATTATAATAATTAGAATCATTAATACATCTTCCTAAGTTAGATTTCTACCGTTAAGAACAAATCTCGTATGGAAAAGTGTTGGTGGTAGAAATCTAACTTAAACAGATGTATTAATGATTCTGATGATTATAATTCTGTGAATACGTACCTGTTATAGTCGCGAATCAAATTTTCATCAAGATACAACCTGACACTGACCTGAAAATTGCAAAAAACGTAAGAAAAATTGAATTTCGCGGGCTACAACTACCCATTCGCCTTAAGAATAGCAATTCACACAGCATCAGTACCACATAAGACAGCGCTTAAATTCCATTCATCTCGGGCGACACGATTGACTTTTTAAACTAGGAAAGAATAGCCAATTCCCAATTACAGGTATTATTTCTTGTCTTGTTATTGCATGTTTTACTCACTTCCATAAAATGGGTATCTCACCTCAAAACAAAGTAGATTATTTATTATTTTTTCATAGTTCTTCTTAAGATCCTACCTTTCAGAAAATAAAACTATCGGTTGTGTCACAATAACAACCAAGCTGCAGAATATTAAAAATTAGCTGGGCAAATTACCGCGGTATTCGTTGTCGGGGTTAACAACCCAAAAACATCATTGTTATGATTCGGTTAAAATAAACACACAAACATGTCATTAACAAGGTCGTTTGTAGATTAGGAAGCAGTAGTAAGGGTTGGAGCAGGAGGGGAATAATAAAGGCTTTAAATAGAATTCTGTAATATTTTTTTATCCATATAACTGGGTACCTAACTATCGATGCCCCCGCGGCGAGCGTCTTTCTTATGATTTTGTGAGTCCAAACTTTCTTCGGCAGTCTCTTTCAGTACGTTAAAAAAAAATAGGTACTTACCTAACCTAATTCGTAGGTATAGCAGTTTACAGTTTTTCACATCTAGTGTTATAAATTTGGTCGACTTAGAATTTCACATCAATTAAAAAAAACTTACTGGTTGATTAAAATTACTTTTAGGCTCTATTAAACGAAACAAAGTTACAAACTTTGTTTCGTTTCGTCCACGTAAAAATGAAACAATAAAGGAAGCTAGATATATCGCAGTAGTCATGAGTTCACAAGGTTAGCAAATAATTTAAACTGTCACGACATCGTTCATAAGACAATGTGGGAGCGAGGGGGTTCTTAAATGGGTCGCTTCCTAATTTTCCTCTGTATTATGAAGGGCATAATGTTTTACGAGAACATGAGGGGTGACACATTAATGTATCAAAAATAATAATTCACGCTGACGGATGTATTACATACATCGAATTTAATTAAATAAATGTACGTAGACAAAAAAAAAACGTCTACATGCTAAACACCAGATGGCAAAATGACTCACGGTTTTTTTTACTTTCAAACCAAGTCGTGCACAGCTACCGCTTATAAACCTTTTTTTGGAAAAACAATAAAGATCTTAATTCACTACAAGCTTTGAGTTGTTTGTTAGGCATGACTATTTAGGTTTCTTTTTATTTGAATTAAGCTTAGCTTCTATTAATTTCACCCAGTTTTCGTATTGTTCGTTATCTTCTTCGTTTAACTCATCACAGAACTTGTCAATATCCTCATCTTTAATATCTTCTTCATTTTCTTGCGAAGATTCTCCTTGATTCGTTCGTTTTCGTTGAATCGGGGGATTGTCAACTTCAACTGGTTCATTGTCGTCATCGTTAAATATTATTTTTTTATTTTTCTTTTCATTCCCACCTTCGGTCGACTGTGATTTATTTTCCTCAGAAGTTATAATTGTCTCTTCAGGCTTAGATTCATTATTTTCATCGCTACATTCGGGTTCAATTTTTTTATTCTTCACTCGTTTACTTTCAACCACTAAGCCGGGCTCACTAGCAGTGCTACCCGATTTGCTTCTTTTGCCCATGATCCTGAGAAAGACAAGTTAATTTATTCGCTCATTTTAATCAGTGAGATAATAAAAGAATACAGCCTGCATAAGTGCATGTCGGATTTGCTTACGACAGCAAGGGCAGCATGCAGACAGACAGACAGTAGTGTCAAGCTTTCGTAAAAGTCGTTTCTTAATTATTTACATCTTGCTACGTCACTACGAGATAATCTGTGATTTTTTACATTAGTTATATCTGTCCTATCTTACTGCACCATTTTTACAGAGTTGGCACACGAAATGTCTGAAAAACAATACGGTCGCAAGATAATTCTGGGTAAAAGCACATTACATTAATTACTTTCGCCGACTCGATGAAGTGTTTTGATTGTAAATAAACTTGATCAATTATTTTGACACATGACAGAACGCTGGCTGACGTCAGTACTGTTATCACAATTTTAGACTCTGCTTGAAATAGGCTCGGCTAGAGTAATTGCTGGAGTCTGTTTTGAGTTTCTTGCAGATTGATAAATTATTTAGTTCAATCAGAGAAAAAAACATACAAGTGCGCGAATGTTTACATGTCATGATCATCTGCCTAGCCTTTTCCCGAATGTTTCCATGTGCAAACAAAAAAAAAAATCAATTTGTACCTGTTATCGTAAAACTAATAAGAACTGAAGTTATTTATTAGCTGTAAGTCAGTGAAACGTTGAAGTGTTTGATAAACACATCGGCCACTCAATGAGATAAGGAATACAAACCTACCTTTACGTAATACCTAATACAAGGCCGATGCGGGCGAATTGCCACTAGACGAGACCACCCGCCACCCACTTCTCATGCGGGCTGCCGTGATCGAGCAATCGAAACAAATTGCCGCGCGGTTGGTGTCGTCTCACTACTTTATCGAGTGTGTTATTTTTTAACTTCCAATTTTTTATTATTCAACAGCAACATGGCTGAGAAGAGTTATATTTTGGGTATGGATATTGGAACTACTTCAGTGAAAGTTTGTGTTTACGACCCTAACGCAAAAGAAATTGTTGCAAAACAAAATAAGGATACGGCAGCAAACATACCGAGTGACCAGGGTATTGAAGGTAACAAGCAAGATGTGCCAAAAATAGTATCAGCTGTTCACTACTGCATCTCCCGTCTTCCGAGAGATGTATTACGAAATGTGACAAAAATTGGGGTGTGTGGACAAATGCACGGAGTTCTGTTGTGGAGGAAAGGGTATGTTTTAACACTAAATTAATTTTATTATATCTACCAGATAATTTGAAATTATTTCCTAGCTTTTGTAAGTCTTATTTTTCCTGATAAGTACTCGAGATTGTTTTCTTTTGCCTGTTTTCTTTTTTATCTTTAGTTGTGTTTTCATAATTATAAAATGTGGCAAGAGTCATAGGACCCGTTAGGTCCAATGACTATTGCAGCAAAATTCCTTCATAAATGTTAGTACTGTTGTAAGAAATAGATTACTATCATTGAAGTAATTAATGCATTTTTCTTTTGTTCTAGTGCTTGGGAAAAGCTTGTAAAAGATGGAGTAGTAATGCGATTTGAGGCGAAGAGAGAAAATATGTCAGCGTTGTATACCTGGCAGGATACAAGATGCAAACCAGAATTTTTAGATTCACTCCCAAAACCTGATTCACATCTTAATTGTTACTCGGGATACGGGTGCGCGACCCTTTTGTGGATGCTTAAACACAAACCCGAAAAACTGAAAAATTATCAATATTCTGGAACAGTGCAAGATTTTGTTGTTACTATGCTTTGCGACTTGGAGGCACCAATTATGTCCGACCAAAACGCTGCAAGTTGGGGCTATTTTAACACTGAAAAGAATGAATGGAATATCGATATTCTACAATCAGTCGACTTTCCAGTAAGACTCTTACCTAAGATTAATAAAAGTAGGGAATTTGCAGGGAAGTTAAATGCCTCTTGGAATGGGATTCCTGTGGGAACGCCTGTAAGTGTTGCTATGGGCGATTTGCAATGTTCCATCATTGCTACACTCGAAAGTCGCGAGGATGCTGTATTAAACATATCAACTTCTGCTCAACTAGCGTTTGTGGTGAATAACATGTCAGATCTAGGCTGTAATACAGTTGAGCATCTACCATATTTTCACAACACGTATTTGGTTGTTGCTGCATCTCTAAACGGAGGTAATGTGCTAGCCACGTTTGTCAAAATGCTTCAACAATGGATGCTTGAACTAGGATTTCCTACGCCACAGTCAAAGGTATGGGAAAAACTAATTGCTTTGGGTCTAGAAGCACAGACATCAAGCATGAGTATAATTCCACATTTATTAGGTGAAAGACGTTCACCAACAGCTAAAGCTTCAGTACAAAATATTGATCTTTCCAATATACATTTGGGCAGCGTATTTAAATCTCTATGTGAAAGTTTAATACAAAATTTACACCACATGATGCCTAAAGAAATATTGCGAAGCGCCAATGTTAAGAGAATCGTTGGAAATGGTTCGGGATTATCCAGGAATGCTGTATTACAAAGAGCTGTAGAGCATTATTACAGTTTACCACTGGAATTTACGTCAGGGGGAGATGCAGCGAAAGGTGCCGCTATTGCAATTATATAAGTTGTAAATTATTTATTACTGTTTTCTCGATATTATCGTATGTTATAAAATAATTAATCTTATATTATATTTACCTTCACTTTGTTTTAAGAAGCAAGGTCACGTAGGGTTATATCTTAAGCCGCGATAAGTAGCAAGCAACTGTAGATCACGGTTTCAGGAAACGAGCACAATGTTGAGAGTAGAAAATCATGATCGACTTCCATTAATCTTGAATCACGATGTTTTACATGCCAAGTCCCATAAATCATAATATAATATTATGAATAAGAACGCTTTCAATTTATTATAACGGTTCTGTAAACGATCATAGGGAATATTTTCCGTATTTTATGAGACAGATCATTCCATTTGATTTATTATTATCGCACACATAAGCTATTTGCATTTCTATGCAGGAGTAAAGCCTAAAGCCACAAGAGATCTATGCAGCTGTAGCTTCTATATTTATGTAAACTAACGAAGTTAACTAACCTTTCTATCATTTGTTTTTTTTTTTTTTTTTTGTAATTTTATTGTGTTATAATTATTATACCTAATTATGAAACGAATACCGTTGTTCATCATTTAGTGTTATCCAATTCCTAGATCTATTTTTAGATAGTCGTTTGTCATTCGTAGATTCGTACTCGTTTCTATCGTTACCGAGATAGCTAGCTGTTTTGCATCAACACTGTATATGCCTAACTAAACAGAATACTAATAGATATAAATAAATAAATAGATATATGGCACAAACATAGTACTTTAGTCGAGTGGGTCTTTAATTGTAAACAAAGGCTTGATAAAAGATTTTGAAATTGGCGGGGATGTAAGTAAAATAGTTATAGGTTATCTAAATGGTTATCTATTACTAATGTAGTTAAAACAATTTCGTAAAAAAATAGGGCCTTACTGAATTATTCTTTAGTTTTATTGCTAAAATGTAAAGTTAGTGATGAGTGCAGCTACCTCAAAATAAACATTATTTTTTTACCTGTTGAAAATATTCTAATTTTGCAGTAAGTTCTGAATATATTTTACTGTCACCAACAATTAATGAGCTTCAACAACGTTTTTAGCAACAGTAGGAATCTATTGTTTACCAACTAGTTTTAATTTAACCTCAAAACTGCAAATAAATCACCATGTTGTAAACATTTCACTAGAGGAAGTAAAAACGAATTATTAGAAAACCGTAAATTCTCATAAATCGACTAAAATAACTCAACTAGTCATAAGTTGAGCCTTTAACCCTTCGTATGCTTAAGGGAAGGTTCACATATGACGGAAAATGCGTCGGGCGTAACTTCGATTGCGTCTATTTATTCGCTCGACGCACTAACGCATCATCGGTTGAGTGTGAACGGTCAAGTGTTTTTCTATACATTTGTCTGTTCTGGCGTTACGCGACCGATAATACGCGACGCATCTTCCGTCAGATGTGAACCTTCCCTAAACGTGGATCCGCGCGAGACACAATGGCTTTTTAATTGTGGCTATAATTACGGCATTCAACCGGTTAAGGCCGGCCGCAAACGTCTGGTTCGGAAACCCTGACGGAAAATATAAGCACGTGTGCGCTAAAGAGATCATTTTGTATGAAATGCTTGCATTCGGGTTTCCGAATCTGAATTCCGAATCAGGAAACCGGACGTATGCGCCCAGCCTAACGAAGACCCCGAATGCACGCATTTCATAAAAAATGTTCTCTCCAGCGCACACGTACTTAAATTTTCCGTCAGGGTTTCAGTACGGAAAATTTAAGAACGTGTGCGCTCTGGAGAGAACATTTTGTATGAAATGCGTGCATTCGGGTTTCCGAATCTGAATTCCGAATCAGGAAACCGGACGTTTGCGGCCGGTTTCCTGGCTCAACTTTCTTTTCTCAACGTTCATACTGACAGAGTCGACGGTTCTTTTTGTGAACTTATTTCATGATTATTATTGTATACATTTAATGTTTTTATTGTAAGTATATTTGTAAATGGTACACCACATACCTGCAGTATTGTTTTTTACATCTCCCTTAATCCATCCAGATGTCATATTTAAAAGATCGCTTTTAGCGATAAGACCGAAAATTAAAACCTTTGAAAAATTTATATTTATATATATCTGTAATTTCTTGACTATAATAAAGAGTATTATATTAATCTATCTCTTTTTTAGTGATTATACCGTATTCGGATGCATTTTCCCCTCAGCTTTGGTCTGAGATTTTGTCGAATGTTAGTTTACGTTGCGCCACCTGGGCGGCGCCATTTGGAAGTTTGGACTCGGACCAAAGATTTCTTTGAGCGTATTTTAAACCATCTCAAAAATGAATAACGTTTCTACGTTCATTGAATCTACACCTTTGCCTACGCTAGTAATACATAAGTCAATGCCTCTGCCTTTCAATTTCTCTTGAATGATTGGATTTGTCGTACATACCAGTGACCTTTAATTACACTAATATTATAAAGACGAAAGTTTGCGAGTGTGTGTGTGTGTTTATATGTTTTTTACTTCTTCACGCTCAAACGGCTGGACCAATTTTGATAAAATTTAGTATGGAGGTAGCTGACACCCTGGATTAACATATAGACTACTTTTTATCCCAACATTCCCACGGGATCGACATTTACGCGGGTGAAACCGCGGGGCGCAGCTAGTAAACTGTATAATACAGGTCAGTGTACTCGGTCGTACTTCACGTTTCGTGCCTCTCCTAATGTCATAAAAATGATCCTTGATTGATGATATAAGGAAGTCAATGGCCGCACGTACCTGGCCGTACCGGCTGCAAATCACCTTTCTTAGACCAATAGGTTGGTCTAAGGGTCAGTTCACACCGCGACGCGACGTGACGCGCAGTTTTCAAGATAGCTATACAATTATAGTCCTTATCTACTACACAAAAAGGTACCCATCAGTGGGGAGGGCCGCTCGGAGTAGGTCGACGTAGTAGGCACACAGAATTGTGTACCTTTTTGTGTAGAAGGTAAGGTCTATAATTGTATTGCTATCTTGAAAACTGGGCGCCCGCGTCGCGTCGCGGTGTGCACTGACCCTAAGTTGACTGTGTGGGTACTATTAGTACATACTAATTCCACGATTCAGTGTTCCCGTGGCAAGTCACATTTCTGTTTGTTCCATGAACTAGGGATGGGCAACTGGGAAAAAATATCGATAATATCGTTTCGATGTTTTTAAACAGTAAGTATCGTTTTTTATCGAATTAAAAATATCGATATTTTGAAATATCGATATTTTTGGCTAAGCCGTGGAAACAATACAATATTTTTTTAAATTCAATATTCGTAAAAATTAAACACATATTTTGTATACTTAACATGAAAATAGTTTAATCAATCAAACTAATATGGCAGATATGGACATTTAGAGCCCTCTTTGTTTGACGTAGATGATGTGTTCCGTAGGGATACGTTAAAAAGATATCGAAAATGATACGAATTTGAAATAAATATCGAGTATTGATATAACAGGATTAAAAATATCGACAACATAATATTTATATCAGTTATTTTATTTTCAAACATCGATAGTTTGATATATCGATTTTTTATCCAAGCCTACCATGAACTAGTGTCAGCTGTCATGACTGTGATGTCAATGTGCTCATTGGCTGTCATCAGTGTCATCTGCTGATCCAATCCAATCATCCATCATGTCCAATGTCATCAACATTGCGCACGTGCGAGTTTTATAAACAATTTAAATAATTAGTGTAATAAAGCGTTCGTATAGAATATATGCAACATGACAAGGTTTGCTAGAGCCAAAGGCTCGAAGTCTTCAAATGAAAGAACTCCTGAAGACAGTACTCCATGGGAGGTTATGAAAGAGCAGTTGTTGCAAGCCAAAAAAGATGGTGATGAATCCAAGAAAAGGAAAGAGGTATAATACTTATTATAAATCCAGAAATGTAATATTTTTAAAGGTGTCATTTAATTAGTAATCGTAATGAAATAGTTTACATAGAGTACTAAATAAAACCCCTCATAATTATTACTGTACCATAGGTTTAGTCTTTACGTTTATCTAATTTCAGGCTGAACAACAACGTATAGACAACTATGAAAAATTTCTTAAAGAACACAAAACTCAAAAAAGGAAAGCAACCTGGTGTGATTTTCCAGAAACTGAAAATAATAAGAAAACAACCAATTTGCCTGAGATTAATGGTTCACCCGCTAAAACTAAAAAGAAAAATAAGAAAAAGGGTGCCAGTGCATCAGAGCCCTCTGAAACTACCAACAGTGAGACTAATCCACAAAACCATGGTTCTGCTAGTACCGAGGAGGGCACCGAGAAAAAGAAACCTAAAAAGAAGAAGAAAAATTCACAAAGTACAACAGAGCCACAGAATGAAGAAAAGTCTACAGAAGTAACAGAGACTATTCCAAGTCCTAAAAAGAATAAAAAGAAGAAGAATAAACAAAATGCAAAGTCTGCAGAATCTACAGAGGTTTCTAATACTAATGTTGTCAGTTCTTCAACAGAAAATAATGACAAAAATAATAGTTTACCAAACCCTAAAAGCAACAATGAAGCAAAGCGGAAAAATAAAAAGAACAAAAAGCTAATCAACGGCAAACCTGCTCGCAGGAAAGAGATAAATGACAACAGCTTCCAACTAATTGTTCATGGCAAGGAAATAGAACTGGTCAGATTTGATGGCTTCCCAGTGATGAAGAAAGATGCTGAAAGACTGCAGGAGTTGAAAAATAACATGATCAAGAAAGGAATACCGAAGAGTGAGGTGCAGAGGACAATGAAATTGGAACGAAGGAGGGCAGAGAAAGCGTTGGCAAGAATGAAGAGGGAAGTCTGCTATAATTGTAGGAAAGGAGGCCATGTTCTGTCTGACTGTCCGGAGTTGAAGTCCAAGATACCAGGGGATACGGCAGACGGAGTTTGTTTCAAGTGTGGCTCTACAGAACACAGGCAGTTTGAATGTAAAGTTCAAAGAGAAGAGAGCAAGGAGTTCAGATTTGCCACATGCTTCATTTGTAGGGAGCCTGTAAGTAAACACATTATTCATTTATCAGCTAATTTCTCATTCTTTTATGTGTTTTCATAATTTTTCCTGCCCTTATCCCAATTTATTAGGTGTTGGCAAAATGTGTCTTTCTCTTCCATACTCGTCTATTAGTCGTCATCTCTATAGTCACCCTCTTTCTAACAATATCATCATTCACACAATCCATCCATTGTTCCTTTGGTCCTCCCCTACTCTTATAGCCATCTTTTATTTGTTATACCAGCCAATTATAATATTGTGCCACTGTACGGCAAAGGCGTCCTCCAATACAGACAAGTCATTATTGTAATTTACTTTTAATTTATATTTTCAGGGTCATATAGCGAGGCAATGTCCTGATAACCCCAAAGGACTGTACCCCAATGGTGGTGCTTGCAAGCTGTGTGGTGATGTCACACATTTAAGGAAAGATTGTCCTACTGTAAGTACCAACTATCCATATAGCATAGTTAACACGTTCCCTGTGCGTGCACCACATGTGGGTCACGGTGAGGTCACTGACACGTGCGTGCACCACATTTGGGTCACGACTCCATATAAATTTGAAGCCTTTTTATAGTTTACACGTGTGATTTATTTTAATTTTTTTGCATACACATGTGAAGAATAAACTATAAAAAAAGTTTGCTCAAAAACCGGGCAACATTTTTATAGGGTCACAAGGGTCAAGGTCATGTGGGTCACAATTTTTTTTTAAATTTTTAAACAATTAGAGCGTTTATATTTATATAATTTATTCAAAATTCTCATTACATAAGCCTCTCTTTACATATTTCCACAAAACGTGTTTGCACGTGAGGGGCTCCTCTCACATTTAGTAGCTGCACTGTTAACGTGTTAAACAATAATATTTTAAGATTGGCTAAATACTAAAGAAATATATAGAGCAGTGGTGGCCAAGTGGTAACGCCGCGAATCACGAGTTGTAGGTCGTGGGTTCGAACCCAGATAGGTGCTTTATTTTGTGTAAATTATTTCATCACCACTGCTCTCAAAACGGTGAAGGAAAACATAGTGAAGAAACCGGCATGTCCTAGAACGAAAAACTCGAAGACATGTGACATCTGCCAACGCGCACTGGGCCCGCGTGGTCCGCCCACTCCCTCTCACAGAGAGGAACCTGTTTCCCAGCAGTGGGAACATTATAGGCTGATTATGATAAAGATTATAATTTGAATACTAATGGGAGAATTGCTTTTGTTTCTAGGTGATGGACAAAAAGGAAGAGTCTTCAGTAAAACTTCACACAATAGTCAGTTCAGAAAATATTGAAGATGTAGGACTACAAAATAATAAATTAACACCTGCTGAACCCAGCAAAAAGCCCAAGAAAATAACATTCTAACGTGTAATTAATTATAATGAAATAAAACCATATATCATAAAGGCTACATTTTATTAATTGAAAGAAATTCTTAAATGTGAATTGTGAGAGATCAATGTTATTTTGTCTTTTCATAGCTTTTTGCAAGAAATTTTATAAGAATATACCTTCAACACAACTAAATACAAATACAACATTTTATGATTCAAGGATAAATTGCTACCTGGCACTTAAAATACGTTTACCAACTACAAAACGATTTCTGACTAGAGTTTATAAGCACTCGAGGCTAGCTTTAAGTTGTTCCATAGACTGCTCAGCGACTTGTCCCGTGATTCCTTCGGGACTATGCGGGTCTTCTCTCATCAGTATCCGCGCGGCTGCGGCTAAACATTGAATCGGCTCTTGCAGCCTTTCCTTCAGTTTTTCTTGAGTGATGAGACCGGCACTAAATTCATTTCTTGCTAAGAACATCAGCGGCGCATGTAGCTCGTATAACATCATACCTGGAAAATATAAGTACCTAAACCAAAGTCTCTAAAAGAATGAGGATCAATTACAAGTTATGTGTGATGTAAATGTTACACACTTCATGTTATGTTACAGTTTACAGCATAGCTATGCACAACCATTCGAGAGGCTTTTGAGTCGAAAATTACACATTTTCAGTGTACTGATTTGCTTTAAATAGCTTTCGGAAGAATAGCAGTCGTGTATTTGGTTAAACAGTCAAAATTATCGACGAATGGTTGTGAAGAGCATGCTGAAGTCATAGGTAACGCTTGTTACGCATCATATAACGTGTCCTGATCCTGACAATTATAGTCAATTATAACATGCATGTATGCGTAAGTACTTGAGTACATAGCCTGAAATATATTGCATAAACTGCCATGTGAAGACTTGAGATTTGTTTGCATTCAATTATCTTTGAGTGCATTGTAATTATATCTACTAGTATGGCAGTAGAAAATAAAATCTTGAAATGAAGATTAAATTCAATGAAGGGATAAAATTCACGATTTATTTGCCAAAAATGTAAACAAATATGAGTATATGGAAAAATAACTTTAAATCCTACAAAATAAAGTTCAGTTTACGCTACAACTTCAAACATTTTTATAATTTTTCAATAGTGCTAGTCACTCTGAAATCATTTATTTAACTTGAAATAATATTAATTTGAATCATAAGGTCGAATACCTCTCATCCTAGTCTCTCCCGGCGTGATAACATCCAGGGTCTTGAGCACGAGCCGACAGAACTCCGCCTTCCTCTCGAGCATGAGGTCAGGAAGTTCATCGATACCGTACCCCTCCACTCGTCCAAACAGCTGTGCTAATGAGTGCTTCAAGGACAGGAGGAGTGCATGCCGAGGGTGGAACACTGATTTGTACTGGAACAGAAATGTTACGTAAGTTTAAAGGAAATATGTACTAGGACCCGGCGGGAGTTGAATTATGACACAAAACATATTTCAATTTGATAAAAACGCGCCAAAAACCCTCACTTTTTCTTAAAGTTGATGAGCCTGCATAAATTACCCGACTATGGTTAAGTATTAAATTCTAGCATTGCTCCTCGGGTCAGTGAGTCTTGTCGGGTTTAAAAAAAAAACATTCTTAGTGTACCTGTCCGTAGTCTGGATTTAATATAGGCACGCTCTAATATTACCTACCTGGGACTCAAAAAACCCAACAAGGCGAAAAGTGTGGGTAATATAGCTCTGGCTACTCTAGGTAGAGCTGACAAGAGCATGAACAATATACCCACCTTTCGCCATTTTGGGTTTCCTCTCTTTGGTGTTTGTATCGTACCCACAGATATAGATACACCTAGATAACGCAAGAGCACCTACTTCGCGTGCCAAAAGTCGCACCAGTTTACGATCGAAAATCATAAGCCGCCATTTACGCGCTCAGTCCGGGTGAGCGTGAGCGAGAGAGCGCGAGCTTGTGACGTTATAGTAGTTAGTCAAAAAGTGGCACGCTTAGTTTTCATAGAGTTCGTGATACTTGCGTTATCTAGGTATATCTATAGCTGTGATCGTACCTTATTAATAGTAGCCTCTCTCTGCTCAATGGCGCCAGGGCCGGGCTCCAGCACTTCAAGCTGATCGATCTCTGCCTGTACCACCGCCAAAATTTTGCGCATCGCGGCATTGGATGTTTTGAACCCACAGTTTTTGTCCGAACACGTCCAGGGGGCGTCGTTGTCTGAAAATATATTACGAGAAGACTCTGAACAACTTTAGGTACACCGCCCAGGGTAAGGGTCAAGGAAAAGCCAAAGCCAACTTTAACACAAAGTATAGTTAGCGCCACGAAAGATGAGACTTGACCCCCCTTCCCGCGCTCTTTCCGCCGCCCGCCTATGACACCAAGTCCCGTCCCGCGCTCAGACTTCATACCGCTAAGGAGACCTAAAATCGTGTACTGCGCATGTCAAACCACGTGGTGTGTCAAGTCTCATCTTTCGTGGCCCGTATTGTAGGTGGATTACCTACATACTACATAGGTACAAACAGAACCACCCAGATGAAGTCACTACTGACAGATGCCTGATTATCTTACTCGGCTTGTATATCCCAGTATTGGCATTGCCAGCTGGGTTAACGGCCTACTTTTGAAGACAGTCCGTCGCAATTAAATATAATCGTGACAGTTTCCCCGCTCATTTTAAAATAATAATTAGGTCACTGATGTCAACGTTAGTTGATAAGTATTCAATCTTTTAAACAATACAGTTATACAACCCATAAATCGAGTCCATTATACCTTTTGACATAAAAAAATCGTTTACAAAACTGTCTCAAAGTAGTATTTATGAGCGTCTGTTATTTATTTTTACTAGGTACGTTCGTCCATGAAAGCACCGGACACAGCTACTATAATGGTCGAAATATCAAGTTTTCAATAGTTGACTCATGTCCGTTCCACTGCAAGATAGCGAGATATTGCGGACGGAGTCTATTGAGATTGAGACCTACATACATACTATTACTAACTCAACACAGCACTACTTTACACCATTACCTACCTAGAGGATTACTCGCCAGTATAACGCCGTTGTCACATTTACTGCACTTCAGTGTGCTGAGGTGCGTGCCAAGTTCCGTTGGGTCAGCACAGCGCGCGCAGTCGCACTGGAAGAACTTGGACTCCGCCAGGAAGTCCCGTCGAACCAGTGTGGGGGATAGAGAGTGCGTGTAGCATATGTAGAGAGTGTCCCCCTCTTTTATTGGGATTGCGGCTCTAACTTGCACTCTGAAAAATTGGAAACATATTTATTCACTCAGGAAACAAGTTTCAGCTCAAATGGATGCCAGAGGAAGTGCTTAAAAAATGGATTAAAAAGAGGGTAACCGGAAACACATAGGTACAAACGAAGCAAGTTAAAAAATAACCGATCAAGAGCGAGTCGGACTCGCGAGCGTCGTAGGTACCAACATAATAATATGTTTTTAAATTTTCATCGGCGAGGCCTATACAGGGTGAAATTTTAATCAATTTAATCAAAATTTTACCCTGTATTCGCCAGAGCGCTGCGGTGTAGAATGTTGCAGTTTTAGGTCAGCACCCTCTCTTGACCGATAGTGGAACTAATGTAACTTTTGTTGATGATTTCTGAAAAAGTGTGCTATTTAGAGACTTGACGTCGTTTTATTTTTCCTGTAATCTTTACATAAACTTATAGAAGTTTGCAAAGAAAAAAAACTGAAATATTTCTATGTAATAGTAAAGTACATAGAATTAAAATCTGTTTTAACTTTTCATCAAAAGTCGAAAACTACGCGGCCTAAAAAAAAAAGAACAAATGTCTGAGAATGTGCAAACTGCGCTCTTTCATATGATACCCCATATGCCCTAGTAGCCCCACTTCGAATTAAGTATTCAGAACCCTTTCTAGTCCCTGTTGCAAAAAATAAATAAAAATTACTTATTTCTTTCTTATTTGCAAAATTGTTGGGCAAACGTCTTCTAAAACTATTCCAAGTTGATAGCATAAGTAGTTCTCGAGATATTCAGCAGTGACAGACGGACAGACTGCGAGTCACACCATAAAGCCCGGTTTCCACCGCGAGCGGAGCGGACCCATTAATGACTTCTTTTACCTCGACTCTTTGTTGGTGGAAACACATGTAAGCAGTTTTATCTTGAGAGGTAAAAGAAGTCGTTAATGGGTCCGCTCCGCTCGCGGTGGAAATCGGGCTTTAAACTAGGGTGCATTTTTACCATTTTGGTACGGAACCCTAAAAAGCTTAAAAGTTTAACAGAATTAAACCATAAAAACGTAATCCTAATCTTACTCTTGTACCTACTTATAGTCAACCGCATAGCAAATGGACATTGACAACGCCTTTATTTTTAACCGACGAAAAAACGGAGGAGGTTATCAATTCGACGCGTATATTTTTTTTTTTTTTTTTATGTATGATCACGCATAACTTTTTACAGAGCAGTCCGATTTTGATAATTCTTTTTTGATTAGAAAGGATATACCCCGAAGGTGGTCCCATATAAATTTGGAAAAAAAAATCCAACCCTAAGGGTAGGAAAACAGGGGATGATTGATAGTTCACTCACTGATTGTAATGTATGACCACGCATAACTTTTTACAGATTAGTCCGATTTTGATAATTCTTTTTGTAATGGATAGAACATACCTCGAAATTGGTCCCATGTAAATTTGGAAAAAAAATTCCTACCCTAAGGGTGGGAAAATAGGGGTGATTTGTTGTTCATTCACAGATTTTAATGCTGAGCTGTGTATTACAATTAAAATTAAAGGCCTATCTATGTTGGTATATAAAGCCTGTTTTTTTAAGTATTTTACTATACAAAAAATAATAGTTAAAGTAGGATTATATAAAAGTTAATATCTAAAGTAAGGTAGGTAGCCATTTTTAAAAGTAATCAAAAATTAAGCATGCAGTAATAAGTAAATTATAGCCTCAAAAAATTATAAAATAAAAACTTTTTAACAAAAAAATTAAACCTCCGAAAAAACTAAAAAGCAAAAAATAAAAACCTTTTTTATTTTACCTTAATAAATAAGTTCTTAAACTAATGCAAGTAGGTATACCTAAAAAAATTTGAGTCGGCGCCAAACAATCAATGAACAAAGATCACTAAATTACCTTAAATTTATAGAAATAGCCAAATCAAATTAATAATGCAACGTGAAATCTCCAGCGCTAAATATTAACATTCCAAACAAAAAATGCGCTCTCCGCACGACCACTCGCAACGATATTAAGTTGCTTGTTTGGCGCCGACTCAAAATTAGTTAGGTATACTTGCATTAGTTTAAGAGCTTATTTATTAAGGTAAAATAAAAAAGGTTTTTATTTTTTGCTTTTCAGTTTTTTCGGAGGTTTAATTTTTTTGTTAATGTAGCAATACGAGTGATTTTAGCAGTGCTAGTGATACCACTGATTGTCCGTAATATTGAAGTACAACATGGCCCTGTTACTCACTGGTAATCATTCTGCAGTATGGTGTGAACGATGTTAGGGACACAGTTGTGCGCTGCGATGGCTAGCCGAGGATAGAGGGCTCGTATGCTGAAGCCACCTCGAGACGGGATCTCCACGGAATTCACCTGTGTATATAAATATGTATTGCTGTTTCGCAAAAAAAAAAATCCTTACGATTACGCAGAGTAGTAAAAGAAAGTGGGCTGGACTTGGGCATCGGGTAAATATCCAAAGGGAAAATATCCAGGTAAATTCTCATTTGGGTAATAATTTAAATAATACCTAAATAAATAATAATTTTTCACAAATTACATTCTTATGGTGTTAAGTTGACAGGCGGTAAAAATCCAAAATTGGGTAAACATATTTAATGAGTATGTGCATACCTACTTATATGTTATGCTATGCATGCTATGCTGTGCATGTTATGCTACACATGCTACCTACATGTGTAATCAAAAACTTAGGGCCGAAACTCAAAACCGCCTGTACACGAAACACATACGCAGTATTCGTATGTGGATGAGCAAGCTCGCAGATTCTAGCTAATCGCTTCGAGTAGGTATATGTACAATAGTGTTGCGATTTCTAAATTATGGTCCTTTATTAAATAAAAAAAAATCCTCTAGTCTCACCTCAAGAATGCCACAAACTTTTTGCACCAGATCCTTATCAAACCTCTTTGCAAGTTTGCAATGGTTTACAAGGAAGTCGGCGATGTTCACTTGGTCAGCGCCCCAGGTTGGCCTGAGCTTCCGCTCCTCTATGTGCGTCTCCATTACGTCCAGCTCGCGCTGCCATCGATCTGGATCTTTTTCTTTTGCCAATAGTATTCTGTACAGAAAGTTAAAAAAATACAATACAAAGTCGAATACGCGGACTCGAAATAGTGAACGTGCGCTAACTACGAGTTAATAGGGGTCTCCACGAATGAAATATGACGTGTCGATATTAGGCCGGCGTAGGTCTTAGGTACCCCTGGCCTGGACAGGCACCACTCTTGCTGACTCATCATCTGCCTATCCTTCTCAAAACTATATATGTGGTCGGCTCTCAGTCTAACCGGATGCAGCTGAATACCAGTATTTTAAGTTGAGCAACTGCCTATCTGACCTCAATAACCTGCAATTGGTAACACGATACCCTATTGGTACTTTTAGGCTTCTGCAGACGACCAGTAACGACTGTCAAAGATCTAACGAATCGACCCGTGCGGCTGTTATTCTTAGCCACGATCCCCTCCTGTGTTGACTGGCTAAAATATTGTTAACGAGAACATGTAGAAGAAATCTATCCGAAACGCAGAGAAGGTGAATTAAGTTTGCATTTTATATGTTTATTAATTAAGTATTCGACAGGTGGGTAGGTTGGTTTAGTTCTTGTATTATGCCAAATGCTATTAATGCATAGAGGGATACAATAAGAAATGAATAGGTACAGACGCCAGCACATCAAGCTACCCGAAACTGTCAAATTTTCCCAATCAACCTTGAACCTAATGCTTTAAGCGATAAAGTTGAAAATCTATTAAAGAAATTTGACAGATTGTAATAGCTTGATGTGCTGGCATCTGTACATAAGAGGAAGTCTGAAAGTGGCATCGCACAGGTAAGTAACTGAAAAGTTGTTTTGAGTATGAATGTCGATGGCTATAAGAGTAGGGGGAGACCAAAGAAACGATGGACGGACTATGTGAATGATGACATGGTTAGAAAGGGTGTGACTACCGAGCTGATGGCTTAGAGTGGTATGGAAGAAAAAGACATGTTGCGCCGACGGCCCCAAATGTTAATTGAGAAAAGGGCAAGAGAATGATGAATTCCAGAGATTAGCGCGTTCAAACAAATTTTTCAGCTTTATTAATATTATTAGGTATAGATAAAGGTACCTTAGCGGTGTAATACAATCAAGTTGCGGCGCGCTGGCAGTCCAGTCCTCAACTGGCTGGAACCTAACCCTAGCGGCGGAGAAGACGCCACATTCACCGGCATGTATAATGGACTTCCCGCACTCCTCGCTGCAGACTGGCCACCCGCAAGACGAGCAGAACGTATTCTCCACAGGGCAGTAACAGCTCAGACATAGAGGTGGAGTGTCTGCAATATATTAAACAAAATAATAGAATAAGAATACTCTTTATTATGTACCACCGCGGACTTTTCCGCCTGATCACTTAAAAATTTTTTCGCCTAAATCCTGCGGTGGCGCCAAGACACGCCCCCTTCAAGTTTTCGCCTATTAGGAAAACGCAATTAGTTGCAACCTGCACTGCACAGCTTAGTGACGCATCACGTGTAGGTACTCTTTTTGTGAATTTTACTGAGGAACTACCTATTTGACCTTGGCGGAGCGCTTCTATTTTTTGAGTGCAAGCAAAAATGAACTTAGCGGTGGTCACTGGTCAGGCGGCAGCGTCCGCGATAGTACAATGTACCTAGTCTTTTAAATAGGGTGAGACTATAATCCGATCCTGCCCCTTGCTACAATTTCCCAGCGACGCCGTAAGCCGAGGTCTGTAACCCACAGGGGGTGCCCTTAGCGTTTAGTCGCTTAGTTTTTACGTGTTTTAAGCTCTGTCTGGAGCCTTAATTTATTTAGGCACCCACAGGCAAGTCCGTTTAAGCAGACGACAACCTCGACCTAGGTTGGACTATGACATAATTATGCCATTCACAAGAAAAAAATAGGGTGAGACAATGGGCGGTCTTAACTCTTACGATAAAAGCAATCTTTTAAACAGGATTCCTTGAATGCAGTCATAATTTGCTCCAATTAAGCCTTATTTTAAATTTTAATTGCAGTCTCCCGTAGGTAAGTTTCAATAATAATAATAATAACTTTATTTCGGGTGGCATAGACCCATAGAAACCTTAACCTATTACATAATTAAAGAATTTATAATTTGGCATGACTCGCCACACATGCACACGACATGATCCACTGCTTTTGAAAGGGACAGTCAAAACGTACAGCTATTGCGTTCAGAATGCCGTTGTTGCTACCCCGTATACGGGCCAGCAGGGAAGCTGCTTTTTTGCGCATGATGGCCTGGAAACCATCAGTGCGCGCTTCAGCAAACATCCCAGACGCGCTGCATCGCCACGGCAGACCCAACAACATTCTGAACGCATTATTGTACTGAGTGCGCAGGGCTCTGTAGGCTCGCTGCGTATATCTCACCCGCAGGCCGCTTGAGTAGAAGGACTGACAATAAGCTTTGAATAGTGTAACTTCCACTTCTCTCGTGCATCGTGCGAACCTGCGTGTGAGCATATTGGCTCTCACCGCCAGAGCCCTGCGCTCCCGCTCAATCTCTTCATCGTCCCTGAGGTCACCGGTCACAATGTGACCCAGGTATTTAAAAACTTGAACCTGCTTTAAGGCTATTCCATTGAGAAATACAGGAGGCACATGGGTAGGCTGTTGTTTGCCTGATTTAAATATTAAAATTTCACTCTTTTTAGAGTTATATTGTAACCCATGTGCCTCCGCGTACTCCTCACAAATGGATAGGAGTTTCCTTAGCCCGCTTATGGAGGGGCTCAGCAGCACCATATCGTCAGCATAGCTCATCAATGTGGCAGCCGACATGTGTGCTACTGAGCCGCTCGATTAGCTGGTTAACATAAATGTTAAACAATAGAGGTGAGCTTAAACCCCCCTGTCTAACGCCACATTCCAATTTGTATTCATCCGATCAATTAGTGAGTCAAATTAATTAGTGAATCAAGACCTAAGTCAACAAAACCTAGGTATACTTGACAACTGACGAACTGACGTTACAAGGTATGTAGTGTCATAAATAATTAAGTAGGTACTATGCTATAATTACCAACCCGCACTGGGCCCGCGCATTGGCGTATATAGGGGGGGGGGGCGGGTGGGCACGGCCCACCCTAGAATGGTCTCAGGCCCACCCTAGGATGTTTGGGGACCTATTCGAAATTTTAAGCTGGATACTTAGGTACATAATATAACTTCACACAAAAGCAATCAAATAAATAATCTACCACCAAGACCGACACAAACTTATTATTAACTACGTAATACATTCCATTTAGTTACTTTTGAAATCACAAAAATAATAGAATCTATTAATAAGCAACGAAATAAGCTAGAGTATTATTATGATTAGACGGCCCGGGAGCTAACGCATCGGCAATCGGCCATACAGGCCACGGCAGGGGTTGTTCGAAGGATCCCGGCGCGCGGCGTCTGGGCCACGCATAACGGACCAAATGGGAGTCTGAGTGCGGAAAAGGGAGCCCCATCATCATCCGGCCGTCTGGGTCTCGAGGTGGCTTTGCACAAATCTGAGGTCCTCTGTTTCCATGGGCCTCGGAACAAGCCACCACGCGATTTACACATAGCGGTAGGAGGCGCCCGAAGTACCTAGGACTTGTCCTCGACAGCCGGTGGGACTTCGGACCGCACATTCAGCGACTGGTCCTCAGGTTGATGAGCTGCAACGTTCATCAAAATTGCTACCTAATTTGGGGGAGCCCAACGCCTTCTGCCGGAGACTGTACGTGGGGATTGTGAAGTCCATGGCCCTGTATGGGGCGCCCGTGTGGGCGGACACTCTGACGACCCGCAACGTTGCAATATTGCGAAGGCCGCAAAGAGCGATAGCTGTTAGGGTGATAAGAGGATACCGTACGATCTCCTACGAGGCAGCAACTCTCCTGGCCGGATCAACGCCCTGGGATCTGGACGCGAAAATCCATGCGTCCCTATATCGCTGGCGGAAGGCGGAGCTTGCTCGTGGTCAGCCTCCGGTTCCTCGGGAATTCGATCCACGAAGGACTGAGCTCCGTCAGATCCTAGTGGCTGAATGGAGGGAGCGACTTGCGCAACCCCAGGAGGGGACTCGCCACAATAGTGGCGATAAGGCCTGTTATAGAAGAATGGCTGGAGAGGCAGCATGGCGCCCTGAGCTTCCGGCTGACGCAGGTGCTTACTGGACACGGATGTTTCGGGAAATACCTGCGTCGCATAGGTCGGGAGCGGACACCTGCTTGTCATCACTGTGTGGACTGCCACGAGGACACGGCAGTACATACGTTGGAGGAGTACAGCTTGGGCCCAACAGCGCTGTGCCCTCGTCGCGACACTTCGTGCGGGTGATCTGATCTGTCATTTTCGGCGGTAGTTCAGTCCATGGTCGGAAGCGAAAACGCGTGGGATGCTGTGGCCTCTTTTTGCGAGGAGTTGATGCATGCAAAGGAGGCGGCGGAGAGGGAGAGAGAGCATTCCTCTCATTCCACCCGCACCAGAAGAGCAGCTGGGCGTCGAAGGGTGCTTAACGATTTCCGGCCACTATAAGGGGCCTGCGGGCGGCAAAATTGGGGCCGTGTCATCGCTCGAGCAGTCGGGCTCAAAGAAGTGGCACGCAATAGTGGGGTTTTAGTCGGTAGGTGTCCGACATCATGGTCGGGAGCAGACGCCGGGTGTCTCACCACTGTGCGGCTTGTCCTGAGATACGGTGCAGCACACGTTGGAAGAGTGCCCAGCTTGGGCAGGGCTGCGCCGTGACCTCATCGCGGCAATAGGCGGGAGCGATCTCTCGCTCCCGGCTGTCGTTCAATCGATGGTCGAGAGCGGGAGCACATGGGACGGTGTTGCCTCCTTTTGCGAGGATGTCATGTCTGCAAAGGAGGCGGCCGAGCGGGAGAGAGAAGCCGCATCCTCTCTCCCCTCCCGCAGGAGATGCACCGGGCGCCCGAGTAGGGCGCAAAACGATCTACGACCTCCATACGAGGTGGCCTGCGGTCGGCGGACTAGGGGCGTCTGTCGTCCGACCAGACAGGCCCGAGTTGGCGCTGCAGTGTTTCACGCACGCCACTCGAGAGTGGGTGCGGCCATTATAGGACTGGGCGCACGGGGAGGTGGGACCCGCTGAGAAACAGCGGGTCCCACCTCGACCCGCTGTTTCTCAGCGGGTCGAGGCCTGTCGGGGGAGCGGTGAATGTTTATGCGAATCCCGCACCCCCGGCCATAGGTAGAGGTGGAACACCGCGGTGGTTTTAGCCGGTAAGAGTCGCCGATGCCCCTCTGTCACCCCCACGATAGAGGAAGTCCATGAGAATTTCCACAACGAGAAAAAAAAAGGTGTCCGACATCATAACCCTCCGTTCTTGCCGGACGGAGGGAAAAAAGAAAAGGTCAGGGGCCAGGCCCCCCCTAGAAAGAATCCCTAGATACGCCAATGGGCCCGCGTGGTGGATTACGGCCCACTCCCTCTCACAGAGAGGAGGCCTGTGTCCCAGTAGTGGGAACATTATAGGCTGATTATTATTTTTATTTTTTATGCTATAATTATGTACCTATGCTTATTTTGCATTAATATTGAATGAATTTCGTAAAATTTTGTTCTCATCGCGTGATGACGGCTCTATGAAATCAGCAACCTAAATGTATTTAATAGGAGGTCCAATATTAATTAGGTTCATAAAATGAAGATTGAGGTGGTCCTGAGCCCTGATTCACAACCATACGACAGGCTATCGTATCGAAAACCTGACATTTCGATAACCTGATTTGACTTGCCCTCAACAGCAAATAGCTGTTGGAAGAATAGCGGGCGTCTATTTGATTTAAACTGACAAAATTTTCGGGTTTTGGACTTGTGAACAGCGTTTAGAAGACTCCTACGATAACAATGATTAATGTTCGATACGATATGGAAGCGTATCGAGAGTGTTTGTGAATAGCTATGCTGGTCACACACGGGGCGTGTCTGTCCACGAATGATTGGTTCACAAAAATTTAAGTGAAATACACTTGTGGGCACGGCAGTATAACTGGCACTTCTGTAGGTAAGTATACTCCAGTGATGGTTATTGTACAGTCAATGGTAGTCCAACATCTTTCTCTAGTTTATCTAGGTATAGCATGCCATAAAATGCTTACAGGTATTTTACAAACTCACAATAACTTTTTAACACTTTCGCGGACAGTCTCAATTTAAATCGTGTTCTAGAATGACACAACAAATTGCCATACAAATATATTTGACGTATAAATACGTTGTGTTGTATGATATTACATGTTTAAAAGACAATATGACGAAAACGTCTTATCACGTCATCGTTTGAATGTACTTTAGCAGAGGTTTTTGACGATTTCTGGCAGTAACAAATACGAGAACACCACCAGATGGATACATCTGGTAGAGAAGGAGATATCCTTGAGGGTCAAAATCTTAGTCATGTCCAAAGTAGCCATCACGATTAAAAAAAAATCAAAATCATAAGTCATTTATTCAAATTAGGCTGAGAATCAGCACATTTCGAATGTCAAAATTACATAAGACAGTCCCCCAAAACGCCGCCCTTCACCACTGTCTAGTGCTTTCGCTGGGAAGAAAAAGTGGCGCAACAAACTCCTCAGCAGATCCTGGAATGGGTCCACCTCGGTAGAGTCATCGGAATCCTCAAAAATTCTCATTAGATTTCTCTTGCGCTTATCCATCTAAAACAAACCAAATAACTCATGAAATACAATTTTCATACAATATAGTTATAATTGAATTAGTTTACAACCTAATAATAATAAGATAATAGCATAATCTAATTACTTACGATGTTTATTTGTCTGCAAATATTACGATTCGCCACTCCCGCGCTGACGGAACGCGCGCACCTCGCTACCGTGACACTGCCGCACTGAATGTAGGGAAGCGTGAGGCGCGGGGTACGTATAATCACGTTGTGCGTATGTGTGTAGTGTCGCCGCACATTGTCAACAGTACATTTTTGAAGCGGTTAAAAACAAAGTTCGGGTGACAGTAGAATTTTGAGTTTTTGATATGTTGTGACACAAGGTACAATATAACGAACTTTTGCTTTAAAATTCAACGAACATCAACGTCCTGCCGTAAATAATATTCTGTTTCTGAACGTCATCATACGTTCTGCCGCATCAAAATCTCAAGTGATGACGTACAATTACGTTCTGTCCGCGAAAGTGTTAATTAGGTGAGTTACCTAGGTCACAGCCGGAAGCATAATTTCCGTTAGGTAAGATAGCTATTCTACATTGATACTAAATCAATCACTTGCCTGGTTTGGGTCCCGCAGCGAATGGTGTGTCTGTAAATATTAATTCACCACCCACTAAATCCTTTTTGGCAATTAAATACCGTCCATATTTATCGTTCTGTTGTATTTCGTAATGAAGCACGTCGTCACCCATTTGTACACTAGTGCTCCTTGGATTGATCAGTTAGAGATTGAGCGAGAAACTGTTTGCCGAAATGCCGACTGAACAAGATTAGCGCCTAAAATAAACTTCGGTCCATTCGAGAATTGGGCCGCTCGAACTATCGGAACGTTTCCATATGATACGATACAAGTTTACATCCAGTAATACCTATTGTCTTCTATATTTATATTTATAAATCGTCTATAAATCGTCTAAGATACATCCACTACTAAAAATATCTGACGTCCAGCCCAAGTCAACTCAATATATCAAGCGGACGCGGTTGCTAATAATTGAGTGAGCCCAGCCGGAAATGCTAAGATTTTTCAGTGACGAAGCATTTTAGGCATTAAGGCGAATGGGTAGTTGTAGCCCGCGAAATTCAATTTTTCTTACGTTTTTTGCAATTTTCAGGTCAGTGTCAGGTTGTATCTTGATGAAAATTTGATTCGCGACTATAACAGGTACGTATTCACAGAATTATAATCATCAGAATCATTAATACATCTGTTTAAGTTAGATTTCTACCACCAACACTTTTCCATACGAGATTTGTTCTTAACGGTAGAAATCTAACTTAGAAAGATGTATTAATGATTCTAATTATTATAATTCTGTAAATACGTACCTGTTATTGTCGCGAATCATATTTTGATCAAGATACAACCTGACACTGACCTACAAATTGCAAAAAACGTAAGGAAATTTAAATTTCGCGGTCTACCACTACGCATTCACCTTAAGACATTTTGCCAGGCATTTTGGGTTTTAAGACTGCGAATTTGGTACTTTAAAAAACATATTAGTTATCACTCAATGTGTGTGTTAGGTATTTGATTTCCTACCTGGTACTTATTTTATATTTCTATGTGATCTGTTCAAATAACATACCTACCTAACGAATTTGTTGGACCTACAATTTTACTTCTTCGGAGGAGACCCTGTCAGTATAGACACTCAGCAGATGTTTAGATTTAGCATATTTATGTGGAGTGTGGAGCAATGCCAATAAGATAGGTATTCCATCTATAGACTAACATTGCGGAAAGGTGATCCACGGTACGGTGCGGTCATTCACACACGACGCGTATTTCTGCATCGATTTTTCGTAAGTATGGAGTATGGACATTAGTTATTCTGTGGTATGGACTTCAATCAACAATACCAATGGACAACAAACTTGAACGTCAATACCTGATACAATAGTTGTAATGTAAGCGTACAACCGTTCAGGGGATTTTCAAAAGCCCTTTCTTCATTTCAGTCACGGAACTGCAGCTTGCTCGGAAATAAAACCTTGTAGAACCGGAAGTACCGTAATAATAAAAAAATGCTAATTTTATACTTACTTATATTAAATTATTAGGTAGGGAAGTAGGTATTTAACGTAAATTATATATAGAAAATTTAATATTAACTATTTTCTTATAACATATTTGCTTAATTAACAAAAATAACAAAATTAAAACCTAACTATTAAAACTACTAAAATATAACTAAGCGGAAGTATTAGATGATAATGATTGTGATCATCGTTTGCAGTATATTTCACGATTTAAAACCATACTGCCCTAAAGACATGGCTATCCTTCGAATACAACCTAAGCTGTAGATTTAGAGATAACTACTGCGAGTACTGCGACCACCAATTTATTACCAGGCATAAAGTAATTGCCCGCTTGATGGTCTATTTACTTATGGTGGTTGCATTTCAGCACATGCTAGTTTTGATATTGATGTTTGCAACTACATACTTACAGACAGTATGCACTGTACCTACCTATGCATACAGCCTAGTAGATTTATAATTATTTAAAATTCCAAAAAAAGATCTAGTCGTCCTCCCTTATCATATATTTTTCGTTACAATAATATTATAGTAATTTTAATGTTTTTTGTTAATTATGTCATATTTTGAGCATTTATTTGATTTCGTTAATGGTAACGTATTCGAGGACTGTTGGCGAAACTTGAAATTTCCAAATTTTCCAATAATAGTAAGCGCAGCAATTTTTCGAGAATCCACACCATGCATTTTAGATGTAAGTAGTTTCACCGTACAGTCTCCCATATTACAACTTACGAGTACGTCCTTCATTATCTACTTACCGATAATTTGCAGGCCGACCCCATATTGATAGACGTTCGATAAAAATATATGAGTTGGTAGGATGTAGGTACTTAGGTAACTTACGTAGTAATTAGTACCTAACCCAAGTAGCACAAAACGGCATTATTGGAACACTTATTAGAATTCGCTCGAACTGTAATGCTGAAAATTACGCTATCGCCTGTTTATTGAATATAATAAGTAACAACCACGGAAATTACATTGTAATGTTGCGAGCGTTAATATGGAAGCACAAGTCAGCGTTAATCAGCATTTAGCAATAAATAGTACTGTCAGCTACAATACCTATAGCATTTTTGTGGACTTAAAAGTGCCTAAACTATCCTATGTCCTTTCTCAAGTTCCAAACTATGTCTGTACCAAATTTCACACAAATCGGTTCAGTAGTTTAGGCGTGAAGAAAAGACAGACAGACAGACAGACAAGAGTTACTTTCGCATTTATAATATTAAGTTTGGAATTTGGATTGAAATTCCTAAGAATGAAATATCAGCTGAAACAGCGCTGGCTAACGCTCTTATTCAGCAGGCTGATTCTATGGTAGACAGTAATTCATATGATATACAGCGTTTCGATGTTACTTAGTATCCATAATGAATGCATTCAAAAGAGTACGTTTAGAATATTAAAAAAAAATATCAGTAAAAAATCCGTCTTTAAAAAAGTTACTTTATTTTATTCATAGGATGGCACATTGAGTGAAGAGGTAATCTGTAAGGATGAAGATGGACAAACCGTGGATTGCCCAAAAAATACGGACGACCGAGAAGATACAGACAGTTCATGTGGATTTTTGTGCTTCATTTCGGAAGGGTTTGGAGTTGGATCATCAGTAAGTTAAAAAAAATGGATTTCCTACTGTTTTGGTGCCTTCAATATCATCCTAAATACAAAATATACGCATAATAATATCTATAAAATTAGTATACTTACTAAAAATACTATTTGGTAAGAAAAGAAATTAGTGAAATAAGAGTAGGTACATTATGATATGGCGAGTGCGATAAGGAAGCCGAGAGTATAATGATCAATGCACACGCGTTTCATACGACGTTTTTCAACACACTTGCGTGGAAAAAACAGACTTACTTGTATGGAAAATGGCGCGCTGGCTTTGTGTCGTATGTCAAATTGTGGTTTAGTTAGTATGGAATTAGAAAGTAAAAAGCACGCGTTTTTAATATAAAAACGGTTCATTAAGAGCCACTTTACGAGCAAGTGTGTTGAAAAATAATGTTCTACTTTATTGATTAACTCGGTAGGTAGAGGCTCGGCCCCTACTGCCCCCTATCTACTCTTCTCGAAGCGTTGTTGAAAAAAATGTGTTTTTTTTATTTCGTGTACTTAACTTGATAATTTCTGTATTCTGAGCTTGATAAGTAATGTGGAATATGTTTTTTGACTCTTTGGTCTAGTATCATATAAAAGGAATACACGATTCAATGAATTTTTCTCGATACAAAAGAATTGCAAAGTTATATCTATTTTTTTACTTTTTTCGACATCACGGCGATGGAATTTACTTTAAAACATAGAGTATTATCATATCAAAGTTTACTCAAAGTAGTTTCAAATTTAATTCATTTATTTTGTTAAATAATAAAAAAGGAGTAAATTCGTTTTGGCACATACGTCGTTTTATTCCGAGCGCACTCACACTATAGCCATCACCATTGATATCACTCTTCTTTTCAAAAGTAATTGCATTATTTTCGCTCGCTTAGTAGATTTTCGAGGATTTTAGATTTTCGAGTAGCGCCTTAAAATTCCTATCACAGAACATAATAATATTTACCCTGACAGAATTCCTCTATCAAAAGAAAGAAATAATATAAGCGTAGTGCAATTTAAAATTCGCGCTAAAAGACGCGAATTTTATGCACGACGAAAGTGTCACTTAAAATTAGATATAAACATCAAGATAATTTAACAACATTTGCATACGTTGAAAAACCAAGGAATTTGCAAACTAATTTAAATAAATTATATTAGGACATCAAATTACAAAGTGTGCTCGTCATAAAACGTCACTGGAAACATTCAGAGTCAAAACTTTACTGATAATACTTTGAAACAAAATGATGACATAAAGTATGTTAATTAATCCATATTATATTTTATCTAAAATAATGATCGTAATAAAACATATAAACTTAGCTCTTTATCACTTGCATACAAAGTGAAATTATTATCAATAACGTGAGTTCCGGAAATCACGCCCTCTGTCGACATTTTGTCAAAATTGAAATTGTCTTGTGGTGTGGTAGAGTGTAGGAGGTCTTGTTCTCGTCTTCTCGGTAAATTACCTGGAAATACTGTGAAATAGTTCCATCATGGCAGTAAGTATTCTTCAAGATTCTCATAATATGTTTGGTATTCAGTCATAGTAATAGTAAGACTTTCATAGCTGTAGTTTACAATTTGCGGGGCGAGCCGGTGATAACGGGGAATGTAATCGACGTCATTTTCCAATTTTATTTATTCTTCGCATCCTCCTTCAATTAGAAAGGGTGTAAGAATCATTTATAGGACAAGGTCTTTACTGTTCCCAGGAATGTGTCCATAAAGTCTCCCTATTTATTGCGTACTGAAACGCCACCGGGGTACGGGCTAATTGACGCATGTGATTTTTGAGCTCAACTTGGGCCCTTTTCTCGAAGGTCAAGTTTACGGCCTTACTGAAATACTTTACTGTAGGTATTCATGATCATGGTTTCTCTCAGAGCTGGAACGTAATAATAGTACAGCTTCAGTCACAATGCATTGATGTTATGTAATACCTTGTGTAGAAGTGGCTTGTAAATAAGTCTCTTAAGCCGATGTCGACCCTGACACAGCTGGCACTGATTGCAATTTCGCGAGTTTGCTAAACGTGTAAAGCTTCACCTTGGTTCGTGTGATAAGGGTCCGCGGATTTTTATTAATATTGGTACTATTTTAAGGTTAATACCCCCTACTATGCTGATCTTGGAAAGAAGGCCAATGAAGTCTTCAACAAAGGCTACCATTTTGGTGTGTTCAAACTTGACTTGAAGACCAAGAGTGCAACAGGTGTTGAATTCACCAGTGGAATCACTTCCAACCATGAAAGTGGGAAGGTAAGCAAGGTACAAACGTGAATATGAATGACCTGTAGCTAAACTCATTTAGAAATGTACTAATGAGCTAGCCATCACGTCACAAGCATATTTATACTGTAAGTACCTGTATCTGATTTAGTAATATTGTTTCTAGCTTCTTTCAATTTAATCTTGGTATTTTAATTTATGAGTATGTCATTATATTTTCACTATTTAACTTAAAAGTGCTGCACATAAAGTAAAACAAGTATTTTATTACTTTTATATAGCAAAAGTAGATAGATACTTTTATATAGCAAAAGTAGATAGATAGGTAATAGGGGCTGGTGTCCACAACTCCACGTCAATTCGCGTATTTTGCGTACGGGTGGGAAAGTCGATTATTCAATCCACCCCAGCTCTTCGAGGAAGGCCAACAACGCCTTGATGTTACTGACCATCTCACAGGGTACCTGGGTTACCGAAGTACTTTACCCTGTACATAGCAACCACCAGGCAGTTTAGAAGCACATGTGGCGCTGTCTCGTCATCCTCCATGCAGGCCCTGCACAGTGGACTGTCTGTTACTCCTCTGACAAAGAGGTGTTTATTAAATGACACATGGCCAATTAAAGCTGCAGTAACTGTATGCAATTTTGTTTAGTTAAACGGAGAACCTTATTTTTGAGGCGGAAGTAGATAGATAGTACTTACAGAGATGTAAAAATAACGTCCAACAAGATTTCGATAGTGAATCCAATAAAGCTACATTGTCATTTCACACAATCATGTAAAGGATATTGTTCTAACTTTCAGGTGTTTGGTAGCCTTTCGTCGAAATATGCAGTGAAAGATTATGGTCTCACATTCACTGAGAAATGGAACACAGACAACACACTTGCCACGGACATTACCATCGCAGACAAAATTGCTACTGGTCTTAAACTTACCCTCGAAGGAACCTTCGCACCACAAACAGGGTAAGAATACCAGCAAATAGTAACCATTTTCCTTATTTTGCCAATTTTGTTTGCTGTATTAAAATGTTGTAGGTAACTGTTTAATCGGACAAGTTTTGCCAAAGATTTTGCCTTTCATCATAACATTACAATTTATTTTGCAGGTCAAAGACCGGTAAACTGAAGACCTCATTCACCAATGAGACTGTTGCCGTTAACACCATTGTGGATTTGGACCTTGCTGGTCCTATTGTGGACGTGGCTGCCGTCTTAGCCTACCAGGGCTGGCTTGCTGGTGTCCATGGACAGTTTGACTCACAGAAGGCCAAGCTCTCCAAGAACAACTTCGCTCTTGGCTACCAGTCTCAGGACTTTAACTTGCACACCAATGTGTATGTAATTTTTCTTATGGGCATCACTAAAATTCTCGTGTATTTTTCAAGATAAACATCCTACTGTATAATAGTAATATTATAAGTCTGTTTGTTTGAATGGTTATTCAACCATGGATGAAATTTTGCACATAGGCAGACAACTACCTAGAATAGGGACAGGACATTTTTTTTGGTAGTATATTCCTTTGCAAAACCTTGTATTTGATAAGAGAAATCAATATTCTCACTATAAAGCTCAATCTAGGTCTATAGGGCACTTAATAGCTGCAGCCTGAGTCAGTGCTATTGATTTTATATGATTGCATAACACATGACCTAGTTAGTTGAGGTTTAGCAAAGGATGTCATCTCTCTTGTTAAGCAAACCAGTTACTACTAGCAGTGAGTTAAATTGTTCCTTATACATTGAAAGGAGTTCTAGTAAGATATAGCTCTTACAATTAGTTTTTGTGACCTATAGTTTTTGGAAACTATTTGGAAATTCAACTGTTGTTTAGCATAAGCATTTGCATAATCAGCCTATAATATTCTCACTGCTGGGACACAGGCTTCCTCTGTTTCTTTTTAATACAGTTGAAATGTTTTCTTAGCTAGCTTTCAAACATTGTAGGTTTTAATAAAACATGATTTGTTTACATTGCTATACAATGTTGTTTTCTTATTGGGTTTAGTGACAACGGAAAGGAATTCGGCGGTTCTATCTACCAGAAGGTGTCGGAAAAGATTGAGTGCGGAATCAGCATGAAGTGGACCTCTGGCTCTGCTGAAACGCTGTTTGGTGTTGGCACCAAGTTCGCGATGGATGCTGACGCTTCGCTGCATGCCAAGATCAACAACAAATCTCTCATTGGTCTTGGATACCAACAGAAACTGCGCCCTGGTGAGACTCTCAATCATTATCAAATTCCTAATGAAGTTATCTCTTTCTATATACACTTAACTATTTCATAAGCTTTATTATACATTCATAATATATTTTTATTGATCTAAAGATTTAATATGGCGTGATTCATGACTACTCAAAATGATGATCAACATAATATGATGTTAATAATATAAATTATTTATGAACATTCAGTTACTTTATACTTTTACTTTCTACATTTATATTATTAGTTATCTCACCACTGAATAGCATCACTTACGAGACAACTAACAATACAACAGTTTGAAATGTTCTGTTATACCAGATCATGTGATCTGTAAATCATTGTCCCGTTTGCGTTATATGTTTGTGACATGCGTTATCTATATTATCAGTTATTACAAAAAGCCTACTGCAGTGGAGATTTTGTTATGTAATGTTATCATCATTTGCAGGCATCGTCTTGACGCTGTCGGCGGCTATCGACGGCCAGAACTTCAATGCTGGCGGACACAAAGTGGGCGTCGCCCTCGAGCTCGAGCCCTAAGTACTCGGAGGCGCTTCGGCTTTTAGTCTTGTAGATAATACATAATGCCACATCTACTGTTATTTGACAATAACAGAAAAGGAAGCGTAACTATCAATCAATTTATCAAACAGTATCTTCAAGTGTTCTCTGTATAGTGTATTCTGCGTTCAAAACGCAACAATAAAATTGTCATACACCTAACTTCGTCTTTGTAAATTAATGCAAGTTTGCGCCGTCAGTCAATATTATAATTTCTATTTCAAGGCGGCGGACGCTTTTTCCTCAAAATGTTATTATTAGAGTTCTTAATGTATTATGTATTAGCACGCGGCGTATAAGCATCCATGTTTTGCAAAATATCAATATGAACCGACATTACGTCACCCATGCCAGTTGTCTTGTAAATAAGCACCTATGGTGTATTATCTTATTGATTGAATGGTAATAAAAATGAATAGTCTGTTGGAATCAGCGCGCACTTGTTTTTATTAGACCTTTACCTATTCATTTGCTATTTGTTCCTTTCCCTAAGTATGTCCGTTATTCGTTACAATAAGTGTGGTTTTAGAAGTATTTAGGAATTATATATTTTTTTACTGTGTTAATATTTATAATAATTTCATTGACGTTGTATAATAAAACTTTTTCATATCGATCAGTTTAAATGTTTCTAATACTTTACATACTTTAGCTATGGTAGTGTTCAAAATATAAATCTTCAAGTTTTCACAAATGAATAAGGTTCATAGGTCATGATTTTCAGTTGACAGACAAAAAAAAAAAGTTATATACTGAAAAGGATTATATTAGTAAGAACAGTTCAATTGGGGTACTACACCAAGAGTGCTACTGTATCATTTCCTCCTCCATGAGTTTGGCCATCCACTCGGGCTCTGCAGCAGCTATCTTCTCTATCAGACTGTTCACCTGGTAACACAGACTTTGTATTTGTTTGTCCCACTGTGGTAAGATCTCGCGTGCTGAAAACATGTTTTAGTACGAGTTAAAGAAAAAACTTGCAGTTCCGTTTATCCACCCTAAGGTGGATACGCGGAAACGCATGTCAGAAAATCCAGCCTAATAAGTCGTTCCGTTTATATCCAACTAGGCCTAGGGTGGAATCTCGGACATGCGTTTCCGCGTATCCACCTTAGGGTGGATAAACGGAACCCAAAAGTTACTAAAAAGGTTCTTTACCAAGAGAAAACAGGCAAGAGGTTTTGTACTGAGAATTACTAAGTACCAAGTAATAGTGCCGTATACATCACACGTGAAAATTAAGCTAGGAAAGACGATTAAAAACTGAAGTTTTTTAAAAACAAGAAAAAAATCCGAACAGAACTGCTGAGCCTGATTTCCCAAAGGGTCAAGAGGCATACAGTACAACAACTCAGATTGGTAGGTATAAAAATACCACCAACTCTTGCTACGGCTACATTGTCACGATAAAGCGAACTATAGTTTGCGCGTTCTCTGTTTACAACAAGATGTCGGTCGAGCAGTTGCGAAAGAGAGCGAAGCGTACCTAGTGTATTTCGCCCATAGTTAATACTTTATGAAGGTTTCTTAGAATAGCGGTGACCGCAGTGTCGGCTGCCCTGTAAATGATGATAGCGACAAATCGTCGATACGCCCTACCGCGCCAAAAGATGGCCGCGTTACAGCACGAGTGCAAATAACGGTTAAGTGGCGTCAATCATTCACGGGTAAATTGCGGACGCGTTACCATGGACTTATTAATAAGTCCATGTATGTTACTGCTTTTCTAGGAAACCGTAGCTTTATCGCGGCATTACGTGGAATGCTGACAAGCAGTATAGGCACAGAATAACTAGTACAAGTAGTATAGGTATGGAATAATTACCATGTGTCCATTACCTACCTATGTATCAATAGCAATGATGAATAAGTCTGTTGTTTGTTAAATCTACTAGTTGCTGACCTTGTAAGAACTACGAACGCTGAAGCTTCGGTAGTCATTGGTTGGCTTGTAGGGATCTTGTTTTACTTCTGAGGAGGCCGGGAATTTATATTGGTCGATGACGCGCAAGACGAGACGAGTGTACCTGTTTACTGTTGATACGTCTGCCGTGTCATTTAGCTAAATAATAGGTGTGTTATCTATACTAATAATAAAGCTGATGTTTGTTTTTTTGAACGCGAATCTCTCGAACTACCTTCAAGTCGGCTTTAAAAAAAGAAAATGCATTTGATAGCCCAATTCTTCTAGGCTATTAACATTACGCTAGGACTCTTAGAAGCCGAGCAAAAGAAAAAAAAGTAAGAAAGAACGCTAAGTGAAAACGTTGTAATTGCGCGGGTAGGCGATGCGAAGCGACGGGGTGGGTCGGGTGAACAAGAACTTTCACGCGGACGAAGTCGCGGGCAGAAGCTAGTTATTTCTAGTGAAAAAGTATCTTGAGATGACTTTTTATTAATTTCTACACAAAGCATCAGACATACAATATCAGCTCATACAGAGAAGGCACGAGTCATCACCACGCCTGCTCAAGGCGAATTAGTGATTTCAGACTATTTCTTCGTTATTTCTTATCTTATCAGCAGTGTCAATGTATGGCAGAATATCTATTTTTTTAGTGTTTACTATGTATCACGCGTTTTATCTTAAAGTATTTACATTATGCCTATGCGTCGACTGATTTTGATCGATTATTCAATGTTTTTTTTCTGTTGCATCTTATCAAAACTGATAATAGGGAACTTTCGATGTGTCGACATTTGACCGATTAGACTTTTGAAGTACCTAAACACTTTGCAAAATATAGACAGTGAATACTGTAACGGTGATAGTTACGTCCGAGATCCGAAGAGATTATATTGATTTCCAAATCGCCAATTTTCTGAACCTTTTGGCATTCAATTGGAAAAAGATACAAGTTGATGAAAGTTGGTTATGTTAAGGTAAATCAAGTACCTAAAATACCATCTATACAACTCATATGATTAAATAATCAGCCTATAATGTTCCCACTGCTGGGACGCAGGCTTCCTCTCTTCGAGAGGGAGTGTGCTAATAATCTGCCACGCGGGTTGGTATGATTGAATGCGAAGGCAAAAAAATACTCACTTTCAAAATGTACAACTGAGCTTATTTGGTCAATATATCCGTTCATCCGCCCTTCACTGATCATATGACTAGCAATCCTCTCCGCTTTGGCGGGCGGAGTCTCGAGCAACGCGCCCAGCTCTTCAAAAGTTATATTATTGTACAGTTTGCTAGCTGAAAGGAGGTTGTGTTCGAAAACTGCGCGATCCAGAATTGTCGTTCCATCCGATGTAGTGGCCTGTTGCGAAAACAAAACAAACCATTAATAGAGAAGTATTTAATTACAAAATATCACAATGTGGAGTCGGGCCATAAAGTACATAAAACTAGATCAAAGCTATTTCAAATGTGTGTTGATGTTTTGATTACGTCGCGTCAGGAAGATAAATAGAGTGATTAGTAGCGCGAACTTGGATAAAAGGTCGGATGCGTAATTCTCGCTACCGGCACGTGTGTAAATAGGAAAAGCAAAAGTGGACAGTTTAGATTAGCACGAGGCATTCCCCATTCCATTAGCCACAAATGCACGTGCGCTTTTTAACGTGACTTTTTTTAAGCGCTCTTGATTTTCAATTCTCGGCTAGCGCGCTAAGAATGATTTCTTTGCGCTCGTTTCAACGCCGATACTTGAAAATCCAGTGCGCGGTAACAAAACGCCGCGTTAAAAAAGCGTCTGTGCGTACAGTCACGTCTAAAAGTATGTATACACTTGGCAATATTCAATTGCGATTTTTTCGTGAAATAACGAATGCAACGTTGAAATACGACACTTAACATAAACCTATGGGTTCGAAAATACTATTTTCGTAATAACACAAAATTTAATTCAAAAATAAAGGAGAAAATCGCCTTTGAATAAAGCCAAGTGTATACATACTTTTAGACGTGACTGTACGTGGGTTTACAGTCTGCCTCGTAACAGGAAATGACGTGAATTGAATGTGTAATGTGAGTGAGAATTATAAAATCGAGATGCCGGTGACCATTAGCTGTAGCACAAACTCCATGAGCCGCTCGTTCCTACTTAGCCTGTACCGAATGATAAATATGACAAGTTGCCTTCTGGTGCGTCTGCATCAGAGCTTCAAACTCATGCAGTTCTGACCGCCTGATTATACGGTCTAGATACATTTTCTCTAAAATTGAGTATGCTGGTAACTGTTGACATCTTTCATCTTTGAACAAAGTTGCTAGCATTCTGGAACGCTGCTGACCTGCAAGGCAAAATGAAAAATAAGAAATAAAAAGAGGCTCACGAATTTAAAACATCGCTCAGTCTCTGACAATCGTTTGAAGATGACAGACACAGAATTATGTTTTAAATAATGTTTAGCGCTAATTGCGTATCGATCGATTTGTGGGCCTAAATCTTTCAGAGCAGATTAAAAAAGTAGTCAGTACAAAAAAGAAATAACTTTAGGTTGTTTGATTCTCTTTTTTACCACCGACTTCCGAAAACCAAAGTTATTCACACTTTGTAGTTGTCTTTGAAATTCGTTTTTTTTTCATTTTTGTAAAAATAAAAAAATACTTTTTATTTTCATTCAACCATTCACGCATTCAAACGCTTGCTATGTATTTATTTTATATAGCAAGTAGTGGTATCAAAACATCATCAACATAGACGGAGTAGATGAAAAGCGACCCACTGACAGCTGAAATACGTATGGGACCACTGCTGAATACTTCTGAGGTATCCCCCTTTCAAATAAAAAAGAAAATAAAGGAAAATAGGTTTATTTTAAAAGAATCGCAATACAGGGTGTTACGGAAAGGGTATATCAATACAAACGGGTCGAAGAGTGTATCTGGTCTAGAATCTCTGTACAAAATTTCAGCTCAAAAGCATTAACTTTGAAAATGCTTAATATTTTTTTATTTCGACATCACGGCGCTGCACTGGCGCGCGGCGGCGTGATGTGCGTGTACTAGGCGCACAGACACACTACAGATAATGGATAATGACCCTCGTAGTGCGGTGACACGTTTGTTATGATTTCAATTTAATAAACTATCGAAATAAAAAAATATTAAGCATTTTCAAAGTTACTGCTTTTGAGCTGAAATTTTGTACAGAGATTCTAGACCAGATACACTCTTCAACCCGTTTGTATTGATATACCCTTTCCGTAACACCCTGTATTAAGGCCTTGTCACATAATTATTGCTACTCAAAAGAAATAATTATATGACACAGGACTCACATTGATAGTAATTAGTTGTTACTTACGATACTAATAAGGTAAACATACTAAGTAGATACTTACTACCTGCGGACGCTAATACAGTACATATGAGAGCGTTCCTCAGACACGTCATTCGTTCGTCTTCGTGTATAATGTTGCGGTAAGACAACTCATTGTACCTCTGTGCCGCTTCTATAAACTTCCTATGTAAACAAGGAAAATATAGTACTGTCTGTTGCAAAAGATCTTAGGGCCAAAGCACACACGCTACTTTTTGCATCGGCGACTCGGAAGCTCGATACAGCGGCTGAACGCTACACTCCGCAGTTCCGCACACATTCGGATGCCGGTCGCAGCGATTTGGCATTTGCGCCAGCATCGGAGCAGTCGCTAAAACGCGCGATTCCGATACCACGTCCGAACTCAGAGAGTCGCCAAAACGCGATGCAGCATCGGAGCAGTCGCTAAAACGCGCGATTCCGATACAGCGTCCGAACGCAGAGAGTAGCCAAAACGCGATGCAGCATCGATACAGCCGCAAAATCGCCGATCGCGGATGCAAAAAGTAGCGTGTGCTTTGGCCCTTAGGTATAATAACATGATGCTTGTAATCTTCGAAGGTTTAGGCAGAGGTCTATAGACGCTATAGTAGGGTACATCCACATTTCGCCAGTTATGTTTAAGTCTCATATAATAGAGGGCGAGCCTATAGCCATCAAACCAGGCACAAATCCAGGCTCCGGTCTGCTACTTAGAAATTCCTAATAGAAAAGCCCAATAACACTTTGCCCGACCTTGGAATCGAACCCAGAACCTTTTGTTCAGCAGTAGCGCTTGCGACCACTAGACCAACGGCATAATCTATTAAAAGACTATTGTCTAAGATTTTTTTTTAACTAATTTTAAACAAGGCATACATTTTAATAGGCTGCAGCAATGGTATGGTATTATAAGTCCAACCTAAAGAGTTGATAGCTTTCCTACGCAACATTCGATCTTCAAAAACGGTACACTAAAGCGACGGTTCCTAAAAGAGCGATGACCGGTGTGTTTCCTAGCATTTTTGACGCCCACCGTAAAGTCAAACTCCGCTGCCAAAAGATTTAAATCGCTAGATTTGCCCTTACCGTACTTTAGTCACGCGAAAGTGTCCATACTGAGATTAGTGAGATCACCATCTCACATATTATTAAATTGCGTTTCCAAGAGGAATAAATAAATGAAGTCATTGCGTCATTGAGTGACAAAACGAAATAGAAACGACTATATCTTTTGACGAGGTAGGGCTAATCTAACGATTTAAACCTTTGCCGCTGCAATCATTTTCATGACAACCGTCACTGCGGCCGTTATGCGCGCTTCTAGGAAACCGTAGCTTAACGCACACATTTATAAATAACGTAATATGTACACGGTGGTACATAGCACGCTTACTTTGAAACTTTGAAGTCGGAATCGGAGTTCAGGTTTGCTAACTAGCCCAGTTTTGACATGCCACTTTCGGAGCGCATAATTATAACTTTTATCAACCTCTTTTTACTTATAATATCATTGGGCTGCAGCAATTGCATCTCATCATTTAAAACTTTAGCAAATAAAGCCAACTTTTTTGTGAATGATGATGCGCCTTTATGGGGGAAGTTCCACGAAATTCAAATTTACTAACGTTTTTTTGTAATTTGCAGGTCGGTGTCAGGTAGTGTTGCAAAGGACTCGAATCCTCGAGTCGTAATTTTGAAGACTCGACTCAATTATGCAAGACTCAGTGTGCTAAAAAGGCTCGGAGTAGAGTCAAGCCAAACCCGAGTCATTTAACAGCCATTTGAGTCTAACAAAGGACTCGAGTCTTAAAATGAACTCGAGTCTTCAAGAAAAACTCGGAGAATGAAGATGAGACTTGGAGCTCATTATTCGAAAAGATTCGAATTGGTGATAAGTTTAAATTAGTGGTTATGATGTAACTCATAACCATTTAAAAAAAATTATGATGTTTATACATGATTAAAAACATCCTTAATCAATACTGTTATTTTTTTATGTGAGCCTTTCTCCTCGTCCTGTAAATGTAACAATTTCATTGCTAGACTCATACACGAAGAGGACTGGAGTGCGACTCGCCGCATAAAAAGGACTCGAGCCCACAAATAGACTCGAGCTCTCATGTAGCATTCAAGAGCTCGTAGAGACTTTGGTTCTCTAGTCTTGGAGTCCTGTTGTAATGAGTCGAGTCTTGTAATTCATCACCCGAGTCCGTTTATATAGGACTCGAAGACTTGAGTTCTTTGCAACACTAGTGTCAGGTTGTATATTGAACGAAATATGATTCGCGACCGTAACCAGTATGTATTTACAGAATTATAATCTTTAAAATCATCAATATAACCCTGTAACTTTATGTAACTCTATTGATTGATATTTCATGAAATAATCATTCGCGTTATATAAACTCAGAGTGTTATATTGATGTTCAACATACCTGAAACTCACCTGCAAATTGCAAAAAACGTAAGAATATTTGAATTTCGCGGGCTACCATGGCGCTTCCTCCTTAATGAATAAAATGTATGTTTATTTATTCATTATAAGAATAGCCTCGAAACAATGTACCAAAGTAGCATTTAGAAGAGTAATAACATTTTGTTGCAAGCCTATAATATTTCAATAAATTGTAAAGAACCTAAAAGTCTTCCTGCACTTCATGGTGGAGTGCAGGAAGACTAAGATCTTAATTGAGCATAACTCAATATAAGTGAATGTTCCTAGCAATACCTTCTATAGTCCAAGACCCTGGCATAGCAAACTTTGTAGTAGATCTGTAGCTGTTCATTAGTTGTCTCCGCTTGTAGCAGTGAAGCTCTGTTCACGAATGCCTCCGCCTGCACAGGGTCATCAACCTCCAAGTACAGCCGAGCAATCTTCAGATATGTTTCTAGCTTATAATCTACAGAGTATTGCCTGAAACAAACAAATTAGGAAAAAATAGAAATCACATGCATCATGTGCACTACTTGTATTCTACATTCAGAGCATATAGACTTGAATTTTTTTGGGTGGAGTGTTTCTGTTACTAAGGAAATGGAGGCCTATGCCCTGCAGAGGGACAACACAGGCTGAATTAATCCATGCTAATATTATAAATGCGAAAGTGTGTCTGTCTGTCTGTGTGTTACATCTTCATGCGTAAACCGCTGAACTGATTTAGATGAAATTTGGTATAGGGATAGTTTGAGTCCCGGGAAAAGACATAGGATACTTTTTATCTCGATATTCCCACGGGACTGAAACTTATGCGGGTGAAACCGCGGGGCGCAGCTAGTAAGTATTATTATAATATTGTATTGCATTTTAATGCAAAGACCATTTTACAATTTAATTCAATGCAGGTTTTTCTTGGAGGTAAATCATTTCTGATTACTTTGAACAGAAATGAAAGACACATCCATAGTCCTAGAGGTTGAGATATTTTTTAGTACCATCAACATGTGTGTTATCCAACATGGAATCAGTAATGGAGGACATGACCAGTCAATCATTACTAAAATACAGCATTTTAGATGTTGGTGTACTTAATGTTACATAGTTTTAAAACATATAAGTTGTAATAAAAGTGACATACTTCTGCCCAGTTTCCAATGGTATTCCCACCAGCACATTGGCAGCTTCTTTCCAATTTTGGTTCCTTTCATAAATATCTGCTAAATGTTGTCTGATACTGGCCACCTGAAAATAGCAGTAGTATATAATTGTTAGCATTATGTTTTCTCTTTCACTACAGTTGCTTCTAAATGTAGAATTCCTTATACTAAGACTTGTTTATAACCAGACCAGCGGGGCAATTGCGTAACACATTATCAATCAGAAACGGTTTCATTTTGACAGTTCATTTCAACATTCATAGCGTTATTTACATGTTGAGCAGCCTTCGAACTTATGAAGCAATGGATTAGCAATTTGCTTCAAAATGATTCAGATTCGGATTGATAGTTTGTTATGCAGGATGTGACTATACCTAAATTACCCTAGTTTGATAACATTTTATTTTTCCCAAAATACGTTAATATTAGCGTTACAATTGGCTTTCCTCTGAGAGAAAGGGAGTATGCTCCTCCGTTTGCATGTTCCTGAACTAATATACTAATCTGTGTACAACTAGTCTGCTATAGTTTAAAACCAAAGTTTCATTTGCTAAAAAAGAAATCATTTAACTTGGGCTAAATTAAAAAAGTGACAAAACAAAAAAGTATGGACATGTTTAGCCCTGGATGACCCAGAATGATGTCCATTCTTCCTTATCTATATATATAAAACAAAGTCGGGTTAGTGTTACACCATTTATAACTCAAGAACGGCTGGACCAATTTTTATAAAGTTCTTTGATTTGTTGGATTTGTCTCCACCCCGAATAGCAGAATAACTATGAGAACATGGGAAAATTTCACGAAAAAAAAAATTATGAAGATAATTCATTTTCTCATACATTTGTTCTTATTCTGAGGCGGTAGTGCTTCGCAGTTCGCCGGGTCAGCTAGTTTCAGTATAAAAATAATATGTTCTTGAGATAAGAGGGTAGATCAATAAGTAGCAAATTATTTTGTCATGTCATTATAGTTTACCTGTTCTTCAAAAGAAATGACTCTAGGTTGAATAACATCCAGTGCAAAGTGTGACACCTCCTGGGACACAGGGTCAGGCAGCAGAGCTAAGTGAGTGCTCACATCGGTCAGCAGTTGCCGAGATATCACCAAGCTCACATTCTCATTAACAACTGGAAACAACATAAGTACAGTATGTGAGATTTTAAGTCCAACAAAATTCAAAGTTTACTTGAAAGTAGTATAGAGCCATTCAATTGGTTGAAACTAGTGTTAAGTTATTTTATTCTATTTTGTAACGGAAAACAAACAGAAGTATATAAAAATAGATGGAAATGAATAATAAACTTAGTGATTGAGTATTGAGTGAGATTCTGTAATACAGGCCTTAACCGGTTGAATGCCGTAATTACAGACACAATTAAAAAACCATTGTCTTGCCCACGCGAGACAATGGTTTTTTTATTGTGTGCCATTTAAATTTATTCACAGCTTTAATAACACAATAGTAAGACCAAAGACTGAGACATCAACAGCCTCCCTAAGGCCAACAGATATCAAGACTACTATGCAGGCCTTAGGCCCACTTGCGCCAGGCTGGGTTATATTAATTAACTCAGAGTTAGCGTCCACGCTAGAGTTAAATTATAATTTCGTCTTGCGCCACTCAGAGTTAGTAGGTAACTCAAAGTTAAATTTTTAAATTTTTAACCCAGCAATGTTGGAGGGTTACGTCACTAATTCCGGGTTAGTAATGTCAAAATTATATCTTTGAGGTTATGTTCGTTTGTAACAACAAACTAACTATAGAGACTACTCGTAGCGGTTGGAAGTTTTATTAAAACAAGATTACAATTATGATAAATGAAATGTTTTCTGATGATGACGAAGAAATTATCGAATACATTAGTTCGGACTTTTTTAATAGAACAATTGCAGAACGGTCTGATTATTTTAACATACAAAGAGACAAAGCTTTTCATAGAAGATTTCGACTAGAGAAAGAAAGCGTCTTCTTTTTATTAAATAAAATTAAAAGTAGATTGCAGTACGCAAATGAAAATAAGAAGTAAGTACCTATCTATATTTATTACGTTTTGACTTGTGGATTTCATTGCTAAGTAATTAATACATTGTATTATTTGCATTAATTTGATTTTATTTTTACAGCCAAGCTGTCTCGCCTATGAATCAGTTATTGTGCACATTACGGTTTTACGCCACTGGAAGTCAATTACTAACAAGTGGAGATGTAATTGGAGTGCATGAGTCAACTGCATGCAGAATAATACATAAGGTCACTGATGCTATAGCACGGTTATATCCACAATTTATATCTATGCCCATCACTGAAGATGAACAAAGGCAGGCTGCATTAAAATTTTATGACATTGCCCGATTTCCACGAATTATTGGGGCAATAGATTGCACTCATGTGCGAATGAAGTCACCAGGTATGTAAATCCATCTCTATTTTATTCATACAAGCTCTTGTATTCTGTATATAAAATAATATGTCTGCCTGAGTGTTCTGTGTAAGTTTCAGAAGCGCTGGATGGATTTTGATTAAGTTTTGTATAAGTATGGGGGGGACAGAGTGGTTTAGATCTGCTAGTTGATTATTAAAGTGCTGTCAGTAGGTTTCTTTACTTGGGTATGTTTGTTTCAGGAGGAGAAACTGCAGAGATATACAGAAATAGAAAGGGATATTTTTCTATTAATATGCAAGCAATATGTTCTGCTGATTTAATGTTCAATGATGTTGTTGCACGATGGCATGGATCTGCTCATGATTCCCACATCTGGGACAATTGTAATCAACGGCGACATTTTCTACAGGGTACTTATCGAAATTACTGTTTACTTGGTGACAGTGGATATGCTCAAACCACATTTATGATGACTCCATTTGCAACAGTGAGTTCTGCAAATCAGTCTTTATATAACGAGTCACAAATACGGACCAGAAATACTATTGAACGTACTTTTGGAATATGGAAAAGAAGGTTCCCTATTATGTCAAGAGGTATTCAAGTACATTTAAGCAGGATACCTGGGATTATAATTGCTACTTGTGTGCTTCATAATATTGCACGACTTCAAAATGACCCAGAACCACCCACTGATCCAGAATACTCGCCCATATTTGATATTGATGATGGACTTGAACTATCAATGAGCGGCAGCTCTGTCAGAAGTACATTGGGACACCAGGCTCGCCAAGTTTTGGTAGAAGAATATTTTGGTAGATTATGAATCTATTGTTTTGAAATATTTTACATAAGTTTAATGTACATATTCAGATTTAATAAAAAAACTAAATATTTGAAAGAAGTATTTATTAAACCCGGTGTATTCTAAATAATAACATTCTCAGTTAGAAAAACGCAACTTAATATTTTCTAATTCTAATTTTCTAATTAATTCGTTATGTTCATATCTTTTTTTTGCATCTTCCATTTCCATAGCACGGAGTAAACGACCATGCTCTGACTTTTCTGTTTCCTCTTTTATTTGAACTTGGAGTAATTTTTTTTGCAAAGCCACCAACTCTAGCTTTTCACTTGCCAAACTTATAAATTTTGTTGAAACAGATTGTTTCTGCGGCATTTCTGAGAGATTCTTTTTTTTATCTGAAATAAAAAGATTCATTATTTACTGTTATGATCATTGTATTACTTTTCAGTTTGTTAAAAATTTATAAATATTTAAACAACACATTATCTCAATTATTAAATAAAATAGAAAAGTACATAATAATGTTTATTACAAAATTTGTTTGCAAGAAAAGATTTATTTATTGAAGAAATAAATTCAATATTGCACACACTTTCCTATTTACTATTCTCTGTATTCTCGTTATGTTTGCAAAAAAGTGTATAAAACTCACTTTTAATGTTCTGAACCAATAAAGAGTGGGGCTTCTTTTTTAAGTTTGCCCTGTCATTCGTAAAATATTCCTCATCCTGTTGTGTGATGTTAGTATGTTGCAATGTGGTAATTTTTTCCCCGTGCAGATTGTCTCCTTGTGTATCTAAAAAAATAATTTTATTTATAGAGGTTTAAGGACTTAAAAACTGACTTGGGTGAAGTTGGAACTTTACCAATTTATATAACAAATCTATGTCTATCCTAAAACAACTTTTAGAAACAATTCATCATTGGTAGATAAAAGAAACAATCAAATTGATAACCACTTTTTTTGAAGTTTGTTACTACAAGCTTGACCGATACTGCTGTACCGCACCTTAGGCCTACACGGCGAGGTGGGGAGTGGGAAGCACCGAGCGAAGAGGAAAGTAAGGCATGGGAGCGGGTGTTTGACCCCCTTGCCTCACTGCCAGTATGTCTAAGGCGCAGAACAGTGGTAGCGGTCAAGCTATAAGAAAGTAATGTTTTTAAAGTTTAATTTTTCAAGATTCAAATAGATAGAGTATGAGATCTATAAATACCTATTTGCATATTAATGGCTTCAACAGGCTCAGCTGCTGGTTGGGATGCCATTAAACAACTGTCACCATCATAAATTGTATACAGGCCATCGATAGCAGGACCAACTAAAACTTTAACTTTTTCCAACAATGGGTCTGGATCATAATTTGGTGCTGGTCCTCCACCTGGTGGAGAAAAATAGATATTTGATTATGTATAGGTAAGTTAAGGTGAAGTTTAGAATAGATAATGGTCGATGGGTCATGTTAACATCACAAGATGTGGTTAAATGGGCTACACACCTGTACCCATAACATTCTTTTTTAAAATTGCATCTTTTCGATCTGCCTCTTTCTTCAGATCGGCCAAAACTTCTTGGCATGTTTCTGTTGATACCCCCATGTTACGAGAAATTTTTTCCCAGCCATCGGAGGAGGTGCCAAACTCTTCAACACTGTGGACCAACTCCTCAACTGAAAAAAATAAAAAAGAATTATAGTGACCACTACGTACATTGGTACACTTGAGTACTTCGAATACCTAATAAAATCATGCCTATTATTATTACATACCTGGTATATTCATTTTAGCATCAGAAGCAGATTTTTTACATTTTTTCTTCAAGTTTTTATAATTCTGCTGTAAACTTTCTAAAGTTCGTTGCGAACCGGTGGTCGACGAATTATATATTTTTACCACTTCCTGCCAGGCTTTATGTTTTTCCATAAGATTGACTCCGTCGGTTTTTTTACATTCTATTATATCTTTAAAGTTATTTATTATATCGCACAGCAATATACTGTCACTCTTTGTGAAATTAGGCCCTCGTAAACGGTTTTTCTTTTCCATGCTCGCGACTTACGCACAAACACAAATATTACAATTAAATCACACGGACTAATAAAACACACAAAAACACGGACTAATAAAATATGTAATACTACGCGTTTACACGGCGTGAAATCCGTGCTCTGAAGGAAGAAAATAAACAGTCGTGATAAAAGAATTCGTTTAGGTTATCTTTCTAACGCGCAACGTGAAAATGACAATGATTAATTTTAAATAACAAATGATCAAAATGAAAAGTCGGTGTCAAGTTCAAGTAAGGAGATAATTATATACAAAATACTGTAGCGCAAAAGAGACAAGTATACATGTTTCGGTCATCATTCGCTCATTCATATTTTGCCGGATAATATAATAGAATGAATACTCTGTAATGATACCAGCGTAAAATAAAAAACCAAAAGGTTAGTTAACCTAAGGTTAATTTCCCCTGGCGCAATACAATGTTAGAGTTAAAATTTTTACACTTTAACCCAGAGTTACTAAACTCGGAGTTACCCAATTTAACTCAACTTTTGGCGCAAGTGGGCCTTAGTGTGCCATTTAAATTTATTCACAGCTTTAATAACACAATAGTAAGACCAAAGACTGAGACATCAACAACCTCCCTAAGGCCAACAAATATCTAGACTACTATGCAGGCCTTAGTGTGCCATTTAAATTTATTCACAGCTTTAATAACACAATAGTAAGACCAAAGACTGAGACATCAACAACCTCCCTAAGGCCAACAAATATCTAGACTACTAAGTTGTTACCTTAGCCAGTCCTTATTGGATCAACCCCTAAGACGACCCACTGACCCAATAATATCTAAGGTACTAGGTATAACAACTAGATTAAAATGAATAACTGAAATATACATACTTGCTTCTATAAAAGCTTTTAGACATTCTGCCAATTCTGTTTCAGTGGTTTTCAGTATTTCCATAAGCACATTGCGGTACCTATGAAAGAAAATCATTACAAGAAGGCTTTCACGTGTTGGTAAATTTATAAATACAAAGAAACTCGTTCTTACTCAAATTTATAAGGAAAAGCACTCAACAAGTAACCGTTATACTTACTTTTCGGCTTGATCTTTGTGCAAGCCGCCAGAATTTCTCAATTCGCTTAGATACTGACGTACGCCTTGTAAATTAATATGCATATTGATGTTATTTAAAATTTATTTATTTCCCAGTCTATATAATTTCCTATGCACATGAAACTTTGACAATAATGACAGATTGAGAAAGAATCAATGACAACAAAAAAATATTGTTGACCACAGATTATACGACTACCACAGATGTTTTTGCTATTTACCAATACCGGTCTTTTTTAACTAGTATTCAGCAATAATGTTACGGTTTTTTAAGTAGTCGATTTGTGATTTGCAATGGGGAAGGTCAAACAAAGCTAATTATAGATGGCGTGACCATAGACGGTCCCTAACGGTCAGGGACTTAAAAACTCCCTAGAGAATATAATTATGTTCTGTGTAGTAAATAGTATTAAGTACTAGATTTGCAATTACAAATAACACGATAAAACAGAAATAACACTTTGAAACATTTCGAAAGGGTTGGTTCGGTTTCAGAGTCAGAGCTTTTCACAAAAGCAGTCTCTTGGGCAATGGGTGGAACGCCTTTTAATGTTATGTTTGTATATTTATAAAAAGTTTTTATCAGTCATAAACTTAGATTTATGGCCCAAAAATCGAGTGAGTTAGAGTCTTAGGTGAGACTAATTATACAATTGAATTTAACAGAAAAGCAACTAACTCATTTAGTAATATTAGAATCGATGAAAGTTTGTTTTCTAAGGTTGGCAACTTGTGACATCAAAAATTGAAAGAAGCGCCATTAGAATTTTTCTCGCTTTTGATGCATTTTACGAGCAAATTGTTTGTTTTGTTCACTTTTAATGCATCACAAACTGAAGAATAATTTATCTTTTTTGTTCATAAGTGATAGTTACTGAGTGCGTTGAAGACTTTTGCCGAAAAATATCGTTTTATGTTCGTGTCGATTTGTTTTCAACCGTGGCGACTTGAGAGACTTCGGAGGGCTTGTCGGAGGAATTTGACAACTTAAAATGGCGGCCTCTTTTGAACTCAAAAATGTTTTTGATTTTAACCCAGTGTAAGGTGCTTTTTGTGTGTATAAACTATTGAGTGCAATCTTCAAGATTACAGCTTCATCATGGAACACAATTTGGACGACTCTCTTAACCTGGAAAGTGCCATGGGCGGTGTAAGTAATGAATAAAGATTCCCTTAGATTACTTTATTTTTATTCAGTCTTTTTCTGACTTTTCCTTTCTCACTTGAGTATTTAACATCCAAGTTCTGACTACAATTTGTGGCGGTTATAAGTCGTATTGGATTTTTTTCTATCATGTAATTTTCTGCTGCTCTTTAGCTTTTATTGTCTTTCGTTTTTAATTGTATCATTCAACAGTTTCCGGGTTTTTTAAAAGAATAAGCAGTAGTTGTTAATATTGTCTTAAGTTTACGTACATGGTTAGCAACTTGAATGTCCAAATGTCCATAAAATGGATGGCTGAACCATCATCAGAATTTTACAATCTTTTGTAGCTTGCTGACAAGGATACTCACTGACCGACCATTTGTACCATCTAAATTTTTATTTATTAATTTTGGTTATTTATATGAAACAAAAGAAATAATTTCACCCAACCCAATATATTTTTGATTAACTTTAAAGAGTTTTTTCTGACAGTAGCAAAACTTTGGCTAATGCTACCCTAATCTCTTAGACTTACACAAATCTTGTCTTACCCAACAAGTCTTTAACTAATAGTTGCAGTATGTTATTTAAGAGAATTATGAAGATGATACTGCCTATTCGTCTGACATTATCCTAAAGCTTATGTGCCGCACATATAGGGTTACCATGTGTCCGGATTTGTCCGAACTTCTAGACTTTTGTCCGGCTCTTTAATTTGTCCATATTTTTTGGCTTAGGTGGAATATATGAGTAATAAAACTTATATAAGTATTAATACCAAATAAGTCTTTAATATTTATTGACTTCTCATTCATCTAAAAACAAAATATAGGCACTTTTTTATCAATCAACTTAACGAGATTAAACAATAAATCTTGTATTGCAAATCTAGTATAACCAGAAAATATTTTCTTCAAAATAAAAATAGTTTTACGAAGTTTTTGGTATAGGTATTAATTTTTATATTTCTCAGCGCACTTTTTTTTTATCCTCGCACCCCGCAACCTCGCGAGCGTCTGTTACCATGCCTACCATACCACTGTAATTAAGTGGGTAATGTTTGGATTTTGTGACTGTCCAGACTTTTATTGAAATCTCAGGCTTTTTTAGGTAAATGGTAACCCTATGCACATATAGATGCGAGCAATGTATAGACTTTTATTGAACAACCTTAAGGCTGAGAGCTCCACATTTTAAGTTGGTAAAAGACAGCATGGTAAATAGCAATAAAGTTCATATTTTAAAATTTCCAGATGGACTTTGACCATTCCGGTGTGGTGGTGAATCAGGACGACATCTCCTTAGAGACGACTGGCCATGAACCTGACATACCTATGGAATTTGAGAACATAGAGGAACAACAGATGCTCATGGATACTGGCAGCGAAGAGATTATAGGTATATAATTTTTTCTCACATTTATTATGCAACTGATGCATCTGTAATGTTTGTAACCTACCTACTGTCTATAATATTGTTAACTTAAACTAACCATTATTTGTTATTTATTAGCTGTAAGTTTTCAAATAAAATGACATAAAATTTAACATGTTATTAACACTTTAACCTTTTGAACGCCAGAGTAAAAACGTATCGCCATACCCCTGATGCCAGGCCACTTTAACAAAACAACACACACACTCTTAAAACAACAAATTTCTCGATATTGGTTGTTTATTTAAATTAGTTTCATGCAATACAATATAGAGGGAAGCTTAAACTTTTAAATTATATAAATAAAAACACACAAAAGTAATGATTAAATTGTTTATTTCATAATATGGTGCGACCCGTGCGACATGTATTTTGTCATATATTTGTGACGTTGGCGTTCAGGGTAAGATTTCGTTTGTCACATACAGGGTGTCCCAAAACTCAACGTCAAGCCGAAACGGGGTGACAGGATTGATCATAACCATCACGAGAAAAATCTGAAAAAAAATCTATCCCATGCAGTTTAAAAATTATGGGCATTTTAAGAAAAACCTAGAAATTTGATCAAACTGTACCATTTTTCGGTTATTGTGGTTATTCTTTTTTATTTTTGTTCATTTGAACTTTGGAAACGTAATCCTAAATAACATTTCTAGAATCCCAATAAAAAATAATGACACAATTGCCTCAAGTTTCCGAGAATTGAGACTATTTGTTAAACTACGAATTTAAAATTTTCAAGATTCGTCGACTTTGACAGGCCCTCCTATAAAAAAAATGTACTAGAGTGCCTTGGCAAGTGGCATTAAAAGTTGGCGCATTTAATCAGAATTCTAAAATGGTACAATACTTGTTAGTTCCATACAATAGAAAAGAGTAAAAAAATTAAAACCTCAAGTAACCCGATTTTTGCTATCTCATTTTACTCAGTTAAAATGTTTTTAATTCACACAAGCTCTAGGTAGGTTCTTAATTTTAAGACAAAATGATGAGAGAGATGGATAATGGGTATGTTCGCCATGAGTGAGCGAGACAGATAGTGACGCCACTTTTACCAAAGTGAAAAAAAGTTAGTAAAATTAGTAAAATAATTAGGTTTGTTGGAATAAAAGTCTGATGATAGAGAAATAACGTTTTTTATTACAATAAATGTTCAAATTGTTTACCATCAGCCTCAATACAAGCCCTACATCTTCTTAAAAAAGATCTACTTATTAGTCGGGCATATCTTCGAGAGTTGATCGCCTCAGCTGCTTGAGAAATGCGTTCACGCAGGTCGGCTACGTTCTCAATGGGCTTTGAGTAAACTTTTTCTTTGAGAACTCCCCAATAGAAAAAATCCAGGGGATTTAAATCTGGTGAACGGGCGGGCCACGAGATAGTGCCCGAACGTCCAATCCACCTTCCCGGATATTCCTGGTCAAGGAAATCTCTTACTTGCACTGCGAAATGCGCTGGGCAGCCATCTTGTTGAAACCACATGTCGCGAAGATCTGCTAGTGGTACGTCCTCTAACAGGGTTGGTAAATCTTCTCTTAAAAAATGTAGGTAATTAGTTCCATTCAAGTTCTCAGGCAGTTCAATAGGCCCAATAATTTTACCGTTTAAAATTCCGGTCCACAGGTTTACTTTAAAACGATACTGGGATCTATCTTCTCGCATTAAATGTGGATTCTCCACATGCCACTCGTGATAATTGTGCAAGTTCATGTAACCATCTTTTTTCAATGTCGATTCATCTGACCAGAGAATTTTTTGGATGAATTGGGGATTCTCATTATGCCTCTGTAGCATTGTTCTACAAAAAGAAATCCTTTCCTGATAATCTCGAGGTAGAAGACTTTGAACTCGTTGTACGTGAAACGGATGCATTTCGGCTCTTTGTAAAATACGATGAGCAGTGCTTTTCGGTATTCCCGTTCTTTCTTCAATTCCACGTACGGAAATACTTCGGTCACGTGCGACCTCTTGCAATACTTCTTCCTGGAAAGGAAACACAGGTCTACCTCCAGCCTGTATTTGATTCGGGAAATGGCCGCCCTCTGTGAGTGAACGGTGCACATTAACAAACACGCGGTGATCCGGGTAGCGCTCTAAATTTGGATATCTTTCACGATAAAGTCTAGCGGCAGCACTTGCGTTGCATCTGCATTCCCCATAAATGAGGTGCATGTTCGCATATTCTTGTGAAGTGTAGCGCGTAGGCATGGTAGATAAAAAGGATGCCAACACAAAAGTCCAGAGTGAAGCCAAAGTTGCCGGTATGTTATCAACAAGTCCAATTCACAAAGATTCAAGTCCAAAAAGAGAAGCCAAAGTTGTCAGTACTAAATCAACACAAGCGAATACGAACGTGCGCAGTAGACGAATGAGCGAAACGTACTAACTGGTTGGTGTCGGACTGGTAGCGTAGCCATTTGCTTGGCTGAAACTAGTGCGAATGAAACAGATAGATGCCATAGCATCTATCTGTTTCATTCGCACTCGTTTAAACGACGCATCTCCGTCTCAATGCGTGGCGTCACTATCTGTCTCGCTCACTCATGGCAAACATACCCATTATCCATCTCTCTCATCATTTTGCCTTAAAATTAAGAACCTACCTAGAGCTTGTGCGAATTAAAAACATTTTAACTGAGTAAAATCTGATAGCAAAAATCGGGTTACTTGAGGTTTTAATTTTTTTACTCTTTTCTATTGTATGGAACTAACAAGTATTGTACCATTTTAGAATTCTGATTAAATGCGCCAACTTTTAATGCTACTTGCCAAGGCACTCTAGTACATTTTTTTTATAGGAGGGCCTGTCAAAGTCGACGAATCTTGAAAATTTTAAATTCGTAGTTTAACAAATAGTCTCAATTCTCGGGAACTTAAGGCAATTGTGTCATTATTTTTTATTGGGATTCTAGAAATGTTATTTAGGATTACGTTTCTAAAGTTCAAATGAACAAAAATAAAAAATAATAACCACAATAACCGAAAAATGGTACAGTTTGATCAAATTTCTAGGTTTTTCTTAAAATGCCCATAATTTTCAAACTGCATGGGATAGATTTTTTTTCAGATTTTTCTCGTGATGGTTATGATCAATCCTGTCACCCCGTTTCGGCTTGACGTTGAGTTTTGGGACACCCTGTATATGTGACAATGGCGTTCAAAAGGTTAATAGTGCAGGGGGCATAAATAAAAAATAAATCTTGACCTGTGACAATATATTGTCAAAAGTCTTGGTGCTACATGGCTTTCAATATTTTAATCATTTGATTGCTTTTACATCATATTTATTGATGGATGACTGTTGATTTTTATTGAGATTTAAAAAATCTGACTATCATTTGCATGACAATAAACCAAGAAATGCATCATAACTTTAAACTATATACTCACCAAAAATTGAGTTATGAAGGTCACATGGAAAATCTTAGTGTGTATATGTTAATTGAGAAAAACTAAGGAGGAGGTGTTAATTTCATCCATACTATCCATACTAATATTATAAATTCCGAAGTAACTACTGTCTGTTTGTATGTTACCTTTTCACACCTAAACCACTGAACCGATTTAGATGAAATTTGGTATAGATATAGTTTGAGTCCCAGGAAAGGACATAGGATAGTTTTTATGCCGATATTCCCAGGGAATCGATACTTATGCGGGTGAAACCGCGGGGCGCAGCTAGTAAAATAATAAACATACCAGCTGCAATGAAGGAAGTTTTAATAAATGCATATTTGGTGATAATTCAACTTTTCCACAAGCATGCAATGCACATTTTTGCATGCAAAATGAACATAAATATACAACACAACATCTAAGCGTAGTTCAATAGTGCGTAGCGTAATTACAATATCAGCATCTCTATTTTTCATTAACACATAACTTAAATAAAACCTATTTTATACACTATCTTTAGTTTCAGACTTCATGAATGAACAGTACACATTGCAAGAGTATTCTGTTCAAGATGATTCTGTACCAGGAACAAGTGTATTGGATGAGAGCCATGTATGTATACAATCTATATCTATACTGATTATAAAGCTGAAGAGTTTGGTTGTTTTTTTTGTTTGTTTGAATGCGCTCATCTCTGGAACAACCAGTCCGATTTAAAAATTCCTCTTGGATTTGAATGTCTTATTCTCGAGGAAGGCTATAGGCTATAAACATTACGCTAGGACTAATAGGAGCCTAGCAAAAAGAAAAAAAAGTCAGAAACAATTCTAAGTGAAAATTAAGTAATAGCGATGGGGAGTTTTACAAAAATGTAGCTGTTATTTTAGTATAGTCATTGTGTATCTTACGACTTCCACGCGAACGAAATCGCGGGTAGAAGTGAGTCCTGTAACATTCCTATAAACTATAAAAGTATCTGAAGTGATCCAAGGGGTTTTGTCAAACAGTTCAAAATTTACTACCCCAAGCATTATTCACAACATTTAAATCTAGCCGAGCTTTAGAATAATACTATCACAGACATGAGAGATAGGGATGACACCCTGCAAAGCCAAACTTTTTCTAACACTCACTAAATAAATGTTGCTGGCTGCTATTTCATCAGATACAAACAAAAAATTTATCATTTACAGGGGCTAAATGTTCAAGGAGAGTCAATGATAGACTTGCAGTTTGATTCAGACATACCTCATAGTGTGACTCAAGAGGTTTCCACGCAACCTAAATATATTTCTGTCAAGGTAACTATCAGTAAGATATTATACAAAAAAAAAACAATCAAGATATACAGGGTGAATTTTTCAAGTGGGCGTGGATGGCCAAATCCGAAACTATGAGGACTAGCGAAAAGTACTCAAAGGAGTCGCGGGCTCGATTTTGATGAGAACTAAAACTGCATCATTGGATTTTTGAAAAATAAATATTTCTAGCCAGGAATCGAACCTGTTGATTTTGAAAAAAAAAAACACACTGTATTATTACACCATTCGATAGTGTCGCTAATAAGGATCGAATTCTGGGAAGTATTGACATACGGCAAACTAAAGGAAAGAGCTCATTTTTAACAAAATACTTTTTTTTTCTTATGTTACCTACCTCATCATCATCAAAAAAAAAAACATGTGCTGTTTCATAGAAAAGTCCAATATCTCCGCGGTTCACAATGTCATCATCTGCCTAGCCTTTTCCCAACTATGTTGGGGTCGGCTTCTATTCTAACCGGATGCAGCTGAATACCTCGCTATGTAAAGATGGTCACCCATCCACAGATCAACCGCAGCAAACGTAGCTTAACCTGATGGATTGACCTGTGCGGCTGATATTATTTAGCCGGGCCCGGGTTATGTTACCTACCTACTAAACCTTAACTGATTAATTGTTCAAAATGATGTCCATTGTTTTCAATACATAGCTGGATTCGACGTCTCAAGGATTGTACTGCATTCAGCATTACAATATTATTGATTCCATTAGAATATTATATTTTCCAAAGATCGTAATAGAAATTTGAATTTAGAACCTAATGTTGTGAAGGTGACTGCGCTGCGGGTGTGTTAGTAAAAATATTGAGCATCATTTCGAACAAGGTACGTAATGTACCTATGTATGAATAGTCTAAAATAAGAAGCAGTTTATTAAAATTCAACATTTCCTTAAGTTTGCCGTATGTCATTACTTCCCAGAATTTGATCCTTATTAGGGACACTATCGAATGGTGTAATAATACAGTATGTGTTTTTTTTTTTCAAAATCAACAGGTTCGATTCCTGGCTAGAAATATAGATTTTTCAAAAATCCAATGATGCAGTTTTAGTTTTCATCAAAATCGAGCCCGCGACTCCTTTCAGTACTTTTCGCTATTTCTCATAGTTTAGAATTTGGCCATCCACGCCCACTTGGAAAATTCACCCTGTATAGAATACCCATTGCCATATAATGTGGCAAAACTTTTCCTGTTGACAACAATGCGGACAAATTTTTTGATGGCCTTCGATTATATATTTTTTGGTGGCCTCCTTTTTATATACTTATACATATTATTATTCGTTTTTGACTCACCTCGGGACCCTGGGGTCCTGGACCTTTGGAAGGCATACCAGGGGCCAAAGCCAAATCACAGAGGCCCTTTAGATAATTTTAAATGATTATTATTTTAAGACTGTAAGCTTTTTAAATTATCACACTAATATTATAAAGACGAAAGTTTGTGTGCGAGGGTGTGTTTATATGTTTTTTACTTCATCACGCTCAAACGGCTGGACCAATTTTGATAAAATTTGGTATGGAGGTACCTGACTGGATTAACATATAGGCTACTTTTATCCCGATATTCCCACGGGATCGACATTTACGTGGGTGAAACCGCGGGGCGCAGCTAGTGTAAATATAAATAAATAGACTAAGAAGGCAAGTAAAATAAAAGCAGATACATAGAGTACTCTTTATTGTACACCATAACAGTTACAGATATAAACTTTTAACAGTAATGAGTGATACAATGGGTGGTCTTGTTATCACTAAAAGTGATCTTTTTCAGACAATCTTTGGATGGACTTGATAGAGAAGTAGTATCAGTATGCCATCAAAAACTTAATAACACAACCTTACAGCTAACCTCATATTTTTTCTTATAAAAAGCTACCGTTTCTGTCTGTAGTGTTCTTGAGGCTAGAGTACTGCTTATCTAACTTAAGCGCGTTTTTTTTTTATTTTTTTTTTGTTAAAAACAGTTTTGTTCTTAGAAGCTATACAGCAAGTAACAGAAAGGTGCGCTTTAAAATTAGCAACTGTCCTTTATAAAATTTCAATACCTTTGAAATTTCAATAACTTTGAAAATGCTTAATATTTCTTTATTTCGATACTTTATTAAATTGAAATCATAAGAAACGAGTCACCGCACTACGAGGGTCATTATCCATTATCTGTAGTGTGTCTGTGCGCCTAGTACACGCACATCACGCCGCCGCGCGCCAGTGCAGCGCCATGATGTCGAAAAAAAAAAAATATTTTCTAAGTTTTCAAAGCTTTTGAGCTGAAATTTTGTACAGAGATTCTAGACCAGATACACTCTTCAACCCGTTTGTATTGATATACCCTTTCCGTAACACCCTGTATACACCATATAGATTACAGACATAAATATAAAAACTTAAGGTATAGGAACACGTAAGGTCGTACTAATAGTAATTTACTTTTTCAGGCTGCACCAGCACGTAAAAAGAATGAAACTATAGTGACCAGCAACCCACCGCGGCAAGTAGCTATAGCTCCCAAGCCACCGAAGTTGGTACCCACAACGCCCACAACTTTCTCGTCAGGCAAACAGTATGCAATCGCTCCTAAACCTGTAGCAATGGTCAGCAATAAGAATCCTAGTTTGGTCAAGAAGATGTCGTTAGCAAGCGTCTTGCAGAGCGGAATGAAATCTGGAAATACTTTGCTTAGTGAGTCCACATTTGTTTGGTCGAAAACTGTTGAACTTATTGGAAAGCAAGCCAGTTGGCGAGTGTTATGATAAACGTAGTTTGACCTGACATTAAATTCAAATGCAGTTTGATTCTCAATAATTATTTGCATAATCAAATCATTATGGAAACTGTCACACAGAGCATCTCTTTCTTCCAAGATTGTATGTATGAACAAGATTTTTAATTTTAGCTCAAATAGGGAAGCAACTGGTGATGGTGCCGGCTGGTTCTGGTCAAAAACTCAAACTAGTTACATCCAATTCAGGGGTGCAATCAGTGCAATATGTGCGAGCTAATAATGATCAGGTATAACATCTACGTACATAACAAGTAATGTATACATCTCAATAGAAATTGTTTAGTAAAGACCAATGACTTTTTGTGTTTGCAGGCTGAACTGATAAAAAACGTTGGGGGCAATACGCAGAAGCCAGTACTAGCGAAGGTGATCGTACAAGGTATGTGTACTTCTCTGATGACATCATAAGTGCAAGGTTATTAATCTGTTAAGCGCCGCTAATGAGACACAATTGATTTTCTATTGTTTCGTCGCCGATCGGCGTACCGCGACGCTTGACCGGTTAAGAGTGGCATGAAGTGCAAAATTGTAGAAACATCGACATTGCACGACCGAACTGGTTTGCATTCTTTAATACACTGAATAAAGTTAATTATTCAATGTCGCCAGGAAAAGTATTACCTTGTGCTCCATTCGGTCTATGCTGACCCTTGGGCATTTTAGCTGCTTCGTTTAATCGTAAGTCTTTGTGCCCGTGAATTGTAATTAATAATCTGTATGTGTAATTAGGGCAGCCTAACATGGATTCGCTCGGCCAACCGGCGGTGATAACTAAATTAATGCCTTCATCATCGGGTGGAACTACACAGACGCGATACGTCATGCAACAGAAGACTGTGCCCATCTCTATAGGATCTAATAAGGTGAGCTGCACTTGCTGAATTTTTGATATCATTATGTGAACACACCTTAACATTGAATTGCTCAATATAAAACTCTGGAGTATTTGAAGTTTGCCGACATTTGGTAATTCTGGCTGTATGCCACAGGATATTTTTGTAGCGTTCAAGGACCTTTAATACTGTCATTTGAATGCAATTTTGTGTGGAAAAATATAATTAAAATGACAAAACTAATAATTCTATCTTAGCCAAAGCAATATCATCATTGGCAGCTTAAAACATCTACAAGTACATATTTGAAAAAGTTAATATAAATGAAAAGGTCTGTGCCACGCCATAGAAGTGAAAACTTTCGTAAGTTTTCACTTCTATGGCTTCATATATACTGAAGCCGAGTATACGGTATTTAGCGCCAAGTATACGCAATACAGCGTCACCGACCGACTGCAGCCGAGTATACCCGATTCAGCGTCACTGACCCGAGCGTGACGGTTCAGTTTCGTTCACTGTTCAGAGCGTAAAGTGCGCCTAAACAAGTTTTCACTTCAGAAACGATAACTTAAATTACAGGTGGTATTGGCGTCCCCTTCTAAACAAGGAGTGAAATTCGCCAAGAAACAAATAATAGCAATCAAATCGCCGACACCTAAATTGATGCCGGTGACGTCACAAGGTGAGGTTTTTTAAATACCAAAGAATATGATTACCTTTTCCTGATACAGGAATAGACTCATGGTTGTGGTCCTTTTTATAAAGACATGGCATAGCAGGGACCGTTAGCGCTATACCACGCTAGGACCTTTAGGCGCCGTGCAAAAAGACAAATGTCAGGAAGAACGGAAACGAAGTAATAGCGCAGACGGGCGATGCGATGCGACGGAGTGGGTCGGGAGAAAAATAAATTTCACGCGGATGAAGTCGTGAGCAAAAGCTAGTTGATTAATATTATACATAAATTGGTATTAGCTGCTATAAAATAGGCTTTATTGTGTTACAGGTGCTACGACTACCAAAAAGGTGGTTATAACAGCGAATTCAAATCAAAACGTAATTTTGAAGACGACTGCGCCTCCTAAAACTGCACAGGTATGTGACGAACATGATCCTCTTGTATTGATTATCGCGCCTGGTGAAGATTTATAATATGTTTTTTTTTTTTGTTTCAGATAACCAAAGAAGGCAATGTGGTGATACAGGGACAGAGGTCGCAGTTACATCAAATAAACGTACCTGGGAAAGGCGTAAGAATTATTTTTAATATTTGAACTGGAACATTACAGTGGCTAAAGTAAAACTACTGTTATACTCCTCTTCCAATAGTTAAAGTAGTTAAAAAAATAATACAAACAACTTTTAATTTGTTTCTATTGAATTTTGTGTAATGCAGCAAGCGAAGGAGTTATCTGAAAAAAATATAGTTAAATATTTACCTAAAAAAATGATCATGAACACCAATTTATTTTATCCTTTTTTTCAGATTCAATATATCCGACTGATAACAAACCCCACTCCCGCGCCGCAGAAGATTGCGGCCAAATCGCAAACACCTACAATGCCCGTCCCTGCTAAAAGTTTCGTTTTGACTGATAATAAAGGTATGCCAATAAAACTATTATTAACTATAATGTTTATAGGCACACAACAGACAAAGGAAAGACGAGTAAAAGAAAGATTGAGTACAAAGGTACTGCCTATATTTTTTGTTAAAACCGTAGTCCTACAAACTGTAATTATTGTAATCGTAATATTTCGCATCACGCCCAGCTGCTCCAACTCTTCTCGTGTAAACACGCCTTTACTTTTTCTAATAACACGTTCTCCACACAATGGGTGCTTGAAGATGGACGGCGCCGCCGAGGCCGGCCCAGAAAGAGATGGCGAGGTGACCTGGACGCGTACCACGAGGGCTGGTTCGAAGTAGCGCGGGAAAAGAGTTCGTGAAAGGGTTTAAGGGGGGGGCTTTGTCCAGCAGTGGCCACGACAGTACAAGCTAACAAAAAAAAAAAAAAAAAATACATTCTGAGATTATATTTGTAAATGTTTCAGGTAATCTAATTCAGATGACGGCAGAGAAAATGATTAGTGGACAACCTCCACCGTTAGTAATTACTGGAAATACGAGTGCTAAAAGTAGGTTAACAATTATTTTTTCACACCACCTGTTTGCTAATGTTAAATTATATGTCATGCAAGCCTAAAGCAAGTCATTAATGGCTCTAGTCGGGCAATAATGTTGTGCTGAATTCCATTATGAGCCACTGGTCCATAATAGGTTTATATTAGGTTTGAATTAGGCACCTCAACTAAAAAAATCGTTTGAAAACGGACAACTTATTTGTAGTATGAAAACTTTACCATAGCAAAAACTTTTTTCTACAAAAGTACAGCTCAACCAAAGAGTTCTTTGCGACTTTATAGGATTTAGCTGCCGTCAACGAACAAAATAATGAAATATCGCAATTTAATAGAGATATTATAGTGTAATAATATGTAATGGATATTAATATTATGAATGAAACAGATAAAATAAAAATAATTACAACAATAAAACAATTATTTTCTGTATAGAGTCCAAGTTCAGAATTATTGGTGTGCATACTAGACTCGCCAAAAGCTGTTTTTACATTATCTGTGGCGGTAATGGCGGCATGTCATAACAACAGCTGATTGCTTGTTGTAGTGTATGAAACTACAAAAAACTTCATATTCTCCGGTTTTTTTACCTCGCAGTAGGTGCGAAAAATAGATTATTCTCCTCGGGGATAAAGCTGTTTTCGTCAACTCCCTCGCTTCGCTCAGAAGTTAACTCTGGAGTCTCGCTGCGCTCGGGAGCCAAAGAATCCATCGTTATGTTCGGGATTCAAAATACCGTCTGTGATAAAAGACACTGCTTTAAGCCCATCACAGACGCAGCTATGATATAATAATATAATATGCTTAGCTATGGTTTATAGATACATTTTCAATACCTACTATCTTTGTGACCGCACACACTGCTGTAGTATACGTATACGTATATTTGTGTGACGTAACCAACGTATTCTGTAATTTATATTATAGCTAGGCCGACCATCAATGAAATGAAGGCAAAATATATATTATATCATCATCTATAATATAATATATATTATATAATATATATATCTCGCTATAATATATATTATATCACAGCACACTAATATTTATTATAGCTACGTCTGTGATGAGCTTTATCCCCTTAGTGAATAATCTAATATTTCAATTTCGATTATCGCAGTTCAATGCTGGACATAGGCGTCTACTCTCGTCGCTCTCATAAGTAGCGCCATACGAGTAACACCCGGAGATTTTGTAATAACAGAAATAAAATATGCAAGAAAAAAGGAAGTTTAAATAACTTCACACTTTAACTTTTTCACTGTGTGACACATGTATATTAATTTTAGAAAATGGAAAACGAAAAATTCAAATAATATTGACACCCAAGTCTAATTACGAAATGTTTCTCTATTTGAAACTTTAATTTGAAAATATTAAACATGGAACTAACTTTGGAATAATTTTAAATTATAAAAGTCAGTTGTCAGTATAGTTGGAATCTTATGCTGAAGAGCTAACATAGAATTAATAAAATCATATTTTTTTGTGCAGTGACGACGAAGCCCCAGAAAAAGTTGGTACGAATAGCGCCTGTGGCTATGAAACCTTCGCAACTCGCACAGGTATGTAAAGTACGGAAAATGAACGAAACAAATTACATTTTTGAACCGTGTCGTGAAAAATGCTCTACGATCGTTAATTTATTATTTTCCTTTCGAAATATCTTCTCTACAATAAAATTCATGCGTGAAACGAATATAAAAATAATCTGTGAGCATTCATTTAAAATTCGAAGTTCAATATTTTGAATAAACTTGTAATTACGATTTACCGTGATGTAGGCTGTGATTTATCTTTAAAACTAATAGTTTTGATTTAATTTCACAAAAGCGCCCTCTATCCAGGCCCCATTTTTGATATATTGTTATTATGTTCACAAGTCTACATTTTAAATGTGTCAATTTGACGTCACACAATATTACGACTGTACCCTGGGGTAGGCAGACTGCGTTTCACCGATATTTCGCCTTTGAAATAAAATCTGTATTAAAAAAATTTAAATATAATTTTTCACTAGCAACAGCAACCATCCCGTTCTTCACAAAGTTTACTTGCGCCGCTATCACCGATGGCTGAACCCGATTTGGAAGATATGTCAGAGCTTATAGAAAGTCGCACTATGACTGAAGACGCGGAGGTGTCGCTGACTGAGCGATACGCGGTGCGAGAGGCAGAGCGGGAAGCGGAGCGGCGAGCGGAACGACGAGCGGAGCGGAGTGACGAGGAGCGAGACTCAAAAGCGGCTTTGAGAGCGCTTATAGCGGATACCGTGGCTGATGACTCGCAAGAAGGAATGCATGGCATGCATGAAGTTGAAGTGGACTACGAGAGACGGGAGGTTAGAGCGCTTTTTAGTTCAGACTTGATTTTCTTCAAAATAATATAACCAAGCAAAGCCTTATTTAATTAATCAGATATTTCACATGTTTTCCTCAATAAGATACTGTTCTGATGTTAATGTTGCGTTGTCAGACGCCGGTAGACGACGAGAGCAGCATGGATCACGACAGTAGCCACCGGTCTGACGAGCACCCGCTCATAGTGATACCTTCCAGCTACGGGAAACAAAACAACCAGGTGAGGGTATGTTAACATTTTTTTTTTTTTTATCTAGCCTGCGCTGTCCCGCTCCTGGGCAAAGGCCTCCCTTCACTCCTTCCATTTTTCGCGAGCCCGCGCGTCCTCCCTCCAGTTTTGACGGAAGGATAGGTTCCGTCAAAACTGGAGGGAGGACGCGACCCCGCCTAGTGTCTCAGGGCACCAATTCTGTGCTATTTGGGCCCATAGTTTGTCCGGCATGCGGCAGACATGTCCTGCCCAGTCCCATTTAAGTTGAGCAGCCTTTTGAGCCACGTCCGCTATCTTTGTTTTGGAGCGCAGTATTGTGTTTCGAACACGATCCGTTAACATATTTAAATTAGACCTTTTATAACGATAATAAACAATATTATAACATTTGTTGGTTTTGCCCGCGGGTTCGCCCGCTGGAGGTCGAAGAATCGTTTTCTTTCTTTTTCTTTCTATAAGATAGTCAACAAGACTAGTAGCGGAATTGGCTGCTTTCACATAAGTTTTACCAATTCGATACTTGTTCACAGGACGATAGGTCAAGCTACTCTAACATGGAACAAGAAAACATGCCGTACCTCTCACCGCGTCAGACGTCACAAGCTCTCTCTGAAAGTGGTAAGTTATAATGATGGTGTCAACTTGTTACAATATTTGATCATGAGCTGACTTTGATATTCATAGATGTACACTTTCGTTCCCGCCGCACCTGTATAATGCTCGTATTGTACGCACTCTCGATCATTTGTCATCAATCAATTAATCAACTCAGCCTATCGCAGTCCACTGCTGGACATAGGCCTCTCCCAGACTGCGCTACAACACCCTGTCCTCCGCCTTCCGCATCCAGTCTACCCCAGCCACCTTCTTTAGGTCGTCCGTCCATCTAGCCATCCATCATTTGTCATCCCTTTTTGTAATCGTTACCCCGCGTTTACACCGTATACTATACATGTCGGCTATGTATACTTGTATAATAAATAAGAGCCATAAAGTATGTTTTTCTTCCAGACTTAGTATCCGGCGACCTCGGTCTCAGGCCGCGCAAAGCTTGCAACTGCACAAAGTCACAATGTCTCAAGTTATATTGCGACTGCTTTGCGAACGGCGAGTTCTGCAACCGCTGCAACTGCAACAACTGTCATAATAATCTGGAAAATGAGGAGTTGAGGCAAAAGGCCATTAGGGCGTGTCTCGATAGGAACCCTAATGCTTTCAGGTAAATATAGTTGGAAATGTTTTTATTCCTCTCTTATAAAAGTCAGCGACCGATTCTTATCCGACAGCTAAGGCAGTATAATTGGTGCAAATAGGTCTATGGCAAAAAGTGGTTGTCTCATGTCTATGTAAACTTTTATTTGACTAACTCTTGAAAAAAAACTCAACGTTTCCCACTCCTGGGACACAGTTCTCTCTGTGTGCGGGTGTGGATGATAAATTATACATGTGAATTTTATGTCTTTACAGGCCGAAGATAGGTAAAGCGAAAAGTGGTGGTCCGGACATTATTAGGAGGCATAACAAAGGATGTAACTGTAAAAGGAGTGGATGTCTCAAAAACTACTGCGAATGTTATGAGGTAAGCACATACCTAAGCATTATTTAATCAAATATAAATTATCATTGTTTGGTTGTCCCTTAAGGCATTGACTGCCAACGCGGCCAATGGTGACCGCGAACATTTTCTATTGTGTCTGTTGTCTGGCAGTCAACATGTTAATAACTTAAAACGCATATTGAATGTTTTTCTCTCCTTCAAAACTTTGCAATATCAATTTCAAATTGGAGTGTACTAAAACGGTGTTTTTTTTTGCTCCGCTTCATTAGTGAAACATTTTCGAAGCTGTCTCAAGCTAATTTTATAAAAATTATGTTTGAAAATAATGTTGGTTCTAGGAACAAATAACAATTACTTATAGATAGAAAAATTAATTATTTAATTAGGCATACAAACTAAAATATTTATTAACCAAGGAAAAAATGGGGAAGGCTCTTAAATTTTTAATCTCGATGAGAACTTATATCTATAGGTATCACTTATAGTTAAACTGAATTTATATCTAAAAACTTTTTGCTTATTACTTATATTCTAATCTAAACCCATTATTTCGTCTTCAGGCTAAGATAGCCTGCACAGTGATGTGCAAATGCGTCGGTTGTCGCAACGTGGAGGAGACGTTGGAGCGACGTCGTGACGCCATGCGGCTCCGGGACAGACTCGCTGACCCTATGTTTAGACCACCGCCTATTGGACAAGTCAAGTAAGTATAACCGAGGCCATGTATTTAATTGTGGTAGTAGAAAATGAGTTTAATATTTTTTCTGTTCGTCCTTTTTTTTGTTCAAAAAACGAACGAATATAATTGTAGGTAACATAGCATTCACGACTGACTTATACAGGGTGAAATTTTAATCACAGTTTTCCTCTTTAGGGGTCATACTCATCATTATGAACAACTTTTACTATCTATATGAAAAAAATAATCAGCTGTTCCATACATTTTGACGAGTTATGCGAACATAAATGTAGGGAACAGCTGTTTTTTTTTTCACGATTTCAGGTTTGATCCCACAGTAAAAGTTGTTCATAATGATGAGTACAATGTAGAGTTGCCACGAATAGTGATTTGGCCGAATACCGAATACCGAATATTCGGCATCGCTACCGGCCGAAGCGCCGAATATTCGGCGGCCTAATATTCTGCACAAAGTACATGCTAGTCGAGTGCGGAAAGAATAATGCAACAGGTCGCGACCTGTCTGTTGAAATACACGACAGTTTTTGGAACTGCTTTGAGGAAGTTGCTACAGATAATATGCGCAATAGTAATGATGAGGAGAACGTGGAGAAGAATACTGTGGCAAATGAGATGGATTTTTATTTGAAATCGACTCGACTAGATCGGAAAGCTGATCCTTACAAGTGGTGGTCAGTAAACGGTCAGTAAACGGTCAGTAAACGAAAAACATTACCCAAACCTCTCGAAATTTGCTAAAGTTTATCTATCTTCTCCCGGGAGTAGCGTGTATAGTGAGAAGTTGTTTTCTGAAGCTGGTATCATTTACGACGAAAAGCGTAATCGTTTGCTACCATCAAATGCTGAAAAACTTGTTTTTATTCATCATAACTTGCCACTGATGAATTTTACCTATTGAAGTAGTTATTGTAATTTAATAATAAATACAAATCTTGATTAATATGATGTGTCTTTTTTATGATTTGGTATTCGGTATTCGGCTGAATAGTACCTATTATTCGGCCGAATACCGAATACCTAACAAAGTGGCCGAATAGACCGAATACCGAATAGTAGCCGAATATTCGTGGCATGTCTAGTACAATGACCCCTCAAGAGGAAAGCGGTGATTAAAATTTCACCCTGTATAAAGGACCCCCTATGACATTTTCGCCCTTGTTCGGTTTTACACATTTCGAGTAATTTTGACAATTTGACGTCACAGTTTTGTCTGACTGAGCATGATCACAGGATTGTGCAGACCTATGAGTATAAATTTGCAGCATAGGCACTTTATACCTCCAATTTGTAATTCCCTAGCAGTTTTACTAACTGTTTTCTTTAATATTCACAGGCAACCATGCAGCTTCATGACCTCAGAGGTAATCGAGGCGGTATGCCAGTGCCTGCTGGCGGCCGGCGTGGAGGGCGGCGAGGGTGCGGGGGCGGAGCCCGAGCCGCGCGTGGAGCCTGACCCGCTGCGTGACGTCATCGAGGAGTTCGCGCGCTGTCTGCAGGACATCATCAGCGCCTCGCACCAGTCGACCTCGCTGTCTGTGCTTGATGATGTAAGTATGATGGCCGTTTTTTTCTCAGAAATTTAGAAATATAAAAATAAAATAAAAATATATTTGAACTCAGGATACGAAAATAAAGAAATAGTATTTTTGTTTTAAGGTCGTGTCAGGTTTGAAATGTTGTCAATTAACGTTACAGGTTCTCATTATCATCAATAGAAGACATTAGAAGCTTCTTAGAGCTGAGAACAAAAAAAAAAAAACAAATAAAAGAAAAAAAAACAAAGAATTTTTTTTACAAGGTTTTCACATATTAGGTCAATTTGCTGTTAGGACTTTAGGACATTTTGATACAGAAAGGTTACACTTACATGCATGTTTCATTAGCATTGCGGATTGGTCAAAACATCCTAGAATGGCCAAAACGGGTTGCCCCCCATTTTACGCATTATTTAGATCATCCTGCCCTTGCTTAGCACAAACACTGAGGGAGAAGAATGGCCCTTTACAATTTTGATGAACTCTCTAAGATTACAGATTCTCTTTAGATTGGTTTACTACTAATAGATAACAATTATTAACAACTTCTTTTTTTCTTTCTTTTGCAGGGACCAGCGTAGCATAAATTAAATAAATAAACTGCCATTAGACGAATGTGATTATAATTTTATAATAAGTCATAGGATGGCAAATCTCAATAGTGACAGATAAGGTGACGTTATGATTCCGTATGTAATATACTTTGTGATGAATACAATACAGCAATAACTAGTTAATTATCATGATAAATAACATAGAATAGCGCACCACTAACATACTTGTACCGCATTGACAAGACTGTTGTAATGTAAAATTTGCGATGCATTCGCGACATAAAATAAAATTATGCACATATCCATTTCAAGAATGGAATAAAACTGTACATTATTTTAGCGAATTTTCAGATTTTTATAAATTGTTTTTGATAGAAATGTACATAATGTTGTTGTAAATAAAATAGTTTACTAGTCCTAAGATTACCTTTAAAATAAGGTAGACATTACTGTAAATATAAATAATAAAATGCAAAATTTATTTCTATGAACGCCTTTCATTTATAACAATAGAGAACATAATTCACTATACCAGCGGGCAACAAAATACACTCACGATACATTAAACACATAATTAAAACGTTCTCGCATGGACATAAAACAATAGACAGTGTACAAAATCAAAGCATCGGCTGTCAGTATTTCGCGCTGTAGAAGAGTAATGGCCCCTAAAAATAGCCTCCCGGCTATAAATACGGCTAGTCTTCAGTTACTCGCGTCCGTGTGCGGTTACCGGTTGGTTTACCTGTGCTTACATTGTAGTAGGTACTGCAGAATGACCGCGCAACAGATCGCACGGTACGAGGTGCAGACCTCTGAGAAACTCGGCAGGTGTGTTAGACCTTTAAACGGGAGAATGTGACAATTCCTCGCATGTATGTTTGTTGGTGTGTATGTTAATTTAACTACCCTTTAATTAGGAATAATTAAAATCAGTGTTTTACAGCGAAACGATACTCGTAATATTCCCTCGAAGTGATCTACCCCGGAAGTCGCAGCAAGACGACCGATGGTTTGTGATTTATTTAGGACAAACGCTCTATGACATAATGATGTAGTGTTTGCAAAAGAATAAGTTGTGGCTATTATTATAGACACTGTATTGAGGACAATGCTTTTTGAAACTATATGATATTGTTTTGAAGTTAGAACTTAGATTGATGGGGTCGGGGATTTGCATGATGGAAAAGGTAGTGGTAGTGGCAAATTGGCGGAAAGTGATGATCATAACTTGTGGTGTTCTTTTGTTTTACCATATCCCCGTTCTAGAAAATAAAATAAAAATTACTAAAAATGAACCGGTCAAGCGGCGCGGTACGCCGATCGGCGACGAAACAATAGAAAATCAATTGTGTCTCATTAGCGGACCTTGACAGATTAATTTGATTTAAAAAAAAAAAAATTAGGGCCGCGTTCTGCGTGTCATTTCTAGTGTATAGTTTAAGGACTAACCTTCCTAGTTCCTAATTGAATAACAGAAAATTCTCATATTTCTGTCAACTTCAATAGTCTCGAACTCGCGATCTCTCGCTTTCCAGCCCGAATTTTATCCATTAGGCTAAATCGCCTTGTTGCACGCAAAGTGTTTTAGCTACATTTACATGGATAACACGTTTGTTTTCATCACAAATCTTCTAACTGTCAACAATATACTTTCTTCTATCTTCAAGATACCTAGTAGCAGCAAAAGACTTAAAGCCTGGCGAGAAAATCCTATCAGATGAGCCGTTCGTCCTGGGTCCAAGCAGCGACACTTCGCTAGTATGTTTCAACTGCTACCTGCCTCTGATGAGCAAGTTTGTCGTGTGTAAGAAATGTGCCGTAGCTCCCATATGTCCTGGGGAAGGGTGCCCTGAACATCTTCATAAGAGTAAGTATCAAAGCTAAGCCAGGTATCCTCCATACCTTATTCTAATCTGAGGTTTGCAATATGGCTAGATTGACTTCACTTAGCGTAACTGCCGAAAACTGATATTTCTACCTATCGAAAACGTTACTGACTTCTATCCAGTTAGGTTATGGTTTTAATTGAGTCTAGAAGTTACAAACTAGACATGCATAGTATATACACAAATAATGATATGTAGATGTTATAAGAAGTAACTTGGCTATTTTTATTTTAGAAAAAAAAAATTAGGGCTCCACGCGGCAATCATAAAACTCATCCAATCCAATTATTTTTGCGAACGAAGTCGCGGGCACAGGTAGTTTATAATAATTTATGATTATGATTCAGAAAATTAATCCAGCACACAGATCTTTTAGTACCCCAAGTTCGAATTTTCATCATTGATAATCAGAGGGCTGCATTCCAGCCACCCAGGGCTGCATTCCACCCAGTCAATTGTCTATTTGTAGACAAATGTATCTGATTCTCTGTTGTTTTCCAGAATGGCACTCCGACATGGAATGTGATTTTTTCAGGAGTGTCAAACTGACCAATGGCTTACATCCGATGACGATGGTCCAAAATGTAGGATCCCTATTAGTGCTACGCGCTTTCATGAAGAGAACAGTTGATACTAAAGCTTGGAAGGAGTTCATGCAATTGGAAACCCATTTGGAGGAAAGGAGAGGCACCAGTGTTTGGGAATTTTCAGGAAATACTGTAAAGGTGATCAACACAGAGCATTTAACCTTTTAGTGATCAATTGCAAAATTTATTTTGCCTCGACTACCTACCAGTTGTTCATTGGCAAGGGCGTTGCAATTTTTTTATAGTGTCGTAAAAATAGAAATGATTCATTCTTATTCTGGGGTGGGTTTGACCCACCTACTGGCTCGCCCCCGATTGCTACGCTTATGGCATTGGACTATTGACTTTGCTTTGATCAAGTATTAGTATTATAACATTACCAAATTGAAGGATATTGCTAATCCATTGCTTCTTATGTTCGAAAAATTTGACTGCTCAACAACGCAAATAACGCAATGAATGTTGTTGAACTGTCAAAATTAAAGTAATTCCTTCCTAATGTATGTGTGTTACGCAATTACCCCGTAGATCTGTAAGTTTCGCTAGTTAAATTGATTTAACCTTCTTTTTACATTGTAATCCAGTTCATTCAATCACTAAGCATCATGGATGATATACCGGACGCAGAGTTGATTCAAAAGATTTGCGGAGCGATCGATGTGAACAGTTTCGAAGTGCGCGGACCGCCTGTCCCCGCTATTGGTTGCGCAGAAGTTTTGCGCGGAGTGTACTTGAAAGCTGCGCTATTGGCGCATGATTGCGTGGGAAACACGCACATGTCTATCAATGATAATAATTTGTTGGTGTGCCATGCTAGCACGAACATCAAGAAGGGAGAGCCTATTTTTTATAATTATACTGATCCTTTGAAGGTGAGATTAATAAATTACCTAATATTTCTGTAGCGAACTAACTTTAGCTTGTACTTGAATGATAAAGAGATATCTGATGAACCTAACTTTACCTTTTTCAAGACGTATGGTCGTTTTCATTAATAGGTAACATCTAAATAAATACTTAAATGAAGGCGCACCAAAATAAAGTTAAAAATCTAACAGTGAGTGCAATCATATCAATCAATCAATCAATAGTCATACAACATAGGTTCCAACATCTTGCACACTGTTGGAACCTATGTTTACAAATAAAGCATGCACAAATAATGCATATCTAGGCGTTCATTTTGTTTCTTAGTGTTAGTGCCTCCATACGTCTGACCCTCTCTGGGCAAACAGTCTCTACTAAGTTGTTGAAATAGGATATTAGAAAGAAAGAAAACTTGTTTATTCTGCACAAAAAAAAACGCACGTTACAAATAAAAAAGACAAAATATACACAACCAACGTGCTGTAAAGCCTAGTAATCAAGCATATAGAAAGTTGACAATTTAGTTCAATATTCTCGTACAGTTCGCGCCATCTTGGGAGTATAATATCCTGCTATTATTTTGCAGGGTACTTCAATACGCCAGCAGCATCTAATGATCGGCAAGTACTTCAAATGCACGTGCGACAGATGTTCCGACATCACAGAGATAGGGACTCACATGAGTTCCGTCATTTGTCCTGAATGCAAGACTGGCTATGTCTCTCTTACTACTCCCAAAGAATGGACTTGTGACAACTGTAGTAAAACCTTTGAGGATAATAACATCGGATTTAAAGTCAAATGTTGTATGGATAAGTTTGGAGTCATAAGTAAGTTTATGTTTGAAATGCAAACAAATATATGAGCTATGAGGACCCACTAAAATAGATGGACAAACTTTTAGAAATCCTTCAGACCACCAAAATAAGGACGATGGTATAAAAATATATCTATACTTAATATTATAAAGAGGTAAAATTTGTTTGTAAGTTTGTATGTAGGGGGTAATCTCTGGAACTACCAGTCGGATTTGAAAAATTCTTCTTGAGGAAGGCTATAGGCTATTTAACATCACGCTATGAGCCGTAGGAGCCGAGCAAAAAGAAAAAAATGTCAAAAGTGATAGCGCGGGCGGGTGATGCGATACGACGGGGTGGCTCGGGGGAAACAAGAAGTTTCACGCGAACGAAGTCGCGGGCTGAAGCTAGTAAGATATATAAGAAAAACGCATTAGATACTTACAAGAAAAATATAATCAGCTAACGAAAATACACTAATGTGCCGGCAATTTGTTTTGCTTGGGTATCTTTGGATAGGTGTACTGAGCGCTGTGTTAAAATTTGTCCATCTATTTTAATGGGACCCTGTATAATTACTATCTATCTCTCTCCTCATTCCATCTTAACATTCATGCAATTTATTATTGATCATCATCATCACTTTCCTGCCCTTATCCCAATTTATTTGAAATCGTCGCAACATGTCTTTTTCTTTCATACTTTTCTTTTAGTCGTTATCGTGCAATTTACCATTCATTTCCAAAAAAAAAAAATGCATTCTTCTGAGATACCTATAATGTACAAACATTCGCACTTTCAATGCGTATTTATGTAAAAGGATAATCTAGCAAGGGCCAAGGCGCTGACAATCTTATAAAACGTTTCTCGTAGTCATTACACATTGCTTTCTTTCACAGACAAAAAAGATGAAAAGGAACTCGAAGAATACATAAGAAACGTATCACTGATTCTCGCTCCCAACCATTACTTACTTCTGGAAGCCAAACAGCGACTTGCCGGAGTTTTAAGAGATACCATAAACAGAGAGCCCCGACCCACAAAGAAGTTAATGAGACGTAAAATGGAATTATGCAAGGAAATACTTCCAATCCTTGAAATACTGTGTCCCGGAATATCTAGAACCAAAGGTATCCATCTAATACAAAAGGAATGGTTTCGTGGCAACGACAAAAACTTTTTTTTTAATATTCGTAATTTCATAATTTTTATATTACAGCAATCACATTATACGAACTGCATGCTGCAATGGTCCAGTTAGCGAAAAAGCTTTTTGACGGGCGAGAAATTACAGGCTCAGCGTATATGGTAAGAATGCAATAAAATAACGTAAACGTAACTAGGCGAGTGTTTAAATTTAGCGCCGAGGTGTGAACTAAAAATACGACTGTTTACAGGATGAATTAACGTCTGCCGAGAAATATTTGAAACGGTCTCTTGAAATGCTGTTCATCGAGCCAGGAAACTCTCCGGAAGGTGAATTATGCGCTAAGGCACTTGAAGAATATAGAGCGTTGAAGACCACGATGAGCAGTGTGCTAGACGCTATACATGCCGAAGGAAAATCTTATGTTAGTACCGCGGAAGGCAATAGCCCCGAACAGCAATAAATGTACCTATTTTAACAATTGAAGTTTTCTTTGTTTTTTTATTTTTGTCTTAATGTGACCGCATTCCCTGCCTATCCTATTCTATTAGAACTGCGTTATGTAACAGACGTTTGAAAAATATTCGTCTAAAAACGTTCGGGAATATTTTTCTAGTTCTCAAAGAAGTTAATGAAGAAAAAGATTATTTGCTGCCATAAAAACCATAAAAGTTTTCTTTGAATATTTATCACTGCTGAATATTATGATAAAATAATTAATTAAATTCGTAAATAAAATAAAAAGTACCAAAACAGACACGTTTCCAAAGTAACATGTGAAGCACGTTTCTAAACTGAACAAAAGTTGTCAAATGAAATGTGTCAAATGTCATCGAATAATTGTATTTGTGCGAAACCGAATAATCGTCGAAGTAAGAATAAACACTAAATTATCTGGTATTTAAGGACCGGCCCGTGTTAAAACCTAATACATAAGGCAATCATATCTTGCGCTTACCATAAAATATTATTATTCATTCATCATACCGCTAATCGTGAGTGTTCACTTGGATTTGTGGAGGTGAATTGAATTGTCCGTAATTGTTTATTAGTTGCGGTCACTATTATTTAATTAATTTAATAACCCGTGATATTCCCTCAGTCCGGTTATGGCGGATCAATCATCAGTTTTGGCTTTGGTAATACTGGCAGTTGGGGTCACTGTGCACTTCTCCCTGCACAAGGTGGAAGAGGGACATGTAGGGGTGTATTATCGAGTAAGTAACATTCACAAATATGTACCTACTAGCAACTAGTTTGTAACCCTACAGATTGTATTATTTGTATAGAGCATTTAGAAAAAGTACTTGGCACAGCGCCAGGTCCAGTCCTGAAAGAACAGACAGACTTTTCTTAACAAACCAGCATGCATGTTATCTCTGATCCAATATGCAAGGTGAACATTCAAAATTTGCTGTCTGTAAAAGTCCCTATTAATATAGGTCAAACCTGTTGCTATTTACCAGGCATAAATACCGTTCTAACAAGGTATCTAACCTGCTTGGTAACATAATAATAGTATAGCAGTTTTTTGTTTTTTTTTTTAAAGGAAGATAAAACCAGTTACTGTTTGTATTGATTTGTTGTCAACTGGTCAACAATAGAATGTGGATAAGGACAAAGTCACAGATAAAAATAAGCTGACATTTTTGTTGACTAATCACACTAATATTATAAAGGCGAAAGTTTGTGAGTGTGTGTGTGTGTGTTTATATGTTTGTTACTTCTTCACGCCTAAACCACTAAACCGATTTAGATGAAATTTGGTATAGAGATAGTTTGAGTCCCGGAAAAGGACATAGGATAGTTTTTATCCCGATATTCCCACGGGATCGACATTTACGCGGGTGAAACCGCGGGGCGCAGCTAGTCTACACTAATTACACTTTAGTATTGTATGTTGTGCCATATTGTACTTTATGCTAGTATAAATACAAACACAAAACGAAGTGGTTAAAATGTTGTTTATCTCAGTTGAAAATAACTTTTTTGCATTTTAAAAGCATTGAAAAACAGCATTTAGAACAGCAGACAAGGTTTACCATTTGACAATCATGTCCAGAAGTACTTATCACAATCTCCGTTAACTCTTGACTTAGCTGCTTATGAAGGCCATCTATGGCTTTATTGGATAGTAGATCATTTGCTGTAAAATTATCAGTATCAGTAATAGTTCCTCATGATTACACTAATATTACACCAATATAAATTTATTTTATTTTACAATACACATAAGTACAAAAGGAGGACAAATTAAATGTTTTAATACTGTTTTTATTATGATTAAATGTTTTAATAATTGAATGTACTAACATTGGGTTAAAGAGGACAGCCAAAGAAAAGCCACTCTAAGGATTACATTACAACTTTTATCATTCTTTTCTTCATGTATTGGAAGGTGTGTTTTACTATTTATATTAATCTATACTAATATTATAAAGAGGTAAAATTTGTAAGTTTGTATGTTTGTAAGTTTGTATGTAGGGGGTAATCTCTGGAACTACCAGTCGGATTTGAAAAATTCTTCTTGCATTTGATAGCCCAATTCTTGAGGAAGGCTATAGGCTATTTAACATCACGCTATGATCCTTAGGAGCCGAGCAAAAAGAAAAAAAGTAAAAAAGAACGTTAAGTGATAGCGCGGGCGGGTGATGCGATACGACGGGGTGGCTCGGGGGATACAAGAAGTTTCACGCGAACGAAATCGCGGGCTGAAGCTAGTTTTAAAATAAACAGGAAAAACTAACTGGTTTAATATTGTTATTTTTAAATGTTTAAATATTTTTCCTTATTTGCAGGGAGGGGCATTGCTGCCAGTGACCAGCCAGCCCGGCTTCCACATGATGATACCACTACTAACATCATACAAAGCTATACAGGTATTATTTCTTTCCTTCCTTAGGTTCATTTGTTTCAACAGTCAATTTGTTGATTCAATTGTAAATGGCAGTGGCTCATCAATTGGAAGATTCAATTGACTAATGAGGTTTAAGTAATCTTGATTAAGTAATTGGCAATCATAGTCAAACTGTAACCATGAACAACTCATCATCTGCCTAGCCTTTTGTCAACTCTGTTGGCAGCTGAATACCAGTATTTTTGCATTAATAAGTTGGACAGTTGGTCCAACTAATTTCTGTGCTTCCGGATGGATTTCAGTTACTGAGTAATATTGCTGTATCAAGAGTTTGATTGTGTGCATGTGCAGTTAATATTTCTGTGAGCATTAAGCAAATCTGCAATCCTGGAGTAAACCTAGTAGTTGAGGAAATAATTTATAAACATCGCCTATCTAATCATGACATGCATAATCAGCTAATAATGTTCCCACTGCTGGGACACAGACACACAGACCTCCTCTCTGTGAGAGGGAGTGGGCCGTAATCCATCATGCGGGCCCAGTGCGGGTTGGTAGATGTCACATGACTTGAATGAATGTTTGGTTCATGACATAGCTAAGTACTGAAAACAATCAACAGATGAATTGATAGATTTTCTCAACAGAATCTAATTAGTTTTTAACGACTCATTGATAAACAGATTGGTAAGATTGATTGATTGGTTGGTTGGCTTTTAAGATAAGAAAGTAGTTTGTGTGTGGGATCCAGATAAACAGTCAGCAAATGTGCTTATAACTTTTTTATTGTAATTGTAGACTACTTTACAAACGGATGAGGTGAAGAATGTGCCGTGTGGTACGAGTGGTGGCGTCATGATATACTTCGAGCGGATTGAAGTAGTGAACAAACTGGAACCCGTCAGTGGTAGGTATTAATTTTGGAAGCAATGTTATATCACACCTGTATTCCACAAGACAGAGGTGTATCAAACACCCAACACACACTCCGCAAGTTATTTTATAAACGCTATCAGTCTTATTATAAAACGAGTTTAAAACCAACACCGAAAAAACACGATCTAAAGCCTGGCCGTGAAAGACCTGGTTTTAACCTTTTAACCGCTTACGTCGGATTAATCCGACAAATATTTTCGTGTCCACTCCGCCAGAGTCGTGTATATACGACAAAATAACACAGCTCGTTTAATCTGTATTATTATTACATCATCACAGCTCGTTTCAACGGTATATATTTTTCGTTTTTTTTTTTTTTTTTTGTCGGGCGCTGGGGGAACGACAACTGATATAAAGTCCGCGGTTAAAAGGTTAATTCAGGTTTCGATACACTCAAATTCAAATTTTCGGTTAAAAGGTGACATTAACTAATTACATAATGTTTGAGGTCATCTCAAATCATAGAATAGCATAATTCTTTATTATGTACACCATAAAAATTACAGATATAATATTATTCTTTGTTGAAATAATAATTTTAGTATACTTGTCATTTTCCAGTGCTAGACATGGTGCGTAACTTCACTGCGGACTACGACAAGACGCTCATCTTCAACAAGGTGCATCACGAGCTGAATCAGTTCTGCAGCGCGCACACGCTACACGAAGTTTACATCGATCTGTTCGATCAAATTGACGAGAATTTACGAACTGTAAGTGTATTAAAAATATCGCGGCGGGGTTTTATCGCGCACTGGATTTTCAACTCTCGGTGTTGAGCCAAGCACTGAGAATCCAACCGCGCGCATCCCAGCGCGTCAAAAAACGACTCTGTTGGTTTTTTAACTCTCGGCGCTAAGCATTGCGTTGAAAATCCAGTGCGCGAAAAAACCCACCGCGATATTTTGAACGTCCGTGCGAACGTCGGCTAAGAGCTGGTTCACATTAGGTCGGACCGACAGTTTTACCGGCCCGACAAACGTGTCGGATCCATATTGGCGTATGTATGTCAATAGCGCCGTTCACATTAGGGCGACCCGACCAAACTGTCGGAGCCGACACTTTTACCGTACGTCCAGCCACGATTTCTGTCGGATCGGACATAATATTGGCGTACTAGCAAGTATGGCGCTGTTCACATTTGTCGGCGCGAAGCGGCGGCGACACCCGCCTGACAACCTCCCACCCGCCCTTACCCCGCTCTCGGCACTCGCGCAAGCAGTTTCGTCGACGTGTATGCAGAGAAGACACGTTTCAATATGGAGGGCGAAATTAATGTAGAAGTTTTGATTTCTCTCAACTCACAACTGTTTTTTGACGACCCAGGCCTGCCTGCCTGAGTCGTCAAAAAACAGTTGTAAAACGACCGTACCGACAGTTATATTCACATTAGGTCGGGTCGGCGGCGTCTAGTGTGAACAGCAACACCCGGCAGTCGGTGAACGGCAAACTGTCGGTCCGACCTTATGTGAACCAGCTCTTAGGGCGTTCGCTACGTTAAGCATGCGCACGCGGCGGGTGCCTCGCGTGTTTGTATTGAAAGATAATATGAGCAGCGCTCTGTGGCGCGGACGCGTGGGACGAGTTTGTACACGCAGTGGCGTCCGCTCCGTGCACCCGCCGCGTGCGCACGCTTAACGTAGTGAACGCCCTAAAAGTCCACTGCTGACGCCTGGACATAGGCCTCTCCAATCACACGCTATTTACCTCGACCCTCACCTACTATCATCTAGCTGCTACCAATGACCATAATACATATAGTAGCGATCTTCATTGAAGATCATCACTCCACCTAGCCTGAGGGCGTCCTACGGTGGTAAAACCCTCAGGCTAAGTAGGCTCCTACCCTGCGTTTGGGTCTCTGCTTAGGTATCTTTTTATCTATCAGAAGTAAGAAATAGTTCCGTAATACAAAATACTATCGATTGTGGAAGTTATTTTTAATATTTTCGCAGGCACTACAGAGAGATTTGCACGAAATGGCGCCAGGGCTACAGGTGCAAGCAGTCAGAGTAACGAAACCAAAGATACCAGAGTCCATCCGCAAGAACTATGAGCTGATGGAAGCAGAGAAGTCAAAACTCCTTATTGCTGCACAACATCAAAAGGTAGGTAACGACGAGGAACTTCGCAACCAAATTTTTTATACAAATAATTTATTGGCTTCCTCTTTGTATGAATAACATTATAAAAAAGCTCGAATTTCAACATTGCTTTCTATCCATAGGTTGTTGAAAAAGAAGCGGAAACAGCAAGGCGAAAGGCCGTCATTGAAGCCGAAAAAGAGGCTCAAGTCGCGAAAATACAATACGAACAGAAAATTATGGAGAAGGAATCTTTGCAGAAGATTGAACTCATTGAAGACAGTATACACAAAGCTAAACAGCAAACGAAAGCAGAGGCCGACTATTATCATCTGAAGAAACAGGCGGAGGCTAACAAAATGCTGTTAACAAGAGAGTATTTAGAACTAAAGAGGTACGACGCTCTCGCACGAAACAACAAGATCTACTTCGGCAATGATATCCCCAACATGTTCCTGCAAGCTACCGTCGGTGACAGTGTTCCTATACCAAATGGTGTCCATGTTGAATGAGTGTTAATTACCTTGAAACACCTGCTAGTCACGGAATAGCGGCGACGAGCCGGCAAGACTGCATATCAGTGATGAACCATGAACTTTTTAGCCGCAACGTTTTTGACAAAATGTTGTGGTCTAATAATAAAGGCCCTAGCAGGAGCTTCTTCCACCACTTTTGCATCAGTTCCATGATGTTAAATTTGTACAGACTGCTTAACTTTTAATAGTTTTCTGAAATGCTTATCTACTCGCAAGTTCGAGGTCAACAAAGATTCTCATAGCAATGACAAATGCAACAGTAATGCATTTTTGGCGGTCTAAATACTCGTATCCACATGCAATACTGTGACAATTTTAAGCACCCTAATCTCAAAGTACTGTGTGGTTGTCTCTGCATAATCATTTAAATGTTTTATGAATTGTGATATTTATTAAAAAAATACTTATTATATTAATAAATGTTCAAAAGACACTATGTAGTGTGAACAAATTAGGAATTTTGTAAATGTTAATGAAATGCATCACATTGTCTGCACTCTAGTTTGACTGACTATTATTTTGGTGTTGAATTGACTATGTACAGACGCCAGCACATCAAGCTACCCGAAACTGTCAACTTTGAACCTAATGTTGTAGCAATAAAGTTGAAAATCTATTAAAGAAAGTTGACAGATTGTAGTAACCTGATGTGCTGGCATCTGTACATAGCTTTTTAAATGTGTAATAAAAGTGGATATAATGTGGAAAAACTTTGATTTTATTCAAAAGTAAACTTAAAATTAAATAGGTTTGACATCTTAGATCTTGTTGAATGCAGCAATATCGACAGACTGGACATAGTCTTCATTGTCCTGGATCTTTTCTGTCAGAAGGTCAACTGATACCTTGTCGTCTTCAATGACACACATGATCTGCAGTTTGTGGATACCGTACCCAACAGGGACCAATTTGGAAGCGCCCCAGAGGAGACCGTCCATTTCGATGGACCGGACGAGTTTCTCCATTTCCTTCATGTCAGTTTCATCATCCCAAGGCTTGACGTCAAGGAGTATAGATGACTTGGCAATAAGGGCAGGTTTCTTGGATTTCTTGGCGGCATAGGCTTGGAGGCGTTCCTCACGAACTCTTGCTGCCTCTGCATCCTGTTAATCAAGAGAATATTCTTTGAATTTCAATAGGCATAACAAAATTAAAGTATATTCTCTATTTAAAATTGTGCATTATATAAACCAGTGCCTGTAAACAGATGTTGAGATAAATAAAGATTTATGTTTATGATTAAAATGGTAGGGTTGGTGGGTCACCTTAGGGGTACTAAACTGTAAAGGTCAAAGGATACTGACCTCTTCCTCATCACCAGAGCCGAATAGATCGACATCATCGTCGTCGTCGTCGGCGGGTTTAGCGGGTGCGGGGGCTGTGGTGGTTTTGCCGCCAGCGGTCAGGGGGCTGGCTCCAGCAGCCCATGCCTTGCGTTCGCCGGCAGCGTAGGACGCGATCTGGTTGTACCACCGAAGGACATGGGGTAAGCTTGCGCTCGGGGCCTTGCCGACTTGTTCAAATACTTGAACATCGGCTTGAGTTGGTGTCCAACTAAAAATAACCAAGATGATCGATGAATATGGCGAATGAATAATTCACAGCTGGTGGCCAAGGTCAAGTCATTTCGTTCAAGATACGAAAAATGACTAGTTCTTATATACCGCTTTAAGAATGGTAGGACAGAATTTATAATTTCCTTCTGATTTATGCATTTGAGGTTATAGTAAGTTTCTTACAATCTGTGTCAGGTTGACGTGGATCGCAATTTTATCATAAAGAACAACTTACCCGGACACATAACTCTTATCAGCCAAGTATGTGTTCAGCTCGTTGAGGCCTTGTGCGGTTTTTACGTCTCCTACTGCCATTTTTATACAAAAAACGTATTCTTTTCAAGCAACAACCACACGCCCCGGCACAATGTGAGCGAGAAGGAAAGAAAAAGGTTGAAAATTTTTGACAGTCGTTGAACGAATGAATGAAGGAGTTAGTCTATTCCTTGGATAAAGTTATCTTACGAGAAACCGGAACAAATAATCGACTAAGTTTCATAGCTTTCATGATTAACAAAACCGTAATTCCGCAGTGAGTATTTGGCATAACAGATTTTTGACACTGGTGACAGTTCTTGTATCTGTCACTTAACTAAAGATTTTCAATATATATTTTTAGGTACGAATTTAACGAAAATACGACGTAAATTACAATAAGTAATTACTTTTATACGTTTTTAAACTTGAATTTATCATAAACCGTGTAGAAAAAGCCTTAGTATTCATTATATTTATTTAGGTTAGGTGTTGATTCTTATGTAATAATAACAGAAGAATTACTTGTATTTGGGGTGTTTTAGAAGGTTTTTCACGTCGTGATAGTGTCGTACGGTTAACAAGATATTAGGAAAATAGACACCAAGTGCGAACATCCGTGGGAAGTTATCCAATTAGCGTGACATTAGTTGTAAACGTATTGGTGTTTGCTGCAGAAAATGCTGCGCCAGCCGCTATCCAGGGCGCTTACGCTGAGCTCGCCGGTGCGTGCTGCACCCTTGGCGGCTCGCTCTTATGCCGCCCAAGTGCAACCACCCCCAGAAAAAATCGAAGTCTTCATTGATGATAAACCTGTCCAAGTTTTGCCTGGCACCACTATCTTACAAGTAAGTAATTGATAAATACTGGTCAGGGGTTCCAGTTTGAAAGTTACTTTATTGCTGATTTAATGTCTTAATTATATTGTTCTCTAAAAATAAAGATTATTTCATATTGTTGTGGCAATTATCACATATTTATTACAAAACTTTGTCAGAAACTATATACAAATCTGTTTTAAGTTGGATCCAAAGTGTAATAACTATTTTAAATACAGGTATGTTTTGGTAAACAGTAGCTATGTCAATCTGAAAGTAAGAGGTGATAAGTGGTGATGGTGTTAGTGCAAACTTAGAAAGCACCTAAACTCTCTTACTTTCAGATTCCCGAACATTGTATTTGTTTTTTATGCAATTTTGTCCCTTTTACTTTATAGTACACATAGTTATGCTGTTTAGTATATAGTTTATCAACACTGTAATTGTTAAACTATATTGTCTACTATGCCTGAAAAACTTTTGATGGTTCCTAACATCAAATCTTTCCGTAATAGCCACACACGACTGACCAAAGATGTATTTATAAAACAAGGATGTGTCCTTGATAGAGCTCACATTTATTGCAATCAACCTTCAATACATCCATTTATAGTTGCAGTTGATTGAGGATCAGGGGTAATAAAGCCTAGATTGAAAAAAAAAAACACTAAATGGATTTATTACATACAACTTGTTTATCTCAAGCAGTTGACATAAATACATAGTTCCCATAGAGATCCTTGTTAAAACATAACTAACTCAACTGCACCACTTGTAAACTATAACTTCTTATTCCCAGACCACACCAACGGGAAACGCCGATAATTATCGCGATGATGGGCAACAAAAGATTTACGGAATAACTAACAAATAAATAATGGGAGGAAGGGAATGTAATGATAAAAAGATAATATGTAAAACTGCCTGTGTTGTCCTACTGCTGGACAAACGCTTCCCTTTTTTGATAAAAAACATAATAAGCTATTATAAAAATCAATACTTACATGAAATTCATATTATGTTAAGTAATTACTTAATTATTTGAACCGTGTTAACTTTAATTTGGATAAAACTCCATAATATTTTTTTTTTGTGTACCAGGCAGCAGCCCAAGTTGGAGTAGAGATCCCGCGTTTCTGCTACCATGAGCGTCTTGCCGTCGCTGGTAACTGCCGCATGTGTCTGGTGGAAATCGAGAAGTCCCCCAAACCTGCCGCCGCCTGTGCCATGCCCGTAATGAAGGGAATGAGGGTCAAGACCAACTCAGACCTGACCAGGAAAGCCCGTGAGGGTGTGATGGAGTTCCTCCTGGTCAACCATCCCCTGGATTGCCCCATCTGTGACCAGGGTGGTGAATGTGACTTACAAGATCAGTCTATGGCCTTTGGGTCTGACAGGAGTCGCTTTACTGATATTCATTTCTCTGGCAAGCGGTGAGTATTGATTTCATAAGATTTTATCTTAGATGATGAGGAGTGCATCATCAAAGTGAATAATTGATCTTGTAATATAAATGTTGCATGGCATATTTTCTATACAATAACTTTCAAATCGCAATTTTTATTCCTCAGATATAATTTATCTGAAGATTGAAAAGTCGGCCCTAAATATAGTATCATACTTAATTAATCAGTCATCATTTTACGTAAACAAAAATGAAGAAAAGGAAATTTTAAAAAACATCTATCTCTAAAATACGAAACTCCATGTGAAGTGGGTGGTTATATATTTATATTATTTATTTAGTTTTCATTTGCATATTTTTCTTTAACAAATATCTTCGATTTAATCCATTTGTATGCAACTCTCAAGAAACAATAAAAGAGCACACTTGCGTCGTTTGAAATCGCTATTACTGTGTGGAGCTGAGTGCCTTTATTTTTCATTATTTTATTTTTTCCTTACGAAAGTGCCGTCGAAGACAAAGACGTGGGTCCCTTGATCAAGACCATAATGACCCGTTGCATCCACTGCACGCGATGCATCCGGTTCGCGTCCGAGGTGGCTGGCGTTGACGACTTCGGTACCACAGGCAGAGGCTCTGACATGCAGGTGAATTATTAATAAGGTTTGCTTGTAATGAAGAGGTCCTGTTCACGCGCATAAATATTAATATCGGTCAGTATAACCTCATCAAATACAAGTTATAAGCGTTGAATAGCATGAATTACACCCATTTTAGGAGAGCAGTAGTGATGCAGTTGTACCGGCCCTGACTTAAAGAGATGTGACATCTACCAACCCGCACTGGGCCCTCGTGGTGGATTATGGCAGTCCCTCTCACAGAGTGGAGGCCTATGATCCAGCAGTGGGAATATTATAGGCTGATTGTGATACCCCCTTTGGGTCTTGCTTCTAATGTACTTAGTTTTACACACAATAGGCTCACTACGCATTACTGTAGACACATTGAGATTTAGAAAGAGACAGTCCATAGGTATAAGTGACAAAGCTGATCAGACGACGCTCTAAATGGCAGAACTTTTTCTAAAATACGTTGCGCTGTATTTACGACCGAGTATTGTATTCTTCTAATAAAAAGGAAGTAAAAAATCTCTGAGGAGTTTGTTGCGCTACTTCTTTTAGGACCACTTCCTAAAAGAAGTAGTGCGGTGATGAGTGTAGAGCTGGTTTTCAGCCTAATTTGAATGAATGTTGATTGAGTTTTGAACTGCTGTAGCTCTTACTTCATTCATTCATTCAGTTATGTTTTTACACAGTGGTGGGAATTTATTTAACGTCACACTACATCCGATGTTTCTGTAATTTTGTATGAACATCTTTTGTTCCTCCAGGTTGGAACATACGTGGAGAAGATGTTCTTATCTGAGCTGTCCGGCAACATCATAGACCTGTGTCCCGTGGGCGCGCTCACCTCCAAGCCCTACAGCTTTGCTGCACGACCCTGGGAAACCAGGAGGGTAAGTTATTTAATATACATACAGGGAGTAACAAGACCCAGCACATAGACGTTAACTACGCACTCTGTACATCAAACTAAGTAACAGTGCACAAAATAATTGCTGGGAAACGGCTTTTAGTTTTGGTGTGAAAAATCGCTCCTGACGGTAGCGTGCAAGGAAACGCATACACACGATACGACGTCACACCGTGACACGTCGTAAATTTTCACGACACGACATCGCATCGTGACACGATGTTGCATTGCATCATGTTACGTTGCGACGTCGTGACACGATGCGATGTCATGTCGTGTGTATGTGTTTTGGCCCTTTGCCCTGCAGTGGGACAAGGCTAGTTAGATTAGATACTCTACAATACATATGGTCTATACAGTCCTTCCACTGTTATTTTAACTCTGATTTTTTATCACAGTCTAAATCAAATTGATCTGTATTGTTGTTGCAATAAGGTTGCTGGTAACCCACCAGCAACCTGGTTGGTTCCCAGCTGACTGCTTGGGTTGCTGTCAGAGGTATAATAATTGTAAAGGACTGTAACTGCAATTGACATACGGAATTCAGCAGAGCTGATTAGATTACCACAGAGCCTTACCTAACTGGAGGTTTCTAGAAGCCCTATCAAGTCCCTGATCGGTAAATCAAATCACTTGTTCTTATGCCATTTAATGCATTTTCTTTTAAATCTCTTTTTAAATCAGATTTTGGTTGTTGTAACTTGTTGCAGCAGCATAACATAAAAAAAAAATAATTTGATAAAATATTACATTGTGGCTTTATTTATTCTTGCACATAAGTTTATTATAGGTCAATCGAAAACTTTTCTGTGGTAATATTGTCGATATCTGTTATTAATATAAATGTTTTTTTACAGATTGACTCTGTAGATGTTTTAGATCCCCTGGGTAGCAACATCGTGGTTGCTACGCGAACGAATGAAGTGTTGCGTATTCTCCCGAGAACCAATGAGGTAAGGTTTTCAATATTTATATTACTTACTAGCGACTAGCGTGCTTCGCACGGCAAAACATCAACATTTGTGAGGTATTATACACTTAAAACTTTCCGGAATAAATTCTCAAAATGATGGCAATAACCGCATCAATATTCATTGCGCAGTTTAGAAGAACAACACGGTCAAGCAGATAGACACTGAGCATGTTTAAGTTGTTGAATGAGATCCGTCACCGGTAATCTTCCTTACTTTCGACTTTATAAACTCAAACCATTTACTTCAAACAAACCGGGTCGGTCACTTAGAAAATTGAAGCTAGTTCCCCATTCCAAAGAGTAGTAGATACCTACCTATGGAGAAGAACGGGCGAGAAACTCCATGGACACTCTTTTAAATCATAATAATATGGTTACATCATTCATGTTAAAAATATGCATGTGAGAACGATGCAGAGCGTTAAAAGTGTCCGTAATGAAAAGATAAAAAAACAATTCAAATATTAAATTAAATTGAAATTATGCCATTATCAATCACCAACAGGAGATCAACGAGGAATGGTTATCGGACAAGTCTCGCTTCGCGTGCGACGGACTCAAGCGCCAGCGGCTGGTGACGCCCATGATGACGGACAGCCGCGGGAACCTCACGCCCGTGGAATGGGAGGAAGCCATGGTGGCTGCGGCTAGGGCGCTTAAAGACTGCCCGCCTGGCAAGGTAACATGTCGTTAACGATACTTAAATTGGAAACTATAGTATGTTCCAAAAGCATCTGATAAAACTGCTGGCTGTCATTCGTAGATCTTTGAAGTTGTTACAGGTAGTTAAAAGCCCAAAAGTCTGACAACCAGTCTTGCCAAGGGTTATCGTGGTACCCAGCAACTAGGTTGTGGAGATCAGATAGGTAGTCGCTCCATGTAAGATACTGGTATTCAGCTGCATCCGGTGAGACTGGAAGCCGACTCCAACATAGTTGTGGAAAGGCTAGGCAGATTTTTCTACTTTAGTCGTGATTGCGTATGAGTTTAACCTGAAAAGGGTTTTTTGCACTTTCATCTGATATTTTTTGGAACAGACAATACATTAAAAATTTATGATTTCGAAAAACTAACTTTAACGCCTACACATAAAGCTTAGTTTCTGTTGCAACTCTTAATCTTTTTATGACCTTATTATTTTCTCTTTATCACCAGTTATTGGCCGTCGCAGGTGACTTAGCCGACGCAGAATCCTTGGTAGCTCTCAAAGACCTAGTGAACCGTCTGGGCTCAGAGAACACGTGCACAGAGCAATACTTCCCGCTAGAGGGCTCCGGTATCGACCTGCGCTCCTCATACCTCTGCAACACTAAAATCGCCAGTGAGTTTAAAACTTTAATAAAACCTTTTGAATTTGACTTAAGCATAAAAATGGAGAAGCTTATGCATTCGGCGAGTATCTTTTTTTTATACAGGCTTATTTTTTTATCACCATCCAAATTTTTACAGGGTGTTCTGCCCATGAATATGAACAACTTTCACTATGGGACCAACTCTAAAATCACGAAAAAAAAATCAGCTGTTTCATACATTTTGGTCAAGTACCTAGGTATTGAACTTTTGTATGAAACAGCTGATTTTTTTTCATGATTTCAGAGTTGGTCCCATAGTGAAAGTTGTTCATAATTATGGGTAGAACAACCTGTAAAAATTTGGATGGTGATAAAAAAATATCCCTGTATGTGTACATCGCTTTCTCTTTGATACTGGACCGATTTACGTGATTCTTGAGAGAGTTGTATTGATGATTGTAATGATTATAATTCTGTAAATACATATTTGTTACTGTCGCGAATCATATATTTTGATCAACTTACAAACTGACACTGACCTGCAAATTGCAAAAAACTTTAAAGAATTGATTTAGCCGGCTACCTTAGCACATCTCTCTTAACATTGTGTATACGTCTTCAGACGTGGAAGATGCTGACTTCGTGCTTCTGATCGGCACCAACACTCGCTTCGAGGCGCCGCTACTGAACGCGCGCATCCGCAAGGCCTTCATACATAAGGACACTGATGTTGCGCTCATTGGGCCTAAAGTAGACCTTACATATGAGTACATCGTAAGTAAATTGCATCTATTATTTGGAACGAAGTTCCTTGACACGGCCTACGGTAGAAGTTGACTGGTAGAAATCGTCATGTAAGGATAAAGCGCTATGCCACCTCCATGCCACATTCTCTCTCTCTGTCTCTTTCTATTATGTACGAGACGGTTATATATTGCCAGCGTCAGGTATTGTACGTGGCATATGCTGAGCTGGACTCCTATTTGGTGCAACCATGAAACACGCACCGACCAGTAGTGATCGACCGTTATAAATGTCATATGAGGTGTCTATGGGTCAATTTATCTTTTTAATCTTTGTTTTTTTTTCTCACCTTTTTTGATGTTTTTTTAATGCCAGTATTGTGTCTTTTGTTGCACTAAATAAACGTTTTATCTATTTATCTATACTATATGTGTGCGTGCGAGTATCGCGTAAGGAACTTTGTTCCCTGCGGAGTCCCCCGACCGCACACGTTTTTCTATTACTATTATTTTATTCTGTAGCTAAGTCTATCCTTCTTTTTTAGGTTTCGTCATATGAAGAAGCTAGTACAATTCTGATTAATTTAACGCTCACTCCCAACTCTTTACGTCTGGGCGTATCGTACGCCCAGTTTCGCTTTTAGTATCATAACTTTTGCTTTGCCGTTGGCAAAGAATTGTGATCACAGAAATATACTGCCTTTATACAATACGTAACATAATTAACGCAAGACCTCATACACCCCAATTAGAGTATTGAGTTAAAAGCATTATACAATGACAAACACTATTTTTTTCAAAGCTAACTATTATTATCAAGAAAATCGTGTTGATCCTAGCATTACTTTATGCATTCAAAATTGAGTCTTATTGCCTTAAAGTAAGTCTTAATTTTCTTTGGCTCAATCGGCGGGCAGTATGGCAAAATATATAATTAAAGAAAAAAACCTATATTAAAATTTACTGCAATTGTTTCAGTAGTCAATTATGAACAAACTACTTTCAGGACTTGCGTTTATTCTGTTACACCTTGTATATTTTTTATTCAACCAGTACTGACCTTTTGCTGGTCTTACACGGAAAAAAAAGTACGGCCTAATCTTCAACCCGTGCTTTGTTTTTCCACACAGCACGTAGGCGACTCAGCATCCGCCATCAAAGACCTGGCCAGCGGTTCATCATCGCACGAAGTCATGAAGCGCCTGGAATCTGCTCAGCGACCAGTAGTCATCTTAGGAGCTGACCAGCTAAAGACGCCAGAAGGCGCCGCCGTACTTGCGTACACGCAAGAGTTAGCGCTGCGTCTGCAAGACAAGCTACAGGATAAGAGCTGGAAGGTAGGTTGTGAAGTAGTGTTGGTGCCAGATTAACCCTTTCGCGAGCATTGGCAAAATAATTGCCAAACCACTTTTTAACAGTTGCGCCAAAATGTATGAAGTATATTGATATTGTGCAACTGTAGACAGCTAACGCCATCTCTTAGAATATTGTTACAACAATTTGAATTCCGCCAAATAAAAAGTCACAAACGGGCATTGGCAAAGATATTGCCGTAGCCCAAAAAAAAAAGGGGGGGGGGGGAATCTATTAGTATTGTTTTACAAATGTTATTTCACAATATTTAGAATAAATAAAACCAAAATCGGAGGTGCAAATAGTATTGCTCGCGAAAGGGTTAAACTGTTGTCATATTGCTTATATTTGAAAACTTAATAACAACTAAGAAGACACTATACTCCATTTGAAATAAGATTAGACATTTAAATAAACCTTTTTACAGTCCGTTCAACCGATTTTGAATCCTATTGCGTTGGTGGCATGACAAATGACAGCTGCAGTAAACAGTTGGCATTGTAAGCACTTTTTTGCTTTTAATGCCATCTTTATGCCTACAGTATAAAAGTCAAAATCGGTTGAACGGACTATAAAAAAGGTTTATATAAATGTCTATCTTATTTCAAATGTAGTATAGATCGAAACTTGATCAATATGTTGGTCTTTTCTTGTGTTTTCAATAGAAATTATTGGATGTTAAAATAGCCCTAGTATTACAAAATTGTCACGTAATTGAGCAGCGAGTTCAGTTTTCACTTTTCGTCGTAATCTATTCATGACAACAATTGAATAAGTACGACAGTTGTTCTCATTTGGATATTAAAATTAATAATAATGATATTCTTCCAGGTGTTAAACGTCCTACAACGTACCGCATCTCAAGTGGCGGCTCTCGACATCGGCTACCAGCCCGGCGTAGGCAAGGTGCTGCAAGACGGGCCGCAGGTCGTGTACCTGCTGGGAGCCGACAGCGGGGTCGTGTCTCGGGACCAGCTGCCTAAGGGCGCTACTGTCATCTACCAAGGTAGGAGACGAGCCTTTTAACTTCTTATGAAACTTGTAGGATTAAGCTGATTTGCAGGCCTTTTCTGATTAATCACTTATTTTATTTAGAAGACATACACCAGTTACACCTAGTTAAAAGTCTTTACTTATGAACACATCACTAACAACAAAAAAAAAAAACAAGACTACATTGAAGCTAAAAACACATCAATCAATCAACTGCGCCTATCGCAGTCCACAGCTGGACATAGGGTTCTCCCATGCTGCGATTGGTTATTGATTAATTGCAATCATTAAGCAACCTGAAGTGGCATTGGTGTTGTCACGTGTGTCGAAGGACCGATGGTCAGTGGAGCAAACGAGTCCTGGAGTGAAGACCGCGTATCGGCAAGCGTAGTGTGTCAGGCCCCCAGCAACCGACGACCTCAAAAAGGTGGCATAGACTGGACGTGGAGGACAGGGTGTTGTAGCGCAAAAACACATACAAGCTAAAAGTTATAGGATCTGGCGTCTGAAGGGCGATTTTTAGGGCGTTTACCGTTGAGAGGGAAATACTGTATTGGCCCGCGAATACTTGTTGTACACACTTTGAACTTTTGAAGGTGGGACTCATAAAAACTCTTGCACAATCAGTGCATCTTGTGCAAGTTAATTGGAAGGTAGTTGCCTTTTCTCCTCTGTGGTTTACAAAACCTTCGTAGTTAAGGGTGACCCTTAGTGTCTCCTATTCTTTACCCTTAAGATCGAAATTGTCTGTTGTAAGTATGGCCATAGTAATAATTGGAAGTTTTCCCTCAGGTCACCACGGCGACGCAGGCGCAGCGATGGCCGACATAGTGCTGCCGGGCGCGGCCTACACCGAGAAGCGCGCGACGTACGTGAACGCGGAGGGGCGCGCGCAACAGACCCTCGTGGCCGTCACGCCGCCCGGCAAGGCGCGCGAGGACTGGAAGATCATCAGGTTAATATGCATATTCATTTTCATTTTCCATATGAACAAATAACAATTTGCACTTATTCTGAGCTACATTAACACATACACAACACACTGTTAGTCACACTGGTGTGAGTACGAGTCCGCACTCATAATTAAGGCACTTTATGAGGTAAGGGATTGGCCTTTCAAAGGTTTTGAGAAACAATATAAACTCAACCCACAATAAAATATAGGTGCACGATGACAGTAATGCTTCTCATACTTCCACCTCACACCGAATTCCGGGTCTTAATTAGTTCTATCTCGCAGTATGTCTGCTATTTACAATGATTAATTGCCGATACGTTTAACAGTTGAGAAACGACATATTTTGTCATAATCTAAACTATGTCCCAAACTGCAGTATGTTTTGGACATAATTTATTTTATGAAAAATGTAATATACCTACTTTATATAAGCTCCAACAGCTTGGCTTGCTTTTCATTTTTATGCTTATTTTAAACAACATATTGTCTTGTCCACAGAGCTTTATCAGAAGTAGTAGGCCAGCGTCTTCCGTACGACAACCTAGACGAGGTGCGCGACCGTCTCAGCCAGATTAGTCCCGCGCTAGTCACGTACGGCGATGTTCAGGACAACAACTACTTCGCGCAGGCCAGGTCCCTTGCACAGGTACACGATACGTCATTTTACTAGTAAATTTTAGGGTTTCTAGAAAAATTGTGAGTCTTTGCATTACCGTCCGTTACGGCTTCGATTTGGATCATATTCGCCATACGGTTTAGCCCTTCTACCAAAAAAAATGCTTTTAGGCTGCTTTTAGCAGAGCATCTGTGAAACCTTTAGAAAAAGAGAGAGGTCTTAGCAAAACCTGCTCATTTTTGGTGGGTCCTAAAAAAAGTATGTGGGTTTTGCTAAGGCCTCTAAAAGTGGTCTAACATCGATCTCGGGTGATTTATATCGATTCCCAAGACACTGTTTTTGACCTCACTTGGTGGGTCGAAAAACCGTTCATGGCATACAGAGATAGTGATCACGAATGTTTCTCATTTCGTACACCAATAAATATTATATTTATTTCACAAAAGCGCGTATCAACTTACCCTTGATTTTATATTTTATACCTTGTAACAATGCCATAAGAGTCACATGACGCGCGCTCGTTAGTGGCAGTCTACAAATAAGTAACAAAAACAATTGTATCCACAGAGCCTTCAAAAGCCAGTATCGGGCAAGGTAGACATGCAGCTGAAGACATTAGAAGATTTCTTCATGACCGACACGATCAGCCGCGCATCGCCCACAATGGCCAAGTGTGTACAGGCAGTGATCAAACAGAAGCAGTCCAAGTACTAAACCACAGACAACTTAGGAGTATGACACACGAATCCTTGAATAAAAACTCTTTTTTTTAAATAAGAGGCTAATATCTTCTCTATATACTTCCGGTAATCACCTTATTCATATAAAAATACGTACTTATATATGCTTTTTTGGATTTACAGGGATTTTGTGTGTTGTACAATTTATTTAAGGATATATTCCCAGCTTTTTTCGCTTGAGTTTTGTCTACTAACGCCGTTTCTGGTATTGGTACAGTTTGAAACAAACTTTACATTTTGGATGGCTGTTTGTGCGGAAAACTCAAGCGTTGAAAGTTGTTTTTAGGGTAATTATAAAATTTATATTTTGCCTTTCTGCAATCATTTTTACGAAGGAAATACTACAGAAATGCTGCTGCGTGGTCGATAGTCCAGTTACCTCTGTACCTCAACAATATTATTAATGGCAAGAAGATTTTGGACCACGCATGTACATTGTGATTTCTAGCTATTTATTTTGTTATTTAATAATAGATAAGCTTAACAGTGTTTCAACAAGTATAAAATTTCAATATTTTAAATTATTCATGGTACTCATTAGATGGATTGAAGAAATGAAACAGCTCGTAACTTATGAATGTAAGGACAGATATTTTGTAAATAGTAATGTTTGTAGTATAAAATAAATCGTAGTATAATGATTGTCGAAATCGTTTTTTATTTCATTCAAAACCAAAATTTCAAATAATAATTCAAATAGTTTTTTTTTTCATTTGTAGTTGGTTATTTTAAGGGTAGTCTCATCCAACGCGTTGTATTTTCTATATTCCTGTAATAAGTAGTTACGAATTAGTACTGATGATGGCTTTTAAAGAAGACAGACTGACCATATTTTGGTCTGTTACTTCCATTCTACGTTAAGATGTCGCTGACTAATGAACGTTTACATACTTGTAACGGACTCGAAAATGATGGTCTTCTTACAAGGCTTTAATTAGTAAGTCAAAGTTAAATCTACTTCAAGTAGTCCGTTAAATGACACTTTTGAACGTCCAAATTTACAAGAAAATTCAATTTATTTTAGTTGTTCCTTCCAAAAGGTAGTTTCGTATGGAGAAGAATGGGTAAGAAACTCCATATAGATCACAACTCAGTCGCCTGCATTCTTCTTCTTAGTGTGTCGATGGCAAAAAGTTTAAACATCTTTGGCCCAATATCCGGCTGCGCGATCTCCGCTCACTGGCGCAGTAATAAGATTATTAACTGCACAGGTGACAGAGCATGCGGCGCAGGGGGGAAGGCAGCCTGTATTTAAAAGTAAAATAATCCAGACTAATATAATAAATGCGAAAGTGTGTCTGTCCGTCTGTCTGTTACCTTTTCACGGTTAAACCACTGAACCGATTTAGATGAAATTTGGTATAGAGATAGAGATTTTTGAGTCCCGGGAAGGCCATAGGATAGTTGTTATCCCGATATTCCCACCTACCACAACCTATGCGAGTGAAACCGCGGGGTGCTGCTAGTTAACTATAAATCAATCTAAGATACTAACATCAACAACTTTCCTCGCGGCATCTTGTACTTGCACTCCCTTAGCGTTTTGTCTGCGTTCCTCATGAACAGCACGTGCATTTGTTCCGCACCGGTCCATGGCGAAGGCTCCTCCTCGCGACGTTTCAACGCTGGTAACAACTTGTTGCATGGGCCAAAGTACGGTGGAGGTATTTCTGTTACACATAAGATCACGACTGTATTCCCCGTTTAACTCAAACTGAGGCGTAGAATGTAGACATATTTAGCCACTTATGATATTCAATTCAAATTCAAAATATTTTATTTCACATAAACCTACATGGGCTCATCAAACTGTGGACTGCTACTTACAATCTATACATATAAAATTCAAAGTCCTGACTGACTGACTGATATATCAACGCACAGCCTAAACCGCTGGTCCTAGAGACATGAAATTTGGAGGGTGTGTTCTTAGTGAAGAGTAGGTATCCACTAAGAAAGGGTTTTTCGAAATTCCACCCCTAAGAGGGTGAATGGGGGTAGGGTGAAATTTCATGCGGACGAAGTCGCGGGCAGAAGCTAGTATTCTAATAAAAAAACAAAAATACTGCTTGCGTGGACTGAGAATCAAACCTTGCGGGATCCCACGCGTAACAGTCACGCTTGTACGACTGGATCCACTGGCCTATTGAGGCTGTCTGTAGCTGTCTTCAATTTTCCAATTTTTTTTTTGAACTGGTCAGAGACAATAGTTTCAGTCAGCGTATACGATATTAGACCTTGCCCAGATAAGCCTGAATGAGCAACACATTCCGTCCACATACTCCTTGTTGCATCCTAGTGCACGTGTGAAAAATGAGTTGGCGCGATTCGGTGTTATCTGCGTCAACGTGATACCCACCTTTATTTTCAGGCTCAATTTCAACTCTTGCTTTCCTCACAATACGTGGTTTTTCAGATTTTGTAATAAGGCACTGTCGGTCACAGAAGCATTTGTTGCTGCATTGTCTTTGATTCACGTATTCAGCCATCGATTTGTTGACTTCTGCTATCGTCATTTTGTTTTTACGATCTTCTATTGTTTTTTCTTTAGCTTTTTGCTCTCTTTTGGCAGCTCTAGAAATTTTATTATTAGAAGTTTAGAATGTATTTCATTGTTATCTTAATTATCCCTTTTCTAACTACTGTCGAATCTAAGCCTCTTAGGGCGTCCGAGTTTGACCAGAGCCCTGATTCACAACCATACGACAGGCTATCGTATCGAAAACCTGACATTTCGATAACCTGATTTGACTTCCCCTCAACAGCAAATAGCTGTTGGAAGAATAGCGGGCGTCTATTTGATTTAAACTGACAAAAAAATTTCGGGTTTTGGACTTGTGAATGTGAACAGCGTTTAGAAGACTCCTACGATAACAATGATTAATGTTCGATACGATACGGAAACGTATCGAGTGTTTGTGAATAGCTATGCAGGTTTAAAATCAAAATCAAAAGTCATTTATTCAAACTAGGCTGAGAATACGCTCTTTTTGAACATCAAAATTACATAAGATAGTCCCCGAAAACGCCCGCCCTTCACCACTTCCTAGTGCTTTAGCTGGGAAGAAGTGGCGTAACAAATTCCCCAGCAGCACAGCTGTCTGTTTATGTCTGATGATGTTGGTTGGGTGCCATTGACTTTGTTTTTGATACCTACACTGTTTTTGACATGACGATATGTAAGTCAGGAATGACATTTATTTACCTCTCTTCCCCTTTCTTACTACTTTTTTCAATAAATTCTTCAAAGCATTTCTTTTCTTCTTCTTGAAACTTCTTGACTACATCAAAGGCGTTTGCTACTGCTGAATTTGTGCTTTCGTTGTATAGCTACCCAGTAGTACCGAGAAATAATTATTAAAAATAAATTTAATAATTATTACAAATATTTGTTTAACAATTCTTGTGGAGGCTAAAAGTTCTTATATGGATACAAATTTTCTTATGTGGATAAGATATTAGGTGCTGATAATATAAGGGCTTAGTGATAGGTATACAGATTTATCAGCAGTATCAAACCTGGGAATTGAATCCGAAATCTTAAAGATTTTTTTGCTTCCTTGGGTCAAATAGCCAGAAATGATAGAATGCATTAGATTGTGGAGATCGCGTATCGGCAAGTGTAGCGTGGGACGCCCCACAACTAGATGGACCGGCGACCTTAAGAAAGCTGGCTGGCTGGGTCAGACTGGATGCGGAAGGCAGGGTGTCGTGGCGCAGCCTGGGAGAGGCTGACCAGCAGTGGACCGCGATAAGCTGAGTTGATTGATTAGATTGTGATAATGTTCAATGTTGTCTACAACTCACCCGTAGATGTACTTTTTGAATTTTACAATTCAATTCTTCTTGTTCTTTGCGACATTTTTCTATTTTCTCATAATACTCTGCTTCCCACTTAGCTCGTTCTTCTTTGGTCTTTTTGTGTTCAGCTGTATATTGTTCTACAGCTTGCTTTTCTAAGAGTTTTATGTTGTCCTGGATGATGTATCAATATAAGTGAATTAGCGAAGCTACCCAATAGCGATTAGATTAACTGACTAACCCTAAGTTAGACTCTCTAAAGTAAGTCTAAGGCGCGTCGCCCACACGACCTAGAGTCGAGGCGGCGACGAGGCGCGGGCGCACGTTTTCTATAGGAATAAATATAGGTATGTATGTATAGGCGAGATACCTATACTTATTCCTATACAAAACGTGCGCCCGCGCCTCGTCGCCGCCTCGACTCTAGCTCGTGTGGGCGACGCGCCTAAGTAGAAATCGTAATTTCTTGAAAGCGTTGTACGTACTTATATATACCGTTGACTACTGAGTGTAAAGGCTTCTTTCACAAGACACAGAGTAACGTCACGCTTTCTTATGGGCAAGTTGCATGAACCGCACTTTGACTTTGCTATGTAAGCGTCGCATACAAATATGAACCTTATTCTTATGATTATATTGTTCCTATACGTATAACCGAACGTGATCAACCAACGAATACGAACATAAATGACGTACAAATAAAGTTCTTATTCGCATGAGACGCTCTACAGTGGAGGAGGCGCTGAAGACTTCTTTATACTTTTATTTATAAAATAAAAGGAGTTGTTGCTAATGCTTTGGGCCTTAAGGTGACTTACTTCCGCATCCTGTTCACGATCGAGAAGATACTTCATGAGTTGTGCATCTGTGAGGTCTGCTAACCTTTCTTCTTCTTTTGCCTTAGCTTCTTCTTCTTTTTTCTTCTCATACCTTAAAAGTACGACTAACTTAGCAATTGTTTTGATAGCGGTCCTTTATGCTTACGGATTTGGTCAGCTCAGGCGGGTTCCCTTATCTTGTCCATCTTTTGTGATCACACATCACGATTGTGAAGATACAAAACCAACGTATGGTATTTAACCATTTAAAGACCTTAAGATGTTATTTATTGTATCGACTTTAACGCATAGGTACATATAAAATGCTTCACTGAATAGTTCGATATTGAGATAGACTCATGATAGCACAGGTTTATACCTTAGTGGTTTTTGGTTGCTATTTAATATGAATAATCCTGTATTCTTTTGTATAAATGATAAATAAATAAAAAAAAAAAAACGTATGAGAGCCGAGAGCCAGTGATTTAACAAGATTCAATATTCTTTTTCAAAATACTTACATTTCTTTATTCTGTCTTGCATTTTTTATCCTTCTACATTTCTGTAGGTCCTCCATAGCGGTTTCATGTTTATCCAAGTCGAAGGTACAGAACGTCACTGTTTTTGGCTTCTTTTGTTCTTCCTCAGCTTCTTTCTCTTTTATTTCCTTTGAAAATTCTATTTGAGCATCTCTTTCTTCGAATGTTTTTGATTCATGAAGGGCACTGAAAAAAGTTTCGAGCGGATAAGTAGTTCGTAGCTATGAATGTTTTCTTGTCTGCGTAGTTGCGTACTGTTACTAACTCACTGCCAGAAGTGCGAATGAATGTTTGATTTTCCGACCTAGTTTGAAGGTCACACAGACTGTACTGGGCAAAGATGGGGAGATCTATGTGCCCCTACAGCTATTGGTGATCCTAAATTTGTGTTCGCATTCGTGACTTTCCGAATTCGAGATAGTGGCTGAAGGTGCATAACTAAATCACTTATTAGGTTTCGTTTTTGTTTTTTTGTCCTTTCATCACGTTGTATTGTTATTCATTTACTACCTACCTTATGAGCTTTGTGCCGTAACAGCTTCTATCAAAGATCTTTTGTTTCGCCATTTGGATGGCTTCTGCGTTGTTTATACGGACTTTCTTTTTTGAGAACGCCTTGACTGCAGCTATTTCTTCAGCGCGTTGTTTTTCTCTTTGCTTTTCCTTAAGCGCGACACACCCCTGAATGTTACAAAAATAGAGAAATGATTTTGCTGATTAAGATATGAAAACTCTGCTTGTGGCTAGAATATAAACTGGCAACTATGTTTAATGTTAAATCTTGGCTGATATCAGTAATGTGTATTATCGGTACCTATAAATTGCATTTCGGCTAAAATTTTTCATCAGAAAAGAATTTCCTACCTACCTTTTTGTCAAGATTGACGGACATGTACCTAATGTTCTTGGCATCAACAATAGTCAATACCTACTATAATTTGCGAGTATGCTCAGCGCTGATTGCGATAGGGCTACTATAGTGATAGATACGATCAATGATTAAATAATCTTCAACAGTAAGGAGACTCTACGAACCTATTCAAAATATATTGGCTTAGTAGCTGCGCCCCGCGGTTGGCCGGTTGTACCCGTATAAGTCTCGATCCCGTGGGAATATCGGGATAAAAAGTAACATAATTATGTGTTAAGCTAGTTTATAAACTATCTGTGTGCCAAATTTCATCCGGATCCATTCAGCCGTTTTTGCGTGATAGAGTAATAGACATCTTTCACAATTATAATGCATGCATAATACGAGTACATATTATAGTAGGATGACATACTTGTACAGTATCCGGCCAAGTTTTCATCCATGCCTGCGACTTCTCTATCATAGCTTTCAAGTATTCATTCTCCTGTTGCGAAGGTTTCTCTGGAGCGCTGGCTTGCTTCTCCAGTCTGTCCCATTCGCTTCTATGAAATATTACTGTGCTTGGACCACCTTTGGGGTTTTTGTAAAAGTATATGTTTGATTGCGTCATGTCTAAAATTAAAGCTTTTGAAATCTATGGAGCTCCGACGTTATTTTCTTATTTCAATTTGCAGGTTGTAGCTAGAACGATCCATTAAGATTACGAATATGTTACGGATCTTCGGTATGTTCCTATAGTATGGTTAACCGTTTGGTTACCATAGTAAGGTTTTTTACTCTGTGGTAATAGCGACCCCCGTAAGTAGTACCTAGACCTTAGTTACAGTATAATTTAATTATACTGTGCCTCACGCGGTGTCCTGCGTGAGCGACGAATACGACGCGACGCGACGCAACACGACGCGACGTAATGCGGCGCGATGCTACACGCGACAAATGTCCTACGTGATTTTGGTCATTACTTCTCGAATCATGGAGAAGTACAGTACAATTTTGCTCGAACGTTCATATGTAGTCCGTGGTGTCGCGTCTGGTCGCCCTCAAAACAAGTACGCGTTACATCGCGTCTCGCCGCAGACTGTCATATAGGCCGCAAGCAGGGTATGCCATTGAGCTGATCGCGTTCGTCGCGTTCGCAGCGTCGCGTCGCGTCGTATTCGTCGCTCACACAGGACACCGCAGTTATGATTGCAGCTGGTACCTACTTGACTAAGCCTACCCTCTAAGGTATGATTCCGATGTCGGCAGCACGCAGCAGTGCTGCCGTGGCAGTGCGGTCGCAGCACTACTGGTCCTCATACATTTTCTATGGGTTTATATGAGATTACATTCCGAGCACAGCAGCAATGTGACGCAGCAATGTCGCGCAGCACTGCTGCGTGCTGCCGAGATCGGAATCATACCTTTACGCATCAATCACTTGATTCTTATTAATCCTGGCTGCAGTTACTGATAAGCTATGAAATCATAGTTTGATAGAGAGTCCTTAAATATACGTAATATTTAGGGACTCTCTATCAAACTATGTTTTCAGGCCTTTATCAAGCGACGCTTATGAGATCATTAATGACCACTTTATTTTATTCCTCGAATAAAAGTTATCGATGGAAAAATCAAACCCTAAATAAATTAAATGTGTGATAATTAGACATTTACTACGTAGAACATAAATTCTAAGCTACTTATCAGCTTGAAAGTTCCAGGAACTCGATTGTCTTGTTTAAGATAAGTCCAACCTTTTAGGTCAAATTGACACTGGATTGGAACTTGTACATTCATTGACCCCCCCTATTCTGATCAATTTTCTTTGTGCCTTCCTCCCTAAAAAGGGGGCATACCGTTACTTTGCAATGAGTGTCCAATTATCCACGTCATAGCATCAGCGGCTGAATTTCGGTTTTTCGCAAATATTTGTTTCCTACTTTATGTTGCGGTCTGTACATACTCGTAGAATCTGACCTAACGCGAATCTGGCGTAAAGCGAATCTATCCCTATGCTAACAAAGGGTTTTAAATAAAATGAGTTGGTAGGTAAAGATCACGTATATCTAACACTTAATGCTGGGTAGGGAAATCACACTATCACACTAATATTATATAGGCGAAATTTTGTGTGTGTGTTTATATGTTTGTTAATTCTTCATGCTCAAACGGCTTGACCAATTTTGATAAAATTTTGTATGGAGGTACCTAGCTGACACCCTGGATTAACATATAGGCAACTTTTTATCCCGATATTCCCACGGGATCGAAACTTATGCGGGTGAAATCGCGGGGCGCAGCTAGTCAGCTATAAATCTATAAAAGAAACAGACCTCATCTAAATAATTAGGTACCATGGGTACACCACGGGTACATTCGTACAGACAGTCTCATTTAGGCCGACATCAAATACACATCAGTCCTTCATGTGGTTATTTCGGTAAACATTTAGCTCTTTGATATAAAGTTTTATTTCGCGCCGGATAGCGTTAAGGGGCTTAGTAGACCTAAGTGTCCTTGAAAAACGCACGCACACATGTACAAATCGACGCGAACGCCGTCTGACGACGACGCCCATCACAATTATTATGACATAAAGCATACATGAGATTTAGAAGTAACGGTTTTGTGAGATTACGCCCTAGTATTCTAATAGATGGCGCGGAAACGATGCGCAAATAAGTTCAAGATCTAACAAACAATTAATTATGTAGTTACGTGTGACAACAAAATTATTTTTATTTCTTTTGAATGACTTGAATAAAATAAGGATGTGGGTGATTTTGAAATAAAACTGATTCAATGAAATATAAAACATTTTTAACCGACTTCAAAAAAGGAGGTGGTGTATTCGACCCGTATATATGTAGTTATGTATTTTATGTATGTTTGTATATATACTTGTACATTTTCTCAAAAACTGATGAACCAATTTTGATCATTCTTTCACTAATGTGATCTACATACTTCCAGGAAGGTTTTAGTATATTATAATACATTAGGTAATTATTCTTATGTAGTATGTCCGAAGTTAACATGCATAAATGTACTGCATCTCCGGCATTTCTACGCGAATTTTGATGATTCTTGTAGTCGGTGTATTCAATTCTTCAATGCACGAATGTTAATTGAATTTTTGTGGGGTAGGTACAATTAAAAAGAAAAAAAAAACTTAAAAAAAAACAACCGACTTCAAAAAAAACACTACAACGTGATAAATAACTATAATTTCGGAAGTCGGTGTCAAAAAACGAAAATGCGGAACCAGCGACACCGACTTCCGAAATTAAAGTTATTTATAACTTTGCAGTGTTTTTTTTTTTAAACTATGAATTTTGGAAACATCTAAGAAAGTGCAGTGATTACGCATAAGTTAAATATTTTCGACTTGATGTACAACTGTCACACTGACGTATGTGGACGACGTGTGGATTTGTATTCGAGTGTTCCCGGGTTCGATTCCGAAGGTTACGAAGTCGAGTTTTCTTTTTAAATTTTATTTAAATGTATTTTGAATTTTTAAATATATTTATTAAATATTTTTATAAATAACAAAAAAAAAAGTATACAGAAGCAAGAAAGTAGACAATATCAACACGGAAGTTATTTCTAATGCGCAAGTACCTACCTACACGTTTTCTAAGCTATTATAAAAATAAAAAAATTCTGACCTAATGTTTTTATTAACAGACCGCGACTTATTGATAATGGGTATAATGAAATAGGTAACAGATTCATCTGAAAATTGCTATGAAAATTATCAAAAGCAAGAGTTTAGATTTAAAATTGATTTTGTCTATACTTATCTACACTAATATTATAAAGAGGAAAGATTTGTATTTTTGTATGTTACGAATAAACGTAAAAACTACTGGACCGATTTCAAAAATTCTTTTGCCGTTAGAAAGCTACTTTATCACTGAGTAACATAGGTTATATTTATTGCTAGAAAAAATTAGGGACCCTTACCCCTTCCTTACTCATACCCTACTCCTACCGTACCCCTCTCCTACCTTACTCCTACCATACCCCTGCCGTATTCCTACCCTACTCCTACCGTACCCCTACCTTACCCCTACTCCTACCTTACTCAGATACTCCTACTCTACTCCTACCCTATTCCTACCGTACCCCTGCCCTACTCCTACCGACCATACTCCTACCGATCCCCTACCCTACTCCTACTCTACTCCTACCCTACCCCGACCCTACTCCTACCGTACCCCTACCCTACTCCTCTACTCTACTCCTACCCATACTCCATCATCATCATCATCACCCTTACTCCAACTGTACCCCTACCCTACTCCTACCTTATCCCTACCCTACACGATCAATAGTTTTAAAATAAAAATAGTTTACGTCCTATACTCAGATAGGTCTGAGTATAGGACGTAAACTATTTTCTTATGAAATTTTGTGTGTATATTCAGTAGGCTGAATATACACACAAAATTTCATAAGAATCGGTCAAGCCGTTTCGGAGGAGTTTTGTTACCAACACTTTGACACGAGAATTTTATCGCTGCGCTGCTGTGCACATGTCGGGTATGTCGGCGTGTATTTTTTGTTTATTTTGACATTTTTAATTTCGTAATATCTTTTGAATGGAATGTCTGATTACAATAATTCAAAAAGTTATCAACAGGTATTGATACAGTCTTGAATACAAAATAATTTATTTGGATAAGAATTAAAACAAAGGTATGGATAACATGGTCTGATTTTGATCGGCATTTCTATCAACTTTTAAAATGTAAAAAAAGTAGTTATAGTGACATAACTACAATAGTTGGACATATGGTCTCGCGAAGTTTTTTGTAGATATTGATATGTTCTATAATATTGTAGAACATTTTTTTGTTCTATCATCAATACTTTCGGCGGCGCATGCGATGAAAGACATTTTATATTTTTTTTGCACCTTGGGTTGGTTTTAGTAGAATTTCTAAGGATCCCTAATTTTTTCTAGCAATACATAATAATATAATAATATAACGGCAAAAGAATTTTTGAAATCGGTCCAGTAGTTTTTACGTTTATTCGTAACATACAAAAATACAAATCTTTCCTCTTTATAATATTAGTGTAGATGTAGATTAGTGTACCTAGATAAGTATAGACAAAATCAATTTGAAATCTAAACTCTTGCTTTTGATAATGTTCATCGCAATTTTCAGATGAATCTGTTACCTATTTCATTATGCCCATTATCAATAAGTCGCGGTCTGTTAATAAAAACATTAGGTCAGAATTTTTTTTATTTTTATAATAGCTTAGAAAACGAGTAGGTACTTGCGCATTAGAAATAACTTCCGTGTTGATATTTTCGACTTTCTTTCTCTTGTAGACTTTTTTTTAGTTATTTATAATAATATTTAATAGATATATTTAAAAATTAAAAATACATTTAAATAAAATTTAAAAAGAAAGTACGATTTCGTAACCTTGGGAATCGAACCCGGGGACTCTCGAATACAAATCTACACGTCGTCCACATGCGCTGGTGTGACAGATGTACGCGGAGTCGAAAATACTTACCTTATGCATTTTATTGCAAAAATAAAAATATTCAGTTAAAAATAAAATGCTCATACTTTTTACTTTCGTTCATATTATGTTCGGCTTTTGTTTTATATGAACGTTTTGTAGTCCTCCTAACGGAATGTTTCACTATATTTCCCATTTATTTACAAATTATTACCCTATTTTAACTTTGTTAGGTTACGCGGACCACTGCCGGGAGATACAAGTGAAACGCCCGGGAGTTGGGACTCGCCGTACAATAGATGGCGCGCGCCTTGCACCCATACATAACAAACTTAAAAGTATTTTATATTTACACGAAATAAAAATATTTACGGAAAGAAGAATGCAAATAATAATAAACAATGAATTTACAAATAAAACTTAACAAAAACATAACAATCTTGACGGAAATAGTGCGGCGAAAAGAGCGACACGTCCGTATAGCATCAGGCCTCGGCCGGCAGTGTCGCTACACGGGCGTTCACGCAAACATGCGCACTTTTTATGTTCGGAACTATGAATATTCGATTTACAAAAAAACTATTGTTTTAAATAAAAAAATAAAACACTATCATTTTAGTATGTTACTTGTAGAATAATCTGACAAAAAATCAGAATGATTGTATGTATATTAGTATGGTTTTTATTGTAATAAGAAAGTTTTTTAGAGGTATGTTCATGATTTTTTTCTATCGTACCAAATTAGTTGTATTGTGTTTTCAAAACACTATCTATCTAGCATATATCCTGAAGAATATCATATATTTTTCTGATTTTGTTTACTGTAGGCCATCATATACTTTTATTGTTTCGAAAACTACCGTTTTTTTGCGTTTAGCTCATGTAAGCGCCTTAATTAGATTAAATAACAGCCATGCCATGGAGTGGGATAGGAAATTGAGCGGAGCGGTGGTCGGGCGCCATTTGAGCCACCGTGTTGGGCTCATTCGTCAATGTCACCCCACAACGTTGTTTGCAGTATATTTTTGCATAAAAATAACTTATACAGCACTAGGAAATGCTGTGAAAATGATAAATTGTTCAGTCCCTGTGTGCGGGAAATGTGAATAAGATGTAAAATCTCGTAGGTAATATTAACATGATATTTTGTTGTTCAGTTATTGGCAGTTAAGATTTAATGGGACCATAAATTACTTAAGCTTAACGTTTAGTATGTTTACTTCACCGTATCTTACCTACAGGGGAAATGATATTCTAAGATTTATTTAATACTAGCTGCGCCCCGCGGTTTCACCCGCGTAAGTTTCGATCCCGTGGGAATATCGGGATAAAAACTATCCTATGTCCTTTCCCGGGACTCAAACTATCTCTATACCAAATTTCATCGAAATCGGTTCAGTAGTTTAGGCGTGAAGAAAAGACAGACAGACAGATAGAGTTACTTTCGCATTTATAATATTAGTTTGGATTGGTTGTATTCCGGAGACTGCTAAGACCATAAGAACAGCATGAACATCATTTACAATTCTATCAAAGATTTTGTTACAAATATTACTGTCACCCATGCAGTATCGTAACGACCACAAAGCAACCTAAATCCCATTAATTCCGTATTCAAATTGTTTCTTTACGTCCATGCAAGTCATAAAAGCTGTACACGTGTCGATATCAGTAACACGATTGTGGAAACGCGTCGAGTGGGACAAATAGACGACAACTAAACAAAACGCTTGCCCCTCGCGATTCCAAGTTCCGACACATGTGAGCTTTGCCCGCTTTGTAACTGTCCTAACTTTTTATGCAAGCCTGGTACCACCCGGCCATCTATTTCAATTGCATTGCTTGTATGTAGGTTTGAAAAAGTGAGTAATGCGTTGATGTGTGGTCTTGAGTACCAATGGGACCACCCCTTTTGCAGTCATCAATCTTCAATCACCCCTCTGCCTATAAATATTTGTGGTTAAGACGTGATTCTGGTAGACAGACGCGATTATGTTTACGTCTAGTGGACATTTTGGATCAGAAATACGATGAACCAGGAGAGGCCTACCTATATCTAGCAGTGTGTGATTTGCTGATATGACGGTGACAAACCGAATCAGGTTCACACACCTCCAATTCGAACGTCTAAGGAATCCATCGCTTTTGAAATAGAAATACGAATAGCAGAGAAATACAAATTGAATTGAGCGCCAATTCCTTAGACTTGGAGGTTGTGTGTATACCTAGAGGGACTCGGAATTTAAGAGCTAAAATTGCTAACAATGCCTATATACCTATTAATAAGTTGCTTCTGATTACTGTCGCAATTAAAGGAATGTTTCGGGAGAAGTTTTTCAGCCAGTAGTTTCAACCAAGTACATGTTAATGGTTGTTAAATTGTGGTCAAGATGAACATAATGATGGCTATTTTATTGTTTAGGTTTTATCTATCTAAGGTAGCTCGTTTTCGAAAGTATTTAAGTACTATGGTGATGTTGACTAGTCTATCCAAATGGAATATTAATTTTGGAATGATAGAAAACATATTGCTCATTGAAGTTTACTTAGAACTAATTTCAAGCAAGATGTAAGAGCCACTTACGGCGGCGATAAGCTTACGGTAGTAAGGGGCGGTTTCTTTCCTTGTACACCTTTGGAAACACTTATTAGGGCATATTTATTACCCATTCGTCATAATTTGTATACGTTTCTTGTATTTCGTGTACCGCGATAACATCAAAATTCGCTAAAACCGTGGAAGGACCTTAAACTTGAGGATTGCCAAATAAGAAGTTACAATCTAGGTACGATTTTGTAAAAGACAGCCGTGATTTTGTGGAATGTTTGTCTGAATTCGGGAGCTTCCGATTATGACACACATCTACAAAAATAGCTCGTGATGCTGTGAAAATTTAAGCATGGCAAGCTAAGGAATCAGCAATGTATCGGGACTGACTGTTCAATGGTGTCCAAGTATGTGTTTCGCAATGGGAACGTTACATCAATAGGTATCAATAGGTAGTCCAAAAAATACTATAACCTTTTCTACACTTTTTGATTTATAACACCTCTAAAAAAGCAGACAGTAAAAAATAAACATTGTAAAACAATAAATAGACATTATTTGTCCTATATTTTCTTACTTATAGGGTTAAATATAATGATCACCAGAAAAATATATTGAACACCAAAAAATGAAGTCTAAAATTACAATAGTTCTAGCTGGGTAGGTATCCCGAGTCGACATATGATGCAAGTGCGAGCAAATGAGAATACAAATACCTTTACCTAGGTGTTTTACATCAAAATGGAGTTTTAATTTTGGTGATCATTTACTATTTTTGGCAATAAAAAGTGGTTTTTTGATGTTATATTTTACTTTATCTGGTGGTAAGTTAAACATAAGCTTTTTTTTATTGGTTTTACGTTTGAAAATGCAGTAGGCGGAATCTAAGCTAAGCTTATGTAGTCAGTGGCTCCAGTCACTAGTGCGAGCTTTATCGGAAAGCCGTGAGATACGTCTGCGTGACTCGCATGGAAATTTATTCATGGAAGTGTGTTTCTATGCATTGATACAGATCTTTGCAATAAAAAATGCCTTTGTGCATCATGTATTAATGTATGAGTTTTGTCGAAGTTGAAGTGGAGTTCGCTAATTTGTTTGTTGTGTCTGAGCTTTATGGATTTTAGCTGATATCTAATCCTATATCTATTTTGGCGCTCTACATTTGTTAGACTTTGAGCATGAATTTGCCAAGTGAATAAGAGTAAGTATAAAATCCTCTGAGAGCAATTCGAAAGTATTCTACCGTCTAAATAGGTAAACAAATTTCGACCAATGACTTCAATGAGACATTACCTTTCATATATGTATCTATGGACATTACCTATTTTTTTAATTTGCGAGGTTTAATTTGCAAAAAACTTAATAAGTTGGTAAGTTATGCACCTTAACTATATAAAGTGGATAGTTTTAACATAGGTAATTTAATTTTCAGAGTTAACGCAATATGAAACAAATCCGAAAGGAAGAAAAAAAAATCGTTTTAAAATTAATTTTAGTTTGAAGTAACAAGTGAAGCGGGTGGATTTGTATAATTACAGCCGTATGGCCTGGCGCCACTCCACTACTCGAGTGGAGTCGTTCTGTCCGTCCGTTTGTCCCACGTTCGTAGCACTTGACTTTCAGCAGGTAGCCGCCCGGTGCTAACAAGGATTCCAGCCATTCTTCTGATGTAAGTATGTTTATAAATGAAAACAGAAACAAACGTCTCAATGTTGATCATGCATACCTAACAGATTTTTTTAAATATTAGAAAGTATCTACTAATCAGGTAGGAGTACTTATAATTAAAAAAGTGAAATAAAATATGCTGAAACATAGTATTTTTACACCTGTGTATTTTGTTTTAAATTAATAACGTTAGGTCCTAAACAATGCATTAATTCTAAAAAGTAGTAAGTATGAAATGTTGTAAATTATTTACTCGCTGAATTAATGTTAAATACAAATGTTGTATTGCTATTAAAATATTTAATTTCAAACAGCCATAAATCACATAAACTAAGAAAAAAAACTTCGAAACAGTTTATTACCAAGCTCTGTAACTGAACAAAATTGGTCACATCTGTGCACTGTTTAAATTAAAAGTAATTTTCTTATGCAGAATTAATTAATGACTAACGAGCTCAATAGGGTTCATCAGGCGGAAGCGTTAGAAAGGGACAGCAATATACACGTAGTCGTACGGGGACAAGGACAGAATGTGTAGAAGCTGGAGTTGAATGAATTTATGCCGGTCTATTTAGTAACGCGTCAATTTGGCGCGAGAAAGGTTGTGGGGGAGGTTACATTGAGAACATAATGAAAAGCGCGCGAATTATATTATCGTGTAAAGTGTGTGTGGAAATTTCAAAAGTGAATTAAAAAAAAACTTCACTTTGTTTATGTTTTTATTCTTCTGACTTTAGGCGCGAAATTGGTGTTGTGTTGTGAGTTTGTGCCGAATTTTAAACAATACAGATAAGACATGTCCGGGACTGAAGTTTGAAGACACGAGAGATGAAACGGATTATAAATAAACCGAAGATATCAGAAAAAACTACACTAGGCTAATATTGGTAAGTACCTCCCTAATAACAATAAATAATATTAAAATACTAGAAATATAAAAAAAATCAAAAGAAACTTAAAATTAATATTCACGATCACTAAAATATTATTTTTGACAAAATATTAGAAAATTCTCGAGCGATCACTACGGAAATCTCTGTGATCTAATTTTCCAAAGAAAATGTCCCCTTTGATGTTTTTAATGACAATATACTTAAATAAATTACTCTAAAGAGTTGTCAGATCTAATATCTGGAATAGCTTCATGGATTCAGGTATTTTTTCTTATCATGGGTTATTTCAGCCTTTTAATGAGTCCGCGACTGGATATTTTATTAGTTATGATGTTCTTACTTTTAATTAGTAAAAATGTTGATTACTCTTATCACACATAGGTATGTATATGTATTTTTAATTAATAACAATAGTTGCAGAATGTTTTGACGTTTGTTGATTAGCGTTTGTAGTTTTCTCTAAATGTAGTGAAGAAAACAAGGATTTTGTTTTCTCAATTTAATATTGCCATTCAATCAATCAATGTTGAACGTTATACATTCGTTTTTCTTTTACAAAAAAATATTTTACACATAAAAAGATAAAAGGAAAGCTGAGCTTTATTCACAGATTTCATATAGTTAATGAATTGTCAAATGAATACTTGACCAGATAGGTGACAAAAAAAAAACAATAAAATTTTTTGTAAACCTTTCTTTACATAATACTTATGTTCTTCAGCAACGAGCGCACGTCAACCTGTATTCCTTAGAGTTTTCAATTTTTCTTTAAAACTTTAGTCATTGACATACCTACTTACTTACTTTCACGCTTATTTCTTTTATGGAGGCAAACGTACTACTTAGTTGTGTCTTAGGGAGCAATAAAATGCTAAGTTTCATCGTTATAATGTGCCAAGTCGGGTTCTTGGTACATTTTCCACGATATATTGTGGCAATAAGCGTTAATATAATTATATTACAAGAAGCTTAAATGCTTAGTGATACATAATCCTTTCTATCAAAATCTACATAAAATAAAGTTCCACTTCCAAGCAGCCAAAGCCATAAACTTTTTAATTTGCATTACGGAATTCCAAGTTTAAATTCCTTTTCAAATATTTACGGAGGTTGCTATAACATTCTCAAAGACAAACTTCTAGAGTTCTAGACAACACTTTACGACGTAAAAGCCTAAGTTTACTTTGGAGTTGAGTCCGCGTAGAGCGATAAAGCATTTTTATTTTAGTTTGGTAGATTCACACGGTCCGCCGGTTTTGCTTTGATTTGTGCGAAAAGTTACGACGAATGTGAACGCAAATGTTCCACGTACCACACATTAATGTTAGCACATGTTATTGTGGCTGCTTAGATACATACATGTGTTCTTGTACATTTGTTACAGTCGCACGACTGTTTGATACGCCGACTATTTAATTAACATTTGGAATATGGGTCGCACTCGTAGACATAGCTGGCTTATTAATTGGAACACGATTTATAATAAAAAAAAACACGGCAGTTATTAACGCCCGTGTTCTTCATTCAAAAGCTGACAACGCGCGACGCGGCGGGAAAATGAAAATATTTTTCCGTCGGTGTTCATTAATTTACTAATGATTTCGTTATCCGGTTTGGTCCTTGATGTCACGGTTTGTTTCTTTCTTCCGCTCTTTTTGTAACACCTAAGCTTAGTCACTGAAACCGAATACAGGAAATTGTACAAGCTTATTTCTGTAGAAATTTAATTGACTGTTTTCTTTCACATTCCTAAAATAAAATAATTTAATTAGATGCGATAATTACTCAAAGGACCACTTACAAAGTTGGCATCACCCTACACAACGTTTACAGACTCATAAAATGTTCAATTACGCGTGCCGATGTAAACTGCCGAATATCTCTGTTCTCTATTACATTTAATCAAGTGCAACGTACGAGTCTCGGCCGTGTCGTACTTGTAAACGAGAACGCGCTCTAATTAGTCCCAACACGGCGATAAAGGCGGTAATGTGATAAATTAACGACTGTTCCTCTCACCGACTTTGATATCAAAAGCTTACGTTACACTCTGGTAGGGCTCATAAAATACTATGTTTAGACACTAATATGATTTGTCGATGGCCTACTAAATTGGAAGGGTTAATTATTTTTCATGTTGATTCTAATTACGTAATGACACTTGTTGGCGACTGTGCCCATGTTTTGCATTTGTAGAAATAAAAAAACAACCGACTTCAAAAAAACACTACAAAGTGAAAAATAACTTTAATTTCGGAAGTCGGTGTCGTTGGTTCCGCATTTTCGTTTTTTGACACTGACTTTCGAAATTAAAGTTATTTTTCATTCACTTTGTAGTGTTTTTTTTGAAGTCGGTTGTTTTTTTTTTGTAAAAAAGTTTTTATTTTTTAACGTTTTATTTGTACCTACCCCACACAAATTAAATTAACACTAGTGCATTGAGGAAATTGAAGATATGCGATATGGATTCGCATAGAAATGCCGGAGATGTAGTACATTTATGCATATAACTTCGTACATAAGAATAATTACCTAATGTATTATATACTAAAACCTTCTTGAAAGTATGTAGATCACATTAATGAAAAAGAATTATCAAAATCGGTTCATTAGTTTTTGAGAAAATTGCGGACATACAAACATAGGTACGGGTCGAATAAAGAACCTCTTTTTTGAAGTCGGTTAAAAATAAAGTGTTTCGCTATGCGTAGTGAATGCGAGTGTACTTAATCGAGCATCAATCACGTAGGGATTGCTTGATTTATTGATGCTATTGATTTTATTGGCGATTCGATCGGCGATGACTCAATGTAGGTGTATTGTGATTGTAGTACACACAGTACTCCAAGTATATAGATACCCTTCCTATTTATTACCATAAGTTTTTGTGTTCACTCACTATTTAAAGAATACAATGAACCACTCTCAAGGCAAAGTAGTGGTTGCTTTATCATTTTAGGTAGATATATTATGTAGGTATAGCATTAATAGAAATAAAGTGAACGACTAAGTATTATGATTGTGACATAGTCAAGCAGTTCACATCGAAAAAATTGGTAGAGTCCGACTGAAATGGTTTTTATTTGCATGAAAATGAAATTCGGTCGGACTCTACAAATAAGTACTTAACAATAACTTAGCTGCTTTTTTACAGATATAGAAGAATATTGTGACAAGGATTTCTAAAATGGAGACCATTAAAAGTTGCAGCAAATTTCGAAGAAGGCACGAAGATATGCTGAAATCCAGTTTTATATTCGTCGTAGTTACGCTGGCCTGTGTAAACTCGCAAGGTAAGGAACTCTCTCTAATGCTACTGTTAAATATTTTTCACCTTTCAGGATAGGACTCATAGGGCTTTACGAAAGTAGGTATTCATATTCATATTTATTTGCATTCCATAATGTTGTAGAGGTGTTACAATGGCTTAAAGCTAAGATACCTACAATTATGGACCCTGTGGGTGTGCCCCACAGGGTCCAAAAAGTATAAAATTAATTCTTAAGTATATTATTACTTAGCTTTAATAAAGTAGGTATTATTTATTATAATAATATTGGCAGAATTTAGAACTTTGCCAGTTGAAAGAAATCCGCTTGATTCTAAGATTATTTGCACGTATTTTTTTTTAATTTCTCGGTTTCCCCCAAATCTAATTCTAGTTACAAATCCATGGAAAGTAGGACCTACGTAGCTAGTGACTAGTTAGGTACACAGGTCCAACTTTTCATAGATTTGAGAAGCTTTTTACTAGACTAGACTAGGGATTAGTTTAGTAAACAGCTTCTTAGTGAAAAATGGCAACCTAATTAACGCCGCAAATTATATAAGTTATTTTCATTTAAAATTAGGTATCTATGTAATTTTATAACAAGGCCAATTAATTGGGAAGAATTTTTGGAACTAAGCTTAGTGGAACAAGTCAGCAAAAATAAAAACTGAAGTAAAGAAGAAGGTATCAAAACATCGCCATCCTTTGTCTCAAAAAAAAAAAAAATCGAAAGCGTTCCTATTTCATTTCAATAGAGCAAAATTTCTTTTTAAAATAAAAAGAACGTCATACGTTCAAATTATGTCACATTGAAATGACATAAGCGCGGCGGAAAAGTGGCGCCAAACTGCACTATTCACTGCACTTTGCTTCCAGTGCAGCGATCCAACTTTTCTCGTAATTTCAACAAGCGTCTCACTTGGAATTCGATCAGTAAATATCCTTATCGCGTTTCTGGTATGAAGAGGAAATTATTAATAGCCCTTTACAACTATATTTTGCGTTGAGTGGCAATATGTACCAGTGTGTTATACGCTTGAAGTGGTGTGGGTTATAGTAAAGACATAGCTTTATAGAATATGATGCGATTATCCGGTTTAGCGACACCATAATCATAGGTCTGAACTGAATTATCCTTCCATAACGGTCAGTGTACACTATCGTTTAGTTTGGTTTTGATAACGCTTTGTTTTCAGAAGCGGCAGGAAAACAGCCATTAATCAAAGACTTAGTGCTGTCTAAACCTAAATAGAATGCAGGCAGAGATAAATCTTAGCGTTTTTATAAATTACTAGATGTGACTGCGGTTTTATCTGCATTCTTTTAACTTTTTTTTTGTTTTTTTAGGCTCTCTTTGGTGAATTTTCAATTCATGGCATGATTACCAAAAGTCAACCTCAAAACATCTTTATTTCTAGTTACAAATCTTTAGGAAGCGTAGGGTATTAATATTTGAGTCTGATACACATCGTTACAGAAGTCAGTTCCCAAACACATAAAGCAGAATAGAAACGTCCGAATCAAATTTGATTACGGTCCGTTCAAATATTTGTGTTAGGAGCTCTGAGATCCGAGAGCGCGATAGTGTAGACCTAGCCTAGCTATAGGTAGTTCTAAGTACGCTAGATCTAGTATACTTCCTATAATTTGGTTCTAACAAAATCGGGCTCTAGGGGATTGGCTCATTAAACTGGTTTGCCGACAACTTTGTAAACATCTACTGCTTTCACTCTGTTATTGAAAGTAATTACTTTTGTATTATGCAAAATATAGTCTACTGCATTATTGTTTCGGATTTAATTAAAATTAAGTAGTAGGTACTTTAGTAACGTAAGTACCTACTTAGTTCTTTACTGCGGATACTACCTTCAGATTTTCGTGTGTCTTTACTTGTGCTAAGAGACGTAAATTAAAATTACGTAGGCAGTAAATGTAATGTCAAATCTCTTTATGTTTCTCAAAAAAGAAAAAAGGCGTGTTATTTCATGTTAAAATAAATTACGAAAAATATTTATATCATCAATTCATTTCGCCTGTCATAATACCATAAATACAATCACTAAACAGCATGAGAACCACAATAGCCAGGTCAAGAACGTCCATTACATAGTGGTTGGTATTCATCCCGATATCTAAATCGTGCAATAACCGACTGAAATGAATAAAGGCGGTCGTTAGAGGAAATAGATCAAAAGCTTTATACCGTCATCTGTAACTGTCACAGCTACTTTATTGTGGTCGGACACCAGCTGTTGTGCTCCAGCCGACTGATCCCTCGCCTATACAAATAACTTGGGTGCTATAAAACATTCTGTATTCATGTTTCTAATTTTGTTCCAGACATAACAGCTTGCTGTGACAAAGCCGAGGGGACGTGTCGCAGTGTTTGTGACAAGGTAGGTAATCTTCATCACTTGACCGCATTTTCCAGTGTCGTAGAGCTGCATGTTAAAGCTCCGATCTAATCGATCGCATTTTCCCATGTGCGCCGCTGACCGTGTCATATCTGGCACGTTTCGCTTAAGCATGTAGGAATCCTTCGTTAACACGAACACGGACATTCCACTAACTACCTACCCTTCTACTCTTCCTCTTCAACCGTTAAATCTTAATCGCAATCCACAAAGATTTCCAATCAAAGTTTTCAGTGGAAAGCTAAATTGACTAATTAAGTAGATTTATTGCTTCCCCCAAAACTTTTCGGTCGTCGTATATTTTTATCCGCGCCTGCCGAGGTCATTCAATATTTTTTTCAACATAATGGTATCGTAGGTACTGAAACCACAAAACCAACGCGAGTCTTTGAAACCTTTGAGTTCCTTTTATAGTGTCCGTCCGCGTCTTTGATGTAACGTTTCATCTGAAACAAATAAAGTACACGTTGACACCAGTCATCTATGAAATCATATATGATTTCCTTGGTAGCGTGTCTTCCTGCGTTATTGAAATATTATGCTAAGGAAATTATTCGAGTGGCCACGTCGATCCTAATCAAGAATCTCGTCACAGCGCGTTCCGTTCCGAGAAAGCGCGTTGAGTGAATAAAAGTTAAATTATTAAAGCGCGTAAGAAGAGACGAACGCCGTGCACTAATACATTCGTATTTAATTCCGTCTTGTTAGGGAACACCGCGTGACGGTCGCTTCCTCCCCCGCGACACTGTTTGAATAAGTTACACGCCACCATCGATACTTTGTTACATTCATAAACGTACTCGATAAACTTTTATGATGACATGCACTCTTAAGATATTCAAGATAGTGTTAAAGATAGGTACTTTAACATGCACATAACAATACTTTGTAACTTTAATTTAATTCGTAGAACAAGATAACGTTTCCTATCCTACTCACTCCTCATTTCCACGATTCGATAAAAAGTTCGTGAACAGTGTTGTTATCCTAGTTGATAATCGATAGATAATGACGCCACAACCCTACTCATCCGGTGATTTGGTACGTCACAGCCCAGCGGGGTCGAGACGGAGACAATCTAAATAAAGTGGCTCCTCGTTAAGCCAGCTATTAAACGTACTTAACCCCTTGTAAAGAGCTTTTGACAATTAATTGAGTAGATATAAAACCATATGCTATCTATGAATAGAAAAATAATTAAGGGACAAATAGATCAGTCTGTAATTTGTGGTCGTAGAAATGATATTGTTTACCGCGTGTAGGAATGTAATTGGTAGTGGATGACAAGGCAGCGCTATCCAGTGTAATGGCTTAATAACAGCGTCAGCCATTTTGCTGTGGGGGTGGACAGTACAGGGTAATGACATCAAAAAGTAGCCGGAATAAAGCCATGCAGTATTTCATGGGGTTTTTCCCCAATTCCCTGAAACAGCACTATTAACGTTAATGTTACGAACCTATAAAGTTTTATGTAAATACCGCGGCTATTTGGTGACAGCGAAAGGGACTTTATTAGGTGCAAAGAAGTTGAAGGAATTTATGGAGGCATTCAATTAACTCTTGAAATAGTATCAGGTTGTTCTTTTCGTGTTAGTTTAAAATACTTACAGAATCTTCAGAAATTGAAGGGAATGGGGTATTCTTGAAAAGTAGAGTTATGTTTTTTAGAATCCTGACAATTATTTATACAGGGTGAAATTAAATTCATGAGAATCCTTTAAAGGGGCCATTGTACTCATCATTATGAACAACTTTTACTATGGGACTAAACTTAAAATCGCGAAAAAAAAAAAACAGCTGTTCCTTGCATTTATGTTCACATAACTCGTCAAAATGTAGGGAAGAGCTGATTTTTTTTCGCGATTTCGGGTTTGGCCCCATAGTTAAAGTTGTTCATAATGATGATTACAATGACCACTTAAAAGGATGCCCATGAATTCAATTTCACCCTGTAGAGACATTCCATCCAGTGCCTACAGGATATCACTGTTAAAAGAATTATAAAACAAAATTCACACGAATGTTATTACATGTTTGATTGCGACTATGTAAGAACATCTGTAGGATTTATTAAGACGTTACAATCTCATAAATTGCTGCGGAATTTTGAGTGTGGCAGTGATGAATCTAGCGAGCGTTGGTACTCTATCCGCGACACACAATGAGCTTAGCAAAACATACCGATGCTAAAATTGTAACATATTCCTGTGTTATCAACGAGCCCCGTGACATGTACCAGTGGGGTAATTGCGTAACACAATAAGGGCCAATTTTTCAATAGTCAGATAACTTTTATCTGAGGAATAAATATTGCGGTTTGACAGCTTTTTATAAAAATTACCTACGTCAAACTGTCATAATTATTCTTCAAATAAAAGTTATCTGATAAATCAAGCCAAAGTGCGAATTCCACCGAAACTTTCATACCTAGAATAAGTCTTATCCTGAGAAAAAAATTTTGACAGTTTTTCATATTAGAACAGACAGACGTCAATTCTATTCTACGGATAAACGATATCTAGACTTTCGTAAAACCAGCCCTAACAGTAGCAATGGCTGTCATTTTGGCAGTTCAACAACATTCATTGCGTTATTTACGTTGTAGAGCAGATAATTTTTTAGAACGTATGAAGCAATGGATTAGCAATATCCTTTAAAATCATTCAGATTGTGATTGAAAGTGTGTTACGCAATTAGGGTGCAGAAATGTATTTACCTACACAATTACAGAAGAATAAGATACAACAATAATGTTTTTTGATGAAAGTTGTTACTTTACTTATAGCAAAACGTTTGTCTTAGTCTGTGGCCATCACAAAAGCGTTGTATTTTAAAGGCAAACAAGGATTGTAACTTTGCCCTTTATGTTAGTGTGCGACAACCCTATCAGCGTAATGGTTTACTCGACCAGTGAACAAGCGAGTTTATTAGATACACGATGCGCAATCTTGTACTTGTTACTGCTAGTATTCATTGAAACTGATGTAGTTTATTACACGACTTGTACGTGGTCCATTGACTGAATGAAAAATACATTTTATTAATATTTTCAGCTGCAAATAGCTTTGCGTAGAACAGATTCGGGCGACTAGATCAAAGGCAGCGGCTTCTTTGATTCGCACTGCGAATGGCCCAGGTTGTCACGAGAGATTTAAAAAATGTTTGTACACCATAAATATTTTGACGACGACATGCGCGAAAATGAGAATGAAACAGAAAAATAATTTATCACCAACATAAAACTGTCACCAAGTTGTCTCTCCTGGATTACGTCAATGTGAATTGATGGTAAGGGCATATGGAGTCAGACACCCGACAAATGTATGAAAAGGCCTTGTTTCCCGTAATGGTGTTATGGGATATGTCATCCTCACATTGTTTCATTCTGACTTGTTCATTACGTGTGCGTAGTACCTATGTTTTGATTTAGATTCCTGCGGTACCTACTGACAAATTAATGGCCTTTCTTTATAATATTAACACTGTCCGATTACCATAAATATTCAACAAAGCTGTACTTGAATGTTCACGACAACTCATGTCGAAGTCAACTCGTCCGCACATTTACATGGTGTATAGGGACCGGGATGCACGTGACGTTTCGTTACAGGCATCGTCAACCGTGACAATCACGCCGCGGTCCCGTCGTATCGGGAATTTGTTAAGCGTGATCGGGATGCCGAGGCCCGGCTGAGGCCGATCCTATTGGATGCCGAGCACGTACCCTCAACTTTAGTGGCGTTTACCCGACATTCACGTTGGTTGTCCGCTCGAATAATTTGTAACAGATGTCCAAATAAATGTATGTTTCTTTGGAAAGTACGGTAATAAAACTATCCCAAAATCCTATTGAAACCAGTATGAAAACTCACTAAAGTGTGTGATGACTTGCTTCCTAAACCAACTCCAATTATTTTTTATTAACAATTAACAAGCCCGTATGACTAATGAAGTTTCCAGAATTAGTTACCAAGTATTCTCGTAAACTTGAACTCCTAACTGCCAACCTAAAAATGATAATGACACGCAATAAATTACGAAATAAAGTCCTAAAGTAATATCATAATCCGTCGCACATTCCCCTTCAACTTGAAAGTTGCGAATACAAACAAACAAATACGTCCGATGGTTCAAAGCGGGTGAAAATAGACTCGTCTGAAATCCTTTCATGTCTGTCCGTCCGTCCCACGTCCGCGACACCGCGACTCTTGGAATACGATACGTAATATCTTATTAAAATTGACACTTAGGAACATTTGAGTTGCAAGAGTCAGTCAGCACCAGCAGTTAAATCCACTTTTGCGTGTCTTGACGAAAAACGTATTCCCCATTTTAATGAAATTTTCCTCGAAATCATAACTTCAAAGTTTCACGGGACCTATACCTGCAAATAATATAATATTTAGTTCACGATTTCGCAGTACGGCCAGCTTTCCAATTAAAACTATGAGAACTAGGCAAACTTATTTTCTGCGACAATTTCATTTTAAAATCTATTAGTCGCCTGACACGACGGTGGAATTGCGACAGTGAACAAATTCGTGCCATCAGTATCAAAAAAATAAGTAGTTCATTATATTCATTAGGACGAGCACTCGAGTGTGAAGATTTCTTTTGCTCTTGTAGATTTTATTCTGTGTGGAACAGCAAACTCACTCCCGACGCTGGGAAAATGGGATTGTCTGTGAAAATGGAACCTACCGCATTATTGTTGTATCAGACAAGAACATCTTCGGGGGAGGCTGGGAGAGGAAGGGGAATGTCACCGGCTCGTTAATCACTGCTGTCACCGCTCTCGTGACGTCTCCAACGTTTTGGCCAAACTTTATTGCTTCTCCGACAAAAGAGTTTAGTGAAAAAGACACGTTCCATGTCGTAAATGTCCCCACTGTTTTAAAATAAGAATTCACAAATAAAACATCAAGATCTTCGCCTTGCTTGGATATTTTAATAACAAACGGAAAATTCTTCTCAAGTTCGAAAATTCTTCAGCTCGAATATTATGTTTACGAACTGTCTTGGTAGAAAACCACTGATAGTGGCGCGTTTGAAATACTCGATTCAAAGTCAGTTATTTCCCAAGGAACCGTGTAGGCTGGTATGTAAATCAAGCCATAGGAATGGCATCAAAACTTTACAAAGAAACATCAAAGCTGTGACGGTGCCGCCGTTTTGATTCCTTCCTTTGATTACTGGCCGAGTTTGTCCCGGGATTGCTATTTTGGTGCTGTTTGTTGTAGCGTGACGCTGATAAATTGGAACAATACGAAACAAAAATGTTCGGAATACTCTGAACGGTTTTGTTCATGTTGAACATGGTTGAGCAATTGAAACATACATACGTGTCGTGGCAATTGCATTCGTGACAGCCCTGGGCACATCAGTAGCTGGTCGCCACGCGCCGTCGGCTTCCCCGTGACAATAATTACAGGCGGGTAGTTGCAAAACTATTTAGGGCGTCGTTCAGAGTACACTGCGTGCGTCGTTTTATTATGTCAACTGAAAACCCTTTGTGTTTTAATTAGCCCCGAAATGGTACTCGAGATCTTTATTGGGTGTTGCGGTGTTTTAAGATATCATTAGCTGGCAGTTGAGTTATTGGCATATTAAATTGATCTATTGATGTGCAGTTTATTGAAGTTGTGACGAGTGATGTTGAACATCTCCTTTGCTCTTTCATTATTTGTTTTTTGGACTGCATCTTTAACGATCTGCGTCTGATTATAATTATCTGCTCTGCTCTCCTTGTCTTTAATTATATTCTGCATCGAATATTCAGCCCTGTATTTGCTTAAACAATCAAGGCTCAATCAGTGTGATGTATGCTTGACACCTGGTGTTTACCTGCGATGGGCCGTAAGGTAATTCACACATCACAGGTGGCCTTATCTACCGCCGTTCTCAGGACATTACACGCAATGCTTACCTTCCTTCGATCGTGAGTTTACTTCTCTATACATATTTATCACGAAAGTCCGAAAGTATGATGCTTAAATATCTGTGTGATTTCACACATTTTTCCTTCAAATCTTACCAATAAATAACTTAATAAAGTCGATAGGTACTCCGGTGGTACTCCGCCTTATTTAAATGGCTTTGTACTAAGGAAAGTTCCAGTGGACCGTTGTTGGTTAATTAAAGATTTATCTCGACAATAGACTGTGCTAAAGTGTCGCTTGAATCCGTTTATTATTTCCAGAATATTTTTGGTTAAGTGGTGAAAGCATTTGTGTATATCTTTAGGGCAATGGAAATAAGAAATAAGAGGAGAGAATGGAGTGGAACTGAAGTGAAATTAGCTGATTAATAAAAAATAAATAATCTATAGCTGAGCCCCTTCCATTAAATGCAGGAAAAGAAAGTTTAGTTATAGCTGAGCTAGAACGCAAAATAACTGATAATTTACAAGTTCCACAATGTTAATGGTCACATAAGCCGCGAAGTAATCAACACTCACCAATCGACAACGAGCAGGGTAACGCGCGAATTCACCGCAAAATGCACTGGAGAGCAGTTAAATTTTATTAGACCCACTATTATAACGTTGTATATAATATGCAGAATGGTTGCCGTGCGTGCGTTCCGAATTCTAATAGATTCATTGTCTTCGCGGTTCCTTGAATGGTGCTATTTGTCACAAAACGTGGGTCAAGTACCTCACTGTTATCAACTCTTCATCAGCGATCATGTGGACCACGCTACCGGACTTCGTATGAATGTTGATCGCGAAATGTTTGTGGAGATTGAGCAAACTGGCAGCCTACAAAGTACACGGCGAAGTGAAAGGTGACAACTCCTCCTGTTTACAAAATATTTCTTTGATTTATGGTCTGATGCAACGCCATCATTGCCGCAAGATACCGATGAGTTGTGTTGGCTGTGTTGTCTTCTAAGCTTGGAACAGACAAACTTAATTGTTTTCGCGCCGAGGTGACAGAAGATTTATGGTAACAATATAACCACGCTTATGAACTATTACGGCAAGACTAATAAAAGTAGAGATAGACGATTGCATGATTTATTACTCTTGATTATAATGAAGATGTATGTATACATTACCATAAAATTTCAGTTGCAATCCAAATTAAGCACGTCTAACTTTTATAGTTAAAGTAAACATATCCAGGAAGTATAAGTGATGATTGAATACTTGCATAAAACTAACATTCCGACCACGTATAACACAGGACGTGTCAACTGTCATGGCGTCAATGCCAGCGCAATGATGTCAACCACATCCGATTGTCTCCATGCTAATACCATGGGAGACCACCTTTGTATCATTGTGATATAAACGAGGATTTTTTATTCTCTACCACCATTGACAAATTTTAATATTCCGTGCGGATTGAATATTAACGTATTTTTTTGAGTAGTATACCTGATATTTTATGATTATTTTTGTGGATCAGACGCTTGTCTGTCGTCTGCGTTTCCTCAAACATATTTTTGTGGCTGTTATTCGGAAGCCTGGCATTTAATTATTGTCGTATGACGCCATTCTGCGATTAATTCTCTTAATTTGTACTGTTTGCTCTTGGCATGCGAATGGGAACTGTAATATATCTAGCTTAGACTGACTTTCAAGAATTTGTCTTTGATCATTGTGTCATCGATCAAGTTCAATTGTAGCTGTAATTGAACGCATACTTAGTTCACTATCTTGCAAAGTAAAGTAAACCTTATCATCATCACCATCATCATCACAGTCAGGAATGACTCTTGCTGGGCACCTCTAGGACTTCTTTCTTTTCTGCCAATTTCCTCAGTTTTGTAAAGCTGCTTTTTGTTAGCAATCCCGTTCCGTCCCGTTCCTAGAAACGACCAGACAATGTTACATGTTGGTCTTGGTATTGTTAGAAATGAATACTAACTAAAAGTTCCCGTGTCTATTCTACGAGCGTTTAATTGTGTCTGTCGCATTAGGAAGTTATATCGGAGTACAGCGGTGAATGCTGCCAACACTCATAGTATGTCGGTTAGAGAAGTTGTCTACCGACCGTGGCGTGACTCACGCCGACTAAACGATCTACACTTAAAAATAACGTTACGTTTGTACTTTTTAATTAATTAATTTGCTCGCAAACGATAACGGCTGTAAGGCATCGAAAGAAAAACTGGCTTGAAAAGAATTTTTTTTACGGTTTCAACACCATTTCTCATCACATTATTCGTAAAAAATGAGAATAAACTCCTTCAAATGAATTTAGGATGAACCTCAAAGAGCTTAAATTCTTAAGTGGGCGTTTAAATTATGAAATCGCTGACGCTGAGAAGGAAAGGCACTTAATTTGAATTGGCATAGTAATGAGTTAGAACAGGAATTCATTAATAAAGCTATGCAATCCTTTCTGCGAGAGCTACGCAGTCTGGGTACTGATGATATTTAAAATAAAATATGACATTAACATTCAAGTTGATGGTGAATACCAATTTGCAGTTCGTCGATTGTCGGGGTATAAACCGTGATTGCAGATTGTGTGGGTTGAATTAGTCTTGTTGGCACCATCTGATTTGTATACAATGATCATTGTTCCGACACTTCGCGTGCGAGGCTTGGTGCCCATAGTGGCCCATAGGTTAATCGATGACATTATTCGATACCTCGGAGCTTTCAAGACGTAAGGGACTTTAACGTTAATGTCTTATACGCCCTTTGAGTTCAAAGGTATCATTATGTTTTACTATCACAACTTAATATTGACTCTGTGATCCTATTGTGACAGCTTAATAGTTGGGAAAAATATATGCATACCGTTTTTATGGTCGTGTCTTCGTGTTCGTATTTTTAAACACTCTCCGCCTTTGCCTTTCGTCACTAAGGAAAATATCATAAATTATGCACTCGGATTTGTCAGCATAGACGATTAACTTCTAAATGATGGCTGCTTCTTTTTTGCAGAACTGTGTCGCATAATAATTATTGTTATTTCGTCCCTAATGTTCTTTATGATTGTGTTCTTAAAAAATGTTGTGGTTTTTATTAACAAAATTGTTTTTAAAGACTGCTCTCTCTAGAGTATTTTAAACTTTGTTGTCTTAAACAAAGTGTTTTAGTTCTATACGAAAAAAAATGGCTGGTCAAGTGCGAGTCGGACTCGCGCACCGAGGGTCCGTACAAATTTGTAGGTAGGTATGTAACTTAGTAGGTAATAACTATGTATTTACTGTTTTCGGATTTTTTCCTTTACTTGTGCTACATAACATTGCTTATTGCCAAGATTCTATTTCATGATTCTAGGTCAACGGAAAGTATCCTATACCTAGGTTTTGATTCCTTTTCGAGTGCATAAACGGAACATAAACGCCCGTATCTTTTGATTGCGTTGACTTAGAAGTTTGATTTTTTCACTGCTTCAAGGGATTGCAGCCCTGAGCAGGTATTTGATATTAATTTCAACTTGATAACTCCACGCGTTCCTGAGAAAAAGAGTCTTGACAGACGGACGGACAGACAGACGGACAACGAAGTGATCTTATAAGGGTTCTGTTTTTCCTTTTGAGATACGGAACCCTAAAAATGAGACCGTTTAATAAATTCTGACAGCATAAAAGTTTCATTATTTTGTATAACTTCGAAAGTTTACAGAACTTTTAACAATCTTGCCTCCTGAGTCTCCTGACCTTTCATGAACTCGCAGTACTTAGAAGTTGTTCTATTAGTAAAAAATAATTAAACACTCCTTATCAGCAGTCAGACATCGTGTGTGTTTATGTTTGTATGCTCACCTCTACAGCAGTTACTGATAACCCTATAGCGCCGTCTGAGAGATAAAGCGACCTACCAGATGCACATCTCACTTGTTTATGCATATTACAGTGATTTCGTAAGATCCGTAGTGTTATCTAATAAATGTGACTGCTTCCATAAATTTTGACATAACATTAAAATATGTTTTCTTCGAATTAAGTGGACGAATAGGGCTGTTTGTTGATGTGTCAAATTGAGAATTAATGGCATAACGGAATGGACATTTTTAAACCCACGTGTTGCATGTTTTACGTGGAGATTATTTATGAACGTAACATCGTAAAAGTAGTCTTAAAAATGAATGCGAATGAAAAATAACTTTGATGTTTAACACAAACTAAACAGTCATTTGTCATGGTGACTTAACAAAAACAAACGTTAATATAACAAAACCAAGAAATTATGTCAACATAATATAACAATGCTAGAATTATTTTACAGCATAAATTATAATTAATTTAAAACAAACATAGTCAATGAACTTCAACATAACAAGATAAAATACAATGAAATAAATCTATTGCCCGCTGCCCAAACTCTTAATTAATAAAAGCAACGAGACACATCTAAATTGATAACGTCGTAACTGGATATTTTAAAAGGGACGTGCCACGACACACGTATACTCGTGTGTTGAGCAATGTGTAGCGATGTGTCCGGACATCAATTAATATCATTAAGCGGGTGTAATGCGTGCTTTTATGAAACAAACATGAACAGAAAATCTATTTGGCCCAATACTAGATTGAAATCACTTGAAAAATAACAATCTATTCAGCCAGTCATTAGAACATTGTTAGAAATTGACACAAGCCTAAGAGGAAGGTGAATCAAGAGAATCAAGAGTGCCTAATAGGAGAGGTTTTCTCGTCATTATTACTTCAGAGTTTATATATACTATGAAAAATCTATCTTTAGCGGGAATTTAGTGCATTCAGAAACTGCAACTTGCTGTTTATGGTTACGACATGTTTATTAGCGAATAAAATTAAACTATGCCTTTCAAATCTAATGATAAAACTGCATAATTTCACAGAGAGCAGTCAGATTGAGCTTTCTGCACTTTCTTACGTGCTGGTCCTACGTCCTACCCGTAGGGAACATGTGTTTACTCGTATTTACCACTAACATGCTCCCCGGCAGTTGCGCAACTTTTATTACATCTTATTCGGTGTTAGTATTCAATGTTGTAATTACGAGGATGTGGATATATTTTGCGTGATATCTGTATGGTTATGTGTAGCTTGTGAGGAGAGCAGATGTATACAGTTATTCCAAGAATTACATAACATACACACATCAAAAGTGTCTAGGGATCAAGCATTTTTATGCGGATTTCTTGAGATTGAGATGTGGCTTTGTAATAAATTTATGATTTTATAAATTTATATGGATCCTTTTTGGTGCATTTCATAATTTGAATCAGGAACTGTGAATCAAATTCGAGTACCTAAAAGATGAAAATCAGCTGTCAATATTTTCCCTATAAAAACATACAACGCATTGAAGACGTTATTAGTGCTACTGTTTCCCTACTACTGATTAAAACCAACGTTATTATGGACCGGCGACGTCATTTAAGCAGGGAAGAAATGCTCAGAGCCGTGGGAATGATAGAAGCTGGTTCCCGGCAACGTACTGTGGCTTTAGCTCTGAATACAAGTCAGAGTGTTATCAGTCGACTTTGGACACGTTACCGAAGCACTGGTACCGTGGCTGAGTGCCATGGAGGACGGTATCGCTGCACCACACGGAGACAAGACCGATACATTCAAATCTTAACTCGAAGAGCTCCAACAATAACCGCCATGATGTTAGCCGTGAGGCTTCATCACTCTTCAGGGAACTTAATTAGCGACCAAACAGTCAGAAACCGCTTGCATGAAGTGAACCTTCATTCCCGAAGACCGCTACGGGTACCACCTATAGCAATGCACAATCGTAGGATTCGATATCAATGGGCTCTTGAACACAGAAATTGGGCAGAAGAACAATGGCGTTTCGTGTGCTTTTCTGATGAGTCTCGTTTTGGTATGAGACCGGATACAAGACGTATACGACACTGGAGAACCCCTGGACGCCAACAGCGATTAAAATCCTGCCAGGAAGTCCATCCTTATAGTGGTGGAACCATCATGGTATGGGCGGGAATTTGGATCGGCGGAAGAACTGAGTTGATTTGGATCAGAGGCAACCTCAACGCTCAAATTTATGCTGAGACGATTGTATCAGACGTCATCGTTCCTCTACAAGTGCAAATCGGTCCTTTATTTCAGTTAATGCACGACCGCACACCGCAAGAGTTGTAAGACAGACTCTCGCCGCAGCTAACATCAATGTCCTGCCCTGGCCTGCTCAGTCGCCAGACTTGAACCCGATTGAGCATGCATGAGATATGCTACAGAGAAGAGCTCTGCCGAATATGGAGGGTATCCAGTCGCAAGAAGACCTTTTTTTGTTGTTGCAACGAACATGGGCGGCCATTCCACAGCGTGATTTGGATGAACTCATTTTGAGTATGCCAAACCGATGTTCTTGTGTTGTTAGTGTTCGCGGTAGAAACACGGATTATTAATTGTTTAAGTTACCCAATAAAATTTTAAAGAAAACTGTTATTTCATTCTTTTTTTTTGAACTTTTGTGTTAGTGGTTCAAATGTCAAAAATCCCTTTATTAGGAAAATGGCAAATTTCTTTATTAATGCAAAGGTGACTTGGTTTATCGTTACTGTGACAAACGAAAACACTTTATTTGATGAATCCTTAAAGAAAATTTTAATTAATATCAATCAGGAGAAAAGTTATTGCAAAAATATATGTTGATCCCTAGACACTTTTGATGTGTGTAGTTACCTACATTTGTGGAGCTCCGTACTTGTGATCGATCACAATTACTACAATCTCACAGGGTCCCATTAAAATAGATGGACAAATTTTAACAAAGCGCTCAGTACGTCTAACTGAAGATATCCAAGCAAAAAAAAAACACAGATTAAAGTGATTTTATTTTTACCTAAAATAATAAATTACGGGCACATTAGTGTATTTTCGTTAGCTGATTATTTTTCTTGTGTCTAATGCGTTTTTCTTATATATTTTTTTACCATCGTCCTTATTTTGGTGGTCTGAAAGATTTGTAAAATTTTGTCCATCTATTTGAATGGGACCTTATATAGCTAAATATTGGGAATGTAGTGAATGTCGAACGATTAATAGAAATTTATTTTTTTATTGCCCACACGTAATGTCATAAAATCTGGTTTTATGAATAACGCAAAACGTAATAAGATGTTGGTTTTTGATAATTTCAGGACTCTCAACATCCGTCTCCTAGAAAGCTAGCGTGTTACTATTTTTATTTATAATTGCAATAATTATGTTTGTTTCAGATGTCTTTAGTGGAGATAGCATCAAATACATCTACTTTTGAACAATGGGTACCAAACATCTACAGATTTTGTACACCACGCTTGGTAAGTACCTATACACTGCTTTTAAAAAGTAGCTTTTCTGTCTGATTACATCCTTTGAATACGTGTTGTAGTATTGTATTTTTCTGCAGAAAAGTTCAATTATTTTTTTACTTTAAGATATCTCGGTAATTGGAATGTGCGTTAAAACCTGCCATTTCCTGACGAAGACTCTATATTTACTCTCTTAAGACAAACCCCTGCGCCACTATTTCTCCAACAGCCACAAGATGACGCCAAAACACTTCAAAGCACTTACCAAAAACATTAGCCCGTGAATAAACGTTAGCATCAAGTGGGATCGTAGGCGTAAGGCGATACCATCCATTCAGACAATCACAGTTTGAGCCGCCATTGAACTCACTCTCTGAAATAAATCTTCATTCATTTTTGTCAATAAACCGCCTATCAGTATTGTATTGTAATTGGGGTGGGTATAGAGTTTCCTGCCCTTACAATGCAGAACACGATGTATAGAGTTACAACAAACAATGGTGGACAAGAAAAGAAAAGAAAAGATAAAAGACGTCATTTGATTTATAAATGATAGGTTGTGTAGGTATGTGATGTGATTTTTGTCTGATCAACTGTTTTCGTTCCAGATTGAGTTTTGGATATGCATGAACAAGACGATTCAAGGTAATATTTCTTTATATCTTGAAATTATTTATTAGCCATGCTTTGTCATACGTAAGCAGATCATTCCGCTAACCTACTGCTTAAACTCTTCAATGCTTTTTTACACCAAAGCCTTTGCTTCTGTCATCGTTTTCCAGTAAATACTTAGATAGTCATCCCATTATAATTTCAAATTCCATTTTCAAGCAGAAGTGGTGTCCGGCTCCGGTTGGTGGGGCCGCGCGTGTTGCTCACTGGGCCGCCTGACGTCATGCCGGCACGCATGCGCGATGGCTGCCAACGAGAGCGCGCTGGTCGGCGCGGGCGCATGCCGCAGATCCGATGAGATTGCCTTCTTTGACTGTGTGCAAAGGCAGGAGGAGGCTCAGCATTGCTGTTGTGAGTAGTTGATGCTGATATTTCTAGTCAGGCTGTGACTTATAATAATATTTCAGAAAAAAATGGTCAGTGTAATACTAAAGGAGAGCATGAACAAGTCATTTGTTTTTTTCTGCTCCAAATATTTTCCTTTGCAGAGATTTTCCAAATAATACATTATGTTATTTCGTCTTCCCGCAGCGCAGACGCAATCAATGACATGTCACGAAGAGTGTCAGAAAGCGCTATGGCGTCTCGGTCAGTCGCGCGTCGACCTGCAGGCTAGAGCTAACGCGTTGCAGTCCTGTGAAGAGTCGCCTGATCTCATGAGGTGTCTGCGAGACCTCACAGATTCTGTCGTTTCTACAGACACTACTAAATGTAGGTAACATAGAGTCAAGTTTCAGTTTGATTTCATTTATGAGTAGCTCGTTGATATCGTTACTGAAATTAATTAGTTGCTGGCGCGTCGGACTGTATGTACTTGTATTGATGCACTATCTACTATCTTGGTATGAGACTAATAGTTTCATCCATCAGCCGAAGTACGTTAACTGCTGGAATATAAACAAGGCCTCTTTCAAGCATCGTCACAACGACCAGTCTGCTTGCCTGGCTCCAACAGATACCCGTGACGTCCATTTGGTCGTTGGTGCACAGGTCTACCCACGCTGCGCCTATTATCTATAGATCTCAAGGAATTCAGTAGATTGTTCCGATTCATTATCTAACTTGAATGATCTTGTTGTCGAGAAAGATTTCGCCAAGATTACCGCTCTACCTAAAGTTGGTTTCTCTTGAACGACATGTTTGTTTTAGAAGACCATTGATAGCCACTTCTGAATGATTTAATATTTTCATTCTGATTCAGATCTATCCTGCTGTCGCGAATCAAACAAGCAAGAATGCCAGCCGACTTGTGAACGAGTCCTGCGTAGTAAAGGCGTATTGCAAGAAATAGTAGAGGCTCTGGAAGTGGACTGTGGAGCCCCCTTCATTCTGGACGGCTTCTGGCAATGCTTCCTAAAGAAAGACGCGCCGCCTGAACCTAAGGATCTGATCCCGCATGACATTGCTAAACTGCATTGCTGTCAAAAGGTGAGGCTTTGATCATTTTGATCAGACAGGATTTGCAGATAAGCCTATAAGGAACTGGTACTAAACGGCAATATCTCGTTATCCACTTCTTCCTAAGATGTACTCTACGTGTAATTTTTACCTGCATTTACTAAACCATTTAGATGTAACGTGAGCTCAAGTAATGCCCAAAGACTAATTAATTTCGCCCACCTGTTTTATTTTAAAGGTCTTGTTGTCAATGCTTTGTTTTAGAAATAACGTTTAAAAACAACAATATATTTATTCAAAATTTTTCGGAGTCAATAAATTAGAGCCTTGGAATCCACATTTTCTGGTGTTTCGAACGTCACGTGTTCTTGATCCACTAGGGGATCAAACTTCGCCTTCGCGAAATCCACTTTAGCAAACGAAGTGTATTATGTGCCGAAGAAGTATTACCGAAATTACATACGAAGCAAACTTTGTTTCAGGCCGTGACAATAAACTGTCGAAGATTATGTTTCGAGACGTTCAACTCTGGGTGGCAGACTAACTGGCAGAAGTTTTACTCGGAATGTTTGGGCGATCCCCAGGAGATCTCACTCTCCGAGTGTATGGACGATGGTACGTTTTTATTGTGTCAATAGTTTATTGAAAATCTTAAATACCTAGTTTTTTTGTAAATGCAGCCATCTAAATTACACAAGGTGTGCGTGTGCCAATATTCAGATCGCTCATTGTATAGAAGTTAGGATATTCTTAGTAAACATGGTTTGTCGCACATTTTTCTCTATCTTAAAACCTACATGGTTTGAGAACGGTAAAATATTTGGATTGGAATTATTTCTTTCATCGAATTTGCCATCGAACGCGCCCTATGTCTCTATGGGGTCGTAAAAGATAACTTCAGAAAGATGATAATAAGAATCATTCCTGGGCATCAAAAATTTTTAAAAAGGCACATTTAATTATTGGGAGAGTTTTCAAACAATTCGCAATTCTTATTTGCAACTACTGCACCTCCTAACTAACTTATTTCATCACGTTCAAAGTTCATGAAAACATTCCCAACGCGTTGTCGTTATTTCCTAAACAATTTATCGCGTCAAAATCAAAAGTCATTTATTCAAAGTAGGCTGAGAATCGGCACTTTTCCAACTTCAAAATTACATAAGGCAGTCCCCCAATACGCCCGCCCTTCACCACTTCCTAGTGCTTTCGCTGGGAAGAAGTGGCGTAACAAACTCCCCAGCAGCACAACTGTCCGTTCAGTTAAAAAAAAAATTGCTTCTATACAATAGTAGGTATGCAAAGTAATTGACATTACGAGACACAGAACATTATATTGAATTATTAGCCATATGTCAACTAGCCACGCCATTATACCAATAAAGTCCTTCAAACGATCAAAGATCTTGCCTGCACATTCTATACTGCAGTGTCCTCTATATTACCTATTCACACACATGCTGCAACTAGAAAAACATGCTAAATCGCTCGCATCCATATTAATGTGGCATTCCCGCGCCTTGATGAGACGATGCGTCGACCATGCAGATTAGAACAGCTGACTAGAATATGCCTCTCTGATTACCTTAGCTCTTTAGCGGTGTCTGTCGGCAGTTAAGAGATTCTTTGTATTCTAAATGGTGTGAGATTTGCAATACTGGCATCATCGGTCCAGAAATATCGATTGCGATTTAGATTTCTAATGAGTTACCCTTTTAGGATTTTGATCTTGCAACAAACATCGTTTTAGTCTCTTTGACGATAAACAGTTTGAAATTAGTGCAAAACGAATGACGAGAGGCATACCATAGGCAATCGGTGCCACTGGCTCCACCACGCTGATTCTGTTACGTTTTAAAGATTACTTGTTTCCATCGTCGTATCAATCCAGTCCGTAACCTCTTCGGAGTCTAACTTAGCAGACAGATATAGCTTTTCAAAGAAAAGCGAAGATTACCGAAGCGCCTACTTCGGTAATCTTCGCTCGTCGTTTTTCGTAATCTTGGTGTATCCGAATAAGCATTAACGTCGCGCTACAGAGTAACCATATGACCGAGACACTGTTTCTAAGTTTTGTACTACCGCACTTTGTAGTGTGCACACATCATTGCGCGTTTGTAGGAAGTTTTCTCATTGTCGGTGTACTTACTCCGTAGTCGTCATTTGTCACTCAAAAGATTTGAAAAATCTTCTTTTAAATTAGATCTCATCATCACGCGTTCGTATTTTCGAAGATAGACGATTTCCGTAATGCATATTTTATTTGGAAAGCTTTACCTAAAGTTTGTGGTGTCAGTTCAACTATAACAGAAGTTTCGAGGTTTACCCTTTTCTTTCAATTTCCAGTGGACGCACCATGTTCCCTCGGCTGCGCTGGTCTGACGTACTGCAGTCAACTGAACAGTCGTCCGACCACTCTATTCAGATCATGTACTGCACAGGCAGACCTCGAGGCACATCTAGCAGTCGCCGAGCAGAAGGGAAGTGGGTAAGATTCCCGTACCTTTATCAATTTAGGAAGTATGACACTGTCCAGCAAAAATCCTGCTGGAAGCTAGACCAACAAATTGTGATCTTCGGGCCTAGCACGAACGCACGGCACAGGGTGAACGTAACTAAAACCACCTAGGAGATGGTGGGACGAGCTGGATAGGTTCCGTCAAAACTGGAAGGAGAACGCGCGGGCTTGCGAAAATTGAAAGGAGTGAAGGGAGGCCTTTGCCCAGGAGTGGGACAGCGAAGGCTAGTCAAATAACGGTGATACTTATTGCGTCTGTCACAAAAAAAAACACCCAAAATGCTATCCATACTTCCATACTAATATTATAAATTCGAAAGTAACTCTGTCTGTCTGTTTGTTTGTCTGTCTGTATGTTACCTTTTGACGCCTAAACCACTGAACCGATTTAGATGAAATTTGGTATAGTTTGATTCCCGGGGAAGGACATAGGATAGTTTTTATCCCGATATTCCCACGGGATCGAAACTTATGCGGGTGAAACCGCGGGGCGCAGCTAGTCTAGAATACTTGTGAAAATCGTTCGTTTTCGTTAACGTCACGCGGTCGCGCTAGGGCCTTTAATCTTCAAAAGAATGAAAATCTTCTGTTTGATAGAGAAAATAAAGAATTAATTTGTATGTTACAGAGTTTTGATCATATCCGGCATGGAGTTGCCTTTGAAGAATTCAACTCAATGTCCCATTGATATTTGGAAGAGTGTTGCCTGCGCGTTACACGTCAAACCCTGCACTGCCAAGGTGAGTGAAATTACTTCAAAGCTTTGCAAAGTGAACGAGGATTGGGGTCGTGTCAGTATGTGTGTTGAGAACATTCGATGGTGTGATTTAAGAACCTAAACTTTCATTGAAACTTGGAATCCCCTTTTTGAGTTTTTCGCAAATATCTTATAGAGGATCATATAGAGGTATTAGGAACAGGATGTAAAGTTCACTCATCCCCTATAGAAAAGTGAGGATCCTCCGACCAGACAGGTGTCCTGTCTGGTGGCTGGTCGTTGTATATGCTAGTCGCGCGGTTAACTCTGCTTGCACGATGCTGGATTTTGCGTGACGTCAGCGAGATGCGATGTAGATGCCGCCACAATCTCAAAAATTAGACATCCTTGGTAAATAATAAAGAATTTTTCATCTTCCCCTGTATGATAATAATAACCCTCGAATGTATGCCTGCAGATTAATGAATGGCTTTTTATTGACCTTGACTATGCCCTTTGTCAAAAATGGTTAAATTTACATGACGCGAACTGTAAATCCAACAATTTTGGACAAAAGTCACTGGTTTTAGCCTTGCAGTAAAATACTTAAATGGATGTGGCGGCATCTACATTGCCACATGCGAACTAAGCATCATAGCTATAGAGTTAAATGAAATTCAAGCATTAAGCATTAAGTCCGCCTTTGTACCTTTTTGTGCGAAAAGTTTAAATAAATAAATTCATGGGCAGGTCATTCTACTCATCATTATGAACAACTTTTACTATGGGACTAAACCTAAAATCGCGAAAAAATATCAGCTGTTCCTTGCATTTATGTTCACATAACTCGTCAAAATGTAGGGAAGAGGTGATTTTTTTTTCGCGATTTCAGGTTTGGTCCCATAGTAAAAGTTGTTCATAATGATGATTACAATGACCCTTTAAAAGGATGCCCATGAATTCAATTTCACCCTGTATAAGCGTCACATAATCCTGCATCGCGCAAGCAGAGTTTACCGCGCAACTAGCATATACCTATACAACGTCTCGACATAAATCGTCGGTCAGTTGCCCACCAGATACGACATCCGTCTGGTCCTTTTTCTATAGAGGAAGAGTTAACTTTATATTCTTTCTCTCAGGCCTCTACAGGGTGTTACGGAAAGGGTATATCAATAAAAACGGGTTGAAGAGTGTATCTGGCCTAGAATCTCTGTACAAAATTTCAGCTCAAAAGCATTAACTTTGAAAATGCCTAATATTTTTTTATTTCGACATCACGGCGCACAGTGGTCCGGATTTGAAAAATGGTGGACTTAGGAACAAAAGTCATTATTTTGATTTGAAAAAAATTGTATTCGATAGGAAATTTGATTTACATTAACAAACGTCATATTCAATTTTTCGATATATTGACTCTAACATGTTGAAAAAAAAATATTACGAAAAAAATGTATGGGGCAAGATTGATTTTATTTTTTTTCTCGGATTGTTCAAAAGTGTTAGGTGTGAAACCTTTTATATATTGTTAAACTCATTTTGTACTTTACCCCTATAATTAAATTATTTGCAACTACTTGCAATCTTGGAGTGAAATCGCTGTTGAAATTCCAAAATTTTAACTTTACTTTTCTAAGGCTGTGAACGTTTTTAGTTGCATTTGTCCACATCAGTGTTGTGGTTTCTCAATACTTTTTTAATATATTGCGCCCACAAATGATGATTTTAGCTCTAGGAGTGTATTCCGTGAATTAATGAAATATTAAATAAAATTTCAAAAAAGCATTACGAAAGCTATATCGAGGATGCCCCTTATTAGTATTGGGTTTATGTTATTAGTGAATCTTCTATCAACTGTACTTAAGCTTTAAACTTACCCTTGCATCTCTACTTTAAACTTACCCTTGCATCTCTACTTTAAACTAAAATCAAAGTTCATAATTCGACGGGTGATAGCCGTCACCCGTCGATATTAATGTGCTTATTTTTACTAGCATACTTAACTTTCCCTCAGAAACTTGAAACATATGTTAGCCCTGAAAAGGGCTGTTGTGTTGCTCTTAAAAAGCGTGTAGATAACACAGTCTCTTCGGCTGCTAAGAGCTGCACAGCTTCGGGAAAAAAACTAAATTTCTTGTATTTATCCAGCTTCGGCTTGATGTGCGATATGTAAGGATCTGAAGTAATTAGAAAATTATGTAAAATATCTTCATTCGTAAGTGTCCTCCCCATTTTCCTTGTGTGATGCTCTCTTGTACTTTGGAAGTCCTTGTTCCTTGCTTCAGCTGCCTCTTCGGATAAAATCCCGATAGGAAGGCAAGAGAAGTGCTTGCAAATATCAGCACCATGAATCAACATCTTATGCACACTGGCTGGCATGTGGTACCAGGGATAGTGATGCACAAAAAGCTCAGCTGTCTCCCTGCAGTATGCCCGGAATCCTTCGATGTTGATACGACTTCCAGAAGATAAAACCTGTAAGATAACTGCAAAGTGTTTTATCAAATCTGCATCTATCTTCGTGATTTCAGCAGTCTTTTCGTACTTCCTGAAGAATTTTCTTGGTAGGTTGGTAGTTCCAAAACCCTGCTTGACGATGTCTATCAACAGCCCCATTTGTTCCTTGAACTCACGCTGGGTCATGTCTTTCCTTGCCTGTTTAAGATTCTTGTTCTAGCCTCGTGCACACCACATCTTGAAATCCCAGTTGTAAGAGATGTGCAGCAGACACTCCATGCTTCTAATCCACATGTGAAGAGTCGAAAGTCCATACTGGTAGACATCATCTCGAACAGGTCTTGAAAACATTTGTGGCAGGTCATCTGACTTGGCTTAGCGAGAAATACATTGCAGGTAGCTGCAGATGGTGTCTCTGTGACTTTGGTCACACTCAAGTTCTTTTGGGACTGTCTTATCTACACGCTCTTTAAGAGCAACACAACAGCCCTTTTCAGGGGTAACATATGTTTCAAGTTTCTGGGGGAAAGTTAAGTACGCTAGTAAAAATAAGCACGTTAATATCGACGGGTGACGGCTATTACCCGTCGATATTAATTTAGTTTAAAGTAGAGATGCAAGGGTAAGTTTAAAGTAGAGATGCAAGGGTAAGTTTAAAGATTAAGTACAGTTGATAGAAGATTCACCAATAACATAAACCCAATACTAATAAGGGGCACCTCGATATAGCTTTCGTAATGCTTTTTTGAAATTTTATTTAATATTTCATTAATTCACGGAATACACTCCTAGAGCTAAAATCATCATTTGTGGGCGCAATATATTAAAAAAGTATTGAGAAACCACAACACTGATGTGGACAAATGCAACTAAAAACGTTCACAGCCTTAGAAAAATAAAGTTAAAATTTTGGAATTTCAACAGCGATTTCACTCCAAGATTGCAAGTAGTTGCAAATAATTTAATTATAGGGGTAAAGTACAAAATGAGTTTAACAATATATAAAAGGTTTCACACCTAACACTTTTGAACAAACCGAGAAAAAAAATAAAATCAATCTTGCCCCATACATTTTTTTCGTAATATTTTTTTTTCAACATGTTAGAGTCAATATATCGAAAAATTGAATATGACGTTTGTTAATGTAAATCAAATTTCCTATCGAATACAATTTTTTTCAAATCAAAATAATGACTTTTGTTCCTAAATCCACCTTTTTTCAAATCCGGACCACTGTGCGGCGCTGCACTGGCGCGCGGCGGCGTGATGTGCGTGTACTAGGCGCACAGACACACTACAGATAATTGATAATGACCTTCGTACTGCGGTGACACGTTTGTTATGATTTCAATTTAATTAACTATCGAAATAACAAAATATTAAGCATTTTCAAAGTTACTGCTTTTGAGCTGAAAATTTGTACAGAGATTCTAGACCAGATACACTCTTCAACCCGTTTCTATTAATATACCCTTTCCGTAACATCCTGTATATGTTGATTTTATAATCCCCATTCTTAACTTTCCAGGGTCACAGCAGCCTGCTATGTGCAGAAGAGTGCGCAAGCCTGGTATCTTCGTGCGTGGAATGGTCCCGAGCTCCCCCCACACTGACTGCGCGCGCGTTGTGTGCCAGACTGACACCGACTGACACCAACGCGCCCTGCGTACCTCTTCATCAGTTCATGTCTCCTAGTAAGTAGCACATTGAAACACAATTTTTCACGGTTAATCTGACTGAATAGACTGAATAGCCTTTTCGAGGGGCTCGTGGCTAAGTATGTAGTATAAGTATCAATCAAGGTTAAGCTTAGCTTGCCACGGTCGGACTATAAATTGGTGATAGATTTTTCAACAAAAAATTCCATCATATCGATATGTTTGCTCTTTCTTCTGGTAGATTCAAAAATATTGTACTCAAATATTGTAGTCACCAGTCATTTTAATTGAGATTTGCATGCCTTTTGAGTTTTTGCTTTGTTTGCTAAATTACTATTTAACACAAGAAATGTTTGCTTGACTTAAACTATTGTTGTAGGTTTTAGTTTAAATAGTATGGTTTGTAAAGATTATTATTTTTTATGTGTATTCCGTGGAAAATGTTGTTGGTTACACATTTGGCCGTATCTTTTTTGTATTTCTTCGTACAAAATGTAATGTGTTACTGTTTGTTTTCCCTAATAAATAAAATAAAAATAAAACAGGTGTCGTCGTCTTCTTTATTTAAAACATTTGGTCGGTGAACTAATCCAGCCTATTTTGACAACCGCTCTTCCTATTCTATGCTACATCCTGATTGCTATTATGTTTCTGAAAGTGACATTAAAGGCACCACCCTGGTTGCCTTGATGTGAGCTATGCGATAAGAGCTATTCAAGTGTTATTCTCTTTTTGTTAGGTACTGAGGCCCCTCTGTTATCAGCCAAGGAAGTAGTGACGTCACCATGCTCTGGGTCACCATGCAGCTCTCCACAGACGTGCGTCATCAACAGGAACTGCCTGCACGGCGGCGCTTGCCCGCGGTTCTACTGCGTCGATGGCTGCCCGCTCGGTAAGAAGGGACTTCACCCCTACAGTGCCCTTCAAAAGATAGGACTTGACATTTTTCCACTTTAGCCGTAATGCCATATTATGATTTAAAATTCTATTTTTAAATGTTTGCACTGTACCTATAAAGTTTTTTATTGGCTAATTCAACTACCTACGACGTATCATATAAAATAACCAGTTCTCCAGTTAATCCCTTAGGATGACCTGATTATTTTTTCATTTTAAATGATAATGTGGCATGTGATGCCAGTGGAAAATGTCAACTAACTTTTGGAGGGCACTGTATGTTCACAGAATTAAGAATGATGGGTTGATAGGATCCTCTAAGGTTCAAAGCTTCGAGGATCCTTTGAGGATGAATCCATCATGACTACACTCTCGACCGTGAGGAACACCGAATTTTTCATAGTGCTATTACAATCTGTCAAATTTCTTTAATAGATTTTCAACTTTATTGCTAAATCATAAGGTTCAAAGTTGATTGGGAACATTTGATAGTTTAGAGTAGCTTGATGTACTGGTGTCTGTACAAAATGTCAAAATATTTAAATTCGTCATCATCACGTTTTCTGTTGAGATTAGAGTTAGAAACTTGTTGACTTTATTTCCATGTCACACTCTTTCAAATATTTTTGAGAAGTAAATAGGTATCTACACATTTATTATTTTATTTTCCTAGTTGTAATCTTTAATTATTTTCTGCAGGAGACAGTTCACAAATAGTACCAGTTGGTTCCTGGGTGCGGGTGCCCATGCCCTCCTCCCTGCACAAGGCGTGCTTCAAGATCTGTCGCTGTGGGCACAAGGGACTGACGGACTGTCAACCTCTACCTTGTGTTGAAATGGAGAACTGTCAGCTACATGACAGAGAAGTTATGCAAGGTAAGTTCAGTTCATACTGGGTAAATTATTTCATTGACATAGAAAACAGATTTTTTGAAAAAATGTAAAAACTTCTTCCCACTGTATAACTCTCTTAGGGGCCGTCTCCAAGAGCGAGAGAATCGCGGCGATATTATCGTCGTGGCACGTATTTCTATACACTCTCTTAGAACGTGCCTCCACACGGCGATATCATCGATGGCACGGCGAGACTATCGCCGCGATTCTCTCGCTCGTGGAGACGGCCCTTTTGGAGATGACGTTTCTAAAATCTTTCCTCAATGCTCACTGTCATTGTAAAGGTAATTCTCATGCAAAATGTCATGGTTCTAGACTTAGCGGTTTAGGACGTGTTGTCTGTCAGTGAATGGATTTAAGATTGAATGAAGAAGTTGATTAGGCGTGTTGTGGTGCAGGCGAGAAGTACTACATGGAGTGTAACGCGTGCGCGTGCCGCGCGGGCGAGCGCGTGTGCGCGCGGCGCGCGTGCGGTGGCGCCGCGCTGCCGTGCTACTGCCCGCCGCACCACCTGCCCGTGCGCGCGCGACACACGCCCTATCCCAACGCTTGCCTCGCCAAGTTAGTGCTTGTTTAGCTATACATTTAATAAAATCGTAGCGGAGACAAAACCGTACATTGAAAAAAAAGTAATTGCTACTAACACTCGCAGAACGACTCTTATGTCAAAAATATAGTTTATAGATTTTTTCTGCTTGTCTTAATGTATCTCCCAGCATCACGCAAATACTACTCAATAGATTCAGTTCAAATTGTGCATAGATATTCCCTATAAATCTGGTCAGTCTATAGGATATAAATTATAAAGCTACTAGCTACGCCCCGTTGTTTCACCCGCGTAAATGTCGATCCCGTGGGAATATCGGGATAAAATGTAGCCTATATGTTAATCCAGAATGTCAGCTACTTCCATACAAAATTTTATCAAAATTGGTCCAGTCGTTTGAGCGTTAAGAAGTAACAAACATATAAACATACACATTCACAAACTTTCGCCTTTATAATATTAGTGTGATTATCATTATATAGGTCCAAATTAAATTTACTATCGAAACTTCATGATCGATGTGATGATAAAAAATTGTATAATTTCCTAAAGTCTTATTTTAATTAATCGCGAACATTATTAGATCGATCGATATGGCGACGCTTGGGGAACGTGTATGACTAGCAGTGGACGTCTTAAGGCTGATATGGTGAACTACTAACAACAAGAAACTTCCATCATTTTATTTTACTAATCATATTTTATATTTCAGATGCGCAGGCGCGTCAGACGGCGAGATAGAGTTCGGCACAAGTTCCCCGTGCGGCGGCGCGACGTGCGGGCGGCGCCGCGTGTGTGTGCCCGCGCCCAACGTGTGTCTGTCGCGGTTGCAGACCTCCTGCCCGCAGTACTACTGCGGTATGTGTCGCACTGCCACATCTATACGAGAGCATATGAACTGCGGCGTCTGGTAGCGAACCGATAAGGGAAAATGGTGCCATTTTAGCACAGAATGTGTGTGACAAGTTCTAAATCGCGCAAGCATAATTTGACGAGACTTTAACGGCCAGACCTATTTACATACGTATGAGTTTCCTAAGGCCGCTAAGGCAGCATATTGTTGCCAATAAGAATATAATCCCTTTATCAAACATAGTGTCCCGGTTGGACATAATGACCATGATATTTTAAGATCTCTCGAACAACGTCGGTTCCGCAAAAAAAGTACTGTTCAGCAGAGCAGTCCAAAGTTTGTTTTGGCAATTAAAAAAAAAAAAACTGTGGATGTTCGCACCAAATATTTTATGTATTATTTACTATGTACCATGGACTTATTATATTGCATATAATAAGTCCATGCTATGTACTGAACTACTGACATAGACAAAATATAGAATTGCCAAATTTTAAACAAACTTTGAACTGCTTTACTGAACAGTAGTCTTTTTGCGGAACCGACATTGTTAATAGGGACCATCGATATATTACTTATACTATCAGAAATTCAACTTAATATCTGTTTTCAGTAAGCACAGTGAACTGTAACTCCCAGCCGGGCATGCCGGTGTGTGACACAGACGCTCGCACTCACACCAACCCGTGTCACCTGGTCATGAGTGGCCGCAAGTTCGCCTACTGGGGCGTCTGTCTCGAAGGATGTTCTGCTGTGAGTACAATTATACATTATAAAAGCTGGAGTTCAAATTGTGATCACTAATATAGAAGGTATTAAGATTTCTTGCAATGTGTTTTGAAAATAAACGTCAACTAAACTCCTTTGTACTGTGTACTTTGTACCTACTAAGTGTATTTAAGTATTCACGTTGGTTCGTACCCACTACGCCTCATTTTTAGAGCCAGTCGCACTTGGATTCGAATTTGTAAACGTAAACATTTTTATGCTAGAGTCTGGGGCCTTAACTAAGCAGGGAGCCAAATCTACTTATTTACAACCGTTGCAATGGTCTCGCCATTGTGAGTTTTTGATAGATTTTATATGACAAATTGGCACCCTGCTTTGTAAAAGGCAACTCTGGGATTCTGCCAAGAGCCTGTGAACCTTAATATCAAGTAATTTTCTGCGATTAACAATGTCATTGCTTAGCGAGATGACACTAGATATCTTTCAAATATCGAAACAAACCTTTTCATTCGCATTATACCTAATTTCAGGCTGGTCCAGTATGCGGTGTGAACGGAGTCTCTTACATCTCCGAATGCGCTGCTTGGTCAGAATACGTGAGCGTGGACTACACAGGCCCTTGCCTCGCCGTAGGCCCAATATCAGACCTTATGGAACCAAAGTGTGCCTTGATAGACAGGATCATCTGCCCCCCGCTGAAGAAGCCAAACTGCCTCGGATTCACCGCCCCTGGAGCCTGTTGTCCAAAATGTGGGGGAGCCCTAAGAATATTGTATTCGAAGAAACAAATCGATAGAGCGTTATACGGAACGAATATTTCCGCCACTGTTATAAATCTGAACAATATTTTAAAAGCTCTAGAGAGACATGTCAAGATAGCCGAGTGTGCACTCAGAGGGTACCTCACTATTGAAATGGAAATATTCGTCACAGTTGAAACTATGCTGGACAATCCAACTGATTTACAACTGAATGTGTGTATCTTAGAAGCGGAGAAGATAGCAGACATGATTAACAGAGAGAGTGTGTTGATAACTAGTGATTTAGGTTTAAGTTCATTATCGTACGCGTTGACTGTACATACGTATCCCACACAAGGTGCAAGTACTATAAGTCTATCCATAGGTGCTTTATTAGCAAGTTTAAGTATCTACGTTTTAAGGTAGGCATTTTTTATAGCATTATTATGTAAATTTGTACAGTAGCTGTAAATATTGAATGTTATAAATAGTAACTTAGTGCCATAGTTAGAAACGTATACAAAGAATTCAGAGATTATGCTTTGGTTTGCTTTAAAATCGGGCGCAAATTATTTAGTCATGTTCATCACGTGAGTTCGTTGTGCCATCGTAGTTGTAATGAGATTAATGTTTTTGACTTATACAAGAAATGCATGATAGACTGCAACATGCATTTTTATAACACTTTTACAAAAGACAATTTTATAAAGTACTCGTAGTCCTTAAACCAAATATGTATTACAATTATTACTTTGTTATTAATTTTTAGATGTTTAGCTATTTTGAAAATGTGAATACTGTTTACTACCTTAAATATTATTGAAATAAAAAAACACCATTATTATACAAGGATTTTATTTATACAAATTATGTGACAACATGGTCTAGCAACAAAAAAAACCGTCTCGTCATAATATATGGTCAAAAAACTTACCTATGTTTCTCACCGTAATGTAGGAAGAGGGGCTTGCGATTTTATTAAAAAGCAATAACGCGGACACTACAATTAGCATCGTGGATTGCGGTAGACATAATGAATAGCAAGTATTGATCTGGGGTTGCCTGCTGTACTTGTCTTGGGCGAAGATGACCAAAGCTTTTTATCATCTTTATCACTGCGGCTTTTTACCATTGCAACATTAATTTTCGATTGGAAAGTTTTCGAAAAATTATTATATTTAATGAGAAACATATTTATATATATTCTGTTGGATTATTGGATTCGTTTGGTTACCAATATTGTCTTTAGCAATAATAAGACTGCTCCTTTCGAAAGGCAGGAGGTTTTGAGGTGAATACCTACCTAATGCTAAAGCATTAAGCAAGCATGCATGGCAAAACTTTCTTGGCTTTAGCCAAGACAGTTTTGCCATGCTTGCTTTTGTCCACCTTGATTCGATTGTGGCTCAGTGGGATGGTGGCTATCATCTATATTCTTATAGTTAACGACAGTCAACTATATTACCTACAAAAGTATTTCTACGAGGCAAAGTATTATTAAAATAAAAAAAACACTAAGTATTATAATATGATTGTATTTTTTCACATAACACCGACAATCGAGGAATATAGTATTATTATAATGTGAATTTTACAATATCACAATTAATTGATCACTTATAATTAAGTTCAGATAAGTCTTTTTTATCGAAAAATATATTGATTCTATCAAGTAGTTGTGGGTCGGTGACAGTTTTGGCGAGTTGCACGAACCCACTCTGCAGTACTGGGTGGATGAGTTGGAACCTCTCCAGCGAAAACGTCAGGACCAATTCCAGATAAGCCATTAAAATATTTTGGAAGCAATTACGTTGCACTTCAGTATCCTGAAAAAGACAAATAAAGATTGGCTGATTAACACAATTTGCTAACACTGTGCCAAATTTTGTGCTATATGCTGTAGTTAGATAAAAGAAAAAAAAAAACTACGTAAGTACCTACCAATAATTTCACACATGAGATTATACAAGAGATTAAATTAAATCTGTCTTATTATTTTATTGCAAACCGAGATCTAACTTTAGTTCTAGCTTAAACCACTGAGCTAGTTTTTCCATTTCGAACTTAATTTCGACTTTAACCAAAGTTCCTAATACGAAAATGACACCCGACCAATTTGTGCGCAGCGTCGTTCTGCGCTCGAAACGCGTCAATCGTTTGAAATAAAAAACAACACACTTAACTTGAAAGAGCCCTTAGGTTTTTAATTCACAAACTGGTTCGATGGTTTTAGCTATGTCCTTGTTTTGTAATAAAACTAAAAGGGTTTTCAAAAACCATGAGTAACTACGTGATTATTAGTGAAATATGATTTTCTCACCTTGCTAATACTCAAAGCTCGTTGTTGTTCTATTTCCGGGGGCACAGGTTGCGGTGGTAATATCGGTTCAGCTACTTTGGTCTTTTCATACGAGGGTCCATCACATATCGTAATATTCACTTTACGAGTATCTATGTTATGATTTTCTATTATATCCGGCACACTGCCTTTCTTTTCCTTTATAGGAGTCTCTTTGTTTTTCTCTGTTTCTTGTGGCAAATTACCATTTACAGGTTTGTTATCATTAGAATCTGAGGTTTGGTCGTTATCTATATCAGTTTCAGGAGATTCTTTAATTGTGTCTTCCTTAATTTCCTTATTTGAAGGTAAATTTTCAGTGTGAATCTCTACAGTGATAGATCCTTGACTATTAGCTTTGAAATCAGCAAATGTAAATGGTCTTGGTTTTTCAACACCCGTATCTGGGGTAATATTGAATTTTTCGTTGATTACAGGCGGTTCATCAGTGTTTTCATTCGGTTCCTGGGCATAATACTGCTCGTAATGAGTTGACGAGTTATCACTTTCTACTGAACTGCAGGACATCCTTTCTTTAATATCATGATCATCAAAGTCCGAGACGCTTATCAGATGTTTTACATAGTTGTGACATAGCAACTCCCATGTATGTTTTAAGTCGAATATTTTTGTCACAAATCGATCATATTCCAGCGTCAAATTCAATGTAGTTGTGTAATTGTGCAATATTATAGATATATCGGTTGGTTTTAGTTTAAATTTGTGAACGCCATTGAAGAATATCTCTGTCAAAGCAATGATTTTAATTAGCCATGAAGACGTGGTTTGCTTGTAAAGGTTGGCTGCGTGATCCAAGTTGGATACTTTTTGAACAAGAAACTTCAAACCTGGCCTTGAATCAAATTGCATGGCTCTTGTGAATGATAGTTCCAAACTTCTTAGCAATAAGTCTGTGTTGTCGCTGTTAAGGAAGAACTTGTAACTGCAAACGTTAGAGCCTGTCTTAAGACTATCCAGTAAGATACTGTTAATACCTTGGAAGACATCGGACGATGCTTGGATGAGAACGGTGGCAATTATTTGAACCAGTATTTGATGTGCCAACAATCCCACTACCAGTCCTCTATGAGGGATCCTTACGGTGTACAACTCTGGGTTCAAGGAGTTTACTGACTCTTGGAGATAAATCAGGAATATATAACTCCGATCATCAATCAACATCAAATTCTGGGATGAATTCTTAGGAGTTATTTTAGCATGTCCATCCCCTTTCAATTGTTCAGTTAGGAACACTTGTTGCGCCATTGCATGCAGTCTTACATTATCATTGACCGAACAATCCCGTCTCGCAGCTACTTTTACTATAGCTAAATCACCATAGAAACTATTTGAGTTCTCCTTGAAAGCATAGGTCAGTTGCTTGAGAGGCGTCAAGCTAACGTTGCAAGCTCTGTGCAGACTTGTGCAAACGATTTCCCATTGATTGTCTGTTAGAAGATGTCCTGATGTTAAAATTATATGTCTTATGCATGATGCTCCTAGTCTAGCTATTGGTTCTTGGGGTTGAGCGATGCATTCAACTAGAATCAACATGATTTGCTTCAAAGCGAAAGTTGCTTCTACACTCTCAATGGGTTCTATTTCCTCTCCATCACCTTTCTCATCGGCTGAAGATCGTTCAATGTTTATTTGCTGCAAATGATGTAGATATACCACAATAGTATCGGTCGTCATTCCACAGCATTGCTTGAAGTTTGGCATCACACTGTCCCAGTGAGTATTAACATTGGCAATTTGCCGAAGCCAGTTTTGAACTGTTGGCAGAAGGAGGTGGTTTATGCAGTGCAAACCAAAATGAGTACCGGGGACTTCAACTGTGTTCCTTAACAGTTTAAATAAGGTTTCCATTGCTGCCGGCTGATTCTTCTTAGAACAAACGACAGTAGCTGAGATCAAGCCCTCAATAAGGACGTACCATACTTTGAGTATGTTGCTTGGTTTATCAAGTTTTAAAAGGCAGTTGTTTGTGGTATTCGAAGGAGGAAGACTTGTTGATAACTTTCTGTATGAGATGAGATCTTCTTCATAATGATCATTCGAAATGAATTTGGTGATATCAAGAGAAGCACTGGGTATTATAGGGTCCACGACACACAACGGCATGTCTCCTTTGATTCTGTTACCTGTATTGAAAATCGGACATTTAGGCATATTGTACATCATTGTTAAAATGTCTGCGCAGCTTTCCAAGTGGTACAATGCCTCTCTACACATATCTACAATGACTTTTTCTGTTTTTTCTTCACTGAGCGGTATGAATTTGCTATTCTTTGAGAATTTCAAACTAAGGCTTGGTTTAGGTTGAGTTGGTGTAGTAGCCTTCTTTGGCTTAACTTCAGTAGCCTGTACTTCTTCATAGTGCAGTCCTTTGATATGACTTAAAAGGCACAGTATACAGTCAAGAGCTGCGTTCGCGAAGACGAGTGTGTTGTCTGTGCTGAGAAAGACTTTGAATATTTCCAAGATGGCGGAGTATTGGTTAGAATTGTTGGCAGCTCGTAATGTATTGAAGAGTGGTCTCCAGCCTGATCTTATTTCCATTCTGTTTGTTTCTACAAATTCGCAGATGCAGGATATGATTTGTTCCTGTTAAAAAAAAAGATTATTAATCCATGTACCGATCATGTTTTGTCTATGCCATCCTAAGGTAGAAAATGCCTAAGACATTATGTCTGTTAGCATGTGCATAAAGTTACAATAAACAAATCCAGCTTTAAGACAATAATCGGCTTATTTTTGATAGCTACTATTAAATATTTACCTGTATATCATCATCACACAGTTCCAAGCAGAGAAGATTCTCGAAAGGTTTCAGCAACGCCTCGTTAAAGTGGAAGTGTGGTAATTCTACTTGTTGGTTGAGTAGAGCAGTTGCACAGTCGTGCAGACACTGGATAGCTAGGCTTGCGATTTGGATGTCCTTGTGGCATGCCGCCTGTTAAATAAAAGTAATATTGAGTAATTCAGTTTTGTATCAGAGTTCAAATCGGTAGAGTTAAACCAGTAAAGAGTAAAGACAGAAGTAGAAGGGCTGAGAAAGCTAAAGTAAACATTTTTATGATACAGACAATATCGCAATACTAATTAGTACTTTCGTAGTTAGGTGACGTACAGTTGGGCTACCTTAACCACATTTTGAACTTCGCCATATTAAACGATGCAAATAGTGATGTCAGAAATGATGCATCAGCGATGCATTACCTAGATAGCTACGCAAGAAGGTAGCAAATTGACGAGTAACGATCGTTTTAAGGTGATTGTTACCTGCATAAAGTGCGGTCCCACGACCGTCCATATCGCCATCCTATGCGCCAATGGTCTTGCAGCACGTAGACACCTGAGCGCGACATCTCCCGCGCGACATAACGCTCTAGCTGCCTCGCCCGCGCCCCGGCCTGCGCCCCCGGCAGGTCCCCGCCGCCACCACCACACGTTGTTGTTAGCTACGTCTGCCTCCCACGAGCAGAACAACTAGGGGAAGATATTGACGGTTTGTTATTTGATATAATTGTTTATATAAAAAAGAAGACGTCTGAGTAGATACTTCCGAGATTAAGGGACAAAATCGTCTGAAGTTTGAATACTATAGGTATTACAACTTTTTCAATTAGTCGGCGAAACTTCACAAACGGTTATCAAGAGAAAGAATATTTTGTATATCTACTAGATACCGATACCCATCACGTTTAAAAGGATCCATCACATAGCCGTTATCTATGTATTCTGTAACATCAAGTTAACTAACACTGGGCAAAAAATATTGCGACTTTTACTTTTAGGATGACAAATCGCTGTATTTGGCAATGTTACGCAAGCAATATTTGTGTTTTTGGGTGCATGAAACGGTCGACGAGTTTTTCGTAAAAAAAGTTGAAACGTTGACCTCCAATATCTCCGTAACCAGAAGGCTCCCAGAAATGGTCCAGTACAAAAAAAAAATCACAATCACGGGGAGCACAACTGACTCTAAATACAGTCGTTATAATCAATGCTAAAATACAAAAGAAAACTACTTCTTACTAATCGATGTTGATGTGCCACCAGCCTTTGCAGCGCTGCCTTCAGCGTAGGTAGCGTCGTAGTGGCTGCTAGACGCGTGAAGAGAGTATCGGCTGCAGCGGTCAGCGCGCAGCACACTCGAGCCGCACCAGATCCGGATATTACGTTGCCTCCCTGTATAATAATAAAAGCTATAAAAATATCCTCTAACTCATGAGAGATAGTACAGTAGATTGCTAGCAAATAATTCCTAAAATATAACAATTTAGAATGCGATTTTCTAACTTACCTCTTGTCTACATGTTTCTACAATTTTCGCCACTGACATGTCATTGGTTAAATTGTTCTCGAACACAGGCTGCAAAAAGTTGAAGACGTCCACACTACGGAGAAACAAATGATCAACATCAAAGTAGGTCTGATAAGTCAGAAGACTTTTGAAAAAAGCATTTTAATCATAGACCAAGATTAATACTTTGATACCAGTTATAAAATTATTATTCTGTTATATGTGTAGGTATAAAACTCACCACGTTTCGTCATCTTTACCATCTAACCCCAACTTTGCATCAGCCTGTAGAATAGAAACGGTTTTATTCCTGCCAGTTTGCATGGTCACTATTGGAGTAGCATTGTTCCCTTGATGTCCGAATAAAGAGTGTTCGAAACTTGACACGTATTGACAGGCAGCAAAAATATGCTCCCAGCATTCCGGAGCTTTTGATCCGAGTTCTAAGCCACCTATGGAAATATTATGTGTAGGTTATTATTTTTGTTTATGAAGTACTGATTCAAATTGATTTCCAAGCAGGAAGAAATTCACACAAACTTGTCCCATTTGGGCGCCAAAACTGTAATGGTGTTCTTAAAGAATTGGCGCCCAACAAAATAAACTAAAATATCTCACCTGTAATTAATATGTCCAACGACAAAGCATGTGTCGATAATATCTTGCCGTTCGGTGGCTGTGAGATGGCGGAGTTAGCCAAGAGAGCCAGTATACTACTGCAACGATTTTGTAAGCTTAAAGTATTGCTTACTCTTGCAGCCTAAAATTGTAACATAATAAAATATGGTTATTAAAATCATGTTAAAAGGCAGTTTCTCTTGTATCCTCAAAGAATTAAAGAATGATTAATTGCTAATTGTGAACATTTTTAAATACAGTGACTATTTCACATATTATTATAATTCTAATCAATACCTTATGGAGTCCTTCAAGGCATTGAATCGTTAGCCCCTCCCAGGCAATCCGCTTCCTTTTCCCGAAAGTATTTATTTTCTTTGATATCATGCCATGCAGTTTTTGTTTTTTGTTACCGTATCCCGACAGGGGCACACTTAATACCGTAACCATGGAATCCCAAATACAGGTTAATATCCTGAAAGACACTGGTATTGTAGAAATTGGATAAAAAGTTTTAACACACATGTATGCCAGCACATCAACCTACCCGAAACTGTCACATTTTCCCAATCAACTTTGAACCTTATGTTTTAGTGATAAAGTTGAAAATCTATTAAAGAAATTTGACAGATTGTAGTAGGTTGATGTGCTGGCGTCTGTACGTAGTTAGTAGTTATTTTGTTTTTACCTTCTAGCCCAACGCAAACTAGCATCATGCTGCGGGGAGTCAATTGTGTTATTATATAAGCAGGAGACTTCTTTCAGCTTCTGCCAGTCTGACATTACTGGACTTTGATCTAAACCGCCAAGATCTGTTGAAATACAATTTTGATATTAAGATGTCATGCAGGGAAAACCACTTTGGAAATTAAAGTTTTTACTATTATAGGAACATTAGACTTTAATTTTCTGATTTATCAGATTACTCGTTATATTTTGTTTACAAGAAAACATATTTTAGCAATTACAAATGAGGTTTGCACAAAATCATATCGAGAATTTCAATCTGATAAAAACTTTTGCTTAGATCTATGTCACGGAAAATGCACGAACTTTATGGATAACTTTATTTTATGATTAATTATTGTTTTCTTTATGGTTGGCTATATCGCTCTTACCTGATAATAAATGTACTAGAGGATGGTCAGTAGTCGGAACTTCTTTCAGTAGATCAGTGGCAAGCACTTGTTGGTACAACTCCCTCAACCATGTCGCCGATAGATACACCAGCACACCGCTGCCTTGCACTTCTTCTACAAACTCGTCTTCTGTTAGAGATACTTGAACCTTCTATAGAGAAAAAAAAGGTGAATGATTATTGCTGTGTAGGTACAGTCAATTAAGCTAACAATTTGTCTCTAACAACGCCTTTTGCTAGCAGTACAGGGGTGGTTTTCATAGTCCAAGGATTACTAATGAAGTGCGGGTGACCATTATACACAAACTTAGGGTCCCATGACTTAACTTTTTGTACAATGTTTCAATTATAGAAATCTTGGTTAATAATCATGGCGCGAAAATTATCTCACACAAGCGTGTGAGATAATTTTCTCGCCATGATTACTGATCATATTTGCAAGAGAACACCGAGGTAAAGCTACCTCGGCGTTCTCTTGCAAATATTATCAGTTAAAAATAAATTCGATGTAATTTAGAACAGTGAAACAAGATTTAGTTAAAAAAAGACAGTCTACACAGACACTCACACTGGGTTGGTTATAGTAATTAGTTCTCCGTTGCTTGAGAGTTAGTAGCAGAGCCGCGTAAGTAGCAAGGTATACTCCATCTGCGTTCATGATACAAGATGTAGCGGGTGGTTGAGCGGCGTTGTGTTGGCAGCATTTTGATGCGAACTCTTGCATTGCTTCGTCCACCTAATTGATAAAAGGACTTATTTTATTTAATTATTTGAATATCAATTCAATCATTAGTAGAATATAAAAGTAGACCAATGAGAGGCCGAGTTAAATATCTTTGTTGGAATAGTTAGTATAATTATATCAACGCCGATACTATTTTTTCCGTAATCTGAAGAATCAGGAGACGAAATGTTAATGCATGCATGTTAATGTATTTTAATGTAATATTGTTACCTACCTCTATACAAGTCCGAAGATTCAGAAGCTTTGGAAGAAGAGAGTTCTGTAGAGTTTTGATAAATTGCCGCGCGTTGTGCCTTTCCAAATCTACGTTGCATTCTGTTATGGTGCATCTACAATCAAAAAAATATGTCTATATTTAAGTTTATGTTGATATTGTTGGAGTTGTTAAATCGTTTAATGAACCCACAAGACTGAAGATATTGCCGTTTGCCTTCCTAAACTGGCAATTGCTTTGACATTAAGTTGAAATCCATGTACATTACTTTTTGTAATTTCATCCTGAGTTTCTTGTAGGCTCGCTACTGTACCACCACCAACCACCATACCATAATAAGCCTATAACATTCCTACTGCTAGGACACAGGCCTCCTCTCTGTGAGAGGCAGTGGGCCGTTATCGACCACGCGGGCCCAGTACGGGTTGGAAAATAGCACATGTCTTCGAATTTTCGGTTCTAGGACATGCTGGTGTCCTCACGGTGCCTTCACTGTTTTTCCTTTACTGTTTTGAGAGCAGTTTTGATGAAATAATTTGCTACTGTACTTTAGCTAAACTCACGAGTGCTCCAATTCTTCCCATTTTTCATAGATAGCTTTAGCTCCACAAACTAATACTTACCTTCCCAGGTTTAAAGTCTTCGGCACAGCCCTAGGTTTGTCATGAACTGTATTCTTGTCACTATCGTTTGATGTAGGGTTACTAGCTCTTGATGGTAGGAACACGTTGTCAGCATCAGAGTCTGCCTCTCCATCACTTCCAGAACTTGCGTTTTCTGGACCAGATGTATCTGCAAAGTACAGGATGTAATAAGACCCTTCACGAAGCCGCCATATACGCATTTTGTATATCAAACTAAGAAGCTTTGTGCAAAATGAATTGCCGGGAAACGACTTTTAAGGCCGAAAGCAACTGTGTTGTGGAGGTCAGATAGGCAGCCGCTCCAAGTAAAATACTGTTATTCAGCTGCATCTGGTTAAACTGAAAGCCGACCACAAAACTAGTTGGGTAAAGGCTAGACAGATGATGACTTAAGTACACTCACCTGAAGAATCATGTTCCTTTGTTTCACTACTTTGTAATACAGCCACTACATCCCTGAAACAAATGCTAAGGCATGAAAAAATCTTATACAGGTCTGTTTCCCAACGTAAATCATTGCATGCTTTCAAAGGATAAAAGTATGATGCATCGCTAGCGTTTTTGTATGAAACAGCAGATCATTTTGAATGTTGGTCTTTATCCCATACTCAAAGTTGTTTATTAACTCATTGACGGACACTAAACGCTCACGGCCATACAGTATTCTTATCTTACGAAGTGACGCGCACTTTACTTGTGGTAACTAAGTGTACAAACATACTGTGAATGTGTGCGTGAAGACGAGTAGCGTCAGCACATAACACACACACACACACACAGACACTTCCGACATCACCATTGTCTCAGACGGTACAAAGACCTCCTGCGCTTACACACACATTCACAGCGCGTTTGTACACTTGATAACCACAAGTAAAGCGCGCATCACTTCGTGAGATAAAAATACTATAGTGACAATAAAACTTCTATTGTATCTCGTTCAGTGTCCTTCAACCGATTAAATATTAATTTCAATTGTACTCGGCACAGTTTCATCCTTACCTATACGGGCTAGGCAGCCTAGCTAACGTCTGATAAGTCAAAGGTCCCGTATAATCAGCGTCATGCAGCTTCGGCCAGTGTCCCAGTATGAGCGTGGCTATCTCAGGCGATATATACTCGGTGGAGCCAGAACATAGCTTCTCTAGCGCGTCCAGTAAAGAGACCACACATTCTACTGCCGCGGCTACCACTTCTGGGTTGCCGCTTCGTCCGCATTCCTCTATGCCGTCCATTATTCTATAATGGTAATGGAAATGAAGTTAAATTCACGTTATTTTGGATACACATTATTTAAATTTCAAAGTTCATGCAATCCAGTGTGTTTTTTGAGAGACAAAAGACTGCTAAGAGCAAGAAATTTTAATCAATCTTTGGTTTATAAGAGCATGCAATTATAGCAAAATAATCTATGGCTAAAAGATTATGACTCTGGTTCAATATGATTGTGGTCATGAAGACTAGGGTCCTAGGCTTTTACGGGTTATGATGATAGTCTATTTTTAAGGTAAAGATATCTTTCAAAAGCACTTACAATCTCACAATCGCCATATCATCACTATGCCTCTCATGATGGTCCACTTTCTTCAGTAGCACCAGCTGGCACAGCCTCTTGGGGTTCTGCAGCAGTTCCCGTGTGCTTCTCAGAGGTTCCACGCGGTGCGACACAGGCGGGTACAGGAGCATGCGGTGGTAAAGTGCTTCTAGAACTGGGCGTAGGTTTGAGGTTGATCCTACTAGACGGACCAACTGGTTTGCTATGCTGAAATGTAAAAAGTGTTGGTGTGAAAAAATGCTCGTTTCTTATGCGCTACATGAGTCTACACAAAACTGTTTTTCTATATTTGCGTAGATATGTTTTACAGGCCTCTCCAATTCCTTTCACTTCTCTCGGTGTTGTGCTCCTTCTTGGCACCAACGTAAAAAGTTTCGTTTGTTGAAAATATTATATTATAAAGATTTGCTGTTTGCAACTGTACCTGTAAATAGCTTTAGCTTGTTTGCTGTTGAAGCTGGGCGCGGAGTTGAGAGCACCGGATCCTCTGCCGGAGTCATCGACCAAATGACCGTCGTGCTCTCTGAAATAATGTTACAAACTAAAGCTGCTGTTGTAAATTCAAGAGAAAAGCTAACTTAGAGCCATTCCTCACCGGGACGACATGGCAGCGCAGCCTAGTCACGTCGCGCGTCGCCAACAAAATGTATATTTTGCGTAACCACGCGGATGCCAGGTGAGCCACCCACTTTGAAGCTGTATACATTTAGTTGGCAGCGCCAACTGGCGACGTCGCCATGGCGTCTCAGTGCAGTGAGGTAAATAATCGTATCAGTAGAGAGAAGACAATATAGCAATATTACGAAAGCAAACCGTTTAACATATTTCGTGTTGTGCAGTATCCGGGCGATAAAATAGCACATTGAGTTTCAGAAAGAGAATATTACATAGGTATGACTGCTAGAGAAAACCTCTTCGAAGATGAACTTCTTCTTAAACCTCAATGAGCCATCGATATTAACGGCTGAGTACTTCAGAAACACACAATTTTTGTTGAAGGCGTAGATAAAAAAAAACGAATCAACTACTGTACCTTGATTTAATATTCTTGTCCACCCTAGGAGTTCCTAGGAACGAGATGAGCGATGGACAGAATTTCTGCCAGAGAAACGTGGTGAAGTGCGAGTTGCCGCTCACTCGCTCTGACAGACTCGACATCAGAGTCAGCAAGCAATCTAGGAAGAATAACGCCAGCGGGTTCTGTTTTGGAGTTCTGTGGATTAATTAGGCATTATTTAATTACATTCAAGTTAGGTACTTTACATACAAAACGAAAGAGAGTGAAGATGTGATGATGCAGTGATGTGCACAGATCTTCATTTTCATCAGAAATTTATAAATAGTTTCTTCAAACTATTTATGAACTAGCTGCGCCCCGCGGTTTCACCCGCATATGTGTCGATCCCGTGGGAATATCGGGATAAAAACTATCCTATGTCCTTCCCCGGGACTCAAACTATCTCTATACCAAATTTCATCTAAATCGGTTCAGTAGTTTAGGCGTGAAGAAAAGACAGACAGACAGACAGAGTTACTTTCGCATTTATAATATTAGTTTGGATTTCAATTTCAATGCAGCATAAGATCAAATGACCTATACATACTAGTGTTTTAACACGCTTTTATAAGCTTCACTTGAATCTAACAACAATGAAATAAAATCTTAGAAGTCAATTTTAACAAACTTCAAATTGTCGTATCGAAATGAAACTTTGAATGTATATGCAGTTCGGATGACAAAACTATAATTTGGCAGAGCTGATCTGATAATGGAGCCAGGAGATGGATCGTAGAACTCTTCAGTGGCTACTAGTAAACCCCTCGTGTATGCCCTGTTTTGACGAGTCCAATAGATTGGATATAAAAGCGTGTTTTTTTTTAACTACGTATATATTTTTTTGATTACTACCTACCAATGTACGATAGGCTGCAAAAGTGCATGGGTAGTACAGAAACAAAATCGTATGTAGCGAGAAATGACGCCATCTAGCGTAAAACCAGTTAACGACTAACAAAATTATTAGATGGCGTTGCTTTGCTTTATATGATAAAATATTTTTGTAGTTTCTTTTTGTCTCTTCAAACATTCAAACAATTTATAATTAATAGCTTCTTTTAAAGAAAATTGTTCCTAATTATTAACCTACTATGTTAAAAATGAATATCAATTTATAAGTAGGTGCTAAGTAACTACTAATTTGAATATTAAATTCATTATTAAAATACCCACTCGTTAGCTTAATAAATATATTCCTATCGGTTTCTTTTATTATTTTTATCATTTAAGCTACGTATGCTGGTAAATGTAATGTAATAATTAGATAAATTTATTAGCCTTGTAACTCCTTGCAACTCTTTACTTACATTTCGTAAATTAGTCATAGTTGTGAAGAAACCAACGCCATCTAGTTTATTTTCGAAAACTTGAATTCAAACGTTCACGGGAAAATAGACACTAAGGTACCCATGCAATTTTGCTGGCGACTGTACATGTGTATTAGCATTGGTAGCGGGTTTAAAGTTGGCTATAAAAATCTTCCTAGTGTAGGTAGTTCACCTTCATCAATTTTTACCATGATGCCATTATGCATTTTATCGATTGCTATTTAAATGCGACCATTCTGAACGTTCCGAATATTTTCCAGCTAATAAAAGATTTCGACTCACAGTTGCGTTTCAGACAGCCGGCTGCATAGATACTGTATGACGGGTATCACTTCACTGTAACATCCCACGGCCACGATGTGATTCCTGCCCAGGGGAGAACCCTCTGACAGGAGCTCTTGGCACTCTTCATCTAAACGAAAGAATGGGTATTAAGCAAGATATCGATATGCCGACCACAAGCCTATGCGCACAGGCAACCGTTCAGTGAGTTGAGACGATCGTACTCACCTAGCTGTTCCTGTTCCATCGCATTTCAGATCAACGCTTCTATAGTTTTAAGGCACTCACCTAACTGAGCGCAGTACGCCCTCAGCGCTTGAGCAGCCGCAGCTCTTGCAGCTGCAGCCACATGTGGCGGTGCAGCCGCGGCCTCCCCGCAGCGTCCACAAGCCCACACGCACAGACGACCGTTCAGGGTACGCCGCGGAGATAACGCCAGGGATAGGTACATGCGGAAGATTTGTACCTGGCGAATTGGAATGGTTTTGAACCCTGTAAATAGTCTTTTTAGGGTTCCGTACCTCAAAAGGAAAAACGGAACCCTTATAAGAAGACGTTGTCCGTCTGTCTGTCCGTCTGTCAAGACTCTTTTTCTCAGGAACACTTGGAGTAATCAACTTGAAATTAATATCAAATACAATCCCTTGAAGTAGTGAAAAAATCAAACTTCTAAGTCAACGCAATCAAAAGATACGCGCGTTTATTTCCTTTTATGCCGCATATTTTGACACTCTCAAGAGAATCAGAACTTATAGGGGTACTTCTAGTTGACCTAGAATCATGAAAATTGGCAAGAAGTAATGTCATGTAACACAAGTAAAGGACAAAATCCTAAAACCGTACGGAACCCACGGTGCGTGAGTCCGATTCGCATTTGACCGGTTTTATATACAGGAAGTAGCTACAGGAGTAATGTAAAAATCAAGTAGAGTTATGCATTAATTTATAAGATCTTGACCATCTTTCTAAATAATGAGTAGCTATGGAGTCTGCTAACGAGAAAATTATTAGAATAAAATGTAAGTATACCTATACCTATCGTACTTCAACCTTATTCGTATTTTATCTTTTCATATCTTATATTCTATTTAATAGCTAATCTTCAAGTATATTCAAGGATGATAATTGGCATGAGTGCTTTTTCTCCTTTAAATTACCTACTTTCAATTTACAAGCTAACACAAAAAAATATATATTATACACCTACAAGTATATAATAAACAATAAAAGAAAAGGGGAGGAGCTCATTGCGCATCAAAAAATTCGTCTGCATCGCTGTCAATGGGATAAGTGCCCAAAAGGCCGGCAGCATTACCACGTTGGATGGCAATGCTGATTAATTTGTGCTAAAAATAGCTCAGCCCTCTAATATATGTGAAGAGTAAACCAACCGCTTGGCGATATCCAGAAATATTCGATGAGCACTCGGACCCCAAGGCTCTAGTGTTTCAACTCCAAACGGCTCAAACATAATAATATACATAGTTCCCAATACGGTTGTTATATTTGCGCCTACTTTCTAATGACCTATCCTAACTTAATACTTTGTACCTATAGTGTATGGTTTTACCTGTGTATCTGGTAGGTGGTACATAACGGAAGCGGTAGCGCAGAGTAGTTGAGAAGGCATCCATAGTGAGTCATCTTCAGGCTCGATCCCTCGGTGGAACCTGTCATCTCGGAGTATTTTCTATAAGAGAGTAACAAAACAAGAATAAATCTATCCTAAACCGACAAGTAGTTTAGCTTTAGCAAGTCCAACCACTCGTTAAAGGAATATTGGCATTATTAATTCAACGCTTTTTGCGCGGCATGGGTACAGTCGAGTTCATTAATATATTGGCAATGACAATGTTTCAAAATATTGTAAGCGTTAAAATGATCATATAGTTCTATACAAACTTAGACATCAATAAAATGTTTTCATATAAACTGTTCATAAGTATGTTACGGTAGTGCAGTCAAAAATATCTGACTACTCTTCGGAACATAAATATCTAAATACTCTAGTGTTCAATATATTTGTTGCAACCTAGGATTCATAAATATCTATACAGCTTTGAATATTCAACTAAATGGCCTTTACCATAAAATTTATTTTTGCTTGCCGGAGCAGAAGTTCGAGTAATAATTAATAATGCAATATTGCCGTTGAAGGATGTCATAACTGACAACTTCAAGTTGATTTTGTTTCAAGATCTTTTTCATAGAAAAATAATTGCATAGATATTTGTGAACCTAACTTTGCGCTAAATAATATGAACAAGGGATTGCGCACAATTTTTAGAGTCTTTGTCTGTAGTAATATTATTGATTTAATGTAGTCACATACTTATGATGTCACAGATTGTTTACAATTTATTGTACGGCGAAGCTGTTTAGAGTTTTATGAAACTTACCATTGCCTATATATTTTTGATTCATGAACATGCTCAGATATTAAAGAACTCGACTGTACCTATCTGTATTGACCTAGTTCTTGATTCGTCGAGGTAATAGGATAGACATCAGGATTGACTCCCATTGACCGTGAAACGACTCCATATGGTTTGAGCGAGAGCATCATGTACGAAATAGTGCATCATCATCATCAGCTTGTATGCCATCATTACATGGCGGAATGTGTCTGCATTGAAATTGTATGTATCATCTTTTGTACCTACCACATTATATGCAAATTTTGATTTATAGTATTCCACTGCAAACAGTGACTGGAGAGAACCATGACCAGCTCAAAAGCTGGGCATGGGTCTCTACAGTTGTAAACTATTTAACTCCATCCTCGGGCTTGGCCGACTCTCATCCAATTGCTACCTCGCACAGATCGTCGCTCCACCGAAGGGCGCCGTATTTTACAATTGCCAACTTACATGGAACCCCTGTAGAGCGTAGGTAACCAAGCGCGGCCGCTTGGTCTCCAGTGCAGTCTGAAGAGGTAAGAGACACGCGCGGCGGAGCTCGTATGACGCACGACGTGCGTTGTTCTCTTGCATGCATAGTAATTCTAGGCAAAAATAAACCGCCGTCTGTAGATACTCCTTTAAATTACCTAAGCATCTATCTGTAATATCAGCCTGTAACTGTCCCTCCGCATAACTAGTAAAGTTTTAAATGCCTTAATGATGTAGCTCAGGCTTTTGATAAAGTTTTAGTAACCTTGTAAACAAATACAAAAAGTTAGAATTCGCTTTCGTTACAGTTGGCAAATATTCAAGAATAATTATTATCTGTACCTACGATTCGAGTGAGACACGTAGAAGTATATTTGAAATTAAAGAATATGGATGGAGTTCCTCAAGGGCGTGTCTTAAGCCTGGTTCATTAGATAGGTTTTCAGAGCCACATTACACAAGTCACATTACTAAAATAGCTTGCTGTTAATGAAAATGATGGAAACTGCTTTATGCAGTACCTATACCTATGTATAAACTAAGTGTGAGCTAAAAATATCCTTAACATAAATTATTAATCAGATTGATAAAGATTAGGCCTGAGGATTGCAACTGGTTGTAGAAGGTGAATACAAATTGTTTGGCGTAGGTAATAATAAGTAAGATAGTAGTTACGATATACACCATTAATATAAAAAGAAATGGCAATTCATTAATTAACAAACAAAATGTTATGGTAAATAGTTTTATGACACCATATGGTAACAAAACAAACATCACCACGAAGAAAGCCTCAAAGCAAAATTGAAAAGGCTATAAAAACTAAGAAGATAAAAACCGCATTTCCGATTACGGCGCAGTGACGGTCATTATTGCAAGTATTGATTAGTGTTTCAACTGCACATTGGGCGAAGTACATACCTAACATTTTCTACATAGGTTAGCAACCTCGAAAATAAAACCTTGACATAAGGCTGAAGAAGCATTTTTACCTACCTAGTGCATCCTGACATGATTTCCTAAGGGCCGTAAACTTTACTCCCGATGCTTCCTTGAATATGTCCTGGAGAAGCTCCTCCATTTTAGCACAAACGAAACATATGACAATGACTCACTTCCCTACATTTACATACAACACACAATCGGTTCACATTCTTCCCAAACTAATTAAGCTTCGTGAGGAACAATATTGGAAACTGAAATGTTTAATAAAACATGAATAACTGCGAAATAACGTTATTTGAGTGGGTGGAAGTGTGTCTTATCTGAGTTGTACGTAAGCACAGCGACGGAGCATGCTCAGTGCGGGAAATCAATACATCCCGAACGACGTAATGTTTGCTAAAAAACTTTATCAACAGGTGGTTTGGTTGGTATTTCACTACTTTCACGTACGTATTCTTTCCATCCTACGACGCTGGAACATACACAATTTTATTATTCTTTTGAAAATTAGATTTTTCCTAACTACTTCACCTACTTATGTTTTTTTTTTCTTATATGTACTTAATTACTTACTATACTATTATTAAAATGTATCGAATTAATGCCCAGGCTACCAACAAGGTAATTTAGTTTTTAATTTATGGTGAATATACTCCCCAAATAAGTAAAAGATACTACGGCTAATTTTCAGCTTTGAATGTCAACTTCGTCTTGCTACAATTCTACAAACCAACTTTAGTCAGACGACCATGTCGATGAAGCTAATCTCAGTCATGTCAACCTAATAGCTAATTAACCAGGCAAAGTACACTTGGTAATCTTCTTCAATTTTTTTACTTTTCCTAAAATTATGTTAAAACTACACTAGACAGATTTCTTCTACTTCGATTTTTCCTATTGGAAAATAATTCAAACCCAAACAACGAAATAATAAACTTATAGGCAGGTTACTAAAACAAAAATACCTACTTAGTGAAGTGATAATATAATAATATAAACAAATCAAGTATCTTGACTTGGCTCGCGAGGTTGTCGACATTCGATATGGGATGTGGACTCAACGATCATTGTGCCGATAGTGGTGACAGCCAATGGGTTAATAGCCAAGAGCCTCGACCAACACCTGAGGAGGCTCTCGTTGTGCAGGTGGATCAAGGGCTTGATTCAGAAAGTGGTACTTCTGGAAACGGCCTGCGTTGTTAGGAGGTTCCTCTCTCTGGAGCCCTGACCGCCGGTAGCTCGGACCCTGTTGCTGATACCGGGTGGGCTACTATATTTTATACTTTTAAATGTTTTTAAATTATTTTATATTCTTATATGTACCTAAATAATGAAATAAGACGACCTACTGACCAAAGGATAATAAAATATAATAAAACACTACTAAAAGACTGCCGATGTACCTACTCTGCGACTGCCGAACTGAGGTGTCCTAAACATGTGTGCTTTTCCCTTCAGGAGATACTAGCGTGATTGATAACACATGGTAAAGTAAATAATTTAGATATACTTACATTAAAATAGGCATCATTTGAAAACTTTAAGGCAGATTTTATTGCAGCTAAAAACTAATAGGTACTAGCGTAAAATATGTTTTTAATTTTCGCGGGATTCTTGACGATGTTTTGAATTGCCATTTTCAAGATAGTGACAGCACATAGACAAAAAAAACGTACGGTATCACTTACGATGAGCTTTTTACAAAATTTACTGCTATTTTATTTGTGGCTACGATTTTCATCAATGATTCTTTTGATTTTCTATCGATTTTTAAATAGAATTTACCTAATATTATAACATCTACTAAAATAATTATAAGAAATAATTGTGAGTGGTTGACCAAAAAGGGACCTGCCCCCTTATTCACAAACACTCGATATGCCTCCGTATCGTATCGAACATTATTCATTGTTATCGTAGGAGTCTTCTCAATGCTGTTCACAAGTCCAAAACCCGAAAATTTTGTCAGTTTAAATCAAATAGACTCCCGCTATTCTTCCAACAGCTATTTGCTGTTGAGGGGAAGTCAAATCAGGTTATCGAAATGTCAGGTTTTCGATACGATAGCCTATCGTATGTTTGTGAATCAGGGCTCTGGAGGGATTGGAAACCGTTATTTATTTTTTTTGAATTTTTTAATCTGTGGTCTTTTAGCTTTGTTTTGGTCTAACCAGAATATTTTTAGGTGCCGTAGTGTTTTTTTTATGATTTTTTTTCGCCCGCGCACGAGTCGAAACTTGTTTCTTCACGAAATTTCAAACGCGATTTACTCGAAATCAATTATTTTCCCCTGAGGTCCCTTTTTGGTCAACCACTCACAATTATGTTTGGAAAGATTCGTTCAAAAATCTTTTTTTTTTGTTTATGGCAGCATTTGATATTTTGTCTTTGACTTGACTTGACGGATAAGTAAGCTGTCAAATTGTCAAAATAGTTCTGAAAAAATGGTGTCTTGGAGTGGTTTGGGCCGATCTTTCGGCATAAACTTGTTTAAAAACCACACCAAATCACTTAAAAGTGTCCAAAATGTAACCTTTTCAACAAGTAAAACTTTAATGGATGCCCATGGGCACAAAACTTTCGTGCTACAGCCCTCCAGGTGACGATCGTTATGAGTGATTACCTAACCAATTTTTTAGCTCATTGTTTGTTATTTTCCTATTATTTTGCGACTGTCTAAAAGTAAATTTTCAGAAATGCCTAAATCGCAGTATTTTTATTATAGTTGTAGTTTGTTTAATTATTTGTAATTTCCTAACCTAAACTCTTGGTTGGCAGATGGCAATGGCACAAGTTCAAGGATATGTTCCATTTCTACACCATGCTGGGCTTGATACCGGTTGGCGCCATCATCTTCTTCTCCAACGTGTTCATCGGACCGGCCCAATTGACCCCAATCCCTGACGGCTATGTACCAAAACATTGGGAGTACCACCGCCACCCAATTACAAGGTTCATCGCCCAGTACATTCACCACAGCCCACAACAGGTAACTTTCGCTTGAAATGCTTGTATTTAAAGTTCTGTTGTGTTATTAAAACTACACAACATAACATCATACTTGTTTTCCCCAAGGGTTAGGCAAAGGTGTACGTACAGTATGCCCACATTTATTAATGTTTCAAAGTGTGCCATTTAATAAGGGAGCCTATAAGGAACAACCTACTAATACTGCCTAATCAAACCTTCATAACAATCAAAATAAAGTTTAGCAGTGAGGTTGCAACCAGGGCTTTGAACCCGTATCAAAGTACAGGTTCTGTTCTGTATCAATACTTAGCGGTTCTTGCCATTTTGGTACTTGTACTTGGGTACCGGTACTCCACCTAACAAGTACCTACCAAGTACCAAATCTCATATTTACATACAAGAAACCTCATACGGCTGGCTAAATGAAGTAATTTTTCTAATGCCTAATAACTATCCTTTATACTTAATATATCTGTTTTCTCACTCTAACTTATGGAAATACTAGCAGCGCCCCGCGGTTTCACCCGCGTATGTTTCGATCTCGTGGGAATATTGGGATAAAAATTATCCTAAAAATGTCCTTTCCCGGGACTCAAACTATCCCTATACCAAATTTCATTTAAATCGGTTCAGCAGTTTAAGCGTGAAGAGGTAACAGACAGACACACTTTCGCATTCATAATATTAGTATGGATTTGCTTGGTACCGGTACAGTACCAATGCTGATTTGAGCAATAGTAAATACTAACAGTGAACCGAACAGACCAATAGTGAATATCAATAGTCCCAATTGTACAGGTACTACTCGGGTACCGGTATTACACCAAGGCCAATAGTATCAGCTCCCAAAAATACCAGTATTTCAAGCCCTGCTTGTAGCCACTAGACCAATGATACAGTATAAATACTCACTTGTTATTATTTCATGAAATTATCAGATAGGTAGAATATATTGTACGACAAAATTGTAACACAACTTCATTGTAGTGAGATTTATCCATGGCATAAATATGAAAGTAACTCTTTCTATCTGTTATCTTTTCACGTTTGAACCACAAAGCCAACTATTATGAAATTTGACAGATAGATAGCCTTGTAACTGGAGAAAGTTATGAGCTAATTTTCATCCTGGATATTTGTATTAAAAACAATTAAACGCAGAAGAAGTTGCGGGCAACAGCTAGTTGTATTAACCTTTTAACTGCCCGACATTATATCAGTTGTCGTGCACACAGAGCCTGAAAAAAAAAAAAAAACGAAAAATAAATACCAATTAAACGAGCTGTGATCATGTAATAATAATACTGATTAAATGAGCTGTGGTATTTGGTCGTATATATACGACCCTGGCGGAATGGACACGAAAATATTTGTCGGATTAATCCGACGTAAGCGGTTAAAAGGTTAAATGCTGCTCCAACCAACACATACTCCCTGTATCTGTTATATCAGTCACAAGGAGACCTAACGCCATTGTTATAGCTCTGCCTAACCCACGACTTGATGCGGCAGCTGCCGGCATTTCCTACCGCGCGCGACCCACTAATCAGCCGTACAACATCCCTAAAACATTTACATTGCATTACAATTAGTTTGTTATAAGATGAAAAAATTAAAACCAGCACCCTAATTGCGTAACACACTTTCAATCACAATCTGAGACTTTTGAAAGATATTGCTAATCCATTGCTTCATAGGTTTACAAAATTCGAAAATCCAATAATGTAAATAATGCAATGAATGTGGGTGAACTCTACTGTACTATGTATTTATTATAATCATAGATCGGAATAGGTAGAGCTGTTTTATGTACTTGCCATAGGTTAGAATAATATGGATATTCCCCGAGTCCCGGGATTTGGGTTTTAAGTAGTAAGTACTCCAGTGACAGAAACACCCCGCTATTGTTTTCTTTTGTTTCTATAATGCGGTGACATTACGCGTCTCAACAAAACGGCAACGTCGCGCGCTTGGCAAAGATTTATAGCGTGCTGTTGACGTAAAATTTACAACGTCGCTCATGCGCTTATTGGCTTACATAAACCATTTTTATACATATTGACAAAAATAATGAAATTCAATAAAATCTAGTAGTACCTATCAGTCGGAATCTCGTGGAATATCCATATTAACATCAATGTTTGCGGTCAATGAACCTAAATAGCTCTACCTATTCCAATCACTGATTAGAATATACATATTATATTATACAGGATGTGGCGTAAATAGTGGTCCACCGTTAAGGAGTCGATATACCAGATAATTTACTATAACATATTACAATTTTTACCATTTTTACCCAAAGGTTCCGAAAATATTTTGTTTTTGTTAATGATTTTCTATTGTTTCGTCGCCAATGGGCGACGCGCGCCGCTTGACCGGTTAAAGTTAAGTATTGATTAGCAACTGTATAACCATACATTTTTAATGTTTAAACATCACTTAACTTTAATTATCGTTTATGAATAAACCCCTAAGTGTTTTTAAGTTCCTTGCCTGCCCTGTCAAAAAACCACCCCCAAATAATATTAGACTGGATTTATATAAATGTTATTTATTGAGATATTTGTCTGTTACAGGACTATGAGAAATTCATGCACTTCCTTGATGAAGAAAAACAGAAGCAGAAACTTCGTGCGTTGGAAAAGCAGATCATTAAGAAGATGGGTGAGCGCCAGGACTACAAAGCTTACTATTACAAACCCATGGTCAACAAATACCTCCGCATCAACAAGAAGGTTGGAGAAGAAATGATTGACCGTGTTGGTGATGACTACAAAGATTAATAGCACTGCTTTGAACATTATGTTGTTGACTCTAGAATATATTTAGTAATCAAGTGAATTGTTACCATATTTCAGTGTAGATAAAATAAATTATTAATTGTTTCTTAACAATTTTATTTGAACAATTCTATTTATTACATCTGGCCACCCAGTTATGCTACAATCTATGCTACGTTTTGTAAGTGATTTTGCTGTTATATATTTACTTGGTTTTTTTTTAGCACCCGTGTCTGTCTTTGTATTATTAGTTGAACTGTAATTTACTAAAGATATTGGGTATAAATAAAACAGTAAGGCTTATGGTAACATTGTTATTTATTTTACAGGAAATTTCTAACGATTGACAATAATAAATTCCGACTCGTGGAACCCTTACAAAATTAATGTCAACACTTACCTAGCAGTATGCTAAATGCCTGATATGATGCTACTTATATAACTTTAATGCAGTTAATATTATATATTTATGTTAGGTACTGTGGTCATATGGATTCTGTAGAAATAGGAAAGATTTATCTCTATTGAGGAAAATTATTTAAGGTATCCGCATAGATGGGATTACTTATTTTGGATCATGAAGATTTAGAATCATTCAAGAGAGCATAGAATACTAAAGGAAAATCATATGTTTATTAGCATATAATTATTACATTTTAAATTTCAGTGTTGAAATAGTAACTCATTCTGAAATTAGTCATTAATCAATTCTAATATAAGCTTCACCTACGGAAAAACTAAGAACGACGAAAACTACATAATAAATAAATTCTTCGGCGGTGCTGTATGCACGAAGCTCTTAACTATACTGTTACACAATTAAATTACAAAACGATATGATTTCATTATCCCGTTCTTTCAGTCTTCGCAGTTTGTAGAGTTCCAATTATGACCCAACAACTATGTACTTAGATTGCTTCTCATAATAACATTTTTTGACTTTAAAAATATTTACAACATTCCTAAGTTAAATAACAATTTCGATTTGAAATTGCAACTAAGCTAGATAACTATAACAAAATTGTAAAAATCAGTATCAAAGCGTAAACACAATCATCATATCCGATCGAAGTAAAAAAATAAAATATAAACTAACAGTATCTAATTTACCGTAAGTAATATGGACTACAATAGACTGTTAGATATACGCTATTTAAAATTGTTTTTTACGATTTTTCAATGATAACAATTTCAAATCTAAAATTTAAGACGGCTACGAGTTTCTACAATGTAAAATTTAAACGTTATAATTCTATTTGCTTTTTTCTTTCTCAGCTTGCGCGGCGAGCTTTGCTTCCTTTTTGGCTTTTTTCTTTTCCTCCTTCGCTTTTAGTTTGGCTTGTTTCTCTTCTTCCTTAGCTAATAGTTTAGCCTGTCTCTCTTCTTCTTTAGCTTGAAGTTTAGCTTCTTTCTTCGCCTCCTTCTCCGCCTTAAGTCTCATTTTTTCTTCTTTCTTTTTCTCTGCTATTTCGTTTTTTCTATTGTCAGTACTTTCATCCTTTTTGCTTTTATCTTCCTGTTTTGAGTTTTCGTCATCTTTTTTCTTTTTATCTTCTTTTTTAGGTTTTGATTTGGGGTTATCTTTTTTCCGTTCAGTCTCTTTGCTGTGATCTCTGGAATCGGGCGGGTCGTCTTTATTCGAAGGTTTTAGTGGCCGGAAGAAGTGTTGTTTGTCCTTTTGTGGCGACGTTTCTAGTTGCGTTACAATTTTCTGAGCGCACCTGTAACAAAACAAAAACGTAATTAATTTAAGATTCCAAATTCAACAGCAATTCAATGAATTTAAAAAGAAATAATTAATTTTTATAACGTTTTTTTTTAAATAAGTATAATGAAAGAATTTATTTGAATAAAATTTATGGATTTCCCATTTTTCATATACAGGGTCAACTCAAATTAGCAAGCAAAACTCCGCAGATGTGATGGATATCGATATTATAGGTATGACAATAAAACAACAAAAAAAAATTTTCTAAATTCAAAATTTCAAGTAACTACTCTACCGGCGACTGTTGTCCCCGTAGACAGATGCAGTTATTAAGGGTAGGGTAGGGTATTAAGGGTTAAGTTTTCTTTTTGTTTCATCGTTATCGATACCTAAAATGTCTACGGAGTTTCGCTAGCTAATTTAAATGTACCCTATACAGGGTTATTGGAAAAACACCAACAACCTCTTAAGAGGTCATTGTACTCATCATTATGAACAACTTTTATTATGAGACCAAAACTGAAATTCCGAAAAAAAAATCGGCTGTTCCCTACATTTTGACGAGTTATGTGAATACAGGGTGAAATTGAATTCATGGGCATTCTTTTAAAGGGTCATTGTAATCATAATTATGAACAACTTTAACTATGGGACCAAACCTGAAATCGCGAAAAAAAATCAGCTCTTCCCTACATTTGACGCGTTACGTGAACATAAATACTTACTTACTTTTTTAAAAAACGCAAATGCAAGGAACAGCTGATTTTTTTTTCGCGATTTCAGGTTTGGTCCCATAGTAAAACTTGTTCATAATGATGAGTACAATGGCCTCTTAAGAGGTTGTTGGTGTTTTTCCAATAACCCTGTATATCCTAATGCTTGTATCTATGACTATTGTATCTACAAGTTTGATTTACAATAAACAAAGATTTCTGTTTTAGTTTTGATAAGTTACCTTATTCTAGTAGAGGCGGAGGCAGCAGCGGCACTCTCTCTTCGTCCCTCGCGGAATTCCCTCTGGAACTCTCTGATAGGAGGTAGGCGACCCGAAGGCTCTCCTGCCGCGGGGCCTCCCGTATAGCTATGGACTTGATAGTCTTGTAAACGTGCCTGTAAACAGAGATTTATTTATAAGATTATAATAATAAATGTGGAAGGAAAATGCCAACATGGTTAAAATGTTACAGCGAAGAATTTCTCAATTTCTTAAACAATTAAGAAGCTGTGTTCATAAAATGCATAGATGAGGATGAGGGTGTTGTAGATATTGATTTCTGCTAAATTAATTTGCAGATAGATAGTGCGTAATTTCTTACTCGTGCTTGCACCCTTGGGAAGCCCAATGTGCTCCAGTTATTAGTACCGGTCAACAAACAGACGGACGGGCGGGGTATCTTTCTTGAGAGCTGAATAACGCAAGTACTTCCTTACCCACTGGATTAAAAAAACCCTTACTTGTTTTTCTTAACCTTTTGACCGCTTGTGTCGCATTTATGCGACACATATTTCCGTGCCCCTACCGCTCGTGTCGTATTTCTGCGACCGAAAACATGCATGATTTTTTCGTTCCATTTTCGGCCTATTAACTGCGTGGTACAACTAAAACCATTATTAAATAGAGATACTTAAAAACTTTCTGACTATTTTTTAATCGATACAATGATTTTTCCTCCTTATTTATTGTAGGTTTACTAATTTTATCTTGATTTTATCGATTTGTAGCCGCGCGCTAGGGGCACGGCAATTGATATTAATTAAGTAATACTACTTAGGTAACTCTACTAACATGTAAGGATCGTCTAAGTTTTAAGTTTAGCAGTTTTATAATCTTTTTCGACGTGTTCTTGAATGGAGACCGCGAATCTGTAAACGTAAGGTGGGACGCCCTCAGGCTAGGTGGAGCGACGATCTTCGCAGGATGATTGGTAGCAGCTGGATGAGAGTTGCTGAAAATCGAGTTGAATGGCGTGCAATAGGAGAGGCCTATGTCCAGCATTGGACGGCTATAGGCTGATGAAGATGGTGTTGATAATCTTTTTAAGAGCTCTAGAAATATCTAGGTACGTAGGTTTCGTCTTCACAGTTGTCTCTATGTAGATCAGAGGCTGGTTAGTTCTACGGCTACGGTGTCAGTCCTCTCTCATAGGCTATGCTCGCACTACGATTTTAATCGTTGCGATTTAGTTATAAAATCGCAAACACAAAAATTTTTCAAGCGATTTTGTTCCGGTGCGCGGACTCTAGTACATTTCTATTGTTCACAGATTGACGAATTTGCTTCGCAATGATTAAAATTCGTAGTGCGCGCTTAGCTATACCCTTTGTCAGAATGAATTTGCAAAACTAGATGTTCTATTTTTATAACCTTAATCTAGTGTACCTATCGGTATCTACACTACCTTCATACTGTGATGCTGCGAGCGTCTCAGCGAATTGGAGGCAGGTTGCCTTGCACGCGGTGGCACTGACGCCCTGGGCACCGCGCCCAGGCATGCGCCCCCGCACTTGGCGCCGCCGCATAGCTTCGTCGAACAGCTGTTGGGAACGTTGCCTCCGCTATTCGAAGACACGGAAGATATACCTGGAATGAGAGAATTTGGTAGTACTTATACCTATCGCTGAGGCAGATATTATTATAATATGTTGGTGTTGAATTAGAGACCAGGAACGGGCGGTCGTACCGTACCTACTACAAAGTAATTACGTCAGGTAAGCGTGTTGATGACAAAAATAGAGCCTGCCATAGCTGCGTTAAAAAAGCTGCAGTAGACAGACTATATACAGTGTGTCAGGTTAAATGAGGGACATACTTTAAGGGAGTGTAGTACCCATGAAAATGAACAACTTTTACTAAGAGACCAACACTGAAATCGAGAAAATAAAACCAGCCGCTCTATACATAATATGTTCGCATATCGACAAAATGTAGGGAACAGCTGTTTTTTTTTTCATATTTTTGAGTCCGCCCCATATTAAAAGTTATTCATTTTCATGAGTACTACACTCCTTTAAAGCATGCCATGTCCTTCGTTTAACCTGACACACTATAGGTATATGACGACACGTTGGCTAGGTACATACCTATGTAGTCCATGCAGAGTTCTTTTGGCTATGAATTTGCAGCACTGTCATCTTTATTCTCGTTGCAATAAGGTTGCTCATGGGTTGCTATATATCGAAAGGTAAAATAACTGAAATGACTAGCACAGCAAAATTCGACAGGTACTGATGAGAATCTGAATTCCGTGCTTTGCTCTGTTTTATAGCGGCTTATCCAGGAGGCCGTAACTAAATAACATGCAGGTTCAAAGGTACGTACCAGAGAGGGAAGACTCGCCACTGGTAACAGAGTAGAGTGAGGCCGAGGCGGGCACGGAGCGAGCGCCCACCGAGTAGCTGGACACAGATCCTGGCACGCCCCACGATTTCGCGCTACCGCTTGACACCTGAAATGTAAAGGAAGTAAGATTACAATTTTTTACAGGTAGGCAAAGGCAGAGCTAGTATGTAGGTATATCCATACTAAAGTAAGGGTCAGCGCAGACCGAACTGCAAAATGCTCGCGCATGGTCGACCAAAATTTTTACTGCTCGAGCATGCAGGCGGCATGCTCGACCATGCGCGAGCCATCTCTGTTAAATATAGTCTGGGTTGCCCGGCTTAATTGGCTTTCCCATTTCTTGGGAGATTCTTTCCCAAGCATTGGCTTTTAACATCCGATCGCTGTATATTGAACTCGATATATTGTACAAACATTCAAAACGCTGCACCAAACCGATCAATTTTTCTTCGTCCATGTTCGTAGCTTCCGTTCCGTAGGTTGATAGTCATACGTCCGAACGGTTTTCTCGCTGCGGCAACACTGACTGAGGGGCGCGAGCGGCGCGCGGAGGCGCGCCGCTGCTCGAGCGCGCTCGCGCATATAGAATGCATACTCGAACACGTAGTCAGCTTGCTCGAGCAAGGTCGAGCATCAAATTTGGCCGTGTATTAAATTTTGCGAAGTATGATAATAATCATAAGATATTTTTTTCAATAATCTCAGAAAATGCTCTGCTCTGCTCTGCTCTTGGTGTGCGCTGACCCTAACTCTGTCTGTATGTTACCTTTTCACGCCTAAACCACTGAACCGATTTAGATGAAATTTGGTATAGAGATAGTTTGAGTCCCAGGAAAGGACATAGGATAGCTTTTATCTCGATATTCCCACGGGATCGAAACTTATGCGGTGAAACCGCGGGGCGCAGCTAGTATCCTATAAATAGGTACCTATACTGATAGTCAGAAAATATATTACTTATGTCTTCTTACCTGCCAGCTCTTGCTGGTAACAAGTCGCGGTGCCTGTCGCAGTCGCAGGATCTTCGCTCGACAGATGACGCACCGCAATGGCAGCAGGCGTTGGCTGACCGCCATCTGGATGGTCTTTACGAAGCAGCGCCGGCACACCACCCTGTGCCCGCATGGCGACGTCTGCATCGTCGCCTTCGCGTTTACACATATTACACACTGAAAATGTATAAATAAAGGAATTAGTGATGTTATTGTAAAGCAAGTTGATCTATACTTAATATTAATATTATAAAGAGGTAACATTTGTTTCTAAGTTTGTATGTAGGTAATCTCTGGAACTACCAGTCGGATTTGAAAAATTATTCTTGCATTTGATAGCCCAATTCTTGAGGAAGGCTATAGGCTATTTAACGTCACGCTATGACCCTTAGGAGCCGAGCAAAAGCGCTATGGGGAAACGAAGTGATAGAGCAGGAGACGCGGAGAAGTGATGCAATACGACGAGATGGGTCGAGGGAATAAGAAATTTCACGCGAACGAAGTCGCGGGCAGAAGCTTATTTATAAGAATGTAGATACGTAAATTTAAGTTGCGGAAGAATGGAGTGTCCTAATACAGGCATGTTATTGCTTAAAAAGACTCTTCTATCACTAGCTATGTAGTAGGTACAAAGCTTGTTAACCTTTTAACCGCGCGACTTCATATCAGTTGTCGTGCCCCCAGCGCCCGGCACAGTGAATCGAAAAATAAATAAATACCTGATAGAATACAGCCTAATTAAATAAAAAAGCAGATTAAACGAGCTGCGATATTTGCTCGTACCTAAATATACACCCACGACCCTAGCGAAATGGACACGAAAATAAGTATTTTTGTCGGATTAATCCGGCGTAAGCGGGTAAAAGGTTAAAGAAATAAACTATTTTTGTATATCAGAACCACGTAGTAAAGCCGGCCTTTACTGGGCTGCATCACGCGGTATGGTACGGAAAAGCATTTTAAAACAAGTTGTGAAGACCAAGTAAGCTGGTGGTTGACAAACCAAATGGTATGACTGGAATAAATCAGATATTTAGGGGGATTCTGGTGGTAAGTACCTACAGAGACCTACCGGCTACCTATAGGTATATCCATATCCATACTTAATATTATAAATTCGAAAGTAACTGTCTGTCTGTATGTTACCTTCTAAACCGCTTTAGATGAAAGGTATAGAGATAGCTTACGCCCCGAGAAAGGACATAGGATACTTTTTATCCCGATATTCCCACGGGATCGAGACTTATGCGGGTGAAACCGCGGGGCGCAGCTAGTAATATATTTAATAAATATACACCTGCCGGTCTAGATAATAAAACTATTGTGAGGTGTGGTAAAAAGTTGGTGATACATGTTCTGGATTTTTCATTGGTTGTGTCCAAATTGATTTGTTGAATAATTTCTTAGTAAAATAAATTGCACCGCGAAATTAGTTTTGATATAAAGAGGTACGTGGCAGTTAGACTGACTGAATCCACTTAGTACTAATAGTAGGTAGTTTAGTCCCTATATTTTAGGCTTCCTAGAACTTTAAATATTTATACAGATATGTAGCTACTTTCGTGATTCGTACCTCTCAGATTAGGTTAAATCGACCTTCTACCTTCTTTAATCATAATTAAATCTTCACTATTGAATTTAATTACCTAAAATGTAATTACGCAATTAGACAAGTTAGTTGTGGTGCAGATGCCTTGATACGCGCCAAGGTCGATCGTCAGCTGTTTGCGCCGGAATCGGTATTGTTTACCGTTCTTATAGCTTTCACTTATTTCCGATTAGATTGCCTAGATTAGTTAAATATTCGTGGTTGGTTTCGAATTGACATTGGATTTTTTTTTGAGATTGTGGTGATCTAGCTATAATAATAAAAATATATGCTGTTCCATACATTTCGACCGTGTAGGTAGGTATTGCACTTTTCTATGAAACAGCAGTTTTTTTGAAGTGAAAACTTCTTTAGCGGCGTTGTACACTTTTTTTGTAATGGGTAAAAAATGTTAAGTCAGGACACGTGACCTGATGAATGACGGATGGAGAGTAGACAGCCGGCGCGGCGTAGGAGAGGAAGTATCCCCCTCTCTTTCTACGGCGCCGCGAAAATGTATGCCTGCTGTTTTGTTTAGGCTGCGCAGGGCGCCTGCGCGAATGTTCGTGTGTGTTTATGTTACAGCGTGCCACACGCATCCATGGATGGTGACAGCTGATGGCTCGACCGTCTGTGTAGTGGCCACACTGCTGTGTATTCGTAAAATTCGTGTATATAAAGTGTTTAAAATATGGAAATTGAACAAAGTGCATCTATTAATGAAAAATATCAAAAATGCACAACGTTAATATTCAAGTTTTCACTTCTGCCGGCACTCCCGGAGTGCAACCCGTCTTTTTTTTAGTTAAATTCCTTCTTAGGTATAGCTAAGCCATCATCTTGCTAAGCATCCATATTTAATTTGGTTACCGTAATCTATCTATATGCAATAACAGGCTTGTATATACGCCAGGACATCAACCTACTACAATCTGTCTAATTTCTTTAATAGATTTTCAACTTTATCACTAAAGTATAAGGCTCTAAGTTGAATGGGAAAATTTTACAGTTTCGGGTAAGTTGATGTGCTGCCGTCTGTACCTCCCTCTATAGCCATATACATTTTTACAAGAAGTACCTACTCGTTTTTCTCCAAAATATGCTATTTTGCAATATGAAAATAGCATATGTTATAGTTAACGAAATATATGATAGCGTACGAGGGTTAGCTAAAACTGAGGAGTTTACTGAAAAAAAAAACATTGCAGGTCGCAGTAAGCCAGAGTGGCGCATTGCGATATATAAAGGACGTGTATCCGGGAAGTAGTAAGCTACTTCCAAAAAAAAAAATGAAACGCTACAGAAAAGCCGACGGCTATGGAATTAAAAAGTGAATGAAACCTGAAAATGTTGCTAATTCAGGTTTAATCTCGCTGCATTAATGAACCTCGGAATGAGAAAGTTGATTAAGTATTTCTTTTGTTTTGTCTAGGTAATGTTCCCTTTGTTTATCGCCTAATCCCGTAAACTTTTACTGATGAAGTTGGTCAACCAATAAAGGAGGCTAACCATGATGGGTTCCATACCGTTTTTTATATTGTTATCAGATTGTTTACCATCCTAGACAAAGGGATTTGTGAATGCAGAATGTTGTTATGTAGGTATTGTTATCAGGAGGACGCACCCGTCTATTGATTTATCCGAGATTTTAAGTTACTCCCACCTTCACCTCTTATACTGAATGCTAACGAGTTTGATCTGTAGTCAAGTCTCGTATGTGATTGGTTATTTCGTTTATCAACCTGCGGCCAGATTAAGGCTCCCGCAGACCAGCGCGACGCGACTCTTGTAGAACCATATCTATGAAAACTTTATGGAAATTTTTCTACCAGAATCGCGTCACACTGTCTCGTCGCGCCTGTCTGTCTGTCTGCCTTTACTGATTTAAGACTTGATCAGGCTTTCCGCAGGTGTAAAATCATTTAGATTTTATTAACAAATACCGTGTGCCACATAACTTGTGGAAAAATATTAGACTTATCACATTTAATGATGGTTAAACTATCTGATGTTGCTGAAGGATTGGTTTTATAAAGGGACTGAAATCTTGCATGTAGTGGGTAGGTAAGTTATGTATTTTGCCCTTTAAAAACTTTACACCTTATTTAGTATCTACGTAGGTTTTTGGGAAAGTACCTACCTTCCTACCTAATAACCTATAGTCCATTTATTATAACATTAGAAAAAAGAGGCTCGCAGAAGCAGGAGTACGAAACCTTTTATTTTCAAGTTAAGTTCCAACAATTTTAATAAATAATGTATGTGCTTGTTTTGTAAGTAACAATGTAGGGCATACAATAAAGCATATTCTATCTATCTACTTGTCACGATGCTTGGATAGGTACATGAAATGAAATAATTTTTAGTAACAATCAGTTTATTAAAAATAACTTTATATAAACCGACAAAATTAAAAAAACTCGTGCTGCCACAACTTATGAAGGGAACAGGTAACATTTTAGATTTGGTAGAGTTATAGTGACATAAAAAACGTTGCCGGTACTGTCCGCCCCTGCTTCTTTTAGATTTGAAACATTGACACGACAATATTTTATGTAAAAACTAAATAATATTAAATGAAAGCCTTGTAATTTCAGAAGGTAGATAGGTTAAATAAGTACAATTAAATGTAACCGTTGTTATTTCAATTGATTATATTTAACTCCACATTAATCTTGACTGTAATAATGTTTGTTGTACTTTTATTACAAAGTGTGCCCCTAAAAGAGCCTTTTTTAACTTCTGTCTAATGCTATAGTAAATGGACTATAATACCTTTTCACAAAAAATCCATCAGTTTATTTCGGAACCACTTAGATAGGTACCTGCGTCTTATAACTTTGTAAAGAAAGGTACACTTACTTCCTCATCTGGCGAAGAGGCGAGTTCCGGTTCATTTTCTTCCAGCTTATTGAGCAATTTGTCCTGTAACAAGAAAGATGGGCTTTTAGAAATTCGCCTCCGTCATTAAATATGTAAACCTGCCTTGAAACTCTTAACTCGGGTTGATGTTTTCTTTGAAACGCAAAGAGCATAAAAAACAACTTTACCTACGTACTTAGGCGCTTATTTATTTATTTTATAGTTCTTCTTTTGTTTTGGGTTAAGTTACCGTAGGCCGCCTGCGCGTCAGTGGGAAAAAAACAGTATAAACTGCATCCTAATTGCGTAACACACTATTGCAGGCACTATTACAGGCACTTTTGAATTGTCAAGAAGTCGGCCAGTCAGAAAATATGAAGCTAGTTGCCCATTCCAAAAATATTTTTACAAAAATATTAGTTAACTCATTAATGTTGAAAGTATAATTATGTATGTCTTTAGAAATGTTTAGCGTATTAACAGGTAGGTTATCAACCTAATAGGTTATAAAGTTGTTCGTTTCCTGGTTCTTATTTGCTTTGGTCATATTTTTAAAGGTTAGATGCAAATTAAAACGAACTGCACGTTCTCAAACATGATATCTTAGAAGCCACAAGATAAATAGGTTCATACATAGGTACTTGTTTTATATAGGAATCTACATTCCTAAATCCTGTCGTGACTACCGCTATCACTTCTAGACGATCTGTCTTATTAGGCAAACAGGTAGGCAGTATTAGAAGCAAACAACTGATAAAATCTAAATAAAAACGGATATCAGATTAGGCGGGCGATAAAAATACGTATCACGGTTTATTGAAGAAACCTCATACCACACTCTAGGGCAAAGACCTCCCTTCCCTTCTTCCAGTCATCCTTAGATATATTTATAATCTGTTGCTATATGTGACCAAACTTTAAGAAAAGAGTAGAGTTCCTGCCGTCTCCTCCTGGGCCTCTCGCGTTGTCGTTTGCTGATGTTTGGGAAGTCTCTAACGTATCCATACTTAATATTATAAATTCGAAAGTAACTCTGTCTGTCTGTCTGTATGTTACCTTTTCACGCCTAAACCACTAAACGGATTTAGATGAAATTTGGCAGAGAGATAGATTGCATTCCGGGGAAAGACATAGGATAGTTTTTATCCCAGAAATCATCCTTTAAGGGGGTGGAAGTTTGTATGGGGAGTCAATAACCGGTGAACCGATTTAGATGAAATTTGGTATGGAAATAGTTTGGAGTCGTGGGGAAGGATAAAGAATAGTTTTTATCCCCGAAATTATCCCTTAAGGGTGTAAAAAGGGGGGTGGAGATTTGTAAAGGGAATCTATAAAAAGGACTATATAATACTTTTATCTCGGGTGAAACCGCGAGACAGCTAGTCTTAAATATTTCTTACAGAGGTCCAATTACTACCTACCTACTTAAACTATTAGATATTCATCCCGTACCTATGCCAGTTTTACGTCAATCGGCAAGAGAAGTTTGTATTGTTTCTATAAGTACCTACTTCTTGGACGTGGAGTTTTCAGCTTTCGTCTATACAAAACAGCATGTTGTATACATAGGTAAAGCGTTTTTTTTTAAATTAAAATACCTTTCAAACATACCTAACTAACCCATAAATGGAGGAATGCTGTTGACTGTTCATGTCTGAGTGATTTATTTGGTTCGGTTTGAGGAGTTGTATTTATTTTATTACAAAGGCACATTTTTTAAACATGTTTACATGATTTTTATAGGAAGCGAAATAATTTATACCGTGGCGTAGGGTGCGTGTAAAAAAACAAACTTCACATATATAGGTACCTAAACCAAAACAAAAACAACAATCACGAGGTAATAAGGTATTAATTAAGTAAACAATTATTTATTACATTCTCAGCTATGATCATCGCGAGTTTGTGAAAAGAATATCAAGCAGGTAGGTTATTCATAATTTATTAACTACCTGTAAAAAGTAAGTTATTGAGATGGGACTCCAGGGAGAAACTATGAAAAATATTGGAAAAGTAGTCTAAAGGGGTCCCATTTCAAAATTCAGCATGTATAAAGCCGCGTTCACACTAAGCGTAATATAGTCGGCCGTCCACTGCGAAAATCTATGAAAAACAAAGGAAGGTTGCCGGCGGCTGATGTTGTTTTTTTCATACATTTTATAATGGACGCTCACAGTCGGCGGCCGACTTTTCGCTTGATGCGAACGCGGTCTAAGAGTCTAAAAATCACCATTAGACCCTGTAACTAAAACAATGCATTTAATCTTACTATCCTACTTCCTTTCCTACTAATTCTACTTCCTACTAATATTATTATTATTTATCACACTATAATATCACACTAATATTATAAAGGTGAAAGTTTGTGAGGATATTTGTTACTCTTTCACGCAAAAACTACTGAACGGATTTTAATGAAACTTTACAGTAATATAGATTATACATCAGATTAAGACATAGAATACTTTTTATCTCGATATTCCCACGGGATTGACACTTATGCGGGTAAAACCGCGGGGCGCAGCTAGTATTGTATAAAGGGCGAGGTTGTGATTTGGTACCTGTATACCAAATTACAACAAGAGTTCAGTTTCTAGCTCCAAAGTGATCCAAATTCAGCCTTTAAGTAAACTTGGCTCCAGTTCAAAGCCATTAGAGGACACATTAAAATTAATATTCCTTTCGCGCTTAACTTACTCTTTCTAGTTTTAATTGCAGTGACAATTTATTATTCGTCGTGCAACAGAAGCATGGTTACATTTCCACTTGACGGGCGGCCATTTTTATGTGAAGCACGTAAATGGAATCCATCTGTCAACGATATAAATAGTAAATACTTCTTGATGATGGTACAATTACTGATGAAGACATTAATATAAAGTTTTTATAGAATTAAAAGTGCATTGTTGTGCAACAAGAGTTTGTATAGTTGTCGCCTTTTAGCATGTCAATAGTGACTATTGCCCTTTTCCTAATATCTCTCCGTCGCGTAGGAACCGAAATAATAAACGATATTTGGTTTTTCGTTCTATCTGCGCTGTATCTATTTAATATCTGCAACATAGTTTAACCAGGCAACCTTATTCCTTAATTAAGCCACCGTCAGCTTACCCGGAATGGATCTAACCGCGGTTTAATTAAGTCGTCGCGGTAGATCGCTTACGGGATATAGCTTAACAGGAGCTACCAGTGTGGACTTTGGTATTGTCAAATTAAGTTAGTAGTCTATGACAGACTGTTAGACGACACATATCGTTTTACATATAATTAAATTTTCAAAAGCTTCATACATCATCATCTGCCTAGCCTTTTCCCAACCATGTTGGGGTCGACTTCCAGTCTAACCAGATGCAGCTGGATACAAGTATTTTACATGGAGCGACTGCCAATCTGACCTCCACAACCCAGTTACTGGGTAATACGATACCCCTTGGTAAGACTGGTTGTCAGACTTTCGGGTTTCTGACTACCCATAATGAATGTCTAAAGATCCACGAATGACAGCCGGGACCAACAGCTTAACGTGCTTTCCGAGGCACGTAGGGGTCTCGGTATGTAAAGATGGTCACCCATCCACAGACCAACCGCGGCTAGCTTAGCTTAACTTGATCGATCGACCTGTGTGGCTGTTATTATTTAGCCACGGGTGAGAAAAACATACATACATACATACATAGGCTGATAAACACATTACCACTCCTTTGCATCGCGCAGTCGGGTAAAAAAGGGTTAACAATGCATTACTTAAATATCTTAGCTTATAGTAATTAGACTAAGTAAGTACATACTCGATTTTGTGAAACTTCTGAAACCCAGACTTTTTCTTCTTAGCATATTGATGGCAAAAAGTTCAAACATGTTTGGCCCAAAATTCAGCAATGCGAACTCCGCTCATTGACGCAAAAAAAAAGTTTCTTTATTAACTTCAGTTGTACAAAAACACTCATCTAAACACTATGCAGCGTTACAACACAGGAAAAGAGTGACGTCGATGAACTCTGGCACCCAAAGTAAGATTTAACTTGTGTTTAGGGTGCCAGCGTCCTCACCTATAATTTGCAACATATGTATAAAGTAGAACAGTAGTTGTATGACGAGCATAGTATATTATTATTACTATAACTACTTACTATTAAATGCATAGACGTGGCCTATTTAAGTACCTCTGTATATGTATTAAGAAAGAGATTAATGTGGTGAAAACTTTAGTTTATGTTATCCTGTACAAATATGTAAATAAATAACTATACAACCTACATAGGACCTACGTTCATGACACAAATATGTTATTGTCTTTTAATAAATAATTAAAAATAAATGACTTATTATTATTAGGTTAAGCGATTGATACATGTAGCAAATCTTCAGTCTTATCGTAACTCAATGTCAATAGCCACTTTGTGACCTTGGTCTTACATTCATTGAGGCACATGGGAGCGATAGTGCATAGTTTATTTATTTTATTATATAAATGGTTAGACAGAATATCATAATGACCCTGGGCATGGGGCGTTCTACATCCACGAGTTGAGCATACTTCGTAGTATCTACGCTTTTTAGCAGCATTCGGATTGTATATCACAGAGGGATGTTTGCGCAAAATAGTGCCAAGAACAAAGAGCTGTCTCACAGTAAGGACCTGACATTCGGTGTAGAGAGCCGTCATAAGATCACCAAGTGCACAGCTGTGACACGGCATGCGGTGCAAACGCAATCTAGGATGTCTCCTCCTGTATCTTGTACTTACTACTATTGGCTTAGTCACAGAATATAATTATAATAGTACTATCGTGATTAGTTAAAAGTATCATCATCATACATTTTCACTTGTGTTTAGGTGTTTAAAGTTCCAGTTGGCGCGCCTAACACCATTGCACGGGTACACATCAAAAGACTGGGCTGCAACGCCTGCAACTGAGGAGTTACTAGGAAGCAGTGGCGAAGGTACCTACCATACAGTGGCGTGCATTGCATATAGGCATATAAGCAGTGCCTACCTCGATATATCAACATAAGCCTGTCAATTAAGTACATTTTAGTGTGTGTGCCCCACAATTATTAAGAAACTCACTAAATTATCATACCTAACAAAAAACAAAATCTTCATACAAACACGCGCGACAGTAGGCAGTCGCCGGACGGAATACTAGGCTCCCGTACTATTCGCACATTGTCATTAGTCTTTAATCGTTCAAGTTAATACGACAAAATTAAAAATACGTACGTCTCACGCGTAATACCATGACTCGACCTTCGCAATTTATCACCCTTAAGTAGGCATGCCTACTCAAATAACCACACTTTTGACCTCGCTTTTTTTTCTGATTAGTGACCGTGTTTGACTAGAGTAGACCCGCTTACCTCTGTCATAAATTCACTCTTCGCCACTGCTAGGAAGAACCCAATAACACTGCAAGAGCCTGATTTGGCATGAGCATGGGCTCAGAAGAAGTAGAACAAACAAACGAGGCAGTTGTGTTTCTATCATAGTTTCGCCTTCTGTCATTAAATTAATAACTTGTTGGACAAATCGCATGCTTAATGGAATACTGACTTAACTCAAAAAAGACGATTTTTGGGACATCGCAAAAGAAAATCTTGCTATGAGGACTCATCCTACTTGTTGACGCATAAAATTAAAACTGATTTGATTTGACTATTAATTAATCATGAATGCTTGTATTTTAAACGTACTATTGATGAGATCTGATAAAAAAAAGATGCTGTAACTCAATTCTGACCTATCTACTAATGGGTCAATGTTCCATTAAGCATGCGAAATAATCAAGAAAATTATAAGTAAGTAACTCTATTATGTTATGTAAGTAAACTGTTAATAGCTACTCGTATGATATAAACTTCCTAGGTAGGCATTAAATATGTTAATAAATTAAACGTGATTGTTGATCTTTGTTTATGTTTATATTTTTATTCTTGTCACAGCTATAGGTACTTACTTACCCCCTTACTAATAAACGTTGTATAGCGTCTGTATTATTGTTACACAACGCTTTGTCTTCTTCTTTCGAATGTCAACTGACGACTGAAAGAGAGAAATCGGTGTGTCTATTCATCTGATCTAATACGTTTATTAGTAAGGGGGTTAATGTTATAGTGCGCTGAAGGGGTAGGCAAAAGTGTATTGTAGGTAGCTACGTCCACATTTTATCAATGTTTCAGTCCCATTATCCACATATTAAACACATGTATGTATTTTTGAATTATAAAAGTAGATACCGTTAATTTATATAATAAAAATATAGTACAGTTTCCAAAAGAGTAGTAGGTATTAGTAGGTAACCAGAGTCGTCGAATGTAGTTGAAGTTTAGTACGAAACCGTTGGATGTTTTCGAATGAAATTTAATTTGTTAAATGAAACGGTTTGTTTTCTATTGATTTAATTAAATTTTATTCGAAAACTACCATCGGTTTCTTACTAAACTTCAACTATATCCGACGACACCTACCCCCTTATTCACAAACACTCGATATGCTTCCGTATCGTATCGAACTTAATCATTGTTATCGTAGGAGTCTTCTCAATGCTGTTCACAAGTCCAAAACCCGAAAATTTTGTCAGTTTAAATCAAATAGACGCCCGCTATTCTTCCAACAGCTATTTGCTGTTGAGGGGAAGTCAAATCAGGTTATCGAAATGTCAGATTTTTCGATACGATAGCCTGTCGTATGGTTGTGAATCAGCACTCTGGTTAGGCACTTATCACCTGTGGTGACTGTACCTACATAAAATACTTAGCCACACAGCTAGCAAGTTTAATATTACATGCAGTAAGCAGAGGGAATATTCAAGGTAAGTATGTATATCTTTATTAGGTATACTTACTCCGTAAATACGTGGTCCATAAAGTTACTCATATTCATTTAAAACTGCCACTATTATTATTTTTTTTTTTTTAATTTTACTTAATATTGCGTGAACTATAATTGTGTGAATTTGCAAATTAATTAATTAGATACTCATTTAATATTTCTACACCGGCAAAGGTAGTATATGTGATTCCGTCTAATATTAAGATCTTCATATACCATGTACTCAGAAATAAACAATTCTATTCTATTCTATTCCGAGGCAGTAACTTATATAGGGTGTTTAGTAGCTGAATGCAAAGCCTTAAGGGAAGGGATAGTTGACACCATGTAGAGAATTTTGAACCATAAATGTCTTAGACGAAGTATGTTTTTTATTTTTTTCCCAGTTAAAGCTGGTCCTGGTATGTTATTATTGACTAAAAGCTTGTAATTAAAAAAAAAATACTTCGTCTGAGACATGTATGGCTCAAAATGCTGTAAATGGTGTCGACTATCACTCCCTTAAAGCTTTACACTCAGCTTCCAAACACCCTGTATTTTGTTTCGCTATATCTTGCAAAAAACTGCACACCATTTGGTGCGGTCGTCCATAATTTGTTGGGACGTCGCTTCCGGCTTTTTCCAGAAAAAAAAAATCGTCTCGTTGCCTAAATTGCTTTCACGTGACGACACCTAGTGACTTTAGGATAGGTACATGTTTTTTGTGTACAAGTTGCAATTACTAATTTTTAGTTAAACAGATTAAACTTCAAGATTAATACATTTAAATCACGATTTATAAAGATATAATCCTAAATCACGTAATACCACAAGCTTATCAATTTTCCGAATCTCTGATAAGTTTTTAGTTTGTTAAAATTGCAATTGCTCTTGGAATTTACAAACTAAAATGATTTCAAAATAAATTATTATTACAAGTCTCTTAAGTTATCTAGACCACACTTATTTTGTTTAAAATTGATTATCTATATAATGCCCTAGTGAAATCAATTCGATCAATAGATTATTTCGTAGCGTTTTTGTCTTACAGAACCGTTTGCGTAATCATGGCTGCCATTGGTATCACCGCGGTCCAATTTAAGTATAACAACTAAACAGTTGGCAAATGCCCTTCGGCGAAGACAGTCCGAATTTCAAATAGCAACCTCTTTGCATACCGCTGTAAAAAGTAACAAAATCGAACTTGAAAAAGGAACGGATGTGGCTGAACGCGCGTATGATCTTTGCCTAGTTAAAAAAAAACCGCGCATATATGTGACCGTATTTCCGTGTGTTACAACAGTAGCCAGTAAAACCTAATAAGCTCCGGTTCTCTACGGTTAATCGGGAAATTTCTCCGGTAAAAAGGTTTTTAACGAGTTGCAAAGCATTGTACGGGTTCTATTGTGCTGTGTTCCCGTCTCGGCTCTCGCAGCGGGAAAATGCTTCGTTCTGAGATGACGGTTTTCAGCGCTGGAGTGTGTTTTTAATCGTTATTGTTGTAAAATTACTGTGCCCGGAATATGGTGGTGAATGCTACGTCGTGTCAGCTGGCTTCGTTTTTCATAGGTGAGTGTTTTTTTTATGTGTCATGACCTTAATTTAAGGTATACGAGTCATTAGTAGGTATACAACCCTGGCAGGCACGGACGCGCAAACTGTAACCTTGAATTCAGCACATGATAGACCCCTAGAATAGAGTAAACGTTTTTCGTCGGCTTATAAAAAAAAATCTGCTGTTTCATAGAAACGTGCAATAGGTACCTATGCGGTCAAAATGTATGGAACAGCAATTTTATTTTTTAATAACCGACGAAAAATTTAAACGCAGAGGCTGGTACTATCACCTATATATTCTGTGGCAGAGGGGGCCCTGTATAATACTATAGGTTTGCGCAGTTTTCGTTCGCCAAGGAGAGCGGGGAGTGACCCTTGTCTACTGAGATCGCATCTCGGTCCATCCCCACGTCTGTCGTCGGCTTTTAGGAAGTATTCCCTGAGACTGCATTACCTCACGGTGGTGGTAATCACCCGCGGTCATTTGTGATAGACCCTGTCTATCACGAATGACCGCGGGTGATTATTATTATACGAGTAATTACCTCTTCAGTCACTCCATGTAAAATACTGGTATTTAGCTGCATCTGGTTTTCACTATTCCAGTCTGGAAGCCAACCCCAAATATAGTGAAAATTAAGTTTAAGCAAAATGCTAATTTTGTTGTCGCTGTGAAGAAATTTAACAATAGTGTATTGTCCTACCTTTTGGAGTATTTTACGGCTCACCAACACCACAACACGCATACAATCGCACTCCACGACCACCCCGCTTGACCGCCGGGAGCCGACTGCCTCGTGACGTAGGCGCATGAGACAACCAACACTTTAGTCAATACACTACATCCCTTTTTTGTTTTAATTATTTTTTATTAATTATCTATTTATTTGTAAATCTAAATTATAAGACGTTTTTATGTATGTAATGAGGTTTTCATCAAGTGTGATTAATATTTATTTGTTTTCTGAATTAATGAAATATAATTGATGTATCAATAAGGGTAAATCAAAACTTAACATTATTTAGGTGAAGTAAGGTTAGGTTTCAACGTCCATTTCTTCGTCGTTGATTTGATTGCGATCTTGGCACACACTCCATTCTCCTTAAATTTTTTTTTTTCAAATGCACTACATTTCTTTTTTTTTTTTTTTTTTTTTTTTTCTTTATTTTAAGGGCTTTATCGCTGAGCGATAACGTCGCCCTGTAACATCACCACAATCAACTAAACCTAAAAACAGATAGCAATAAACTTACTTTAAAACAAAGAATGCTAGTTTGTATAGTATCCTAGCTTGTTCCGATAAAGGGCATGCCAGGATAGCATTACATTCACTACATTTCTTTCTTAACATAAATTTATTAATCAAAGAAGTACTTGGTTATAATCAACCTTACAATGTTACACAATCAAACCAAATTAATCAACACACTTAAGTTCTGCATGTGATTTCTGGCTACACATAGCCCAGTAACCTCCAGTTACTCAACTTTCCTTTATGCGAACCCCAATGGGAGCACAGAGTCTCTCTTGGACTCTATGGTTTTCACTGAAACCCGACCTCCGCCAGAGGTGACTGCTTACCGCGTACTCACGGCAACGGCTACATGACAACCTCTGGTACGGTCCAATCATCATGCAAACTTAAATACTTTCCTCATTGTTACTACTACTACTTCTGTCTGTCTTCTGTCATATTCCGCATCCTCCCATAAGAAGACTCAAGACTGATGAGATAATTAAAAGGGACTCGACTCTTTAAAATCTGTTTTATTTCGCGATCAATTTGCAATAAAGATTCAAATTAGAAACCACAATTAGGATAATCTAAGAATTTGAACTATCTAGTTTCGAGATTACCGAGACCAAGTACGACGATTCCACACGATGTTAATCAAAGAAAACAAAACCTCAGGTATCTCATTCGCGGTGGGACGCATTTGTTACATACCTACGCATTTCCCGGAGGAATGCCGAGTCGTCTTTGACGTTACGGTCTTGGCTTTGAGGCTAGACCCGACCGTACTACACAGAGCTACCGCGTACCATGTACCCACGGTCTAGCAAGTAGATACCGATTTGTAACGGGCTATGGCTACGATACTCTGGTACGGTCTCCGACCCAATGAATCGAGAACCTGAGTACAGACTAAAGTGATGCCAACTCATCATCTATTTCGTCTGCAACCTCAACTGGTACTTGGCCCTCGGGCATCTTCCGAACACGTTCATGGAGCGTTTTTGTAAGTACGCTTGTTAAAAAGATTTTAAAACATTCCGATCGCCATCTAACACTTCAACTATTTGATATGAACCTCTATAGTCTATACTTCACGTCAAGCTTAGTTTGATTACGCTCGTTGTTTCAATAAGCACGAATTCACCGACAGAGAACCAATTCACGTTTGCCTTAGTACTATGAAAACGACTTTTATTATAACGCGCAGACTTTTCAATGCCTTCGGATGCTAATCTCCTAACGTCATCAAGGTCTATAATATCGTCATTGTCGTTAGCCACTGGAAATTGCCGAGTTAACACAACCGTCCAATCGGCAAAACTGCCGGATCAGTGAAACTGACCAATCAACGAAACTGGCGAATCAAATAAACTGACGACCGAGGGAAACCGACCAGCGATACGCGGACTCATTAAATCAAGTGGTCGTGCTACCTTACTTATCAAAAGTTTTAATGGACTAGCTTTAGAGCTAGCTGTACCTACATCTTCTAACGAGTCTTGCCACGCCCGATCTTTATCAGTCTGTAGGCTATACATACTAAGTTCAGAATTCAGAGTTCATTTATTTGTCAGACACTACTTTATGTGTCTAACACACATAAATATCAAACACATAGGTACATATACATACACAACAGTAATAACATTAACACCCACAACCGTGAGTACACGGCCTAATAATTTCACGTCTCTGTACACCGCCTTACTGCCTACATACCGCTCGACCGCGCGCCACGGCTAGCGGAGCCCTGCGCCCGCACTGTGCCGCACTCCGTTGATACCTACGACGCGACCGCGAGACGAATTCGTGGAACACGACACGATCGGAACGCCGCCGCCTGCGCCCCTGCGTCTCCCGCGCACGGCCGCGACCATCGGTCGCCCTCACTAGTTCGTTCGCGACAAACCTGTACGGCGAATGCATGTATTTTCGTAACTCGCGCCGCGCATTATTGTTTTAGTGTATATGTGTTATTTATGTTAATAACATTTATATTTAATTATAAAAGTAGTGTTTAATTAATAGGTTTACGTTAACCTATCCTAACGCACTACAAGTCTCTATCGCAATTAACATGGACTTGAGCACACACATTATTATTTCTACTTGATCATTCGCAAGAGATGAACTAGGTACCTAGTCGCAATAAGGTTTAGATTGATACTTTTACCTTGACAGAAGTCGCGAAACTCTTTGCTCAAAACAAAACGCACCGTCCTTGATCAGCGATTATTCGTACAGGAGATCCAAGGAGCGCAACGCTGTCCGACACTGCCATCTTGCTTGCACACGTTCTTGTGTGTAACTTGTAACCAAACAAAATCAACAACAGTGTACCTATGTTCTCCTCGGCCAATTCTGACCATTTACGGCTTTTTTTTTTTTTTTTTTTTTTTTTAAATCAGAAATCTTTAATCCTTTTCTTATTGTTCCCACAAACTAATACCGCTAAATTGACTAAACAAACTTTGATTAATCATAGCAAAACGTCCAATGACCAGAGCCATGTAAACAAACTGAGTATCTAATCATAGCGAAAATCATCAACCAGAGTCATGTACCATCGTTATCCACATTACAACCATCTTTTACACTTAGACACCGAGAAAACCACACACGAGTAAACCACTCTAACGCCACGGCTCTTCGGCTGACCAGCAATCGCATTGCTCTCACACTGTGATCACCATCTACTTCGACTGGTACATGACCTACTGGCATCATTCATAACCTATCTTGAGCTTATTAACGGTTAGAATTTAAAGCTTTTAACGTATGGGGATCACTATACAAAACTTCCGATACCTTAAACGGACTCCTGAACTTCCAATCTAACTTAATCTGATAAATTTCGCTCTTCGTTTTCTAATAACACGAAACCACCAACCCAAAATGTTGTTATAGCTGCCTTTGTCCTATTATAATATTACTTTGCAAGTAAATGTCGGGTAGAAACGTACCTAATAAAATCTCAAGTTGTTGCTCGCTAATCGCAACACTACATATGATTTGTTCTGTGCTGAATACACGTGTTTGACCAATACTAGTCAACGCAACAACGTTATTAACTCGTTTGCCACTTAGTTGGGCTGCACAACTCGTTTTTACTAACGAGTATTCAGCACCAGAATCGTAAACAAAACAATACAGCTCACCTATCCTTTCCAACGTGTCTGAGGGTAGTTGTACGATGCAAACCTCCACTCGCCATTGCTGCCTGCAGCACGCACACTGCAACTGCTCGTGCACCGGGTCGCGACACGCCCCGGTTTCCCACACTTGAAGCACACGCTGCTCGAAGCTGCTTGGCTCGATTCTTAAAGTCACTCCTCTACATCACTGTCAGCCCCACGCTACGTCCCCGGTATGCCACCCACGACAGCCACGTTGATGCTGCTTCCTTGTGCGCCTTACTGATGGCCACAACAAGTTGTCCACCTTGCAGCGAATTCTCAGCAAAACGCCAATCAACTGTTGTGCACTGTTACGCTTGCACACGCTTCCCACCGCGTGTTCTAATTACGGGAACGGGACACAACGAACTCACACTAGACTTTTTTTTTTTTTTTTTTTTTTTTTTTTTTTTTTTTTTTTTTTTTTACGTGGCGGTATATTACTAATTCGTTCCAATATGTACATACTGTGAACTAATATCAGAAGGCATTAAGGCATTTGCTGCTTAATGCACCATCATGTACGATTTACAATTTCATGTAGGTTCGCACTACCTGACACACAATCACGTACGATTTACAATTTCATGTAGGTTCGCACTACCTGACACACAATCACGTACGATTTACAATTTCATGTAGGTTCGCACTACCTGACACACAATCATCAACCACCAATCACTTTAATGATTCAGATAAATATCATCTGCTGTTGTGTTCGTATTGACACGTTTTCTCACTCGTATCAATTTAATGATCGGATTACTTTTATCCGTTATATTTTAATACTTAGTTGTTTATCAACACATGTATCAATTTAATGTCCAAGTATTTTCGCTCAAGTTTGTCAACACTATTACTAGCTTCATGGTATCAATTTAATGATCAGATTTTAATCTGCTTAGTGTAGGTACCTCATAAACTAATTAGGTACGATTTTTATTTAATTATTTAGATAATATCAATTTAATGATCAGATTTTAATCTGCTTTTTTATTTATTTACCTAGATAATATCAATTTAATGATCAGATTTTAATCTGCTTTTTTATTTAATTACTTAGATAATATCAATTTAATGATCAGATTTTAATCTGCTTTTTTATTGAATTACTTAGATAATATCAATTTAATGATCAGATTTTAATCTGCTTTTTTATTTAATTACTTAGATAATATCAATTTAATGATCAGATTTTAATCTGCTTAATGTACGTAAACACTTGTATGTCATTAGTCACACACACAGTTTTGCATCAATTTAGTGAAGCAGATCAATTGTAATCTGCGTGAGTTAGGTAGGTATCGATTAAATAGTCAACGGTTTTATTGTAACTCTTGCTATTTACCTGGATAGGTAACTAAACACAAGCAAAATTATCCTTACAACCAAACAATTACTCGTACTTTCTATAATTAAGCAGAATAGGTATAATGTCGAATAATGGTAGGTAGTCAATTTAAATAATTATGTTTTTCACTTAATTTCCTGAAGGTTTGTTGTTTACTAAACCAAAACTATGATTATACACTTGAAGTAGGTTGGTATTCATATAAATACTGTTGTTATTATCCAATTATCATATTGTATAATACTAGCAAAAGTTGGTCAGTCGTTATATAAACCGAGATGCAATTGTATTGGTATCAATAACTAACCTTTATAACAATCGGTTCATAATAATATGAGTACCTTGAGAATGACGTAACTTGTTTACTTCATTTTCACAACTATCTTTCCATCTTTCTTTTTTTTTTCTTTAAATGGTTATTATCATTGTGTACTCACTTTTGTCCTCGTCGCCACATGTATTGTCCTACCTTTTGGAGTATTTTACGGCTCACCAACACCACAACACGCATACAATCGCACTCCACGACCACCCCGCTTGACCGCCGGGAGCCGACTGCCTCGTGACGTAGGCGCATGAGACAACCAACACTTTAGTCAATACACTACAAATAGTCTTCGATACAACAATTGCGAAAGGTTCAAGTAAAAATAAACTGCTGCTTAAATGGTTGTCAGATCGAAATAGTGTATCTAATAGAGATTCTTATTCCAGTCAATGACTTTTGTTTATTTTCTTGACCTGGGCATCGAACCTTTTTATGCAAGGTCGCCAGTTTCCGTTTGCTTCTTCTTCTTTTCGTGTCGATGGTACTCATCCTTACTGTTTCTGTTTTATAGTTTACCGGTCAAGCGGCGCGGTTTGCCGATCGGCGACGAAACAATAGAAAATCAATTGTATCTCATTAGCGGAGCTTGACAGATTAAGCCCAGAATGTAGCCACGTTGATTCCGTCTGCTATACATATAGTAAATACTAATTCCATGTTTCACACTGTTTATTATTTTATTTATTATATATGTAGTACATACGGGATGACTGATACAACGGCAAATACCCAGAAGTAAATGTATGTGATGCTTATATTTCCTGAAACAGTAGTCAGAAAATTATTAATCAACTCAGCCTGTCGCAGTTGACTGCTGGACATAGGCCTATCTCAGGCTGCGCCACAACACCCTGTCTCCGCCTTCCGTATCCAGTCTGTCCCAGCCACTTTCTTAAAGTCGTCGGTCCATCTAGCTGGGGGGCGTCTCACGCTACGCTTGCCGATATACGGTCACGCTGTTGAAGAAATTGATAGTTCCCAAATAATAGGGGATGAACCTATTGTCAAAGTTCGAATACCCTAAGACGACCCACTGACCCAAATCTGATCTCCAGGGCATTAGAACGAAATCAATGGAGGCCAATGCGTATGCCTAATTACGTTAGTCTAAGTCTAAGGTCTCATTGGTCTGAAGCCATTAAACATTAATTATTTTTAAAGATTACCTAAGTATATCTACGTCTAAATTCGAATGTAGGCCGTATTGGTACATGATTGATTATGTAAATATTGTATTAGAAAAAATCGCATTTGATGTTTCATATTGATATTACATATTCAAAGATACATCAATATGAATGACTTGCACAAAATGTGATAACGGTTGCTAAATGCAAATCCATCTTTAGAACTTTATTGAAACCGTTGATAAACGTCAGTTCATGATTATACATATTATATGTATTTATTGATATTTACTTGTTAAGTAGGTAGGTACTTACGACAAAATGTGTACTTCCTTGATACGTTGATAGTTGATTAGCACTTTGCTAGTAGGTATTTACTTATACATATCGCATTAGTATTTGCACGTCGTGTTTAGTGCATCATTCACGATTATAAGTTAATTTATTTGTAATGTTATTTTATAGATGTTCATGTATTGTTTGATTTGCCGTTGCGAAAATCTTTGACAGTTATTACTGCAAGAAACCCGGATAATGATCATAAAACCCGTATCCTAATTATGTAACACACTTTCAATCACAATAATTATGTTTGATTTTGAAGGATATCTATTGCTAATCCATTGCTTCATATGTTCGAAAAATTTGTCTGCTCAACAACGTAAATAACGCAATGAATGCTGTTGAAATGTCAAAATTAAAGCCATTGCTACCGATAGTTTGTTACGCAATTGCCCCGTAGGTAACACCAACTACATATAACTTCAGGTTTCCTCACGATGTTTTGTGTTGCTTAATGCAACTCAATTCTAGTTTTTTGTTTTGCGGAGTGACTGCCTCATTCTGCCTCGTTCTGCCTTCTCTGTCAGAAAAGAGGCCTTTGCCCTGCAGTGGGACAATAATAGGCTGCTATTATGAGCAACACAAAAAAAAGTGGCACTCCGGGAGTGCCGACAGAAGTGAAAACAAAACACAAACAGAATACTTTGCTATCACTCACGGACATATCGGATATACATTAAAACCGAATACATCCCGAAGACAGCCGAACACATCCGTAGCGGTGTCGGTGACGGTAACAGTGGCGCGAATTCAATGGTTTTTCCTATCTTAAAAAATGCCCAACGCGCCTGAAGAAGTTTTCACTTCAAAAGACCTAATAGAGCTAAATTAGGAACACTACGTTGATTACTACAAGAACACAGTTAGCTACTACGGAACCCTATTGTGCAGATTACAAGAGTTAACTACAGGAAATGAGATAATATTGTTCCGTAGTCAGAGCGTCTCTAACTACTAAAGTGCTAGACAATATAACGTAGGAGTTAAGGAAAGCTTTATTATGGTTCTCTAAAGGAGAATACAGTGCTAAACTCAGTGTCAGACTGACTAAAGCGAAGTTGGTCTAACTAAACTTAAAGTAAGAGTCCGCTTTTATTTTGAAATCTATTGTGATTGAGAATGATGAGACAAAATTACCTAAATGACCTGGTTTGTTATTTTGCCTCCTGGTTTATATTTTATTTTGCTTCATGCATGAGTTCCCGGGTTGGATTCCCAGGTCGGGCAAAGTAGTCACATGTTTTTCCGTCAGGAATTTCTCAATAGAATCGCGGAGTCTGGATCTGTGCCCGGTTGTTGGCTGTAAGCTCACCCCCTATTTCATGGGGCTTAACTTAAACATAACTGTCGAAATGTGGGTGTACTATAGAGGTATGAGGAACAGGGTGTAAAGTTCACTCATACTCTATAGAAACGGGGGGGATCCTCCGAAGTTGCGCGGTAAACTCTGCTTGCGAGATGCAGGATTTTGCGTGACGTCATTATGACGCGTTGTTCGCATGTGGCGTCGCGTTGTAGTACAGATACGCGTCTACCTAACCCTTCGGGGATTACAAGCGTAATGTTGTTGTTATGTTATATTTATTTCGTGTCATTTACGGGTGTTTATTATGGTCAGTTAAAACTTAAAAGCAACACGAAATACAATGAAATCTTTTTAAAGGTCACTTGGTTCCAAAGACTACTTAGCTAGAAACTTCTAGCGAAAATAAGATTACTTTGTAATTTGTAACTAATTTAAAATTTGTCTAAATGATGTTGAAATTAACTTAATTAAATATTTAAAATGTTGTATTGTCGTCTATCTGTTATATTTCTACACGGGTAAACATATCTATTGTGTTCGGAGATCAAGGTGAAGCAATCAGATGTTATCTATCTCAAAATAAAATGTTAATATACATATTCTTGAGTAAATTAAGTATTATCTTATCTAAGTATGTATTGTTCTCAAAAACTATAGGTATTTTATTTTAAATTCGTAGAAAGAAAAATTTAATTAACTAGACACAGTTTCCAAACACAGTGTTCAAACTGTGTGTGACGCAAGATGCGTTGTACTTAATTGAAACTTTTGTGTATCTGTGTCATATGTACCAAACTTAAATGCTGAAATACCAAATGCACTCGAGCACTTTACCCCACGTTTCAAATGTACAATAATCGACGCATTATTGCAGGTGTAGGTACCCCAGTGTTGCAATTACAAAAATCTTTTTAAGCGCTTTCGTAAGTGCTACACAGAATACGGATTTGTATTCAGAACACGGATTTTTATCGCGAGAGAAAAAATCGCGCGGCTGTTTTCACAGTGCGGCCTTATTGCGATTTCCTGGATAACTGCATAGTGCCTCGGTACTTTTAGAGTAATTTATCTCTTGAAAAGTCTAAGAAAGAGAAGATAGGATCCATTAAGATAGATCATTATAGAATATAACATAACGCCTGTTACCTCGAAGGGTTGGGCAGAGGTGTAGGTAGTTAGGTACCTAATAGTTCATCCCACATTACGCCAGTTATGTTTAAATCCTTGTTCGAGCCTATTGTCAACAACGGGGTACAAATCCAAACACCCGGCTGCGAAATTCCTGATGGAAAAACCCATAACACTTTGCCCGACTTGGGAATCGAACGCAGGACCTCCTTCTGCTCAGAAGTAGCACTGGTAGCACTGGCGAACATTAGACTAACAAGCCAGTATGAAAAATTTTAAAATTATTACTGGAACAGTTTGTAAATCCTGCTTAGACAAGACCAGCGAAGTCTTCAACAGTCACAGCTAGACCAACAGTTTTGTTCACAGCCCGAAATTACGCTGCAAAAGTTAAACTTCTCAATGAACGGCCAATACCTACCATTGTACAATAGCCATTAGGTGACATAATATTGTTATCTGCAGGTCTTCGCTCTACTTTCAAGTTTACGAGTGTACAACAACTGCAAGTCATTCACTAGAGGCTAGCTTATTTATTTTGTATTGTTCACTTTTACTATGTAACGGTTAAATTAGTTTTACTTTTTTTTACAATAAAATTGCGAACAATTTTTTTCGTTGTTACCCTATTGTCTTTTTGTTATAGTGCTGCTTTTGTTCGTGTTCATCTAATCTAATGATTTCAAAACCACTGCAATAGGTAGGTTAATAACATGATTATAAAATATAAAATAATTTTATTAGAATGGTGCACTACTCCGCTCTGGTATTTTAGAACGCAACCCTGAGTAATCCCTAGTTTGAAATTGATAAAAAAAAATTATAGACGCCCATATTTTTTTTTTCAGAAATCATTTATTGATCAATATCTTGTTCTTCGTCTTCGCCACACAACAGGGCAATGCTGCCAGCTTTTTGGGCACTTTTTCTGTTGACAGCGGTTCGGACGAATTTTTTAATGCCCTATGATTTTATCTCCCTTTTGTATATACATAGGTACCTACTTACAAAATTATGATTTTAAGTATGTTAGCTTATATCTTGCTACATAAATGGGAAATCGAGTGGTTGTGTTTATTTTTTAACCCGAAATTCTAATTTTTAAATCAGTGAATTTCAACTGACAATGCAGGTTAATTTTTTATTTTTACGTCGATGATTTCTCAATAACAATTTAGTAATGTTAAACAATATTTGCTGGAACAAGTGGTAAAGATGAAACCTTCAAAATACAGATGAATGTGTAAGTAATTCCCTTTAGTGAGTGATTGCGTAAGAATTCAACCTGAACAGCACCCTAGTCGCGTAAGACACTTTTAATCACAATCTGAATCATGTTGTTGCTGTCGCATAATGGTACACCACAGACTACCTACAGTATTTGTCTGTCCTTCCCCTTTTTAATCCATCCAAAGGTTGTCTTTAAAAGATCGCTCTTAGCGATAAGCCCGCCTATTGTGTCACCCATTGTAGAGTTTCTATATTTATGTCTGTAATTTATATGGTGTACATAATAAAGAGTATTCTATTCTATTCATTGCTTCTTATATTCGAAAAATTTGTCTGCTCAACAACGTAAATAACGCAATTAATGTTGTTGAACTGTCAACATGAAAGCCAATTACTAAGTACCCCGCAGGCTTTGTTAACACTTTCATCAAATACTTGTGGAACAGACGTTAGGTACCTACACGTATTCTTCCGATAGAGATTTGCCTTCAAAATATGGAAGATTTGATAGCGGTGGCATAACTTAAGCCGTGTCTCCTGCGCGTGTTTTTTCGAAACATTACACAGAAACATCTTAACAAAGAGGCGTGGTCATACACATTTGTGTACGTAAACACGATTTTTTTTTCGAGCTTCAGAAAACATTCTCCGCGCGGGTGAAGAGGGGAAGGGTTTGTTTAATTTTCAACCGCCACGCACACCACGCATAGACCGTCACAATCACATCACATCTGCACATCGTATAAGTAAAACCAATTCTTTAAAATCGGTTTCAGAAACACGAAAGAAATTGCCCAATCCAAACCGGTCATCAATCTTGGTAAATGTCAAAATTTCGAAGTCGTAAATGCGGTCTGACTTAAAATCTGTCTACTTCTTGATATTGACCCCCTTATTCATAATACTATTTTATCTCTATTTTAGCTAAAATAGGTTTATAGAACGTTTGTCTTTATCTGTCACGTTGACATTTCTGTGTGTAAGAAAGAGACAAACCCCATTTTAACTAAAATAGGTTTGATAAGTTTTATGAATAAGGGAGTATGTCTATAATTGCTAAAACTGATTGAATGTGTAAATTCCCTTTAGTGAGTGATTGCGTAAGAATTCAACGCAATTAATGTTGTTGAACTGTCAACATGAAAGCCAATTACTAAGTACCCCGCAGGCTTTGTTAACACTTTCATCAAATACCTACTTGTGGAACAGACGTTAGGTACACTATATATATATATATATATTGAGTCTATAATTGCTAAAACTGATTGCTATCAGTTTTAGTAGTGTTTGACTCGATATCAAGCCAGGCCTTCCTCGTCGGAACTCATTACGACATCTACACAAAATGTGTCATTAATCTAAAAATATTTTAAAATATTTTAATACGCAGGAGACAGCTTGTGTATGAAAACAAATGCGTAAGGTTTTTGTGTAATTTTGAGAAAAAACACGCGCAGGAAACACGGCTTTAGATACACTAAATATACCTAAGTAGGTTAGGATGTTGCAAGATTCTTAAATTTTTCGCAATCAATTCAGCTAGGTAGCGGATAAACAAGCAGCATTATAAATCGACCTTTAAACAATCTTACGAACTATTCTCGAACATAAAAATCCTTGAAGCAATAATAAAATATTTAAATTATTCAATTTCCCTGAACAATTTGCAAGAGCAATGAGCACCACAATAGGAAATGATTGCAATTTGTGTAGGTGCACGTGTGTGCGTGCTACGAATGTTCTTACCTACATGTCATTATGTAATTATGTTAACATAGGTCTTTACCTGCACACTGATTTTCTCGGCCGTTTTTCTTCAGGCGTATTATTTCCATGGCTGCAACGCATTACGGGAAAAGTTGTTGGCGTATCGTATAAAAGTTGTCTGCAATAATAACTAAGCATGTATGTATGTATAAGAGGGTAGGTAGGTACATTTTAACTGCACTGAAAAATAGGGATCCATTCCATCTTCGTCTGCAGAATAGGGTCCCATTACAAGTTATTCTATCTAACTTAACAGACAGCTGTGTTGCTGGGGAATATATTGCGTCACTTCTTCTTCCCAGCTAAAGATCTAGGAATTAATTGGTGAAGGGGAAGTTTAGTGGGACTATCTTGTCTATGTAATTTTCACGTTAAAAAAGTGCTGGTTCTCAGCATAGTTCTAATAAATGACTTTTGATTTGCTTCTACATAATTACCGAAGAATGATCCGACCCTGAAAAAAACAGTTCCAAATTTTCTAACAGTAAAAAAAAACCAACATACTTTCCCGACTTTGAAATGACCTTGCGACATGTCCAACATGGTGGTCCATTCAATGTAGATTGCAATCCGTTATACGGCATTGAATTGTTATCAACAACGGCCTTGGAGCTCAGGGGAACTTACGAGGCGTGATGACGGTGGCACATTTTTCAATTTTTTGTGGCACAAAAATCTATTGAACGAGTTTTTTTAGCTAATGCTGCGGCGTGACTTATTAAAGGGACTGATTAAAGTTTTGAAATGCTTTTTTTTGTAAGCTACATAGTCAGCCTATAATGTTCCCACTGCTGGGACACAGGCCTCCTGTCTGTGCGAGGGCATGGGCGATAATCCACCACGCGGGCCCAGTGCGGGTTGGTAGATGTCACATGTCTTCGAATTTTTGGTTTTAGGACCACCGGTTTCCTCACAATATTTTCCTTCACCGTTTTGAGAGCAGTGGTGATGAAATTAAATACAAAAAGTAAAGTGCCGGTCTGGGTTCGAACTCACGACCTACAATGCGTAAGTCGGAGCTGATACCACTAGGCTATCACTGATCCTCTGTTGTAAGCTACAACGGTCAGCAACACAAGTCATTCTTGATTAACGAGCAAAATATTTTATTCAAACGGTAACAGAAGTATTAAAGAATAAATTGACTCTTAGCAAAATACAAAAAATAGGTTATCGAATCCTTTTGTGTCAATTTAGATTATATGTTTTAAAGTAGCAGTGTTAATCAAATTTTGTTGAAGGGGGCTGATGGAGTATTATACTCAACAGAGAGTGAAAAAATCTCATGATTTTAAAAACGTTCACAGTCTGATCTCAGTCTCAATCTGTCAAGAATACCGCTAAAATCACTACATTTTTGTGATTTATTTAAGACATTGATTGTCGCCGAGATGAGACTGCGACTAGATTTTGAATGTTTTTATTTTCGAGAATTGGCCTTCAGCTGTTGATCTTGGGTTTCGTTACAGACAGATAATATCGCTAACGAAACCGTCTAGACTCGCACAGTATTACAGTTACAAACACGGTCACAACTGATTCGATCTCATTGATAAGCGTTTCAGACACTATTTATAAAGTTTGATTACAAGACCTGTGAATAAATTTATTTTTTGTTTTACAAAATCCATCCTTCCCGATTTATATTATACGTAAATACGAAAGCAAATTTGTCTGTCTGTTCCCTTTTTAGGGTTCCGTACCTAAAGGGTGCCAACGGGACCCTATTACTAAGCCTCCGCTGTCCGTTCGTCTGTCCGTCCGTCCATCCATCCGTCCGTCCGTCTCTGTCTGTGAGCGGGCCTGTGTTGCCCACGTGTCGCTAGTCCAATTATAGATCAGTACGTCTATCTGGGAAACGAATGTTTGGTATCTGAAAACACGCAGATGGCTTTGCAAAAAGATCTTTCAGTAGACCCTTTGATAGCCTAGAAAGGAACCAACCTACAACATAACTCCGTGGTGGAACTTTCAATCAATCAACCCGTCTTAGTAGTCCATTCCTGCACAAAGACCTTTGTGACAAAGGAGGTATAGTGCCTGTGTAACTTCGTTAGATAAACGGGTCGGTGACCGCTAAGCCAGCCTTCTCACAACGCCAACGGTGACGTTTCTCTGTCGGGGATCTGGGATGCTTAATTTGGCTGGCATTTGAAAAGGCTGGTTTGGGTTTTGGTAAAGTGGAAGCTTTCCATTGGAGCATGTGTTTTAGAGCTCGATTTCAAGGTTAATTAATATTTTTTTGGGCCTTTTATTTGAAAAGTCTTCAAAGCCAGTCTAAATTGTATTTCGTAAATGACAATTGGTTTGCCCCGTTTTATGTGGGCTATAGTTTACAGACGCCAGCACATCAAGCTACCCGAAACTGTCAAATTTTCCCAATCAACTTCTTATGTGTTATGAATCTTATGCTTTAGCGATAAAGTTGAAAATCTATTAAAGAAATTTGACAAATAGCTTGATGTGCTGGCGTCTGTAGGTACCCTGTAAGTGGAAAGTATAGCAACTTCTGCCAAACCAGCACCTTGATGGCGTAACACTATCAATCACAATCTGACTGATTTTGAAGGATATTGTTAATCCATTGCTTCATATGTTCGAAAAAATTGTCTGCTCAACAACGTAAATAACGCAATGAATGTTACAAAGCGATTACCCCGTAGTTGAAGAATGTAGATTTGAGATAGTTGACATTTTACAATACCTACAGAATTTTAAAATACGGTTTTCATCCTGAAAGATACTCAAGCAGATTCAAAACTTAGCTGTTTGTGTAAACCTAGAAAATGTTGAACCTAATTAGCATTATTATAATTAGACTTAATGATATTAACGCGCGTCATTGAAGTAGCAGATGTAATTAAATTAAAAATGCTAGTTCTATGCGACCTTGTGCTAAATATAAATATCACGAAAACCTTTTAGTTCCTAGTTTAATTCTGCTTCTGGTTATCTATTAGGAAAGCCAAACACTTGTTTGTTAAATCACTTATTAATATTACCTATATATAAAATGTGCATATCAAAAGACTTTACTTACACTGAATTTGCGGAGGCTATTGCGATACACAGAGTCTCGTTTTGTGAAAAATTATAACCAACCAAGACAAGTTCCATGACAAGTTGTTTGAAATAAATAGATTTAATTATTTTTTTTTAAAAGTCTTAGAGAAAAAAAAGTTGCCAGTATTCATCAACACGGTTATAGTCTTCTACAATATCCCAAGAGTGAATGAATGATTCAGTTGTTTATCTAAGTGAGCATGATGAGGCTATTCTTATCACTACAATCAATCACTCTTGTTTCAGGTATAGCAGAAATATGTTTCATGTCAGCACCAGTTGGTCAGTGCAGCTACTGCTGCCCGAGAGATGAGGCTCTCGATATACAATATAAGTTATTTACTAGGTATGTATTGTTTATCTTATTTCATTGTTTTTGGCTCGCTAATATTTTTTGTATTTAATACAGGGTCAAATTAAATTAGGAAGCGAAATTCCGCAGACATGATGGGTATCAATATCTAAACATGATAAAACGAAAAAAATTGGTTGTTTGTAAAGTCGGTTTACAAACGATAATTTTACGTCATAAGAAAACATCAGATAGATGCGTCATAAGCCGAACGCTTAGGCCGATCGTGCCTCTCTATCGCTTGTTCCGCGCTCTCGCTTGCACGTTCGGCTCAGGCGGAACGTGACAATGAATCATGCTTTTTCGTGTGTGCAGCCGGCGTTCATCGATTTATAAGACATTAGCACGTCAAAAATATTATTTGATGTTTTTTTTTTTGCGCAAATATTGGTATTGCAGTTTGAGTACCTATTGAAAATCTGTTTGTTTTTGTATAAACATCACATACGTGATGGCCGATGGGTATCAATGTTTTAACACGACAAAACAAAACAACACCGATTTTCTAAACGCATACTTGAAGAAGAAAAAAATCATCAATTTTTTTTTTGTTCTGTCACGTTTATGTATCACGTCTGCGGAGTTTCGCTTGCTAATTTAATTTGACTCTGTATACGTGTCTTCCCGGTCATTTAAATTCAGAGCCTAACTATGTTAGACAATATTAAAGCATAGCTTTCACAACTTAGCTTGGCGACACCTTCTCATTCATACATTTATTTTAAGTAAGTTAGCCTACATTTTTTTCTATCAAATGCTCTGAAAATGGATTCATATTTGTGTGAAAATGCGAAAAACAGGGTGGTTTTATCACGGACAGATAAGAAACCGGCCTAAACTCTATAGTAGTAGCCCATTTGGCGACCAAAATGACGCAACAGTCCGCATTTTGAGCTCAGGGTCGCGGGCTCAATTTCCGTAGCGAGACCGAACTACATATACAGTGTCGTGTAGTACACTAATATTTGCTACGGGCTTGAACGATTCTACAAATTTGTTTGTAGTGCGAATTTATTTATTTTAACCGCCTGTGTAGCAAATGCTATACCTAGTATCCCGTCCTTAGCCCACTGCATGAAAAACATACATAACTTCTAGGGAAATATACAGTAGAAGAAACTGAAAACACGGGCTAGGATGAAATAAAAAAGATCACAAACTTGTGGGTCCTAAGAAAAAAGTATTCCTTAAAAGTTAAAGTTTAAAGTCAAATACTCTTGTCCGACGACACATTTCGCAATATTTTGGCATGCAAATATCAAAATAAGGTGCTATTTTTAAATAAACAATTATCTATGCATACCTAAAATTAGAGATAGTAACTAAACATAAAATTATTTCATAAATCTTCAATTAGCAGACATACCGTTAGACATATCGTTAGAAAAACGCATTTGACACATATAAAAACAACAGAACAAAAGTGTATCTACATATAATCACAGATTTTAATATAGGTAATCTGTCTAGTCTTAAATATCCATGTTTGCAAACTAATAACTGATTTGATTTGAATGCATTCTAATGATGGACCGACAAGAAGTTTTTTTAGAAATTCACCTTTTGAATAAAAACTTTGTGAGAGAAACTGTAGTCTACAAAAAGAAACCATTAAAATAATAACCAAATCCATAAATACCCCTTCGTGTTCATAAAAACAGTTTACAATTTCTAAAATCCTACAATAAACAATAGCGTAATGTACCAGGGCATCATATGACCGAGAAGGTTCAATCGCAAGGCAGCGCATGCAAGCATTTGTTCATTTGACGTGCAGCGTAATTGCTCTAACCTTTGTTTAGGCCAACATCACGGCTACGCTAGGCACGTTTCATGACCGTACCTCGTTGTTAGGAAATGGCTGGACTGAACGAAATGGGAGTGTGATGTCATGTTCGTGATAGCGACCTTTCAAACATCCTTGAGTGAGGAATGGATACTGTTTCGGGGCTAGTTTAAAATATGTAAGTTGGGGTTGCTTTTCAGTTCTCGGAGAATTTTCTGACAGTTTTTTTTAGGAGTTGACTGGTACACATCGTCACGTAAGGAACAAGCGTTATGCCCCCTACATGCGACTTTCTTTCTCTATTTCTATTATATACGAGTGTGTGTGTGCGCGCGAGTATCGAATAAGGAACTTCGTTTCTGACGGGGGTCCCCCGTCCGCATACGTTTTTTTTTCTATTTGCGTGGGCGTAGTAAAATGAGTAGAGAGAAATAATAGCACAAAATAATACAAGCAACTCATGTGCGATTGTCTTATATTACTATCAACAATGTAGCAAAAAAAAAGTGTTATGATTGTGATATATTTTCCTGTCAAGCGTCATTCAATCAACCCAGGCCTGTCCAATGCGAAGCTTAATTTTCCATAAAATAATAAACAATTTTCCAAACAAAAGAAAAAAAATAATTATTAAAAAAAGGTTTGTTCAGCCATCTTTTGATCTTTGCAACTTTTGAAAAACTTTCCTTTTCCTAATAACCTCTTCTTGTTTATGTCTGCAGGTCAAATCCCACGACATTCCAGATAATACCACCGAATGACGTGAATGGTTTGCGTGCCACGTCGTTCGACTTCTCGAGTCCCACCGTGATATACCTGATGGGGTTCTCCGAGTCGACTGGAGGAGTGGGCACTACTACTGTTAGAGATGGTAAGACAATTTGTATTTTATGGTGGAAAGGTTTGAATGGTCAAAAATATACCTCTAAACGTCTAAAAATAAACCACCCTCTTTCTTTTTTGCTGTGATCGTGTTTAAACCAGACTCGATTAATCAAATGAACCCCAAGATTCGCACTAGCTCCTGTAGCCTCGTGTTCATGGTTCTACAGCGACCATTGCATATCAAGGAATAGACCGGGAGGCGCGATAATGGTAGGGAAGACGTGCCCGTAGGATAGGTATGGATTTAAGAGCCTACCGGACATGCCTCAAAACGTCTAACAATAAACCACTCTCTTTTATAAATATGAAAATTGTCAGAGACGAAATTGTCACGATTTTTAAAAATTTCATATTTCATAAAGATAAATGATCATGAGCTAAGCAAAAAGGTTGGTGAATTGTGGTATTTTGTTATTAACCAGCAAAAAGACGCCGCCCATTCCCCAGATCCCCTCAGTGACCTTTAGCACAACTAGGGAACGGTACTAGAAAACCAATTCCCGTAATTAAAACAACCAAAATCTAGTTGCAATCTCATCTCAGGAACCACTTATCTGAAGAACTTGTCACATATCTAGGTAAATTAGACGTCATTTTGACAGTATTGAGACCGAGACTATTGCAATGCGATCGTTCTTAAAAATGCTAATTGCCCCTCTGATAGATACTAGATGAATTTGTGATCATGATTATAACCCTACAGTGGATGTAAAATTTTCAATAACATCCGTGGAGATTTCCTCTGCATAAAGCAGGCATATAAATAAAATTCACAAAGGAATGTAAAGGTTCAGTAAGTTCAAGTTACGTGTGCAGGCATTTTCACAAATAGCAGGTAATAACTTGCCGTTTGTAAGGCTTCTAGAAATACGGTTTCTATGAACTTTGAGCTGGCATGCAGCTGTAGGTATCATATTACTAAAACGTGGATAATATATAGGTATTATATATATAATATTCATGCAATTTTGTTTTGCGTGAGTCGTATCAAAATGAGTTTCTTGAATTTTGTGTGAACTCGACATAATGTAACATCATTTTTATACTGCTTATATTAATGAGGATACTCCCAATGTTCGATGTAAATAAATGTATTCTGACCTGTTTTTTTTTAATATTTAAAAAAAAAACAGATCAAAAAATATCACTTCTAATTTTAAAACTGTGTGTTCAGAACTATTTCAATTTGGAGTTTGTTACACCTGCATACCGTGACCACTTGTCGTAGCGGTCGTAGGCTCGTAGACGATAACGAGGCGGCTACGGCGTAGCACGTCTCACGTGTGAAGGGTTGCTAATAGCTTCTTGCTACATTTTACATCATTACCGTAAGTGGCTACAGTAGTTATCTACTTGATATAAATCTTGACGTAACTGGCGAAATGTCCGTGTACTATAGGTAGGGACCCCTCTGCCTAACCTTTCGGGAAAACAAGGCGTCATGTTATGTCTTGTTAAAAATCTTAAATGTCTTGACAGTATATCTTGATATCCTGGAAGCATGACTTTTGCTCAAGAGAACGATTTTGATAACGAAACTAAACACTAACCCGGGCCCCCTTACTAATAAACGTAGTCGGTCAGCCAGAAAATATTAAGCTAGTTGTATAGAAGTTCGTAATTTTTGCCGATGAGAAACCCCATCAGGCGTACAGCTTGCGGACGGCGAGCAATGGGCAGCTCGTCGTCTTTAGAAAAAAAAAAACCGTATATGACCGGCGATCTTTTAGAAAAAAAAAACCGTATATAACCGGTGATCGAGGGAATTTAGCTTTGATTTTTATCTACGGGGTAATTGCGTAACACAATATCAGTAGCAATGCCTTTCATTTTGAGAGCTCAATAAAATTCATTGCGTATTTACATTGTTGCGCAGACACATTTTTCGAACATATGAAGTAATGGATTAGCAATATTCAAAATGATTCAGATTGAGATTAATAGTGTGTTACGCAGTTAGGGTTAAGCTAAACGGACCCGGAAAGGAAATCAATAGAAGTTAAAAGTATAAATTGTTTTACGAAATAATATTGTGATTTCATTGATATATATTTAATGTGACGATGACGTCAACATTGCATGCACAGAATAAGCGAACATTGATATAAGTCTATATAAACATACCTAATTGATATAATGCCGCAGCTCCAATCGATTCCACATACGAATGCAGCGGTATCGGTAAAGTCAATTAGAGCTGTGTTTATATCGATAGTGTGCTAATAGATTATATCGCGGACATTGAAAATGCGTCATGTCGATGATTCATAGGTGCGCAGAAATGGAAATAAATAAATATTGAAAATGAGTATTTATGCTTAAATTACAAAGTAAGAAAAACAAGAAAACGTATGGAAAAATCAAATGACTTTTTATTTCTCTTATAATATATTTATTAAAAACTAGCCTTTACCCGCGTGGTACCATGATAAAAAGTATACTATGTCCAGGATGTGTGTATCCAGGTTATAAACAATCTGAGCGCCAAATCTTATCCAAATCCGTTCAGCCGTTTTTGCGTGATTGAGTAACAAACATCCAAACATACAAACTTTTACATTTATAATATTAAGTAAGATGAAGATTTCTCAATGGGAGTAATCTATAGGCTGACCGCTTAACTGAGACGTTGCCTGAGGTTGCGCGGTGCGGGAGGGATGATAGTTGTCATAAGTTGACGAATCACTGACCTCTAGCTCTCGCATCACTTCACCACACCCATTCCACACCGCGCTGCTACCTCAGGCAACGTCTCAGTTAAGCAGTCGGCCTATAGTATTGGTATTCGCACTGGCTGAACATTAGAACTCCAACCAACTCACCTTGATGCATACGGGAAGCTTCCTCATTGTCACTGCCCTAGAATATATGAATATTAGAGAGAGTTATTTATGTGTTGGTCATCCTTCCATAACTGCGGTCAGCCCAAGTCCGACCCTTGTTAGGTATAAGCTGTGCCGCTCTTATGCAGATGTGGTTGACGTATGAGATAAGGGGCTCGAATATTTGACCTAAGGGGGAAATCCAGTAGCTTATAGATACAGGCTGTTTTGTGAGTCGCAAACATTCTCGACACATGTATAGAACACAGATATACCGGTTTCACTGGAGCACCTCCTGAGCTGTATTTTTGGAGAAGGGTTTTGTGTACCGATAAAAATCAATATCTGAATATTGAGATCCACCTTAATGCCTGTATATTACTGATCGAGTCAGGTATGGAAACTAGTGTTTATCAGGATTTGCTCACAATTTAAATTACAGTTAAAACTTGACGAGATCGGTGTTTTCTATCCGACAACTCTGAGATGAAAAACCGAAACAAACCCAGAGGTTATAGTCTCTTTTAAAGTCCAGACATATATTGATCAGATTATCTATACTTACAGGGTGTTTGGCGCATGGACCAACACAATTTTTTGGGGGGTTGAGAGGGTCATTTGCGAGGTATCACCCAAAGACCCCATGTCCTAAGTGTTATGGTTATTGATATATGATTTTTTTAGTTGTTTTCCATAATTTACCCGAAATCTCGGCTTTAAATCGTCATTACTTTTTTGTTTATGGTTGTAATTGCACAAAATAACTTTCATTGTATACTGCAATGTATTTTTATTTTAAATAAATCATTATTTGATGCAATTAGTCTGTAAAAAATACTTGTGCTTCCAAAGTTTTTTTTTTTAATGTATGTAAAATTACAACTCCTAAATTAATTAATTCATTCATTACTTAGGTCATGGAGTCTTTGGGTAAAACCTCCCAACCCCCCAAAAATTATGTCGGTCCATGCGCCAAACATTCTGTATATTATAAAATTCAAAGTCCCGACTGACTGATATATCAACGCAAAGCCTAAACCGCTGGTCCTATAGACATGAAATTTGGAGGGGTGTTCTTTGTGAAGAGTAGGTATCCACTAAGAAAGGGTTTTTGAAATTTCACCCCTAAGAGGGTGAAATTTCACGCGGACGAAGACGCGGGCAGAAGCTAGTATAGGTAGGTATAAGGAGCTTGCAGATTAGTGTCTGGGATGGTCTTTTTAGGAAAGAACCATTTGATTTGATTGGACCTGTGCAATCAGTGCCCGTATGTGCAATATTGTCCAACTACAAAAAAATATCCATCAAGGCTGCTTGTCACTATAATAAAAGTGTTAATCAGAGCTAATGGACAATACACATCCATTGATGCCTGATAATTTAATATTTATGGAAATCAAACATGGTGGCAATGCCGTAATAAAAACGATTTTATCGCCATAGACAATAACGCTATCTTTATGGTGTGGTCAGTGTTAAAATTGTTAGTGGTCGTTCTGTGGAGTAATTGATATTGTAAATAAGGAAGAGTGGATGGACAATATTTGTTTGTTGTTGTCATGTATGACAGGGTCAAATCAAATTAGCTAGCAAAACGTGATCAAAGCATGATAAAACAAAAAAAAAAAAAAATAAGATTTTTTATGCGGTCATTGATCGCAATTAGTGTAAGTATTCTCTAGAAATATCATTTAAAAAAAATCGGTTCATTTGTGTGTAAACTTCATAGACGTGATGGGTACATACATATACCACTCAAGAAGGACTCGATATCCGTGGACTGGACCGATTTTTATGATTTTTGATTTGTTGTATTTGTTTCCGCCCCGAATTGCATAGTTAATAAAAAATCACGAAAAGAAATGAAAATACTTAATTTATTTTCTCATAAATTGATTCTGAAGCGGGACGAAGTTCGCCGGGTCAGCTAGTTAGATAATAGAAACAAAGAAACGTATAAAAATGACAGTTGTAGTTCATATCATTGGTATTGTTTATATTTGTACTTTTACAGTTAGGTATTGTTAAACGTGTATCCATTATAGAGTATCCTGTCCTACCTTTTTTTTTTTTTTAACGTGTAGAAATGCTCATGCATTCTGCACTACCACGGGGAGATAGTGCAGTTATGTGGGACTCAAACCCACTAAAACTCCACGGTGTCCTCCTCTGCCGCTTACGTCCTGTCCTACCTAATCCAGGTCATGATCTATCTAGGTATGTGCCGAATTTCGTCCTTATCCATTAGCCGTTTAAGCGTGAAAGCGTAATAAAGAAATATGCAAAAAAAGTCAAATCATATAAATCTTTACAATATCAGTTTAGATTTGCAAGAATACGAGTATAATAAGTCTCCGTCTGTCGTCAGTCGTCGGTCTGCAAATCTAGCAAGGAATGGAAGTCGCTTATCGTGTCTTTATCTTGATATAAAAACTTAACAAATATTTAAAATTTATCACAATAAACACCCAGTGTTCTTCCTCCTCTCTCCTACTATCTATGCTGTGCCCGACAGGGTCCATAATAGTGACTATTATAATTATTTCTCTACCAACTATATACATTATGGTACGCAATAAAGAATTGAGAATTGAGAATCATACAAATTTACAATATATAAAAATTATGAAAAAGTGTGATCATACTTTTCTTTATTTTTGTTTTCAGCTCACTTAAACGCAGGCGACTACAATTTCATCGCCGTTGATTGGTCACGGCTCATCGTGTTTCCTTGGTAAGTTTATGTTCATTGTATGATTGCCTTGCTGCTGATATTATGATTGTTGTGGGTTTATCTTCAATCATCATTATGTTGTTTTCTAAATGACAATGATTACTAGGACCTTATTATCTAACCTTGAAAATGATTATTGTTGGCGTTTGAAAGATATATTGGCGCAGTATGATGCTGCATTGTCACTCTTCTGATAGTCTTTTGATTTTATTGATGACTAGCTGCTGCCCGCGACGTCGTCTGCCTGAAGGCTCTACAGCATCAAAAATACCTAAGATGCCAGTGTCGCTATAGCATTATAAGTAAACAACTTTTAAAATAGCATTAAAATATAAGTTTTTTTTGCAAGCGAAGCAAGTGAAGAGAGTTATATGGGAGTCCTGCTGAGTTCAGTGTGGTGTGGGGGATGTGACTGAAGGAAATAGAGAAAACAATGCAGGAATACATTCCAGGACACAAAAGAGTAAAAATACGTACAAAGGCATCATACCTTAAAACACTTCCCTATAAACAACGTTGGTAGTTATGCTGCCAGGAGCCAAAATGTAAAGAGAGTCAGGACTGGTGACGCGGGAGCAAGCGACGTACAGTTGTCCGTGTGAGAAGCAACTCGTCCTGAGGTTGACACCCGCTGCCCTCAGTGTCTGCCTCTATTGATGGTTATCGCGAAGCAAACACTCACGGGGAACTGTACGCGCTTGAACTGGAACGGGAAGATATGAGGTATGAGGGGAATGCGTGGTATAAATACTGCCTCGCCAACGCTACAACCCGTAAGAATTTCCGCCTCAATGGTGTGTCTGTAGAGCGAAATGACTTTAGGGTGGGTCCCGTTACACAACTTCAGAGGAGATAGGTTCCGAAGAAGCATAATCGGGACACCGACCTTCAGCTTGATGGTATGCGCTGGAAGTCCACTTGCTGACAGGGAGTTCAGAAATTCCACGGGATAATGTGTGGCGTCATCTTGCTCGACAACAGTGTTTATCGAGGTGTAGACCACTTCATTCCCCTCAATTTCCGAGAGAATGCATTCGTTAATTGCTGCAGCCTGATCATTTTTGGACGTCAAAATGGCCCGCTCACACACCCAAGAATTCTGCAGGTGCAGTATACGACTGATGTCCCCGTACACACAGCAAATGAGTTCTTCTAAGCTGGATACCACTCTACCGAGAGACTCTGGAAGCACCACCTGTCCACCTCTCTCTTCTGGTAGAGTGCCTTCGCCAAGATTTAGAAGGACTTTGGAGAATTCTTGAGCACGTGGATTACCGCCGAGCCGAGCTCTCATATTAATGGTCAAGCGCAGCGTACGAACTCGTGACCACAACGAAGATAGTTTCAACGAAGCATTCACCTCGTCAGCCCTCGATCCCCGTGTCACCACGGGAAGCGTTTGCCGGAAATCGCCACTGAACAGAACAGCTGTGATACGACGCATCAAATGTTCGTTCCTGCGGATGTCCTGCAGGGTTCCGTCCACGGCCTCAACTGCCTTCCTATTGGCCATCGTACACTCATCCCATACGATCAAAGAGCAATCCTTGAGCACGTGTCCCTTATCGCTGTTATGTGACACACCACAAACAGGCGTTTCGGCGCTCTCTAAATCGATAGGCAATTTTAAACATGGCATGTGCTGTCTTGCCACTCGGAAGCAGTGTGGCAGCGATTCCCGACGACGCTATAGCAATAGCAATTTTGCCTTGCCTGCTGACCTCTGCAAGTATGCAAGTGGTAACAAATGTTTTTCCTGTTCCACCAGACGCATTCCAAGAAAAACATTTGACCCTGGTTTTTTCCCAACGCTTTCAAGGACGGTGTCATAAATTTGTTTTTGCTCTGAAGAGAACAAAGCGACATGGTCATTTCGCCCGGATCGTAATTTGTCTCAGCGTTATACTCCCGATTTACACGGTCTTGATGCGGTGATGATTGGGGAGCTGGTAACCCACATTCGATCAGTGGATTTCCGCCGATAGAAATGACCACATCTTGAAGTGAACTGAGACAGGTGTTCAGCACGCGTTCATCAGTTACTCCGACTTCGTCTCCAGTAGAAACATAACTTTTTTGTAATACTTAACACCGCATTTTTTTTTAATTGTCGTCCTCAACTCTGCTCAAGATTTTAAGGGTTTTGTTGGAACTTGAATTTGTCAAAACGAACTATACGATACAACTTTTATGAAGAAAATGAACATTGCCATCTATGAATTTTAAGAATAACTAACTACTAACCTCGCCAACATGATCAAATTTAAATTATTAATTTCCAAAAAGTGTCAACATGTAACTTGATTTGATTTTTATGAAATCTCATAGATGGCGCTGCTTCAAAATTTTCTTTATACTACTAAAATTCATTAAACTATGTTTTTTCTGCCCAAGTTACTTAAATGGCGTAGTTTTTATAGTGTAAAGCTAGATAATAGCATGGCTTACTGAAAAACAACATTTAAATATGCGTCGTTAGATTACACGCTGTCACAGAATGCGTAAGAAAAATAAAGATTCACAGCTCCTCCCCCATAGGTGATAGCGTGATAATATGTAGCCTATATGTTGACCCGACCTCTTAGTAATATTCATGCAAAATTTGAAGTAAATCCATGCAGTACTTTTTGAGTTTATCCCGGACATACAGACAAACAGACAAAAATTCTAAAAACTATATTAGGTCCTTACATATGAAATTGGCGTTTTGTATGGAAGGAACAAAAAGTCGAATATTTTTTAATATAATATATTTAATTAATCAAAGTATGAACCATTGTTTTCAATGCACTTTTGCCATCTTATAGGTAGTTCATTGATCCCTTTACTAAAAAAACCAGTCGGACGGGAATCAATAAAATCTTTGAAGGCGATTTGGACTGCCCCATCGGAGTTGAATTTTTTCCCTTGCAAAAAGTTATCCAAATTGCGAAAAAAATGGTAATCTGTTGGAGCAAGGTCCGGGGAGTACGGAGGATGTCTAAGACATTCCAATTCAAGTAATGTAACGCAGCAGTCGACGCGCGTTTGCCGGTTTGCTTCAGTCAATTCGTGAGGTACCCACCTTTCAAGCTTTTTAATCTTCCCAATTTGCTTCAAGTGAATTAAAACAGTTTTATCACTAACATCGAAGCCTGCAGCTAACTCGGACGTGGTTTGCGATGGGTCCGCTTCCACAATAGCCTTCAATTCTCCATTATCAACTTGGGTCTCAGGCCGTCCACGGGGCTTGTTCTGCAGGTCGAAATTTCCAGAACGAAAACGTTGGAACCAAAAACGAACTGTGTTTTCTTTTGCAACATGACCGCCATACACATCATTCACCCTTCGAGTCGTTTCCGCAGCACTAGTGCCACGGCGGAACTCGTACTCGTAAATAATGCGATATTTTAAATTTTCCATTTTGTAAAATGAGTGACGCAAACAGAAAAAACAGAAGAAAAAAAACAAATGAATGACAGTCATCGAAGCACAAATACATGAGTAAATAGCTGTACAAATTTGAATTTGGAATTCCTTACCAAAGAGGAGAAATTCGTGATTAAAGTGGCCAGTACGAAAAACGCCAATTTCATATGTAAGGACCTAATATTTTTGGCTTCGATATCGATTGTAGATCACGCCCCAAGTATTCTTTTAAAAAAATATTCAATGTACCGTTTTGACTTTCCTACGATTTTATTATATGTATAGATGTCTACTCGATGGCAGATTCTTCTGCCACGGGATTACGTAGTATGATGGACTTATTTTTCACCTAGGATTCGCTCACGTGGAGGTCGGAAATTATCCCACGGGAACGTACTACCGGGTTATGAAGTCCTCCTAAATATTTTTTTATATTCTATATTCTTACCCAGGTCAAGGTCTACCTGTGTCTTGATTTAAAAGAGTGTCCATGGAGTTCCTTGCCCGTTCTTCTCGATAGAGATCTATGCTTTGGAATGGGCAACTAGCTTCAACTTTCTGACTAACTGACCGACTAGTTAATTTTGACAATTCAAAAGTGCCTGTACATGGTTTAATTGAAATAAATGCTTTGAGTTTGAGTTTGTGTACCAAATTTCATCGAAATCCATTCATTCTTCCATTAGGGCGTAATAAGGTAACTGACAGACAGAGTCATTTATAATATTACTAGCAGCGCCCGCCGGGAATATCGGGATAAAATGTAGCCTACGTGTTAATCCAGGGTGTCAGCTACCTCCATAGCAATTTTATCAAAATTGATCCAGCCGTTTGTGCGTGAAAAAGTAACAAATATACAAACACACTCACAAACTTTCGCCATTATAATATTAGTGTGACTACTAGCTGTTCGTGCCCGGCGTCACCCGGGTGACTTTCATGTTCCTATCTCCAGTGGTTTAGACTGCGTTGTCTGTCAGTCAGTTCGCCGCGAAGGGATTCATTCAGCCAAAAAAAAAATGGCAAGCCTTGTCCTGACAATTACGAACACAACAAAAAAAAAAAAATCAGCCAAATCAGTCGAGTCGAATCACTAGAGACCAAAGTGATGATCTTAAATCAATTGCTGCATGATCGTATTCATGCAGCAATTGATTTTTATTTATATAGATAAAGTATAGTATTGGAGTAAATCATACAATTTCTAATCACAAAACATACTCCTCTAGTACCTACACTCTAATAAAGACCACAAAGCCCAAATAATACTTAATGCTTCGATAAGCAATTCGAAACAAATGACTGTAGTCGAATAAACCGCGTACAAAGCGAAATCCAGTTGTTACAGCGTTTAACATGTTACTGAATCGTTATGATTCCGCATACGTGAGGGCGAATGCGACCCAATATTCGCCCCTGAGGAAAACGTTATTGCCTTAGGCACGGTATACACCAAAGCGGAGATGGGCGGAGAGGAGAGGAAAGTTTTGCTGATTGATTGATCGTTGGTCACCTACATTTCGTCTTCGTATTATACCCCATCTTCGCTACGTGCCTTTCCTGCATGCGAGATGCACGCATCACATCTTCTCATATTACATCATCAACGCGTCAAATAATTTTGAGAAATCTCTCATCTCTGCTTATTCTTCGTTTCGAATCAATAGTAATAATTATTTTCTAAATTATTTGGGCCCAGTATGTGGTCACGTTAATCATGGCATTATTGGCAGATTTAATGTCCTTTCAGGGACACCTAAGCTTGAATCTCCATATCTTCTGAAGCTAAGCTAAGATACATACAGCACTTCGACGCCTAAGTGTCCTTTGTGTTTGTATTTATTTGCATAGTAAGTTAGTTAGTCATTTAATTTAGTATCTAGTGTAAATAGTTAGTTACATTTTCTCTAAATAGAAAATAAAAGTTTCTAATTATCATCATTTAAACATAATTTAAACGTTATTGGGTAAACAACAAAGGATAATAATAAATAAATAACACGTTACCGCTATAATAACAATAATTTACCTGTACTTTTAGCTGCGCTACAGTTTATACTTTTGCAGCTATCACCGTTTTACTTGTTGTACTTAGCTAAGATTAGATGAGCAAGTAAAAAACGAAATCCGATTGCTTTTTTACGACACATCTTTTAGCCTCTCCGCTCATCTTCGCTTTGGTGTATACCAGGCCTTATATTAGGTCCCTTATTTATGACGCAGCTCGCAGTGGCTAGTAGCCAACAGCGTTTCACTAGATTTATGTCCGTTTCCAAGTTCAGGCACAAAAGCCCGTTCTGTTTTCTTTGCCGTTTTTGTTTTGCGAGTAATTAATTTCGGCCTTTTCGTTAATTATTGGTTCGATATGGGTTCAATGTTTTGGGCTTAAATTGGAACGAAGAATGGGTTTAGTCGAAAATATATTGCCAAGATTAAGAATTCAAAGGCATGCTTTAGGGTTAATCCCGAGCTACTAATCAAGAATTGTTTATTGTAGGAGATGCACCAGTCTTACTTACATGAGAATCTTTAGTACCTGCAGATCCCCTGCTTTTTTTGGTTACCGTGTGGAGTAGAAAATCCTCATAATTAAACTCAAAAATCATCCACACATTCCCCGATCTTTTTCCACTCGAAAAAGCGGAGTTTCGTTGTGATGTTGGCGGGTCCATTATTTTTCGATAATCTAACTGACGGACTAATTAGAATTATTATTTTTTTACCCAGGACACTACCCTATTCCTAATACGATTAATGTTTTGATTACCCATCAGCATATCTGTAAGTACCTACTGTATAATTAACCATAACGTTCCATTTCCCAGGTACATATCAGCAGTCCAAAACACGCGCTACATGGGCAGAAAACTAGCAGACTTCATCCAATTCCTGGACTCTGTCGGAGTACCAGCCTCATCCATCCACGTAGTTGGGTTCTCCCTGGGCGCTGAGGCCGCAGGATTTACAGGCAAGAACTTGCGGTCACGGGGTTTGCTGCTCGGCAGGATTACTGGTGAGCTATGGTGCTTTTACTGGATACTGCTTGTACTTTTATCCTGTACATCTTATTAAAATAAGTTCTTGTTAGTAGTATGTATAGAGGTATGAGGAACAGGGTGTAAAGTTCACTCATCCTCTATAGAGAAGGGAGGATCCTCCGACCAGACGGGTGTCGTGTCTGGTGGGCAACTGCCCGATGCCGCGATGCAGGGTTTTTGCGTGACGTCAGTATTATGTCTAGTTCGCATATATGCGGTGTAGATACCGCTACAGTAGCATTAATGTAGAACTAATTTGCATGTCCTAAAGAGGCAAGATATGGACTGTATATTATAACTACTAACTTTTACAACTGGTAACTCCTATATTTTCTGCAAATAACAGATTCATATTCTTAAACTTCCCACATAACAGTGAACTACATATTTAACAACTTGATAGACATTAACGGTGGCCTTCAAAATGAAGGAGTAGACGGCAATTGCAGTAATTGATTATGTTTGTTCTCATTAATTCTGAATAAAGGTAACGACGACTGATACAAGCTTGCGCTAACTCAAACTTCATGAATAAGTGATTATGTTGCATATGGCAGTGAAAGTGTTAATAAATTATTAGCATGACCTATTACACCTACGTCAATATAGGAATTGTCGATACATTGAGAGTTAAATAACGACAAAGACATTTTTTTGTAGTAGTGATGGGACAGAAAAGTTGTTCTTGATTTGTTCAAAGCGCTGCCTTGATCTCTAAAAACATGCTCCGAAATAAAAACCTCCTTTTTCCGACTGTTTAAAAACATATCGTTTTGACTTTTTAAATTCCTGCAGACGGTTGTAGCTCGTGCGGATTGCCCTATCCAGAACAAATGGATGCATATTGTGATGGGTGTTGACTAACATAGTGCATAAGATTTTACTAACACCATAAGTTAGGTACCTTATAATTGTAATAATTTATTTCTCTGTGATTTTGTTTGTTTATTTAATTCTATATATTTATAATTTGTAATTGTATGGATTGATGTTTATCTGAAATAAATTGATTAATAATATAAGTCATTTCCAAAACTTGCTTTGGATTTCCTTTGCCTAAACTTTTGATCATTAAGTAGTTGTAATGGAAGTGAGGCCGCATCAATCGTTTTAAGAAATTTAGACTCTAATATTGGTACTTAATTATTCCAGGTTTAGATCCTGCTTACCCCGGCTACAGTCTATCAAACAATGATGGCCACCTCGCGAAAGGCGACGCTGCCTTTGTGGACGTCTTACATACGAACCCCGGGGTGTTCGGGTTTCTCCGGCCGATCGGTGACGTCGACTTCTATGCAAACCCCGGCGACTGGATCCAGCCGGGCTGCTGGGTTGACGAGCTGATTAGGAACCGAGAGTTTAGGTTTGTTTGTAAGTACAAGTTTATTTTTTTAAAGTTGGGAGTAGTTGGTAAGGAACACCACCTTCAAAAAAGTTAACTCTGGCCACCCTAAGCGGGTATTTGCCTCCAAATACAACCTAACTGAAAGAAGTATTTACCTACTGTTTGTTTTAAAATGTTCTGAAATAGTACAAGTCTACACTGTTATTAGTTACATGTAAACGAAGGGGTTTATTTATAAACGTTCCTTAAAGTTAAGAGAGGTTTAAACGTCAAAAAGTTATGGTTAAACAGTCGCTAACCATTATTTAACTTTACACAACGTTTATAAATAAAGGGGTAAATGGTAAATGCGGACACAAGCCCGTTATACTATCTTTACTATACTAAGCTCCTATTTTACGCAAAATACGCCCTTGGACGTGGAGTTGCGGACACCAGCCTTTTATACTATTCTTACATTACTATACCAGAGCTGGCAAAAGATTCAGTAAAAAAAAAAAACAGAATATCAGAGTTATCACAGTTTGGCACAGGTGAACGTAGGCTTTAGTGAATTAGTAAAGGAGAGGTCTGAGTGAGCACAGGCTCGTCTAAAGGAAAAATAATTCCAACTCTGCATCTCTTATTTTTACGGATTATTTAGTGCGCTGCAGATAGAATTTACTACGAGTAGTTCACCAGGGAAGCGCTTTCGACGATGTACTATGTAGTTTTTTCAGTAAGTACTGAAAACAACTAAGTTTTATGATCACCATTTTCGATCAACACTACAGTAAGGATTAGGAACAAAACACATCGCTCAAGTCGCTGTGATTGCATATAACCTGATTATAAACCATAACTTTCAAACATAAAGTTGACTATCGTTTGCAATATAACAAACTAATTTGATTGTAAAGTAGACGTATTTTTAAAATAAGAACAATAATTATATTTATGGAAAAACAAAACATAATTTCTAAGCAATAAGGTTGAAAAAACTATGTTGAAAAGTAAGACCACAACATTATTTGTATTAATTTTTATTTAATGTATTTTTAATTTAAATCGGACTGTATGGATCAATAATGATAAAGAAGAATAATGATTAGTTTTCTGAAATAAATGTTTTTTTAATTTTTTGAAGTGTAACTTCTTTACGCACGCTTGACTTGGGGAGTAAGCTGGCGAACGCGTGACGTAAGCGTTACGAAAAGTGTGATCGGGCGAGGCGAACGGGAGTTGAGTGGGGGATATAAGCAAGAGAAAGCAGTGCGCGCGCACATTTTCTTTCTCTCTTCCTCTCATAGCCAAATACGTTTGAAGTTTCACTTCAGTCGTGTGGTGATAAGCACACTCGGTTTTTTTTATTTGTGATCTTATTTTTCCGGCCGTTTTTGATGCGCTCATCGGAAATCTAGTACCTACTATTGTTGATCAAAGACCAACATCATCATCTGTCTAGCCTTTTCCCAACTATGTTGGGGGTCGGCTCCCTGTGTAACCGAATGCAGCTGAGTACCAGTATTTTACAAGGAGCGACTAAGTTTTATGATATCGTATATAATTTGCGTAGTTAGTAAAAACACCATCAGTCGCTTGATCAATCGAGATTGTGCGCGTTAAATAATGATATGTAGTTGAGTGAGCAATCCACACGTGTCGTCATAACATATCTCAGGGTTGTTGAGAATCGGAACTATTCCTAATGCGGCTGTGCAATTTCAAAACCTGGCAACTGACATTTCTAAAAACACCGTTTCTTTTTTGTCAGTTGCTAGGTTTTGAAATTGCACAGCCGAATGGCTTGGGTATCGGAGTGCTGTGTTAAGTCGAAATTCCTAAAGAGACCCCATTCCTAAAGAGATCCCAATGACAGCTACAATAAATAGTCACGGAACCATAAACACACATACAAAATCCAGCTCATAATCTCAACTTTGGCAGATAGACTCATGAGGACGTATCGTTGTTATTTGTTGTAGGTAGTTGCTACTTTTTTTTGTTTAGCCTGTAATATCTCACTGCTGGGTAAAGGCCTCCCCCAAGTCCTTCCAGGAACTCAGGAAAGGAGTTCCTACTATACACCAGTTTTTTTGTTAGCCTATGTATTATATATTATGTCTCACCGATGGGCAAATGCCTCCCTTTTTTGCTTCCAAAAACCTGTCTTGTGCGATCTATGGCCATACTGGCCCTGCAAACGTTACCAGATCGTGCAAACAAGAATTATTTACATGAAAAATAAAAATGTTCACTCCTTAAATTCAGTCATAAGCCATTATTTTGCTTGTCAATTAATGCAAAAGTTCTCGTAAAAAGATGGCAGTCGCTCTTTTTCGTGTTCAAAATATGGCTTCAATAAAAATGAAGGATTGTTGTGTCAATTTACGAAACGAGCGACGAATTTCGATTCGATAGTTTTCGATTTGTTCCTTGACACTCGATGGACTGATTGCATCTCGATTGCATAAATCATCTGTGACAAAAAAAGATACGTTTCATTTGAAATAAAAAGGCGCGTTCGCTTCATGAGTTCTCAACTCAAAGCCCATTTACTAAAGAAAGAGCTTCGTTACGTAACCTTTTTACTTAAAAAGGGATTTTTAGGCATTGACCTTTACAGAGTTGATAAATGTTTTTTCAAATAACCGCAGCTAGTCCACCAGGTGTGTAGGTAATACAGAATTTTACTAATGTACTTACTTCATCAAATTTCTATTTAATTGAAAATTTGCGCGCTATAACGAACAATGCATGCCGCATCAGATACAAATAGACTGCGACTAAACGAAGCCGCAATAAACAATTTACTCTGCACTAAACCAATTTCCCGTCGAATTTGGCGCGTTAGCTGATCATAGCTATGATGCTGCAACCCTAACAGCCGCACATTTCGGCGGGAGGGTGCCGATCGATGCTCTGACGTCACACGCGGATGCTGCGGGGAGGGGGCGACGAAGGACGAGGTGGGGTAGGGGGGGGGGGGAGGGGTACGTTACTAGTACGCCAACCCCGATTATTTGCCTTTCAAAAAGCTATTATTAGCGTTCGTGTTTTCAGCTGAAATTAAATTACAAGGTATTTTTTTTGCCAAATTTAATCCGCGTCGCTTCAGCGTCCCCCCTCTATAATTTTGGGTTATCAGCCTAACGTTATCCCCGCTTTTGCTACGGTTTGATTTTTATGAAAATTTAACATTATTTTGTGAGGTTGCTTTGATTATTATTCTCATGAGAGTAGAATATTTTTTTTCTTAAAAAACAAATTAATTTTGCAAATAAAAGAAACGGTCCAATTTTCTGTTCTACTCGTAAAGTTAGTTTTTTTTTAAATCTTAATGCTGGCACCGGAGCGTGGAGATAGGCACAAGAAAAGAGTGGCAGTGGGTGAAGTCGGACTCTAGATCATTATGATGTTGAATGCCATAAATAACAAGCAACATTAAGGGGACTAAATGACCTAAAGCGCGGTCACTACAGTCGGACTGCATAGAAAAGAAAGAGAAGCGCGATGACACAACGCTGGTAATTTATTGTAAAATATGAAGCAATTATCTATTTACAAAAAATCTAATTGTTTGGACTAAAAAATTAAAACACTAGTGTTCTAGTATGTTGCTTGTAGAATAATCTGACAAAAAATCAGAATGATTGTATGTACTTTATTGTGAAAAGAAAGTTTTTAGAGGTATCTTCATGATTTTTTTTTCTATCATATCAAATTAGTTGTGTTATGTTTTCAATACACTATCTAACTACCATATATCTTGAAGAATATCATATATTTTTCTGATTTTGTCTATTGTAGTCGATCATAAATTTTTAGGCATTATAAAACTTGCGTTTTTTACGTTTAGGTCCTGTAGTCCTCTTAAAAAACATCCATCTCCATTAGCGATGCGACAAAAATGACCTATACTAAGAAGTCTTGTGCAAGTCCCTCATATAGCGTTTCGAGATGAAACTGTAAGAATCCACCAGCTATAAAGAGTTAGTCATACGAGCGAGCACTAGGTAGCCACTCGAGGGGTGCTTGTACTCCGCGCTTTAGTCCTTGAGCTACTCCCATGCGGTGGTTTATTTCAATGAGATTTTATGGGGTTAAAACTGTTTCAATGCACCTTGAATGCAACGTCGATGCGACATAATTCAGTGTTTTGGGAACCAAATTATTACTCATGGCAATAGTAACGATGCACTGGTGATTTTGAGTGCATTGAATAGAAAGAAAGAAATCTAGTAGATTGTACAACTAGTGCATAAAAGAAGCCATTTTACCCCGAGACGTTTATATCAGATATGTGGGTGTACGAGGCATAGGTACACCTCTGTATAACCCTTCAGGCAGTACAGGTATGGTGTTATATTATGTTCAATATGGCGGTAGTTTATTGTTAGACGGGAGTTTAACTTTTACCTGTCAAGAGAGTCCGCGCGGAACTAGTTGGCCGCGCCTTAGGTATGTTAGCAGTGGGAAGGAGGGGCGGGGTGCATTACTCAGTACGTGCGTGGCGAACCGCCGCGCCGCCTCACTCCTGTCCCCACCTCAGCGGCCAACTAGTTCCGCGCGTACTGTAGTTGGCCGCGCCTTAGGTGGGGATGGGGGTGAAGCGGCGGGTTGCCTAGTGTTTATGGTGCGTGTTCCGACACACCACCTCGAGAAGTTCCTCAAGGAAGAGTTCTGGCCGAAGGGTGTTGTGTACCTCCGGTTTCATGGCCGGCTACATGACACCAGTCAGCGAAACACGACGCAGACACTTCGTGTTTAGTTATTTTCTTAGTATAATTATAATGTTGTATATATTTATAGTATTTTTAAGTTATATTAATATTGTATTTTATGTGTTTTATATGGGCCTTGTTGCCTGAAATAAATGTATAAATAAAATAAATAAATGACAGCAAGCGCCCCCGCCCCTCCGTCCCATCGCTCACATACCTAAGCTAAGGCGCGGCCAACTAGTTCCGCGCGGACTATACATGTGGCACGATACAATAGAGAATCAATTGTGTCTCATTAGTGGGGATCAAGCGATTAAAGAAACTATGAATGCTACGACTGCATATATAACGAGACTTAATTCTAGATAAACTTAAAAGCTTCTAATCAAATATTGAAGAAAGTAATCATTTTCGGCCGCAATAAACGTTGTCATTTCTGCGTCAACAGACAATAAAATATTACTGTCGATACGACGAACAAAAGTAGAAGCCTAAAAAGAGATGGACGAGCCTAAAAATCCAAAAAATAACAAATATAAATATTTATACAAAATTGAAGTATCTGTTTGTGATTTCAAAACAACAAATTTTTACTAAATGCATATGACAGTATATACTTTAATTATAACAAAAAATCAATTTTAAAATTTTTAGTCTGTTTGTTAGTTTCTAGACTGATGTTGACGGGACTTTGATCTTTGATTAACGCAGATAGCTGACGTTATTAGGAGTAACTCAGGCTTAGACTTGATAACTTAGTTAAACTGCTTTTATTTTACAAAAAGAATTAGGGTTCCGCGCAAATTTAAAACCCATGAAATAAAATTTGTTTTCTGACAGGCACGTGAACGAAGTCGCGGGCACAGCTAAATAATAATCAACGCTTATACAAAAACTGTCTTTTTTAGAAGACAACATTCACCACATGAAGTTTTAATCTCATTCCTCATAGCTCTTTGTACATTCCACAATTACTTATTACAACCCCACTCGTATGGAGGCAAAACATCAAACTACGTTTACAGACCATAACAAGTACCTACGGTTCGTTGTAAAAAAGTCGAAATACCCCCGTACAATGGAATGCTTCATAAAGCGACTATACGAACGAATATAGCCTTTATGTTCCTCTATAAAAGAACGTTAATTAAGGGTGATAATACGAAATTATTCGGGCCACTCGTAAAGCTCTACTTTGGACATGAAACGACTCGTATAGTGAGGTAAATTATGTGGAAGTGGGCCTCTTCACGAAGAAGAATTGAATTGAAAAGAAAGAAAAGAAAAAAAGAAAGAAAGAAGAACAGAAAAAAATGTTTATTTGGGCATTCGTGAAAGACAAAATACAAAAGTAATAAAATAAAAAAATAATGTATCGCGGAATCTTATCACACAGAAAAGGTACGAACTAGTGATCACTAGCACTACACTTCACTGAATATTGGCAATTTGGACAAATTGTTCCTTGCTTTTATTTTCTTCAATGTAACCTGGATAAGTGGGATCTCAATAAGGTCATCAGTTGGAGCGCGGGACCCGAGCACGGGACCCCAGTCCCCGTGCTTCACCCAGGTGGAGAAACTAGGTGAAGCGCGGGTCCGGACCCCCAATTATATATAGAGGTAAATATCGAAAAAATCTAACATGGGTTACACTGTTGCAAAAATGCTTCGTATTTATTCCAGCCAGTTACAGCTAAAAAGAAAAAAATAGTTTCAATTCATCTCCTACGGCTGTTCGTAAAACTACAAACCATTTGTTATTTCCCCAGCTTTTTTATAAATGGTGTGAGTAAAGAGAACAAAACACAATTTCGTGGAGATTTGTCGAGTTATTCTGCATTCTGCATTTTGATAGGAGCTCAGCATATTTTGTTGGCATGAAGAATTCATGAAGAACTTCCATATTTCAAATAATACTATCATATTTTGTGAAAGATTTTTGGCAACGGATATCGTTTGGTTTTCGGAGTGAACAGTAATCCGAGATCTACTGCCCCAAATTTGAGCCGGAGATTGTCAAAAGGATTAGCAGTGGCGTTTTCCTGAATATTAATTAGACCGCATTCGTATGAACACCTGCCCCGCCCGTTGGTACAGGTTAATACAGAATAAACCCTTTCTCTGAAGCGAGGGTTCCGATAACTTCCAAGTATGGCTGATGACGTAATGCTGAAAATACAGTTTAAATCTGTATTAATTTACCCAGTAACTGGGTTGTGGAGGTCAGATAGGCAGTTGCTCCATGTAAAATACTGGTATTCAGCTGCATTTGGTAAGACTGGAAGCAGACGCCAACATGGTTGAGAAATGGCTAGGCAGATGATGGATCTGTATTCGTTGGTAACTAAAGGCCAGTGTAAACATTTCATACAACCGTGTAACTACGAGGTTTTTCTTATAGAAAATATGCCCAATCTGAAATGACCCTTAACTTACATGCGGTCTACTTTCCTTTCCTTCCAAGTCAAGATGCTCTTTCGAAAATTTCAATTTGGCACAGCGAAAAGTTCAAATTATCGAATCGTTTATCAATTTAGTTCGTTCAACCCTAGAATGCGATAACCCCATATTTTATCAAGACGTCGTCGTAAATACGCCCCCACTTGGCTTTCCGCCAAAGATTGATCGTTAGAGCAAAATGTCAATAGCAGATTAGTTAGAGGCACACCGTATGACCTTCCCGGTACCCTTACAAAGTATACAAAATAATTAAATTGTACTATATTCCGTTTGGAATAAGATATACATTTTTTTTTTTTTTTTTTTATTGCTAAATGGGCGCACTCTTGACCCCGATCACGCCTGATGGAAAGCGATAGATGAGGTCTATGATGGAACGAGCGTGCCCAGAAGATGCCTGTTCACTCTTGATTTGAAGGCAGACGGGTTAAATGTGGGAGGGAACACAGATGCCGGCAGAGAGTTCCACACTTTGGCTGTGCGCATAATAAAAGTGGAGGAGAAGCGCCGAGTACGACTCATCGGGATATCAATCAAGTGCGGATGGTACGCTGCAGTACGTCTGGTTGTCCGGTGGTAAAAGGGCGATGGTGGGATCAGGTCGTGGAGCTCCTGCGCACACTCTCCGTAGTACAGTCTATAGAAGACCGTCAGGCAAGCGACATTACGCCGATGAGCCAGGCTGGGAAGCGTAGCTAAATTAAAATAAGTACATTTAAATAAACCTTTTTTTACAGTCCGTTCAACCGATTTTGACTTCTGAGGCGTAAGTGGTTACAATACCAACTGCTTACTGCAGCTGCCATTTGTCATGCCACAAACGCACTAAAAGTCAAAATCAGTTGAACGGACCGTAAAAAAGTATTATTTTTAAACAGAGTATAGGTTGCGAGCGGAGTTATTAGTTGACCTTTAGCCGCTCAGTGATCCGGTAGCCTCTGGCGCGGCTGTTGAGGCTTAAACCCTGAGGTTTTGATCCCTAGGCTAGTGGATTTTTCTGTCACAAAATTATCGGAAAACTGTAGCTCCAAAATTTCAGATTTCAGAGAAATCAGACCAGAAGAGCACACACTTTCAAACGTAATCCGCAAGATTTTGACAGAAATTCCTTATCCATTGCTAAATACATATGTAGATATGAAAAATTCGTTTACTTAAGAACGTACCTGAATAATTTTATTGAAGTGCCAAAATTATTGGATAGGCCGTCTACATTAACAAAACGAGATAGAAAAGTAGAGTCACGGTAAAAAAAACGCATTTTCTCCCCCTATTTAACAGGGCTCACGTCTGAATACTGTATCAATATGTATAAACCTACATGAAAAACATCTCCCTGTCTAACCCTACTGGGAAAAGGGGGTAAAATAATGGGTGGTAGGCACGGCTTTTCTCCCTGCTGATCTTGCAAACAAAAACAAAAGGAAAGAGATAAAAAATAAGTGTGTTTTACATCCTTAGCCGGTTGTTCATCTTGTCGTGTGGGACTTAGGAATTAACTGGCGGCGTGGGTGTTAAATGTTACCTCTTTGGGAAACAACTTCGAAACACTTTTTTTTATCAGATAACTTATGTTGTTTAGGAGTTGTTTTTGCAATTTTAGCTCTTTTGTGGTTTAGAGATTGAGATTTGGACAAAGCATATTAAACAACAAAGCACAAAGATAAAGCATTAAAGCTTTTATGGTGTCACAGTTTCGAGATAGGAACTATCCACCTGATAGATTGACGGTACTTAACAGGCAGTGAACAGACTAATATCTTCTAAGGAACTATATATACTTAATTTACTACGTTTAATAATTTCAGGACCGTTGAAAGTAAACGTCGTACACGCAGCGATGAAAAACTTTTTCAGGAGAAACCATGACAAGCATTAGGCCCGGTATCCACCAAAGCGGAGAGGAGAGGAGACGAGAGGAGATGTGTTGCGAAGCTGGCAGGTTATTTCCACCAAAGCGGAGAGGAGATGCGTAGCGGAGAGATGTAAGCTATGCGTAACGGAAATGTGTGATGGGAATGACGCTTTCGGGTGACCGAGGCGCGGGGAAAAGGCAGCGGAGAAAGGGGCGCGCGAGCGCGGGCGCCGTCGTCGTCGCCCGCCCGGCCGCCTGACTACACACATCTTCGCTCTGCCGCGCCGCTTGCTCGCTCACGGCACAAAATTGTATTGAAAAATGAGACATCTCTCCTCTCCGCTTGATCCATTCCCACCGAAGCTAAGCGGAGAGATGTCGAAATACCGAAATCTGATTGGTTATTCAAAACACATCTCCTCTCGTCTTCTCTCCTCTCCGCTTTGGTGGATACCGGGCCTTATTCGATATTCCTCACACATCAACAGATTCAGAATCGAATAAAGCAAATAAATAGAAAAAAAGGGGTGAATACACTGCATAAATCATACTTAACATCGGCTGGAGAGCGTTTTCTCAAGGGTATATTAAATTCAATCAATAGCACAGCAGCATCGAGTTTCCTTGTACGAAATTTAAGAAACAAACATTTTTACTTTTTTCCCAGATGGTTGCAGCCACGTCCGATCGTGGAGGCTGTACTCAGAGTCTTTGGGCAACCCTCGAGGGTTTCCAGCAACCTTGTGTGCAGATTGGACCTCTGCGACAAGACCCTGTAGCTTTCAGGTCCATGGGTATATGGGTATAGCTGCTGCGCCACCGTAAGTTATTTTTGGAAACCCCCTTTATGATCGAGAAATTGTCTATGACTGCTCCCTTAATCTATCAAGCTCCGCTAATGAGACACAATTGATTTTCTATTGTTTCGTCGCCAATCGGCGACGCGCGCCGCTTGACCGGTTAAGCTTGTTTACATTACACTCCGTTTACAGTTATTTTACCTCTGACGGCAGCAACCTAACAGCAAGCTCATTGTAACGAGAATAAAGATTACAACGATTTTGACAAACTTGTCAAGTGGCAGGGGTTGCTGCCATTTGACAAGTTTGTCAAAATTTTTGCAACGATCGATCGCTGTTTCGTTGTTTATACTTACCTATATGAGCCTATATGTATAATGGATTATATTGAGCTTGTGAAATGGTTTCGTACCCTATTATAAGTACGACATAAACAGGCTACCCAACTTGACCTTAAGGTCTGTCTGATGATCCATTTTATAAAGACCTGACCATTTACATTTTTTCGTTGCGAATGAGTCCCTATGATTCAAATGGTCGAAGGGTCTTTTAAAACTGTCTAAATCAATATTTGAGGCTGTTTTACGACTAAGGGTCTTCCCACATTTATCGACGCAGAATCGGCTAACGCCGGTCAAAAAAGCCTTTATGTCTACGTACTCGTAATAAGAGCGTTTACACATGGCGCCGCAACGGCAGCGTGTTTCGCCGCCGCGGTATCAAGCCTTATCAAAACTCGCCGCCGCAGCCGCGGCGCCATGTGTAAGGATTCATACAAATACAAGGGTAACTAATACAGTGGCACAGCGGCGGCGGCGGTGCCGCTGCAGCTGTGGCATAATGTGTAAACAGCCTTAGGGTGTTACTAATACCATTCGCATCGGCTCGGCTCGGACGACGCGGCGCGACGCCGATCGACGGCGAAACGAGCCGTTTGCCTATTAGCTCGGCGATAAGTCGAGTAGTTTGGTGATACGCACTCGGCTAAGCCGATTCCGCGTCGATAAATGTGGGTACACCCTTTTTTTTTTTTTTTTTTTATGGATGGGAAATCATCAAATGACCCCTCCCGCTCTGGGTGGAGCGAAGGGAGTGTCAGACTCTTACTGACTAAAACCCATCCGTGTTCCTTCCTTAGCCCTTTATGTTCCGGGGTAGCGGTAACCCTTTCGGACAATCCCGCACCCCCGGCAGGCTTCGGCCCTGGCAGGCCCCTTCCTTTATGCTGACATCTCTTTGAGGCGCGCGTGGAACACGTACGCGCCGTCCGGCACGGGCCTGGTCCTGATCGGACGGTGAGCTACCCATTACTCTCCGTCCGCAGGCGCGCGCCTACGGTGGCCGGGAGTCGTCACGCGGCTCCCGACGCCCGGAGCGTCTACCGCGGCGGCTGGGGTGTGAGGCTCTCTCCCTCAGCCGTTCCGCCACCTCCTTCGCTAGCATGACTGCTTCGCAGAAGGAGGTGACCGCCTCCCACTCCCTCTCGCCCCGGACCATGGCTTGAACCAGGGCCGGACGCGAGAGGTCGCCGCCGCTGTCGATCGCCTCTACGAGGGCACGGCGGTGCTCCGCCCATGCGGGGCAGACCTCCACCGTATGCTCCACCGTGTCCTCTGGGCGATCCTCGCAGTGGTGACACCCGGGCGTCTCCTCCCGCCTGATGATGTGCAGGAACCTCCCAAAACATCCGTGTCCGGTGAGGACCTGCGTCAGGCGATAGGTGAGGACGCCATGACGCCTCTCTAGCCACTCCTCAAAGAGGGGTCTTATCGCCACTATCGTGGCGTGCCCTGCGCTGGGTTGCGAAAGTCGCTCCTTCCATGCCACCATGAGATCGCGCCGGAGGTCTGTCCGCTCCGCCGCGATTTGCCGCGGAAGCGGAGTTTCCCCCCGGCTCAGTGCCTCCGCGCGCCACTCATACAGGCGCGCTAGGACTATCGCCTCCAGATCCCATGGCGGCAGTCCGGCAAGGAGGCTTGCCGCCTCGCCCGAGATCGTGCGGTACCCCCGGATCAGCCTTACGGCTACCACCTTTTGGGGCGCGTTCAGATAGTGGGCGGCTCGCCGCCGCAGAGAACGCGCCCACACCGGGGCCCCATATAGGGCCATGGACCGCACGACCCCCGCGTAAAGCCTCCGGCAGGAGGTGTTTGGCCCCCCCAGGTTGGGCAGGAGCCGCTTGAAATGTGGGTACACCCTAAGTGTACAACACACGTCTGTTGTTTGAACCTAACTGTGTATGTACTTGTACAGACATGCCGATCACGGGCAAAATAACAAGATTTTTGTTCACGTACGGATATCGTGGACTAAGATCCATTTTCATGTCGCTGGATCAACTGGATTAGCATAGTATTGCATTTTTTGCGGCTTGCGCCGAGAAAAGAGTCTTATTATGTTTTCGCTAGGCTTTTTCTAACTTAATTGTAAGCTTATTTATGGATCTAGAACGGCGGTTACTTTTGTTTTCAAATAAATGCAAAGTATTTTTCCTTATTTTCTTTCAGGATGGCCGGCAAAATGTACTTCAAAACAAAGGGGAGTCCACCGTTCGCAAGAAATGGACCTTAAATCTAGTTTTAAGTATTACCAGTAATAAATTAAAGTCAAGCGATTTTTTTAAAACTTTTACTGTTCCTTTACAATTTTTTTTAAAATTTACATTTACTTATACAAGTTGCTATAAAAATATCTGCCACGGCTTCAATGGGAGACAGTATTTTTTGTGTATAGATTACAGTAGGGAAGAAATTTTGTACCCCGGAATAGTTAAATCAATTTGAAAAAATAAAGTAATTAAATTAAAATTTACTCTATTCTGCATAACGTGGTTCACAAACTACGCGCGATGTGTCGCTTTGTCACATTTTTACGAAACTAAATGACGGTGCGGCAACAGCTAATCACTATAGGACTGTTTCATGCAACTAAATCAACTCAAATTTATACGCGCATTTTTTTGTATGAAAAAATTTATAAGATAAGATCAATAATGTATCTTTACTATTGTAATCTATATACAGAATACTGACTCCCATTGAAGCCGTGGCAGATATTTTTATAGCACCTTATATAAGGTGCTATTATATAAGACTTGGGTTAGAAACAACTTTTCACAGACAGCAACAACAAACTTGTTTCATATACTTAAAAATCATTCAATTTTCATTTCTGCGTTGCGTTTTCTATCTACCGTTTCGACGAAACGTATCATATCGCATTTTTAAATTAATAAATGAATAAGCGTGGTATAAAGTTCATTTGAACAAAAGGAGAATCTGGCATTTACGACTTATCTACAATATTTAAGGAAGTAAATGTTTCGAACAACTAGTTATACGGTCATACTCTTTTGGTAAATTAAAATTTGTCACCACTTTACTCGAATCGAATTTGCACTGTAGATTTTGATTGTACCAGTCCAGTGCCATGTCACAACTTTGTATCACTTTCGCAAACGCCCAGTCCAGTGAACGTAGTTCGAAGGCGTTCAGATGGCCGGGAAAAGTAAAGCTTTTGCAAATGCCTTTGTGGTTCAGAAGCAAGTCCGTTGCCATATACCTGCGCCGTGGAAATAAAAGAAAAAATATAATTAAATTGCTTAGAAGATTCGAGTTTCGTTTAATACTAATTAATAATTCACCGTGCCTATAACCTGAGAAGTGTATCTAGTAGTAGTGTGTATAGTCCGGCCGTCGAGAGTAGGCGTGCCTGACACCTGTCAGCGCGACAATTCTAGTAGTTAATAAAGATCAAATTCGCTAAACACGTATTCGTTTGTATGAAACTGACAGGTGTCAATAACGCATTTTCTCGCCGGCCGCACTGTAGTAGTTCTTTTAATGCTAAGCTTACATTAATATTTTTTTAAATATACCTAATAATTCACCTAAAATTAAAATCATAAAAAGGAGAGCAACATTTTATTTTTCAAAAATAATTATAAACACACACTTTTATCAAATAGATTACAATAGTACCAAAACGTAAACAAAAATTTAGAAAGACACCCACTAAATCCTAACCATTAGGTAAACCGTTTTTTGACAGATGGAATTAACTGTGATTGCAGCAACGTAATATTTCGGTTATTTACACTTTAATTTGTAGTAGGTATCGATTATAAATTTTTTCTGTCGAATAAAAAATGGTGCGGTTTCTTAATGTTTTTTATGTCTGTATTTATTATTATTAAATATGAAACAATATAAATTAGCCGATTTGTTTACTTTATTAATTTTGAAGGTTTTATAGCACAAACGAGCTGCGCAAAATAAACATTAACATCTTGTTTATGGTGGCAAATCCGTATCCTGGCAAATAATATATATATATATTATTGATTTGAGTGGATGCAAGGTTTTTTTATACTGATTTACCTATAATATAAAATATATTTTCGATATACCTAATATGTCAATCGATGCCATCACTTAGCACTATAGAATGTAATTTAATACGCATAACAAATTACTTTTTGTCAAAAATGATACACGAGATAAATAAGATAAGGCAGTTTTTATATTTATTACGCATTTTAAAGTTAACTTTTACGTAATCTGGAATAGTTATACGTTCTATGGCAGCTGTCAAAAAACGATTAACCTACTTACTAGACAGGGTATAAACAATTTCACCACAAAAATCACATATTTGCGTACGCGCAGTCTTCAAATTTATAATTATTTTTAGGATGGAAAAAGTCGAACTGGCAGGTGTCGAGCCGGGTCGAGGAGCAATGGTATCTAGAATACCAGTTGTACACCAGTCTTTGTTTGTACAACAGGCTGTTTAAAGCCTTATCGACGCAAACAGTCTCGGAATCGTTCATCTTCGGCAGCCCGAGGTTCTTTCTGATGCCTTTCCCGTCAATTTCCACAGTGTTGGCGATGAATCTGGAGGCAGAAGACGGCGTGGTGTATTCCTCCATTAAAATTCCAATAAATACCGTTATCACATAACACTCACATTCTAGCTACTAAATGGCCGTGTTTTGGAAGCCACGAAACGTAATATTTTGATATTGTAATAAAATTTTATGGTGAACATAATATTATAGACTAGGAGAGCAGAGATGTAAAATTTTTACGAGTATACTCGATTTATACAATGCTAGTTGAACATGCAACCGAGTTATATATACACCGTGTTCCGGACGATATACATAAACTACGACCAGGTGTTCTGACCATGGAAATAATCATATTTCATTATATTACACATTAGTGAATTCTCATTTTTTTGTTAATTTACATATAAACTAAATACCTTGACGTAAATCGCCCGATATGCATGCCTCTTTATCCGAATTGGCAACGATGACGTATTTTCATTCATAAGATTTGGCGGGCTGCAACTTGTCAAAACTGAGTTTAAAAGGACCCTTTCTTACTGCATAGCACAATTAAAAGTACTACTTCCTTTGTTAGATTTAATTTGTAAAATCTATAGAAGCGTTTGACAAAGGTTATGGATATCGTGAAGAACACGGTGTATACTATTATTACTAATACTAATAGTTTACGGTTTTTGTTTTCTTTCCCGTTTTTAATCGTTTTGTCCAGCAGGGGAATTGCGTAACACACTAACAGTAGCAATGGCTTTCATTTTGACAGTTCAACAACATTCATTGCGTTATCTACGTCGTTAAGCAGACAATTTTTTCGAACTTATGAAGCAATGGATTAGCAATATCCTTCAAAATGATTCAGATTGTGATTGGTAGTGTGTGTTACGCAATTAGGGTGCTGAACCAATGTGTAGTTTAGTAGAGGACATAACAATTAACTACTACACAAAATCGTGTTTTTTGCCAAACCTTTTTGGTTTGACCTTGATAAATGAGTCTATCAATCAAGTCGCTATTACCCTTACTACTTAGGTAAGTACAGAATTCAGATAGTAACGTAACTTGACTTGTGTTGCGAAAACATTAACTTATTTTTTTACAACCCTATCCAAAATATGGGTAACGACGATATCAAGGTCATGGATAAAAGGATGTAAAGGTCAACTTTTGCTTTACAAAAGTGATTGCTTTTCCATTAAATATTTGTTAAAATAGGGCCTTTTTGGGCTAAAGTATTTATACCCTAAGATCTTCACTAAACAAAACAACGTAGGAAGAATTTATATGCATTCCGAAAGATATAGGTAACAAGGTCGTTTCTCGCCGCGATGGCTCAAGATTACAACACGATATGTAGGTAATATTATTCCACCAATAACAATGAAGATTGACAATAAAGTCGATGCTTATTGGTTCACCTGCCCCTGTTGTAGTTTAGGGCCAATCACGTGTGTCGTAACCGAGCTGGCACAGGAAGATTTGTAAAACTACCATATTAGTATAAGCAAATCTAAAAAAAATGAAAGCACAAAACCTGTCGATTTGGCGACGCTTGGGAGAGGCCTATGTACAACAGTAAATGTCTTTCAGCTCAAATTATGATGATGATGACAAAAGAAATGAAAAGTAATAATAACCTGGCAGGGGATATGACATGTCCAAGATCAGTTTCAACAAAACCCGTGACTCTTGGGATATCGTGGCACAAGAGTCCGTGAGCGACGGCAGTCACCAAGCCAGCGAGGGCATGCGCTTCACTAAGGTCTCCGACCCTGGTGCAAGGTCCATTGGTCCTCGACACCGCCGCTGGAGCATGCCTCACTGCTTCCGTCATCATTGTAGCATTATTCTGGGAAAGGCAAGGGACTAAGGATTAAAGGCTTAGCTGAGGATTAACTGGATTTAAGTACGTCAGGATAGAAGTTGTGTTGATCGATGCTGTAGGGATTCGCGTTGACTTTTAAATCGGATTTAGTATTACAGAAAGTAAATAAGTACATGTGATTGGAAAAAGTGAAATCTTTTACACATGAAGTGGCATTTTAGTTCTAACTTTGAATAAACCAACGTCGGAGCCATTACAATACAGCAAAGTACTTAATTTAGACATATTACTTACAGTACCCGGGCGCTGATATGGTATACCTACATGGAGTTTTAGGACAAGACGTGTATGAACGACAGAGCCGACGCCTTACAAAGTTGAACTTATGAAATCCATGTGCCATATTAAAGGCCGCTTGTCAGACAGGCAGACGCTTCATGTAAAATACTGGTATTCAGCTGCGTCCAGTTAGACTGGAAGCCGACCCCAACATAGTTGAAAAAAGGCCAGGATGATAATAAGGCTAGGAGGATGATGATATAAAAGGCCGCTTACTGTACCTAAAAATACGATTTTTGGTAAAGTACCTCAGCGAAATCGAAGTACTCAACAGCCTTAGAGAATAAAGGCACGAGTGATTCGCCCTCCGTGCCACCGACGCATGGCACCCGACAATACCGGGGCTCGAGGCAGAGCGCACGGGCGGCTAGCGTGCTCGCACGCATTTCTGGCACCGCCATCGAACCCAGCAGCTTCTTCGGGTCGTACCAGCCTGTTTCTTTTAACGTCTGGAGGGAAAAGAAAGGAATGGGAAGGTTAAGCTCTGGCTAAAATGATGCGAATCCCACTCAAGATGCGGGTCGAAATTCGCTCGCGTCGATTGTGTTAACTAACTAGTATGAAGGTGTTCAAACAGGCACTAATAGTCGCGTGACTTCCTAACAATTAAAAAAATCGACGCATGCAGTCGCATCCTGCAACCTGTGCGGGATTCGCCTCAATGTTACCAGAGCTTAAGGTGAGACAGAACCCCGGGTTGATAGATTTTAGGTTTTGGTTCTAAGAATATAATTCAGCTATGGTGTGGTGGTGTTTATTCAAATTGGACGATAGATCTAGTATCGAACCTCTCTAGCGTTGGGTATGTTTCTTTTCTTGGTCGCGTACATTATTACTGAAAGTCGTGTCCCTGAAAAGCCTTCGTAACTTTATGTATGATGTTCTTCCACTTCATTCGGTTATCGACTTCTCTCAGGGCGGTCATAACAGAGAGTCCAGTGAGAGCGCTTACTTGGTCTGACCAGCGGTGACCTGCCGCGAGGTCTATTCCCATCTTCCTTGCCCTTCATCACCATCTTTTTAAGGTTATCTGCCTGTTCCCGACGGGAAATATGATCAAAGCAACCGAATCTAACAGTAACAGATCGTGGATAGTTTATCTCATATGCATAATTTTCCCTATCGCGCTCCGCAATATTCTCAGTTCAGTAAACAGAATAAATTTTATGAAATATGGGTAACACATTGAACAAAATTTTGCCTAGTCGACAGATTTCACAAAATCAATGTTGTTTGACCCAAAAACCGTACGATACCTAACTGAAGATAAGCGAAAATTTAGATTTATGATAAAATATATAAAGTTGCGTGTCAAAACCAAGCTTAGGTACTTAATATATTTTAAAGCCATTCACGACTCTTTACGAAAGAACTTAACGCAATAATGAAGCCACAAAACATGCTGAGATGTTGTGGGAAAATAAAACTAAAAGAATTCGTGAAGAAAGTTCCAATAAGTATCTGAAAGTTTTTCTTCTCGGTTCGAGAGCAAACCAGTCTGGTCCAAGATGGCAAAAAAAAAAACCGTTGCTTTTTGCTGCAAGGGGGCCCAGTTACGTCAGCTTTGGAAGAACAAAAACAACAGTTAATTTCTTAGGAGGGTGCGCCCTTGGAGTTTATTGGCATGTAGAGAGATGTAAACAAAAAACCAATCTGCAAATATCGAAGTTTCAGTTTTGTTTGAGTTTAGTATTATACATATTTGTCTAATCAAATGCATCTTGAATTTTCTTAGAGAGCAATTATTATTATTGATAACGCCAACGGTAATAATTTATAACATTGCGTAAACTACGCTCTAATTAGAATAGAAACAGTTAAATTAACAGATTAATGTAATCCATATATCGCAAACGATGCAAATGTTAGTGTAATCATTCGAACTGGAACCAAATATGGATAGTGCGAACATGAATTTGAAAGCTTTAGTGAAGCGTAGTAAACACAAACACAACAATGTATTTGGCCAGACAATTACCGCGCTCAATAAATATTTACTTGCCAGAATTACCGACGAAGATAAACAGGAATATGGCACTGACGTTGAAGGAGAAACAATTTGGTTTATTAGTACAATTGTTCCATTTATCGTCAAACGACTGGACTGTGAGAAGACCCAAATTAGTAGAAAGATGTCTGCTAACGATTCGGTTGGAGTTGACTTATCTAACTGATGTCGGAATTATCTTTAGAAGTTGGTTATGACCGGTCTTGGTGATATTCAATGTTGGATTAGGTACATTTTTGGACTTTCTGAAGCAGCACACTCATAGTGTCATAAGCCATCATTTCATAAGGACTTATTTTTCTAAACCAACTTTTCTAAGATTATGAAATAAGTAGGTTGTTTAACGAAATAGAGATAAACTAACACCATGAACATCCAGTCATACTTTTCACATTACCACCGCAGCTTACAAAGATCAGAAAACAACAGTTTCAATGTGTCCTTTTGACAAATTCCTCTTCAGTTACAAATGGGATTTGTGAGAACAACGCAATATCCAAACTCGAGATTGAGAATGTTCGCCCTCAGGGGAGGACGTACAATATTTATCACTCGCCTGTTTGTGATTGTGCGAATTTATTTTGAAGCTAAACGGACAACGGTTAACTTTCAAGGAGTGTTGTTCGATATTTCATTCTCGGCCCTGTTTATTTGCCAGTCGAAGATGCCTTGCGAATATTGAAAAATAGGTGAAGGTCTTTTGGAAATGGGTCAGTTTTGAACAATATATATTTTCTAAAACATATTTAAACATTTTTAGAAGGAAAATGTTTTGTTATTCAATGCTAAAGTGTCCCACTATTTACGTGTTGACACTTCACGTCACGTTACCAGAGTTTGGCTCGTTCTTTGGCCAAAGAATTAGCATTGCCATTCAACGTGGCTATGCTGCCAGTCTTCTGGGCACGTGTCTGGATGACAGCGAGTACTACGACGCCTAAGAGATCAAAAAACAAAAGGTTTTTATGTATTTATTTGTATATTTAGTTAAAGTCTTTTAATTTAGTACCTAGTGTAAAAACTCAGTTCATTAAATAAAATACTATTTACGAGTAAGTTTTTATGTTGAGGGTCTCATGTAAGATCAAAAACTAGACAGTTACAGTTTTCACGTTGTTACCTCACACTATATCATCATTTCACAACGCTGAAAGAGGGGCATCTAATTGAATACAACACGGAAGTAGATAACACTTTTATCGGGAACATCTTAATGGGTTGTGTAGCTAATAAATTGTCGATGTCGGATATTATTAATCCATAAAACTTAAAACGTAACTGCAATACGAAGTCGAAGACATATTTATTACGTATGACCCTTGATGGGTCTGAAGATATTATTTTTAGAGATGGAAATGGAAGAAGGACAACTGTCTCAAGTAACTCAGTCAGAATTGAATTATATCAATTAGGTATAAAATATGGCTTCAGTTGAAGACTTTACAAAAAGTTATTCAAAACATAAAAGCCTTATTTAACCATGATTTTAGTAAACTATTCAGAGAAAGAAATGCCTGTACTTACATGTTACACGTCTTGCCATTTCAAACTAGCCTTGTATAAAAAATAATACACATTTCTTTATCAAACGCTGACGAAAAGGTCGACAGAGAAAGGGAATATTGATTTCACATTTTGACCGACAAGCGTTCTATCTTTTGCAAGCATGCGCGATTATTATCTTTTGGCTGTTCAGGTGTTAATGTAGCAAAAATAAGTTCCAATTCGAGTTTGTTTATCATCTTCTAGAAATAGACTTATACGGATTACGTATCTTCCTACATAAAATATATTTTTATATTTCTTTTATTAATTCTATTTTGTCCTTTTTTGCCTTAGTTGCCTATCTTATGTTCAAATTAAAAATAAGTTTTCCTAGCCATATTACAAACATTCGCATTCGTCTTCGTTCTAATATTTGTAAATTATGCGCTTACTTCCGTAATACTGAAGACGCCACATATGGCAGCAACATTAATCTTCTCCAGAAATAAACCATATTTTCGCGGTACTAAGTATAAGCTTAACGGCGAACAAGAGATAACTCGCATTCATTTCTCTATCGCTGTATTTTCCTATTTTCTTCCTTAGTTTCCTTTCTCTACTTACAAAACCCTTTAAGCCTCTGTGGTAATGATTAATTTCCATAGTACCTAATTGATTTTAAAAACTTCCTGATTAGTCTATTGGTTCTAGTAGCGGCTAACTATTGTGATGTCCTGGGTCTTATCGTGTATTTTCTTGAGGATATCTTTAGCAGCCTAGAGCTAATAATTAGGACGAATAATAGCAAAAGGATTACTCCGACTACTTTTAAGGAATACAAACGTAAGTACAATCAATAAAAAAAAAAAACAGATAATGCAATTTTTTCGTATACCTCAGCGATCAAAGGCACCATGCAGTCTATAGGCGTAGCGCACACTATGACGAACGCCTTCGGGCATTCGGTGGCGATGGCATCCGCATAGCACTTGACTATGGGAGCCTGGTACTGGAATCTCTTTTCAAAGGACATGTCCACGTTCACGTAGCCGCTTTCCAGCATTAAGACTATGTCTGTATTCTATAGGAGGAAAAGGGAGAAAGGGAATAGTGGTTAAGATTAAATGGAAGTAAAGTTTGACATTGCAGAATATAACTATGGAAGATGCATGTATGAAAGAATAGAGGACGATGAGCTGAGCAGTAGCGTCTTCTCATCTCATAACACTGACACTATCAATCCTTTTGTCAAGTTTGGTGTTTCACCCGCGTAAATGTCGATCCCGTAGGAATATCGGGATAAAAAGTAGCCTATATGTTAATCCAGGGTGTCAGCTACCTCCATACAACATTTTATCAAAATTGGTCCAGCCGTTTGAGCGTGAAGAAGTAACAAACATATAAACACGCACACACACTCACAAAATTTCGCCTCTATAATATTAGTGTGATGATTCCCAATCTTGTCTGAGTACCTAGCATGACCTATATAGGAGCTTTCTATTGTGGTTATGTGACTTTCAAAAATGGTGATGTTCTGTTTAGCTTAACATATTTACATTTGATTTGTTCTACAGTAATATATCACAAATACAATCGCTGAATATAATTGTGGCAACATCTACAAAGCCACATGCGAACTACGACGTAAAATCCTGCATCGCGCAAGCAGAGTTTACCGGGCAACTAGCTACAAACAACGTCCCGACATCTGTGGGGTAGTTGCCCACCAGACACGACACCAGTCTGGTCGGAGGATCTTCCCTTTACTATAGAGGATGAGTGAACTTTACACCTTGTTCCTCATACCTGTTTAATTATTTAAATGTCATGTTTAGTTATTGAATTTTGTAATATAGCTACTTTTATTCTACTGCTAAATAACAAATGTTCAAATCTAAGAATGAATCACAAGACTGTATTTTAATCTAGATACTATCTAGCTAGATTACCTAGTTCATCTTTCTCAAATATCAAACATTCATTCTTGGCGGAAATAGAAAAGCTTGTTTAACTACGAGTACAAATTTCTTATTCGAGTTGCAAATAATTCTATAGTATATGATAGTATAGTTAAAATCTCGCTGCAGACTCGGTCATAAATGTTTCGCTCTCTTTCCCACTCACGGGCCTTATGGGCAGGCCACGCCCACACGTAGTCCAGTGCATTACTGCAGTCGATGAGTGATATCGATAGTTTTATACATTTATAAATGGGTGATAGAAATAAATACACATTTTTTTAATTTTATTACCAAATTTACTACAAACCATATTAAATATATAAACAAAAGAACGTATACATAAAACTAAAAATAAAAAATAAAAATTCTTCGTCTGAGTCATCGTCATCATCATCCACATGAATGATGAACACTTCGCATAAATGTGCTTTTCTTAAGTCTTCATCTTGCAGCAATTCTGCATGTTCCACACATTTTTGCCAATTTTCGTGATAACCTTAATGATTCTGTTATCGATAATGGCACATTCCTACTCCGATTATGATTTATGACCGAGTCTGCAGCGAGATTTTAACTATACTATAGCAAGTTTTTGAGTCATATTCAAATCTAATAGATACTTCCATTAAATCACGCGTCGATCTTCAAGGTTAAGCAACACTTGCCGAGGTCGGTCCGTGGATGGGTGACCATCCATAACATGTATGAGATACTTTAATTAATTAAACATTATGAGTGTTGTGTCAGTGACCGAAAATGCAACAGTAATAAATTATATTAATGGTAGGTAATTAATTAATTTCATGGAGACACTATTCAGTGAATGTAATTTGTTAGTTCATAAGGTATTTAGCTAATTACTTTAGTAGTCTACATAATGATAGGAGGAAATGATAACTAGCATTCAGTGATATGCCTAAAAGTCTTGCGAATTATTAAAAGCCCTGCATCTTTTTATACAATCACTAGCTGCGCCGTTTCACCCGCGTAAGTGTCGATCCCGTGGGAATATCGGGATAAAAACTATCCTATGTCCTTCCCCGGGACTCAAACTATCTCTATACCAAATTTCATCTAAATCGGTTCAGGGGTTTAGGCCTGAAAAGGTAACAGACAGACAGACGGACAGACAGACAAAGTTACTTTCGAATTTATAATATTAGTATTTCAGCAAATGATTTTAGATGTAGCGTAGAAATTATTCGTCGGTTAACAAAAATTAATCAGCTATTTCATAGAAAAGTGCAATACCTATACGGACAAAATGCATGAAACATGTTTTTCTTAATAATAACCGACGAAAAATTTCAACGCAGGAGGGATCAGAATCATGTACAGACGACAGCGCATCAAGCTACCCGAAACTGTCAAATTTTCCCAATCAACTTTGAACCTTATGTTTTAGAGATAAAGTTGAAAATCTATTAAAGAGATTTGACAGATTGTAGTAGCTTGATGTGATGGCGTCTGTACTGAATCCATGGTAAACCGTTGCGCGTCGGTGTCTCTCCCAGCCTGTATTAAAGCTACTATCGTTGTCGATTTGCCTTTAATAGAATGGAACTGAAGTCCTTTACTCAATTACTTACAATTAAGTACATATGAGAAGTTTTTAAATTGATTACTGAAATTTTATTCTAATAGACACATCAATTTCAACACCTGCCTTTTGTATAACTCCCATACATTACGTAAAAACTTTCCTAAGGAAATCAATCGAATTGAAAGAACTTTATTAGGTGCCCTCTTTAATCGCAGCACGCCATTTTACTACGCGGGTGGAGGTAGTCATAATACATGCCATCTTGTACCCTTTTACGGAAAAGCGAGTAACGGAGAAACGTGAAAAAAATATTTACGTTGTTTGTCGAGGCGTCGCGCGTCGTTTTAATATAAATCTTACGAACACGAGTTTGGAATGCGTGTTCGCATTGTCATACATTTTACATGCGTGTGCGGAGCCAATGAAATGACGGATCGCCTTTTGTTTCGAAATCAGAACGTTGATTGGATTGGTTCGGCGGTTGGTTGATTCGGTTGACTAATTATGGATTCGCAAGCCGTATGTAATGTGTAGCGATGTATTCATTTGAATATTTAATGCAATGATATTTATTCAGTGAATTTTATTTTACTTACTCGTCCAAATGCTGGTTTATTCGGATTAAAACGTGAGTGAGACTGAATATTGGCGGCATGTGTTCGCTGACATAATTTTGGCAAATAATTTAATGTTCTGTGTGTCATAATGTTAATTACTTACTATTGTATAGAATCAAGCTTTCTAACTGAACAGACAGCTGTGCTGCTGGGAGAGTTTGTTTCGCTACTTCTTCCCAACAGAAGCACTAGGAAGTGGTAAAAGGCGGGCATTTTGGGGGACTGTGTTATGTAATTTTGACGATCAAAAAGTGCTGATTATCACCTAGTTTGAAGATACGACTTTTCATTTTGGTTTTCATTTTTACCTACATTTTAAAGAACAATTTTTTACATATTTAAATAAACTCAAGTGATTTTTACCATACCAAGCGGACACCCTTTAAACAGAAACGAAACAAGACAAAATCTAGAAATATTCAGACCACATTTCATATAAAAAATCTACGAACCATTCCAAAGAATAATATAATCGGTGTAGTGGGTCGAATGATATTGATTAGCAAGGTGAGGTCAACGCCACCCGGGCCCACTCGCGAATACCATGCATGGGTTACTAAAGAAATAGAGTAAACAAATCCCCTTCAACCATTGATTCAACCGCTATTGCTGCTGCAGATTGGTTCGTTTATTTTTACACTGTGGTCCGAATGGTTTCTTTAATTGCTTGCGTTTTGTAGAGGCGGGTTTTCTGTTTTGACTGTGGTTTTTATTAGGAAAATAGGTATGTATTTGATTTTAAAATGAGAAAATCTACTATGACATGATGGGAAGTGAAAACAAAAGGGGTCAACACAAATGTAGGTATGGAGCAGTTAATTTTTTTTCGGAAATCAGATTTACTTAGTTGCTTACTAAAAGTTGATCATAATGATTACTTTAATTACCCCTTTTCAGGTTTTCAGTTATTTCAAAAACACCTTGTACACTCAAATATTGTAAGTTCTAGCCATCTACGTAATGAAGTAATTGTTAATATGTTTTCTAATTTTATGAATTAATTTTATACTTTTTGCTGTGCTCTACAGGGTCTGTAATTGTACCTTAGATTTAAGCCATTGTAACACATTTAAACATTATGGAATTCAAATAAAGATATACATATTATGAATATGAATAGCACGAAATCGGTTATGAAATCATATCAATAAACATTTTCAGTTTAAATTTTTGTTTGAATCAAGTGTGTTTCTTTACCAAGTATCTACACCAAAAAAACAAAAAAAAAAAAAAAAACAACGAAACGAAGGCAAAACTTCAAACAAACGCAAAAGTTTATTTGCTCGTCTCGCTTCGCGGCGAACTGGCGAGGTGGCGACGACCGGGAGGCCCCTTCAGGCCAAGTCCGGTAGAACTAGCGCCTAGTATGACTGCAAGAAACTAACTGTAATTAAAAGTTCAGTGTCCATACTTTCAATTATAAATTGCCTTTAATTTGTTAATTGAATTTGTTATGAAAAGGTTTTAGTTGTCCTAAATTGATTTAAAAAGAAGCTCGCTTATGAACCTTGTCAAAACAAACATTTGGATTTGGTTGCCTGGAAGGGATCGCAGAAAGCGATAAGGCCGCCCGTTGTACGTTTTTTATGTTTTGTATTTTTCTGGTTTATTTATAAATAAATAAAAATATTGTTTTGATAAAGTAGCTAAAAAGTGGTATTAACATTTATTTGAAGACCTCTGTAACCGGGCATTTAACGTATTCTATGACGGTTTTAAATATGAAAGAAAGTAGAATCCGTAGTACTAGAACGCGAGATTAAAACTATCGTGGAAATACACACAATTTTGCATGATAATTTTAATTAGGCTTCGCGGCCACAACGTGATAGGCGCGGCTTTTCGACAACACGAATCACTACGTGTAAATGAAAACTTCTACTAGCGTATTATATTTTAGTGAGTAGGTATTTTAGAACTACGTTTATTTTAGAAAGAAGTAATTTATAAATGAACCTTTTTTATTAAGTACTAGCGGCCTCCCACGGTTTTACCCTCATAAGTCTCGATCCCGTGGGAATATCGGTATAAAAGTATCATATTATGTCCATTTTATAACTTTTTCAATAGTGCTAGTGACTCTGAAATCAACTTAATTACCATTAAACTAAAGTTGATATTTGTTTAATTTGAAATAATATTAATTTGAAACAAGTTTGAATAGACTTTAGCACCTTTCGCCAACGGACTCAAAGAATAAGGGCGAGCCATTTATAGGCACAAATCCACACCGCGATGCTACTGGAAAATTCCTATAACACTTTTCTCGACGGGAATCTTCATCACACTTCACAGTATATGTATATAATATTATAAAGGCGAAAGTTTGTGTGTGTGTGTGTGTTTATGTTTGTTACTTCTTCATGCTCAAACGGCCGGACCAATTTTGATAAAATTTTGTATGGAGGTAGCTGATACCCTGGATTAACATATAGGCAATTTTTTATCCCGATATTCCCACGGGATCGACACTTACGCGAGTGAGACCGCGGGGCGCAGCTAGTTTTTTAATAAAACAAATATATTTCATAGATAAACATTTCAAACCGCTGTCGATGTCTTTAGACGCAACTACAAAGTTAATACAGTGAATTTGAAACAGAAAGTTAATATCTACATTACCTACCTAGCGGTTAGCAAAACAAGCCAAGTTCTCTCCGAGTTTGACATTAGCACTGAAGCTGCCTGCGCCGCCCGATATGCTAATGTCAGTCGTACTGGCAGAACTAGTCGCCAACTGGATTATGTTACTCGGTGACCTATTGCACTCGTGTTCGGAGTGATAAATGGCGAATGTTCGTGGATGCATATTGTACCTCTGGTTCTTGGCTGAGAAATGGGATAGCTACGTAAAGTCAGGAAAATTATATAATGGTGCCGATACTGATGTTTACAAACTAAACAAAATTTAAGTTCAGTGCATCTTTTTCTTTCTATTTCATTAAGAAAAGGATAGAAGATAAATTTTGGTTTAGTCCTGTCAAATTAATCAGCGCCTGACGTAAATTGACGTAATTTTAGTAGGCAAGTTTCTAACCACGTCTAAACTTGTAGGTATGGAGTAGTGTCTGGCGCTGATTATCATGACAGGACTAAACTAAAATTTATCTTCTGTCCTTTTCATAATGAAATAGAAAGAAAAAGATGCACTGAACTTTAGTTTGTGAACAAGGGAATCGGCACCATTGTCTAACAACTTAAAATGTCCATTTATATTCCAATCATAACAGACTGACATTATTTGATAGTTGTATGAAATAATGTAAGTAGTGTGTTAATTTAATAAACAATTAATTTACCTAACGTACAGACGCGCTACCTGAAACTGTCAAATTTTCCCATTTTCCCAATCAACTTGGAACCCTATGCATTAGCGATAAAGTTAAAAATTTGTTAAAGAAATTTGACAGATTGTAGTAGCTTGATGTGCTGGCGTCTGTACTATGTTTTTTCGTCTGCGAACTCTGACATACCCTGAATTCTGATCTAGACTAATGAGCGTCTAAATACGCTAGCTATTTCAGTACAAATAACCTACTGACTAATTAAACCTTACAAAAGACGCAAATTAAATGACCCCTACATTTTCCAGCTTACAAAATTGTCCAAAACCAAAATTTATCCAAAATCAACCGTACCCCAAAATAAATAAGATATAGACTCCACCTGTAAACATCGTTCAAGCTCATAACCAGCACAACTGAACGCTTGCACCACACAGTTCGTGTTGATATGCTGGAGATCGTGCACTACCGAGCATAGGTCCCGGTTGCAGCCATGATTGTCCTTAGCTTCGTACAGTCGTAACCTGCAATCCGATTAGGAACGGTACAGACGCCAGCACATAAAGCTACTACAATCTGTCAAATTTAAAAACAATATAAAAATAGATTTTCAACTTTATTTCCAAAGTATAAGGTTCAAAGTTGATTGGGAAAATTTGACAGTTTCGGGTAGCTTGATGTGCTGGCGTCTGTAGGTACTATGGAAGATGGTTTATCGGAATCGAACGTACCGAGTCGAAGATACAGGTAAGGGCTGATTCGATTCTCGTTTTTATCGAATCGAACCTAGATACTTTTTGATTTGATTAGTAGGAAAACTTCTTTTAGTTTAGTAGTTTTTAATGAGGATAACCTACCCTATTAACGAATGGAAATAAGGTTATCGATTCCAGCTTTCTACCGACTTTATAATAAAGAAGGACGAGGATATTTAAGTGTGTGTCTATGGCTTATCGGTTGATTCGCATAAATTTAATCGCTCGAAACGGGTGAATACAAATAAAATAATAATAATATTTAAATTTAAATTTTATTTTTTCTGTAGGTGATTCGCACGTACATAGTTAATTTATTTGTGGGCGAATCGACAACTCCAGAAATACGTACTGGGTAATTGGCACATTTTGAATTTTATGTAATGCGAATTGCCTAGAGAAAAAACATGAAATGTATCGATTCGCCCGTTTTGGGCGAGTGAATTCATGCGAATCAACCAATAAGCCGTAAACGTGTTTATTTAATTAGATTTACCAACGTTTTTATATGTCACCGTATGATTGTGAACCCCTTTAGTTTATAAGTAATCTATCTCGCGAGATTGTAAACTGTCGATATATAAAATTGACCATGCTGCTTACAATATAACGTATTAATTTTCGATACTTTATAATCTATCCAAATCAAACCGTCAAATTGTGAACGAACCTGCCCTTACCGATAAGGTTCACAATCTGCCCGATTTTATCACCCCTAAAATAAAATTGTGAACCATCCCTGATTTGCCGGTCTCTGCGATACCAGAATTGGTCGCAGTAACTAAGCCAGGGCACCCCGACCATAGTGACCAACCGCGCGCTAGCCGAACGAGCATAGCGGGCGGTACCGCGGCTGTTATGTAGTCGGCGAGCGCCAAACTATCAATGTTCATAATTCTACAGTGACATAAACACTACAGAACATAACAATGTAGGTATTTATACTAAAAAAAAACATCGAGAGGAATTCTCGTATCGGGCAAACCCTGCAAATGTTAGCTCTTGCTCGTAAAACTTGTCTATTTTGTGGTCAGCGCCGAAAGCTAGCAAACAACAAGTCGCGGCTGGTTTACTTTTCACCAAAGGAATGACCTGAATCTTCTCATCTCTTTAAAATTGCAGTCTGAAACACACACTCGTGCGGCTAAGTGAGGAATGTTTCAATTTAGAGCTTGAAAGGCAGTCCTTCTGAAATGGTTTTAACAGTTTTTTGTGTTTGTTTGAAATAAAAAGTGTTAAGAGACGCTAGGAATCGCTTGTTTTGCCCTAGTTTTTTGTTCTCAAATGGTGATTATTTGCCAGTTTAAAGATCACTTCTTGTATATATACAAGAAGTAATCTCAAGGGTTCCTTCTTACATCAGAAGTACCAAGAAAAAAGAAGAAGAAGAAAAGAGAAAATTGTTGAATTTTTTTTTTTTTTGGGAAGCAGAAGATTTTTGTTTGTTAGATTTTGGAAAATTAAATAAAAAATTGGTCCTTAATCATTTACTAAGTTTAAAAGATAGAGGTTAAATTTTTCAGTCAGCAGATAATTTTTATCTGATGAATAAATATGGTCATCACACCACCATCTTGACCATCTTTACATACCAAGTCTCATCCATGCCTCGGAAAGCACTTTAAGCCGTTGGTCCTGGTTGTCATTCATTCGTGGATCTTTGACAGTCGTTACGAGTCGTCAGAAGCCCGAAATACAGACAACCAGTCTTACCAAGGGGGTATCGTATTTCCCAGTAACTGGGTTGTGGAGGTCAAATAGGCAGTCGCTCCATGTAAAATACTGGTATTCAGCTGCATCCGGTTAGACTGGAGCTAACCCCAACATAGTTGGGAAAAGGCTTGGCAGATGATGATGAATAAATATGGCAATTTTTATTCCTTAGATTAAACTTATCTGAAGATTGTAAAATCGCCTCTCAAATACCCAATAAGTATCTAAGTACAGTCTCCTATTCCTATTAAAATCAGAATCTTACAAAAATATACAAGGGACTGGATTCTGTTGAAAAAAATGTAGACCATATTTTGTTATTTTGTAAAAACAGATTCACATTTCCCATCAGTAATACGACACGATTTATGTATTGCTTGTATTATTCCCAGACATGATTGGATCAGAGACAAAGCTTTCATATTTTGTTTTCGATAGAGAAGATTATGTAACGTTTTTCGTTGAGGAAAAGAAATCGACTTCTGTTGGATTCGAAAAAAATATGATGAAAATGTGTTTGCTTTTACTCGTTGCTCTGAAGTTGGATTGGTGTATTTTTTTTTAGAAATATTGTAACTAATGGATAGTTTAACCGGTTGAAAGCAGTATTTCAAAAACAATTAAAAAAATCATTGTGTCTCGCTTGGACCCACGTTTGAAGGGTTAAATACGTATTTATTTATATCATTTACTAGCGACGTGCCCCTGCTTCGCACGGTTTTGATGACTTGACAAAACACCGAGATTTTTTTATTATATACTAGCTGCACCCCGCGGTTTTACTCGCGTAAATGTCGATCTCGTGGGAGTATCGGGATAAAAAGTAGCCTTATATGTTAATCCAGGGTGTCAGCTACCTTCATATAAAATTTTATCAAAATTGGTCCAGCCGTTTGAGCGTGAAGAAGTGACAAACATATAAACACACACACACACCCACACTTTCGCCTTTATAATATTAGTGTGATTCATTTAATATTAATGTAATAAACACATAAACCTTCCGCAATAAAATATCTAAATGAGAATGAAAACCGCATCAAAATCCGTTGCGTGGTTTAGAAGAATAACGCAGTCACACAGACAGACAAGAAAACCGAAATTAATATATAACATGTATGAATAGGTTCAACTGCACAAAAAAAAACATCGGGAACTGTAAACTTTTCATTTGTAATTCAAAACAATTGTGTACCAAATCAATCGACATAGACTGTTACAAATACAGTAAAGCTTTAATAAAAATACAGAATCTATTAAAGCGGAAATGAAAGTATACGAACACAGTCTCCTAGCAATAAAAATCGCGATAAAGATTCCTCACCGCGGTAGTCACGGCTTCCTCGTAAAATCTTTGCTCCTTACACATTGAATGATCCATATAATGGCCACGGGCATACTAAAACCACAGTGTAACTAGTTACAGTGGTTCAACGGAAGCTTGTTCGCTGAGCCATCGTACGGAGAAAAGTAAGCAGAGTTTATGTCCCGAACTCTCATACTGCAGTTTGGGAAATAAGTAGACAATTGAAAAATTCAAAACAAAAACATTGCTCAGTTCCTGTAAATTCATAGGCGATAAAGTAGTGACACTGTGTAGTTGTGCTAAAACTGATGTATATTTTCTGGATGACTCGCACATACCTAACTATGGTGGGAATGTATGATGGCAGTACCATGAAACAGCTAAGTGCATACCTATTTTTATGGGTCCTCGGAAGTGTAGTGGACGGTTATGGCGAATGGACGGCGTGTTTTCAAGGGCGAGTTTAAAAAAAAATATTATTTGACCCAGATTAAGTAAGGCACACAATATTGACACACATAAAAAAAGAAAAATAAAAAAAATTGTTGTGTGTCTGCCTGTTAGCTGGGATTTCATTTCGTGGAAAACCTCTAAAAGCTCTTGTTTGTCAAAATGATCGAAACCAACATCTTTATGTGTTTTAATTTACCTACTTCTAAGAATACTCAAGTTAATATTGCATGATGACTGTAAAAACACCCATGTAAAGAATACCCCGTTCATTTTAGCAGAAACCATAATTTATTCAAGTACGCTCATACATTGAGTGTCATCAAAGCTGTGGCTGAACCGTTTAGGTAATAAAACGGACGGCGAGACATCGATAGACTCCCGTAGGAGCGGATACATGAACCGTTCCTTGCGGCCAGTGTCCGTTGTTCCTTATTTTACGGTTTTACGACACACGCGCTATTAAATAGAGAACAGAAATAGTCGAGCGATGTTTTGTTTACATTAAAAATGTTGAAATACAAAAAATGTTGCATAAGAGCCAAAGCACACGCGCTACTTTTTGCATCGGCGATCGGCGATTCAGCTGCTTTTTAGAAGCTAAATGCAGCGACCAAGCATTCCACACTGCACACTTAAAAACGCCAAACGCGGCGATTCAGCCGCTTTTCGGAAGCTCGATACAGCGGCTGAACGCTACACTCCGCACACATTCGGATGCCGGTCGCAGCGATTTGGCATTTGCGCCAGCTTCGGAGCAGTCGCTAAAACGCGCGATTCCGATGCACGCAGAGAGTCGCCAAAACGCGATGCAGCATCGATACAGCCGCAAAATCGCCGATCGCCGATGCAAAAAGTAGCGTGTGTGCTTTGGCCCTAATTTGATAATTCATTCAGTGCTGTATTGTGGCACAAAATGATAAAATACTAGCTGCGCCCCGCGGTTTCACCCGCATAAGTTTCGATCCCGTGGGAATATCGGGATAAAAACTATCCTATGTCCTTTTCCGGGACTCAAACTATCTCTATACCAAATTTCATCTAAGACGGTTCAGTGGTTTAGGCGTGAAGAGGTAACAAACATATAAACACACACACACACACACACACTCACAAACTTTCGCCTTTATAATATTAGTGTGATTTTAACTGATTTTGACCTTATTATGGTGATTAATTACGTTGAGAAATCTCCTAAAACTGGCTGAAGTCAATTCTGCATAGCTTGCTAGTCAGACAATTCAAAACTCGTCCAGCTAACTCGGTCATCGGTCAATCAAAACGCTGGTTATCTCAACGAAATTGAATCAAAGCTCGAGTTTACAGCCAAAATGCCGTCGTCTATACTCTGCAGACACCACAGTTTATGGGCGATTCACTGCCCAGCTAGCTATGACGTCAGTAACCCTCAAGACATTTGCCACTAAATGAATAAATACAGAAGTCCCTCGGAAGACAAAAACAACAAATTACGATGCAAAGAATTGGCTGTGTTTCAAGGGAGATATTGTAACAGCATTGTTTACTTCATTTACACGTGTCATGCTATATACATACATCTATATTATTGAATAACCAATAAAAACATTGTCCTCCAGACCGTATTTAGGCCATGTCAGCCAATCTCAAAGGAGATATTATAGTGGACAAGTGTGTGCGCAGACGCAGGTGAACTGTCTATTCCCTCACTCTCATATGCCGATAGGACGGCACGCAATCCGACACGAACGGAGTAAAATTAAGCGCAGGATCAACGGTTCAACGTGTAAATTATTTTCATCAGCACTGCTCTCAAAATGGTGAAGAAAAACATCGTGAAAATTCCAAAAATTCGAAGACGTGATATGCACCAACCCGTATTGGGCCTGCGTGTTGGATTTCGGCAACTCCCTTTCACAGAGAGGAGTCCTGTGTCCCAGCAGTGAGAACATTATGGGCTGATTATGCAGTGTTCCATAGGGATGCAATGCAAGTACAACCTCCAGTTCTAATCGCAGATTAAACCAGTAATTGTCCTTCTACGTGACTCCTTCTTCATGGCTCTACACGGCTCATGAAATCCCCGGCCCTGAGGGACCATTCGTCTCGCCGATGTCACAACACGACTGTGTGCGCAACCGTTTACTTGCCCGGTTTGAATTTATCGCTCGACAACAGAATCGGGGCTTGACGTTAATGTGAAGATGTAGATGGGTTTCCGATCCCGGACTGATGAGGACATGAGAAGCTAGTTTTGGAACCGTTGTTTTTTTGGGGACTTAAGAGCTGAAGGTTAAAAGCCCGTATGAAGTAATGGTATGGTGGTAGAGACGTTATATTAACTAAAACTGACGTCAAGGGGCCCAGAAGAAATATTGGAAGGCCAATTCCCGTAATTAAAACGTTCAAAATCTAGTCGCAATCGGCAATCTCATCCCAGCGACAGTGACTGTCAAAAAAATTACAAAAATGTAGGGAAATTAGAGGTAAAGATTATTCTTCTCCGAGTCACTGACATGACAGTATTTTTCCAAAACTTTGCCACTTCCACGGCGTTGCCGGTGGCAGCGCAGACGTCACTTTGACTGCACGGTTTGGGACACAGAAGGTAGGATAAGAGAGTGGAAAACTGAAAACCAATCTTTTCAGCGAAGTCGAGGACCTGTAAAGAACTGTTCCAAGGAACCGCCCCCCGACTACAATGACAAGATTGGTTTTCAGTTTTCTACTTTTGAGCACAATGGCGGTTTAATTGCACAGTAAATATTATAATCTATTTAGTAATTACCTTGTGCCCATTCAACACTAAAATCATATCGCTTTTTTTTAAGTTTTTTAATTCACTTTTTGAAAAGGATAGCGTGTTTTTTATTTTTTATTTCATACCTTTTAGTGATGAAACGATATTTTTTCATACGCACAAGTGCCACGAAAGATAAATTTTATTTTTTAGGAAATCGATACCGCGCTTATAATAACGCGAAACTATTTTTATTTTGGTTAATGAATATCGATGATTATCCCAAGGGAACATAATCCCAGGATAAAAAGTGTATCCCATGTGTTATTCCAGACTACAATCTACCTCTGTGCCAAATTTCATCAAGATCCGTTGAGCCGTTCTGACGTGATTGAGTAACAAACTTCCATCCGTCCATCCAAACTTTCGCATTTAGGATATCAGTTTTAATTCTAAATTGTAATTTCGTATGCTTACTTGATATTTGTACGCCGTTAACGGCAAAACATAGAGATCTCTGTACCTATTTTATTTTAAACACCTATTTTTACACCTATGTTTAACAAATAAAAAACTTTGACTTTGACTTTAGTATAGCTGATATAGATTTTGTCTCCAAGAAGCAAGCGTGGAAACGAATAAGCCTATTTTTTATGTTTTTATACGGCATAATGAATAAGTGTTATATGTTATATTTATTTAATTTCTTTTGTTATGTTATTAGTGAACGAATGCATATTGAATACACACATCAACACGGTCTAGGGATATTTTTAAAAAAGCGAATTACTATCAATGTGCTAATTATTTATATGACATGTATATATTTAAAAGATACGTTATTTAATATTCTACCATTTTTTAATAATGGTTAAGGTACTTAGATTAAAATTTCAGGATTTTATGGAAAAAAAATGAAGCATAGACGGAAATCGTATATGAATGAACTTTTAATTTGTGAGTAAAAACTGAAAAAAACAGAAAAATCATTTAATTTGTGTTTATAAACTTGAAGTTAGTAGTCTGAGAAAGCGCCCATGATGTTCATAACACATCGGCAACGATTCGGCATGCTCAGAACAAGGTTGTCAATGTCTTGCTGCGGAATATTGTCCCATGTCCTTCTGAGGTGCGCAAAAAGTTGATCTTCTGTAGCCAGATTTTCAGGAACTTCCTTCAGAGCTCTTCTTTGCAGCATATCCCATGCATGCTCAATGGGATTTAGATCTGGCGATTGAGCAGGCCAGTCTAAGGCCCTAACATTATGTGTATGTAACCAAGCTGCTACCGTTCTCGCCGTGTGTGCCCGGGCATTGTCGTGCATGGGCAGGAAATCTTGCCCCATTTGTGTTCTGTGGGGCAAGATTACGGGCCCCAGCACCTGTTGGACGTATCGTTCTGCCGTCATATTGCCCCGCACCCAAACGAGATCCGTCCGTCCTCCAAGACGAATTCCTGCCCAAACCATAATTGTTCCTCCTCGGTATGGGTGAACTTCCTGAGGGTTCTGGAGACGGCTCCATCGTCCAGGAACTCGCCAAACACGCGTCCTTCGTGAATCTGGATGGAAGCCGAACCTGGATTCATCCGTGAACAGCACATTGGACCATTGCTCACGGCCCCAGTCCACGTGGTTCCGAACCCATTCTAATCGTCGTCCACGATTGCCTCTCCGTAAAGGTGGGACCCGGAGTGGTCTACGAGAGCGTAGATTGCTTTCATGCAGTCGCCTTCTTACAGTTTGGTCACTCACAAGCACTTGGTGTTCCACTCGCAGCCTTTGGACCAATTGAGTCGCCGTTGCATTTGGTTGTGCTCGCGCAGTAATTTGCAAAAATCGGTCTTGTCTGGGGGTAGTGATGCGACTTGGCCCCCGGTGCCTCTCCGCTACTTCACCTGTGGCACGATAGCGTGTCCACAATCTTGAAATTACATTTTGATGGGTCCCTATGGCCTCAGCAACATTACGCTGAACAGATCCAGCTTCCAGCATTCCCACAGCTCGTAACATCTCCGCCCTCGTCAAATGTCGGCGTTGCATGGCTACAATACCTCAATTTTAACTTTATCTTTCGTTTAAAAATGAAAAAAAACTGTAACTAAACGTAATTCGTATTGTTTTCTAAATTTCGCACAAATGAAAATTCCCTCTCCTATACATCAAGACATTTTTTGCCACCGAAACAAAAGAATTTTCAAAAATTTAAATTTGGAATTAGTCTGAGATAAATTACAAACAAATCAGTGTATAAAAGATTCCAATGCGGCCAGTACTTTTCGAGTTATTTAATTGAGTATGAAATATCCCTAGACCGTGTTGATGTGTGTACTACCGTTATATATGTATTTTTGTTATGTACCAAGCAAGCTCTAGACGATGATAGTAGACGTAGTCAAATTATATATAAAAAAAAAACGTTTTTTTCATGAACCATGGCTCCCCATTATGTTTTTTAAATTTTCAACAGCCTATGTTGCCCGGGATAACGCAACGCTTCTAACGATACCACATGCATTGACATTGGTTTAGCCGTTTAGAAGTAATAAAGGAAAAAAGAAACTCACAAAATTACATGAACCCTGAAAACATAACACTCCTTTTTTGGGCAGTCGTGTAAAAAAACAAGTACCTATACTTCAACTTAACATCCAGCTAACGCAATATAGACTGGGCTACAGTCGTTTCAAGGTCGAACAAAGCGTTAAGTAGGTAGCCTAAAATACTATTTTACATAATAATAAAATTGCGATAGCAAAACTAGGGCAGCAATAAATAGGGTTAAAGAGAAATGACCTAAAAACCTTAATTAGACATCCCTTTTTACAACATTAACAAAATAAAAGCAGAAAGGTCATCTGCTCGAGCGAGAACGTTTGTGGGTAATGTCCAATTAGGTCAAACGGGATAGGGAAGCAATAGACTTTCCAGTTGTATGTTTTAAATGAGAGTGTATGGAGAAAGTGGAAATAAGTTAACTTTTGCTAGTGTAACTTTGCCAATTACTGACGAAATGTTTAGTAAAGGTAATTAACTATGTTGTTAAAGGAAAAAAGACTTATAAGCTTGAATCTAACGGCTAGTTTCTTCATCAAAAACTAAAGTAACCAGTCGAACTGACTTTTACTGTTGACTTTTACTTGACCTTTACTGATATTACAGCATATGTGTTTCTTCATTCAAGTAACAGCTAAAATCGTGAAGAAATAAATTTAACCGTTACTTTGACTTTTGTGACGTTACTTTGGCTGTTACTATTGATGAAGAAACTGGCCGTAAGTAACGAACTTTTTTACCTGTTCTTGTTATGTAACGTGAAGCTTCAGTGACACCATGATTCTGGTAGTCTATGTAATTGCATGGTAACGTATTTTAGTCACATTTTGAGCGTCTATGCAAAATGCAGATTTCTTTTTACTTTATATAAAATTTGTTATATTTGTTTATTCGTATCATTTATACTAATTTGCATAGGAAGGAGCAAAGAAAGAGAACCAAATAATTCATTAGTGTCCAGGAAAATAAGGTACTGAGGTACTGTTTTAAAGGTTTTTCTGTTTTTGTTTTTGCGTGAATATTGACCCTTCCGTGCCTCGGAAAGCACGATAAGCCGTTGGTCCTGGCTGTCATTCGTGGATCTTTGACAGTCGTTACGGGTAGTCAGGAGCCCGAAAGTCGGACAACCAGTCTTACCAAGGGGTATCGTATTACCCAGTAACTGGGTTGTGGAGGTCAGATAGGCAGTCGCTCCATGTAAAGTACTCATATTCAGCTGCATCTGGTTTGACTGGAAGTGGGTTGGTAAAAGGCTAGGCTGATGATGATTGTGTCCTTAACCTGGGTCAAATAAATGTATTTTTTTTTCGTTTCCTTTCTTTGTACTGCATCCGTTTTTAAAGGACCATTACTGATAAAAACTGAGAATCTAGATGAAGAATTTCGCAGGAACTAACGCTTAAAACAGTAGAACTCACTTTTTAATGCAAGCGCATTGTTTCAAAAGCAGGGCGACGTACTGCCCGATGGCTGTGTCGGCGCCAAGAACTGATACCTGGACACCAGGCCGAGGCGGCGGCACCGGAGGCAGTTTCTTTTCCGGTGGTGGCGGCAACGCAATTTGTTTTGGCTCCTTCGGGTCACAAACTTTTTTTTCGCACTGGATCCGACGAAATGGAGCTATTCGTTAAATTTAATGTTAATTTATTAATATACAGGGTGAAATTGAATTCACGGGCATCCTTCTAAGGGGTCATTGTAATCATCATTATGAACAACTTTTACTATGGGACCAAACCTGAAATCACGAAAAAAAAATCATCTCTTCCGTACATTTTGACGAGTTATGTGAACATAAATGCAAGGAACAGCTGATTTTTTTTTTCGCGGTTTTAGGTTTAGTCCATAGATATATGAGAGAAGTTCTTTACATTTCTATGGTTTAGTCCTATACTAAAAGTTGTTCATAATGATGAGTACAATGACCTCTTAAAAGGATGCCCATGAATTTAATTTCACTCTGTAGAATAAGCTAAAATAGCTGATATTACGAGGGTGTGTCAAGTCTTGTTTAGGTAATATACGCTACGATCCACCGGTAGGTCTACGCACTGCCCCCTTGCGTAACACACTGCCAATCACAATCCAAAGGATTTTGAAATAAATGACTAATCCATTGCTTCCTTATGTTTGGAAAATTCGTCTGCTCAAACAACGTAAATAATGCAATGAATGTTGTTGAACTGTCAAAATTATAGGCATTGAGATTGTTGTGTGCTACGCAATTACTCCGCAGGTGTTTGCGCAGGCCAAGAACATGTTGTATGTTCTTCAAGCCGGACTTTTAATAATTAGCTGCAGTAAAGTGACAGCGTGTGTTACCACTTTTTAACGGATTTTAAATAGTGATGTAACAAAAGGCAACATTTTTGAAGTGAAACTTCTTTACGCACGCTTGACTTGGGGAGTAAGCTGGCGAACGCGTGACATAAGCGTTACGAAAAGTGTGATCGGGGGAGGCGAACGGGAGTTGAGTGGGGGATATAAGCAAGAGAAAGCAGTGCGCGCGCACATTTTCTTTCTCTCTTCTTCTCATAGCCAAATAGGTTTGAAGTTTCACTTCAGTCGTGTGGTCATAAGCACACCCGGTTTTTGAAGTGAACACTTCTTTAGCGGCGTTGAACACTTTTTGTAATGGGTAAAAAATGTTAAACTCGCGTCAGGGCATCGCGTCAGGACACGTGACCGTCAGGAGAGATTCCCCCCCCCCATCTCTTTCTACGGCGGCGCCAACCGAAGTGAACCAAGTGAGACACGATAATGGATGGATGGATGGATGGTGATGGTGACGGTGATGGCGGTGGTGATGGTGATGGCGATGGCGATGGTGATGGTGATGGTGATGGCGATGGCGATGGTGATGGTAATGGTGATGTGATGTGATGTGATGGTGATGGTGGACGCGGACGCGGACGCGGACGTGGATGGACAGCTGATGGCTCGACCGTCTGTGTAGTAGCCACACTGCTGTGTATTCGTAAAGTTCGTGTATATAAAGTGTTTCAAAAAATGGAAATTGAACAAAGTGCATCGATTTATGAAAAAAGTGACGCAGAAATAGTGAAAAAAGCTTAGTTATATTAATTCAATTAATAATTGATTTATTTCAACGTTAATATTCAAGTTTTCACTTCTGCCGGCACTCCCGGAGTGCAACCCGTCTTTTTTTTTAACGTTGTGTCATTTTACTGGAGCTAATTAAAACTCGGACCTCTCCAGTTGACCGTAGCGTGCATGGCTGCCATAAGCTAATAAGTAATCTATGACTTACTTCCAAAATTCGTTCCACCCTCAATCACCCTCAGTTTAATCTTGTGTAGGATCCCTTTCTTTTTTGGTTTTCGTCTCTCACACTCTTTTTCAGGGGGGATGTCTACTAAAGCTCTTCTGCAGCCTTTCGGATCTTTTAAATCAGCATAACCTCTGCGAAGAATCCAGTCTGTCCGTTTGTTCAACATCTTTGAGGAACTTACGATACACGACCAGATTCCCCGAGTCTTGGACATCATTTTAGTGGAATTGCAATTTTTATTTCGTTAATTTAATGGATATTTTTTAAACATACAGGAATTGTGTACATTATAACTTAATGCATACGGGTGCCTTTTGTTGCTGTTGTGAAAGATTTTTAACTACTGACGTTTTCAGTTTTCATTGCTTTTTTATTATTCTTTTGTTGGAATGTGACAGCACGTTGTATTAGGCTTTTTGTAAATCTAAGAAGGTTGCATTATGCTGTTTGGGAGGGTGTGAGCTTGTTTCGAAGGGGTATCATTTAAGCTATCACCAATTTAATTAGTTTTGTGTTTCTTAAATAATAGGGTTTGTCCTCCAAATAGTAGATCTGTCACCAAAATGTAGTCACCAAACAATGCAAGTGACCTAACCAAAGCGAACCTCGGGGTGCCCTTCGCTCGCTCTTGCATCCTATGTCGACGGAGCCCCGCTTCGCGGGGCCCCTATTTCTGTGTAAAGGGTTTAAAGTAACCTAACCAAACCGAACCTCGGGGTGCCCTTCGCTCGTTCTTGCATCCTATGTCGACGGAGCCCCGCTATCTGAGAACGAAAATATTTCGTGGCGATAGATCTATTTATTAGGTGATACAAATATTTCGTGGCGATAGATCTATTTATTAGGTGATACAACTTGATGACAAATATAAATTTTGGTGATAGAAAATATAGTTCCCGTTTCGAAGAATGTTTTTTAGTGGAAAAGGGGCTTACGCTAAAATCACAGCTCACGTAATTTACGACTAATCATTGACTGCCGTTGTGGCCCAGAGGTAATGGCCCCTACTTACGAGAACCAGACAGGCGCTTTACTTTGTTTTTTTTTTTAATCACCGCTGCTCTTAGAACTGTGAAGGAAAACATCGTCAGGAAACTGGCATGCCCTAGAACCAAAAATTAGTAGACCGCGATTCGTAGCAATCCGCACAGTAAATCAGTTCATAAAATAAACAATAAATGATTATTCATCCGAAACATACAGATTAATAACTTCATTCATATCTCAGTCCACTCCGAACTCGTTAATTAAACCAACATCGACCAATATAAAGCCTGCATCTTATTTATAGTCCAGCTCGTTGAGAGGGAAAGCGGGCGTCAACGGTCTGCCTTGACACTGCAGTATTTATAGTCTACTCTCGGTTGTTATTGGCCTATTTCCTCACTAGTGTTTCTAAAATAGGCTCATTCAATCAGTGGACGTTTGTTTACCTTGGCTTTGTTTTGGTTGAGATGAGACAGTTTTTAAGACAAAGATGCGCGTTGATGAGGTTTTTTGTTAGCTGCGACAGTTAGCACGCAATGTCATCCTGCAGTTAGTATCGAACATAGAACAGTTAAAAGTATCTGTTCTGTGGTATCGAATGCAGTATCTATTTTTCACTCCTGGTAGGTACCAAACTCTGGGCTGATTCTATATAAATAGATTGCCATTTTTCTTCTTCTTCGAGTCGCTAGCACGACAGTTCTGTTATACAAATTTTGTTGGCACAAAACTTCGCGACTTCCACGGCGTTATTGGTGCAGAGCTCAGTTTGGCTGCATGTTTTGGGGCATAGGTAGAGGACAGGATAGGAGATAGGTAAATTGCCATCGACACGCCAAAATGAGTGTTATGAGCAACTTGGGATAAGCCTGTTTCCAGCAGTGGACACTTGCTTCTTTCATTTGCCACATCACGCTTGCTAGGACCGGACTGAGGTAGGCTTACAAGGCAGATAGGTAATCTAAAACAAAGAGCATCAAAGACTACTGAGCCAGATAAAGATAGATAACGAGGTAGGATAGGTTTCTCCACAGGGAAAACACAAGATAGATAAAGAATATGAAGAAGCAAATTATTTTGATCAATATAACACAAACAAATCAGTACAAGGAATTAAGGACATACATCTTACAAGTCCTGCATTCTACTCGTAATTGCGTAACATACTTTCAATCACAATCTGAATAATTTTGATGGATATTGTTAATTCATTGCTTCATGTGTTCGATTTTTTTTCTGCTCGACAACGTAAATAACGCATTAAACGTTGTTGAACTGTCAAAATGAAAGACATTGCTACTGTTAGTGTGTTACGCAATTACCCTTTTTTTGGATGGGAAATCATCGAATGACCCCTTCCGCTCTAGGTGGAGCGGAAGGGAGTGTCAAACTCTTACTGACTAAAACCCATCCGTGTTCCTTCCTTAGCCCTTTGTGTTCCGGGGTAGCGGTAACCCGTTCGGACAATCCCGCTGCCACGCAATTGCCCTGCTGTTCGAGTTTTAAACAGAAGCACAAGAAATGATTTATACCGAGCTTATTTCGCAAGAATTTTAATCACCTTAATACAATATTGGCACGGCCATATTTCAATTAATATCCCGAAACCAATAAATTAACTCCCGACCATCAAAAAGGGTCAACTTTACAGCGAATTAAAAAGTTTTGCCAGTAAAAAAATACAGCTGACTAAGACGAAGTTTGTTCGGCGTAATGGAGAGAGCAATTATAGAATTTAGCTGAGATGGCAACCCCGAGCGAGTTCGAATAATCTGATAACATGGAGTTTGTACTGCATTCTGAAGTGGTTCCTTGTAATTGGGCCATTAATTTGTTGTGGGACATTGTTTCTTGGACTTAGAATCTGTACTATGGCCACTTATCTAATCTTCATACATAAATGTCGGGACGTATGATTCCCAGGACGATTTTTACCGGAGGTGTTTATTTTTTTAATTAACATTATTCAAGAGGACATGACATGGCAGGACAGGACACAATGACAGGTGTTGGGATCGAGATCAGAAAGAAATGAGTTCGTTTCAATTTAAGTTTAGCTTAAATTCTACTTATATATTTTTTTTTTTTTGATGACTATTTCATATGCTGAAACTAACAAAAGAAAGGAATGATACGATTTTCCTCATCAATAGTTTAGTGTTCTGCATAAAAGAAAGGACATAATAAGCATATAAGTAGGTAATAAGGGATATAAATGCCCTTCACGACATGGAAATATCAACCATCTTCGATAATATTAAATGAAAGTAAGAGTAACTTCACTAAATCAATAACTGTGCTAAAACGACGGTAATGATTTGCCAATGTTTTTTGCAAAAACCTATGTATAGAAGACTACTTCATGCTTGAGTAACGCGATTCAAATCACTGTAAAAATGGAGGCACTAATTGATATAACTGCCTAGTTAGCCATGTGGTCAGTAAGCTCGACTGCTGGGATTAGGATCCCGGGTTCGCTCCCAGGACAGGCACAGTGTTATTAGGTTTTTCATTAGAAAATTCTTAGGAGCAACCTTTAACACACTTACAATCAAAATCTGAATCATTTTGAAGGATATTGCTCATCTATTGCTTCATTATGTTCGAAAATTTTGTTTGCTCAACATCGTAAATAACGCAATGAATGTTGTTGAACTGTCAAAATTAAAGCTACTGGTGTGTTACGCAATTACCTAGATGGATTCTGGATTTGTGTTCCATTTATAGCAATAGGGTCGTCTATATTAAATGATACTAACTTAAATGATGAATCTGGGTTTACTACATCTACTCCAAAAAGGTCTGCTTACCCCTCTGGAATACAGGCGTGATATTATGTTTTCTTGATCGAAGTGAAACGGTGATCAGTCAAGATGTCTGATACAGGAAATTGCGTGACAAACCAAGCTTATGGTCACCGAACTATGTTCGTGATATGAGGCATTAGAAGCCAACTGACCCGCCAGTTTGGCTGGCTCGTAAAATAGGCCTTTTTAAGGTTTTTGACCTTTTAAAATGAACATTAAGATAAAATGTGGGTAGGTTAGGTCATCATAACCAGCCTAGCCCCTTCCCAACTATGTTGGGGTCGGCTTCCAGTCTAACCGGATGCAGAAAAATACCAGTAATTTACATGGAGCGACTGCCCATCTGACCTTCACAACCCAGTTACTAGGTAATACGATACCCCTTGCCAAGACTGGTTGTCAGACTTTCAGACTTCTGACCACCCCTAAAGACTGTTAAAGATCCACAAATGACAGCCAGAACCAGTGAACCAACGGCTTAAGGTGCTCTCTGAGGGATCTTGGTATGTAAAGATGGATCCATCCACGGATCAACCGCATCAAGCGTAGCTTAACCTGATCGATCGACCCGTGCGGCTGTTATTACTTACCCGCAAGTCCCGGTACCTTTTTAGGGTTCCGTACCTCAAAAGGAAAAAACGGAACCCTTATAGGATCACTTTGTTGTCCGTCTGTCCGTCCGTCCGTCTGTCAAGACCCTTTTTCTCAGGAACGCGTGGAGGTATGAAGCTGAAATTTATATCAATTACTCAGGTCTACTGTCCCTTGAAGCTGTGAAAAAATCAAACTTCTAAGCCAACGCAATCAAAAGATACAGCCGTTTATGCCGCAAATTTCTGCAAATTTTCGAAACTCGCACGGGAATCAAAACCTACAGGGTACTTCCCGTGAACTTAGAATCTTGAAATTTGGTACTAAGTAACGTCTTATAGTACAGATAAAGGAAAAATTGCGAAAACCGTAAATTTTTAGTTACATCATATAATAAAAAATATTTTTGAAAATTTTAAAGTTACTTCTTTTCTCATGAACGCGTATAGGTATTAAATTGAAATTAATATCAAATACTCAGGTTTATAATACCTTGAAGCTGTAACAAAATGAAACTTCTATGTCAACGCAATCAAAAGAAACGGCAATTTAAGCCGCATATTTTCAAACTCGCAACTACTCGCAAGGGAATCAAAACCTAAAGGGTACTTCCAGTCGACCTAGAATCTTGAAATTTGGCATGAAGCAATGTTTTATAGCACACATAAAGGAAAAATTCCGAAAACCTTAAATTTTTATACGGAACCCTCGGTGCGCGAGTCCGACTCGCACTTGGCCGGTTTTTTTTTTTTAACGTGGAGAATATCTTATGCATTCTGCACTACCACGGGGAGATAGTGCAGTTATGTGGGACTCTAACCCACTAAAACTCCACGGTGTCCTCCTCTGCCGCTTAGTATTTATTTGTTTGTTGTCCTATTCTTTGTAGATGCTCGATATATTTGGATAGTTATTAAGACAGACCATTCTCTATTTATGTTTTCTTCTCGATGTAATAACAATTTGTGAAAAAGCCTGCGAACTTAATTGTTTTTCCGAAATGAAAATGGTTTTATTTTGTGTTTCCCTTTGCAGGTAAATTGCCTTCAGACATTGTCCTTGACACAAACTTAAAACATAGATAGTTTGCTTGATTTAAATCTTTATCATTGACTATCGTAAACAATCTTTGTTTCAAAATATAAGATACCTACGTAAATGATAAGACCTCTTCTCCACATATCTTTCTTTTGCTGTGCCCGACAAGGTCCATGATTGTTTCTTTTGGCAGATGTGTACCACCTAAGCCTACATTGTCGAATGCAATAAAGAATTGAGTATCATTTTCATGTGAAAAATATTGATCCGAAAAGCCCGACCCCAGCAAATTATTCCACACATAGGTAGGGTATGTCACAAAGCTTTGCATTTCACAACGAGACATTCAAATGAAGCAAAAATAAAATACCAAAAAACATTGGCTACAACAATGCTTAAAAAGAGACAGGCCGACTGTTGTTAGCTCGTCCACTATAAAATCCTATATTTGTGGCCATTATTTCGTTGACAGGTATTTTCGTATTTTTATTTTTTTGCGCTAGACATCCGCTACAGTGATTTTTTGTCCGCAGTACGATACCAGTAAAAATAATTATTTATTTGTCCTGTTTTTTTTTTGTTCTTTATACAGCGTGTATCAGAAATGTGTGTGGTTCAGACTATCAAACTGAACAACTTTCTTCAATCAACCTAGCCTTTTCCCAACTATTTTGTGGTCAGCTTCCAGTCTCACCGGATGCAACTGAATACCTGTATGTTACATGAAGCGACTGCCTATCCGACTTCCACAACCCAGTCACTGGATAATACGACACCCCTAGGTAAGACTGGTTGTCAGACTTTCAGGCTACTGACGACCCGCAACGACTGCCAAAGATTCACGAATGACAGCAGGGGACCAAGGGCTTAACTTGCTTACCGAGGCACGGAGGCGTCTTGATATGTAAAGATGGTCACCCATCCACGAATCAACCGCGGCAAGTGTAGTTTAACCTGATCGATCGACCCGTACGGCTGTTATTACTTAGCCACTAGCCCCTGAACTGAACAACTTTTTACATGTTACCAACATCGTAATCACGAAAAAATAATCAGTCGTCTCATATATTTGGGTCGAGTAGGTATTGAAGTTTAGTATGGGACTGCTGATTATGTTTTCGCGATTACGATGTTGGTCCCATGGAGAAAGTTGTTATGTATAGTTAGCGCCATGAAAGATGAGACTTGACACACCACGTGCTTTGACTTGCGCAGTACACGATTTTAGGTCTCTAGCGGTATGAGGTCTGAGCGCGGGACGGGACCGGACATCATAGGGGCGGTGGAAAGAGCGCGGGAGGCGGGGTCAAGTCTCATCTTTCGTGGCGCTAACTATACCACAGCCTAAAATATGACCACGCATTTCTAATACACGCTGTATAGAACTGTAGTGGTGTAGGATATAATGTACATCCTATCTATGTGAATTGTATTATGTATTGTAGGTCCAAGGCAATAATAGATATGCGTAGAGATATATCCTTATTAAAATACCGAAACCTTGTTCATTTTGCGATGGAACGAGCAGATAGTGACGTAGTGACATCCTTTGAATTGTTTTCCTATGCAGCATGAAGATAATTTACAGTAGATATTTACCTATTGTAATGAATGAAACTGTTGCACTAAATAGCATTGAATATGGTACGTGTCTTGTGTAGGTTGTAAATAATATTTTCAATCTTACATTAGTTGAAAATTAGTGTAAAATGAACTATAGGCAATTTATTTAATTACGATATACAAGCTAAAGCTGTGTGCAAGTATGAAAAAAAGGCTCTTTATCATTACGCATCAAAAAATTCGTCCGCATTGTTGTCAATGGGGAAACTGCCCCAAAAACTGGCAGATTCTTTGGCCTAAATAGAGTTAATCTAAATGATTGCCTCCAGTGTCTTTAAGTAAAATTCCGAAGAAGAAATATTATATTGTTTGCTGACTAAGCTAGGTTAAATCGATTATTAAAATGAAATACCAAAGAACACTGCAAAAAATCTATAAAACCATGATTCAAAGGCACTAGGCACTGCAAATTACTACCGTACAAACAACTAGTCTACGTTAATACTACGAATTTCTCGGGATTAGCTGACTCATGGGAAAGCCATTGTGGTCGCTACCATCGCGTGTGGTGGCACCACACCCAGTCTGGTGTACGTCGGCAACTGCAGACGTTTTGCCTTTGTTGTACAACTGACCTTTGGCAAAATGACTTGATTTATAAGCGAAATAGATGGATTTCGTCCGTTTGACAGGCGTTTTCAGGGGCCGAGGTCGGTAGAGTAGTTTTCAGATGATAATTGAGTTATTGGGCGAACTAATTTCCTATTTTATTTTGTGTTATTTATTAGTTTCTGAATATAATGTGGAGACTACCACACGAAAGTAAATGGCAATACTTAATGCATAAGAGTATTTTGGAACGGTCAAATAAATCCTAGCATCGAAATTGATGATACTAAAATGAACGTAGGTTTTTAAGAGTCGTGGTGACTCATTGGTAACGACCGCGTCTTACGAGTTGTAGGTCATAGGTTCGAACGCAAGACAGGCACTTTACTTTATGTAAATTATTTCATCAGCACTGCTCTCAAGACGGTGAAGGAATCCGGCATGTCCTAGAACCAAAACTATAAAGACATATGACATCCGCCAACACGCACTGGGCCTGCCTGGTGGATTACGACCCAGTCCCCCTCACAAAGAGGAGGCCTGTGTCCCATCAGTGGGAACATTATAGGCTGATGATGCTACATAGGTTTTCTTGAATTAAAGCCAAGGACGCATACTGAGTGAATCAAATCATGGTCTCCAGAATGATTAAGCCTACAAGAGATCTTGAGAAGATTGCATTTCTTATTATAGATTTATGAGATAAGATGAGATTACCTATCAGCAAAAATGTTGAGCTTCCATACAAACTTTCATCCCCTATTTAATCCCTTTAGGGGATGAATTTTCAGAATTCCTTCCTTAATACTCACCTCTGTTGTATAAAGCACTTTTATGCCAAATTGCATACTTCTGGATCCATTGGTTTAGGCTGTGCGTTGTGTGTCAGTGAATTTAAGATTTTTATTAAGTAGATGTCCCATAATGAGTCAAGTCGGAGTTAAATTCTTGCTTGACTGACTCAATATGAAAATCTATAGGATAATAAGTTCTAATCCTTTGAAAAAATGGTCAAAAAAAGCTTAAAAAATGGCCAAGGACAAACCGCCATCGACGCCAAACCACTATCAATTCAGCTCATGATTGACTCTCTTGCGTCCCTAGAGATCAGAATCATGTACATAATTAATGGTAAAAGGTTGCACGACGATGTCCCTGCCGCACTGTTTACGGTCACCAAAGGAGATAAGTAACCAGGGTCAGTCATTACGCACGCTTGACTCGGAGAGTAAGCTGGCGAACGTGTGACGTAAGCGTTACGAAAAGTGTGATCGGGCGAGGCGAACGGGAGTTGAGTGGGGGATATAAGCAAGAGAAAGCAGTGCGCGCGCACATTTTCTTTCTCTCTTCCTCTCATAGCCAAATACGTTTGAAGTTTCACTTCAGTCGTGTGGTCATAAGCACACTCGGTTTTTTTGAATAAAGTTTAATTTAATTAGTAGAAAACAAACATTTCATATAACAAATTAAATTTCATTCGAAAACATCCATCGGTTTCTTACTAAACTTCAACTATATCCGACGACCCTCGTTACTAATCTCTTTTGGTGACTGTACTTAGTTTGCAGCTAGTTTCATTTATAGTACCTACTTATTTTTCGTAATCTCACAGTTCCTCCCACTCAGAAGCAGTAACCCTTGACGGTGCCTTAAGAAGCAGTCCCTACTTAACAAAGTGCTTTAATCTTCCAACTTTTAACTGGTGTGTTTTTAAGAGAAGCGTTGCCGTGGCAGTGTTAAGTACCTACCTACTACCTAGCATTAAGGGGATACGCTAAGGTAACCCACGAAAATCAAATTTACTTTTATTTTTTTGCAATTTGCAGGTTAGTGGCAGGTTTTATTCTGATTCTAATTATTATTATTTTGTAAAGACATATTTGTTACGGTCGCAAATCATATTTAGATCAACATACAACCTAATACTAACCTTCAAATTACAAAAAACGTAAGTATTCTGTAAAAGTCTCACTGTGAAAACTTAGGTGAAGTGAGCTTAAAGTGAGCTGTCAATAGTGTCAATCCCTAGCATATGAAATGACAACTCACTTTTACCTCACTTCACCTAAGTAATCCCGGTGATCTTTTTTACAGAATAGTACCGCTGACACTTAGTGCGGACTAAGTGCTTACTTCCCAATTATTTTCTTTCGATTAAACAATTTTCAAAAGTGTTTTAAGAAGAGTCGAGAATTGCTGTTGAAGTGACTTTGATCACAGTATCCAATGGTTCTACCATAGATATCCGAGGTTCTACCTACTGGATTCCAAGAAGAACGTTTTTTATTTATTTAATAAAAGTGTTTCATTACCAATTCATTAATTTTCATTTTACTTCCAAATCTTCTGTAAAGGTAATACGGGCTGGTGTCCGCAACTTCAAGTCAATGCGCGTATATTGCGTAAAAAAAAACTTTATTTTTCAGGTAAAAACGTTACAATATTTAAATAGCACTACCCTCCACGCTAGGATTCCCTTTGCCGTGGAGACTAGTCTCCTTCATCTTACAAGATTATTAGGTACATAGTACCTAGCTACCTACCTAGATTATTAGGTACATAGTAGATAGGCTCATGCATAGCATCCGTTGGTAAGATTTCTGAAGCGATAATAGACGAGTGTTCTTTGAAATAAATGAATTCATCTAAACTTATGTACTTAACTTAAGTATTTTAAATTTAATCAGGTGTGGGTAAGTGTATAAAATTGTATCGGGTATCGTATTACCCAGTAACTGGGTGGTGGAGGTCAGAGAGACAGTCGCTCCATGTAAAATACTGGTATTCAGCTGCATCCGGGTAGACTGGAAGCCGATCCAAACATAATTGGGAAAAGGCTAGGCAGATGATGAGGTAAGTATATAAAATATAAGTTTCTAACTCAGTTGTCATATTAATATATCCATGAAAAAGGTATACTTACCAAAAACATCAAAATACGCTTTAACCTAGCCTATACAACAATGTAGTTAAAACGTGAATAAATAGTATCACTAATGAAGTCGCTGTTACTGAAATGTCGCCGCAAAAACTTCACAATAATACTAACAAAAAAGTAGACCAAAGAACGAGTACAGTCGTTGACACAATTTTTAACGAAACATTTTACAGTAAAAGGTAATTTTTACATTCAATAACACGCACGTTTTAATTAATTTGATAAATATTAATTATATGTCATGCAATAAACATTTGTGTCAAGCTTTGGTGAAAGAATTTTTACGATAGCAAAAAAATTGTATGTATGTTATACTTAGTGATAAAACAACTCTAATCCAGAAAGCAGTGCATTTCTCATCGTATACGTTAGCTACCTGTTATTTTATGTTTTTTTTATGATCCTCTCGCCTCTTCACGGCCGAGCCATAAAAATACATCACGCGCCAATGTTTGGCATAGTACCTATGGTTTTCATCGCCCTCGCTGAACTGATTTAGTAACCGAGAGTTATTTGTGGTATGACTAATGGCTGCTGTTTATGATCAATTAGTGTTTCAGTATTTCTAGAACTGTGTGTTTTTATGGTAGAAACTTTACTTACGAAGAACAGTTCGACCGTTTTTCACAGGGTCTTTTCCTAAGCCAGAAGGGTGGCATAGAAATCCAGTCTTCGCCTTTTCAAGTATGTTGTTTATAGTTTATATTTGTTCATAGTAGTTTTCTTCCTGAAGTTATGCTCTCATTAAAAAGCTAGATAACTTTAAAAAAACTATGATCTAAGTACTTACGATTTTGGTGTTAAGGTGCATAAGCTCGCGCTCGGTGACTCGGCGCCGCGCGGTCTCCATTTGCTGCTGGCGGTACTGGTTGTACTTGTACAGCAAATACATTCCGGGCAGGGCCAATACCACGAACGGTCGCATCAAGTTTGATGACGTGGGCGCGCGCTGCGGCATTTTCTTTTTAACATTATTTAATTTATCACACAGCTATGCACTTCTGCCCTCGACTGTACGCTGCGAAGCGATAAGGCATGAAAACTCTTGTTGTAATTGAAACTTTATGACTTCAGTATTAAAGATCATTTTGATTGTTGTATTAACAGTTACAGTCACGCCACATTTTATATACTAAAGTTTACTTTAAAATATTTATGGAAGATTTAATTTTATTCGTAACACTAAAACTATTGCTTATAAGTTTATACAAGCGTCACTACGGGGTTTCTACGTTTTTTAAACGGATTATTGCTTTAGTAATAGACCTATTTATTTACACTGCGATGTGTTAGGACGTTACCAGCATGGTATCTGAAACAAACAAACAAAATATTAGTCAGTACTAAACTTCTAAACTAATATTTTAAGAGGTAAAACTGAGCTAATTTCAGAATGTAATGATCTTCACCCTAACTGCGACACACTTTCAATCGCCATCTGAATTATTTTGAAGGATATTGCTAATCCATTGCTTCATATGTTCGATAAATTTGTCTGCTCAACAACGGTAATAACGCAATGAATGTTGTTGAACTGTCAAAATGAAAGCCAATGCTACTGTTAGTGTGTTACGCAATTACCCCGTTGATGTTTCATAATATACATAGTTTGACATCCACGCGGACGGAAGTCGCGGGTAGAAGCTAGTTGATTAAAGTACCTACTTATTCTTTTTTTGTAGACAACATTATAAGTAATGGTCATCTAATTAGCAGATAAGATGTTTCTGAATAAAAAATACTCTTTTTATTGTTTTTGTATTTTTCGAAATATTTGTTTCTGATTTTTTCTGAAGTAACGGGTAGGTATCTGAGACATTTAACTTATACAAACATTAAAATATTAATGTCATCCAAAGAATTTAGGTACCCGAAGCTCAGACCAAATAAAAAAGTCAAGACAGCGCTGCGAACAATACAGTGAACCATGCCAGAACTACACCTCCGCTCTGTGCATACACGCACATATTTACAATCAACTACACCTCACTAAGTGCACACATGTTTACGAAACCGGCCTCACTTTACTGTTGACAGCCCTCTGTCTTGGTTTTTTATTTGGTCTGAGACCCGAAGAGCAAAATAATGTCGTGAAAGACATTCTTTCTTCATTTACCATTATAATATCAAACACAGGAATTTAACAAAGACTTTTCTTAACAAAAAACTTAGCTCCATGTTATGTAAACATCGTCATGACATATTTCAGGGCACGTAAAAAGAGCGGTGGAACAAACTTATGTGCATACATTAGAGGCTCGGCCTTCCGCATGCCTGCATACTGTTTCACTAATTAAAACTTACTACCTACTCGAATACCTACATCTAACCGAGTATAAGACTCCAAATAATATAGGCTGACTTTAAATTCATTGGCTATCTTTCAGGAGCTTGATATGGGGACCTACTGAAACCTTGAAGTATAGACAAAAACGAAAGGATCAATTATATGAAATAACGAATAAAAATTTTTTTTTCTTCATAATCAGCTTTTGTTTCATAAAAACTAGTAAGTATACTAGATACTAATGACGCTAAATTAAAAAAATATATGAAAAAAAAAATTTTTGTACTTTTAGAATCTCGATTTTTAATCTTATTCATATTTATTTATTAGGCCTAGCAACAATTGTTTACACTTACATAAACAACAACAACTCAACTCAACTTATTTATTTATCCACCCCCTGAAATATTTTCAATGAATTCAAAAACAGTCTGTATAGCGGTTTGATACTGACCTGTGAATTGCAAAGACGTAAAAAAAATTGTATTTCGCGGGCTACTTTGATACTACCGTCTTGAGATCTTTTCTTTACGACAAATGACGTCAAAAGAATGGGCAGCAAATCAACTGCAATCTGATGCTGACCGAAAAGCTTAGAACCGTATTTATGACATTGATTTAGTAACTGTTCAAAAAGACTTTTATTTAAAACCTATTAGTTGGAAGAGGACGTTTTCAGGCTGAAAATAATATCTAACTTTCCAAGAAGCTTAACTCCATAAATAAAGCCTAAAAATAACGTCCCCATTAACTTTCCAAACTACCACAAAATACTCAACAATTTCCAATTTCAGCCTGCATTGTACCAGGCTAACACAAATTGGTGGAAGCATTCGATAATATAGCGAAAGCGATGCTGTCCCGAAACACTGCTTATAAGCGTGGGACGCCAATGAGCCGATTGATAGCTTCCTCTAGGGAGTAATGTGGCCAGTATAATAGTTTATTTTCCTCGAATCGACAGCTATAAATGTTCGTAATACGGTCTTTAATAGCGTATCGGTTTAATCGGAGAAAAATGGCTGGTATTATGAGGTGTTGATGGTGGTTCGAACAAGGAGGTGAAAAGGTTCACGTTTATTGGAACTAAATAGTGTTTATTGAGGTTCTCCATCTGGAATTTCTCAGTAGCAACCGGGTTAGAACCTGGTGTCCTAGAGGACATGCCGGTTTCCTCACAATGTTTTCCGTCACCGTTTTGAGAGCAGTGGTCATGAAATAACTTACACAAAGTAAAGCGCCTGTCTGGGTTCGAACCTTCGACCTACAACTCGTAAGTCGCGGCCGTTACCACTTGGCCACCACTGCTCCCGTTAGTTCGATTTTTAAAAATATAATTCCATTTTATTCTTGAGCACCGCGTCTTGTCCTTGAAGGTGTAACGAGAAATGTAAGCATAGCATAGCTGTTCCGAAATAATGCCCGTTAGTTAGCCGTAAAATGGCCTTGATAAGGTAGCCCGATAGGTCTATAGACCGACCGCATAACTGAGACGTTGCCTGAGGTAGCTGCGCGGTGCGGGAGGGGTTATAGTTGTCACAATCAAATGTCTTGACAGTTCAAAAGTGCCTGTAAATGGTTTAATTGAAATAAATGCTTTGAGTTTGAGTTTGACAAGTTGACCCCTCTCTCACCGCGCTGCTACCTCAGGCAACGTCTCAGTTAAGCGGTCGGCCTGTAGTATTGTTTGTTATGATTAGAAATCGGATAATTATTTTACTAATTTGTTGAATTATTGCATTCGAGCTGTCCTGTTCTGGTCTCTAGATTGTTTCCTATTAAATAAATAATGTATGTGTTTCTAAGTGGCGGAGCCATATGCCGGTTTAAAAATAAATATTTTTTTATTAAATCGGTGTCAGTGACAGACAGCCACTATGTCAAACTGTCATTATGAGACGGAAGTGAGGAAAATGGAGGCCTAACAATACGTTTCAAGGTTTAATATAATCACTTCTAATATAGGTTACTAATTACTGAAAAGTAAAAAGACCCATTATTATTTGTGGCATGACCTATACCTACTTATGTTTGGTGTTTGGTTGTATTCGATCATACGCCAAAACATAATGATAGATAGTCTCGCATAGTGTGACAGCATTATGCTGAGCGATCACAGTTTTGCGTGGATATTTTCCCCAACTCATTTTTATTTGTGTATCTGTTTTAGCGCAAATAAATGTATTTTCTTTCTTCATAATATTAACAAAAAGTAACGGACCCATTCTGAATTACCTAACCAACAAATACGTTGTTTTCATATCTGTTTCATGCAAAAACCAATATTTACCAATTTACCTAATGTAAATCAGAAACAGTAGTATTTCCGCCGACCCCAAAGTAAAAATTATTCAGGCATTAATTATTATTTAAATTCAAAAAACTTCACGCCCTGAAAGATGTTCAACTTCATTTTAGAACGTATCACAAATAAGTTCCTGATTATTACTAGGAATAATAAATATGATCTACGAATAATATACAGGGTGAAATTGAATTCATGGGCATCCTTTTAAGTCGTCATTGTAATCATCATCATGAACAACTTTTACTATGAGACCAAACCTGAAATCGCGAAAAAAAATCAGCTCTTCCCTACATTTTGACGAGTTATGTGAACATAAATGCAAGGAACAGCTGATTTTTTTCGCGATTTTAGGTTTAGTCTCATAGTAAAGGTTGTTCATAATGATGAGTACAATGACCCCTTAAAAGGATGCCCACGAATTTAATTTCACCCTGTAGTTTAAAAACTGAGGAAATTACCCTGCTTGTCTTGTCTCTCTGCTTACTTACCCACTGTGATTTAAGGTAACTTGTTATCTAATAAAAAAGACCAATACTTTTTTTTTTTTTGCCATCCTCGCATGATTTAAAAACAAAAGGACTAAAATGGCACGAATGGCTATAGTGAAGAGAATGTAGCAAAAAATACTTATTTATTTCCCGTTTCAATATTTAAAATACTTCTGTATTTTCAGAGTGAATATTCACACAGGCATAGGGGCCGGCGTACTCAAATAGAGGTGCTACACTATTTTTATGCGATAATTTAAACATTTCTGTTTTTCATTTAAACATTTCTGAATAAAAAATGCAGTACCAATTAAAATTGCTTTTTTCTGCAGTTATGAATACAAAGCAGCTATCCAGTATATTTAGCTCTCTGATGGTGTGGGCAGTACTTACACAAGTTGTCTAAACTAATATTAGAGATTTGATTTGTTTGTTTGTTGCGCTTTCACGCTAAAACGGCTGAAAGGATTTAGATGAAATTTGGCACATGGGTAGACCATGACCTGAAGAAGGACGTAGGCTACTTATTATCCTGGATCCCAGACGAAATCGCGGACAACAGCTAGTTTTATTGAAATTTAGTGACCCACCCCAGCTTTGTACGGTGTTTACGACTTGACAAAACATCGAGATTTATTTATTAAGTATGTGAAAGTTCAATAATAATGTACCTATTAAGAATACTATACATACACCTTCCGGAATAAATTCTCTGAATGATGGTAAAAACCGCATCAAGATCCGTTGCGTAGTTTAGAAGAACAACACGGACACACAGACAGTCACGAAAAGCTACTTTTATTTATACTATAAATACTAGCTTCTCCGCGTAAATTTTTTTGTTCCACAACCCACCCCTTCGCATCGCATCACCTGCTCTTCTTTCTGCCTTTTTTTCCTTTTGCTCGGCTCCTAATGGTCATAGCGTGATGTTAAATAGCCTTTAGCTTTCCTCGAAAATTGGGCTATCAAATACAAAAAGATTATTTTTAATCCGACTGGTAAGTAGTTCCTGAGATTAGCGCGTTCAACCAAACAAACGAACAAACTCTTCAGCTTCAGCTAGCTGCGCCCCGCGGTTTCACCCGCATAAGTGTCGATCCCGTGGGGGGGATAAAAAGTAGCTTATATGTTAATCCAGGGTGTCAGCTAACTCCATACAAAATGGTATCAAAATTGGTCTAGCCGTTTGAACGTGCGTGGGCCTGCGGACGGAGCGCGGGCCTGCGGACGGAGAGTAATGCGTAGCTCACCGTCCGATCAGGACCAGGCCCGTGCCGGACAGCGCGTACGTGTTCCACGCGCGTCTCAAAGAGATGTCAGCAAAAAGGAATGGGCCTGCCAGAGCCGAAGCCTGCCGGGGGTGCGGGATTGTCCGAAAGGGTTACCGCTACCCCGGAGCATAAAGGGCTAAGGAAGGAACACGGATGGGTTTTAGTCAGTAAGAGTCTGACACTCCCTTCCGTTCCACCCAGAGCGGGAGGGGTAATTTGATGATTCCCCATCCATAAAAAGAAAAGCCGTTTGAGCGTAAAGAATTAGTAACAAACATATAAACACACACACACACCCCCAAACTTTCGCCTTTATAATATTAGTGTGATTAGTGTGATTATAGTAGGATAGTAGGAAGTAGGACTTACTATAATTATATTATACACCACTTTGTGAAAGAAACTTTACATGCTACGTAGTGAACTACTTTCACAACTAGAGTAAAATGTAAATTTTTGGTTGTGGCTTTCTCAGTGTCGCCGCAGGAATTGGACATAAACGTTTATTGCTTGTCCTATTTATGTTATAAGTAGGTACTTCAAGTCTAGCACTAGACAGTATTTCATTTAAACAGGACAGCGTGAATATATTCTTGTAGAACAAAAGAATTTTGGAGATAGTTGCTATGGTCTTCATAAAACGTTTAGAAATTTCCCATAGATACTACACTTGGGAGCAAATAAATCGAGCCACTTCCTTTTTTCACGTATAATGGTTATTATTTTTGGTATTATGAAACGTATCAATTCGAAACATATATCGCCTAAAAGCTTATTTAATAACCTTTACAATGAGGGTAAATTACTGAATGATAACCTTATTTAATGATAAATTATTGGCTCTGAAAGAAAAACGGTAATTTTGATAGAAAATTGTCAGTCCAGAAAAAAACAATTAAAAACAAAATTATGGTATAAACTTATTCTTAATATCTTGTATTACTCCCCTGCGCCCTGATTTCGATAGATTTTCTGGACTGTTTTAACCTTTTTTCTTTTTGCTCGGCTCCTTAGCGTCCTAGCGTGATGTTATAGCGTACAGCCTTTCTCAAGAATTGGTCTATCAAATGCAAAAATAAATTTTAAAATCCGACTGGTAGTTCCGGACATTACCCCCTACAAACAAACTTACAAACAAATACCTCTTTAGTTTATTGTTGAAAACTGTTCTATTCAATAAGAAACTACAGGTAGGCAGACTATTTACAAGAATCTTGTCAGGATTCCACATTGGAATATTTGCGGCGTTTCATCGAAAATCGAGGAACATGCCTGACGAAATTCGGATGACTCGCGAAGTCCATGATTGAGTAGTCCGAATACGCACGAACATTCCCGATCTCATTGTTCAGACTGGCTGTCTTGGGTGCTCTTTATACTGAAGTTGTAACTTGTACGAAACAATATAGGTGGGACTAGTTTTTGGGAAGAGAATGGTATGAGGAAGAACGCGAACGGCATTGAGTTTTGTACCAGTAGGTATATTATAAGATCCACCTAATAGGGGTTATTACTTTGGAAAGGTTACGTAACCTTTCCAAAGTAAATAACCAAAGACTTGCCGTATCCCCGTGAATAAGAATCAGCATCTTAAGATATTATGTTGGATGACAACTCTGTAGGTCAATCTTGGCAATTATAACAGTAGGTCTACACCAACTGTACTTTGTATAGTATAGACGTATTGAATTGACAGACATTCGGTCACCATACCAACACTCAATAATAAAAATTCCACGCTACACACATAGATAACAACAAACTCGTAAAAAAAAAGTTGGCAAAGCTACAAACTACATCCATCCCTTTAAGGCTCTTAAAGGGCTTACAGGACCTAAACGCAAGTTTTAGAAACAATAAAAGTATATGAGCAACTACAGTAAACAAAATTAAAAAAAAAAATTATATGATATTCTTCAGGATATTATGCTAGGTAGATAATGTGTTGAAAACATAGTATATAAATTTAAACTCACATGCACTAAAATCTAAAGTAACAGAGTGGCTGCTCCTTAAGGACTACTCTTACACAGAGTCTTTACTTGCATATCTTGTGTAATACACCCACACACACACGCCGACACACACACCACTCACTCACAAACACACAACACAGTTATACAATACATAAAATTTTATTCTTATTCTTATTATTCTTTTTAAACCATACAGTAGGATGACACAGTCCACGTGAGATAGTTTTTGTTGATTTATAAACCTTGACCGTCAACTACCTCTTAAAATACAGGTATAACCTAGCTTAAGGGGTAGAGTATTATTCTTGTACAGAATGTGCAACATAAACTAAATAAATATGTTTTTAAACCTGATATAAAAACTGTATGTTCAAACTCTGTATGTTTTTGGATAAATAAAGCTTTTTATTATTATTATTAATACAACTTTTTTGGTACGATAGAAAAAAATCATGAAGATACCTCTAAAAAACTTTCTTTTTACAATAAAAACCATACTAATATACATACAATCAATATGTTTTTGTCAGATTATTCTACAAGCAACATACTAAAACTCTAGTGTTTTAATCTTTTAGTTCAAAAAGTTGACTTTTCATAAATAGATAATGGCTTCATATTTTGCAATAAATTACTTTCTTTTCTATGCAGTCCGATAGTGACTGCGCTCTAGGTTATGTAGTCCTCTTAAGGCTCTTAAAAGATTCATAGAAGATGGATGTAAATTCTTAAGCATCGCATTCAAGCATCGCCATGATAAGATTAGCAATGTGAAATCCAATTTCACTTTGTAAAGTCTATTTCGATAATATAGATGGACTTGTTGACAGACATTCGGTCACCATACCAACTCCAAATAATAAAAATTCCACCTTACACACTAACCCCCTTACTAATAAACGTAATTTATATCAGATGAATAGTTACACATCGATTTCTCTCTTTCAGTCGTCTGCAATTTCACTTTCGAAAGAAGAAGACAAAGCGTTGTGTAACTATGTAGACGCTATGGAACGTTTATTAGTAAGGGGTAAGGTAACAACATACTCACAAAAAAAAAAAAAACTTGGCAAAGGTACAACTACATCCATCCCTTTCACCCAAAACTCATGCGAAATATAATGGTGAGACCCTTTGTCCTAGCACTGATCAGTTACGTCACAGCACACAATTGAAAGTATCGGATTCATAGAATACGGACGTCAGTTCTTCCATAGGCCTTCCCCAAGCATCGCCGTGATAAGATTAGCACTGTGAAATCCACGTTGCAAAGTCTATTTGTTGTCACGTTGTCTGGCTTTCGGCGGGCTTCTGACGACCCGTAACGACTGGTAAAGATCCACGAATAACAGCCGGGACCAACGGGCCAATGGCGGCGGCAAAGATGGTCACCCATTTATGGAACAACCGCGGCAAGCGTAGCTTAACCTGATCGATTGACCCGTGCGGGTGCGGCTGTTATTACTTAGCCACAAGCCCATACAAAAACAATCACATAAAACCACAACATATTCACACAGAAAACTTAGCAAAGCTACAACTACAAGTACATTCCTTTCACCAAAACTCATGCGAAATAAAATGGCGAGACCCTTTTGTCCTAGCATTGATTAGTTACGTCACAACACAATTGAAAGTATCGAGCGGCTCTTAAGATTCATAGTATTGGTATAAGTCGGTACCACGTACGGTATCGACGGGATAGTGAACGAACGACGGCACGAATCACTATGATCGACAGCCATGACGCGCGACGGTTTGGTGCCGTTGGCTTTGTACAGACGCCAGCACATCACCCTACCCGAAACTGTAAAATTTTCCCAGTCAACTTTGAACCTTATGCTTTAGTGATAGAGTTGAAAATCTATTAAAGAAATTTGACAGATTGTAGTAGGTTGATGTGCTGGCGTCTGTACTCAATGAATGTATGTAGGTTTGTTGAGGTGTTTATGGGTGATGTTGTTAACACTGTAATTCGTATGGTGTACATAATAAAGAGTGTAAAAAAAAACAAAAAACAATCTACGAAAAATAAGTGTTTCTTGATTGTTTTGGATGCTTTTACTGGCAAGCTCCCCCGATTGTTGTTTATGAGCCCTTTGTCGTTTTGTGGAAAAACAACCCATTGCAAATCGGAAAAATAACCCATTGCAGATCTACATAAAATATGGTGAATTTTAAACATTTAAAACAAAATAATTACCCAACTATAACTTGTCTGAATTAATCAATCAATCTTCCAGTCTCACCGGAGGCAGCTGTATTTTGTATGGAGCGACTGCCTATCTGAACTCCAGAACCCAGTTACTGGGTAACACGATACCCGATGGCAATAACAAGGACGACGCCAAAACAAAAGATGGAACGTTGAATGTGGATAAGACAGAGATTAAAACAGAAGAAGAACTAGCAGGGGATCGAGGGGGGGGGGGGGGGTGGAGGGGGGCTCAGGGAATCAGACCGGAATCACACCCCGGACACTCCATACAACGCTCGCAAAATAATTACCTACTACTACTACATTAAAAAATGACGTTTGTATACGTATGAATGTGTGCGTGAGGTACTTGTGTTTGCGAGCGCTCTTGTTAAAGAACTGCGACGAATACGCTGAAGTGCGGGGTGAGGTGCGGTAACTGATGTTAGTGCGGGGAAGGGAGTGGCCTTTCTGTACGTAGTACTTTAAGTATTCTGTGCCGGAACAACTCGAAATTGACTAGTCAGAAATATAGTTAAGCCTGGTGATGATGGTAAATTGATAATGGTTGACCATAGTCTATGCCCAGGTTAAATTCGGCAAAGAAACGTAAGCATAAACTATACAGTGTACTTGAAATACATGCATAGCCCGGGAATTCTATCGATCAAACAACAATGAAATCTGAGACATACATTTGACAATCTGCCAAAACGGCCTTGGACAAACAATCGCGTAATTTGTATTCCGGGAAACCATTTCTGTGGTTCACGTAATTACAATAAATCCGTAAAACTTAGGTTTATCAGGAAACGTGATCAGTCGCCATATTGTATTAAACATATATGAGAGCAGTGGTGGCCCAGTGGTATCGGCCGCGACTTACGAGTTGTAGGTCGTAGGTTCGAACCCAGACAGGCGCTTTACTTTGTGTAAATTATTTCATCACCACTGCTCTCAAAACGGTGAAGGAAAACATCGTGAGGAAACCGGCATGTCTTAGAACCAAAAATTCAAAGACATGTGACATCTACCAACCCGCACTGGGCCCGCGTGGTAGATTACGGCCCCCTCCCTCTCACAGAGAGGAGGCCTGTGTCCCAGCAGTGGGAACATTACAGGCTGATGATGATGATGATGATGATATATGCAGCCGGAAATATAGCGCATCAAGTTTCAGCAGGTTTATCAGGTTTAATCTCGTGATAGCTCAGTGATTAAGGCCTCGCCTCTCATGCACGGGATTGTGGGTTCAAACCCGGGCAAATACCAATGTGACTTTTTCAATTCATATGTAGGTACTTTCTGAGTTTATGTTGGACATTACTAACATTAGTAGAGAAAAACATCGTGAGGAAACATGGTAAGTCTGAAATCGCTAACGCCTCTTGAGCAAGCGTAGTAATCAATGCTCGTGTCTTCTTTGTATGAGAAGAGGCCTTTTCCCTGCAGTGGGACAATAATAGGCTGGTATAGTATTTTTATCTCACGAAGCGACGAGGGCTTTACTTGTGTTTACCAAGTGTACAAACATGCTGTGAATGTGTGTAAGCGCAGGAGCTTTCGGTATCATCCGTGACAATGTGCGTGTAAGCGCAGGCGCTTTCGGTACCATCCGAGACAAAGGCGAAGTCGAAAGTATGTGTGTGCGCGTGTGTGTGTTATGTGTGGACGCTACTCGTCTTCACGCACACAATCACAACGGGGTACACAAGTAAAGCACGCGTCGCTTAGTGAGATAAAAATACTGTATTAGTTTCAGGAAAATGTTTGTTTCTGTAGAGCGCCGTCTCCGTCACTTATACCTTTGTAACAGTCTCTTTCTAAAGTTCGATGTGTTATCTGATTTGAGCTACTCGATTGCTGACAAATGCTTGCACTGACTGGACATGTCTACGTGTGGTGTTTCCTTAAAAGACCTTTCCAGACTAAACAACAAATCTACATGACCCTCACATGATTTGTTCAACATTATGTGTAAAACAGACTTTGACCCCTGATTTTGTTTCTTCATTTCTTCTCAAGGGTTAGATAGGAAATGTCGACCCCAAGCTTATTTTTTTGTTTATATGATGTGTGAAAGTACTTCCGATATCCTATTTTCCATTTTATTTCATTTCGTTGCGTTTAATTTCATTTCATTGGAGAAATGAGCTTGGAATACTATCTGATCTTTTCCCAATACTAAGTTCTTTTCAACTATGACGTATCTGCCAGTTTTCCGACTTCGGCCGAATGAAGTTTTTGGTCGAATAGTTTCTCTTTGCATGCTCAGACGTAGAACTCATGAAATCGTGCATTTAGTTTGAAGTGTCTGCTAATGCATCTGCGCTCATAACTTATCTTAGTGAATATAATGTAAGAAAATTATTATGAAATTGCTGAACTGAAATGATTGATTACGTCACTGATTTCATTCAATTCAAATTTCATTCAAATTCGTGCGAACGTGCAAACATCTACTTGTCATGCATTCCCAGCCCAACTCCATCAATATTAAAACCCAAATTTTCTTTCTGAAATGAATTCCGATTTCAATAAAGGCAACTGAACATAAAGAAGCCACTCCTTCACAGATCTGCGGTCCTGGTACTGTTTAAACAACTGGAAAGTTCTAGTGTGAACGTCAAACGATCCGACGCGATGTCGAGATGGCTTTCGGCTGATTGAGCCCTGGGATAACAGGCGTGTAACAAGCTTAAGTTCAGAACATCGGCGCCAACTGTTTTATTCTACCTCTACTGTGACCTTATCGTGTGAAATTGGCCTTAATTCCTCGTTAGAGATGTTTTAGAAATCCAATTTTGGAGGGTTTTGGCGGAGCTAGCTGTCATTTTTTAAGGTTGGTTTTGATGACTGACTTATCGTTGAAAACTTGTTAGCAGGGACTATTTTTCTGAATTCTAGAAAATTTAACACCTGTAACTGCTGTTTACTCATTATGAAGGAAACGCAAGAATGCAACCATTAGAAATAGTAATATGGTTTTATAAACAGGATGGATGAAAACAGCACATGATGTAATTCTTGCTCCGTTGGTGTAATTGCTATAGGTATGGCGTTCCAGTAGGAGGAAAAATAAATAAAACAAACAAGCGTCATTTTTCAACGGTAATCAAGGACTTAGCGACATGTATATAGGTAGGCACAAAAGCTGTTAATCACAAACTTACATGATTAACATGGTCCATAAATGCGTAGTGTGAGAAAAGTGAGTAAACGAGATTTTTATACAACCAACCAGTACCTATTAATATGTAAATAGAATTGTTAATCACAAAAACAATATTTCAAATGTAGGTAGGTCTGTAGGTTATACTTTTGGTTTATTGCCGTAATTATAATTAGAACGTTAAATTGAAACGGTTAATTACACCAACCCTTTGTTTGATTTAATGTTGAGAGGATATGCAACTATTAGATTTCGGTTGATTTAGTTAATTGTATAGGGATTCTATTTCTTTTTTATTGCTGAAAGCGATGGATGAGGCCTATGGTGGAACGAGCGTGCCCAGAAGATGCCTAAGGCACTGGAACTCCCACGCATCGACGAAACACAGCAGGCTGCTTAACGCCGGACTCTGGTGGGAGAGTGGTCGCAAAATAGGCGGACGTTAGCCCTACCACCACAAGGGAAGAATTGGCCAGTCAAATAAGGTGTTGGATGTGACTGTCCAGGATGCGCCGAGCGCTCCGTTCAGTCGAGTAATTGACGGAACAAACTGCGCTACACGAGGAGGCTTCTTCACGCATTCCAAAAAATGAAAAAAAAAATAATCATGCGATAACTTTACTACCGGGATTAATTATTGGTGTTACAATTTTGATTACTTTAGTATGTTAATTTTACGATCTACCCTACATAGATGTAGGATTATAGATAACTGCCCTAAAACGTTTTTCCCCCATATTATGTTCAAATAAGAAAATGTGTGGATTGCCAGGTTAACGAAACAATAGTACATGCACATGGTTTATTTTCCGCCTAGGTTCATAGGTTGACATTTTTGAATGTATTGAAATAGGGTCTCCCTTGTTTTACCGAAAAGAAATTGCCAAATTATCACTTCCCAAACAAATTTTCGCATAATTTCATTTGCCAAATTATTACTTACCAAAAAATCTCTTTACAAATAATTGTTACGAAAACCTATGTTTGGCAAGTGAACGTTTGAACAATAACTTGTTCACCAACTAGTACTTTTACCATTTTTTATCTAGTCAAATATTTCAGTTGGTATAACATATTTTACGCAAAATTAAATAAGCCAAATATTTGGTGTCGTCAATTTTACAGGTAATAATAATGTAATTAAAATTATATTATTTCTCTCGATAGCCTCCTAAAAATAATCTCTTTTTTCCATATTTTTTTCTATATAATCTAGTCGTTTCTGGCACTCGCCGGCCGCTACCGCGGCACCGCTCGCTTCGCTCGCTCGGCTCGTGCGTAGGTGGTCACAGTTTTAACCTAACCTAACCTAACCATTTTTTTTTAATTAATAACCTACTGTAACTAGTTCCATAAATAACCTAATGTCTAGTAACCATAAATTTGACTTGTTTCAGACAAATTGAAGCACATAAGCTTACAAAGAAAATATACGCAAATGACATCAAATTTAACAAACAAGTAAAATGTTTATTGGCTTAAAAAAAAAAAATAAAAAAAATAATTGTAAGTTACAAATATTTTGTACTAGCTTTTGCTATTTTGTACTCGCGTTAATAAATGATTACCTATATTAAAATAAAATTGCATTTTTAATTATACAATTCCCAAAAAAATCTTATTTTTGCCTTTATATTTTTTGTCATAACAAATCATTTGACTAAACCTTTATTGTCCAAATATTGTTTGCTGTAATAAATCATTTGATTAAAGACCAAAAGCCTTAATGACATTTTCCTTGGTAACAATCTGCCAAGTAAACATTTGACCAAATGAAAATGTGCGTACTAAAATTATTCCAAATATTACATTGGTATAAAAAAAGGTTGCTAAAATTTGTTTGGGTAATGAAAATTTGGCAAAATCTTTTCGGCAAAACGGCAGGATCCCATTGAAATACATTTTGACTTTCCTCTTAAACAGCAGATTTTTATTTTGTGTAGGTACCTAGGGAAAATTTCTTCGCTAGAATCTAGAACCATGGTGCTGAATTAATGGTTTCAGTTTTCGCGTCGATTTCGTGCCACCCTATTTCTTTGTCGACATAAAAAGTGCATAAACGAAAGCAAGATCCAAAAAGTTTGAAGGTTTGAGGATTGTTTGATCAAAAAAAAAAAATACTGGGATTCCGATTCATAAAGCATGTCAAACCTATACTTAAATAAAATTGTGAATGCTATACGTTGAAGCAAACTGACCAGAACGAATCCGAACATAAAATATATCTGTCAAAAGAAAATGAAAGACACGACTATCCTTGTATTGCAGCAGAATTCATGTAGCCAAATCTTCAGTGGAGCCATATCGACAGTTCATAACGTATTGCCTTATTTGATATTCAAGTCAGAAACATGTATTTGACTTATTTGACTCAGGGGAAAACGCCTTAATTCCCAACTGAGATACAATTTCGAAAAGCTGCGAAATATGTAGGTGGAGGAGAAAGATGGAGTATTTATCTTTCATTTAATTTACTCAAAGTAACTAAAGTACAACATAAACTTGGGAGAAAAGAGGGAATGATTTAAAGATGGCGATATTGAAGATAGCAAATTCAAAGTTACAGAATGACTGAAATGCGTTTGCATTTCAACTCAACCTAATGCTAACTTCGATTATCGCATTTCACTCACAATAAACACAAAAAATTAGGACGTACCTAATAATAAAAATGACACAAGTAATAAACTAAAATGCGACCTCAAACCAACCAAAGACTAAGCTGATGAAAGGGTAGCGGTCTGAAAAACAAAATAAAAAAAAAACACGAGAATTCTTCAAAAGGCTAATCAGCTTAAAAGCAACTCCAGCCTTTGACAGCAAACCTGAATGGGAGCCAAATGACATTAGAGTAAGTCCGTACTTGTTTGTGTACGTCTAAAACAGTTCCAAGGAAAATACTGTGTAGAGTGACGTAATCGTAACACCATGTATATTCTGCAAATGGAACGTAGTACGAACAAAGTGGAGTGGAGGGGAAAACAACAAACAAAGATTTTGTGATTATCTGGGCAAACATGGGTAAACAAATGTCTGGACTTGAAAAGACCTACGAGCCCCAGACTTTTTTTGTGTATGTAGTCTAAGTAAGGTTATGCAATGTATCACCAAAAAATATTTGCAGATCGGCGACAATTTCTCCTGAATGGTTACGTAATACAGGGTGGCAGGCATATTGACGCGCAAACTGTAACCATAAATTCAGCACAGACCACAGATTCTAGACCCACCTAGAGAAGAAATTTTTTATCGGTTAAAAACAACAAAACCTACACGGTCAAAATAATACTACTGGGCAATTTTTTTTTAATAACCGGTAAAAACTTTCAACGTATGACTTTACTTTTAGGGATATCAACGCGCAACCTTCCCTAAATCCCTGCCACCCTGTATACATTATAAATTCACGCTTTATTGTGAACTAAAAGGAACATTTCCTTTCGAGAACTCATAATTAATAAAATGAATATAAACGACAGTCTTGTCCCTAAAAGCAATTTCTTTCAGACGATCAATGGGGCACGCTTTTAGTTCTTCTTGGCAACTAAGAATATCCCAATAACACTTTTCAGATTGGACAGACGGCCTTCACTCTCCCGTCGGTAGAAACAGAGATTTCCAGTTATCTTTTTTTAAATAAGACATTTCGAAAATGTTATCTACTAACTTTTTAGGCCTTTGTATTCTGCTTATGCGTATGAAGTTTTATTAAAATCTGTTCATTCATTTCGAAAAACAAGGGCTTGAAAGTTTGTATGAAATGCCGTACGTCGTAAACGCTTTTAAATCAGTATTCGTGCTATTTTCTAGTAGATTCAATTTCTAAATTACACAATATTCAGTCTTACACCATTTTGGCATTAAATCGACTGTCGAATTTTTCTCATCAGGTTTAATTCAGTGGCATGGTCTACACAAATCTGTGTAGAACTTTCTTCAAAAGACCATTTCAGACAATCTACGTCTTCACATGATTTGACCAAAATTATGTTTGGACTTTAAAAGATACTATGACCTCTGAGTTTTTTTCGGCCTTTCTTCTCAGAGCAGTCAGATAGGAAACGCCGACCAAATAGATATAACATGTTAGGGCTGATTTTTTCAACGCCAGATAACTTTATCGGAGGAATAATTTTGAATTTTTGACAGTTCTTCCATTCAAAAACTATCAGACGTCAATTTCATTCCACGAATAAAAAATTTCTCTCGATTGAAAAATCAGCTGTGAATGTGATTCCGATGTCCCGCAGCCTAATTGCGGAACGCCAAATCGTCAAATGATTCTGATCAGTTGGCTTCATTTCTATCACAATTGGCTTCATTTTACGATTTTCGATTTGCGAAACTCTAGTTTCTGCGCTGGGCCTTAACGTTCATAATTGGTTTCATAATAAACTAGAGTTTCGCAATTCGAAAATCGTAAAATGAAGCCAATTGTGATAGAAATGAAGCCAACTGATCAGAATCATTTGACGATTTGGCGTTCCGCAATTAGGCTGCTGTTTACAGAATAAACAATTTCATTTAACCAAAAAATATGCGACTTCATTTTTATTACCAACACCGACCCCATTTTCGACTAACAAACTACACACTCGTATGACTACTTCAGTAGGCACTACGTCTTTACTTTCCATTTATTTTCTGGACCGTTCCCACATTCATAGCTCAAACGTGGAATGGGTATCACAAAGAAACGTGACGTGGTTTCCTCAAAGTAGTGGAGCTGCTAGTAGCGCCTTCATGCGGAAAATGACTGGCAGTCTGCAAGCCCGGCTACCATCGCACCGCCAACTTTTAATATTCTACTTTCCTTTTAGAAGATTTCTGCTTTCTTTTGTTATTTCAAACGGGCTTGACTTTTTTAGGTGAGAACGATCGTTTTTTGTTTTGTTTGTGGTTTTTATTTCTGTAGATTGTATTGTAGAACGCTGTAATAATCTTGGATTTACCGGATGTATCTTTTTGCTAATGTTTAAAGCTGAGCAGTGTCAGCTTTACATCTGAAGATCAATTCTCGTAATTTAAAACGTTTAATTCAAAATCTAGTCGCAGTCTCATCTCGGCGACAAACAAAAATGTCAAAAACTTGTCAAAATGTAGGTAAATTCGAGGTTTTTGTGACAGATTGAGACTGAGATCAGACTGTGAACGTTAATATTACGAGAATTATTGCCCCTCTGATGTCATCAACGTAAAAGTTACAAAACTAGTGTCTACCGGGACCATCGTCCCGGCAAGTCCCTAGAGGACATCATCCAACTATAACCGCTTTGAGATTACCGTGGAAAACAAGGAGGAGATTAGTCCTTCTGTATGGTTATAATTCGGGATATCGATATTTTATGTGAAACCTTAGGAGTGGTGGCCCAGTGAAATTCGAAGACATATGACATCTACCAACCCACACCGGGCCCGCATGGTGGATTACGGCCCGTCTCCACCACCACCAGTGGGAACATTATAGGCTGATTATGTACGCAAAAACACTTTATAAAGAAAAACAAATGAAATAAAAAAGCACAAAAGGGCTGCTTGTTTCAGTCTTCCAGCCGATCTGAGGCAGGAGAGTGGGATGAGATATGTGTGGCGGCATCTACATCGCCACAAGCGAACTACGCATCACACTGACGTCACGCAAAGTATTGCATCGCGCAAGCAAAGTTTACCTCGCAATTTATGCAAGTTAATATACAACGTCCTGGCGTCAGTCGTCGGGCAGTAGCCCACCAGAGAGGACACCCGTCTGGTCGGAGGATCCTCCCTTTTCTATGGAGGATGAGTGAACTTTACACCCTATTCCTCATGTATCAACTAATTCTATTTATTTATTCATTTATTAAAACTTTATGCACAAGTAAAAAAAATACTGTACAAAGGCGGCCTTAATGCCTGAGGCATTTTCTACCAGTTAACCTTAGGGTGATGCAGAGACAAAACATGGCAGGTGCAACATACAGGATAACTAGCTAAGAAATGACTATAAAATACAAGAATCAACGAGAAGCGATACGAAAGGTCATTAACCTAAAAAACAACTGTGGCGTTGACAATCTAATATCTATCTCTTTCCATCTTGTGCCTTTGTCGTAATGTCTCGTTCTCCCGGCAAAAACATGACAACGTCAAGACGGGTTCGCCAACATTCCGGCGGCCATTTTAGATTCATTCTGTTTCGGAACGCGCTCGTGGTGATACAAGTTATTTGTTAAAGTTTTGTTTGTTGTTTATTTAATTATTTCTTGTTTAAATTAATTTTTGTTGATCATTGTTTGTTTTTATTAAGAGTGGTTAATGATGGAGCCACAACCAAGTACGTCGAGATATTATTATTCGCGTTATTTAATTTAAATCTACATTATACAATAATTCAAATTATAACAAAATTTATAAAAATAGACTATCCTTTTTGGTATTATTACAATTAGCCGAATATTTTTTTAAACTATATAAATCCAACTTTCAAAAAGTTACGCACCCCTGCTATTCCCAATGACCTTGCATGCGTTTTGTTTACATTTGGTATCGCTTCTCGTTGGCCGTACTTTAGATACATACATATAAACCAAATGAACTCTCAGGGGAAAAATGATTGGTAGAGGAGAAACCGAATCCAGCAAATCAGCGCTGGGATGTTATGTATGGCCAACTTCTGCCGAATATGTTCACGTGCCTTCACTTTAAAAGATAACCGACTGACAACTTAAATGACTTCGCTAATAATACGAAGAGCTTTCTAAGATGAGGCATAAGCAGCTATACGCATATACTTCTAGTCCATTATCTAGTAATGTTATCCCATTATTGGTACACAAGATATTGAAAGGGAAACCTGATACTATTACACGTTGGTAAGTAAACATGTTATTGTTTTGAGGTAGGATAATGCTGGGGAGACAAATAAGATCGTAAGCATAATCAGACAAGCCAAACTTGCCTTTATTAGAAATTGGGACACGTTTGAAGAATGGATGTCGGTTTTATGAAGAAAACCTGTGGTCAAAAGGTTGATAATATAATCTGTCGGAGTTAGGTACAGTATTTTTATCACACGAAAGGACGCGCGCTTTACTTGTGGTAACCAAGTGCACAAATACGCTGTGAATGTGTGCGTGAAGACGAGTAGCGTCAGCACATAACACACACACGCACACGCAATTTCGACTTTGCCATTGGCCCCGATTCCTTTGTTCACAAACTAAACTAAATTTAAGTTCAGTGCATCTTTTTCTTTTTATTTCATTTAGGAAAGGACAGAACATAATAGTATAATTAGTTTAGTCCTGTCAAATTAGTCAGCGCCTGACATAAATTGACGTATTTTTAGTAGCCAATTTTTTAATCACGACAAAACTTATTTTTGGAGTAGCTTGATTTGACAGGACGAAACTAATATTTATGTTCTGTCCTTTTCTTAATGAAATAGAAAGACTAAGATGCACTGAACTTAAATTTAGTTTAGTTTGTGAACAAGGGAATCGGCGCCATTGTCTCGGACGGTACCGATAGCTCCCGCGCTTATACACACATTTATAAGGTGTTTGTATACTTGGTTAGCAGTTTACCACAAGATATGAGATAAAAATACTACATGGCAAAATAATAATACTTAGACCAAAAAGGAGAAGATAGAGCTGTCTGAAATACACAAAAAAAAAACTGAACTGTCAAAAATGTTTCTTTCTGTGAAAAAAATGTTGTGTCGATAATATACCTACTATAAGCAAGGTGGCGAAGGCTGCAAGATTATGATTCTTTTGTTCCTCCCTTTCACCTTTAGGTATATTGTCAGTATTTAACGAGGTGGAATAGCAATACTTGGAAACAGTTAAAAATATTTGTCTGAATAAATAAATAAATAATAATAATAACAAACCTTGAAAAATGGAAAATAATAACCTCTTAGCAATGATAATTAAATTCTTTTCAATGAAAGAAACCTTTCATGACTTCATAATTTCCTCGGCGTGATGTTCAAATTCAAATAATTTATTTTCTCTTCACAAAAACAATGGCATCATATTAATTTAGACACGCCTAGACTATGTGGCACTAGTTTGTTAGAGACTGGTGTCTGCACTAGGAATACCTTATACCTGTACAGCAGATCACCAGGGTTCCACCACATGGTGTGTAAACATAATCAGTTATTTAGTAGGTAAATGTGAAGGGATAGGGCATAATATACAAATCAAATATTATACAGGTTTAAGGTTATTTATTTATTTATTTATATATACTTTATTGTACACCACAAAAATACATAACATGAAATAAACACATTAGACACTACAAAATATACAATGGGCGGCCTTATCGCTTTCTGCGATCTCTTCCAGGCAACCTTGGAATGGACAGTGATTTCTGTCGTTGGTGCAAATATTATGTATACAATACAATAAAATAGATACACAGATAAGGTTATGTTTCTATAAGATCAGAACAGCTCATGCTTTTGTCATTGTGTTTAGCAAGTAAGGTTCATAGTAAAATGGCAAGCCAGTAGCAAAAACATCTTCACTCTTTTGACTTTATTTGAACTTTACAAAGAAAAACAGTCGTCCTTCACAAAATTATCAAAACCGTTGACATAGTCGAAGAGCCAAATTCTCCGTCACCGAAACACTCCGATTCTTTTGTCTCTCTCCCGTCTTGAACAGTTTTGTTATGACGGAAATTCAACGGAACGGAAATTTCACGAAACGCCATGTTCACGACAATATTAAATATCTTTGAAACGTGTGCAACTACGTGTATAAAATTGACGTGCGCGAATTTCTTTGATACAAACGCTTTCAGATAACGAGGCGAGGTAGACTTTGAAAGGAATTTTGTTACAGTAATTGAGTTTGAAAGTTAGAATTTTCCATGTATGTTGGGTTTGTGTTTAGAACAATTTAAGTACTGTATATAATAATATGGTGTGTTCTGACAGGTGCTTATTTGCTTTGTCAACTTTTCCTGGATGAATTTACGTTTGATGCCACTAAGCGTTTGGCCAGACTGGGGAGCGGCGCGAGGCGGGCGCGGGTGCGGGAACGCGCGCGGGCTGCCTGTCCGCACTGGAGCGCGGCTGCGTTTTGCCTGTTGTCTTGTCGTGTCTAGTGTTTGTCAAAATATAATATGGATGAAGAAGACTCATTTTTACTAGAAAAAAGCTCGAGCTAGTTTGAGAACCCTGGTCCCCGCGGGGACGCCCGCGCCCGCGCCGCGCACCTACTGCGGCCACTTGTATGAACGAGCTATGGCGTGAGTTAGTGTCCAAACACACTATGCCGAAGGTACGCCGCCGAAGTTCCGCGGCTGATTTTACGTTCCGACTTATTCTGCTGATATGACACACCATAAGTGCCGAACTTACGCGACAGAAAGTCAGTTGCGTAACTTTGTGTGTACAACGGGCGGACACGCGGGGCGCGGGCATGCCTGCCCTCCCGCTGCCCCCCGCCCCGGATCTTCTTTGGCAATCGAACCGAACTTCGGTCGCGTATAATGTATGCTCTACAGAATACGTTGTCGCCGAATTGCCGCTGATCTTACGCCCGATCGAAGTTCGGTTGTACGCTATAACGCAACGTAATTTCCGCATAATGTGTCGTCAGTAATTCAAATAGCATTGCAGGCGTAATCATGGCGAACTTCGGTCGCGTACCTTCGGCATAGTGTGTTTAGACACTAACTCGCGCGCTCTCCGCGCCGCTCACCGCGCCCGCGTGCCCAAGCTATGGGACACTCAAAGGAAGTTCACTTTGATTTTGACAGTAATGCAAAATCAGAGGTTTAATAACGTATCTTTATTGACAGTGGTTCTTTGTCCTAGTCGAATCTTAGAGGTGATACTTACTTAATTTTGACCGTCCTTATTGCTTGTTAACCCACTTTTATACGCTTGTTTGTTTTTGGTAATAAATAAAGTTCTAGCAATATTCATAGCAAGTTCTTCATTATTATGCAAGATAAACAACACAAACGATAAAACATATTTGTCTCCGTCACACATATTATTTATTGCTTTACGCAATAAGAGACAATGCGGACTCTTTACCCCGCCTAGTGTTTAGGCTGTAGCGGCCAAGGGAAGGGAAGCGATGACGTCACTCCCCGCATCCGCCGGCCATGCCGCACCGCGCCAAAGCCGCGGACATTCCGACTGTCCGCCACAAATTATTGTATAGCTGTACAATGCGCTGTTGTACGAGTCATATGACCTTTTGGAATGGGGCGTTTCATTTGTCGCTATTTGTCTAGCAGGCTCATTGAAACGGGTGGCACTGAAACGGGTTCGGGTTGTGTTTTATTTTTGCAATGAATTGGGAAAATAAAGAGTGCATGGGGAAAATAAATACTATAACGATGGCGGGTGAATGAAACCGATGAAACGATGACAGTTTACTGCGAAATTTGCCCCATGCGTTGGGCGCCAATATAACTGTCATCGTTGGTTTCGTTCAACCGCCCACCATTATAATACTGAAATAGACTGTAGGTCTAAGTACTGATTGATGATGATTGATGGCCAGAACTTTTCTAATCGTTTTAAAGAAAAAAAGATTAGGTACAAACCAGAAACAGGCGGTTTTAGATTCTCTTTCCTTCGTTGTTGTCGGAGAAGAGGCCTAATAAAATTCACATTCATCTTTTTCTAAGTATTTTTGTAAAGGTTATCTGTTTCAATAAAGTTATTATTATATTATTGTGTTTGATTTTAAACATCTCGGGACCATGGGGTCCCGGTCCTTTGGAAGGCGTCCGAGGGGCCGAAGCCAACTCGCAGAGGCCCCATCGGAAATTTTAATGAAATGTGGCACCAACCGACGATTATCCCTGTATGCACTATGCAAGTGCACCCAAGGATAACCCCCGGTTCGTGTAGGACTATTGCAGGATATGGAAAAATAAAAAGTTGAACTATGTGTTTGGGTGCCTAAAGTGGACTTATTATTATCACCATCTACCTAGCCTTTTTCCAACTATGTTGGAGTCTCCAGTCACACCGGAATAGCTGTATGTATACCATTATTTTATATGCAGCGTAAGCAGCCGCTCCATGTAAAACTTTGGGAAGTTAGATTTTGGACTTCGGATGACCCGTAACGACTGTAAAAGACCAGCCGGGATCAACGGCTAAGGGGCTTTCCAAGGCACGGAGGGGGTCTTGGTATGTATAGATGGTCACCCATCTACGGACCAATCGCGGTAAACGTAAATTAACCTGATCGATCGACGCGTACGGCTGTTATTACTTAGCCACAAGCCTAAATTCACATTACTGTGAGCAATTACATGGGCTGGTATCTATTTCTACCTGCCTGCATCAGGTTAGACTGGATGCCGACCCAACAAATTCGGGAAAAGGCTAAGCAGATGATGATGATGATCTACATATTTCTACCTACCCTGGAAAGATGTCTGTTAGTCTGTGGTCCCAGTAAATGCATTTTGGTAATAAGATCTCGGAGTAAATTGCGCTGTGAAGTAATAAGGTCGCCGCTGCAATTCATCGGGCGAGATGAGAAGCCTTGGGCTGAATTAAAAGATATTATTTTGTTGCTTACGTTGGCGTAGCGTGTAAAAGGATTACTACGGTCCATTCCAAAAATATCTGACGAAAATGTAAAGAAATATATCAGAAAACGTACTTGCGGAAGTTTGGATGTTTAATTTCTCTTACAAATTCAGGGCTTTGATTTGATTTCAGCATTGTTAAACCCAAAATTTCAATTTTAAATCATCTAAAATATATTTTTCATTTGACAACTGCATACATTTTTAACCGACTTTAAAAAAGGAGGTTCTGTATTCGACCCGTATGTATGTATGTATGTATGTATGTATGTATGTATGTATGTTTGTATGTCCACGATTATCTCTGAACCGATTTTGATCATTCTTTCATGAGTGTGATCTACATACTTTCAGGAAGGTTTTAGTATATAATACATTAGGTAATTATTCTTATGTACGAAGTTATATGCATAAATGTACTGCATCTCCGGCATTTTTATGTGAATTTTGATGATTCTTCGAGTCGTGTCTTCAATGCACTGGTGTTAATTGAATTTGTGTGGGGTAGGTACAACTAAAAAGTGAAAAATAAAAACTTTTTTACAAAAAAAAACAACCGACTTCAAAAAAAACACAACAAAGTGAAAAATAACTTAATTTCGGAAGTCGGTGTCAAAAAACGAAAATGCTGAAGCAACGACACCGACTTCCGAAATTAAAGTTATTTTTCACTTTGTTGTTTTTTTTGAAGTCGGTTGTTTTTTTTTGTAAAAAAGTTTTTATTTTAACCTCAATTTTCGTCGTTGATTTTTCAATTTAATAATGTTATTCAAACAATAATTGTTGAAAAAAGTGATAAATTCGTCGGTATAAAGTCACGTGCAAAAATATGCATAGGGGTTTTCTGACAGACTTGACTATCGATTCAAATGTATAATACTTTGTACTTCGGAGGGTCTGCGCAGGAGCTCCACAAAATGATCCCATCATCCGCACTTGTTTGATATCCCGACCAGTCGGACTCAGCGCTACTCCTCCACATTTATTATGCACACGTCCAAAGTTTGGCACTCTCTGCCAGCGTCTGTGTTCCCTTTCACATTTAACCCAAAGCAAGAGTGAACAAGCATCTTCTGGTCACGCTCGTTCCATCATAGACCTCATCCATCGTTTTCCATCAGCCAAGATCGAGATTAAAAGCAGGACCATTCCAAAAACCAACACCTTCTTGCAATTTTATTAGATTTGCATAAGAACGTAATTGATAAACATTTCAAAGTAAAAGAAAAATCATATTCATTAAAAATTTTACTCTTATGTAGATACCTATTATGTAGGTTTTTTTTATCCATTCGGCGAATCATTACATTTCCTTTCTTTCATACGTATGCGTGTGAAATGAAGCATGGCTATTAAATATTTATGAACGGGTCGAATAAATGACTTGCAAAAATTGTTCTAGGAAAGTTCATTAAAAGCATATAAACCAAAGAAAATATTCTCATTTCATTGACCGTAGCGGTAGCGGCGATACTCGTACGTCTGGCGCACCCTGTGCAGTGAACCGTACTACCTCGCTTTTTTTAATCACGGCTTTAGCAATGTTTTCGTTCGTAAAAATACGAAAAAGGACGTAAAAAATGTTACGTTACCTATAAAATTCACTCTTGAACTGATATTACGCCTCTACTGTCACGTCATTCATAGTCTCTGAAAACACGTCACTTGTCACGAGTGTCGGTTTACTTCAAGCTTTGATCCTCCATCACTGATAACGTGTGTAATCTGTCGCTGTACATATCAGCCTTCGGACTGTAACATGTAGAAGCTCAGAAGGCCAATTCTCAAAATTTAAAAAGGTTAAAATCTAGTCGTCTCATCTCGGCGACAAACAAATGTCAAAATGTAGGGAAATTCGAGGTATTTTTGACAGATTGAGACAGAGATTAGACCATAGATATTTCTATGGATCAGACTGTGAATGTTCATAAAATTACGAGAATTGCCCTCTGGTTATCTGTACAGGCGTAAACAAGGCGTGACTTTATGTATGTATATGTAAGCAAGGTCAATAGAGAAATAGGAAAAGTGCATTGTCATCCTGCCATCTATGTCTTTTGAACAAGTTTCCCATTGACAACTAAGTATGATTTTTTATGTTCTTAATTAGGTAGTGTGAGCAGTGGTGGCCCAGTGGTAGAACCAAAAATTCGCAGACATGTGACATCTACCAGCCCGCGCTGTGCCCGTGTGGTGGATTTCGGCCCACTGCCTCTTGCCGAGAGGAGGCCTGTGTCCCAACAGTGGGAACAGTATATGCTGATTTCGCTAATTAGGTAGTGTCTCGTTAAGGTAGTGTGCAATATTTATTTTAATTTAATAATGATAACTGCTGAACTTACGAGACAAAGACTACAGTTATTTTATGGTATAAACCCATTGTTTTCATTTCTATTTAGCTAGCGTTCTCTTTATCGTGTTGCAGCATTGTTGCAGAGACAACTAGAGTAATACTGAAACATATAAATTAAACGTCAGCTCGACTCGTCAGCCGTCTCTACAAACACGTCACACGTTTGCTCGTATTTGTTTTGTCTCTATGTAGAGACAGAGTATGTAATCTGTGCTATATTAGACAGAAATTAAAGTACACGTCATTGGTTGCGTGTAATTTTTTACGTTAGTTTAGGTAACAAGAGAAAAAAATATAGTGCCATATAAATTAAATCTATCACGTTTGTCGTGTCACACACAGAGCATGTAACCTTTGTGTCACACGTCACTCATGTCGTGTTAACTATGAGTTGCTTTGCTCTATAAAATATATCAGACCTCGGCGACCTCTACATAATTATCGTACCTTCGGTGCAACAAAGTCACAACATCTCATTTTTTAATATTACAGGAGAGGACTTTGAATTTTTTTTTTCGCATTTATTTCCTCATTTTTTCGCATTTATAACCACAAAGGCACCTGCGCCATCTAATAGAATTTTGAGATACGTGGATATTTTTGTTGCCCCAAGTATAGGCATGGTTCAGAGACAATTTGGCATACTTGCCTCAATTTTACAGTTTTGGCTATTTGTGACTTTGTTGCACCGAAGGTGCGATATATCTTCGTCTTTGCATTGAAAATACTGGTTTTGTGAACAATTTTTTCTTAGTTTTATGCTTATCGCAAAAAAAATAACCAAAAGTGCAATATGGATAATATTTTCGATTTGAAAATCGTTTACGGTTAGGTCGCAACTCGCGCGTTCGTGGAAGGGCCTTCGCGTACTTAGTTGCAAAGTATGGTTTGGTTTTTTAATACTTATTATCAGCATGAGTCACGACAATGTCCATAAACACAAATGAATTTTTTTTTATGTTGACTATTTTTGGAAGTCGATAGAATACCTACAATTAAGTGTTTTGCTACCTATCAATCGATTTAACGTTGGAATTAGTGTTAGAACGCGGTAGGTTGCTCGCGAATTTCAATATTTTCTTATGTTTTTTTTAAATTTTCAGGTCAGTGTCACGTGTCAGTGAATAGTGATTGTAATGATTTTCGAGCGTAACATAACATATGAACTTATGGAAATATATTCATATTCATAAAAATCATCAATTCAACCCTCTAAGTTCATATGTACAGGGTGTTACGGAAAGGGTATATCAATACAAATGGGTTGAAGAGTGTATCTGGTCTAGAATCTCTGTACATAATTTCAGCTCAAAAGCATTAACTTTGAAAATGTTTAATATTTTTTTAATTCGCACATCACGGCGCTGCACTGGCGCACGGCGGCGTGATGTGCGTGTACTAGGCGCACAGACACACTACAGATAATGGATAATGACCCTCGTAGTGCGGTGACACGTTTGTTATGATTTCAAATTAATAAACTATCGAAATAAAAAAATATTAAGCATTTTCAAAGTTACTGCTTTTGAGCTGAAATTTGTTGCAATTTCAGCACGACCAGATACACTCTTCAACCCGTTTCTTTCTATGAAACAGCAGATTTTTTTTTTATAACCGGTTTACAATATCTACGCGGCCCCCACAACAGACAGACACGAAAAGCTACTTTAATCACACTATCGATTCACACTAATATTATAAAGGCGAAAGTTTGTGAGTGTGTGTGTGTGCGTTTATATGTTTGTTACTTCTTCACGCTCAAACGGCTAGACCAATTTTGATAACATTTTGTATGGAGGTAGCTGACACCCTGGATTAACATATAGGCTACTTTTTATCCCGATATTTCCACGGGATCAAAACTTATGCGGGTGAAACCGCGGGCGCTGCTAGTTAATTATAAATACGTATAGATTTTAAAGTAGGTATGACCTACTGATCAACTAAGTTGAGCAAAAAATAGTTGAGCTATAGAGCATAAAATGTTCGGTAATACAAACTATGTCCTACAGCTCAACTGCTCAACTAGTAGAGCAATCTAGTTGAGCAGTGGGGAAGAAGTGATTCGAACACGAAAGTCGACTTAGTAAACAAAGTAGCTGATCAACATCTAAAACACGGACATGACGCAAAACCCAACACGTCAAGAAAATATAATGACGTCACATCAAGTCACCCTTTTCTATATTTTTTTTAAAACCCTACGTCACACGTCAGTGTCAGGTCATACCGGTGACACAGTTACTGCGGGTGGTTGCTGAATATTTCATCTATGGTGCCAGTTCACTACGTCACGTCGCCTTCACCTGAAAGCCTAGAATTGTCGCTGGTACTATATAAAAGTGTTTAGGCCTTCAGTTTGTCTATGTGTGCGTGTGTGTGTGTGTGGGTGTGTGTACTAGGAATTGGATGTTGTTTTTGCTACTAATGATGATAATGTTGAAGTGGATTTTCTTGTAACTGCTGAGAAATTGTGAATCTATTATCTATATACATACGAATAATAAAGGTGGGAAGTTTGTTTCGTTTTGAACGCGCATTAGCGCGTTCAAACAAAGAAAAAAAATAAATCAAATAAATCCGACTGGTAGTTCCAAGGATTACCTTGGAACTACTACCAGTCGGATTTATTTGATAGCCCAATTGTTGAGGAAGGCTATAGGCTATAACAAAAATTGAGAAAGTACGCTAAATGAAAACGAAGTTATAGCACGGCGATGCGATGCAACTGGGTAGGTCGGGCGAGCGGCGAATGTACTAGGATTATTCCACTTTGCCCCACCGGCCGCCCCACTGGTGGGGCAAAGTGGAATGTCAAAAATTTTGCATACATGTACAGACGCCAGCACATCAAGCTACCTGAAACTGTCAAATTTTCCCAATCAACTTTGAACCTTATGCTTTAGCAATAAAGTTGAAAATCTATTAAATAAATTTGACAGATTGTAGTAGCTTGATGTGCTGGCGTCTGTACCTCCCGGGCCCCTGACTTATGGTAGTTAAAGGAACAGGTTTTACTCGGTAGGAGTCCGATATAACCCTCTGATCTCCCCAAACGCAGGTAATCTATGAGGATTTCACAGATTTCGGTTATTTTTTTTTTACCTTCGGAAAAAAAAGGTCGGTGGTACAATCACTTGAACGAAGTCGCGGGCAGAAGCTAGTGGGAATATAAAATTAAAGAAAAATCGCGTCTTTTATAAAGACTAATCATGAACTGACGAAATAGACTTGTTTTTTGTCGTTAAAATGATCCCTGGGGGCCAAGACAAGTTTCTTACTTCTACAACGACTTTCAATAGGATTGACATAAGCATTTCAGTAGCATGTGTCAGTGACATACATTTTTGACATTCCGTCATCGTTATCACTGATAGAATGTCACTGTTGCTAGGCCCTCTGGTGTCCTTCAAGTGAAAACTACTCAGATGCCTTGAAGATAGGAACGCAAAAAATTCATATCATATTTTTTCATAGATGTTTTTCCACTTAAGCAAATATCAACTTTACAAAAGTGTAAATTAAGTTAATTTCAGAATAATATGTATTAGGTACTATTAAAAGATTCATAAGCATTTGAAGTTGTAGCGCAAACTGTAAGTACCTATGTGTTGGTTTCAGGTTTTCCAAAAAACACATTGTGATCACGAAGAAGATAAATTAATTCAGATTGTAGCTGGTAAAGTAATTCAGATCAAAATATCTGGAAATCAAGGGAGCAGGCTTTTGCCCAACAGTGGGATGGAAACAAAAGTAAATTATTTTACAAATATGGTTATAGCGTTGTACCGTTTCAAAGGAATTGCTATAAAATGGCACAGGGGCAACATACCTATCGATTTGTTTTCTAGTTATTCAATAAAATGGTTGCACATTTTACTTTTCAGAGAATTGAATAATAATCACCTGCACGATCTTTACCGAGAACCTGAGCAATATTTGTAATTAACGTTATTTTGGAACGAAATGTAATATTTCTCAAATATTTTTTATATCTACAGACGCCAGCACATCAAGCTACTACAATCTGTCAAATTTCTTTAATAGATTTTCAACTTTATTGCAAACGGCCTGGCCATGAACTCTACGCTATCAGCAGCAGTTTAGCGCGGGGCAGCGAGCGGTAAAAACAAATACAAGTACTAAAATGTATGGACCATGCCACAATGACGCACCGCTCACAGCTTCAACGCTAGAAAAAAGAAACCGCGCCGCTTGCCGCTAAGCCAAAAGTCATGGCCGGGCGGTAAATCATAAGGCTCAAAGTTGATTGGGAAAATTTGACAGTTTCAGGTAGCTTGAGGTGCTGGCGTCTGTACTTAGTATTTTTTTCATAATCGTTAATTTATAACAACTTGTTAAATCAATCAATCAATTTTTTTTAATTGTTATATAATATTGTATATAAGCATTGCTTCATATAAAATAAATCTTCATATGAATTTGCTCAACAACGTAGATCGTTATGAATGTTGTAGAACTCACAATGAAAGCCAGTGCTACTGTAGTGTGTTACGCAATTACCCCCCTGATAATAAATAAAAATAATTTTACGAATGATGAAAATACTAGCTGCGCCCTGCGGTTTCACTCGCATTACGGGATCGAAACTAAAATATTCGAAATATTCTTATATCGGGATAAAAAGTAGTTAATCCAGGGTGTCAGCTACCTCCATACAATCAAAATTGGTCCAGCCGTTTGAGCGTGAGAAGTAACAAACATATAAACACACACTCACTAACTTTTGCCTTTATAATATTAGTGTGATAATTAAAATTGATGTGAAACATTAGAATGTCAAAGTTTTCTAAAGAAACTTAATATCATGGAAGAAGTCAACGTAAACCGTTATAAAAACTTAGATCGAAAACTAGCCAATAGTCGCTCACGGACAGACTCGGTTAGAACTTTGTCGTAGCAACTGCAACATTTCCAACTAAAAATTAGATTTACAACTTGCCACATAAAACCTCGGATCAAACTGCACTCGAAGTTACAACTAAACCTAAAAAAAACCGCTAGCAACAGTTGAATCTAAACCAACTTCGAGCTTTGATTAAACCAACTTCTGTACATCGCATAGAAAAGGCAAGCAATCAATTTGTAAAGGCCATTCTAAGCCTTCCCACCATGTTTTTGAGGTTATAATTGCGTGTACAAAAGTTGGAGCTAGGTTGGAACTTGGTAGGCCTATTTTAACTTGTGAATAGATTTTCAAATATCGTTCAGCGTTCTGTGTGGGACAGAGTACTAGTTAACATTTAACTAAGTATAATTGACTGTGTGTTTGTCGTTCATGTGTTAGTTAGGTTGAGTTCCGGTTCCGGATATGGAACACATGATTCTATTGTTTTGTAGATTGTGTTAGATAGACGTTGTTTGAGAAGAGGTGTTATTTAGAGCTGCCAATTTTATTTTTTTATTTTACTTTATTGGCCAACCAACAATTGTTTACACTATAAATATTGAAGAGTAACTGTACCTACCATAATCGAGGGTTAGTGTAACAATTTCTTACAGGTTAGCACCGCATGCCCCATAAACCTATTAGGTGTGCCACAAGCACCGTACTATAAAATTAAAATTAATATCTAAGTAATTAACTGAATTTAACTAAAATTAAAATTAGCAAGATTAAATTAACATTACGAGATGGAATTTATATAAATCTAAAATAAATAGTAAAATTTAATTAAATGAAACAAACAGCGACACAACAAAAACGAAGGAAATTTAATTGAAATTGAACATTGCTAAAAGTTGTTCTGTGAAACTTGGCATATGAGTCAAAATGCACGTCGACAAGATCGCTAAAGCCATTTAACAATTTGCAAAGACGAGGAACAACAGAGTTTGCACCAAGTACTGGTCTGCGGAGTGGAGGACGTAAAGGAGTAATAGGAGCACAAGGGAGTCTAGCAATTAACGTGGAAATAAAGGTTTTCAGGGTTTTGAAGTAGGTCTCTGAAAATACACCCCAAACGGCTTTACTGGTTCTTAAATATACCTATGAGGTAATCGAGGTCCATAGTTGAATATACCAATTAAAGGTAGGGCTTATCAAGTTTATTGTTAACTAACCTCCACCCACGACTTTGCTCGCGTGGAAATTATACCACGGGAACGTTCTATCGGGACATAAATGTTCTTCCTCAGGATTCCATCATCTCTTTGCCATTTTATCAGATTCCGTTCAGTGGTTTAGGCGTGGAAAGGCAACATAAAGAACATAAAGACAGAGTTACTTTCGAATTTATAATATTAGTATGGATTATAGGTATTATTATAGTGTCCATCCATATTATACCTGCAGTTTTGGGGACCTAATGACGCTGCTATTAACGTGGCCACATACGGGGCACAACTGATATAAAAAAACACAGAAGAGGAAGAAGAAAGGCAAAACACTCAAAATTAAATGCAAGTATCCAAGTACTTAAGTACTACGGCGAGGGAGGGTCCTAAACCTACTTAGTTGCTTAGTCGAGTTCTGACCCCGATTGTTAGGTATTGACTTAGAAATCTAGACATGAAAACCGAGGTTGATAACCTTTATTGAAGGTAATTGACTTCCATAACTTGCATGCAAAAGTTACATAACAACAATGCAAGGAAAAACGCACGAACTCTTCGCATATGAAACAACGAAAATATTACATAAGCGAGATACTGAGAAAACTGAAAACCTCTCCACAATCAATCTGTCTGGCATTCTCCCAACTTTGTTGAGGTCAGCTTCCAGTCTAACCGAATGCAGTATAGTACCAACTGGGTTGTGGAGGTCAGATAGGCAGTCGCTCCATGTATATTACATGGAGCGACTGCCTATCTGAACTCCACAACCCAGTTACTGGGTAACACCGGTAACACGATACCCCTTGGTATGACTGGTTGTCAGACTTTTGGGCATCTGACTTCCCGTAACGACTGTCAAAGATCTACGAATGACAGCCGGGACCAACAGCTTAACGTGCTTTCCGAGGCACGGAGAGGTCTCAATGTGTATTGGATGGCCACCCATCCTCAAACCGATAGCGACAAGCGTAGCTTGAACTTCGGTCGACCAGTGCGGCTGTTATTATTTAGACACGAGCCCCTCAAAAAAACCTGAAAACCTCTCCACAATTAAACATAATTATCGCCTTAAACCAGTCGAGAAATTCCTTTAACAAAAAAATAACAACAAAAAACGTTGGCCGTCCATTCGTTTCACGACAAAGGGGTTGCAAAGCCCCGTCAGTCCTCTATCTCATTAATCATTCCCTTTCGCAAATCCTTTTAGTTGACGTCGACATTTCATAACTGAGGATAGGTTAAGCGGCTTACAATACGGTCGCCATTGTTGTTTTGTATGTTGTTAATAACTCCTTTAACAGTTTAGAGTGAAGGGTTAGAACGTGAGAAGTCCTGGTAGATAAATGTGGTTAGGAATACGATGAAAGAAATATTTGCGAGTTCAGTTAAAGAGGGAGTGAGAGAGTGAAATCGTCGTTGATAGTCCAATTCCGCGTAACTAACGTTGTTAAATACCGCGTAAACTTCCGCTAGTTTAAATTATTAGGCCGAATTTTAAAAGAACTTGAAAATATAGGACCGTTTCGTTCTCCTTAATTCAAAATTCGGCCTATTAGTTTTTTAGAAACTTATTTTTTTGACCCTCATGTAAAACTAGCGCAAGTGTACATACCATAAATATCCGAATTTAACAACGTTATTTACGCGGAATTGGACTATCAACGACGAAATTACTCTTAATATTTATAACGGCATTAGGTACTGGATAAAGTCATTGAACAAGGCAGGTAATAAAGCCTGATTTACACGATACAATTTAATTACGTGTGGTATACGTAAGTTGAAACAACAATAAAAGTTGCAACGTCTAAGCAGTGTTTAGACCATAGGTTCTCAACCCCCACTTTGAGAATATTTTTTTTACTTACCATCTGTTGCTAATCTGAAACAGCTATTGCCACGATTATATTTGAACGTGTAATATTATGTGGTCGTAAGATAGGATATAATTTTCTCTGGGTCTTCTATTGCCTCCCTGAAAGTCTCAAACGAGGCACGTTAAGCGCCCACGTTGAGAACCTATGGTTTATACGATGAAAGTCATTTGGTGCTTCAAGTTAAGTTATAGGAATGGTACTTGGATTGTGTAAACGGGGCTTTAGAAGGAAGAAGACTGAAAAGATCTTCAAAAATAATCTGAATTAGTTCTTCTTGAGGGAAAGCCGGTGCGGCGGCGGCGAGATGGGCGACGACATTGTTGCCATCGTGGGCAAAACCTCCATCAGCCTGGAGCGTAAGGATAGGACAGAAAAGAGAGATCTATGCCCAGCAGTGGGTGAAGTCGGGCTGTGGAAGGTGATGATGATGAAGTGAAAGCCGAACCCAACTTTGTCCTAACGATCAAGTTGTATTATGCTAGGGCGTATAACCCGTCAGCCTTCAAACTTAATACCTACTCAATACTTTATTGCATTCCGTAATGTGTGCATATGACAGTTGGTATGTTAAAACATCGAATCAATTATGGACCCAGTCGGGCACAGCAAAGTTGTTTTTAATAGGAGAGAGGATGAAGGCGCTTTTTGCAAAGCAAGAGTGAATAGGCATCCTCTTAGATCGCTCGTTCCATCATAGACGTCATCCATCGCTGTCCACCAGGTGGGTTCGTGGTCAAGAGCTGGCCCATTTTGCTATAAAATCACACTAATATTATAAAGGTGAAAGTTTGTGAGTGTGTGTTTATATGTTTGTTACTTCTTCACGCTCAAACGGCTGAACCAATTTTGATAAAATTTTGCATGGAGGAAGCTGACACCCTGGATTAACATATAAGCTACTTTTTATCCCGATATTCCCACGGGATCGACATTTATTTACGCGGGTAAAACCGCGGGCGCAGCTAGTAAAATATAAAAAAGGGCTTGAGAAAAAGTGGAATAGGCCGAGAGATCGTTGTTCCTTATCAGCAATCCTAAAGAATCTAACTTATGCATAGCCTCATCGATTTCCAACCTACATGATCACTGACACCAAAACAAACATTATCTAGTTCAATGACTGGCCTCACTACCAACGTTTTCATAGCCCAATATACAACTAACTTTTACAATCAAGTAAAACTATTTCTATGTTCGACACCGATTTCTTCGCTATTATTCATTCATCATACCCTTAATGGGAGTCATTTGGCTCGTATGAGTAACTCTTGTTATGTTTTTATCCAACTCTGTGATTATATTGCAATTATTACAGGTGTGGAATTTGTACGAAGTTTTATGGAGTTTTAATGCGATCGCCTTTTGATTATTGTCGTGACCTTTGCAATCCACAGTGATGACATTTAACAAAACCTGTTCAGAGCCCTGATTCATAACCATACGACAGGCTATCGTATCGAAAACCTGACATTTCGATAACCTGATTTGACTTCCCCTCAACAGCAAATAGCTGTTGGAAGAATAGCGGCGAATATTTGATTTAAACTGACAAAATTTTCGGGTCTTGGACTTGTGAACAGCATTGAGAAGACTCCTACGATAACAATGATTAATGTTCGATACGATACGGAAGCATATCGAGTGTTTGTAAATAAGGGGCTGGTTAAATTACGATATCAGTCACCATCACTAAAGGAAATTAATAACACATTAATTTGTATTAAGGAGGTTCACTTTCTCCAACAATTACTAACTGAAAAGAAAAATGGAATCAAAGAGCTAGTAGAACATTACAAAGGGAAGACAATTTACTGCATCACTGTACAATAACGTCATCAGTTGGAGCACGGGACCCGATCACGGAACCGTAGTCTCCGTGTTTCACCCAGGTGGAGAAACTAGGTGAAGCACGGGTCCGTCCCCATGAAATTCACCAATAGAATAGAACTTGTGACCCCCAGATTTGATTTGGGCTCATAATATCTCGTGTATCTCATGAAATACCTACCACTATAATTCAAACAACTGCAACTCCTGACAGCCAAAATCAACAGTAGACAGTAACCAGAGGGCCTAGACAAAATTGCATTCTATCAGTGATAAGGATGATGAACAAACCGAAATGCTTAATATGTAAATCCCAATTAAACTCGTTGAAATACTAAACGTTTTTAAAGCGATTGCCACTAGTCTTAGGCCCTCAGAAAAACGCCTGCGAGAATATATGAAGCGCAGCGATTTCCAGCTTCCTAGGGAAATGAATGAACTGTCATGAAACCCGCAACGAAATTAATCAGAAAATAAAGTTGCAAAAAGTTAACGGTAGTTTCCACTGCAGCGTATGAGCTAAATTTTACTTATGTGTTGGTACTTAATATAGTTGCATTGGTATGGAAACTCAAGCAACGTTCCCACAAGGGGATCGCAATCAACGCAGCAAGCAAACTAGCTATTTAATTAGTTCCCTGTTCTTGGATTCTGTCTGTTCAAACCCTTAGCGCAGTCGTACACACAATAACATAGAAGTTAGCTAGATTGTGTGGTTTAAACGACCATTGGATTGCAGTGGTCAAGTTATCAAGTATCATTCTTCTTCTTTGGCCTCGCCTTTTCCCGTTACGCGGAACCCCGCGTAACGGGAAAAGGCGAGGCCAAAGAAGAAGAATGTGAAATGAATAAATGGCGTCGCATGATTGGAAAAGCCAACCGGCTTTTCCAATCATGCGACGCCATTTATTTCGGTCTTGTGCGTCATCTTCCGTAAGTCCCATCTCCCTCATGTTCTTTTGGCCCTTCTTCATCCATGTGGTTTGAGGTCTTCCTCTCCTCAGCAGCAAACAGTAGATATTGACATACGCAATATCTGCTCGTCCCACATACCGTAGTGTCTCAAGGTGAAAGTAAAGACTAGTGCATGTTGCCAGTGATGACTTGTGGCATTGAAATCTGGTCGCTCGCTATGGGCCCTATTAGTAGGTCAAATGAAGAGGGCTTTGCTTGGAGTTTCCCTATGTGATCGCATCAGAAATGAAGAGATCCGCAGGAGAACCAAGGTAACCGACATAGCCCGAAGAATTGCCAAACTAAAGTGGGTAGCGCACATTGCTTGCAGAACAGATGGCCTATGGGACCAAAACGTTCTGGAGTTGCGAGTGCGTACCGGAAGACGTAGCGTTGGAAGGTCTCCGACAAGGTAGACTGGTGATCTTGTGAAGGCCGCAGGAATCCGCGGGATACGGGAAGCACAGAACCGGTCGAAGTGGCGGTGCTTAGGGGAGGCCTATGTCCAGCAGTGGACTTCTTTCGGCTGAAATGATGATGATTAAACAGTATTTGCAGTTGGTCTGTGGTTGTGATGCAGGAGTTTGTAAGCTTAATATAAGTAAGCTTGCTTCATCCAACAGCAGCCATTCAAAAAAGTTTCAGCAAAGGTAAGTAGAATTCACTTTAAGGCTGATTTAAGGACTTAGGTACAGTATATTGCTGGTAAATTCAAAATTTCTGAAGACCACAAATGGCCTGGTAAGCCTGTTTTTTATTGCATTATTATGAAAAAATGGAGAACGCTTTTATTACTTTGAGTAAGGTTAGCGATATTCGACTAACTTATAACACTCATCAACAGGAAGCGGACATAAGTAAAGAATAGCAATATACTTCATTCAGATAAATCACCTATACCGAAATCCAGCAAACTATGCCATACTAGGACACCGGCTCCCATTGTTCATCTCCTTTGTGTTGGTACTATTGAACGACCGTGTCACTGCGATTTCCAAACAAAATCCATTATGTTGTACACGGTTCAGGCGTTTTTATTGCCCGGGCTTGGTACTTTGAGTGAAGTTATGCTTTTCCAGCATGCGGTGCATAACCACTTCTATATCAACTCTACGAAGAGAAGACAAATCTCTTTTCTGAACTTTTCTTTAATGTTGACATCGCACGGCAGAAATCTTTCTACAATTATTTGTTTTGCGTTTCTTCCGTTTCTACGCTGGCCATGCTACTCTTGCTGGATACTTAGAAAACCCCATTTGAAGTGTATATTTAGATCTTTTTGTTTTGAAAGCGAATGGTCTCTTGAAGGTCTTGTATTTCGCTCATAAACTTCTATCGCAGTTTCTTCTTCAGAAGGTAAAGTTTTTCTTGGCTAGACTGGGGTATTTCCTTATTTAACTTTGAACACTAGGTTCATAGTATACCTATTGGTCGGGTATCTGATTCTTTAGCCTTGGCAATAGCAATTGTTAGAAGTAGGTCAATCTAATACAGTGCAGGTGAGCTTGATTCGGATCCAAAACAATGACCTCGCAGTAAGAATAGATGATCTAGCTCTCTTTATTTTTTCTAATATTTATATATATAAAATTCAAAGTCCTGACTGACTGATATATAGACGGACAGCCTAAACCGCGGATGGTGTGTTCTTTGTGAAGAGTAGGTATCCAATAAGAAAGGGTTTTTCTAAATTCCACCCCTAAGAGGGTGAATGGGGGGAGGGTGAAATTTCACGCGGACGAAGTCACTATAATAATAATTTCGTTAGTTAAAGATAAAGACATTATTGACACTGATAACAAGAGATACCTTTCTGTACGGTTCAAATTCTCCACCACATTGGGAAACTTCTGCGATTAATGGCTTGGTTCGATTTTGAACAGTAGCTACGAGCAGTTTAAACGATTTTGATCATTCTATTCCTTTGAAGATTATACTAATTCGTATCAGGCAAATAGGAGTTGGGATGTTCGTGATGATGATACTAGCGAAAGAGTTATGATGCGAGAAGATTGGAACTTTGGCTGTAGACACTAATGGTTTGACGATGGACCGCTAAAAATGGAGAGGCCTTTTATGACCGGCAAATGAAATGGGCTGCATAATAAACGCTGCATAAACAATAACTATATTTTTTTAATTTCAAGGTAAGAACACGTAATTTATGAACAAGAGAGAATCATTCAACTTTAAAACACCCAAAAGTAATAAATTTCACTACCTATGACCGATCAGTGCGAACACCTAATAAATTGCCGTGTTCCCGCATAATAATACCATACTCCAAACGAGCTACCATACCATACTCTAAGCGAGCGAAAGTGATGCAATTACTATTGAAACGCAAAAGAAGAGTGATGGCTACGGTGTGCGTGGGCTCGGAATAAAACGACGTATGTGCCAAAATGAATTTACTCATTTTTATTTAACGAAATAAATGAATTTAAAACTATTTTGAGTAAACTTTGATATGATAATTCTCTATGATTTAAAGTAAATTCCATTGAATAACTCTTAAGCGTTACGCTGTGAAGTTGAAAAAAGTAAAAAAATAGATATAACTTTGCAATTTTTTTGTATCGAGAAAAAAACATTGAATCGCGTTTTTCTTTTACAAGAGTCAAAAAACATATACCAAAATGTTAAATCCCTATTCCATAAACCTAACAAGTTACACGAAAACCACATTTTTTTCAACATATCACTTTAAGACGAATGGAGCTTTCTTAAGCATGTGATTATTGGCAACACCGAGGTTCTTATCTGGAAACGGATTGTTATCGACACCTGGCACTTCATAAAGCCTTAACCTATGTACCTGTGTGTGTGAGAGATACAAGAACATCTTATTTGCTAACTAGCTTTTGCCTGCGGCTTCGCGTGGATGTCGGGAAATATTCCACGGGAATGTACCGGGATTCAAAGTATATAATATCTACTATCTGTTAATCCAGTTCATAAACTATCTGTGTGCCAAATTTTATCCACATCCCTTCAGCCATTTTTGCGTCAATCCGGAAAGTACATCCAGATAAACATACAAACGAACAAAAATTCTAAAAACTCTTATTTTTGCATTGATCGAAGATTTTTCAGACTCGTTCCCACACCTCGTAGCAATTTTGACTTCATTACTATGTATTTTATTATATCTTATACGTTCATTCTTAAAAGCCATGTCACTGTTGACAATAATACGAGTCGTGTTGTAGGTAAACCGAGTGTAAATGAAACTTTATGTGTGACGCTGCGGTAGACCGCAGAGCTGTCGAGACAAGCGAAATAAAATGAGAGATCCTGACTGCTCTCAGATCAAATTCTGGGATCAAAGAGGAAATCTTAGCTGAAAAGATAGAAGAAACTGTCTCGATCAATTATAAACCTAGTTAGCATAGTTATAAGGCTTTTACAGCACAATTTAATTAACATTTCTCACATTGATATGGTAATCGGAGGCGGAGTTATAAAACTTGATTGATAGATGGATTTGATCCCTAGACATTCGAGCTTTGTGTTAGACAGTTTTATGGCTCGGGCCGCTCAGGGTCATATAATACCCCGGCAAATGCTGACTGAAACTGGCTAGATGGACTGATGACCTTAAGAAAGCGGCTGAGACAGACTATATGCGGAAGGCGGAGGACAGGGTGTTGTGGCGCAGCCTGGGAGAGGCATATGTCCAGCAGTGGACTGCGATAGGCTGAGTTGATTGATTGATTGAAATAGGTAGCTTTCGATTTGTATGAGACCTATTCCATCAGTAGTAGGAAACCGACAAGTCCTAGCACCAAAAATTCGAAGATTTATTCCAAAAATCCCCACCGACAAATCCCCACCAGTGGGATATGTGACATCTACCAACCCGCACTGGGCTTGCGTGGTGGATTACGGCCCACTCCCTCTCACCGGCAGGAGGCCTGTGTCCCAGCAGTGGGAACATTATAGGCTAATTAAGCTTATGCTGAAAATCTTTATCTAATCATGATCTAACCTTACGAAAGTGACAGGAATGACGGTTATGTCAAGTTGTGCCTTTTTACATAATCGCCCTTTTCTCTTTTCCTGGGCTAGTCTTTTATTTAATTATCGTCCTTACACCTAGGTATCTTTTAATAAACGCATGAATAACAACACCAACGATACGAGATTACAGATTTCATAAACAGTTTACGAGTGTTTGATTTCCATGCTGTTTATGAGTCATAATTTTATTCTTGTGTATGAGCACGTTCTGCAACATTATTACACCCAGTAGCCAAGCCATTACCTATTCAACCAATTTATAGCCTGACATCCCCACAATTACATTGTTAATACAGCGTCAACGTTTATCGTATCAAATCTCTGCAGGAAAACCTTCAGAGGTATGTAGCCGCAATTTTCTGAATGATTTTACCCATTTTTACCTCAGCTGAGTCACGCGAACATTTCGCCACTATAAATGGTGCCTATATACGTGTGTACTTGCCATTATCAAGGGCAACCTCCGACCTTAAACCAAGAACTCACCTTATCAAAACAACGACATTTTCAACAGTCAATCACGTCTATACTAAAGGAAGACACGACTACGGGCAGCTAACATTACCGCAACACTCACAGTAACAGCTCAATTGACAGGTTAAGACAACACACACGATTTTAACACTTCAGGACATTATTTTTATTGATGAAAATGGTATTCGGCGTACGCTAAGGGTCCGTGGGCGACCGGCAGGCGAGCGCGCTAGCCGGCGCGCCGCCTTACTTTAACTGAAATACGCGCTCGCGAACTGTTTTTTGCGCAAGCGTAGTACAACGCAGGATCGGCCGAAATTCACCCTTACTCACCTCCATGGAACGGTTAAACTACCTATTTTCCACCAAGGAGAAACGCACTTTATATTTACAGCAGAGAGTTGGATTTAGATTGGTCAGAAATTCGCCGTTGTTCCGTTCTGAATAGGTCATTGCGTGTGCCGCACTGCACACGATGGTAATTAAATATGTGTTTGACAATAGTATCGAGGCTCCGGCGGCTGTGCTCTCCTGATGACGTCAATGGTCCAAACGCTCATTGGAGAGCGTTCACGTAGAAACCGTTTTGCGAGAGATTACGAGCGTCCCGCTCAAAGAAAAAAATGACGGTGATTTGCATTTGAAATTGGAATAAGCTTTTCAATTTAAATGTTCGGTTTTAATTTTTTCTGACTGTATTCCGGCTTCCATGTAATATGGAATTGGGTGAATCAGTAACTTATTTGGAAGTCATTATTCAACTGCCTATAAAGGGTTAAAGAATTACGCTGTTCGTTATCGATGGGGTGCCGTGGCAGTTTGTCACTAGCAAAACTATGTTAGCCTTTTGATTGATGAATCCTAATCGCTAAACTTATTAATAATCGTAGGTTGAACCTATTTTTTTTTAAATTCTGTGGCCTGTTTTAGGTTCCACAGCTGGAGTAAGGCCTCCCGCCCAAAAGTTGCTTACGTCACTAAAAATACGTTGTATCTATAAGTCTAGCCAATTTTGCAGCGTTACTCAGCGGACTACAGCTGTCAGTGTAAACAAAGAGATATAGGTAGATACAGCTCGATGTATTCTGACTGTGCAGCTGTAACGTTAGCTTTGTTAACTGGGACTAACAAGCCTGTTAGTCTGTTTGTGGACTAGCAGTAGTATTGTAAACCCCCCTTACTAATAAACGTATTATATCAGATGAATAGTTACACACCGATTTCTCTCTTTCAGTCGTTAGTAATTTGACTTTCGAAAGAAGAAGACAAAGCGTTGTGTAACTATACAGACGCTATACAACGTTTATTAAGTAGTAAGGGGGTATTTATAGCTGCATGTGTACTGGTCAGTAAAGGTTTAGGAACTTATTTTTCTACTTATGTAACGTGTTGCGGTTTTCTCGTCGATGACGGATACCCCGGTAGTCAGGGCCGGATTTACCATGTCGGGGCCCCTAGGCTATGCAATTCTCGGGTCCCCTTTTCTAACTTCCTAAAATACTTTTTTCTACTACAACGCTATTATATTCATAATTATGCTATTTTTGTCTACAGTACCGCTCTTGCTTTTGCTTGCCGTACCGTTGTCTGATTAATCGGCGTTAAAATCGCCGCGAAAACACGAATATCATTATTATAATAATTTGAAATATGACAATGTAATTTAACGAAAAACAAGGCAATAATATTGTCATTGAGGATACAAATTTTCAAAGTAATTTTTCACTCGATGAAACATTTTCAATAGTTTTATTCTTGGTGCGCGGGTCCCCCTATCCGATGCGGGGCCCCTAGGCAGTTGCCTACACTGCCTTATAGGTATTCCGGCCCTGCCGGTAGTTGTTGTGGGTAGTTAGTTAAGTTACACGAAACCACTGTTTAGTTCAATAGTTTATTTACTAAAACTTTACAGTTATGTTTATTCAGTTATCTGAGCCGCAGTCAATGTATTGTTATTAGGTAATTTTCGATCCGCACTTTAACGCGTGATGGAGTTTTAGTTACAACTGAATTGAGTGATTATTACCTAATTACGTACGCGTAAACCTACTTTTGATGTATGAGCAGTATTGGCTCGTACATAACGTAAAGTACTAAAATCTTTGCCAAGCAAAGCTGAGAATTATGCATGGAATGCAGGGTGGAAATTGCTATTCTAGTTTCGTTTAGATCAGAGACATCAAAGAATGTTAAATGCGAAATTATAAAATAAAAGGCATGGTCACCTCCACGGCGACATAAGTAAACAGACGGTCTATTCTGTAAAAATCTCAGTGAAATCTTAGGTGAAGTGAGCTTAAAGTGAGCTGTCAATAGTGTCAATCCCTAGACCCTAGCATCAGGTGAAATGACAACTAACATTAAGCTCACTTCACCTAAGGTATCACGGTGATCTTTTTACAGAATAGCACGGCAGATAGTCCAAAGTTTCCGAAGAGATTTTAAATTAGCACTGGCCACTGGCTAATCATTACGGATTTGTAACAGGTTATTGAGGAGCAGAATAATACTTCAAAGTATTATAAATATATCAAACATAGTAATTAGGATCTTACAGTGAATCCTTAGGTGAAGAAACCTTGAAGCTTGAAGCTGTCATACTTTTAAGTATTCTGTGCTTTCATTCCACTTACTACTTATAAGCTCACTTCAACGGGCCATAACCCCCCTTAACAAACATCTTTTAAACATAGGCGCCACAGACAGCCCCCTTCGCAGGGGCTGCCTTGACGCCGTGGAATCAGCCGCCCACATCATCCTGGAATGCGAGGCCGTGGCTCCACAACGTGAAGAAATCCTCGGAACAGTGAGGTCGCTCCGTGAAGCCTGTGAAGCTTCCAGGAAGCTTCTGTGCATTTGGGCGGAGCTAGGCTGGCTCTGTTAGCCAGAATCCCCACCCACAGCGGACCAAATGGGAGTCTAAGTGCGGAAAAGGGAGCCCCATCATCATCAAACTCACCTCAAGCTTACTTCACCTATGTTTTCAGGAAGATTTTATCAGAATAGATCGGCTGTCATTTTTAACCGACGAAAAAACGGAGGAGGTTATCAATTCGACGCGTATATTTTTAAACAACCCATTTACAACAAGGTAGGCAGTTCGCTCCATGTAAAACACTGGTATTCAACTACATCCGGTTAGACTGGAAGCCGACCCTAACATAGTTGGGAAAAGGCTAGGCAGATGATGAATTATGTTACTAAACGACACCTGTTAAAGTTTTCGACAGTAATCACCACAGGCTTTGGGACATATTAATCTATTTGATTTGAAAATTCTGATGCCACAGCCAGATTCGGAGAAAAATTACGTTTCAAATGGCGACACTTTGTTCCAGGAAACCGAAAACTGGAACAAACTGATCTAAATCACATTCTGACACCCTTAAGTTGGTAGCACTGTAAACCTAACAGTTAGTAATTAAGGGAAGGTTCATATCTGACGGAACATGCGTCGCGTATTATCGGTCGCGTAACGCCAGAACAGACAAATGTATAGAAAATCACTTGACCGTTCACACTCAACCGATGATGCGTTAGTGCGTCGAGTGTGAACGGTCAAGTGTTTTTCTATATATTTGTCTGTTCTGGCGTTACGCGACCGATAATACGCGACGCATGTTCCGTCAGATATGAACCTTCCCTTAATAACAACCTTCACATTTCATACCTGAACACTTATCAAGCGTAGGCAGCTAGGCGTAGGAACCCAGGAGTTCTGACGTTTTACCGCTGCCCTGTGCATCATCGACGCCCACTCAACTTTGTTGGCATTTACCCGCAAACATCAAATATAACGTTGTTTGTAAGTGCTAAGCTACGAGCACACCCCGGACACTGCATACAACGCTCGCAAAATAATTACCTACTACTACTACATTACAAAATGACGTTTGTATACATATGAATGTGTGCGTGAGGTACTTGTGTTTGCGAGCGCTCTTGTTAAAGAACTGCGACGAATACGCCGAAGTGCGGGGTGAGGTGCGGTAACTGATGTTAGTGCGGGGAAGGGAGTGGCCTTTCTGTACGTAGTACTTTAAGTATTCTGTGCTACGAGGGAACTTTTTGTAAACTGCGTTATAAAGTCTACAAGTCATTCATGTTCATTCACTAGCACCGCGCCGCGGTTTCGCCTACGTAAGTTTCGATCCCGTGGGAATATCGGGATAAAACTATCCTATGTCCTTTTCCAGGACTCAAACTATCTCTATACCTACTTGCCAAACATCTAAATCGGTTCAGCGGTTTAAGCGTAAAGAGGTAACAGACAGACACCCTTTCGCATTTATAATATTACTAAGCATGGCTATTGGCTACAATGATACGAGTTACATTGTAATGACTTACTAATGGCTTTATGTTTAAAAAAAATATTGTGAATGTGCTCCATTAAGCATTTAACTGGTATACTTTTTTCTTCATTTTTCCTCTCTCAACCACGAGCAGAAAAAAACCGTAGTACAAAAAAAAAAATCTGCCTCACAACTTTCTAAGTTCTACGATCGCTCCGAGGGATGCTCTTGAAGACTATTTCAGTTTGTTTATTTGCATACAGACACGCGGTCAGTGCTCTTGAATCGAGACTGATCCGGCTCGGATACGGCGGACATGGAAATAGATCGTATTGATTGTAATTTCAGCGTATAGGGTGTATGTAGTTGTGGAAGTTCATTGATCGGAAGGTGTTGAGGTAGTGTTAATGAGTTTGTTATGTTCGTGTGGTGTGGTGTAGTTGTAAATAAGCTCTGCGTACACGAGTATTTATTTCTACTCTATTTTCGCTTGTGCACTGTAATATCTCCCGCGCCGAAGGCTAGTCTCCGTTGAGATTGGCCGCCATGGCTGAAGTACGGTCTGGAGGTCTATTATTATTATTACCGTACTCTTGGGAACATCCTGGAAATCGTGAATTCATAACTATAGTCCAGCGTTTCTAAATTTCTAGTTAGCTCGGAGATTTAGACGAAAACAAACATTACTTAAAATAAATGTTCTTGTATATCGATTTTATTCAAATTCGAGCGGCCATTGTTGTTTACATTTTTGGCAAATTTAAAAACGCCTGGACCTTACATAATTTGTTCATTGAGACAATTTTCAGTAGGTAGGTACAGTGTTGGTCCAAATGTGAAGGATGTTCAAAATGTAAGTTCTATGACCCCTTTATGGGTTTTAAGATAGTTTAATTCTACCTTTGTCACATTTTATAAGTCCAATGTAAAATACATAGCGGTGACATTTCCTACTAAAAACATTAAAGTTTTGAGCGCCTGACAAAATATACGAGCAAAGGCTTTAAACTCCAACTTATTGCACCTAAAACACAAACTCTACCATCGAATTTAAGCATTTAAACATGATATATTATATGTATTAGCTGTTTAAATATCTTAAGCGGTTTACTTACCTACATAAAGTGTTAGGTATTATAAATTACAGAGGATATAAACAAGGAACCTCCACAGTCGATGCGATAAAATAATATTATGCAGGAAATGGCACAGATCTAACAAAGTTATTGCGATGTTTGTTATCTGTTAGAAATTTATTGAATAGCAAGGCTATTATTTTACAATGTCAATACTAATAAAATTGTTTATTTATGAATGTGGCGTTTTTATGTACACACAGCGACACATCAAGCTATACATTTCCAGTTTTATTTGACCTCGCATTGTATAGGTTTTTCGTATAATCAGAAGTCAGCTTATACTGGTTATGTGTAGCTTGATGTGTAGCCGTGTGTACCTCCAATACTTGAAAAACACTTCTGTGTGTACCTAAGTTTTTGTGACAAAATTAAGCAAGCTTCTTCTTTATTAGTTTATGTATAAAGCTATGTTGCTATAAATGGGTTCCATACTTGGAATGACGTTTGATTGAATATCAAATGCCCCGATAGGCACATGCTGTAGAGTTTTAACATAATTCTAATTAGAATTTTCTGAGCGCTTAATCTATTTTTTATAGTTAGGCACATTAAAAACTGGCATTATCAAATACTTTTCATATTAAATTGCTAACTAATTGCTAATAAATTTATTTCTAATCATCACACATTTTTACATAAATAGCATTCATACTTCATATATTATGTATTAACCTGAGTGAGGCCTACTATTTCGACCGTAGTTCTTAACCTTCGATAGCTCAGTTGGTAGAGCGGTGGACTGTAGAGTACCAAACGTTGATATCCATAGGTCGCTGGTTCAAATCCGGCTCGAAGGAATCTTTTTGTTTTTTTTTTTTTTTAATAAAATCATTTTCATAATAAGTTTAAGTTTTTGTTTCGAGTTGTATTTATTTTTGGTGTTATTTGTAACAATAAAAACATAACTGAAACTGAAAAACAACAATAAAACAATAATTCTCTTATAAACTATGATTGGTTACTCCATAATCAGTAGAAAATTCTTATCAATAATCGAAAAGTGATAATTCAAATTATTTTCATATTTCTGATATTTGTATAGATGAAGTGATAATTGTTTCCGAAGTGTTGTCACCACCAAAAGAATACGCTGCGGACAGGATTCGAACCTGTGCGGGTAGAACCCAATGGATTTCAAGTCCATCTCCTTAACCACTCGGACACCGCAGCTCATAGAAAGAGGTTGAAATTACTAATCCTATTAAATGCCGATTTCGGTATCCATTCTAAATGAGTAGTAATGTATTTGATTCGTTTTATGAGAATGTAAAAATATGTGTTTTAAACGATGTAAGCACCTATTAGTAAATAACTTCAATTTTTATGATTTGAAAAAAGTCTCTATCTGTTATGATTTGATTTTTGGTGGAATAAAAATGGATCGTGTATGTACGATTACTATACAAGAAAACTTGAATACTACAAACGTTTAAAGCAATGTTGCTTTCATACATCATTGTACAACGTTTCTCTGAACATATTTATTTTCAGAAAATATTTAATAATCTTGAATTATTTTATTTCTTTAATTATTTATGTAGCGCCATCTCGTATCACGAAACATTAACTTAGTGAACGCTTTATAGTTTTACTATTCGACACTAGATGGCAGTAACGAAGAAAGTACTCATGTCTTACTTGATTTTACTACTCCGTAACAGATGTCGCTAGTTGTTCTAAACTGAACGCGAGTTTATGAACACTTCGTACGTCAAAAATCTGAATTTTTTTTAGATAATGTTGGCAATCTGATAACCAGTCTTACCAAGGAAGGGGTATCGTATTACCCAGTAACTGGGTTGTGGGGGTCAGAAAGGCAATCTCTCCATGTAAAATATTGGTATTCAGCTGCATCCGGTTAGACTGGAAGCCGACCCCATCCACAACAAGATGATGAGATAATGTTGGCAAGTTATAACTAAGGTTAAACTATTTGCATCACATTTTGTACATTATACTATTATTTTGTAGATAAGCAGATAACGAAATCAAATGAAACTTAAAATAAAATTGTAAACAAACTTTACCTCTCACTTTTAGAAACCGCACTGTGGTCATGTGCTCTAAGCTGGACTAAAAGACATTTATGGAAGCTTGTAGGAAAGTAGAAACAGTTGTCTGTGAACACGCGCCGTAATTAACACTTCTATTAACTACTAAATATAGGTTCTTTCTAGGGCTACCAAATCATAGACACCAATTTTTTTTTTTAAATTTCCTTTTTACTCTGCTTGACTTGACACACAGTCAGACATTCACCTACATATTAGTGAACAAAACATTGACCAGTGGTGCTTTTTTATATCATGCGTTGTTGAGATTTTAATAGAAAAAAGGTCTACGTAATGTAACTAAACTAACCTACACGTATAGGTAAGCTTATTCAAGAAAAAATCTTAAAAAAATTCTTAGTAATCTCACTTTCAAAATTTTAACTTCCTGGGATACCGCTTTTGAAAAGCACTCCGTGAAATAGTGTATTGCCAAGCCCAACGACCATACAGCCGGTCGTTGGCCAAGCCCTATCACCTACTTAAACATAAAGGTTTATCCTCCGTGGGTTTATCTTTAGTTCCAGGTTTAAAACAACTTAGGAATCGGGTTTGACGTCGGTTTTTGGAATTAAAACTGTTTTTTCCAAATAAAGTTTGAAATTCAAAACTTGCTCGATAGGTAGTTTAAATATGGGCTGTAAAATAAAAAAAAATATGTTCTGTATTACGACGAAGAATAATCGATAAAAATTGAAGCCCTTACTCATTCCCTAGATTTCCCCCCGATGAGTCGGCAGCCCTACTGTTCTTGTCAGTTGTCAGGTGCACTTTCATAACGTTTTTAGATCGGCTACCGATAGTATCGTAGTAAACTACGCCACTACACCTAGATAACATACGCCATGTAAGGAGTATCGATATTATTATTAGCTCAGTAAGTTTACTTGGTTGTTTTTCTTTACTTGTTTACTGCAATTTGCCGGCTGCCATCGATAAATTGAATCAATTGGTTGAGGTAATTGATGTGCTTTTGTTTTGTTGTTTTACTTTATTTAGCTCCAGTCCAGTTACATTAAAAATAGAACAAATAGGTGGACTTTACTTTGAAAAAATATTAATTAGGATTTTATTGAAGTATAGACAATATAAAAATCATGGAGAGGTTCGACAAAAAAATGTATCTTTGCAGATTATAATACTAAACTCAGCCAGATGTTTTAATTTTTTTAATCATGAAATAAAACAAAGAAGATCTTTATCAAAACGTTTTACGTGTTGCCAGTTCATGACTTCAGAAACTTCGACACAAAACAATGATGATTCATACAAAATTAAATCGCGAATCAAATAAATTATACCTTAATCACTTAACAATAAGAGTTCCACTTAAATAACGACAGTCGTCCGTCCGTATATACTTCTAAGTCTATAGGACTTCCTAAAAACTATAACAAAAGAATTCGCCATCTTGTTTTTTTCCCGCCATAATTTGAAGTCCTATCAAATGTTTATTTCCTCGTTAGATTGGCATCACTTGACTGCAGTGTGTAATTACCAATTAGATTGTTAAGTTCTAATAAAAAATACTAGCGATCTAAATCATGTAATGGAATTTGCGTAGGCTTGTTATTGTTATGATGATGAATCATAATCAAAGTGCTTAGTGGTATTTATTGTTTTTATGTAGGTATGCGACATGAGTAGGTATCTACATAAGTAATGTATGTATATACCTACCCACCTACTATACATGTACTTTACTAATAAGTATAGTATGAGTGAAAGATTATGTTTTTTTTTTTTTTTTTATTGCTAAATGGGCGCACTCTTGACCTCGATCACGCCTGATGGAAAGCGATAGATGAGGTCTATGATGGAACGAACGTGCCCAGAAGTAATGTCGTCGTAAAGTACGGTCAGCATCGAAAGTCCATTAACACTGTCAAGTTTGCACATCATCAAAATTGACACAAAATGTTTCGATAAACTGTTTTTAAAATATTGTAAAATAGCTAAAAGTTATTATTGTTTAAATTTTAATTATGTTCCGATTTATTTTTTTTATTTTGCTTTATAATTAAGATTTATATACTTAACTAAAGTGTTAATCGACTTTTGATGCTAACTGTACCTACCTATTAATTTTGTGGTAAAAACGATATTTTTGAGAGGTTTAGAGCGTTCATCCCACGTGGTCTGGCAACGTCGCATTTCTAGTGGTTTTTCGTGATTATTTTATAAAAAAGCCTGTCTGACCCAATATCCGGCTATTTCAACCGACTCTATTCCGACTGTTTTTCACCCTAGTATAGTTAGCGCCACGAAAGATGAGATTTGACCCCGACTCTCGCGCTCTTTTCGCCATCCCTATGACGTCCGGTCCCGTCGCGCGCTCAGGTACCTCATACCGCTAAAAAGACCTAAAATCGTGTACCTACGCAAGTCAAACCACGTGGTGTGTCAAGTCTCATCTTTCATGGCACGCATTGTACCCTTAGCTACCCTTTGGAATTGAACACCCTATAAATTAGTCTTAATGCACCTTTTTTTTTTGTTTTTTTTTTTTTTTTTTTTTTATGGATGGGTAATCATCAAATGACCCCTCCCGCTCTGGGTGGAGCGAAGGGAGTGTCAGTCTCTTACTGACTAAAACCCATCCGTGTTCCTTCCTTCGCCCTTTATGTTCCCTATAAATTAGTCTTGATGCACCTGCTATGATCTTTGGCAATGTCTACTTGGTCCTACACATACTTTTACACATACCTACTTTTAGAGATTATTTTCATATAACTAGGTATGTATTGTATATGTCACCGTGTGATTGTGAACACCGTTAGTTTATAATCTACCTATCTCACGAGATTGTAAAGTATCGAAAAATTGTGAACTGCAACAAACCAATTACATTTTATTGCATTGTTTTTCTTTAGTATAAATACTGTCCATGGCAAACCGACAAATTGTGAACAGAGGGGCAATTCTCGTAATTTTAAGAACGTTCACAGTCTGATCTCAGTCTCAAACTGTCAAAAATACCTCTAATTTCCCTACATTTTTGACAATTCTTTGACATTGATTGTCGCTGAAATGAGATTGCGACTAGATTTTGAACGTTTTTAATTACGGGAATTGGCCTATCCCGAGATAGATAATAAAATAACGATGTTCATAACACGGTAATATTATATATTTCAGATAGGTCCCATTTTGGGATACCAAGGTAAAAAATCGATGTTACACAATCTCTCTCGTGTATTTAGCTATTAGACACCGACCTGCCCAGCCAGTTTGACCAGTTTCTTTTTGCCCAGAAAACGTGTAAACAACGCAAGTATTGCGTATGAATGGTCGAAGAATGTAAAAGTAGTAACAAGTCCATGGAAGATGCGCTTCATTGATTGCGTTTCTTTTCTGCAATTATGCGATTTTATCGGCTTATAGTACTCATGTAACGATTTTACGCAAAATACGCGCATTGACGTGGAGTTGCGGACACCAGCCCGTATTACCTATAACGATGATGGTGTTTACTGTTTAGTTCGCTTTTGTTTTATGATCTAACGTACCTACTATTAAACCTAGGTCTGTATTAAGCTTGGCCCCTTGCTAGAATATCGGCCTAAAACTTTTAAAGAGACCGTGTGACCTCTGAGTTGGTTTCGGCCTTTCTTCTCAGAGTATTGATAGAAAACGCCGACCTCATCTAGCTTCTTTTTTTACAATTTGACGTGTAGGTAAATGTAATTCCGGTATCTTATCAGTATCACACTAATATTATAAAGGCGAAAGTTTGTGTGTGTGTGTGTTTATATGTTTGTTACTTCTTCACGCTCAAACCGCTGAACCGATTTAGATGAAATTTGGTATAGAGATAGTTTGAGTCCCGGGAAAGGACATAGGCTACTTTTTATCCCGATATTCCCACGGGATCGAAACTTATGCGGGTGAATCCGCGAGGCGCAGCTAGTTTATAGAATAAACAATTTCATTTCAGTTTCATTTCATTTTTTTATTAGTATCAATACTAGGGGCTGCAAGAATTTTAAGTTACACGTAAGGATTTTTGCTACAAGTGTGAGCTTAGAAAAGATTGAGGATACGAAAAAATTAAGAAATAAACTAAGTTTTAAGTCCGATTTGTGATCCTTTTCTGCTGTTCCAAATGTTTTTGGTACACACGACGACACATCAAGGTTTACCTTCCCAGTTGGACTTGTATAGCTTGATACGTCGTTGTGCTAAGAAGAAACTTTATCAAAGGCTAATAACGTGCCGGATGTAACAGTTTCTAAAGTATTCCTTGCCAGATTATCTATCGAGTCCCAAGGGACAGGTGTTCACACACCCCCACATTCTAAACGTTAATTCTAGCTACCTATAGTACCATTTATTAACAGTATCCTATAAATTATACGGATAAATAAATCATAGATATGACTACAGAAGACAGGCTAACAACTTGTCCTACTGCACTGCAGTCATTCTAATTTATAGCGTTTCTTGAAATACTGGTTGTGTGTTCGCAGACCCGTAGTTATCTTAGGGTGTGTACACTGCGAGCGAAAACATGAACTTGAAGGACGTCGGTAAACGATCGCGCCTACACCACACTCTAATTATTACTTATCGGAGTTTTACGAAAAATAAAAGTCCTTGTCCTTGTCCTGCCTTGTTATGAACAAATAACTAGGATTACAGATCAACGGGATTCTCAGTCAGGCAGACCGTTCACATTAGCTAGAAGTAGTTTCCATTAAAAGCCATTGCAACAGATTTAGAGACTAAGCTCTCCTAATACTTCAGGACTCCTCATTCCAGAATGAGAATGAACTTTTTTTTTGACATGAGGATTTTTCCAGGAACTGAAGCTGTATCAAGTGTGTCAACCTACCCTTGAATTGAAGATCAAGGACAAACATTATATTCTTCCAAAGTTCCAAACAATGCGTCTTCCATGGTACATCAAGCTACTACAATCTGTCAAATTTCTTTAATAGATTTTCAACTTTATCGCTAAAAAATCTATTAAAGAAATTTGTAAAATGTTATAAAGTATAAGGTTCAAAATTGATTGGGAAAATTTGACAGTTTCGGGTAGCTTGATGTGCTGGCGTCTGTACTATTTCATTTCCTCTATATTAAATTCCTACATACATAATAAGATCGTGTCCTACCTACCAACGCTGACCACGTCTCCTCCAACGTGAGTGCGGTTGTCACGCATCTTGCGCAGGTAAGTGATACTGCGCGGGCGCTGCTTAGGTAACCGCAATACCTCACGGGGACTCGCATGTGCAGGTGTACGGGGCTGTCGTGTGATTGGTTTACAGAAGTACCTAATGGGTGAAGCCATACATATTTTTAGAGATTACTAGGAAGATTGTAGTATTGAATGTTGTGTCCATAGACATAATGACTCTAATCAAACAAAAAAGAACTACACGCATTATTGGGTAAGTAAACAATTTCACATAAGTACCCAAGGTACATACTTATGTGATTTCCTGGCTAAATTTCCATGGTGGCCACCTTCATCACGTCATGATTAACCGGTCAAGCGTCGCGGTTCGCCGATCGGCGACGAAACAATAGAAAATCAATTGTGTCTCATTAGCGGCGCTTGGAGGAGCTCCCGGATCTACACCTACATTAATAAACACAACAATATTTAGTACTTAAGTAAGTACTTATTCTGTTCCCAAAACAATTTAGGAAATTGTTCTACTTAGGCACGTCGTCGTACTTAATCCTCGCTTAGAGACAAAAATATAGGAAACACTATCGTCCATTCTGATTCTAATTGTTTCACAACATCGATAAAACTAATCCCTCCAGCCGAGGGCACTAGGTGATCCGATAACCGATTATCGAAATCACCAATCACTCGATTCTTTACCGATTACCGTTATCGATATTATGATCTCGATACCGTTCATTCGATAGTTCGCTGCCATTCGATACGGGCCATGCGTTTCTGATGTTTCTTCGAAGGCGATGTGCGTACGTGATTGCGTCGAAACATGCGCACGCGTCGATTAATAAACAAACGATAAACGTAGGAAGGGTTTAAAGGAATTTTGTAAATATAAATATTGTTTTGATTGTGTTTTGTTCCTTGCTAATTGTTCTTTTTTTTGTGTAAGTATATTTATGATTTTAGATATTTAGGTAAGTATTTATTAGTTATGTGAGTAACACAATAGACGGTCTTTTAACCAAATTGTGAATGCTATTGTGTGACTTGTTGATTATTTATTTAAACTTTTCGCACACAAAAAGGTACTTAATGCCTTAAGCATTAAGTCAGCCTTGTTGACTGGTAAGTCAACCAACGGTGGTTTAAGAGATTAGTTGGCAGGTGTGGTGGTAGAGAGGTACATTATAAATAAAAAATTGATTGAATTATAAATAAAATAGGTACACAAATACATTAATAGGTTATAAACTTATATTACGCATATATACTAAACATACATACAGAAAATATACTGATATCGAAAAAGAATGTAGAGAGACAATACTTAATAGATACCTACGGTTACCCATTGTTTCATACCTTATTGCCCCGTAATGAATCACCCTATGCCAGATCAGACACAGTCAAAAGAATAATTTAACTTTTCACCGAAACCAAGTTATCTTTGCGTTGGTGACACATTGAGTCCCATTTTTTCTGCGTCTAGACGTCCACTTTCGGAGTTTAGATAGCATTGGATAATACGCAGAAATGGAGAGTCGTATTTCAAAACTTGCCCACTTTATCTAAAATAATTTTGCGTCAGGAACCACTTAGCAAGAAATATTGAACAATTACAAAAGTTACAAATTACTCACAATCTTATACGAAAAAAAAAACAATACTCAATGGCGCCATGAGCGCCTTTATCTATGACCATTGTATTTACTTTTAAAAATATAATCTCTCCGCAAAACATACAAAAAAGCTTCCAAAAACCGATAACAGACAAAAAATTCAAACAGACTTTTTATCTTTTTTTTCAATCCTATTTACTTTTTAAGAATGTTTTTAAATATTTTATGGCTGCACACGTTAAAGGACAACAGAAATTCAATAACTATAAAGTTCCTGAAGCATAGAGGTTTCATCACTCAAGTATCCCTTTACAGACATGCACTTGAGTCTGTAGTCTTTGGTATTGAATAAATGTATAGTCGCTGACAAAAGTGTTCGAGCATTTTTGTTGTATTTTTATGAATCTCTAGAAATTCTAAACAAAGCAGGGTCGATGGATTGCTTATGGTCTAATAACACTTGGGTTACGGGTGACGGGATATTTTGAAGGGTCTCAAAATATTTTCGTTAAGTATTAGAATATTTAAAATTGGGTTGCCGCCGGTCAACCTACACAGACCCAAAGGGTCTACATAGACCCTGCTAATGTATGAAGCAACTCTATATTATATAATATAAAGACTTGCTTATATATTGTATTATATAATATATAGAGTTGCGTGATACATTAGCAGGGTACATGTATACAATGTAGATATTTACTTTCTTTTGGGACAGACTACGTTTGATGAAATTGTAGTCCCAAAGGAAAGTATAACTAGATCAAAACCAGGTTACAATGATACCGGAAATAAATGCCTAGGGTTTTATCTATGTCAGTATTTTATTGTCTACTAGCAGCGCCCCGCGGTTTCACCCGCATAAGTTTCGATCCCGTGGGAATATCGGAATATAAAAACTATCCTTTGCCTTTCCCAGGACTCAAACTATCTCTTTTATTTAAATCGGTTCAGCGGTTTTATCATGAAGAAGTAACAGACAGTTTGCATTTATAATATTAAGTATGGATTTTGTTAAGTACTCGGAATCCTACTTGTTGATAGGTACACTGCAGGTATTTTAAAACATTGTAAAAGTTATTTTAAAAGCGTAACCGTGGATTTACTTGCCGGTTCTTCTCCATAGGACACGACCAATTGGAACCGTGCACCTAGCTTCTATCATTTCATAAGGTAGTTTATGTGAAATAAAATATTTTGTGTTATAGTGTAAATATTATAACTATGGATCTGTATATTTTGGGTCTGCGAGAATTTATAAGCCAATAGCTAATAATTATAAATGCTACTAGCAGTTAAAGTAGTTGCTAATGAACATGGCCCTAGAACTAGAGTTAGTGTTATTATGTAAATAGAACATGATAATAACAACTCAATCAGTGTTATATTTATAAATACTGAAACCCAGTTCTTTCTTAATACACGCTACCGTGCAACGATTATAATTAGGGTTTAATTACACTGCCCAATTTACTCGAAAATTCCTTATAATTACAGCTCAGGTGTTTTACTTGTTTGGTTAAGTAATAGTCACCGATTTTAAGATAACTAGGTCTCAAATAAATTATGACTGCTTGGAATCATTACAACATTTTCAGTGTAAAGACACATACAGAAACTTCGTCTCATGGAGGTAGGCAGATATCGCAGAACGCAATTGCTAATCCATTGCTTCTTATGTTCGAAAAAAAACCTGCTCAGCAACGTAAATGGTACAATGAATATTGTTGAACTGTCAAATGAAAGCCATTGCTACTGTTATATTATTACAAAATTACCCCGCAAGTCATGTGTATGACGTAGTACTCACAACCGGCGTGTGTGTACAGTCAACAAAAGAGATAAGTATGCAGGATCGTCGGATATAGTCGAAGTTTAGTAAGAAACCGATGGATGTTCTCGAATAAAATTTAATTTTATTAATAGAAAACAAATAGCTCATTTAACAAATTAAATTTCAGTCGACAACATTAATCGGTTTCTTAATAAACTTCAACTATGTCCGACGATCCTGCATACTTATCTCTTTTGTTGAATGTACACGCCGCGCCGGTTGCGAGTACGACGCACCTGACCTTCTGAAGGACATCACCAATAAGGTATATTCTTGTTAAAGAGTACTCTATTTATCTAAAACTACATAACGCGACGTGCGATCTTAAAACTCCTATTGCTAGGCTTGAGTTTCAAAACTTGTGTCATAATTGAGGAATTTTTCCTTAAGACTTTTGTGCTCATCTATACTGTTTACGTTCAGTAATCACTTTCTAATGCAAGTTTTACGACCCGTTATAGTGTATGCTTTTGTTTTTATGTCCGTTTGTCTGTCCTAAGTCCTACCCCAACTGAGGCGCTGAAGTTTACGTCCACCATTTTTATTACTCTAGTGACGTCTGAACGACTGGACTTAAAAGGATTTTAATCTTTTATTTAAGTATAGCTGAAATGAGTTTTAGATGAGTTGGATTTTATTATTTGTTTTGATAGGTACAGGGTTGATTTTTCAGATGGGTCTGTAAGGGCAGGTACCTTATCCGTTCTACAGAGAAACGTACAGAAAAACGGTTCTTATTAGGAGACTATCCTTAACTTTTTTAGACCCTTTGATCTGCTTCATAGATATTGAAAAAGAAGAACAGACAGATTTTTTTTTTACAGTCATTAAGAAAATGGGCAATTTCTACAAAGAAATTGCTATTGGCATTATTTGGCATCTAAGAAAGTTTTTGTGAAATTTGCCTATTTTCGTGCTGACTGTATTTTTTTTTTATCTGTGAATTTAGATTAAAATTTATCACAAAGTTAGAGACTAGACAGTCCTTAACGTTTTTGATAAATTTCGAAATTATATTACTTAATTATGTATATATTTTTTTTTCTTACTGCCCGTATCAAAATGGATATTTCCTATATGTATACCTACTTACGAAAAGTTAGAGGATTTTTTGTTGTGTTTGATAGAGTTTGCTTCCAAGAATTTGAAGTTTATGTTCCCATCACGTCATCTGATGTTGTTTTTGCTACTGTCAGGTTTTCTATTATGGTATGTTTGTGAAATACGATGCTGTATTTGTGGACGTCATCATGTTGTTTTGTGGAAACGAATATGCCTTTGGCGTCCTTATTATATCCTGTTTTGGTTCTGGCTTGATCCATTGATATATTAATACATATATCAATGGATCACGTCTTATTCTCCGCAGGGCTAGACGGAGGTGCACCTATACTACACCCAAATTCCCCATGTAATAAGGGCCGGGCCTATTACCTTGATATAGAAATAACGGCAATCTCACCAACAAAAGCAAAATGGCCGGCCGTGTAATTTGCAATCCAATTGAATTTAGTTTTCCAGAAAAACTAGCGGTAAACATTTTCTTACTGATGTATTGACAATTGGGGCAAACACCGTGAAGGTTGGACCGTGCTTCCTGGCTGGCAGACTGAAGGAAAAACTATCTAAAATATCTAAGTAAGTTATTTAAAAAGTTAGTTCAAGTTTTTTTTTGCCTAATAAAATAACAGAAGTACAGTCCGTTCACAGTTATTTTACCTCTGACAGCAGTAACCTAACAGCAATCTTATTGTGACGAGAATAAAGATCACAATGATTTTGACAGACTTGTCAGTGGCAACAACCCAACAGCAACCCTATTACGATGAGAATAAAGATCACTATGATTTGGACAGTGATGCAAAATCAGAGGTAAAAGAACTGTGAACGGTCTTGTAGGTTCTTAGGTGCTCATTTGTTTTTAATCCTGTAGAACGTTTGTTGGTGTGTGAATACTGATAGTCCTTGATTTTAAAAATTTATCGCGTTCCAATTTTGAATGCACGTTCTGTTGTTTAAACTTTTTGATTTATCGTGCCTATAATGTCAGTGTACATTTTGTTTTTGAGCAGTGGTGGCCGAGTGGTAGAGGCCGCGACTTAATTGTTGTAGGTCATAGGTTCGAAACTAGGCAACCAGACTATTAATAGGTTTGTACTATTAATGTACGATTAATCGTCAGAAAGTATACTAGAAGGAAAACATCGTGAGGAAACCGGCATGTCCTAGAACCACAAATTCGAAGAAATGTGACATCTAGCAACCCGCATTGGGCCCGCGTGGTAGATTTGGTTTGGGCGAAGAACGTCAGAAACGCAAAATGACAGACTAGCGAATTGTCAGGCGTTAGTTTTATAGCGCACTCCCTCTCGAAGAAAGGAGGCCTGTGTCCCAGCAGTGGGAACAATATTGGCTGATTATGATGATGAATATACTATTTACTTACATTTCCTTCCGTTTTCCTCATTTCACTGTATTGTTTGTACAACACATCAAAATTAAATGGTCGTTCATTTGAGGATGTTTTATCATTTCCTAAATCAGTTTGATGGACAGTTCAATTAGAATGTACGAAAAGTAAACAACAATTAAAAGTTACCGTTACCGTGTTACTAAAACTGATCAACATAACAAAAATAATTTTGTATTATAATTATGCTACTACTGCACTGATGAGTACTTATAGTACCTACGTCTTAATATGGATGGATATTGGCGATAGAATATTTTCAAAAAAGTTAGGAATCCGTATGAAAACTTCGATAATGTAACCCAAGGTGTGAAAAAAAAATCCTTAATCGGGTACGCTGCGGAAACTATTGACAATAGAGCAAAGTGATGTACTACAGTGTCAAAAGCAGACTTGATCGAGTGTTCTAAGCATGGAAAGTCTGCCAAGAGTGTGTTAAAATTTTAATTTTTTTGTTAAATACCAATATCTACCCGTGCGAAGCGGGGGCGTGCCGCTAGTTCATCATAATATATGTATGTAGGTTGCCAAAAAGGGCTAAATCATTTTCTTAGCGCATGGCTTGCTACATTTTCAGCATATAATAATAATAATAATGGTAAAAGCCGCCATTTTGTAACTTTTACACACCTCTATGCATTTTGACATTAACTTTCAAGGTTCGAAGCACCATAGGGCCCTTTGCTTGCAAGAGACAAACGTTTCAAGGTTCCTTACGAAACTTTAAGTACAATACATTAGTTATTTAGGTCGATAAGACAAAATAAAAGAAGTCTATGTATCGATGTTGTAATATTGATAAGTTTGATAGACAAAAGGTGCGAATGTAGGTAGCAAAAGTGGTCATCGTAAGAGTGGTACAGCAGCTTCAATATCATCAGGATTGTGCCGGAATTTATTATGTATGTGTGTTGTCTTGTTCTTCCTGCACGCGTAGCATGATTTGATCACCAAAGAAACGGGTTTTAAATAAACAAACTGACAGAAAACAGATAATAGACAAAATTACAGATTGTAGACAGATTTCTAAAGAAATCTGTCATTTGGTCTATTCATCCGTCGACAAAACCTATCAAAAAGTACTCTGTGGACAAAACCCATTTCTTTGTGGTACGACAGCGGCGCCCTCGACATCTTCCCTGTCATCAGAAGACAGCCGCCACGCAACCATCGATGCGACGCTCCACTAGTGTGAATGTTACCAGCCAATGTCAATCTTATACGACCTTTTTGGTGATTCCATTAACTTCGTAACACTTGCTGCGCCGTCATACCTATTTAATACTAGTAGCGAACCGCGGTTTCACCCGCGTAAGTTTCGATCTCGTGGGAATATCGGGTCCTTTCCCGGGACTCAAACTATCTCTATACCTAATTTCATCTAAATCGGTTCAGCGGTTCAAGCGTGAAGGGGTAACAGACAGACAGACAGACAGACAGACACACTTTTGCATTTATAATATTAAGTAGGTAGTATGGATACGTGTGATGACTCCTAGAGAGATGTGTCAATCATGTCATGATAAATAATGATAATGATATCTGATGCGTGGGAGACAAGATTAATATGTCAATGCACTTTATGGAAATTGTTGTTATGAATTCATGATTAAGGAATTCAAGTCGGAGTTTATAACTTCTCTATTATTCAAAATCGTTAGTTAAATCGTCCCGCCAGCCTAGCCTACGACTCGTGCATTTTGACATGAGATAAGAATCAATTCTGCATCTCAAGAATTATGAAAACTATAAGTACAGGTAAGTTTTTTTTTTACTTTTTTCTATGACTCCTCCCGCTCTGGGTGGAGCGGGATATCAGACTCTTGCTGACTAAAACCCACCCGTGTTTCTTCCTGAGCCCTTCGTTTCGGGGTAGCGGTAACCCTTTCGGACAGTCCCGCTGACAGGTAAGTTCAGCTGTTAAAATCAGCAAGAGCAGCTATATCTTAGCATATAAGTATGTTAATCAATCATTCAATTCAGCCTATCGCAGTCTACTGCTGGACATAGGCCTCTCCCAGACTGCGCCACAACACCCTGTCCTCCGCCTTCCGCATCCAGTCTGTCCCAGCCACATCTAGCTGGAGGGCGTCTCATGCTACGCTTGCCGATATGCGGTGGTGTGGTGGCGCGGCGGGACACCCCTCGAGCACATAAGTATAATTATTTTATTTCATTGCATTGACTCCTTAGTCGGCTTTGAAAACTTGGCCACCATTTCCATTATGATTGCACATTCATGTATAGTTAGTTCAAATAAGTACAATTCTGTAAAAATGTATATTTCCTCTGATACCCGAGCGGGTGGGGTGCTCCTGACATGCCCCGCCTGTTTGAGTATCCATAAAAGTGTCCATAAACCTGCACCTTTGAGGACTTGGAGATTAACGTGGTCATCTACTGGGCTCAACTCGTTGAATACAAACCCGTCGATCGGCTTGAAAGAAGATGACCTAAGCATAGTGATAATCAATCAAAATCAAACACATTTACTTATTCAAATTAGGCTGAGAATCAGCACTTCTCGAATGTCAACACTATAAAAGACAGTCCCCCAAAACGGCCTGAAAACTAACTAATAGAAAACATCCTGTATACCGTACGTAAGTACAATAAAGTAGGGTTCAGATATTTGGTATACCAAAGAATACTTAAAGTACTACGTACAGAAAGGACACTCCCTTCCCCGCACTAACATCAGTTACCGCACCTCACCCCGCACTTCGGCATATTCGTCTCCGGTTTTTTAACAAGAGCGCTCGCAAACACAAGTACCTCACGCACACATTCATACGTATACAAACGTCATTTTTTAATGTAGTAGTAGTAGGTAATTATTTTGCGAGCGTTGTATGGAGTGTCCGGGGTGTGGTAATACTTATGGTACAGCCAGTAGGTACTCGTAGTATTGCATAGCCTCCCAATGTCACGAAAGTGCCGTGTCATTGACACCACAAGCCATTCACTCGGTATCCCATTATCACGGAGCTTTCTAAGACAATGAGTAATTACCGACATTCTGTCTTTAGTGAAGATCTAATGGAGGATGCCATTTACTTCGGTAAGTAATCGATGATGGTATGTAATAATTTTTGTGGGAAAAAAAATTATATGAAATGGTTTGGTTATTAGGATTTGTTTCTCATGAGATTTTTGCTGTGGGTGTTAATCATTTGTTGTAAAGTCGACATCGAATAGAAAAACTTATTTACAAAAAAAAAAAAAAACAACCGACTTCCAAAAACGACACTACAAAGAGTAGAAAGTGAAAAAAACTTTTTAACAAAAAATTAAACCTCCGAAAAAACTGAAAAGCAAAAAATAATAAACTTTTTTTATTTAACCTTAATAAATAAGTTCTTAAACTAATGCAAGTATACCTAAGTAATTTAGAGTCGGCGCCAAACAAGCAAATTAATTCGTTGCGAGTGGTCGTGCGGAGAGCGCATTTTTTGTTTGAAATGTTAATGTTTATCGCTATAGATTTCACGTTGCTTATTTCTTTAAATTTAAGGTAATTTAGTAATCTTTGTTCATTGATTGTTTGGCGCCGACTCAAAATTACTTAGGTATACTTGCATTAGTTTAAGAACTTATTTATTAAGGTTAAATAAAAAAAGTTTATTATTTTTTGCTTTTCAGTTTTTTCGGAGGTTTAATTTTTTGTTAAAAAGTTTTTATTTTATAATTTTTTGAGGCTATAATTTACTAATTACTACATGCTTAATGTTTGATTACTTTTAAAATACCTACCTTACTTTAGACATTAACTGTTATATAATCCTACTTTAACTATTATTTTTTGTGTAATATAATACTAAATAATATAATGTAATACTTAAAAAAAACAGGCTTTATATACCAACATAGATAGGCCTTTTATTTTAATTGTAATACACAGCTCAGCATTAAAATCTGTGAATGAACAATAAGTCACCCCTATTTTCCCACCCTTAGGGTAGGTTTTTTTTTTCCAAATTTACATGGGACCAACTTCGAAGTATGTCCTATCCAACAAAAGAAGAACTATCAAAATCGGACTACTCTGTAAAAAGTTAAGCGTGGTCATACATTACAATCAGTGAGTGAACAATCAATCATCCCCTGTTTTCTAACCCTTAGGGTTAAAATTTTTTTTCCAAATTTATATGGGACCAACTTCAGGGTATACCCTTTCTAATAAAAAAAGAATTATCAAAATCGGACTGCTCTGTAAAAAGTTATGCGTGATCATACATAAAAAAAAAAAAAAAAAAAAAAAAAAAAAATATACGCGTCGAATTGAGAACCTCCTCCGTTTTTTTTCGTCGGTTAAAAATAACTTTAATTTCGGAAGTCGATGTCGTTGGGTTCGCTTTTTCGTTGCTTGCCACCGACTTCTTCTTACGTCTTCTTTGTAGTGTCAAACGTTTTTATTTTTCACTTTTAAGTTGTACTTACCCCACATAAATTCGTATAACACTACTTGCTATGTAAATATCACATAATGTGACAGGAAGTCATTATAAAACAGAGAATATCTTTGTTCTAACATCATCAATATAAACTAAGTGGCAAAAATACGTATTATTGAAGCTAACTTAAAAACTACCCAAGTAAAGTTAATATAACTTATATGGGACCACCCCTATCTCCATTAAAAAAAGAATTTTTGAAATCGATTTACAATTGCGGGCGATATCGCGTAACAAACGCACATACAAAAAAAAAAACAACATACAGTCGAATTGAGAACCTTCTCGTTTTTGAAATCGGTTAAAAAGAGGCCAGATTATACTGTTTGTGTGACCACTGACGTGCTACCTACTGTACCTAACTCAAGTCAGAAGAAGCACTATAAGATAAACAAGTAAAGTCAGGTAAAGTTGTTTGATTATGCTCTTTGCGTTTCAAGAAAAACACCAAGCTGAGTTAAAGGTTTTAAGGCAGGTTTACATATTTAATGACGGAGGCGAATTTTTAAAAGGCCTTCTCTCTTGTTACAGGACAAATTGCTCAATAAACTGGAGGAAAATGGTCCGGAACTCGCCTCTTCGCCAGATGAGGAAGTTTTAAGTGTACCTATGTATTTTTTGAGTAAAATAAAATGGGTTCTGAAGTCAGAGTACTCTTTGCTTATCAAATTACGAGAGCTTTCCCTGATTTTCTCAAAGATAGAATTGAATTAAACAATTCTTTGATTGGATTGATTTGATTGGCAGCATTAATTGAAGGGTAAAAGTTGCCAATTCAATTATTTTTTGTTAGCGTTTGCAAAATTAAGCAAGACGGGCTGATTGAGATTTTTGCGGACTGAAAATATTTTAGTTGCACAAAAGCACTGATTATTTGTTCTTTTTCTCTGATTTTGACACTGTTGGATTTACAACTCTCGGCGGTAGGTACGCAGAATGTTGAAAATCCAGTGTGCGAAAAAAAATCGTCACAATAAAAATACGAGGGGTAAAATGGCTCGTTTATGCCTGAGTTATAGACTCTGATTTTCACTTCGATTGCGAGGGTCCCTGGGCCCCTCTTAATGGCAAACGACATCGTGGCAGGCCCAGACGGAGATGGCGGGATGAGCTGGACTCCTTCAACAAGAACTGGTCCTTAGCAGCTTTGAACAGAGAGAGGTGGAAAGAGAGTAGGGAGGCCTTTGCCCTGCAGTGGGACGTCACAGGCTAATAATATAAAATACAGGGTTATTGGTAAAACACCAATAACCTCTTAAGAGGTCATTGTACTCATCATTATGAACAACTTTTACTATGGGACCAAACCTGATATTGCGAAAAAAAAAAATCAGCTGTTCCCTACATTTATGTTTTTATAACTCGTCAAAATGTAGGGAACAGCTGATTTTTTTGTCGCGATTACAGGTTTGGTTCCATAGTAAAAGTTGTTCATAATTGTGAGTACAATGACCTCTTATGAGGTTGTTGGTGTTTTTCCAATAACCCTGTATAATAAAAATACGCCCGTGCAAACCTGGACTTATTTCCCAATACTTTTGTTATTACAGATCGTCTGCCTCAATGTAATGGTATACTCAATATCTAACCTACTCGAATCACATGCATAAACATGAATCCCAATACAATATCACGGTGACAGGCGAATTTGCAACCGTGTATGCAAATAAAACAAACATTGCCATGTCATGTTATTGTACTACCAGCGCATAACATGACACTGCCTTATATACATATACAGCCAACTAGCTTCTGCCCGCGACTTCGTCCGCGTGAAATGTTTTGCTCGCCCGACTAGGGTTGCCAGGTCTTAAAACCGAAAAGCCGGACAGACCAGCCAGTGTAGCCGGACATTTGGGTAAAAAAGCAGGACGCCCTTAGTCTTTTAGTCTTAGTATAACACGACAGTTTTTTTTTTAAGTAAAACTAGGCTTTTTTTATCATTTACTATACACTCAGAGTGGGGAGGCGGAGGCGCGCCCCGCATGCTTTGGTCAAATTTAAAAAGTCTAACAAAAGCCGGACAGGCCGGACACCGTCTGATTGGGCCGGACACGCAACCAAAAAGCCTGACTGTGTCCGGCTTTATCCGGACGCCTGGCAACCCTATCCCCGACCCAAGGGTCGCATCGCATCACGCCCGCGGTATCGCTTCGTTTTCGATTAGCCATCGTTCTGACTTATTTTGTTTTTGCTCGGCTCCTAACATAGCGTGTTAAATAGCATATTATTATAGCCTTCCTCAAGAATTGGGCTATCAAATGCAAAAATAATTTTTCAAATCCGAACGGTTGTTTCAGAGATTAGCGCGTTTAAACAAACACACAAACAAACAAACTCTTCGGCTTTATTATCAGTATAGTATAGTGTACATCGATGGTAACAATTTGACATTGACAAGGCCTTTATGCCGTAACCGTAAGGGTGACTTTCGCAGTACAAGTGTTGCCACTGTGTCCGGTTGACTGTTCTTCCGACTGCTGCTGTTGTTTCACCTTTCTATTAGACTATTGTTTAAAAACTTACGTAGGCAGATATGTATAAGGTACCACTTTGTCTTTGCGATCCATTTTTTTCTGTGAACAGTAGGACAGTCGCTGTCACGACATACATATTACAATACAATTCGGATTGTAAATTGTTGTTCGATGAAGTCAATGAACCCTCGTTGTAAGGTGAACTTCCACTACAAGATAGGCGAGTATGTACAGACGCTAGCGAGTGCGTTTCAACAAATCATTCCTATGTTATAATGTTGGCTCCCCTGTCCTCCGCTAGGAGTATATGTGTTTTGTGCCCATGTCTGTCAAGATAGTAGATATGTGAAGACGATTCTGCGGTTTTTTTAAGATTTATAAGGTGTCCGTGTTAGAATCATGCCCAAAACATTAAGGAGTGGTGAAGAATAAGAAGTGGTATACATTGTTGGCAACATAACGGCATAGGAACTATTTGTTGAAACGCACTCTAGCACATCAAGCTACTAAAATATGTCAAATTTCTTTAATAGATTTTCAACTTTATCGCTAAAGCATTAGATTCAAAGTTGATTGGGAAAATTTGACAGTTTCGGGTAACTTGATGTGCTGGTGTCTGTACAGTAGCTGTGTCAGCAACATGATTTTGATACATTCAAGTCATCCACAGCCCAACTTCACCGATTGCTAAGCATAGGCCTCTCTTTTCTTGTGGGAATCCCCCACGATCCTGTGCCAGCTGTTGAAGTATAGCAAAAACAAATCGATCCTACTTCAACACTATCGTCTTTCTCATTCTAACTCATAAATATTATTTTAAGTATCCGAACCTGCCCTTACCACTTGAACAAAATCTTTACTTTCGCATAGTGACACTACTACTCTATTAGCCTTGTGTGGGATCACACGTCTCACATAATATTAGTAAACACACCTTCCAATATATAAATAAAAGGATAATAAACGTATTATTGAAATCCTTAGAACGGTCTTTCCTTTGGTGTTCCTCCATTAACCCTAACATCAGCATCATCCAAGTTCTACCCGTGATGGTAACAATGCCCTCCACCATCTTGCCGCTCGTACGACCGATACTTCGTTGTTCCAGTTCTTGGATGTCACTCAGTTACTGCCTTACTCCACCTACATCATTGCGCCTTGTCAGGTGCACCGTTCAACTATATTTGAGTTCTATGACTCCTTTTCCGATGTCGAAAACCTTCGTATATACGTCTTTGGATTCAGATCTCGACGTTTGGAACCCGATCAAAAGTAGCAATGCTTTAGCGAATCCTGTATTTTTCTGCTTCTAAATGACAGTTATTTTAAAACCAAAGTCTCATTATCGAACGCCTAGCTAATCTTTAGTATCTTACGCGCAGTCCCTAGGACCTTACTCCTACAAAAAACATGACATTTTACGTTTTGCCTAATATTGACCTGCTGTATGCTTGTATGGTAATCTTCTGCACCTACCCAAACCTACAAAAAACATTTATAGAAGTAACTCATCTTGATTCTAGTCATCATCTGCCTAGCCTTTTCCAAACTATGTTGGGGTCGGCTTCCAGTCTAACCGGATGCAGCTGAATACCAGTTTACATGGAGCGACTGCCTATATGACCTCTGTTACTGGCTGGTAAGCTATTCTATTCTACTTATGAACTTACTGCGCTGATTCGCTTTATTTCGTCAAGTTTATAGTATCGTTTAGTTAACACTGTAACCAAGCCTAACCCTTGGCACAGTAGTCAATACTTAAGTGCTGTAGACTTGGCAGTCTGCCAGACATTTAGGCGAGTTGGCACGACCCGAACACTTTGTATCGAGTAGCCAATGGGGGGTTGACATGTAAGTCTAGGTTCAAGCACGTGGTTGGAGCCAGTCTCTGGGGATCTTTAGTTTTTAGAATATCAGAGGTTTTATGTTGAAACGGGAAAAGTCGATCGTAGGTATTGGACGTGACTTTGTGAGGTTGCTAGATATTTTTAATCCCCGACGCAAATGTGGGGATGTTACCTAAACCGTGAGTTGTTTGAATGTCTGTCTGAGGAAACCAATTTAGTAGCGGTTTTTTAAGATTTTTTTAAACAACATAATATCTCAGTATCATCCTGATTCCCGTTCAATTTTGTTTAAAAAACTGAACTGACTAGGACTGAACTGAACTGTGACTAGGTATCGTCAAACATAGCTATGTTTGACGAAACCTAGTCTCTTCAGTTATTACTGCTGATAACACTAGAAGGCTTTCACATAATATCTGATGGGTAGGTACAGGTTTTTCATAGCTTCTAAAACTGCTGCATTTTTTTAACGACTTAAAACGACGAAATTAACCAATTTCATTCGCTTTATATTTTTTCATTCATAATTTCTTCCCGTACCAGTGATTCGATCAATGAAATCAATTAATCGTTCAAGCGTGGCAAAAAAAAATTATAATTCTATCGATGATGACGATACAAGAACTCATGCTAATCATCAATAAGACAGATGATCAATCATTTATTATCTATGGTACGCACGATGACATATCATACGCTATACGTTTCTAGTATAAGCTGAGTTCTCACTGTACTAAAAGCCTATACATTGCGGGGTCAGCTAAGATTGGAAATGTATAGCTACTTAATTATGTAAGCATACGTAAATTAATTAAAGTCGTCGCGTTATGTGACAATGATGATGTCATTTAAAAAACGGTACAAAAACTTGCCTTTGAAGATGAACAAAAAGTTGATTTACACTCACGAGTGCTTAAAAGGTTGCATGATAATAAGTTTAATATAATAAATTCTCATTCATTTGAAGCTTTTTTTCGCTGTTATTTTTGTTCGTTCTGCCCTTTGAGTAAGTAGCACAAAGGTTTTGCTTACGTAAAATAACATAACATCTCGCATTCTCGCCTATATACCTCGAAGGGTAAGACAGGGGTACAGACGCCAGCACATCTACTACAATCTGTCAAATTTATTTAATAGATTTTCGACTTTATCGCCAAAGCATAAGGTTTAAAGTTGATTGGGAAAATTTGACAGTTTCGGGTAGCTTGATGTGCTGGCGTCTGTACATATCCGGCCAAAGACTCGGGGCAGATAGTAGGTACACCCAAATTATGCTAGTTACGTTTAAGTCCCATGTAATAGGGGGCGAGCCTATTGCCACCAACCGTGCACGAATCCAGACTACGGGCTGCTAATGAGAAATTCCTCACGGAATAACTCGGTGACACTTTGCCAGACTAGGGAATCGAATCCAGGACCTAGATAATGCTCAGTAGTAGCGCTTGCGACTACTAGAGTACCGAGGAAGCACGGGGTAGCACAGGCTTGCTTGTATTATTAATTAAATAAAACCATAAACATAATAATGTTGTATGCATGTCGTTCACTGTACTGTAGGTTTACAGACGCCAGCACATCAACCTACTACAATCTGTCAAATTTCTTTAATAGATTTTCAACTTTATCACTAAATTATAAGGTTCAAAGTTGATTGGGAAAATGTGACAGTTTCGGGTAGGTTGATGTGCTGGCGTCTGTACCTACTTAAAAAGGTGCATCCAGACAGAGAGAGGCATGTGCAGCAAATTATTTTTTAAAATTTACGGTTGCCTAAACAATCACTTGCGGCGCACGCTTCTCTCTGTCTGGATTAACAGTTACAAGCGAAGCAAAATCAGGATCTCAAAGTTTGTAAAAAAAAATCTACTGTTGTTAGCTAATATTGATTTTAGTTTTATTACACGACTGACGTAATACCCTTCCGTGTCAAATCCCGCATGACATTAGATCCCCTCTCGGTAACAGGATACACGAATTAAGAGTGGAGAGCGCGCTACAATTTGTCGAGGGGTTACTTCTGCCGGATATGGGAATCGGATATGATATCGTGACCTATCATTATGCCAATATGACTGGTTGTTTCGCACAGTTATCTAAAGGAAGTTAACTCTAGTTTTGCCGTTTGCTTTTGTCCGGATCAAAATTTAGATGTGCATATTTTTTTATTTATTAATTTACAGTTTGCACCACACATACAAGTTATCGGTCAATACTACTATTTGCACGTACAATCATAAAATTGGGTTAAATTACATAGAACTTAGATAAAATTAGTCAAAAATAGACAGAATTAGAATAAAATTATGAATAACAAGATAAAATTTAAAGTTTTTGGTTGCAATGGAATTTGAACTTTTTTATGTATGACATTCAGTTTGGATTATCTCAACTTCTTAATTCAAATATCTCTCTCTCTGTAGTCGGTCCCTCATGTCTGAGGATCGTGGTCAGCTTCGGAGTTGTATCTGGAGCGGATGATCCGCCTCCACCGGTTTCTGTCCAGCGCATCCCTTACCACCGTGTAGAATTTAGAGGACGATGATTCCTTCACCTGATCGGTCCATCGTGTTGGTGATCGACCTCGCGAACGATTGCCTTCGGTGTTCCCAACCACAATCAGTTTAATATACATAAATTATTATAATTTTTGATTGAACTGCCAGAGCGTGGAACGTAAAATATCTATTAAAAGTTGAACCCAAATGCATCCTATTAATAACATCCAATTCTTTCTTTTGTTCCAACTTTAGAACATAAACAAACACTTGAAAGTTCAGAGCACTCTGATTAATTAATCCACTCAATTTTAAAGCTTGCACTCAAACAACACATAAAGATCGGATGATTAATCGCACATTACATCCATACATTTAATCATACAAGTCCATACAACCCACGTGGTGTTTGTACGTCTTTGTATGATACTTGTATGTACTGCATGTAATTAGTACTTTCGTCCCACCGGGAGCGATGACCTAAGACATCTGATGGTTGAAATAAGAGATATTATGTCAAGCATGACGATTAAGGATTCAATATGCTCAAAGCTGGCATATGGTTAGTTGTGGTTATTGTTGGTTGTGGTTGTAGTCACTAAACTAGGTTGAATTGAGGCTTGTGCATGTGGTGTATGCTTTACCGCTTGGTTACTGACTTATATTTTCTTATTTTTTGACGTGATAACGTCTTATAAATCGATGAACGCCGGCTGCACGCAAGAAAAATCATGACTCATTGTCACGTTCCGCCTGAGCCGAGCGTGCAAGCGAGAGCGCGGAACAAGTGATGGAGAGGCATGTTTTCTTATGACATTATCACATAAAATTATCGTCCGTAAACCGGCTTTACAGGCAACCAATTTTTTTTGTTCTGTTATTGCAACTACTGTGTATTGTCTCTACATCACCCTAAGGTAGACTCGTAGAAAATGCCCAATGCATTAAGTCTGCCTTTGTATAGTTTTTACTTGTGCATAAAGTTTTAATAAATAAATTCATAATAATGGGAGAGATCTGGAGCTGCTGCATAGCTTGGAGCCATGGCAGATGGTTATAGACAATATAGCTCTGGGGCTATGAGACGACACAGATTGCTTCTAGTGCAGGTGAGCTTGACTTGACGCTAGAAGATTCTGGCGAACATTGTGTTTCGCCAGTGTGCTGAAAGTAAAAAAAGACTTATGTTCTTAGTTGAAAAAGAAAAACCGCAGCTTGTGCAGACTATGTGCCAAGGGTATTGGACGTTGTGATTCTATTTAGAGAGGTCTGTGTCCAGCTGAAGTACTCGTAGTAGTAAAAGAAAGGAAGAAGATAGAAAATGTATTTATTGGCAAATACAAACTATAACACGTTTTAAGTAAGCCTTCAAAGAAAGAGTGAACAGATTTCTGAACGCCAATTCCTGTAATTAAAAACGTTCAAAATCTAGTCACAATCTCATCTCAGCGACAATCAATGTCAAAAACTTGTCAAAATGTAGGGAAATTAGAGGTATTTTTGACAGATTGAGACTGAGATTACTGTGAACATTCTTAAAATTACGAGAATTGCCCCCCTGGACACGCTCGTTCCATCATAGACCTTATCTATCGCTTTCCATCGTGATCGAAGTCAAGAGCAGGCCCATTCTGCAACAAAAAAATAATAATTGAAAAAACGAATGCAAAGAACTTCTATAAAGTTATAAGTAAGAACCACATCTATCTTATTTCTACGATCCTAGTTAAAAGACCTATTGTTTCGATTTCGATCCTAGAATGCCTTTATGGAAGTAAAGTTTTTGAATTCTTTTTTTTAATTAGCATTTATTACTGGCGAGTTAGGTTCATGTTGAAGGTGTGTATTGGATAATAAATTAAGAAAAACAATGGTACGAGCCTTGTTCTTCCTTTCTATAGGTATGTCTTTTATTTTCTTAATAGTATTGTGTCCTGAAATAGAGACCATGGCAATAGCCTTGCTATTAGTAAACTTTAGCAGTAAGTAGGTATTGTTCGCGGATATTTATAATAAACTTTTTAAACAAAATTAATCTTTGAATAAGTCATTTTTCACTCATTGATTTTCTTATAATACCTTTGTGATTTTTAAATTCAGTAGTTCATCTTTTTGGTAAACAAAATATACAATTAGTCATTTGATTTAGTACCTAGTATAAATAGTTAGCTATCTATACATATAACTAAAACAATTTTATAATGTACAAATTGTACAGTACCTAAGGAATGTTTTTATTTATTTACTTAACAGAGCAAATGCGATTTGATCGAATTGACTTTTGCAATTTTACATGGCGACCAAAAAGATGGTTTGTTGAACCATAAAACCCATTATTTGATGAGGTCAACCACTTGTGGCATGTCATTGCCACCGTGACAGCATAATGAACCTCATTTCAGCCTCTAAACTCTGTGGTTAAAACAAATATTTTAATTACATGGTGTTTGAAATTCGAAGCGACTCTAATTGATAGGTATCGTACTCTCCTAGCTCGTTAGATTTGGCTGATACCTACTCTAACAAACGAAAAGGCCACAATTCTACCACTTATGTCTCTATTTCTTTAAGTCTTAATCTCACCTCAGGAACAATCAATGTCAAAAACTAGCCAAAAATATTAAAATTTAAAGGTTTTTCTTGAAGCGATAGCCGTTTTGCGTGGATGTGATGCATGTTTCCCTTACCTTATATATTTTTTTCTTTTTATTTTCTTTTTTGCGTCACGTTCACCGCAAATAAACGAATTTTCTTTCTTTCTTTCAAGACTGAGAATAGAATGCGAGCGTTCTTAAAAATACGGGAATAGCCCCTCAGATACATATATTTTCCTTGTTGGCAGAACCTGAAAGAATAACAAGGTAACAAATGGTCAGCCTAAAATTCTAAATTGACCTACAAAGAGTTTGTGAACTCTTATCTCGTGTGTACGATAGTGTCAAGTTTAAATTCCAAAGATTGCTTACGAATGTTTAGGTAACATTTTCGTATGTTTACAAAATAAAGTTTGGGACACACCGCTCTGTCGGCTGCCGACAAACAAAGGCAATGGTGAATGAAGATGTAATTGGAAACGTATCAAAATATTTAAGTAGGTAAGTAAGTACCTGCACCTACTTCGTCGAATTAACATCTTAGCTTAGCACAGGAATTTGATATTGGCACCTACATCTCACAAACAGATGCATCATCTTGTGTAAACGATCTTTATATTTTTAAAGTATTTTAACAAATTAAAACATTATTCACAACTTTAGTTCACAAAAAAATACATAAAATAGTTAAGTACCGGCCCAAGTTAAGCATAAAAACTAACTTAATTCAAATTAGATTATCAGGAAGAGCAGTTACTACAAAAACACGATACTTACGTAAACTTTTGTTCAATCCACAGCCCTGGGAAAATAAGGAGGAAGTAAGAAATCAAAGAATTGAGAACAAAGAATAAGCGGTCACAAAACTGTAGGATTGCAGAGAATTACTTGGCCGTTGAACTCGCGAAATACACCCAAACATTGTAAGAGAAATACATCCTACATTTGTACATACGTAACAAGTCACCGGACTATACTCGTTAAAATGCATATTTATGTTTATTGCAACACTTTACATCTTTATTCCGAACTAAAATAGACTTTTTAATTACTCATTACCACTAAAATTGCCTGTGTAATATTTTGTTTTGAGTTAAGAACATTTTTCATTTGTTTCTACATAATGCTGCATTGACAGATGTCACAGAAATAACAAGGAAAAGAAATATCTGAAAACCGTTTACACACGACGACATATCAATCTAAGAATACATTTGAGAAGTCAGCTTACACTGGAAATGTATAGTTTGATCTTGATATATTGCTTTGCGTACACACACGTTTTTTGCCGTGAAAAACTGCGGTTGATTCGCCGTGTGTAGGCACGGTCGTCAGTGTTGTATCGCTATAATTTTCGATCAATAAATATTGAAGACTATGGAAGTTTGTTGACAGACACGGCGGCACGGCGCCGTAGCCGAGTGGTTTGCCGCATACAGCTCTCACGATTATTCTGCGGTTCAGCTATAGCGCCTTACCGTAAAGAAACCGTACTGTGTACACCGGGCCTAATAGTGCCTCAATTCTTTAACCGGCTGTCATTAGCTTGGGTGTCCCAAGAAATATTTAAAATTCGAATTGCGAAAATGGCGCGTCATTTACAACCGTCTCATGTTTCTTTTGAAGTATTTTACAGAGGTGTTTATTCACGTGTAAAAGCTAAGTTGTAAGAAATTAAAGTAATTTGAAGGAAAGAAGCGTAATGCATCTCACTTGGCTCAAAGTTATTATTTTGATAAACATCTTTACGGAATCGCTTACGTTGTTCTTTCAGTAATTTGATACTTTCGTCGGTCGTCGCAAACACATTATAAAGATTGACAGATAAACGTCTTCAAACATTACGGAGGTCAAGGGTGTCAAAAAGAAACCTAAATAAAAACTTTTTAGATATTTCATGCTACATTCCCGTTCCTCTATGATTAATTATGGCCATTAATTACAAAAACAGAGCAATGTAATACGAATCTTTGTTTCGTTTTCGAAAGCTTCCTAGAAATCGCTCTTAATCTTTAAGTTATTATACGGGTGGGTTATTCTTTTGTTTCAAAAATGGTCCATATGTTGACAAGACGGTGTCGTCTGTAACATAAGCTTGCCAGCTCGTCCAAATGCCAGTAAATCATTTGGACAAAATAAACAAATGTGTGTGGTCGGGTGCGAGACAATTTTTTTTGTTTTAATTTTTGTCCCACGCAAAAAGGGACCATACGGGATAATTAAGTTGAGTGTGTTCCTTTCAGGCGTTTCAGTTTCAGGTTCGTTTAACATGGAAGTATAATTACGACTGGCAATTATTTTGCAAAAACAGTGTACGGTTGATGACCCGAGACAATTATCCACCGTACCTAACGAGACAATTATCCACCGTACCTAACAGTTTATTTGGTGAGATGGATGGATACCTATTTGATTGTCTCTGCTGTGTTCTTCCAAATAGTTTGTACCTACTAGTTACTTATCTATGCCTAAATTGGTCAGCATAGCAGATTTAATCAGCCTTTAATATTCCCACTGCTGGGAGCCTGGGACAGAGGCCTCCTCTCGGTCAGAGGAAGTGGGCCTTAATCTACCACGCGGGCCCAGTGCGGGTTGGTAGATGTCACATGTCTTCGATTTTTTGGTTCTTCGATGTTTCCCTTCACCATTTTGAGAGCAGTGGTGATTAAATCTGTGCCTCCTGTGATAAGTGATATAACTCGAGTTGTACCCTTTTTGTGATTTTCACTTGAGCATTATAAAAAAAAAAATACGTCTTTTTTGGTCTAACTCACGTTTTTCTATCTGCTATAGTTTCGGAGATAATTTTGTGCAAAGTGATACAACTATAGGGATTTTGGCTGTTTTAGAGATTTTGTTTTTGCTGTCCTGTAAAATGACGTTTTTTGACTTGTATCACTTATCACAGGAGGCACAGAAATAATTTACACTTTATACTTTTACTTTCGGACTTTATACTTTTTTTATTTAACCTTTACTGTTTGTTTTTATTTGATGTATGTATCTGGTGTATTGTGTTTTTTGGTCTGTGCTAAATGTATTTTCTTTCTTTCTTTTTTTTACACAAAGTAAAGCGCCTGTCTGGGATTCGAACCTAAAACCTACAACTCGTAAGTCACGGCCGTTACCACCTGGGCTATCACCGCTCCCAAATTGGCCAGACCTCCTGAGTATATTTCTAGGGTAATTAAATTGTAATAATCAGTAATCCAGTGTAATATAATTTCGGATAATTCACCACATTTCCGAAAGTCATTTTACTTGATGAAATTACGGAAGAAAGTTTCCACGGTAAGTTTCTTCAGAAAAAATATTGCGAAATTATGTACTGGACTGTTATTAACTTTCTTTATAATACCAATAATCATAAAAATCACATACATACAGAAGGTAGGTATAGGTAGATGGTTTAAAAAAAAGAAATGATGGAATTTCCAGGCCATATTCTTACCTTTTCAAATTACATTAGGCAATTAGAGACTTCTAAAGATAAATAGAGCAGTAGTGGCCAAGTGGTAACGGCCGCGATTTACGAGTTGTAGGTCGTAGGTTCGAACCCAGACAGGTGCTTTACTTTGTGTAAATTATTTCATCACGACTGCTCTCAAAACTGTGAAGGAAAACATCGTGAGGAAACCGGCATGTTCTAGAACCAAAAATTCGAAGACATGTGACATCTGCCAATCCGCACTGGGATTGCGTGGTGGATTACGGCCCACTCCCTCTCACCGAGAGGAGGCCTGTGTCCCAGCAGTGGGAACATTATAGGCTGATTATGATTCTTACCTTTTCAAATTACATTAGGTAATTAGAGACTTCTGAAGATAAATTGGTCTAAATATGTTCGAGTGATGAAGTCCCGTTTACCGTTTGATTGAGTGTGCCGGTCATTAGTTAACTTGGCTGTCCGGCGAATTTTAGGACAGCCGGCAGTTTCAAATAGTCGGCATGACTAAAATCCTGTTTTGATTTTGAAGTACCTACCTTATGATGTATGAATAGCAGACGCTTAACTTTTCTTATTTATTAACCTACTAGCTGCGCCCTGCGGTTTCACCCGCATAAGTCTCGATCCCGTGGGAATATCGGGATAAAAAGTATCCTATGTGTTAATCCTGGTTATCCACTATCCCATTCAAATCCGTTTAGTAGTTTGTGCGTGAAGAAGTAACAAACATACATACACACTCACAAACTTTTGCCTTTAGTTATAACTTATAATATTAGTGTGATTTACTTCTTCAGAAATCATTGTTATGGCCAGTCTGAAATAGCAGCAAAGACTGCTGAAACTTCATTAAATCTGTGCTGAGTCTTCTTGTCATTCCTTCCTTTGCCTCCGTCAAGGTCTTTCGGGTCCTTGGCCACTTATTTCCCAACACCCTACACGTTACCGCGCAAATCATAACAATGACATTAAACGTACATGGAAGTCATCCACATAACCATACAATTTGGTACTTCAGCAAGGTTAATGTCAAAACCTTGACACTTCGTATCAACCTTCAAATGTTAGATAATACACATAAGTACTTAATGTACTTAGTACGAATCTGTTTTTTCATTGTCACGTTTATTTCCGTTGTGGCAGGTTGTGTTGTATTTCTATGAAAACCTTGGCCATACTTGGAACCTTGTCACAATAATACGACGGCTCTTCATCAATATGACAGACAAGTTACCAGCTTAGGGCTGATTTTTCCAACGCCAGATAATTTCATCCGAGGAATAATTTTGAATTTTTGACAGTTCTTCCAAACAAAATTTATCAGACGTCAATTTTATTCCACGAATAAATATTATCTGTCGATTGAAAAATCAGCCAAAAGTGATCAATATTTTCGTTGTTATTATTAGTAGGTATAATTGAAACAACAATAGAGTGAATCTAAATGTAGCAATACCTTCAAGTAACCCGCGGTCTTGTTGCTAGAATATTATCATCGAAGTAGAAATAATAGTATGAGAAGTTATCTGAGCAGTCTGATAGTCGATCAATCCTCATCTTGAGTTTACCTCATCATCATCATCATCATAATCAGCCTATAATGTTCCCACTACTGGGACACAGGCCTCCTCTCGGTGAGAGGGAGTGGGCCGTAATCCACCACGCGGGCCCAGTGCGGGTTGGCAGATGTCACATGTCTTCGAATTTTTGGTTCTAGGAGATGCCGGTTTCCTCACGATGTTTTCCTTCACCGTTTTGAGAGCAGTGGTGATGAAATAATTTACACAAAGTAAAGCGCTTGTCTGGGTTCGAACCTACGACCTACATCTCGTAAGTCGCGGTCGATACCACTTGGCCACCACTGCTCTCGCTGAGTTTACCTAGTCGATCGAGAAGAGAATAGGCACTGGAAAGTGGAACTTCAAGATTTCCATTGAGGTCTATAGAGAAATTAGGAGCTGTTCCATTCTTCAGACAATCATTATTTCGTTCTGCAAAACGCGTAGTGGTTTGGCGGCTTTAGGCAGTGGCCAGTTGACTCTTGCCGAGCCGGCACAGCAGTTGCTACGGAGATAGTTATATAGATCCCTTATCAGATAGCTGTATTCACATAAAACGTGATCCCACCATTTAACAACAGCTAATGATCGTGCAAGTTCGGCAGCACTCGGGTGCCATCGCACGTGCTTAGGAAGCGTTTATCTTCGGCCTTCACGGCGCACGCGCACTAATCTCACAGCTTCCTGCTCCGGTTGTTACTCTTAATGAATACAACACTTTTTGCTAATATCAGCGGGAACTATTCATCTTTGTTAAAAAAGAAATATTTCAAGTTATTTCAATTAATTTGCCAATTATGGTTGTTATTGTGGCTTGCTCTTTAGGGTTCCGTTGATGTTAGATCGGCGCTGTTAGGTTTTTTCTTTGATGTGTTGACCTAGTTAGTGCTTAAATACACGAGCGGCATGTTGTTGATGGCAGCCACCGTCTCTTATGTATACAGGGTTAATTTTTCAAATGGGCGTGGATGGTAACGTATGAAAAATAAAAAAAGCATTTTGTTAAAAATAAGCTCTTTCCTTTACTTCCCAGAATTTGATCCTTATTGGGGACACTATCAAATAGTGTAATAATACAGTGTGTTTTTTTTCTTCAAAATCAGCAAGTTCGATTCCTGGCTAGAAATATTGATTTTTCAAAAATCCAATGATGCAGTTTTAGTTTTCATCAAAATCGAGCCCGCGGACTCCTTTGAGTACTTTTCGCTATTCCTTATAGTTTAGAATTTGGCCATCCACGCCCGCTTGGAAAATTCACCCTGTATACACACTAAGATAAATGTTAGGTCATAATTATGTATGTCCTCATATTGGCAACAGCCAAACGAAACAAAACCTCACCACAAGTATTTGATTAATGACCTACCTATGGGTCACATTTTGCTCTAATAGCCATGCCAAACATTCTCGATGTTTCCTGGAGCATGGCTATTATGGAAGAATTCGAAAGAACTTTTGTTTTGATTTTGGCCGATTTTGGCCTGTAGGTTTAGGCAAAGGAGTACCTATAGTACACGAACATTTCGCCAGTTAAGTTTAAGTCCCATGTGATAAGGGGCCAGCCTATTGCCATCAGGCACAAGCCCAGACTCCGGGCACAAGATAACAGGCTGTTTTGCGGATGACGCAATATTTTCGCTTCCTGTGTTAATATCAAGTGGATGACAAAGCACCCCCTATCAAAAGATAACAACATATTGTGATCACCTACCAAAGTCTAAAGCAGGTGACGCAGACACTTCAAATGAACTGCGTTATTACATTTTATCAGAAGGCTCTTATATCCGCGGAAATTACTATCTGATAAAAAACATAATTAAAAAAAGAAATTCATGGAAAGTTTCATCAAAAAAATTCGCTTCGGTGATACGGTAGATGTCAGAAATAGGAATGTATGCGGGGTAATTGCGTCACACTATCAGTAGCAATGGGTTTAATTTTGACAGTTCAACGACATTCATTGCGTTGTTTACGTTGTTGAGAAGACACATTTTTCGAACATATGAAGGAATGGATTTGCGATATCCTTCTAAATTATTCAAATCGAGATTGATAGAGTGTTACGCAATTAGGGTGCAGGTCACATACCAAGTAATCTTCATTGTCGCAAGTCGGACTCGCAACAACGAGGCAAAAAATGCCGAAAAAAACTCGTTTCTTGTATGGAGACCCCCTTTAATTTTTAACTTTATTTTCTTTTTATTAATTTGCTGTTATAGCGGCAATATAAATACACACTTCGTGAAAATTTCAACTGTCTGCCTATTACGGTTCATAAGATACAGCCCACTGACAGACAAACAGAAGGACGGATGAACGGACTGAGGAGGCTTAGTAATACCTTGGTACCCTTTGGGTACGGAACCATCATCTGCCTAGCCTTTTCCCAACTATGTTGGAGTCGGCTGCCAGTCTAACCGGATGCAGCTGAATACCAGTATTTTACATGGAGCGACTGCCTATCTGACCTCCGCAACCCAGTTACTGGGTAATAAGATACCCCTTGGTAAGACTGGTTGTCAGACTTTCGGGCTTCTGAGTACCCGCAACGATTGTAAAAGATCCACGAATGCTCGGTATGTAAAGATTGTCACCCATCCACAGACCAACCGCGGCAAGCGTAGCTATATCCTAATCGATTGACCTGTGCGGCTGTTATTATTTAGCCACGGGCCCCTCCTCCACGGGCCTTTGGGTATAGAACCCTAAAAAGTAATATCATGATGGAAAAGTTTTATCAAAAATCATTATCAGTGTTACACATATTTTTTTTTAATGCAAGTGTCTCTGCCATCAAGCCAAAGGGTACTCATTACGAATACCGTAGTTCCTTGAATTCGATCACGGAAGCCCGCATGACGTTCACTTCTGGGTGTAACATCAGGAACTCCCAAAGTTATAATTTCCTTCTGATTGTTTCGTAAGTGATGTTCTCAGAAATAGGTATCATTCAAGGTGCTTATTTGCTTTTAAAGTTCAAGTTTGTTTCGGAGCTAATGTCTGATGATTAAGGTCAGTAGCCCAATTTTAGGATAAACCGTCATGTCATCATTTTAAATCGCCTGATATTTAATGGTTCAAAAAACAAAAGACGGTCGCTAAATATTTATCTTGTCAGTTGTGCATGATGGTTAGTATCGATTTATTTTATGTTATTTGGATTGCAAACAAGCCGATGACCCTCCTGGATGGCTGGATGGTAAGTGGTCATCGCACTCTCCTCATAAAAAAAAATATTAAAATACTAGCAGAGGCATCTTAGATGCACAGTTATCCCAGAGACAAAACTAAAATGTATCATGTGCCTGTAATTTTGTTTAATTAGGCACTAACCCAATATGATCTTCAAGATTATCAAAGTATTGAGTATGACAACGCAGCAAGTGGTATAATTTTGTTACGAAGTTACTGGAATCACCAAAAAGGTCGTATAAGGGTCCGTTCACACAGACCGGCTCGGAGAGCATCGGCGCGCATTTTTCTTTTCACACAGACCGGATCGTATACGCTTGGAGTTGGTCGGAGTGGAGCCGCCAACTATTTCACATAGACCGGCTGGAAGCTATCTGAAAGCGGATGCCCTCGGAGCCGGTCGGATGCGCTCGCAGCCGGTCGGATGCGCTCGGAGCCGGTCGGATGCACTCCCAGCCGGTCGGATGCGCTCGGAGCCGGGTGGATACCTACACTACAAAGGCAGTACCAGTATTCCACGCAGTCCAAGTTTTGTTTGGCGGCGTGCACGCAATCTGCAGCCTAATTGCAGAACGCCAAATCGTCAAATGATTCTGATCAGTTGGCTTCATTTCTATCACAATTGGCTTCATTTTACGATTTTCGAATTGCGAAACTCTAGTTTATTATGAAACCAATTATGAACGTTAAGGCCCTGCGCAGAAACTAGAGTTTCGCAATTCGAAAATCGTAAAATGAAGCCAATTGTGATAGAAATGAAGCCAACTGATCAGAATCATTTGACGATTTGGCGTTCCGCAATTAGGCTGCGGAGCCGATTGGCTGCGCGAGCGAGAAAGAGCATGCAATCGGAGCCGAACAGCTGCGCGAACGAGAAAAAGTACGCGATCGGAGCCGGTCAGCTCCTCTTATTATTTCACACCAAGCGCGTTCAAGCATTCTTAATGACAAAAGCAGTGCACATGCAAAAATAAACCTTACTACAAATACTAAAAACTCTGTTTTCAACGTGATAAGAATCTGCTCTCCTCTCCGAGCCGGTCTGTGTGAACGGACCCTAAGAGTGACAATGGCTGGTGCCAGTACTGCCGTCACTTTAGTAGAGCGTCGCATCGATGGTTGCGCGGCAGCTGTCTTCTGATGACAGATATGTATGTCAGGCCCAGTCGCGGCTTTACCACGTCGACGGCGAACTGCTATTTTCCGGCACAATATTTAAATTATTTTACTCTGTGGGCACAATCCTGATAATACTGGTGATAGTAAAGCTGAAACATGTAAACGATGACCACATCTGGTAAAGGCTATCATGCGCCATTTAATATAACAGGCCCTAGATCTAATCGTAAATCTACCAAAGCATTATGAACGGGTGTTCATAAATCTCGGTTGCTCAACCGGCCATGCGGGCGTCGCGCAACCTCTTATCACCACTTTCACTGATATGAGCTGAAATTGCATCATTTTCATGTCACCGTGTCGTAATGTACCTAGGTACCTACTACGTAGTTGTAGATTGATTTATGCAGTATCTAGGAAAATTATCTTTACGGGGAACACCTCGTAAAGATAATTTATTATTTATTTAATTTTTTTTCAATATTTCAAGCACAAAACACTCGATACAGGAACACCTGTATCGAGTGTTTTGTGCTTGAAATATTGCGATGTTGTTTGTAGCATTTTACAATAATACGTAATTAGTGATACCTCTAAAGTACTTAATGAATAGAGTAGGTCAATTACGAGATTTTTCTACGTAGTTGTGATTTTAAGAAAATGCGGAAATGATTGTAAAATAATGTTTTTTTTTTTTTTCATCTTTCGCAACTAATCCGATGTCAACTATTCTGCCAGCGTCAATATAATGATGCACATGATGGTTTTGAAAGGACGTTCAGGTTGGTGATTCTTATTTAATTTGCTGTCAATACTTGCTTTTGCTTGTTTTTTTTTTGCTTATTTTTGCGTTAGCTTTTGCTTTTTTTGCTTAAGTAGGTAGGTATCTATTATGTTATGCATAGATGGACTGTGTGAATGATGATCCCGTGGTTAGAAAGGGGTGACTACCGAGTTGACGACTAATAGAGAAGCACGGAAGAAAAAGACATGTTGCGCCGACCCCAAATAAAGGCAAGAAAATGATATGATGATGTAGCACCAACAAAATTTCGAAAAATTCTTACAATATTGTGGAGAATCATTTCTTTGTAATGAATGGACACATCGTAAATCAAGCTGCTGTGAAATAATTCATTCAAATCAGATTCCTACGAGTATACCAATCAGAAAATTACGAATGTCATCAAAATTTCTGCAGAAAAACGCGCTTAAAATGCAATCAGAACGTAATAGACTACACTAGGTTTTGCAAATGGATTTTTTTGGAGACTGCAATCAGAGTTGGAACTTCAAAAACAAAAGTAGAAACATAATTTTGTAGTCTATTTTTGAAGCTGTAGCAGTGTCATTTGCATTTATTTGTCAAAATAGGTGGGTATTGCAATTTTTTCGTTAAATTCGGCGATGTGAGAAAACAGTTTGATGCACAAGCGACACGCATCAACGGCAGAGGCAGTGGCGTAACCATACCGTTTGGGGCCCATGGCAAATTCAAGGGATGGGGCCCTCCCTCAATGTAAAGAAGCTCAACCAACGTTATAGTTTTTTTTTTATTACCACTTCTTCCGCGACTTCTTCCGCGTTTTTATATTTTGCTCCAATGCCACCTTATAGTTACGCCACTGGGCAGAGGCAACTGCAGCCCACACAAGAGCACCATACTCAAATACACGAGCGGCACGTTGTCAACGGTAGCTGCCGACGCGTCGACGGTAGGCGTCGACAGTAGTCGACGGTTGACGGATAACCTATATCCTCCGTTGACGTGTGTCGCTCGTGTGTATGCACACTAAAATAATAAAGTTTTGTTGGAAAAGTCATAAGAAACGTGAAAGCCCTTAAAATAAAATTTAAATTAATAATAAAAAATACAAGTGTTTTCCATAATATTACTCTTTATTTCTCATATTTACGAGAGAAACTAACTTTCCATGTTAGTTTCCTCTCTCTCTCTCGTTAATGTAGGAAATTAGAACAAATTAAGCAATAAAACAGTTATCGGCAGTAAAAACTGCTAAGTATAACATAAAAAGACCGTAATAAGTGCAATATGTTTGCTTGGCGCCATTTTCTCCAGAACACAAGTTATGGCCGGTTTGTTCATTAAAGTTATCTACGATGAATGTCGCTTTATTTAAATTTTCTTACACCACATACGTGTGTGTCATACTTATTAGGGCCTTATCTATCATACTAGCGGATTGCGAGCGTCCTAAAAGCGGAGCAGGCGCGCAACGAACACGCGTCGCATGCGCAGCGAATTCGTTGCGGACGCGCAACGAGATCGCTGCGAATATTACTTTGCGTGTGTGTGTGGACGCCATTGTTACTGAGGGTATTGTAAGTCGTTATCTTGCTACACACACGCGAGGAAAACGTTGCGAATTTGCCACGCGTCCGCGACGTCTTCGCTGTGCAGCCACGGCGTCTTCGCGACGCATTCGCTGCGCGCCCGCCCCGCCCCGCAGCCGCTCGCAAACCGGTAGTGTAATAAGGCCGTTATACTTAAGTTACATTTATTTTAATATGACCGACCGTGTTAGATTTCAGAAACCAAACTGTCACAAGTTCCTATAATGTAGTTTTATCTATACATATAATAAAATCGTAGGAAAGTCAAAACTGTACATTGAATATTTTTTTAAAAGAATACTTGGGGCGTGATCTACAATCGATACCGAAGCCAAAAATATGGTTTTTAGAATTTTTGTCTGTTTGTCTGTTTGTCTGTATGTATGTCCGGGATAAACTCAAAAACTACTGCATGGATTTATTTCAAATTTTGCATGAGTATTACTAAGAGGTCGGGTCAACATATAGGCTACATATTATCACGCTATCACCTACGGGGGAGGAGCTGTGAATCTTTATTTTTCTTACGCATTCTGTGACAGCGTGTATTCTAACGACGCATATTTAAATGTTGTTTTTCAGTAAGCCATGCTATTATCTAGCTTTACACTATGAAAACTACGCCATTTAAGTAATTTGGGTCGAGAAACATAGTTTAATGAATGTTAGTAGTATAAAGAAAAATTTGAAGCAGCGCCCGCCATCTATGAGATTTCATTTAAATCAAATCAAGTTACATGTTGACACTTTTTGGAAATTAATTTAAATTTGATCATGTTGGCGAGGTTAGTAGTTAGTTATTCTTAAAATTCATAGATGGCAATGTTCATTTTCTTCATAAAAGTTGTATCGTATAGTTCGTTTTGATAAATTCGAGTTCCAACAAAACCCTCAAAATCTTGAGCAGAGTTGAGGAAGACAATTAAAAAAAACGTGGTGTTAAGTATTACAAAAAAGTTATGTTCCTACTGGAGACGAAGTCGAAGTAACTGATGAACGCGTGCTGAACACCTGTCTTAGTTCACTTAAAGATGTGGTCATTTCTATCGGCGGCAATCCACTGATCGAATATGGGTTACCAGCTCCCCAATCATCACCGCATCAAGATCGTGGACATAACGTTGAGACAAACTACGATCCGGGCGAAATGACCACCATACGAAATTACCATGTCGCTTTGTTCTCTTCAGAGTAAAAACAAATTTATGACATCATCCTTGAAAGCGTTGGGCATAACCAGGGTAAAATGTTTTTCTTGGATGCTCCTGGTGGAACAGGAAAAACATTTGTTACCACTGACATACTTGCAGAGGTCAGGAGGCGAGGCAAAATTGCTATTGCTGTGCGTCGTCGGGAATCGCTGCCACACTGCTTCCGGGTGGCAAGACAGCACATGCCATGTTTAAAATTCCCATCGATTTAGAGAGCGCCGAAACGCCTGTTTGTTGTGTGTCACGTAACAGCGATAAGGGACACGTGCTCAAGGATTGCTTTCTGATCGTATGGGATGAGTGTACGATGGCCAATAGGAAGGCAGTTGAGGCCGTGGACAGAACCCTGCAGAAAATCCGCAGGAACGAACATTTGATGGGTGGTATCACAGTTCTGTTCAGTGGCTATTTCCGGCAAACGCTTCCCGTGGTGACACGGGGATCGAGGGCTGACGAGGTGAATGCTTTGTTGTGGTCACGAGTTCGTACACCGCGCTTGACCATTAATATGAGAGCTCGGCTCGGCGGCAATGCACGTGCTCAAGAATTCTCCGATGTCCTTCTAAGTCTTGGCGAAGGCACTCTACCAAAAGAGGTGGTGCTTCCAGACTCTCTCGATAGAGTGGTATCCAGCTTAGAAGAACTCATTCGCTGTGTGTACGGGGACATTAGTCGTATACCGCACCAGCAGAATTCTTGGGTGTGTGAGCGGGCCATTTTGACGCCCAAAAATGATCAGGCTGCAGCAAGTAGCGAATGCATTCTCTCGGAAATTGAGGGGAATGAAGTGGTCTACACCTTGATAAACACTGTTGTCGAGCAAGATGACGCCACACATTATCCCGTGGAATTTCTGAACTCCCTGTCAGCAAGTGGACTTCCAGCGCATACCATCAAGCTGAAGGTCGGTGTCCCGATTATGCTTCTTCGGAACCTATTTCCTCCGAAGTTGTGTAACGGGACCCGCCTTGAAGTCATCTCGCTCCACAGACGCCATTAAGGCGAAAATTCTTACGGGTTGTGGCGTAGGCGAGGCAGTATTTATACCACGCATTCCCCTCATACCTCATAACTTCCCGTTCCAGTTCAAGCGCGTACAGTTCCCCGTGAGTGTTTGCTTCGCGATAACCATCAATAAGTCGCAGGGGCAGACACTGAGGGCAGCGGGTGTCGACCTCAGGACGAGTTGCTTCTCACACGGGCAACTGTACGTCGCTTGGTCCCGCGTCACCAGTCCTGACTCTCTTTACATTTTGGCACCTGGCAGCCTAACTACCAACGTAGTTTATAGGGAAGTGTTGTAAGGTATGATACCTTTGTACGTATTTTTACTCTTTTGTGTACTGGAATGTATTCCCGAATTATTTTCTCTATTTCCTTCAGTCACATCTTATGACTGAACTCGGCAGGATTCCCATATAACTCTTCACTTGCTTCGCTTGCAAAAAAAAACTTATATTTTAATGCTATTTTAAAAGTTGTTTACTTATAATGCTATAGCGACACTAATCTTAGGTATTTTTGGTACTGTCTTCACGCAGACGACGTCGCGGGCAGCAGCTAGTAAGTTTATATATTTCTTAACCAACATGTTTTAACAAATACATTTTAGAGGACTTCTTTTAAGTATAGAGATACCTGAGATACCTGTAACAGAAGCTAAATTTTCAAACATTCTTTTATTTCAAAAACTGAAATAAGGTCCGTTAACGTCCTGAATCAATATCTATCGTGATCTTCAACATGTTCCAATAACGAAAACCCATACATAGTGTATTGTTTGGGTTCCTACGAAGTGACATTAGGGAAAGGGCAATGACCGCTATTGCCATGTTAAAACGTTAGACGTGTTATATTATTACGATGACTGTCATTCATTAGACGTGCTTTGCTAAAGGAAACATAAAAAAAAAACAAAACAATTTAGAAAGGAAACATCAAAAACAAATCAATTCAGACGATAAGTTCCCATTTGTCCGCCATTCACTACAAAATTAGAAAAATATTTATGAAATATTCAGGGTGACTGAACCTCAGCCTGTGCATTTATGTATAGCTTTTAGAAAAACAAAAAAAACAAATCGCATGGGTATAATTATATAGTCCATCAATTTGCACGGCGCTATGCTTCGTTTGAACGACTTACACCTTTCACCTGTGTTCAAGCGTAGTAGGCAAGTAGCATTGTACTAAATAGCCGTTCGCTTGCCTCATTAGTGACGGCATACTTTCTCAAAACACTTCCTTTAGTATCATTTGTTTTGATATTTGCTGATGGTGGTCAGTTGCCTACTTACTAAACATCGGCGAACTGTGTTTTTTTTTCCATGTTCGTGTTTAACTGATTTTTTTTGCAATTTTATAGCTTTATGGAGATGAAAGTCAATTTCGAAGTTTTGGTGTCGTTGGAAAAAGAGAGCGCTACTTCCTTTCAGTCTTCTACTTTCCTAAACATAATTAGAACCGAGTATAAAACTTAAAAGGTAGATAACAAATTGGCTACTTACAGTTTATCAGGTGTAACGAGCTAATTACAATACTGGTCATTCCGTTGTTTTTATTCGTGTACACATTATCTGCGTGTCGGTATTTCTACCTACGCAATTCGTTAATTGGAGTTTAGTACCGATTTGCTAATTTAATTAGGTACAATAACACTTCCAACATAATAACACATAATAACAATCACTAGTCAAGTGTTGTTATCCACGGTCCACTTAAGAAAAAAAACTTTTTGTAAAAGGAAGGTTAACATACGCCTGATACACCATCTTATATATATGGATACCATCATAAAATTTGAATGAAATTTGTAAAGGCAATTCACCAATTGACAAGAACATTCTTCTTGACTCAAAATAATTTATTACATTCAATCAACTCAGCCTATCGTCCACTGCTGGACATATGCTTCTCCCAGGCTGCGCCACAACACCTTGTCCTTCGCTTTCCGCATCCAGCCTGTTCCAGCCGCCTTCTTTAGGTCGTCGCCATCGTCTCCACGATTATTACATTCATAAGTAGGTAAACATAATTATCAAACCACTATAATTGTGGTTAGCACATGAGATAAAAATAAGTACTCTCTATAATTTATTTTCCTTTGATGTAATGATCGATATTACACATAGAAGTTACAAGATTGTACATATTACGGCGACACGTCAAGCTATCCAGTTTTAGTTGACCTCACTTTGTATAGGATTTTCGTACAATCAGAAGTCAGCTTATATTGGATATGTATAACTTGGTGTAGCCGTGCGTACGCAAGTTACGAGCCAGGTGTTATGGAAACCAGAGCAAAAAGTTCCCAGATTACTCCATGTAACTACTGCGTATCATTTGAATTGTAAATATGTTATTATGTGTGTACGGTCGTAAGTAACTAGAGAACCGCCAATTAGTTATGTATAATGAAATGCTTTGTTGGCTGTTTTATTTGTTCGTGAAGATCAGCGATAGTAGCTGTACTATAGCTATTGAAATGTCCTTTCTTTGTATGTTCTTAATTTAAAAAAAAAACCCTACTTGTGCAGCTTTTTTATTTATAGTTTTTTATAGAGCTCCGTAAAACTCCGCATTTAAGTATTTAATATTGTCTATCTGCTTTCTGTAATTATAATAACACTTCACCTGAAAAAAAAACAACGATGGGATCTTAAAAATGTTATACCCTAGGGCCAGTAGTTTATTTATTTATATTCTATTAACTTAGGTTCGCGAGTGAAGACACAGCATGATAGTTAACGCAAAATTTGTAAACAAAATGCTATTAGACGACACGCAATATATTACATACTCCAATTTGTAATTATCTAAGCTTTTTGTGCTCCGCCAATTTTAATGGAAAGTGGCACGGTCGAGTAACGCAAGCCAGTAGACTTGCTCAACTAAAAAAACATAGTTGTGTTAGTAAAGTTGAAATGATTAAATTAGTCTTTCTAGGACAGTGCATAAAAGAAAGAAGTAGTTACTTATTAATTCGTATTTTTTTATTTGTTTTTTGTCTGAGTATTGGATTTGTGTTGCGTGTGCTAAAATTCTAGATAAAAGATTCAGGCTAATCAAACTATGTACAGACGCAAGCACATCAAGCTACCCGAAACTGTCAAATTTTCCCAATCAACTTTGAACCTTATATTTTAGCGATAAAGTTGAAAATCTATTAAAGAAATTTGACAGATTGTAATGGCTTGATGTGCTGGCGTCTGTACTTATTTATGTCTGCAATTAGTATCTTTGCATGTCAGTTGTCTTTCTCTGCGTTAGCCCACGTTCGCATGGATGAAAAATATCGCGGCGGAATTTTATCGCGCACTGGATTTTAAACTCTCGGTGTTGAGCCGAGCACTGAGAATACAACCGAGCGTATAGCGCGTCAAAAAATACACTGTTGGATATTCAACTCTGCTCCACCGGCCATCAGTCCTTCGACAGACATGGCCAGCCCACTGCCACTTCAGTTTGCATACTGCAAGCTATGTCGGTAACTCCGGTTCTTTTCCGGATAATTTCATTCCTGATTTTTTGTTCGGAGGTTAGCCGGAACAAACAGGCAGGCCAACAGACAAAAAAATAAAAATTGTGTTTTTGGTATAAATACTGTCATTATGCATTTAGCAAAAAGCTGTTATTTTGACTTTACAAACAGACGCTTCAATTTCATTTATTTGTACTTGTATGTAAAGATAACTGCCACAAACAATAGGAATTAAAAGGCGCACGCCAAACGTACGGCACGTTCGTTAACAATCAAGTGATTCTGGGAAGCTCCTTTGTCAACAGTGTGTCCGGGGCCTTACGTCCGGTATTTGCATCGTCCTGTGTGTGGTCACGAACTGCATAGGATAATAGAAACGGTCAATAAGGTATTTAACTCTGACTATGAGTAATTAATTATTTATAGGCTTTTTTTATTGAAGAGAGAAGAAAATCTCGTTGGTAGGTATAGTAGTCGCCAGCGGGTTCGAATCCCGGCGGGGTAATTGCGTATCACACTATCAGTAGCAAAGGCTTTAATTTTGACTGTTCAACAACATTCATTGCGATATTTACGTTACTGAGCAGACTTTCGTACATACGTATGAAGCAATGGATTAGCAATATCCTTCAAAGTGATTCAGATTGAGATCGATAGTTTGTTACGCAATTAAGGTGGTTGGGTCGGGCAAAGAAAAGTGTTATGGGTTTTTCCACCGAGAATTTCTGAGTTGCAGCCCGGAGTCTGGATTTGTGCCCAGTTGGTGGCAATAGGCTTCCCGCGTGATGTTATAAAGCATCTAAAGTACTAAGTGATCGATGTAATAAAGGGGCATTGTAGCAGGATTATAGAACTTACGGAAAGTTAGAAAGAATGCTTAACTCAAGGATATAACACACTGATTAAACAGTGGGATTATAAGGCTGCGTTTACACCAGAAATGAGCGAGGACGCGTAGCGAAGGATGTGCGTAAAACTAACCAATAACAACACTAGCTTAGCTCAAGCTATGCAGTGGTACCAGTGGGAACAAAGGTTGGGAATAAACAGTCTCACTGGTACCACTAATTAAATGATGGTACCTACTATAGGGAACGAAATTTCCCGCTTGGTACAGTTCGGTGGTACTAATGGGAGCAAAGGAAAATGAAGCTATGTTATTCGTCGACAACATGTCACGTTGTAGATGGCAGTCGCCGACGCGTCAACGGCGGGCGACGACAGGTGCGAACGGATGCAGACGACGCGACGCGTCGACGGCTACAAACGTCTCTGTCGACGCGTGTGTATGCACGCTTACGGTACCAATTCACCAAACATACCATACCCACACGCTCGACAAAGCCTCAACAAATTGGCATGATTCCATATTCCTGAAAGCTTAGATGTAAGCTCTTGATAAGCCGAAAATAATTGCCAATTTGCGCCAACTTATCCAATGGAAGTTTTGTCACTTTGAATTGACGTATACACGGTATACATGAGCCTGAATACAGATTGGAGTAAGCTTAAACGTTACAAAATTCGTATTTGTTTTTTCGTTCAGTCAATATTAAAGATTAGTATTTAGTTCAGCAGTTTAGTTGGCAGGAAAGATTGCGCGGCAGAGCCAGAAAGAGATGGCGGGATGAGCTGGACTCCTTCTTAAAGGATTGGCCCACAATCGCAGTAGACCGGGAAAAGTGGAAAGCGGGAAGGGAGGCGTTTGCCCTGCAGTGGGACAACACAGGCTTATAATAATAATTTAGTTCAGTTAAAAGATAAGACTAAATTCAGAAAGTAACTCGCGTCTGTCGGTAGTTCTGTCTTTTACCTTTTTACGCCACGGCCAAACGGATTTCGATGGCAGTCAGGTAAACCTTTCACCTTCGGGGTAACTGGTTAACACAGTAACAGTAGCAATAGCCTTCATTTTGACAGTTCAACAACATTCATTGCGTTATTCACGTTGTTGAGCAGACAAATTTTTCGTACATATGAAGCAATGGTTTAACAATATCTTTCAAAATGATTCAGATTGAGACTGACAGTGTGGTACGTAATTAGGGTGCGTAAACAAGCTACTACAATCTATCAAATTTCTTTAATAGATTTTCAACTTTATCGCTAAAGCATAAGGTTCAAGCTTGATTGGGAAAATTTGACAGTTTCGGGTAGCTTGATGTGCTGGCGTCTGTACATACTTGTTATCCTGGTATTACGTTCCCGTGGTATAATTTCCGACCTCTACACGAGCGAAGCCGCGAGCAGCTAATGAAAAAAAAACTACCTTAAGGCGCTACCTCGAAAATCTAAAATCCTCGAAAACCTACTAAGCGAGCGAAAGTGGTGCAATTACTTTTGAAACGCAAAAGAAGAGTGATGGCTATGGTGTGCGTGCGCTCGGAATAAAACGACGTATGTGCCAAAATGAATTTAGTCCTTTTTTAACCCCCGACGCAAAAACGACGGGGTGTTATAAGTTTGACGTGTCTGTGTGTGTGTGTGTCTGTCTGTTATATCGTAGCTCCCGAACGGATGAACCGATTTTGATTTTGTTTTTTTTGTTTGAAAGGTGAATTAGTCACGAGTGTTCTTAGCTATGTTTGAAGAAAATCGGTCCAGGATGGCCGCCGCCACAAAATGGCGGATTACATATTTTTTCACAACTCCCTCAATATGGGTATCAAATGAAAGGGCTTGACAAGTAGAATACCAAACACTATGCTAAGTTTCAAAACCAAGATGGCCGCCACCACAAAATGGCGAATTATATTTTTTTTTCACAATTCCCTCAATATGGGTATCAAATGAAAGGGCTTGACTAGTAGAATACTATACACTATTACAAATTTCAAATCTAAGATGGCCGCCACCAGAAATGGCGAATTCACAGAGGAATACGTTAGTATGGAATGAACGCCAACGACCACGAGTACCTAACTAGCTTCGCTTCACTGTGGTAAAAAAATACGTACAGCTGCGCAGATTTCGGCTAATCACGTGTGGATCGTATAGTATGTTTACTAGTAATATAATACTATAAAGTTTAAAAAGCAAGAAATAAAAGTTAAATTTAAAATTTAAAAAACCCCGGACTCAAACAAAAACCTCTAAAAAGTAAAATAATAATATATATTAGCCCTTTATGTTTAATATAAATTGCACGAAATATTTTGATCCAAGCGTCCTCATGTCGGGGGACGGCTAATGAAAACGCCAAACAGATGAGGCTTAAACCCAGCAATAATGAATTCATTAGCCGTCCCCCGACGTGAGGACGCTTGGATCAAAATATTTCGTGCAACTTATATTAAACTTAAAGGGCTAATATATATTATTATTTTACTTTTTAGAGGTTTTTGTTTGAGTCGGGGGTTTTTTAAATTTTTTAACAAAATAAATGAATTAAATTTAAAACTACTTTGAGTCAACTTTGATATGATAATTCTCTATGTTTTAAAGTAAATTCTATTGAATAACTCTTAAGTGTCACGCCGTGATGTCGAAAAAAGTGAAAAAATACAAACTTTGCAATTTAAAAAAATTATTGAATCATGTATTCCTTTTACATGATACTAGACCAAAGAGTCAAAAAACATATACCAAAATGTTAAATCCCTATTCCACATACTTAACAAGTTACACGAAATAGAAAGACCACATTTTTTTTTCAATATATCACCTTAAATAAAACTAAAAGAAGTAAGTAACACTCAATAATGACAGACCAAGTAATTACTCTATCCTTTATCCGTGTATCGGCACACAGGATCAGTTAATGTTTAAATATAAATGTAAACAGCGCAATCCATCAACCCAGGTGCGGCACGTCTGCTTACTAAGTAGTGAGTAATGTAACATGTTACAACTACATTACATGGCACCTGCTGCTTTACACGCTCGTACTATACGACTGACGTTTCTAGAGTATGTAGGAACTTGTGTTTTGTAATTGTATTTATATAATTTAAAAAGCTAACCAGGGGCGTAGCTACCGCCGTATCTGCCGTATCAATTATACGGGGCCCCCGGGCCACGGGGGCCCCCAACGTGCGTATTTTTTTTTTAATTTCACAAATGACATAAGTCAAGAAAGCAAATCAGCTATAAATGATTTAATAAATCAGTTTGCGGAAAAAAAGGCAAGGAGAGTGTATATTTAATTTGAATTGTTTGTAAAAAAATTTGGAGAAAGCGACAGATAGATAATTATGATGAATAAATATTTCTTTAAATTTTATGCAAACATTTTTTTTTCTGTTGTGAAAAATCTTTACCGTTCCTAAGGGCCCCCAAACAAATTTTTATAAGGGGCCCCGCCAAGGAACGCTACGCCATTGAAGCTAACAATCTTAAAATAATAATATGTACAAATAATCAAAGGGCATCAAAAAATTCGTCCGCATCACTGTCAACAGGAAACGTGCCCAAATGGCTGGCAGCATTGCCACGTTGTATGGCAATGCTGATTCTTTGGCCAAAATATAGGCCAGCCCTCTGGTCACGTGAAGAGTCGACCAACCGCTTGGCGATGTATCGAAATACTAAGTGGGCACTCGGGCCCCATGGCCCTAGTGTTTCAACCCCAAACGGCTCAAATATATAAGTTCCAAAGAAATTGGAGTATTACGATGTAAAATGGCTGGAAAACAAATAATTGATTGAAAACGGTGAATTACCAGCCTGAATTGAAGCGAGCCTTGTGAAGGCTGCAGGAATCCTCAGGATGCGAGAAGCACAGAACCGGTCGAAGTGGCGATGCTTCGGGGAGGCCTATGTCCAGCAGTGGACGTCTTTCGGCTGAAATCATGATGATGACCAACTTGAATTCAATCACGTATCCATCGCCTCGGTTGAAAAAATAGTCACGTCGATAACTAGTATTGCAGATGGCCACTTAACGTCAGGTTTGTCGTTGGTCGTTTTCTGTTAAGCAGCCAAAAGAATCTCTTAGGCGACCTGCTACATGACCTTCAGGAAAACAAAATGTTATTGGAGAGCAAACGAGTCAACGGCGCACCAGTCTGTCCCTACTGACCTCTTCTTGTTGTTAACTCATGATCTTTCGTTAAAGATCATTCAGCAATTTTTTGGACATTAGACTGTCGTGTGTGTCGTGTGTGAATGATATGAAAGAGAAGGGAGTGAATGATAGCGCGACGGTTGACAGGGGAGAATGGAAGAAGAAAACGTGTTGCGCCGACCCCAAGTAACATGGGATAAGGGCAGGAAGATGATGATTAGACGGTCATGTGTGGTGCATGATATCGACCGTAGCAATTAACATTGTCGAATCTACATTTATGCGGTTTTCATTCTTATGGTCTTAGAATAAGTTTAAGAAAAATATTCTAAGACCTAAAATGTAATAGAATGAAAATCGCAAAAATGTAGATCCGACAATGTTAATTGCTACGGTTGATATCTTTGTTCATTTCTGCTTTATTCAGGTGATTTCTTTCATGAAACTAAGAACATTGATCTTTAAAAGTAGTGCAATATTTATAGCGATTAAAGGGGTAATTACGTAACACACTAACAGTAGAAATGGCTTTCATTTTGACAGTTCAACAGCATTCTTTGCGTTATTTACGTTGTTGAGCAAACAAATTTTTCGAACTTATAAAGCAATGGATTATCAATATCCTTCAAAATGATTTAGATTGAGACTGATAGTGTGGTAGGCAATTAGGGTGCAGTTCATTATGACTTTTATCCTTATTAGTACAGATGCCAGCACATGAAGCTAATACAATCTGTCAACTTGTAACAAATCATGTAATTAATCTGCGATTTACATCCCTTATCCTTCCAGAAACAACTAGGAAATACAAAATTTGCGAAAATAAAATGTTTGTACGTTTATTCTAAGGCGCCAACCCTAGTGGGGCAGAATCCAACAGGATTTTAAAGCAGTGGAATCTGCCCCACTATTTCGATTTAGTGGGGCAGATTCCACTGCAAAATTTTTGACATTCCACTTTGCCCCACCATTGGGGCGGCCGGTGGGGCAAAGTGGAATAATCCCAAATATCTTTAATAGATTTTAAACTTTATCGTTAAAGCTTAAGATTCAAAGTTGATTAGGAAAATTTGACAAATTCGGGTAGCTTGATGTGCTGGCGTCTGTACAAAACTTCCTGAACTAAGTATAGAAATATTTTCCTCTACGTACAAAGGTTTTATTTATTTTCCTCGTATTTCTAGTAAATAAATTAGGATTCTGTTGGCGTGCATTGCGACAATGTTTCGCGTCCCATTTATGTACACTCGCGCGCAGATTTATGTAACACATTTATTATTTATAGCTTGGTTTATTTGTATTCTGTCCTTTAGAACTCCCTTATAAGGAAGTTAAAAGGATTTAGTATGTATGTGTCGCAGTTTGTGAAAGTTAAGCTAGAATGTCTTTAAAGATTGTGTTGTGAAATTAAAATAAAGTTTTAATGTATTTTTCACTTATGTAAACTGCATTTATCATTTTTTTTGGGTTTTAAAAGTTACAAATTCAAATTCTTTCAAATTCAAATTCAAATTCTTTATTGCGAACTAAGTGTACATTTATGAAGATGTTAACAATAGGTAGGTTCTTAGAACTTAGTTGCCTGTTAAGGCATTGCAATTTAAATGGCTATCAATATTAAAAAATTATAAGTACACACTATTACAGTTATACAGTTCACATTATATTATATTAAGCATCATTAATCATACATTTTATATTATAATTATCATACTATTCTTGTAATTTATATATCATCATAAAAGTATCACAATCATTTTAGTATTACTTAAATAATTATTTTTCTTCAAGGAATTCTTTTACAGTGCAATAGAATAGAATACTCTTTATTATGTAACTTATTAATTTACTTAAATAATTATTTATGCCTGTATTTTGATACCAGATCAATAGAAAAAAATTTACAGGGACATTTTACAAAAAACTCGTGAATTGAGTAAAAACATTCCTGCAACAACCACTTCCGTAGTGCCGAACAAAATTTTTTGAAAGGTAGTAGGGTAATTGACTTTGGCAAAGCATTATAAATTAGGGGAGCCATGTAGATACAACTCTTTCGGAAGAGTTGCAACTTAGGAACAGGTATCTCAAAATCTAAATGTGCAGCTTTCTTTTTTGTAGCTATTAATGATTTGAATAAAGGTAATGTTGCTAGGTTCATTGAATGCATAAGTTGTTTAAGTTTTAGTGAAATTTATGATATTTCAGATGCTAATGCAGCCTTTGATGGATTTCATGGTCTTTTAACATTGATCTATAATCTCTGCTTTCCATGTATAAAAATTAAAAGAAAATACAACATGAATAAACAAAAATGGATAACAAAAGGAATTAAAAAAAGCTGCAATACTAAGAGGTCATTAAGACAGCAATATTATTTGAATAGAAATAATGAAAATAAGAACAAATTTAAAACATATTCTAAATTATTAAGAAGTTGTATGAATAACTTGCAATCCCTATGTAACCAAAAGCATATTACTAATTCGCGAAACAAAATCAAAGCTACATGGGATATAGTAAAGTGTAATACGGGCACCGAGCCGTCTAGGGATTGCATCAGTAAAATCGAAGACAATTGTACAACACTTACCTCCGGATCTGACATCGCTAGTAAATTCAATAATCACTTCATTGACATTGCCATTAATCATTCCTCTAATTTTAATAATAATAATATTGACATGCACAACATAGAAATTCATGATAATAGTATATTTTTAGAACCTACAAATGCTTCCGAAATTGAAAGTATCATAAAGTCATTAAGAAATACTAAATCAGCAGGCTATGATAATATCACAACTGAACTTCTTAAAAGTATATCAAAATATATATCATCGCCTTTAGCATACATTATTAACCTATCCTTGGAACAAGGCTGTTTTCCTGACAGATTGAAACTATCCTTAATTAAGCCATTACATAAAAGGGCTCTAAATCTAACGTTGATAACTATAGACCTATAGCACTAACTCCCATACTTTCAAAAATATTTGAAAGAGTAATGTACAGGCGGTTATTAAGGTTCCTAGATAAATATAATATTCTAGCTAGTCAACAATATGGATTTAGAAAAAATAAATCTACTACCTTAGCAATCTATACGTTAATTAAAGAAATCATGAACAATATTAATAAAAAAAACCCTTCTTGTGCATTGTTTTTGGATTTGAGCAAGGCGTTTGACCTCGTTGACCATGTTATTCTATTGGATAAACTGGAAAGATACGGAATAAGGGGTCCAGCTTTAAAATGGTTCCAGTCGTATTTACGTGACAGGAAGCAGATAACAAGAATAGCAAAGTTGAACCATATGGCAAATAGTATGGATCATTACGAATCCGAACCAAGAATTAACCATTGCGGTGTCCCTCAGGGAAGCAATCTGGGGCCGTTATTGTTCCTTCTCTATATAAACGACTTACCAAAATCAATAAAACATCAGTGTGTTCTGTTTGCTGATGACACCACAATTATTATTAAATGTAAAGATCAACAAAATTATGACAATGAAATTAATAAAACATTGATTGATATTATTAAATGGTTAGATATTAACAAACTGAAGTTAAATATTGCCAAAACGAACGTACTCCACTTTAAAACATGGAAAAGTAAACCTGTTCATCTTCATGTTGCGTATAACAATATTAGCGTAAAGCAGGTACATAACACAAAGTTTCTAGGCGTAACACTTGATGAGCACTTAACATGGAAGAATCATATTGAAATACTCTGCAAGAAAATCAATCAATTTGTTTTTGCGCTAAGAAAGGTAAAAAATGTAACGTCGAGAGATACATCCATAATGGTGTATCATGCCTATGTCTGTTCAGTTATTCGCTACGGCATAGTTGTATGGGGAAACTCCTCAGAAATAGATAGAATTTTCATTGCTCAAAAAAAGTGTATCCGCGCAATTTTTAATATGGAATGGTCTGATTCGTGTAGGCCTATATTTAAGTCACATAACCTTTTGACTGTACCCTGCATATATATCTTTGAAGTTGCCAAGTTTCTGAGATCCAATCTTGCATTGTTTGAACGAAGGGATAATACAAATAAGAGGAAAGCTGCACATTTAGATTTTGAGATACCTGTTCCTGTTACATAAACATAAAGAATTGGTGTTGCTCATATAAGATTGATTTTGTCTGTTGTACTTCATAAAATATTGTTATGGTTTAATTACTACTATATCAACTGTATAAACGTTCAAAAGTATGGAAGCAGCCGCTCCAACAGGAATTTATGATATAATTATGATGAGAAAGGTATTAAGTTCCTAGGGTCTTTGTCTTGATTCCTTGTCCGCTTGGAGTAATACAGGGTGGAAGTTGAGACGAGGCAGTAAGGGAAGCTACCTTACTTAACTGTTGTAGCTACAGAAAAACGTTATTAAGAGACTGTCCTTAACTTTTTGAAAAAAAATGTACATACGTTCAGCTAGAAAAACGTTAATTCTTACATTTTTATTTTAATGATGCCAATCGATGCAGTTTCGTATAAGGATTCAAAGACTCTTTTGGGCAAACTGAGGTTAGAGTACTACAAAAGTCACAAATTGCAAAAAAAAACACATTGGTTGTCTGCAAAGTCGGTTTACGGACGATAATTTTACGTGATAACGTCATAAGAAAACATCCGAACGTGCCTCTCTATCGCTTGTTCCGCGCTCTCGCTTGCACACTCGGCTCAGGCGGAACGTGACAATGAGTCATGCCTTTTCGTGCGTGCAGCTGGAGTTCATCGATTTTAAGACGTTATCACGTCAAAATTTTTTTCTTATAAGTAGGTAGGTACCTAGTTCTGTAGGTACGTAACTGTATTGCTAAAACTAACATGTTTGGTACAGTATAACTCTGAACGGACAAGGATTTGGAATTAGGCGCCAAAGTACCTTGTATTCAGCTTAGAAACAGCCATCCGACGATGTATAACACTTGGCTATTGCAGGAGGGTACCAAAATAGGCATCATGCTTTCGAAAACATTCATGCTTTATAGAAAGTTCAAATACTGAAAAGGCGATGAGTAAACGATAAGGAACATAACTAATAATAATATCATCGACAAAAGAACAAAAAATTCTATTTTCAAAATCACCTTCTGCAATATCATAAAGGCACAGTCACACGCAACCGCCGTGCATCGATACGCACATATTCGCTAGGAACCGGTACCCCGCGGTGCGACAATGGCGTCCGTCGCGGTCATCGTAAGGGCCGCGTGTGTTTATTTACGAGCGTGCACGTGGCACGACGACCTTCAAGGACGGCCGGTTCTGTCCAACAACGTGGACAACTTATTTCTAGGAAACTACTATGTAAGTATGTACTTAAATTATTATGAATTTTTGTATATTTTGTCGCTAAAATTTATGTTTAAAGAAAAAGACGTTGTGGGATTAGATTGATTTAAATATGTACTTTCTGCAACATGCAACTATTATCTCACTTGGTATCAAATAGGCAATGAAAAAAGGGGGAGAGGGGGGCAGTTATTAGTGTTAATTATTGTTACAGTAACATTAGGGTTTTAATATTTACTAGCTTCTGCCCGCGACTTCGTCCACGTGAAATTTCTTGCTTCTTTTCGTTTGGTTCCTAAGTGTTCTAAGTGTGATGTTTAATACACTATAACCCTTCCTCAAGAATTGAGCTATAGAATGCAAAAGATAGGAATATTTTGACGAGTTATACGAACATAAATGTAGGGAACAGCAGATTTTTTTTCGTGATTTCAGGTTTGGTCCCGTAGTAAAAGTTGTTCATAATGATGAGTACAATGACCCCTTAAAAGGATGCCCTTGAATTTAATTTCACCCTGTATAATCTTTGACTAGTGTTCAAACAAAAAAAAATGTCAGCTTTATTAATGATTTAGCTATATTTATAAGGTTCAGTGTGCAGTGCAGTGTATGTCTCAATGCAGACTAGACTACAGTATCTCTAATTGAAAACAATGTCACTATTTAGTACACATTGTTCCGACCCAAAATATCGCGAATCGTGATAGCATTATCATTTATCCATTGGTATGCCTACTAAAAGCTTTATTAACTACGCAACAATAAAATCCATTTAAAGCTTGCTCAATGGAAACTACAACCAAGCTTTTGATATTATAATAAATTCATAACTTACGTCACGTCAAGCCTATTCATAAATCTTAAGATAACTATAATATATATTATTTATATTACAAGATACAAAGATGGGCGTGGTTCTTAACTATTCACAGCCATTTATCCTAATGGACATGGAGCCTAATGGCAATAAATTATACGTAATAAACAAATCACAACATTGTCGCCTGAATTTATTGACGGTGCGCAGTTACAGCAATGTTATATCATTAGTAGCGTGGTTAAGGATCACTTGGATTTATTCGTCAAACTTCACAAATTAACAAAGTAATGAAAACTAATAAGTACAGTCAGCATCAAAAGTCGATTAACACTATCATTTTTACATGTTATTAAATTGACAACAACTTTTTTCAATAAACTGATTTTTAGCTTTTCACATAATAGACAAGAGTATATGTATATTCTAAAATAAATTCTTCTGCTGCAATTTTAAACAAATATTTTGCTCAGTAACTAAGATTTAAAAAACTGAAGTGTTAATCAACTTTTGATGCTGACCGTACACACGACGACATATCACGTTATCCATTTCCAGTTTTAGTTGACCTCGCATTGTATAGACTTTTCGTACAATCAGAAGTCATCTTATACTGGAAATGTATAGTATACATAGGTAACGAGTTTCTGACGAAGTTTGGGTATACCTGGTTTATCGCTTCCGCATTCAGGCCCGAAGCGGCTCTAGTAGAAAAAAAATAATTAAAACTTCATGGAAATGGTTCTATCAGAACGCCAATAATTCTCGTAATTTAAAACGTTCAAAATCTAGTCGCATTCTCATCTCGGCGACAATCAAATGTCAAAATTTTGTGAAAAATGTAGGGAAATTGGAGGTATTTTTGTCAGATTGAGACTGAGATCAGACTGTGAACGTTCTTAAAAATACGAGAATTGCCCCTCAGAATTGTGTCGCACTATCGCGTCGCGTTTGTCGGCGGGAAGCTTCGATCAATTATTGATCGAAGACGAGAAGGTCGTCTGCCTTTAAAAGTAGATAACGTAACTTGGACTTCCAATTTTTTTTTTGTTTTATGCAGTTGCAGTTATGCATTTAAAACCCAAAGATATTGCATCTTTGGGTTTTAAATGTGTATAACTACAAATTACGTGTTTACTACAAACTACTGAAAAAAACAAAAGTAAGTATGCTATTTTTTCATTGTGCAAAATCAGGACTATAATTAATGCTACTATTAAGGTTTGATATTTAATACCTTATTTATAATCGTGCATTATTCTTACGGATGCAATCTACTAAAACAACTAAATGTCAACTGCTCCCACTATTTGAAAAGCAAACTAGTTCATTGACAAATACGCTGTCCACTTAAGTTTGACAGCAACGCACAAGTACGAATAACCCTTAAAACAACTGTCAAGAAATATGAATATTAAAACAACCTTGGCTGAATGATTTATATTGTTATAACCACATTCTTCAATATTGACATTATATTAAATTATAATCTGACAGAAGATAAACTTGTCAAAAATATAATATTTAATTTGTCTTGAAACCGATCTCATTATGATATGTCAATATTTCTTAATAGATCATTATGATTATTAATAGGCGTAAAATTAGTTTCTTTGGCCAATTGGTATGTTTTAGCATATTGTACCTATGTTATTTATTTGCAAACAAGATAATATTTACATAATATATAAGCTAACATATCTACTATGATAAAGGGATGTGTGGTGTTATAAGACAAAGTACAAAAGAGGAAGTTTGAAAGTGGCACCGGTAACTGAAAAGTTGTGTGGAAATCGGTTGTCATGGTGCTTAAAGGCATGTGATACGAAGAAATGAGGAAAATGTCGAGAGGAGAGTTTTGAGTATGAATGTCGATGGCTATAAGAGTAGGGGAAGACCTATTTTTCTTTTCGCGGTGGAAATCTTCATGGACTTCCTCTATCGTGGGGGTGACAGATGTTGGACTCTTACCGGCTAAAACCACCGCGGTGTTCCACCTCTACCAATGGCCGGGGGTGAAAGATGATATGGTTAGGGTAGACACTCCCTTCTACCGGAATGACGACTAATAGAGAAGTATGGAAGAAAAGTTTTACCGACCTAAAATAAATTGGAATAAGGGCAGGACCGCAGGAGAATGAAGATAATAAGCTAACATACTTAAAATAATACATATGTACAGTCAACAAAAGAGATAAGTATGCAGGATCGTCGGATATAGTTGAAGTTTAGTAAGAAACCGATGGATGTTCTCGAATAAAATTTAATTTTATTAATAGAAAACAAACAGCTCATTTATCAAATTAAATTTCAGTCGACAACATCCATCGGTTTCTTACTAAACTTCAACTATATCCGACGATCCTGCATACTTATCTCTTTTGTTGATTGTAGATACATGTAAGTACATATATAAAACAAAATAAGGGCGAAGAATCATAGGGCATCAAAACATTCTTCCACATCGCTGTCAGCGGAAAAAGTGCCTTAAAGGCTGGCAGCATATTGTTCTTTGTTAAACGGTAGTAATAATACTGCCTAATTTAAATATTGTCCAACTCTGTTTGACAGCTCAATTATCATTATTAAGGTAATGGTGTTTGAGCTCTTTGAACAAAGTAGCGTTCTCATTGTAAAACCTTAACAATGATATCACAATGGAAGTCGTACTTACTAACTACGTACCTTAATGGAAATAATGTATTGTACTACATATAAAAAATTGGGAAAAAAATGGTTGTTTATTAAAATCAATTTTTCCCAATTTTTAATAGGTAGGAACGAGAGCTGAATTCGTTTTATTTGCGCAAAGTGATGTTTTTGCTTGGCGTCAGTTCGGGGTAATTAACCCCCTTTATTTATAAACGTTGATTAAAGTTAAGATACGATTAAACATAAAAAAATGTATGGTCGCTAATCATTTTACTTAACTTTAAGCAACGTTTATAAGTAAGGGGGTGTATATATAATTTTAATTTAACTGCCAAGTCAAATATAATGTTCAATAATTTCTGCTATTTCGATGACTGAAAACCAAACTCACCTAGAAACAGCACAAACCATCCCATTTCTGAAAAAAACATTCATAAAAAATCCTCCGAGAAAAAACGTCTAAACTATTTCTCCTACCCAGTCGGCAACACGAATGGACAAAGAATGAAACACCGTAGTAACAAATAGCTGTAAGTACTATAATCTTACACTGTCATACTTAACCCGATCGCTGCCACTGCCCTAATTTCAATATACACCTAACGACCTAACCGCGCCCGATATACGAAGAATTCCGCTCAGCTGTATTATGAAAACCACAATAATGATTTTCAAGTCCCAGTTTCAAGCGGCCGAGTGTAACGGGGCCCTAATGACATAATAACAGTGGACTCGCCGTCGCGTGTGTAATTGCCCTAACTCGGGTGTTGGGGGCAGACGATTCTTGGATTGGTAGATGCTGGAATAGAAGTTTTAATTTAATGGAAAGTACGAATTACTTCATTATTAGATGCGATTCTTGTATTTCGCCTAATTTGAAACTAAATTGATATGTACCTAAATAAGTTCGATGAAGAGCAAACTGAGCGTCTTGTCGCTGCGTCTAGCCGCTGCAGAAAGACCTGCGTCTTTCTGCAGCGGAACGACTCGGAACTCTGCAGTTGTCGTCTATATCTGCGTCTTGTTGCTGCAGCTAGCAGCAGTGTGTGTGACTTCCATAGCCAGTCGTTGCGACTTTGCAACACGAACTGACTCGTTCTTTGAACAAAATTATATGAAAATTATCGGCCGCGGCCTGTCGTTGCGTTGTTGTCGTCTAAGGCAGAGCGATGTTCGTCTTTGTAAATCTAGACAATCATAGTTCTGTAAATCTAAGACAGATACTCTTCCACGTTTCTGTATTCCAACAGAGCTTTTCGCGTGATGATTTTGGGAGCGACACCGGTCGCGACTCGAGACAGTAATTCTATGTAATTGGGCCGGGGCGATTAGTACCATACAACCAAAGGTATACAACGCCCAATACATCTTGGCACGTGGCGAAAAAGAGAACTAATTTCAATGTACTGAATTTGACAGACAGTTGACGTTATTCGTTGCAAGTGGCGCCAATATGAAGTGTCCAGCTATGTTGGTTGTGTAAAAATGTAATCTTGTTTTGTATTGTGTGAGCTAGGAACTATGTTACCGTATCTTAAATGTAAGTGTGATCGTTTTCTGCAACCTTTGCTTTGGTAATAAGCGGGTATGGTGTACGTGTCTTCTGTTTATTTCCTTATTAACTATTTTCGTAGTTGTTGCTTATTTAAGTGCTGCCCCAGAAAAAGCAACGTTTTTTCTGGGGCAGTTGAATAGTTGAGATTACTAGTGAAAGTAATTTACATTATCTGAATCTGATTCTGGAACTAACAAAGAACCCGAAGAAAATTTGAATAGTGTTTTTAAGTAATATCAAGACCGATTGTTGTATTAATAGATATACAGGGTGTTACAGAAAGGGTATTTTTTTATTTCGATAGTTTATTAAATTGAAATCATAACAAACGTGTCACCGCACTACGAGGGTCATTATCCATTATCTGTAGTGTGTCTGTGCGCCTAGTACACGCACATCACGCTGCCACGCGCCGGTGTAGCGCCGTGATGTCGAAATAAAAAAATATTAAGCATTTTCAAAGTTAATGCTTTTGAGCTGAAATTTTGTACAGAGATTCTAGACCAGATACACTCTTCAACCCGTTTGTATTGATATACCCTTTCTGTAACAACCTGTATTTATGTAGAACCGTTTCTATACACTGAAAGAGAAGGCCAGCTTTTCATTTTCTTGTTCTTCGTATCGGCCTATACTACTTATCAGTCAAGGAGGTACGATCAGCAACAGCAGTGGGACATTATGATGGGTCAAATAGATAGATAGATAGAAAGAGTCAGTACTGAGTAAAATAAAATATTTAAAAAAAATCGTGATATTAACTCTTAGCTATGACCACAGATATAGATAGACCTAGATAACGCAAGTATCACGATCTGTATGAAAACCAAGCGTGCCATTTTTTGACTACCTAATACTATGACGTCACAAGCACTAGTTAGTGATGGAGAAATCAAATCGATACAAAGACGCCGCCATGTGCGGCACCCGTCTCGCCCTACCCTCGGGTCCTAGCGCCAGCGCTCACGCTCACCTAGCCACTGTACCATAGAGTACATAATACATTATACATATGGACACACTGTACTACAGTAACAGGATTGAGCGCGAAAGTGGCGGCTTACGATTTTTGTACGTAAGCTGGGCACGCGAAGCAGTTGCTCTTGCGTTATCTAGGTGTATCTATATCTATGACTATGACCTACATGTAATACTGAAAAGCAATTTTATCGAATCATTTTATGTCAGTTTTGATGATATGCGAAAGTGACAGTGTTAGTAGAATTTTTTGCTCACTGTACCTACATAGGTACGGTAGTATAGATTAGTGAGTAATTAATATATTATGATGTGGTGTGAAAATTTCTGACACCATGGTGGGTAATTGAGGAAGGATGTTTCCACCATTAATATAAACACTCTCCATCGTCGTTCTCAAGGCATTAAATAAATGTCGGAGTGCATTACGAAAGCGTGGATATCCGGCGATCTTGAGCTTGAGCGGCTACGGCTGTCACTTCCCGAGGATATTGTAAAAGGCAACTCAGGAATTAAACGTAAAAGATGATGAATGTACAGAGGTTATGCACCTTTACGTCTAGATTTACTAGCAATGCGCATGAGACATAATTTTCCGAATGGGCTGCGCGCGAGTTGTCCAAGAAAAGATGACACTGACAAGTGAAGCTATGCGGAAAATGAATGAATTTGAACATTTTGGTTCTGTGAGTGAACTACGTTGATTTATAACGTGACCTTATATGTAGTATCACCCAGGATTCACCACATAGCACTGTATTTTGAGAGATAAGAGTGTAAAATTTTTTATTTGCCGTGTTGGTAGTCGTGCCCTAAACCTCCGATATCACCCAGGATTCACCACATAGCACTGTATTTTGAGAGATAAGAGTGTAATTTTTTTTTTGTGCCATGTTGGTAGTCGTGGCCTAAACCTCCGATATCACCCAGGATTCACCACATAGCACTGTATTTTGAGAGATAAGAGTGTAAAATTTTTTATTTGCCGTGTTGGTAGTCGTGCCCTAAACCTCCGATATCACCCAGGATTCACCACATAGCACTGTATTTTGAGAGATAAGAGTGTAATTTTTTTTTTGTGCCATGTTGGTAGTCGTGGCCTAAACCTCCGATATCACCCAGGATTCACCACATAGCACTGTATTTTGAGAGATAAGAGTGTAAAATTTTTTATTTGCCGTGTTGGTAGTCGTGCCCTAAACCTCCGATATCACCCAGGATTCACCACATAGCACTGTATTTTGAGAGATAAGAGTGTAAAATTTTTTATTTGCCGTGTTGGTAGTCGTGCCCTAAACCTCCGATATCACCCAGGATTCACCACATAGCACTGTATTTTGAGAGATAAGAGTGTAGAATTTTTTTTTTTTGCCAGATTGGTAGTCTTTCCCTAAACCTCCGCTTTATAATTGAAGCTAATCCTACATTTTTCAATGGAGGATTGACTATAAGATGACCGGCGACTGCAATTACATTTAGTTTAGTAATAAAGTAGCTTCTCGTGTCAGTATGTGTGACCTCGCTGTTCTTCTAAACTACTCAACTGATTTTCATTCGGTCTTCACCATCATTTAGAGTAGTTATAAATGGTGTAACGAACCCGACTTTGTTTTATATATTATATAGATAACTTAACTAAAACTATACACAAACTAAAATATAGCGTCGAAAAATTCATCCGCATCGCTGTCGACTGGTAATGTACCCTTGTATGGCAATGCTTAGCCTTTGGCCAAGGTAAAAGCCAGTCCTTAACCCTTATATAGATTGTTATAGCAACCACAGTAATACACACTCTTTAAAAATTTCAAGTGACTACCTATAACGGTTCAAAAGATACAATCTCTCATCAGACTACTCACTAAGTCCGTCAACGAAGATCGGAGAGTCGAGTCGAAGGTACGAGCCCGTCCGAAAGTAGTTGATCCGTCAAAACTAGGTTCTAATTAAATTTTTCGTACGGAAAAATATTTATCGGGAGTGTCAAGAGCAAATATCAACTTTATTTCAATAATGATTAAGTTGATTTCAGAGTGACTAGCACTATTATACAAGTTATAAAAATGTTTGAAGTTGTAGCGTAAACTGAACTTTATTGTGTAGGAATTAAAGTTATTTTTCCATAAATTCATATTTGTTTACATTTTTGGCAAATAAATCGCGAATGCACGGTAGATACCCTGTGACGGACGTACGGGCGGACAGCGGAGCCTTAGTATCAGAGTCCTGTTGGCACCCTCTGGGTAAGGAACCCCTATAATAAATGTTCTATAGACTATTCTGAAGCGAAAGTGTTGGACAGGCATAAGGTTCAAAGACTTCTAACCGGTGTCTATGGAAATATTAAAAAAAGAAACTTTATGGTAATGCAATGTTCGTGTAGTGTGTCGTAATGTTAAGCTGATGGTGATATTTCTAGTTAAATATCGCTTTATGTGTAGTTATTTACTATAGGGACTAGCTAAGATGGGAGCACTTTATGAAATCAAACTTCTATAATATGATTTCTACTATATTTTTTACAAGCCAAACCCAATCTAAATCTTTGACACACGCTTGAACGATCGAACAGCAGATGCCGTCAATTATGACCGGCCTGTATTATAAAAGGTAAGGCTACATAGATAACCTCTACATTACTTATAAAGTGGACTATCGGCATCGATTGTTTTTGAAAGGTCCATATTGTGCGAAAAGATCTTGTTGGCCTTTTAATCCTACTAGTCCTTCGATAGTTCTGCGGGGTAATTGCGTAACATTCTATCATATGGCTCAAAATGCTCTAAATGGTGTCAACTATCACTCCCTTAAAGCTTTGCACTCAGCTTACAAACATATAATACTACTTAATCAATTGCATCATAATGTTCGAAAAATGTGTCTGCTCAAAAACGTAAATAACGCAATGAATGTTGTTGAACTGTCAAAATGAAACCCATTGCTACTGATTGTATGTTACGCAATTACCCCGCGAGACCTTAGTGGGCCTTTGTCCCGTTTTATTAACTGTCTTTTATAAAAGAGGAGCTATTAATGACAATGGTCATTATTTTCGCATAGTGACTCTACTACTCTATTAGCCTTGTGTGGGATCACACGTCTCACATAATATTAGTAAATACACCTTGCAATATATTAAACAAAAGCATAATAAACGTATTATTGAAATCCTTAGAACGGACTTTCCTTTGGTGTTCCTCCATTAACCCTAACAGGGGCTTGCAAACTATTTAACCGACTTCTTTGCTCTCATGATTTACTTTACAGTTTTGTTCAACTAAAGAAAGATCTATTTCGTAAAATTGAAAACATTACTCATTTTGCACGACCGCATTTTGATAGTGATTGTAACAAATTAACGAGGGCATGTATATTTAGAATACCTAACAATACAATTATTTTACATAGAAAGGAATTTATTTCGGTTACCATGGAGCATGACTCACTGGTTCAAAGAAGTTTAGTGATAACGAACATTTAATTTAATCTTATTTTATGGAAACAATTGTAAATAAATATTAGGTCCTTACATATGAAATTGGCGTTTTTCGTACTGGCCACTTTAATCACGAATTTCTCCTCTTTGGTAAGGAATTCCAAATTCAAATTTGTACAGCTATTTACTCATGTATTTGTGCTTCGATGACCGTCATTCATTTGTTTTTTTTCTTCTGTTTTTTCTGTTTGCGTCACTCGTTTTACAAAATGGAAAATTTAAAATATCGCATTATTTACGAGTACGAGTTCCGCCGTGGCACTAGTGCTGCGGAAACGACTCGAAGGGTGAATGATGTGTATGGCGGTCATGTTGCAAAAGAAAACACAGTTCGTTTTTGGTTCCAACGTTTTCGTTCTGGAAATTTCGACCTGCAGAACAAGCCCCGTGGACGGCCTGAGACCCAAGTTGATAATGGAGAATTGAAGGCTATTGTGGAAGCGGACCCATCGCAAACCACGTCCGAGTTAGCTGCAGGCTTCGATGTTAGTGATAAAACTGTTTTAATTCACTTGAAGCAAATTGGGAAGATTAAAAAGCTTGAAAGGTGGGTAGGTACCTCACGAATTGACTGAAGCAAACCGGCAAACGCGCGTCGACTGCTGCGTTACATTACTGAACCGGCACAACAATGAAGGTATTTTAAACCGAATCATTACCTGTGATGAAAAATGGATTCTTTACGATAATCGGAAGCGCTCAGCGCAATGGTTGGATCCTGGCCAGCCAGCCAAATCCTGCCCCAAGCGAAAATTAACCCCAAAAAAGTTACTTGTAAGCGTTTGGTGGACTAGTGCCGGTATTGTTCATTACAGTTTTCTCAAATCTGGCCAGACTATTACAGCTGATGTCTATTGTCAGCAATTACAAACCATGATGGAAAAGCTAGCGGCTAAACAACCAAGGCTGGTCAATCGCTCCACGCCACTGCTGCTTCACGACAACGCCAGACCACACACTGCGCAACAGACGGCTACCAAATTAGAAGAGCTTGAATTGGAATGTCTTAGACATCCTCCGTACTCCCCGGACCTTGCTCCAACAGATTACCATTTTTTTCGCAATTTGGATAACTTTTTGCAAGGGAAAAAATTCAACTCCGATGGGGCAGTCTAAATCGCCTTCAAAGATTTTATTGATTCCCGTCCGACTGGTTTTTTTAGTAAAGGGATCAATGAACTACCTATAAGATGGCAAAAGTGCATTGAAAACAATGGTTCATACTTTGATTAATTAAATATATTATATTAAAAAATATTCGACTTTTTGTTCCTTCCATACAAAACGCCAATTTCATATGTAAGGACCTAATATTACCGAGAAGCTTTGAACTCAATAGGTTGCACAAATGTACATCGATGTTAGTAAATTAACAACCTCATTCTTTTTTTCTTCGGTTAAAAAAAGGTTGTACAGTCAGCATCAAAAGTCGATTAACACTATCATTTTGACATGTTATTAAATTGACAACAACTTTTTTCAATAAACTGATTTTTAGCTTTTCACATAATAGACAAGAGTATATATTCTAAAAAAATTCTACTGCTGCAATTTTGAACCAATATTTTGCGCAATAACTAAGATTAAAAAAACTGAAGTGTTAATCAACTTTTGATGCTGACCGTACAATCAACTACTCATCGATGGTAACTCTTGCACTACAAGAACCTCCCTACCTCTTACGACGTGAACGCCCTGTCAATGTCAAATTGTTACCGCTGAGGTGCGGTTAACTGTACCTATACTATTCCTTCCTGTAAATCAGTAGACTCAGGTCGAATTTCACCAATAAAACTGAACGCGATCAGCATAGCTAAATGGATTTAAACGGATTTCAAGAGCTGTCACTGTCATTATTGCTATGGAATATTGCAACTGTCAGATCTTGAACTCGGTTTATGAGCCAGCGCGTACCAGCGACTTTTTGTTGACCGATAGTTTGATCGTTTAGGGAATTAGTATGGAGCTATATTGAAGTGCACGCGTTTGAACGGCTGATTTTTAATTGCCAAATGCGTGCAGATCAATATAGCTCCATACTGATTCCCTGAATGATCAAACTATTATTTATTATAGTATTATATTTTAGTATTACTTAAATAATTATTTTTCTTCAAGGAATTCTTTTACAGTGCAATAGAATAGAATACTCTTTATTATGTAACTTATTAATTTACTTAAATAATTATTTATGCCTGTATTTTGATACCAGATCAATAGAAAAAAATTTACAGGGACATTTTACAAAAAACTCGTGAATTGAGTAAAAACATTCCTGCAACAACCACTTCCGTAGTGCCGAACAAAATTTTTTGAAAGGTAGTAGGGTAATTGACTTTGGCAAAGCATTATAAATTAGGGGAGCCATGTAGATACAACTCTTTCGGAAGAGTTGCAACTTAGGAACAGGTATCTCAAAATCTAAATGTGCAGCTTTCTTTTTTGTAGCTATTAATGATTTGAATAAAGGTAATGTTGCTAGGTTCATTGAATGCATAAGTTGTTTAAGTTTTAGTGAAATTTATGATATTTCAGATGCTAATGCAGCCTTTGATGGATTTCATGGTCTTTTAACATTGATCTATAATCTCTGCTTTCCATGTATAAAAATTAAAAGAAAATACAACATGAATAAACAAAAATGGATAACAAAAGGAATTAAAAAAAGCTGCAATACTAAGAGGTCATTAAGACAGCAATATTATTTGAATAGAAATAATGAAAATAAGAACAAATTTAAAACATATTCTAAATTATTAAGAAGTTGTATGAATAACTTGCAATCCCTATGTAACCAAAAGCATATTACTAATTCGCGAAACAAAATCAAAGCTACATGGGATATAGTAAAGTGTAATACGGGCACCGAGCCGTCTAGGGATTGCATCAGTAAAATCGAAGACAATTGTACAACACTTACCTCCGGATCTGACATCGCTAGTAAATTCAATAATCACTTCATTGACATTGCCATTAATCATTCCTCTAATTTTAATAATAATAATATTGACATGCACAACATAGAAATTCATGATAATAGTATATTTTTAGAACCTACAAATGCTTCCGAAATTGAAAGTATCATAAAGTCATTAAGAAATACTAAATCAGCAGGCTATGATAATATCACAACTGAACTTCTTAAAAGTATATCAAAATATATATCATCGCCTTTAGCATACATTATTAACCTATCCTTGGAACAAGGCTGTTTTCCTGACAGATTGAAACTATCCTTAATTAAGCCATTACATAAAAGGGCTCTAAATCTAACGTTGATAACTATAGACCTATAGCACTAACTCCCATACTTTCAAAAATATTTGAAAGAGTAATGTACAGGCGGTTATTAAGGTTCCTAGATAAATATAATATTCTAGCTAGTCAACAATATGGATTTAGAAAAAATAAATCTACTACCTTAGCAATCTATACGTTAATTAAAGAAATCATGAACAATATTAATAAAAAAAACCCTTCTTGTGCATTGTTTTTGGATTTGAGCAAGGCGTTTGACCTCGTTGACCATGTTATTCTATTGGATAAACTGGAAAGATACGGAATAAGGGGTCCAGCTTTAAAATGGTTCCAGTCGTATTTACGTGACAGGAAGCAGATAACAAGAATAGCAAAGTTGAACCATATGGCAAATAGTATGGATCATTACGAATCCGAACCAAGAATTAACCATTGCGGTGTCCCTCAGGGAAGCAATCTGGGGCCGTTATTGTTCCTTCTCTATATAAACGACTTACCAAAATCAATAAAACATCAGTGTGTTCTGTTTGCTGATGACACCACAATTATTATTAAATGTAAAGATCAACAAAATTATGACAATGAAATTAATAAAACATTGATTGATATTATTAAATGGTTAGATATTAACAAACTGAAGTTAAATATTGCCAAAACGAACGTACTCCACTTTAAAACATGGAAAAGTAAACCTGTTCATCTTCATGTTGCGTATAACAATATTAGCGTAAAGCAGGTACATAACACAAAGTTTCTAGGCGTAACACTTGATGAGCACTTAACATGGAAGAATCATATTGAAATACTCTGCAAGAAAATCAATCAATTTGTTTTTGCGCTAAGAAAGGTAAAAAATGTAACGTCGAGAGATACATCCATAATGGTGTATCATGCCTATGTCTGTTCAGTTATTCGCTACGGCATAGTTGTATGGGGAAACTCCTCAGAAATAGATAGAATTTTCATTGCTCAAAAAAAGTGTATCCGCGCAATTTTTAATATGGAATGGTCTGATTCGTGTAGGCCTATATTTAAGTCACATAACCTTTTGACTGTACCCTGCATATATATCTTTGAAGTTGCCAAGTTTCTGAGATCCAATCTTGCATTGTTTGAACGAAGGGATAATACAAATAAGAGGAAAGCTGCACATTTAGATTTTGAGATACCTGTTCCTGTTACATAAACATAAAGAATTGGTGTTGCTCATATAAGATTGATTTTGTCTGTTGTACTTCATAAAATATTGTTATGGTTTAATTACTACTATATCAACTGTATAAACGTTCAAAAGTATGGAAGCAGCCGCTCCAACAGGAATTTATGATATAATTATGATGAGAAAGGTATTAAGTTCCTAGGGTCTTTGTCTTGATTCCTTGTCCGCTTGGAGTAATACAGGGTGGAAGTTGAGACGAGGCAGTAAGGGAAGCTACCTTACTTAACTGTTGTAGCTACAGAAAAACGTTATTAAGAGACTGTCCTTAACTTTTTGAAAAAAAATGTACATACGTTCAGCTAGAAAAACGTTAATTCTTACATTTTTATTTTAATGATGCCAATCGATGCAGTTTCGTATAAGGATTCAAAGACTCTTTTGGGCAAACTGAGGTTAGAGTACTACAAAAGTCACAAATTGCAAAAAAAAACACATTGGTTGTCTGCAAAGTCGGTTTACGGACGATAATTTTACGTGATAACGTCATAAGAAAACATCCGAACGTGCCTCTCTATCGCTTGTTCCGCGCTCTCGCTTGCACACTCGGCTCAGGCGGAACGTGACAATGAGTCATGCCTTTTCGTGCGTGCAGCTGGAGTTCATCGATTTTAAGACGTTATCACGTCAAAATTTTTTTCTTATAAGTAGGTAGGTACCTAGTTCTGTAGGTACGTAACTGTATTGCTAAAACTAACATGTTTGGTACAGTATAACTCTGAACGGACAAGGATTTGGAATTAGGCGCCAAAGTACCTTGTATTCAGCTTAGAAACAGCCATCCGACGATGTATAACACTTGGCTATTGCAGGAGGGTACCAAAATAGGCATCATGCTTTCGAAAACATTCATGCTTTATAGAAAGTTCAAATACTGAAAAGGCGATGAGTAAACGATAAGGAACATAACTAATAATAATATCATCGACAAAAGAACAAAAAATTCTATTTTCAAAATCACCTTCTGCAATATCATAAAGGCACAGTCACACGCAACCGCCGTGCATCGATACGCACATATTCGCTAGGAACCGGTACCCCGCGGTGCGACAATGGCGTCCGTCGCGGTCATCGTAAGGGCCGCGTGTGTTTATTTACGAGCGTGCACGTGGCACGACGACCTTCAAGGACGGCCGGTTCTGTCCAACAACGTGGACAACTTATTTCTAGGAAACTACTATGTAAGTATGTACTTAAATTATTATGAATTTTTGTATATTTTGTCGCTAAAATTTATGTTTAAAGAAAAAGACGTTGTGGGATTAGATTGATTTAAATATGTACTTTCTGCAACATGCAACTATTATCTCACTTGGTATCAAATAGGCAATGAAAAAAGGGGGAGAGGGGGGCAGTTATTAGTGTTAATTATTGTTACAGTAACATTAGGGTTTTAATATTTACTAGCTTCTGCCCGCGACTTCGTCCACGTGAAATTTCTTGCTTCTTTTCGTTTGGTTCCTAAGTGTTCTAAGTGTGATGTTTAATACACTATAACCCTTCCTCAAGAATTGAGCTATAGAATGCAAAAGATAGGAATATTTTGACGAGTTATACGAACATAAATGTAGGGAACAGCAGATTTTTTTTCGTGATTTCAGGTTTGGTCCCGTAGTAAAAGTTGTTCATAATGATGAGTACAATGACCCCTTAAAAGGATGCCCTTGAATTTAATTTCACCCTGTATAATCTTTGACTAGTGTTCAAACAAAAAAAAATGTCAGCTTTATTAATGATTTAGCTATATTTATAAGGTTCAGTGTGCAGTGCAGTGTATGTCTCAATGCAGACTAGACTACAGTATCTCTAATTGAAAACAATGTCACTATTTAGTACACATTGTTCCGACCCAAAATATCGCGAATCGTGATAGCATTATCATTTATCCATTGGTATGCCTACTAAAAGCTTTATTAACTACGCAACAATAAAATCCATTTAAAGCTTGCTCAATGGAAACTACAACCAAGCTTTTGATATTATAATAAATTCATAACTTACGTCACGTCAAGCCTATTCATAAATCTTAAGATAACTATAATATATATTATTTATATTACAAGATACAAAGATGGGCGTGGTTCTTAACTATTCACAGCCATTTATCCTAATGGACATGGAGCCTAATGGCAATAAATTATACGTAATAAACAAATCACAACATTGTCGCCTGAATTTATTGACGGTGCGCAGTTACAGCAATGTTATATCATTAGTAGCGTGGTTAAGGATCACTTGGATTTATTCGTCAAACTTCACAAATTAACAAAGTAATGAAAACTAATAAGTACAGTCAGCATCAAAAGTCGATTAACACTATCATTTTTACATGTTATTAAATTGACAACAACTTTTTTCAATAAACTGATTTTTAGCTTTTCACATAATAGACAAGAGTATATGTATATTCTAAAATAAATTCTTCTGCTGCAATTTTAAACAAATATTTTGCTCAGTAACTAAGATTTAAAAAACTGAAGTGTTAATCAACTTTTGATGCTGACCGTACACACGACGACATATCACGTTATCCATTTCCAGTTTTAGTTGACCTCGCATTGTATAGACTTTTCGTACAATCAGAAGTCATCTTATACTGGAAATGTATAGTATACATAGGTAACGAGTTTCTGACGAAGTTTGGGTATACCTGGTTTATCGCTTCCGCATTCAGGCCCGAAGCGGCTCTAGTAGAAAAAAAATAATTAAAACTTCATGGAAATGGTTCTATCAGAACGCCAATAATTCTCGTAATTTAAAACGTTCAAAATCTAGTCGCATTCTCATCTCGGCGACAATCAAATGTCAAAATTTTGTGAAAAATGTAGGGAAATTGGAGGTATTTTTGTCAGATTGAGACTGAGATCAGACTGTGAACGTTCTTAAAAATACGAGAATTGCCCCTCAGAATTGTGTCGCACTATCGCGTCGCGTTTGTCGGCGGGAAGCTTCGATCAATTATTGATCGAAGACGAGAAGGTCGTCTGCCTTTAAAAGTAGATAACGTAACTTGGACTTCCAATTTTTTTTTTGTTTTATGCAGTTGCAGTTATGCATTTAAAACCCAAAGATATTGCATCTTTGGGTTTTAAATGTGTATAACTACAAATTACGTGTTTACTACAAACTACTGAAAAAAACAAAAGTAAGTATGCTATTTTTTCATTGTGCAAAATCAGGACTATAATTAATGCTACTATTAAGGTTTGATATTTAATACCTTATTTATAATCGTGCATTATTCTTACGGATGCAATCTACTAAAACAACTAAATGTCAACTGCTCCCACTATTTGAAAAGCAAACTAGTTCATTGACAAATACGCTGTCCACTTAAGTTTGACAGCAACGCACAAGTACGAATAACCCTTAAAACAACTGTCAAGAAATATGAATATTAAAACAACCTTGGCTGAATGATTTATATTGTTATAACCACATTCTTCAATATTGACATTATATTAAATTATAATCTGACAGAAGATAAACTTGTCAAAAATATAATATTTAATTTGTCTTGAAACCGATCTCATTATGATATGTCAATATTTCTTAATAGATCATTATGATTATTAATAGGCGTAAAATTAGTTTCTTTGGCCAATTGGTATGTTTTAGCATATTGTACCTATGTTATTTATTTGCAAACAAGATAATATTTACATAATATATAAGCTAACATATCTACTATGATAAAGGGATGTGTGGTGTTATAAGACAAAGTACAAAAGAGGAAGTTTGAAAGTGGCACCGGTAACTGAAAAGTTGTGTGGAAATCGGTTGTCATGGTGCTTAAAGGCATGTGATACGAAGAAATGAGGAAAATGTCGAGAGGAGAGTTTTGAGTATGAATGTCGATGGCTATAAGAGTAGGGGAAGACCTATTTTTCTTTTCGCGGTGGAAATCTTCATGGACTTCCTCTATCGTGGGGGTGACAGATGTTGGACTCTTACCGGCTAAAACCACCGCGGTGTTCCACCTCTACCAATGGCCGGGGGTGAAAGATGATATGGTTAGGGTAGACACTCCCTTCTACCGGAATGACGACTAATAGAGAAGTATGGAAGAAAAGTTTTACCGACCTAAAATAAATTGGAATAAGGGCAGGACCGCAGGAGAATGAAGATAATAAGCTAACATACTTAAAATAATACATATGTACAGTCAACAAAAGAGATAAGTATGCAGGATCGTCGGATATAGTTGAAGTTTAGTAAGAAACCGATGGATGTTCTCGAATAAAATTTAATTTTATTAATAGAAAACAAACAGCTCATTTATCAAATTAAATTTCAGTCGACAACATCCATCAGTTTCTTACTAAACTTCAACTATATCCGACGATCCTGCATACTTATCTCTTTTGTTGATTGTAGATACATGTAAGTACATATATAAAACAAAATAAGGGCGAAGAATCATAGGGCATCAAAACATTCTTCCACATCGCTGTCAGCGGAAAAAGTGCCTTAAAGGCTGGCAGCATATTGTTCTTTGTTAAACGGTAGTAATAATACTGCCTAATTTAAATATTGTCCAACTCTGTTTGACAGCTCAATTATCATTATTAAGGTAATGGTGTTTGAGCTCTTTGAACAAAGTAGCGTTCTCATTGTAAAACCTTAACAATGATATCACAATGGAAGTCGTACTTACTAACTACGTACCTTAATGGAAATAATGTATTGTACTACATATAAAAAATTGGGAAAAAAATGGTTGTTTATTAAAATCAATTTTTCCCAATTTTTAATAGGTAGGAACGAGAGCTGAATTCGTTTTATTTGCGCAAAGTGATGTTTTTGCTTGGCGTCAGTTCGGGGTAATTAACCCCCTTTATTTATAAACGTTGATTAAAGTTAAGATACGATTAAACATAAAAAAATGTATGGTCGCTAATCATTTTACTTAACTTTAAGCAACGTTTATAAGTAAGGGGGTGTATATATAATTTTAATTTAACTGCCAAGTCAAATATAATGTTCAATAATTTCTGCTATTTCGATGACTGAAAACCAAACTCACCTAGAAACAGCACAAACCATCCCATTTCTGAAAAAAACATTCATAAAAAATCCTCCGAGAAAAAACGTCTAAACTATTTCTCCTACCCAGTCGGCAACACGAATGGACAAAGAATGAAACACCGTAGTAACAAATAGCTGTAAGTACTATAATCTTACACTGTCATACTTAACCCGATCGCTGCCACTGCCCTAATTTCAATATACACCTAACGACCTAACCGCGCCCGATATACGAAGAATTCCGCTCAGCTGTATTATGAAAACCACAATAATGATTTTCAAGTCCCAGTTTCAAGCGGCCGAGTGTAACGGGGCCCTAATGACATAATAACAGTGGACTCGCCGTCGCGTGTGTAATTGCCCTAACTCGGGTGTTGGGGGCAGACGATTCTTGGATTGGTAGATGCTGGAATAGAAGTTTTAATTTAATGGAAAGTACGAATTACTTCATTATTAGATGCGATTCTTGTATTTCGCCTAATTTGAAACTAAATTGATATGTACCTAAATAAGTTCGATGAAGAGCAAACTGAGCGTCTTGTCGCTGCGTCTAGCCGCTGCAGAAAGACCTGCGTCTTTCTGCAGCGGAACGACTCGGAACTCTGCAGTTGTCGTCTATATCTGCGTCTTGTTGCTGCAGCTAGCAGCAGTGTGTGTGACTTCCATAGCCAGTCGTTGCGACTTTGCAACACGAACTGACTCGTTCTTTGAACAAAATTATATGAAAATTATCGGCCGCGGCCTGTCGTTGCGTTGTTGTCGTCTAAGGCAGAGCGATGTTCGTCTTTGTAAATCTAGACAATCATAGTTCTGTAAATCTAAGACAGATACTCTTCCACGTTTCTGTATTCCAACAGAGCTTTTCGCGTGATGATTTTGGGAGCGACACCGGTCGCGACTCGAGACAGTAATTCTATGTAATTGGGCCGGGGCGATTAGTACCATACAACCAAAGGTATACAACGCCCAATACATCTTGGCACGTGGCGAAAAAGAGAACTAATTTCAATGTACTGAATTTGACAGACAGTTGACGTTATTCGTTGCAAGTGGCGCCAATATGAAGTGTCCAGCTATGTTGGTTGTGTAAAAATGTAATCTTGTTTTGTATTGTGTGAGCTAGGAACTATGTTACCGTATCTTAAATGTAAGTGTGATCGTTTTCTGCAACCTTTGCTTTGGTAATAAGCGGGTATGGTGTACGTGTCTTCTGTTTATTTCCTTATTAACTATTTTCGTAGTTGTTGCTTATTTAAGTGCTGCCCCAGAAAAAGCAACGTTTTTTCTGGGGCAGTTGAATAGTTGAGATTACTAGTGAAAGTAATTTACATTATCTGAATCTGATTCTGGAACTAACAAAGAACCCGAAGAAAATTTGAATAGTGTTTTTAAGTAATATCAAGACCGATTGTTGTATTAATAGATATACAGGGTGTTACAGAAAGGGTATTTTTTTATTTCGATAGTTTATTAAATTGAAATCATAACAAACGTGTCACCGCACTACGAGGGTCATTATCCATTATCTGTAGTGTGTCTGTGCGCCTAGTACACGCACATCACGCTGCCACGCGCCGGTGTAGCGCCGTGATGTCGAAATAAAAAAATATTAAGCATTTTCAAAGTTAATGCTTTTGAGCTGAAATTTTGTACAGAGATTCTAGACCAGATACACTCTTCAACCCGTTTGTATTGATATACCCTTTCTGTAACAACCTGTATTTATGTAGAACCGTTTCTATACACTGAAAGAGAAGGCCAGCTTTTCATTTTCTTGTTCTTCGTATCGGCCTATACTACTTATCAGTCAAGGAGGTACGATCAGCAACAGCAGTGGGACATTATGATGGGTCAAATAGATAGATAGATAGAAAGAGTCAGTACTGAGTAAAATAAAATATTTAAAAAAAAATCGTGATATTAACTCTTAGCTATGACCACAGATATAGATAGACCTAGATAACGCAAGTATCACGATCTGTATGAAAACCAAGCGTGCCATTTTTTGACTACCTAATACTATGACGTCACAAGCACTAGTTAGTGATGGAGAAATCAAATCGATACAAAGACGCCGCCATGTGCGGCACCCGTCTCGCCCTACCCTCGGGTCCTAGCGCCAGCGCTCACGCTCACCTAGCCACTGTACCATAGAGTACATAATACATTATACATATGGACACACTGTACTACAGTAACAGGATTGAGCGCGAAAGTGGCGGCTTACGATTTTTGTACGTAAGCTGGGCACGCGAAGCAGTTGCTCTTGCGTTATCTAGGTGTATCTATATCTATGACTATGACCTACATGTAATACTGAAAAGCAATTTTATCGAATCATTTTATGTCAGTTTTGATGATATGCGAAAGTGACAGTGTTAGTAGAATTTTTTGCTCACTGTACCTACATAGGTACGGTAGTATAGATTAGTGAGTAATTAATATATTATGATGTGGTGTGAAAATTTCTGACACCATGGTGGGTAATTGAGGAAGGATGTTTCCACCATTAATATAAACACTCTCTATCGTCGTTCTCAAGGCATTAAATAAATGTCGGAGTGCATTACGAAAGCGTGGATATCCGGCGATCTTGAGCTTGAGCGGCTACGGCTGTCACTTCCCGAGGATATTGTAAAAGGCAACTCAGGAATTAAACGTAAAAGATGATGAATGTACAGAGGTTATGCACCTTTACGTCTAGATTTACTAGCAATGCGCATGAGACATAATTTTCCGAATGGGCTGCGCGCGAGTTGTCCAAGAAAAGATGACACTGACAAGTGAAGCTATGCGGAAAATGAATGAATTTGAACATTTTGGTTCTGTGAGTGAACTACGTTGATTTATAACGTGACCTTATATGTAGTATCACCCAGGATTCACCACATAGCACTGTATTTTGAGAGATAAGAGTGTAAAATTTTTTATTTGCCGTGTTGGTAGTCGTGCCCTAAACCTCCGATATCACCCAGGATTCACCACATAGCACTGTATTTTGAGAGATAAGAGTGTAATTTTTTTTTTGTGCCATGTTGGTAGTCGTGGCCTAAACCTCCGATATCACCCAGGATTCACCACATAGCACTGTATTTTGAGAGATAAGAGTGTAAAATTTTTTATTTGCCGTGTTGGTAGTCGTGCCCTAAACCTCCGATATCACCCAGGATTCACCACATAGCACTGTATTTTGAGAGATAAGAGTGTAATTTTTTTTTTGTGCCATGTTGGTAGTCGTGGCCTAAACCTCCGATATCACCCAGGATTCACCACATAGCACTGTATTTTGAGAGATAAGAGTGTAAAATTTTTTATTTGCCGTGTTGGTAGTCGTGCCCTAAACCTCCGATATCACCCAGGATTCACCACATAGCACTGTATTTTGAGAGATAAGAGTGTAAAATTTTTTATTTGCCGTGTTGGTAGTCGTGCCCTAAACCTCCGATATCACCCAGGATTCACCACATAGCACTGTATTTTGAGAGATAAGAGTGTAGAATTTTTTTTTTTTGCCAGATTGGTAGTCTTTCCCTAAACCTCCGCTTTATAATTGAAGCTAATCCTACATTTTTCAATGGAGGATTGACTATAAGATGACCGGCGACTGCAATTACATTTAGTTTAGTAATAAAGTAGCTTCTCGTGTCAGTATGTGTGACCTCGCTGTTCTTCTAAACTACTCAACTGATTTTCATTCGGTCTTCACCATCATTTAGAGTAGTTATAAATGGTGTAACGAACCCGACTTTGTTTTATATATTATATAGATAACTTAACTAAAACTATACACAAACTAAAATATAGCGTCGAAAAATTCATCCGCATCGCTGTCGACTGGTAATGTACCCTTGTATGGCAATGCTTAGCCTTTGGCCAAGGTAAAAGCCAGTCCTTAACCCTTATATAGATTGTTATAGCAACCACAGTAATACACACTCTTTAAAAATTTCAAGTGACTACCTATAACGGTTCAAAAGATACAATCTCTCATCAGACTACTCACTAAGTCCGTCAACGAAGATCGGAGAGTCGAGTCGAAGGTACGAGCCCGTCCGAAAGTAGTTGATCCGTCAAAACTAGGTTCTAATTAAATTTTTCGTACGGAAAAATATTTATCGGGAGTGTCAAGAGCAAATATCAACTTTATTTCAATAATGATTAAGTTGATTTCAGAGTGACTAGCACTATTATACAAGTTATAAAAATGTTTGAAGTTGTAGCGTAAACTGAACTTTATTGTGTAGGAATTAAAGTTATTTTTCCATAAATTCATATTTGTTTACATTTTTGGCAAATAAATCGCGAATGCACGGTAGATACCCTGTGACGGACGTACGGGCGGACAGCGGAGCCTTAGTATCAGAGTCCTGTTGGCACCCTCTGGGTAAGGAACCCCTATAATAAATGTTCTATAGACTATTCTGAAGCGAAAGTGTTGGACAGGCATAAGGTTCAAAGACTTCTAACCGGTGTCTATGGAAATATTAAAAAAAGAAACTTTATGGTAATGCAATGTTCGTGTAGTGTGTCGTAATGTTAAGCTGATGGTGATATTTCTAGTTAAATATCGCTTTATGTGTAGTTATTTACTATAGGGACTAGCTAAGATGGGAGCACTTTATGAAATCAAACTTCTATAATATGATTTCTACTATATTTTTTACAAGCCAAACCCAATCTAAATCTTTGACACACGCTTGAACGATCGAACAGCAGATGCCGTCAATTATGACCGGCCTGTATTATAAAAGGTAAGGCTACATAGATAACCTCTACATTACTTATAAAGTGGACTATCGGCATCGATTGTTTTTGAAAGGTCCATATTGTGCGAAAAGATCTTGTTGGCCTTTTAATCCTACTAGTCCTTCGATAGTTCTGCGGGGTAATTGCGTAACATTCTATCATATGGCTCAAAATGCTCTAAATGGTGTCAACTATCACTCCCTTAAAGCTTTGCACTCAGCTTACAAACATATAATACTACTTAATCAATTGCATCATAATGTTCGAAAAATGTGTCTGCTCAAAAACGTAAATAACGCAATGAATGTTGTTGAACTGTCAAAATGAAACCCATTGCTACTGATTGTATGTTACGCAATTACCCCGCGAGACCTTAGTGGGCCTTTGTCCCGTTTTATTAACTGTCTTTTATAAAAGAGGAGCTATTAATGACAATGGTCATTATTTTCGCATAGTGACTCTACTACTCTATTAGCCTTGTGTGGGATCACACGTCTCACATAATATTAGTAAATACACCTTGCAATATATTAAACAAAAGCATAATAAACGTATTATTGAAATCCTTAGAACGGACTTTCCTTTGGTGTTCCTCCATTAACCCTAACAGGGGCTTGCAAACTATTTAACCGACTTCTTTGCTCTCATGATTTACTTTACAGTTTTGTTCAACTAAAGAAAGATCTATTTCGTAAAATTGAAAACATTACTCATTTTGCACGACCGCATTTTGATAGTGATTGTAACAAATTAACGAGGGCATGTATATTTAGAATACCTAACAATACAATTATTTTACATAGAAAGGAATTTATTTCGGTTACCATGGAGCATGACTCACTGGTTCAAAGAAGTTTAGTGATAACGAACATTTAATTTAATCTTATTTTATGGAAACAATTGTAAATAAATATTAGGTCCTTACATATGAAATTGGCGTTTTTCGTACTGGCCACTTTAATCACGAATTTCTCCTCTTTGGTAAGGAATTCCAAATTCAAATTTGTACAGCTATTTACTCATGTATTTGTGCTTCGATGACCGTCATTCATTTGTTTTTTTTCTTCTGTTTTTTCTGTTTGCGTCACTCGTTTTACAAAATGGAAAATTTAAAATATCGCATTATTTACGAGTACGAGTTCCGCCGTGGCACTAGTGCTGCGGAAACGACTCGAAGGGTGAATGATGTGTATGGCGGTCATGTTGCAAAAGAAAACACAGTTCGTTTTTGGTTCCAACGTTTTCGTTCTGGAAATTTCGACCTGCAGAACAAGCCCCGTGGACGGCCTGAGACCCAAGTTGATAATGGAGAATTGAAGGCTATTGTGGAAGCGGACCCATCGCAAACCACGTCCGAGTTAGCTGCAGGCTTCGATGTTAGTGATAAAACTGTTTTAATTCACTTGAAGCAAATTGGGAAGATTAAAAAGCTTGAAAGGTGGGTAGGTACCTCACGAATTGACTGAAGCAAACCGGCAAACGCGCGTCGACTGCTGCGTTACATTACTGAACCGGCACAACAATGAAGGTATTTTAAACCGAATCATTACCTGTGATGAAAAATGGATTCTTTACGATAATCGGAAGCGCTCAGCGCAATGGTTGGATCCTGGCCAGCCAGCCAAATCCTGCCCCAAGCGAAAATTAACCCCAAAAAAGTTACTTGTAAGCGTTTGGTGGACTAGTGCCGGTATTGTTCATTACAGTTTTCTCAAATCTGGCCAGACTATTACAGCTGATGTCTATTGTCAGCAATTACAAACCATGATGGAAAAGCTAGCGGCTAAACAACCAAGGCTGGTCAATCGCTCCACGCCACTGCTGCTTCACGACAACGCCAGACCACACACTGCGCAACAGACGGCTACCAAATTAGAAGAGCTTGAATTGGAATGTCTTAGACATCCTCCGTACTCCCCGGACCTTGCTCCAACAGATTACCATTTTTTTCGCAATTTGGATAACTTTTTGCAAGGGAAAAAATTCAACTCCGATGGGGCAGTCTAAATCGCCTTCAAAGATTTTATTGATTCCCGTCCGACTGGTTTTTTTAGTAAAGGGATCAATGAACTACCTATAAGATGGCAAAAGTGCATTGAAAACAATGGTTCATACTTTGATTAATTAAATATATTATATTAAAAAATATTCGACTTTTTGTTCCTTCCATACAAAACGCCAATTTCATATGTAAGGACCTAATATTACCGAGAAGCTTTGAACTCAATAGGTTGCACAAATGTACATCGATGTTAGTAAATTAACAACCTCATTCTTTTTTTCTTCGGTTAAAAAAAGGTTGTACAGTCAGCATCAAAAGTCGATTAACACTATCATTTTGACATGTTATTAAATTGACAACAACTTTTTTCAATAAACTGATTTTTAGCTTTTCACATAATAGACAAGAGTATATATTCTAAAAAAATTCTACTGCTGCAATTTTGAACCAATATTTTGCGCAATAACTAAGATTAAAAAAACTGAAGTGTTAATCAACTTTTGATGCTGACCGTACAATCAACTACTCATCGATGGTAACTCTTGCACTACAAGAACCTCCCTACCTCTTACGACGTGAACGCCCTGTCAATGTCAAATTGTTACCGCTGAGGTGCGGTTAACTGTACCTATACTATTCCTTCCTGTAAATCAGTAGACTCAGGTCGAATTTCACCAATAAAACTGAACGCGATCAGCATAGCTAAATGGATTTAAACGGATTTCAAGAGCTGTCACTGTCATTATTGCTATGGAATATTGCAACTGTCAGATCTTGAACTCGGTTTATGAGCCAGCGCGTACCAGCGACTTTTTGTTGACCGATAGTTTGATCGTTTAGGGAATTAGTATGGAGCTATATTGAAGTGCACGCGTTTGAACGGCTGATTTTTAATTGCCAAATGCGTGCAGATCAATATAGCTCCATACTGATTCCCTGAATGATCAAACTATCGGTCAATCGCTAGTGCGCGCTGGCTTTAAAAGTGGTATCGCGTTCAGTTTTATTGGTGAAACCAGCCTTCAGGCGGTGAGAATAGGTACCCGAGGTGTGGTGTTCACTATCAAAATAACATTGAAACAAAAAATAAAATAATGTGATAAAACTATTTTGTAAGTAAATCTTGTATAAGCTATTAGTTTCTGTAAGTCAGTGGGCAAACATGGCATTAAATTCTGGTGACAAAAACAAACTTGAATTCTCAAGGACGCACGTACGAACGTTGGTATTGGAATACTTAAATACAACACAATCAAATCGTCAATCTTGAATGTGTCCACCATGGATAATTTTAGTTTTGCCTTTTGGTGCCCCTTTGATTGTGTGAGATAATTCAATAATAATACTTACCTAAAGTTCGTTTTTTAATCCTAGAGACTAATCTGACAGGTGTAGTGTCCAACTTCTATACTAAAAAAACGCAAACACAAAAGACTTAAATGTCAGATTAGTCTCTGAGAATAAAAAACGAACTTTAATAGGTCTTGTTTTGAGAGTTAAATAAGATAATCAGCCTATAATGTGGGACACTACTGGGACACAGGCGTCCTCTCTTTAGAGAGGTAGTAGGCCGTAATCCACCACGCAGACCCAGCGCGGGTTGGTACATGTCACATATCTTCGAATTTTTGGTTCTAGAACATGCCGGTTTCCTCACGATGATTTACTTCACCGTTTTAAGAGCTGTGGTGATGAAAAAAAACATAAAGTAACGCACCTGACTGGGTTTGAATAAACCCACGACGTACGCACGGCTTCACATCAAGTTATACATAACCAGTATAAGCTGACTTCTGATTGTACGAAAATCCTATATTACTTACAATGCGAGGTCAGCTAAAACTAGAAATGTACTTATAGCTTGATGTGTCGCTGTGTGTACAACTCGTAAGTCGGGGTCGTTACTGCCTACTGGGCCAGCGTTGCTCTCGAGTTAATAAGTTTGTAAAATTCAAGACTTTAAATACTTATAAGCTCTCCATTTTCTAGCAGAAACTACAGAACGACACGTGCCATTCAACGGCCACTTTTCAAACTTTTTGTTGCATAGGTACAAGATCGTAGGTTAGTTCTTGCCATAGTGAAAATCGCGCACTTGACACAAATGATTGAATAGTCAACTATTCAATAATCTAATTTTGTTATTTCGTTTCATCTGTAAACAAAAGCGAATCACTCATTGAGGAGCGTAGTCGGTCTGCGACAAAATTGAGAAATAGGTATTTGTACAAACTATTGCCGTCGCGTTGCACCCAAGCGACCGCGCTATCAATGTGTGTGTGAGTAGTCTGTGTTTGTGTGCGTGCGTACCACTCCCGCGCCCGGCCGCTTTTCGTTCTGCGGTCTTTCAGTTGCATTTGCTATCGGCATCGGTCGGCGTTTGCAGTGTTTGGCATTTACGAGCTACTTACTCGATCAAAATATTGTGTTAGACGTTTTTTACCGACTTCACAAAAAGGAGGAGGTACTATGTTCGACTGTTTGTATGTTTTTTTTTGTATGTTTGTTCATCGTATACTCCGCCAATTGTCGACGGATTTACAAAATTCTTTTTTTGTTCAAAAGTAGATAGTTCTGAGGTGGTGCCATTGTCACCAAGTTAGGATCTGATGATGGGATCTTAGAGAAATCGAGGGCAACCCTCAAATTTTATAGGCACACTTATTGTTTTTCGCATATTTTATGAAGTATCTTGTTTATTTGCGTATGGTTGTCACCATCTCAGGTAGCTGGGCGGATGATGGAAGGTACAACTCCTTAACAGTAAGAAGTTACTCAAACAGGCAAGGACTGTTTTAGTAAATTGTTTTGATGTTTGATAGGGCATTTGCCACATTTGGTCTCATGATCATCAAGTCATGACCTGATGCTGCAGTCAGGATAGTCTGCAGAGTACCTAACTCCTCGACAACTAACAGTAGATATATCGTGTTTAGGCTCATTGAAAAGGGCTCGATGTGTGGATAAACGTACTGTTAATGAGGAACACCGAAGTACATAGAGACCTGATGCTGAAGCCAGGAGCATCAGGAAAAGTACAAACCTTGAAATTACAGCACCGTAGTCGTGTTTGGGCTCATTTTAAACAGAACTAAATTTAAGTTCAATGCAATGTTGACATAAGTCTGGCCTGATGCTGCAGCCAGGATTATCAGCATCTAGTCTAAAAACATCGGGTCAGGATTTGATGATGGGATCCTGGAGAAATCGAAGGAACTCTTCAAATATTATAGGCACACCTATAGCGATTTGGGTATTTTTTATACGAGTAGTAACTCGTGCATTTGCTCTCGGAAAGCACCATTTGGTGAAGTGGAACTGATGATGAAGACCACAGATGGCCACCGGAACTACTCAATAATATCTAAGTATTTCACGGGTTGCGATTCGATTACTTTAATATGGTTGCTGAGCAATTTATGCTCGTCACAATGTGAATGGTGATATAGAGCTGATGGTGGACCTGGAGAACTCCTCAACAATTAACTTCCCTGCATCGGGAAAAGCAATATTTTGTTTGTAAAAGGCGATGAGCATTAGGCTATTGTAACTTAGATAAATAAAAGCAGACCCACTAAAAAGCGTGAAATAAAACTTTTTAAGAAAAACAAAAACCAACTTCCAAAAAAACACTACAAAGTGAAAAATAACTTTAATTTCGGAATTCGGTGGCAAAAAACTAAAATACAGATCCAAAGACACCGACTTCCGAAATTAAAGTTATTTTTCACTTTGTAGTGTTTTTTTGGAAGTTGATTTTTTTTTTCTTAAAAAGTTTTTATTGTTTACGGACTTGATTCTATGCTTTACTGAACTGACTTGGCTTGTGTATCGGATTTTGAGTAATTATATTTACGACTAAAGAAAAAACGTAAGTACCCACCTATTATTTTTAAATATTTTACCCACTTCAAATAGATAAACGAAATGCAATACCTATACATATTATATTTATCTAAAATACTATACCTACTGATTGATAAATAACAATTTACAAATGTGGAGCTATAAGTACCTAATCATGGTAATTGTTTTTTCAGTTAAACCTTCTCTGTGATGGGTAGGTAAAAGAAAACAAAATAAAGCGCGTTTATTCTTGAGCGCTAAAAGAAAAAATAGTAGATTGTACAACTAAGGCATAAAAGAAGCTATTTTACCCCGAGACGTTTATATCCACGCGAGCCGCAGGCGAGAGTGGATAGTTAAGTCGAGGGGTAAAATGGCTCGTTTATGCCTGAGTTATACACTCTGCTTTTAACTTCGATTGCGAGAAATCGGTCCAGCCGTTCTCGAGTTATAAGTGTTCGAACAAACAAACACGACTTTATTTTATATATATAGATAGCCATTCTTCTTTTGTGTTCTGATTGATTATATTTGCTTTTGGAGAATAAAATTAAAAACTTCAATTCTGTAAAATAAAAACTGAATATTTTTTTGCCTTAGTCAAACAATTTAAAACTATATTATCTGTGGCTGTATGAATGAACTGTCAATGTCGAATTGCTTCTTATTTATAATTCTAGTTTCATATAAAAATACAAAAACACTACTTTTCGCCCCGCGGCTCAAAGCATTTTCCCGTGGGAACGGCATACAGATACCAAACTCTATACAAGTAATATCGATAATGATGGAAATCACTACATTATCGATAAAAAAATCGACAGTGGTCACTTCCCTATTTGTATACGTATTAGTCTGACCCCCCCTCACCCTTGATCTTTCCCCGTAATGTGCGATAGGGACAACTGCAGCTCAGACCGATTTTCACTACAAAATCTTGACAAGATCGATGCTTTGTATTCCCCTGTTTTCTCCGCCAAACCTGCGCCGATTCAATTATGTTTGGTGTCGAAATTTAGAGGAAGAGTAGATGTATGTTTCTATTATTTTATTTTAACGTAAAAACTTTTCATATTTGTCTGGTAGTCATCTGAATATGACAGTAAAAATGGGGCATTTTGTAGGTTTTCGAAAATTCGTATCTGTTTTGGTAATTATTTTTTGGGAAAAAGTAAATGACAGGGGCATACATACAGTAGATCTAGACTTTATAAAAAAAAACGAGTCCTCTAGAGGGATAAACCAGGAAGTAAATAGGGGAATACGTTTGTATGGAAAAATGCTGCTAGGATACCCTCTTAAGAACATTCAAAAATTCAAACGGCGAACACCATGTGCTCGAATCGAACCAAAGAGTACGGACGTCGGACCACGTGTTGCTGTTTTTTTTGCCGATGTTTTTGCCCCACATTCCTTTTTCAACCGTTTCGAAATAAAAAATACAAACGATTGTCTCTTTGTAATTGAGATCACGTATGTACCGACCCTAAGACAACTTCGACGTGTTCCTCTGTTTATTAAGCATTATCATTTTGAGTTCTTATTGCAGACTTGTACGTTACATTCGTAACGAGTTTGACGTTTATTTTTAGCCTTGTTTTTCTGCAAGCATGGAGCTTGTCGGTTGTCGATAAGCTCTTTGTATCTTAGCTCTAAGCCAATTTTGTGCCAATATTTTCTTAGTAACATGTGGCATGTATATATGTTAAGTATTAGGCAAATATACAATTGAAAAATTTAGTAGACACGATCAAATTAAATTAGCTAGCGAAATTCTGCAGTTGTGATGTATCGAGTTATCGTCATCTAAACACGATAAAATATAAAATATTTGATGTTTTTTTTGGGGGGCTCAACGACCGCTTGTAGTATGAAGTATGAGTTTAGAAAGGGTTTTCATTAGTTTTATCGTGTTTAAATATAAACAATACCAATCACGTCTGTTAAGTTTACACAAAAATAAAAATGTTTTTTTCACTTCTCATGCTCTAAAAGTTCGTCTTTATGTTGTGCTTAGGCGACATAAAATCGCTTTTTATGTTCTAGTGCAAAAAGTAATTTTTTTTTCTGAGACTAAGGTAATCAGGCCCAACAGCCACACGCGCAATAAAACTTCGCAGATTAAAGTCGTGATTTATTTCATTTTCTTTAATTTATACCACTTCCGTGTTTTCTATCGTTAATTTAATAAAATCAGGTAAAATAGTTGTCATTTATTATTTAAAAACGCAAAGAAACGTTTTTATGACTTGGCAGTATGAAGTACCCAAGTCGAATCACAAATGTTGAAATAAAAAAAAAAAACTTTTAAAAAGTTTCGTGGCGGTATTATCTGTGGTGGCGGGAATTAGCTATGCTTTGCAACATGTTTGATTAATTATGTACTGTATACTTTATGCCTATTTCATTTTCTCGCAATCGAAGTGAAAAGCAGAGTGTATAACTCAGGCATAAACGAGCCATTTTACCCCTCGACTTAACTATCCACCCTCGCCTGCGGCTCGCGTGTATATAAACGTCTCGGGGTAAAATAGCTTCTTTTATGCCTTAGTTGTACAATCTACTATTTTAAGCTACCTCATAAATAAGTCATCAAATTAAAGTAGTTTTTTTGTTTTATCATGTTTATCGATAGGTACTCATCCTGTCTGTGGAGTTTCGCTAGCTAATTTTATTTGACCCTGTAGGTATTCTTTATTACAATCGTTCATTTTTAAGCTTCTGCTTCAAACCTTAATGGCTTAACAACAGAACAGAAACTTATAAAAAAAAAACAGCGCTGTTGCAAAAAGATGCCGCTTGCATCCAACATCCAGGTGGATTATTGAACAATACGTCAGGTGTGTGATCTACGTCCAAATATAGTCATCTCTTATGACACTAAAGAACATAGCGGGTAGCTCTATTTTAAGGCCGAGGACACACTTCACACCTGGTAAGGTAGTACACCTGTGAAGTGACGAACTCTCAGTACGTAATGTACCTAAGGGGTCATACATTAAGTCTCTTAGCTTCAGTATGAGACTTTGGGCACAGATAATATAACGTTGTGCTAGTAAAAAACCCATCCAATTAAAAGGGGTAAAACCGAATTCAAAATAAAGAAGGAAAGTATTTACTTACGTTTTATTTTAAATGATAATAGACTTGGAAGAGCCAAACACATAATCCAATTAAAACCAACCCCTTCAGGTTAACAAACAATGTAAATTATCCAAGTTAATATTGTTAAAAGGGTCTGTTGTTGATCTGTCCCCTGGCTACTGTGTGAGAGTGTAGAATAAACACTACAAAGGCCCATCTAATTAGTGAGTTAAACAACGAAAATACAGGAACAACGTCCCGTATAGTTTACATGATAATGAAACGTTGGAGGATCAAACATTATTTAATCCGATTAAAAGCTTCCTTGTAACCGTTTCAACATAGCAACAAAAACACAATCTACACGACATAATACCTACCTAGAGGTTTAATTAAAAACAAAAACATGTTCTGTTTTTAAACTATTAAATAAAATCCTTTGTTGAACTAATCCTAGAGGATGCAAAGAAAGTTGCCTTTGCTTGCTTAAAAAAACATCCTTTGACATTGACAGAATAGTTAGCAGAAGCCGAAGAACATCTTTTTGAATTTCGAACAAAAGCAAGATTAAAGACAGTTCTTAATTAACAAGTCAACAGGGTTTGGTTTAACTTGACATTTTAAAGGGGTTAACAGTCATGTCTGCGGGGCAATTGGTGTGACAGACAAACATACTAAGGCCAGACAGAATAAAACTAAAAGTTCGTCGCGTTTGATTAATTACTGATGGGGGAGCTGATCTTTCTATTTATAAGGCAGCAGTATTCTATAAGTTTGCGGATTTAATTTTGAAATATTTTTGAAGAGAAATATCGATTTTTTTTACAATGTCCATGTCGGTAGATAAATAATTTAATTGGCCTTCAAACATAGGCCTTCTTTTTACATAACTGTGTTTGGTGACAACTTATTTTATTAGTTACATAATATTATCGTCATCACAGATAAGTACATAGGTTCATGTGTATAGTATTCATGAGCATAGTACAGCGGGGTAATTGCGTAACACATTAACAGTAGTAATGGCTTTCATTTTGACAGTTCAACAATATTCATTGCGTTATTTACGCTGTTGAGCAGACAAATTTTTCGAACGTATGAAGCAATGGATTAGCAATATTCTTCAAAATGATTGAAAGTGTGTTATGCAATTCAGGACAGTCTCAGTATGTTACAAAAATTAACTCATAAGTACCTACTTTTATAATCTGTATTTTTCCCTATACATAAACTAGGGAATATAAATAAAACAATTGTTTACATTAGCTGCATAAAAATAGACCTACACTTGTATTGTGATTTTCCTGGGATTTTGAGTTGAACTGTATTTTAAAATATATTTGGTAATTGTGTTTACCTCATACTCAAGTTTCTGAAGCAATGTTTACCATAAAGGAGAATTTTAAAGAAACAGTGCCAAAATCAACAGTTAGCATAATCAGCCTATAATGTTCGCACTGCTGGGACACAGGCCTCATTACTTCGAGAGGGAGTGGGCTAAACCAACAAACCAACATTTACCTACTCTTGAATTTGGCATATTTCAATGTACAGACGTCAGCACATCAAGCTACTACCATCTGTCAAATTTCTTTAATAGATTTTCAACTTTATCGCTAAAACGTAAGGTTCAAAGTTGATTGGGAAAATTTGACAGCTTCGGGTAGTTTGATGTGCTGGCGTCTGTGCTTCAACAAACCCGTTTCTCTTGAAAAATTCTCCGAACTGAAAAGATTAAACAGAATTGTTTTGAAACTCTTTTAGACGGGTGATTTATAAGAACAAAACTAATAACCAACCTACATACAGCTCCGCATTGGTGAAATTATTTTAAGAAAAGTTTTCTTGAAACACTGAAAGGTGAAGAAAACCAGATAAAATTCCACAACATTCATCAAATGTTCTGCACCTAGATCTAGAAAAAGTTGAAAACTAACAGCTCGCTAAAAATAACGCTATAAACCCAATGACAATAATAACCTTTCTCTTTGTGTAAAACCAAATGCTTGAAATTGCCAATATTCATTTGTTTCTCAATGAATTTGTTATTTTAGACTTTCAATTCAAATATGGAACCTGCACCCTAATTGCGACAACACACTTTCAATAACAAACTAAATCAATTTAAAGGCTAATTCATTGCTTCATATGTTCGAAAAAATTGTCTGTTTAACAACATAAATGACGCAATGAATGTTGTTGAACTTCAAATTTTATGTCAATGAGTTAGGGTCGGTTCACATCTGACGGAAAATGCGTCGGGTGTAACTTCGATTGCGTCTATTTATTCGCTCGATGCACTAACGCATCATTGGTTGAGTGTGAAAGGTTGAATGTTTTATCATATAATTGTCTGTTCTGGCGTTACGCGTCCGATAATATAATACGCGACGCATCTTCCGTCAGATGTGAACCGACCCTTGTTCCATGGATTTATTGCCGTTGGATCCCGTTTTTGAATCCCATTTTAATATTTTTGGCGTTGGATCCCGCAAAAAATTATTATGTATTGCCGTTGGATCCCGAATTTGAAAAATGCAAGATAATTACGTTTTATTGTCGTTGAATCCCGAAAAGTATTTCCGTTGGATCCCGAATGCTTAAAAAAATCTGAATGCGAGTACTTTCAACAACAAAATTGTTTATAATAAAATGAGGATATATTATGACCGATTGCGAATCTGACCATACGTGACGAAACTAAATTTTTTATATATGTATAAGGTCTATCTATTCATACACGAAATATCTGAAGGGGTCATTGTATAAATCATCATTATGAACAACTTTTACTATAGGACACAATGAAAGGAGTACAATGAACCCTTCAGATATTTCGTATATGAATAGATAGACCTAAATTTAACAATAATACCTTTTTTCCAAGCTTTCACCATTGACTGGTTCAGATATTATAATTATTATGCAGAAAGCAGAAAACGTTATTTTAAAGAAGACTCAGGCGGACAGTTTTGGCCCAGAATTGGCCGTGTTGCACGACCCCAAACAATCCAAGATACATAAAACGAGGAAACTGCACTCCTTGGCTTTGGTACTAGATGAAGAAGGCTTACTTAGGCTGGACAGCCGAGTAAAATATATGAATAATATGGACTACAATACAATTTCTCCGATTATACTCGATGGTCGTCATTCAGCTGTTCGCCTCCTAATCCAGTTCTACCATCTTAAAGCTGCTCACGCCTTTAACATAGGTACTTGTCTGCAATGAACTAAAACAACATTACTGGATTTTGATATGCCTTAGGGAGGTCCGGAAGATATCAAGAAATTGCGTATTTTGCTTGAAACGAAAAACAGTACCTCAAACGCCAGCTACTGGCAAATTGCCTGATTTAAGACTTGATTGTTACAGTCGTCCATTTACCAACGTTGGTTTAGACTACTTTGGCCGAGTGGATGTGTCAATTGGTCATCGTAGAGAGAAGCGATGGGTGGCAATGTTTACATGTTTGAGAACGCGAGCAGTAGGTACACCTAGAGATTGTAGCAAGCCTTTCTGCAGACTCCTCCATCTCCTGCTTACGTCGCGACGTAACCGACGCGTCAATCTATGGCTCGTCGAAGTGTTTTATGAAAAATCCTGTCAGATAACGGCACCAAAAACCGTCAGTTAACTGATTTTTTTTGCGACGCTGTTCAACCATTGTGCAACATTTTGTTACAAATAATCAAATGGAATAGACCTTCATTCCACCTGCATCGCCTTTTGTGGGTGGCTGTTGGGAGAGGCTCATACGCTCTGTGAAGACCGCCCTTTAGGTGACTTTAAGAGAAAAATCCCCACGAGAAGAATGTCTATTGGATGGTGTTGCAACCTTTTTATATTTATATTTATGGTTTTTTACTCTTTTTACATGTTGTCAAAAAACCCCCGACTCAAACAAAAACCTCTAAAAACTAAAATAATAATATATATTAGCCCTTTAAGTTTAATATAAGTTGCAGGAAATATTTTGATCCAAGCGTCCTCATGTCGGGGGACGGCTAATGAGAATGCCAAACAGATGAGGCTTAAACCTAGCAATAATAATTAATGTAGCTATTGTAGAAAAAAATAACTAGTCCGCCATCTTGGGTGTTCCGCCATGATGGATTTAGAATGACGTCACACTGCTAACCATGCATTGTCATTCAAACAAAACGTGTATACAAAATTTCAGCTCAATCGGTTGAAGAAATCTGCTTCAAAATTGTTACATGTATACATCCTACATTGCAAGTTAAATAAAAGCTTGTAAAAAAGTCCGCGACACGGTATTTCTAGGTTTTATCTTTTATACTTCTTTTATTGTTTAAAAAAAGTATTTTTTCGACATACTTACGTTTGGATGATTATTTAAACAACAAAATATTAATCGTTATCAAAATGAATTATTTCATGATCACAAGGACATCATAGAGATAAGATTTGCCATTTACAGTATGTCGATTGGTCATATAGTTTCAGAGATCATGTAAAATTACTATGCGCTAGCACAACTTTCATAAATTATAACATGACGTTCTACAAATACGTAATTTTTCTGAATCGCGGTGTTAAGGCGAGTTTTTCCGAGCTATAAGTACCTACACCGATTCGATACAGATATATAATATTATTTTGACCAGATGATATCGGTGAATATCGATGACCATCGCGACGCACCAAACGACCGCAACCAAACGACCGCAATACTAAATCGACTTCTCGAAGTCAGCAGTGTGAAAAAGTGGGTTCACTGTGTCCTCGCCGGTAGATATTGTGCAACAACATAATGTGTATAGAAAAGCGTTTAAGTTACTAAAAGTAGGCGATTATCTAACCGCCGCGCCGATATCGTGTTGGTGTCGGATCGGTTATGTTACCGGCTAATGTGCTGCGTTGTAACAATCAATTAATTTTATTGATGACATGATGACACAAAAGCAGAAATATATTTTCACACGAAACAAGCTTTTTGCCAGCGGCTCCGCCCCTCGTGGAGGTTGGAAATGATCCCATGAGATCACACTACCGGGATAAAAAGTATACTGTGTCCTAACCCAGGACATGGTGTGCCATAATGTAATCGAAATCCGTTCAGCCTTTAAGACGTGAAAGTGTAACAAACAGATAGACAAAGATACGTAATTACTTTTACCCATCATTAATTCGCATTTATAATATTAGGTCCTTACATATGAAATTGGCGTTTTTCGTACTGGCCACTTTAATCACGAATTTCTCCTCTTTGGTAAGGAATTCCAAATTCAAATTTGTACAGCTATTTACTCATGTATTTGTGCTTCGATGACCGTCATTCATTTGTTTTTTTTTCTTCTGTTTTTTCTGTTTGCGTCACTCATTTTACAAAATGGAAAATTTAAAATATCGCATTATTTACGAGTACGAGTTCCGCCGTGGCACTAGTGCTGCGGAAACGACTCGAAGGGTGAATGATGTGTATGGCGGTCATGTTGCAAAAGAAAACACAGTTCGTTTTTGGTTCCAACGTTTTCGTTCTGGAAATTTCGACCTGCAGAACAAGCCCCGTGGACGGCCTGAGACCCAAGTTGATAATGGAGAATTGAAGGCTATTGTGGAAGCGGACCCATCGCAAACCACGTCCGAGTTAGCTGCAGGCTTCGATGTTAGTGATAAAACTGTTTTAATTCACTTGAAGCAAATTGGGAAGATTAAAAAGCTTGAAAGGTGGGTCTGGGTACCTCACGAATTGACTGAAGCAAACCGGCAAACGCGCGTCGACTGCTGCGTTACATTACTGAACCGGCACAACAATGAAGGTATTTTAAACCGAATCATTACCTGTGATGAAAAATGGATTCTTTACGATAATCGGAAGCGCTCAGCGCAATGGTTGGATCCTGGCCAGCCAGCCAAATCCTGCCCCAAGCGAAAATTAACCCCAAAAAAGTTACTTGTAAGCGTTTGGTGGACTAGTGCCGGTATTGTTCATTACAGTTTTCTCAAATCTGGCCAGACTATTACAGCTGATGTCTATTGTCAGCAATTACAAACCATGATGGAAAAGCTAGCGGCTAAACAACCAAGGCTGGTCAATCGCTCCACGCCACTGCTGCTTCACGACAACGCCAGACCACACACTGCGCAACAGACGGCTACCAAATTAGAAGAGCTTGAATTGGAATGTCTTAGACATCCTCCGTACTCCCCGGACCTTGCTCCAACAGATTACCATTTTTTTCGCAATTTGGATAACTTTTTGCAAGGGAAAAAATTCAACTCCGATGGGGCAGTCCAAATCGCCTTCAAAGATTTTATTGATTCCCGTCCGACTGGTTTTTTTAGTAAAGGGATCAATGAACTACCTATAAGATGGCAAAAGTGCATTGAAAACAATGGTTCATACTTTGATTAATTAAATATATTATATTAAAAAATATTCGACTTTTTGTTCCTTCCATACAAAACGCCAATTTCATATGTAAGGACCTAATATTAAGTAAGTATGTACATTAAGTATTGCTACTATTATATTATTGGCTGCGGGTTTCGATCTCAGGACGAGCTGCTTCTTACACGGACAACTATATGTCGCTTGCTACCGCGTCACCAGTCCTAGCTCTCTATATAATTTGGCTGCTGAGACCAAAACTACAAACGTACAAGTGTACAGGGATGTTTTAAAAATGCGGCTGTTACTTTACTATATTGTGGTGTCTTACGACTTCCACGCGAACGAAGTCGCGGGCAGAAGCTAGTTTTTGATAAAGGCACTTTTCTTCTGAAATGTACACATGTTGTTATAAAATGGGATTCAACGGCAATAGCAAACGGGATCCATCGGTAATACCTAAAAAACGGGATCAAAAAACGGGATCCAACGGTAATAAATCGTTCCATGTTAGTCCGTAATTTATTTAAATACTGCGATTAATCGCATAAAATTATTGATACTTTCATTAACACTTTCGTTTCTGAATTTTCTGACTCACGAACACTTGTCACTTGCAACAAAATGAATAGACAAAATTGATTAAAACATTACCAAGTGGCGCTGTACAGAATAATGACTAACATAAGATACGCAGTCTAAAAATATGTCTACCCGTGGTCCGTCCCAGTCTGTCCTCCCCAACGTTGACTGAACTTTGAAATCCGGGACTTGGCTATCAAAGCTCAAATTCGCTATTCATAGCCGCGATAGTACAGGCTCTTTTATGTTCTTCCAGAATATAACCAGCATTGAAAATTGAACGTTTTGTTTTGAACGACGCGGTTCAATTGTTTTTCGGTATTGGCTGGTATCAGTGGCCTAAATGTGTCATGCTGTGACTCAAACCAACTGTCGGGTTGTTTGGTATGGTTTTCACAATGCAGATTTACAAATATCTGTAGTATTTCTGCGCTTGCACATGGCATATGTGTCACACGCGATGTTTTCTCTCGGTGGGGACAAATATTGTGCTGTTGATATACGTTCGTTTACGATTTATGCCTTTCTTCTGCGGTTGCAGCCGAAAATAGCACGGTAAAATGAAAAATTCGTTTACCTCGCTTGTTGTCTCCTAGCATTGGAAGAATCTGGGGTCTACTCTCTAAGGACGAAATCCGTAATTTCGGCCGAAGTTACGGCCATTTCCTACTCCATATCACCTATGGACTTAAGATTAGTTTGCGGCCCGACCTAAGAATGAATGACAGTTGTCCCTACCCTCGATGAGTTTTGACCCGTCTAAATAAAGTTAATTAATCGCGTATAGTGTTCACTCCAAAATTTCGAACTAGTTTTGGAAGGGCCCGTATTTTCGTTGACGGATTTAGAGAGCAGATCCTTTGAAAGCAAAATATAAAATGATATTTAGGTACTACATTTTTCTCTAAAAAGAAAGCGTAGGTTTTGGCAGACGGGAAACCAAATGGATAGATGATTTCTTCTGAATTCTGCATCGTGACAGAAAAAGAAAGCATGGCACAAATAGCCGGAGGCCTACAGTTAACAGTGTGTTGAATGAGGCTGTGAGCTACAATAACAATATCGATGATGAGATTAATGCGAGCAGTGTTTGTAGTTCGATTCAAACTTTATGGCGGCTCGGAATACGAGACAAGTCGCTGCGCAGTAACCAAATTCACACCTGTCAGCGGGGGTGAGTATGAAGTAATTCCCGGCAAGTACTTAGCGCTCTTCAGACGTGTCGTACTCGTACGTCGTGGGTTAAAACCTAAGCAGGCCCTTTACCCAATTTATGTTATTAATTTCATCACCATCTTATAACGGTGAAGGAAGGGAATTCGATGACATGTGACATGTCAACCCGCACTGGGCCTGGAGGCCTGCATGGTGCATTACAGACCAGTCCCTCTCATAGAGACGAGGCGTGTGTCCCAGCAGTAAGAACGTTATAGACTGATTATGCAATCAACGAAAAGTGTTGGCCACACACACTAATCACGATATCGAAAGATTTGAGACTTGGGACAAACCAATGTATATCTAAACACAATACATACATATACATAATCACAATAACAAACTTCATGTCCCACGTTCCAATAATTTAAATAGCGTCGACAGTTAGCACATAACTCAAGCTCCCATAGGTGAGGCAGCTAATGAAGTCACGTCTAACGATATGCTGTGTTCGGATACAGATAGTAATCACGTGCTAAGTAGCGGACAGGTTTGCGAACCTTCTCTAATAAATCATAATGTCATAATAGAGATGAATAATAATACATAGTAGAGTGCGCGCAAAATAAGACTGCGCGACGTTTGTCTATAATATTATATATACCAGCATTTGTAATCACTTTCGGCGTAATGATGGAAATTATTTACTTTAAAAAACACGGAACACAGCGCACTCTCTTGACACCTGAAATAAACGCCCGATAGCGGCAAACGATTATTTCCGACCAACAGCTCCCCGCGGTTTCACCCGCATTAGTTTCGATCCTGTGGGAATATCGGGATAAAAAGTACCCTACGTGTTAATCCAGGGTGTCAGCTACCTCCATACAAAATTTTATCAAATTAGTCCAGCCGTGTGAGCGTGAAGAAGTAACAAACATACAAACACACTCATAAACTTTCGCCTTTAAAATATTAGTGTGATTTCGGCCGCGCGCAGATTGGCTTAAAAAGTGGAGGTAGAAGTTGCATCAATTTCTGTGTCGTTAAAGATATGTGACGATCTAGGATCTAGGTTCCTCATGTATAATTCAATAAACGGGACAGGGATGTCCTGTGATTTAACACATAGATAAAATCTACATAATTAAAATTGCCAAATATACCGCTATTCATTCACACAATGAAATACAAAGTTTATTCAGGAAAGGACCAAAACTTTACAAAAAAACCATTAAGCATTACTTATCGATTTATTTTCTAATCTTGATTCTGATCTCAAATTCATGAATACTCCTTAGTAAAAATTTTAAAACATCGCATTGCACGATCCCCACGCATTTATGAAAAGATTTATGGGAGATCATCGGTACCTAATTATACTTTGTAACCAATGAAATTTAATCAACCGGGAAACAGTTTTTAGGGATCCCTACCCAATAGGGCCCGTTGGGGCCCTATTGCCAAGGCTCCGCTGTCCGTCCGTCTGTTTGTACGACTGTTACAGGGAACCATGGAGCACAATAACCACTGGTTGTTGTGCTCCATGCAGGGAACCGTAATAGGTAGATACTTGAAGTATGGGCTACTATGGCCGCTATAAAAACAACAAAAAAAAAAATACGTGGCACTCGGAGACTGCCGCGGTAAAGCTTATTGCATACACCGTGCCGAAGTCTGCCGAACTGAAACGACGTTAGACGATGCACGGCTTTCAACGCCGCACCGCTGTGCCGGTCGGAGTGGGGGGTGTTAGGTTTATTTTCGTTACGGAATTTCTTGATTCGGTCGTCGCGCTCAAAGACCGCTATAAAAGCTATGCAATAGCTTAAAAAATTAAATGAAATTAAAAAATTAAAGGGCCCCCTATACAAGAAACGTATAAGTAGTGAAATTTGTAGAGATATTTTTACGGTGGTACGGAACCAAAGAGAATTGTATAGACATTGTACGGAACTCTTCGTGTGCGAGTCCAACTCGTACTTGACCGCTTTTTTGTGTTCAATAATCCTGTAGATGGGATGCCCTGATAACGAGGATTTTAATTTTCTTTATTGAATTTGTTAGGGATTTAAGGATGCGTTAATGTATTTTTTAATTGAATAAGTGTAAGATAATATTCTAAAAGTCAAGGCATCTTTAATGTCTAGTAAAATATTGTTAGGTTAATTTATTTTAGAAAGTAATTTAACACATAACATAACATCACGCCTGTATTTCTCGAAAGGTTAGGCAGAGGTGTACCCACCGATCATATAAAGATATGATCTGTGGGTGTACCTATAATACACTCACATTACATTCATAGTTTATTTTTCTTTACCTGGAATTGTAATCCTGCACCCTAATAGCGTAACACATTTTTAGTTACAATCTGAATCATTTTGAAAGATATTGCATCCATCCATTGCTTCATATGTTCGTAAAATTTACTTATCTGCTCATCAACGTAAATAACACAATGAATGTTGTTCAAGATGAAAGCCATTGCATATTACGCAATAACCCCGCTGTTTCATTTATAGGAGTGTCTCATATTTCTTATAAGCTGACCTTATAAAAAAATCGTACGTTTAAACTTTCTTGTACCTAGTGTAAGTAATACCAAATATCGATTATTTTATTTTCAGACTCATAAAAAACATGATTCATTTGATTCATTTCTGACAGCTTACCATTGAGCGAATTGGAAACTTTTACGGACAAAAGTAATAAATCAATCAGTTGACTTGACTTATTATTTGTTTTAAGTGCTTTTAAATGCTGCAGAAGTTGTTTCAAGTATTGAAATTTATCAGTTGTGGTATTGAAATTGAGGAATTTTGAATCATAAAACAAGCTTAGGTACTTATCAAGTTTCACTTGTTTCATTTCAAGTAGGTATGTGCCTACCTATGGCTCCACCTGTCCCAACCATAAAGAGAAACCGATGAGCTATCAACGATTTGTTCGCTCAAGAAACGTACAAATTATTGTAGGTCCCTTGTTGTAACTAAAAGAGATACTGAAATTAATAGGTAGTTGATCGCTGACTTTTTACACCGCACGCTGGCGAGTACTCTCTTGTCGTCAGCGACAAGAGCTATCAAAGAAAGTACTCGCTCAGCGACCCTCGCTTGGCCGGAAGGACACTCGCTCAGAGACTCACGCTTAGTGCATATGCATACCAGCGAGTAATCACTTGTCACTGTCGCGCATACTCTGCTCTTTACTCGCCAACTCTACAACTACAAGCTACTAGCTTAGAGCTAGCCATTTTGTTGCTAGCTCTACTCGCTTCTCTTTAATCGCCGGCGGTGGGACAGAGTACCTATAACAAGCAACACGACTCAATTAAATCATATTATATTAAATATCAGCCCTGCTAAGTAACAAAATAACATTGTTGACCTCAATTTGTTATTATTATAATAATAAAATTGGGCTCAAAAAACCGATAATTTAATTTTATATCTTCATGTCTAAAGATTAAGATTATGAATGTCTGATCAACATTGATAGAAGGACAATGCAGTCAACATTATAATTTTTCGCAAGCTTAAGAAGGGCGAGATTATAGCTTATTTGGGGTGAACGTTAACCAGTGACCTACTTTGAAAAGTAAATGGCAGAAATAGGAGATAAGGATAAAAATGTAAAAACGTAAACCATCTTCTAGGAATCATTATTGAAGGAATATAACCTTGGTTTTATTTGTTCGCCGTGGTACGGAGAGCTCGTAAAGCTCTCGCAGCACCTACCTATCCCACCCATCTACATATGATCGCACCTAACAAAATTTTAACCAATTTCTTTTCCATCTTCCATGAAATAGAATTTAAATTGCCACTTTGCATTTCCAGCGCCCCAAGATTTAATAATAAAAATTCCCTTTGCCTCCTTTCATAAAAATTGCAAGATAAAAATGACAATCATTTATTAGTTATATCGGACCTCCTTTCATTTCCTACTTTCTTTTGCGATTTATTGTAGCAATATCAGAATGTCGAATGTATGAATTGGTAATAATGAAATTTCTTTGGAGTACGATCAGTCATCTTTTACAAAGACAATAGGATCCATTCTATCTTGGCACTCGGCAAAATATCGATCGAAATTCAAATGTATTGATTGTGTTTGACGTTTTTTTGACAGTTGGGTTGTTTAGTAGGACTGTCAAAAACATCTCAAGATATATTGGTCACCTGACGTTGGCAGAATAGTCGACACCGGATCAGTTGCCAAAAAAAAAATTGGTCGCAGTATACTATACGATTATAGTAGAACAAAAGTGTCACACTTAAGTTTATTAGCAAAACGCTAGTTTAAGAGGGAAAGTGAGGAGTTTTTATGTTTTATGTCTGTTACGACTACGTAGGTACAAAATGTGTATGAGCCGTTACAAACTCAATGGGACTGTGTAAGACACGGTGCTTTTTCCCTTTCCCCTTCCGAAACATGGTCAGTCTTTTAAGTTTCTACATAATCAGCCTAATATTCTGCTTTGGAAACTTGAGCCCTATGGAATCGCCTGAGAGATCATGGCTAATGGATTCTCGTCCATCATGTGATTCGATGGCATAGGGATTCCCATACATCATTTTGTTCCCTCTCTCGTCTATATTGCTCAGCAGCTCATAATACAAGTACTTGAATGCAAAGTACCAACATATAGACCTACTAGGTATACATAACTAATCTGGCGCATAAAGTTTAACTTATGTATGATCTATCCCAAAGTATCATGGATATGTATCCAAAAGTACCACTCGCCAATGACCGTTAAGAAAACAACACACCAAAAGGCCAATTCCATTCATTATTTTAATTTCTAATTATTATAGAAAGTGACGATATCTTTGTTGTTTGCAAAACAAAAACAAGCACTGATTGTTTTCTTTTCTAATGATGCAAGAAAACGTATTAATAACTAGATATCCACATGATTGATTCTACGGACTTATCTCTAAACGAAAGTGATATTCATGAAGCAGCCATTTTAGTAGCTGCACCCTTAAGTAAGAGTCAAGAATCTTCTAAAAATATCAATCAAAGGCATTTCTAAGGCATTATTAATGGAAGGATATTAGTAAAAGCTCGATGTTTCTAATAAATTATGGACACAATGTAACGCTAACCTAGTTGTGCCACACCTACAAATTCAGGCCGTTATTTGGGGCGCAGTACCACAGGCAGTACAAACTAATTATGATCTAGAGCGTTGACCTTTGCGATCGATTGTAGTCTAACAAATAACGCAGTGATCGGAATGGGTATAAAAGTGAAAAAAAAAAAAAAATTAAGGAGCCTGGTCAGACTTGACTTTGTCAATCCATTGGAAGTTATCGCCTTATCATACAATAAAATACATTACAACGTGCAACGTGCATCAATGTGATCGTTTTCGTAAGCCAACTTCAACAATTTTTGCTTTTTCAGACAGTGGAGACGCAAAAAAACTTTAACAACATCCAGCATTTTTTTAAAGGAGAATGACAACCAATGGGCCCCTAGTTTTGGTGCCGTGTCAAGACTATTTACTTCTCAAAAATTAAGTCGTATTTTAACATGTTTAAGTTTATTTTATCGACATTTCTTTTACCCTAGCATTGGAAAACAAAATTAATATTTATTTTATTGAATTTATATCAGTTCCGCCATTAAAACTTAACCTGAATGTTGCCAGACGGCAGACTATACTATGACTATTAAATAATTGTAATCGATTAAAAATATCAATATTTTACTAATCCTCCGGCTAAAATGACCGGAGATAGGCTACAATAGCTTTTCTCCCGTCGTAATCTAGCTAACACTCTCATGTAACTGATTAGGCGCGATGTAGACGACAGGCGGGCTCAAATAAAGAAAATAAAAATAGTAAATAAACTTAAAAAAATATATTATCGTATGTTTCATGGTATTTCCTACTGTTAGAAATATTCCGCTACATTCATACCTGATTAGTTTCTTAAAAAACAAAAGTTAGTACCACAGACATTATTGTGGTTAGGACTCAGGTTAGTACCTCCCATACATACCTAAATAGAGTTTATAATTATCTTTTTAATTATGTGAATAATATTATTTATACCAAATCGATTGGGTAAATCGATTACCAAAATATTTAACATGGTCACACTTAGACAGATCTAACATAGGGTGCGTTCCGAATTAGGACTGTAATCGATATTATCGATTTGAGCGTGCTTAAACCCGTACCGAATTAGGTTTAACCTACATAATATCTAGCAAGAGAAGAAGTAAAGTGTTGTCTAAATTCTGGAATCCATATTAATACATAAATATTATTATTATTATTTTAATTTCAAATACTTATGTTTAAAAGAAAAAACAAACTTGTTTTATAACCTCAATTTCATCACCCGAAAAAATAATATTTCTCTTAAACTAGGGTGAGTAATTGAAAATCGATTTCAGAATATGAAAAGGTAATTCCAGGTCTACAATACCAAGTTAAAACCACCGTGACATGCGAAGCTTTTAGGGGCCCAAAACTCCTAACAAAATGGGCAATGTCCTTTCTCTAATGGTGCAGATTAGTTATGATTAACGAAAGCGTATAACTACACTATCAACCAAACAGTAGGAATAGCTTTCAGTAAATGACAGTTCAACAGCATTCATTGCGTTATTTACGTTGTTAGGCACACACATTTTTCGAACATGCGAAGCAATGGATTAGCAATATCCTTCAAAATGATTCAGATTGTGTTGTTCATAGCATGTTGCGGAATTAGGGTGCTGATCTTAGTAACCAATTACGTAGTCTTCAGTTGTTTAATTACACCTACAGATTCTGTAATCTGTAGGTATAATTTACCAATTTTTCAAGGGACTGGAAATTTAACTCATTGTAACTTTGTAAGTGACTTAATGGGTAGAAAGTGATGTGTGGTTAGCCAGACTGTTGTCACTTTCAACACTTTGTTTCCGTTAAATGTACTTAACAACCTGAGTATTTCGTAATCAGTGAAATACCTACGTGTAAAGTCTCACCTTTTTATCTTTTTTTACAGCTTTCTTCTTAAACCCGCACCTGTCCACTGTTTTCTTTTGCAGTGGGGTTCCTTCTCCGTGTATATCCTCTTCTGATTCTCTCATACCAGAAATGTTTTCAAGCATTATGGAAATCTACTGTGACGGTCAAGAGTCATTTTTCCAGCAACCAGTGATTTCGGATCTATTCCTATTGTTCACATTTTCTAAAAATTTTTTATCATCCCTTCTGAATATGACACAAACTCCAAAACCTCTGGTGTACTTAAATGATTTTGATGACCTTACACTGCGTAAGCACTGGTAATATAATTTCGGTTTCTGTGTAGTATTAAATAATAACCATATCTCACACTTAGTATAACAAATACCTGCATGGCTTTCAGAGCTTACGCTTTAATCTGCCATAATCTTAATTTATTAACAGAGGGGACACATCTGAATAAGCAACTGGTATTAGGAAAGTGAAGGACAAATCTTACAACTTTTTTAACGACAGTCCCTACACCTATTCGTATTGGACTCTCAACTCTAACTCCTTGTTTTAAAGTTTATGTGTTTTAGTTTGGATGGTATCGTCTTTGGTGAAGTATTTGTGAATGGTATGGTACGAAGTTATTCATCAGTGTTGAAATAAGACGCTGTGGCTTTAGACTAACCCTTTGGATGCTTCTCGCATAATGATTAATATGTCCCGGAGACATCAATATAAATGTATGAATATTTTTGAACTGAGTAACTTGCGTTCAATGCCTTGAAGACCTTCGGTTGCCTTATAAGATCGTAGGTAGAATTTGATGATGAATTTTTGTTTCTCTGTATTTGAGTTTTGAAAGGACATGTTCCTTTAAAATAAAGTATGTAAGTAATACCTTTGAATTGCGACAAGGTTGTGTAATTTGTCTGCGGTTGTAACTAAGGTCAAAGCTGGGATGTGAATGTGTACATTAGTAAGAGAGTACAGTAAGCAAGCGTAGTTAAGGACACCGCCCTGCTACCTTCGAATCGATGACCTTAAAAATGTGGCTGGGAGAGACTGGATGCGGAAGGTGGAGGATATGGGTGTTGTGTCGCAGACTGGGAGAGGCCTATGTCCAGCAGTGGACCGCGATAGGTTGGGTTGAATTGATTGATTAACTTTCTGTCTATTTTTCTAGGTACCTATTAGTGTACTGTGGTATGGTTTTCTGTCTCATATCAATGGGTTATTGTAGGATTCATAAAAGTGCCAGAACTTTTATGGCGGTACAAGCAATTCACATAGGGTCACCCAAATCAACGAATTTCCTATAATAGGCAAAAACAACCGCTCACCTTTATAATGTAGAGCATTTGGTCGTAACTTAAGATCAGACTTTTATCGTTTTTAACTTTGTAAAGGTCACAAATTAACATCCCTAATAAAATGTCACAAAACGTTATAAAGCTGAACGGTCCACAAAAGGGGATGAAAACTTTATGACCCACGAAAAAACCACATTCTGACGATTTTTATAACATGTTTAATGTGTTTAATTCACTATAAAAAGGGGACTCCGTTCCCAAGGACATAACTTTTATATTTGGACCTCGCCCTTTTAAAAGCTCGGATCACGTACGCAGGATGAACTTTTAATTTCACTGCCTTTGTAAACTCTACTTTGACTTCATGAAAATAGGGTGTAGTCTCCTTTGAAAGTCTTCAGCAAAGATCAAACTGTCACATACGATAGAGGTCGAGTTTTCGACAAATCCTTCTTGGAATCAAAATCAGAAGGTTATTTGTTTAGAAGCAAGATTAATGTTCCTGAAGGTGTGAAATTCACAAGAGCTGTTCTAAGAAATGCTAATGATTATTTAAATGAACATTTTTCACAGTTCGTACATTGTTTCAATAAACATGTGCATGTAACTTGAAACGTTATGTTTGTGCTTGAAATTGAATGCAGCTGTGCTGAGCTGCTAAACGATAACAAGCTTTAATTAGAGACTTTAATTATAGTGCTGGTAATACTTTCTGGAATATGACTTATGAGTGCTTTGACTAAAGAGTAGTAAACTGTATAGAAATCACAATATGTACAGTTCGACACAACTTAGATGTAACATCGGCAAAATTCGTAAAACCGATCACATCCGAACTAAGTGCGCCTTCAAAATCACCAATCTTTATTACTACTTTAGGAAAAATTGATCAATTTTTCCTAAAGTAGTAATAAAGATTTACGAATACGAATTACGAACGTTTTACGAAGATTGCCGATGCTACATCTAAGTTGTGTCGAACTGTAATTAGATATTCGTCTAGGAACTCAACGGTCACAAATCAGAAACAATTTCATTTTCTATTGTTACCGAACTTAATAAGCTTGCCTAACAGAATATTTGCGTTTATTTTGTTCCTATTTAAAATTAATTTAAAACAATGAATCGTGTTAAAAAAACACAGATCACAAAAAGGAGGCTAACTGAACTAAAAAAAAATATTGTAGATTTCTTATTATAGTCAATCCTAAAATCTTGATGACCGGTTATTCAATAACAATAAACATTAATTTTAAAATCGATGTTCGATAAAATAGGGATGGACCTTTTTCTAAAAAAGTGTCGATACAAAACAGGTAGCCAACGAAACCCAGCCAAACGATTAGCATCAGTTTTTATTTACATTTTTTATAATCTATGGATGATGATTTATGGTTCGTTATTTTTTTTTCTTTTAGAGGACTCGCGTCGTTGGTAGCCAGTCTCGTATGTCAACACAGATTATTATCAAAAACATTATCTGGTGTCAAAAAGACGGATTTCTTTCGTGATGTCTTGTGTGCAGTTGAGATGACAGAGTGGTATTTTAGGATACTTCGCTTTACAGACCGACGGCTTAAGTTTTATTTTTAATGTTAATGTCTATACATCGTAGGCAAAGGTATACAGGGCCCGCAAGTTCATAGATAAGTATTAAGTAGGTAGGTACTTACTTTCGGTCAAGTTTTGTACACATTAAAGCCAAAGTTGGAATACATATTTAAATATCAATGCGAGTATCATAGCATATCTTCATTCATTGAGAAATAACTCCACACCCCACAAACCCATTCACATTCTAAGCCCGTATCTCTTTTAGAATAAATTATAATACAAAATAGGCGATTTATATTATTCTATTGTCATTTATCTCGTCCTGTTCCGACCGTTAACATTTGATTACATAACATAATCAAGTTAACTTTTATTCTTCGGTAAATAAATTATGTCCAGGGCATTATCATCATAATAGAATAAAATATAGTTAGTCATAAAATTACAATGTGCCGTTAAAAGTTTAACGACCTAAAATAAAATGTTGCCACCCGCTAAACAGATTAAATGTAGCCCTAACAAAAATTAAGGACAGATGCGCAAAATAAGGATAAAAAAAATCGTAAATTTATATTTATATGAGAACTGAAATGGAAATTCGGGTTTAGCTTGTGTTTATTATGGTCGGACGCAGATAAGAGCGATATCCGCTGTTTATTTTAATCATTGTAGGTATTACTGCTTTCATGATTACCTATGTGTTATAGAAAATATGGATAAGGTACCTCAATAAAAGTAATAATAAGATACCGTGATGGCTGGAGTGAACAATGACGAGGAACAGAGCTCCCACCTCATTCTTGCCTTTATTGGCCGGCTTGAGTGGAGATTCGCAAAAGCAAACGTGCTCGGAGGAAGGAAGTATTCCAATAAGATGCTGGTAGGCATCTTGACCGTACTTCCGGGATTGTCCTAATAACCGTGGAATACGTTACCTCTCCACTCCTCATAAGCACTTCAGGACATGTTGCCCCCTTGTCGCTACGTCAATATGTGCTAGCGACCGTTTCCGGGGGCCCATTATTGAGTGTGCAAGTCACCCCCTGCTATTTTATCCGTGTATATATAAAACACTGATTAGGCAGGGGTTATAGTTCTTCCATAGTTCTTGGTAACCAGTCCACTTTAGCCACCCAAACCCATAGCCCAACTTTTTATTTTTCCATATCCTGCAATAGTCCTACACCAACCGGGGGTTGTCCTTGGGTGCACCTGCGTAGTGCATACAGGGATAATCGTCGGTTGGTGCCACATTTCATTAAGATTTCCTAAGGGGCCTCTGCGGGTTGGCTTCGGCCCCTCGTACGCCTTCTAAAGGACCGGGACCCCATGGTCCCGAGATACGTAAAATCACAATAGATACCGTGATGAAACTTCTAGAAATCCAACGTTGACAACCGTTCCTTATGTCCATAAACAAAGCTGGGCACAAGACAGAGAATCTGTTAATCGTTAATTAATGAAGTTAACATTTTGAGTAACGGATTAACTTTTAAGTTAACCTTAAAAATTGTTAACGGAAGTTAATGAGTCTTTCCATAAGTCCGTTAGTTTGCCAAAAGGACAAGGTGCGAACCGCGTCACGCCGCGCAAAACACGTTCTGACAACCATCAGTAAATCACTAACGCAAGGACATATAAAATGCAATTGCTATTAACGTTAACTTCCGTTAAATCATCCGAAATGTAACGCTTTAACGTTTAATGAACTTGACTTTTTTTGTGACGGATTAGCGATTAACAACGTTAACCAACGGTGCCCAGCTATGACCATAAATACTTCTTTTTTGTTGAAGAAACGGTGTGATTGTCCAATGCTGCAATTGGACAATCACACCATTTCTTCTAAAATTGTTTAAAAAGTATATAAAAAAAAATCGACTTACAAATTATTTACAAAACATCCTCAAATAAACAAAAAACAAAATTACTTTGTACAGCCGCGGCACAATGGCGGTCGACTACTTTTCACCCTTATGCCCTTGGTAATAAGGTTCAAAAGTGGTCTGCCAGTGTCCGCGATGGTACCGGACTCGGCAACTCATTCAGCAGCCGAACAATCATCATCAGTTCTATCAAAGGGCAATACCACGTCACTTATTTCACACTTCATTGATATTATGTTACTAAAAAACCCGTCGGAAGGACGACTCTTCAATGAACCTTTGGTTCCGGGAACGTTTTTATCGATTTCCAGTAAAATGCTATTAAAAACAATGATTGCACAGTAGGAGTAATTAGTTTGCATGATTCTGCAAAAAGGGATGTTAGAATCTCATCAAGAAATGTTTGATAGCTTAATGATTAGCAAAAGTTCTTGATTAATCTAGGCGAGCGTGAAACTGTAAATACTAAGTACCTACGCTTACCTGCATCCGATCTCGAAAATACGGATGAGAAATAGTACTCGAACAGAAAGTAGGTAGGTATCAAGAAAACTGATGTATTGAGTAAGGGCTCTACATCTTAGGAAGTTAGGGATATCATACACATATTATAACAATACAATAAGTACTTATTAGTTGTATCTGAGGGGTGATTGCGTAATACACTATCAGTAGCAATGGGTTTCATTTTGACAGTTCAACAACATTCATTGCGTTATTTACGATGTTGAGTAGACACACTTTTCGAACATATGAAGCAATGGATTAGCAATATCCTTTAAAATCACTCGGATTGAGATTGATAGTGTGTTACGCAATTAGGGGGCTGAATCGGTTTTACTCTGTGCATAAATAATAAAATAAATAAATAACCTTCTACACAACTTTGCAATTCTTTTGAAAGAATAGTCATAGTACCTAATTAATAGTAATTTTATTTCCAAACATTAGTACACGTTACATCAATGAGGTCTTGACCCCTGAACTAGGACATCCTGGATGACAGGGGTTAAGGTATCTCCAGTTACATGGATCAGCATGAGAAGGCTTAGACTATAAAATTTACACTTAGTTTTAACAATAAATAAAAGAAAAATAAATTAAATAAAATAAAAAATACAAAGCAGCAAAGAATAACAATAAAAAATCATTAACATAATACGATCTTGTGTACCCAACTATTTCGCACTTTCAATAACTAATAGCTAAAACATTATTTGCACATTCCATTTACAAAATCCCGGTGGCCAACGGAAACTGTATTGACCTCCAGAGTGGTGATAATTCACCGACAAATATGTCGGGTTTCCGACTGGCGCCAACTGCTGCCAACTGTCAGATATAAACCCCTTTTATTTTAAATGGACTGAAACACGATAATGTTCAGCCTGTCTGATGGATTGTCGAAAAAAGAGAAATATTTGTATCTACACTTGCACAAGCAGACCGACGCCTTTCACGTTTGGCGCCATTTTTTTTTTCATTCGTGAACACAGGGGCCATGGTTGCAATAACAACGCGTAGACATAGACCAGAGACAATAGGTTGCCGCTTTCTTTTGTATGTACCTACATACGTTGTTTGGACTTGGACGTGCTAAAATTATTGACACGGAGATTTTTGGACTATTGTTTTGGATTGATGAATGAATATGGAAGTTTATTTATCGAAATCTATAAGCAACGGGGAGTTGAATTAAAAAGAAATCTATTTGTGTGACCCACTGTTTTTGTACGAAATAAACTAGTTTCACTAAGCTTTCAACATCTTGCAAAAATTTCTGTTTGTCATTTGTGATTGTAAAATATTTCTACTATTACAGCAACATCTAATCAATATTATCTAGTTTCAATATTTTTGGAGCATTATAGTGAAATAAAGCGAAATTCTATCAATGTATCGATTTTATTCAAGTATTCGCAAAGAACCTTGAAAATCCAATGCATAACAAAATGGCGGAAGTGTGCAAGTGAAAATCGGAACCAAGGATTTGATACGAACACGAAAAATAAACATGGAAGACCTTGGGTTTTATCTAAGGTTTTACTTGTTATTTCGCATTCTGGGAAACTGGGAATAGGTAATCTTTGGAAAAGTGGTAAAATTTTGTTGTTTTTCTGGTAGAGTAAGTAATAACACTAGTTTCTAAGGGTGCTTATACAGGGTGAAATTGAAATTATGGGCATCCTTTTAAGGGGTCATTGTACTCATCAATATGAACAACTTTTACTATGAGACTAAACCTAAATTCGCGAAAAAAAAATCAGCTGTTCCTTGCATTTATGTTCACATAACTCGTCAAAATGTAGAGAACAGCAGATTTTTTTTCGCGATTTCAGGTTTGGTTCCATAGAAGTTGTTCATAATGATGAGTACAATGACCCCTTAAAAGGATGCCCATGAATTTAATTTCATCCTGTATAAAGACGCGGGTTCCCGGTACCTACATACAAGCAAGTTTCGATCGGTGCGGGTAATATCCCCGTAATAACTAATGCACTCACAAATAAAGAAACAGGTAAAACATTGTGACTGCTTCTTTCCGTAGAACATAAAATTTATCCTTGCATTCATGAACTACCTATATTTCCACTCAAGTTGCACATAAACAAAAACATTGTCCATGTCCACTATATGTATAACGGAAATTAACGATTTTGCGTGATCTTCCGGATGAATAAAAACAACAATGGTGTATTTGTATTATTTCCCATGTGAATAACACACACATTTACTTGTAATCATGTGCACGTTTACATTCACGTGACTAATTATGTTATCGTTATCAGGGGCTTCTGTTTTCATTCGAACATGTGCGGAACTGTCCAGTGGTCTAGCTTCAAATAACTGATCTACCAGTAACCAGTAAAATGCTGAGCACTTATCAAGGCATTCCTGTAATATTAACAGGAGTCTTGATTCCTTGCCGTGATTGGTAAAGAAATAAATACTAATATTATAAATTCGAAAGTAACTCTGTGTGTCTGTCTGTATGTTACCTTTTCACGCCTAAACCTCCGAGCCGATTTAGATGAAATTTGGTATAGAGATAGTTTGAGTCCCGGGGTAGGACATAGGATAGTTTTTATCCCGATATTCCCACGGGATCGACACTTATGCGGGTGAAACCGCGGGATGTAGCTAGCATTCTCATAAAACAAAGTCGGGTTAGTTACACCATTTATAACTCAAGAACGGCTGGACCGATTTTTATGATGTTTAATTTGTTGGATTTGTCTCCACCCCAAATAGCAGAATAAATAAATAAATAAAGTATATGTAAATAAATAAATAACTGGTAAAACATGGGAAAATTCACGAAAACAATAATAAAGAAGATAATTAATTTCCTCATGCATTTAGGCGGTACAAAGTTCGCCGGGTCGGCTAGTTATAAATGAAATGAAATTATTTATTTTGTTTATGATCTTTAATAAAAATACATACCTACATATTTGCAAATTCATAACCTAACCCCCAAAACCAAGATACATATTTGCAAATTCCTAATGCTATTATATGTATGATCCGACTGTTGATTGAAATAGAATAGAATACTCTTTATTATGTACACCATATAAATTACAGACACAAATATAGAAACTTTACAATGGGTGACACAATGGGCGGTCTTATCGCTAAGAGCGATCTTTTAAAGACAACCTTTGGATGGATTAAAAAGGGGAAGGACTGACAAATACTGTAGGAATGTAGGTAGTATGTGGTGTACCATTTACACAATACAACAAATACATACATAAAGTATATTATACTAATCTAAATAAATATATACACATATATAAATATATAATAGTAACCATGAAACAGGAGCAAAGAAAATATAATTATGATGTTTAAGGAGAGAGGAAGTGCTGGAAGGTATTGAATTGAATAACGCTGTAAAGTTAACCGGGGCTCTGGAGATTGAACCATTTTGCGCAGTATTTGCGCAGTCTGTGAAATGTGGTGACATTGTTAAGCATAATATTGTGAGCCAGGTTAAGTAATGATAGCACAAAAGATAACACCTGCGTTATTTTTGTAAGTTTTACATAACAAGTTGTACTTACAAGTTATAGATATTAAAATATAACGACACCGGAGTGTCTGGTGACGCTAACCTTGTGCTAAGGCTACTCAGGTGTCGCTCGGCCGTGACAAATGGCAAAATGATCATCTTTTTGTTATGCTCTGTGTTTGTATGAATAAAAATATTATAGTTTTAAGAGATTTAACGTCCTGTAATAACAACGTTATCTTGCACGACTGCGCAAGTGAAAGAAAGATTATACTTATTAGATCATACATACATACCCATCATACATACATCAACATTGCACCATCATGATCATACTTGTTTGTTAGTTAGTAGTGTGTTTTATTAGTTTACTAGCTGCGCCCCGCGCTTTAACCCGCGTAAATGTCGATCCCGTAGGAATATCGGGATAAAAAGTAGCCTATCTGTTAATCCAGGGTGTCAGCTACCTCCATACAAGATTTTATCAAAATTGGTCCAGCCGTTTGAGCGTGAAGAAGTAACAACCATATAAACACACATACTCACAAACTTTCGCCTTTATAATAATTAGTGTGATAAGGAAATTAGTCAGAGAAATTAATTAATTAAATAAGCAAATCGGGTATCAACTTAAATAGATCGTATATTCAAACAGGTTAATGATATACTATAGATAGGTACATATAACCTGAATGAAGCTGTCACATGAGCTTGGGGTTTAGCACAAAAAAAAGAGGGGCCTATCTCAGCAGTGGGTGAGAGAGCTCTATGTCAGTGATGATGATATTCAAACCACAAGTGTCATTATTGAGCGTTGTAAAAAATGCCTATAACAAGGCAAACTGATGTAGTGTCTATTTTATTTAACAATTACCTGATTTTCCTAACTGTAAGTATTGGTTTTTTAGCCTGAAAAATTAACCGTAAAACATATCTTCCTATTATTGACTTCTGTACGACTTGCACTGCTAACCTAAAATGTGATGTGCGCATGATGTCATTATCAATGAAACGAAAATTCAACAATATCACAATCTTTGTAAACATACATAACATAGTCAGCCTATAATGTTCCCACTGATGGGACACAGGCCTCCTCTCAGTGAGAGCGAGTGGGCCGTAACCCACCACGCGGGCCCAGTGCGGGTTGGCAGATGTCACATGTCTTCGAATTTTTGGTTCTAGGACATGCCGGTTTCCTCACAATGTTTTCCGTCACCGTTTTGAGAGCAGTGGTGATGAAATAATTTACACAAAGTAAAGCGCCTGTCTGGATTCGAACCTACGATTTAGAACTCGTAAGTCGCGGCCGTTGTTGCCACTTGGCCACCGCTGCTCTCTTTTTGTAAACATAAAAACAATCAATTGAACTATGGCACGTGCATATCTAAATTCCATCAATGAAAAATATATGCGGAACTATTGTTAAATTTTATTTTATTTTTATTGTATAGGTAGTGTAAAAATAAACAAAGAACATAAAATATGCTGTTCTGAGTTGTAGAAATAGCCACTAAGCAAGTAATGGCTTCTGTATTGTTATTTTACATGTTAAATTGTTGTAAGTTACATAAACAAAATACATAGTAAGAAATTTTGTGATTATTTGACGGTAAAGATTAGTTCTGATCACTATTTTAATGAAGACGAACAATACTATCATCACGTCGTAGCCACCTTGTAATTTTTCCGCATTTTTGATAGTAACCTTAAACAGTAAACCTAATAATTTCAGTTTCCAGTTCAACTTGGGGTTTTCGGCTGCCATTTGCCAAGATGCCAACTGTCAGTTCTTTTCTATACTTATAATAAATCTGTAGAGAGGTCAATTCTGTACATGAAATATATTTTCAAAATAACTATCAGGGGGTGATTAGTGATCGATACTGATGCCAAAAATGCAATCAGTAAAATTTTTGTCTGTCTGTCTGTCTGTCTGTATGTTCCTTATAGAAACAAAAACTACTGGACGGATTTTAACGAAACTTGGTACAATTATTCTTCATACTCCTGGGCAGGTTATAGTATACTTTTCATCACGCTACAATCAATAGGAGCAGAGTAGTGAAGGGAAATGTTGGGAAAACGGGAGAAGTTACTCCATTTTTTAAGCTTCCGTCGCGTGTGCAGCCTTAATGGTTAAAGTTACATAGAAATCATGTATGACGGAAATATTCTACATAAAATTGTCTAAAAAATATCCCGCAACAGCATATGTCTATCTTTTATGGTTGACTCACAATAACACGTGTAACTCCTGATAGCTTAGTAGTTCGGAGCATTCTGATTATATTTGTTTACTCTTACGTTTATAATACTCTCACTCATCCCTAATTTAAAAAAGTTAACATTATTACCTATTCAATAAAAAAAGAATCATAGAAATCGGTATAGAAACACCAAACTTATACATGAAATAAGCCATCGCGCCGTCGCACATGAAGACTGAATCATGCTATAAGGATTATTTTTGTGTAACGGTTGCCGCGCTCGACACGGGTCGCGGCGGGCGGTAGGGTATAAAAAGGCGGGAGGTCTGAGAGCGAGCTTCTCAGCTTCATTCAATATTTGGCTGTTGATGCGTTCAGAGCGTTCGACCTTATTGACAGACAATAATTGATATTGAGAAACCGTGCTTATCAGCGCGACTTTTAGTCTTTAAATAGTTTATTTGAATTTCTTTTGTTGTTATTTTGTAAAATAGGTATGAGTTGTTTTGGTAGTGTTTAAATATTCGTTCAAATTAAAAATTATTAAGCGTAGGTACTTTTATTAATTAAAGTAGTTATAAGTATTTATTTTTAAGTGAAGTAGGTATAGGTAGATAGTATTGCACAGGCGTTTCAGCTTTATTTTCATTTCTTTTTTGTTGTGAGTCGTATATATTTCTGGTTATAATTCTATAAGAATATTTTAGTTTAAATAGTCACTTAGATTTTAAGTGTAAGGTAGCTAAAGTTAGGACCACGTATTAGTTGTTTTGGTAGTGTTTAAATATTCGTTCAAATTACAAATTATTAAGCGTAGGTACTTTTATTAATTAAAGTAGTTATAGGTATTTATTTTGAAATTTTACACAATGGTTCCCTTTATAATGTAGACGAACGGAGAAAATAGGCGAGAGCCAAACCTCGAATTATGACTTTTTATTTAGGCTTTTTCAAAAAGTCTCTCCGACCGCATTTCCTCTGGTACCTTGAGTCCTATGAGGTCCCTTGATATCTAGACACGAATATATCTCGCCATTCCGCAAGCTAAGAACAAAATTGACTAAGTCTTGTGTGTGGAGGATATTGTAATCGTTATTTTCATGTATCAGAAGTATTTAACAGCAGTCATCATTCTCTTGCCCTATTCTATATTTGGTGTCGACGCAACATGTCTTTTTCTTCCATACTTCTCTAGGTATTAGTCGTCATCGCGGTAGTCACCCCCTTTCTAACCATATAAGTAGTCCGTCCATCGTTTCATTGGTCTTCTCCTACTCTTAGAACGCTAACATATTGGGACGCCATGGCGACGTCGCCGGCTACGTATCCAAACAATTTTTATTTAAATATATTACAGATAACTCACTTGGCTACGGTCTGGTGACGTCGCCAATTTGGATGCCTAGCCACGACCGACCGGCCCCTACGTGGAGACTGGATACTCTGGCGACCTGGCGACGCGTAGCCAAGTCGCCAGTATTTTGAATACTAGCAAGTTTTACGCGTCCCTCACTCAGTGGCCAACTGATCGCCAGGGCTGAGAGTCTGTAGCGACTGGCTACATATTTGGCAATCTCATTTGGCTACGGTAGGTGGCCAGAGGTAGCCAACGATACATAACCAGCGACATTGCCATGGCGTCCCAGTGTGTTAGCCCTCTTATATCCATCGACATTCATACTCAAAACTTTCCTCACGACATTTTCCTTATTCCTCCGTATCACATCATGCCCATAACATGACATGTATTTACGAGCAGTGGGCTGTCGAATTCTTAAAAAATTCTAGTCAAACAAATACGAAGGTGTGTAATAGTTACCAATCGATTTGATTCAGTGTAACCTTGTACAAGTTGTTTACTTGATGATCGTTCTCAGTTCTCACGGCTGCAGCAAACACAGTTTAACTGATGTACGAGTTCCGATTAGTATCGGAACTACAATTGGTACTACATTCGCAGATGTATAAGTAAATAAACCAAGATGCTTTGTTTATTGTTCCACATCAGACTAAAAAACTCTTTCATCGAGCGATGACAAGAATCTGATGATAGAAGATTTTTTCCACCAAATTCCTATGACAGCTTGTGATAAAGCTATTCTCAGTCATGGAATGTAGGCTGTAATCTATATACAGGGTGGCAGGGAAATCTACGCACAAACTGAAACCATAATTCTAGACCACCTAGCGTAGTAAATTTTTCGTCAGTTATCAAAACAAAATCTGCTGTTTCAAAATTTCAATACCTAGGTACTTACGCGGTCAAAATCTCTGGCAGAGATAACTTTAAAAAAAAAAATTACGAAAAATTTCAACGCAGGGGTATTCACAATCATTATACTGAATCCATGGTAACAGGTTGTGCTTGTGCGTCAATGTCCCTGCGACCCACAGATATAGATATACCTAGATAACGCAAGTATCATGAACTGTATGAAAAGTGAAAACTAACCGTGTCACTTTTTGACTACCTACTATGACGTCACAAGCTCGCGCTCACCCAGCCAGCAGTACGCAGCAGGACTGAGCGCGAAAGTCGCGGCTTATGATTTTCGATCGTAAACTGGTGCAATTTTTGGCACGCGAAGTAGGTGCTCTTGCGTTATCTAGGTGTATGATCTATATCTGTGCTGCGACCCAATTGTATTCTTTCATTTCAGCACCTACAATGCGTGCAAAGCTTATATTGGTAACAACAGATTATCCAGTAAGTTTATAGCTGAGCTGACTACTCAACGCACGATAGTTGTCATATGTGAATATATTGCAGTTCCAATAATCACACTAATATTATAAAGGCGAAAGTTTGTGAGTGTGTGTGTTTATGTTTGTTACTTCTTCACGCTCAAAAGGCTGGACTAATTTCGATAAAATTTTGTATGGAGGTAGCTGACACTCTGGATTAACATATAAGCTACTTTTTATCCCGATTTTATCACGGGATCGACATTTACGCGGTTGAAACCGCAGAGCGCAGCTAGTATTACATACATACGTGTCGAATTGATAACCTCCTTTTTTTTTAAATCTGTAAAAAGTAGGTGTCGTGTCCTTTCTGACGTCATTCATGAAGACTATTTGAATCCATCCCACGCTGTCATAAAAACTGCAACAGCCAGCCAATACCAATCAAACTAAAAGCAGCTTTTAATTGAATTCACTTGTTTACATGACGAGGCTAAATACGGAATTTCAATTGTTTTGTACAATCGGACACAAAAGGTTAGCGTGTTTAATTGTTTTCCTATCCATTACCGCAGTATCGTTACTTCTTTCGATTAATTAAGTTTTTTGTCTAGGTTTTCAATTATTACCGGATTTCCGGCCTATGAATTTAATTGATGGGGTTTATTTAGGTATGTATAATTAGTTAAACTTAATTGATACCATCCTCGGTCTTTTTTTAAGGTCTTCTTTGAAGTTCAACTGCGTGTAAAACTAAGTTGAAACACCGGGCATCGTGAAAATCATCTATTCTTGGAATATAGGCGAGTTGTTGTTGTATTAATTCTGCTTACGAAATATATTCAAAGGACCGCCGAAAATACACGAACATAACGGAAAGCGATTGTACTAAACCTCATTTCAGCACCAATTGACAGTTTTAGGATAATGTTGTGTGCGGTACTTGCCCGTGGTCCCCCAGTCTGGTCCCCCTTGGGGTACCACGAGCAAATATTTTTGCCCGTGGAACCCCCTGAATAACAATCTTATTATTAAATATATTTTCATTGCCCGTGGTACCCCATCTCAAACATTTCAATTTGACATAAGAAAAACATTTAAAAAACGAACTATTGACAGCTTTTAAAATTCACCTATTATTTGCTTCGATTTTTGTGTACAAAATACGAGTATTCGTTGACCTCCAGACGAATAGTCCACCAATACAAAGTTCTTAAATTTTTCAGGGTGCGGTGTGCAATATGCAAGGAGTTCGAGTTACCTAACGAACAAACCGCTTAGTAATTAAGTTTGTTGTTACAGTATAGGTATTTACAATTGTTCTGCATTCCGTGTAATAATGTTATAACTGCAGGACACGTGAATCAGTTAAACTTTTATGTTTCACCCGCATAAGTGTCGATCTCGTGAGAATATCGGGATAAAAACTATCCTATGTTCTTTCCCGGGACTCAAACTATCTGTATACCAAATTTCATCTAAATCGGCTCAGCGGTTTAAGCGTGAAGAAGTAACAGACAGACAGACAGACACACTTTCACATTTATAGTATTAGTATGGATATGTAATTGCATCTGACCCCATCGTAATTGGTTTGTTATAGGAAAATGACTGTTATTTTCACAGCATATCTAGTTGTTTACTGTTGGAAGAGCACATGAGTCGATGGTCCCTATTAACAATCTCGGTTCTGCAAAAAGACTACTGTTCTCTTCAGTAGAGCAGTTCAAAGTTTGTTTTGGCAATTCTATATTTTGTCTATGTCAGTACATAGTCAACAATACATAAAACAGTCAGTGCAAATTTGAACATCCACAGTCTAAAAATTCTTTAAATTTTTGAATTTTTTTTTCAAACTTTGAACTGCTCTACTGAACAATAGTCGTTTTGCGGAACCGACATTATTAATAGGGACCATCGTGTACTTGTCCTTATGTAGGGGATTTATTAATAATTGATCCTAGCACATACAGTTAAACGTACGATGCTTCAATTGTGACTCTTACCCAGCGCCAGCGCAAAATTGCTGTTACTTTTCGGTCATTCAAACTGGGTTTACTTTACAGTCTACCTGATAAATAACATAAAAACATAACCCTCCTTCTGACGCAGTCGGGTAATAAAATCACGTCTGCATTCCTCGAAGGTTATGTATAGAAACACCCACATTTAGCCAGGTGTGTCATGTTTAAGTTGCATGCAAAACCATGTGTTACCTGATAATCCATACTTCCATACTAATATTATAGATGCGAAAGTGTGTCTGTCTATCGGTTACCTCTTCACGCTTAAACCGCTGAACCGTTTTAGATGAAATTTGGTATAGAGATAGTTTGAGTCCCGGGAAAGGACAGTATAGTTTTTGTCCCGATGTTCCCACGGGAAACGTATGCGGGTGAAACCGAGGGGCGCTGCTAGTCCTATAATAAAGAGCAAATACGAGAGACAGTGGCATTTGCATTAAACTTCAAAACAACAAAAAATAACGGATGAGTACTTACCAATATCGACAACATCAACTAATAATACAAAGTTTATCATTCTACATAGATTTGCAACTATTTCGCTAAGCCCAAAACAAACAGTACACAAAAGGCATTCTACAAAGCACCCATTAAAACAAATAAAGCCATTTATCATTAAACTAAACAGTCCTAATGATCGAACACCTTGACATGACTCATTGGCTTCCAAATCCATCGCCCCCTCCATTCCATCTTCATCTTAACTCCTTAGTCGGTTGATAAAGGTTAGCCATACATGATCAGTTCTTTAGGAACAGTCTGTTTCGCCTACAATCTTAAAATTCGTACCATGTCAAGATTGTCAAGGACTACGCTTATACGGCAGCCAGAGTGACTGTGACGACTGACTGTTTGATTAAACTATAGTCCGCGCGGAACTAGTTGGCCGCTGAGGTGGGGACAGGGGTGAGGCGGCGGTTCGCAACGCACGTACTGAGTAATGCGCCCCCGCCCCTCCGTCCCACCGCTCACATACCTAAGGCGCGACCAACTAGTTCCTCGCGAACTATAGTTAAAATTTATAAGCAGGCTCACAGCTCGCTCTACCCTTCGTTGTGTTGATGCTTCCACAAATTATTATTTTGTACCTAGTTTTTGCCCGCGGCTTCGTCCGCTTGAAATCTCTTGTTCCCCCTACCCCCCCGTCGCATCGCATTGAATTTCCGCGCTATTACTTCGTTTTCACTTAGCGTTCTTTCTGACTTTTTTTGGTTTTTGCTCGGCTCCTAAAGATCCCAGCGTAATGTTTAGCAGCATATTAGCCTTCCTCAAGAATTGGGCTATCAACTGCTATAAGAATTTTTCAAATACGACTGATAGTTCCAGAGATTAGCGCGTTCAAACAAACAAACTCTTCAGCTTTATTATTAGTAGGTATACAGGGTGAAATTAAATTCATGGGCATCCTTTTAAGGGGTCATTATACTCATAATTATGAACAACTTTTACTATGGGACTAAACCTAAAATCGCGAAAAAAAATCAGCTGTTCCTTGCATTTGTGTTCACATAACTCGTCAAAATGTAGGGAAGAGCTGATTTTTTTTCGCGATTTTAGGTTTGGTCCTATAGTAAAAGTTGTTCATAATGATGATTACAATGACCTCTTAAAAGGATGCCCATGAATTCAATTTCACCCTGTAGAGATATCACCTAGCCATACCGACAGCGTTAGCAATAATGTTCTCGCACTGGCTTCTGGTACAGACGCAATTTCTTACACAAAATGCAGGACAGGAGATGAGGGTTGCCTGTGATGTTATAACAGTCGCACTGTGGCTCATCAGAGCATTCACATCTGCCTTAGCTGTACCTTTCTGCAGCGGCACCTGACTGGTTTAGTAGTCGGTTCCAAGAAGAAGTCTCATCGTTTAGTGAACGTATCCATTCAAGCCAAACCGACGCAGGTTTGCCTGTTCTGTTTGGCCTCCCCATATATGGAAAGCCTAACTCCTTAGTCGGCTGCTAACGCCAGTGCATCGCGTTTATTATCAAGCTGCAAGTCTTTGTAGGCGTGCCGACGGAATGCGTCACTGATTGACTGTATCGAAGAATAGGATAAGTTGGGTAATTGTTCGTCTTGTGCATTTTATGTGGTATTTTAAAAATAGAATAGAACAGTAACAATTTTAGATTTCGTTTAACATAGAGAACAAGCATGACCCAGTGGTAACTGCCGCGACTCAAGTTGTAGGTCTTAGGTTCGAACTCAGATAGTCGCTTTACTTTCTGTAAATTATTTCATCACTACTGTTCTCAAAACAATAAAAGAAAACATCGTGAGGAAACCGATATGTCGATATATGCACTGGGCATTAAATTGTGCTACCAGAATCGCATCGAACCGTTGTGTCGCCCCTGTCTGCGGGAGCCTTAACTTTGGCTCATGTAAAATGATAATAAATCATTTATTTCAGAAATTGATTCTATAACCTTTTGAACGCCATTGTCACATATATGTGACAAACGAAATCCTACCCTGAACGCCAACGTCACAAATATATGACAAAATACACGTCGGTCGTCGTCGTCGGATATTATGAAATTAAACAATTTAATCATTACTTTTGTGTGTTTTTATTTATATAATTTAAAAGTTTAAGCTTCCGTCTTTATTTGTATTGCATGAAACAAATATAAATAAACCACCAATATCGAGAAATTTGTTGTTTTAAGTGTGTGTGTGTTGTTGTGTTGTTAAAGTGGCCTGGCGTCAGGGGTACGGAGATACGTTTATACTCTGGCGTTCAAAAGGTTAATAATTGTTGTTAGTAATAATCTAAGGCACAGTTTATAAAATCAAAAGAGTACCTACCCCACCTACATGCTGAATTCCACGCATTTGCAAGCCGCTAAAAAGATTTTTATCTACTAAACAATTCAAATTATTCTCGCTACTCATCGCCAGTAACAAGTCGTCTCACCCGACGTATCTTCGTATCATTGTCGCTCCACAACTATTGGCGATACTTAATATTATTGATTGGCAATTAAATCGATCAGACATGTGTGCCGATCACGGTCAATGAACTTGCTTACATTCCTCGATGTTATTTTATGATCTGTTATATTGTAACCGATTAGAAACGAGTATTTACCAGTTCTTAATTGTTGCAATGTTGATAATCTGAAAATGTAACAACAATTACTTACTTTTGCTCGTCTTTTTGATGAGAGCAGTGGTGGAAACGGCCGTGACTTACGAGTTGTGGGTCGTAGGTTCGAACTCTGACAGGCGCTTTAGTTTCTGTAAATAATTTCATCATAACTGATCTCAAAACGATGAAGGAAACCATCGTGAGGAAACCGGCATGTTCTAGAACCAAAAATTCGAAGACATATGCCATCTACCAACCCAAACTGGGCCCGCGTGGTAGATTACGGCCCACTATCTCTCACAGAGAGGAGGCCTGTATCCCAGCAGTGGGAAGATTATAGGCTGATTATGCTCATCTTTCTGTATTTCATCAGAATTTATGCTGCTATTAGTTTTTCAAAGTAAACTAAGAATAGTGATTTATCATCACTCTTTCGAGAGTCTTTATCATTCAAGTGGCATTCGATACAAAAGTGCCTACAAAGCAAGACTGAACAGGCATCTTCTGGACACGGTCGTTCCATCAATCGCCTTCATCAGGCGTGATCGAGGTCAAGAGCAGGCTCTTCCAGCAATAAGAAAAAGAATAATAAAAAAATGTCAAAACTTTAAGACTATTAATATTGTAATGTCAAGAGTGATCAAAACTAAAGTTACATACATTAAATTGGTAATAGGTACGGTCGAACAAGCTATTTGGTATACAGGCAAAAATATTCATCTTTCCATTACACTGCCAATATTTAGTTTTATTTTGTGCGTTATAATTTTTTCAGCTTATGGCATACTTAATTAAATAGAGCGGTGTAAAATAATTGACTAACTCAGCACACCATTGTTTAAAAGTAGTTGCAAGTTAGCTACCTGTATACCAAATAGCTTGTTTAACATTGAACATGCGTAACATTCATAACATAACATTAAAATCATGCCTTATTCAAATGGGGGTCGGCAGATACTATAGAACGCCACCTGCTACGATCCTTGCATACTCCTTGTGCCTCATTTAGGTACGTTCATAGAAATCTTTCTTATATCTATGTTTACGTTCGTACATCAAAAGGCCAATTCTCATAATTTAAAACGTTCAAAATCTAGACGCAGTCTCATCTTGGCGACAAACAAAATGTCAAAAACTTGTCAAAATGTAGGGAAATTAGAGGTATTTTCGACAGATTGAGACTGATTGTGAGATAAGACTGTGAACATTCTTAAAATTACGAGAATTGCCCCTCAGGTCATACACGCGTTGCGAATATTACGCACCTGACCTTTTTGGTGTACTAATACTAATATTATAAATTCGAAAGTAACTCTGTCTGTATGTTACCTTTTCACGCCCAAACCACTGTACTGATTTAGATGAAATTTGGTATAGAGATAGTTTGAGTCCCGGCAAAGGACATAGAATAGTTTTTATCCCGATATTCCCACAGGATCGAAACTTATGCGGGTGAAACCGCGGGGCGCAGCTAGTCACCAATATGTCCTCCTAGGGGTCCCGGCGTTTCCACTCAAATCTGCCAAGTAAAATTGAAATAAAATTCGTCTCATATTGATCTGGCGTTTAAGATACGAGACTACGCATATGGTTACAATATCCAACGACGAAATCTCCACTAACACTAAAGTGGAATTTGCATTTATTACTCAATTCCCTTTAACAGCTGGCTATAATAAACGCAGTGGAAACTTACGCAATGGAGAGGACAGAACTGGTATCAGTTCTGTTGTTATGTTCCTCTGGTACCTATTAGTGGTAAAGTAGGTAGGAAGTAGCAATAACAGGAAATTTCCTGGTAGGGGAATTATTGTGCCTACGTAGGTATTTTCCCTAGTAAATAAATAGATCGACTGCTTCCTACAATTAACTATACAGGGTGAAATTGAATTCATGGGCATCCTTTTAAGGGGTCATTGTAATCATCATTATGAACAATTTTCACTATGATCCCAAACCTGAAATCGCGAAAAAAAGCAGCTGTTCCCTACATTTATGTTTGGATAACTCAACAAAATGTAGGGAAGAGCAGATTTTTTTTTCACGATTTTAGGTTTAGTCCCATAGTAAAAGTTGTTCATAATGATGAGTACAATGACCCCTTAAAAGGATGCCCATGAATTTAATTTCACTCTATATTTATCTTAGTTTTCTCTAAACTTGATAACTAAAGGACAATGATTAACCTGTTGCCCTCATCTGCGCTGGGGATAGCCCCAGCGCAGATGAGGAAAACGATCGACGATCTTATGCGAGATATAGATCTCGCATAAGATCGTAGCATTATGCTGAGCGAAGGCCGTTTTGCGTTGATTTGACGCAAATTTTCCACCAATCTTGTTCTTTTTTGTGTTCGTGTTTTTTTTTCTGCGTCAAATTTACTGATTTTCTTTTTTTCTAATTATATTTCTAAATATTAGCCGTCAGGCGTTAGTCCATCTCAAACTTTAACAAATAGGTATATCTGCTGTTACCTGTTCCTTTTCTGTTTGCTAGATTTGTCGACTATTGACGATTGAATGTTGAATGACTAATGAATGCCTAGTGTAAGTGATAACAGGCATTTGTTGTTTTTGGCCCATCCCTTTGCTATTGGCTGCAAAAAGACTGTTCTTGAATTTTATTTAATAATATCACTCTATTTTAGATAGGTAACAACAGTCTCCTGAGTGTCATTGCCAACAAACTGGATTGCCCTTTCATCTGGTACTACGTAGTACTTTAAGTATTCTGTGCTGGTACTTAAGTCAGCTACATGCTCCTGTAAATATTGGTAATGGCGCCGATTCTCTTGTTCACAAACTAAACTAAATTTAATTTCAGTGCATCTTATTCTTTCTATTTCATTAAGAAAAGGACAGAAGATAAATATTAGTTTAGACCTGTCAAATTAGTCAGTGCCTGACGTAAATTGACGTACTTATTTTTAATAGCCAATTTTTTTATCACGTCTAAATTGTCTATGGAATATTTTAATTTGACAGGACTAAACTAATATTTATCTCCTGTCCTTTTCTTAATGAAATAGAAAGAAAAAGATGCACTGAACTTAAATTTAGTTTAGTTTGTGAACAAGAGAATCGGCGCCAATGTCTACTAACATAGTTTTTAAGTGTTTGTTACTAACATCTTGATACCTATTGTGATTTGTATTGTAAATATGGAATTTTATTCTGAAATAAAGATAATAATTATTATTATTATAAATCGATAATAAAAATATATAAACACATTTATCTGTTTGTTTAAGAGCGTGCTTATGCCAGTACCATCATCTACCACCTACGCATCGATTGTTAGGTCCACCACCTTGAGTAATTGCCCATTGTTGCACTTGCTTGAATGTGGCAATACTGGCAACACACATAATTGAGTAGGATCTTCATATCCTTCACGGACTGACATGGCGTAGGCTTTCAATAGACATTGAAAGGTTTGTGCGTGTATTTGAATGTTTTGATATTAATTCTTTGGGACTGTATAATAATAATGTTTTGCCTTTCTACTTTAATCTTTGATTTGCTTTGTGAGATATGATACATCTTACGGTTCATTACGGACCATAATTAGATTAATAATAGATGCAGTCATCAAGTTCTAGTTACTTTTCTAAACTGTTGAGAAAAGATTTGATTTTTTGTAGGTATTTTCGTTTGTTATTTACGCTTTCACGCTAAAACGGCTGAACGAACTTGGATGGAATTTGGCACATGGGTAGACCATGACCTGGATGAAGACATAGGACTTTATCCCGATATTCCCACGGGGTCGAGACTTATGCGGGTGAAACCGCGGGGCGCAGCTAGTATAACTTACGTGGCTAGGAGGAGTTATTTATTTCACCGATCAGATAAATTGGTAATAATTAGTACAGTAGGTAAGTAATAATTAAATTAAGGAAAGAAACTATTAATTAACTTGCATACCTAAGGAAATATTTACGTGCGTGTACTAAATTAATTTCCTGTTCAAATTAACTTGAATAATTATGCTGATTTTCTGTAGTACCTATGTATTAATAAAAACAAAAAGTAGCATAATGACATAACACAAATTAATCATTCATAAACTTACACAAGAATTAGTAATCAATATTATGCAAAAATCAATCAAGAATATCATTAAAACCGCTAACATACTGATTTACATACATAAAAGTAAAATTGCATCAACCCGTCCGTTGGGTAGACAGCGCGGCGCCGCACCTGCGCGTGCGCATGTACCACAACTGGTTCCTATTGGCCAATCCGATGACAGTGATGACATTATGGAGATAGGTTCAGAAGGTTTGATTAAAGATTAGGCATAGCAATTAGCCACTTGCCGCTTATTAGCTAATACCACAGAATACTTAAAGTACTACGTACAGAAAGGACACTCCCTTCCCCGCACTAACATCAGTTACCGCACCTCACCCCGCACTTCGGCGTATTCGTCGCAGTTCTTTGACAGGAGTGCTCGCAAACACAAGTACCTCACGCACACATTCATACGTATACAAACGTCATTTTTTAATGTAGTAGTAGTAGGTAATTATTTTGCGAGCGTTGTATGGAGTGTCCGGGGTGTGCTAATACGCAGGAAGATTGATGTAGGGAATAAATTTACTGAGATACTGAAGACAACTCTCAAAAATCTTTAACAACATCCTTATTTTCAATGTAAGAGTAAGCAATTTGGCGTAAAGACTTGGTCCAATTGCTGGCATAGTAATGACCACAGATATACATATACCTAGATAACGCAAGTATCACGAACTGTATGAAAAAAACTAAGCGTGCCACTTTTTGACTACCTACTATGACGTCACAAGCTCGCGCTCTCTCGCTCACGCTCACCCAGCCAGCAGTACGCAGGACTGAGCGCGAAAGTGGCGGCTTATGATTTTTGATCGTAAACTGGTGGGATTTTTGGCACGCGAAGTAGGTGCTCTTGCGTTATCTAGGTGTATCTATATCTGTGGTAATGACTAATGACTGCATTATTTTGTAACAGGTTCTCAGGTAGAAAATAGTCCATGAGACTGGCATCATATGAGGCAGCCAACAACAATTCTAACATTTGACTGATCTCTCGTAGACAATCACCTGGGAAAGGGCTTGGAGAATAATGTTGCAACGCAACATGGTCTACACACATCTTCAGATCGTATTCGAAACGTGGGTCGTCAGAAGCTCGAAACCGACAACCAGACTTACCAAGGAGTATCGTGTTACCCATTAACTGGATTGTGAAGTGGCTGCATGTAAAATTAATAGTATCCAGCTGTATCTGGTTATAATGAAAGCTTACCCCAAGATATTTGCGAAAAAGCTAGGTTGATGATGATGAGATGGGTATATTTTCTGGGAATACAGATCCTTTGGCACCAGCCAAAGGATCTCGCAAGACCAGGCAAGACCAGGGAAAAACACTGTTCATTGTTAAAGAATTTATAATAGCACCTACATTATCCGTAGCAATTATCTTGACTTTAAATGACTGTAATGTACCTACCTAATAATGAACCGTAGAAACATATTCTCTTTGGTAGAAACACAGCTTTAAAAAAGGCGCGTACTTGAGAATAATTCTCATGTATTCGTCGGGCAAATCGGACAAATAGGCAGTCTGTGACGTTTTCGCTGACAGCAAACGTCACATAACATTTATTAGGACACCCAAACCTTAAATACAACTTTAATATATTGCTGAACTTCTGTCCCTTCTTCCATCGTGTAGCCGACCGGTTCCCCGCAGGTATTTTCCCTTTAATGTAGTACTCAATGTTAATAGAGCAAGTGACTAATGTAAAGTGCTTTCTACGTGTTAGTTGGATGCGTAAGAGTTTGTAGAAAATGGTTTCTTTTAGTTAACATTTGCGGTCTTTATGGACTTTAATTTTGTTAATTATTTAGATCTGAAGGTAAGAATGCTGTCGGTATATTCAGAAAAATTCTCAACGTGAAAACAGAAGTGTAGTGAGATGTCATTCCATCTTGCAAATGTCGTATTGCAATTTGTTAACATTGATTGATGACTTGATTTCCTTATGATTGATTGCAAGTACCTACATCTTGTTTAAGTCACGAGTACGTACTTAACTAGTGATATCTATTCACTTATTCCGGATGATGATCGCATTGATAAAAGTGGCGACAATTTATTACAACTGCGCATTTTATTCTTAGGTAAAAGCCAAGTCAAGTAAGTCAAGTATAATTAAAAAGTTATACTTGACTTATTTAAGACTGACAGGTAGACATCCCGCTGTCATGCTTAGCTTTCAAAATGGAGGTTTTATATTACACACCTGTTTCCTATCAGCTGTTTTACTCATAATGAGCTAGATCCTGCGATTTACTGCCGAAAAGAAAATTTCAAGCTATACTTTAAGAATTAATCAAATCATTATTTTATTAAACGAGTATTTACATAACGTAGGTATCTAATTCAAATCTATTAATTTCATTTAACGATTGAATTATAGAATATGAATATTGATTGAAATCGTCAAATTATTAGTTCCTTTACGCAACTCGCATATTTAACGTGATACTTAGTTGTCTATTATATCTCCAGAAATATAATATCGTTCATAAATATGACATATAAATTATTACTTTGAGTAAGTGTGTTTCTAAGTTTTGTACCCAATTAGCTTCCGTGAGCTTTCACTTTTTCCCATATTATTTATGAACCTCTTTGTTACCAATCTCTTTGATTGACGGCGATATATCGATGTTCTTCGTCAGTTGAAAATAATCATCTCAATAGACAGCCTCTTTAGTATATTACTAAAAGTAGAACATTGATCATAGTCAGCAGGCTGTTCATATTTGTTCCGTTGCCTTAAAAAAACATTGTTTAACAATAAAATATAAAAGTTTAAAACCTCTTTGGACTTTTGATTTCGAAGCGGCTGCCAGATTTAAATTTAAAAATAAATTAAATGCGTTCTTAGTTTAAAAAGTATAAGGACTCAATTTTGACTCTCCCTTTTGTTAAGGTGAATGGGTAGTTCTAGCCCGCGAAATTCAATTTTTCTTACGTTTTTTGCAATTTGCAGATCAGTGTCAGGTTGTATCTTGATCCAAATATGATTCGCGACTATAATAGACATGTATTTACAGAATTATAGTCATTAGAATCATTAATATATCTCTTTAAGTTAGATTTCTACCACTAACACTTTTCCATACGAGATTTGTTCTTAACGGTAGAAATCTAACTTAGAAAGATGTATTAATGATTCTAATTATTATAATTCTGTAAATACATACCGGTTATCGTCGCGAATCATATTTTGATCAAGATACAACCTGACACTGACCTGAAAATTGCAAAAAACGTAAGAAAAATTGAATTTCGCGGGCTACAACTACCCATTAACCTTAAGTGCAATCGCGTAGACATGTCCTAAGTCCATATTAGAGGATAGTGACCACAAGAGGTCGGTTTACCCGCGTTGTGTTACTTGTGGTGTCGGCCCCACAATGAGTAATGTGTTTACTCAAGTAAGCGATAGGCACTAACAGAAAGTGTCATAATGTTAAGTACATAAGTATTACCTATCTCAGTTGCATATTACTTAGTAAATAGACGTATCTAGATTTCTAGACAATGTGACTTCTGCACTCATTAACCCTTGGTAATTGATAAATTTACTTTAAAAGATTTTATCATTAGTAGGTATTGTTTTGAAAAAGCGTTGAATGATCCTTTTTTTGTTTTCTACTTCAAATACTTTCTTTTTTTTCGTACCTATATAATAAAAATAAACATTTAAAAAAATCAAGATGGATGTTTGATACTCGAACGGGTTTAGACATTTGCTTCAAAATAACAGCAAAAAAGAATGAGTCTCATAATCTCATTGTGCTTAGTTTTTGCATGATTAAAATTTAATAATAATATCACTATCATAATGCTACTTTTGATAGTACAAAAAAATTATAAGCGGCTAGTTTCTGCCGCTTATTGTGTTTTTTTTTTTTTTATTTTGCGTGTTGTTATTGATACCTACTTGTATTTTAATACTTTATAATAGCTAAATAATTTTTTCGTAGACAAAGAATCTATTATAAAGTTCTCTATAAAATTAGGTTCAAGTAAACTCTCATTATTATGTTTCTTTAAGAAACTGACAGGCTGTACATTTTCGTACTTTATAAAATACTGTACGCACGTAACGCACGACGACATTATCAAGCTTATACATTTCCAGTATAAGTTGACTTATCATAGGCCAAAAAAACCTATCCAATGCGAGGTCAGCTACAAGCAATTGGAAATGTTTAGCTTGCAATGTCGCCGTGTATTCTAAAACTTACTTTGTAAGACAATAAAGTATAATTTTGTTTTACTCTTTTATTTATTGTATTCCATCATAGCAACAATTTAAATTAGAAGTTACCAGACAAGTCTACCTGTTAGAAACAGATGGATCAAGGCCTTGATCCAAGATGATCGATCGATCAAACCCGAAGGTCACGGTCATTTGACAATGTAGCACCGAGTATGCATCCATCTTGTTTATATCTCACAGAAATGCCGCCGGACGTCAGATGGAGATAATGTTCAGAACTTTAAATGTTATGTATGAGGATTATTTTTTCCTGTTTTGGTGCTTGTAAATGTTTGTTAGTAGTGATAGTTGGAATTTGAACAAAAATATGTGTTTGAATTTATGTTCTCTATGTAATTTTTTCATAGCAACAATACTCTTTTAGCATGATCAGCCTATAATGTTCCTACGGCTGGGAGCCTGGGACAAAGGCATCCTTTCTGTGAGAGGAAGTGGGCCGTCGTAATCCACCACGCGGGCCCAGTGCGGGTTGGTGGATATTACATGTCTTCAATTGGTTTTATTCTAGGACATGCCGGTTTCCTTACGAGGTTTTCCGTCACCGTTTTGAGTGCAGTGGTGATGAAATAATATCTCTTTTATATTTTGTCTATAGATTTACTTTCTTGGTTACTAATAAGTATGAGCTACCGTATTTTTTTTTCCTAATGCATATTCCGTGGCTTGTGACGGTACCTACCTACCTACAACTTACTTATATAAAAGGCGTTAAAAATATTGAGTAAAGTTTGCAGTTTGAGGAAATGTGCTAAGTATTTGTAAATGTCACTGACATGTCTTGAGGTCAAAAAATAAATAAGTACTTTTTACTCCAGTACCTTTAGTTTAATCAATTTAAGCTCGAAGTTTACTTAAGTTTAGTTAAGTGTTGCAAAAATCAGGGCCCCTCAAACACTTGGATCGCCAGTCACTAGATGACACTGCTCCTCACTGAAACAATGGACGAGATTGGTTCAACCCTATATTACAATATGAATTCCGTAGGAGTACCGTATCCGTGACAAAAGCTATCGATACGGACAGCCAGCGTCATCACAGTGGAGTGAACCGGAAACCGGAACGATTCGCGAAAATTCCGAAACAAAAGAGTTTTGTTCGCGATGATACTTTATTTTCGTAAAGAATTCGGGTGATGGTGCTGAAGAATAGTTGATTAGTATTGGAGCCATTTATTCAGAGAGATTATTTCAAACATCTATGCAACAAGATGTAAGCAAGTTCAAAAAATATGAATGTCACCTGAACTTTGAACGTTTATTAAATATCTCGGAAACGTGACGTTTTACGGGGTTTGGTCTTATGATGTCTTCTGTTTGCATTGATGTTAGCTACCGATTTATATAGGCTTCATGCGTAGCCACCATTAAAAAAAAAACAAAATGGCGCACAGATATACGTACCTTAAAAGCTCTTTTCACCATTTCTTTTTGGCACTCTTGAGACTTCATTCTTCTTGATCGTGCCATGCCTTTGTATTTAAGATTTCACGTTTATTGAGGACTAGCTTCTGCCCGCGACTTCGTTCGCGTGAAAGGGTTTAGCCGTCCTTCCATAAGCAAACTGCCCCCGATAGGAACCTATATCGTAACCTATGTTATACTGTAGAGGGTACTAATAGTAGTTCATCGCGTAGATATTAGCTCTATATCTTAGGTAATTGAGGAGCTATTTGAAAAAACGTGTCCGGAGACGACTTTTTTTCAAAGTAATATATCTCTGTTGATTTCAAAGCTAGAAAAATAAAACCAATTCTAGTGTTTATGGTACACTTTACAGTTTATTTTATATAAATTTTCATGAGCCAAGCTTAAATAAAAATATTAAAAAAATGCAAATATATTTTTTGTTTATTGATTTCTATCAGATCGAATTGAATTACCACTTTGAAAAAAATATATAATAATTGTCTATACCTTGCCTAACAGCATGCCAAGTTTCATTAAAATCCATAAGGTGCATCATGATGAAAAAAAAAAAAAAAGTAAGTGGACCACCTTATGACCACTTTGTTGACGCTTTTAACTTTTAATTTTTCAATAATCTAGTATTTAATTAAATCGTATTGCATATTTGATTTTTCTATATTGGGCATGAAAGGTTTAAAAGAAAATGGAAGGATTTTTTCTCAGTAATAGTTAAATCCATATTAATAAAAAATAGCTTTTATTAGTCATCGTCACTATTTTCATTAATTACAACGTGATCTTTATTTATAGAAAAAACACTGGATAATATTTCTGCTGGGCGAACTATATGCGATTTATATCTTGCATTTGATAAATAATATATAACGCCGAATATCTTCGTGGCTTTTTCCATTGGGGTTATAATCAATGTAACATCTGTAGGTTTTGCTATTAATGTGTCGCGATTGTACTTGCGCTTTTAAAATGTTAGGTTTATTGTTAGGCGTTATTGCTGTAACTGTGCAAATGGAAGTCGAACAGTTGGGTGTTGCTCTCACGTGGCAGCAATATTATATATTATTTATCAAATGCAAGATATAAATCGCATATAGTTCGCCCAGCAGAAATATTATCCAGTGTTTTTTCTATAAATAAAGATCACGTTGTAATTAATGAAAATAGTGACGATGACTAATAAAAGCTATTTTTACCCGACTGCGCCAGAAGGAGGGTTATGTTTTTCGAGAGTATGTATGTATGTTTGTTTGTATAATTGTTTGGCACGCTCTATGGCCTGAACGGCTCGATGGATTTTAGCTTGAGAGGTGTCGTTAGATTGGTATTGATTGTGAAAGTGACACTGGGTATATCAAAATAAAAAAAACAAAATGGCGGATTTTTGGCGCCATATTATACCTTCAAAAAAAAAGTTTTTCTCAAAACCTATCGAGTGGGGTATCAAACTAAAGGGTTTTAAAAGGTGATTACAAAAATATATACAACTAATATGGTTAAAAGTAATTCAAAGTGACAAATCGTAAAAAACACGTATCAAAAACTAAATCGTCTGCAAAATCTTTCACATTTTTAAACTAAAAAGCTGGAAATAAAAAAAAGTAATAAAAAAAAATAAAAAACCCGACTGCAACCTTATACTAAAACTAACTGAAAAGCTAAAAACAAGCCCATTTTAAATTAAATAAAAGTTGGAAGCAGGCGAAACCCATTTGAGTTTGAAACTAGGTATAGTAATGGTATGGGCCCCGCCTGCTTCCAAATTTTATTTAATTTAGAATGGGCTTGTTTTTAGCTTTTCAGTTAGTTTTAGTATAAGGTTGCAGTCGGGTTTTTTAATTTTTTTTAATTACTTTTTTTATAAATATAGATTTAACTATTACTGAGAAAAAATCCTTCCATTTTCTTTTAAACCTTTCATGCCCAATATTGAAAAATCAAATATGCAATACGATTTAATTAAATATTAGATTATTGAAAAATTAAAAGTTAAAAGCGTCAACAAAGTGGTCATAAGGTGGTCCACTTACTTTTATTATTTTTTTTTTCATCATGATGCACCTTATGGATTTTAATGAAACTTGGCACGCTGTTAGGCAAGGTATAGACAATTATTATATATTTTTTTCAAAGTGGTATTTCAATTCGATCTGATAGAAATCAATAAACAAAAAATATATGTGCATTTTTTTAATATTTTTATTTAAGCTTGGCTCATGAAAATTTATACAAAATAAACTGTAAAGTGTACCATAAACACTGGAATTGGTTTTATTTTTCTAGCTTTGAAATCAACAGAGATATATTACTTTGAAAAAAAGTCGTCTCCGGACACTTTTTTTCAAATAGCTCCTCAATTACCTAAGATATAGAGCTAATATCTACGCGATGAACTACTATTAGTACCCTCTGCAATATAACATAGGTTACGATATAGGTTCCTATCGGGGGCAGTTTGCTTATGGAAAGACGGCTAAACCCTTTCTTATTCCCTCGACCCATCTCGTCGTATTGCATCACTTGCCCGCGTCTCCTGCTCTATCACTTCGTTTCCCCATAGCGCTTTTGCTCGGCTCCTAAGAGTCATAGCTTGTCGTTAAATAACCTATAGCCTTCCGCGAGAATTGGGCTATCAAATGCAAGAAGAATTTTTCAAATCCGACTGGTAGTTCCAGAGATTACCCCCTACATACAAACTTACAAACAAATTTTACCTCTTTATAATATTAGTATAGACATAGATGATATTCTCATAGCATGTACTGTACCTATGTCTTATTATATGTCTTAGTATAATCATTCTATCACTTTTAAATTCAATTATTTTTCTTTAAGTACACTGTACCTGTACAGTGTTTTAATAATTGTTTGCGGCACCGGACGACGTCATTACGTCAGCGCCGGCTGTCGCTGAAAACCAGCGCTGAGGCTCTGTCTTGCATAGGGTCGCAGACTCGCAGCATAATGCTGAGCGATAGCCGTTTTGCGTGGATGTGACGCATGTTTCAGCCTACATTTTTATTTTATTTATTGTGTTTATGTTCTTTTTTGCGTCATTTTCACCGCAAATAAACGTATTTTCTTTCTTTCATTTCTATGTATGATATGATATTATAAATTCATAAATATTTAATCCACAATTTGATTTCGTATAAGGCATAAGATTAAAACCTTTCACTTTCCAATCTTGACATAGCGGCTGCAATCATTTAGAGATAATGAACAGAACATTACTCCGACGCAATTATTTAAAGGAAGTCGATTTTCCAATAATAAGAGCAATTTGCCCGACGTTTCCATAAACTAATGTTAGGGTTATAATAGTAAATAATTTAGATGGACTAATGGCCTCCTGATTGTTAAGTATGATAGGGTAATTTCTGAAGTTCGATGTACTATGTTAGGGCGGATACACATAATATAGCAACACAAAACTTTACTAGCAAACAAAACTGTCCGGAGTTACCGACATAGCAGTGACAAGTATATAAGTAGCAGTGGTCTGGCCATGTTTCTCGAAGTACCGATGGCCAGTGGAGCAGACGAGTCCTGCGGGGCAATTGCGTAACACATTATCAATCGGAATCGGTTTCATTTTGACAGTTCAACAACATTCATTGCGTTATTTACGTGTTGAGCAGACAAATTTTTCGAACTTAAGAAGCAATGGATTAGCAATTGGTTTCGAAATAATTCTGATTCCGATTGATAGTGTGTTACGCAATTAGGGTGCTGGAGTGGAGATCGCGTATCGGCAAGCGTAGTGTGAGACGCCCGCGGCCAGAGGGAGTGACGACCTTACAAAGGCGGATGGGAGTTTGGGACAGACTGGATGCGAAAGGCGGAGGACATGGTGTTGTGGCGCAGCTTGGGTGAGGCCTTTGTCCAGCAGTGCACTGCGATAGGCCGAGTTGATTGATTGCCAAGCGTTGCGACAATTTGCGTTGCTTAGGTAATCTTGTTAGCATCACTAGCAACGTAGAAACACACGCTGTTATGTTTTCGTCTTTACGCAAAATTCCTCATTCCTAAGCTTCGTCAATTTAAATCGAAATTGGTTCTTATAATGACATGTGTTTTAAGTTTTTTTGTAGATGCCATCAAACGTTGGAAACGATTCGTCATTTCGTGTCAGCAATTGAAGTTTTTACAGAGAAGATGATTCTTCAATTTACAGTTTTATACAAAAACAGGTTCCTAGCATTAAGGGCCAAAGCAGACACGCTACTTTTTGCATCGGTGATCGGCGATTTTGCGGCTGTATCGATGCTGCATCGTGTTTTGGCGTCTCTCTGCAGCGTTCAGCCGCTGTATCGAGCTTCCGAAAAGCGACTGAATCGCCGCGTTTGGCGTTTTTAGCGTTCAGCCGCTGTATCGAGCTTCCGAAAAGCGACTGAATCGCCGCGTTTGGCGTTTTTAAGTGTGCGGTGTGGGATGCTTGGTCGCTGCATTTAGCTTCTAAAAAGCAGCTGAATCCCCGATCGCCGATGCAAAAAGTAGCGTGTGTGCTTTAGCCCTAAGAAGCTGTAGTTCAGTTGATAAACTAACAAGACTTAAAATTTAAATGCAGCGTTGATGTAATCCCCGAAGGATTACAGATTAGGATACTACAATCTGGCAAATTTCTTTAATAGATTTTCAACTTTAATGCTACAGCATAAGGTTCAAAGTTGATTGGGAACATTTGACAGTTTCGGGTAGCTTGATGTGCTGGCGCCTGTACAGTCTAAAACAAAAGTAACTGAAAAGACCTAAGCAAACGTTTTTTTTTAATAATACGAATGGAATATTGATTTATCATTTAACTTGAAATGTTGAATCGTAAATTAGCCCGCGTTATTAGATCATCAAAGTATGTAGGGGCCCTCGACGCTTTTGAAATGACAGCAGCTGTGACAAAAGCCCAATAATTTAAATATCATGCGGGTCACTAATATCAAGATACCCCCTACTTGTTCTTTTTTTTATAAATTAATTATTTATTCAATATTCCACGTATGTTACCGGTGAAAGGAGAAGCTTACAATAGAAACTGTCAATAGTGTAATAGGGGCTGTTTTGAATGACAACCTGATTTTCTAGGTACAGACGCCAGCACATCAAGCTACCTGAAACTGTCAAATTTTCCCAATCAAAATTGAACCTTATGCTTTAGCGGTAAAGTTGAAAATCTATTAAGAGCCTATACTACCTCAAATGGCTTAGCGTGATCCTCCGTTATGTCGAAAATACTGCACCATTAATTTTGAAATAAATATATGGTAAAGTTGAGGATTAATGCTAAGACTTATGTTAGACGAAAACACGATTCCATAAAATTTTACCGATAGAAAATAAATCCAAAGTTACCTCTAACCCGAACAATAAAAAGCTGGTATTCAAAAAATACTTCAAATTAGATCATGAAACTTTGCATACTAACTGAACTTACTTTAAAGCAGGTCTTATGTTATTTACTTTTTTATAATTACCATTATTTTCACTGTAAAAAGCAAATACCTAAACTATTGGCGCTGCCTGCCGCCCAGCACCGCGCTCTGTCTCGCTCTCACTCAGTCAGCGAGCAGTATCGTATGAGAGAGATAGAGAGTAAATTTTAGCTGAGGTAGTATAGGCTCTTAAAGACATTTGACAGATTGTAGTAGCTTGATGTGCTGGCGTCTGTACATCAAATTATTCGTTACATTGCTTTACCTATAAAACAAAGTCACAAAGGTTCATGCGGAAGACGCATCATATGGCACATGACCTGAATGAGGACATAAAATACTTTTTATCCCGATATTCCTACGGGGTCGAGACTTATGCGGGTGAAGTGAATAGTTAATTCTTATGAGAATAAATGATCTTAAACCGAAACCGCGGGGCGCAGCTAGTTAGCTAGCTCCTTATAAAGATACATTAGCCCAGGAAAGCAGCTACCTACCTACAGCCGAGTTATTAACTTATTTTTATACGTAAAAAAATCGATTACGAAAGTGGATTAAAAACCCCTGAATACACTGATTACATACAGAATACAATGGATGCAGTAATTATGAGGCGTTTTACAAGTCTTTGTGCAACGATAATGATATTACGACAGCCGCATTAAGATGTTTACACATTCTCGCTAAATCAGGTGCCATGGAGTAGTGAACAAATGGAGGAATAAGAGAGAGGGGGAAGCAGACAGCACTTAACTTGACGTGTGAATGTATGTTGTTTTATGTCACCGAGAAAGACGCTTATCCATACTTATATTATAAATGGGGAAGTGGTCTGTCTGTCTGGCCCCTCTTCACGCTTAAACCGCTGAACCGATTTAGATGATATTTGGTATAGAGATAGTTTGAATCCCGGGAATGGACATAGAATAGTTTTTGTCCCAATATTCCCACGGGATCGAAACTTATGCGGGTAAAACTGCGAGGCGCTGCTAGTCGTAAATAAAACGTAAATTGAATCGCCTGCGACGGCCGAAGTCTCTTATGGCAGTTATTTGAGTTATTGCAATTGGCATTGTCATGTTGAAATCTTAGCCGTTATATACATGACAAATTGTCCATGTTGGTACCAAACTCGGTGTGTTAAATTTCTCATAGAGTTTAATCTATTTACCTACTCACTTCTCTATGGTACCTACTCACAAAGTGCAACTTTAAGCCGCATAAATATTTATTTTCATAATATTTCATTGTGACAAGGTTGTCTGTATATCAACTTTGTTTACCGTTTTCCTGTGGTAAATAGATGGTGACCACATAGTGACCTCGCTTGCATACATTTTACTCCATTGTTAACTTAACAGCACTCAATAAACTGGCCACACTCCCATCAAACCACAATTACTAATGGCGAGAAAATATAGTTACTTTAAGGAAAAGTTTCCTTCAAACCTTTGTAATTAAGACTATGAGACCAAAGCTGTGACCGAATGGTGGCCAGGTTTAGGCAAGAGAATCCAGGGCCGTCCTAAAGCGCGTTGGGTTGACGATATCGTCGAAGTCGCGGGGAATACCTGAATGGGGGACGCACGGATCTGGGAAGTATGGCGGAAGAAAGGGGAGGCCTTATACCTAGTAGTGGGTGATTCAGGGCTGTCGCTATGATGATGAGACCAAAATCCTTGCCAAGTGTACTGAAAAACATAAAGATCCTTTTTAGGACTAGATCCTAAAAAGGATCTTTATGTTTTTCAGTACATATCTGGCCCAAAACTCAACAGGAAAAAAATATTTTATTCTATTCTATCTGTGTATACATATTATACATCTGGATAATATCAATCCTTCACTTCTGTGGACCTAAATAAAACCGGCCAAGTCCGAGTCGGACTCGCACACGAAGGGTTCTGTACCACAAGGTAACAAATATCACAAAAAGAGGTTTCTTATAAAATAAATAAAGTTCAAAATTAAAGGGGACCCCCCTTTAATTTTGAAATTTATTTATTTTTATTATTTGTTGCGACAGCGGCAATAGAAATACACAATGCCACACCCACTCATTCAACCTAATAATAATTATATTTTCACTTCTCATGCTCTAAAAGTTCGTCTTTATGTTGTGCTTAGGCGACATAAAATCGATTTTTATGTTCTAGCGCATAAAGTAAATTTTTTTTCTGAGACTAAGGTAATCAGGCCCAACAGCCACACGCGCAATAAAACTTCGCAGATTAAAGTCGTGATTTATTTCATTTTCTTTAATTTATACCACTTCCGTGTTTTCTATCGTTAATTTAATAAAATCAGGTAAAATAGTTGTCATTTATTATTTAAAAACGCAAAGAAACGTTTTTATGACTTGGCAGTATGAAGTACCCAAGTCGAATGACAAAGGTTGAAATTAAAAAAAAAACTTTAAAAAAGTTTCGTGGCGGTATTATCTGTGGTGGCGGGAATTAGCTATGCTTTGCAACATTTTTGATTAATTATGTACTGTATACTTTATGCCTGTTTCATTTTCTCGCAATCGAAGTGAAAAGCAGAGTGTATAACTCAGGCATAAACGAACCATTTTACCCCTCGACTTAACTATCCACCCTCGCCTGCGGCTCGCGTGGATATAAACGTCTCGGGGTAAAATAGCTTATTTTATGCCTTAGTTGTACAATCTACTATTACAGTTACCATCGACTCGAAAAGGAAAATTTCAACAATAATCAATAAGTACCTACTCATCATCTGAACTCCATTTTAAGGTCATCCAAAGTCACCGACACATAGCATCCGCATCACATATTAAAAAATACAACAAATGTCTACACGTTGATACACGACTTCTTTCTCGTGACTGTATGTTTATCTGTCACATGCCAACTCCTTAACATAACGGATAACGCGCGAATCACGCCTTGATGTTTGAGGACCTTGTTTCAATATCACGACTTTTAGTTTGGTGCGGTAACGTTATGTGGTCCATTTTTTTATTTATGTGGAAATCTATCATAATCCATTTTATGTTTAGAGACTGATAAATGACATACACAATGTTGAAGTCCTAATTGGAAGAGTGCTCTGGGAAAGAGAAAGACAGAGGGCTTGTTATAGTCTGCGAATCGGTGCTTTTATTGATGCCTCTTAAAGTCTTAATTAACTTAGCCAAGGAAATGTGCATAATAATAATTATTTTATTAAATTCGCCTCTTTGCTTCAATAATGTGATAAGTCCGATAGTATATGTTTTTTTTGATAATTCGAAACCGCCGTTTTCGATTTTAATTTTTCCGAAAAACGTAGTTATTTACAATAAATCGTAGAGTTTAAGGTAAAAATATTATTCGTTTTGACATATGTACTTAATTCTAATTTTGAAAGTTGAAAAACACTCTCCTTTAAAATGTAATTTTTCAAGATAACACATTATTGAAGCAAAGAGGCGTCTTGTTTAATTTTTTTAAATTTATTTATTTTTAATACCTAACAAGTAACAAAGGACTCAAATGTGATAGTAACAATATTTCATAACAACTACGTTAGTAAACTTAACCACTTAACCAAACTGCATTATAGTTCATGCGAATCCCTGCCATTCCCTGCTACAAGCTCAACACTGATGTGGAAAGTTTGCAGCAGCGGTTCACATACAAGCAGTCCAGCCTGCTCGCGATACACCGCAATATTAACCATTACATTTAACCATTTATGCACACACATTTAAACAGACCAGAAGAACAAATACGTACAAAGGTGATGCTATATTGTTGGTGCTCTTAGGAGGCTAAATTGTAAGTACAATTTATTAAGTAGTTTGATGGTTGTACATCAGAAATTAACCCGCGGGTCTACACCGTATAATGAAGCGTGAAGATATTATTATTATTTATTTATTTATAACAATCTTACCTACACTCTCATTACAGATCTATGATCCAATGCGACAGATTGGCCTTACTAACTAAATCCTAAATCTACACCTTATACCTAGTTAAAAAATATCTTAATCTACATAACTTATTACATATAGTGTAACTTTTGCGAATTCACACAAGTTGCACCACAATACATCAACCCTCCCGTGAACCTCATTCACCACGCGTATGGCTCTAGTGAGAGGAGTTCTCGCCAGTAGGTTGGTCCCGGGTCCCGGCTGCAGGCACAGCGAGCAGTTGCGGGCGTTGCCGCCTCCACACGTACCGGTCGGGCACGTACAGCTGTAGGTGTCGCAGCACTCCCGGGTTATGCGCCACGCCACGTAGTAGTTTCACTACATACGCTACATAATCAAGCTAGAAAATAAATATTTGGACGTTTCAACTAGTTTAACAAACAAACCTATTGCCGCAAGATAGTCAGCTATCACTCAATGTGGTCAACCTACGCTGAGTGAATACCTCTTATCTATAGTTTCTGATAACGTTACAAATCTTATCTAAAGCCGTCAATATAACCCCGATGGAGTGCTAAAAAACATTGATATTACTTTTTCCTTATCGAACTCTCTCTGGCCTTTCCAATTGAAAATATGTGGTAAAATGTTACGTATATTCCTTAAAGAATAGAGGAAAAGTGTGGTAGCCTGTAATGCTATAGATATCTCAAGTCTCCCAAGCTATTGACGTCATCAATGCAGGAAGACTGGTTTAACGGTCAATAATCGACGCACTTGCGGTTACCTCTTTGTTGACGCGTGTCGCTCGTGTGGGTGCGCCAAAGTTCACCTAAAAGAGATGGCTAAAAAAAAACCCAGAATCGCCAGAAATTTCATATATGCCATTTTTATAGGCATAATATGTACAACAAAAATATATAATAATATACTGTAAAAACGACGTAGTACACTAGATATACAGGGTGAATTTTTAAAGCGGGCGTGGATGACCAAATCCGAAACTATGAGGACTAGCGATAAGTACTCAAAGGAGTCGCGGGCTCAATTTTGATGAAAACTAAAACTGCATCATTGGATTTTTGAAAAATCAATATTTCTAGCCAGGAATCGAACCTGTTGATTTTGAAAAAAAAAAACACACACTGCATTATTACACCATTCGATAGTGTCGCTAATAAGGATCGAATTCTGGGAAGTAATGACATACGTCAAACTAAAATAAAGAGCTCATTTATAACAAAGTAAAAAAAAAAATCATCCTGTATAAAGATTATTAATAATAAAACATATTAAAAGATGTATTGAAGGGTATATTTTTTACATTATTTTAATATATTATCATAATTATACTAAAGAGATTGTGATAAAATAAAAGTCGAGTAATCAATGTACTCGTACCTACTCGTAAGTATGAAAAACATAAACACACAAAGTATAATAACTTTTATACTATATGGTTTAGGAGGCTGATTTTTTGAAACCGTACTGGGTTTACTATAGTGAACCCATTTTTATACATTTCGTTGCTGGCGATTCTGGGTTTTTAGTCTATGAACTTTTAGCCATGTCCTTTTCAACTCCGATAATTGGAAATCCGAAAATGTTCTTCCTAACATTTTGCATCCTAACAATCACAATTCCTAACTACTCTGTCTCTAATGTTCATAATTCCGAATCATTCAACTTCATAATGTCAGTAGCAATAAACATCTATTATACTTTTATTTGTTTTCCTATATTTTCTCAACATAACCATCTTTTACACTATTATTCAAAATCATATATTTTTTGTTTAGATCGTCGACATAGGATGCTAAAACGAGCGAAGGGCACCCCGAGGTTCGGTTTGGTTAGGTTACTTTAAACCCTTTACACAGAAATAGGGGCCCCGTGAAGCGGGGCTCCATCGACATAGGATGCAAGGGCGAGCGAAGGGCACCCCGAGGTTCGGTTTGGTTAGGTTAGTTTAAACCCTTTACACAGAAATAGGGGCCCCGCGAAGCGGGGCTCCGTCGACATTGGATGACATAGGATGAAAAAAAAAAGTGTTTATCATATTAGACTAAATAGGTTTTATGTCTATTGAGTGGTATATCAAACGATTTTATATTGTCTGTTATTCTTATAGAAATTAGTACATTAGTAGTTATGTTTAGGGATAAAAGCGTTATGATAAAAAACAGTAGGAGTTTAAAATATTTACATTAATGATATTATTGATTACAATTTTCGGAAACATGAGTGTTATGAACATCGCCGGTAGCACTACAAATAGTATGAATGAAAACTTTAGGATGAAAAATTTTAGGAAGAGTGATCATTCGGATTACAAATCGTTAGGAAGAACAATTTCGGGTAAAGAACTTTAGTTGAGCCAATATGGACCCCGCTCGTGTATATGCACACTAAGCTTTTCAGTAGCTTTATGTCAATCCTATACATTTTTACTCGACTACGGCGAAGCAAAAAGGAGGGTTATGATTTTGACCAGTATGTATGTAAGTATGTTCATCTGTTCCCTCTTAACTTCAGAAGTACCTATAATGATTTGACAAATGAGGTATCGTTAGAAGCGTCTTGACCGTCCGCTGGTTATAGGCTATGTAACGTCACACTAAATTCAATATGGCGCCCTCTAGAGGACATAAAGTAATGAATTTAAAAATAAATATGTAATGAAAGGGCTTAATTAGCACATTTCAAAAATATAAGTATTACTGAAATAAGCGCCAAAATAATTAAATATAAAAAAGTTTAAAAACTAAAACCCGACTACTGAAAAGGATGAAACAAGAAAGTACCTTCCCGTGGTCGCATGCTACCATAGCTTATATGTAGGTATGTTAGTACAGCAGCATGCGACCACGGGAAGGTACTTTCTTGTTTCATCCTTTTCAGTAATCGGGTTTTACTTTTTAAACTTTTTTTTTCCTCTTCCAGTATAGTTTTTCTGATTGCATGTACTTTTGTCTACGCCCTCAAATAAGCCTACCCCAATATCGTATTGTAAACCTTAACTAAGAATCAATTAATAACCAATAACCACTATTTCCTGTTCGTAATGTTCTGATTTCCTTTTTCAGTGTCCTACCTCACATTTCCTAGTAATTCCTTTAAGCGTAACGTAATTGATCCAGGAAGATGACATAATGGACAGTTATTCGCAATAAGTACTAAGTAATTAGTATGAATGGTCGTTCACGTGTTTTGACAATCGAGTTCTTTCGGGTCATGACACTTTACACTTAGGTAGGTCACTGGGATTCCCTTTGAGGTAAGGAATGCTTTTACCTACTTCCAAACATGAGCATGAGCTGTTACATATAAATGCTTCACCACTGGATTATCAATCACAGAGCAACAGTATATTTTCTTTTTTTAGGGTGCCGTACCTCGAAAGGAAAAAACGGAACCCTTATAGGATCACTTTGTTGTCCGTCCGTCCGTGTGTCTGTCAAGACCCTTTTTCTCAGGAACGCGTGGAGGTATCAAGCTGGAATTTATATCAAATACTTAGGTCTACTGTCCCTTAGAGCTATGAAAAAATCTAACTTCTAGCCAATGCAATCAAAAGATACAGCCGTTTATGCCGAAAATTTTCGACACTCGCAAGGGAATCAAAACCTACAGGGTACTTCCCGTAAACTCAGAATCCTGAAATTTAGTACGATACAACGTCTTATAGCACAGATAAAGGAAACATTGCGAAAACCGTAAATTTTTAGTTACATCATATATTAAAAATATTTTTAATAATTTGAAACTTACTACCCCTTTCCTCATGAACGCGTAAAGGTATTAAATTGAAATTCATATCAAATACTCAAGTCTATAATACCTTTCAGCTGTAACAAAATAAAACTTCTATGTCAACGCAATCAAAAGAAACAGCAATTTAAGCCGCATATTTTCAAACTCGCAACTACTCGCAAGGGAATCAAAACCTAAAGGGTACTTCCAGTCGACCTACAATCTTGAAATTTGGCATGAAGCAATGTTTTATAGCACATGTAAAGGAATAATTCCGAAAACCTTAAATTTTTATTCGGAACCCTCGGTGCGCGAGTCCGACTCGCACTTGGCCGGTTTTTTGCATTCAATTCAATTTAAGCATTAGGTTCAAGGTTGATTAGGAAAATTTGTACAGTTTCGGGTAGCTTGATGTGTTTCATACATAAAAAAACTACAAACCATAAATCACAAGTTTTGGTAAACCACTTGGTAATTTCTACTCTTACCCCCTTATTCATAATCCTATTTTATCTCTATTTTAGCTAAAATAGGTTTATAGAACGTTTGTCTTTATCTGTCACGTTGTCAATTCTGTGTGTAAGAAAGAGACAAACCCCATTTTTACTAAAATAGGTTTGATAAGTTCTATGAATAAGGGGGTTAATCTATATGATAAAGGCGTTAATTTAAAGAGTTAATATTAATTTTGAGTTAATTTTGACAATATTCCAGTTAGTTACCTTTGCATCACATACTCTGTTTTATTTTTTATTAATTAAACTAAATTAATATGTAGATACTAATAAATAATATAATTATGTAAGTCTTGGGGGGCTTGGTGACCCGTAACACAGGTATTTTATGCCTCTTTCGGGCACCAGTCTCTCACAAATGTTAAGCCAATTTTTTAGATTAAGCACTTGCTGTCCACAACAATATATTTTGTGATGAGAAATAAATTCATTTATTATAATTACTATCATCATTCTCTGACCCTTATCCCAATTTATTTGGGGTCTGCGCAACATGGCTTTTTCTTCCATACTTTTCCATTAGCTACTGTAGCGGTATCTACAACGCCACATGCGAACACCGCGTCATACTGACGTCACGCAAATCCTGCATCGCGCAAGCAGAGTTTACCACGCAACTAGCATATATACAACAGCCCGACATGACTCATTGGGCAGTTGCCCGCCAGACACAGCACCCGTCTGGTCGGAGGATCCTCCCTTTTCTATAGAGTATGAGTGAACTTTACACCCTGTTCCTCATACCTCTATACTGGTGACCCCGAACATGAACGTCAGCGCAGCCTTCGTGCACCTACTTCAGCGTGACGTCATCATCACTCCCGCAAGCTTTAGAGCGACGAGTCACCCAGCCAGCCAGCAGCCACGGCTTCAACGGGTATCCTGACCACCAGCATGCAGCGACCGCGCATACCTGGTCATCACCCTCAGCCTCATCAGCAACCTCGGCACAGCACACTGCACTTTCGGCCGGTCTACAAGCAGAGCCCTTCTCTCCTGGTCGACGCCAGCAGTCAGCCTCAACCCGGCGCTGTACCACATCCGACGCACTGGAGCATAACGCAGCGCCACCCCGACTCACTGGGGACATCTTCGCAGACAGTTCCGACTCACCGTGAACTATGCGGCAACCGGTTCCGACTCACTGGAACCTCAGCTGGCCTGGCAAGCATCGCAAGATACAAGACAGCCCACTATCGACCTCCGGTCTCCGGGGGGGAGTGATGTAGCGGTATCTACAACGCCACATGCGAACACCGCGTCATACTGACGTCACGCAAATCCTGCATCGCGCAAGCAGAGTTTACCACGCAACTAGCATATATACAACAGCCCGACATGACTCATTGGGCAGTTGCCCGCCAGACACAGCACCCGTCTGGTCGGAGGATCCTCCCTTTTCTATGGAGGTTGAGTGAACTTTACACCCTGTTCCTCATACCTCTATACTACCATTGCACTCCCATTAAAATACCCAACAAGAACTCTTGCGCAATAAAAACAGCAAATCAAAACAATTGCAGCGCGCAATTTGTGCCGCTCCTAAAGGTCGGTTCACACCGATAATGAAGACATGACATATTGAGGACCAACGCTGATAAATAGTCGATAATGAAAACTTATGTCTGTATTGTCTGCGCATGCCTCGCGATTCAGACTCGCTGGCTGTCAACTAAAGTTTAGTAAATAATACGACTGGCCTTATTTGTCGATTTTATACAGAGGTATTTTTCGATAAATTCTTTTTTTTATTTTTGTTTTGCATTGGCATTTTTAAAATGGTCTTCCATTTTTGTGTAGAATTTTGTTTTGTTTTTCGATGACTTTGTTACAAACCGACCTTTTGTCCACGGTTTCGCCTACGGTATCTTTATTTTTTATCCTTGAGGTAGCAATTAATTGAATATGATTAACAATCGTGTCATGTTGTGTATATCTACTGAAAACAAGTCTGTTTCACAAAATCTTTAAGAGTATGTTTGATGTCTCGTATATCAAGAAACATAATGATAATGAATTATAATTTGGTAATGATAATTTCGAAATGAAACGATTTTCTTCTGAAAAGCTCTCTCAATAATTATTTGAATAACACGTATCTGGATGGCAAGAATTATTACTGACTTTATTACCCTCTTATTTATAAACATTGCTTAAAGTTAAGAGACGTTTAAACGTCTAAAAAGAATGGTTAAACAGACGCTAATCTTATCTTTAAGCAACGTTTATAAATAAGGGGATTCTTTACAAAACTTAACAGATAAATAATAATGTCGCATTTCTCCTAATGGTTAATCGTTTATGTAAACAAAAAAAAAGATACAAGTCCTTTGCCCTTTAGTTAGTCTTTGAACCGACTATAGTGATGTAACCTTTCTAGACGACAAAGATATTGTAAATAAAACTATTTATACTGCGATGGATTTTCTTGTGGAAATCTTACAGAGGTCAATGGACTCGTTAATGCGACGGATTCCAAACAACTTAGGTTCACGACAGCAACTTTTATATGACTAAGAAAATTATCGATCAGTTTTTAAGTTTCAGTCTTCAAACATCTGAATCCTAACTAATAAATTAATGCGAAAGTAAGTTTGTTTGTTTGTTTGTTACCTTTTCACGACTAAACCACTGAACCGATTATCCTGAAATTTCGCATATACATTGTGAGGTGTACAGAAACGGACATAGGGTACCTTTCATCCCGAAAGAAAGTGCTGTTCCCGAGGAAAACAACAATAACTTTATTATGATAATAGATGGCGCCACGTGTCTATTGAACTTTGTCACATTGTTTAATTCTGTGGCGGTACGAACTACGAAGTCCGCCGGGTCAGCTAGTAATTCTATATTTTTCATCACATTTACTTTAAAAATGGCTCAAAATGCACCGGTTTTAGGTTGTATTCGCTAATCGCTTATAGGTTATTTATTTTTCCTTTGCATTGCAAGTGAGTTGAAAATCGTCGTTTGATACGCGTGAGCATTTGCCATTGCATTTTCGGCTAGGACTGCGAACCCGCCTCGAGAGTAATGACAAACTTTGCACACTTGCATGATAATGTAAGGTTAAATTAATCCTATTACAGAATTCATTGGTATGTTACTGCTGTATTTAGGAGGGGCTTGTGGCCAAGTAATAACAGCCGCACGGGTCGATCAATCAGGTTAAGCTACGCTTGCCGCGATCGGTCCGTGGATGGGTACATACCAAGACCCCTTATTGCCTCGAAAAGCATGTTAAGCCGTTGGTTCCGACCGTCATTTGTGGATCATTGACAGTCGTTACAGGTCATCAGAAACCCAATAATGTCTGACAACGTCTTACCAAGGGGTATCGTGTTATCCAGTAACTGGGTTATGGAGGTCAGATAGGCAGTCACCCCACGTAAAATACTGGTATTCAGATGCATCTGGTTAGGCTGGAAGCCGACCCCAACATACATACTTGGGAAAAGGCTAGGCAGATGATGATGACGACGGTTACTGCAGCATTGAGGATGTAGGTAGGTACAACTTATTTACATTATCTACATACGTAGGTAGGTACACGAATCCAATACAATGTTATCAATTTCCAACTCATATAAAGTATCAATTAATTGTTTAAAGAAAGCCAATATCTATTCGCGCCACAGGATGTTTACCCAAGATATCTATATTGGTCCACGATCATATTTCCGTTCGTATCCATGTTAAGGTCCTCCCAATGTCAATTCTCATACATTTGTCGATTCTAATTAATTTATTAACAATTAGGTATTGAGGCCGCTGATTCACTGAGTTTGTTATGTACTGAATTAGGTTAATGTACTGCAGTTACTTTATCAATCGATTCGTTTGGCCTTCGTGTGATAATGTTGCGAAAATGTAGGTGTTTGAAATTATTTAAGGAATTAAAAAGAAGAGCATAGTTATACTTACCTACTGTTAAAATACTTGAATAAGCAAAAACATAATGCAGCCTATAATGTTCACACTGCTGGGACACAGGCCTCCTCTCTGTGAGAGGGAATGGACCGTAATCCACCACGCGGGCCAAATGCGGGTAGGTAGACGTCACATGGCTTTAAATTTTTGATTCTAGGACATGCAGGTTTGGCTCACGATGTTTTCCTTCATCGTTTTGAGAGCAGTGTTGACAAAAAATAATTTACACAAAGTAACGAGCCTGTCTGGGTTCGAAGCTACGACCTACACTCGTACCTGGACCCACACACGGGACCTACGTATTGGAAGAGCCTATAGCTTTAGTTTGTTAAATTTACTTCTAAAATTCGTTTACCAGAAGTTTGCTGTGGCAAGTTGTAATAAACTAGTATAGTTGACACTTTCCGTTTCCGTGACCCAAGGGCTGGCTTTTACCTTGGCCAAAGGCTTAGCATTGCCATACAACGTGGTAATGCCGCCAGTCTCTTGGGTACATTACCAGTCGACAGCGATGCGGATGAATTTTTTGACGCTATATTTTAGTTTGTATATAGTTTTAGTCAAGTTAGATTTTAATTTTGTTATTTTTGTTAATTAAATATATATTTAACATTGACCAATACGTAACTAGTATAGTTAATTATAGTTTATTGCGTTTGTCTGCATACTGCAGCTGCAGCTACGAGGAAGGAAACTTAATATAATAAAGGACATTTACAAAGTTTTTGAAATTTATATCTTTATCCTGTTTCTGAGAGGGAAACGCTTTCAATATTATTAACTCTGGTAGGTACCTAAGTATGCCAATTATAAACGCATTATCTTTACTTTATTCTGTAGGCAATATTATCCTCATAGTAACATTTTTCAACGTTATCCTTTTAAAATATACCACAGTTTTGAAGATTTTGTGGTCGCTCTTCTCTTCTTGTGCCAATTCCAACACTCCTGCGCTACCCTCATCCGGGTTCTACCCGCGATGGTAACAATTTTCGTCCGACCATCACGCCGGAAAATATAAGATATAGGATAGTGCATAGTGGTGGTGGCCGAGTGGTTATGGCCGCGACTTACGAGTGTAGGTCATAGGTTCGAACCTAGACAGGCACGCGCCTGTTTTGCAGTGCAGTGCAGTGCAGTGTTGATAAAATCATTTTCACAAAGTAACGCTACTTTGTGAAAATGATTTTTTCAACACTGCTCTCAAAATGGTGAAGGAAAACATCGTGAGGAAACCGGCATATCGTAGATCCAAAAATTGGAAGACATGTGACATCTACCAACCTGCACTGGGCCCGCGTGGTGGATTAAGACCCACTCCCTCTCACAGAGAGGAGGCCTGTGTCCTAGCAGTGGGAACATTATAAACTGATTCTGCAGGAATCCGCTGCATTCGAGAAGCACAGGACCGAACAATGTGGCGACTCTTGTGATAGACCAATGTCCAGCAGTGAACTTCTCATCATCCACCTGCCCGTATCCCAATTTATTTGGGATCGGTACACACCACGTCTTTTTCTTCCATACTTCTCTATTAGACGTCATCTCGGTGGTCACCCCTTTTCTATCCACACATTCCATCCATCGTTTCTTTGGTCTCCCCCTACTCTTATAGAATAGAATAGAATACTTACTCTTTATTATGTACGCCATATAAATAACAGACATAAATATAGAAACTTATAGCCATAGACAGTCATACTCAAAACTCTCCTCACGATATTTTCCTGAAATCTCCTCATGAACTTCCTCCATCGTGGGGGTGACAGAGGGTCATACCGGACTCTTACCGGCTAAAACCACCGCGATGTTCCTCTTCTACCTATGGCCGGGGATGCGGGATTCGCATAAGCATTCACCGGTCCCCCGGCAGGCCTCGACCCGCTGTTCCTCAGCGGGTCCCACCTCCCCGTGTACCGTAACACATGCCCATACCATGACAACCGATTTCCACACAACTGTTCAGTTACCGGTGCCACTTTCATGTGACTTGCATTGGACGTCTCCCAGCTGAAATGATGATAATCATCGTAATCGTAATCGTAATGATGACTTACTACAGAAGCTTGTTTTTTAAAAGTATTTTTAATCAAAGGGTTTTTTTTTTCTTTTCAGCCGTAAACAACAATGACGTAATAAAATTACTTTATCGGCGTCAACCATAAGGTTTATGAGAGACCTATGAACCGGGGCTTACCTTATTGACTCAATAATTACATGTCTGACTTATTTAATGATTATTCTGAACAACATACTTTATTTGCGACAGCATTATTCCCTATTTGTCATATTAATTGATATTTTGCTATTAAATAAACTAGTAATTAATAATTCATTTTACAAAAGATACGTAGAAGTCTTAAACAATATTGCCAAGTAGGTAAATAATTTCTATTGCAATTGCGTTTAAGAACAGACGCCAGCACTAAAGCTACCCGAAACTGTCAAATTTTCCCAATCAACTTTAAACCTTATACTTTAGCGATAAAGTTGAAAATTTATTGAAGAATTTTGACAGATTGTATCCAGCCTATTATTGTCCCACTGCAGGGCAAATGTCCCTTCTCATACAGAGAAAGTACTAGCATTGATCACCACGCTACTCAAGACTAGTTAAAAATGCCATGATTTACTTAACTTTCTTAATTCTATAAAAACGCTTTAGTTAGGTAAGTTTATAAAAAGGCTTTTAGTAAGCCTAACACAGGTGTGGTAGTTGTAGATAGAGCAAATACATAAATCGTTAAAAATAGTTATAGTAAGTATCACACTATATATCACACTAATATTATAAAGGCGAAAGTTTGTGAGTGTGTGTGTTTATTTATTTATTTAATACTTCAAGCACATAAATGTACAGAGGCGTTTGCATGCGAGGCCATAGGCATTTTCTACCAGTCAACCTTTGGGTGATCCAGAGACAAACAGTGGTAGGTGCAATCATGAAAATTAAGGAATAAATATTTTAAATATAAAGATACGCATAAACCTATAAAAACTATGAATATAATATATAACTAATTATATATAAATATAAGCACAAATAAATATACATGAATATACTTACTAACTAACTAAAAAGAAATAAGATAAACAATGAGAAAATATTAGGTACCGTTGTGATGATACTTTCTTACTTTACTTGACTTTTTCACGCACAAACGGCTGAACGGATTTGGATGGGCACACAGATAGTCTATAATCAGGATTAACACATAGGACTTTTTATCCCGATATTTATTTATTTATTAAGGTTAACCAACAATTGTTTACACCAGTACATTATTATTATTTATAATAGAAGGATACAATCGCAGGTGCAACAATTACTCGTACATATTCATATTCCCACGGGATCGGGATTTATGCCGGGCGGTTCTAGTATAAAGCTATATTTTCAGGAGAGAAAAAAAGGAGTTTGTCATTACAAGCCAAACACAGGGTGGAAGGGGACATCGACGCAACATATTACCATGGATTCAGCACTATTGAAATCCCCTGCTTTGAAATTATTTGTCGGTTATTTAAAAAAAATGCAGTTCGTACGTTTTGACCGCACAGGTATTGAACTCTTCTATGAAACAGCAGATTTTTTTTTTTTAATTTAAACCGACGTTTTTTTACACTAATCTAGAACATGTGCTGAATTCATCGTTACAGTTTGCGCGTCGATGTGGGATATCACCCTGTAAGTATACATTGGATAGAACAGACACAAACACACTAAGGTCCCGCCGCGCCTTTGCCAAAGATGTAAACAACAATGGCCGCTCAAAATTGAATAAAATCGATATACAAATACATTTCGTTTATTTATTTATGTACACATTCATTTACATTTTTAAATATTTCTTAAAATATAAAAAATAAGTATAAAAAACATTTAAAAATATAAAAAACTAGCGGCCCGCCCCAGCTTCGCACGGGTGCAATTTTTTTTTTCGAATTTCCAAAATTTTCTTTCATACAAACCTTGTCCCGGCAATACCGATCACAACATAAAAAGAATTAGTGAAATCGGTCCAGCCGTTTTCATGTTATGTCGTGACAACGGAAAACGGGTTTCATTTTTATATATATAGATAGTAGTCCGCCGGTGTGAGCAGGGTCCAAGCTACCGGTGGTTAGGGCTCCAGAGACACGAACCTCCTCACAATGCGAGCCGTATCGAGGAGTACTGCCTTCTGAATCTCCGAGCTAACTAGACGAAAACAAACATTACTTAAAATAAATGTTCTTCGAAATCGATATACATCGATTTTATTCACTTTCGAGCGTCCATTGTTGTTTACATTTTTGGCAAATTTGGCGCGGCCGGGCTTTGCAAACTATCTTGTGATCTCATATTTTCTTCATGTTGGTACCACACCTACTTATTGCCACCTATCTCCAAGTATTGCAAACAAAATGTATGCGGTAATAACCTTTACATAACACATTAATTTTCAACAGCCAATATATGCATTGCAAACATTTGGTGCATGTACAAACATTGGCCAAGCACACTCCTTACATTTCGACATTGTAGGTACCTACTGACGCAATGTTTTGCTTCCTGCTAGTAATACCGCCCTAGTTAGGACTCAGTAATTATTTTGTAATACCTACTGATATTCAAATTCAAACATCAAATTAGTACATTACGATACGTGCGACTTACCTAAGTAGTCCATAGTGCATTAATACTACTTAAGTCACACGTATCGTATACTATTTTATAGCACTCGGGACCTAAACGCGCACTTATGTCACGCTTTTCTGTGTAAAAATGGACTACTTAAGTCACAGATAAGCGTGACCTAAGTAAGGGTTTAGATCACAGATTGCTATAAAATAGTATACGATACGTGTGACTTATGTTGTATTAATGCACCGCGTTTAGCACCCTCAATGGACTACTTCTTAAGTCAAACGTATCTGTGACTTAAACAATCCATTTTACAGTGAAAAGCGTGAAAGCGCGCGTTTGCTTACTCTTTCAAATGTTATGCGAAAGGAATATGGGAGATAGTTTCGTACAAGAATTTTGTAAAGAGTAACATAACATCACGCCTGCATATCACGAAGAATGAGGCAGAGGTGTACCTATAGTACACCTACATTTCACTAATAATGTTTAAGTTCCAAGTCATAGGGGGCGAGCCCATTGCCATCAACACAGCACAAATCCAGACTCAGAGCTGCTACTGGGAAATTCCAGTTGAAAAATCCTAATAACACATTGCTTGACTCGGGAATCGAACCCAGAATCTCATGATCAGCAGTAGCGCTTGCGACCACTAGACCAAGGGGGTCCTTGGTCTAGTGGTCGCAAGCGCTACTGCTGAAATACCTAGTCTAAAGAGTAATGATCGTTTAGTTAAATTCAGTTATCCCAAAGAGTTTTAGAAAATGGAGGATATGGAAGACTACTTTATGATATTTGTGTAACAGGAAAATAATAATGTATGTCCATGCCCTTGACTTTCAAAACAACGTGGAAAATAAGGAGGTCGGTCATCTTTGACTACACAAACAATATGGCCATCTTTGACCACAAAAACACAAGGCCAAATATTATTGACAATGACAATATTATGAACAGTTTGTTTTACAAATAACATACGTACATAAATGGTTTAACGGCACCATCTCTCTTTAGTGAACAATTAAATTAGCTAGCGTTACTTGTAATTATCACTTTGGAAAAAAAAAATCGTCTATGGATGATTATCCATAGAAGATTTTTTTACAAGTTACATTTTTTAATAATTACAAGTAAATAAACTAGGTACCAGCGGCCATTGTCACCACCTTCAGCTATAGTTACATGATAAGAGTTTAGATTGTTTTTGTTTTATTATCATTAGATAGCAATACCCACCGCGTCTGCAGGGTTTCGCTAGATATTATTGAATTTTTTAACACTTATACAGGTCGCTATACAGGTATAACGGTGGTTTGATTCATGTGTTAGCAAATACATACAAAAGTTAGACAAACATTCCGAATAGCGGTTTTAACTTGACATTATTTAAAAACTGTCAGCAAAATGTACTCAAACTACATTTTAGGATTGTAGCTATCACTTATCCTTGACAAAAACGACAAACAACTCACTCACAACGGGTCCAACCGCTAAACTTCAATCATGCGAAAACAGGCTCTTTGTTCAGGAAAAACGGTCTGAAATTGCGTGCCTTTATCTAAAGTCATACGTGCAAGAATAGTGTGGGTAAATGACTATATTTACCTAAAAGTGTCTACGAAAGGATCGGCTTACCACAATAATGTGTAATGTTGCCATATATCAGTACACTTAATTTATATATATGTGGCGTGTGCTATTGTATAGTAGGTACTGCAAAGATTGCCTGCAAAAGGGAGCTTTACTTCATGCAGAAAAATTACTTTGGTTACATTCGATCACTCAAGCGAATTTATAATTGATTTCCAAATTGAATATGTAGTGATTTTGTCATCAGGTGATTGTTTTCACAAAACAAACAAACCTGTATTAAGACTGTATGCATAAATACATATATTAAGGTCCCATTAAAATAGATGGACCAACTTTTAGAAATCATTCAGACCACCAAAATAAGGACGATGGTAAAAAAAATATATAAGAAAAACGCATTAGATACTTACAAGAAAAATAATCAGGTAACGAAAATACACTTATGTGTCGACAATTTCTTATTTTAGGTCAAAATACAATCACTTTAATCAGTGTTTTTTTTTTGCTTGGATAATCTTTGGTTAGACGTACTGAGCGCTGTGTTAAAATTTGTCCATATATTTTAATGGGACCCTGTATATTTTTTTTAATTCAACAGTTAGCCGGCCCTACTTGATATACTTAAATAGTAAAAATCAAATGCTTACTTCTTATTTTCTTATGTAGCGCCTACCCCATTTCGATTTGGTGATGATTATGATTCTGATGCAAGCTTTTAAGCACTCTTAAGTAAGGATTCGAGACACATTGTAGGTACCCATTTGAATCCGACTTAATATAATAAATTGTGAATGTTTGAAAAAAACGGCTAGATATAAATAATTTGGCACAGAAATAGTTTATAACCTAGATTAATAAACACATAGGATACTTTTTATCCCGGTAGTAGGTACGTTCTCATGGAATAATTACCGACCTCCACGCGGTTGAACCCGCGGGCAAAAGCCAATATATCCTTATGTGCCGTATGCAAAATATAGTAATAAAACCAGTATTCATTATAATTATGTACTTACATTTTTATTTATTTTCCTACAACAAAGGAATGTGGAGTCTGATTTGTAGTATCGGAACAAATGAAATACATGCATTATAATTAAATACCTATGTACTGTCAACAAAAGAGAAGTATGCAGGATATAGTCGAAGTTTAGTAAGAAACCGATGGATGTTTTTTTCTACCAGTCAACCTTTGGGCGATGCAGAGACAAACAGTGGTAGGTGCAATTGTGAAAATTGATGAATAAATATTTAACAGACTTCAAAAAGGGAGGAGGTTCTCAGTTTGGATGTTTATATTTATTTATTTTTTATGTAAGTTCGGGCATAATTTTAAATGAGATGCCCAAAAAGCTATAAAAAACATTGTTTTTTATAAATAATAAAGAGTAAAGTAACATAAAAGTACATGTAGGCATAATTAGTAGGCCTATTACGTGCAAACAGAATACTCTACGAGTAGATCAACACGTATCCACACCCACCAGTCACTTTTACCTACCTATCGCGGTATCTTCAGGGAAAACCGGCATTGTCCTTTGTACTGAAACAGTCGCCATTAATGTAGTTATGTAAACTTACTCCCAATGACTAACTGAAGAGAAATACGTGACTTTTACGTCCGAAAAACAAACCATTGCTTATACTTACGTCATTATTTAGATTTTTTATTCTTTATGTCTGGGCCAAAGAAGCGATGGATAGACTGTGTGGAAGATTATATTTTTAGAATAGGGGTGACTATTATACCGACATGACAACTAATAAAGAAGTATGGAAGAAAATGACAAGTTGCGCTAACCTCATCTTTTTTAATTTTTTTTTTATTGGCCAGAGATCGCACAAGACAGGGGGGAGGTTTGGAAGGAAAAGGAGAGGTTTTCGCCCTGCAGTGGGACACAATGTAGGGTAACAAAAAAAACAAAATTATTTTAAGTGTATATTTTTCAGGCAATTGGGTATGTCATTATATAAAGTGTGACATTAATAAGGTTAAATATTCCTTACAGCAGGATAAATTATTCATCAACAACATGTGTTTTGTAACACGTAAAAACTTTTTCCCTTGAGTGCACAAAACTGACGAATCGGCGTAAACTGGCAAACACTGGAAACTGCAGAGCTAACGCAACTGTCTAATGGGTAAAACTGACGAATCCACGAAACTGGCGAATTAAATAAACTGACGACTGAGGGAAACTGACCAGTGATACGCGGACTCATCATTTCAGCCCGGAATCACCCACTGCTGGGTATAGGCCTCCCCTTTCTTCCACCATACCGTAGGTGGCCATACTTCCCGGCTCCATGTGTCCCTCATCCAGGTGTTTCCCGCGACGCGCGATGGGTTGACGATATCGTCGATGTCGCGACATCGACGATATCGTCAACCCATCGCGCTTGGACGGCCCTGGTTTCTTTGGCCCAAACTTGGCCTAAATTAGGTATTTTTCTTAATTTAAGCAGTAACTAAGATGATTATTTAAAAATTTTGAAAAATATTATAATAGTGAACTGTTTACTTACGTGTTTATTTGGGGAAATTAAACTACCAACAAGTTGTTGTAGGTATGGAAATATATAGCCACGTGGCGTCTACGATGCGCGACGACTCGAGTTTGTGTGACAAATATGGTGACCAATCTCTACGTGACATTTCGCAGACACAACCATGGCGTAGTAATTGATTGACGAAACAAACTAAAGGGATATACTTAGTTACCTATAAAATATAGACGCCAAACAATAACTCGGTTTATTTCCTGCATACCGAACGTAAACATCAAGTGAATAATTATTAGTTGTAGCTCGTTTATATAGGTATTACATACATTATGTATGGTCACAATAAACAACCGAGATGTGATGGCAAATAGCCCACGACGACGTATGTAGGTACTGTCAACATGATAATTGTATGGGCGACGGTGAGCGGTTAGGTTCGGAGTCAGAGGGTTTTTTAGAACTGTCATGGTGAGCATATTAAGAGATACAAGTTTTCGGGCGACAAATTTTTAAGCTGTCATGTCATACCATCGACACGAAAAGATAAAGACAGGAGAAAGAATGGCAGGCCAAACGAAAACCTAAAACATAACGACATTATTTTGTTTTGCCTACAAGAATAACTAGGTACACAGACAGCTAAAAAAAATGTACACGAGTCTGACACTTTCTTACAGACATAAAAAATAAAATGAAATATCAATAACAGGTTTGAAAAATGTATTAAAAAGTATTCAAGAACAGTTTTTCTAACTCTTCCTTCACGCCTTTTTTTGTTCCTATACAAAATTACGTATGAGTGACCACAACGTCCTTACTGCCGTCAATCAACGAAGTTTTTCAAGAAATATAATAAATAACACACTCGTGCCAATATCAGTCAACTCGCAGATTGATTTATTGGCACACGTCTTTACGTTGATAAAAAAATAAAGACAGCGTTTAGCACCTAGCTCCTACACTACACCATAGAGCATAGAATGAGTTCTACATTCCTTTGCGTTCTGCACACATGAATTAACCATAGTGTTACGTAATGAGGCCTTGGTTGTCCGCAGCTGGACTTGAGTACTAGCAAGGATTTAGAAAATTTTGTTTTTTTGCATGGCAAATCAACGTAGGAGGTTGTCATCTACTTAAACGGGCTATTTTGAGGATGCCTTTTAATAAATCGGGGCCTCCAGCGAGGGCATAAAACCTATAAACTAAGTGACTACACACTAAGGGCCCCCCGTGTGGGGTAGATACTGACCTCGGCTTAAAGCGGAGGGCAGCAAGGGACAAGTTGGATCGGATCAAGCGTTGACTAACTCCACGTTGTTCGATTTATAGCTAAAAGCTTCTCGCCGTGACATAATGCCAACCTAAAACCTTTTTAATGGCCTGGGCATTTATGAAATTCTAGCTTTTGTCGGCGGCTTCGCTTGCGTTAATTTCGAAAGACACGTGGCGCCATCTATTATCATAATAACGTTATTTTTGTTTTCCTCGGGAACAGCACTTTTTTTCGGGATGAAAGGTACCCTATGTCCGTTTCTGTACCCCTGACAACGTATATGCAAATTAATAAATCGGGGCCTCCAGCGAGGGCGTAAAACTTATAAACTAAGTGACTACACACTAAGGGCCCCCCGTGTGGGGTAGATACTGACCTCGGCTTAGAGCGTTGCTGGAGGGCAGCAAGGGACAAGTTGGATCGGATCAGGCGTTGACTAACTCCACGTTGTTCGATTTATAGCTAAAAGCTTCTCGCCCTGACATAATGGCAACCTAAAACCTTTTTAATGGCCTGGGCATTTATGAAATACTAGCTTTTGTCGGCGGCTTCGCTTGCGTTAATTTCGAAAGACACGTGGCGCCATCTATTATCATAATAACGTTATTATGGATTTCCTCGGGAACAGAACTTTTTTTCGGGATGAAAGGTAACCTATGTCCATTTCTGTACACCTGACAACGTATATGCAACATTTCCGGATGATTGGTTCAGTGGTTTAAGCGTGAAAAGGTAACAAACAAACACTTTCGCATTTATAATATTAAGTTAGGATTAATCTTTTTTTTAATTAATTGTAAGCGTCTGCATTGGCATTGCATTGAAATATTGAGTCGATGAAGTATTCTCAGCATAATTTACGAAATTATCGATTGTTGAGAACTCGGTTACATGTCAGGTTTTTTTTACCTTAGTCACACCATGCTCTGAAAGATGATAACATGATTACTATTATGAAAATCACTTCATCATCAACATCATTTCAGCCGAAAGACGTCCACCGCTGGATATAGGCCTCCCCCAAGCACCTCCACTTCGACCGGTATTGTGCTTCTCGCATCCAACGAGAAAATCACTTGCATGATCATAATTATTTAAGACAAGCCTTGTGCCCGAACGGCTTTACCATCGAGCACATGGCTTTTCAAGAATAATTCCACCATATAAGTGATATAAACTCTTTTGTTTCTGAACCGCCCACTATATTATGTTCTATGTCTTTCAATAGTTGATGCCAAAGAACTAATGTTCTTCTCGGTGGCCAAGCAATGACTACATGACCAGTCTTCAACCTGTGCAAAAAACACATGATTACTTATTACGTCACTGAATTAACCTCTTAGGTAATTACTTTAGCATTAGTGTGGACAGTCTTGTCTAAGTTAATTGATTGCGATCGGCAAACCAGAATTGATTACTTTGTAATGAGTTGAGACATAAAAATTTCGCTGTTTTTAAATCCCCACATTGTAGACGACCGTCTGTCTATGTAGTGATCTAGTTACAAAACTGTTTAGGGTATTAGATTGTCTTATGATATAACAAGTGTCCTAATTGATGTGATCGGTGTTATAAGAACGTGTAGGTAAAGCATAGAATATACCTAAGCTATATTTCATTGTTCATTAATATATGAATGGACGTTTGGTACTTTTTATCCCGATATTCCCACGGGATCGAGACTTGTGCGGCTGAAACCGCGGGGCGTAGCTAGTAGACAATGATTTTTAAAAGTGGATAACTACGTATTTGTTTACATAGACAAGTATTTTGTTGTACAATATGGTGATTTCTTTAGATGATCACTTCGCAAAATATTTGTTAGTTAAACAATCTCTGTAATTGCTTTATATACCTACTTAACACCTAATTAATTAATCAATTTACAATTAGTACTGGTCATTTGCAGTTAAAAATATAGAACGCCATTCAAGATTTTCTCGTCATTCATTTTAAGTTTTGAGTTAATTATTTTTGTTTTGTTTAAACTTTAAAGCCCTATTTACACGGTGCAATTTAAATGCCTATAGCATACCATACGTTGCAGTGTTAAGATGGTGTAACGTCTGTGCAAGTCATTTGTTGCTTCGACAGTAATTCCATATTTTATCTATTGATTCAACTACAGCCCGTTTAAAGTTATTATTTTACCTCTGACTTTGCATCCCTGTCAAAATCACAATGATCTTTATACTCATTTTATTAAGGTTGATGTTAGGTTACTGCCATTGACAAGTCTGTCAAAACGATTATGATCTTTATTCTCCTCATAATAAGCTTGCTGCTGTCTGAGGTAAAATATCTGTGAATGGACTGTATTTAGCTATATCGACTCTCTGACGTCAAAACAATTGAATGCATTATATCAAAAATACATAAAAGGCATCTCACGAAAGTTGCAACACTTTCTTTTCACTACTCTTGCTAAAACTTCTTTGTGTTACTATGTAAGTGAAAACCAATTGCTTTAATACAACATTGTGGTTGAATTATCATAGTGTAGTACATTATCTGAATGAATGGGTGCAGTCGAGTGCGGGACTAATTATAGCAATGCTCTGACCCCGCGATAACCTTTGCAAGGAGAGTGGCAAGCTTGCAAACACGGCTGGCGTTTGTACAGCAAGATTTGATTATCCGTAGTGAAATACTTTTAAAGACTGACGCAGATTTGGCGCCGAGTCGTTCGTCAACTCGTCCTACATGCCTACGGCCCATTTTGGGACGACTTGACGAAAATCAAAATAAATTTATTTTCATTCTGCAAGTCATCCCACGTTTTTTTTTTTTTTGAATGGAACTTTAAACTTTATCAATGTTTGGTACAGTTAGTAAGACAAGTCATAACAATATTTTTTTAAGAATTTTTAGTTTTTACTTTCGTTTTGTTCATAGATTAGTTAATATTAAAAAAGTCAGTACAGACCTACCTACTAAATAATATTTTTCTAGAACAACAGTTTACTGTTTCATTCTCTCTTTTCTGTTTATTAAATATTTTGTTAGACATTTTTTTTTTATTATTTTACACTTTTGCTGGTGATTGTCCCTTTTCTCATTATGATAGTAACGTGGGACGAGTTGCAGAACGAAAATAAAATTCATTTTGATTTTCGTCAAGTCGTCCCAAATGGGCCGTAGGCATGAAGGACGAGTTGACGAACGACTCATTTGGCCGGACCGCATTGCAAAAATTCTTCTACCTAAACACTTTCATACATTTTGTTTTTTTTTGTATTGGAAAAAGAATTAGGAACACTATCTACGTACATAATATACACGATTGCACAAAAAAGGGCTGCACATTTTGCTCCAATCCTGTGTCGCAAGGTTTTTCTATTGTCAGAGCTGCAGTAAACACAGGAAATTTATTTCTTTGCGACGCATTTGTATAAAATATGCACTTTTTATTCCATTTTCGGTTCGCATCGCACCTAGAATAAAAATTGTTGTCAATAATGTAAGCACAACATTTTCACATCTCATTGTACCCTCTTCACAAAATCCTAACACCCTGTAACTAAAACGGCGTCATAGCAACACGTGAACGTATTTATGTAATACAGATTTAATTGAGTGATCAATTAATGTAAACTTAACACTTAATCAAGGTGATGATTGTATCCATAGTCATAATAAGCTATTAATAATTTCTAAGAATTACATGTCTTTATAATTATATAAGGAAATAGAGAAAATAACAACTGATATAGTTATCACTAGCTGCGCCCCGCGGTTTCACCCGCATAAGTTTCGATCCCGTGGGAATATCAGTATAAAAACAATCCTATGTCCTTCCCCGGGATGCAATCTATCTCTCTACCAAATTTTATCGAAATCCGTTCAGTGGTTTAGGCGTGAAAAGGTAACATACAGACAAACATACTTTCGAATTTGTAATATTAGTATGGATTATTCGTTTAGATTTGTAGTCACAATGTGATAGGAATTCATTTGGACTTTCATAGCGTTTTGGGTTTCAGCACTGAGTCAGCTGAAAACCGAAATCAAACACGTGCTAGTAACCAGTCAAATCCCATGTAAGTTCCTACTTATTTCCAAATAACCAATATAACTTTCCATATCATCTGTGCAATAACGAAAAGTGTTAATTATTGTTTGTTATACAATTCACACTAGTTTTTGTATGGTTTTGTAAATAGTGTTGCTGCATCAAATAAATTAATTCAGTATTTTCTTTTTTTTTGTTATCCTATACTATCCACACCACCTTACATCATCACCTTTAGCATTAGCATCACCTTTGTACCTATTTTTCTGTTCTGTTGTTTCTTGTCTGTTTATATATGTGTGTACATAAATGGTAAATAAATAAATAAATATCCCACTGCTAGGCAAAGGCCTACCCCAAATCCTATTAAATCAGAAGTAATATTTCTGGAAAATTAAGTGATGCACGAACGGATTTTCCAAAATTGACAGCAATTTCGGAACCATCGGTAGAATCAGGCGACCATTTGTCTCTTATTATTGGAACTTACGGTTTTTCATGTAACATAATTATTTCGTAACATTTATTAACATGGAGGTCCATAAGTTCCAATTTCGATCACCAGGTCAGATAGCCACGTTAGGCTGACGCATCACGCAACTCGCCCCTTAAGGGTCAAGTCGTGAGTAAGTACCTACTCGTGAGACGGCAGTGATGGCAGATAACCTATGGCTACGGCGGTGCACAATTGCACATGAATGAGACTTCTCATCGTTACTTTGTAAATGTTGATGCAGTTTCTTTCTGAATCAACGTGTGACTCATGATCTGCTTGTTATTGACAGTGTTAATGGGGTGATTCAAGAAAACATTGGCGGTTTGTGATGTTTAACAAACAATCAACTCGGCCTGTCGTAGTTCACTGCTAGCATAGGTCTCTCCCCGGCTGCGCCACAACTCCCTGTCCTCTGCGTTCCGCATCCTGTCAGTCCCAGCTACCTTTTTAAGATCTTCGGTCCATCTAGATGTTGTGATGTTGCGTTGTTTAAATCACTTCTTCCTACGCATCAAAATCAAAAAAAATCAAAATCAAAAGTCATTTATTCAAACTAGGCTGAGAATCAGCACTTTTTGAACGTCAAAATTACAAAAGACAGTCCCCCAAAACGCCCGCCCTTCGCCACTTCCTAGTGCTTTCGCTGGGGAGAAGAAGTGGCGAAACAAACACCCCAGCAGCACAGCTGTCTGTTCAGTTAGAAAATAATTAATTTTATACAATACTAAGTATGCAAAGTAATTAACATTACAGGACACAGAACCTTAAATTAAATTATTTGCCATCGGCACGAAATCCCTTCATACGCTCCAGTGGGTCATCTGCAAGTTAAGTACCTATACCTAATGTGGACAAATAGTGTAGGGTATCTATATAAATATGTAGGTACGGTGGGCAAAGATGATAAGACCTTACAATACGGGTCAGAAATATGTAGGTACGGTGGGCAAAGATGATAAGTAGGCAACAGCCTGTTACTTGGATCTAGTCTCTGCTGAGTGGGCAAGTTTTTGTAATGAAATCACTCATTTGCCCGTTTTTGTGAACACTTAATGTTGGCTTAGCGAGTAAATTGCTTTATAAGAAAAAAATAAAATCAAGCAGCTATCTGAGGTACCTATTAATTTTTCAAAGATTTTCATTATTTGTCGGGTCTTTGGTCAACTGTTTGCACATGAAACTCTTTTAAAGCGTGTAATGCAAAGTTTTAATATGTAAACAAATATTGATGTTTATGACAATTTGTTAACAACTCAAAATCTTCATTTAAGGTCATTAACATAGCCATTTTTATTCATTCTCGCTTAAATAGCAGTGTGGAAATTCCATGTTTGTATTTCCTTACTTAATTGGTCAAATAGTTATTAATTCACTCAGATATTGGTAGGTATAATTTATGGAGGTAGGTATTTTAAGTGGGGACAACAGTTCGACTTTGTTTTTGTATGAACTTCTCTCCATACTTGGTCTGGTTGGTTTATGAGGATAATGTCAATATTTATTTATTATCATACGAGTAACATACTTAACAGCTATAACATATTTTTTTATGAAACATAGCTTTACTACCAACTTGTTTTTCAATACGTCTAACTTAGTCAAATAATAACCCGCCCTTAAATGTTCCCGGCGCAAAGGTCCAAAACGCTTGCTGCATAAGTAGCAAACTAGTTTTGGTGTTTCTCCTAAGACTCGGGACAAATCAGCGACCGGAATTCCGCTCTACAGTAAAATATTAGTTAGCTTTCCTAAAACTAAGAACAAATCTAGACAAAATTTCGCGCATGCTCCATCGACAGTATATTTTTATTTTTCCGAAGGGCCATCATCATCGGCATTTACCAGTCCTCTGCTGGACATAGGTCTCGCCAATGGCACCATAATATGCCATAACTAGCCGAAAATCAGTGTGCGTTTTACGCAGAGCATTCGACCCTAGCTCAAACTCAAAGCATTTATTTCAATTAACTATTTACAGGCATTTTTGAAGGAATCGGTCAGTTAGAAAGATGAAGCTAGTTATCAATTCAAAAACGTAGTATGCAGGTTCCTATGAAGAAGAACAGGCAAGACACGTCCATGGAGACTCTTTTAAATGACTTTTAGCCACCACTGGGAAAGGAACCAAGGACGACACATTTGTAAAACAATACCTGCCATATCATCCAAGAATCGTGATTCTTTGGACATAGAACTTTGAACCGCAATTTGTACATTTTTCAGAGATGCAGCGGACTCACGACTGACCTCGGGATGCAAGACGTATGAACAAATGTTACGAACATGATTCGTATATAATTGCATTTACGGTTTGATCAATAATTAAGATAAATGCTTTGTTTGTGCATTTTATTTTAAGACACGTTTAGACTAAACAAAACGTAGAGCAAAAACGGTTACTAAGTAGCTAGACCTGCGAAAGGGGCTGTCTCGACGAGCGAGAGAATCGCGGCGATAGTCTCGCCGTGCCATCAAATTTCCGCCGCGATAATATCGCCGTGTGGAGACACGTCCTAAGAGAGTGTATAGAAATACGTGCCACGACGATAATATCGCCGCGATTCTCTCGCTCGTTAAGACAGCCCCATAGTTATAACTTATTACTGGCTCAATAGCTAGAACACTGAATGAATGAATGAATGAATGAATTGCACCGCTCCCAGCGTGGTTAAACCAGACTCGATTAATCGAATGAACCCCAAGATTCGCACTAGCTCCTGTAGCCATTAAAAAAAAAATATCGAGTTGCATAAATTTAACGGAATTTGGATGCAGTAAACATGTCAGCCCATATACTTACGCTATGGCAAGGTGATAACTGCGATTGAAGAGCTGTAGATTGTTTTTACTATTTATTTCATTCAAACTAACTTGTTGTCACTACAGTTCTTTTGGATGTTCAATGCTTCTGGCAGCAAACAATCGAGCACCAGAAAAAACAAAACTACTTGCCCGTCAATCTAAACGCACCTTTAGACATTAGCCACGGGTAACGGATAAAGCAAAAATAAAATTCTTAAGTTTTTGGATTTGTATGGTGTAACAAAATATGATGGGTTTTGCAATTCAATCACTGAGTACACACCTACCACAAGTACTGCGGTGGGAACCTCATTGAAGTTAGCAACCTTCAATCAACCAATTGGTTCTTCCAATTGGATACCATAATAGTGATCACGAGGTGTTCTGGCGCAAGTCTCAATGTGGGTGGCGAAACGTGGCCCATCTCGGCCAATATGGTCCATGTCCAGTGTTGGACTGCGATATGCCTTAATTGATTGATAACCTTTGCATTAGGTCGTTTAATTAATTTCTATATCATAGGTGACTACTACAGAAATGAGCATTATTTATATGCGTGATTGTCATATCAGTATATAGGGTGATGTAAATCCCCTTGTCAATGAATGTTGTTACTGGCAATCTCAAGTCTGCCTACATACCTGCAAATGATGCTTAAACATTTAAAGATATCGACGGTTCCCCGGCTATTTGATCTAAGCGACATTTTTTGCGAAATTGAGTTATATATGTACATAATTGGTATCAGAAAAATTCGCTGATTCCAATTATGTATATAACTCAATTTCGCAAAAAATGTCGCTTAGATCAAATAGCCGGGGAACCGTCGATATCTTCCCAGCGAAAGCACTAGGAAGTAGAGAAGGGCGGGCATTTTGGGGGGACTGTCTTATGTAATTTTGACGTTCGAAAAGTGCTGATTCTCAGCCTAATTTGAATAAATTATTTTTGATTTCGATTTTATGAATAAGTGTTTTGTTTGGTTCTGAGGTCTGTAAGTTGACATTTTGGCACAACTTCGCTGACTATATTCTGGGAATAGCTCCCGTGATCTGTATTCCAAACCTAATAGCTCTTGCACCCCCTAAGACGTTCACATGACATAACAGAATTAATATGTTCTTTTACAATAATAAAAAAATAAAAGCCATTTGTCCAGATAATATAAAACTTATGCTACTAAAATAAATTAACAAGTTGTAAATGAAAGTTAAAAATAAAATAAAAAAATAATTCTATAGTTGATACCGACTTGGCCTGTGTGCTCATTGGCAAAGGCCTCCCCCATTTCCTTCCATTTTTCTCTATTCATTGCTGTTCGAGTCCATAATTTGCCTCCTTTAATTTCCAGCTCGTCGCTTTAGCATTTTCTCTGCCTTAGAATAGAATACCCTTTATGATGTACCTACACCATATAAATTACAGACATAAATATAGAAACCGTCTGCATCTGTCTTCCTCTATTTCTTTTGCCATTTCTCGGATACTTTATGTTCTTCTAATAGAAAATTAATAGATACTTGTCCATTGATCTTGGACTAGAATAAAATGTACAGCGTGGCAGGGGGACAGATGTGCAACCTGTTACCATGAATTAAGTACCAACATGATTCTGAACTTATTTCAAAGCCTTGAAATTTTTCGACGGTTTTTAAAAAATAATTGCTGTTCCATACATTTTGATCGCGTAGGTGTCGCACTTTTCTATAAAACAGCAGTTTTTTTTACTAGCGACGAATTTCTATTCTAGAGGGTCTAGAATCATGTGCTAGATTCATAGACACAGTTGGCGTCGATATCCCTGCGGGTGGCAGGAATATCGACGCACATAATTATACAGGGTGTTACAGAAAGGGTATATCAATACAAACGGGTTGAAGAGTGTATCTGGTCTAGAATCTCTGTACAAAATTTCAGCTCAAAAACAGTAACTTTGAAAATGCTTAATATTTTTTTATTTCGATAGTTTATTAAATTGAAATCATAACAAACATGTCACCGCACTACGAGGGTCATTATCCATTATCTGTAGTGTGTCTGTGCGCCTAGTACACGCACATCACGCCGCCGCGCGCCAGTGCAGCGCCGTGATGTCGAAATAAAAAAATATTAAGCATTTTCAAAGTTAATGCTTTTGAGCTGAAATTTTGTACAGAGATTCTAGACCAGATACACTCTTCAACCCGTTTGTATTGATATACCCTTTCTGTAACACCCTGTATACGCGCATACATACGCGTACACACGCATACGTACAATTCAAGGTCGCTCAGCGCGCTATGGAGCGAGCTATGCTCGGAGTCTCTTTGAAGGATAAAATCAGGAATGAAATTATCCGGAAAAAAAACCGGGGTTACCGACATAGCTTGCAGAGTAAGCAAACTGAAAGCGTAGTGTGGGACGCCCCCAGCTAGATGGACGGACGACCTAAAAAAGAAGGTGGCTGGGGTAGACTGGATGCGGAAGGCGGAGGACAGGGTGCTGTGGCGCAGTCTGGGAGAGGCCTATGTCCAGCAGTGGACTGCGATAGGCTGAGTTGATTGATTGACGTATATTGTCAAAATTACTATTTCAGTAAGTACCATTTTATCTTTAACTCTTTTTTTCTTAACCTTTTCATAGGCAAACAAAGTAGACTAGTACTGAGTCACAGACCGTCTCTGCAAGAGGTCCTTGACTTTATCTTTAAAAGCCACGAATTAACTTGTAAGTACGTTGTAGGTAGGTACGACTGTCTCTTACCTTGTAACTTGTAAGGTAACAGTTCTAATGACTCATCTGTGTTTTGTTCGTCTAGGTTTTTTATTGAGCACTATACTCATTTTACCATTTATGTACACACATACAGGCAAGACAAACAGACAAGAAAAAAACAGAACAGAAAAATAAGTTTAAAAACTGGAACCCGACTACTGAAAAGGATGAAACAAGAGTACCTTCCCGTGGTCGCATGCCGCTGTACTTACTAACATATTATAGCTATGGTAGCATGCGACCACGGGAAGGTACTTTCTTGTTTCATCCTTTTCAGTAGTCGGGTTTTAGTTTTTAAACTTATTTTTTATTTAATTATTTTGGGGCTTATGTCAGTAATATTTATATTTTTGAAATGTGCTAATTAAGTCCTTTCATTTGATACCCAACAAGGCATGATTAAAAAATGTTTTTTTTTAGATCATGACTTTTTGTCCGCTAGAGGGCGCCATATTCAATTTAATGTGACGTCACATAGCCTATAACTAGCGGACGATTCAGACGCTTCTAACGATACCTCATACCTATATCTAATTATTACAAGAAGTTTAGAAGTTATGAGGGAACAGGTGAACATACATACATACCGGTCAAAATCATAACCCTCCTTATTGCTTCGCCGTAGTCGGGTAAAAATAGGTACAAAAGTGATGCTTATTTCATAAGAAATCTCTTCCAGCATACCTGCGATAAGACAATATATAGAGAGATGTAGACAGCGTGTGAATTTATGTCTTTTGTGTATGACTGTATTTACCTGTTACCTTGGATTCAGTACACACGGCTACACATCAAGCTATACATTTCCAGTTTTAGGTGACCTCGCATTGTATAGGTTTTTCGTACAATCAGAAGTCAGTTTATACTGGTTATGTGTAGCTTAATGGGTAGCCGTGCGTACATGATACAACGCAACGGGCGTTGTCAATTTTCTTCGGTTATTAAACAAAAAAAACTTCGGTGAGTGTGCACAGGAGCTCCACGACCTGATTCCACCGTCGCCCTTTTACTTTCGGACAACCAGACGTACTGCAGCGTACCATCCTACCATCCGCATTTGGTTCTATCCCCGACGAGTCGTATTCAGCGCTTCTGCTCCACTTTTATTATACGCACAGCCAAAGTATGGAACTCTCTATCGGCATCTTGTTCCCTCCCACATTTAACCCGTCTGCCTTCAAATTAAGAGTGAACAGGCATCTTCTGAACACGCTCGTTCCATCATAGACCTCATCTATCGCTTTCTATCAGGCGTGATCGAGGATCGAGGTCAAGAGTGGGCCCATTCAGCAATAAAAAAAGGCTAAGCAGAGGATGAGTGCCTTCGCACACTAGAACATCTATGACTATCACGATGTAGGTAACTAAGATTTATCGTAATGACTTTGAAACGTACTCTGCACTCATAAATATCTAAAAATAGCATTGATTAATAATCACACTTATATCACACTTATATTATAAAGGCGAAAGTCTGTGAGTGTGTGTTTGTGTTTATATGTTTGTTACTTCTTCACGCTCAAACGGCTTTAACAATTTTGATAAAATTTTGTATGAAGGCAGCAAACACCCTGGATTACCATATAGGCTACTTTTTATCCCGATATTCCCACGAACTTGACATTTACGCGGGTAAAACCGCGGGGCGCAGCTAGTTAATAATATATTATCTTTCCATCACTCCACCTCTCCTACTGATCAACCTACACACACATACAAAATCATTCATAGATTTAAACTAAACACGTTCACAAATAAGACATTACACTGATAGCCACTTTATTATGCAAATGTCAGGTGCATATAAACGCCCTGAGGTCAGTGTGACTCACCTATGTTGATGCACGCTAGTGCAGTTATGGTTCATAGTGTAAAAGCATGGCAGTTGACATAATGAGACTGGTCAGGGAATGGTTCCATTAGTCATTTGTTTGTATGCAGGTGTTTTCAGTGCATTACTTACACTGTATGCATCACAGTATGTGCTTAGGGCGTGATATAATCTATACTCCATTTATTATAACATTAGAAAAAAGAGGCTTGCAGAAGCAGGAGTACGAAACCTTTTATTTTCAAGATAAGTTCAAACAATTATTTTAATAAATAATATAATTATGTGCTCTTTTTTGTAAGTAACAATTTATGGCATACAATAAAGCATATTCTATCTACATGAAATGAAACAATTTTTAGTAACAATCAGTTTATTAAAAACAACTTTATATAGGTAATCCGACAAAATAAAAAAACACGTGCTGCCACAAATTATGAAGGGTAAGTAACATTTTAGATTTGGTAGAGTTATTGTGACATGAAAAACGTTCCCGGTACTGTCCGTCCCTGCTTCTTTTAGATTTTAAACATTGACACGACAGTATTTTATGTAAAAACTAAATAATATTAAATGAAAGCCTTGTAATTTCAGAAGGTAGATAGGTTAAATAAGTACAATTAAGTGTGATTGCTGTTATTTAAATTGATTACATTTAACTCCACATCAATCTTGACTGTAATAATATTTGTTGTACTTTCATTACAAAGTGTTCCCCTAAAAGAGCCTTTTTTAACTTCTGTCTAATGCTTATAGTAAATGGACTATAGTTAGTTATAAGGTATTGCTTACTGGACCAGCACCCTAATTGTTGCACCGTATTGTCTGCTCAACAACGTAAATAACGCAATGAATGTTGTTGAACTGTCAAAATGAAAGCCATTTCTACCGTTATCGTGTTACGTAATCATCCCGCAGTTAAGAGAAAATTACATACTGTACAGACGCCAGCACATCAAGTTACTACAATCTGTCAGATTTCTTTAATATATTATCAACTTTGATTGGGAAAATTTGACGGTTTTGGATAGCTTGATGTGCAGGCGTCTGTACATATTATGCTACCGTTGCCGTTGGGACCTGTAACCATATTTTTTTTTTACAGATGAAGATACTGGGTGAGCTATCGTATTGGTATAAGAGTGGAGCTTATCCCTAAAATCAGTTGCTGTAAGCTCAAATTCACTCTATTTTTTACTATGACGATCGAATTCTCTCAACCTCAGAAAAGAATCTGTTTTAACCGACTTCTAAAAAGGAGGAGGTTCTCAATTCGGATGTTTGTAATTTTTTTTTTTTATGTTTGTTCGCGCATAACTCCGTCGCTTGCCAATCGATTTGAAAAATTCTTTTTTTGTTGGAAAGGGTATACTTCCCAAATGGTCCCATGAAAATTTTATTGAAATCGGAAAAGCGGTTTTTGAAAAATCAACAAAAATCTAAAAATTTATCTACATTGTCTACATTTACGATCTTTTTGTTTACATTTTTGTGGGGTAGGTACAACTAAAAAGTGGAAAATAAAAACTTTTTTACAAAAAAAAAAAAAAAACAACTGACTTCAAAAAAAAAACACTACAAAGTGATAAATAACTTTAATTTCGGAAGTCGGTGTCAAAAAACGAAAATGCGGAACCAACGACACCGACTTCCGAAATTAAAGTTATTTTTCACTTTGTAGTGTTTTTTTTTTTGAAGTCGGTTGTTTTTTCGTAACTACAATAAGGCCATATTGTGAAACCTGTTGCTAAATGAAGCAGCTATTCTTTTACACAATATCAGATCATCTTTCATACAAACGAAAGAGGTACTCTTCAGATTACGCGCAAAGATTCTTTCCCAATAAACTGCAGCACTTAAAAATTCAAATATGGAACTCTAGAACCGCCCATGCATTGCGCAGACGCACACAATATGGCGTCAACATAAAACTTGTCAGCTGCATAATATAATTATACACTTCGAGAAAGTGTTACGTCACATGTGACCTTTTATATTTCGTCGCCCACTCGTCTAATGTAAACTGAATACAGCATCCCACTTTTACCATTTTAAGCGGTTTACGGTAAATTTAAAAATAAACCATTAAACATAGTAAATAAGGTTGGAAGTTCATTACAAGTAGCACATTTTGTGTAACATCTTTTTCACGAAACTTTAAACCTTCAGTATTGCAACATAGGGTCGAAATTACTTTGATAGTTGCCGGGTATACTCAGCCATGGTTTATGTAAGCTCTGTTTGATCAGTTTAATGCAATGTGTGAACTTTTCAATTCACTTATTTGCTATCAGTTTGCATGTCAACAATCAATTAGGTATTTTTTGGGTTTTTAAAGCCTGTATTAGCGTCTACTTAGGTTCGGTAATAAGCCTTATTTGTTTCAACCAGTTATTATGTGGTTGTTATATGATTGATGACAGACAAAGTATGTTAAGGTTTGTTTTATTTTAGTATTACCTAAACTAGCTTCTGCCCGCGACTTCGTCCGTGTGAAATTTCACCTTTCCCCCATTCACCCTCTTAGGGGTGGAATTTCGAAAAACCCTTTTTTATTGGATATCTACTCTTCACAAAGAACACACCCTCCAAATTTCATGTCTCTAGGAACAACGGTTTAGACTGTGCGTTGATATATCAGTCAGTCAGGACTATGAATTTTATATAGATAAATATCATTATTACATTACAGGTACCTATTGGTTTTATAGTTTTATACTTGTGTAGTAGTCAATGCCTAGAGTTCAAAGATATAATACATAGATTTCCCACACAAGCTAAGTAATGCTTATTGAACCTTCATCAAATAGGGTTAGAGTTTCATTACAAAAAATAACTTAAAAATAAATCCTACTGCCCTTAAAAAAAACAATTAAAAAAAAACTATTTTTCTCTCTTTCTTTTACACTAATTTCTATCTGTTTCTTCTTGCCTTATTTTAGTAACGCTTCTTAAAAAAATAACCGAATTCGAAGATTTTGAGCCCTTAAGAGTACACTGCTATGTTGCACACCGTTGGTTGCACAGTTTAGACCAAGCCAGACTTACAACACCCTTATAAAATAATTCACCACCTTAAACCGCGAACGTCTCTTCACATCAACGAAGAAATCAAACGTCTTCATGCATAAACATCTACCCTTTCGACAAAGCCCAGGAGCCCTGACTAAATCAAAGACTTCGAATTCACTTATAAGTAGTACTTATAGTTATAAGACCACCCGCTGACTGACTATTCGTCACGTCACTAGCATTGAATGACGTGGGAACGTCACTATTTCACTAACCCTTCATTGAACAATGTGTGAACGCACTTACGCGTTAATGGAGGACGGGTGCATAGCGCGCATAATTTTTACATGACTTGGTATTTGATGACGTTGTGAAAAATTACTTTGGACCATGCGAGACCAGCGTGATATGACTTTTCGTTAAATTCGCCGTTTGAATTAAACAAATACCTAAGTAAGTATGCAAAGTGGGGAGGTGATTTATTTATTATAAGATTTTTATTAACCCCCCAGCTAGACTATCCGACCACCTTAAGGGGCTTACAGGACCTAAACGCAAAAAAACGCAAGTTTTAGAAATAATAAAAGTAAGTATATGATCGACTACAGTAAACAAAATCAAAAAAAATATATGATATTCTTCAGGATATATGCTAGATAGATAGTGTGTTGAAAACATAATACAACTTATTTGGTACGATAGAAAAAAATCATGAAGATACCTCTAAAAACTTTCTTTTTACAGTAAAAACCATACCAATATACATACAGTCATTATGATTTTTCGTCAGATTATTCTACAAGCAACATACTTTAATTTTTAGTCCAAACAATAAATTTTTCGTAAATAGATAATTGCTTCATATTTTACCAGCGTTGTGTTATCGCTTCTCTTTCTTTTCTATGCAGTCCGACGATGACCGCGCTTCTTTATTTTCTATGCAGTCCGACAGTGACCGCGCTTTAGGTCATTTGTAGTCCTCTTAATAAGGTGGCTGGGACAGATTGGTTGCGGAAGGTGAAGGACAGGGTGTTGTGGCGCAGCCTGGGAGAGGTCTATGTCTAGCAGTGGACTGCGATAGGCTGAGTTGATTGTTGATTGAGACTTTTACTATGTCTCATAAACGACTATAAACGGGTAGCGCGTGATCCGTTAGTCATTTTTGGTGTTGGCGGGTATGACTATTTTCTTTCAAGTTGGTTGGTAGTATCATAGCCTACAAATTCAAGGTCGCTCAGCGCGCTATGGAGCGAGCTATGCTCGGAGTCTCTTTGAAGGATAAAATCAGGAACGAAATTATCCGGAAAAGAACCGGAGTTACCGACATAGCTTGCAGAGTAAGCAAACTGAAGTGGCAGTGGGCTGGCCATGTCTGTCGAAGGACTGATGGCCGGTGGAGCAGGCGAGTCCTGGAGTGGAGACCGCGTACCGGCAAGCGCAATGTAGGACGCCCCCCGCTAGATGGACGGACGACCTAAAGAAGGTGGCTGGGGTCGACTGGATGCGGAAGGCGGAGGACAGGGTGCTGTGGCGCAGTCTGGGAAAGGCCTATGTACAGCAGTGGACTGCAATAGGCTGAGTTGATTGATTGATTGATCATAGCCTTACTTGAAAACCAACGGTAGAACTTCTAAAAAACCTTACTTTATCGTCTAAAGAGATTTATTCCGGTCTGACCCCTGAACCACCCTTCACCCCAAGATCCCCTACTATTTCGTCCTCTGTTTTAATCTCTATCTTATCCACTTTAGGGTTACTCTTTTTGACAGGTAAGTACAGTCAAGAGAAAATAAAAGCCCTAGCTGCGACATTTACTGGAAACTTTGAGATTGTCAACAATACGCTCTTACTGTTAGCCTGTATCGTCCCACTGCTGGGCAAAGGCCTCTCCCATGACTTCCAGGTCATGCGATCCAGTGCTAATGTGGACCACTGTTCGTTTGTTTTGTCCAGCTCATCCCGCGGCATCATCTTCTTTTTAATAATACCATTTTAAAATCCACAAATCAATATTGTGTCTCCCCATAATATCCACATTACTTTTCAATAGGATAAGGAATTCTCCATTCAAAAGATATTAAAAACTTTTTAGAGGCAAGTGACAAAGTTCGAAAGTACCATTGATGAGACCCGTATTTGAAGATCAATCGTTCGGAAGTAAATTCTTTGTGTGACTTACAATTTGGGGGAAAAAATATCTAAAATATACGTCCGATTAGATCTAAAGAAGCGTGTTTGCAAGAGATTTAGACGATTTTGAACAGAAAGGAAACGTTGCAAAAGCATTTTAGGTAAAAATACGTTACCTTAGAAGTTTGATTTTTTTACAGCTTCAAGGGACTGTAGATCTGAGTATATGGTTTTAATTTCAACTCGATACCTCCATGCGTTCCCGAGATAAAGGGTCTTGACAGACATACAGATAGACGGACAACAAAGTGACCTATAATGGTTCCGTTTTTTCCTTTTGAAGTACGGAACCCTAAAAATAATGTGATCATGCACAAGTCTCATTAGAAAAACCGAGATACCTACCTACCTAATGTTTGTCCATCTTGTTTTTTTGTGGTGTATTTACGATAGTGTTTAATACTCGTATAGTGGATCTATATTAAGCCCTTCTTTAGTGCCAAATTAAATAAAAGAAGATATTTTAACCATGAACTGTTTCATCACAAAACAAAATTCCAAAAACGAAACGATACATTCTCGAGTGAAACAAAGGACGAACGAAACATTTCGGTAACTTTAGGGGGACAGCTATTGGGTTACCGTAGCACTCCTCTGACATATGTAATATGGATATAGGTGCGGCCAAGTCATGCAATGTTTGTTCCAATTTAAAAAAATACCAACCTATATACGACAGATAACATAACGCCTTGTTTCCCAGGAGGGCTGGGCAGTGGTGTATCTACATAGAGTACCGCCACATTTCGACAGAAATGTTAAAGTCCCATGTAATAGGGGGCAAGCCTATTGCCACCAATCTAGCACGAATCCAGACTAGGCTGCCACTGAGAGAAATTCCAAATAGAAGAACCCAATAATACTTTGGCCAACCTGGGAATTGAAACTAGGACCTCATGCTCAGCAGTATCTCTTGCGACCACGGACGGATCACCAACGAGGCGGCCAACATGCGACAAATACTACAGGGTGAAATTGAAAACATGCGACAAATCGAAATAGGAGATTGTACTCATCATTATGAACAACTTTAACTATGGGACCAAACCTGAAATCACGAAAAAAAAATCAGCTGTTCCCTACATTTATGTTCGCATAACTCGTCAAAATGTAGGGAACAGCTGATTTATTTTCGCAATTTCAGGTTTGTTCCCGTAGTAACAGTTGTTCATAATGATGATGTACAGTCGCCAGCAAAATTGCATGGGTACCATAGTGTCTATTTTCCCGTGAACGTTTGAATTCAAGTTTTCGAAAATAAACTAGATGGCGTTGGTTTCTTCACAACTATGACTAATTTACGAAACGTAAGTAAGGAGTTAGGAAGAAACGAAGGAATTACAAGGCTAATACATTTATTTAATTATTACATTACAATTACCAGCATACGTAGCTTAAATGATAAAAATAATAATAGACACCGATAGGAATATATTTATTAAGCTAACGAGTGGGTACTTTAATAATTAATTTAATATTCGAATTGGTAGGTAGTTACTTAGCAACAGGAAAAAAGAGCAGATTCATTGCAGGTAAACAGGCTCGCCTTGTGGGCTCGCAAAAAAAGGCACTATAAAAAATTATAGAGGTTTATTTCTTACAGTTTATTATTAAAATTTAATAGTCAGTTTATTAAATAATATAGGTATAACATTATAATATTATGAAGTTATTGAGGCGATAGCTTAAGTATTCGTTTCCAAAATCGGAAAGAGGATTGAAGCTTATGTAACCTCAATAAAAACAAACAGGAGACCAGGTTATTTTATTACAAAGGTCAAACGGATTAAATGGATACTAAATAAGTAGGCTAAAAACTACAAAATTGCACAAAAACATATCAAATGGTTAGTAGGCAACATAAACAACCAAAAACTATGTTGGTTAAACTTAAAGTGTTCATAACTTTTTAAATTATTAAAAATACGTAAGTTATAGTTTATACACACATAACCAGGTCTCCAGTCAATATAAAAAATATTATCTAAGTATAATTATTTAGCTCGTAGCTACGTAACCACTTGTGTATCGCGTATTATTTCGACGCCACAAACATAAGCGTCCGTGTTCACTGGACTTAAAAGTTTTTTCATCTGTAAAGATGACATTACTCCAATCGAAGTTTATGTGATCCAAAGCGAACTGTAATCTTGCCCTTTTATGGTTTTCCGTGAGCAAGGGTTTCACAGCATGCCTCCGCGGCACAAGTTTTGACGCGGCTCCGTGTTAAAACTTGTGTCAAATAAACCAGCATAGTGGTTCGGCGGCAGAAATCCATTTTCTTCATACTGCCTTATCATGGTTTGATGCTGCAATGTGTTTTATAAGTCGTGGTCTACCAGTTCTTTGATGGCGTTTCAAAGAACCCTCCTCTTCAAATCGTCGTACTCAAAGAACAACTGTTTTTCTCTGCAACAATAAAACAGAAATATATAATACCCAATAATTAATATTATGTAGTATAGTAACAAAAAAATAATGCAGTTTTTAATATAAAAGTGTAAAAATAAAACTACTTACGTTTACACCGGTCTCTGGCTATTTCTGACAAGTTTTTGGCTTGATTATTCAAAGCAATTATTTGAGCTCTTGTAACGAAATCAATATTATAACTCGTGCTCGTTTTGGTAAAATAAGTAATCCGCCTGATCATAAATAAAAACTGAAAAAAAGGCACTCGAACGAGGTAATCAAAATGAACTTAGCGAACGATCAATTGAGCTGTCATAAATCTTCGATCTAAGTATTATTCATACCACCTACCAATTATTTATAAATCCATATTTAACTTACCCTCTCAAGTTTGAAAACTAAAACTTAGAAAATCAGATACCTACCTACTTATAAATTGATATTCAATTTTAACATAGTAGGTTAATAATTAGGATCAATTTTCTTTAAAAGAAACTATTCATTATAAATTGTTTGAATGTTTGAAGAGACAAATAGAAACTGCAAAAATATTTTATCATATAAAGCAAAGCAACGCCATCTAATAACAGCATAATTCAATTTTGTTAGTCGTTAACTGGTTTTACGCTAGATGGCGTCATTTCTCGCTTCATACGATTTTGTTTCTGTACTACCCATGCACTTTTGCAGCCTACCGTACAATCTCCCACTTTGATTTGTCGCATGTTTTCAATTTCAACCTGTATAAATATCATCTGCCAGGCCTTTTCCCAACTATGTTGGGGTCAGCTTCCAGTCTAACCGGATGCAGCTGATTACCAGCATTTTACATGGAGCGACTGACTATCTGACCTCCACAACCCAGTTCCTGGATAATACGATACCCCTTGGTAAGACTTGCAGTCAGATTTTCGGGCTTCTGACTACCCGTAACAACTGTCAAAGATCCACTAATGACAGCCGGTACCAACGGCTTAACGTGCTTTCCGAGGCACAGAGGGGTCTTGGTATGTAAAGATGGTCACCCATCCACGGACCAAACGCGGCAAGCGTAGCTTAACCTGATCGATCGACACGTGCGGCTGTCATTAAACGTGCACAAACACCAATTAAGAAATGCTGTTTTGAAATTCACTAACTGGTTGCTATGTTAACACATTTAATGATACCAATCGTTACGTTGCATCATTTTAGGGCTCATTTCACAATTCGATTTGGCTTCGTAGTTTATTTTATTGATAGATTGTTGAATAAGCATGATTCTGTTAATAACTGTTTTGGTGCAATGGGATCATGACACCATGTTCTCATAGCATTTTTCTTGCCGGCTCTTCTCTATGTTGTTTTAGGTATATTGCCATTAAAGAAAATTTAGGAAATTCGAAAAAAAAAATTGCGCCCATGCGAATCTGGGGCGGGCCGCTAGTGTAAAATAAAATATTTTGAATTTGAATTTTGCTTTCCGTTATAGGTAGACATACATTATCTTTACTTTATAGACACAGACCACAGACAATAATCATGTCTGTAATATAATCATGTCTGATTTCAGATTTTCTAATTGTTTATAATGTCTTAGCTGGTATTTCTTCATAGTCCAGTTAGGCCGCCTGTTATCAAGGTCCGTCCTAGCTATAACTAACTAGTTAGGTACTAGCCAGTCGATCTCTAAAATATCTTTGACCACACTTAATGTTGCAATCGTGCAATTTGAAGCTATACATTTTGGCACGTCTAATCACAGCCATCTTCAAATCTGCTACTTACTCAATGCTCAAGAATTTCTATCTATATTTACTTAATTTTTAAGTAAATATAGATAAGAAGGGGCTCGTGGCTAAGTAATAACAGCCGGACGGGTCGATCGATCAGGTTAAGCTACGCTTGCCACGGTCGGTCCATGGATGGGTGACCATACATGGACTTTTTCACAGACCTCTCCGTGCCTCGGAATGCACGTTAAGCCGTTGGTCCCGGCTGCCATTCGTGGATCTGTGACAGTCGTTACGGGTCGTCAGAAGCCCGTAAGTCTGACAACCAGTCTTACCAAGAGGTATCGTGTTACCCAGTAACTGGGTTATGGAGGTAGGCAGTCGCTCCATGTAAAATACTGGTATTCAGCGACAGCCGGTTAGACTGGAAGCCGACCTCAACATAGTTGGGAGAAGGGTAGGTGGATTTTGATTTATTTAATTTTTTATATTATAGCCTCGACAACTTAAAATTCAACTTGTGTTACTTATAGCAAGCAATGCCAGTTACGACATTAAGATTAAATATAATATACTTATTAAACATAAAACTAAGGCTGTAAACGTTTCCCGTAACTTGTTCTTGAGCTAAACCCAAGTACCGTTTTAACAAGAATATTACTGCCGTACATAATAACATAGTTACTTAAATAGCTTAACTTTATAACTTTACGATTTTACTACATACTGTATAAATTATAATACTCGTATCTTTATCAAGATGTCGGCAAAAACCACAGACTTTCTTAATAAAACGTGAAATTTTAAGAATTGTCATTGAATTATTTTATTACGGTAGCAAGTATGCAGGAAGGTAATAAAAATATTTCTCTAGGTTTTATACATTGTAATGCAGTATAAACCTTGAGAATTCGTGCTTGCACGTAAATAAATGAGCTATGTCAAATTATTATTGTTATTTTTTCAGGAAAATCGTCGTGAAATGTATAGGTTCAAAGAAGTGTCATGGCCCCGAAACCTTCAATAAAAACACAACAACGGAATCTCAAGCGGAAATGAAAAAAATTAATGGTATAGTAAAAACATTTCATTATTCTTACAAAAGTAATCAATTTGCGTCAAATAATCACAAATGTTATTCTTACAATACAAAAGATCCCATCACAGACCAACTCAGAAAAATACATGAAAGATTCTACGAAAACTCTCTAAAGCACATTTTCAGACATCCTGGGTCAAGACTGCAACACTATTTCTCGCCACTGTAACTCCTGTAAGCAAAAACCCTACAATGGCAACCCATCAGAAGAGAGAAAGTGCCGTGATAATGAACAATGGCCCACTTTTCACCCTGTGCTGCATGCCCTGTCACCTGTGCACTTGGTTATCTTATGACTGCGTCATTGAGCGGAGTTCGCGCAGCAAAATTTTGGGCCAAATATGTTTGAACTTTTTGCCATCGATACGCTATGAAGAAGATGAAGCTGAACAAGTCCCAGAGAAATAATTCAACTGTCTTTGAATTCACGGCGGTATCTTTCCAGACAGTAGCTTCCTTTGGGAACAAAACCTATCTAAACCCACTCCTATATCTTCCGTCAGCATCCGAACAAGTCCTCCCGTCTTATGCTGAGCACGAAGCGACTGTATCTAGCTAATCTTCTAGCGAATGTGCTGATAACATCAACTCAAGTTGTGCAATACGCCGAACCGGAGTGCATTGTACTGCTTCACCCTTGCAAAATGTTGCCATTTTATTTGTTGTACCTATTGTGTTTAGTTTGATGTTTTGAATATTAAATTAGATTTTTATCTGCCATCTTTGGGAATTCCGGAAGATTAGTATGATTACAGAGTGTGTTGCTACCGTATTTGTATTAGATACCAAGTCTGTCTCACTGGATTGGAATTTATTAGTGCTTACCTAAATATCCTTTTCTGTAAATTTATTTGTCTTCAACACTTATAAAGACTTCTACTAGTTTATCCGGGGTCATATAAGGCTAAACATGAAATTAGTTATTTAATTCGAAATCTATATAGGGTGAAATTAAATTCATGGGCATCCTTTTAAGGGGTCATTTTACTCATCATTATGAACAACTTTTACTATGAGACTAAACCTAAAACTGCAAAAAAAACAGCTGTTCTATGCATTTATGTTCACATAACTCGACAAAATGTAAGGGAAGAGCTGATTTTTTTTTCGCGATTTTAGGTTTGATCCCATAGTAAAAGTTGTTCATAATGATGATTACAATGACCCCTTAAAACATTGCCCATGAATTCAATTTCACCCTGTTTAACAAGCACACATTGTATCAACTTTATTCGTGGGACTGTACTTATATTGAACAGCTTCTATTCTGGATACCCCGCTACCAATAGGGGTATGGTTCTATTATTGGACAATTGAAGTGAACCCATTATTTTCATAACTTAACACGACCTATTAGTAACGCCTCATGGTTCCTCAAAAGATACTTAATTTAATAAATACACAATTGGATTTTGACTGAAAACGGACGAACATTTTGAACCAACATTAATAACTTTGCCTAAAAGTAACTTTTATAATTTTTCATACCTTGTTAGAGGATTTGTTTGAAGTTTAGAATGAAAATAAAATGAATGTAAGAAACGTCAGTAACTACCTATTCATCTTTAGTAACCAATTAATACTCTCCCGAAGGATATCCTGCTGGGCACAAAATGATGAATGCATTATGTTTATTTGAATGGTAAAATATTAGTTGTAGGGTGAGTCACGTATTCGTAAATAGTGTATAATGATTTCAATCATTTTGGTGTAACTGTCGAAAATAAATTGAATGGTAATGTTACTTTACATTTGATGTGAATTTATTTATTTTGCTACGATGAATGGCTCGATAAATACAGATCTATTACCGTCAGAGTATTCTTGACTGATGTTGAAAGCTTTCCCAAATTCGGCGAGAGTACCTAACTCAATCATTTCAAATCGAATTTCAGCAATTTTCTAAACCTTCATATAGTTTAGCTTTCAAACAAAATTCGAATTGCGTTACCCTTTCCATTATTCAATTAACAAGCCTTTCAGAACTTTCTAAATAACGAATTCAAAAAGCATAAAATACCCTCAACTCACTTTAATTTACGCTGAACCCTAATTCATAAGACCCATTCAAGAAACAAAACACCAACAGGACGCTGACTCCCGCTGCTCTAAACACCCATTCGTCATTCAGCAGCATTTTAGTGGCCCCCATGTCGAAAGACTGAACTAAAACAGTTGCACGTTCGTATCGCATTGTTGCGAGGCAGGTAAGTAAGCGCATGTTGGTCGACTTTCGCAAACGGTACCGTACAACAATATAATTGTCGATCAAGACTTGTACCACGGGGATAATTGTAGTTATTAGGCATTTGTTCGCTCTTTTATTTGTTTGAGGCCGTAATTTTAGGGTAATTATGAGACTTTGATCATATGGGGTTGTGTAAAATCTTATAAATGTTTCTGCATGTGAAAATACGAAGATTATCTTGAATGACGTCTGACAATAAATTATGAAATGGTGATAAGCCGATAAACAATTGGTACGTTTTGGTTTTATCATTCAAATTCATTGTCAGAATTCTTTCCTTATTTTTCAAACATACCAACCACCTATTTTCCTTGTCTAACAAAAACTTAGTGGAACTGCATTCACTATCAATTTCCTTCCTAATTAAAAACGTGATAAACCGAGTCAGTCTAATGAATATTTCAACAATCTTCAATGTAGACCGTATCAATAATAACACAGTTGCTAGTTCCTCTACAATTAAAATTGTCGATGGCACAGGGAAGTTGGAAGGAAGGAATTGTTCTGTAACATATCTACAGGGTGTTACAGAAAGGGTATATCAATACAAACGGGTTGAAGAGTGTATCTGGTCTAGAATCTCTGTACAAAATTTCAGCTCAAAAGCATTAACTTTGAAAATGCTTAATATTTTTTTATTTCGACATCACGGCGCTGCACAGGCGCGCGGCGGCGTGATGTGCGTGTACTAGGCGCACAGACACACTACAGATAATGGATAATGACCCTCGTAGCGCGGTGACACGTTTTTTATGATTTCAATTTAATAAACTATCGAATTAAAAAAATATTAAGCATTTTCAAAGTTACTGCTTTTGAGCTGAAATTTTGTACAGAGGCTCTAGACCAGATACACTCTTCAACCTGTTTGTATTAATATACCCTTTCTGTAACACCCTGTATACTAATATAGTAAAGCTAAAGTGTTTGTTTGTGTGTTTAAACGCGCTAATCTATGGAACTACCATCGGATTTGAAAAAATCTTTTTTGCATTTGATAACCCAATTCTTGAGGAAGGTTGTAGTCTATTTAACATCACGCTACGACCCTTAGGGGCCGAGTAAAGTTAGAAAGAACGCAAACATGAAGTAAGCGATGCGATGAGATGCGACGTCACCAATAAAAAGGAGTTTATTTATTTACAAGCAGCGCCCCGCGGTTTCACCCGCGTAAATGTCGATCCCGTGGGAATGTCGGGATAAAAAGTAGCATATATGTTAATCCAGGGTGTCAGCTACCTCCATACAAAATTTAATCAAAATTGGGCCAGCCGTTTGAGCGTGAAGAAGTAACAAACATAATATAAACACACACTCACAAACTTTCGCCTTTATAATATTAGTGTGATGTGATAGTGTGATTTAAGGTAAAACAAACAGTAGCACAATAAGAAATAGTCAAAGTGAGGGGGGAGAGTTTTATTAAAATGTGGCTATTATTTTAGTAATTGTGATGTGAACTGCAGTCGTATACACGCGTCGACGTGCTGCAGTTGCCTTTATCGTCGACTCTTACGACTTCCACGCGAATGAAGTTGCGGGCAGAAGCTAGTTCTGTATAATTATATTTTCCACATTAGTCGCCAGTCAAACGTGAAGACTGTCGTGATCGTGATGTCTAATATTAGACACGAAACAATATGCATGGTAATTAGAAGATCACACCTTCACTTCGCTGTCTCCTTACTTTGTATCTTGGTCATGTGTGTGTGTCTAACCATGGAAATGTTTAAGAATCCTATTGTGATTGAAATTATTGCTAATAATAATCCATGGGTGGCAGGGACATCGATGCGCAGCCTGTAAAGCGCCTGACTAGGTTCGAACCTGCGACCTAAACTCGTAAGTCGCAGCCGTTACTAATGGGCCACCATTGCTCCATCATATCATGAGGTAAAATTCCCTAAATAAAAGATAAAACTGACGCAATCAATTTGTAACTTCTCACATTGATATGACGTCACAAGACTCAATCATCTCACCAGATAATCATTGACACTACAATAGCTGATAATAGAAAATGATAGGACAAGGCCAGATAATAAAAAGAAGAGGAATTTTGACAGTTGTGATAACATTTCTTCGAAAAAAAAAGATAAATGAATGGAATGTATTGATTCATAGTTTCAGCAATGAGGATAAGGACACTACATGTCTGAACTTTGCGATTTTCATACTTAAATATAAGTTTTTTTGATAGTCGATTCATCGCATGTACTTAAAGTACAACAAGTAGTATCCGGTAAGTCAACGGAAGGTGATCTAATTGACTCAGTATGATGACTCCATAGCGATCAACTCACTGATGATCAGTTGATCGCTATGGAGTATTCCATTGTGCGCGTTTATAATTTCTAAGTTCGTCATGTCAGAAATTATAAAAGCGCGGCACATTCGATACGACGAGAAAGAAGAACCTAATATACAGACAGGGTTACTTGTAATTCGACGTATATCCGTCAGGAACTGATAGGGGGGCCAAAATGCAACAAATTGAATAGCCGAAATTCAATAGTTTTCGAGATATTTGAATACGATATAACTCTAAAATAAAAATACTAAATATTGAATGTGTACCATTAAAAATGATATTGTAGCTGGAACTTCAATGAACATAATTAAAAGTACCTACTTAATTCAACAAAATAATTAAAATGATGAGAAATTTAAGGATCACCAATCAACCAACCAACCAACCACAACCAAACCACCAACCAACCACCAACTTTGGTACACCACCAACCACCACCACCGCCATTGGTATCTTACCAATATTTTCATTTTACGCTTCAGAAATGTTTCAAATATCTAGAAAAATTTCGGCCATACACATGGGGGGTTCAGCCAGTATAGGCCAATATATATATATCCTATCAGCTCCTGACGGATATACGTCGAATTACAAGTAACCCTGTATAGCTGAAAACAATGTAACGCAACTATAGAAATGACAGTTGAAGATTATAAAGACCGGTCAGCAGCTAATGACAATTCAATACATGTGACTGACGTTTCAATCAAGGCTTGTCATCTTATCGTAACTATGATCATTTCTTGTGATAGAACACGGACAGATTGCTAATTAAGTCTACTTACTACTGTTTTGCATGGTCGATCGCATGCGCAACTACGGAAGGTAAATGTAAATCATTATGCATTAATTAATTGTAAGGCGATAGTGATCGTCATTGGATAAAAAGTGAAAATGGTAGTTTTTTTAGGGTTCCGTACCCGAATGGTGCCAACGGGACCCTATTACTAAGCTTCCGCTGTCCGTCCGTCCGTCCGTCCGTCCGTCCGTCCATCCGTCCATCCGTCCATCCATCCATCTCTCCATCCGTCCGTCCGTATGTCTGTCAAAGGGTTGTATCTCATGAACAGGTAGACGGTTGAAATGTTCACAGAGTGTGTATCTATTGCCGCTATAACAACAAATAATAAAAATAAAATAAAGATAAAAATTATAGGGGATTCTCCATACAAGAAAAGAAACGTGTCTTCTTCAGCGTTTTTTGCCTTGTGGTACGGACGCCTTCGTGTGCGAGTCCAACTCGCACTTGGCCGTTTTTTTTTAAAATAAATATTGTGTCGTGTCACGAAGTAAAATATTCACAAGAAAATGTTAATTATATTAGTATATGTTTACGTTATTTGATACACCAAAGAGAATTAACATTATTTTCATATCATACCGTGTAGAAAGCGGTAGTATCACTAAATTATGGGAAAATATTTGATTTACCGACAATAGTCATGCTCACGCGATTATTAGTTGTGTGATGCGCCCGCGCAGTCACTCGGGAATTTTGTTCACAGATCATTAGAGTTATGATTTAACTGTCTGGCACGGTTTTGAAGAAAATCTTGAATTTCCTCTTTTTCGATTCAAGAATATTTGGGGCGTGAAGTGGATTTTTAGCATTTCTCAAGACTGTGATACTTGTTTACGATATTATAGATAAATACTTATTGCTATACTTATACTTTTGTTCATTCATAAGTCTTATGAACGTACTTTATATTTTTAACAAAAAAACTACATAATGGAGGCGTGGAATTTACAAATGGGCTAAGTGCCAAAAAGCAAAACCAAAATGTTGTCTTTCAAAAGTGCTATGTTTATTTAAATAAATGACTTTACACCAATTTTATTGATAGGTATATGTACAAACAGTACCTATTTAATTTAGTTTTCATAAAAATATGCCCAAATAAAATGCTGACTAAGAAACTAATGCATTTTCATTTAATTTCTCAATGATTGCGTTTTGGCACCTAGCCCATTTGTAAATTCCACTTATGTGACCACCAATTATGTTACGATATGCAGTATAATTTGTTAAGAATCCATCAATTTACAAAACAAACACTTTTAGCAGATATCTAATCTTCCAAACCCTCAAATGCTTCCAAAATGTCAGACAATATTATTTCAACTAATCTACCAAACCCATTAGACATCGCTGTAGGTCTTACAGCGTCAACAGATTTCACGGTGCTCGGTCCAACGATTGACAGCTGAGGTGCGTCGGGACCTCGAGACACAATAGAAGACTATTATACGAATGTCCTATTATCTCATAATACGGCTCGGGTTACGCCAGGTTACTTCATAATAGTACGTCTTTAAGATGAATTGATTTGGATTAGGAATGCAGGCAGGGCGGAGCTTGACGCAGGACATTTGGGGACGTTGACGTCAAATTCGAAAACTTACGCGTTCTACATTGATGTTTGAGGAACGAGGAATAATGTCTTGTGAACGATATACAACGCTGTGCTTGACGATAAAAAGACTATCAAAGTACTTCATAATAATTCAATGAAAGTGAATCATTGGGATAGGTCGATGAAATTATTGAGGCAGGCCAATATAGTGGCTTTAATAAGCTTGATTATTCGAATTGTAATCCAAACAGGACTGATAGCTAGCCAGTCTTGTAATAAAAGAAAGAAGTATGTCAGTAAGTCTTTCTTCATAGCAGTAACAGTTGCAAAGGAAATTGGTAAATCCAACGTTCACAATCGGTTAGCTAACATCCTGCCAGAACCTGCACATGTTGATATTTTATTGTTAGTGGCTTACGTAACTGCTGAAGCTCGAGTTAATGTCATAAGTACAAGTCTATTGATAGACTTTGACATTTGGTTTAAAAGGACGAGATGCAACACTGTTGGCTGCTGGTTGGTTGAGTCACCTCAAACTAGACTATTATAGCACATGAATCTTGCCCTATACGGTGACAGTCACCGGGTGACTGCTAGATTTCTCTGACTGGGATATTTGGTCGGAGACACTCATTATTTGGTAAGTTTAGTAACGCATCATACAGTCGTGTTCAATCCTGTCTGGAATTCAGCTTGTTCCGTGACACATTCCTTTAGCTAAAAAATCCGATTCATCTAAAATTAGTTCCACGCATTGTCAATGACGTGCATTCCCAAGTTAGACATGCATTGGATTACTTCAAAAAGTTTTTGAGTATATATTCTAAAATTGGAGCTTCTTAAGAATGGCGCCCAATGAATAGATAACTATTAAAATGTTAGCGACCAAGACTTTTATGTCTCGTCAAAGCCAGACAGACCGCATTGGACTTTTTGTCCAAGTAAAAAACTGCATGACCAACATTAGTATGCAATGGCGCCAATATTTTAATGATAATATCTTATATAGCCGTTAATTGGTGGTTGGCTCCAATATTTGAACAAATAGGAGCAACTTTCTTTCTTCGTAATTAGTCATAACCAAATGCCATCTCAGGTATTTTTTATTACTATCCAGCATTTATATCTAGCCTGGAGAAAGTCATGTAATTAGAAAACGGTTTGATGAATAAGATGTAAACTTACGTCATTAAATGATTATGTAGTAAAGTTGACAGGAAATTAATTACGTCTAGCTAGCTCGTAATCTGTCAAATCAGTATTTACTGACCATGGAGTTTCTTGATGGTCAGGAATTACATTGAACTCGATAAGTGCTATTTAATTGGATTGTGCATCGATAAAAAATGACTTGATCACGTTATTAGGACCCCCGTATGAGACGATTAACTTTTAGAATTCATTTTGTATACCTTTTGTACCTGTTTTGGAATCATAGGGAGGATAAAAGTTAGAACATGAGTTTTATAGTACCTACTAAATGTAGATATTCAAGACATGGAGTTTTTAGTACCTACTAAATACATTCAACCACGGGATCCTAGGAAGTAAGAAACATTATACTTGTGTTAATGATGAAGGGAACCGTCTGCAGGACACATGTGGGAATTTCGATGGAAGCCGCCGATAAACAGTACTTAACATGAACTGAATCAATGGCCTGATTCATACAAATGAATATCTAGTCGAGCTTGCGTACATAGTGGTGAATATTACTGGGAAATTTCAAACAGTGTCCGATACTGAAGGCTTAAATTGATTAATTTTGAACTTGTTCTCTGTCCAATGATTCGATCCCAACTTTAGTAAAGAGAAAAAGGAAGAATTCATCAAATGTTATAAAATAATCGTAAAATCACAGCTTCTATCGTTACGAGTGAAGTTTAATCTTCCATTGTTAACAACAATGAAAATTCCAGATAAAAAGAGATTGTTGAATCTTCATGATTAATGGAGGATCAAAATAACACTCACCGGACAATAGTCATCTCCCAAAAAAGTATGTAAAACAAATTATTCAACCATTGTTCCCGACACATCTCAATAAGCATCAAGCGACCGTTAAAGGAGCATCCCAGAATTCGAATAATCTATTTAAAAAATAGAAAAAAAAAACGAAGAACTATTATTCATCTCTTGTCCAAAGACACCACCCCAAAAATGTACAATGACATAGATAAAAGTGCAAAAGTAAACAAGAAAGTAAAGGCGTCATTAAAGCGACACAGTGAGGATAAAAAATTGAATCATGGTAGGGGACATCTGACGAAGGTCGGCAAAGCACCCGTGGGAATGATCGTATGATCACAGGCCATAGGGAATTTGCATCGACTAGATCCCGTACTAGGAGTGCGTTTGACGATGAATAATATAACCATTGTTGTTCCTTAGAAGATGGTAATGAAACGGAAATATTTGCTATTGTTGTTATTGTTCGTAGTTATTTAGCGGTTAATGGCGGAACCGGTTTTTGAGTAACTCGGTTTATGATTTGACGAAAAGGTTGGATCATTTTAAATTTTTATCGCTTAGCCGTGGTAATTGAAGATATGGTTGCTTTTGCTTCTATGCGTTTCAAGGTTATAGGTAAATGTATCTGCATTAGAAGGCCAATAAAATGGTATCTATTTCCAAAAGCACGTAATTGATTAAAATTCTTAATATTAAGTAATATTTAATGGTAATTGACCACTCTATCATTGCAAAATATATTTCTTACGCGTGTTTCACACTACATAATACATGAATAGGTATATGTATACAGGAAGATTTTTTTATCACCATCCAAATTTTTACAGGATGTTCTACCCATGAATATGAACAACTTTCACTATGGGACCAACTCTGAAATCACGAAATAGAAATCAAGTGTTTAATACAAAAGTTCAATACCTACTTGACCAAAATGTATGAAACACCTGATTTTTTTTCGTGATTTCAGAGTTGGTCCCATAGTGAAAGTGGTTCATATTCATGGGTAGAACACCCTGTAAAAATTTGGATGGTGATAAAAAAATCTTCCGGTATACTTATATGAATATATTTCGGTTACTATTATCTTGTTGCGGTCACAGTACCGCAACATGTATGAAAATAACCTTGAAAGAATTTAATAACCATTGTTTGTGGATTACAGAATAAGCATTGTCAATCATTTCTGATTACTTAACACGATGTGTTTCTTTTGATTATAGCACTGAATGGACTCTCATTAACTTTTTCACCTTATCTTTTATAAGAAATCTCTTTTTTACTTAACCCTTGATTAATTTTCCTGTTTTAAGTTTTGGAGGATACATAGAAGTGCAGCTGCTCTATAACAAGATGGCTTTTAAAGTCATAGTTTAGCTTTCGTGAACATTTCAGAAATATTTACTTACTAGCTGCGCCCCGCAGTTTCACCCGCGTAAATGTCGATCCCGTGGGAATATCGGGATAAAAAGTAGCCTATATGTTAATCAAGGGTGTCAGCTACCTCCATACAAAATGTGATCAAAATTGGTCCAGCCGTTTGAGCGTCAAGAAGTAACAAACATATAAACACACACACACTCACAAACTTATGCCTTTATAATCTTTATAGTGTGATTAATTAATTAATAATTAATAAGGTAAACGCGGGTGAAGTCGACAGTGACCCAGAAGTCGTCAAATTGTCTTAAAACATCAATATCTTTTTCTACTAAACATTTAACTGGCCCATTTTTATGGCAACATATTTTTGGTAACATATTGCATAAACAAAATAAAACACTGAGTTTTAACTGTAATGGTGGCTGAGATATCTCACTTAAAAAGTGTGTCCCACAATTTTTTCAAGTTTAGCTGCTAAATGTCAAACTCAGCACGTAGTTTTGTGTTTTGATTTACGAACCTTCAGTGGGGTATGTGTTAGGTCTGATTGTTTGATGTATTAGTTAAGTTAATTTACTAATGATATAACTTGAAATTTAGAACACTTTTATCATAAAAGTATTTTTTTTTTTAACGTGACATCTATTGGTACCTAAAAATTCCTAATTGACCCAAATCTCGTCATTTTAAGTACTATTTTGACGATTACTGGGACACGCTTAATACTTGCCTCTAAACTCGTCATATTGTAATTATTTTCAACTTTATCGCTAAAGCATAAGGTTCAAAGTTGATTGGGAAAATTTGATAGTTTCGGGTAGCTTGATGTGCTGGCGTATTTACAAACATGTAATAAGGTTTGGGCTACATTTGACGATAAAACTGGGTTTCTCTTAAGCTATTTTCGCTTTACTCACTCATTTCTTGAGTACTTATGCGTGCTCTGCTTAGTCGTCGCGTCATTGGGTTCGCTTCACTAGCTCGGCACGTAACTGTGCTCGCGCTTCACTCGTGATAGAGCTCGCTTCGCTCGCTCTTTTCATGTGTAAGTGCGTTCAGCTCACTCGTGTTGAAGATGGGCTCGCTTCGCTTGCTGGTTTAAGAAGCTGTTAAGACTAGCATGAGAAGTAAGCCCATCTTTTGATTAAGCGCGCTCATCGTGCGATTAAGCATGCTTTGCTTATTTGTATCTAGGAAGGGCTCGCTTCGCACGCTGTATCGTAAGCGCGCTCCACTCGCTCGGCCCGTAAAAAGTTTTCTCAGTTCTAACCGAAACTGCCTTACTGGGAAAGGTATAATAATGAGCTGTAATAAGCCTTGGTTAATATTGATGCTAGTTTTACAACAGTACCTCACTCGGATCGAGCGTGGATATTACAGTTCCAATCAAATCCTCACATACATAGAGGTGTCTTCTTACTAAGTCTGCTGCCGTTGAATCTTCCTAATATTCTCGTAATCTTCACACATCCTTGCACGATGACAGGCCGGGGCGCCGTCCATTAATAACATGGCGATTGGCGATGATTTTAGGTATTAGCCTAGCTTTTTAATTCGCTCATAAGTAGATTTTGTAGGCTTATTGTGTTTCTTATGATTTAAAACTTTCTTTCGTTGGCTTTTGATTGGGTTAATACTAGTCGAAGGCGCGGCGAATGTACAAGTATCTCCCGGGCCCCGGACTCTTGGTACTAGAAGGAACAGTGGGGTTTAAGTCGGTAGGAGTCCGACATAACCCTCAGTTCTTCCCACACAGAGGTTATCCATGAGGATTTCCCCACGAAAAAAGAAGGATCATTGCATTTCATATAAAGCAAGCTTTCACCGTATGTGATATTTTTCAGTTCTAAGCAGATTTACGGTCGATATGAGACGACATCTTTAACTTTTATTCTACTTGCTGCAGATTTTCTATCGTTTTCTGATACTGCCGTAGCTATTGTATTTGCTCGGTACTAGGCTTTTGAGGCTCATTGAATTCCTTATGATGCAAGCTTACTTTTAGTGAGATTTTTTTTATTTTTGGCCAGACTTACGGCCGATATGAGACGACATTTGAAATTATTTTGCTATTGTCAACTTCAAATGCATTTTTAACTCGGCCAATATTTCTGTTGATTCTCTTTAGGCCCTAGTAGTGCTGTGTCAATTCTTGACAATAGCACGTAGTAGCTAAACATTTTTTTGCGAATTGTAAAAAGCACGCATAGTAAAAAGGAGGGTCGGTCGCACTGCACTTGCGATGTAACGTCAAACACAAATTAGATCCTGCTTCAAATTTGGTACAATTATTACCTATATATTTTTTTAGGTTTTTTTTTTTCGGGTAGGTGTAAAAAGAAGACAGACGTAACTGTAGTATTGATTTTATATTTAAAATAGTAAATTACAGTATATTCACAAGTTTTTTATATATTATCAGTGTATAGCCTATACACAACGGGTACTCACGTTTGCAGCACGTTTATGTGACTTAAGCAATAATTTTGCACCACCTGCCAGCTCATCACTTCACAACAATTTTCACTTCACCGAACACAAGTGGACAATTACAACAATGTCTCAATTGGATGAGATACTATCGGCACAGAAGACTCTAGAGGATAGCTTTACCCGGAAGATGAGTGAGTTGGAAGCGCAGATACAGTGTGCAGGTCCTGCCAAGGATACCGTAGCGAGGGTAGCCGAAGAGTTTCGCACCTTCAGGGAGCTGATCTTCAGCATGCTGAGTCTGCTGAGAAAGCAGATCAGCGAGTGTGCTAGACAGGTCGACGGATTGGAGACCAGGCATCGGCGGAAGGCACTCATTTTCCAGGGCATAGCAGAGGTTGATGGGGAAGACAGTAGCGCAGTGATCCAGGAGGTGATAAGCGAGAAGCTGTCCCTTAAAACTATTACTGCATCCTCCATAAAAGTCTGCCACAGACTTGGCCTAGCCAAAAAGGATCACCATAGGCCCATTCTAGTCAAGTTCTCGAGTTATGACGACAGGTCTGCGGTCTGGAGAGCGAAGACGGGACTGAAGGGGTCATCTATCTCTGTCAAGGAGTTTTTAACTAAGACCCGACAATCCATCTTTGGGAAGGCGCGGCTTCACTTTTCTATGCGGTCGTGTTGGACTCAGGATGGTGTCATCGTTGTTAAAGCCCCCGATGGAAGCAAACATAAGGTGACATCATTTGAGGAACTGAGTCCGCTGCTGGTGAAGTATCCCCGGGTTCAAACGTCTGGAGATAGCCTGAAAAACAAGACGCGTTAATTATGGTATCAATCTGAATTTTTTACACACTGTAGTAGTTACGCATTAGACACCCATTAAGTAATTAAGATTTCCTTACCTTAATGTTTGCTATCTTCCATTGTTTGTTATTGAACTTTTTACTCTTGTCTCGTATTCTTGCACAGTAGTAAAGTATTTGTTTCTGTTTTCTTTCTCCTTGCAATTCTCTCAGTTGACAATAATTATGTAAGTAACGCATACTTTAGGTTTTTACCCTCAACCACATTTATTTTTCTCACTTCTTGTTTTCATTCGTCTTTGCATGTTTCTAATGTCATATGTCATTGTCAACTATTGTCATGATATAGTCGGTTGTCAATCAAAGTAAACGTCATACTCATAAGTGACATTATTATAAGTTTGGATACGTTCACGGAAAATGTAATATCTTTTGAATGCTTAATGGGTGCGTTCGGAATTATTATAATTAGCGGAGAATTCCTTTATCGCTACTACTTTGTATGTTTCTTGTTTTTTTTTCTTTGTATTGTGTTCACTGTCTGTAATGCTGATGTTAGCTGGCGGGTGGTGCAGAGATGCAAACGTCCTACCAGTATTTCGTGTAGGTCTCTTTTTTTTAGTAAACTAGTATATTTATATTATATTATCGATATCTGTTTTTATTGTATTTATATATATTTGTATCCATGACAACATCTGATAGCGAATCTTTTTTCTCTGCCAACGAGTCCACTGCCTCTTCTGGTGATGATAGCTTTTGTTCTGTTACGGAAAACCTTAGTGAACTTTTACGTCTAAGTTTCAGCCATAATCTTGGCCGGCTGTTTAACGTCTGTCATATAAATGCTCAAAGCATTCCAAGCCACTACAATGAGTTGTATGAAACTTTTTCGAATAACAACGTCCATGCCGTCCTGATTTCTGAAACTTGGCTAAAACCTGAACTTTTATCCACCTCTTACTCTCTCCCCGGATTCGTTCTTTTGCGGAATGACCGGGTCGGTAAGAGAGGGGGTGGTGTAGCTATATACCTTCGTGCTGATCTTCCTTTCAAAATTCTCTCTACTTCTTCCTGTAATACTTCGGCTGAGTTTCTTTTTCTAGAGGTCTGTGTCAAAGGAGCTAAAACCGTTCTTGGTGTTGTGTATTGTCCTCCTGCACTTGATTACTTCACTGAGTTCGAATCGGTTCTAGAATCTTTAGGTTCGGAGTATGCACATCACATAGTCTTGGGGGATTTCAACACCAATCTCCTTGCCTACAACTCCCATCGATCCCGTAAACTTTTAAATCTGGTCGAGTCAGCTAGTCTACATGTACTGCCTCTCCAACCAACTCATCATAACACTGCTGGTGATGATACCTGGCTCGACTTGATCCTCACCTCAAATCCTTCCCTAGTCTCCTCACATGGTCAACTTGACGCTCCTGGTTTTTCCCATCACGACCTTATTTTCCTGTCTTATGTCCTTAAATCTCCTAAACCCAAACCTACGTTCCAGTACAGGCGTGCCTTTGCGCGGATGAATTGTGAGAAGCTTGCACAAGATGCTTCTAATATTGACTGGACACCCCTGGAGGAAGCCACTACAGTTGACGATAAAGTTACGATTTTCAACAATGTTGTAGTTAAGCTGTACGACACCCACGCTCCTATCAGGCGAGTCAAGATAAAGCGCCCACCTGCGCCATGGATGAATGTGGGAGTTCGGATGGCGATGCGACGAAGGGACCGCGCGTTTCGGAAGTTCAAAAGGGATCGGTCGGATGATAATTGGACCCTCTTCAAAATTGCTCGCAATCGTTGTAATCAGATGATACGCAACGCTAAACGTCGCCATATTCTTGATAACATCACTTCTGCTTCTCCTGCTGATATCTGGAAATTCCTTGGAACTCTAGGTATCGGCAAATCGCGGCATGCAGACCTTCCTAACGCATTTGGCTTGGACGATCTAAATCGGCATTTCTCCACTGTTCCTACCCTTGATAATCCAACCAAATGTCAAACCCTTGACTACCTTGCTGGTCTGACGCGACCCAATATTACCCCCTTTGCCTTCACCCCAGTCGACCCGGGAGAGATCAAAAAGATTATCCTGTCCATAAAATCCAAAGCCGTTGGTTGTGATAACATCAGTCGACACATGATCGTGACAGCGGTTGATCAGCTCCTTCCTGCAATTTCTCATATAGTAAACTTCTCCCTTTACTCTGGTGTTTTCCCTTCTCTGTGGCGGAAAGCCCATGTTCGTCCACTACCTAAAATCCCTAATCCCACTCTTCTCAGTCACTTTCGTCCAATTTCCATCCTTCCCTTTTTATCCAAAGTACTCGAGGCCTGTGTACATAAGCAATTCTCCAACTTCATTCACAAAAACTCCCTGATCAGTCCATTCCAATCCGGGTTCAGGCCCGGGCACAGTACTGTTTCTGCTCTCCTTAAAGTGACTGACGATATAAGGCGAGGAATGGAAGACACTAAAGTGACGGCTTTAGTGTTGATCGATTTTTCAAATGCTTTCAATACCGTCAGTCACGAAGTCCTTTTATCCATCCTCTCCTATCGCATGGTCTCTCACGAGGTTCTGGAATGGTTTTCTTCCTATCTTCGGGGGCGTCAGCAATCAGTTCTCGCTGGTGACTCTAGCTCCAGCTGGTGTGACCTTGAAACTGGCGTCCCTCAAGGCGGCATTTTATCTCCACTTTTGTTCTCTATCTTCATAGATCTCATAACTTCCGAGCTTCAGTGTGCGTATCATCTTTACGCTGACGACTTACAGCTCTACTGTCAGGCAGGTGTTGACAGCTTATCCGGTGCGATCGAAGAGCTAAATCGGGATTTACGAGTTGTCAAAAACTGGTCTGATCGCTTTGGGGTGGCGGTTAACCCAACCAAGTGTCAGGCTATCATTGTAGGGAGCCCCCATAGCTTGAAGAGGCTGAATGGTTCAACGGTGCCACCGGTTATCTTTGATGGCACAGTGATTCCATTTAGCTCTGACGTCAAGGATCTGGGTTTGCATGTTGACACTTGCCTTGACTGGCGTAAGCAGGTCGCGATTGTGAGCAAGAAGGTCATTGGAACGTTGCGGTCGCTCTATCGGTTGAAAAATATTCTCCCATCCCACATTAAGGCAATGCTTGTACAGTCCCTTATCTTCCCCATAATTGACTATGGTGATGTGTGCTACTATGACCTGAATGCAGATCTCCTCAATAAACTTGACCGACTTCTTAATAGCTGCATTCGATTCGTTTTCAATCTTCGCAAGTACGATCATGTATCCGCACATCGAGCGCTTTTAAAGTGGTTACCTATCCGGCAGCGCAGAGCGTTGAGGGCTTTGACAACCCTGTTTTCTCTTCTTCACAATCCCGCTTCTCCTTCTTATCTGACTTCTCTTTGTCAATATTTATGCTCTGCACACAGCAAGAACCTTCGGTCCGAGAATAATTGTCTTCTTCGTTGTCCTTCTCATCGCTCTGGTTTTATAAAGTCGTCTTTCTTTGTCCAGGCGGTTTTCCTTTGGAATGCGCTCCCTCAGAATATCAGGACGGTAACCAATCGGTTCACATTTAAAGTGAAAGCTCGAGAACACATACACAAGAAGTTGGCAGATTCGTCTCAGAATTAAGTTGTTGTAGGATTTCTTATTTATGTCTCATAACTATTTTATATATATATATATATATTGTTATGCATATGTATGTATATATGTATTTATTATTATATGTATTCTTATATCTTAGTTATAAATATTTTCTTATCTTTTCTTTCTGTTATTGCACCTACTGTGTATTGTCTCTGCATCACCCTAAGGTAGACTGGTAGAAAATGCCTAAGGCATTAAGTCCGCCTTTGTACAGTTTTTACTTGTGCATAAAGTTTTAATAAATAAATTTTATGTTCAATCATTACCCAAGCATTCTTGTAGTTAAACGCGGCTGAAATATTACATGTTATTGTCGGTCAGACATATTGAATTTACCACAAAGTGCAACGACGTTTTCACTTCAACAGGAGACCAGTCACGTTTCATACAGAGTTGGGCACAAAACACAAAGTGACAGCGAAATAAAATTTATTATTATTTAAAATTCCTACGAAAAACATCTAGTTTCATAAATTTTAATAAAATATATTAACTACCGATTGGCGAAAATAAAAGAAAGGTGACCTTAAACAAGTATTACCTACTATGACAACAAACCTCTGCGAGTGTTACTATAACTATTTTTTGCATATATAGTTCTAAAATCAGTTTTTTTTTAATGTATAAAACTTTATTTTTCTACTTAAAAAAAAAACAGCTGAAGGCACAGTTGTAGAGATTCGGCGCAATAGTAAAAATGGGAGGTCTTCCCCGACCAGGGTAATAAATTTTTTTCGTTGGCCGGCCAAGTTGGGTTTTGGGCCTAATATGGCTCGATTTATTTATTTATTTATATACTTTATTGTAACCACAAAAATACACAATATAAGAAAAAAAAACATTAGATACTTACCCCCTTATTCATAAAACTTATCAAACCTATTTTAGTTAAAATGGGGTTTGTCTCTTTCTTACACACAGAAATGACAACGTGACAGATAAAGACAAACGTTCTATAAACCTATTTTAGCTAAAATAGAGATAAAATAGGATTATGAATAAGGGGGTAAATATATAATGGACTGATATCCATTATTCTGATAAAAACTGGTTCTGTGATTTGGATATCTTAATTTTTTAAGCTAAAATATATTAGAATTGACCTACCTAATCTGCTAACAGCTCACAACCTTTAGTAATTTCTTGTGATTTGGTTTTCTACCTACCTTTTGTTTCTTAGACTTGCCACTCATATGAAAGACTATCACAATATGTTTTATTGTGTAATCATCTTGAACTCTATGTTCAAGGCCTGAAAGTTCATATTAGCATCAAAAATTGACGACTACTGGGTCCTTTTGATGAGTAATAGTACTAATCTGGCGAGTACTGGTACAAATCGCCCTTTTTTCACATTTGCTTAAATAAGTATTTATTATCACTAAAAATTACAAAAGTTAACAACTTATTTAGAATAACGGATAATTTTTCTATTTCGTCATGCAAAAAGTTTCATTATAAATGAAATACTTCTCACGCAGCAGTTCTTCAAAGTCAGCGAATATCAAAACCCGACGACTATTGGTACGTTTACCTTAGTGTGATTGGTATTTAGTTTTCTAGAACTTCATCGTTTTTTCGGCTTCTCATCATATTATCATATTTTCCCGTTATTAAAAACGTTGCCGACCAGTCGGTAATGATTGCAAACAGCGTTTATGAGTGATTGCCAAACAATACAACAGTTCCACCGTGTCTAAATGGTACCGAATGCAGTATTAAGCTGGGGCTACATTGCATCTATCGTCACGAAGCTTCGCGCTTCTACAAGATAGACGCACTCGTAGATGTTACTACTGTTTGACCAAGATAATGATTCCGACTAAGATAATCTCGGGACTTTAAAAGAGACTGTGACCTCTGAGTTTGTTTCGGTGTTTTCTGTCAGAGTAGTCGGATATGAAACACCAACCTAATCTAGCCTTTAAAATATTTTGACGTGTAAAAGTGTTTTTTAAAACAAACACACAGAATTAAAAAAATCCACCACTACCGGCTCTCGTAGCGAAAGATCATACTGCATCTCAGTTATCGCACAGGTCACGGCTCAAAGAAATATGAAACAGCTAATGTGACCCGGTCACATTAGCTGCTTAATATTTCTTTAATTCTTTTGCTATGCGGTCCAAGATAACATTTTAGCGAGAAAAATTTGAAGCTTCGGCAGTCATTGCTTCGTGACAATCCATGACAATAGATGCAAGTGTGGTCCCAGCATAAGGCAAATAACGGCCCGTAGTTTTGCAACTACGAGGCGTAGGTAAATACGCGAGGTTTTGAAACGAGGCGTTAATCGGTATGCACTTCATTAGCTTACATAATTATACGGAATAATGTGGCAATTATTCTTTGTGCTGTTGATATTAATACTTGTTCGTTTTGTTAATTTTATTAGTGCTTAACTGTGCAGAGCGTGGGCGATTTGTAATTTGTCGTAAATATTTTGTGACATGGCTTGATCATTATGGTTATGAATAATGAACAATACAAATAGCGATTTGCTTTTTCTATAGTATTATGAAATTTTAACGATTGTCGCCATAGCTATCCAGCGGGGTAATTACGTGACACATTGTCAGTAGCAATGGCTTTCATTGTAACAGTTCAATAATATCCATTGCATTGTTCACGTTGTTGAGCACACAATTTTACGAACATATGAAGCAATGGATTAGTACTTAGTAGTAATATCCTACAAAATCATTCCGATTGGAATTGATAGTGTGTTACGCAATTAGGGTGCTGTTCTTTTGAGTTTTCATTTCTGAAAACCAGGACTTCAGTTAAAACTAGTAAAAGTATAATAGTGAAACGCAAATCGACATGGCAAAACTATGATTTCCATTTCGGTCTCCAAAATGGTCCCAAGACATATGGTGTACTAATAGCGTTGCTAAAGGAGGTTATGTGAAATTCTAGTGTTCAAACATTGCAAACAGATGGATTACTTTAGGAACCACATGGACAGTTCGCTCCACATCGAGTGCGTCCCACGCAAATTGTTATAGTCTTGTTAAAGTCAACTGAGACAAATTAATTAATTTGTATTCGTAATCGCTGGTCTGGTGTACTGACCTATGTGTGATCGTGCAATAATTGCTGTAATCATTGGCGATACACATGTCTTTGAGTGGATGTACTTTTGTTATCATGGTCATTATTTTAGATTGCGTCCGTGTTGGCCCACTTGATGCTTCTCAAGATAATACGTTGGTCTTGAAGTAACTCCTTGTCACATGGACTGGACTTAGACATCATCAAAGGGTAGGTACCGGTCTGACAGTACTTACACAATTAAACAGTAGAATCATCACAATCCTGTTAGGGTTAATGGAGGAACACCAAAGGAAAGGCCATTATAAGGATTTCAATAATACGTTTATTATCCTTTTATTTATATATTGGAAGGTGTGTTTACAAATAAAGGATCAGATATGGCAGATCCCGCTGAAGATGGCGGGACGAGTTGGGCAAAACAAACGACCAGTGGTCCTTTTTAGGCGTGGATCGAAAGAGCTGGAAGTCCTTTGCCCACCAGTGTGATGATGCAGGCTAGCAGTAACGATTAACAATAACAGTTGTCCTTGGCGAACCATGATATCGACCGTAGCAATAAACATTGTCGGATCTACATTTTTGCGATTTTCATTCTAATGCATTTTAGGTCTTAGAATATTTATTAAACTTATTCAAAGACCTAAAATGCATAAGAATGAAAATCGCAAAAATGTAGATCCGACAATGTAAATTGCTACGGCCGATATAAAGTTAAGGAAGTATTAACCTAGTCTCAAAGAACTGTTTGCAATACCCGTTTAGATTTCCCAAGTGACACGAGTAGGTACTGGTAGGCATCATAACTGGAAAATCGAACAAGGAAGATCTAAGATCTCTGCCAATCATCTAGGTCCTAAGGAACTATGTTCAATGATAAATCTACTACCGACAACCGATTACGTGAGCAGCATTTATTAATGAACTTTTATCAATCATCTAGGAATTAAAAGGTTTATCAATGGATCTTTGATTGCACAAGCTTTGCTTTTTGATCAAATCAAATCAAAATATTTTATTTCACATAAACCTACATGCGCACTTATGAAACGTCAGAAGCTAGGTGCACGGTTCCAATGATCGTCCATGATCGTCGAAGATCGTTTCCTATGAAGAAGAGCCGGCAAGAACACCACGAGTAGACGTGGGGTTTCTTGCTGGCTTTCATCAAATATACTCGTAATTGGCTTTTTAGAATGTTTTTAAATTAGAGTGTTAACAGAAGAGGAGATTAAGACGATGCTTCGCAGGATTAGTGGTTAAGCTTACCAGCTGACCTGAATTCTATTTATACCTATACCAATAATACAGCTGAAGAGTTTGTTTGGCTTGCTTCTTTTAACGCGCTTATCTCGGGAACTGCCAGTCGATTTGTAAAATTATTCTGTACTAGCTGCGCCCCGCGATTTCACCCGCATAAGTTTCGATTCTGTGGAAAAATTGGGATAAAAAGTAACCTATATGTTAATCCAGGGTGTCAGCTACCTCCATATAAAATTTTATTAAAATTGGTCTAGCCGTTTCAGCGTGAAGAAGTAATAAACATATAAACACACCCTCACAAACTTTCGCCTTTATAATATTAGTGTGATCAGTGATGTGATGATTTGATAGCCTAATTCTTGAGGAACGCTATAGGCTATTTAAAATAAGACAAGTAGGTACCTTTGGGAGCCGAGCAAAAAGAAAAACATAGATAATGAAAACGAAGAAATAGCGCAGACAGGCGATGCGATGCGACGAGGTGTTTCGGGCGAACAAGAAATTTCAAGTGGACGAAATTGCGGCACAGAATAAATTTTAATAGTTTGCGGGCAGAAACTAGAATACACATAAAAGAGAACTAAGATAGCCGTTAGACACGTTGTGTTCCCAGAAAAATTCTAAAGCGATGTAGACATCGTAGACCCCATCCATCGCTTTCCATCAGGTGTGATCGAAGTCAAGAGCGGGCCCATGCAGCAATAAAAAAAAAAATTAAAAAAGGTAGAAAGGCAAATATTAATAACAAAAAAAACCGGCCAAGAGCGTGTCGGGCCACGCTCAGTGTAGGGTTCCGTAGTTTCCCGTCCGTCACAATAAGTGTTCCCACGTACAATTCGATAGTACCCGACCCAATGTAATAAGTACCTACAGCGCCATCTCTCGGGGAATTGGGTTACTAATTAATACATAGACGTACCAGAAGTTTTCGGTGGTAATTTTAGATTGCGAGAACCGATTTTAATCATTCTTTTTTTGTTTGAAAAAAGATACGTTCAGGATAATAAAATATGTAAACGAAGTTAAAAAAAAAATGCTTGCATATACGATTATACTACGAACTTAGTCCAGAAATGATTTTGTACAAGTTTTTGTCTTTTTTGTACAAAAACTGTTGTTTCTATCAAGTTCAAAATAATTTTCCTAGAAAGTCCTTATAAAGTTCTACGTTTCAGATTTTTTTTCATATTTTCTAAACTTATGGTTCAAAAGTTAGAGGGGGGGGACACATTGTTTTTTACTTTTGGAGCGATTATTTCCGAAATTATTGACATTATCAAAAAATGATTTCAGTAAACCCCTATTCATTTTTAAATACCTTTCCAACAATATATCACACGTTAGGGTTGAAATTAAAAAAAAAATCACTTCCCACTTTACATATAGGGGGGCTACCCTAATAAAACATTTTTTTCCAATTTTTATTTTACCACTTTGTCGGCGTGATTGATATACATATTGGTACCAAATTTCAGCTTTCTAGTGCTAACGGTCACAGAGATTAAGCGAGGACGGACAGACGGACGGACGGACGGACGGACGGACAGACAGACATGGCGAAACTATAAGGGTTCCTAGTATACTACGGAACCCTAAAAACTGCAAATTCATGCTTTTAAGGTTCAGTTGCAATATCTTCATCATTCACAGTTATTAGGTAGTAGATGGATATGGGAGATACGGATTACGCAGCACCATTTCATACTTCCCTATTACTTATGTAACAATTCTATTAAAACTTCTATATTATCTACGGAAATCGCAGTTTAGGGTTCCGCTAGTTTGAGTAATTGAATGACTCCATATACAATTAGTTTATGAGCATAGATATTTAGCAACGGCAATTAAAACTGCACGGGTAATACAAAAGATCGTTCATCAAGAAGATAATAATGGATTGCGGAAGTTATTTCCTTTTATTATAGGAGTTTTATGTACATTCTACGCTTGCATTGTTTTTTATTTCCGAGTTTTTATAGAAAGACAATTTTGAAATAGCAATTGACCACTAGTTATAGTCCGCGCGGAACTAGTTGGCCGCTGAGGTGGGGACAGGGGTGAGGCAGCGGTTCGCAATGCACGTACTGAGTCGCCCCCGCCCCTCCGTCCCACCGCTCACATACCTAAGGCGCGGCCAACTAGTTTCGCGCGGACTATAGTCAAGTTACTTAGTATACGTATTGGACTATGTTACGTTTACCGGAAGATGGCAAATATTTGTGTCAAAACATTGCCAAGCCCTACGTTTGCGTTTGAATCATGCCATAAATCATCAGTTGTAACTTTGTTACCCAACAACCTCAGCATTGGTTCACCCCTATGATATTATCAGCTATCAATATGTTATCTTGAATCTCTGATTCTGTGGAACTGTCGGATGTTAGTTGTGCAGTGTAGGGCCGGTTTACATCTCACGGGGGAGGGATAGTGTTCAGGTAAACCATGTTTGGAGAGGCATTAAATTTCTTGTTTGTTTTAAAAATACTTATAAAATAGACAAATAAATGACATAAAAACTCTGAATCAAAAAGTTTTTATGTCATTTATTTGTCTATTTTTACTTTTAAATCCATAGAATGTTAGTACAATAAGACTTATAAAACTAGTGTTAGTAGTAAAAAAAAAACATTATAATTTCTTACTTATTTACCTTTTTTTTTTATTTTGTTTTGTTACCTCCAATCGCCTGAAACACAGGATTACCTAGTTCAGGCACAAATAATGGGTGAACTTGACATAAATTTAAGAAAAACTCTATTTAACGTTGGTCCTTACATTTTTGAATAAATTTTATTAATATTATTTCCTAATGTGAGTATTAAACAATGAGTATTTTAATTCTCTTTGGTATTAACCCAGTGCTGGACGTAACGCGTGTACAGCCTATCCGCAATAACAGCCAGGATGCCGTCGGTGCTGGTGCGCAACCTGCCGAGCGCAACTTATGATTTTGTTATTTTATTCTAGCTGGGCGAATCTCCTATTTTCTTCTACATAATACAATTTTTAAACTCATTTACTGACAGACAACGCACAGCCTGAACCGTAAGGTTTAGGAGCATACAATTTTGGATAAGAGTTCCTTTTGTAACGAAAATGAGCAGTAAGGAAGGATTTTTGAAAATTCATCCCCTAGAGGAGGGTAATCAGATAGGAAATGTCGACTCAATAGTATGAAATTTAAAAGTGATTCCTATATCCTATTTACAAAATAAACCATTTCATTTCAATTGAAGTTCGACATTTTGCCGATGTGAATTTGATCGTACCCATGGGTCATTCGAGTGGTAATTTTGACATCTAAAGCCGAAATTTAATTTTAATGTTGGCTTCTATTAATTTATTAGTAAACTAGTTTATGGTTTGTTATAATAAACTACTCCATTATCGAGCTAGGTAATCGAGAAGTTTCTTCACTGACCTTTTTTTAAATACCAGGCAAGCCATTTAACTTAGTCAGTATATGACAGGTAATTCTAGACTAATATGCGATGACATTACGATAGCTCTTTGTAAAAGGAAAATAAACTGTGTCATCTTGAAAAAGTACCTGCTGTTTGTTCATTCAGTTCGATAATGCAATCGACATTTTAGTTGCTAATATTTTTATTAAAAATGAGGATTACTTAAATAACCATGTCTTAAGGTAAGATATAAGGATCAGACTAGTAGCTTTGTAGTTATGTCATGTGTGTAACGGGTAGGAGAAATTAAAATAAAATCGTTTCTCTAATTCAATAACGCATATTCTAAAAAGCGAAACCTTTCCTTACAAGGGCTATGAAGTAAACATTATCGTTCCCATAAACGGTAATTCCATCACCCCGAACAGAATCAATACATTAGTAACTTGTACTAACAAGGCAGTGACATGTAAACCGTCCCATGTAAGTGAAAGTCCCAGCTGGCACACACTCATTCATCACACTGCAACAACCGTGTAGGAGTGTGGTTGGACCGTGTAGAAGTTGGACGCAGAAGGCCTGGTAGGTACGGTCATGGAAATTAATCACCCTATATAAATTTGCCGCGTTATTTATAGCCATTTCTCTCTCACAGAGAGGAGGCCTGTGGCCCAACAGTGGGAACGTTATAGGCTGATTTATTTATTATTATTTATTTATTTAATACTTCAAGCACATAAATGTACAGAGGCGGACTTAATGCCATAGGCATTTTCTACCAGTCAACCTTTGGGTGATGCAGAGACAAACAGTGGTAGGTGCAATCATGAAATTAAGGAATAAATATTATGTTATGATTGCTGATTATGTGTAGCCATTTCACATAACTGTCAAAGAATGAATTGTGATTTGAATATGCAGAAAAACGTTGGTAGGGAGTCAATTTTATAACCAATACGACCTTAGTTACAAAAACTATGGAATTATTTGCCAAATCATTTTCAAGGAATGGAATACCAGGGTAGAAACTATGCTTGTATGTAACTGATCCTTCCTCCTTGTTTTCCTTGTTGTAGTTTATTAACTAAAATCATCAGGCCGGGTTTCTCATTAGGCAAATCTGCCAAAATTACATCTCATTGTTCAGTTGGTAATGATGAGGTAAGCAGTGAGATAGCTTGCATTAGGTTAATTGAGGAAAATTATAGTTTAGTATTATAAACCAATTCACATTGCTATTAACCAAACATTTGCCGAAATCAAATTAAAAATCTAGGGGTTTTTTTGGTTCGTTGATCAGGTTAAGCTATGGTTGCCGCGGTTGGTCCATGGGTAAGTGAATACGTGAATAAGTGAAGATCGTTACATACTAAGACCCCTCCATACCTCGGAAAGCACGTCAAGCCGTTGGTCTCGGCTGTCATTCGTGGATCTTTGACAGTCGTTACGACCCGGGTCGTCAGAAGCCCGAAAGTCTGATACCAGTTCTTACGTCACTGGGTCGTGGAGGTCAGATAGGCAGTCGCTCCAAACTGGTATTTAGCTGCATCCGGTTAGTCTGGAAGCTGACCCCTACATCCTTGGGAAAAGACTAGGCAGATGATGATGACATTAAAAAATATCTGCAATCGATTTTGTCCCTTGTTGGATAGAGTTGACCTTCTGTATCTCATCCCCATGATACATCAAACGTCCATTAAGCCGTCCATCTGTCCATCCACAGCATTAGATTCCATTATTCTGTAAACGGTGCTGCAATACGGAACCGTTTACAATTGGCTTTTGGTTATTTATGATGTTTGGGTAATTTTAGCGCTGTATTGCCTAACTAAACGGATGATTTTATATCTTTAGAGCATTTTACTCAATGAAACTTAAAAATTAAAGTTGGTTCCGGAAATGAAAAACTTTAACGTTGGCCAATCTCCCATAAAAATAATGTGGCAAATAAATATTCAATTTCCGTTCCATTTACAATTAATCTGATGGATAGTTTGCAATAGTTATCTGGATATCTACTGTGAAACAGACGAGGTGGTGAATGGCGTGCAATTTAGGGGCTATCTTTAATATAATTAATCGGTTATTTTTCACCTTAAAAAAGTGCTGTATCTCAGCCTAGTTTGTATGTAAATAAACTTTTTTTTATTTTGATTTCGAGGCCGTTCAAGTACGTGTCTATTATTGTAGTTATAACACTACTAACAATGCAATGATTTTAAACCTATGCTATGTATGTAGGTATATGAAATGAATCCGAACATAAAACAAATTACCTAGATAAGGTCGAAATAGCATAATCAGACTTTAATGTTCCCACTGCTGGGACACAGGCCTCCTGAATTCGAGTGGGAGTGCGCTATAATCTACCATGCGGGCCCAATGCGGGGTTGGTACATGTCTTCAAATGTTTGGTTCTAGGACATGCCGGTTCCCGCACAATGTTTACCTCCACCGTTTTGAGAGCAGGGGCTATGAAATTTACACAAAGAAAAGCACCTGTCTGGGTTCGAACCCACGACCTGCAACTCGTAAGTCGGGGTTGTTATCACTGGGCCACCACTGCTCTCAGGTCGTAATAAAAGACTTAATAAAAAATAATAGAGCGTGCATCATTTTTTATGCTTTTATAGCAGCCAAACGCTTCGCTGCCTACACGAGCAAATTCATGAGGAATGTTACGAAATTTCTTAGTTTCAAAATAACAGTCAGGAATGTTATTCGCTTTTTTAATAATCACTAGTTATGTTCTTCTTCTTAGCGTGTCGATAGCAACCTAAATGTACTCGGCCCAGAATTCGGCCACTTGTTTGGCGCCATCACTAGCGTCGATCAGTTCCTGTAACGTGCAGCTGACAGGACACGCAGGGCACGATATTAAGTGTCCCATTGTTTGTGGAACAGCACCGCATTTACACTCCAAGGTGGAGTCGTCTATAAATCTTCACCTGAACAGGTTTTCCTTGCTTCGGCCAACCTGGGTCCGGAGTCTGTTTAAAGACTTCCAGGTTACCCAAGGTAACTCATGTCCAGGTGGGAGGCCCTCAGCGGGTGGAACGAACGGTTTGGGTAAGGAAGCATTGTCTCGCCACAGCTTCAGTCTTTCTTGTGGTGGTTCGCCAGTGAGTGGGACGACACACTTTAAGAAACTGTTTCGGCTTTCCAGCCTTTGTGGCACAAGGGTGTTGTCGTGCAAAGGGTGTCGTGTGTCGGAGACCATTTTGGCTCTTTCGCTGGAGCAATCCAAAGTCCACTAGTTATGTTTATTTAATTGTTGAGTCAAAGAGAGCAATGCACAAATTGCTGCAGTTTATCAGTGACAGCAACGTCTTGAGAACCTGGGGCAGACAGCACCACTACCCTTTGCTGACTGGCTAACATTATTACCTTGGTACAAGCTATTTATAACCATTAAAAGCCATAGCACCATTGTAAGCATACGAAACGCCACTCCGGTAGAACCATTTTAATTAAGGTTTCATAAAATTGTTCCACCAGAGTCGGTTCACGCCTGTCTGCCTGAACCAAATTCGTGTACCAAATACGAACCTGAATGGATGCTGATTCGACAGCCCAAAAAGGAAGTAGGATGTGTTTGGCAGTGGTAGTGAACAGCCAAAATCATTAAGCTAGAGAAAAAATTCCAACAGAGCTATATGTATATGTACCCAAGGCTTAGTTTGCTATTAGAAGCTTAAAACCACGAAAAATGCAGCCACTGATGATGCTGTATATAGAAGTGGTGAAGTTTTAGGCCCACAAAATTTAAAACATTGTCGTGCCATCGTCACGACAAAGAAGAATGCGTATTGATATGACAGAGATTTAGATGACGAAAATCAATTAGCTACAAAAACAAGGCAAGTCTAACAGAGCCGTATGTCTATGTACCCAAGGCTTGGTTTGCTATAAGAAGCAAATACTCGTCAAGCAAGACCAATCTAAGTATAATTGAATGAACGAGTATTTGAAAGTAAAAGCATGCGAGTTGACCCGCCAAGCCGCTAAGTTAACCGTTTGTAATTATCGACGCCATTCATGACACAAACGATGCGCCAGCGCATCCCATCACTCTCACTTTCTGCATTGTAGACACGAGAAGGTTTAGAAGGGATTTTGTAACCACAAGTTAGGTTACTTTGAATGGCGAATGGCGATAGATACAGTGCGGCCGATGAGAGAATGCGTTCTTGACACCTGTTAGTTTCATACAAACGGATACGTGCTATGCGAATTTGATCTTTATTAGCTACTACAATTGTCGCACTGACAGGTTATACGAACGGATTCTCTCGGCGATCGGACTGTAATTCAGCTTTAGTTTAGATGCAGTCGAAAAATGTTCAATAAATCGTCATAAATTGTCAGTATTGGAGGTAGATTAACAATCAATAATCGAGAACAATAAAAGACGGAAGAGGCCATTGTCGATCAAAAGGACGATACATAAGAACGTTTCTGTATTTCCAGACTGGTCACCAATTGACCATTCTGCGATAAAGATACCTACATTTTTACTTAACTCGCCCAAAGCCTCAGGCAACTCGTTAAATTATAACGAATAAGACAGGAGACCATTAAATAGAAAGTCAGTAACTGGATATATCATTCACATAACAAAAAAAACCCATAACGAATGTGATAGATGAGGTGTGCTCCCCTAATGGGCATATCCATCAAGATCGCAGTTAACAGACATTTTTCAATTGAATCCAATTATGCCATTTGTGGAAATGGCAATTTCTACACAATTTATCAATTCCTTTGCAACGGTGAAGGAAACCCACTCGGTAAGTATGGAGTAGGTCGGTAATGAGGCGTAGCTGCGGTCGTAGACAATAAAATTAAAGCCGCAGAGTAGGTTTAGACGTAGAATCTGTGTCTCTATTGTATGATGCAATTTACCTTGTCAAAATAAGTAACTACACTCGACTCTTCACGTGACCAGAGGGCTGGCCTATTTTTTGGCCAAAGAATCAGCATTGCCACGTTGTATGGCAAGCCTTTTGGGCACGTTTCCTGTTGACAGCGATGCGGACGAATTTTTTGATGCCCTTTGATTATTTCCCCTCCCCTTTTTATATACTTGTACATATTATTATTTTAATATTGTTAGCTTTTTAAATTATGTAAATATTTGAATCTCTAATAAATACTTTAATATTTGCAAAAAAAAAGTAACTACAGTATTATAATAAATTATTTAAAGGAAAATAAAAATCTCTATACCCGAAATGAGCAGTGGTGGCCCAGTGGTAATAACCTCGACTTACGAGTTGTAGCTTGTGGGTTCCAACCTAGGCAGGTGCTTTACTTTGTGGGGTCTCGATATCTAAACATGGTTACCCCTCCATGGACCTACCGCGGGAAGCATAGCTTAACCTGATCGACCAACCCGTGCGACTGTTATTACTTAGCCACGAGCTACTTTCGAATGTACAGACGCCAGCACATCAACCTACCCGAAACTGTACCTACTCAAAAGTCTGTTTCTCGTCTAAGCAGTCTGTGGTCTGTGCGGGCCTACCACGATTGTTTGCGGTGCGCTTTGTTTGCCTCCACTCCGCGTCGTGACGGGCTTGCTCGTGAAAAAGCTGCACTTTCACGAATTGCGGTAGGGTTGCGAATTATCTAGAGGTGTCGATACACCTCGATACGTTTGTAATCGATTTAAAGTCGTTTATTGATAAACTGATGGTCGTGATCTACAGTGAATTTCTTACATAGGTAGGTACCTACTTTGTATTTCTATTCATATATTTTTTGAACTTATTAGTTACTCTGCTGACCTTCGAAGGCACAACATAATCAGCCTATAACGTTCCCACTGCTGGGACACAGGCCTCCTCTCTGTGAGAGGGAGTGGGCCGTAATCCACCACGCGGGCCCAGTGCGGGTTGGTGGATGTCACATGTCTTCGAATTTTTTTTTTTTTTGTTCTAGGACATCCCGGTTTCCTCACGATGTTTTCCTTCACCGTTTTGAGAGCAGTGGTGATGAAATAATTTACACAAAGTAAAGCGCCTGTCGGGGTTCGAACCTACGACCTACAACTTGTAAGTCGCGGCTGACACCACTGGGCCACCACTGCTCTACTGGACCACCACTGCTCTGAAGGCACACCGGCTATAATTTTCTGACTTATATGATGTTAGTAAATTACTGTACCTATATTGTGATTGTGATCCTAATAACACGGGCGGCAACTTTAATCTTTTAATTCGATTATCGTCTCAATAATTGAATTAGTTTATTTCCGATCACGATTCATTACCACTGTATAAAATCGATTTTCAAATCGATTAATCAAACGATTTGATTTCGGGTGAGTACTATAGCAGCCCTATTCCATGGCTAATTGCTACCTTAGCTGGTATTGTTCTTGTTATTATTTCGTTTTTACGCAACTATGATTACAATCGCGACTGCTAACGCGGTTACACAATGATAGTCGCAAGTCGAGTTGCTACTTTTTTTTTGAACCATGTGAATGAGTTTTCATTGATTCTCTTATTATGTCTAACAACGTACGTGTACAATGGGGCTCGTTATGTTTTTAACGTGTGTTTTAGTGGCAATTTCAAAATGAATTTTCTCTTGTGTGAATTTTCTTGAGTAATTAGCTAGTAATTAATTAGCTAAACATGATGAATGACTTTCATTTTTACCGAAGAAAGGTCGTATAATGAACTCTAGGAAAAGGAAAACCTTATTAAAGACATTATAAAATTGCAGTAGAAGTTGTTCTCAATTGTAATTTTAATTCTAATACTGCCCTAATAATCTCTGTTCTGTAATATACAATATATGTACTTGTAGGTACCTAACATTTGCAAACCACACGGGACAGAATATGATGAGACCATTGACTAATAATATACAAGGTGCTGTTTCATACATTTTGATCGAGTAGGTATTGAACTGATTTTTTTTTCGTGATTTCGGAGTTGTTCCCATAGTGAAAGTTGTTCAGTTCGATGGTCTAAAGCACCTCTTAAAGTTTTTAGGGTTAATTTTTTAACACTTTATATAAGTAATGTTAGGTATCATAATCCGACAAATAAATGATTTTGCGAATTGTCGGTGTTCTATAGGTACACCTCGGCCTAACTCTTCGGGAATTACAGGCGTAATGTTATGTGTGATTATGAATTAATTTTCTGAAAGCAGAACATATAAAATGAGAGTAAACATAGAAAAAAGAGAAAAAAAAACTATCGCCGCTCTCTTCTTTTTAACCGACTTTAAAAAAGGAGGTTCTGTATTCGACCCGTATGTATGTATGTATGTATGTATGTATGTTTGTATGTCCGCGATTATCTCAAAAACTGCTGAACCGATTTTGATAATTCTTTCATTAGTGTGATCTACATACTTTCAGGAAGGTTTTAGTATATAATACATTAGGTAATTGTTCTTATGAACGAAGTTATATGCATAAATGTACTGCATCTCCGGCATTTCTATGGGAATTTTGATGATTCTTCCAGTCGTGTCTTCAATTCTTCAATGCACTAGTGTTAATTGAATTTGTGTGGGGTAGGTATAACTAAAAAGTGAAAAATAAAAACTTTTTTACAAAAAAAAAACAACCGACTTCAAAAAAAACACTACAAAGTGAAAAATAACTTTAATTTCGGAAGTCGGTGTCTAAAAACGAAAATGCGGAACCAACGACACCGACTTCCGAAATTAAAGTTATTTTTCACTTTGTAGTGTTTTTTTTGAAGTCGGTTGTTTTTTTTTTGTAAAAAAGTTTTTTTCTGATAACAAACAGTATTCTATTCTATTTTATACCAAGAGCTAGTGACTATGTTCAAAATGTTTCCTACCGAAACAATAAAAATAAATGTCAATCGTACAGCAACAGCACCCTATTTGCGTAACACACTTTCAAACACAATCTGAATCATTTTGAAGGTTATTATTAATCCATTGCTTCATATGTTCGAAAAAAATTCTGCAACAACGTATTTTTTTTTTATGTCATCTCGCAGTTCAACCTATGAGGTTGTCGTCTGCTCAACCGGGCTTGCCTGTGGATGCCTCAATAAATTAAGGCCTCCTGCCAGGGCTTAAAAAACTCAAAAACTAAGTGACTACACGCTAAGGATACGCGTGGGGTACGGACCTCGGCTTAGGGCGTCGCTGGAAGAGGGCAGCAAGGGACAGACCGAATCAGAATTAAAGCAACAACGTATATACGACGACAAATAAATAATACAACGCGAGTGTTGTTAGACTGTCAAAATGAAACCGATTGCTGCCGTTAGTGTGTTACGCAATTAACCCGCAGGCCTCACCATAATCCAACCTTTTAATTTTCCAATAGAATATATTGCTCCAAGCAATTATACTTAAGGTAGATGGTAGAACGCCCTTAGGCTAGATAGAGTGGCGATCTTCGCAGGGTGGCTGGTAGCAGATGGGTGAGAGTTGCCGAAAATCGAGTTGCATGTTGTGCAATAGGAGAGGCCTATGTCAAACACTAGAATGCTGTAAGCTAACACTAATATTATAAAGGCGAAAGTTTGTGAGTGTGTGTGTGCGTGTGAGTGTGTGTTTATATGTTTGTTACTTAATCACGCTCAAACGGCTGGACCAATTTTGATAAAACTTTGTATGGAGGTAGCTGACACCCTGGATTAACATATAGGCTACTTTTATCCCGATATTCCCACGGGATCGAAACTTATGCGAGTGAAACTGCGGGGCGCAGCTAGTCGGTTCTAAGAAAAAAACGTACCTACATAAGATACATCAACGCCCTTCACTTTAAAGGCCAGCTAACCAAGCAGCTGCTTTTTAAACGTGTCTTATTAAAATATGACTCAACAATGATTACTATCTGCCAACCACCCTAAATAGACCTTTATCCTATTAACATAATATTCACAATATACATAATCTTGTTACCAAATCTGAGTTTGAGGAGATCTTTGTAAACTGGTGGATCTAGGTATGTCATTGTGAGGCACCAGAATTACCTATATGCGCAAGTGCACCCGTGCAAGTGCAATTTAATTTCCTTAAGTTCGTTTTCTACAATGTTGCCATTTTATAGACTGTCGATAGAAATCTCATTCATCTGTTTAGTAAAGTAGGCTCTTGCAGAGAGGCGCGACCAGGCGCAGGCGCAGGCGGCTACCACTGGGCCACTACTGCTCCCTTATGTTGCTGTTGGTGTTCATCAAACGATTCCAAAATTGTAATTCAATATTGTTCCCCTTTGAGCACCACGGTAAAATATTGATTGGTGCTCAAACGGTAATACCTCTGGTGCTCTAATAATAGGTGCTCAAACGGGAATACTTCGAATAATGAAAGTTAGAATTAGAAATTCGAACTTGTTCCAAACATTCCATTTTTATCGTTATTAATACTTACCAAAACTGGTTCACAACCAACCCTGGTGACCCACAAACAAAAATTATCGCTATTTACCTCTAGGAAGTGCAAACACAAATTAACTAGACAATCCTTTTTAAACGTCAGTATTATCTAACAATGTTGTATCATCTAGTTCATTAACTGATGTTTGTATGTTAACTGCCATAATTTCATGGCTATTAAGATTTGTAATTAGTTATGTTACTGTATCTAATTACGTGGTATTTGTACATTTATCTTGTATATGACCCGATTAGTTACTGTAGCAGACTTTCCCTTGGAGATGATGCTTCATTGGGTTCGGACACGCTTGGTATGTCTCCTTGAGCGTGTAATAGATGACTGATTTACATTAAATGTATGGTAATGTGTCTTTGTATTGTAGATGCTATTGATATAAGTCATGATTAGCATTTGTTTGTTTTTTGTTATTCTTCATAATTACGTGCTTCGTTGCGTCTCTAGGTCCTAGAACATTTAATTATGCGATTCCGTTCATTAGGTAGTACAAGAAGTAATGCTGAATTGTAACGTCAAAATATGACTAAAATACATCAGAAACATCATGCCTATTTCTTAAAGGGATAAGCAGAGGTATAATTATACCGCACCTACATCATCATCTGCCTAGCCTTGCTTCCGGGCCTACTGAATGCAGCTGAATACCAGTATTTTATAGAGAGCGACTGCCGATCTGATCTGCACAATCCAGTTACTGGGTGGCACGATACGTTTCATGCAAATATTTACGCAATTCGTCATTCCAAATGTTAATTGTCTTTTTTTTATTTTTTTTTATTATGCTTGCCAGACTTCCGTCCGAAGTCCCGCCAAAATGGCAACAAATTACATCACTTGATGCATGACGCATAAAAACTCCTTGTTCAGCTCCTGGACTATAAATGGACTTATGTGCTCGTTTTAACAGCTACGATGCACCTACACAAGGATTAATAAATGGTAAAAACGTTTCCGCGTAGAAATCGTTGCAAGACATTTTTTTGAAACCTACACATTTGTTCAATAATATTTCATGATCATAATGATGTAGGAATTTACTCATGCGGGTTTCAAAATATTGGTCCTACTTAAACCTACTAGGAGAAAAATAAAAACAGTAAATTACACAAAAATTAGAACTTGTAGCAAAATTCAGAATGATTTCTTAATCTTATAGCTCTATCTTATCTATAACACAGGGAAATAAAATGTATGGAATATTATGAAGACGCTTTTAAATTTCCGTCCTCGATAACGTTAGCCGCGTCGCCCACACGAGCTACAGTCGAGGCGGCGTCGAGGCGCGGGCGCACGTTTTCTATAGGAATAAATGGCAGTGCGCTCACATACCTATTTATTCCTATAGAAAACGTGAGCCCGCGCCTCGACGCCGCCTCGACTCTAGCTCGTGTGGGCGACGCGCCTTATAACGTGCACGTATTTCCAAAAATTCTATGGACGTGGACGTCCACTTTAATCTGTCAAGCTCCGCTAATGAGACACAATTGATTTTCTATTGTTTCGTCGCCGATCGGCGAATCATCGCGTTAGAAATTATGAAAGCGCACATTGGCTATACCAAGTAACCAATGTGATAATTTATTAGCCTGATAACAAACTGAAACCGACCTTCTTACCTAATGCTAACTTTAGCTATGAGATCAACGAAGAAGGAAGAACTGAGATCCCATTCACAGATATGCCAATTAAAGATTTTCCAAGAACATCAATGTGACTTCTATATCTATACATATTATACCGATTTAGATGAAATTTGGTATAGAGACAGTTTGAGTCCCGGGAAAGGACATAGGATACTTTTTATCCCGATATTCCCACGGGATCGAAAGTTATGCGGGTGAAACCGCGGGGCGCTGCTAGTGTCGTATAAACCAATTGAAGCAAAGGCGGGTCGCTAGTCTATAAAAAACCATTCTCTTTCACAAAAAACTCGTCACCAATTCCTGTAAACGCCTCGTATTCCTGACGAGTCGTAATGAGTAATCAGGAGGCGCCTGCTGCTCCATCGACTGTCGCAAAGATTAATTTACGTCTGCCCGACACCTTGAGTCACTGCCTTGAACATATTCTTTCTTAATTTGGGCTGGTTGAGCCGTGACTCAAATTATAACTCATTGTTTGTTCCGTCTCACTGGCTTTCTGCATGATGCAATTGGATAAACGGGAATAAGTATTTTTAGCGTTTATGGTGGATGATTTCAGCTGACCATTCCATACGAATACTTTTTTAATTGATCTCGTTAAAGAGACGTAATACTTGGTCGTCTACTCTACACCTATCCCAAGATATGGGCAAAGGCCTAACTTGGCCCGATTTGATGCAATTTTTTTTTCAGGCGTAGATAGTATTTATTGTCATTCCATAAGTTGTTAGAAAGTTGTTGTTAGGGCCAAAGCACACACGCTACTTTTTGCATCGGCGATCGGCGATTCAGCTGCTTTTTAGAAGCTAAATGCAGCGACCAAGCATTCCACACCGCACACTTAAAAACGCCAAACGCGGCGATTCAGTCGCTTTTCGGAAGCTCGATACAGCGCGTGAACGCTACACTCCGCACACATTTGGATACCGGGCGCAGCGATTTGGCATTTGCGCCAGCATCGGAACAGTCGCTAAAACGCGCGATTCCGATACCACGTCCGAACGCAAAGAGTCGCCAAAACGCGATGCAGCATCGGAGCAGTCGCTAAAACGCGCGATTCCGATACCGCGTCCGAACGCAGAGAGTCGCCAAAACGCGATGCAGCATCGATACAGCCGCAAAATCGCCGATCGCCGATGCAAAAAGTAGCGTGTGTGCTTTGGCCCTTATAAATAAAATAATACAAAAAAAAAACAAATCAGACTTTGAAATCTATAGAATATTAGTATTAAAACTGAACTTGAACTTGTCGTTTTGTGCGCAATTATAAGCCAGAACCACCCGCAATTGATGCAAAGGTATGAAGCTGAAAAAACTCTGATTTTTAAGTAAAACAGGCGGCAATGCACGCTTAGGCACACTTCGTTACTTGAAAGAGACGAAAGATATATGTAACTCTTTCTGTCTCTCACACAAAATCTCTCGAAGTTTCTCTTCTATCACATTTTTTTTTTAATAACGTCGTGCCACTTCTAGCACCATAATAATAAAAGCATATTAGCAAAAGCATTAACATGGAATAAGAATCGAGATCATCCACCTAATAAATCTCAGAATTTTTTGCGATTAATCGCAGCTATTTTAATTGTCTTAAAATAGCTGCGTCTGGTTGCATCAGCAGTTAGTTCATATCAGTAGTTAGTCCGTCGTTCTACGGTATTTGTGTGCAAGTATGTTACTTGATTTCATTGGAATGAAGTTGATGTGAATGTATTCAGAAATGGATTGCGATGCGTGATTGTGTTGTAATAATAATAAGTATTTATTTTCTCACCACAATAAACATTACAGACATTGTTAATATGATATATTATTTGGTTTAGTTTACTGTGGGAGACTGGTGCCTACGCTAGGCTTTAAGGGCCTGTGTTTCAGGTCACCAGGTCTCCGCCCTCTAGCAGTTCGATACATTGCATGATAATAATAATAAAAGTGATTTAACAAATTTTGAATTAGGAGGTTGTATAATAGCTTTTAGAATCTGTAGCACAACATACGGTGTTTAAAAAATAAATAAATAATGTAATGTAATGAATTTGTTTTAATTATACAGGGTGGAATCACCGAAGCGCAAACTTACCTGCTCAGTACCTACATGATTCTGAACCCCAAGCGTTGAAATTTTTCGTTGGTTATTTATTTCTAAATTAGTCGTTCCATACCGCGTAGCTATTGCACTTTTCTATGAAACACCAGATTTTTTTTTGATAACCGTCGAATTTCTTCGCTGGAATCATGTGCACACACGACAATTAATTCATGTCACAGTTTGCGCTTGGATGTCGCTGCCACCCTGTATAGGAGGTATATAAGCAAATAATAACTAAGGCTTGAAGGCTTCTAACTTTTTCTTCACCATTTTCGAGAGCAGTGGTCATAATGTGCCTGCTTGGGTTCGAACCCGCGACCTACAACTCGTAAGTCGCGGCTTTTACCACTGGGCCACAGACATAAGCAGCAGCACGTATAAAATGGAAGCCTACCTCAACACTGTTTACCAAGACTCGGTTCATTGAACACTCGTGTTGAAACCTCACTAACCTTGACTTATATATTCAAGCTACATATTTGATAACAAACTAAGCAGTAGCTGTAGTTAATAGCTACATAACCCTACTTTAACTGCCGTTATACGTATTAAACCATTAAAGAATCTTCGGACATTAATCTATAATGAGTTTGATGCGGCGTGAAAGCTGCTCTACCATGACCTTACTTAACTAGGTATAATATAACTGGTATCTTTATAATTCCTTATTTGTTAACAGTTTTACTAATTAACTTCAAATGTTGAACGTGACTCACAATCATTGCTTCAATTAAAGTTCAGGGACGTTGATAGATAACGATTGGGACTGGTTTGTGGATGTAGTATAGTATTTGTAACCTAAATAACCATTGCTTCGCTGTCATGCTTCCATTTGTTGCTATCGCTTATGGATATAAGCGTTCTCATAGTTTGCTGCAATGGTTCCTTCCTTTCAACCTTATTTTTACAGTGGAAATCCTCTTTAATAACACGGAAGTACCTATAGTCCGCGCGGAACTAGTTGGCCGCTGAGGTGGGGATAGGGGTGAGGCGGCGGTTCGCAATGCACGTACTGAGTAATGCGCCCCGCCCCTCCGTCCCACCGCTCACATACCTAAGACGCGGCCAACTAGTTCCGCGCGGACTATATCTCTTAGCACATTCGGTGGGCAGTTCTGGTGAACGAACGCGGTCCCCATCGAGCCCAATATTGTGATGGATGCCTACACTTTTGGGCACTTTCAGAGGAATCGAGAAAAATTTTGAGGAGCTACACAGCATGCATTCTCTTAATCTACTCACGAATCTCGATCTGTCCCGGGTAAAAATGATGAACGCTTCCTTTTCCTTTCTTATCTCCGAATTCAACCAATTTATATTCAAATTCTATCTTCAAAGTGATACAGAACCAATTAATATGTCGTCGACCTATCACTCATGATAAGGGTAAAAGTAAATAAAAGAGTCAAACATCCGTTTCCGAGTAGCATTCCACTCAACATAAAATAATATTATGACGTGTAATATAAAATCCATACTAATATTTTAAATGCGAAAGTGTGCCTGTTTGTCTGTTACCTCTTCACGCTTAAACCGCTTAACCGATTTAGATGGGAATAGAGATAGTTTTAGTCCCAGGAAAGGACATAGGTTACTTTTTATTCCGATATTCCGACGGGATCGAGACTTATGCGGGAGAAACCGCGGGGCGCTGCTAGTTTATTATATTTTCTTGTAGGTAACAGATTGATGGGAGAAAGCTCTTCCTTTATAGTTATTGAGAAATTAATAGCCGGTACTTTTATCTGTGATTTTAAAAGAACAGGCGAGTTAATGGAAGAAAGATATTAAAATTGACGTGTGGTCCTCGTATAAGGACGAGAATAGACAGGCGCCTTGTATCGGGAAGTGATATGGGAATATTAGATGTCTTACAAGGGATTAATCGAGGATTTTTCGTTAAAATAATCATGTTCATGTTGCGATGGTTTGCATAAAGCGTTTACTTGCTTTTTCCTTTTCTAACAGCAACCCACCCACATTGTTAAGTCTTCTATTTCTTCTTCATGTCCAGTGGCGTAACTATAGGGTGGCATTAGGGCAAAATGCCACGGGCCCCCAGGTAGGGGGGCAAAATGCCACGGGCCCCCAGGTAGGGGGGCAAAATGCCACGGGCCCCCAGGTAGGGGGGCAAAATGCCACGGGCCCCCAGGTAGGGGCGCAAAATGCCACGGGCCCCCAGGTAGGGGGGCAAAATGCCACGGGCCCCCAGGTAGAGGGGGCCCCCGGCCCGAGAGGGCCATGTGCACAGGAGAATACTAACATAAGGACAGAAGCAGTCAGATGTTAAAGTTTTTGTAGGGGAAAACATGAAATGTAGGTACGCGGAAGAAGTCGCGGGAGAAGTGCTAATAAAAAAAAAAACTAACGTTGGTTGAGCTTCTTTACATTGAGAGAGGGCCGCATCCCTTGAATTTGCCACGGGCCCCAAACGGTATAGTTACGCCACTGGCACGACTATAAGTATTTCCAATTTTGTTGGCACAAAACTTCGACGCTTCCACGGCGTCTACATGTCTTTGACTACATGTTTTGGGACACAGAGGACAGGATAGGAGACGACATAGCTCCACATCCATTTGACTAAAAACCTTTGTCTTTATACAGTAAAGGAAACAGTGTGAGATAAAACCTCGTTGGTCTGAAAAAATCAACACTCAGTGAGCTAGTGTGGGGACCATAGAGCAAGGAGCAGCTTCGGCGTTCGCTGTCAGTGCGCGCCAATTCCAAACCCTATAGTGGTGACTGAGGCTGGGGATTATCTGACCACACGCCGACCGTGACCGACGACGTGTAGTCCGTCAGCGACGACAGCCGAATGTTGTGTTCGTAAATACACGGGCACGGTCTCGTTTGTATAGTTAGCGCCACGAAAGATGAGACTTGACCCCGTCTCCTGCGCTCTTTCCGCCGCCCCTATGACGTCCAGTCCCGTCCCGCGCTCATACCTCATACCGCTAAAGAGACCTAAAATCGTGTACTGCGCAAGTCAAACCACGTGGTGTGTCAAGTCTCATCTTTCGTGGCACGCATTATACATCGCCCGTGACCGCCATCGCCAGGTGCGACGGCGGCAACGAAAGTTTTGGCAACCGGTGGCGTGTCGGTCATCCATCGTGACGTCACTGCACGCTGTCGGTAACGTGTGACGTTCTAAAGAGAACGTGGCCTTTGTCCAGCAGTAGGAAAGTAACAGACATAAACAAGAGGAAGTCAAGTAACAGGCATCAGCAATAAGACCGGTCATTATATCCTCAGCCACGTATAATTAAAAATATATTTAAGCAATGCAATTTCTGTTACGCGCGATAAATGTGAGAATTTGAGACTTTTGTCTTTTTAAAACAATGGGCCAGTGCAATCAATTATGTAACTATGTAAATTGGGTATAGTTGCCTAAGTTTACGTTGTTACTTTATGGAGAATACTAGCTGCGCCCCGCGGTTTCACCCGCGTAAATATCGATCCCGTGGGAATATCGGGATAAAAACTATCCTATGTCCTTTCCCGGGACTCAAACTATCTCTATACCTACCAAATTTCATCAAAATCGGTCCAGCCGTTTGAGCGTGAAGAAGTAACAAACATATAAACACACACACACACACACACACACTCACAAACTTTCGCCTTTATAATATTAGTGTGATTTTTATTTTGAAATTTAACGGAGCTTTAATTATGACCTAGGTGTTGAATTTTGTAACAGTAAAGTTTGCATAATAGGTATATGTAAAAAATATCACCGTTAGTTCATAATATAAAACGGTATTTAGGAACAATTTAATAGGATATAAAAATAATGGGACGTAAAAAGTGGTAGATACTCGTAGGTTATACGCTCTCCGCAAGTGACACATCAAAACTTGGCTAATTAGCCAGGGTTTCTTCGTATTGTCTCTTTTCCGCTCCCGATAATTACGACATGCTGTCCTACTTCCTCGTGTCTTCTAACATTGTGCCGTTTTAGGGATCGAATGTTGGATAAGGTTGTCCCCACATTTATCGACGTGGAATCGGCTTAAGCCGAGTGCGTATCACCAAACTACTCGACTTATCGCCGAGCTAATAGGCAAATGGCTCGTTTCGCCGTCGATCGGCGTCGCGCCGCGTCGTCCGAGCCGAGCCGATGCGAATGGTATTAGTAACACCCTTATTACGTAGACATAAAGGCTTTTTTGACCGGCGTTAGCCGATAAATGTGGGAAGACCCTAAGTAACTTATTTAGACCTCTTCCTTACTACATACCTAGTATAAAACAAAGTTGCCGAAATGTCTGTACGCACATAACTTCCGAACGACTGCACTAAATTGGATAATTCTTTGTTTGTTGTGTTCGGTATTGCCAGGACAAGGTTTGTATGAAAGAAAATTTCGGAAATTCGAAAAAAACATTGCACCCGTGTGCGAATCTGGGGCGGGCCGCTTGTATTGTATTAAATTCAAAAGGTGCCAATTGCCTAATACGTATTTCTGGAGTTATCGACTCGCCCACAAATAAATTAACTTCGTGCGAGTCGCCTATAGGCGAAAATAAAAAAAATATATAAAAGTGACGATTCGTCCGTTTCGGGCGAGTAAATTCGTGCCAATCGACTAATAAGCCGAACCTCCTCGGGTCATCCTCTATTGTGTTATACCTATTACGATAGCCTGGGAAAATAACTGTTTCAACTTGACATGCTGCAAAGTTGATGAAAGACAACGGTTGACCGACTTGAGAAGGCCAAAAAAACTAAACATAGCCAAAATTGATGTCGTTTGAATTATGCTTTTTTGCTATTATGGACTTGGGGTTTTTTATGGGTTCACCGGTTTATAAATTACCATGTGACATAAATAGGTAACGTCTATCGCAAGGATATATCTTATTATACAGGTTGAAATACGCTACGCTTTGGGTGATAGTCAGGTCGAAACCTATAATTTTGAACCTAGTGATATACCCTAATGTGATTATTGCCTTTTGTAGTTGCCTTGTGAATAAATAAATAAATAAAACATGCGACAAATCAAAATGGGAGATTGTACTCATTATTATGAACAACTTTTACTATGGGAACAAACCTAAAATCGCGAAAAAAAAAAATCAGCTGTTCCCTACATTTTGACGAATTATGCGAACATAAATGTAGGGAACAGCTGATTTTTTTTTTCGCGATTTCAGGTTTGGTCCCATATTTAAAGTTGCTCTCTCTGCTGATCTCCCATTTCGATTTGTCGCATGTTTTCAATTTCACCCTGTATTTCTGTTAAACTATTGTGAATGATTGAAGATATTTTACATGGTAAAATTAAATTAGCTAAAACAAAAAATAATAATTTGATGTTTTTTTTGTGGGGTGATCGACCGCAGTTAGTGTATTGGGTCTTTGGTCAACTGGACCCACTCGAACTGGAACCGCGGGTCCAGTCGACCAAGTCAAATTTTGAATTGGTCGACTGGACCCCGCCTGAAATATCAGTTTAAAAAATCTGTTTATTTTGTGTAAACTTCACCCGCGTGGTGGATTACGGCCCACTCCCTCTCACCGTGAGAAGGGATGTGTCGCTGCAGTGAGAACATTATAGACTGATTATGAAGTACCTACGAAGATGAAGATATTAACTTATTTTAATGCACTAAGTATAGTTAGCGCCACGAAAAATGAGACTTGACCCCCCCTCCCGCGATCTTTCCGCCGCCCTTATGAAGCCCGGTCCCGTCCCGCGCTCAGACCTCATACCGCTAAAGAGACCTGAAATTGTGTACTGCCATAGAAATGTAAATATATCTATGTGTACTGCGCTTGTCAAACCACGTGGTGTGTCAAGTCTCATCTTTCGTGTCACGCATTGTAAACATTATGAAATTATTTACTAAGTCATTTCTAAAAATATAAGATAACTAAAAATCAACTTTACTCTATCAGTACTTACGATAAAATGTTAGGTATCCTCTTCATAGATTAACAATACAATAATCAATACCAATTCCATGTAAATAATTAATAATATACTTCTTATGTTATCCTAAAGATTACCAAAGTGGATAATAGATATACATATCACACTAATATTATAAAGGCGAAAGTTTGTGAGTGTGTTTGTATGTTTGTTACTTCTTCACGCTGAAACTACTGAACGGATTTGAATAAAATTTGGCATACATATATAGCTTATAACCAGAATTAACACATAGGATACATTTTATCCTGATATTCCCACGGGATCGACACTTATGCAGGTGAAACCGCGAGGCGCAGTTAGTAATAAATAATTTGAAGACAGATTCACTTCAAAAGTACTAGCACCCTAATTGCGTTCACATTTTTCAATCACAATCTGAATCATTTTGAAGGATATTGCTAATCCATTGCTTCATATGTTCGAAAAAATTGTCTGCTCAACAACGTAAATAATGCAATGAATGTTGTTGAACTGTCATAGTGAAAGCCATTACTACTGTTAGTATGTTACGCAATCACCCCGCAGTTTTCGAATCAAAGTCTCGTGCTCCTATCCTCCTCCGCTTGATCACATGATTATTGAAAACAAAACTATACCTCGTTGGCCCAGGGGTCGCAAGCGCTACTGGTAAGCATGAGGTCTTGGGTTTGATTACCGGGTCGAGCAAGGTGTTATTGGGTTTCTCCATCTGGAATTTCTCAGTAGCAGCGCAATCTGGATTTGTGTCTGGTTGATGGCAATACTGCCCTCGTAACAGCAAATGCAGTACTACCAAAATGGCGGTTTCGAGAAAAACGCGTTTAAGTGTTTTTTTTTTCAATTTTTTTCAATTTCATCATGTTCCAGTCACAGAAAAAAAAAAAAAATCTACGTATAGCTTGAAGTCTGCCCATGTCATTTTTGACAAAAATCATCATCATCATCATCATTTCAGCCGAAAGACGTCCACTGCTGGACATAGGCCGCCCCCAAGCACCTCCACTTCGACCGGTTTTGTGCTTCTCGCATCCAACGAGTTCCTGCGGCCTTCACAAGATCGTCGGTCCACCTTGTGGGAGGCCTTCCAACGCTACGCCTTCCGGTACGCGGTCGCCACTCCAGAACCTTTCGGCCCCATCGGCCATCTGTTCTGCGAGCAATGTGCCCTGCCCACTGCCACTTAAGTTTGGCAATTCTTCGGGCTATGTCGGTTACCTTGGTTCTCCTGCGGATCTCTTCATTTCTGATTCGATCCCGCAGGGAAACTCCAAGCATAGCCCTCTCCATTGCCCTTTGAGTGACTTTTTGACAAAAATGGAAAATCATGAAAATGTCGATTACTGCATTTGCTATTACGAGGGTAGAATAGGCGCGCCCCTTTTTACATGGGACTAAAACATAACTGGCAAAGAGTTGGTGTACTATAGACCGTACAACTCTGCCTAACCTTTCGGGAAATACAGCGGTTATGTTTATGTCTATACGTTTTTTTATGGTATTAATATACAATGGCGGTCAACCACTTCTCACCCTTATGCCCTTAGTAATAAGGTTGAAAAATGGTCCAACGCCAGTACATAATCACAAGATACCACAGTACATACCTATGTATTACAATTGTTAAAGTAATGCAAGCAATGACTCAGTCCAATTAGATTAGATGGCCACAGATAGCTAATTATATGGAAATTAGTCAACCGCTGCACGTGTCGGTCCGGATTATATTATGCAAACAAATCACTAAGCTGTAAGCAGATATGGATCATAGTAATTACCTACTGGTCGACTTGGTACATACATAATCAGCCTATAGGTAATCATTTTTAGACTGTGCTATAATGTTCCCACTGCTGGGACACAGGCCTCCTCTCGGTAAGAGAAAGTGGACCGTAATCCACCACGCGGGCCCAGTGCGGGTTGTATGTCAGTCACATATCTTCGAATTTTTGGTTCTAGAACATGCCGGTTTCCTCACGATGTTTTCCTTCACCGTTTTGAGAGCAGTGGTGATGAAATAATTTATACAAAGTAAAGCGCCTGTCTGGGTTCGAACCTACGATCTACAACTCGTAGGTCACGGCCGTTACCACTGGGCCACCACTGCTCTCTCACTGACTTGGTACACTTGAAGTAAAAATTTATTTAGAAGATGGTTTTTGAACTGTTACTGTCATCATTTAAAAAGTTGATGATGATGATACAAACTTGCTAATCCATTGCTTCATAAGTTCGACAAAATTGTCTGCTTAACGACGTAAATAACGCAATGAATGTTGTTGAACTGTCAAAATGAAAGCCATTGCTACTCTTAGTGTGTTACGCTGGTCATACCAGCACTCCAGTTCCGGGAACCACGCACCTGAACTTTCTGAAAAACGTCACCAATACATAAGGTCACTATGTCTTTCTAGAGCAAGGGCAAGGTTACCATTCAAACGTGCAAAAAGAGAAAGAGGATTTCTTCTTCAAAAAGTTTTGCAAGCGGGACCACTAATAAAGCAAGCACATTGTGGTCGTAATTTCGGAATATTTCCGTTTGAGCACTTATTTTTAGAGCACCTATGCATGGAGCACCAAAGGTATTCCCATTTTAGCACCAATCAATATTTTACCGTGGTGCTCAAAGGGGAATACCTTTGGTGCTTTAAAAATAGGTGCTCAAACGGGTATACTTCGTAATTTCTAGTGGCATGAATAGCATATGCCACTAGAGAATATTGATAACATTTAATATCTTGCGATAGAGAGGAACTTTGAGTATTTTTCTAGTAAGCGAAGGGAAATGACAATTTAATGGCGCCTGTACACTCTCGTCGAGACATGGCGAGAGCACTCGAGGAAGAGTCTCTCGTCGAGACAACGCGAGGCATGACGAGTCCGAGAGTGTACAGGGTCGCACTCGTCACTGGACCTCTCGCGCGAGCGCTCTCGGCGAGACATGGCGAGAGCCTCCGTAGAAGTGTCTCTCGTCGAAACAACAAGAGGCATCGAGTCCGAGAGTGTACAGGGACGCACTCGTCACTCGACCTCTCGCGCGAGCGCTCTCGGCGAGACATGGCGAGAGCATTCGTAGAAGTGTCTCTCGTCGAGACAACACGAGGCATCGAGTCCGAGAGTGTACAGGGTCGCACTCGTCACTCGACCTCTCGCGCGAGCGCTCTCGGCGAGACATGGCGAGAAACTCGCGGAAGAGTCTCTCGTCGCGGCAACACGAGGCATGACGAGTCCGAAAGTGTACAGGGTCGCACTCGTCACTCGACCTCTCGCGCGAGCGCTCTCGGCGAGACATGGCGAGAGCACTCGTCGAGGCAACGCGAGGCATGACGAGTCCGAGAATGTACAGGGTCACACTCGTCACTCGACCTCTCGCGCGAGCGCTCTCGGCGAGACATGGCGAGAGCACTCGCGAAAGAGTGTGCCTGTACACACCATAAACGTCTTGTGATAAAATCACTTACAGTTATAGCTAATCAAAGCCCTGATTACGTATAAGTAATCACAGCAATCAGATAAGTATCTGTTGTTGTTCGATAAGTAATATTGGTAGATTATACTCATTTATACACGAATTACCAATTAATAGATCGCAAATAGCCCTTAATGCGCATATTATCAAGCCATAGACTCGTAAACCAGGTGTGTTTTGTCACTTTAACCCATTAATTGTTCCATAATACGCCCCCTGACGCAATAGTCACGTCTTCAAATATTTGATTGTTAAAGCTATCCAACGACTAACAATTAATTTGATTAATGTTATGGAGGTATGTGTTGAAATTGTGGAATATTCCCTGCCCAGTGACTGGAAATATACTGCTAATAATTCCCATAATAGTTTCCCCTTGGATTACGCTAATGTCTGTCACGCCCAGTTGAGGGTGGTAACTAAGGACAATGTCATACATTCAATCATCCTTTTTTTTTTTTTTGGTTTTTATGGATGGGAAATCATCAAATGACCCCTCCCGCTCTGGGTGGAGCGAAGGGAGTGTCAGACTCTTACTGACTAAAACCCATCCGTGTTCCTTCCTTAGCCCTTTATGTTCCGGGGTAGCGGTAACCCTTTCGGACAATCCCGCACCCCCGGCAGGCTTCGGCCCTGGCAGGCCCCTTCCTTTATGCTGACATCTCTTTGAGGCGCGCGTGGAACACGTACGCGCCGTCCGGCACGGGCCTGGTCCTGATCGGACGGTGAGCTACCCATTACTCTCCGTCCGCAGGCCCGCGCCTACGGTGGCCGGGAGTCGTCACGCGGCTCCCGACGCCCGGAGCGTCTCCCGCGGCGGCTGGGGTGTGAGGCTCTCTCCCTCAGCCGTTCCGCCACCTCCTTCGCTAGCATGACTGCTTCGCAGAAGGAGCTGACCGCCCCCCACTCCCTCTCGCCCCGGACCATGGCTTGAACCAGGGCCGGACGCGAGAGATCGCCGCCACTGTCGATCGCCTCTACGAGGGCACGGCGGTGCTCCGCCCATGCGGGGCAGACCTCCACCGTATGCTCCACCGTGTCCTCTGGGCGATCCTCGCAGTGGTGACACCCGGGCGTACTGCTAATAATTCCCATAATAGTTTCCCCTTGGATTACGCTAATGTCTGTCACGCCCAGTTGAGGGTGGTAACTAAGGACAATGTCATACATTCAATCATCCTGGCTTCATGTGAAAGTTGGTGAAGATTTTTGAAGTGAAAACTTCTTTAGGCGCGTTGTGCATTCATTGAGATGGAAAAAAACATTGAATTCGCGCCACTGTTACCGTAACCGACACCGTTTCGGATGTGTTCGGCTGTCCTCGGGATGTACACGGTTTTAATGTAATTATGCTTGATACTTGTGGCAATATTCGATACTAGAGATATAAAAAGCAATATGGTTTATGATTGTATGTATTTTATTAACCCTTCTATTCTTATACACGTTGTCTACATCTCATTTTAATATTATCCACTCTCCTATCGTTCCTTTATCTTTCCTTTTTAGGGTTCCGTAACTCAAAAGACAGAACCATTATGAACCCTTACCCTCACTTCGTTTTCCATCTGTCTGTCGGTCAGTCAAGACTCTATTTCTCAGGAACGCGTGGAGTTATGAAGTTGAAATTAATATCAAATACTCAAGGCTGCAATCCTTTGAAACAGTGAAAAACTCAAACTTCTAAGTCAACGAAATCAAAAGATACGGGCGTTTATGTGCCGAAATCAAAACCTATAGCTATAGGGTACTTCCCGTCAGTTCCCGTTGACCTACAGTCGTGAAATTTAGCAAGAAACAATGTCATGTAGCACAAGTAAAGGAAAAATCTCTAAAATTGTAAGTTTTTTGTTACATTACAAAAACAATATTTTTTTAATTATTTACATACCTACTTGTACGGAGCCCTCAGTGCGCGAGTCCAACTTGCACTTGGCCGGTTTATTTTTATGTTCCTTTCTTTTTGACTTTTTATGTGTATAATTATGATATATCATTTTAATTGATGCTGGGATAATTATTGTCATCAACGGACCGTTAATGTCCACAGTAGCAAACACGCGTCCCCTTTTGTCATACAAAGGCTCATAGGGGCATGTAGCCATATGATAGTCGTCACGCTTGGTGGAGGAATTGCTCATCGCAGTATAGGTACGGCGCGTTCACCTAATGCAATCCTTTGTGGTGTGAAGTAATAGACATTTTATATGGTTTTGTTGTCAAGGCATGTGGCTATGTAAAATACTAACAGCGCCCTGCAGTTTCACCTTCATAAGTTTCGATCCCGTGTCGGGATAAAAAGTATCCTATGTCCTTTCCCGGGACTCAAACTATCTCTAAGTATATACATACATAATCAGCCTATAATGTTCCCACTGCTGGGACGCAGGCCTCCTCTCGGTAAGAGGGAATGGGCCGTAATCTACCACGCGGGCCCAGTACGGATTGGTAGATGTCACATGTCTTCGAATTTTTGGTTCTAGGACATGCCGGTTTCCTCACGATGTTTTCCTTCACCGTTTTGAGAGCAGTGGTGATGAAATAATTTACACAAAGTAAAGCGCCTGTCTGGGTTCGAACCTACGACCTACAACTTTTAAGTCGCAGTCGTTATCACTGGGCCACCACTGCTAGTATATACCGAATTTCATCTAAATCGGTTCAGCGGTTTAAGCGTGAATAGGTAAGAGACAAACAGACACACTTTCGCATTTATAATATTAGTACGGAATTAGTATAGATTTCTTAACTTACATTGTGATAAATATAATTTTTTTTTTAATGTTCCTTACCTCTGGGATGTTGACGAAAGTGTTCCTCACTTGGTTTTCTTTCCGAAGAATACTAAACGCGTCTAAAGGCAGATGACACGTTTCTGCTTGGTCTCCGAAATGGCGATGTTTTTGCTCTTCTTCTAGCCTGTATGTCAGACGGGTGATTAAGTAACACACTAATAGTAGGAATGGGTTTCATTTTGACAGTTCAAGCTCTTTCATTACGTTATTTACGTTGTTGAATAGGCATATTTTTCGAACATATGAAGCAACTAGCTGCACCCCTTGGTTTCACTCGCATAAGTGTCGATCTTGTGGGAATATCGGGATAAAAAATAGCCTATATGCTAATCCAGGGTATCAGCTACCTCCATACAAAATTTTATCAAAATTGTTCTTGCCGTGTGAGCGTGAAGAAGTAACAAACATAAACACACACTCACAAACTTTCGCCTTTATAATATTAGTGTGATAGATTAGCAATATTCTTCGAAATGATTCAGATCGTGATTGATAGTGTGTTACGCAATTATATAGAGTACAGCATAGCTATTCACAACCATACGACAGGCTATCGTATCGAAAATGACACATTTCGATAACTTGGTTTGACTTGCCCCCGACAGCAAATATCTGTTGGAAGGATAGCGGGCGTCTATTTGAATTAAACTGACAAAATTTTCGGATTTCGGTCTTGTGAACAGCGTTTAGAAGACTCCTACGATAACATTGATTGATGTTCGATACGGTACTGTAGGGACCTCCTTGCGAGACAGGCCGCTAATATTTGAAGGCGTATTCCATTCGAACATTTAAGCATGTGTCATAAAGAGTCATAGATTTGACGTATAAAGAATAAGATGGAATAATTATAGATATAATGAAAGACTCCTGAATAATATCCTATGAAAGTCTAATGGGAGTTTCTTTCCAGTAAAATAGTTCCCATCTGTTGTTCCCCCGTGGCGTAAACGTCACAGTACGGAAGCGTATCGAGTGTTTGTGAATAGCTATGCAGGTGGACTGTTTGCTTATTTGCGATTACCTAAGAAGTCGGTTAAAAATTAATATTGATTTATTTGATTTAACACTTTTTACACGAAGACCTGTACTTGTACATCAATCTGTCGTCATTAGTCTATTTCAATTTAGCTGCATGTCTTCCATCCATAAATAAATAAAAACTGACATAGGTAGGTACAAGACTGAAGCAAAATTAAAATGATTGATTTATGCGCACCCGACAATTACTCGTGAGTTGGACAGAGAAACTGCTTGACTTATATATTTTTTGCTAAACAATTAAGTACTCAGTTTGATACATTATGTATTACATACATCCTAAATAATATTATAAATGCGAAAGTAAGTCTGTTCATTACGCTTTCACGCTAAAACGGCTGAACGGATTTGGATGAAATTTGGCATATGAGTAGACCATGACTTGGAAAAGGACATGGGATACTTTTCATCCTGGATGCCAGACGAAGTCGCGGGCAACATCTAGTTACTTATAGTTGCAGTAAAACATAAGAAGTCCGGATAAATTGAAACCTAAGTATAATATTTTTAATATGTAACATGTCCTAGAACCAAAAATTCGAATACCTGTGACATTCACCCGCACCGGCGCACTGGGTCCGCGTGGTAGTTTATGGCCCAGACCCTCTCACAAAGAGGAGGCCTGTGTTCCAAAAGTGGGGACATTGAGGGCTGATTATGATGTAACGTTTTAATGTTTTCTGTGGGTGCTAACTTGCAACATCACAGCTACGTCATAGTTACTTTCCTCAGACACGTGTTACGCTCCCTATTTCCCGACTAGAACCCTAATTGCGTAACTCAATCTGAATCATTTTGAAAGATATTGCTAATCCAATGCTTCATATGATCGAAAAATTTGTCTGCTCATTAACGTAAATAACGCAATGAATGTTGTTAGACTGTCAAAATGTAAGCCATTGCTACAGTTAGTGAGTTACGCAGTTACCCCGCGGAACTGTATAGCTTGATATCTCGTCGTGCGTTGTAGCTTGAACCATAGCATAATACTTCTACTTAGATTCAGTACGTAAATTGTTCTTCTACGGCATCATCTAATGGGATTTCTAGGTACTCTTTTTATTTTTGACGTGGGTGGAAAGTGGATAGTGGTCCAGAAGATAGTACTTTATACCTTCTTGCACCAACCATAATACTGCACTTATCAGTCTAATTCAGTTAACAACAACAATAATTCCACATTATTATTACACCCACATTAAAACCGCAAGTACCTAGTATTAGTAGTTGGTGAAAATAATAAAGAAACAAGTATCAAAACGGCTGTCTCATTCGGATACCGCAAGTATCAAAAATGTGCTCTACATTCTACAATGTCGTTACAGATTTCAAATAACTGTACCTAGGTACTTACCGCGTTTGATATGAGAACACACGTCATGTAAATTCTATTCAAACTTATGTTTCAAATTGATGTTATTTCCAGTTAAACAAATATCAACTTTATTTTTAATGATGATTAAGTTGATTTCAGAGTGACTAGCACTGGTGAAAAAGTTATAAAAATGTTTGAAGTTGTAGTGTAATTTGAACTTTATTGTGTAGGAATTAAAGTTATTTTTCCATAAACTCATATTTGTTTACATTTTTGGCAAATAAATCACGAATTCATTATAAGATCACTTAGATTAGATCTATGTCGGGAAAATCCGTGTGCCTACTTACTTATCAGGTAATCTTTAAAAGGTAATAGGCCTAATCAATATCGGTATCGCAACTAATTAGTGAGAAGCACACTTTGGTTGTATAAATCAATCGACTTGCTATCGCTGACACTGTAAATTTGCTCAGAAAACCTCAGGAAGTCAGGTACTTTTTAAAGGATTCCCTTAAATATGCAAAATCTGCTAACAACCTGACCTATCGCCATAGATATACCGCCATTACAAGTACGCAAAATACGCGGGTCTGTGGCTTAGGCCCCCAGTGGTCGAGGCACCTGTGGCCGACGCCCCCGATTCGATGAATTTAATATCTTTTTTTTTGGTGCTTTTTCACTTAGTACAGTAAATTAGAAAAGTGTTTCACCATAATAATAAAGTATTTTTCTTTGCTAAACAAAAGTTGTCTATCAAATAGCAGAGAGAATGGATCGCCACTTAACCACCTTTTTCCCCATTAAAAGCATATTTATTATGTACAAACATCCAAAAACTCAAAAAGACTTATTATACAAAGTCGGTGAGTTGCGAGCTAACATGCTGATAGACTTTCTTATAAATAGCAGATTCTAAAACGTTAGCCGTTGTTGACAATACGGCAACCGGACTATATTCTTCAACTTTAGTTCTCAATACATATTATGTCTATCTCTTTCATACCAGAGTTATTGAATATTGCAATATGCAACAGATAAGAAAGTTTAGTGTGTCATCCACAGAGTACATTTATATATAAGAGTGTCATCTCACAGTGACGAGCGGAGGTCCTTCGCTAGGGCTCGTGCGAAATAATTGCAATATATGTAGGTAGTTAAAAATAGAATTGGTGAAAAAATGTTTGTGCCTCACAGTACATTTGATCAAAAATGGCTTTGAATTAAATTAATCGATTCGGGGGCGTCGGCCACAGGTGCCTCGACCACTGGGGGCCTAAGCCACGGACCCAAATACGCGCACTGACGTGGAGTTGCGGACACCAGCCCGTACTCGTATTACCTATTATTACCTATAGCCATTGCATGATCTATACAGGGTAGCGCGACATCGATGCGCAACCTGTCACCATGGATTCAGAACATTATTCTGAACCCCCACCCCAAGCGTTGAAATTTTTAGTCGGTTATAAAAACAAAATTAGGTGTTCCATACGTATTAACCGCTTAGGTGGATATTGCACTTTTTACCCGACTACGGAGAAGCAAAAAGGAGGGCTATGATCTTGACCGGTATGTATGCATGTATGTTCATCTGTTGCCTCATAACTTCAAAAGTACTTATTTGACAAATGAGGTATCGTTAGAAACGTCTTGACCGTCCGATAATTATAGGCTATGTGACGTCACACTAAATTCAATGTGGCGCCCTCTAGAGGACATAAAGTAATGAATTTAAAAATAAATATTTTAGAATGGTGCCGTGTGGGGTATCCAATGAAAGGGCTTAATTAGCACATTCCTAAAATATAAGTATTACTGAAATAAGCCCCAAAATAATTAAATAAAAGAAAAGTTTTAAACTTTCTTGTTTCATCCTTTTCAGTAGTCGGGTTTTAGTTTTTAAACTTTTTTTTTAATCTATGAAATAGCCGACTTATTCTGTAAAAAACTCACCGTGAAAACGTAGGTGATGTGAAGTGTGAACTTAGAGTGAGCTATCATTCAATCTGTTGCTAGGGAGTGACATCATTGACAGCTCACTTCACGTACGTTTTACGGTGAGATTTTTACAGAATAGCACTACAGCTGTTTTTTTTTTGATAACCAACGAAAAATTTCTGTGCTTCATGGTTTCAGTTTGCGCGCCGCCGCGTCGATGCCGCCGCCCTGTTTAGATCATGCAATGGCGATACAATCTAAATAGTCAACCATCATAAAAGTGACGTCTAACCATCCAACAGCGGCCCACTGACACAGAATGATTACGAGCAAACATTCCAAAATTGATGACATAATAAATTGATGGAGGCAGGGCCGTCTTTTCCATTAGCCACTCTCGGCAAGTGTCCAGGGCCCCGCGGCCCATGAGGCCCCCTAGTTCCTGCCCTGCTAGCATCGCAGCTAAAGGCTGTCAAAAGGAAATAGAAACCTCTCCGAAACGGGGTCCTAAAATTTTTTAGCTTGCTTCGCTTGCTCTTGCATACTACTTTCTCAATAGGGCTCCTGCGGGGTAATTGCGATACACTATCACCAGCAATGGCTTTCATTATGACAGTTCAACAACATTCATTACGTTATTTACGTTGTTGAGCAGACAAATTTTTCGAACATATGAAGCAATGGATTAGCAATATCCTTCAAAATGTTTCAGATTGTGATTGATAATGTGTTACGCAATTAGGGTGCTGTTATCCTAAACTGCCCAGGGCCCCCAATAGGTTAAAGACGGCCCTGGATGGAGGATTACATCTCCTGACCTAAATACTTATAGTCTGCCTGAAAGCTCAACAGGCGGCTTCTACAAAGATATTGATTAGGCTATTTTGGCGTTTGTTTTTGTTTGTCGTAGCGTACTGATTGACGTGTTATGGCAATCTAAAAATACGTCGATAATCGACGGCAAGGTCGTTTATTTTCATTAAAGTTGTTTGTGTTGTCGCAGTTGGGGGTTGTTAATGACGCAATTGTCGAATACTTTCGACACAAAACGATAGATAGGTAGATACTGTAGAGGTTATATGCCTATTTGGTGTTTACAACCTCCACTAGTATGATTAGATGGCACAAATACAAGACAAACATGAATTTAGTTTAAGATTTGAATATAAAACGAGTAGGGTCTATCTAGATGACAAGCAGGAAGACAGAAGTTTAAAAAATGTAAAGTAAAAACGTAAATCGGTTCTACATAGGAATAATACATATTATGGATGTTATAAGTGTTATAACCAACTATCGTTTGATTTACTCATCCTGGTACGGAGAGCTCGCAATACTAGGTAGGTATATAGGTACCTACTACCTACTACGTAGGCATAAGTAAGTAGTTCTTTAAAGAACTAAGTTAGTAAGGAGTTTGAGATGAACTAACTCTATATTTTTGACGTTTAAACGTCTCTTAACTTTAAGCAACGGTTAATAAATAAATAAGGAGTTTAATATGGTAAGCGTAGTTAACAAAAGCAATTTTGAATCGGTTTACGTTTAATGAGAAAGCATACTTACCTAAAATTATATTAAAATGAAAAAAATATATCGTAATAGCCGGGTTATTTTGTCCCAGACCCGCGGTCAACAGTTTGGGGGCCAGCTACAACGCGCAAATCGTCAGTACACCTGGCTTGGGGGCGTTCCACAATGTTGATTACGGTCCCCATTCAAGGCCTTCAATTATCTGCCCTTCGACAGATGTGACTGCCCACTGGCCTCAGCTGGATGAATTAAAATCTTTTACAAAATATGTAATACTAGCCGGTTGACTTTCGACTCTTTACGAACTCAACGAGAAAGATATTACATTACCTACTTTCTTGGAGTTTTAAGTCCTTATATAAGAGGTGAAGCTTGAAAAATAGGGATGTTTTCTATCCAAATCTTGTTTCAAATAGAGATTCACGTTTGATCATCGTTCTAAAGGCGATATTATATACTGTCACACATAATAGATTACAATGTACTTAAGAGCCTATACTACCTCAAATGGCTTAGCGTGATCCTCCGTTATGTCGAAAATACTGCACCATTAATTTTGAAATAAATATATGGTAAAGTTGAGGATTAATGCTAAGTCTTATGTTAGACGAAAACACGATTCCATAAAATTTTCTCGATAGAAAAAAATCCAAAGTTACCTCTAACCCGAACAATAAACCGCTGGTATTCAAAAAATACTTCAAATTAGATCATGAAACTTTGCATACTAACTGAACTTACTTTAAAGCAGGTCTTATGTTATTTACTTTTTTTATAATTACCATTATTTTCACTGTAAAAAGCCAATACCTAAACTATTGGCGCTGCCTGCCGCCCAGCACCGCACACTGTCTCGCTCTCACTCAGTCCGCGAGCAGTATCGTACGAGCGAGATAAAGAGTGAATTTTAGCTGAGGTAGTATAGGCTCTTAATATAGAGTTATAGACATATGAATCATTTGTGAACTTCGATAGAGTTTTTTATATTTCATGTATGATAAGGAATATGATCCCATACAGGGTCAAATAAAATAAGCTAACGAAACTCAGCAGACGCGATGGGTATCAATATCTAAACACGACAAAACAAAAGGAAATAGATGTTCTCAACTCATACTTCGAGTAACATTAATGCCAGCGATCATTGACCCCCAAAAAAAACAACAATCAATCAATCAACTCAGCCTATCGCAGTCCACTGCTGGACATAGGCCTCTCCCAGACTGCGCCACAGCACCCTGTCCTCCGCTTTCCGCATCCAGTCGACCCCAGCAACCTTCTTTAGGTCGTCTGTCCATCTAGCGGGGGGGCGTCCCACACTGCGCTTGCCGGTACGCGGTCTCCACTCCAGGACTCGTCTGCTCCACCGGCCATCAGTCCTTCGACAGACATGGCCAGCCCACTGCCACTTCAGTTTGCTTACTCTGCAAGCTATGTCGGTAACTCCGGTTCTTTTCCGGAAAAAAAACAACAAATCTTTTTTATTTTTACTTTATTGTGTATAGAAATCGATACCCATCACATCTGAAAAGTTCGCTAGCTAATTTAATTTCACGTGACCTTTATAATAAATTACATTTAGGTATAATATATCGCTCATTTGGAGAAACATCGACGTACCTAAATGTATTTTTTCCCAAAAATTTGTTAAATATGCCAAAGCACTTAGAAAGCGTATTTACGTTAGGAAAGTAAAGACTTAAAAAAAAGTAGCAGTTACGTTGATGCTTCTCCAAATGAGCGATATGATCCTTCTCTATGACGGACCTCAGATTTATAACAATAAAAAATGTCATCTGCTACTGGCCGGCAATAGACGGTAACTAAGAAAGAACATTCCATTCTCAAACGGGTCACGTAATTAAGAACAATAAGAATTGAAACAAGATTAATTGTGACGTCCCCTAAACTACTGACCTATTCGATCAAGAACGTCCTAAAAAAGTTCTTCACAAAATGACGAAGGAATAATTCAATTATTCCTTCCTTTTCAACCCTTTCTACTTACCCCTTTACGATTGTTGGTGTCTTGTACTTGGCTTAATCCAACAACTAGACACTGTTCTCATAGACACAATAGCCCTTTCTCTAGTTTTCTGGTTTGTAAAGACGTATTTTGATTCCCACAGATATAACTGGTTTCAAAAGAAGGATTTAATTGGATTCATAGATCTTCATGCTGGGAATCAACGGCTACTGGTCAGTATTTACTGTAGCCATTCGACTATTATGAGGTATAGAATGGATCCGTCACTTCTGACAAAATGTTTCTCAAGATACAGGTTCGCTTTCCGTTCTTTGTATTATTCACAAGATGCTCTTTCAATGCACCTTGTAGTTCTCGTAAAGTCAGAGCTTCAATCACACTCCGAAAGTTTTGAAGGATATTTCCAATCCATTGCTTCATAGGTTTAATAAATTCGTCTGTTCAACAACGTAAACAGCGCAATGAACGTGGCTGAACTGTCAAACTGAAAGAAATTGCGATCAATTATCGAACGTATGTATTCCAATAAACCCTGTACGTATATTTTGTTGCTGACGATCCTTCAGGAATAAAAACAAAAGAAAAACTGAATCAGACCGGATTGAGAAAGTTTATAGTGGATAAGACAGAGATTAAAACAGAAGAAGAACTAACAAGGGATCGAAGGGGGGGGGGGGCGGTGGAAGGGGGGAGGGTCAGGGATCAGACCGGTATAACTCCATTTATGTGTGTTACGCAATAACTACCCCGCAGCATTCCTACCTTCACAATTTTAAAGGAATGTCCTGTCTTAAAAGAGAATTTACCACAGTAATGCAAACGTTAGACATTCAAATTCCCTCAACCATTTAACCACCGCTAAACTGCAGCTCGATTAAATCGCCATAAATCGATACTTGATTGAAAAATCTTAATCGTGAACATGTAAACGCGAATAAGCACACTAATCCCTTCTAAACAGTGAGTTCATGGTCTTGTCTTTCTACATTATTCACAACAGCTTTATAACTGACATTTAGGTTTGCCAAGGGATTTTGGGCCTTAACTTCTATGGTTTGTTATGAGCGTCCTTCTAGGGAATTGATTGTATCGATCACAACGTAACTAACCTTATTTGAATCTACGCTAACCTTGCACCTGCTGCTGTCAGTCGAAACATTCTAATCTTTATCATTTTTTGTCAATAAGTATAACTTCGTTTGGAATGTACTTATACTAAAGTAGAGCAATCGAAAGCGGCCTTAAAAGATATAAAATATGAATTAAATAAAATTCATTTAATTCAGGCAAGAGTCATATTACATAAAATAAAAATATGACAATGCCTACTGCCACAGAATAAAATTTCTCTAAATATTTATCTAAATAAAATGCCTCTGAATAAAATTTCAATGCATACAAATAAAATAAATTAACGAATACAAATTAAAAAGGTCACAGAATTAAAATTAAAATAAAATGTCAATGCAATTAAAATAAACGAAATTTAAAAGATACAATTTGTCAGGTCACAGAATTAAAAATTTAATCAAAATAAATAAAAAATTCAGGAATGAAATTATCCGGAAAAGAACCGGAGTTACCGACATAGCTTGCAGAGTAAGCAAACTGAAGTGGCAGTGGGCTGACCATGTCTGTCGAAGGACTGATGACCGGTGGAGCAAACGAGTCCTGGAGTGGAGACCGCGTACCGGCAAGCGTAGTGTGGGACGCCCCCCAGCTAGATGGACGGACGAACTAAAGAAGGTGGCTGGGGTAGACTGGATGCGGAAGGCGGAGGACAGGATGCTGTGGCGCAGTCTGGGAGAGGCCTATGTCCAGCAGTGGACTGCGATAGGCTGAGTTGATTGAAATAAAAAAATATCGAAATATAAAAACAATACAAAACAAGGCACTATAAATATATGTCAAGGTCAATTACAATTACAACTAAGAACACTGGCTATAAATGTCTGCTACAGCATTTCCTAAAGAAGGGGCAGTCAATTCGCTCAGCGATCATCACCAGGATAGTAGGTATTGGAGCTGGCTCGCACCCTGCGCACTAAGGACGCGCACCGCATGCGCATGGTGGCGTGAATATGACTGTATTAAAACAGCAAGAAGCAAGCAGCATTCTGAAGGTATTTGAGGAGAACCTAGAAGGGCCTTTGATGGATTTGGATAGATTTATCAAGCTTCACGTTCTGAACATAATAAACAAGGGGCTTGGTAAACCTTTCTGTAATAGTGATGATTTTGTTTTTGCCATGTCCATGTTTTATTATTGTGCTTGAGTGCCTAATAATTGTTCTACTAACATTGAAGTAATTTGTAATACTAACACACTATGGGCCTGCGAAGCCTGAAAATATTCACTTTAAAATTTTTACATGCTTTCTTTACAAATTTTTAAGTTACAGCATATAGCTATTTTCATTCATCATTATGTGGCAGTAATTCCCTACTTATCTACATGCATTGCAAAATATGGACCTTCTACTTAAAACTTATACTTACGCACAAACTCCACTAAGACTAAGTCATTCTCTTAATTCAGGTCATTACTTACTTAGGTTAGGTAAATCATTGTGTATGTCTATTTTGAGTAATTCAATGCCGACTAGCTATCTAATTTGTCGATGCCAATGCCATAGGCATATTAGTCTCGAAAGTAATTAAAATTTTAATTTATTCATCATCCTAGCCTTCAGTTTAACCATGTTAGAGGTCATTCGATATAATTAAATGCAGCTGAATTTTACAATTGGCTCTTGGTGTAACACCAAAAACAAACCACCCTTATCCATCCCTCCGAGCAGTGGTAGCCAAGTGGGTAGAACGCGACTTTTTTCTGAGGTTCGAACACAGACAGGCGCTGTAGTTTGTGTAAATTACTTCATCACCACTGCTCTCAAAATGGTGAAGGAAAACATCGTGAGGAAACGGGCATGTCCTAGAACCAAAAATTCGAAGACATATTTGACATCTACTCGTACCAAGCCGCACTGGGTCTGCGTGATGGATTATGGCCCACTCCCTCTCACCGAGAGGAGGCTTGTGTCCCAGAAGTGGGAACATTATAGGCTGTCTATGCTTATCCACGCCTCGGTCACCATTTTGCCATCAAAATGATTAGAAGAAAACCAATCTATGTAATACTCAACATGTTAAATACTTTCCACAATGTGAACTTAGGTGGTAGCTTTTACAAAGACATGATCATCGTGGACCCTGTCGGTTACAGCAAAGTAGGAGAGAGGAAGAGGGCTTTAATACCAACATCACTATCCAGGATCAAAATCATCCAGCCAATCAAAATGTATCTATTCAGGTCAAGTTTAAATCTGACCGGGTAGCTTAGCTAAGAATCTGAATTTCACGGAGCGACTGTCATCTGACCTTCACGTTTCATCTTCAAAGGTAACTAGGCTTCCTTGTCCAATTCGTCATCTTCAATGCTACATACCAATATCCGACGGCCGTAACAGTTCATTTCGTACCAAAAAACTGTATCGCCAGTCACGTTCAAGGCCAGAGCATTCACTGACCGAGTTATCGTATTGACAATATAATGAATGTTGTACAAATAATACAATGGACTGTTATATAAAATGGTAAATTGAAAATGGAAACCTTATGCTCTTGGGAACGGGTCAGCCATGAGCGAATACGGAAAAAAGTACTTACCTAGATAAAAAACGGTGCTTGAGTTTGTTCAGTACTTAGCTAGGTACCTACTTACTTATGTTATGAAGAACTAACGACTTGCCCCAGCTTCACACGGTTTTTACGAGTAAAAAAAACATCGAGTTTTCTTTATTAATGTACCTATGTTTAATATTAATCTAGGTATTAAAAACCTTCCTGAATAAACGAAGGTGAAAACTGTACTTATAAAAATCTGTTGCGTAGTTTAGAAGATCAACGCGGACACACAGACAGACACGAAAAGCGATTGATTCACGCAGTCAGGAAGATAAACATGGTCTTATAGAAACCTTATAATGTTATATGTAAGTATAAAAAAACATGAATTAAAAAGTTTAGGAGGACCAGCCCAGCTTGGCTTATTTGCATCACGTTACAACTTTTTTGAAGTGAAACTTCTTTAGGCGCGCTTGACTTGGGGAGTAAACTGGCGAACGCGTTACGAAAGCGTGTGATCCGGCGAGTAGGGATTTGCTTCCAAGGCATTTGCTTCCAAGTACGCACACCAGGTACCGACTCAAAATACTTGCAAGACTATAAAGTATCTTATCTACTCGCTCAAATACGTAGGTACTCAACCGCGTTAGTTTTCGCAAATGCGATCATGCTCCTTATCAGTAAGAGTCTACGGAACAATTTCGTATGCAAGTATTTTTGAAGTGAACCTTCTTGACTTGGGGAGTAAACTGGCGAACGCGTTACGAAAAGTGTGATCGGGCGAGGTGAACGGGAGTTGAGTGGGGGATATAAGCATGAGAAAGTGCGTGCACATTTTCTTTCTCTCTTCCTCTCATAGCCAAATACGTTTGAAGTTTCACTTCAGTCGTGTGGTCATAAGCACACTTGGTTTTTTTTCTTTTTTCTCGCGGTTGAAATCCTCATGGACTTCCTTTATCGTGGGGGTGACAGAGGGGCATGCCGGACTCTTACCGGCTAAAACCACCGCGGTGTTCCACCTCTACCTATGGCCGGGGGTGCGGGTTTCACATAAGCATTCACCGCTCCCTATCACATCACACCTGTAATTCTCCGAACGGTTTGGCAGAGCTGTAACTACTTCAGTAACTAGGTAATGTTCCCACAGCTGGGACACAGGCCTCCTCTCAATGATCTCTCATTCCATCCACCACAATCATCATCATCATCATGTAATCCACTGCGCGGGCCCAGTGCGGGTTGGTAGATGTCAATGATGTCCTAGGACATGCCGGTTTCCTCACGATGTTTTCCTTCACCGTTTTGAGAGCAGTGGTGATGAAATAATTTACATAAAGTAAAACGCCTGTCTGGGTTCAAACATACGACCTACAACCTCCCCATCCCCATCATCCTGTTGGAAGAAAATGACTATTTTCTTTTTCTGAGACCTAGATGCAAAAAACTCAGTGCCGTTTTCTTTACAATTCAAAATCAGTTAGATCGAACACCCGTAATTTTACATGTCCGTTAAAACCTTTATGCCCCTAACATGTTCATATCTGTTCCTTCTAATCCGCTACCTGTCTCATCCCTCGGCTCCCTTTGAGCTTTTTCTATTCCTCTACTATCTCCATTGTACGTTTTTTATAGCTCAAATTACGGGTTTGTGAGGTTGCAGCGAACATTCGACACGGCCGCATTCCAACTGCTAATTTGGTAGTATTAAATGAAACACCCATGTTATTTATCTATCTCATTCTTACGCATAAGAAGGATGGGATTTTTTGTGGAGGAAAGAGATGGGAGTCCTGTCCGGTGTGTATCATATTTTTAATGGATCGTACTGATCGTAGCGTGCGTTTGATTGTTATTTTTGTGGGTGATGCGGTCCTGAATGAATTACAGTGTTTATCGTGTTTAGGAAACTTTGTGCTTTTAGTACTTACCGTAGGTACGCACTACAACGGTCCGTGGATGGGTGACCATCTTTACATATCTACCGAGACCCCTCCGTGCCTCGGAAAGCATGTTAAGCCGTTGGTCCCCGCTGTCATTCTTAGATCTTTGACAGTCATTACGGGTCATCAGAAGCCCGAAAGTCTGACAACCAGTCTTACCAAGGGGCATCGTGTTACCCAGTAACTGGGTTGTGGAGGTCAGATTAGCAGTCGCTAAATGTAAAATACTGGTATTTAGCTGCATCCAGTTAGACTGGAAGCCGACCCCAACATAGTTAAGAAAAGGCTTGACAGACGATGAAAGTGTAGGTACATGCAGTCAACAAAAGAGATAAGTATGCAGGATCGTCGGATATAGTTCAAGTTTAGTATGAAACCGATGGATGTTGTCGACGGAAATTTAATTTGATAAATGCGCTGTTTATTTTCTATTAATAAAAAAAAAAATGTTTAAAAACTAAAACCCGACTACTGAAAAGGATGAAACAAGAAAGTACCATCCCGTGATCGCATGCCGCTGTACTAACATATTATAAGCTATGGTAGCAGTAGCCTATGTGTTAATCCAGGGTGTCAACTACCTCCATACCAAATCTTATCAAAATTGGTCCAGCCGTTTGTGCTTGAAGAAGTAACGAACACACTCAAACTTTCGCCTTTATAATATTAGTGTGATTATTATTCAAACTAAGTCTTACTTTATATAGGTACCATACGCTCTAAACAGGGTACATACTATATTTTGTTCGTTGATTTATTAATATTTCTAGCTGTGGCTTGGTTCTATTACGTCGCTAACAATGTTGCCATTTGTTATTCCAACAAAGTCTATCGGCAAAATGTATCTGGCACAATTTAGTGCGGAATTCGCTTAGTTTTGATTTTGTCTCTTGTCTGTAGCCTAGACTTCCTACATGAACTGCTAAGCTGATCGGTGTCTTAAATAAAAACTATAATAAATAGTGCTTATTATTTTGTAATATCTCCTGGTTCTCTTGGTTTGTATTGTAAGTATTGTTTGTTTTGTTTTTGATTGACGTTTATGTTAATTACATATCCATCAGGAAAACATTCCATTGACACTCGATGCAAGTTGTAGACCTTCGCAGACTAACATCAGAGCAGATGCCTTGAAGAGCTCCTGAAGTATTCTGCACCAATCCATAGTCACTTATGAGTATGACTGTGACGTGCATAGCATTAAACTTGCCACAGTAGGTACCATAGATATATGAAAGGTAGGTACCTATTGAACACACTCCCATCCATCTTCTGAAGTTTTTGTGATGCAAAAGTAAGTTCTGTGCTTGTGTTGTGTTGATAATTAATTTTCGAAGTTGTTTGCCGTTCTTAGGTCATCTCTAAAATCGTAATTATTCTGTCTAAATAGTCATAAACTAATGATTCATAACTAAAATAGGTAGCTTATCTCAGTTCATAGTTATCATCGCTTGCGTCACTTTCTTCCTTTCGTTATATTTTTGGGATCTTATCATTTTAAGCGTTCGTGCATTCCACTTTCGCTTATGGCAAGTAACAATAGGAAGGAGAAACAAAGCTTGTCACGATGTCGAACAGAACGTTAAGAGTCTTGTACTGATTGTGCAAAAGTACATCATGCATGTGTCCGGAGACGTCCTACTTGTACAATAGTTTAGCGTATTATCTTTACGATTTTGCATAACATACAGACACGCAATTCTGCTCTATTTATACTCGAAACTGCTGCCGTTTTGTCACACACAGTTCGCAAAATGTGAACACACGACAACAATGGTTAAATGTGCTGTTTAACATTTCGTAACGTAATGTTCTTTACAACACAAAGTAAGATAACTTGGAGGACGCAAGCCGAGCTCCGTGACTCGCGACCTTTGTGCACCCACTGACATTTCACCGCCTATTGCATTCAAAATGTTATTTAATGACTTATCGCACCAATTGTCTCGTGACAAATTTTATTTTCAATAAAAACAATTCCTCAAGAGTGAACAAGGCTACAGAAATCATTACACTCGATTCGAGTTTTCGCAAGACGCTCGCATGCTCCAAACAGTTACTGCTCTTCAAGGTCACAGGCTGAATGAAACGACTGAATATAATAGACAATACATCTCATTTTATTTATATTAGGTACTTCTATAACAATACTTTTAACAGTCTTAAAACGAACGACTTAGTGAGATAGCGGTCCACGCCGATTCTATCTACAATATGTACAACAGAGTATGCGTCAAGCACACGTGAGCGAGGTGAAGGCGCGCGGCGCGCAGTGCGGTACGCTGTGCCGCTGAGCGCACGCGCCGGCCGCGCCCGCGCCGCGCGCCACCGCCTCGAAGAACTGCCGCAGGTCCGACACCGAGCGCGTCGGCGGCGCCTGCAAGTCGTGCAGCGACGCAGCGCGGCGCGGCGTCGTCTCCGGCGAGCGCTCGATACGAGTGAGCTGCTCGCTACTCCTGGCCAGTCCTCCGCTGGTCCGCGACAATGATTCGAACAAAGCGCGACGTTCCCGCACCGGGACATATTGCGCAATAGCTTCATGGACGTTCGGGGAGCAGGACCTCGCCCGATGCTCCAAAGAGGAAGTCTTCCGCCTGGCCGCCTCCATGGCGTACCGGCCCCGCTCGGCGCCTCCCGCCGTACCCTCCCATCTCTTCAAATAACGGCGCCCTTGTTCAGACTCTGATCGCGCGGCGCGTGGCAGTGTATGATGCTGTATCGCGCCCGCGTTCAGTTTGCTACAGCTGTCACATTTGATCACCTCTGCTTTCCGTACTGGCGCATCGACCACGTCTGTGGTCTTCAAGGCGTCGAGGGACAGGGTTAGGTCTAAGCTGCGATCGGACGATGAGTCGTAGTCGTCGTCTTCGACGACGATGCCCTCATCCGTGGCAGCGGGGGAGTGATCCCTGCGCGTAAGCTGCGTCTCCGTGGAGGTTAATAACCTCCGACGAGCTCGTGGGGGCGGTTTAGGGGGGCAAGAGGGTGTCTCATGATGAGGAGCCTCTTTCCTTGATTCCCGACCGGCGGTGTCCGCGGCGGGCAGCACATCCAGGAACCGGACTTGTGGCAGCGGCGTCTGGCCGAGGATCTCGACGCAGAGCGCGCGCACCCATCTCGCGTATTCCGCGGCATTGCAAGTCTGTAACAATAAACCTAATTGAAACATTCAGCTGCGACGGGTCGGTATTATAAAAGTGAGATTTATGACTTAATCTGTTGAAGAAACGTTACAATTTGCATAACACATTTCATAAGAAGTAGATATTCTCCACGTGAATCATAAAAAAGTGAGCATGTCGGGTTGGTAGGGTGACAATAATGGAACATCTGATCGCAAGGACTGAACTAGTCACGGTCACATTGCATTCATAGATGTTTTTTTAACCGGGAGAGTATTATAGAGCGGAGTTTGCTTAAAACGTGTTTCCTTTACTTGTCAACACCTTCGCGTTCTAGCCCTTCTTATGGTAAATAGCTACATCAAAAGGTCGCAATGCACAAAGGCCTTTGATTTACGGGTGTTTCGCTTTATTGAGGTCTATTAAAGTGTACGAATCGTGAGAAAGGCGTTATTCAGAGGGGGGTAGAACGTCTTGGAAGACGTTGAAACCTCATGGCCTATGAAAAAAAATAAGTTGTCAAATATTTTTTTGTGAAATAGGGCAGATCGGCTTGGTCCAAGTTTTTTCTGTCACTGAATTGAACTCCACAAGAATGATGTATATTTTCAAAACAGATCATCGTGTATTCACATTAAAAAATCTTCCCACTGAGTCATCAAAACCTAACAGGCGGGCCAAGTCATAATATTTTTCTTCTCCACGCTCAAATAGTATCTACTATTTGAGCGTGAAGAAGAAAAATATTTTCTCATCTCATCAGTCATGTAACATCGGCCTGTTGATAATTATTTATGTGGCATTGTCTCTTGGACAATGACCGGGCTCCAGTACCTCACGGCGTACGTGACATGATATAATGACCAATACAGACAGATACATGTTAATCTTGTGAACACGAATCATTGATTTATAGCGTTTTGTTATCGGGGAAACAGGAATGGATAATTTGTGGCTTTTAATAGCTACCGCAGGGACAATAACTACGTATAAAACTATAATATGACGTGGGTATTGATGTAATTACAATGAGCAATTAAGTTGAAATGGTGCATTTTTTATATTAGAAAAATCCCCGTAGTCTTAGGAGCAGGAAAAATGACAACAATTGACGCCTTATAATCAGAGCAGAGAGCGGGAAAATACTATGTGCGCCAATCACGAAGTTGTTAAATGCAATTTACAACTGACGCAACATTTAACAACAATTTAAAACTACAAGGTGGACACCACTATTAGTGACGGCTATTATAATGCACCACGTTTTCGGCCTTCTTATGCTAAAACTAGAACATGCTGCAAAACTCTCACCAACATCCCATTTGCAAATGACGACTTTTCCACGAGCGTTTCACAAACAACTTCTGAGCCGAAAAATAATGCCGTCTGTCTATCTAGAACATCTTCAGACTTCACAATTGTCATGGCTGCCTATGCTCCGGTTTTGGTGAAACTGGCCAAAGAACATTACTGCTAACAACGCACGCTGGCATTACTACAAATACCAGTAAGTTCTCTTTTTTCATCGATCCACACTTCCCGGATACAAAAACAATTGGCACGAGGAAATGAAAGCAATTCTCAGATCATAAGTACTGCAAAAATCCGCAAATGAAGCAAAAACGGAATATTGAAATATTCTATTGTATATTAACACTGTTCTCAGTTCTAATACAGTATTATATGCGTGTAAATTGTAATTTTAGAACGGTGAAATACTATACTTGGCTCACGTGTCTCCAAGGATCCCGCCAGTTCTTGGATTTTGTGTTATTACACTTATTATGTTGGACTGACAAATGACACTCGACTATTGCATGAAAATGATGGCTCTAACTAAATGGTAAATGATGAATTGGCATTTTCAATTTAACAACAGACGCAAATAAGGTTATTCTATGTAGGATTTATCGAAAATCATTAATCAAGTTGAACATTCAATGAATACACGTCTAATTGGCAAATAAATTGCAAGTCTAAGGTTCAAAATTTATAGAATAAAACTGGCAGATTTGTTTAAATCCTTAGGTAAACATTGAATAGCGAATAAACCAAATTAAAACGTGTCACCTAAAATTGAGGTGTCATTTTGCAGCTATTACATGATGCATTGACAATACTTACAATATTGATATATTTAAAGTGTAGACGTGTAAAATGAAAACTCGTGACTTTTTGCATCAGCGCAGTTTATTCACGTGTTTGGCCACTCCACACTTTTTTGTTGTTCAATCGACCTTCTAAAGGAAGTCTATTTTCATCCGTTTGTATTACCAACCATGCAATGTTTTCTATTTTAGCTAGTTCCGGCTTAACTACTGAATATTGATTTTGGCAAAAGAAATGGCTACCGTGTTTAGTTGCCTACAATAAATTCTATAGTCCAATTAAAAGTCACGTAAGTATCTACCAAAACGACTCAGCATAATTGATAATTTAGGTCCTTTTTGATTTAGAGCTACATATAGTTCAGTGTACATGCACACTTGAAATACACGTGGAGAACACAGGGTAAAACTTCATCCATTAATTAACAAAACTTAAAAGAACTTAGAATTGTTTAGAAAAGTATCGGATAAAATAATTACCTGAAACGTGGCGACGGCAGAGTCGTCTCTAAGCCGGGACAGCTGGAAGGCGTTGGGCAAGGTGTGGGCAGTCCGCAGGTGCAGGTCTCGGAGGGGTAGCCTGGCAGCAGCCCTTCTGGGCAAGGTGCCGTCCCTCCACGCGAGGAGGCAACCACTACGGACGGCTGCCCGCACCCAAGCCCAGGATTCGGTGTCGTCATTGTAATACTGGCGGAGGACGCCTGTGGAAAAAGAGACAATAGGTTAGATTTTATTAATACAAGTAAGTCGTTTGATGAGATTAACATTATGTGGGACACACGACAAGACCTAATAGAAGTTTTATTGTCATTAGGCGTCAATGCAATAGGTGTTCAGCGTCCTGAAATGGAACGTGTTCAATGTATTCGTAATAACAATCACGAGGAAAATGTCGTGAGGAAAGTTTTAGGTATGAATGTGGTTGATTATGAGAGTAAGGGAAGGCCAATGAAACGATGATTGGACTGTGTGAATGATGATATGGCTACAAAGGGGGTGACTACCGAAATTACTATTAATAGAGAAGTATGGAAGAAGACATTTTGCGCCGACCGCAAATAAAGTGCGATAAAGGCAAGATAATGATTTTGAATCTATCCGCGAGCAATTAATATGCAGTAACTATATTGTTCTGAAACGCAAAATATTCATTTCATATTTTATATTCATTTACCTTTATAAATATGACCGCGTCAACTAAAGTGCAATTATGTCATAACTCTACCTAGAAGCACATATTGTGTGAATCATCGATAGAGCTCCCGATCGATTTATTCTGATGCAACTGCCATTGCAAGGTTAACAAGGATTAAGTATCTAATCGGGCATCAAACAACACAGGCAGGTTGTTGAGCCGGGAAATGCAAAGTGGTGGAATTAATACTAGCTGATATAGTAAGGGGCCGTCTCCACGAGCGAGAGAATCGCGGCGATTTTATTGTCGTGGCACGTATTTCTATACACTTAGAACGTGTCTCCACACGGCGGTATCATCGCGGCGAAAATTTGATGGCACGGCGAGACTATCGCAGTGATTCTCTCGCTCGTGGAGACGGCCCCTAAGCCACTCGCATGACGATGATCGATAATTTTCATTTGATACTATGTTAAAGTAATTCCCATTGGCATTTCTCGTATAAAATTACAAGTAGGTGTGATTTAAAGGAAGACTGAACGATTCATATTAACACGCAAGGCTTGCACAGTTTTGTTTCATTGCTCTCACATGGTCTGTAACCAAAATGTAACTTATTTTAACTGTGGCGGGGTCCTGGTGACCAGAAAAATAATGTCAAGTAATTTCTAAGGCTAGGTACCAGTTTTATTGTAAAGAGATAATAAATGATATTTTATTAATTTTATAGTTCTCAGCCCACCTTATCTTTGACTGTATCAGACTCGAAACCTCCTAACTTGGCGGCCAACTATTCAATTTCTTTTAGGAATTTTAATGCCGTCTTCATTCAAAAAGTTTCGATCAATATACGCCTGACTTTGATCAAAGTCAACCTTAAACTTATCTGCAGTTTGAATGGTTATGAATACAAAATCATTCCGTGATTAGAATGATAAATCAATACGTACGCAGACGGTACCTACGTCATAATTATTCACCATGCCATGGGCATAATATCCAACTGCCTGCATTTCGCAACGTTGTGATTGTGAATGAATGCAGTATCAACGGCGACAGTGTCATGTTACAAAGTCAAGTTCATACGAACATCAGATATGGTATGTCATGGCGTGGTCACTGCGTTCTTTCTTTATCATGTCTTGAGGAATGTCTTTCGCTGTTATTTAGTTTCTTCGTTGGATGAGATCCTACGTTATTCATAAGCATAATCAGCCATGTTCTCACTGCTAGGATAGGACAGGGCTCCTCTCGGTGAGAGGGAGTGGGCCGGAATCCACCACGCGGGCCCAGTGCAGTGTCTTAAAATTTTTGGCTCTAGGACATGCCGCTTTCCTCACGACGTTTTCCTTCACAGTTTTGAGAGCAGCATTGATGAAATAATTTACACAAACTAAAGCGCCTGTCTGGGTTCGAACCTATGACCTACAACTCGTAACTCGCGGCCGTTATCACTGGGCCACCATGGCTCGTTAGTCATAAAGTGCTGTTTATTTCCTGATTTGTTTTTCAGTCATACCGCATGAAATTATTTCATTGGGTACCTATTGTGAACCGTCCATATGTTGAATGAAACAACGTTTGTACCTTTTCCAAGAAAACAGCGCAAACACTTCATTTTATTTAAGTACCGCGCGGTTAACTCCTATCAAAATGGGATTCATAAGCCTATTTCGAACATAATTTTCTGAGAAAACAGATTTAATAAAAATAACAAGTAAGTAAAGCAAGTTATATATTTTCATAAATCTGGTTACGGTAATGAGGTCAGGCGTTATTGTATTGGACACAATGCTATCACAAATTCAGAGCGGCACTGCAAAAGGGTGCTAGTATAACCGCAAATTGTGGCAAGGCGTGCCAACGTACCGGCGCGATTATTCATAATTTCAACATTGTTACTTACATTCATTACGTGTACCTACATGTTGTGTTATTAATGTCCTTCATTCAAATAAAATACATATACATTATATTTTTAAATATTATTAGAATATAAGAAAAATAGTAGCCCATCGGGAACGGGGTCCAAGCTACCGGCGCGGCGGTCAGGGTTCCAGACAGAGGAACCTCCTAACAATGCGGGCCGTGTCCAGAAGTATCGCTTTCTGGATCAAGCCCTTGATCCAGCTGCCCAACGTAAGGCCTCCTCAGGTGTTGGTCAAGGCTCTTGGCTAATAACCCATCACGACTATGGGCACAATGATCGCCGAGTCCACATCCCACATGTCGACAACCTCGATTGAAAACCTTCTTATTAATTTAATTATTATCTGTTCTGTATCTAGTTTTCTTGTTCCTAAAGAAGTGCCTAGAAGTGCAGGTTTTGTGTAGACAAAAGCGGAAAAGCCCGAAACACTGAAGGTGATTCAATGAATTCCGGAGGAACACAATTTTTTGTTTATTTATTGTATTCGTTATTTTTAAACGTAAGTTTGTTAGTTTTAAATTACCCTTTTTACTGTTTATATTTCCCGTGCGTATCCCAAATAAAATAGTTTTCTTTTCTACTTTCTTTTCTAAGTGAAAACTTTCGCTACTTCAGCACTTAATTCTGCCAATTACATCAAAATTGTCAAACTCGTAACGGCTGATAATCACAAAATGCAAACAACTGAATGGATTTCCAACACCATTGAACCCAGTAAAAAAAAAGTATAGTTGAACACAACGCATTTTGGCAGCCGCACAATGTTTCTGGCAAATAAATATTCTATTCTATACAAAATCCCATTTTACAGAGAGCTTATCACTAAAGACCACACATCGAATCCATAAAAGTCTAATAGGAAAATTCAATTTATTCCATATGACCCGCAGTGACGTAGGTCAGGCATACGGGAGGCCTGATTGGATTTCTTAACCCCTTTGAACACAAAATTTCATGACCCGAAGCCTGTTTGTTCGTCACTTAATTGTAGATGGCCGCTGATATGAGATTCTCTATTAAAATCCTTAGCTGTCAAACAATGCGCAGTGGTATTGGCCGCGACTTACGTGTTGTAGGTTGTGGCGTTGTGGGTTCAAACCCAAGCTGGCACTTTACGTTGTGTAAATTATAAATGTAATCACCACTGCTCTCAAAACGGTAAAGGAAAACATCTTGAGGAAACCGGCATGTCCTAGAATCAAAAATTCGAAGACATGTAACATCCACCAACTCGCACTAGGCCCGCGTGGTGGATTATGGCCACTCCCGCTCACAAACAAGCCTGTATCCCAGCAGTGGGAATATTGTAGGCTGATTATGAAACAATGAGTAATTTGGAAATTTTTTCGGCTAATCTTGGGCTATAAATATTGTATTTTCATGGCAGATTAGTGGAGTAATTAAAATAATCGATTAAGTGTCGTAAATAATTGAACGAAAGTTTGGGAACTGTCTTTCGGTTCCTCCCATTTAATGCGTATATGATTGTACTGATGGGTCTTTTATTATATTAATGGAGATTGAGAGAGATCAATTTCTTGAAGTTAAACGGTCAAGCAGGAGCGGGTGGTCCTCAAATCTAAGGCAGGTCAAGAATCTTTTCTCGAGGAAGCCGGTTCGACGACCCTTAATGGTTGAGAAGCATCATCCAATTTAGATACTTGGAGGAATTTAATATGCCCTTGACATGTGAGTAGGTACTGACCGGCTTCTGGCTTAAGCCTTATCAATTGTTGGTCAGTAAAGCTACAATGGGATTAGGTTGTTGACAATTTTCATGGTCGCGAAAATGTAGCTAGCACATTAATTTAGTTGGAAATGTCTTAAACATTTTTTTCGGGCTATTAAGACCCTTTGTTTGAGGAAAGTAGTGATATTGCTATGACAGACCTCAACATTTTTTTATATTTTTGTTGTCTTGGACTGAGTATGGCAGAGATCTTGCCAGAAAAGAACACCGGTCTTAAAATGACGTGTGACGTGTGTGTTCGTTTAGTACTTACTTAGTACTTATGCTAAAAAACTTGCATTTGTAAGCAGTTTGGTTGGTGCAAAACAGCAATTTTTCCATTGACGTAGATATGTGTCCGTTAAAAATCGATTGCATTTTATTATCACTGTGCTAATAAACTCAAAAATACTGTAGGTCATTGCTGTAGGTAGTCTACTGATTATAAACTGTAGCGGGAAGTACCTAACTGGATTCTTACAAAAACCTGTTCTTTGTTTAAATATCAATTTAGTTACCTACTTTCAGCTTTCAGATTAAGATTTGTTTTGATGCTTTATATAAGGTGTAAAAAAATTAACCTTAAAAACTTTAAGAGGTGCTTTAGACCATTGAACTGAACAACTTTCACTATGGGACCAACTCTGAAATCACGAAAAAAAGATGAGCTGTTTCATACATTTTGGCCGAGTAGGTATTGAACTTTTGTATGAAACAGCAGATTTTTTTTTTCGTGATTTCGGAGTTGGTCCCATAGTGAAAGTTGTTCAGTTCGATGGTCTAAAGCACCTCTTAAAGTTTTTAAGGTTAATTTTTTTACACTTTGTATAATGCACTGGAAAAAACTTTTTTAATTTTTTTCTTTTTGCCACTAATATCTGCTGGACAAAGGCCTCATACTCTCTTTCCACTTGAAAAACTTGCTTCTGAAGAAAATTATAGTTTTCGTATTTGATAGACACTGTTTTAAATACCTACGTAAATGGGAACCAAATCTTTTTACAAGCTTTTATTTTTCTTATTTTGTAGGTAATCATGGTAGGGTTAGCACGGCTTTTCATACAAGTTTAGGAGAAATCATCAAGCAAAAATGTTTGATAGACTTTTCTGTAAAATCTACCTAATAGGTAGGTACCTACTATTGTGATACGCTACCGTCGTCAGTCGGTCGTTAAAACAGCTGATTTTATCTCAAAGAACAGCTGATGTGCCTTCCTATTGTTGTTTTTTTACGCCAAAACTTCACGGTACTGCCGAAGACTGATTATAAAATATGGCGACGTTTCCAGGTAGATTTGGGGTCATGGGAACCTTATCAGACAATGCATGGCTAGGAAGGCTTTTAACTTTTAGTTTTTTGGCAAATTGTCAATATTTAATTGCTATTTTTTTATTTTTTATTTAATACATCTACCTAAAGTCTAAGAACCTATATTTTTTATTGTATTGCACATTGCAGTTTTATAATAAAGTAGACATTTTTGGTAGATAGATTACGCATTAAGAGGTCATTCACATTTCATTCAACAACAAGATTTCATATATGACCAAAGGTACCTAATAACATTTTGTTTACAAGTTCTAGGCATCTTAGGTGCTAGATTTCCTCTATTTAAAAGAAATTGTCGTGAAGGTAGACCTCACCTTCATAGTAAGTAGCTGGTACCTACCTAGGTAGGGTTTAATATAGTAATAACCTTGCACTGTGATTCAAAAATATCGATCGCTGGTAGTCTGTGTCTGGCGTCTAGACTAGTCTGCAGACTACTACTGTTGTCTGGCAGTCTGGGCAATGTTTGCATACTTAGACAGACGACGGTTTTTTTTAATGAAGTTTTCTATTGGCCTTAGGTATGGCTAGTGTAATTTAAATAACTGACAACTTTCTAAGGGGTCATTGTGCGATCATAAATTGTATAGAACAGCTCAATTTTTTTCGCGATTTCAGTGTTTGGTCCAATAGTAAAATTAGTTTATAATGATGAGTACAATGACCCCTTAAGAGGTTGGTTTTCAGATACGATAGACTGTAAAAGCTACTGATATTGTTGTTGTTGTATTATTGCTGTTGTTTGTTACCTATTAATATGAATCCTACAATGAAATCCACTTTAATAAGGACTATGTGGATATTTTAGGTAGGTAAGTAAATACCTAAGTACACCTAAGGAAACCTAATAGAACTGATACCTAGCATTGAGCTAAGTACACAAATGTTTGTGCCAAGTGCACACCTGCAGATTGCGTTTCATGTTAGACCTTATTACGACATCGCTAGCAATGACAACATTAACATCTTTAATAATAAAATATGTTATTGTACTTAAGTAAATATCTAGGCACTAGTGCCAATGCAATAACTTATTATTTATCCTGTGATTTATTATAAGGCATTGTTATGTGCACACACTTTGTAGTTTATTTGCTTACATAAGTACCTACCTATTTGTCTCATATTTTCATAATGTAACTTGCAACCTCTTGCAAGTAGGTACAACTTTGGCATTTTATCTAAGTTATTCTAAGGATGTGCAACTTGTGCAAGTGGCAGTTATTATTGTTACTCTGCAAGTCTTGTGTGTAACATGTGCCCTACAGCTGACAGCGTTTGTTTGAAAGAATGGCGAATGTCGTACGTACTTAATTTACACTTATATTTAGCTGGCATTAGTTTCTAGTTGCCAGATGTCTGGCACAAAAACTGAGTTCGAACTAGGCGGGAGCCTGTTTATCCTATAGGTCGGTATTATTACTTTGTATTTTATCAAATAGCAGTTTAGATAGGCAGGCGAGCGTTTATGAATAATAATATATACCTACATATCTACATAATGAATGGGTTTTAAATTAATTCGAGTTGGTTATGAATGAGATTATTGCAACATTTTTAACTGCAGATTCAAAACTAGTTACACTAGTCCACGTTTACCAACCTGATATCCTAAAATCAGGATCTAGAGGCGTAGGAATAGGTCCAGGAGTCAATTCTGGTCGAAGTTTTCTTAGACCGGCCACCACCCGTGGTGCCGGCGATTGTTCTCCTACAAGCATCGCCTTATCACAACATTGCACACAAAAACATTTTCCACCACACTAAAGTAACAGTTCATCACTAAAATTCACTGTAAACAATCCAGTATTTCGAGTTTTTTCACAAATTATTTATTTACAATTCATTCACGTCCACTCAAAACAATAACTGTCAAATCGTATTTTAAAATTCGAAGTTCGTTACAAATTACGCGCAGCACATTTTGTTATTCGATCTGTGCAACTTCTCGTCTCGTCTGTCACTAGTTACCGACTAGCCGGCCGGCCGGCGTATCAATGAATGAATGAAATTGGTTTGCTTTGCTTGCCGTTGCCGCGCGCCCCACTTTACGCCACTATCTACGTACTACGTTGCGGGGCGGAGACTAGGGCGCGGCGAAAACATCTTCTGCCATCTAGTGGTGAGTAGATAGTTTAATGGTTTTCATATTTTAATAATTTCGTTTCCAAAGAATTTGTTTGATTTAGACAGTAAAATATTGTTCCGATTACAAACAAATAATGAATCTTGTATTTTGCTTTAATTTTTTTTCCTTGAAAAATATGTAGTCGGAAAGTAAAACGTCGGTAGGAAATAAAATACTCCTGCAATCAATGCCCTATGAGGGATGCGCTAAGGTACCCTGGCGCTTTCGCCGTTATAAGAAAAATTATACAAATCATAAATAATTGCCAAATGCAATTTTATTATACCTAATTTTATTTTCAATGAGATAACTTTTCGAAATCAGTTTTGGGTTAGATTTAACAACGCGCCATCTATTAGGCAATAGAAAATTAGCAAAAGGTCTTGCAAGCAACTGCTGCCATCTATGACCAAAATGAAAGTTTATAAACTTGATTAATAGATGGCGGTAAAGTAAGTGCGGTTTTACCGCCACCTAGTATTACTTTAAAATACTACAGTATACGAAGCAACGTAGTTGGTATTCAAATTAAAAGATGGCATTATCTTCTTACATTATTAGACTTACCTGCAAAGTGTTAACAGAAGTATCAATTTTTTCTAAATCTTTTCATAGAGGGCACTGGATGTATCATGGATGGAAATGATTGTGTAGAGCGCGTATATTGAATTAGTGTTTCTTGATCCCGAACTCTAAATTAACTAGGGCCCTTTCGATTTGTTATCTTCATCTACCTATGCATATTACGTACTTACTTTTTTAGCCATATGCGTGTCGTACCTAATATGTACCTGATTAAAACTTTAATATTTCAGTTGATTGCTTCCCGGTTCGGTTAATCTTACCCAAAACAGCAAAAACTAATATTGTTACATACTTACCTATCTATTTCCAATTTGCAAAATTGGCACTGGATGTATCATGAATGGAACTGAGTGCGTAGAGCGCGTATATTGAATTAGTGTTTCTTGATCCCGACCTCCAAATTAACTAGGGCCCTTTCGATTTGTTATCTTCATCTACCTACGCATATTACGTACTTACTTTTTTAGCCATATGCGTGTCGTACCTAATATGTATCTGATTAAAACTTCAATATTACAGTTGATTATTTCCCGGTTCGGTTAATCTTACCCAAAACAGCAAAAACTAATATTGTTCCATACCTATCTATTTCCAATTTGCAAAATTTGCGCTAAATAATCTTAATTGTTTTATTACTACCTGAAACTGAAAATACTCTAAAGTTACCAAACTATGAAATGAGGTCTTCTTTTATAGATAGGTACTAGGGTCACAGAAATGCAGAAGTGAAAATTATTACAGTTCGATTACGAATCTCTAGCCTGGGCTTAATTAATTACCTATACCTGAATAATTTAGGGTTGTTTTACGTACTAGTCTTTCTACCATCTTTTATTTCTGAAAAGGTAGATAGACAGATTTTGCAAGAAAAAAAAAACTTTAGGAATCGGCTTGCTTCATGTAGGTACAGTCAGCATCAAAAGTCGATTAACACTATCATTTTTACATGTTATTAAATTGACAACAACTATTTCAATAAACTGATTTTTAGCTTTTCACATAATATACAAGAGTATATATTCTAAAATAAATTCTTCTGCTGCAATTTTGAACAAATATTTTGCTCAAGAACTAAGATTAAAAAAACTGAAGTGTTAATCAACTTTTGATGCTCACCGTACCTAAAGTGAAATGGTTTTTGTAATTTTATTACACAGATCGATCATTATGTTTTTTCAAACATTTCTATCTTGGGATATTGTCATTTATCATCTCAAGTGCATTGGATTTTTTATAGGAAAAGGGATTGGGGTTTCAAACACGAAATTCGATACATACATCGTTTATTATTGTAAGGTTCATCAATTGTTATTGTACATGGAAGACTGCACATGTCCACATAAGTACAATTTTATAGGAAGACATCGAGATCAAATAAATGGCACATAAATAACGTTCAGTACACATAAACAATTTTAAAGCAAACATAAGGCACTTAGGGACTAACTCTACTGACTAAACATACATAAATTAAAACAAATTAAAGCTTTTTTATGGAAGAAGAGACTATTAATATCACAATAGGCGAGTGATTGGGGACATGTCACCAAGGACGCCATTTGCTGTCCTCATCCGCCGGTGGTCCCTCGCCTTGACGTTCTTTTTTTTCATCGTAAAAAGCCTCGAGTTGGCGACGGGCCGCCTCCTGCTTTTTGTACTCCTGGTACTCAATCAATTTCCTTTTCTTTTTAGGCGGTAAGTTGCTGTAATCCATCGGCAATTCGCAGTGTTCCGGAAGACTGGGTGTCACCTCAACTTTGCTCTGGGGAATCGCGTCTAATTGATTAGCGCCGGAGCATGTGACTGATTTTTTCGGCGAGTGCGCAGCCTCGCTCGCCTTCGCTGGTGATCTAACCTTCCGCAGATCTAGAGTGTCGTTGTTTGCGTGGTGTTGTTCGAGTGGTGGTGAGTATTGGTACGTGTACTCGCCTCTGTACGGTTCGTCTCTCTGTAAATATTTTGGTTCGGGCGCTGGTTCCACGCTCATATTTACGTCAACATTGTCGTTACTGCGTTTATCCATTATGTGTTGCCGTATTTTTTGTAGGATTACATCTTTTGCCTCGGCCGGAACTCTTTTGAAATAAGGTCCGTTTCTCTGGCCGTTCATTTGTTCTGGCGGACTGTGATGGTTTAAATTGTCGACTGTCGTGAGCAGCCCGGTGGGAGGTACTTTATGGGTGACCCTCGCAGCGGGTCTGTTGTATGCCCATTGTTTCGGGCCGTCGCCTGAGTACACTGAATCTTCCGCATCTGAAGAAGATCTGTCTTGATCGCTGTAGTAATGTTGTCTATCGGAAATTACGGAAGACGGCGAGGTCGGTGGAGAGAAGTTAGGTCGTTCCGGTACTTGAATCGTAAGAGGTTGAGCGGTGATCAGTCTTGATAGGTGGCTGATTAGATTTTGGCTGACGTTCGCGTCTAAGTCCGGTACAGACATGATAAATCTGCATGCCTCCGCCGCACATTGTCCAAAACCCGCTTGAAACTTCTTGGCTTCCAAAACCGGGTCTCTAGGGCTGTGTAACTTCGTGAGATGGTTAACGGTTAACTCAAGGATGTCTGCCTTCTCCAACTTGCTCAGGTTGTCGTCATCGATCTGTGACAAAAAAGAACAAGTGAGTAGAGTATAGCGCAGGCGCAGGCGCAGGTGCGCGCCGCCGCGCCGCCCGTTCTCACGGTACGAAACGTCACATTAATATAACTGTACATATATGTGAATAAGCAACTCCTGTTTCTTAATGGAACTTGTACTTTTATATTCCAGTTTTGGTGTCGGTACGGCTCTTGGTAAGTACCGCCGAGTAATAAACAGAAGGACGACCGGTTCGTGATAAAAATAAATGGTGTGTGAATGAATGATGGATCGCGTTTTGATGAACAGTAAAAAGAAGGAGAGGTTCTTTTTATGCAAACATATTATGGGTAATGGAATACGCTAAAAATAAAGTGATATCGGTTACGTGTGTGGTGTTATCTTTTATCTTTGATAGCACTCTACTGTATTTAGAACACTTGAGCTAAATATAGAGATACGAATAATCGAATGACTAGACATTGTTGGAAAATATGTCTATTACTCATTCCTTTCCGCTTTTAAAATAAATTATATAGAGATACTCCAAAAACATCCTCATTCAAGCATCACACATTGATTTTATCATAAGTTATTATTTGCTAATTACTTTTGACACATGAATAGAATAAAAAAATGATTAATACAAAACAAATACATACCTCCAAAGCTCCGACCATAAGATCTTTAAGTTCATCCAAACAGCGGTTGATGCGCGCGCGCCGTTTTCGTTCCAAAAGTGGTTTTGTGATCTTCTTGTACTTTGCCGTCTTCGACAGCGGGGCCGGGTCCGAAGACATTTTCGTATCTGATAAATAATGCATTCAATTAATCATTTTGAATTTATTAAGCACAAATATTTGGGGATAATTAATTTTAATTGGCCACACAGTACAGAGATAAGTGAAATTAATATTCAATTTGCTATGCTTTATTTCACGAAGTTAATTTATAAAATATAGACGTTCAAGGATTTAAAGAAAAGTTCATGAAAATTACACAAAACACCAGAAACATAATAAAATCACATGATTTTACTACCATGAGGCAAAAGACACAAGTCAGTTCAATATTCCACTAATCCCTACCTGCATTTTAACATTACACAACAAACTATAACATAAAAATATAATCTTCAATACTTACATGAAAAAAAAGGGATCTCCCGAGTCAACACTTAACATACACTAACTTAATCGTCGGCTCACGGTCGAGAACTTGCAAGCACAGGACGCGCGTCTCCACCCGCGCCTCGGCTTCAACTGCCTGCTGAAAAAAGCCTTCTTCCCGCCCCCGCGCCCCGCGGCCCTTTCCCGCCCTCCGCCCTGTCCCATTCATACTGCGCAGGAGCACGTGTGGCCCAACGATCGAGTTTCAAGCATGCGTAACATACTTTCCCAGAGAATTCTTGGAGAACACTTTGGTTTTTTGTATGGAATATTTTAATAACTGTCAGTCGAGTTAAACAGCGTTTTAAGTTCATAAGATATTTCATGTGGGTTGTGTAAATCAAAGGGCACGTGGTATCCTTTTTTCTCGGTAACGTTACAAAGAATGCCGTGTTGGACAAGATTTTGTGTGCTCAGGTAAACTGTACTGGAATGTTAATCTTGATTCGTGTGCATTGCAGGACATGAATTTGAATGTACAATTTAATTTATAATCATAAATCACTACAGATCTTGTTTAACAAATTATAGTTGTTATTATTAGGTACGCCTGTTTATTGAATTGGTTTAGGTACAAGTAATTTTTGATTTTCTTACGTAAACAAGTAATGAGTGTTTTAGTATTAGTACTTTACAAATACTTATTATATTTAAGTTTTAAATACATAATAAGTTAGTATAGATTTGTAATGATCGTTGTAAGTGAGATTTTAATAAATAAATAAATACATATTGAACATATACGAGCTGGAGACGACAATACGTCAATAAATTAAACTGTGTATATCTAATGACGTTACCAGTCTGCATACGAAAATTCAATCAAAGATATACAATCTAGTAGTCACTATACGAGTACCTAGTCAAAGATGGCCAAACCCATAGCCGGCCCATCACTAGTATTTAGTTTTTTGAAAAAATCACTTTTTTCAGTGCTTGGATTTATTTGATATCTCCAAAATACTCTTATGCATTAGTATTGCCAACGTTTTCATTTACTGTCGTTTTTTTTGTCTCCACATTGAATAAGTGCTACTAAAGTTACGTAGTACCACCCAAGACCACTTTCCTGCTAACGGTACCTACCTATTTACAGTTACAAACTACTCTATTGTCTATAGAAAACATATTGTAAACATCTCAATAACTTTTATGACACCGCAATGTAATTTTAAAACCATACTGTAATTAGTACTGTAATGTTAACAGGCCTTATCTTAAATTCATTTCAGATGTTCAATCTTCCCGACATACGAAAAGAACTTTGTCGGCGTTTACTTTAAAAGAAAATGACGTAGACAAAAGGCGGTGTTCAAAAAGGTTCTGTGTAATAAATGGCACGGCCCAATCCTGGTGCAAGTTAAATGGAACTTTGCGGCACGGATTCGTGCGGTATTTCTTTTTCGGCCTTCGTCGCCGGCCAGGTAGAGGCGCGAGCCAAAGCATTCCCTGATTGGTATTATCTTTTGTCATTCTTAACGTAGTTAAGATTGCCGTTTAAAAACTATATAATTATAGGTTATTCGGGATTTTAAAGTCCCTTTGAATTTTTAATGTTTGCGTTAAAAAAGTGGGGTTGGTTTGGCCTGTTTTTTTGGTTTGTCTTTGTTTTGTTAGGATCGTTTTATGGAGGTAAAGCGGCTCAATGGATGATAATTGCGATCAATTAGTTTAATGAAGAAAATGTGTTTTTGTTTTTGCGCTAATAATGCGCAACCATCTGTTTGGTTTTGTTAATTATTCAAATGTTAGGTAAACGAGGCTCTATTTACAAACACTTAGTATCAACAGGTATAGCAATTAATTTAATTAACGTGTATGATTCATACGTTCCTGATAAGATTACCAGATTATGGTTTAATTGAATATATTTTTGTTGTTGTTGTGGTGTTCTGGTGGACAATAAAGTTTATAAATAAATAATTGTCAATTTAATCTCCTCTGGTTAAAGAAATCAAATAAGATACATTCCGATTCCTACTCTGGATACTGCTGGGGGGCCGTATTTAAATACAATAAGAGGTAAAATATTTATAAACAAAACGTCGTACAGTATGTTTTATTTAGGGCTGAATTTTCCAACGCCAGATAATTTAATCGGAGGAATTATTTTGAATTTTTGACAGTTCTTCCATACAAAACTGTCACACGTCAATTTTATTCCACGAATAAAAAATATCTGTCGGTTGAATAATCAGCCCTAAATCATGTTTTTTGTTATAATATTATATTTATTAAGCGGCAGTGTTAGCATACCTACCTTTGCGCCAATTTATAGAAAGAACGAATCCTTTACTAACAATTAACTTTTAAATTAGATACAGATAAATTGGGTCCAGGTACAGTACTTAAATTTTAAAGTGGTTATAACCTATTATTTATTAATTAAAAAAAAAAAAAACGTATAGCCGATGTTTATATTTAGGTGTTTCCTTCACTAGATGGCGCTGTGTGCTTTCTATCTGACTAGAAGAAACTCATAGATTCCTTTAGTTCGTGATACTTGATTTCTTGAATTCAGGGCAACATCAGCATAATATCACGCCAGTATTCCTTAAAAGGTTAGGCAGAGTTGCACCTATGGTACATCCATAGTTCGTCATAAATTATCATCTGGCTAGCCTTTTCCCAACCATGTTAGGGTCGGCTTCCAGTCTAACCGGATGCAGCTGAATACCAGTAACATGGAGCGACTGCCTATCTGACCTCCGCAACCCAGTTACTGGGTAATACGATACCCCTTGGTAAGAATGGTTGTTAGGCTTCTGACGACCCGTAACGACTGTCAAAGATCCATGAATGACAGCCGGGACCAACAGCTTAACGTGCTTTCCGAGACACGGAGAAGTCTCAATGTATATTGGATGGCCACCCACCCATCCTCAAACCGATAGCTACAAGCGTAGCTCGAACTTCAAAGATCCATGAATGACAGCCAGGACCAACAGCTTAACGTGCTTTTCGAGACACGGAGAAGTCTCAATGTACCTATATATTGCTGGTGACCTGAAACACAGGCCCTTAAAGCCTAGCTTCGGCACCAGTCTCCCACAGTAAACTAAACCAAATAATATATCATATTTAACAATGTCTGTAATGTTTATTGTGGTGAGAAAATAAATAGTATTATATTGGATGGCTACCCACCCATCCTCAAACCGATAGCTACAAGCGTAGCTTGAACTTCGGTCGACCCGTGTGGCTGGTATTTCTTAGCCACAAGCTCTTCATATTTCGCCATAAATACTGGCGAAATATAGGGAGCGAGCTTATTGCCATCAATATAACATAATCAATATTCAATATATTTATTGCTTCCACATGTGAACTTAGGTGGCACGTTGGAGACTTCACGTGGTGCCATAAGCTCTAACTTAGAAGTAGCTCAAGAATTTGTTTTCTTTACTAATGTACTACCATCAAAAATGACGGAGGCCTTAAATTCCTCACCCGACGCCGACGTATCAATGGTTGAATTTCAATTTAAACATATTAACCCCGTAGTAGTAGTAATAAAAGCTTTGAAGCAAATTAAGATCAAATTGACCGAATATCTTTGGGGAATATCCACCTCCATAATTGAGACTATTGCGCCTTACTTAGCCTTAGTATTTAATTCGTGTGTTGATCAAGGAGTCTTCCCCGATCTAATGAAACATGGTGCATACCGTTCAATTGTTTATAAAACCGATCTAATAACCGTCACTGGCTTCCCATAACAATGATATCACATAAAGCCGAAAAATTAAACTTTCCCACCGCTTTCTCACGGAGTTTAATTGTCAACATACCACACATATTATAGATATGACGTCACTCTTATCGATACTTCCTGAAAGTCTAGCTGCTAGGTCATAGATTCTCAACCTTATTTTGCCCACGGCACTCTTTGAGAAAAAAAATTCTCTTGATTTTTTTTCTTTTCTTAAAGTGGGCGTTAATGGGTAAAACACTGGAGGGCTTTCCATCTTTCGCGAATCTTAATCAGCTATTGCCATGATTATATAACGTGTAATATTATACAGTCGTAAGATAGGATATAATAATATCATTTTCTCTAGGTCTTTTACTGCTACTGAGCTGAATGGTGCTAATACATGCGTCATGTTCGTGAACGGGCGCCGTCAGTAGGGACTGGTCATCTCTTTGCTGCCATGGCTTATTTTAATTTACTATTTGAATTGCTTTTTTTTTCTCGTCGTTTCATTATGGACGCTTTTTAACGTTCTGCATCGTTCTCACATGTATAATTTTTAACATTAATGATGTAACCAAGACTTTGTAAACATATTATTTTGATTTAAAAGAGTGTCCATGGAGTTTCTTGCCCGTTCTTCTCCATAGGTACCTACGCTTTGGAATGGGCAACTAGCTTCATCTTTCTGACTGACCAACCCCTTGACAATTCAAAAGTGCCTGTAATTGGTTTAATTGAAATAAATGCTTTGAGTTTGAGTTTGAGCTCCCCTGAAAGTCTCAAACGAGGCACGAGGGGCGTGTTCGCCCATGTTAAGTACCTATAGTCTAGGTGACTAAGAAATGCTTCCTCAGATATGTTGAAGACTAAACAAATAACATATGCTTTTGATTATTCAGTAATCCTCTGCGCTTTGTTGTATTTTGTTGAGGTAGGCCCAGTACAATATCTGCATTAGGTATATTATGTGACTAAGTATTTTGCTAAACACAGCATTGCTTGTCTAGTTGGTCGGTTACGTCAGTTACGTTAATGCTGACTAAAGGCAACTTACTTGTCAGCATACACGTATCATGGGCATGCATGGGTGTTCCATTATGTTTTTTCTTTTCAGTAGCAGTCTAGACTTCTAGAGTCTGAATCTCGGTTTGTGCCCGGCTCATGATAAGGCTCGTAGTCTGTTACATATTATCGACATTATCGTCATTTATCATCATCATTAGTCATCGTCATTTATTACGAGACTAAGACGTAACTGGCGAAATGTGAGGGTTTGTACAAACACTTTTACACGTCAATCATATTTTTTTAAAGCTAGATGAGGTCGGCGTTTCCTATCTGACTACTCTGAGAAGAAGGCCGAAACAAACTCAGAGGTCACAGTCTCTTTTAAAGTCCAGACAAAATCTTGGTCAGATCATGTGAAGACCATGTAGATTGGTGTCTGAAATGGTCTTTTGAGCAAAGAACCACACAGATTGAGCGGACCTGTCCAGCCAGTGCACGCATTTGTCAAACATTTCGCTTCTGGCAGACAGGCTTGATGTTATTTTTACTGTAGATCCATGATTTTCAAATGATTCAATATTATGTCTCTTGCATCTTCAGACTTGTTTTCATCTATGCATTCTATAAGAATACAGTTATTCTAATGTAGGTAGCTGACGTGACAATAAGCGATGATAAAAATATAAACAGCGTGATAGCGAGCATAACTGCCCTTCAGGAACTACACGTGGAGTGACTATTAATTATTCAAGTTACAGCCACGAATCAGTCGTCAAAACCTTATCGTAATTTTATTCTTAAACTAACTTCTGCCCGCGACCTCCTCCGCGTGAAATTTCTCGACCCAACCCGTCGCATCGCATCGCCTACCCGCCCTATTACTTCGTTTTCGATTTTTACAGATAGAGCTACTTTCGCATTTTTATAGTATTACTATCTATTGCCACAGCAGACAATACTTAAGGCGGAAACAGACTTGTAACACGCCACGTTGCGCGACATCAATGAAGCTTACTCATTGGCCATTTTTCGTCTCGTTGAGCTATTTTCCTCATTTGGTCAATAAGTAAACGTGAGATGGCGTCGGGTGTTACAAGTGTGCAGCGGCCTTTATCCCTTCAGTATTCAGTTAGAAAATTGCAGTTGTCATTTGTTTCCAAAACCTGACTGACTGTTGTCTTCACGACCATGTACTGAAAACACTGTGATGTGGTCGCGAAAATGCTCATATAATATCTATAGCTAGCTACCTACCAGACGGCACGTACCGTGGCCGCGATAACGCAGACTATTAACAATTTTAACGGCTTCAAACCACGATGTTCTGCGGTAGACAGGAAACATCCATTAACTGTTACAAATACCTTCATAATGTCCATCAAAGAAACATGTTTTATGTAATCATCATGTCATCAAGAAGACAAGTTTATTCGCTACAACTTAATATTTTTATAACTCCTTTAGGGTGCCTTTCCACCAAAAATGTGCTATGCAGCTAAGCTGGGGGAATGTAAGAGCTAAGCTACAAAACTATGTGACCGTTTCCACCAGTGGCGTGCATTGGTTTTCAGAATAGGTAGGCACTAGGCCGGGTAGTCCGGCGGTGGCCGGTCTAGTCTAGGCAAACGCGGTCACTAATCAGAAAAAAGTGAGGTCAAAAAGTGTGGTTATTTGAGTAGGCCTGCCTACTTAAGGGTGATAAATTGCGAAGGTCGAACGACATGGTATTACGCGTGACACGTACGTATTTTTAATTTTGTCGTATTAACTTGAACGAGTAAAGACCAATGACAATGTGCGAATAGTATGGGAGCCGAGTAGGCCGTCCGGCGACTGTCTACTGCCGCGCGTGTTTGCATGAAGATTTTGTTTTGTTGACCAAAGACTCTTAGTGAGTTTCACAGACACTAAAATGTAATTGACAGGCTTATGTTGATATATAGAGGTAGGCACTGCTTATATGCCTATATATGCAATGCACGCCACTGGTTTTCACTGATGCTAAGCTAGGTAGCGGAGCGAGTAAGATGTGCTATTAAAATGCACCACCGCAAGGTAGCAGTGCGAGGAAGATGCGCAGCTCGAGTTATGCGAAGTATCGACAATAGCGAAGGCACGGGGAGCGGCGGCGCGGTGACATCCATAGCACGCATCCGTAGCACGCATCCTACCATATTATAAAAAATGTAGCTTAGTTGAATCAGTTTCCACCAGTGCTATGCTATGTGGACCAATGAATATGATTGATGGATATCAAACGCATCCATAGCAACGTTGCATAGCACATCTCTGGTGGAAAAGGGAGGTGTATGAACGACTCCATATAAAATGTACACACCTATATTTTTTGACACACTATTATCAATCACGATCTGAATCATTTTGAAGGATTTGTTAACCGATTAATTCATATGTTCGAAAAATTTGTCTGCTCAGTAAAGGTAAATATCGCAATGAATGTTGTTGAACTGTCAAAATGAAAGCTACTGAAAGCTACTGATAGTCTGTTACGCAAATACCCCGCTGAAATAACCAAAAAAAAAATACAACACAGACGTATACCAAATATCAAACATTGGCTGACCTTGGGCCAACATGTAGCCAGTATCAGCCATTATATTCTTTTAGAATTGATTATAGAATTATGCACCGTTGTGGCCTTTGACCCATCAATGCCAGTTTTATGTTCCGTCAAGAGATTAGTAGAAGTTATATTTATGTCTGGTATAAAATGTGTGAGAACTATTTGGATTGTGAATTCTCGATGTGTAAAGTCATCAAGACTATTTACAGCAAAGTATTAGTAGTAAGTATTCATTTTTAAGATCTTTGTATTGTATGAAATTACCTATGCTTTATAAATAAATTATTCTTATTCTTAAAGATTATATACCCCCTTGGGAAGAAAGCATGAGTCTATGTATTTATATAGCCTATGGATACCGTTGAACTTTTTTTCTGAAAACGTCGGTTTTCAGATTCACATTACCAAATGGCTGAAAAATAAAAGAAAGAAAATACGTTTATTTGCGGTAAACAAGACGCAGAAGAAAAACACACACACAAAAAAATATACAAGTTGGTTTAAAACATGCGTCACATCCACGCAAATCGGCCATCGCTCAGCATAATGCTAAGACCCTGCGAGACAGAGCTCCAGCGCTGGTGGAGTTGATGGTGCATAACAGCTGTTACCACTACGAGATACATAGAACATTATATTCATGGATTGCTGTTTTCGTAGGTAAAGTATAATGCATAGGAGAAATGGAGAATAGTCAGAGGGATTCTTCATATGTTTCGGTCGGAAAGACTTTTGAAAAAGCCTAAATAAAAAGTCTTAATTCGAGGTTCGGCTCTCGCCTATTTCCTCATTCAATATTGGACCAATTTAAAAAATATTTCATAAACTGAATATGAAGGATAACGATACTTTGTCCAAGTTTTTATTTTTCCTTTAATAGTTGTGTTTGTACACTAGGCCTCTGTTCAGTTGACAGCGGTTTAAATCGGCAATTTTGAACATTTTTCGAGGGTTCTAGTGCTTATAAAAATAATATATCACCAAAAAGGAAAACATAGGGATATACAAGTAGTTAATATTTATTATTCTGTAAAAATCATTGCTAATGTTCATTAACCAGAAAGAAAACAGGCGGGAGCATTTCTATGGAGAAACGACCACTCGCATTTTCTCTTAAAGTCCACATGATGCTCTCTGAAACAGTAAGAAATAATCGTAACAGTTATATCTATATAATTATAATATTTATGGCTTAACTGGGATCTTCTCCTTTTTTGTGTCGAAGATTCGTCTAATTTTAATCATTAATAATATTAATATGGGCCAAAAACCAGTGTGAAGTAAAACATTGTGAGCAAACCTGCATGTCCTAGAACCAAAAATTCGAAGACATGTGACATCTACCAACCCTCACTGGGCCCGCGTGGTGGATCACGGCCGACTCCCTTTCACCGAGAGGAGGTCTGTGTCCCAGCAGTGGAAACTTTGTTACGTATAGGATTATACTTATAGACAAGTATCAGACAAAAACCACAAAGATACCGGCATTAATCCTAGGTATATTTTCGGATACCTAAAATCTCGTATCTAAATCCAATAGATACCTAATTGCTTCGTTATCATTTCGGACAGCCGAAACTCGTGCGTGGGTGTCTTTGTTTATCGTTGGCACGCGTGGGAAATGAGCGGCGATCTGTTCCCACATGAGGACAAATACCTACCGCGTGAGCTGTAGTGATGCGAGCGAGGTGACAGACGAGAGGCGGTATCGATTTTTTTTGTGGTATCGATTTATTTGGAATCTTAATTTATCCCATTCCCGTCCCTGTCCCATGAATCACATATTATTATGATTCATGTTGATTGTTTAACTATTGTGTCTACTTTGTGGACAGTGAACCTGTTAATAAGATTGTGCCTCGACAACTGATTAGTCGTTGAAATGTTTAGCTGTATAGTTGTAGATATAAATTGAAGTAAATACTTATTCATTATAGGAAATACACTTTTATCGAGTAGGTGTATGATTTCTTATTTTGATTGTTGTTTATTTTTTTTATATCTTATCGTATGCTGCACCGGTTGACGTCATATCACGTCAACGCCGACTGTCGTTGAAAACCAGCGCTCAGGCACAGAATAAATAGTACGCTAGGGCTTTGCCTCGCATAGGGTCTTACTTAACATTATGATGAGCGATGGGCGTTTTACGTAGATGTGACACATCTTTACCCCGAACTTGTTTTTTTTTTTGTTTTTGTGTTCTTTTTCTGCGTCATGTTTACCGCAAATAAACGTATTTTCTTTCTTTTCTTATATGAAAACCCCATTTTAGGTCCCAACCAATAATGTAAGTAGCGCATTAATCGATACTTTGAATTCTAACTTGGTATTCGAATTCCAACATTCGATAACCTTTCACACGCGCGTCACTAAGTCGAAGTAAGCGAGTGCGTCATCGAGCTGATGGCCCGAAGATGTGTGAAGAGCCCGTAATTGTTTTATTATGGTAAAAAAACGATGAGTCATTCCCGAGAAAAGTAATCTGTGGTTCGTTTTATGTTAGGTCAGGACATTTTCATTGTCAAGGTCGGGTCCAGCTAATAATTACTTGGAACTTTATGACTGTTCTGCTGGCAAAGGGAAACGTCCACTGTGGGGTCATTTAGGTACAGTCGGATCGTCGGATATAGTTGAAGTTTAGTAAGAAACCGATGTTCTCGAAGAAAAATTAAATTTTATTAATAGAAAACAAACAGCTCATTTTTATCAAATTAAACAGTCGACAACATGAGTGATTCGTCAAAATAAATTTCATCAAGTCGTCCCAAATGGGCCGTAGGCATGTAGGACGAGTTGACGAATCACTTTATTCATCGGTTTCTTATTAAACTTCAACTATGCTGAGCGATAGCCGTTTTGTGTGGATGTGACGCATGTTTTCCCTTACGTTTTTATTTTATTTTTTGTATTTATGTTGTTTTTTGCGTCATTTTCACCGCAAATAAACGTATTTTCTTTCTTTTCTTTCTATATCCGACGATCCTGCATACTTATCTCTTTTGTTGACTGTACTTGTACTTGTAGGTATACTAACACTATACCTAATTATCAAGTTCTTTCTAAATTAACAGACAGTTGCGCTGCTGAGGAGTTTGTTGCGCAACTTCTTCTTCCCAGCTACTACCAGTACTAGGAGGAAGTGGTGAAGGCAGAGGCGGATTTACACATTTGCCGCCAGTAGGCTATTCAAATTTTGCCGCCCCTATCGACCTCTCCAATAATATCCCATGTCTTTTGTATACTGCTTCGCCTTTTCTTCAAAATGATTAAAATATTCTCGTTCATCAGCTACGAAAAACTTGCAAAGAAAGACCTGAACTTGAACTTGTAAAGATCGGCAACTGTGATAAAATCTACGGTAGAAGCCTGAATTTGAGCATTCGCTTTGTTTATTCTTTCCAAAAAAACATAGTTGGTATATAAATATTAATCATTTTAATTTCAGTAAGACATTTGAAAAAAATGTTAGCCCCAAATTTGCCGCCCCTAAAATCTGCCGCCCTAGGCTCCAGCCTACTCAGCCTATTGGTAAATCCGCCACTGGGTGAAGGGCAGACGTTTTGGGTTACTATCTCAGCCTAATGTGAATAGATTAGTTTTTGATTTTATACTCTGTTCGTTTTATGGTGTTCGATATGACACATGCTAAATTCTTATTTTATGGCTACGGCCTATTTAATCAAAACTTCGTTATTCGATTAATATCGATTCTTTTGTAGAACTTCACGCTAATTGCGTAACACACTATCAATCTCAACTTGAATCATTTTGAAGGATACTGCTAATCCATTGCTTCATATGTTCGAAAAATGTGTCTACTCAACAACGTAAATAACGCAATGAATGTTGTTGAACTGTCAAAATGAAACCCATTGCTACTGATACTGTGTTACGCAATTTCCCCGCTTATCCTTATTGTCATTTTAAAATTGTGGTTGGTATATCCACTGTCGTTTTTCCTTATTACTAACCACGTAAAAAAGTTTATTTGTTCATACGTCAAACCAATCATCATAAATTAATGAACACGGTGTAGTTCTCCAAAACCACCACATGCCAAAATATACTTCGCACTATTTACTTTAGACTCGGTGACGTCACTTGTTATGTATAACTGCACTGCTTATTGTGATGATGAATCACGATTATCCTGAGAATTGGATCTTGTTTAGGGTTAAAGCCCCGTTACATAAACAAACTAGATTGTTTCACATAGTCTTTGTTCTTTGTTTTGAGTTGATAGGTTAAACTTTATAGCCGTTTAGATTCCCAGGAATGACCGCCATCTTATCCTCTTGTAGGGATGTATAGGCGATAATTGACTGGGATAGGAGAGTGGCCACCAGCAAAGTTTTTTCTGCGCAAGCTCTTACGGCCCCTAAGAATGAAGAACAGGATTTTATAAGGGGCTTCCCCTTTTCGAATGGGAAATATCAATGGTTGATTTTCGTCATAGGAGAAAGTCACATGCAGTTTTATGTTTGAGTTTGGTTTGGATATGTCTATAAATAGCAAGTCGCCGATAATACCTAGTTGCTAGGCTATGCTGGTAAAATAAAAACTAGGAAGTTTAGGAGGAGACTTGAAAAGAAAATACCCCATTTTTAATTTTTTTTTTTATGAATGGGAAGTCATCAAATGAACCCTCCCGCTCTGGGTGGAGTGGAAGGGAGTGTCAGACTCTTACTGACTAAAACCCATCCGTGTTCCTTCCTTAGCCTTTTATGTTCCGGGGTAGCGGTAACCCTTTCGGACAATCCCGCATCCCTGGCAGGCTTCGGCCCTGGCAGGCCCCTTCCTTTATGCTGACATCTCTTTGAGGTTTGAGTTTGGATATGCCTATAAATAGCAAGTCGCTGATAATACCTAGTTGCTAGGCTATGCTGGTAAAAGAAAAACTAGGAAGCTTAGGAGGAGACTTGAAAACAAAGTACCCCATGGCTCAGATTTCGAGTAAGCAAGTATGCGGCATCTCCCTACAGACAATGGTCCACCTTCCATCTTGCTCCGCATGCCTTGTCACCTGTGCACTTCATGATCTTATGACTGCGTCTGTGAGCAGAGTTCGCACAGCTGAATTTTGGGCCAAAGATGTTTGAACTTTTTACCATCAATACACTAAGAAGAAGTAGTACCCAATTTAAAACTAAAATAAAAAGCCACAACAAAACAAAATAAATAAGTAACGATTGTTTTAATTCGCACCGATCATCAATTAATCGATTAAATTTACGTGCCGAGTCTTATCGATATCTTTTTTGAACAAAAACCGTTATTTTTAAACAAAAAAATCACGAGCAATCGAAGAATATTAGGTAGAACAAAAACTAAAGTCTAGCAATAAAATTTTGCACAGCTTAAGTTATAACAATCGAATACAGTTAGGTTAGTTTAAAAAGTTTTTAATGCAAATGGTTTGGCAGAGGACAGTAAAGGCTTTTGCCGCCTGAGCGTTTTTTGTTTTGTTTTCTGTTTTGAATGAAACCTTTTCAAAGCGTGCGGTGGGTCAGGTGACATAAATTAGGGCAATAGTCGTTAAGTTTTAAGGTTTAATGGCGAGTTAGTGGTCCTTTGTCTATGCCTCTATATAATAATACAAACTTTTTTCTGTTGAAGGTACTACATTATGTAGCGCTATGTTTTCTTGTAAAGTTTGGCAATTAACTTCATCTGGCAGACAGTCTTACGGTTCCTACTTTAAGTTAGGTATTTGAAATTAAAGTCTATGCTACTACTTAATTAATTTTAAAACTTCCTGGAGTTTACTCTTCCATATTTCCAAATATATAAAACATTACTGAATTCCTCTACCAGTAACAGACTGGCCAAACCAACGACCACACAGTGGTCGTTGGGCCAAACTAACTAAAAAAAATCCATTAATTTCGCATTATCGAAGACAACATAAATCTGCTACCGTTACCCAATTTAAAAGCTTTACGTAAATAAGTGACCACTTTCCACCAACCGATTACCTACCAGCGGAAGCTGAACTCAATGTCAGCGTTTATCAGCGTGCTTATCAACCGCCGGTGTGCACGCGCCCTAAACAGATAGTTTACCGAACTAGTACGCAGCGCCCGCGCAGCTGATTGAACGACAATCTTCCACGGCGGAAGCGATAGCAAAATAATTAATGGTGATAAGTAGTATGAATATTTTTAGTTTAAGTTTTCACTACAACCGTGTGTCCGCCGTTTCCTTCGGCAAAATGTTATGAGTAGGGAACGTCACTATTGTGATGGAACATCACTAGTCGACAAGCTGCCAAGATGGCGACCTAACCACGGCTAACTCTCTTAGTGGTAATACTTGAGAACATAATAAACCCAGTTTAATTGAAGTCCAGCATTATCATTTACACCATTTCTTTCAAAATCAAAATCAAAATCAAAAGTCATTTATTCAAACTAGGCTGAGAATCAGCACTTTTCGAACGTCAAAATTACAAAAGACAGTCCCCCAAAACGCCCGCCCTTCGCCACTTCCTAGTGCTTTCGCTGGGGAGAAGAAGTGGCGGAACAAACTCCCCAGCAGCACAGCTGTCTGTTCAGTTAGATAATAATTAATTTTATACAATACTATGTATGCAAAGTAATTAACATTACAGGACACAGAACCTTAAATTAAATTATTTGCCATAGGTTAACTAGCCACGCCAATATACCAACAAATACAATAAACACTATACGTACTCAAGCAAAAAAAAAATTAAAAATAAAACAAAAAAAAAAAAGTTACTGACCAATTAAAAGCCTCCAGGTATAAAGGGCGTGACAGCTTACATATATATGCAATGCTGGGTTCTGTTTACATAGCTGTCACTTGAAGTCACAAATGATAAACTAGGACCATCGAAGTAAAATAAATAAACAAGTTATTACTACTAATAACAACAATAAAACCATGGTCAGCAAGACGACCAGTCACCACAAGCAGCACCCGTTCACGAGCATAACGCAAAGATCAGCCATTACCCCCCTCGCCATATTTGAGGGAAGGAGGCAACCCGACCCCCGACGCTACCGCAAGCAATGACATCTAAGGGAGCATGACGAACTTGCTGCCGGTTGCTCAAGCAAGAATAATAATATGATCATTCGTAGAGGTCGCTAGCTAACCACATATTGCAATCAACTCATTAAAAGACATTGAAATGAGTAGATTATGTCAATAATAAATTACAATAAAATTATACCGAATTGACTAAAACTCTCAACTAAAAAAAACAAAAAAATAAAAATAAAATAAAAACAATTATATAAACTCATATAACCTGTCAGTAAGCTAATTCTGGAGAAAGAACATAATAATTGTCTTGAGTTAATCAGGGCGACCAACTATTCTTATCGTTTAAGTAGTCGTTGATGGAATAGTATGCTTTTGAACAAAGGTTGGATTTTACTTGAGCTTTAAATCTATTAAAAGGCAAATCTAGCAAGGAAGAAGGTAACTTGTTATAAAAGGTTATACCAAGCCCAACAAATGAGTTATGAACCTTATGAAGCCGGTGAAAGGGAGCACGTAGTTTGTCCTTATTTCTAGTGTTAACATTATGAGTATCACTGTTTTTAGTGTACAAGTGTATATTTTGCCTAACATATAAGATGTTGGCAAAGATGAACTGTGATGCAACCGTGAGAATACCAATATCTTTAAAAAAATCTCTTAGAGAAAATCTGGCGCCTAGCTGGTAAATCGCTCGAACAGCTCGTTTTTGCAGGACAAATATATTTTGTATATCAGCGGCTTTGCCCCACAGCAGAATACCGTAGGACATAACGCTGTGAAAATAACTAAAATAGACTAAACGAGCTGTATCAACGTCAGTGTATTGTCTTACTTTCCTGACGGCATAGGCAGCCGAACTGAGCCTTCCTGCTAGGCTTGATATATGTGGTCCCCACTGAAGTTTGGCATCTACTGTTATTCCCAGAAAAACTGCCGAGCCCACTGTTTCAAGCACCACTTTATCTAAGACGATGTTGGGTCCTAGATTTCTAACATTTGGTAAGGCAAACTTTACACATTTCGTTTTCTTGGCATTGAGAACTAGGTTATTTGACGTAAACCAGTCCGTAACTATTGATAGTGCACTGTTTACGTCGTCAAAATCTTGTCTATTCCTGTCAACTTTAAAAATAAGAGATGTATCGTCTGCAAACAGTACAACGTCACAGATGCCCTTTAAATGGAATGGTAAATCATTAATATATACTAAGAACAAGAATGGACCCAGTATTGAGCCTTGTGGTACACCTAACTGAACTGGTAGCCCGGAAGATTTTACACCATTAACATCTACACATTGGAACCTATTATGTAAATAAGAATTTATTACGTTGAGAGCTTCGTTTTGGACACCGTAATGACGTAGTTTACGTAAAAGCGTGTCATGGTGCACGCAATCAAAGGCTTTGGAGAGATCACAGAAAACTCCAATAGCATTTTGAGATTTCTCCCATGCATTAAATATGTGTTTCAGCAAAGCAACACCCGCATCTGTGGTTGAACGACCTTTTGTAAAGCCATATTGTTCATTATGAAGGAGGCTATTTAAATTAAAATGTCTTAGCAACTGCTTGAGTATTAATTTTTCAAATATTTTGCTAAATGCAGGTAAGATAGAAATAGGCCTAAAATTGCCAACGTCATTTTTATTACCTGATTTAAATAACGGTATGACTTTACTACTCTTCATGAGGTCAGGAAAAGTTCCTAAATCAACACATTTATTAAAAGTAACAGCTAAATAGGGGGCTGCGATGTCTATTATATTACTTAAAAGTTTAACGGAGATGCCCCAATAATCACCGGTGTTTTTAGACTTAAGTGTGTTAAAGACATTAACTATATCACGCGGGGTTACATGTTCAAAGCTAAATAAGCGACTACATTTAGGTACACTACTATGCAAAAGGTTTTCAGCTTTAGACGGGGACGAATTTAAGGAGCGAGTCGTAGTTATAGGTATGTTGGCAAAAAACTCATTAAATGCCTCAGCTACGTCAGCTGCTTTACTAACTAATTTGTTGTCGACCATAATCTCAAGTTGTTTTTCTTGTTTAACCGATTTACCAGTTTCATTTTTAATAATTTTCCAAGTGGTTTTTACTTTATTATTAGAATTTTTAATTGTTTCGCTTAAAAATTTTGATTTAGCAAAAGCACTAATCTTTTTGAATAATTTTGAATAATTTTTTACGTACTCTAGGAAAGCAGTATCAAATCTGTATTTTTTCAAACCATATAACTCGTAAAGTTTCGCTCTACTTTTATAAATACCTGGAGTAGCCCATTGGTTAAAGCCAACGGAGGATCCATTGATGTTAATGGTTTTGGTCTTAAAAGTAGATTGGTACTCTTTTTGCACAACATCAAAAAGGGCACCATAAATTTCATTAGGATTCTCATGTTCTACTATAGATGGTGTAATTTTATGAGATATATTATTTTTAAACATTTTGCAACGACTAGCTGTATAAGGCCTGCATTCAAGTTTATGCGGTTTTTTATTCAATGGCATGGGGAAGCTAGCTAATAAACCACAGTGGTCGGACGTTAAGTCGGTTAACACTAATTTATTTTGGGCATCACAATCACTAAATATATTATCAAGACAAGTTGACGAAGATGCCGTGATCCTAGTAGGTTCAAAAAACAAATTAATTAAATTATAAGACCTAAACAAATTGAGAAGTCTAATACTTAATGGAGTAACATCTAAAATATTAATATTGAAATCTCCACATAAAATAATAATTTTGTTACTTGATTTCAACCTATTGAGAGAATCCTCCATGACTGATTCAAAACTAATAAAATCCCCAGAGGGGGGTCGATAAACGCAAATTATAACATATCGCTCAAGTTCAACACAAGACAACTCTATAGTGCGCTCGATTGAAAGATTAACTAAATCTAAACGTTGTTTACATTTCAACTTGTTTGAAACAAGAACTAAAGAGCCACCGCGAATAGCACTTTTTCTCACAAATGCACTCTGTACGGTAAAGTTATCATCATTGATAAACACTACTTCATGTTCATTCAACCAGTGTTCAGTCAAACATAACACCTGAACATCATAGTTCTCCATAAATAAACTTAATTCTAGTTCTTTGCCGGACAGACCCTGCATATTTTGATGTACAACATTCAACATATGCGGCTGACCCGTTGTCGCACCTAATAGTTTAAACTACAAGGCGTATCAAAAGCAGTGTTAGTACCACTACTAACAGTAATCGATGGTACACTACAAGTACCAGAGTCACTGGGTATATTATATGCTAAAAGATTAGCAATTTGTCTCCTACAACTAGGTGGCAAATACATAGTATAATTTGTCAGTTTGTAATCAGTAATGAATTGATTACAATCAAAATATAAAATAGTGTCATTATGACGACAAGTCCTGTTATAAATGAACATATTTAAATTATATATATGCCTATTTTGCTCATGAGATAAATAACAGGAATAAGGCAAGGCACAAAAAATAAATTTACAATTATTGGTCTCATTAAGATGTAACATCAAATGCACACATTCAATTATGTCCTTTTTTCTAACATTTAAACTATCCCCATATAATAATATAACAGTTGAACTAGGGTTTATTTTTGTCAATCTGATATTACTAATTAATTGGCTAATACTGGCACCGGGTAAACAATTATTAATTACATATTGTTGCGAACACTGATTAAATAACCTACCAAAACCTTGACCAAATTTGTCAGAAAATACATAAGTAGTGTTAATCAAAATACTATTACTATGATCATCAATACAGCTACCTACTGGCGGAGCCGGTGTGGGTGTGGGTGTAATAGGTTGAGGCTGCGATCCCTGGGAACAGGTACAGCTAAAAGAGAGGTTGTTTGTCAGAGACTCATACCTCTCCGCATTATACTTGACCAGGTCCGCCAGCTCATTAGCCTCCTGCATGCGCTTACTCAGGTCTTGTTGAGAAGCCTCATATTTACTAAAGATTTCCTTTAGAGCATATTCCCTAACAAGCAATTCATCCTGTAGGTGCTGAGTGTCTGTGTCATACATAGTATTACATAAATCTAATTCACTGTTACAGTTCTTTAATTCTTGTATTAAATTTAAATTCTTTTGCCTAAGTTTTGTATTTAATTTATTTACTTTTTGGCGTTTTAAAGATTTTTGAGTTTTTCTAATTAATCTATTAATTTTAATATATTTTTTTATCTTATTGTGACTAGTAAACAATTTGCTTTTCATGATAGTATCATCAGTTAAATCTATTGTGACAACTGGCTCAGCACAGGTGGGTCCGGACCCGCTACCAACCAACTCATCATAAAGACTGCAGGTGATCGCAGACTCTTCACGGGCTTTGAGAGATTCCAAATGGGTTATTGTGTTGTGGGCCCTGCTTAACTCCCGTTCAAGTTCAGATATACGTCTCAAAGCCAGTTCGTGGGTGTCACTACATTCCTGGAAATTTGACACTAGTTGACGGAGGTGTTGGTGCTGGTCAAGTATGTCCATATGCTGTACATGTAGTTCAGTCAACTGGTTCTTAAACTCAGTGTTCTTGTCGTTAATGAACTTTATTTCTATCTCGCTGTCATCCCTTTCTTGTAGTAGCTGTTTGTTCTGTGCTATAGTAGATTCCAATTCTTTCAATGTAGCCCTCAGTTTTTCATCCAAGGATGCTGCTCTACGGGTCAACATATTGACAGGCCAACCCTAGAGGCACCCTGGAACGAGAAGAGAAAGCCAAGTGAGTGAAAGGAATAAGAGAGAGGGATGTGGATAGTTAAGTACTAGGATGAAGTGAACAAAACAAAGGAATAAAAGTTATGATGAGTGTGTAATCTCAGGTATGGGATGAAAATTCTAGATGTTTTAATTGAGATAGTGATATTCGAAAATAATAAAAAGAGAAAATAACAAAATTAAGTTTGCAAAAAGTTTGGGGGTAGGTACTACTATAGTCAAGTTATTGAAAATCTAGTTTTTACGTTAATTTCTTAAAGTGGTTCTAATTCAGTTATTAAAAATAACAGCGGTATGTCTAATAATAAAGTACAATGATTTTTATGGGGTCTCTAACGAATTTTATGTGGTTTTATCCTAATAATGTATAAACATAAGGTTCAGCACAATAAAGACAATTATATGGTTGTTTACTGGGACGAGCAGCATAAACATTAAATGGAAAAAGGTGCAATACGAACTAACAAGATTTTACATGAATAAGCTTAAATTAAAAGAAATACTCCCCGGGTTAGTTGGTGATTTCAAATCCGTCCATTGGAATGACAGCTGGCTGGTACTAGATTATTGATTTCTCATTGATTTTTCAACGAAATAACTCACAAACACAAATCCTTATTATTTATAATTATATCTATCTAAATTAAGCACGTTTTTTGATAATTATACTTAAAATACATTAATTTTATAATTTAATTCTTTAATCCCTATAAGCTCGGTTCCTATAAACAAAAACGAATCGTTTTACTTGCTATTTTTTTACAGCCAAACTGAGCATATAAATAGATTCGTAAGCAAATTTTACCTGTGACAGCTACTTCTATATGGGAGAGTACTATCCAAAGCTCTGAGGTCTTTGATTAATTATTGCTAAAGATACAAGTCTTAATTTAAACCAATAACGGTCCGCAAATGTTAGAAATCGGCCATTAGAGGATGAATTTGAAAAAAATCCTTCCTTAAGCTCACCTTCGTAACTTCGTTAATATAAAGAACTCTTGTGCAAAATGCTTCTAGACCCAGCGGTTAAAGATGGCGACTGACATGAATATTCGCTCGATGTGAGCACGTTACAAGTCTAATATTCGGCATGTCAGTACATCGAGCCGAGCAGCTCAATGATGAGCGACGAGCACACGTCGAGCGCGCTCCACCCGGCTGTCAGTTTTTTGGCGAATCCCTTTGAATGTTACATTACAAGTCAGTCGCTAGCGCGAACACTGCGCCATTTTGACTACTAATGCTGGGGATGGAGCACAGTCACGCATATATTCGTCGCGAAAATTCAGGGTCATGAGCATTTGCTCACAACGAACAATAAATTCTCGATGCGAATATTCACATCGAGCAAATGCTCATGTCAGTCGCCACGTTTAGGCTAACGCGGTCGGTGTCCTGCGTGAGCGACGAATACGACGCGACGCGACGCAACACGACACGACGTAATGCGACGCGATGCTACACGCGACAAATGTCCTACGTGATTTTGGTCTTACTTCTCGAATCATGGAGAAGTACAGTACAATTTTGCTCGAAAATTCATATGTAGTTCGTGGTGTCGCGTCTGGTCGCCCTCAAAACAAGTGCGCGTTACGTCGCGTCTCGCCGCAGACTGTCATATAGGCCGCAAGCAGGGTATGCCGTTGAGTTGATCGCGTTCGTCGCGTTCGCAGCGTCGCGACGCGTTGTATTCGTCGCTCACGCAGGACACCGCGTAAGCGTTCAGCGAGAGAATGAATTAATTTAAGATATTTATTTAATAGCAAAGAACCAAAAATTCAAAGACATGTGTCATCTACCAACCCGCACTGGGCCCGCGTGGTAGATTACGGCCCACTCCCTCTCACAGAGAGGAGGCCTGTGTCCCAGCAGTGGGAACATTATAGGCTGATGATGATGATGATTTAATAGCAGATTAAACTCAGATGCAGCAAAAAAGCTAAGTATCTAATTCTGTATGTTTTACACATCCCGTAAACTTTAGAAACTTAATTTGGCATATCTAATTTAGAGCTCTAACAGATCTGCGACACCGTGCCGCGACAGCTGTCGCGAGTAGTCGCCGACGCATGGCGACGACAGTCCCCGATCGTCGAGCGACCGCCTGCGACTGCCCGCGACCGGCACAGATACCAGATGACTTCTGAATGAATGTAGTATGGGAGCTAAGGTATAAGGGTTTTATTCCTTACTTTTATAATTCCATAAACAGTCATATTTTTTAATCGAAGCAATCAATAAATCGATGTCCAACTTGTTAATTTTTGTGAAAAGAAATAGGTCCTGTCTCTCAGTCCATGCGCTGCCGACTGCTGGATAGAGTGCCGCGATCGAGGGTCGGCAACCGCCGCCGACAGTCGGCGACGGTCGCCGATCGGTGTTGGGGACCGTTGGCGATGTGTAAGAGCTCTTAGATTTTTATCATCACCCACAGCCCAACCTCCATCCACAGCTGGGCCAAGTCCTCTCTTTGCTTGTGCCAATACCCATGTTCCTATGCCAGCCTCATCCAGGTTATATCCCCTGAGTGTTCCTTCAAATAAATCGGAGCAGTGTTTTAATTGAGATAGGTACCTATTGTGTCGATGCACAGCAAAATTAACGTCAAGATTTGACAGTTTCACTGATTTAATTTGCCACCGATCAGAAGGCCAATTCTCGTAATTTAAAACGTCCATAATCTAGTCACAGTCTCATCTCAGCGACAAACAAATGTCAAAAACTTGTCAAAATGTAGGAAATTAGAGGTATTTTTTGACAGATTGAGACTGAGATCAGACTGTGAACGTTCTTAAAATTACGAGAATTGCCCCTCAGTTGCCAGTAAGTCCGGTAGCATGCCCCTAGGCAGTTATTAGCGTGGATGGGTCGTAACACGGCACAATCCAAAGTTGCATAAAAATAAAATGTTTTTGTAATTGAAATTAAAAAATATTTTTTCGTTATTCCTAAGGGCACTAAATACTGGACGCACGGTATTACTAAGTTTATGTTACGGTATTACCCGACAATTTGCATTTATTTTAACGTTGCTGTAATAAATACGTTGGATAAATGAAATAAACTAATTAACCATAAAATAGTCCTGCACCTAATATTTTAGATGGTATTTATTCGCAATAAAAGCCCTGATGCCATGAAAAAATTACCTCCATTTCTTTGGTTTTTAAAATCACTCTTGCAAGGTGCGTTTCAGCCTTACATTAATGAAACACGAGGCTGTGTCTACCTGCAATCCTGACACTTAGGTTTGTCGCTAAATGACAGTATTTATTTAAAACACTTTGAAGCAAATGATTTTAATGACTCTAAAAATGGAACTCGGCGCCTTAGACAGCTTACACATAAAAACTTTTTAAATCAGCAGCGAAAGTTTTTATGCGAAAAACGCTGAAATAATTTGCACAGTATGGTCTTAATTATATAGGGGTTTTCCATTACGTATTTAATGTTTTAAATGGAGATTATTATTAATAGCAGGAGATGGGTAGCTGCTAGAAATATGAAAGATGATTAAAAAATCATAAAATCCACCATCAATTCTGCCTAGAGATTCTTCGACGAGCATCAAAACTAACGTAATAACTTTTTTGAAGGAGATGGGAAATAATTGAAGTCCGTTTATTTTTTTTTTCTTATTTTTATTATTTTGGTAATCCCAAAATACATAACCAGTAAGGAAACAGCACGTTATTAATGATTCACACCAACCGAAACTAACATCAAAATTAATCACGGCAAAAATCATTCGCAATTTTTAAGCAAACATCATTATAACATTAAAAACATCAACAATACAGTTGTCAAACAAGTTTAACGATAGTAAAGAACTAAATCAATCAACTGCGAACGATTTATCATCTAGTCTGCTGACGGTACCGATATAGTTAGGCATGTACCGATTCTGAAGATATCTGTCAAAATTCGCTCCGGCCCGGAAGGCGAGCCGTGGGAACCGGGGACGATCGGTTTTCTCAAAAACAACTATATCTATCACAAATAAAGATAACTCTTTCGTTTTGATACATTTTTTATTCGATTCGCGAATCGTGAATCGGACGAATGGAAATTAGTTTCTTTATTCTGCTCTTTTTTATTCGATTTTAGACGCCCGCGACGCTTTTCTGTGCTACTCGATTTAGCGATTCTCGATTTAATTTTTTATGATCAGCAAAGGAGTTCGGGTCACGTACTTCTTCATGTGCCTGTATCATGCAGATTTTACGACTATTTCTGTTTATACTGGCAGCAAATTGACAGCGTCGATATTGTGGATAATAAATTAAGGTGGCCTCCTTTAAATATTGTCTAAAGAGACTACATATTCAATTGAAATGTTCGCAATAACTTTGGTTATTTTGTTGCATAAGGAAAGTAAAGACGGTCAGGATATTAACCTGGTTAAAACAATGTAGAAGATTACCTACCAAAGTTTTGGTTTGCGGTTGTTTAAATCCCTGGCATGTCTTAAACCTGCACCTTAATTGCGTAACACACTATCAATCGGAATCAGAATCATTTTCCATTGCTTCATAAGTTCGAAAAATTTGTCTGCTCGACCCGTAAATAACGCAATGAATATTGTTGAACTGTCAAATGAAATCGATTCCTATTGATAATGTGTTACGCAATTGCCCTGCTGGTTCTCCTAGATCTGGCAGCTGTTCTGTGAGTGTTTCATGTAGCCTGACCCAATACCCAGCTTTCTCCTTTTGTAATCTGGAAGTGAGAGAGCAGTGGTGGCCCAGTGGTATCGGCCGCGACTTACGAGTTGTAGGTCGTAGGTTCGAACCCAGACAGGCGCTTTACTTTGTGTAAATTATTTCATCACCACTGCTCTCAAAACGGTGAAGGAAAACATCGTGAGGAAACCGGCATGTCCTAGTACCAAAAATTCAAAGACATGTGACATCTACCAACCCGCACTGGGCCCGCCTGGTGGATTACGGCCCACTCCCTCTCACAGAGAGGAGGCCTGTGTCCCAGCAGTGGGAACATTATAGGCTGATGATGATGATGATGAATCTGGAAGTATTGTGCAATGAAGATCATCGAAGTATTCCACTACCTGCTGCCCCTGCCCGCTGTTTCAAAGTCCCTCGAGACTCGATTTGATAACAGTATCAAACAGAGGAACTTTGAAACAGCGCGCAAGTGTAAAATGTTGTAAATTAAAATTTTAATTTATTTGTCATACATACAGATGTATGACTATAAATTCAAATTTACGACATTTTAAATCAATCGGTATAATTAATGCATGTTTACTTGTTTTATGACCGAGAAATTCCTCTCAAGTGACATCAAGGGTCACACATAACAACGCTCAAAAACACCGACCTATACCGAACTCCATAAAAAACAACATTAACAAAATCATATTATTTTTAAAAGCTCTATAATGAGATAATTTTGGGAGTCGTAAGTCGTTAAATATTGATGAACTTTTAACTGACCCCTAATTTAATTTTATGTCGGTATTATTATGGGTTAAAGAGGATTGAAATGGGCGGCACGGGACATTGATTACAGTGGATAACAGTGTGAGGGTTATCCGCTTCTTTAGTAGACAGATTACCCTTTGAACGAAATCCGACGTCTTTTGCTCGGGCTAATCAAGTTCGGCATAAATCAGTGTTGAGTAAAAATGGTTTTAAAGATTACTTTTAATGGTGACTTAGGATTTGTAACTTGAATGGATCTTATGGGTCGTGCGATGTTTTTCTCTGTTATGTCTGGCTAAGAGCGAATCAACTTCTTTCTTCTCTTGAACGTTGAATGAAGGAGAAAGAGAGTACCTACTTGGCATTTACTTGTGTTTGCTGATTTTTCTCCTAATAATCCGCTTATAATGTTCCCAGTGCGGGTTGGTAGATGTCACAACTCACATGTCTTGGATTTTTTGGTTCTAGGACATGCCGGTTTCCTCACGAGGTTTTCCTTCACCGTTTTGAGAGCAGTGATGAAATTATTTACACAAAGGCAAGCACCTTCCTGGGTTCGAACCCACGACCTACAACTCCTAAGTCGGGGGCCGTTACCACTGGGCCACCGCTACTTTTTCTCTTAATATATATATGTCGCATCCGGTCATTCGTTTGACTATTCGGAACGCCAGCGCCATCTGGCGGCGCTTGACAGAGTCTAGCCTGAGTTCGTGGGGGGTCGACAACAGCGCGACAGAACGATGTGGAGCCTCTTGGACATCGGACATCGAACGAACAACATGCGCTCAGAAACTGTCCTGCGTTCCGTATCTGGTTGTATCGTGTACCTATAGTGTGTGATTTGCTAGTGTGATTAAATTGTTCGTGAAATTATAATCTGATTTGAACTGCAAACCGTTTTTCTATTGCGCAATAACCAACACATACCCATAGTTCGCCCACATTAGTTGAAATCTGGCTGATAATAACGAGACACACATGCCTTCTCCGTTATCAGAAGTGCGATTCGTGTTGGTTTATGCGCAAAATCAGAACGCTTAAAGTGAAAGTAACCGCGCATTGACATTTGAAAAACAAAGTGTAAACATGCGAACGCTTGTTATAATCGTGTGGATCTGTTCGAGTTGAACCCAGATAAACCAGATACGGATGCGTGATCGTAGTGCATGTTATTTTGGGCATAGGCTGTATGCAGAAATACCTTTGCCGAATGACGCGCAAGTTACACCTACCGCCATGTTTGAAAAAAAAACAAGCGGGTCCCTAACCGGCGTTCGAGTTCGTCGTATCCCGTTCCCGTAATTAGAACACGCGGTAGGACGCGTGTGCAAACGTAACAGCACACAGTACGACAGCTGATTTGCGTTTTGCTGAAAATTCATTACAAGGTGGACAAAGTAGCAGTATCAACGTGGCTATCGTAAATAGCATACCAAGGACGTGGCGTGGAGCTACCAGTGACGTGGAGAAACTGAACCGAGCCAAGCAGCGCAGCCGTCAGTGAAGCCATTCGCGTGCCGCAAGTGGGAAACCAGGACATATCGCGGCCGGGCGCACGAGCAGTGGCAGCCAAGTAGTGCAAGCGGATGGTGGAGCACGTGCTGCAACTGCTGCAAGCAGCAACGGCGAGTGGATGTTTGCGTCGTACAACTACCCCCAGACACGTCAGAAAATACAGGTGAGCTGTATTGTTTTGTTTACGATTCTGGTGCTGAATGCTTGTTAAGAAAGGAGAGGTTAAGTGGTATTGGTGTATCAGCACAGAATAAGACTGGTCGTTCAGAGGTCCGTTTATGGTAGTTGATGTTTTGGGATGGTGATCCCCATACGTGAAAAGCTTTAAATTCTAACCGTACTTTTAAATATGCTCACGATAGATTAAGAATGATGCAAGTAGGTTATGTAGCAGTCGAATTAGATGGTGATTATAGTGGTGATGAGCAAGCCTAAGTAGTGGGAACCACGCGAGTAGGGGTTCTCTATCGGCTGTAGTAAAGTTGTGTGTAGTCACGGGGTGATGCATACGGATCCATGCGATGGATGTGGAGAGCAAAGCGATTGCTGGTCGGCCGGAGAGCCGTGGCGTTAGAGTGGTTTACTCGTGTGTGGGTTTCCAGGTGTCTAAGGCTCTTAATGAAAAAATGGTTGTTAATGTGGATAATGATGGTACATGACTCTGGTTGATGATTTTCGCTGTGATTAGATAATGAAAGTTTGTTAAGTTAATTTAGAGGTATTGTTTTGTAAAAACAATAAGAGGAGGATTAAAGTTTTCTGATTTCAAAAGTTAGAAGCCGTAAATGGTCAGAATTGGCCGAGTGGAACAGGCACTGCTGTTGATTTTTTCGGTTACAGGTTAACACTCAAGAACGTCTGCAAGCAAGATGGCAGTGTCGGACAGCGCTGCACTCTCCGGTACGAGGAGTCGGTGATCAAGGACGATGCTGTTCGAGCAAGGAGTTTCGCGACTTCTGCCAGGGAAGCGGTGGCAGCGAGTGGATGTCTGTACCATTAAGCCAGCTACAGATCTATCGTCTACTGAATCGGGTGAGCCGTTTTCATTTTGTTTTGACTCTGGTATTGAGTGCTTTCCTGGTAAACAACAGCAGAAATGGTTACATTATTAGGTATAGCCTAATCTAGTTTACAATGCAATTTTTAAATACGCTCCATGACTGTGTTCGGAGGATGCCCGAGGGCCAAGTACCAATTGAGATTGTAGACAATATTGATGATGAGTTGGCATCACTTTGGTTTGTGTACTCAGGTTCTCGGTTCATTGGGTCGGAGACCGTACCAGAGTATCGTAGCCATAGCCCGTTAGAAATCGGCATCTACTTGGTAGACCGTGGGTACGTGGTGCGCGGTAGCTCTGGGTAGTATGGTCGGGTCTAGCCTTGTAGCCAAGACCGTAGAGTCAAGGATGACTCAGAGACCGTACCAGAGTATCGTCGGTACGTAGTACGCGGTAGCTCTGGGTAGTATGGTCGGGTCTAGCCTTGAAGCCAAGACCGTAGAGTCAAGGATGACTCAGAGACCGTACCAGAGTATCGTGGGTACGTAGTACGCGGTAGCTCTGGGTAGTATGGTCGGGTCTAGCCTTGAAGCCAAGACCGTAGAGTCAGTGACGACTCGGCATTCCTGCGGGAAGTGCGTATGTGACAAATGTGTGGGACCGTGAATGGGATACCTGTGGTTTTGTTTTCTTTGATTAAAGTAATGTGAAAACGTTGTACTTGGTCTCGGTAATCTCGAAACTAGATAGTTCAAATTCTTAGATTATCCAAATTTTTGGTTTCTAATTTGAATGCTTCTTGCAAATTGATTGTGAAATAAAACAGATTTTAAAGAGTTGAGTCCCTTTTAATTATCTCATCAGTCTTCATATGCGAGGTTGCAAAAAATGGCAGAAAATCAGAGTATAACTGACGAAATTGAGGTTGAGCAAAGTAGTAGTAACAATGAGGAGAGTATTTAAGTTTGCATGATGATTGGACCGTACCAGAGGTTGTCGTGTAGCGGTAAGCAGTCAACTCTGGCGGTGGTCGGGTTTTAGTGAAAACCGTAGAGTCCAGGAGAGACTCGGCGCTCCCGTGGGGGTTCGCACAAAAGAAAATGGGTAACTCGAGGTTACTGGGTTATGCGTAGCCAGAAATCACATGTAGAGCTTAAGTGTGTCGATTAATTTGGTTTGATTGTGTCTTTTGTGAGATAGCGCGATAAATGTGTAGTCAGTTGTACTTGGAATTTCCTAAGATGTTAATTTTCTTCTAATTTGTCATTGATTTTTAATAATAAGGTTCCCAGTTGAGTTCAAATGAAATAAAGAGTTTTGAGAGAGAGAGTTTTAACTGATTTTTATGGGTTAGGTCAGGAGTGACCGAGCTATGTGATACTTTGCGGATACGTTTGTTTACAGATTAATACACGAGGACGTGTGCATCGCAGGATGGCCGTGTCGCATCCGGTCATTCGTTTGACTATTCGGAACGCCAGCGCCATCTGGCGGCGCTTGACAGAGTCTAGCCTGAGTTCGTGGGGGGTCGACAACAGCGCGACAGAACGATGTGGAGCCTCTTGGACATCGGACATCGAACGAACAACATGCGCTCAGAAACTGTCCTGCGTTCCGTATCTGGTTGTATCGTGTACCTATAGTGTGTGATTTGCTAGTGTGATTAAATTGTTCGTGAAATTATAATCTGATTTGAACTGCAAACCGTTTTTCTATTGCGCAATAACCAACACATACCCATAGTTCGCCCACATTAGTTGAAATCTGGCTGATAATAACGAGACACACATGCCTTCTCCGTTATATATGTATAATACTCAGAATTTCAGTGTACAACTGTGAAGGCAATCTCTCTCTGCTACAAGGATAGAAGACGAGCCTTTAAGCAGTCCCTTCGTTCTAGTGGTTTTCAGGGTTGATGCAGAAGCAAGATAGCAAACAGAAATTTAAAGGCTCCTGTAGACACGTGTGACGCGACAGCGCGATGCGATTCTAGTAGAACAATTTCCATGATGTTTTCCTACAAAATTTTCCTACTAGAGTTGCTTCGTTCTGTCACGTTGCGCCTAGCTGCGGGAGCCTTAACACTCCACTACTTTTTTAAATTCTCTAGGGTATTGGGACAAGAGTGAAAGTTAAAATCCATTTCGTGACTACGTACCTACCTACTATGGGAATTCAAGACGTAAACTGTTGCAACTGTCGATAGGAAGTCAAGTCAAGCTTCGTTTTTTTTACCTGATACAGCACTGAGTCCACAATGCAGGTGACACGACACGAATACATGATTATGTATAATAGTAGATTGTTAAGCAAGGGTCGAAAGGAATCAATTCCTATACGAGGCATTTAGACGCCCGAGCGCAGCGAGGGCGGCTTTAGCCCGAGTAGGAATTGATCACTTTCACCCGTGTTAAACACTCTACTTTTCATTTCGAATATAAGGAAAGTAAAAAGTAGTAGTTTTTCTAAAATTTTTATTGATAACAATAACATGCAAAGTTTTTGAATTTCGGTACAGCTTACAGGGTTAGTATCCCGCCAAATAATACTATTGTCTTTTTTTGTTTTAAATATGGAACACACCGCGTCATCGCCGCGGGCTGTCCCGCTTAATATTTTTTTTTTTTAATTCACACTGGCTGTTTATACACTCACAAGACTGCAGAATTTTTCTTAATTTATGTAAAAAATTTCGTAGCTGACTACAGTTCTATTTTTAAAATTCATTCCCACCCTAAAGAGGGAAGTAATTACTATGAGTCTTTCCCGCCCTGTGGTGGGAAGCAGCATCTTCCACCCGCTATTTGGATCAAACAAACACTACTTTCCGAGTATGAGAAATGAAAAAAATCTTACTGCAAGATTTGTCAAGCTAAAATCTTTATAGAGGGGTAATGAAATCGTCGAAAGGATCGTAGCAGGTGGCTTTCTGTGGTTTGTGTCTACTCCCATGGGAAAGAGAGTTTATGTACAGACGCCAGCACATCAAGCTACCCGAAACTGTCCAATTTTCCCAATCAACTTTGAACCTTATGATTTAGCGATAAAGTTGAAAATCTTTTAAAGAAATTTGACAGATTGTAGTAGCTTAATATGCTGGTGTCTGTATGTATGTATGAAATCGACTTCGTTACTTGAGGACCGACTTCGCGGTCACCAAACCCGCATTCTCTGAATATTTTTAACAGGTTCTAAACCTTCGCAGACTAGTCATCTATGTCCAGCAATAGACAATAGAGGCTAGGTAACACACGTGACTCCTCTAGACAAACAAGCGTGTGACCAGAGACTTCATGTAAATTGAGCAATCAATGTCAGAACACGATAAATTTTCCCACCGAACTGATAAATTGTAATATTATGCAAAGGAGGTCTACGTCCTGTAATGACAATGTTGTCAAAATAACGATCGACAAGAACATCACATATTCAAATCTAGTTAAACTAGTATGTATTAGTAGCCTCGGTCTATTAAGAAATGAATTGGACGTCGTTACCGCAAATGTTACGCTGTCAATTTAAAGAGTCGTTTGTTAGTTAGACGAATAGTGTTATAAGTGGGCTTACTGCGTTAGCCGTGTAATACGGTAGGTGGTGAGGGGCGGGTATGCAAATGGCAGAGCTATACTTGGCCACGAAGCAGGCCGCCCGCGACCGTGGGAAAACTATCGCCCGTGGCGAGTTGTGCGCAGGCGCGGATTTGGATTAACGGCTTTTTGATTGGCCATTGTAGGTGATTGATGACTGAACGGAAGTTATGGCGAGAAGTTAATGATAAGTGGTTGATGGTCTTTGATACTGACCGTAAAAACGTGAGTGTTTTAATTAATTAAGTTGTTTTTCAGTAAGACCTCAAGACTTGGAAGATACATTTATATAGCATGTTTCTGATGGATCCAATTACTTCGACAGTTTTCATAATACAGTCATTGGTAGCTCCCAGAATATAGAAGGTTTTCAATCTTAGTTCATTTTGCCATTGTAGATTAGGAATTTTCTTGTCAGATTTTAACACACTTGACTCGGTGACTCTAGCGCTGATTCTCGGTTCAAATGCAACTATTAGAACAAATTAATATAGGTCATATAGGTTTATATAGGTCTTTTTGCTAATCTATCCGTCAATCATCATCATCTGCCTACCCGTTTCCCGACTATGTTTGGGTCGGCTTCCAGTCTACCCGGATGCAGCTGAATACCAGCATTTTACATGAAGGGACTGCCTATCTGACCTCCACAACCTCGTTACTGGGTAATACGATACTCCTTAGTTTTACTCGTTTTCAGATTTTAGGGCTTCTGACAACCTTAACGACTGCCAAAGATTCACGAATGACAACTGGGAGCAATGGCTTCACGTGCTTTCCGAGGCACGGAGGGGTATGTAAGGATGGTCACCCATCCACAGACCAACCGCTATCTGTCAGTATCAGTACTAATTTCACTCAAGCTATTTCAAGTGTAGTCCGTCTCTGCCCGCTCGTGCACGACCCACAGGCGCGTGACGGCGGTCGGCGCGCGCCGCAATCACGACCGCTCTGACGTGCGACTTTTTGACGCAACCGCGCTGAATGCCTAACGTAACACTTACTTTACTTTTGTTCTTTTACTTCAAAATAAATAAATAAAGAAATAACAAACTTGCCTATACTTTTGGGTTCAATAAAAGGTATGTGAGTTTTAAAATTGCAGGTATGGTGAATTGCAAAATGGTTTATCTTGAAGTTTTTGGCAACATATATTTCTGTAAATTCCTTTTTGATTTTTTTATAGATACTTTTCTTGTTTCGAAATCCTGAAACCTAACTATTTGTTTGGATGAACCTTTCGGTGAAAAGTCGAGATAATTTATAAGAAACTTTAATACATAACATACATAATCAGCCTATAACGTTCCCACTGCTGGGACACAGGCCTCCTCTCTGTGAGAGGGAGTGGGCCATAATCCACCACGCGGGCCCAGTGCGGGTTGGTAGATGTAACATGTCTTCGAATTTTTGGTTCTAGAACATGCCGGTTTCCTCACGATGTCACTTATAGATATTTTGAGAGCAGTGGTGATGAAGCAATTTACACAAAGTAAAGCACCTGTCTGTGTTCGAACCTACGACCCACAACTCGTAAGTCGCGGCCTTTACCATTGGGCCACCACTGCTCTCAAAAACTTTAGTACTTTTCATATTTTAGCAATGACAAAAAAATGAGCGCACTGCGAGCACAATTTATTTTCTTTGCTATTTAGAAATTTTTCTACCTAGATATAGTCTGGGCGACTTTTTGTGACCGCTGCATTTCTGACATGTTCTAGTTGAGTGAACTGTCGTTTATGTAAATGTTTGATCCATCTGTCAAACTCCAGTGCACTTGTGTTGCTCCACTGAGTTGCGCTGCTGTTGCGTAGAGCATATTGTCAGGGTTGACGATTTTTATCTGACGAGAATTTTCTCTCTAATTTTTATATAAAATGGAGATTTGCTTTCGGTATATCTTAAAGGTGAAGGAAAACATCGTGAGGAACCCGGCATGTCCTAGAACCAAAAATTCGAAGACATGTCACGTCTACCATCCCGCACCCAGCCCACGTGGTGGATTACGGCCCACTCTCTCTCGTAGACAGGCTTGTGTGTGTAGTGGGATCATTGTAGGCTGATCATGTATAACTTAAAGGTTGAATACACATCTCCTTAAAATCCTACACCTAGTCTGATCTTCACATGATTTAATTTTTTTTACATAAAACTTTCTAAGTTGTTAAGTATCGTTTTTCACTTTTTACAGTATGTTACGATCCTCGTGCTTCTTAAGTCTGTAACTCTATACAATACATAACTGTAAAGAGTACCTACTACATATTCTTTAGTCTGTAAGTTGGTATTGCCGCCCTCCGTTTGCAAATGAAAACGAAAGTGCAAGTAGTATTGCATGTGGATTGATGAGAAGATCATCATCTGCCTAGCCTTTTCCCAACTATGTTGGGATCGGCTTCCAGTCTAACCGGATGCAGCTGAATACCAGTATTTTACATGGAGCGACTGCCGATCTGACCTCCACAACCCAGTTACTGGGTAATACGATACCCCAATAGTAAGACTGGTTGTCAGATTATCGGGCTTCTGACGACTCGTAACGACTGTCAAAGATCCACGAATGACAGCCGGGATCAACGACTTAACGTGCTTTCCGAGGCACGGAGGGGTCTTGGTATGTAAAGATGGTCACCCATCCACAGACCAACCGCGGCAAGCGTAGCTTAACTTGATCGATCGACCTGTGCGGCTGTTATTATTTAGCCACGGGCCCCTCAAAATGATAAAAATTGTAATTTGTTGGTCTAGCGTGGTGTTTCAGAATATATGTATATTCTTCATCGACAACAGCCTTCATTACTCTCTACTGCTGGACATAGGGACCTAGTTCTAAAGACTGGGAGGTAATGTAAGTATAACAAAAAAAAAAATAACCATGAATTCAGCATAATATGATTAGATTAATTTTGGTTAAACCTCTAGCGTAGAAATTTTTCATTGGTTGTTTTTGATTGGTTGCATCATGTATTGTTGGGTAGGTGGATTGAGGCTACAGTTTATAAACATGATAGGACAGGAGGATGCTTCAGCCAATTCTCCTGACCTTAATCCCATATTACATTTTCAACAGCATCTACAACAACATTTTCAACATGGCCAGAGATCGCAGAAGACAGGGGTTTACGAGCTGTAGCTCAAACAATTTCTTATAAGGTTAGATTAGCTTTAATTTTAATAAATATCTGGAATTCAAATTTAAATGCGACTGATATTACTTAGCCACAAGCCCCTCGGATTGATGAGAAGATAAGCAAATCAAATGAATTGCAGAGACAGAATAAAAGCTAATTGCAAATTATACGCCTTGTCCACTATAGATACCATCTACTTTTCTATCTAGCTTGCACCCTAATTGCGTAATACATTATCAATTACAATTGGTATTATTTTGAAAGATATTGCTAATCCATTGCTTCATATGTTCGAAAAATTTGTCTGCTCAACAATGTAAATGACGCAATTAATGTTGTCGAACTGTCAAAATGAAATCCATTGATACTGATAGTGTGTTACGCAAATTATCCCCGCTGCATTATACGATTACTAGCTTCTGCCTGCAACTTCGTCTGCGTGAAATTTCTCCCTTCCCCCATTCACCCTCTTAGGGGTGGAATTTCGAAAAACCCTTTCTTAGTAGACACTCTTCACAAAGAACGCACCCTCCAAATTTCATGTCTTTAGGACCAGCGGTTTAGGTTGTGCGGTGATATATCTGTCAGTCAGTCAGGACTTTGTATTTTATATACATATATAGAAGATTTGTCCCACTGCAATTCAAAGGCCTCAAAAAGGACTCTCCCTTGTCCACACAATTATGCGTTATTTTCTAAGTAGGTATGATGTAAGTACGTTGGAATGTAAGAGTGACAGTATCGAGACCGCTGCTTCATGTGAATTTAGTCCATATCATACACAAGATAAGGTTGCTTTCTTCTTCATAAACATATAATAATGTTGAAATATGTTGTCCAACCCTAACCGGACGGAACTCTAAAAACCAACCATCTCATCGTCCATCGGAGCACAGTTTTGCGCGTTTTTTACAACAATCAATTAACTCCATTGCTTCGAAGCGAGAGGTCGTCACGATTCTAATTACTTTTTATTTTTTATATTTTTAAGTGTGAGTGCAATGTTGCGTTTTCATGACTGCAGACAATGATGTCAATAATTGAAATTGAGATGTTTTATCTGTGGGCAAATAGAAAAAAAGTAATGGATGGGTGTTGAGTCAAAAGTGAGGAGTAAAAGCTTCTGTGACGGTGTGTTTGATGTGTGTTTAGATAGTTGTGAATGTGTGTGTTATGTAATATTTCAATCAATCAACTCAGTGTGTCGCAGTCCACTGCTGGACATTAGGCCTCTCCCAGACTGCGTCAAAATTCCTTGACCTCCTTCTTCCGCATCCAGTCTGTCCCAGCCACCTTCTTTAGGTCGTTATTAATAATGTAATATTTAGGACTACCTGCGCCCTGCGGTTTCACCCGCATAATTGTTGATCTCGTGGGAATATCGGGATAAAAACTATTCTGTGTCCTTCCTCGGGATGTAATCTATTTCTTTGCCAAATTTTACCGAAATCCGTTCAGTGGTTTAGGCTTGAAAGGTAACATACAGACAGACAGTTACTTTCGAATTTATAATATTAGTATGGATAATAATCTTCACCTAATAACTATGTGAATAGCAATGGGATCCTCTAATACGTAAATATACAGGGTGAAATTGAACACATGCGACAAATCGAAATGGGAGATTGTACTCATTATTATGAACAACTTCTACTATGGGACCAAACCTGATATCGCGAAAAAAAAATTAGCTGTTCCCTAAATTTGTGTTCGCATAACTCATCAAAATGTAGGGTACAGCTGATTTTTTTTCGCGATTTCAGGTTTGGTGCCATAGTAAAAGTTGTTCATAATAATGAGTACAATCTCCCATTTCGATTTGTCGCATGTATTCAATTTCACCCTGTATAGGAAGAAGATAACCTGGATGAGGCTGCTACAGGAGCGTGGAGGTTGGCACAAGGAAATAGAGGCTTATGTCTATGGCGAAGTCGAGCTGTGGATGATGATGAAGGTGATGGAAAAAAGACATAGAGAACTTTATAAATTTTCCAACTTATGATGTATATTAATGATTTTGTTCAAATAGGGTCACATTGAATTTGCTAGCGAGGCTTCACCCATGTTATTGGTACTTATAGATACATACTCAGCAGTGGCGAAGGGTGAATTTATGACAGAGGTAAGCCGGAGCAAAAAAAAACGCCAAAAAAATTCAATTACGAATTGACTATAGTGTGGTTATGTTCTAAATTTTAATGTTCCCACTGCTGGGACACAGGCCTCCTCTCTGTAAGAGGGGGTGGGCCGTAATTTACCACGCGGGCCCAGTGCGTGTTGGTAGTGTTGGTAGATGTCACATGTCTTCGAATTTTTGGTTCTAGGACATGCCGGTTTCCTCACGATGTCACTTATAGATATCGAGAACAAAAAATAATGACAACATCATTCGAAGATTCTTCAAATCACTTGTACACTTTATTCTTGTAATAATTCCATTTACATAAATTTGTTGGCACACATATTATGAAATCTATCTGTTCGAAACGTAACATTATCTAATACTTAGAGCTAATAACCAATCGGTTAGCAGTGCATAATTAATTTTAGAACACTGCGAACTTTACCCTCGCTAAAATGGGCGTAATTATTATGTACAGCTAAAATTAGTTGATTGAAACTTAACTCACAACCGCCAGAGATAATTAACTAGGAAGGAAATTATACATCTGACACTAGTCAGACGTGGAGAAATACATAAATGGGTATGATGATGGCGTCCTGGTTGATAAATTAGAAAACGATTCCCAGTTACTACTTAAACACTTGAAATCTCCATGTCCAGAGAATAATGGTGAAGTAATAGTATATTTAAGTTGTTTAACGAAGGTAAATTCTGTATTTCTTCGTGAATTTCGCGAAGATATTGAGGTCCATGCATGAGGAGGTAAGTCTGTTAATCTATACATGGAACTTATACAGATAGCTCAAGACCTAGCAAACTGTGATCGTTACCCTTGAGATGGAAATATCAATCATATTCAGTCTATACCGTTCCCACTGCTGGGACATGGAAAGAAATATACCGGAAGACAATAATGTAATAAAACAAATAAACTTAAAGCTACATAGATGCAAGTGTTATCGCTTGAAACGTATAACCACGTAAGTGAAAGCTAACATACGTTTGCCGTATGTCATGTGGGCATGACAATCGATGGGTTTTGAAGAAAATCATCAATTCTCACGATTAGTTTGATAAATACTTAATAATCTATGCATTATTCAATCCACCTACACACGCCCACCAGCTAAATACCACGATGGCACTCTGGAAGATGATTTTGTGTTTGTCGACATAGCTTTATGGACGGTGGAATATGTTTTAAAGGAAATGTTGATATACCTAGATGATGATAGGTAGAATTTAGATGATGATGTTGTGGCAGTAAATGAAATAGACTAGCCGAACAGTATCAAAAATGAATTAGAGTTAATTAGTCCAACTACAAATAATTCTTAGTAGTGTTTATGATGAAGAGAAGAAGTTACAAGTTTAAATCATACATCTGGATGAAGAAAATAATATACTAACCATAAGATGAGTCATTAAAACTCCTACGACAGTAACAAAATAACAACAATAGCCAATACTTCAACAATTTCTCAGAAAATGTACTGAATTACCTTCTACTGATCCCCGATGATACAATAATTTAACAATAATTGTTATTTTTTATCACCACAACGTGCTAGTGATGTTTCCGTATTCAATTGATAAATCTATTACAAATATCACAATAGAAACGAAGGAAAGCAACAAAATGGACGATCGAGAAGTATCGGAATCGAAAGGGACTTACGTAAAACTGGAGGCAGATTCGTAGCGAAGCAACGCAATAGAAAAAATAACACTTTTACTTTTTGTTGAGTTACGCTTTCGTTACTTATAGGTAATGGTTTCAGAGTTCTATGGGAATTTGGTTTAACAAAAGTTTATAACGAAATACATAAGGGTAGGATTGAAACTAACAATCCAATAGAAGAGATAATGGCAATTGTGAAAGTGTTTTTTTCTACCTAATAAGAGAAACAGTACCCGCTGGATACTGAAGGTAGATTGGCCAGGAGTATTGTGATTGTTTAGCTATTTTAAAATATCACTTTGCGAAAAACTAACACAAAATTCGAAGACGCAACAAAGAGTGTAGCCATAATATGAGTATGTAATGGTTATGAAGATACGGAACTAAGCAATTACAGCTATATCGTACTTGTCATAAAGATTGATATAGGAAGTCATCCATTCAATTACTTATTTAGTTTTATGTAATTAAATAGTTGCGATATAAAGAGACGGGCACGCGATCAAAAGCACTTGTTTTTGCCTCATTCAACGCCTTTACAAATAACTCTTGTCTATCCTAAGGAAGATGTGGTAAGATAAGTTACGTAATTCTTTTGAAATTAATGTGTACCTTGTATTGATCTGATGTGCAATGAAACGTTGTTTTCTAGTCATTATCGTGCTTTGTGATCTGCCACTGAACCAAATAATGATTTTACATTATCAAAATGCTTTGTTCTCATCGTGTTTGTTTTATCGTTTTCTTATTACTACTTCTTTTTCATGTCGTTGCTAATCACCAAGTTGGACAGTTTAACTTTCCAACTTGCTTCAATACAATCACAGTCTTCTGTTACTGTTAATCAAATGTTTTGATTCTGCATGTTCATCTACAAAACTACATATTATTACTTTTATCCAAAATTCTAATACAATGAAGAATATTTTTCAGCCTTCCTTGTATATTTTTGTCTAAGAAACTTTTATCGTAATACCACGAAATGCATGCACTCCGAGCAATCTTTTTATGTGAGGTTTAAGTCTAGACACGACACAGATAAGCTCGTGGGCTAACATACAGGATGATTTTTTTTTTCAAGAAAAAAGTCAACTCTTTCATACATTTTAGTCAAGTAGGTATTGAAGTTTTGTATGAAACAGCTGATTTTTTTTTTTGGTGATTTCAGAGTTGGTCCCATAGTGAAAGTTATTCATATATGAACAATTTTCACTATGGGACCAACTTTTACAGAACAGCCTGTAAAAATTTGGAACCGGTAATAAAAATCATCCGGTATAAGCAACGGATACATACAGCCAAGATTAATCTCAGTCTGTAATATTTCCGTTTACTCATATTAACTTATGTTGCTAGATGGTGTAATAGCTATGATGGCGTCTACATTGCACGTCTTCCTGCATTTGGCGTTAATTATTATCTTAATAGTTTCCTGTTTAGATTTATACTTAGTCTTTTAATTAATCTTAGAGATATCAATTTTGTTATAGAATTAATAGAGGTCATGCTTTAACGTTCTCGTTAGCTTCCGGCTCTTGAGTAGGAGACCTATCGAGATTCTTCGGTGAATTTCAATTTATTCTCTAAAGTCCCCGTCACGAGAAGTTATCAATTTTGTAAATAAAGAACTTCTACTAAGTTACGTAGCCACAATTCAATCTACAACAAATAATCCTAAATTCAATCAACTCAAAGTAGCATACGTGTAATACGAAACTAACGAGCAATTTCACTTGGTCGGGTTATATTTTAGCTATATAAAGCGCTTTCCTCTATTGTTTTGTGGTACTGGAACGCGTCTGACTCATGGAACGTAAACATTTGGACCGCCATTTTGAAGCAAGTTCACGCTGACGATGTCAATGCTGCAGAATGCAGAAGCATAATACACGGAATCGTCTGACGACAGTAATTAGATGTGTGTGTTAACATAATTATATCCCTATATAAAAATCATTACAAAACTGTTTTTTTATTTAATCCAAAGGTTGCGAACCCCTGAATGTGTGTTTACAAAATTTATAGCTTCTTGTGACGGGGACTTTAGTTCTGCTATCCAAAGTCAAAAATCAAAGTCAAAGTCAAAGCATTTATTTCAAATAGCCACATAAAAGGCACTTTTGAACGTCAAAAATTATCTTAAAATAGAATTTATTCTAGTCGCTTCTCTAGTGGTATCCAAAAATCGTACTGTAGCTCCATAGCTAAAAAAAGGAACCAGAACCTCCTTTCTGATTTTTAATGTGTATTTTTGCTGTAATGCCAATAAAAGCATATTTCTTTCTTTTTTATTTTCACTCACTGATCCTAATCCAACCCCTCCGTTTTAGAATCGTTTGAATCAACGCTTTAGGATGTCTGGTCCGATAATTCTTTGGTCCCACGACGTGGTCACTTTAGCGTAAACTTAAAAACATTCTGCATTTTAATGCTGCTTTAAGGATATCGTTTGCATAGTGGCGACGAATAAATCAGCAACACGAACCTTAAAATTACAACAAAAATAAATTGGAGTCGGTTCAGTAATATCCAATTTGGTAGAATTAAAAAGGGCTTACTTATAACATTTATTGGTGTAGCCTTTATAATTATGTCCTTATTTGTACGTCCTTGTGACCTTTATTGTAAATTAAACCGTTGCAAACCAGTTGCTCTTGTATGCACTTTCGATAACCATATATCAGTGTTTTTTTAATAAAAACAAAACACTGTCGTCTCGGGTAGTACCGTTATGGCTGGACAATGGCCAGTGCTGAAATGTTAATGGTTATATCTCCATTTTAGTGAAGAAGTTGATCAAAGTAGTTGTTAATTAGTGATCCGGTTACACTTCACATCAATTAGTGAGGTGTTGTGTGTATTTTTTCACAATCATTAACTTTACCATACAATAAAGCCACTACTACATTACATACATACTATATTATTAACATACTATATTATTTTAATACGTTTTAATATGATATAATCTATTTTTCGAATGAATTATGTAGTTAGCACAGTGAACGATGCAAAGGAATACCGAAATTTTGATACAAAAAAAGGTAAACTACAAAGGACAGGCTTTATTTACTCTTTAAGCATACTTTTACGAATACGACGCAGGGGACTATACTAGGACCTGTTGTGTTGAAATTCCCCCTGCGATATCAAAGCAGGACAGTCAGCTTTACCACGTCATTGGGGATCCTGTACTGGTTTATAAGAAGGATTGTATGCTAACTTTAAATTAGTATAAGGACTTGTTAGTGTAGTAGTCAAAAGTAAGAAGTATTGAGAATAGTTTTAAGTCAGGTTGGCGTTTAAGTGTTTATTGCCAGAATAGTTATTTTGGGTAAATAAGCAAAGTAAACATTTTTAGAAAGGATCATCTGATGAAAGTGATACCCCTTTAGAGATGTATAACAGCAGGAGTACATCCGTTGCTATCCCAGTGTTCACCTACGTTCTCAATAAATATTACGTGATGAAAACTTTTATCACATATGTAATTAAATATAGTCTGTTGAGCCAATTGGATTACAGCAAGCATGAAGTTATGTTATGTTAATTTAAAGCTAATAAAAAGGTTAAACAGTAGGCGTGTATTATGAGAGCCCTCTCTTGATTGATAATGACTGCTAACAATGCAATTGTCGACTACAATCAAGATTGTGTTCCTTTTTGTAACAATTATTGTCAATGATATACGAACGTTGATTATGACTACTTTCTACTTTGTAACTATGGTTTGTCTTAATTATGTTATGCAAATTATGTTTCTGGTTTTTGCTTTTATTTCTTGTATAACTACTGGTATATTAATATTAATTTTGCTAGTATTTATTGCGTTCGGGCGTGTTGCAGTATTTAGTTTTAGAATAACGTCCTTTTTAAAACTGCAAAAAAAAGAATTGATACATGCCAATTGCCAAATAAGTCTCAAACTAAAAAGTGCTTTTATACAGATTTTGTAACTTGTGTCAAGTCGGATTTAATCATAATGCCCGCAAAAGTCATACATCTTACCCTGAGGTAAGATGTATGACTATAAAAAAAAAAAAAAAAAAAATTGAAAAATATTTAATTTCTGGGGCACAGATAACATAACTACGTCTGAACGTAGTTATATTATCTGTGCCCCGGAAATTAAATATTTTTAAAGAAGCTGACTTTGACATACTAGACACCTTAGTCTTTTTCTTCGTGTCGCTTGTGGCACAACTGTATTTTATATCATGTTGGCCCAAAATTCGCAACTTCCACGGCGTCGTAGGTGACAGCGCAGAGGTCAGAGGGCAGGATAGCACATGGAGCAAGGTTTGCGACTTAGCTCCACAACCACACCCTACTGCCGTTCCGACGGAGTAGCCCCCACTTTACCAAGTTGGAGTTACGTCTTCCCACTTGTGTCTGGAGACAATTCAGTGACTTCCAAGTTGACCACGGAAGGTTACACCCTGCAGGGAGCTGCTCCTTTGGTTGTAGATTGTAAGCAGGAGGACCTGAGTTATATGAAGGTTTGTATGTTGAATCCATTTTGCAAATATGCTGGAAACATCAATTCTAGATTCCCAAACATCCCAAGACCCACCAATATTTCATCGCACATCAAAATTACGTTCTTAAACTTTGGTATCAAAAAAAGCTTACCGCCGTAACTAAATCTCAAATTGCGGCGATCCATAGTATTTTCACCGGGCGTTTCCCACGGCTGCGCGCACGCAACAGCGTTCCAATTAGACTGTACCAAACTAATTCCTGGGCATGCGCTGCGAATGGGTAGGTGCAGAAGGTTTACTATGGGCGAAACAAAATGAATGTTAAAGCGTAAGTAGTTTTGGAATAGCAGTGGTTTGAGATTGATTGTTTTTTTTTATGGATGAGAAATCATCAAATGACCCCTCCCGCTCTGGGTGAAGCGGAAGGGAGTGTCAGACTCTTACTGACTAAAACCCATCCGTGTTCCTTCCTTTTGAATTTGTGTTTCCACCTTTACAAAGTTGGAATGGCTTTCGCGTCTCACCAGTCACCAGATCAGACCATTTTGTCTTTCAAATCGTTATGAAAAAAAACTATATCAGCGGACAAATGGATATAGTTATTTTTTTGACCCGAAGTCCACTATTTTCATACTTTCACGAACCCATCCAAGATTAAATTTTGATCCGACAAAGGCCCATCAGGAACCCTTGTCCACATGGTATTTTACTTCTTTGCGACTAATTACGTTTGAGATCCTTATCGAACATTGTGCAAAATACTTGTTTTATATTGTCGGGCTTCTGTATCATCTTGCCTGCGCGCGCGCCGCCGCTCCGCCCGTAATCGCTCCTTCTAAAGGTCTTGTAACACGAACAGCTTTTTTGGATGCGCTCGATTTGGTCGCAACGATAATTAAATAACACTGTTTGTTTGATTGTGAAGGGGCTTTATTTATTAGTGCAAGTTTTATTAAATTATTTCCTTTCTATGTTTTGTTCTGGCAATTTTGAGTGTTTATTGAAATTAGAGATGGCATAGTGAACGGACAATGTTGCTGAAGTCAAAATGGAACGTTGGATTTCTCAAAAACCTGTAGATTATTTTTTGTTAGCCTATATTGTGTCCCACTGCTGGACAAAGGCCTCCTCCTTTTCCTTCCAAACAATAATAATTTATGATATTAAAAAATAAGAAAATTAATTTAAAAAAGATGAAAGAAATTAATCCAATTGGTATTATTTGTGGAATAAAAGAATATTACTATAGGTAATAATTTAAATTTGAATTCCAGATATTAAAATTAAAGCTAATCTAACCTCATAAGAAATTGTTTGTGCTACAGCTCGTAAACCCCTGTCTTCTGCGATCTCTGGCCATGTTGAAAATGTTGTTTTAGATGCTGTTGAAAATGTAGGGATTATGGGATTAAGGTCAGAAGAATTGGCTGAAGCATCCTCCTGTCCACTAATGTCTATAAACTGTAGCCTCAATCCACCTAGCCAACAAAAATGGTATGACATGATCCAACCAATCAAAAACAACCAATGAAAAATTTCTGCACTAGGGGTCTTGAATCATAATTATGCTGAATTCATGGTTACAGTTGGCGCACTGGTTATTTTTTTTGTTTTACTTACATTACCTCCCAGTCTTTAGAACTAGGTCCCTATTTCCAGCAGTAGAGAGTAATGAAGGCTGTTGTCGATGAAGAATATATATTCTAAAACACCACGCTAGACCAACAAATTACAGATTTGATTGTTATCATTTTGAGAGGCCCTTGGTTAAATAATAACAGCCGCACAGGTCGATCGATCAGGTTAAGCTACGCTTGCCGCGGTTGGTCTGTGGATGGGTGACCATCTTTACATACCGAGACCCCTCCGTAACTCGGAAAGCACGTTACGCCGTTGGTGCCAGCTGTTATTCGTGGATCTTTGACAGTCGTTACGAGTAGTCAGAAGCCCGAAAGTCTGACAACCAGTCTAACTAAGAGGTATCGTATTACCCAGTAACTGGGTTATGGAGGTCAGATAGGCAGTCGCTCCATGTAAAATACTGGTATTCAGCTGAGACTGGATGCCTGCCGACCGAAAAATAGTTGGGAAAAAGCTAGGCAGATGATGATTGTTATCATTTTCAGTCAGGAAGAGGTTAAAATGACCTCTTGCAGTAAAAATTTAAAGTTACGATGACCTACAGCTTTACAGTTATTTTGCTAGTGATGTTACTTGTCTAAAGCTTATAATAATCGAATTAGTTGTATAGTGATGTTAGTAGCACAAGTCTGTGTATTAAGTAGCACAATCATTATTAATGCTTACCGTTAATTTCAATCACGATGTTAAATTTTATTCTTAGTAAGACATTTGTCGATTGTTTATATTCTGAAATTAAATGGTGGTTATGTTATATTCCAGGTTTTATTTGAATGCTAAGAGTGTGTCCAGATATGTTCTTTTGTCCGTACCGTACCTCCGTTTCGTATCAGGACGGACGGAACGGAGGTACGGTACGCACGAAAGAACATATATCTTGGACACACCCTAAGGTGATGGACAGTGACATTATTTTAAGTTAATTTTTTCATTATACTTAATGTGATCGCCATACCAAGAGTGATTTTAATAACAGTATCTGCCGTCTTTGAAGTCCAAATACAAGGTGATTTACGAAGCACATATGTATTTCATCAAAGAGTTGTCAAAGACAAGGTAATCGCTTCCAAAGCGTTTTGTAATTCTACAAAGGTTTTGGTAGCTTGTCAATCAATAAATTCAATACATTTTTGACTTTTCCATCATCAGTGCCGCTGATAGAATGTCACTTTGTCTAAGCCTTTTGGAGTACCTTGATCTGAGAATCATGTAGTCTAGTCATCTATAATGATAATATAAATTACTGACGATTTTTTTTTTTGTTTAATTTACGTCAAATTCTCTTTAGTTCAAATCTAGAATAGATACTGTTTTATAAAGCAGGTCGTTGGTCTAAAGCGGAATGATTTTATAGATGCTCTTGGGTAATAAAATCTGGCACGGTCGTTGAATACCGTGTGAACTACACCCGCTTACAATACAAAGAAATTTACAAGAATTTAATAAAACAGCACTCCATTACATTTTATACTGAAGATGTGCAATGATAGTTTTACTAATGCAATTTAAACTTAAACGAAAAATGAATAAGATATGTTTTAGCTTGAGCTGAAATATTTTTTTCTGTAGCAACTGGAGATTGTAAGGAAATGAGACCTTTAGTTATGAGTTTAACCAGTGCAATATCTAATTAAGATGTGAATTAAATCTTATGATAAGGAAATGAAGAGTCAGAGTCGCATATACGAACTAATTAGTGGGCAGATGAGATATTGCGGGACTATGAGAAATATTAGTCAAGTTGTGATGCAAATAATAGTGTTACAGTTAAACAAGGTTATAAGGTAGAGTTAGTTGATGAATAAATAAATAAATGGTTAGATATAGATAAAACACGAAATACTTATAATAATGCAGGTGCATCACTGTGTTAGTACAAGGTGGCTACCGAAACAAAACAAATATTGTTGCAAACATTGTTTATTTTCTTTTTCTCATTCAATTAGCCTACAGTTAACATCCGCTACGAATTCGCTAACCTAGCAACTCCTATCAAAGATAACTATTTATCACAGTAAAACTTAGGTGCTAACTACACTACATGGTACTTAAACGCACAAGTAAATGCTTTAACCGACGCGGAAGACGTTGAAGTTAGGAATACAAAAATAACAGATTACTATTGAACAAAAAAACCTTAATTTATTAAATTAATAAAAAAGTAAAACTTCAACAAGCAAAGCGAGAACAACCCATTCTTCGTTAACACACATCAGTTCTAGGAACGTTAATAGAAACAAACAACAACATAAATGATTATCACACGTTGTCACACGGTCCTGCATGCGAGGTGGAGGAGTAGCCTCCTCGGTCACCACGGCCGCCACATCGACTGGGCGGAGTCGGACTCGGAGGCGGGGCTGTGCGGCGGCGAGGGCGGCGCGTACGCACGCTTCGCGAGCGCCGCTTCCGCGTCCATCGGCTCCGCCAGCCTCTTCAACCCTCGGTCTGGTAACGATGTCCTCTGAACCACAACCTGCTGTTGCTGGGGAGGCGCCGGCGCGATGGCCTGCAGAGGTGTCGGCCTCGCAACACCATTCGGGGCTATCGGCTGAGGCTGCACCACTTGAGGATTCTCCAACCTCCTTATACAGTTACTGAGGTGCTGCAGCAGCCGCGCTCCAGCCTGAGGATCCACTGGGCCTTGACGCTGCATAGCGGTGGCAGCTAACGTAGCGTTCGCAATAAACTGAGACACTTCTGTAGCACACTGTGTAAATCCAGCACGAAAACGTTCCTGGTAGGACATTTCAGATTTCAGCACTAACTGGCCTCTCCTTTTGAGGCTGTGGAGGTGTCGCACGGTGAGTTCTAGGATGTCGGCTTTTTCCAGTTTGGAGACATTTTCTCCTTCAGCTTGCAGGGCGGTAACCATGAGGTCTTTGAGTTCGTCGAGGCAGCGGTTGATGCGTGCCCTCCTTTTTCTTTCTAGCATGGGTTTCATAACTTTTCTGTATTGGTATGTTCGGGAGACGGGTTCCTCGTCGGGTTGCGCGTGCGCGGGCGGGTGGAAGGCGCCGTGCGGCGGCGACATAGTACGGGCGGGTAGGATCATTGGAGCGCGCGCGACGGTCTGTGAGCGAATGGCGCGCGCGCCGACAGTCGCTCCGCTTTTATGCGCCCTACACCGATTGTGGCAAAACGCCCGTGATAAAAGTAGGGGTGGCACTCACGGGATTCTGGAATGTATAATGGTCTTAGAAATAAAAATAGATTTTAAAGGCTAGATTAACTAATAATTTAATTGAATATTTCCTGAGGTGTAAACATGGTTTATTTTTCCGATTTAACTGAATACAAAAATAATTAGATTAAAACCATCCATATACTCGTATAATATTTTTTGTTGTAAAGGCGGTACCTACTTTACATAATTTTAAAAACGTTACTTTACAAAATAAAATACGAATTGTATCTTTTTTAGCATAAGTCATCGTACTGTATTATTTTCCTCAAACTGGACTGATTTGGACCATTAACATTTTTCTCATCATTTATAAAAATAAGATTTCCTATCTTTACGTAAACGTTAAAAAAGCTATAAGTACTTACCACAAGTAAGGACTAATTCTAACAGGTATTTTAGTCATACCTATTACAACTTGGTCTCTTTTTATGGCACATTCGTGTATGTACCTACCTAAATAGGAGAAAATATTTACCCTGAAAAAAACTGTTACCTAGACAATTTGGTCAAAAATTCGCGCCAAATATTTCATTACTATTATTCATTTTAAATCAAAGCCGGTAAGATCAAACAGCTGTGCATCCAAGTGAGGGTCTCAGCTGATAGCAGCTGGCTAGCACGAGTTCCCACGCGCAGTCGCGCACCCTCCTAACATCTCCCTGCGCGTACGCACGCCAAGACGCTCCCCCATTCGGGCGCCGAAGAATACGCAATGACGTCACAACGACAAGGTGACTCGTGGCGATGAATTAAATAACTGTCAAGGGACAGGAATTCCCTATTTTAAGTAACAAAAAAAAAACTGCATTAAACACTTATTACGAGTTTTTTAGTTATATTTTTTTTAATTGTTATGCTCTGGTCAATCTTTGTACAAAGCTAAAGGACATTCTTTGTAGTTGGACAGACTTGGTATTGACATGCAAATCGTTGCGGAAAGTAAGAACAAAATATTTTGAATATTCTTTTTGTGGAGAGTGGCAGCCCTGTGCGTTCAGCGCGGGCGCAGGCGACATGAGGCGCGTTATCGCCTCCGTCGGTCATACAGACAGAGTGACGAATAGAAATTATTACTGTCGCACCGACTTTTTACTGCTTACGTGTGTTATTAATTATTATTTGTGCCTTGTGGCCTACTTCGGGCAATGTTGCCGTGACTGCCTGCTCACGACTAAGTTTATTTGAAAACCAGCAATGTGAGTTAGATTTTACAAATATTTCTCCTACAACTATCTACTTTTTCTTTCCAGTCATTTATCGATAAAATCATATTTCTTACAAGCGTTATTTATTACAGTTGACATGATTAATACTTTCTGACAGCCATTTAACTTCTAACAGATGTTTCTGTAAATATAATTTAGTAATGCAATTATTCACTCTAATCCTAGAACACGAAATAAAATTGCCATATATCATAAACAGCATCCTTGAGTTACAAAAACATCATCCTAATTAGTCAGTCAAAACAATAACATTGACTATCACCTTGCAGAGGTGTGAGTTTGTTCCCAGCACCGCTAGTCGACTCGACACCGACCCATTGTGCGGTCGAAGCCGCCGTGACGCTACTTACTCCAATTCTGTCTTACGCCGCTAGACGGCAAAACGTCCTATGTGTCAACACCGCCTTCGGAATAGGCGAATCGTGCCCCGAGCGCGGGCCACTTGGGACTTACGACCTGTCGGCGCTGAGGGCACTCTGACACGCGAGCGGATAACGGCGTAAGCGACGCTTCTGAATGTAGCCAATGAGACGTTCTTCTTCGTAGCGCGGCGTCGTGGGAAAGCCCGTGCCGCGCGCGTTCCCACACACTCGGCCGGCACAAGCCAACCGATAAATTATCATAATTCCATTGTGAGTGAGACGGTACTAAGAAATTTTATACTTCATCAATCGCCGCGTTGAATACATTAGCGCGTGGGCACCGCTTTGTTGATACGGTGACGCAAGGAGCAAGGATACGCCCGACTACCCGCGTCTGTCCTTTTGACTTTTTCTATCACGTATCTATTTTATGACAAGAGCTATAAATTCCGTGGAGACGACGTAATATGCTGATGATATACCCCATAACGTTAGGTTTTTTGTGTAAAAAGTAAACCGAGAATTCCACCCACGTTGTTGAGCCAGATACATAAAACATAGTATGTAAGCACAAGGTGCAAGTAACGCTAAGTGAGTAAATATGTGCTGATCATGTAGTATCGATAATAAACATTTCAAATACTTACTCGGCTAGGTAAACTGCCTTTCGGAATATTCCAAGTCACTTGAAATAATATATTGAAAAACATTTTAAATATGAAGATTTTTTCTTTTTAATTTGGCACTTAAAAAATCGGAATAAAGTGGAGAATAGAATCTAAGGAAAGGCCTTTTCCAAATAGTCGCTAACTACGTAATTCGTCGAAAATAATTTACAAAAAGTTTTTCCGGCTATAATTAAAATTACAACTTTTACATTTCGATGTTTAACGACCTGAAGGTATATACAAGTGGCATTCGCTTTCATAGCGTTTCGTATTTCTATGACTTTCTACTGAATGGATATTCGTCAATCCAATACATTTTTGACGTTTCTATCATCATTGTCGCTGATAATATCTAATTTAGTCTAGGCCCTCTGCTCGTTTCCTAATTCCTTTTTGTACAAAATTACATTTTATCCAACAGAGTTGTTCTTCTTGTGACATTAAAAAAATCATCTCAGTTATAGTCTCTAGGTCGTAACTCCTGTTTCAGTAAGATTCCCTACATCGTCTACATCGTTGGAAAGGTTAAGTCGTGCCACGCCTCACAATTAGATTTGCTCAGTTTTATTATTATACCATTATACTACTATCTTAAAACAGAAACTCCATAGCTTCTGTTTTAAGATAGTAACGTGGACTTAATTCTAAACCGTGGTTTAGCATAGTTAGATGTCGACTAAGGATTTTTGTAATATTTGGAAACTAAATTAGGGGTGAATGAAAGTTCCTAAAGTAGGGTTGAAAATATTTGGAAACTAAATTCTTTGCTTTCGAAATACAGTCAAACCTGGATAAGTGAGAACTGGATAAGTGAGAAAACTCTATAAGTGAGGAGGACCCGTCATTTTAAGCTCCCAAAACCTCTATTAGCGAGAAAAAGAAACATCTGTAAGAGAGAGTCGTTTTTCCCTCATAGACCTCCGTAAGTGAGACTGCTACTTATCTATACCTCTATAAGCGACAGTCGAGCTTTATTTACAAATTTAACATCTGCTATTTTATGACTCATTCTTAACTTTCGTGGAACTTCCTACCATTGTTTTTGTATTAATAATTTTATAATATTACATATTTACTACATTCGTACTTGCTGTGACTTGTTATTGCTGCGTACCTACCCCTATAAGAGACAAACGCTACCCATATACCTGCATTAGCGAGAAACTCGGGTTAGTGAGAAACCTCTATAAGCGAGAATGAGATTGTGCTCCCTTGAACTCTCGCTTATCCAGGTTTGACTGTAATGATTGAACTGATCGGAGGGATTTGTCAGTTTTGTACAGAGTTCTGTCATCTAAACGAATAGAAGATGCTTAAATAAATGATGGATGGTTTGCGTGAAAAGTCATATGGCGATGTTCTTGACGAAAACATAAATAAAATTATATTGTGAAATATAAAGAAAATCACGTTATTCGATATGGAATACAAATTCAATGCACGTTATTTATGATATGTTGGTCAATGACATTCGACCATTTTTTAGCAAGATAAAAATCTATTATATATTATCATGTTGCCAGTAAAACAATAAACTTAAAATGTAGCCAGCATAATAAACCAAAATAAACTTAAAATCTATGTTCTGATACGAAAAGGCGATAGAGGTAGTAAATAAAATATCGGTAGAAGGATCAGACCCCAAATAAATTGGGATAACGGCAAGAGGAAGATAACGATCTTTCGAACTGAAAACTTGCAGACCAACACTACCCAGTTATTTTTGTAATTGTAATGTTATTTATGTTTTGATATGAAGACTATTTGCAACACAATGATTCGAACTCAGAAACAGTTCTAAAGACTAGACTCAGTGGATTAGCATAATCAGCCTATACCTAATGTTCCCACTGCTGGGACACAGGCCTCCTCTCAGTGAGAGGGAGTGGGCCGTAATCCACCACGCGGGCCCAGTGCGGGTTGGCAGATGCCACATGACTTCGAATTTTGTATTCTAGGACATGCCGGTTTCCTCATGATGTTTTCCTTCACCGTTTGGAGAGCAGTGGTGATGAAATAATTTACACACCGTCAAGCGCCTCTCAGGGTTCAAACTTCCGACCTACAACTTGTAAGTCGCGGCCGTTTCCGCTAGGCCACCGAATCTGTGGATTAGAATGTTATTTAATTAGCATAACATTATGAAATACAGAATTACCAATGTCAATTAATTAATCCAAATAACAAATACCCTACCCTACAGGTAGGTACCCTACTTTTTATGAAAAATTCGATCACGGCACAGAGGCACAGAATGACTTGTCAAAATATTTATCCACACAATTACGAAATTCACAGAAAAAAAGAACAAAAGTAAATAGAAAAACTCGAATTCTCAGCAATCGTTTTTAAATATTTATTTTCAGTTTCGGGAGTATCGACCTTTAAAACACGGCTTATTGGAGTAATATCGACGTCTAATCTATAAAAAATCAACAGAGAACTTATTTATTATTTGCTTTATACACTTGATATGAAAATATGTTATCGCTGAGTTAGTAGTAAAGGTTTGAAGTAAACAGGTGTGTACTTAGGGCAGTTAGAAGTCACTTTATAAGTTAAGTTAATGTCAAGTCTGGGTGGCTAAGGAATTTTGTTGAGCCCGAATTACGTCATGATATTTCTTAAGTTTTTTTTTTCAGTTTTTTTTTAATATTTTGTTTGTATTGCTAAAAGCTCTTTTATGTTGTTGGAGAATATAAATATTAGGTATGCCATTCTAGGCATATATTGAGATTGGTGTCTGATGCGGTGAAATCTATAGCTTTCAGACTGTTTTCAGATTTCTCAAGTTTTTTTTTTAATTTTCTTGTGTCCAAAGCTTTCAAGATCATTATAGTTTAAGACTTATTTGTTTTTTTATATTAAGTATTATGCTTTTTATAATGACGTCGCTCTCTAAATTTGCAAACCAAACAAAATAAGGTCATAAAAGATAGGTACTTGTAGGTACAGACGCCAGCACATCAAGTTACCCGAAACTGTCAAATTTTCCCAATCAACTTGGAACCTTATTTTTTAGCGATAAAGTAATCTATTAAAGAAATTTGACAGATTGTAGTAGCTTGATGTGCTGGCGTCTGTACTATGACCGAGAAAGTATAAGTAAATGTCAACGGTGTTTCTCGAAACCGGGTCTTCGCCGCAATCTAGTGCCTATACAGGGTGTTACAGAAAGGGTATATCAATACAAACGGGTTGAAGAGTGTATCTGGTCTAGAATCTCTGTACAAAATTTCAGCTCAAAAGCATTAACTTTGAAAATGCTTAATATTTTTTTATTTCGACATCACGGCGCTGCACTGGCGCGCGGCGGCGTGATGTGCGTGCACTAGGCGCACAGACACACTAAAGATAATGGATAATGACCCTCGTAGTGCGGTGACATGTTTGTTATGATTTCAATTTAATAAACTATCGAAATAAAAAAATATTAAGCATTTTCAAAGTTACTGTTTTTGACCTGAAATTTTGTACAGAGATTCTAGACCAGATACACTCTTCAACCCGTTTGTATTGATATACCCTTTCTGTAACACTCTGTATAGGTTAGGACTATCACGACTACAAACTGTCTTATTGTCTGAAACATGCTGAGACGACAAACTGCCCTGATAACAGACGAACCTAGGCTTGTTCCGTTTTGTTGGACATGTTCTAATTAGTGTATTATTTGTGGTATTATAATCTGAACAGTCAAAAGTCTGATTAATAAATTGCTTTAATTTGAGGTTAATTAAACTTATTTATTGTGTTAAATACTTTTTATGATTTCATTATACCTAATAGCTAATTTTGAAGAAAACTTAATTAATATCGGATTAAATAAAATGAGCTTAACATTTTAAAAAACCACGCGTAAGTAAGATATACTTTTAATTTTTTTTCCATTCTTTGATAATAAATTATCACAAAAAATGGCACTCCGGGAGTACCGACAAAAGTCAAAACGTCGAATCATCATATAAACAAAACACAAACAGAATACTTTGCCATCACTCACTGACATATCGGAAATACATTAAAACCGAGTACATCCCGAGGACAGCCGAAAACATCTGAATGTAGCGCGGTGTCGGTAACAGTGTCGTGAGTTCAATAGTTTTTTCCCATCTCAAAAAATGCCCAACGCGTCTAAAGAATTTTTCACTTCAAAAAGTACCATGAATAAAATGGCGAAAACAGAACTAAGCTACAAAGTATTGAGTGTCCAGCGTCGCTCGTTACGCGTAGGAAAGAATGAATTGATATCACGCATTTTTTTTTACACTATTCATACCTAATTGGTGATACTGATATAATAATATTATCCACGACAACGCAATACCGAGACTGACAATCGTAAACATTGCATAAGCTACGAAAGTACTGTGAAGTGCAGACGCCAAGCACATCAAGCTACTACAATCTGTCAAATTTCTTTAATAGATTTTCAACTTTATCGCTGAAACATAAGGTTCAAAGTTGATTGGGAAAATTTGACAGTTTCGGGTAGGTTTATGTGCTGGCGTCTGTACTGTGATTTAAATTTATTAAAACGTTACAGTTTCTATAAATTTACTAGAGAAACTGTAAGTTGGGTGTCGTAAAAGATTATCAAGGGTTTTAAGTTATTAGGTCCTTACATATGAAATTGGCGTTTTTCGTACTGGCCACTTTAATCACGAATTTCTCCTCTTTGGTAAGGAATTCCAAATTAAAAAATTTGTACAGCTATTTACTCATGTATTTGTGCTTCGATGACCGTCATTCATTTGTTTTTTTTCTTCTGTTTTTTCTGTTTGCGTCACTCATTTTACAAAATGGAAAATTTAAAATATCGCATTATTTACGAGTACGAGTTCCGCCGTGGCACTAGTGCTGCGGAAACGACTCGAAGGGTGAATGATGTGTATGGCGGTCATGTTGCAAAAGAAAACACAGTTCGTTTTTGGTTCCAACGTTTTCGTTCTGGAAATTTCGACCTGCAGAACAAGCCCCGTGGACGGCCTGAGACCCAAGTTGATAATGGAGAATTGAAGGCTATTGTGGAAGCCAGACTATTACAGCTGATGTCTATTGTCAGCAATTACAAACCATGATGGAAAAGCTAGCGGCTAAACAACCAAGGCTGATCAATCGCTCCACGCCACTGCTGCTTCACGACAACGCCAGACCACACACTGCGCAACAGACGGCTACCAAATTAGAAGAGCTTGAATTGGAATGTCTTAGATATCCTCCGTACTCCCCGGACCTTGCTCCAACAGATTACCATTTTTTTCGCAATTTGGATAACTTTTTGCAAGGGAAAAAATTCAACTCCGATGGGGCAGTCCAAATCGCCTTCAAAGATTTTATTGATTCCCGTCCGACTGGTTTTTTTAGTAAAGGGATCAATGAACTACCTATAAGATGGCAAAAGTGCATTGAAAACAATGGTTCATACTTTGATTAATTAAATATATTATATTAAAAAATATTCGACTTTTTGTTCCTTCCATACAAAACGCCAATTTCATATGTAAGGACCTAATATTAGTCGAGAGTCTTGCCTCCCATATAATGGGACTTAAACATATCTCTGCCCAAACCTTTGAGCAAACAGGCGTGATGTTATGTGTATGAGATGCAATATCGTTTTTTGATGATCAATAAAATTATATATCAATATTACCAATATCATGTTTACATTTTACTAGCTTAATTAATTTCTTACTTCGCTTAGCGTTCTTTCTTTTTTTTCCTTTTTGCTCGGCTCCTTAGGGCCCTAGGGTGTTAAGTATACAGGGTGAATTTTTCAAGTGGGCGTGGATGGCCAAATCCGAAACTATGAGGAATAGCGAAAAGTACTCAAAGGAGTCTCGGGCTCGATTTTGATGAAAAATAAAACTGCATCATTGGATTTTTGAAATATCAATATTTCTAGCCAGGAATCGAACACGTTGATTTTGTAAAAATAACACACACTGTATTATTACACCATTCGATAGTGTTGCTAATAAGGATCGAATTCTGGGAAGTAATGACATACGGTAATATAAGTTACACAATATAAATCAAGTTTTAAAAATTGTGCGCTTTTACGATATACAGGGTGAAATTTTGATCACCGTTTTCCTCTTAAGGGGTCATTGTACTCATCATTAAGAACAACTTTTACTATGGGACCAAACATGAAATAGCGAAAAAAAAATCAGCTGTTCCCTACATTTTGACGAGTTATGCGAACATAAATGTAGGGAACATCAGATTTTTTTTTCACGATTTTAGGTTTGGTCCCATAGTAAAAGTTGTTCATAATGATTAGTACTACAATGACCCCTTAAGAGGAAAACGGTGATTCAAATTTCACCCTGTATATAATTCTCATAACTGCTTCATATACCTTCAAGTGCCAATACCGTAGTGTTGTCGGTCATACAATCAAATGGACAACTTAATCGCTGTCCCAACGGACATGGCTCGTTCATAATCCGCTATACTAAATATTGATCATAAATATTGCGCGTCCGCACTTTACTTCAATAAGTAGTATTAACGATGTCCTGTTTGTCTATCGAGATTGCATTAGGTTGATTCGTTTTTACAGGCTTTCCTGTTTTGTTGTCAGGCAGGAGAAAGATGGTTTTAATAAAAAAAAACTAGCTGCACCCCGTTGTTTCACCCGCGTAAATGTCGATCTCGTGGGAATATCGGGATAACAAGTAGCGTATATTATAATCCAGGGTGTCAGCTACCTCCATACAAAATTTTATCAAAATTGGTCCAGCCGTTTGAGCGTGAAGAAGTAACAAACATATAAACACTCACACACACACTCACAAACTTTCGCTTTTATAATATTAGTGTGATGTGATAACACGTGGTACTGACCTGGGACCTAAAGCATCCCTTCATCCTGATAACTACCACACAATCGGTGATTTAATAGGCTAGTTTCCTAAAAAATTCTAATTAGTCCGTCAGTTAGATTATCGAAAAATAATGGACCCTTATTTTTTCTTTTGTCAATCAAACAAAAAATGACAAAGATAAAGCGCGTCAAAATTTGGGAGTGGGTAGTTCGTGACGTCACGCCGTGCGACACTTTTTAGCACGGCGTGACGTCACGACCCCTCACTCCCAAATTTTGACGCGCTTTATCTTTGTCATTTTTTGTTTGATTGACAAAAGAAAAAATAAGGGTCCATTATTTTTCGATAATCTGACGGACTAATTAGAATTATTATTTTTTTACTCAGGAAACTACCCTATTGTGGCGACTGACTCTTATGCCTAGTTTTCACAGGCAGGTTTTAGCTGGCGGAGAGTGAATGACAGTTACTGTCTGGCAGCTACTGGGTCCGTGAAAACAAATTTGAGCCAGTATTGACCGGTCAGTTGCTGTCGGTCAGCTGATTTAATGTTTTTTGTTTCTACTGACCTTCCCCCACTCCCACAAGCACAGCTACTGGGTCGTGACTCGCTCCATACGAACGCAACTTGTGGATCAGAAACACCAGGACAGAACTAGTAACACAGCAGCTGTGCACTGCTGTCTCCTATGCAGACCCAGTAGTGAGAACACGTACGGAAAGTAACAGTACTGAATTGACTGCAGAATGTACAGTTGCTGACTGCTGAGTGGTCAGAAACTGGGCCTGTGAAAACCAGGCCTTAGGGTAATAACATAGGTGCGGGATTGTCCGAAAGGGTTACCGCTACCCCGGAACATAAAAGGCTAAGGAAGGATCACGGGCGGGTTTTAGTCAGTAAGAGTCTGACACTCCCTTCCTCTCCACCCAGAGCGGGAGGGGTCATTTGATGATTTCCCATCCACAAAATACAAAAAAAAGTGTAATAACATGCCGAGGATGCCTCACTGCTATACCTCGCGGTCACGGTTTAGCTCGCTACATCGATGTCACCTCCATTTAAAACAAATGCGTGCTAATAGACATGCACGCAAATGCCAGGCATCAAGATAATCCTCCAAGCAGCCCGCGATGTTTTGCAGTAAGGTATCCTTGGTATGTAGAAGTTTTGATTTATCAGCTCCTTAAATTGTACTGAATACAGATTGGTAAAAACATACGTTGAAAACTTGAAACAAATCAGGCAAGTTTTTGTGTTACACTTCATGTTATATTTCACCAACCTGTAGACATTATTAGAGTGACATTATTATATACAGCTATAAAACCTCGCCAAATCATACCTAACACAACTTTTATAGAAGTATCACATACCCAAACAGTCGCTACATACATCAACCCGCCTACCGCCCCGCCTGCGTGTGCGCAGCGGCGGAGTTGTACAAACAACACGTATGTTTACAGATACCTGTGATTGTTCGTCACCCACACTGACACTTGAGGGGCAAATGACTCGGTTTTTTATCCATATTTTGTAGCATATTTACGAGTGATGTGTTTTACGATTTTATGAGTGGTTGAAAGAAGAAAAAATATGAGAAAAATCATTTTAACCAGCGCCATTTTCTTATGTCATCTATCAATTGCATTGATGCTTTGGACCTAAGTATTTTATATTATAAAGCCATTGTGTCTCGCGTTGATCCATGTTCGCATATCTACGCGGTATATGAAGGGTTAATCTTGCAAAACATCAGAAGTAGATCATCAATTAGAAAGTATTTTTCGATTACAAAAGCGAAAAGAAAAATGCATTTATAATCTAATATAAATAACATAAAACAAAGTCGTTTTTCGTGTTCGCTGTATGACCGCGTTCTTCTTAAATATGCAACGGATTTTATATTGATTTATATGTATAATACATTAATATTAATCTAACAATATAATAAAGAAATCTCGATAAATTGTAAAGTCATAAAATTCGTGCGAAGCTGAAGGTCTAAGTCCGTCAACGAAGATACTGGCCCGTCCGAAAGTAGGTGATCCGTCAAAACAAGTGTCAAATTAAATTTTTTGGATAGGCCACATCGGGTGTAGGGACAACTGTCAAATCGTATTGTCATCCATTCTTAGATCGGGCGCCCAACTAATCTTATGTTCGTTAGTGATACTGAGTGAGTAAGAAACGCCCTTAGCTTCAGCTAAAGTGGATAAGACAGAGATTAAAACAGAAGAAGAACTAGCAGGGGATCCAGGGGGAGATGAGGGGGGGGGTCAGGGGATCATACCGAAATAAATCGAAACTACGGAGGGACTTAACTTGTGAAGTAGACTCCTAGGGATGGATTTTTCAAGTTTTGGGATGCACGAAGAAGCCTCCTCGTGTAGCGCAGTTTGTTCCGCCAGTTACTCAACCGAACCGAGCGCTCGACGCATCCTGGACAGTCACACCCAACACCTTATTTGACTTGCCAATTTTTCCCTTGCGGTGGTAGGCGTTACCACCACCACAACGCCCGCCTGGTTTGCGACCACCCTCCCACCGGAGTCCGGCGCCAAGCAGCCTGCTGTGTTTCGTCGATGCGTGAGAAGTCCAGTGCCATAAGCATCTTCTGGACACGCTCGTTCCATCATTGACCTCATCTATCGCTTACCATCAGGCGTGATCGACGTAAAGAGCGGGCCCATTCAGCAATCCATACTCAATATTATAAATGCGAAAGTGTGTCTGTCTGTCTGCTACCTCTTCACGCTGAAACCGCTGAACCGATTTGGTTGAAATTCAGTATAAATACAGTTTGAGTCCCGGGAAAGGACATAGGATAGTTTTTATCCCGATATCCCCACGGGAAACTTATGCGGGAGAAACCGAGAGCCCTGCTAGTAAAAAAAAAAGGAATATTATTATTCGAAGGTACGCTGAAGTTGCGCAAAACTATTACTGAAAGAATAGTGTTCATGAATTCCAAATTAGTTAATCCAAATCAGTTAATTGGTAAAGGCACTAATTAAGAATTGATACGAATGCTAATTTTGAATGTCTCGGCTTATCGAAAACATACTATTATCGATACCATTATTGGAACATTAATAATAACATATTTATTGGATTAAAGCGTCCTATAGATTGTTACAATATTTTTTTTGGTTATCAATCAATTAAATTGTTATCTAATAAATTAATCATTTAGTTAATTTACGTGAAATTATTATCTGATACTAATATTGTGCGGGATTCCCATTTACTTTACACGGGATTTATTTTAAAATACTTAATGGATTTTTAAATATAGTCCGATTAAAGATGACGCTGCCAACGTTTTACACTGAGTACACAAAACTGCACCCTAATTGCGTAAACCATTTTGAAGCAAATTGCTAATCCATTGCTGCATAAGTTCGAAAAATGTGTCTGCTCAACACGTAAATAACGCAATGAATGTTGTTCAACTGTCAAAATGAAACCGATTCCGATTGATAATGTGTTACGCAATTGGCCCGCTGGGTTGAATTACGTGTCTTGAGAACGTTGTTAATAAATTAGAATAAAGGGTGGCAGGGGCATCGACACGCAGCCGTGGATTCAGTACATCATTCTGAACCCGTTGGTTTTATTTTGCTATGAAACAGCTGTTTTTAGGGTTCCTTACCTTAAAAGGAAAAACGGAACCCTAATAAGATCATTTCGTTGTCCGTCTGCCTGTGCGTCAGTCAAGACCCTTTTTCTCAAGAACGCGTCTAGTTACCAAGTTGAAATTAATATCAAATACTCAGGGCTGCAATCCCTTGAATCAATGTACGAATCAAACTTCTAACTCAACGCAATAAAAAGATACGGGCGTTTATGTTCCGAAATCAAAACCTATAGGGTAATTCCCGTTGACCTAGAATCATGAAATTAAATACAATGTACATTTATTCCCATATATAAGCATCATATTAGGTACCCAATATACGTTTATTAGATTTCTGTTGCTCTGAAAAATGACTGCCCTGTAAACTAAAATTGACTTAATGGCCATTTACTTCAAGTACCTTAGCGAATTATCACATGTTTTCTGTGAGTTACTACTAGCCAGGTGTCAATTTTGCCGACGTAGTCTTAAACGACACTTACGCAAAGTTCCCAGCCTGTAACATAAAACTTCAAGTACACTCCGCTGAACAATATTAATCTCGGAGAGTGTAAATTGTGCCTAAAATTACCACGTTTAGTCGTTTTTATCTCACTTCGAAAACTTAGTCGATTTTTGATTGCAATTTTTTTGTTACTGGCCAGTATCGAGGACAAATGTTTTAAATTTATCTAAACATCAAAATTTTGAAATCTTCAAAAATTATGTTCTAAAAATAAAAGTTTAAGTTTTTAATTTTTTCCCTGGCTCTGAGGGGCAATTCGCATAATTTTAAGAACGTTCACAGTCTGATCTCAGTCTCAATCTGTCAAAAATACCTCTAGTTTCCCTACATTTTTGGCAACTTGTTGACATTGATTGTCGCTGAGATGATATTGCGACTTGATTTTGAACGTTTTAATTACGGGAATTGGCGTTCTCATGGGTCATAGTTACCAAAAATATTGTCTAATTACTTACATAATATCGTAGTTTTTTGTGGTTTGTGAGGCCTGTGTTCTACAATTGAATTTGCAGGCTAGTATCTTGATGATGATTACGATAATAAACATTCTATTTCCCTTAATTATCATAAAAACTAATCTCAGAACATTAACTTTACAAAACTTGTTACGTATTCCAAGAATATTTAAGATTATCTCTTTGACTATGAATATTCATTTCTCCTTGATGCTATTTTATGTAAACTTTTCAAGAGGCGTTTAATTGGTGGATAGCATTATATCCAGTAGTTGATCTACATGGAGAGAACCAGTTTGTTACGTAAAAGGGTCAAGAAGAAGATCGTATCATGGAAAGTGACGGAGTTGTCACTTTCTATGTGGTATAAGTACCTATCTATAGTCGTTAATTATTCACTGATAAGCTAAAGATTTTAATTGATTTGATTAGAAAAGGCTTCTTTCAAATACGAATTAATTTGTTGTGTAATACTTTCGTTTTGAAAGCAAAGTCTGTGGTGTTTAGAGTTTTAAGTATAAAAACGTATAGTATTTTTTTATACATAGTTTGCACCAAACGTCCGCAAACGTAATAACAATAAAACTTCTATTGTGTCTCGTTCAGTGTCCTTCAACCGATTAAGAAGAAAAAGCTAATCAAATTAAAATTAATTTTCGTCTCGTGCAGATATTTAAAACTTTGCTGTTTATTGCGCTCGCGCACGTGATGTTTTTCGGATTTTCCGAATCAAGCACTCTGAGGTCATATTATGCTAATTACATTTTCAACTGTAATTTAATTACTCAGACGACTATTTTTTTTTTTCGTTTCCGAATAATGTTGACCCTGTTCCAATTAGAAATAAATGGTTTATTAGATGTCGTTTCATAATTAATTTATGTTACAAAATTCGAGTTGCCATAGTAATTATTTTATAAAATACAGGATATGGGTCTCACGCTATTGGGCGTTCGTTCACTTATCACGTCCGTGTGAAATTGGACACGTTAGAAAAAACATCACGCCAACCGGTCGCGGGTCCGGCTGTCGGATTTGCTAAAACACGGTAGCCACACAAATTGCTATATACCACAGATTAATGCGTTAATGGAGAGTTAAGGACACATCTTCTCCGTAGTCACTACTCATCCTTTATAGAATTAGTGAGTTATGTCGAAATGAAACGTTTATTGCATGTTAAATTGTCTTCAAATAAAATCATCTTTTAGCGGGGAAGATCAAACGCCTATGAAGAGGTTTCTCGTTAATAGATGATTTTATTTCTAAGTATCACCATATTTGGTTTATAGGTTATTCATCTCTCTGGGTTGATATAACATAGTCAAGCTCAGTAGAGCATGCTGCTTGCCTTAGTCATGGATATCAACTAAATTAAAGGTCACTAACTTGGGATCACCCCAAATATCTCATAAATTCATAATAGGCCCACCGAACGAAAGCTGTAGTTTTTATTCCCAAGTACTGCTGTCGCAGAGCCAAATGTCCTTTCCTTATCACTCCATTGCTTACTTCTCCGTGGTACTAAACGTCAATATATTGATGACAACGAAATTTATGTCCTCGTTTATTAATGATCGGTACCGCTTGTGGCGACTTTACGGCGCTTTATCGATAGGTACTTATGCTAATATTTTGATTTGATAATGTGCTGAATCTTAGTTTTGAATGTGCTTGTGGTCGCCCTTGATAGTAAGTTTATTACCTTTTAAATACATAATTATCATGGACATTATAATGCAATCGGTTGCTGAGAACTATGTCGTCGAAAATTGAACATACAGAGATATTGATTCAGTATATGACACGTAGACTATTAACCGGTCAGGTGGCGCGGTTCGCCGATCGGCGACGAAACAATAGAAAATCAATTGTGTCTCATTAGCGGAGCTTGATAGATTTAAAAAAAATCTGTTCAGTACATTTTGACCGCGATTCTTTGAAAAGGCAGATTCGTTTTTCTATGCAAAGGCAGATTTTTTTTTCATAACCGACGATAACTTTCTACGCTAGAGGGTCTAGAATCATGTGCTGAATTCATTGGTTACAGTAGCAGTCGAAGTCCCTGAGGCAAAATGTAAGGCATGATGATAGCTTGTCCTACCTATTAAAAGGGAGACTCAAAGGCTGGTTAAGCGACCAGGTATTATATGACCTAAAATAATGGTTTTAGGTAATTGATTTGATTATGATTTAGGCATTTGTCTGCTATTTTTTTTAGTTTTGACGAATGATTATTCTATTAGATAAGTATGTTAAGTATTGTAATTTTTCTCAATTAATCTTTATAATGTATGATAAACTGGTGTTCCACGCGCTATTTTTGCAAATTTTATGACAAATTTTTATTGACAACTAATTTTATATTATTATTAAATTATTATTAATAAATGAACTGAACTGAACGGAGTACTTATACTTAGTAGTTTTTGTGCTGATTGCTGAGTAAGGCTTGCATCTAAAAATAAACGAGAGCACAGCAGAGCTGTGATTGGTTCAGGCAGAATTGAGTTTGTCGACTGCAGACTCCAGCGGAGATTGGCAAAAAATGGCGTTTCGTTCGCATTTTTCTATGGTGTTGAGATTGCTGACCAAAAGGGTAGATTGAAGGCAAAATAAAAACGTCACGCTTGTTACCCCCGGAGGGTTGGGCAGAGGTGTAGGCTACTGAGAAATTCCTGATGGAAAAACCCAATAATAACGCTTTACCCGACCATGGAATCAAACCCCTGGGTTGCAGAGGTTAGATAGGCAGTCGCTCCATGTAAAATAGGTACTGGTATTCAGCTGCATCCGGTTAGACTGGAAGCCGACACCAACATAGTTGGGAAAAGGCTAGGCAGATGATGACATACTTTTATATTAGTCATCAACTCGGTTATTCTGTGATCTCGGTAGTCACCCCCCTTTAGAAGAACATTAGGATTACAAAAATAAGTAGGTAGTAGTGCAGGTCCTACCTACCTATATCTGCAACTCTGTAGTTCGAAAGATAATTATTCTTCTCCTGAACATATCCCAATTTATTTGAAGTTAGATCCTTCACCGATCTTTATTTACTCCCATTCTAGCCATATCGTCTTTTAGGGTTGTTCCACTGCGCTCCAGGAATGCATTCCACTGCGCTCCAAAATAAAATAAGTAGAGTCAGCATAAAGGGCAAATCATAAGTTGTTTGTTATACACAAATATAAATATCGGTAGTATTTTTTACCGTGGATTCATCACGTATGTCAAAAATACTCAAGGCCATTTCGCACTTTATGGCCCTAGTGTCGCATGATGTTGCTGACATATATTATATATAATGTTTCATGCTTAAAAATTCTTGCTAACTCTACTCAAAATTTATTGGAGCGCAGTGGAATCAATGTATGAACATTAAAATTATGAGAATAATGGGTTTTGGAGCGCAGTGGAACAACCACAGGACAGTTTTTATCTGTTCTGTGGGAACAACCCATCTTTCACATAGTTCATCCATCGTTTCTTTGGTCTTCCCCTACTCTTATAGCATAGCCGTCAACATTCATACTCAATACTTTCCTCACGGCATTTTCTTTGGCATAATACTTTAGTTTTGGCTAAAAACAAGACAAACTGATTGTATATAATATTCCATTATCAAAATATTCATTGTCATCATCTCATGTTACACGGATTTCGCCGAATCTCTTTGGCAACACCGCGACACGTGTACATATGTAGTAGGTACTTTTGTTTAATTTAATTCACATACACATGCCAAATAACAAATTGAAGGTTGTGACACGTGCGGGGCGTGTCTATTCGTGCTAAGCGATATACTTAGGTACTCGTGGAAAACGCTGCACTTAACGGCTTTATCTGGGTGAATCATATTTTGCTGATGCTTTCTAGGTAACGCTGAATTCGGCTGAATAAAGAACATCTAAATCTAAACCAATATTCTAAAGAGAAAAGATTAGATTTTTTTTTGTATGTTTGTTTCTTACGATTTTACGCTAAAACGGCTGAACGGGTTTGGTTGAAATGTGCCACATGGATAGACCATGACCTGGAGTAGGTCATAGGATACTTTTTATCCCGATATTGCGACGGAATCGAGACTTGCGCGGGTGAAACCAGTGGACGCAGCTAGGTTTATAATACTAAGGCTAAAAGAAGTTTTAAGAGGGTTAGTTAACTGTTCACTTATAAGCAAAAAGATAACGTTCTTGTGACGAGCGGCGACCATAATAATATATGATAATTTCCCGGGTATCGTGCAAAACCCTGAACGTTCTGAATGTTTTTAACAAAAAAAAAAAAAACATACAGATAATTTAAGCATCGAAATGAAATTGATTCTCATTAAGTGCCGCAATGTGTCAAGATTTAGTCGGAAATGTTCACAAATTAAAATTATATTTTATGGTTATAGCACATTAGTCTTTCACCAACCTGCAGTTCGTTGACCTTTTCACCAGTTTAGACTAATAAATGTTTTATTTTTAATAAAGCTGAGATTAGTTTTACTAAAACTAATCTTGGCTGACGGGATTCCATTCTATTGGAATTCGCGCTTAGTGTTAAAAATGATTTGGCGTAGGTACAGTAAGCATCAAAAGTCGATTAACACTAACATTTTTACATGTTATTAAATTGACAACAACTTTTTTCAATAAACAGATTTTTAGCTTTTCACATAATAGACAAGAGTATAATATTCTAAAAAAAATCTTCTGCTGCAATTTTGAATAAATATTTTGCTCAATAACTAAGATTAAAAAAACTGAAGTGTTAATCAACTTTTGATGCTGACCGTACAACTAAACGAATTATGTTTGAGTAGGAAAGAAAAAATATAGACAGAAGTATTTTAGCGTCATCACATTACAACAACAACAACATAATCAGCCTATAATGTTCCCACTGCTGGGACACTGGCTCTTTGGACACAGGCCTCCTCTCTGTGAGAAGGAGTGGCTATAATCCACCACGAAAGCCCATTGCGGGTTGGTAGATCTCATATGTCTTCGAATTTTTGGTTCTAGGACATGCAGGACCACAACACATTACACTGCTTTTATAATAGGATCTTATATACAGGGTGAAATTGAATTCATGGGCATCCTTTTAAGGGGTCATTGTACTCATCATTATGGACAACTTTTACTATGGGACTAAACCTAAAATCGCGAAAAAAAATCAGCTGTTCCTTGCATTTGTGTTCACATAGCTCGTCAAAATGTAGGGAAGAGCTGATTATTTTTCGTGATTTCAGGTGTCGTCCCATATTAAAAGTTGTTCATAATGATGATTACAACGACCGTCTAAAAGGATGCCCATGAATTCAATTTCAGCCTGTATAAGCAGTTGAAGCGGTAAATACTTTAGCAGTCTCTAACAAGAGTTTTAGATAAAAGCGGTGCTGTCATACAAACGATGGCCGTTCATATTTTGTAACATCTAAATGTCAAAACAATGATCATGAAACGGCCTCAAAATGACAGCTATCATGTAAGTTTGAGGCCGTTATATGACAGCACCGCTTTCTTAGGAAACCTACCTAAACTTTACTGACGTGACCAAAAGGAACAATATGAAATAATTAAAATATGTGTGTGTTTTTTTTTTTCAAACAATCATGCTCAATACGGTATCCACTTATTAATAACGTGCGTGATTCAGCCGTTTTTTTTTTAAAATAAACATACAAACCGTAAGACACACAAGTACCGTAATAAGAGATTTAATTATAAGCCTCAGTCAGCCCGTCTGTCTGTAACAATCATCTCCATGTCAAACGCGATGTAGGTATCGAAAGTTGCGCGTGCGGTGCGCTACCCGTTCATAGACGCAGAGAGAAACTTCAAAAGTATTGTTGACTGACGTGTCTATACTTTTGTGTTTTGGCAGGCATCAAGAAGAAGGTTGGGCAAAAATGTTTAATGAGCTATATTGTTTAAAAATTGAATAGCCATTGATCTGTTTCGGATAAAATAATTACCTACTATACCAGGGATGGTGAACCTCTACATATACATCTTCGTGCCATTTTTTCCAAATAAATATTAACTGTGACCATGCCGTGCCAACAAACAATCTTGTCTACTGGAAAAAAACTATATACTTTCACAATAATAGTCTTTATTATCATATACAGTAATTTTAACATAATAAGCAGTTTTATATTAATTGATTTTTATATATAAGATTTAAATTAAATAAACGAATTATTACGACTTCTCCTGTTGCAAACTAAATGCCTTAGGTATCTACCTAAATTCCTGAAATGATCAATCAATCAATCAACTCAGCCTGTCGCAGTCCACTGCTGGACATATGCCTCGCCCAGGCTGCGCCACAACACTCTGTCCTCCGCCTTCCGCATCCAGTCTACCCAGCCACCTTCTTTAGGTCGTCCGTCCATCTAGCTGGGGGGCGTCCTGAAATGATGCCGCTGCCGTGCCCAAATGCGTGCCATTTGGTTCGCCATCCCTGCAATATGCTATCCAAAACGGATCGGACGAATGGATAAAATGAAACCCAAGGAAAGTCAACTGTAAATATTCTGCCACAACTGGTACTGTTTTATTCAGCACACTAATTGCGTAACACACTTGCAATCACAATCTGAATCATTTTGAAGGATATTGCTAATCTTATTATTCTTGCTTCATATTTTCGAAAAAATTGTCTGCTTCAGCAACGTACAGACGCCAGCACATCAAGCTACCCGAAAGTGTAAAATTTTCCCAATCAACTTTGAACCTTATGCTTTAGTGATAAAGTTGAAAATCTATTAAAGAAATTTGACAAATTGTAGTAGCTTGATGTGCTGGCGTCTGTACCTAAAATCCTAAATGACGTAATAAGTGTGGTTGAACTGTCAAAATGAAAGCCATTGCTACTGTTAGTGTGTTACGCAATTATCTCTCAAGTGTGATTTATAGCTAAAGATTCTAATAAATAAAACTATGAATCCACCTTTAAGCAGAGGACAGAATTGTCTGGAAAAAGCCTTCGCCTTGTAGGGACAAAACAAACCAAAATAAAAACCAAAGTGAAGTGTAATTGGCGCCCTGAGCGAGTATATATATCGCTCGTAAAATATGTGTGGGGGCGAGTTCTTGTGCTCCCACCTATTTTGTTGCGCTGGGTTGGAGGAGACCGCTTGTTCCAATAAAACTCCTGGTTGTTCGAAGACTATTTATTTTCTTGTTCTTCCTGTGAGATCTTGATCCGAACTGAATACGGATCAGCGAAAACGCTCTATTTATATCTATTTTTACATGGGCGCAAGTAGTGGCGGGGCTAATTAGTTCTACAATTTAGCTTTCCAATCACTGTGATTCTTGTTCGTGCCCAACTCTCGATCCACCAATCACAGCAGTTTGTGATCGCGTAGGCTCGGGACAGGTTTCGACAGGTTTGGACTTGTCGAGAGTGGAACACGATCGTGTCTTGGTACATACAAATTACAACTTAGATACTAGGATAAACTTATACACTATTATTTCTTATGTTCTAACTATTATTCTTATAATCTAACTACACTATGCCGTTATGTAGGTGAGCGTCCTGCACATTTCTCCCGCCGTGCGTCGTCATCTGCTGCTGGCGTCGCAGTTGTAGATGGTGCAGGATCGCCGCTCTCGATTGGTAGCACTATTATCTTCTTCACTGGACGTCGTAGGGTGCCTCCTTTTGTAGTGACGTCCACCGTACGCACAACTCCGTCTGGGCCGGGGAATGTAGCACAGATGCGTCCTCTGATCCACATGTTTCGTGGAAGGTTGCCGTCCACGATCAGTACTAGATCGCCGACCTTGGGGATTCGGCCTTTGGTGTGCGGATCCCTGCGGTTCTGTAGTTCTGGGAGGTATTCTTTTAGCCATCTGGCCCAGAATATATCGGCGAGTCTCTGAGCTGCGCGCCAACTGGCTCGTAGATGCAGGTCACTGTCGCAGAATTCTCCGGGTGCCGCGATGCGGCCGGGACCACCCAAAATGAAGTGATTGGGTGTTAGAGCTTCAGGGTCTTCGTGGTTCACGGACACGTGGGTAAGTGGCCGGCTGTTCACGGTGTGTTCGGCTTCGGCGAGCAGCGTGTGAAGTACTTCCTCACTCGGGAATCGCTCGTTTACAGTGGTGGCGAGTGCTGTCTTTACAGATCTCACCAGGCGTTCCCAGGCGCCTCCCATAAATGGGGCACCAGGCGGTATGAATCGCCAGTTGATCATCCTCTTTGAGGCTTCTTCTGCTGTAGCTGCGAAGATGGCGGTTCGTAGTTCCTTATCAGCGCCGTGGAAATTGGTTCCGTTGTCGGACCACAGCTGTGTTGGGCATCCTCGGCGCGCTATCATACGGCGCAGCGCCATAATTGCCGAGTCTGTGTTGAGTGATGCCACAAGTTCCAGATGAATGGCTCGCGTCGTGAGACAGGTGAACAAGGCAACGTATCTCTTTTGGTGACTCCGTCCTGCTGTGATGGTCAACGGCCCGAAATAGTCCAGCCCGACGAAGGTAAAAGGTCTCTGATGGTGTGCTAGTCGACAGGAAGGGAGGTTCCCTGTCATTGGCTGTGCTGGAGAGGCTGCCTTTATACGGCATCGCAAACATCTACTGATTATGTTCTTGACTGTCGGTCGTAGACGGAGCACCCAATGCTGCTGACGGCATTCGTTGACTGTCGTCTCGGTGTTCGCGTGATGCAATTGGCGGTGGATATGTTCAATCCACAATCGCGTCGCCAGGTGGTCTCCGTCAAGAACCATCGGATTCTTCAGGTTCTCAGTGATGTCTGTCATGGCGGTTATTCTGCTCTTCAGGCGAATCTCTCCCTCAGAGAGTTGTATGCTTAGTGCGTGCAGGCGACTGTTTCGTGGTAAGGTTTTCTTGTCTCGCAGAGCTTCTATTTCTTCCTGGAAAGATTGCTCCTGTGAAGCTCGTAGGATCAGACTCTCGGCCTTACGTAGAAACTCAGCGGTGAGAGGGAGGTAATTGTTCGTGGTTTCTCGCCTCTCTCTCGCTTTGATTGGCAATGTTCGTCTGTTCTTTCTCCAATCAGGGTCTGCGCTGCTATTCCTTTTAGTTCTTTTGTAGTTGATGTTGTGCCTTGATTGACGACAGAGGTGTAGGAACTGCAGGACTCGTGCGGTAGCTCGCAAATATCTCTCCCAGCGTGAGAATCTATTGACGTCTGGTATAGCTTCGCTGATTTGTGCGTTCTCATTTCTGATGGTCAAACTACAGGTTCTCTCTTCCCCTGTGATTATGACAGGTTTCTTCTCATCGACTGGCCATGTGTCCGGGGGACCGAGAAGGAAATCTGCACCGTTGAACCATCGATGATCTTGACTGTAGTTCTCTGGCACATCTCTTGTAGCGTCATCTGCTGGGTTCAGTTTGGTCGGTATCCAGCGCCATTCGTTGGTGGAGCTGTGTTCCTCGATTGCTGCGATGCGATGAGCGACATACGGTTTGTAGGATCTGGATCCGGTTCTGATCCATGACAGTGTAGTTCTGCTGTCGGTCCAGAATGTGGTTGACTCTGGTGTTCGTTCGTGTTCTTCTTTAACTGCTGACGCCATGCGTGCGCCAAGTACTGCCGCTTGTAGCTCCAAGCGTGGAATCGACATTAGTTTCAGTGGGGCTACTTTGGCTTTGGCTGTGATTAGGCAGACGTTGACTCTTCCATCCCTCGTGACTGTTCGCCAATATATCGCGGCTGCGTATGCAGATTCGCTCGCGTCTGTGAACACGTGCAGCTGTAGCGACTCTGTAGCACTGAAGCCTGGGTAAGTTCGTGGAATGGACATGTGTTCCAACTTCTTGAGGTGGGTGAGCCATTTCCTCCAGCTTGCGGCTAGGTCACTGTCCAGGACTTCATCCCATAAAGTTCCACGACGCCAAACTTCTTGTAGTATTTGTTTGGCTCTGATGGTGACCGGCGATACAAGTCCCAATGGGTCAAACAGGGACATTACTATTCTAAGAGCTTCTCTCTTAGTAGGCGTGTCGTTCTGTAGGATGTTCTGAGGTATGCGTGCCAGGTTCAAATTGAAGGCCAGCGAGTCTTCTGCCGGCTTCCATATTAGGCCGAGAACTCGTTCTGTATTGATGCTGTCTTCCAGTTTGATCGAATCTTTGGTCTTGGCATCTTCCCCTAGCGCTTCAAGGAGGGCGGTAGAGTTAGATGACCATTTCTTGAGTTCGAAATGCGCTTCTCTGTGAATGTCGCGCACGGCTTGTGAGACTTTCACGGCTTCTTCCAATGTGTCAAAACTATTCAAATAGTCGTCCATGTAGTGTTTTCTTTTGATAGCTTTGACTGCTTCTGGATGTTCATGCTGGAATCTCTCGGCGTTCGTGTTTTTCACGTATATTGCCGTAGCTGGCGAGCAAGATGCTCCGAAGATCAGTGACTTCATGCGGTATTGTTCCGGTGGCTGGTTATCTCTTCGGTCACCTCGCCACAAGTAACGAAGAGCGTCCCGGTCTTCGGGTCGTAGTTCTATTTGCAGGAACATTTCGGTGATGTCAGCGGTCACGGCGATTGAGTGCTGACGAAAACGCATTATCACTCCTGGCAGCGATTGTAATAGGTCTGGGCCAGTGAGTAGTTGGTCGTTCAAAGAGACTCCTCTAGTCTTGGCTGCCGCGTCGCAGACAATTCTTAATTTCTCCGGTTTCATGGGATTGAAAACCGCAAAGTGAGGCAGATACCATGTTCGGTGCTTCGATGTCGTGGCTGGAGCTGGTTCGGCGTATCCTTTTGATACTAGTGCCTCCATTTGTTCAGCGTACCTCTTCTTGAGTTCGGGTTCTTTGTCTATTTTCTTTTCTACGCTTATGAGTCTGTTCAGAGCGCTATCATAGTTGTCTGGCATCACGACGTTTTCATCTCGCCACAATAAAGCAGTTTGATATCTTCCTTCAGGAGTTCTTTTTGTGTATTGCTGAAGGATGCGAAGTGCCTTCTCTTCAGGATCATTGATAGGTTTCTTTGGATTGACTTGCATGTTGTCCATTGTGATGTATTCCTTCACCAGTTCATGTAGGTCGTTGTCATTGTTAGCATGTCTGATGAAGTTCACTCTATGGCCAAGTGCTCGCGTGTGACTGCCATGTAGGACCCAACCTAGTGGTGTTAGTGAAGCCACTGGTTGGTTCTTCTTTCCTGTTCTGATCTCCGTTGCGATGAGTAGGTCCCAGTTATCCTGGCCAATCAGGAGCTTGGGTCTGGCATCTTCAGTTACTAGGTCTCTGGCGATGTCATGAAGATGTTCACAGTCCCTGACTGCTTCTCCAGGAATCTTTTGTGCAGCCAACTCTAGCTGCTTGATCGTTCTTGCACGTAGCTTGCGTTCAGATGTGTGAAGTCCTTTGATGAAGAAATTCACTCGTTGAGATGACACGTCGACTGTGGGCTCGCCGTCAAAGGATGCTATTCGAAGTGGTTCATAGGATCCTTCTGCTCCGATTTGCTTGGCTAGGCTCTCGTCGATTAGAGTTACGGTAGAGCCGTCATCCAAAAGAGCGTAGGTATCTACAGCTCCCGCCGGTCCAGAAAGGTGCACTGGTATTATCTTGAGAAACGATACCTTCGGTGTCCACATTGAATGAACCTTCTCTTGTTCCTCTTTGGAGCCGTCGGTTTCTTCTTTCTTTTTAGTTGGTGCACTAGTGGCGTGTAGCATTCTGTGATGTAAATGCACACAGTTGTCTATCTCACATTTCTTTGGTTTGCAGCTGTGTTGCTTTGTTCGGAATTTGAGGCAACGAAAACACAGGCGATGTTTCTTCGCGATGTCCCATCTTGCATCAGTGGTTGCCTTCTTGAATTGGTCGCATTCCACGATGCTGTGTCCTTGATGTTCACATAAGCCACACTTTGGTTTGTTTACTTCTTGTGTGGCATGTACCCGCTGCTGACGTCGCTGCGTGTTCTGAGTGGTTTGACTTGTCGCAGCGATGTTCTCAGGCAGTGCATACGGGCTGCAAATCTCTGCTTCGATCTTGATGAATCGGGTGAACTTCAGAAGATCAGGTTCTGTTCTGGGTTGTGCTGCTGAATACTGGTACCACTGTCTTTTCAATGTTGGTGTGAGCTTCTCAACAATAGCCTTTGTGGCTTCTGGATTGAAGAGGTAATGCTCACAGTTGAGTGCTTGTAAAGTCCCAACGATGTTTTCCACTTTGGTAGCGAAGGTGCAAACATCACGCGGAGATTCTGTGAGGCGTGGTAGGGTTCGTAGTTGCTCCATCTCAGCCATTGCGATGGAGTCTGGTCGTCCGAAGCGTAGCTCGAGTGTCTTCATTACTTCGTTCGGGTCTGCGTTCGTTATTAATAGACCTTGTACAGCTTCTTTTGCTGTTCCTCGAAGGCTTCTTCTGAGTCTTGACATGTTTTCCACTGTTGTTAATCGATACGCTGTCTCACAGTAGGCGGCGCGGAACGTGAGCCAATCTTGATGAGCTCCGTTGAAACAGGGAAGTTCGGTGTATCTCATTGGCTGCTGGTACTGTGCGGCGTGCACAGCTTGCGTGATCGCAGCAGCAAGTTCCTTCATGTCCGTCCTTGTTTCAGGGACGGCTAGTGTTGTAGGCTGTTGCACGACGTGGGCTGATGTTGTAGACTGCGGCACCCAGGATGAGGTGTCAGGCCTCGAAGCGTAGCTATGATGCGGTGCCGTGGTGTAGATCGGTTGCCACGATGTGTTCGGTGCCATGTTCGTAGAGTTCTGCGGCCAGAATTCGCTGGGGTTTACCGGTGCTGGCGTCTGTCGCGGCTGTGCAGGCACGTAGTTCTGTTGCCCGGATGCGGCGGTGATCTCGGGCGTCGGGTTCGGTTGTGGCTGCACAGGTGCGGAGTTCTGTAGCCATGCGGTGATTACTGGCGGCGGGTTCGGGTGCGGCTGTTCAGTCGCAAGGTTCGGCTGCCAGGAGTCGGCGGTGGTGCTCACTGGCAGTATGATATTCATGGATTCAGGTTCGGTGTTCGGGTTTTCAGGTTGTGGGTCCATGGTGCTGACTCCCGCCGGTAAGGTCGCCGGGATGTCCCAGGCTATGGCGGCGGCGGTCACTGGAACTGCTGGTTTCATTGATGTCTTCACCTCGGATTGATAGGGTTTGTTGCTAATGGCGAGTAGCTGACTTGATTGGAGCCAAGTAGTTACTCGTTGATCGTTTCCGGTTTCCGAGGCGACGGAGGATACATCTTCATCCGTAGATTCAGCTTCAATTTCGGCGAGGCGTGCGGCCGCTAACTCTGCTAATCGTTGTGCTAGCTCCGCCTTGGCTTTGGCTATACGACGTGCTTTCGAAGTTTTGTCACTCTTCTGTGACGTAGGTTTGCTGCGGCGACCACTCTCTTTATGTTTAGTTGTGACGTCTTGACGTGGCGCGGCATGTTTAACTGTAGACGAGGTAGTGGCTGGTGCTTCTGAAGTCGCTGCCGTGGTCGTCTCTGTGGTAGCCGTGGTTTCCGTAGCTTCCGTAGTACATGTGTCGGCCGTAGTCTCTGTAGTGGTTTCCGTAGCAGTTTCCGTTCGTTCTGTAGCTGTCGTCGATGCTCGGCCACCTCTTTTCCCCGTAGACCTCGTAACTGGCATTGTTTCAATAGAAATTCTTCTAAATATTCTTCAAAAAGTTCGCTGGAGTCTTCTTAATAGTGATCTTCCTCGAATCCGGCTCTCGAAGGACCAATGTGTGGGGGCGAGTTCTTGTGCTCCCACCTATTTTGTTGCGCTGGGTTGGAGGAGACCGCTTGTTCCAATAAAACTCCTGGTTGTTCGAAGACTATTTATTTTCTTGTTCTTCCTGTGAGATCTTGATCCGAACTGAATACGGATCAGCGAAAACGCTCTATTTATATCTATTTTTACATGGGCGCAAGTAGTGGCGGGGCTAATTAGTTCTACAATTTAGCTTTCCAATCACTGTGATTCTTGTTCGTGCCCAACTCTCGATCCACCAATCACAGCAGTTTGTGATCGCGTAGGCTCGGGACAGGTTTCGACAGGTTTGGACTTGTCGAGAGTGGAACACGATCGTGTCTTGGTACATACAAATTACAACTTAGATACTAGGATAAACTTATACACTATTATTTCTTATGTTCTAACTATTATTCTTATAATCTAACTACACTATGCCGTTATGTAGGTGAGCGTCCTGCACAAAATACAAAGCAACAATAAAATAATAAATAAAAACAGAATCGCTAACGATGCTTATCGACAAAGCACTATTTACGAGGTTAAGGGTATGGATACATTGTGCATAGATACTAAGGGCAAAAGTATTGAGCTGTTTATTTTCATAGCAAATAAATATTTAAAAAAAAATACTGTATTCCTTAATAAATAAGACAATATTCCAAATTAATAAAAAGAAAATTTTCTTGTCTTTTTTCGAAATTATATTTAAATGGCCAATGAAGTACCTACCTGTAATTTTTTTCCACGGTTTTGTTTTCGTCCACTTTCTTTCCGTTACAAAACTATACGTTATTTAAATAAAAATCGTTAAATAGAAAATACCAAGTTTGTTTATGTTGTTGTTGACCGCTATTACATTTTTCTTTTACTCCGCAATATCAAAATAAGAAACCATTGTTTAAAAAACTTGAATACATCAGAAGTGTCCCAGTATACAAGTGTATCTTCATGTAAATTGCCAAAACAGTGACTTACCGTTATCTCAATTAGGTACAAATTGGCATCAACAGAAACGTTTTCTGATCCATTTTGTTTACATGAGCCCCAGCGCTGGTTTTCAGCGACAGCCGGCGTTGACGTGATGACGTCAGCCAGTATTATTGATTTCTCTCCACAATATGTATAATTATTATTGACTAGCGGTCGCCCGCGGCTCCGCCCGCGTGGATGTCGGTTACCGCTGCAAAAAGCCTACCCAGGAAAGACACGGTCAGCAAAATGATTCCCAGGTCAATTCACAGACACCGACAGTAACATTGACGACGCAGTCATTATCCGCAGGCTGCACAGATTGTCTTTCTGTGTATGTTAAGTTGTTAATGATGAAAATATTTAAATGTAATTAATACTAAGTTTTCACTTCTGCCGGCAGTCCCGGAGCGCAACCCGTTGTTTAAGGATAGATAACTAAAGCGATTATTGTAGAGCTTCTCCATAAACAACATTTGACGTTAAATTATTTTCAGGTAACAAAATATACTGATGGTCGGGAGCCCCGACCCGTGATAGGGCAACGTAAAGTTGCCCATGCGTAAAACATTCTTTTCGTAAATCAATTCCTACTAATTTGAATGTTTGGCCCTGGGAATTGTTTATCGTTAGTGCGAAAGAAATTTTTACTGGAAATTGGAGCCTTTTGAAGGGTATAAGCAAATCAGTAGGGATCATGGGTATTCTTGGTATATGAGCTAATTCACCAGCTGCAGGGCCGGTGATAATCTTCGCTACTATTAAATTATCTTTTAGCTCCTTTATAAGAAGTCTCGTGCCATTACACATGTTGGGGGGGCTTAAATTTCTGAGAAGCATTATCGGCGTGCCAACTTTTAACGACAGTTCATGAGGTGGTAGCCCAGCGGGATTCAGAGAATTTAAAAATTCCTGGGGGTAGTGCACAGCGTCCTCGATGTTAGTGACGGTGTCTATGGATTTATAGCACTTAACTTCACCCGGTACTTTCTGCATAATTAAACTGTTTATTTCGTTGACTGTTTCATTCCTGGGAGAAACTATTGCTCTACAACACAGCCAACGAAAATAATTTTGATGTAAGTTTTCGATGTCAGGATATATAGCATCTATCAGACTATCTAAATTATGGACTATTTGGCCTAGAGACTCATCCAAAGTAACCGCATAATCGGTGCCCAAATTTAAAGATGGAAAAATTCCTTCTCCAAGTTTCAGCAGCTGTTGTGGAAAATTGCTATGCGTATTTCCATGTAGATGAGCTCTCATATTGGTGCGCAAATTCAAATGTGGAACAGATGTCCAAAGGTGAGACGATTTTAAACATGCCTTCATAATATCTGCTCGCGTACCTCTGTTGACGACTGGAAGCGTTTGTCGGAAATCTCCAGCAAATACAAAAGTGATACCACCCATGACATTAGCAGAGCTTCGGAGGTCTTTTAAAGTACGGTCCACGGCCTCCACATGAGCTCTATGACTCATGGTGCATTCATCCCATATTACCAACGACGCGTCTTGCAGCAACTTACCAAGAGGCCCATTTTTCCGAATAGAACACGTAGACCGTTGATCTAAAGATACGGATAGCGGGAGTTTAAACGTAGAGTGAGCAGTTTTTCCTTCGTTCAAGAGAGTTGCAGCAATTCCTACGAAGCAACTGCAATCGCTATCTTCCCTGATTGCCGTATCTTAGCAAGTATCAAATTTGCGAGAAAAGTCTTTCCGGTGCCTCCTGGTGCGTCCAAAAAAAATAATCTCCCCATGTTATTGTTCACGCTGTCCACAATAGTCTCATAAGCATGTCTTTGATCTGGTACTAATTTTGGCACATTGTCATTATCAAACGCTGTTAGATCATTTCTGTTATACTGTTGTACCATTGTGTCAATAGTATTATTCTGGGTACGAACGGGAGAAGGTAATCCAAAATCACTTAAATTTTTGTCGTTTAATTCTAGAAGTTTGTTTTCTATTTCGATTAATCCTTCATTATAAATGACTTCAGTGAAGGGTAAAGTGTTATCCTGATTTTGTTGTCTGATACGATGTCTAATATCTTCACAGAACTGATCTTTGAAAGTATCCCATAACTTCAATGGTTCCGATGGTTGACAAAATAAAAGTATGACTACGAACAACTCCCTTAGTTTTTTTGGACAATGTGATAACGAAGCTTCGCTTAAACTGTTACCCCAATGGTCATCGTTTTCAAGTAAACCTCGGTAATATTTTAATTTCGCCATAACTTCAAAACCAAACGTCCAATTTTAATCATTCAAAGACCAAATATTATCTCCATAAACTGTTCTTAGTGATGAAATCATTTATTTTGATAAGGATTAATAGCATGAGTAAAATAAACGCGTTTAAATGTAGTCCAAAAAAAAATTCAAGATTTTTAAATAAAAAAATGGTTGCTGTGCCTCACTCGACATAGATGGGTATAGTGTGTCGCGGACTTTTTTGTAGATATTTATAAGATCTACAATTAATTAGAACATTTTATGGTTCTATCTTTTATAGTTTAGGCAGCGTACGCAAAATAAGTAACTTTTCTGGTTGATTTTTTACACCTTGTGTCCGAAAAACCCAAATATCTTACGGAACCCTATTTTTTTCCAAAATAAAATATAGCCTATGTTACTCGTGGATAATGTAGCTTTCGAATGGTGAAAGAATTTTTAAAATCGGTCCAGTAGTTTTTGAGCCTATTCAGTACAAACAAACAAACATACAAACAAAGTTTTCCTCTTTATAATATTAGTGTAGATACTTGACCTTATGACTGCGTCAGTGAGCGGAGTTTGCGTTGCTGAATTTTGAGCCAAACATGTTTCAACTATTTGTAGGTAATCAATACGCTAAGAATAAGAAGAAGATTGGTATTGACAGCATTTCAAATTCAATTACTTTTCTTTAAGAACACTGTACCAGTACAGTGTTTTAATAATTGTTTGCTGCACCGGACGACGTCATTACGTCAGCGCCGGCTGTCGCTGAAAACCAGCGCTGGGGCTCTGTCTTGCATAGGGTCGCAGCATAATGCTGAGCGATAGCCGTTTTGCGTGGATGTGACGCATGTTTACCCCTACCTTTTTATTTTATTTTTTGAGTTTATGTTCTTTTTTGCGTCATTTTCACCGCAAATAAACGTATTTTCTTTCTTTCTTATTTCTTACTATGTCTTCGACACATTATTTCCCTATAACATCATTCATTCCAGCCCTATACAAATCTGTAACACGAACAATCAGCATTTTTCTCTAATAACAAATTGGCTCCGCAAACTATCAAAGGAAAATCTCTCCGTACATCAGCGCCCTAGAATATGTTGTATTATTTGTTGCGATGCTAATGGCAGCCCTTTATTGGACAAATTGCCCAGGGCAGGTACCAGCACTAACATTTAAATCAGGCTTAATGGAACCCATTTCCATAAGTAATGCGAATGTCCTATATTGAGAGGTACGAAGATGTGTGAATATGGCATATGAGATTACAAGGAATAAGTTGAGTATCATCCACTGCACATTCTCCAATGTCTGAAATTTGAGACTCTACGTATAAGTAATAGGGTTTGTTATAATTAATTTTGATAATTTAACAATACCTACTACAGTTCATTTCAGACACAACAGTCAAATGCCGTAGAAAATCTGAAAAATTCGGAAGAAGTATTCTGAGTGAAAAAAATATTTCAGTGAACTTTGCCTTGCTCTTGTAAAAGATGACCTATGCTGTTTGGTGGAACTCAATCTTACATTGCTAAAAAATGTCTAAAGGGGTGCATTGAGAGACAGCAGTACAACCTATGTAAGTCCTCGCTTCCAACCTTGCTGACAGGATCTTTTCACCATTGAATGAGCTCTTTTCATAAAACCGATGCAGAGGGCAGAAAAATGTTCTCTACCATTTTGCATCATCACCATCTGCCTAGCCTTTTCCCAACTATGTTTGGGTCGGCTTCCAGTCTAACCGGATGCAGCTGAATACCAGTATTTTACGTGGAGTGACTGCCTATCTGACCTCCACAACCTAGTTTCTGGGTAATATGATACCCCTTGGTAAGACTGGTTGTCAGACTTTCGGGCTTCTGATTACCCGTAACGACTGTCAAACATCCACGAGTGACAGCCGAGACCAACGGCTTAACGTGCTTTCCGAGGCACGGAGGGGTCTCGGTATATAAAGATGGTCACCCATCCACAGACCAACCGCGGTAAGAGTAGCTTAACCTGATCGATCGCCTGTGCGGCTGTTATTATTTAGCCACGGGCCCCTCTATTGAAATGTATCCACCCGAAATGATTACCTACTGAAAAGCATTCGCCCGAACTGCTTAATTAGAACTACATTTAGACCAATTTTTGATTACATTAAAAACAGATAGGTACAGCAAAATAACACCCAATCACTTTCATCATAAATCCTTGTAGTAAAATTACAGATTCATAGGTCTGTAGGCATATTCCGCGTACAATTGAGTTATCACGTTAATGCGATTTAAATTAGCCCCCGAGCTGTTTGACACCTGTGCCGACCTATGGGAACGATTGGGCGACAAGAAACATCATCTACATGTAAGGATACCATCTATGTTGAGAGTCCTGGATACATGCCACGTACAGATTTATTATTTTCCTGACCTTATTCCAACCTATCTGGGCTCATGACATGTACAGACTACAGATTAATTATTAGGGTCAAGGAAAATTTTCAGAAGGCAGTTTTCTTGAAATACAGTGGAAAATTGTCATTTACGTGCTCATAAATTATGGAAGTTTAACGTGTGTTAAAAAACAAATTAGAGATGTGTAGTGTTCCTTCCGATCTGTATTGGTACTTTAGCTATATAAAATTATGTAAACAGTAAGTGGAAATTGTGAATTTTGGAATTGGAATAAACAGTTTGTCGCTAACCACCGCCTTATATTGGCGCCCCAAAAACAACGTAGTTAAGATTAAATATTTAATTTGACAAATAAATAAATAAAAATAAAAATCTTTTATTGGCAGGCATCGTAGGCCCATAGCGTGTTAGTATTACAAGTAACTTAAAAATCTATGTTAGTAGGCAGTACCTAGATAAAAAAAATTAGGCACACAATTACAATCTAACTTTTTTTTTTAAACATAACAAAAAGCACCCAATTACAGGAAGGTTTATCAAGCCCCATGTCTGGCATGTAGCTTTATAAACCTATCCATTGTAGGCCCTTCTAACCTTTCAGAAAAATCCTGAAGCTATCCTCAACATGAGATTGTGTATTACACACCTAATTATGAAAATATTTAATTTGAAACAAATTCTATATTCGGTGAAAACAGTCCAAACTGAGATAACTTTTCCACGCTTTCTATACTTCTTTTTACATGACGTTATTTGGTAAGTAGAAACATTATGTTTTACGCATTGAAAAAAGCTACCAAACATTCCCTGCACGGCGGCAATCAAATTCAGTTGGACTTTGTGTTCGGAACATGTCCTGAATACGTCCTCTTTATGGTAATCCTACAGACGTGTGACTTATTGTGGTCAATCCAACTGACCACGCGTATCCGTGCATAATTCGTCCCAAGCTTATTGCGTTTTTGCATACATCTACCTACATACAAATACAAAGGTACTTCGAATTAGTGACTTTTTGTGACGTTAATGTGGTCATTACAGATACTCGATTTTGTCATGGATATCTTCGGATTTACGATTTGTGGTAACGAATTGGGTACCTATATTGAGATTGTTACGTTAAAGGTTGTTTTGAACAAGACAACAAAGAATGACATTTACATAAAATGTAGGTACCTACAGACGCCAGCACATTAAGCTACTACAATCAGTCAAATTTTTTTAATTGATTTTCAACTTTATCACTAAAGAATAAGGTTCAAAATTGGTTGGGAAAATTTGACAGTTTTGGGTAGCTTACTTAAGACTTATTTATCAAAATTTTCAGGAATGAACATATCGACACCTCCATGCAATAACATCGTAACTCACTTTTTTCCAAAAATTGAGTTACAACGGCATTGTTATGTAAAAAAAATAATGCATTTTTCTGTATTATCATTGTAATTCTATTCCCTTTCGTTTCTAAAATAAACCAACGTCAAAGTATTGTAACTAATCCAAAAAATATTTTTTGTCAACAATATAATTGCAACTTGATTTACAATTTATAGAAAATAATATAAAAACATTTTATGTAACTTAACACCTTGGAGTTACAATTATCTGACCACAAAAATAAATTAAACTACAAAAAAACTAAATTGTAACTCAGACATACAATGTTTGTCCTCGTAACTTATAATTATGTCATTTCACTGTTTTGTTTTTCACGTAAGTCATGAAAACCCATGAAAACAATTTTTCTTTTACAACTTAACCATACCTATTTATAGTCCGCCTAAACTATATTAAATAGAGCCAGCTTCAAAAATTGTACGGGATGTTTTGAGTTTGCTATAATTTTTCAAACTTTAAAATCGCTCTCCTGGACTGTAAAATCACAAAAAGTGAGTTACGATGTTATTGCATGGAGGTGTCGATATATATTCTAGATTGGTGTCTAATATGAAAGAGCTTCGAACGAAACAAACCCGGCTCAGTAGATAGGCACCTAACCTTTATTCTTAAAATGTCCCTGATAAACAAATAGTCATTTTTAATATTGACTGTTGTATCACTTTCAGTTTTGAACGCAGAAAGCTCATGACTTTCCTCTGCTGAAACCCTAATTCACCTTAGAAACACAGTTAGGTATATCTTGTAACTTTCTCCTACTGACCAGCCAAAGGGCTCCCTAGGGCTTATCGCAAGTGATCGCATTTAATATTATCGTCGGTTTAACTGTAGTTTAACGATCGCTCAACAGCTTGTTTTACGACGTTTCATTTGTTTCAATGCACCGACCATCAATCGTTTGACAATTGTCGTGATTACAGGATGGTGATGACTAACAATATAGGGCTGCTTCGCTTCTAAAATATAAAAAAATATAAGTTTAAAAACTAAAACCCGACTACTGAAAAGGATGAAACGAAAGTACCTGCCCGTGTTCGCATGCTACCATAGCTTATAATGTGTTAAGTAGTACAGTGGCATGCGACCACGGGAAGGTACTTTCTTGTTTCATCCTTTTCAGTAATCGGGTCTTAGTTTTTAAACTTATTTTTCATTTAATTATTTTGGGGCTTATGTCAGTAATATTTATATTTTTGAAATGTGCTTTCATTTGATACCCAACAAAGCACGATTAAAAAAAAAATTTTTAGATCATGACTTTTGTCCGCCATAACCAGCGGACGATCAAGACGTTTCCAACGATACCCCATTTGTCTAATAAATTATGATAAGCAGCTTGGAAAATATGTGGGAACAGATGAACATACATACATAAATACTTACATACATAGGTACATACATACCGGTCAAAATCATAACGCTCCTTTTTGCTTCGCCGTAGTCACATAAAAATGTAATTAATTGTACTCCCAAATTTCATCACTGCTGCTCTCAAAACAGTGAGGGAAAACATCGTGAGGAAATCGGCATGTCCTAGAACCGAAAATTCGAAGACATGTGACATGTACCAACCCGCACTGGGCCCGCGTGATGGATTACGGCCCTCTCACTGAGAGAAGGCCTGTGTCCCAGCAGTGGGAACATTATAGACTGATTATGCCATATTTCGCCAGTTATGTTTAAGTGTCATTTAACCGGTCAATCCCCGCGCGTTACCGATCGGTGACGAAACAATAGAAAATCAATTGTGTCTCATTAGCGGAGCTTGACAGATTGATAGGGGGCTAGTCTATTGCCATCAACCGGGCACAAACCCAGACTCCGGGCTGCTATAGAGAAATCCCTCACGAAAAAATCCAATAACATTTTGCCCGACCCGAGAATCGAACCCAGGACCTATGAGGTCAGCAGTAGCACTTGCAACCACTAGACTAACGACGCATGGCGAGTGGGTGTCCTGTAGGTACACCTCTGCCTTACCCTTTGAGGATTACAGGCGTGATGTTAAGTTTTAAATGTAAGTAGTTATTTTCAGGGGAATTAAGAATATTTTGAAGTGAAAACTTCTTTAGGCGAGTCGGGCATTTTTTGAGATGGGACAAACCATTGGATTCGCGCCACTGTTACCGTAACCGACACCGCTTCGGATGTGTTCGGCTGTCCTCGGGATGTACTCGGTTTTAATGTATATCCGATATATCAGTGAGTGATGGCAAAGTATTCTGTTTGTCTTTTGTTTCACTTCTGTCCGCACTCCCGGAGTGCCACTGTTTTTTTGTAATCTGTGGAAAACGTAAGCCTTTTAATTGCAATAGCAATGACCTTTGCAGACGATACAAACATTGTTCTGTTAAATACATACTCGTACACACTCAAAGCTACTTAAGGTTGTAACAATATTAGTTTAGTAGTTACAAAGTAAGCTCTTACTTCGATCATAGAAATTACTTAAAAGGAGGTCCGTTCATGTTCGAAACTCATTTTAAAGAGACCAGCACCCTAATTGCGTAACACACTATCAATCTTAAACTGAATGATTTTGAAAGATATTGCTAGTCCATTGCTTCATATGTTCGAAAAATGTGTCTGCTCCACAACGTAAATAACGCAGTGAATGTTATTGAACTGTCAAAATGAAACCCATTGCTACTGATAGTGTTTTACGCGATTACCCCGCGGAACAACAAATAATGCAGACATGCATGACGAGAGGCATGTGTTTTTTTAAGCTTTCTTTTCTCTTTATAGGTCCTACCGCTTCATAATGTTGTATCCATATTTTGCTAGGATTACTCGTGGCTGAATAATAACAGGCCGCGGTCAGTTCCTGGATGGGTGACCATCCATTACATATCGAGACCTCTCCGTGCCTCGGAAAGCACTGTAGTGGTATCTACAACACCACATGTACGAACACATCATACTGACGTCACACAAAATCCTGCATCTCGCAAGCAGAGTTTACCGTACAACTAGCATAGATACAATGGCCCGAGATGAATCATCGGGCAGTTACCCGCCAGACACATCACCCGTCTGGTCGGAGGATCCTCCCTTTTCTATAGAGTATGAGTGAACTTTACACGCTGTTCCTCAAACCACTATAGCACGTTAAGCCATTGGTCACTACTGTCATTGGTAGATATTTGACAGTCGTTACGGGTAGTCAGAAGCCTGGAACTCTGACAAACAGTCTTACCGTATAGGGAAGGCAGTCGCTTCATGTAAAATACTGGTATTCAGCTGCATCCGGATAGACTGAATGCCATTGTTCGAAAAAGGGTAACAAGATTGACTTTACTAGGATGACGATGGATTTGAACTTGCGATGGTACAGCCCTAAGAACGAGGTATAATTCAATGATTTGCAGACGCAATTGAAGCACAACTGTAATTGCAATTAAATTGTTCGCGACATTCGATGTTGACATTGACAGTTGCACGCTAATTTAGCGACTAACAACCACTTACCTACTGCTTATACTGAATAATGAATACAGAGTATATCATAAAGGTGTATTCAAATTTAAAAATGGTACAGATCATCTACTACAGCCGTCCCATACATTTGGGTCGGGTAGGTATTGAAGTTTTGTATGGGACAGCAGAATTTTTTTTCGTGATTACGATTTGGATCCCATAGAGAAAGTCCTACACTTTGATGGTCTACCACACCCTTAAATTAGGCTACAATTTTCTGATACATGGCTGTACGTATAGTCCGGCGTTTCTAAATTTGCCAAATATGTAAACAACAACGGCCGCTCGAAATTTAATAAAATCGATATACAAGAACATTACTTAAAATAAATGCTCTTGTAAAGATTTTATTCAATTTCGAGCGGCCATTGTTGTTTACATCTTTGGCGAATTGAAAACGCTGGATCTTAATTAATCTCGGTTTCTTAAAGCATTTTAATTACATTAGTAGTCTCAATGTCAACTCGTGCGATTGGTTATTTTTTAAACCCTCATGTAGGTACATTTGTTAACAAATCGCAACAGCCAACATCTAATAGACTGCAGGTGCATACATCAATAACTTGCAACTCTTTCAGAATCTTGGGAAAAATCTGAAAAAAACCCCTCTTTTGTCAATTTCTTATCTAATTGTGAGAAAGCTTGAAATAATTGACACAGTGAGTATATGTGACTATAAAAATACAGTTATCGTGGCGCTCCACAATTCGCGTCAGTCACAGCACCTGTTAATAGTTTTATCAGTTTATAGTAACAAAATGATCAAATATTAGTCTCGCGTCATTTGTTGGAAAAGTTGTTGCAAATTAGTGATTTTCTATCAATTATATATATTTTTCTCACAAAGCAAAATTGATCAAAATCAGTCGATTTCGTGCACGGCCCCTACATTTGTCAATTGGCTGTTTTCCTTCTGCTTAAGTATGCAACATCTTCTCAATTTAATATTTGTGCTTAATTTGTACGCATAATTGTATCTATTCAAGATAAGGAAGGGCTTCCTGTATCAATTTACACGATTTATAAACCTAATCTCCATGGTAAAAACAAATTGGATTGAGTTGGGAGGAAATACGATATATTTTAACGGTAAAACAACGTTAACTTTACCAAACCTGAACAAATTATTAAAGAAGATTAGCCCTTATCTTTCTCAAGGTAAGAGGTAAGGTTGGTATGATGAAGTGTCGATTTAATGTTGTAATAATATTCATTTGAAAACCAATATTACGCCATAAAACCAGAGAGCTCACCATAAACGGATTCATGGGGTTTTACAATGTGCAAGTGAATAGTTTGTGATTAAAAATCCAGTTTCAACGGATATGAGATTACCGAAACAGCTGCATCTTTTATATTCATAGGAAATAGTTAATATGACACATTCATTTTGAGCAGCATTTAGAAAATTCAAGAAAAATACTTACCTCATAATAAACTCAAAACTGACTGTTGACCAATATTAGGAATATCAATTACAAAAATGTAAGCGGAAAAACTGAATGAATCATCATAATCAGCCTTTAATTGCGCTCTCCCTGGGACACTAGCCTCGTCTCTGTGAGAGGGACTGGGCCGTAATCCACCACGTGGGCCCAGTGCGGGTTGGTATTGGTAAATGTCACATGACTTCGCATTTTTGGCTTTAAGACATACTGGTTTCCTCACCGTGTTTTCCTTCACCGTTTTGAGAGAAGTGGTGATGAGATTATTTTCCACAAAGTAAAGCGCCTGTCTGGGTTCGAACCCACACGTCCTATAACTCGAACATGGGGCCGTTACCACTGGGCCGCCACTGCTCTCAAGGAAGATTATGTGATGATCATTAAGTATTAGGAATATCAATGACAAAAATGTAAGTGAAAAAACTGAATGAACATGTACAGTAAAGCTTTAGTTTCCAAAAAAATAAAGGCTGTCCAAACACATAGCGTTTTTTAGCAAGCGTCAAGACCCCTGGACCAATAGAGATATTTGATGTTTATAAAATACCAAAATTTACTACGTTTATGCTACTATTTGATACCTAACTTCAAATATTTAGTACCTCGGCTGACAGCGAAAAACACGTAAAGAAAGTGATCAGATATTCTGACATGGACATCAGAGGGGCAATTCTCGTAATTTTAAGAACGTTCACAGTCTGATCTCAGTCTCACTCTGTCAAAAAATACTTCTAATTTCCCTACATTTTGACAAGTTTTTTGACATTAAAATTTGTTTGTCGCCGAGATGAGACTGCGACTAGATTTTGAACGTTTTGAATTACGAGTAATTAGCCTTCTGGACCATTTTTTTTTTCATAGTTCGAGACAACATAACTAATTTATTTTAACACTTAAAATGTGAAAAACTGGTGAAAGGTAAAAATGACAGAGTTATAATATGACGGAACCGCTTCCTTAGGAAACCAAAGCTTTACACAAACGAAAACTATTTTTGTTTTCCTAAAACATTTCAAAACATTGGCTGAAAAATTTACTCGCCTCTTACTTGGATTGCGCAAACATTCTGCACTTTCATAAATCGTGAGCTAGTTAATATTTGGCCCAACGAAAAAAAAAAAAACGAAAACCTAGCACTGCTACCAGCCCACGCACAATCAAACCTACGAAGCATTTAATCATAAAAAGTCAACACAAAATGGCTTCCAATATAATTAATAGTCACATATTTACAGCCGATCTCTGCTACCGATGATTTATACCAGTGTCGAATAGCTGGGTGGTCTCGTAAGAACCTTTATTATAATAATTAATAATATAGAAACACCTGTTTGGAGCACTGTTAATGATGCTGCCTCTGATTGTTTTGAGTGCATTCAGAAGTTGAGGTAACTGTTCATTCATAATTGGTTTTTAATTTTTAGTTTGATTGGGAAATCAGTTTATTAGATTTCAACATTGCACAGACGCCAGCATACTCGTATCAAGCTACCCGAAACTGTAAAATTTTCCCAATGAACTTTGAACCTAATGCTTTAGCGAAAAAGTTGAAAATCTATTAACAGATTGTAGTATGTAGTTTGGTGTGCTGGCGTCTGTTTAGAAGACTAAGGCCTGCATTACAAAACCTCAGTCAAGACTCATTGCTTTAAACTAGTTTCAACCAATCAAAGAGCTATAAACTATTTTTTTTTAAATAATGTTTGAGTTTTGAGTGAGGTTCTGAGAATTCCCGGTTATATTGTAAATCATTACATAAAAAAGCGAAACCATAAAATATTAGAAACTAAATGTATCTTCTAAGGAATAACAAAAACAGTAGCAAAATTGAAGGAAGCATTTTCTATCAGACCGCTCTGCCCCGCGGCGAATTCGGTCTGCCCCGCCTTCTACAAAGGAAAGGGAATATCATTTTAAATAAAATACATAATTATTACAAGGTGATCTGCTTTAAAAAAAGGCGAACGAACAAAAAATAACTACCGTACTTTTTCATTTTCAAAGCGAATTCAGCAGTTTTTTTTTCTTCAGTTTTTCCGTCACGAGTAAAGTAGTATGATACCTAATGTATGTGTCTAGATATCTATTTGGCCTGTACTGTCCTGTGGCAAAGGCCTCTCACTCCCTTTTCTAAGCACATGTCTGTCCTCTGTCATTTTGGGCCAGTCCTTTCGGTATGACTCAAGTATGATACCTAATCTACGGAAAAAGAAAAGGTTTCATTTTCTTTCGTTACAAAATCTCCATACAACTCTTTGCTTGAACAAAAAAAAAAGTCGAAAACAATTGAATCAAAAGTTTGTTCCATAATTAATTCAAACAAGATAACTAATGGTCTTTGTTTAATTCACCAAAGACACGAGCGTCGACCTTTTAAAACACGTTTGATCTCATTATGAGGGATCATTTTTTATTGATTATTATGTTTGGTACCGGATCACTGCGATTATTAATTCGACTTAATATTTACTTTGTTTTTAAGAAACTACAAGGAAAATACGCATTATTTATTTAAACAACTGATGTAAAAAAGTGCAACACTGACGTTGCTAAAACTTCTATTTTATTTTTATTTCATTGTTTTTCTCCACTTCGTATAATTCCTCATTTCCGAAGAAGAATACTTCTACCAATCTACATGGTCCACATATGATCTGACCAAGATTATGTCTGCACTTTAAATGGAACCTCTGAGTTTGTTTCGGCCTTTCTTATCAGAGTAGTGGGATTGGAAACACCTCTTCTGGTTTTTAAATTATGATTGTCCTGTAAAAGTGTTTGTAAAAATCTAATTACAGAAATAAAATCATTTATATCAATTATCTAACGTTCATAATATTTTGAGCTGGCAAGTACCAGAACTGCTGAACTTTTTTCCTGCCTCTCCTTAGTTTTATGTTTTATTTCCCAAAGCAAGCGTTAATTAGGCAGAGTCTAATCTATTTTTAATGAGACGATAAAGTTGGAGTTACCTTTACATTAATATTACCTACATTATTGTTTCCAATTATTTATTTATTATAAAGGCACATCCACAACACAAATACAAACATTTACAAATAACAGAGAACAGCAGACATGGACTAGTGATGATGACAATTATAAGCCAATAACTTAAACAAAACAACATCTACATTATCTACCTGCATCACACGTTCCGCAAAACTGTACATTATATTATCTGTGACTGTACTATTATAAGTACACCTCTATGGTTTACCCTTCGGGAAACACAAGCGTGTCAAGTTATATGTTATCAGTTATCACACGCAAAACTGCATAAGTACTATTCCCTTTAGCATCAACCCATCGCGTGCCATGACGTCATCACTCCTACACTCCTACCTAAACTATGTCCAAACAAATCACACAATTATCAACAGTAAATGCATTTCATTTAACACACGTAGGTGTTCCAAGACGTATATGTTTTCAGATAACTTGACAACCGACATCCGCTGCCCTGTGGGAAAAGTAGACAGGTGTTGTCACGTATCGGCTCTAAACCGTCATAAAACACTTAATTACATACACTATACAATTGAAAACACACCTTAGTACTTCAAACTCAAGGTTGAGTCTCATATGAGGTGTGTTGGGAGATAAGACTGTATGTTCTGTGGAGAAGTCAACTCAAATGAAAGACTAAGTGCAATGAGGTATCAATACTGTCGTAAAACAGTATTGAAATGAAGATATGTTCCCAAGTTTTTTTATACACGCATTGAGTTTTGAATTACAGTATTAATTATGCGTGGTTACTCATTCTGCTCGAAGTGTAGCCGTATCATTTCAAGAGAAAACGAGATAATTGTATTGTATTGCTTTTTTTTTTGTTTACTCGGAATTCTTTTAAAATGTTTACTGTTTTTCGTAGAAAGACAGTAAAAATGTGAAAAGTATTACCGGGATGACTAAAAAGGTTCATGAAATTTGGTCTTAAGTTACGAGTCGTTGCAGAAACTACCAATCAAAAATTATTATTTATATGTACAGTCACGAGCATAAGTATGTATACACTTAGCTTTATTCAAAGGCAATCTTCTCCTTTATTTTTGAATGAAATTTTATGTTATTGCGTACATAGTATTTTCGAACCTATAAGCTTATTTCAGTGTCGTATTCCAACGTTGCATTCGTTATTTCACGAAAAAATCGCAATTGAAAGTTGCCAAGTGTTGACATATTAGTGCTCGTAACTGTACACAGGGACAGGGAATATTCTTCCCAATTTAATCATATTTCTTTTCACTACTTTCCGTTTTTGTACCACAACGTAATTTAGAATTTTCAAGATATCAAAAACCGTTGAATGCATGTGATTTCCATAGTACGGAGCCCCTTCAAATATTGATATACTTTCTCCGAACTTTTGGCGTGTGAAAGAAACCTTGTAAGATTCACAATATCATGTCCTACCACTTCCTCAACGGCCTTGAAATCTGTCCCAACTGCAAAAAGTGCACAATCTGTATTAAGTTACGTAAAGCCTAATAAATGCTGCAAAAAACCTTTTTGGAGATTTTCTATTGGTCACACGCTCATACATACTTTCCTCTGGGCCTTATAAGGTACAATTTAGCATAATCACCTAGGTATAATGTTCCCACTGCTGGGACACAGGCCTTCCTCTCTATGAGAAGGTAGTATTTAATGAGTAATGATTATAAAAAATCAACCCTTGATAGTATTAATCTGTCTGTCTGTTACCTCTTCACGCTTAAACCGCTGAACCGATTTAGATGAAATTTGGTACAGAGATAGTTTGAGTCTCGGGAAAGGACATAGGAGAGTTTTTATCCCGATATTCCCACGGGATCGAAACTTATGCGGGTGAAACCGCGGGACGCAGCTAGTATCACACTATCACACTAATATTATAAAGGCGAAAGTTTGTGAGTGTGTGTGTGTGTGTGTTTATATGTTTGTTACTTCTTCACGCTCAAACCGCTGAATCGATTTAGATGAAATTTGGTATAGAAATAGTTTGTGTCCCGGGAAAGGACATAGGCTACTTTTTATCCCGATATTCCCACGGGATCGAATCTTATGCGGGTGAAACCGCGGGCCGCAGCTAGTAATATTATACGATAAATGCGAAAGTGTGTCTGTCTGTCTGTTACCTCTTCACGCTTAAACCGCTGAACCGATTTAGATGAAATTTGGTGTAGAGATAGTTTGTGTCCCGGGAAAAATCAAAATCAAAAGTCATTTATTTAAACTAGGCTGAGAATCAGCACTTTTCGAACGTCAAAATTACAAAAGACAGTCTCCCAAAACGCCCGCCCTCCGCCACTTCCTAGTGCTTTCGCTGGGGAGAAGAAGTGGCGGAACAAACTCCCCAGAAGCACAGCTGTCTGTTCAGTTAGAAAATAATTCAATTAATGTTCAGTTAGAAAGGACATAGGAGAGTTTTTATCCCGATATTCCCACGGGATCGAAACTTATACGGGTGAAACCGCGGGGCGCTGCTAGTTCGTCATAATTTAGTCAACGTTCATGACTACTTTGGTCTAGTCGTAGCAAGCGTTACTGCTGAACATGAGGTTTTGGGTTCGATGCCCAGGTCGGGCAAAGTTATCTGGTTTTCCATCAGGAGTTTCTCAGTAGCAGCCCGGAGTCTAGATTTGTGTTGTTAGCGATGGGCTCGCCCCCTATTAGCTATACGGGACTAAAACAACTGTCAAAATTTGGGTGTTGTTGACTATAGGTAGTCACCTCTGCCTAACTCTTTGGGAATTATACGCGTGATGTTTTGATGATGATGTAATTTAGTCATCAAAATTTTGCTAACGACATAGTTATAGTTACACAATCATTAAAAATCATCCCAATTGCGTAACACACTATCAATCTCAATCTGAATAATTTTGAAGGATATTGCTAATCCATTGCTTCATATGTTCGAAAAATGGGTCTGCTCAACAACGTAAATAACGCAATGAATGTTGTTGAACTGTCAAAATTAAAACTATTGCTACTGATAGTGTGTTACGCAATTACCCCGCTGGATGATGATGCTACCCATCCCTTGCATTTGATAGCAGAGTGACTGATCAAAGACTTTAATCTGGTGAAGGACAGCTGCGACCAAAAGCAATAGAAGTTTTATTCTTATTATGTCAGGGGGCGTTTGGTGTCCCGCAAAGTGTTAATTAGCTATGCTTCCTGGAATCGAGGGTTTTTACTCGGAGCAAAAATCTTCGACAAATCCTACAATAATATTATAAACGCGAATAAGTTTGTGCGGATGATGAATGGATAAATAGATGGATGTTTGTTAATCTTTCACGCAAAAACTACTGAACGGATTTAGATGAAATTTAGCACACAGATAGTTTATAACCTGGTAAAACATTTAGAATACTTATTATCCCATTAGTACGCTTCCATTCTACACGCTGGCGAAGCCGCTGGCAAAAGCTAGTGAAACTATGACTTTAGGCTTGACCAAGCCAAAAAATCAAACTTACCATCTCAAAACCTACATAGAACTATTAAGTATTATCGTTTCTAAAATCCATGGCTGCTTCTAATAGATAAAAATCAAAGCCACCGAAGAGCCGTTATCTTGTCTTCCTGACGTCATCAAAATAAAGTACTTAACATACTTGAAACGCAGCGATAGTATCACACTTCCTACAGCCGCTAATTAGACTGCACTTGTTAGAAAAACGTTTTAATTAAGTTCACTTTATTTTCTTTCATGACTTTTGAGTACTTTATTTCATACATAGACATTTTAAAGCTGCATTGACTTAACATCTGGAAAGGGTTCCCATTTTAGACTTTAATTGATTCTACAAAAAGTCTTCAGATATGTAGGTCTCCAGTTTAATAAAAGTTTGATAAGATACACTATATTAGTTATGATATAGTATTTACGTTTATAAAGGGTGGTAATTTTAATTTGAAAAGAGGCCGTAATTTTAATCATTATAGCCAAAGGATTTTTTTTAAACATAACTCACCTTCATGTTTTCTAAGAAAAAATTCCCGTGGATTTCCATTTGTATTCACATATTACAATGACAAAACGGAGAAATTCTTGCAAGAAAAACGGAAAATCTAGCTTAGTTTATGTGCAGTGTGATGTGTGTACTTGTGATATAAGTACATCCACGTGTAACATAACAAACTGCCCCACCAAAAATAAACTTTACCAAACATTAAACCTAGTATATAATATACTATTATAAATATTTAATACATAAAGTAATTAGGTGTGATATCGGAGAGCCACGTGTGCGCATGCGCAGACCGTGAGAACCGCTCCCGAGGGAGCGAGGGACATCTTACACAAGTAGGGATATTGTTTCTTGAGCACATGCCAGCCACGCGTAGTGCGTAGCGTGGATACGACGTTATATTTAAATTGAATTTGTTATAACTATACCATATTGGTAAGTAACGGTTATACTTAATAAATATTACTGACATGCTCTTAAAAAGCTTCATAATTCGGGATCTGCGACTTTGTAGCTCTTGCGATTTTAATTTTTTATGTGCAGTGGTGGCCAAGTGGTAACGGCCGCGACTTACGAGGTGTAGGTCGTAGGTACGAACCCAGACAATGGCTTTACTTTGTGTAAATTATTTCATCACCACTGCTCTCAAAACGGTGAAGGAAAACATCGTGAGAAAACCGGCATGTCCTAGAACCAAAAATTCGAAGACGTGTGACATCTGCCAACCCGCATTGAGCCCGCGTGGTGGATTACGGCCCACTCCCTCTCACCGAGAGGAGGCCTGTGTCCCAGCAGTGGGAACATTATAGGCTGATTATGTTATATTATGTTTCAAAACTTCATTCAATTGAGCTTAACACTAAACTTAAGAAAATATCAAAATAAGAAAGCAAAGAAAAAAAGTCAAAACGCACATTAAAAATAAAAAAAAGATATAAAATATACACATATGACATACAAAACGTGTCCATTATTCACATACGTTGGATTTATTAATTGATAAATGATGATTTTCCTTATAACATAATTTTTGTGTAGGTACGAGTACCTACATGTAGGTTCAGAGAAAAACTCGGTGTGAAAATTGAAACAGAAAATGATATTACTATATTATATATATACTATTCATATGATATAATTTTGGTTCAGTTTCTTTCTTTTTTTTTCCTTTACAAGGCTTTACTTTATCATCATCATCACCATCTCAGCCGAAAGACGTCCACTGCTGGACATAAGCCTCCCCCAAGCAACTCCACTTCGACCGGTTCTGTGCTTTCCGCATCCAGCGCGTTCCTGCCAAAGGTCGCTGGAATCCGCAGTAAAGTTAAGTAAGGACTTAACTTTACTTAATAAAATATAATCATATAAAAAATAACCGTCTTGTCCGCATTATTTCTCCGTAACTCCCGTCTGATTGAATAAGTCCCGCATAAAAGGATGATTCGCCATCTGCCGCGTCTCCGCACTCAATCATAAACATAACACGACACCACTGTACATATACATTTTATACATATACAATGTATATGTACATGTATGTAAGTATACTTTCAACGACTCACTGTTCTTTATATTTGACCTATATGAATGTAAACAGGATAAATCAAATATGCAATCTAGATAATTTTTTGTTTAGTCTAGATTTTAATTAGTTTTTTACACGTGCTTTATAGAAACCTCTTTATCCTTAAAGTGTTCTAGTTAGGTGACCTAAATTTTGCTTTAGTCATCTGCAATATTGATAAAAAAGTAAACAAAATGGACATATACTTACATAGACATTTACACAAATAGTTGGCTCTGTTTCAGCCAGATACAAAACGTATCTACGCAAAAATGAAAAGTATTTCGATATAAATACAAGGTAGTCAAGAATACTTTTAATATGAACGTTACTAGAATTTTTTAGTATGAAAATTTGAGGTGAAAAGCGGAAGAAAGAACCTCTTTGAAATACATACATAAACATACTTAAATATAAAAATAAGCTTTTAAAAATAAGCTCTATCTACTCAAACGTCGCTTGAATAAAACAAAAACATTTTAAGTAAATTTTCCAAAAAAAAAGACGTTAGAAAAGAAAACATGCTATCGATTCGCTAAAGATACTTTAATAGAGACTGATAAAGTACCTTATCAGTTTCTCTTAGTTTCTTAAGTTGGTACTTGTACCAAAAAAATACCGTAGAGTATTACTTTGTTTGCCAAAACAATACAAAAGTGCGAATTCAATAACCCAGAAAAAATAACAAAAAGACAATGGTCGTTTCATGCAAGTTTTAACAAACTAATGCAAAAAAATGACCAACATTGTATTACAAACACAGATTTCCCTAAAAGCTACGAAACGCTACAAAAAAATCCGCTACGCACGCGCGTAGACCATTAACATTCCGATTAGTACGGAATTAAAAAATATATTATACATTCTTCTCAAGTATAAAATATAATTCAATGTACGGTATCGACCGAAAAATTAGTGTCCATACAACAATAATTGTAAAGTCCGAGCCACGGACCACGTGTCCCGTATAAAGAACTATTATTACCATCAAGTCGTGTAGGTAGCAGCGTGCGCGATCATAATTGTATTAATCATTCAGCGCGACCGGCAGACGTCGATTTTCTTCAACAAAGTGCTCTTGTTTGTTTTTTTCGTAAGGAAGTCGGCCGAAGGTGAACCGTGGGAACGCCGGGCGGGTGCACTTCCCAAAACATCGACGCACGGCAGCGAGTCCGACATGCGCCGGACAAAACGAGATGAAACATCCAGCTGCTGAAGTAACAAAGAGAGACGGAGAATGTGACGTGTGCGCGCCAAGCGACAGCTCACAATCGCGTGATCATCTACAAGAAATAATAAAACGGCAATAAAAGAAACACGAGACAACGGTAACGATGGCCCGCGCGCGAGAGCGGGACGGAACTCGGTGGCCGAAGGCCTGCGCGCGCGCCGCTCGAGTTACCGCATTCGAATTTCAAAGATCAATGATCGATGCGATAGGAGCGAGACGCGCGACAAGCGCTCTAATACCGTTGAGTGAGAGGGACACGAATAGTATACGGCCGTTGGTAAAAAAGGACAGCATCATCAGCTTGGCTCGTGGCGGTTTCAGCACGGGCCAGCTCTCCTTCAACGCTCTGTGAACAGAGGGCGCTGTTTACATTTCAGTGGCCATATTGAAAGGTTGTATGCTATTGTAATCGGTGAGTTTAATAACAAATCGATTTCAATGGCGTTAAAGTGAAATTTGCAAACAGTTATGAGTTTAGTAAATACAAAGTGGTTTGTCGGTAAACGTCACTTCCTTTGGAGTTTTTCCTTTGGAATAAGAAGTTCCAAGCTGTATTTGATACGGTACTTTTCAATAGGTCATATTTTAAATTTAGTAGATTTTTGGAGGATAATTTAGGGTTTTCATCATTTTAGATATCATGAAAAAAAAAAGAGTATAACTATCAATTTGGCCGGGTCTGGTCACGAGCATGACTTATTAAAATATACACCGTTGTAGAAAATCAATCAAAACCGTCAATTTTGTCGTGAAATCGATATTTATTGTAACACTTTGTCGCGTGAAAACTGGGTTCAGCTATAACGAACGGGCGACGACAGCGCCCGTGGTCGTTTCACTAATCAAATGTTTCCGTTATTTTCACACAGATGGCGTTACGAGCTTTATTTTGACGTTCTGAGGATAAGCTTTTATCAACGGCTGTTCCCAATCTAGTGGATCAGTGTAAACTGTAATTATTATTAAGACTTTCTGTACTTTTATTAATTGTATTGGTTCCAACTTACGTTGATGGCCCTTGCATTATGAAAGCGGAAAACTTTCAACAACTTTCCAGCTCTTAGGTACCATCGCGGACATTTCCGCCTGATCACTTAAAATTTTTTTCGACTAAATTCTGCGGCGGCGCCAAGCCACGCCCCCTTAAAATTTTCGCCTATTAGGAAAGCGATAACGCAATTAGTTGCAACCTGCATTGCGCAGCTTAGTGACGCATCATGTGTACTCCTTTTGTGAATTATACGCTTACGAGAGCTTTTATTTTGTGAGTGCAAGCAAAAATGAACTTAGTGTTGGTCAGGCGGGAGTGTCCGTGATAGTACATTATGTAACCCTGTTTATCAGCAAATGACTGTTACCATAAAGAAATATTTTCTTTTGGAAGAAACCAAAGACAAATTGTTTAATAAATAAAAGATTGTTTTACCTTAAGCACGGGCTGTACGTTTCAATTGTTTTAAGATTTTATAAGAATAATGTTATTGTACTGTTGAATCGATCAGCCAGGAAATTGCATTTACCAATAATATAAGTGAGAGTTATTAAAACAATCATCAGAATGTAATAGAGAAATCAACCAAATTAAAATAACTAAAGTTAAACATAAGACACATGTACAAACCGTGTTTTAGAACTGTCAGTATCAATACACAACAATGATGACACTGACATCAGTCTCTTGAACGCGGTTTGGATGCGCTGATCGTGTTCAGTTCCAATGGTGCAATTCGTCCTAAGATTGTGGGTATCTTCTTGCCAAGAAAAAGACTGACGTTTGTCTAAGAATGGAAAACTGCGCAAGTATGGATTGTGATACATTTACCACTCCATAGAGTTGGTTATGCAATTTTAAAATTAATGTTAGTAGGACTAATGAGTCTTCAGCTGCATCATCCGTCATACATATTTTTGAAGTGAAAACTTCTTTAGGCGCGTAAGGCATTTTTTGTGATGGGAAAAAACCATTCAATTCGCGCCACTGTTACCGTAACCGACACCGCTTCGGATGTCCTCGGGATTTACTCGGTTTTAAAGTATATACGATATGTCAGTGAGTGATGGCAAAGTATTCTGTTTGTGTTTTGTTTTCACTTCTGTCGGCACTCCCGGAGTGCCACTGTTTTTTTTTTATGGCATGGGACTTACGTACTTTCTAGATAATTTCACTAAACACATCTACATACAAGCTTATCTAAATCTCGCAAATTATTCACCACAAAAACAGTAATTTCCGCGCTCAAATTGCAAATGATCACGATATATATGCAAATGAAAACGTATATATTTTTTTTTTTTAAAGATTGTTGTTGCTTAACTTATCTTTAAAATTTTGCATACTATGTTTTACGCATGCTAAACATGCTTGTGCCTCAATTTGTATTTAACACCCTTGTATACCATGTTTTACGCAAATAAATATTCTATTATACCTATTCTATTCTAAATGATTTTAATGTGGATGTTCGACAAAATTAGAGAATCGTTTCGATAAGCAGCCAGTGCCGTGTGTTGATTCTAATTTCCGGTATTAATCGTGTATTGAGCGTGTGAGTTTTATAAAGTAAACTTGAATGGATTTTTACTTATTAGTGTCAGGTTTCATTGCATTTTTTGTTGTAGTATATTTTTTTATTTATATTATAGTTGTTTTATTTTAGATGGTGACTGTTCACAGTTTTAATTACTTAATATAAAGTCGTTTAATCTTAATGACTATTCGATTGACTACTTCCCCTTCCTCTTTTTTTTTTTCGTTTTACTAGAATGTCCACTTCCTTTTTCAATCAATTAGAATACCTATAGAGTGCCTATTTGACTATTTTTGCACCAGCGGGTTAGTAACGTAACACGCTATCAGTATCAATGGCTTTCATTTTGACAGTTCAACAACATTCATTGCGTTATTTACGTTGTTGAGCAGACCAATTTTTCGAACATATGAAGCAATGGTTTAGCAATATCCTTCAAAATGATTCAGATTGTGATTAAAAGTGTTACGCAATTAGGGTGCTGTTCTTAATTTTCTTCCAGATTTTACTATATCTGGCAGATAATCCCTATCTTGAAACTGAAACACATAAGAAGCTTACTATTTTGTTCAAAAATATTAGGTTTAATAGATCAACACTTCCTCAAAAAGTTAAAATTATAAAATAAGATGCAGCCACAAAATAAGATTAACGATATACATGTACTTACGTGTATCAAGATTTCGGAATCATTCAACTGACGATAGCACATCACGGCGTGATGTTAATTTCCGCTTCAGTTGATTTATCTTTTATATGTGTTAATTGATCGTTACGACTGACTTGGTATTTTGGAGTATAAGCTGTAATTAAAATAAGTGTATGATTGACTTTAAGTTTAAAAATAAGGGTAATTTTTAAGGCGTTGTTTTTTTTTTGAACAATTGCACAATCGTGTGTAAATTGCCATAAGGGGTGTTAGAAAAGAAATTTAGTAAAGTAATCGTGGCGTAGTGCTTCGAAATCTAGAAATTAAACTATCCTAACTGTGTTATGGTTCGGATAAAAATATTGGCAACTCATTGCCTCCTAGTCAACTGTAGTGTTTATAGGCATCTATGTATAGAAAACGTTCAAAGTTTTAAAAGTCAAATACTGTCTAATTTACATAAGAAAGCTCTCTTGATCCATTGATTCAAACCATTCAAATAATCTTAACGCTCTTAATAGAACCGAGCAGTTAAACAAACACTTGCCAAAATCTATTCGCTGTCGAATAACGGTCGAAATTACAACGTTCAGACGTCTATTTGAATTCAAAAATAGAAGTTAGGAAGGCGTGCATGCGCGCTTAACGCCCGTGGGCCGAAACAAGCGTTACTATTGGCCAGAGGTGAGCCAATCACGGCCCGACACTGGCCTAGGCGTGATGAGGTTTTCCGCGCAAATTGTTTTAGTGTTTGGGAAAATCTGCGCTAATACGATTCTTGTTAGAATATTTGACACTATAGTTTGTTTTGTATTCAAATATTAAATATCGGTGTTTAAGCATAGTTTTATTTTACTTCATTGGTATAAGAATGAGTTTATTATCTAATGTTTAGCATTGTTTTCAAAATGAGTAGCTTTACTTTTATATAGATTTCCATTTTGAATCTAGTGGAAATCCAGTATGCGGTAAAGTCATATTTACGTACGAGTATGTATTAGCTGTAAATAAGTTTTTCAGATCAGTTGACCAAAACAAGAACAATGCAAATTTATTTATTTTATAGGTACGAAAGAATTTTCCTCAAAATATGCGACTCTTCACCTGGACACTACGCCACCCTATGTTAATTATAAATTGTATGAAATGGGTAGACATATTTTATTTCGTTATCAAATTCCGGCCTTCATATTTCGAAACTGCCCTACTCAAGCCCCAAAAAAGTCCAATAGCGAATTACCCAAAAAACGTGACGGACCAAATCCTGCCTATGCGCACAAAAAATTTACCAAATCTTTACCAAGTTTTGCCCTAATGCCCTCGAAGTGAACAATAGGGCACAAAAATACGAAACCCATGCATATTTGAACAATAACAATAGCACACCTGTTGGATTGCCATATATTCTGGTCACATCACAGGTTTTTGCTCGTCTACAATTTTTGTATGTAATTTCGTTGTTCAGGTATGTTTTTTTAAGGTTGTGAGTCTTAGTTTCAAAAGGATTACGAAAGAGGAATGGCTGGACGAAGTGTAATCGATAGGTTTTCTTTGCCGAAATTGCAAGGATTACAAAAAAAAAAAACCTTGACAGTCAAGTACTTAATGTAAAAATATATAAAATGCTCTTATATTCACACGCATTCCATAAAAAAAAATGCCTTGTTGAAAATATAAAACAAAATTGTGAGTCTATTTCAAAACTGCACCCACAACTACGAGTATGTAAGTACGAACGACATTCACAACGGCCTGAATGGCACCAATTTAAGAAAACTACAAAAAAGTTTTATACATACCCGAGTTGACCTCCTTCCACAATGCCACAATGCTTAATTAAACATTTACTAGTAGTCAATGCACTCACGACACATATTACTTTCAGTGTATAGCTAAATAGTATTAGTGACCCATTAACACACCAAGGGTCAAACCTCTCACCTTTATCCGCTGATTAATTAATGTTAAAGATGCTTGATAAAACATGGCTTCCTGTTAAGGTTACGGAGGTCAGATGGCAATCGGTGTGCATAAAATTATTTGAAATGAAAATAGCTGTACTCTGCCCTGGCAGAGACCCTTTGCCTGGGTCTAAAGAAAATAGCTATAAACTAAGATTAGTCAAAAAAAGAACTCGATCTTATTTAAGTTCAAAATCATTGAAAGAGTCGTTAATTGCTCAAGTCAGCAGTCATCTATAACTCTATCTAATTAAACTGCATAGGTACTCACTAAAAAATATTGAACTACACTATAAGACTCATTTTTAAAAGTTTATATTAACTAATAACTTTAAAAAAAGTATTCACACGCAGACTATCAACATTTACGATCATAACATTACCATCGTAAGTCGTAATAACCAGCATTCATAGTCTAACCAAAACAAAAACGATATGACCAAAGACAAAAACCAAAAAGTTGCAAAAATATTAGCAAAAACTGGCCGTTAACTGACTGTCATAAACGTGCTATAAAATGAAAGACGAGGTGTGCTCGCACGAAAATTCAAAATTGGAAGGAAAGTGGTTATTTTAAATGCAAAAAGGTTGTTTAAAAAAGGTTGTATGTTACACCGTGGGAGTATGGGCAGGTGTGAGCTAGCGGGTACACTTGAGAACGTACGCGTACATTTTTTGCAACCCACTATATTGATTTTTAATTAATGCTTCTCGAATTAAGTTTTTTTTTTTGAATAAAATTGTGCTCGTTTTGGGGTTTCGAGTTTTGATTGGGTAATTTTGTTTTTGATGGGTTATTTTGTGCGACAGGAAGAAGGGACTTTGATATAATTCTGGTTACGATTAAGTACGAATATTTAATTATGTATCTAAGCAATTTCAGGTAGACACTTAGCTTAAATTCAGCGACACACGACAAATTTTAATTACAATTAGAATATAGAGCAAGCAAGTTCTAACATCTATGTTGCAGATTGACAAAAAATATTGAAGCCAAAATACTAATAGCCTAAAAACATCAAACTTAACTCTTCCCCTCCTTTGTCTAGCCAAAGCCACACCATTAAAGAACACAACCTACTAATTAGGCCCAATATAAAATAAAATAAAGCATGAAACGGACTGGACTTTCATAGTCCCGATGATTTGTCACAACATTGTCTTGCACCGGTACCCATAACGGTTAACCACTTGGCCATTTATATTTTTTATTTTTATTCTGCTACAACCTTCCCTAGTCAGGTTTAGCGAGTTTCTTTTAAACCCTAAGAGGACAGTATGACTATTTTTACCGTCATTTTTGTTTTCGTTTTAATGGTAACGGATCGGACGTAAAAATAGTACGTTAGACTTTTTATAACCGTTTAAGGATTGGATCGGTACGGTTTCTTATTTGTTTTGTTCAGCTGGTTTATTTTAAGACTGTACTGGGAAGATATATTTTTAACTTTGAAAAAAATGTATACATCAGACGTGTTTGTGTGCTGTGTTTGTTTAACCGGTCAAGCTACGCGCGTCGCCTATTGGCGACGAAACAATGGAAAATCAATTGTGTCTCATTAGCGGAGCTCGACAGATTGATTTAATTTATAGGTATAAGTATCAGTTTCTAGCAATTTCCGCAGTTTTCGGAAAATTGGGAAATGTTTTTCTTTTTTTCTTTGTAAAAAACGCAAGGAAACTGCAGAGTTTCCTTATTTAATTCATATTAGTTTAGTCCAACCAATCAATTTTATTTAAAGTATGCTGTGATGCTTCTTTAAAAAAAATATTGATTTTACTAAACCATGTGTTAAATAATATGTATTTATTCCAATATATTATATCCACATCGAAAAGATTAAGATAAAATTATACACCTACGTGATACATCTTTTTTTGTAGCTACTTGACTGAATGGTCAAAACATAACATTATTATCAACGGTCACTCGAATATTTAGTTAACGAATGTAAAATTAAACGTAATAAATGAATAATATTCATGGGCACGTCATGTCACGCACATAAAAGCATTAGGGTCGCGCCACACAGATTTCGTCGCGTGACAAGATAAGCGTGTTTCTGTCACTGTAAGCGACGCCCGCGCACCCGACCGCGCCCGACTTCACCCGAAGACGGCCGAACGCTGTCGTGGGAAAACGCGGCAGGTGTTACCGATCCGTAGCACTTCTTACTGAGTAAACATTCAGCGTATACAAAATTATAACCGCCTCGAAGCGTCTGTGTAAATGGAAAACATATTTTGTGTGCTTAATGATACTGCTTGCTTTTTTGGTGTGCTCGGTTATCAGACGACAATGTTTTTTGCGACGGTTTTGAGGGGCTCGTATGTTTCACGTTTTTATTTTAGTTAAATTTATCGAGGGGCCCTTAATTGGTATGGTTAAATGAAGTGTGGGTAAGTGTGCGCGTGACCTTTCTGTTTACATTGTGATTACGAAGTGGCTTCATGAATATAATGGACCTATATGAATGCGTCATTTATTTATACATATGTGAAACTGTGACCTATCTCGTTGGGTGCACATTAATGTAAATCGCATTTATTTTCTCGTACAGTTTTTCTGGAGAAGAATAACTGTCACGATAAAGCCTATAGTGTATTTGTTTGTGCGTTTTTAAATGGTAACAGAAAACACTAAATTGCTTTTTGTGCTGCCTTTTAAGGGATTATGTTTTAATGAGATATGTACTTTTATTTTAGGGTTGATAAATATTAAGTGAAACTCAACTGGATTCCTTTTTTATTTATTTAATAGAAACAGACAGTCAAGAGACTTAAGTTTTTTTTTATGCTGAAAAAGTTTTCAGCGGTACCTCTTTTCTTATTTACGAAACTTGCAATCAGAAAGCCCTCAAGGAATCACTGTACTACTTCATCATCATCATCTTTAAATGGTATACCACACAGACATTGCTTATTGTGAATACATTTGCACGCCATGTTAGGGCAGGATATGCTGAAACTAATTTACTGTAACACCTTATGTACCATATTCTAGCAAATAAATAAATAAAATAAATACTTTGATTTGATTTGACTACCTACAGTATTTGTCTGTCCTTCCCCTTTTTAATCCATCCAAGAGTTGTCTTTAAAAGATCGCTCTTAGCGATAAGAACGCCCATTGTGTGACCCTTTGTAAAATTTCTGTCTTTATGTCTGTAATTTATATGGTGTACGTAATAAAGATTATTCTATTCTACTCTATCCTTTTTTATATCGTGGTGAAATGCTCATGCATTCTGCACTACAACGGGGAGACAGTGCAGTTATGTGGGACTCTAACCCACTAAAACTCCACGGTGTCCTCCTCTGCCGCTTACGGCGGGAAAACGAGCACGCGTTAGCACTCATCCGTGAACCCGCCGCATTCTATTCTATCCCTGGCAGGCTTGTTCCACCCACTGCTGAGTATGCCTCACCCCTTTGGTGCCATGCATCCCTAGTCTGTGCGAGTCTGATCCTGGATCTTCCCCGCAGTTTTCGTCCATCTACCTGATTATTGGTCTGCCAACGCTTTCCTACCGTTTCTCGGCAACCATTCCGTTTGGACTGTACTTCCTCTCTCTACTGTAAGACTTATTTGGTTCAAAACTTATGCTTAAGTTTTGTAAGCACAGCACGCTAATTGCGTAACTCAAAATTTGAATAATTTTGAAGGATATTGCTAATCCATGCCCGCTCAACAACGTAAATAACGCAGTTAACGTTGTTGAACTGTCAAAATGAAAACCATCGCTACTACTAGTATGTTACGCAATTACCCCAAAGTTCATGATTATTTTTTCCAATCCGACAGAAAAATTACTCAGAAAAAAAACTGTTTTTTTTTCTGTTCAGGCGCCTGTAAAATCTCTGAAAATATTCATCCCTGCAAAAGTAACGTTACTGAGAAAGAAACGTGATATTTATAGCTGCAGTAATCACGTACTATGAAAAGTGGCAGTACTCAGCCCTTAATTACTTGCAGCAATTACTTACAACCTACAGGTGTCGTGTAATTGGCTAATATTATTGTACCTACTTAATTTAAACACGTACTTTGGCCGTACTTAATGACCTATCATTGATTCTAAGAGGAGTATGTTAATGAGAATTTATATTGAACATACATTGTTGTGGCGATCTTGAGGAGCCGATGTAGATAATTTAAATTGGTCATGTTGACAAAATATATTTATTTGTATTTTTTTTTTCGTAGAGGTTTTATAGATAGTGCCATCCACGAAGATGCGCCCCACTTTTCTTACTAATCGCTAGTGGTTATCGCTAGTTAATTCCGCTAGTGTTTTAGTTTTTGAATAAACAGTAATTACCCACTAATAAGTAATTACTGAATATCGACAAAACTAAAACACTAGCGGAATGTTACTGTAAGCGATTAGGAAGAAGAGTGGGGGTCGTCTTCGTGGATGGCGCTATCTATGCTGAAACACAGTTACAAGTGCAACGTCTTAAGTAATTTCTAAGATAAAAAAATCGCTTCTCGCGTCTGTCACTGTAAACGGATTTTGATGCGGTTTTTACCTTCATTTAGAGAATTGATTCCGTAAAGTCTATGTGTATAATACATTCAATTTTAATATCTAACTTAGATATAGCAAAGTTTTTACATGTAGCCAATGAACGAATTTATTTATACGAACAGATTGGCAATAAAGAATGCTACCATTGGTAAGCAAAACGATTTGTTTTTGTTTATCTTTATAGGAACCGAGCATTAGAAATTATATTGATACGACGATTTGTTTTCTTTGATGAACTTTCTCAAAGCGATTCCTTACTGAAGACACATTAAAAGAAAACATATCCTAAATCGTTCATTACAATTCAAGAAACCAATTACAAAGAAACGTCCAACTTATAGAGAATTGCGATTTTAAAAATACTACATAATGACCTAAATGCCCGCCATTATGAGACACACCCCATAATATGACCAAGTGTTTAAAATTATTGCCTAGGAACGCAAACATTACAGAAAAATGGCCGTCGCAACGCAATTTCAGTCCTTAAACTGGATATTTTCTTTTAGCAATAAATGCAATTACTGTCATATTTTAGGGTTCTTTGTGTTGAATCATAAATCGATTGAATGGCTCGCAGTAAAATGTGCGACACTTCATTATAATGGGCTGGTATGAAAATTAAAATATAATTGACATTCATAAAAATACTTTACTGATATCTAGAATTGGTAAGGGTGAGTTTTAATAAAATTTAATAACGTGAAAGCATTGTCTTCCCCTTATGTGGGGTGTCAAAGTCGTTATAACAGCAATACCAGTCTGTCAATAAAATTTATTAACATTCAATTGCAATTTTTAGTTGGTGTATTCAATCTTAAGTACATATTTATTTTACTTCATTATCTTGGTAGACTGTCAAAAAGGTTTCATTCAATTACAATTTTTAGTTGGTATGTATTTATCTTACTTCGTTATCTTGGTACCCTTAAAAAGTTATCATTTGGTATTAGTTAAAACTTTAACATTAATAAAATCAATAAGTAAAACTTATTATAGTTTGGACTTTATCACTAAACCACAGACACTATTGAGTTTAAAGAATACATACCATTCTAGCTCAAATAAATACAACTACAGTTACTACGTAAATGTGTCATTTAATCTCTTTCTACGAATCACCGCGATATATTACAGCGACACGTGAACTAACCTCCAGCTAAAAACACGATCTATCTAGTCGATAAGACTTAAGTTCAACGTTAGTAATTAAGTACATAGTTAACAAGTAAATGGAGATGCATCTGTACCAATTATAAAGACGAATTGATGAAGCCGAGCGGGCGATGTTATCGTTAATCACTACGGAACCATTTAACCTAATGCGAGTTCAGACTTATATAGAAACTGGTGTGGTGTGGGCGTTTCTTATTTTCTAAGAATTCTCGCCTCCGTCTCTGTTATTATGGCAAGTACGTATATTTTTTTTAATATTTATTTCGATTGCATGTTGTGTCTCTATGTTTTTAATTATGTGTCTGACTGTAATTATGTTTTGCATAGGTTTCTAGGCTACTTTCATAAATCCGTATTTTTTTTATAAATAAATAGTTTCAGTTTCTATTTTATGTGCTTGCCGACCAGTAGGTAAATATGATCCCTTAGGGAAAACGGGTTGTGCTAGATATCCAACGAAATTATGTATTTTTTTTACGTTTTTTGCAATTTGCAGGTCAGTTTCAGGTTGTATATGTTGAACAAAATGTGATTCTCGAGCGTAAAAGTATGTATTTACAGAATTATAATCATTAAAACCATCAATACAAGTTCATATAATCATATTGAATTCACATTCACATGCCATAATAAGGCTAAATAGAATATAAGACCAAATAATGTAACATGTAGAACCACCAATTGTATTTACTATATTTAAATGTGAATAAATGAATTTGAATTACTGTTTCATGAAATATCAACACGCCGTCATCGTCGTCAGAAAATATGAATTCGCGGGCTTGTTGTCGCTTTCCCCTTAATTAAAGAGAAAGGCTGGTTAATAACCATTTACATTACATGAGACAAGTATACTTTTATCCTGAAACAATTTAGTCGTGTGAGGAAGGTAGAGCATGACAACGTTAATTATAAGTAATATGCATTTACAGTAACCTTCAAAATCATGGCCGACATGGGCCACAAACAGTAGCCCAAGTACGACAATCGACGCGGTGATTATAGCCTCTGGTGTGCCCCAACACGTTATTACAGCCAGCAGGTTATTAAGTTTAAGAAAACCATTTAAACACTAGGGGGAAATGTTTTACCACTAGGACCTGCATCTGGCTACATAGATGCAATACAGAGTAAAAATAAATTAGGTAGCGAAACTCCGCGTGTAAATACATCTAAACACGATAAAACATCTCAACTCATACTTCAAGTAACAACACTTGCAGCGGTCGTTGACTCCAATTTTTAAAAATCAAATTTTGTTTATTTTTATTTTGTCGTGTTTAGATATCGATACCGATTACGTCTGCAGAGTTTCGCATCATAATTTAATTTGACTCTGTAGGTATAGTGCGGAAAGAACACAAAGAAAACAGAACGAAAATTATCGTCATAACCCACTTTTTAGAGAAAAAACTTTCCTATCTTCAGTCAATAATAATGACATTCCGATGATATATTCGACGAGCTGATTACAGCCTCAGGGGTGACACAGTACATAATTACGTTTAAGGAACTCATTCAACCACTGGTGTCAAATAGCACCCCTGGCACTAAATCTGACAGCAAGGTGACATTTCCTCAAAATTATCGGCCGGGCTTCACAAAAATAAAACATATTGCTCTCAAAAACTCGCCTCTTTTAAAGAGAAAAACTTTCCTATCCTGGCTATCTTTAACAAAATAATAAGATATGTGAGGTAATTCCAAATAGTAGCTCAAGTACGACAAGACGCGATGATTATAGCCCCAGGGCTGACCCAACACATAATTACATTTAAGGAAATCATCCATTATTATAACCACTGCGGAAAAAATACTTTACTACTCTAGAAACAAAGCTTCGTTATGATAAATTTTCCCTAAAAACCGTATTTTTTTTAAATAAAACCTTTTTCTATCTTCAACCAATGACAAGGTCGCGCCCAAGTACGACAAGCCGCCATGATTACAGCCTTAGGGGTGTCAAAACGCATAATTACGTTTAAGGAAACCATTTTTATAATTACAAACACTCTGGGCAAAAATAGTTTTCTTCGAGAAATTGAGCCTTACAATTTGGCGAAATTTTCTCAACGTTGTATTTCTTAGAAAATTTAAGCGTCTTATAAACATATTTCCACCAAAGAAAAATCACTTTTTCAAAAGAAAACCGCTTCGTATCCTCAACCAATGATAATGACACGCCAAACAGTAGCTCAAGTGCAACGAGATGATTACAGCCCGAGGGCTGCTCCAACACATAAATTACTTTTAAGGATCACGTCCATACTTCTTAATATATAATCACTGGAGGAAAATGTCAGTTCGCCTAAGGACACGAGTTTAATGGAGATCGGTTATCAATTACTGTAAGATTTCAATGTCATCAGTAAGTTTTTTTTAAGGAAAAAGGGGAATAGAGATTAAGCTGTAGGGGAATGGGCAGGGCCTGCTGGATGATCTCTGTAATTAATTATGGTAGATAATGAATAAGGAGCAGTGGTGGCCCAGTGGTAATGGCCGCGACTGACGAGTTGTAGGACGTAGGTTCGAACCCAGACAGGAGCTTTACTTTGTGTAAATTATTTCATCATCACTTCTCTCTAAACGGTGAGTAAACCGGCATGTCCTAGAACCAAAAATTCGAAGACATGTAATATCAACAAACTTGCATTGAGCTCGCGTCATGAATTACAGCCCCTCTCACCGAGAGGAGGCCTGTGTCCCAGCAGTGGGATCATTATAGGCTGATTACATTAGAAAATAAATTTATAACCTCTTGTGATTGCCTATCTTTTTTTCAAGCTTAGGTACTTGTATGGGGTAAGCATTCAGCGAAACTAATCGTATTGAAAATACGCTGAAAAATCACAACAAGAAAATATATCTAGGTTTCGGACACATTTTGGAAACTTCGTTTTTAGCAAGCCGATCGAAGAATGTTTCTTATAGGGACAAAGTTTGTTCTGAATAAACCAAACAAGGAATTTAATTAACTAATCTCATTTACATTTTCTATTATCGTGTAGTAGTCAAAGCTGTATAAATAAATTATGTAAATTACACCGCATCAAAAAAATGCGGATTATGATTATCTTGTCAGAATGGGTGAAAGATATGATATATTGTCCAGTACGAGAGATTCCTTGGCACAATTATTAGTCCATAAACTATACTAATATTATAAATGCGAAAGTAACTCTGTCTGATACCTTTTCACACCTTAACAGCTGATTTAACTTGGCACAGAAGTAGACCATAATCTGGGATAGGATACTTTTATCCCGGTAATTTCAAGCCTCCATGCGGGAGAAGCCGGTTTTAATAGGTTTATGCGTATCTTTATATTTAATGCCGCGGGAAAATGCTAGTAATTAATAATATCTAAAGACTAACAACCTTTCTAACGTACAAATGTCAACACTAAAAAGTGACATCAAAGAACAATTACCCCATTTAACAGTGACAAAAAGTGACATTATAATAAAAATTACTTATCGTGTTAAGGGTGGCATCAACGGACATAGAGCACGGGCCGGAACGGTCGCGTACCGGTCCGGAACAGGTATACCGGAACAAGTGCGGAAAGGTCAACGGTGAATACCGATTGTTATCGAGTGTGTGGCAACGACTTTTGTGTGGAGGTGAGTGAAGGACGATTGTTCGGTTAGGTATTGATTTTTTTTTGTTTTGATTTGAAGGTTGTGTTTTGTTTTTCTTTTTGAAGATGCGTTTGGGGTAGCTTTTCTTTTAGTGTAGTTTTTCGGGATGTTTCGTAGTTGTATGTAAATGGTGACTTGTGGTGTGATGGAGTCATAGTCATAACATGATTGATTTTTTTAGTGATGCATGGAAGACGATAATGTTAGAATTATTTTTTTTTATTTGAAATGTGCTTGCTCTTGACTCTAGCCTAGGTCAAAGGTGACAGAGACAAAGTCGACGATAGAGCGAGCTTACCCAGAAGAAGCCTGTTCACTCTCACTTTGAAGAGATTTGTGATTCTGTGAGATGCTAATGAGATTTTTAGATAAACAGTCAATTATTTCTATCGTTTTTTTTAATGACTGCTTTCACAGATCATCTTGAAGCAGTCAATCATTTAGCTTATCAAATAGGGTGGTTCTATTTACAGACGAGAGCAACGTGTCGGGTGAAGCTTTGATAAGATTGGAAGCAAAAAAGCAAGTTCTGTGCGTGTTGAACTTGAACGAAGGATAAGAGAAACAAGTTTACAGATTACTCGATACGCTAGAGGCAATTAACTGATTACACTGATAACATCGAAAGCAATCTGGTCTTGCAACCATCTACGTATAGGGAGGTTTTGTTCGAACACGCTTATCATGTTTTTTTTTCCAGTGGATTGAAACAAGTTAGCAAAAACTGGAATCTTACGGATTGACGTATTAATAAAATGCATGAAATTGAAAATGCTTGATTGCAGGTAATGACTTCTGAATTCGCGAGACGCTGTTCAAGAATGGGGTTATTACAACCGCAAACACAAACTGGACACCGACAAAAACCTTTAAATGAGTTTTCTATAACACGAAATTATTGACGCAATCGATTAACTCGGAGAAATCTTCATCGACACACCCCCGTCCCGATCGCATCGGCATCGGTATCATTAAGATAAAATTAATTGGGCTCCACCGGCTTCCGTGTCCTCGCCGAGATGAAAAAACTGGGCACACGTGGTCACTACCGTTCATTTACGAACGCGAATTATGCGTAGTACGGCAGGTGGCAGGTGGCGAGAGCATGGGAACCCGGGGTTGAGGCGAGTTCCCACGGCCGCGTCATTCACCACGCCACACCTGCGCCCCTTAACGGGGATGCTACACACACGCCTGCCACGCGAAGGAAAGCGCCGATTAGAAGTGCCACGCGTGTGTGCGCGCGCGCCCGTACGTGTCCCCACGCGTGGAGCGCGTCTGTGTGCGCGCAGCTCGAGTTACAGGATTTATTCAAGTAAGTGCCCGTAGAAGGGCTGTTTACGTTATGCTCTACGTCGCTCGCGCGTATGTGTTTTAACAAGTGGCATATGTGTGTGTTAGCGTTTGATTTATTCGCTTATGTTAGCTTTATGATAACGACGGCCGTGTTACATTTTCTTTTGCTCCTGTAATTTATTTTTATAGAGTGATCTGTATGATAAGCACCCGCACGATGTTTTGTAAATTTCAATACAATCAACGGAGGCTGTCACATAAAATCTTCAGCGTACGACAATCTGACGCTATTGATGTCCTGATGTTACAGAAGAAGCCATTATGCAAATGTCATTTTCCTTGAAAGTCTAGTCCCATTATGCTTTTATATCAACTTAATGACAGTCTTCGTATACATAGTAGAGGCTTTACAATTTACACCTTAAAGGCTTTAAAATAAGCCAATACCTATTCAGTCAAGAATTTATCATTAATAACTGTATGCATTTATTCATGAACCATTCAATAAACGTTAAGCGTATAGGTATGTTGACGACTTAAAAAAGTGTCAACGTCCTAAATGAGATAGCATCGTTATTTTATTAACGTCCGTTTTATTAATAACCAATATAGATTTGGAGGCTTATCGTAGTTATTATAGATAGGCATGCATACAAATGGGTGCCCTTCGGTTGACAATGGGGTACGCGATCTAAATGAGCGGCGCGCGTTGGATCATGATCGCCCTTACTAACTACTAATATGAAAGCGTGTAGGCGCGTGTATTGTTGCTGACAAACATCGAATATAGGAGAGTTGAGAAGTGTCTTGTTTTGTAAGCTGTACCTACTTTGAGTACGTTGTTTCTTTTAGTATACCGAGTTTTCACTTGAGGATCGAAAGGAAAATTAAAATAATTGTAATTGTTACTCCATGGGGTGTGCCCCATAACCCACCCATAACCAGCCCATAGGCCATCTAAGGTTTCTGTGGAACTACTGTGTCTGTGGGTTACTGTGGTTTTAAGACCTTAGGTGGCCTAAGGACAAAAGCTCACAGCTTAAAAAAGAAACCAAGAGTAGTTAAAATTCATATTTAAAGAACAAACCACTTCAACATTTTTTTTTTCCAACAATACTCTACAGCAGCCCAACAACAATAAAATTAACCCATATCTTACCCGCTGCTCTATTGTCACGACGCACGCAAAGGGATGCGTGGCGTGCGCACACGCAGGCTTTGACCACGTGCGTGAGCACTTTATTTACGTTTCTTGGGATCGTGATGTTATTTAGTTGCTGTTTGTAAGTGTAGACGAATTATTTTGTTTTACTGATTAATACGTAAGTGTATAATCAGTGTAGTCATCCTACCGTTAAACTTTAGCTTCTTAGATACTCTATGCTGCTAGCATAGCAGTAGATACTTAAGTTGCTAAACTTAATGGAAAACCTACTTTGAACTATTTTGTATTATAATTCGTTTTGCCTTCTAAGACAAAATCAAAATGACTCCGGACGCATACGGCTTTATAATAATATTGTGTTTTACGGCACAGTCAACGTAGAAAAGTCCTCGGAAAATAAGCTAGTGATTTGAAGAAAATGCTTTCTTGACTGATTTTAGTGTCGTGATTTTCGCCACATCCTTACTATAAGAAAAACTTATACACATTTTTCATAAAAACAAAACCGGTTTTTCTGGTCATTTCCTTCAGTTTCCGACACTCAAAACTACGACAGCACATATCACCAATGACAGCCCGCATCGTCTATGGAATGTCATTGTGACAACGCGTGTCATGCGCAGGCGCAGCGCACTTATCAGCCAACGTGATTGTTTTATTGACGCCTCTGCCGTTTGAATAATTATAGCCCATAATGGTGTAACGAATGGTATTGTTTTGGTAAATAATGGTTATGAGAGTCATAGAACTATGGACGGCGTAGAAAAGAAGATACCATGCCTATTGTAGGTTGATTGGTGTGAGTGAAAATCTTATTGGAAATGGTATTTTTTTTATAGAAAAACCATATCGAGAAACTGAATGTATTTAATATAGTAATTAGCATACATCTGTATGGAAGAATCATTGTTTCAAAGAGAATGATTCCTTCATCAATAATGTGGAATCACGCATTGTATATTTCATATAATTACAAAAAAGTCATGAGAGTTTTAGAGAAAAATTGGTACATTAATTATAATAAACCCTCAAAACTCAACCAAAATGATACCACTTTAAAGTACTGGAATGTCCCCAATCAAGCACACAATTAATATCAAGCATCACTCTTCATCAAAAAAAATAATAAGCCCCACACTATCACGCAAGAACGACACCAAATCCCTTAAACTAAGTCAACAGTACCCTGGCGTGTGTTGTCCACACTTCATACACACACAGTCACACACCAACATACCCCCACACACACAATAAATATTCATAAATACCATTGTACCCCTGATACATACAAAGTTCCATTTTGTAACCCTACCCCAGGGAGAAGGGGCAAAAAGTGAACACTTATTTTAAAAAGCAATCGCTGCACGTGGTCGGGTTGTGGTCGAAGGTTTTTTTTTTCTTGTAAGGAAAGTATTACGTTGTGAAATTCTTCAGTAGAGTGGAGCATATCGGTTACCCTTTAGGATTTTAGTTAAACTGGATTTTGTTTACTAAATCATTGGTAGCATGTTTCGAATTTTTTAGATATTCATAAACGTCTGTCTAGATGTCTAGGTAATTTCCCTACAATTTTAGTGACACACATTAGAAAAATATCAGAGTTTGGACATAGACAAATATTTAAAACATAAAAACAATTTATTATTAATCACTTATAAGAATTTCCTCAACTAAGAATCAGTCTAATTGGAAAGAACATGCATTTTTTATTAAAAAGTTGTTCTTTTTTTACTTTTGTTTCTGATTATGGTTTATAACTTCGTCAGTCATTATTTTATTATTGATTTGATGACTTTAGCGAGAAACTAAGTATTTATTTTACCAATCACAGCTTTAGCTTAGAGACCATTAATATAAAATTAAGGACGATAAAACCGTCATAACAATAAAGTGGCAGGACCACTATATTTCGTTAATTAGCTCATTTTATGGCAAAGTTTTTGAGGATGTCTTAATTAAAGCTAAAAAACAAGAGTAAAACATTTTAAGTATCAAAGTTACATAAAATCTTTGGTTTAAGCTAATAAAAACCCTTTTTAGGTTTTGAATTTTGTTCATTAATGTCCTTTTACACGTATAGTCTTATCAAAAACATGGCTTTTGTTAGTGAGATGATAAAAAAATTACGAAGCAAAATGATCGCAGCAGGTGACGTTCAGTAGTGTATGCCTGCCAATTCTGCCTACCTCATTGGGAAATAGGCACGACTTTACGTATGTATGTATGATGAAAAATTTCGTACTAGCGAGTAGAATAAAAACATAGTTTTCCCGACAAATATTTTCTATTAACCTAATACGTAGATCATAGAAACTTAGAATCGAGTGCAAAAATCCATTAAACCAAATTCGGTCATCGATGTTTATAGGCATAAAACTGTTATCGCATCCGTTCGCAATACCCAAGTTAAATGAATAACCCATTAGAGTATCATGAATGCAATTGCACACTTAAAACTAACTACCACCTCTCAGACATCAGTTAAAAAGAAAGAAAGAAAAACGTTAAAATAATTTTATCAACACCAAATAAATATTTAGTTTTATTAACCATTAAATAAGTTAAATAATGTTGCTTTTGCTATATTTCAAGTGATAGCCCGATTGTTTTTTATATTATTAAAGTGTGGCAATTAAAACAGGGCATTTAATTTTTATATTTCAATTTAAAAGCATTACTTTTTCATTTTAATTTCAGTGTCGGCACTAAAAAGTCAGCCAGGTTAACGCTAGTCTCGTAAAAATTGTTTTTAGTGCAAACCGTCGCACTTTTCTTAGTGTTGTTAAAACAGGCTAATAATGTTCATAAAATACGATAATGTTCATACTATAACGATTCAATATTTAATGTCTGTTTACCGCCTCGTATAATAAATAACAAAGAGGAGAATCATCTTCATCCGTTGTTTAATTGAAAAATAGAGTTATATACACTGAAAAAAATGCACTCCAATCAAGTGACTTTTTGGCTTGATTGACGATATCTTATTTAGATTAATCAAAATCTTAGTTAAGTTGATCATCACGACATGATTGCAGCAATACTAGTTCAAATGATTGAACGCTCAAACATTTTTCTTGATTACCCTTAACATGACATCATTGTTGAAGAGTTAAAACAACAAAGTAAGTTAGTTGTGTCAATCAAGCAATTTGATCAAATTGATTGCTGCAAATAGGTTTTGTGATAACTCAATCTTAACAAAATCTTGATTGTGGCAACTACTTTTTTTTCAGTGTACAGGGTGGCAGGAACTTCACCCCAACCCAAAAATGTTTCGTCACATATTAAAAAAAAATAGCTATTCTATACATTTTGACCGAGTAGGTATTGTAGTTTCCTATGAAACAACTGATTTTTCATTGATAACCGATGATCAATTTCTACTCTAGGGGGTCTAATATCATGTGCACATCGATGACCCCTTCAACTGTCAAGAAATCTCCTAGAGATCAGTAACGAGATTGCTGGTAAATCTGTAATTGGCGACTGTGTGAGACCGAGACTTTTGTGATTATAGTACTTAAGATAAATTATACATAGAAGATATTGGTCTACCTTAATAAATAAATAAATGAGTAACAATAGAAAACGTAATTGTGTCTCATTAGTGACAGTTGAGTTAGTAAAATGTTCGCGTAAATGAACTACGAACAAACAAGAAAATTTAAGTAAGTGAACTATTTGTTACAAAACATTTAGGCGCTTTGGAGATGGAGGAACTTTAGTTGAGGCAACTATCAACTTTTTATTAAAATTTTCCTTTAAAAGTGGCCAGTTGCTACAACCAAATAGCCCGAGTTGTATGATATATGTAAACAGCTCGTTGCCAGTTGCTGCAATAGTTGTTCCATTTGCAAAGCGCCCTATATGCGTAATTAAATATGAGTACTTGTATCAAAAATCATATTACATAAAAAAATCGTTAACATTTTACTGTATTCAAGTTTCACTCTCTTTTTTCTTCAATGTTAAAAACAACACCATTACAACAGTCACAAAGACATTTCAAATAAAAGAAAGCATCAAACAACGGATTCCGTGACAAAATGACACCGATTAGCAAAATCCTCGTGATTTTAAAAACGTATCCCATTACAAAACGTTTTTTGGCCAATTCAATTTGCATATTATACGCATGGTATCCGGACAATCGGCTGGGAGATAATATCAAATTATAATTAATAAAATAATCAGTAGCGTTTGGAAAGCGCGACCTAATGTGAAATGAATATTTAAATAGATAATCATCCCGGGTATAATATTTTTGGTATTTCGTTTAGGTAAATAAAATTTATTGGAATGTGAATTGTATTTGTGTAAATGGTTGAATTATGCATTTAACTATAATTGTAACAATTACCTACGCATTTATCTTAAAAATACAACGACACAAAAGAATTTGTTTTTTTTTATCGACTTCAAAAAAAGGAGGTTATATAATCTTCAACTATAATAGTACGTTAATCATTAAATAAAGGCACTCCGGTAGTTTGACCAAGCCAAAAACTCTTTTTAAAAATTGATCACTTCAAAAATCGAGGCGGCTCTAGAAAAGGATGCATTGAAGGATTTGGGAGGTCTTTGCTAAGCAGTGGACCAGTGAAGGCTAAGTAAACATTAAACTTTATTTTCATTATTCACATAAAGTCCATAATCAGCCTATCGTCTTCCCACTGCTGGGAAGGCCTCCACTTTGTTAGAGGACATAAAGACATCTTATAAAACAACCAAAGAAACACCTATAAAATTACTTTAAGCAAAATAGTGTAAACAGAAGAACGAATGGCGCCATACTAAATTACAGTGATAACTTACATTTGAAACTAAAACTGACTGCAAGATAAATATTAATTTAAACTATAACATGTTATTATCTTAGCGAAGGTCTACGAGATTTAGGTCTACGAAAGTGCTACGAATTCGTAGCACGCGTAGACTAACGACCATTTTTTGTTATGTTTTTTAAATTATGCTAATAAGTTACCTTACTTATAGCTACTGTGAATAGTGTCGAAGTATGTATCGAAGCCGCAATAGTAGCTTATCTGATCTGTTATGAAACATTACCCATTCACAAAGTTTTGATACCACAAAGTTTGTAAGTCCAAAAAACCCATTTTTTCCATAACTTCTTCGAAGAATGTACTGGTTTCTAAGCATGACAATATCAAACGTGCCCATTTAACCGTCACACACAATAAACGCTACCTTTAACGGTCTTTCCATTCACACGGCGCGGGCGCAAACTTTGTTCGATTCAACTGCGTAAGTACTAGACGTGCAATTTAAAAGAAACATTGTTTATTGCTCTGAGAATTGATAAAGAACATTATAGTACTCTTGGGCTAGAAAACAGCCGGAAAATCTCTCTGAAATATTTTACGTCGGTGCCCTGAAAACAGTAATCGGAAAAAACGGAATGTAATTAAGTATTAGATTGTAAGTAACAACGTTTTTTTTTTATTCCAGTTTTAAATATTATATAGGTACAGGATGTATAAGGCCATAAGCCATCTCCATAGCGTTACGTAATTATGTATACTTACATCCTAAAACAAAAGTCACAAGCCAAAATACCTTCTGCTTAATTTAGCTTAACCTTACTTTAGTTACGTAGCTTTTTAGGACACGAAAGACCGACATTGCCTATATCCTGTATCCGGACGCGGAAGTCAAATGGCAGTTGCTTCAAGTAAAATACTGAGACATACTCAGGCGCATACCGAGTTAGGTAAAAAATAGTTTTAACATTATAGGACCTTTTTCTCGTAGGCGATGTCATGGAAAACGTAAAATATGGTATAGTAATAGATCTAACATTATTATAATTTAGCCGTCGCTCGCTCAACTGACCGGAGGAAATGATTTATCAGTGCTGTGTACGTGATTTGCGAGCGCGGGCGCATGCGATTTAATCACAGGAAGCAACACCGGCGTGCCGTGATAAATCTGCAGGAACTTATCTATCCGATGGCCAGCTGCGGCCCGTGATTCATAATGCAGCGATAGTGCTGTTTATTCTGCTAGGAACCGCCTTAGGTGACGGCTAGAAACTAGTATACTACTATTACCTATGCGAGACATCGGCCCCTTTGTACGTCTTGTTTTATTGTCCGCAAACAGATTTATAGCAGAAAACTAATGTCAAATTAATTCAATGGCCACTTTAATACTTTTTTCGCGGAGTTTCTTCAAACTTCCATATATGGATTAGTTTATGCAGCCATAATTTATGAAAATGGCGCGACATTCACAACCAAGACGTGCAAGAATACTGATTTAATCGTAGCGTTATCCGACACGAAATCTAAAATAACTACAAGTCACTATGGCAAAGAAAAACAAAATATATGAAAGTCATTTTGAAGAGAGCCCCATATCAGAGCAACTTAGTCATCAATAAAGGTTTACGAGCACAGTTTTCTTGTACTCTGTAACTATTCCAAGTCGCGGCACGTCAAAGCTCTATTCGTAGAAGTTGTTCGTAAAAACCAGTCTGTAGCGCGCGCTACTGCTCGCGTGCTGCGCGCGCGTCGCCCCGCTCCCGGCACACGCGCAAGCGCGCGCGCGGGCCAGGCCCTACTATATAAACCCCTCGCCCTTCCTCATTCAATCATTCCCTGCTGACGCATCGTGCGCGCATGACGCTCTGTATCCTATCATAGTCGCCCTGTAAATACGTAGTCGTAACTTGTTTAGTCTAACTTCGTAGTATAAACAGTAGTAAATAAATAATTAAAATGTGTTTGGCTAAGGATGACACGCAATCGCCGCAGAAGGAGGTCCCGTCACCTCGCTCGCCTTGGGCGAAGCTTCTAAGCCGTCAGGTAAGTTTCCAGATTCAACCGTCTCTGACTTAATCACTTGCAACTTGTCCCTCCCTCAACTCACGACTTATTGTCCAGTTACATGTGTACTTATTAGGTTTTTTTTTATTTACAGAGCTCCAAGCCTCGGCTTCCCCGCAAGGTGACGACCTCAACGCGGGTTAATCTTAATAAGTGCTGGTCCAAGTTAGGAGAATTGATCTCCAACTCGGGCCCCCGCACTGACCTACCATCCCAAAAGACTGCATACCCCGAGGAACCTGTTCTTATACCTTTCTCGGACTTCTTCCGCCCTGTGGACCCGGTGAAACCGGTGCCGGTCGAAGAAAACGACAACGCAGAAAACCAGAACATCGCCAACAACCGCTTCGAGCTCATCAATGAGGACCTGGAGATCAGCGACAACATGGCCAACGAAGTTCGGGAGATCTGCAACTCGGCCACTAAAAACTGCTTCGTATGTAATCTTTGTTATTAGTTACTTTTAAACCTTCGCTTCAGTTCTTCCTTCGGTACTAAAATGCAGTGAAAACAAAATCGCGTCTTCCATCAGTTAGTTTTAAACGTGCTCGGTAGCACAGATCCAATGTCTTCCATTAGACTTAGTGATGTGATTGGTGCGGCGCCTCTGCCTGTGATGTAGCCTAATGTTTGTGATCTCTAGTAGATAGTAGTGAGGCGCTGTGTCATCCTTTAAATTAGTGTTGTAACAGTAAATTGTCACAAGTTTTGGTAGACAGCTTTAATTGAACTGCACTGTATAATTATCATTGCACCAATCTCCAGCTATCCACTGAACTTCTAATGCGTAACATTTCTGCTTTGTTTCTCTTACTTAATCCAACGTCTTCCAGTAGTGTTAAGTTTTTTTTTTTTAATTTTTTTGGAAATTGCATCTCGCAGTTCATCCTATGAGGTTGTCGTCCGCATAACCGGTACTGCCCGTGCCTCTTTAAATTTAGGCCTCCAGCCAGGGCGTTAAGTTTTGCCTGTGATACAGAGTTCATATAACGATCGAAAGCTTTAACTAGATCTAAGTAAAGTTTATTAGTGTATAAGAAAAGTTTATTAGTGTCTAAGTTTTAGATTTGTTCGCTAAGTGTTCTTACACTTCACTTAATATTGTGTTAGTAACTGTAGATTATTTTTCATGTGATATTCGCAACACTAAGTGAACTTTATTAGTAGGTAGGAGTATTGATGTGAACGTAACATATCAGCAGAATGAAGCTTTAATAGTTTGTAAGACTTTTAGGTTAAGTAATATCATTTGAACTTCCATTTTTTATGTCATTGTGTAATGTTTAGATCATGTCGTTTTCTAAATTTCCTTTAACATTTGTAAGTTTCGCAGAAGTGGGCCGAACGTGCCAATCTTAATTAATTTAGTTTTAGTTATAACTTGCTAAGTACTCCTTAAATTGTTAAGTTTTAGTTAAGTTACTTTTTCTAATATTTTTGATGAATTCTTCCATTTGTGTCAATTGTTTAAGGTAACTTTTTTTTCTCTTTATCATTATAATTATGTTAAGTAATTAAGTTAGATAAGCACTCGTATCTTAGACTGATATCGTTAAGAATTCAAGACTTTCGTTTGATCTCCGATTCTTAATAAACATTAATGTAATAACTTAAACATGATTCTTATTTAATCACCCTATAACCGTTACACATACATCGTAAAATGATGTTTAATGTCCATACATAAAAACAAGTGACAAAAACGTGCAAAATACAGGCATTCACATTTTAAAATCAGACATAAATTATTCATAAAACAAAATAATAAAACCACCAAACAAGTTTGGATATAACACTACTTACACCTTTGAACTGTGAAATAAAAAGCTAACAACAACAACAACTGTACTAGTCCAACTACTGTTGATGAGTAATTTGCGCGGGAAACCAAGCATAGTTCCCGCGCTTTGCAACAGAAGAAAATCGCAATACAATCACAGACCTAGTACAGAGAGCTTTGTCATTTTGTTTTTTATAACCATAATCAATACATTCCTTCACACAGGCCTGTCCAAAATAGTGCCAAAACATTTAATCTTGTGCAATTGCATTTGAAGTTTTGAACATGTAGGTCTTGTAGGTACCTATTGCATATTTGCATTCTTCAATTCGGATAATTCATTAATTTTCACTAACTTTTCTACCAATTTAATCCGCGCCGCTAATGAGACACAATTGATTTTCTATTGTTTCGTCGCCGATCGGCGAACCGCGACGCTTGACCGGTTAAATGATCCGTAATTTAATGAAGTACCTACTCAATTAGATGCTCTTTGACATAAGTAGCCCCTCGTCTTAGCAAGCTTATTTAGTTCGGTAACAATAGAAAAGTAATTAATTGTGTCTCATTGATCATTAGTGACAGTTGAGCTCTTAATTTTATTACCCTTTATTTTGACATTCACATCATACCATCTTGCCCATCTTGGAATGGGAAAAGTATACTTAACTAAAATAATAACTAAAAGTACTAATTCAAAAGGCTATGTTGTGTAAATGTGTAGGACTGTACTGGTTCGGGTTCATATATGTAATTATACGGGCCATGTTGTTCGGCCCACGTGTTAAGTCACGAACGAGAATTAAAAGGTCAAACCTGTAGTTCATAATCTATGACAGTTTGTGGATTTATGAATCAATTTAAGTAAAGCTCATTTTCATTTATGTATAGGTGTAGGTGTGCAATACGCAATAAAATTACGCAAGTGTAACAAAATTGCGCGCGAAACTTTTTTTTGTTTGATAAATGATTTTATATCGGTAAGTAGGTCTGTACGAACGAACACTTTTACAGGTCAAACATATTTCAAAAACTAGATGATGTCGGCGGTTCCTACCTGACTACTCTAAGAAGAAAGGCCGAAACAAACTCAGACGTCACAGTCTCTTTTAAAGTCCAGATATAATCTTGGTCAGATCATGTTAAGACCATGTAGATTGGTGTCTGAAATGGCCTTTTGGCTAAATAAATCATCACGTGGCTTAATGATCTTTTATTTTGCAAATATGGTAGTGAATACAGTCATATTTTACCAGTAGCTACTTCACTATCTACTAAACTCTAACAAACATATAAAAAAAACAACTTATAGGCACAGAATAAATAGTACAAATAGTCTGTTTAATTTTTTTTCAGTCAAGAATTCTTTTACGCTTTTGTATGCTTTGACTGTCAAAAAGCTTTGAAGCCCTTCGAACGATAGCGGCAAATCTTTCTAACGTTTTAGGCATTAATTCAAAATAAAATAATATAACGACCAAAATAAAATCGATTGTAATATCTTAAGTTAATAATATAATAACACAATTTTAAGTGAGAGTGAACAGACTTCTTCTGGGTAAGCTCGCTCCATCGTCGACTTTGTCTCTGTCACCTTTGACCTAGGCTAGAGTCAAGAGCAAGCCCATTTCAAATAAAAAAAAAAAATATATATCAAATAATTTTTTCGCGAATTGTGTTTTACAACACATAAGATTATACTGGCTGATTTAAGGTGGCGCAGGAAAAGAATTACTGTAATGATTTGGAGGAGATCTTCGCCTAGCAGTGGGACAGAATAGGCCAAAAAAAAAGTTTATACATGTCGATACACATAATTGAATTTCCATCGCAAGCACAACATTAAAATCATTCGGACTTTTTTCAGAACAGGATTCCGTTTCCAGTTACCTACTTACCTTAGTTTTAATATCATATCATGTTATAACTTGCAAACTCCATACGATAACCTTATTCCAGTGTTGATGCAACTTGATACGGGCACCGACTTGCATCAACAGGTCGCGACAAGTTCTGGAGTCAACGCCTACGACACATCATACTTGCTACCTACTGCTAGTAATATCTGAAAAAAAAATACATTGTGAGACGCCTGACACATTCAATATCTTTTTATAAATCCAATTAAGGCATGAAACTTGTTCTATGAGCAGAATTACTAGGTAATATTGTAAATGAAGTATGAAAAAGGTTTGAGATTTATAAGTACAGGGTGGCAGGAACATCAACGCAAAAACTGTACCTAACCATGAATTCAACCATAGAGAATTATATAGTCTTTGAATTCAACACATGATTCTAGACCCGCTAACATAATCAGCCTATAACGTTCCCACTGCTGGGACACAGGCCTCCTCTCAGTGAGAGGAAGCGGGCCATAACCTACCACGCGGGCCCAGTGCGGGTTGGCAGATGTCACATGTCTTCGAATTTTTGGTTCTATGACATGCCGGTTTCCTCACGATGTTTTCCTTCACCGTTTTGAGAGCAGTGGCGATGAAATAATTTACACAAAGTAAAGCACCTGTCTGGATTCGAACCTACGACCTACAACTCGTAAGTCGCAGCCGGTTATTAAAAAAAAAAAAATCTGCTGTTTCATAGAAAATTGCAGTACCTACGGTTAATTTTCATTTGTCGAGCTTTGGAACACTTAAAAGATTCTCTACGACTGAAAACAATTTTAAGTAGGTAACCTTGACATAGTGCAATCAGTAATGCAAGAGTACAAACTGTACTCCCATACCTACTATAATTTGAAAACATTGTAAAAGCCAATTATTTTTACAATAGTAACCAATGACCATACAGCTGTAACCGTGGAGTTTCTTGCCGGCTCTTCTCCATAGGAAACGACCAATTAGAACCGTGCACTTAGCTTCTGACGTTTCATAAGTGACCTTGTAGGTTTATGTGAAATAAAATACTTTGATTTTTTGAACAAACCTTTTTTTGACCACATTAAAAGCTATTTTAGTAAATACCTATTTAATCTATCCAAGATAAAGCATTGATCAGCTAGTCAGACTGCTAATTTAATATGCTTTAAAAGCTGAAAATTTTTCACCTAGTTCGACTGCAGGATGCTCCTATGTTGTATTATTTTGATTACTTATAGCCTAATTTTTTTTACGCAATATCGTTTTTGTCATGTTATTTTTTTTGTTGTCAATAAATAAATAAATAATGAATATTATTTTCCGCACTGAAAAGTTTGTTGATAAAAAAAAACGATTTATTCAGTCTGATCCCCTGAGCCCCCCTTCCAACCCCCCCCCCCCCCCCTTCTCGATCCCTTTGAGGAAAGCAAAACATTCAAATTAAGAAGCACTTTCATTTATTTATATTATTCACCTACACAGTCCATTCCAATATCCGTTAAGAAACAGTGACTCCTTTATTCAGAACTGCTACCTTAAGTACTAGTACAGTCAGCAACAAAAGTCGATTAACACTTCAGTTTTTTTTAATCTTAGTTATGATGCGCTCAATGATATTGTGCGGAGGGCTTTTGTGTCGACAGATGTCCCCTGTGTGCTGGAGCCTCCGGGTCTGTGCAGGGCTGACGGCAGGAGGCCGGACGGGCTGACCCTGGTGCCTTGGAGGAACGGCAAGTGCCTTATATGGGACGCAACTTGCGTCAGCACTGTTGCCGCCAGCCACCTTGGTCGCACCGTCCTCTCCCCGTCAGCAGCAGCGGAAGACGCTGCTGAGAGAAAGAGGGTGAAGTACGCGCCGTTAATGGACCGGTACCATTTTGTGCCCATTGCGGTTGAGACCATGGGTGCTTGGGGCACTGAGGCCAGGAAGCTCATGAGTGAGATAGGGCACAAGCTTCGGGAAAAAACGGGTGACTCCCGCTCCGGCTCGTTTTTGGTGCAAAGGTTAGCCATTGCCATTCAACGTGGCAATGCGGCAAGTGTTTTGGGCACCTTTGCGCCAGGAACAGTTAGGGGCGGGTTATTTGACTAATACAGACGTCTTTCTGAATTTATGACATTTGTGACTACATTTAATTGTAATTATTTGTTATACTGATTCTATTTAATATTATGAATATACGGACATTTATTTTAACTGATTAGAATGTTAAGCATGTTAATAATATTTTGTATTTTGCTCCGTTTGGGAAAGGTATCTTAGTTATCGAGCAAAATATTTGTTCAAAATTGCAGCAGAGGTACAATTTTTAAAATATGAACTTTTTGCTATTATGTGAAAAGCTAAAAAGCAGTATAAAGAAACAAAATGTTGTCAATTTAATAACATGTAAAAATGATAGTTTTAATCGACTTTTATTGCTGACCGTACCTATTAACAAGGAGAAAACCAGGTAATGTAAGAATTATTCACTACAATTCCTGTACAATCTAGACTAGACTAAATTAAATGACTTGAGACACTTGCTTGCAGATTGCAGGCACCATTGTAAACTTGGTTTAAATTCCGCAGTTTACATCGTACCGTTTAGCATTTCGTTTCGTATCGTTTGTCAGCAAATGATAATTACAGCACGAAAACAATTTGAGTCGTAGTTTAATTGAAACTACGATTTTCACCTGTAGATGAGGGATTGACTTTAATTTTTTTTTCACCCTATACGGTACTACTGATGTTAAGTTACTATGTAATTAGGTACTTCTACATTCGTTTACATCATAATCAGCGTAGCCTTTTCCCAACTATGTTGGAGTCGGCTTCCAGTCTAACCGGGTGCAGCTGAATACCAGTATTTTACATGGAGCGACTGCCTATCTGACCTCCACAACCCAGTTACTGGGTAATACGGTACCTGTTGGTAAGACTGTCAAACTTTCGGGCTTCTGACGACCCGTAACGACTGTCAAAGATCCACGAATGACAGCCGGGACTAACAGCTTAACGTGCTTTCCGAGGCACGGAGGGGTCTTGATATGTAAAGATGGTCACCCATCCACGGACCAACCGCGGCAAACGTAGCTTAACCTGATTGATCGACCCGTGCAGCTGTTACATTATTCGATATTAATACTGTTTTCATAATAGGAAGGTACCTGCAGATTATTAATAATAATATTTCATTTAAATTTCAGAAGACATGGTCCATAGCATTAATTAAAACATATTATAAGTAATTGATATAAAATTCACACAAACAAATTACAGTAACACTCATTAACAAAAATAACATTCCAATAAAATCAATTATGAATTTAGTAACGCTGCCTACACACCTAGAGTAAAACTATAAGTGATTACGACCATCATAATCGTTACTCAGTCAGACACATTCTTCTTTTCACCTAAGATAAAACTTAAAAATAATGTCCAAAATACATTTCCAAGCAATAACAATGAAGATACCTATCTACGAGTATATTGATAGTTATTTAAATCCCTGGAGCAGACGAAACCTCTTATCTTCATGACAACCCTGACTTATTTCCATTCGCTATACTCGTAAAAAAAAACGACAGTCATCAAGTTTTACAACCGAATAATTATGTTATTTAAAGCCCATTTACTTATCGTATACTTACATGGAAGTTTTATTTTATTTGTTTACATTAATATCAGTGGCGTAACTATACCGTTTGGGGCCCGTGCCAAATTCAAGGGATGGGGCCCTCCCTCAATGTAAAGAAGCTCAACCAACGTTATAGTTTCTTTTTTTTTTATTAGCACTTCTCCCGCGACTTCTTCCGCGTACATTTTATATTTTTTCCTTACAAAATTTAACACCTGACTGCTTCTGTCCTTGTGTTAGTGCTGTACTGTACTCATGGCCCTCTCGAGCCGGGTGCCTGCCCCCTTTGGCTGGGGGCCCGTGGCATTTTGCTCCAATGCCACCCTATAATTACGCCACTGATTAATATAATAGTTATTTAGATGAATTGAGAGTCAACGGGTGTTGTAGGTGATCGAAAAGATAGAAAGTTATTTGTTCAGCAACGTCCTTAACAATCAGAAGGCCAGTTCTCGTAATTAAAAACGTTCAAAATCTAGACGCAATGTCATCGCAGCGACAATCAATGTGAAAAAATTGTCGAAAGGGAAATAAGGAGGTATTTTTGACAGATCTAGGGCTAATTTTTCCAACACCAGATAATTTTATCGGAGGAAGAATTTAGAATTTTTAACAGTTCTTTTATACAAAAACTGTTGTCAGACGTCAATTTTTATCCAGGAATAAAAATTATCTGTCGATTGAAAAATCTGCCCTAAGACTAATTAGAATGCGAACATTCCTAAAAATAAGCTTTCCCATCAGGTTCCATAGTTGTTCGAGCATTTTCTTGATATAAAAGGTACTTATTTATCTGCGGACTATGATGGCTACAAATAAAAGGTGAACAGCTGCACCAACGGAAATGTTTCAGAACATTTTCGGACAAGCAGAGTAATACGGAAATTACATATGAAATAGTTTTACAATCTACACGAGTACGCATGAAATACTCAAACTTCTCTTAATGCCCGGCTTCAAAGGATTCTCAACATATTAGGTAACAGAAATGGGTGGGAAATGAAAATGATTCGAAAGTGGGAATTACAATTTTTTCTCACCGTCATCTCCCGAACTAGAAAAACGAGCTTCACCACCCCTAAATCTCTAAAAAACCTGTCGAAGGATTTTGTAATAAAGTTATTTTAAAACAGGGGAGTCCTACAATAGTACAACAGCTGGGGGCATTCACTCATTCATTCATTCACTCAGTGGGAAAGGTCGTGCCCTGTGCTGTGACGACCCGTGGCACATTTTGCATAGTTCAAAGGGTTGAAAGAAACATAATAATCCATTATTACATTGTTACTTCTCGTTGTATGGTTTCTTATTATTTTGTGTATTGAGTCTTTATTACGATTCTTACTTGTGGCTAAATAATGACAGCCGCACGGGTCGATCGATCAGGTTAAGCTACGCTTGCCACGGTTGGTCCGTGGATGAGTGACCTTTTCATACCAAGACCCCTTCGTGCCTCGGAAAGCACGTTAAAACGTTGGTCCCGGCTGTCATTCTGGATCTTTGACAGTCGTTGCGGGTCAGCAATATTTATCACAGCAATTAAAATTTTCAACAATATTCCAAAAGAAATAAGGGAACTCCCTCTAAAACGCTTTAAATCAAAACTACACAAATGGCTTATTGGTAATTGTTTTTATAGTGTGAAAGAATTTTTTGATAAAAAAGTAGCTGATAAATATAAGATATGATGCTGAGATTTAATTATATTGCTTTATATAGCTATTATTCTTATGTGTTCAAGTAGATACGAAACCCTAATAACCAATGTTATTAAAAACGTTTTAGTTTTAACAAATTACATACAAGTTACGTTTAACTTGTTTAAATATTTGTATGCCAGACCATGGCGAAACATGTAAGATCAACACGTTATTTATAAGACCTTAATGTACCATGTTTTAAAACAAATAAATATATTCTATTCTATTCTATTCTCAGAAGCCCGAAAGTCTGACAACCAGTCTTACTAAAGGGGTATTGTACTATCCAGTAATTGGGTGGTGGAGGCCAGATAGACAGTCGCTCCATTTAAAAAATCCCTAACATATCTGGGAAAAGGCTAGGCAGATGATGATCTAAGACGGTGGCACAGTGGTCACGTGCTGCCGTGCACATCGAGGCTCGGGGGAGGCCCCCTTACAGTCTCCCTAGGGATGTGCCTTACAGGCGTTGCACGGGGGGGTTCCGGAATTGGCCTTTTAAAAGTAACCGGGACCGCCCCTATGTGCTGATGGTGATCACCGGGGTGGTTTTAGTGAGGTAAAAATCCCACACTCCCCGACCTTCCCTCCCCGGAGGTCAGGTGCCTTTTGAAGGTTTCCCCCCGACAACAAAAAAAAAGGCAGATGATGATCTAAATGTTTTTAATCAACATTTACCCTCAGGAGTGATGGACTTGTTGGACTGTGGTGATATAGTTCTATCATCTATCGCCTGAATTGATCGTAATAGCTGGTATGAATTCTTCTCTAATATGGACAGTATATTAAGGTGATATTTTGTCATCTATACAATCTACTTATACAATTAAATAAAATTGGAGTGTGTGTTTGTAATACTAAAATAACCGCTTTTTACTGAATGCATAAGGATGAATATTATTTACAGAAATAAAATAATTTATCAACTTGCATCAGCAAAAATAAATATTCCGATGAATAAACTTTCGCATTTACCAATAGGTACTAATTGGGAAAAAATAACTGATTATCTTCGACCAACTGTGCAAATAAACTTTAAATCATCATCATGATACCGCCATCGATATTCGGTATCAGAGCTTATCAACGATCTTAATTAGCTCTTTAATTGCAATCCTTTTAACACACGAACTTTTTCTTAACACAAGTTACAACCGCCATTATTTCCGAATGTCAATTATTTCCAATTAATATTACTTTAAAAAAACAATATTATTATAAAAAATAAAGAATGTTTCGCAATAAAATAAAATGCGTTTTCTTGTACGATCATCCCGTTATCCATTATTATTTAAAATAATTATAATAATCTTCAAAAGGTTTTCGTCATAAAATTTTGAGTTGCATTTAAATGGTATATTTCAGAAATAAATTGGTTCGGCTCACTAATTTCTTTGTTAATTATTTCGTATTAAAATTCTCGTAAAAAGGTCGGTGAAGCCTGATGTCCGTTTATCCCGTACTTAAGATGATGTTGCGTCTGGGTTTAAAATGATAACCAGGCTTTGGTCACAGTTGTAATGAGAAATACCAATAATTAATTGTACTTATTCTTGCGTATGAGTTTCGTATTTTATTTTAGTTCTATCAAAGAAGTTGTATAAATTAATATTAGGTCCTTACATATGAAATTGGCGTTTTGTATGGAAGGAACAAAAAGTCGAATATTTTTTAATATAATATATTTAATTAATCAAAGTATGAACCATTGTTTTCAATGCACTTTTGCCATCTTATAGGTAGTTCATTGATCCCTTTACTAAAAAAACCAGTCGGACGGGAATCAATAAAATCTTTGAAGGCGATTTGGACTGCCCCATCGGAGTTGAATTTTTTCCCTTGCAAAAAGTTATCCAAATTGCGAAAAAAATGGTAATCTGTTGGAGCAAGGTCCGGGGAGTACGGAGGATGTCTAAGACATTCCAATTCAAGTAATGTAACGCAGCAGTCGACGCGCGTTTGCCGGTTTGCTTCAGTCAATTCGTGAGGTACCCACCTTTCAAGCTTTTTAATCTTCCCAATTTGCTTCAAGTGAATTAAAACAGTTTTATCACTAACATCGAAGCCTGCAGCTAACTCGGACGTGGTTTGCGATGGGTCCGCTTCCACAATAGCCTTCAATTCTCCATTATCAACTTGGGTCTCAGGCCGTCCACGGGGCTTGTTCTGCAGGTCGAAATTTCCAGAACGAAAACGTTGGAACCAAAAACGAACTGTGTTTTCTTTTGCAACATGACCGCCATACACATCATTCACCATTCGAGTCGTTTCCGCAGCACTAGTGCCACGGCGGAACTCGTACTCGTAAATAATGCGATATTTTAAATTTTCCATTTTGTAAAATGAGTGACGCAAACAGAAAAAACAGAAGAAAAAAAACAAATGAATGACGGTCATCGAAGCACAAATACATGAGTAAATAGCTGTACAAATTTGAATTTGGAATTCCTTACCAAAGAGGAGAAATTCGTGATTAAAGTGGCCAGTACGAAAAACGCCAATTTCATATGTAAGGACCAATATCTTGTAAAATACTGTTTCTGCTTTCATCAAAATAATATGAGGATTGATATATGAATATGAGGATGCGCCTAGACCCAGGCGCAGGCCAAGGCGCATCAATAAATAATATTCCAAAGACAACAGCAATTTAATGTACCTATAATTTTATTTATCTGGAAGCACATACGTACCGTGTCTCGGAAAGCATGTTAAGCCGTTGGTCCTGGCTGTCATTCGTGGATCTTTGACAGTCGTTACGGGTCGTCAGAAGCCCGAAAGTCTGACAACCAGTCTTACCAAAGGGAATCGTATTACCCAATAACTGGGTTGTGGTGGTCAGATAGGCAGATGTCCCATGTAAAATACTGGTATTCAGTTGCATCCGGTCAGACTGGAAGCCGACCCCAACATAGTTGGGAAAAGGCTAGGTAGATGATGGAAGCACATACACTTATTATTATTATAATAACATTCGGGCTATCCGTAATAAAACAAGTGAATTTTAACTGATTACAAATTAGTTCAACATTTTACATGGTAAGATAAATACATAGATAGAATTATGCTTTGCCGTCTTATCGCTTATAGCGATATCTAACAGACAACCTTTGAATGGACAGGGACAAAATAAAATATCTACGGGGTTAGTCCGTGGTGCATTGCAATTCACAACCTCACAAACTAAATCGCGGGGGGTCACCAAGACACCGTTCTTCTCTATCACGTATTCTATGAAAAATCGAGACCTGCGTGTCAAGCAATAGTTCAGAATACGTGACATTTGCTAAGGACGAGGGATGTCCATTTAGTTCGCGCTTCACAAAGACGGCCAGCGAACAGCGGTTAAGAATGATGAATCGGTGCTATTCTGTTCGCGATTCGTTCCGATTCGACGGTGCTTACAAAAGTGCGACACCTAAGGTAGACAGGGGTTGTAAACCTGTTGTTGGGGTAGTTTTGAATTACTGTGGTGGATTTCAAGGTTCTTAAACAAGGTTTTAGTAGTTAAGACAACTATCAGACACCAAAGTAGGTATAGATTTAAAAACTTATTCTGTGTACACATACTAATTTATGACATAGTTTCTGTGCATTTAGTTCATTATGAATTGGTTTTCTATTAAATTGAAATCTTCATGAAAACTTTAAATTACAGCTTTCAGTAAGTGTTCATATTTGATTCCAATCAAGCCCATTTAATAAAATAATACTAAACACCTATAAAAATACGAGAGGGGCAATTCCCGCATTTTTAAGAACGTTCACATTCAAATTTCAGTCTTCATCTGTCAAAACCACCAGTTCAATCCCATGTAGGCACACACAATCCCTTTCACGCCAAACACTCTAACCTCTTATATCACACAATTCAAATATTTTTGAAGTTTTTGACATTGATTGTCGCTGAGATGAGATTACGACTGGATTTTAAACATTTTTAATTACGGGAATCGGCATTCAGTTCAAAAAGCAAAAACACGACGCTACGAAAAAGGTTGACAACTCCGACAAACACCGTCAAAAGTATTATAGCACGCAGGATACAGTAATAGAACACCGTGAAATCGCGTGCGGAACGAATCGCTTGAAAATTTCGGTTTTTCGGTTATTTCTTAGAGATTTGTACGGGCTTTCTTCGTCGATTCGTCACACTGAACGGGTGTCAGTATTACAAACACATGTCCTTTGATTCAGGGGTTGTAAGCTATTGAGGGATGTGACACGGCTTTTAGATTTTCGCGCGATTTCACGGTTTTCTAGCCGTTACATTGATGTTGACTTACCATCGGTCACAGCTGCTCGTAATGAATATAAAAGTTGGCAGTATTACAGAATTCTGTAATCCTTATAATAGAGGTAGGTCATTATTCATGTTAACTATGTATGTGACACGTCCCTTAAAATTGCATTGGTACCTATGGCATTGTGTTTTCTTTGCCGAAGAATTTTCTTGGCTTATTTCTAATATAAGTTAAAGAAACTTCACTAATTATATTAGAAGCAACGAGTCCGTTTCATTCACATAAGCAAGACTTTATCTGTTGGGTACTGCAGTCATATTTCAAATATTAGTATCTATACGATTTCTAAAAGGGCCCAGTTACTGATAACCAGCCTATGATCTTCCCACTGCTGGGACACAAGCCTCCTCTCAGTCAGAGGGACTGGGCCATAATCCACCACGCGGAACCAGTGCTGTTTGATGTCACATGTCTTTGAATTTTTGGTTCTGGGACATGCCAGTTACCTCACGATGTTTTCCATCACCGTGTTGAGAGCAATGCTGATGAAATTATTTACATTAAAATAAAGTGCCTGTCTGGGTTTGAACCCACAACCCACGACTCGGTAAGTCCTCTTTACCACTGGGCCACCACTGCCCCCATCCACACCCAGTTACTCACACGAAAATATTATTATACATTTCAGGCAAAAATTATCACGTAATCAAGTACCTATATTGCCAGATCACTATAAATGGTGGCCACGTTCTAAGCTTTTACTGACCATATTTATATAATGAATCCATTAGATTCCTACCTTCAGCATCTTTGTAGGTAACGAGCACTTACAAGCTTATCTGCAAGTCTATGATCTGTTATGTTACATAAACGCAGGTCAAGTACCACAGATAAGCTGCAGAAGGATCCAATGAATATCTGTGACATACTTAGGTACTCCTTATAGGATTACACGTCTTTGTCGGATTTAATACAGATAGAGAGGCGATATCTTCTCGTCCCACATACCGCAGTGTCTCAAGACGAAAGTCTTTGACCAGTGCGTGTTGCCAGTGATAACATATGGCACTGAAACGTGGTCGCTCACAATGGGCCTTATTAGAAGGCTGAAAGTCACTCAAAGGGCAATGGAGAGGGCTATGCTTGGAGTTTCCCTGCGGGATCGAATCAGAAATGAAGAGATCCGCAGGAGAACCAAGGTAACCGACATAGCCCGAAGAATTGCCAAACTTAAGTGGCAGTGGGCAGGGCACATTGCTCGCAGAACAGATGGCCGATGGGGCCGAAAGGTTCTGGAGTGGCGACCGCGTACCGGAAGGCGTAGCGTTGGAAGGCCTCCCACAAGGTGGACCGACGACCTTGTGAAGGCCGCAGGAACTCGTTGGATGCGAGAAGCACAAAACCGGTCGAAGTGGAGGTGCTTGGGGAGGCATATGTCCAGCAGTGGACGTCTTTCGGCTGAAATGATGATGATGATGAGAGAGGCGTGCGTCCCAGCAGTGGGAACATTACAGGCTGGTTATACTAAGCGGAATAAGCATGGTAATATCTAACTCACTTTCCCTTTTAAAGTACGTGTAGCATAAGAGTTTGTTATCCGACAAAACCAGCAGGTGAGCAGCGATGCCTCTGTGGTAACGGCCGCGAATTACGAGTTGTAGGTCGTAGGTTCGAACCCAGACAGGCGCTTTACTTTGTGTAAATTATTTCATCACCACTGATCTCAAAACGGTGAAAGAAAATAACGTGAGGAAACCGGCATGTCCAAGAACCAAAAATTCGAAGAAATGTGACATCTGCCAACCCGCACTGGGCCCGCGTTATAGATTATAGCCCACTCCCTCTCGAAGAGAGGAGTCCTGTGTACCAGCAGTGGGAACATAGGCTGACTATGCCGCCAATATATGTCTATACCTATAAAATTCAAAGCCCTGAATGACTGATACCTCAACGCACAGCCTAAACCGCTGGTCCTAGAGACATGAAATTTGGAGGGTGTGTTCTTTGTGAATAGTAGGTATCCACTAAGAAAGGGTTTTTCGAAATTCCACCCTTAAGAGGGTGGATTCGAGAGGGTGAAATTTCACGCGGACGAAGTCGCGGACAAAAGCTAATTCCATATACACAAGTACTAGCGTCATTTGATCAATCATAAAGTTAAGCTATAAACAAAACATAATCTATTTTAAACCCTGGCAGCATGTGCATTAGAAATCACGTCATAAAGAAGCCTCTACCTATTACATAAGGCCTTCTATGCGGAGATAAGCCGCTTAAGGATCAAATGTTCATGTGTGGCACATGGCACACTGTTCGTGACTATTTGTGACCACTGTGTGAGGATCGCCGCCTCTTTGTCGGCGCGTTTGTGTCGTCCGACTGAGATAGTCAGTTATTTAGAGCGGTATTGTATGGTTGACAAAAAAGTCAGCTTATTTTGTTTTGATATGGATTGAAGAAAAAATAGATTCTATGTTTTGATTTTGATATTTTGGTAAGAAAACATTGAAAACGTATGGGTAGGTTAATAGTTTACTAAAGACACGAAACACATATTTTCAGAAGCAGCGACAGATTTGGTCACTGGTCTGAACTCCTAAACCAACATATTGTGGTTAATTTGGCCCGCGTGGTAGATTATGGCCCACTCCCTCTCAAAGAGAGGAAGCCTGTGTCCTAGCAGTGGGAACATTGACGTCAAAGTGATGTATATATAACTGGCAATATGCCATAGCCAAAACTATAAATCTATTTTGTAACTTTACAGCTCACATAAATATATTTTGCAATGATATTATCTATAAATTATAAACCTTATTTGCTACCACTACCCAACAAGGATGCAACTAATACCTTCACGTCATCACATCAACTGCATCAAAATGAGACCAAACACCCGTTCAGAATCACAAAGCTGTGAAGACCAATACCGATACCGCCACTTGGCTTGTTAAAATTCACGGCCGCACACAATTCCCTTAGAAACAGGCTCATCTAAAACAAACAAGTCTTGCGTGAAATTCAGATAATGTTGTTGGTAAAACTGTTGAAATGCCAACTTATCTCCTACACTTCCAAAACTCACCATCCATCCGATATCGCCTCTATTACAACGTGGTACAGATGAAGATGTTCCAAATTTGAGTTAAGCAACGGTATCTATAACTTGGTTGTAATAGTTCACGCTTCAATATATCCAACAAGGGAAGCCAGTCGAAGTGCTGTATTTAACAAGTCCTCAAGGTTTTTGAGGGTGCCAATGACTGGTTCACGGGTCTTAGGTTTGTTAAAAAATAACTCAAATAACGCTAATATTGATTCATGGTCAGGGCGTGAATTTTGCTAAAGAAACTGGTGGTTATCGGAATAATTGCGTCAATACAGCTTTTACTTTGTTTGGGGACAAAGGAGATTAGATAACACAGGACTGAGATATGCTATTAATATAATAAGGTTTTTCAACAATGCTTAGAGAATGTTAGGATAAGTTTCTATTGTTGCCCTAATCATCTTGCAGCCTACGTAGGACACTGGTCTATGCAGAATTTCGGGGATTTTTTGTTTCCTTGACACATGTAAGAAAAAAAATGTTTTGGATATTTTATCCAGTACTTGATGCTAGTGTGGTGATTCTGACTAGTACTCTAAGGCTAAGCGCGCATCACAAATTCAGTATATTTATATGTAATTAGGTATGTATTATATTCATAGTTTTAATAAGTTTACGCTTATCTTTATATTTAAAATATTTATTCCTCAATGTTTATGATTGCACCTACCACTGTTTGTCTCTGCATCACCCAAAGGTTGACTGGTAGAAAATGCCTATGGCATCAAGTCCACCTCTGTACATTTATGCGCTTGAAGTATTAAATAAATAAATATTATAAATACAAATGTAATTGTTGCGATAAATAATCACCAATCTGTGAACAATACTACACATATGTTACTAGAGTTCGCGCACTGCGGTAAAAATGCTTAAAATTCTCTTGATAAATGATTTGCATTTGAAATTTTTATCGCATGAACATGCGGTTAAAAAAATCGCAACGCATTGCGCGCTTAGCCTTAGTGCGATTTCAAGAGCCCTCAATACCTCTCAATAGTTCCTCTCGTTCAATACCTCTGGCCACAAGTTACAATCAGCATAGCTTCCTTCCGGGTCAAAGCACTGAGAGGCAATTCTCGTAATTTTAAGAATTTTCACAGTCTGATCTCAGTCTAAATCTGTCAAAAATACCTCTAATTTCCCTAAATTTTTTGGAAGTTTTTGACAATTTGCTTGTCGCCAAGATGCGACTGCGACTAGATTTTGAATGTTTTAAATTATGAGAATTGGCCTTCAGGAAATAAAAATTAACAACAAAAACCGAACTACAATCTTAAATCCATTAGATCAAGTGCCTAAAGCCCTTGGAAATAACCAAAAACCATTAACACTTCAAACAATTAAAGCAAAACAAAAAAGCGTCACTTCCATCACAAGCCAGCTATCACAAGTGGTTCCCACTGTGTAGACAATGGCGTGCCATTGACACGAAACTCGCATTAGTGGTGAAGAGGCTTGTTTTTCGCAAAGCACTGGTGTACAGGAAGCTATTACTAAACGCAGATAATTAGGTGCGTTGGGTAACACTTAGGCGCTTCCGATTCACATTTAGGGTGACTTTAAGTTGCGAAAAATAAACTAATGTTCGTGGGAAACTTGAACTATAAGATTCCTGGTGCTGTTTTAGGGGGTGATTAATTTACTTAATAAGAATTTAATCGGTCAAGCGGCGTGGTTCGCCGATCGGCGACGAAACAATAGAAAATCAATTGTGTCTCATTAGCGGCGCTTGACAGATTAACAAAATAAAAGAATAATATTAGTTACGGTAGATAATGCTTAGGCGTTAGTAATACATATTTAGTTTTACGTACACAAACCGTTTTACAGGACATCTACATTAAAAATCACGTCATAAAATCCTATTTACTTAACCAACAACAGCGTGTTCCAAAATGTTTAATGAAGAACTTAGAAAATAACACAGAAAATAAAAATATTGAGAAAACTAGAATCTTTATCTATAATCTCAAATCTAACCAAAATCCTGGCCACACGACAAAACAGCAGGCCAGGTGCCTAGCCGCAATATTTGACGCAATCAACGAAAGGAAATGTGGCGACAACACGGTCCCATTAGCCTAATACACAAATAGTCCACAAATCAGAAACACGTGTCACAAAACAGCCCATAAAAACTCAAACCTCCGAATTCCAAGTTTCTTCTTCCTTTTTGTAACTTTCGCGGTCTTTTTTGTAACTTTCGCATAATTTTTTGTTACTTACCGATATTTTTTTAATAGTAACAAGTGGTATTTTTATCTGCACGTGTGTGTAACGGCGGCAATTTCGTGCGGTTTTAAATTACTCCGCATTCCATTTTTTTACCGGAAACTGCGGATTTTTGTGCGTTCTCGAAAAAAGTGGCGAAATTTTTGACGAAGACTGTTAATGTCGCTATTACAGTGTTTCGTAAAATTGGGCCGAGATATGATGCTGCATGTGTATCCCGTTATTTCATTTATTTCTGAAGATTTCTGATTTCATTTCAATATAATGTACTGTTATGTACCTTTTTATCTATACAGGTTTTACGGTCCGTCAATGAACCTTGAAATTCACAGTCAGCTAATGTACAGACGCCAGCACATCAAGCTACCCGAAACTGTCCCATTCAACCTTGAGCCTTATACTTTAGCGATAAAGTTGAAAATCTGTTAAAGAAATTTGACAGATTGTAACTTGGTGTGCTGGCGTCTGTATGTATCGTGAGGAAACCGGCATGTCCTAGAACCATCCTAGAACCAAATATTCGAAGATATGTGGTATCTACCAACCCGCACTGGGCTCGCGTGGTGGATTACCACCCACTCCCTCTCGAAGAGAGGATACCTGTGTCCCAGCAGTGGGAACATTATAGGCAGATTATGTAATAATAATAATTTGAAATTGTCTAAGAGGCCTCTGCGAATTGGCTTCGGCGCCTGGTACGCCTTCCAAAGGTCCGGGTCCCCAAGGTCCCGAGGTATTTAAAAAAACATAAAAAATAATAATAATATTTAAAAATATAATTTATGTATAAATAGATAAATAAACAAAATAATAATAATATCTTTATTAAACAAGTAACATGACTCAGTTGTGTTAGTAACAAATTCCTACCCCTATGTTAATATGTATTCTTATTCTAAACACAAACCCCCTTATTCATAAAACTTATCAAACCTATTTTAGTTAAAATGGGGTTTGTCTCTTTCTTACACACAGAAATGTCAACGTGACAGATAAAGACAAACGTTCTATAAACCTATTTTAGCTAAAATAGAGATAAAATAGGATTATGAATAAGGGGGTTAGCCTAAAACCATGAATACATGTGAATCACAAATGTAATGCATGCATACTACACATGTTATGAACATTTAAATGTTACTAATTAAATCACCTAAAGTTGCTTGCTTTCTAAGGGAGATATAATCTATTTTATATAATAAAACGATTTTCATTATCTAGAATCATATTTATTTAGCTTTTAATTATTATATTTGTGATTGAGTAATCAGTTCATCAGGTAATTCGTCGGGCAAGATTCGATAATTAAAGATCACGTTATCACCGCAAGGTTTGATTGGCATGTAATTTGAAGATAGTACATAAGACGCAGGTGCAAACGTTACCTATAACTGAGACGGCCAATAAAAACCGTGGCTACTTATCTCCAACAAAACGTGTCCATTCTAAAAGATAGATTTATAGAAAAAAATCGCCAAAGAAACTCCAAAAACTCACGTATACTGCAAACGGTTTTTTCTCAAAAAACTATTTTATCTAAGATTCGGTAACTTAATACTTACCGACTGACCGAAAAAATAAAAAAAAAATGTATAAAAAGTTTAATTGTTCTCGCAAAAATTTGGTCGAAATCCTGGCCCCGGGCACAGGAAATGACGGGGCGGCAAAAAGCTCAATAGAAGCCTTCGAAATGTCTTCGATTTGATGGATCGCCGTAACACAATCATTTTACGAGAGAACTTAGAAGAGCCTTAAAGTGCCCCTTAAAAATCAAGAGATATTCTTCACTTTTATTGATGCTGTAAACTTGTATCTTCCTGTACCAACCACATCCTAAAATAAACTCTATATTCCCTCTCTAAAGCGCAACATTCAAAGTACAAATACCGTCACTAACATCATCTCACTGCGACAACTTTTCACAAGTGCGAAAATTTTCACCAAAGAAACATACACCCTATCTCCTCATACACAAAGTTGAATCTTGTTTACACCCTGGGATATTATTGTGCCAGTACAGTTAAAGTAACAAAGCATTTTGAACACGTGTTAGATGGCCACTAGAAGGCATTGGAGCTTGTTTGCGTGTATCCAACAGATAATGGGCAGTCGTTATCGCAAGTAGGACGGATGCTACTAACAATAGGAGTGACCTATGGATAAATTGTTTGTTATAATAGCTGGGTTTTGTATTTAAGCTGAGGAGAATTGAAGTGCGTAATTGTTTTTGAAGATAACACAGCCTAAATCTAGAGACTCATAATTTAATCAAACTTATCGAAATCTCTGTTTAGAATATCACTAAGAATTTTTCAGCATGAGGAAAGTCAGTAAGGAAAGAAAAAAAATGACTTTTCTTACACATTACACTGCTTGCCATTAAAAGGTAAGGAATATACCGCTACATATACCTCTAATATACTGATAACCTAAGGCATATAGGTATCAACACAACACAAGACCTCACAGTGACAATACATGCAACACAATAACAGTGATAGTTACATAATACTTGTACAGGTACTTACCTATTATATCATCAAAACCTTAGCACACTACTGCCACAAAAACGGTAACCATAAACTTATTCTTTAATCTTTAAAAACTTTGGAAGACTCCACAAAAAGGATCTAAAAAGTGGGCGTAACTTTTACTGTCATTTCTGCGCTAGCGCATAATAGGTGACAGCCTCAGCTCGCGCCGGCCTATTATCTTCCAACAAAAAATATACCCCGCCTCACACAATTCAAAAATTCGAAACGAAGCGTAGCCTTTGCGAATCTGGGCAATAAATTCCTATTGATTGAATTTCGGACCCATGCTGAGTATAGGGGCTCATTATAGTCCCAATAATTTTCGTAATTTTTTATTGGATATTATTTTTTTTTTTAGTTTAATTTTATGATGTCTAACGATCTCTTGGCGACTGTCTTTAAGTTAGCGCGTTGAAGTCTTTTGTATTAGCGGTTTTTGGTTACAACTGCTTGTAAAAAATAAACAATTTCTAGTTTGAAGTCGCATTGTTTGTAGAAAGTCGACCACTAAGAATATGACTAATCAGTGCTTCTGTTCGGATTCAAGTGCATTATGCGGTAGCCGTGTTTCGTTTTGTTTTCGTGAAATTCGGAAGAGCGGGCCATGAATTAGGGAGTGGCAAGACCACCAATTTTCTCACACGATGGTAATTTATTAAAGATAATAATGTATACATGTAAATATAATGGTCTCTCACTCTTCTGTTGAACACATCGACCGTAAAGTAAACCTTCATATTTACGTTTCGCCAACAAAATGTCAATTTGCTTAAGGCTATCAATAATGCTCTTTTACTTATAATATGGCAGTTTATAGTTTTACTAACTGTATTTCATAGGCGACCTTAATAATAGTGACCTAGTGGTCCCGACATATGAGTTGTAGGTCGTGAGTTCAGAACCCAGACAGGCACTTTACTTTATGTATTCAATTTCATCACCTGTACTCTCAAAACGGTGAAGGAAAACATCGTGAGAAAACCGGCATGTCCTAAAACCAAAAATTCGAAGATATGTACGTGTCATCCACCAACCTGCACTGGGTGTGTATCTGTCTGTCTTTCTGTTACCTCTTTCTCTTCACGGTTAAACCGCTGAACCGATTTAGATGAAATTTGGTATAGACATAATTTGAGTCCCGGGAAAGCACATAGGATAGTTTTTATCCCGATATTCCCACGGGATCGAAACTTATGCGGGTGAAACCGCGGGGCGCTGCTAGTTTACAAGTAAGAATGTGGCATTGTGTCAGACACTAAGCAACATTCTGCTATTGAAGTATTCCTATATATCTTCAACAACAATAAAATCAATAAACTTCTCTCCTCCCCACACCCCATTAACCATTACATAACACCACTTAAACGACGCGTTCATTCAATCCTAAGGATCTTAGCATCGCCTCATGAATGGGCGGCGCACGCGCAATCGATTTCACAACGGTCACTCAGTCCAGTGAATAGCGGAAACTGACTAAAAAGGCTTCGCGGGATTCCGTGAGAACCTCGTGCAATTGCTTCTTCAGTATTCTGTGAATTTTAAGCATGTAATCGACGTTTCCTTGTTATGTCCAGTTCCTATGGGTTTTATACAGAAATTATGTAAGGTTCATGTCTTTGAATTGAGTGAATGAGTATTAATTGGTAACGGGCACGTATTTTGTTGCGATTTCTTTGTAGTCTTGCTGAAATTTTCGGTGAATTTAACTATTCAGCTAGGGTTTTTCCCTTGTGTAAACTATCCTTTGATTTTGAAGATTAACAAGGTAAGGTCCACAATACAAGGATGAGATGAACATTCAATCTTGAAAAGGGATTAAACTCCTTTCGCATTTGTATAAGGATTAGTTAGTATTTCAGAAATCCTCTTGAAACTCCGTCTTTTTTCTTTGCTTATGTTAATAATAGGGAAGAAAAAAGATGGACAAATATTCAAAAGTCCAAACTCAAGGTTTGCCAACGTGCAATCATAATCAGCCTATAATGTTCGCACTGCTGGGACACAGGCCTCCTCTCAGTGAGAGGGAGTGGACCATAATCACCACGCGGGCGCAGTGCGGGTTGGTGGATGTCACGTCTTCGAATTTTTGATTCTAGGACATGCCGGTTTCCTCACAATGTTTTCCTTCACAGTTTTGTGAGCAGTGGTGATGAAATAATTTACACAAAGTAAAGTGCCTGTCTGGGTTCGAACCTACGACCTACAACTCGTAAGTCGTGTCCGTTACCACTGGGCCACCACTGCTCTCCAACGTGCAACGGAAAGCAGTATTCTAGGCGTCAAATTGACAGCTGCGCTCCAAAACACAGATTACTGACGTTGCTCAAAAAGCCGCTAAGCTGAAGTGGGACTGGGCTGCCCACGTCTGCCGTATGCCCAATAAGCTGTGAGCAAAAATAACCACCACATGGAGCCCTGACACAGGTAGAAGGCGTCGCGGCAGACCCCGTAGAAGATGGCGGGACGAGCTGGATAAATCAAACGACTAGTAATCCACTTTAGCCCTGTACCCTAATTGCGTAACACACTATCAATTGGAATCTGATTCATTTTGAAGCAAATTGCTAATCCATTGCTTCATAAGTTCGAAAAATTTGTCTGCTGAACACGCAAATAACGTAATGAATTTTGTTGGACTGTCAAAATAAAATCGATTCCGATTGATAATGTGTTACGCAATTGCCCCGCTGGATCGAAAGAGCTGGAAGTCATGGGGAGAGGTCTTTGCCCAGGAGTGGGATGATGCAGGCTAACAGTAACAGTATGTTAATAAAGCTTATAGAAATTCTATTAACATACTGTTAGGTACTGTTAAAAAGCAACCTTGTTATATGGATAACAAGGTTGCTTTTTAAGAAGATACAAAAATGACACATTTTAGCATTTGTGCCAACCGCATGAAAAAAAACTTCTTCTAAACCATGTAATCGGCATTTCCTTATTATCTTCTATCCTTCATACAATAATATAAGGTTGAAACTTGAAGTACATTGTATAGTAAACTTTTATGAATGAGTTTAAAGTACATTCAGTATGCAGTGTATTAGATACGGGCACGTTTATGTTCTTTGTTAAAAATATTCATTGATTCCCATTTTATATCACTTTAATGCTTTTGCGTTGTATTCTGTGGAAGCTATTTATCTTGCTTTTAATGTCAAGTTCACAACAGAGACATTAGATGCAGTTTAAGCATCTACTGCACTACCATATACATAGGTACCTATGCTTGGTGTGTTTTTTTAGATCGTATTAGTATTGTGATTATTGTCCAAACTACATGATAACAAGACTTCTGGGTTTAATCAGTTTCTTTATGTTACAGGTTGCCAAACGTGAAACCTGGACACTAAAATTAAAAAAAAAAAATTAAAAAAAATTGCGTAACACAGCTTTTTTACTAGCCTGTGCTGTCCAGTGGGACCTGGCACTCCTGGGCAAAGGTCTCCCTCCACTCCTTCCATCTTTCGCGTGCCCGCGCGTCCTCCTTCCAGTTTTGGCGGAACCTATCCAGCTCGTCCCGCCATCTCCTACGGTCTGCCGCGACTCCGCCTCACTGTCTCAGGGCACCAATTCTACGCTATTTGGGCCCACAGTTTGTCCGGCATGCGGCAGACATGTCCTGCCCAGTCCCATTTAACTTGAGCAGCCTTTTGAGCCACGTCAACTATCTTTGTTTTGGAGCGCAGTATTGTGTTTCGGACACGATCCGTTAATTTAACGCCTAGTATACTGCGCTCCATTGGTCGTTGGCAGACCTTGAGTTTGGATGTTAGTCAAAGACCAAGTTTGTGCGCCACTCTTTATTATATACTTAGTTAAAGACGTATTTAAAAATACCTGAACTGACTTAAACCTCTGGTCTGACGTATAAGGATCGAAAGCAATGTGTAACTGATACATTCCCCTTGCCTTTCTAGAGCAGGATGGACAAATACATTAAACGCCAATGTATTAAATATGTAGACGACCACATATTTGTCAATTTATATACTCGTAAATAGCGACAAATTAGCAGTTAGACTTAAGGTCCATATGGACAGCAATAATTCTTCGAAATATTTTCTAATCTGTAATAGAATTTGTCGCAGCATAATTATCTACTTGCAATTTACTGCATTAACAAGAAAATTTGATGACTCCCGGTTCCTATAAGCAGATACTAGAAATGCATCGTTTTGTCAATCGCATTAGGAGGAGTTCCTTACAGGTCCTGTGAAAACGCTGAAGGAAGTTTTTCTTGGGACTTCAGTTCAAAACCTTTATTATTATAGATTTAAGTACCTCTCTATCTAAACTGTGTTCTAATAGTAATAATACGTATAAACTAAATCAAGATGCCGTTAAATATGATAAATGTTTAAAGGGGTGTGAGCCTGGAGATCTGTCATACAGGTCGCGAACCTAGTTCAGACTCCAGCTCTCACAAAGGTTCTAGCATAACTAAGGCAAAATTGTATACAGGCTGTTACGGAAAGGGTATATCAATACAAACGGGTTGAAGAGTGTATTTGGTCTAGAATCTCTGTACAAAATTTCAGTTCAAAAGCAGTAACTTTGAAAATGCTTAATATTTTTTATTTCGATAGTTTATTACATTGAAATCATAACAAACGTGTCAACGCACTATTAGGGTCATTATCCATGATCTGTAATGTGTCTGTGAGCCTAGTACACGCACATCACGCCGCCGCGCGCCAGTGCAGCGCCGTGATGTTGAAATAAAAAAATATTTGGCATTTTCAAAGTTAATGCTTTTGAGTTGAAATTTTGTACAGAGATTCTAGACCAGATACACTCTTCAATCCGTTTGTATTGATATACCCTTTCTGTAACACCCTGTATACACACTACTGTAACAATGTACCTTTATGAGACAAATAAATAAATAAATTAAAAAAAAAAGCCTGAAAGGGATGAGAGCTGATGGGCTATGCTAAGCTGAGAAGATACAAATAAAGCCTTTACTTATAACTTATTAACAGTTGAAAAGTATGGACGAATCTGCCGGGCGATTCTGTAAATATCTCACCGTAAAATCTTTGGTGAAGTGAGCTTTCATTCCACCTGATACTAGGGATTGACAACTCAGAGGGGGGAGAGGGGGAGGGGTCCGTGACTAAATTATAACAGCCGCATAGGTCGATCGATCTGGTTAAGCTACGCTTGCCGCGGTTGGTCTGTGGATGGGTGACCATCTTTACATACCGAGACCCCTCCGTGCCTCGGAAAGCACGTTAAGCCGTTGGTCTCGGCTGTCATTCGTGGATCTTTAACAGTCGTTACGGGTAGTCAAAAGCCCGAAAGTCTGACTACCAGGTTTACCAAGGGGTATCGTATTACCCAGTAATTGGGTTGTGGAGGACAGATAGGCAGTCGCTCCATGTAAAATACTGGTAGTCAGCTGCATCCGGTTAGACTGGAAGCTGACCCCAACATAGTTGGGAAAAGACTAGGCAGATGATGATGACTTAGAGCAACTAGATGGCCTTGAAAAACAGCATCAACAAAGAACTTAATCCCGTGAAGATTTTGATACTTTATTAAGGGGGGGAGCGGTGAATGCTTATGCGAATCCCACACCCCCGGCCATAGGTAGAGGTGGAACACCGCGGTGGTTTTAGCCGGTAAGAGTATTTCAGTCACCCCCACGATAGAGGAAGTCCATGAGGATTAAAGGCCATAAACGCATAGCATTTGCACAAAAATCAGCCACTAAACTTCTTATCCAATCACCAACAAAAAATAAACACTCCTACTACGAAAATAACTTCTTAAGTATTCTAAACCTTCCTATATCCTACACAAACATTTAGTAACCCGTATCTCGTTCGCCGCCATTTTGGTTCGATCACCAAACAGCGCCCGCGCACTTGTTTGCAAAGATAACACGATCCTGAGACCAAAACAAATATGTACTCAGCTCTCAAGGACGACCGTGTTTGGTAATAGAACAACCAGTTTAGGTAGGCCTTGAAAGGATGCAGTTGTTGGTTGGAAACGGTAAGTGTTTGTGGATCTTGATCGCATGGTGAGGGAAGATGTTTTTGTAATTATAAAAATATGGAAGATAGGCATGCGAATTAGGTTTCCAGTGGTTCTGATAACTGAAAAAAGGAGTTTGTCAGGTTTTTACAGCTCATATGGAACTGATTTTAATGTTTGGTAGATAGAAAGAAGAAGAAGTAGTAACAGTTTATAAAACAACAACAACTACTAACAACAACCTATCAAACCCGTTATCGGATAATATAATCCCTATAATAAATATGGTTAAGTTCGCCTTGAAGAACAGACCCAGAACCTAGCTGTAAAATGCACAAATGTAAATTAATGTTAACCTTTTGTAAACCTATAGAGTGTCATATTCGCATTTAGCGAAAAAGCTCTTTAAATAAAGATTAAAAAAAAAAAAAACAACTTTGTTAGTAGCTGTGGTTGTTTTATTTTATTTATCTGGTCTCGGGCGTGGTGTCTAGTTGCGATGAAAGACGATGCGACGAGATTCTAGAAGCACCTAGGAGCCTAGCTATTCAATTGCAGTAGGTAGCTCTTCATTATCATTTTATGATCATAATTTTCTGCTGGGTGTTCACTTATATTCCTTTTAATTTAACTTTAATAAATTATATGTAACTGACTATATACACTTGATACTAAAATAAATGACTAACTTACAATAGAAATAAATATAAAAAAGGACACTTAGGCGTCAAAGTACTCGTCCGCGTCGCTGTCATCCAGGAACGTGCCCAGATGACTGGCAGCATTGGATAAATAAAATAAAACAACAACAACTACTAACAAAGTTGTCTGTTATAAAAAAAAAAATACTTTAATATCAATTATATCAATATCGCCTATCATTTCAATTTACAATATTACATTACGCATTTACGTAAACATAAATCCAATCAAGATTACTTTACGAGCCCGTATCCACAGCTATTTCCCCACAACATACCGCCGCATTCAGAAACAGCACACAACACTAATTACAAAATCGGATCACTATCGCCCTCATAAGGCCGCGCCCTATAATTCAATTAGGCGACCAAACATAAATAGGGTTGTCAAATCTAAGATACCTTCTAAGGGCCCATTCATTGCGCACGTGTGCCCACAATAGCGGGTTAACCCGACAAGCGCTGCGGGTCGCCGAGACCGAAGTGAGAAATTTCACAATAGTGTCAAAGTATTGAAGTTCGGCGTGACGGTTGAAGGATAATGTCCCAGTGTGAGGCCTTTGGTGGACTCTTGATTTGTGCTCTGATTGCTAAACGCTTTGTACGCGGTGAATCTATTTGGGGCACAATAGGGTTTGGTGGATCTTGGCGTGTTTGGCAGCTTTGATAGTTCTTGAAAGAAATCCCTTGGAGAGTTGGATTTTTTAATGTTACCGACAATCAATTTCTTATACTTCGTCATGTTTAATCATCGCTTCAAAATTTAACGTGTCTAATGCCCGGTTTCTGAGGTTTTTAAACGGAGTTTATCCATTCGATAGTGATTATTGGTTCGATATCGTGTTACACGTCATTAAGGAATAATTTAGCTTAAAAGTGGAGTGAATTATTGTCGAGTGTTTATCTGAGAACCTCAAAAATCGAGCATATGGAAGGAATTCGCTTAAATAGATAATTATGTCGAATCAACAGCTATTGAAAGTTTAAAGTTCGTTTATGAATTCTTCAGAAACAGGGCATAAGGGAAGATGACCAAGATCATCAATGGGCTTCAAATATGTATGTTCGTTTTTACATTTAACCGAAAAAATTATCTTAAAAACTCGAAGTTCGTGGGTATACTTAACAGCACATAGTACCTATCTAAAGTACCCCAGTTTCTCACTGTTAGTCGTTACATAATCAACCATTCATTCACTTAACGTAATCAGGTACTTTAAATATTGGTCCCTTAACACCAATATTGGGCGACAACTCTTCACTAACGGGTTAAAACTTATCTGGCGACCCGCTCTCATTACCAACCTTGTTTTAAACAAAACAGAGTTCAAAATTGATTGTTACATATGTAAATTAAGATGACATTCCTAACCTTAGTCAAGTATTGTTTAAGTAAACCGACAGTATCTACACAGGATGCAAGGTTGTTAACAGGTTTTATCACTTCCTTCTAAGTATTCAAATGTAGTGTTCCTTCTTATTATAAACAATTATGTGCATATGTGATAAGGCTATGTAATGTGTCGGCGCGAGTTACGAGGTAGTCAGGACGACGGCTGGTAATTCTTTATGTTTTAGATAAACTATGCTGGGTGGTTTAGTCTAGATTTGTTTGCTCTGCGTTAGCTCTGCGCCTGATCTCTCTCCGGCCACAGAATATATGATAGTACTACGTACTCCGGTCGTGTTGGATTGCCGTTCCATCGGATTATGAGAGCGAGGGAAGAGGGAGTGCATCTGTGTCTGCGCACATACTTGTGCTCATATTTCTTCAGTTTATTTAATTTTCCTTTATTACATTTGAGTACATACATATTAATTACATTTTTAAATATTTATGTTAAAAAAAAAACATTTAATGAAAAATTATAATGGCCCATCTGCATCAGGAACAGGGTCCAAGCTGATAGTGGCCAGGGCTCTAGAGAGAAGAACCTCATCACTATGCGTGCCGTGTCCTGAAGTACTGCTTTCTGAATCAAGCCTTTGATCCAGCCGCGCAATGACGAGCCTCCTGACTCCTGAGGTGTTGGTCGAGGCTCTCCGCTATTAGGCCATTCACTGTAACGATTTTATCGGTATAATGATAGCAGAGTCCACGTCCCACATGTTAACAACTTCGTGAGCTAAGTCAAGATACTTGATTTTTTTTTTCTTTCTCAGTTTTCACGAGATTCTCATTTTTATGTATTATTAGTCTCTTCAACAATAAATACACTGACACTTTAAAATTTGTACATTGCAAACTTAAGTCTGAGCGCCTCATTATTCATAGAAAAGCACAGAATGCACTCCATTATGCGCACATAATAACACAACTATGTTTTTAATTAACACAAGTAATACATAGTTTATATAAAAATCTTATTATTAAAAGCAAAATTAAGTTTAGATTCTAACTGGAGAAATTTGAAGCTCTCTAGATACCATCAGAAGTCGGGAAGGTGTTTGTTGCGTTATAATCACAAGAAGAAACAGAAATTGGTACTGAAAGTCTCTAAGACTCTCTAAGCTCAAACTATCGCAGTTCATTTCTGGACTTCCCAAGTCACGACTTTAGGACCCAGGTGTCCATCTCACATTCAGACCAACTCCCCCCACGTTCGTAACGTCCCCAGCATAGTGACTGCTAGCACGATTCACTAGCTACAGGAAATCAAGCCATTAGTTTGCAGGTATATGTATCTTTGATTAGCCTATATCAACTCCCGCAGAAATAGAAATTCTCTTTTATAGCCAGAGAGATCTATGCGAAACTCTGGAGGTCTGACGTCCAAAGAAGATTTTAGTCTTCAGTACCTAAATGAAAATAAATGGCCCACTCTTGCTTTGAAATGGCCCATTTCGTCCATCCGCCAGACATTGCAATTCCATTAAACATAAGCAACTATAAATAAAACATCTAAAGCTACTCTAAAATACAGACACGTCTCAAAACAATTAATTCTAATTCATGTGTGTTCTCAAAAATAACAAAAGACGACTTAAGGAAACAAATGCTCGACATTTCGGTGCAAATCACGCTCGTGCTTCGAAACGACTTTGTTAAGAGCATCTTAAAGTAAGATGGGTAAATAGAGGACAATAAATGCTCGGTGGTCGAACCTCCCGCGGCGAACGTCGCGGACGTGCTAACATAGTCGCCAAAATTTTTGTTAAGGGGCTGTTTCATTGCTGCGATTTAGTCGTTGGACTTTGGGTGATTGGAACAATACTATGAAAATCTGGTCATATGGGCAAAAACCGAAAAAGGCGCGTACTTATCTCAATAATAAGGTACTAGGTACGATGTAATATTGAGTAGCGATTTTTTTTAGTTTGTGAAATAAATAGATTGATGCAAAAACTTAGTCTTGAAAAAGTTAAATTTTTATGAGAGATTATGAGTGTGATTTAAGAAAAGACTTAAATTTGAAATCAAAATTAAATAAGTAAATATGCCTACAATAACTTTAACATTGTAGAAATCATAACTTGTAAACTCCACAACTCACAAACAAAAAATAAACCTCCCCAGTCGCATCAGAGAAACACCACCTTAACATTGCCCCGTGACTCACAAGAAAACGCTAACTGTCCCACCGGAGGCATTGTTTCTTTCATTCGTAAGGCAAATATTGGTCGAGCCTCATTCAGGCCGTTTGCAAACATTGCCCTACTGGGTGGCGACTAACAAAGACTTTCGTAGAAACTGCGTGACAACACTTCAAATAAAGTGATTATACACTAATTGTGGACAAACACCTGGACTTTTATACAGTTTTTAGCGTGAACGACATATTTTGTGTATTGCTTTAAATGGAGCTGTCGCGTCTAATTGATGGGTACTCATTGTGATTGTAGTTACAAGTCGCGAACATGAGGAAATTCGTGTTGTTATATGGAAACATCTGCTGGTAAGGAGTTGGAAATTTATGATGAGGACCTCTTTGAGACCTGCGGGGCAATTGCGTAACACTTTATCAATCGGAATCGGTTTCATTTTGACAGTTCAACAACATTCATTGCGTTATTTACGTGTTGAGCAGAAAATTTTTCGAACTTATGAAGCAATGGATTAGCAATTGGCTTCAAAATGATTCAAATGCCGATTGATAGTGTGTTACGCAATTAGGGTGCTGTTCGTTAACGTGTCAAAATATTCCTGTATAGCTTACCTTTGTATTGTTTAATTGTTACATAGTCGTCATCTGTAGTACGCAGAAGTCTTTAACTCAAACCTGCATGAGTCTAAATAGCTGACGCCAAACTTTTACATACTAAGCAGCAAGCTTGATAATTAGATTGGAGCTCCCAATATGATCAGTGAAAAGTATCAAGATTATGAGATTAACCCTTCGTATCGAAAGTGGATCCACGCGAGACACAATGACTTTTTAATTGTTTCTGTAATTACGGCATTCTACCGGTTAAAGACTGATAAAATACCCAAGATGTAGCTGCGTAGCTCTGACGAATAATTGGCTAAAATGAAAATGAATGAATGATGAATGATATGGTGTAACCATCTAGCTAGCCGACCGACGACCACCCACACCAGCTCGACGCTGTGGTGAACACTTAAGAGAGGTTATAACCCCTCATGAGCAGTGGTAGCCCAGTGGTAACGGCATCGACTTACGATTTGTAGGTCGTGGGTTTGAACCCAGGTAGGGCTTTACTTTATGTTAATTATTTCATCACCACTGCTCTCAATACGATAAAGGAAAACTTCGTGAGGAAACCGGCATGTCCTAGAACAAACATTCGGTGACATGTGACATCTACCAACCAGCACTGGTCCCGCGTGGTGGATTACAGCCTCTCGGAGAGAGGAGACAACCATGTCCCATCAGTGGGAACATTAAAGGCTGCATACAGGCGTGATATCTCCTGAGTGACTCTTTCGACGAGCAGCGAGAGTTTCCAGCAGGCTTAGAAAAATCAAAACTTTTGAAGTTATAACTATGTATAAGCATGATTGGATTCTGCTGTCTCATTGGTCAATATTATCAAAATGAAATGAATTTCTGTTATCTCACAACAACTTCAAAAAGTCAATGATTGGGTGGCCTTTTCACAGATAAGCCGCCGTTTTGCTCTGCCCATATTTAAGAATTGCGAATAGACAAGTGTTTATTTTACTTCAAACGAAAACCAAATAGGTATGCAAAACATAGGTACCCATTTATTTATCCAATAACAGAAACAGAATATATACATAATATTTGTTACGTTACCCAGCACAATATAAATACAAACCTATTGTAAATTCCACTTTTCATATTTCTACACGCTACAAAGTATTAACAATGACAACGGACGATCCTTTTCGGCCAATGTTTGGTTAGGTGCGTGTACATTGTCGACTCCGAAATCAATTTACGATAATTGTCATTTATTATGAAATAAATATGATGCTTTATCCTGTGTCCCATTGTGTGGAGCTACCTCCAAAAGATTTGGACCATTGATCGCATTTTATTTCGCAAAGAAATTCATTGGTGCGAAAGAATATGCGCCCGCGCGGATGGCATTTGACAATAATTATATTAAAGGAGACCATAACTTGGAAGATATTAGGCGGAACGCGAAAGGTTTTGACGGGAGCCATGTCAAAGGATGTTTTCTCAGCTTAAGCAGATGTTGAGAATATTTGTATTGATATTAAATGAAGTGAGGTCTTGAGATATGTTTGTGAATTCAATTAAGTGGATCGAAATCAATTAGTTTTATAAATAAGTAAAAGCTCGGAATACAATGCAAAAGACTTGTAAGTCATTGTGAATTTCGTTTTAAAGATTTCCTCGTCTACAATTTACCGTTTTAGTGAATTAACGTTTTCACTGAGCAATCCGTAGCTTTCCCGTTGCAGCATGATTTTTTTCAGCACTATAAATATATTATTAAAACTGAATTTTGAAATCTTACGTACCTACAGTATCAATAATAAATACCTTAGAATAATAATAACCTATTGATAAATAAGCGGAATTTGTTTAACATAAAATGCCGTTTAAGAAAATCGGAATTCTCTAAAAAAGAAATCAATATCAGTAAATATAAACATTTATCACCATTTATACAATAATGTCTAACGAAACGTCAAAATAATTCAGCATTAATATATTTTATTACTAATTAATTTCCATATGAAATAGCTTGAGCGCCATTTTAGCTCCATGGTTCATAAAAATATAATATATGTTTGAATGTGACGAAGAATGTTATCTTTTTTGGAATTGTGTGATATTTATCACTATCGGTCTCACAAACACGATAGAATTGCTTTTTAAAGTGAATTTGTCTCGTTTGACTACTAAAAGGTCCATTAAATCGCCTTTTGTTGACTATTGATTTGTAGTTGGATGCGAGAGAAACCATGATCGAGGTACAGGCGGGTTCATTTTTGGGTTGTATAATAAAATTGAAACTAGAGGAACTCGTAGGACTCAAATAATTTAATTTTACTGAAACTATAATCGACCGTCTGACGACAACGACTGAGTCTAATCTAAGCCATGCTTTGCGTTTTTATTCCATTATCTAGTTCGCCTTATACTTCGCAAATAGATGTGCTTGTGTAGATTCCAACTTCTTGGAATCTCAGTCGTTTTTGTATGTTTTAGTTTAGGAAATAAACATAATCTAAAATTGTATTTTTTTAGGTAATTAAAATTAAAATATACCTAACCTATTGCTCTTTCTAAGCACAAACTATAACAACAACAGTTGGCACAGATTGTTCGTGGAAAGATAAATGAGACGAAATAAAACAAAATTTACACAAACATTTTACAAACACACTGTATATCCAAAATCGTTTAGCAAAAACTTGAACCGTCTAAACGACAAAAGAACTAATAACATCAATAACTGACTCGTATAATAACTTCAATTCTCTCGCCTGGTCGAAGCCTTTCACTCGAAGTATTTTAGCCACTTCTAAGTAGCGGCTTTAATAAATCCTAACGCACCTTTAAACTGTTGACAATGATGAAGAAATTTGGCGACAATGAAGACAAATGTCTTGATATTCAGTACATTTGAGCGACTAAATTGACGTCTTTCGCATTGTTGAAATTATAAAGCGTGCCATATAAATATATTATGTTCTTTTGTAACTACTTAGTGAGACATGTGTGAACATTTTCTTGGCATGTTAAATCGTGCATAGGTAGAAGCAATGCATTTATTCATACATTATATCATAGATTTAATAATATTTATCTCCGTATCCTTGCAAGTGCAATTATAATAACCCCATTTAACACTTTGGTTGCAGTTGCAGGAGCAGTGGTGGCCATGTGCGGGTGGATTGAGAGATCTTTTCGAAAAACTCTTCCAATCCCAACCAAATCATAAGAGGATTTAGGAAATAATTGTGATAACTTCATGGTAAGGTATAAAATTTGTGAAACCTAAACAAAGAAAGTTAGAACTCATTAACTGGATCTCACAATCTGGACAACTGAAGAAAAAGCCATAACGCGTATCCAAGAATATACTGCCTATGTGTTTATAATTTGCATTTTAATTAATTGTGAAGGATTTGTGAAAGCTGCTAAACAAAATTTCGATTCGTTTCAACGCCACGTTTAAGATTTATAACGGTTTATATGGATCACTCAGAGTGAACAATTTTCAATTGAGTGATCTTGTAAAACACGACCTAATACTGAAAAAGTATGAATAATTTTCATGTTTATTGCAAATTATGCTTCTGGGAAAATTTGTGAAACAAAAATCGTGATTGAAATCTTACTGGTTCAAGAGAAAATGAAAATCTTGTTTTTTGTCGATCGTCCCAACTGAGAGATCATTATTTTGAACTATATTTAATAAACCAAAACTTATAGGTAGAAGGTAAATACATCAGAAATTGTGAAAAATGTTGTACTAAAATTTGACGAATCAGTAGTCCCTGTAAGTGTTATCTATACTTAAAAAGATAAATCATTTTTTACAATCCTTGAGGAAAACGTTGAGTAGGGTGACCATATCGCCAGTCGGAATCATTACCGGTACAGTTCAAATTATGATGCACTTTAAACGTTTTTATACACGTAATTTGTGTCTATCTAACGTTTTTATACAAGTAATTTGTAGGTTCGAACCCAGACAGGCACTATACAATAATTTACACAAAGTAAATTATTTCATCACCACGGCTCTTAAAAGGGTGAAGGAAAACATCGTGAGGAAACCGGCAGGTCTTAGAACCAAAAAATTGAAGTCATATAACATCTACCAACCAGCACTGGGCCCGTTTGGTGGATTAGGTACGGCTATCTCCTACTCACAGAGAGGAACCCTGTGTCCCAGCAGTGGGAAAATTATAGGATCATATGTTACGTTTTATTATTACTTATGTAACACTTTGAACTATCATCAGTGAACGAACTGCAACCATAGCACCGCTTGATTATCGTTTTACGTGGAATGTTTGCGCTTAGGATTTCGCAACTTTTGGGTAACTTTTAGGCTTATGTATTGGTGTTCATGTTAAAAAGACAAAATCAATTGATACCATAATATTTTTTGTGATAAACTGTCTGTTTCGTATTTTCCAATAGTTTCGTTAAATAAATAAAAATCTCTTGTTCATCATTCTCGGAAAATTATAAGTAATTCGAAGCTTTTACTTCCAACTTTGTTAAAAAACCACATCACATTTTTCTTGGGCATTTAACGATTCAATCAAACTAAACTATCTCCAATCTTCTAATATCGTTCCATATAAACAACCACATAAAAGAAACCCAATACATCACTGTCTCAAAAACAATACGTTAATGCGACAACAATAAAAAAAAACACGATCATAATGCCCAATTTGTCCCAGTCCACGTGTCGCGATGATTCGCCCCATTGTTTGGGTCCGCACTCGGATTAGGCCCGAAGGCCTCGCGATAACATCTTGCTCCTTTCAAACGAAAGACGTAGATGCTCAGATAAGAACATTGAGCATTTATTGTGTAGGACAAAGAATGGATGCACTGAAAAAATGAGCCTCTGATGGCCGTGCGTCGCCTTTTTTGTTTAACTGTACTTTTGAAACGATTGTCGTGAGTTTTTCCTAAGTTTGGTGAAATGATGGCGCCTTGGCACCGAGTAATTTTTTTTCTGCCAACAGATTTAAAATATGCTTGGTCATTTAACACTTGAAGTGGACGAACACTTTTGTCTGTGGCTGTTTTGTTCATAGTACAATGATGGTCATCATCCCAGTCGGTTTTACGGTAAGGGTGGGTGCGCTCGAGAATAACAATATTTAACCGTTAGCCAGTTATACTTGTTATGTTTGTCGGCAGTTGATTTAAATTGTGTACAATATTATGTTATGATATTATTATATTCCTAGAGGTGAATAACCAATTGTAAACTCAATAAGATCCTAATCATCTCCTTCGTTTCCGTTAAAATACATACCAACCTTACACAGCCGTTTTCTAAGAAAATATCCTGAATTAAACCAACGGACAATAAACAACCGCCACCGAAAGTGTCGACATTACACTTCAAGCACAAAGCGGTACAAGTATAGAAACATTTAACAAAAGAACCAATCTTCTTGACCAAACAATTTACATGTCAAGTTGTGACTGAAGCACCGCCTTAAAATACTTGGCGGGTTGTGTGTATCCAGCCTTATTGAACACCTCTAGTGTTGGGCGAAGCGAAGGTTCGCGCTCTAGGCGTGATAGGGCGGGGCACCCTATCCTAGGGCGGGGAACTCTAAACCTTATATTTGAACTCGAAACTACTTCTAAGAACTTGGCCAATTTGTGAAATTAATTTCTGTGTGTTGAACATGCCGACGCAAGCTGCAAACTATTCGTTTCTGTCGAGTCATTCGAGAAATAAATATTTTGGATTTATAATCGGCAATGATAAAATTTGACAGCACGCAATTTGTAATTTTTGTTAAAGATGGGTTATCTTGCCGAATATTTTTTCTCTGTACAATTTTGTTTTCGGTTGTAAAATATGTATGTCTTGGGACATATTGCAAAACTGTTTATTTAATCTACAGTTTCTGATATTACATAAAATCTTGTAGACTACCGATATATCTACTGAAAATGTTAAAAAGTGGTCGATTTTGTATAGAAGATTCCTGCTAGAGCAATTAAGTTAATAAATGACTTTCTAAAATATATTCCTGAGGCAGATTTATTTTTTGACTCTCAGTGGACAATCGCTAAACATGTGTATATTTACTTAAATATGAAGAATGAATTGTTTAGTTTCTAATTTTATGTAAGTATAAGGTTGTTTTTTGTTTACAAATTTTATGTTACTCCGTTTTTTATTGTATTTATTTTTTTTAGTCTAAGAAGATTTCATTAAAAAAAAATTAATGTAATTTTGTAGAATTAGCATAGATATAAGCGATTTGGTGTAAACTATTAGCTTATATTTGATGAATAAATGAATATGAATCCAAAAATGTTCAACACCAAAAGAAGCATTAATTCCGCAATACACTGAAGTAATAAAGTGTTGACATTAACGTGACTTCAAAGAATTTCAGTACTGCCCATTCCAGCACTTTACAAAGTTTTGAAAGGCGATAGTTTTACCAAGAGTATTTAAAGGAACCATCACACAATTAAACATAATAGCTTGAAATTAATAGCATCTCTAACAAACAGGCCAGCCTATTTCGCGGGAAACTTGTTACATCAGCCTGATGGGCGTTCTGGGCGGAGAACGGTCCTCGGGCGGGGACCTATCACTGACCCACTTATAGCCTCTTATAGCCTCTCATACAAATAGCCAGGTGACTCACGCTATTTCATATAATTAATTTTAGAGGGCGTGGTTTCAAAGCAGCTGAACGTTTTTAATCAGGATTGTTTAACTAGGTTCTCTTAAAGAGGTTTGCTTAGTAAGCACTATAGCCTTTTTAGATCTAAATTGATATTGGATTTGATATGGCCCGGTTATTTTAATAGAGTTGGCATCATTTATTTAAATGTTTTTAAAAATTGGTTGAAGAAACCAATTAAGTTTTCATAGCCCAACAAAATCTGGGAATAATCATATTAAAAAGTAAGGAAGTTTCATTGAAGATACTTCAATTAAGTTTCCTACTTTTAACCTTTTTAAATACTGTAGGTAGGTGCCTTAATTTAATTTCATCACCACTGCTCTAAAAACGGTGAAGGAAAACATTGTGAGGAAACCGGCATGTGCTAGAACCAAAAATTCGAAGGCATGTGACATCTACCAACCCGCACTGACCCGCGTGGTAGATTAGGGCCCACTCTCTTCAACAGAGAGGAGGCCTGTGTCCCAGCAGTGGGAACAGTATAGGCTGATCATGCTTATGCTACGTAACCTTTTATTACAGATAACATAAATATTTACTACCACTTATGGCAAATCAAATCTCAACAAATAAGTCCAAGAAAGGTCTTCAATCTTCATTGACCCAATTTAAGTTCCGCAAATATTTAAATCACTAAATCTTTAATACCTATTACGATAACTACGCCAAACATCCTCAAGACATCGTCTAAATATTGAAATAGTATTAAAAGAATTATTTTCATACAATATGATCGGAACAAAATGGAATCTCCACACAATGCAACCGTATTTACCGTAACTCATATTATAAATGTGTAAAACCATTTAAATAGCAAAGTATCAATAGATGAATGTTTCTTTGTATGGTGAACCAACTTGGCCGTGATATTCACGCACATTTTATTTGAAGATTTTATTGAAATCGTCATAGAATTTCTAACACTTAAAACTAAACTTTAATACAACGACACCAAAACTTTCATTTCAACGCACATTTCAAAACTGCGAAAACAGCTAAGTCAACTGAATTTGAATTCTATTTTGACAGACAGAAAATCTAAATTTAAATACTTACCAAGCCAACTTCAAATTTACTTTTATTGGAAGGGCTTTCAGAGGCAGCTAAAGGTATACGTATTGTCGATAATCAGTGAAGCAAACACTTGTTATTTTAAGAGATCATCCACCCTTAAAGCTTCTCTTTGAGTTTAACAAAGAGGTGTATAATGTATTATTTATAGGACACAGTCGGTAGGCACATACGGGGCCATGAATGTGTATTGTTGAGTACTGAAGACTCGACATTGCTAAATTGTACGTCCACTGTATCATCAATCAGATGGTTTTATTTCATGTCAATTGATCTACAATATTGTATGGGATGTTATAAGTTAGGTTTGGTTATCATTGGTGGAATTGAAGAAAGGAATACGATTTGCGTTGGTTTTCAAGGTTCTTAAAACTTTTAGAAGGTTGACTTTAGTGGACTTTGGAATCTTGGGTTTTGGTAGAAAGGGAAGCGGAGGTGGTTTAAAGATTCTGTCTTTATTAGTCGACGAGACATTGATGGTGATAATCACTAATATTGGGAAGAGTGGGTCACTGCTAGCAGTTAGTTTAATAGCACCGTTTATAAAGTAATAGAGTTTTGAAAATTGCTTAAATTAGCACCCAACTTGGATTTGTGACTGGTGACCGTCCGAAAAAGCCAACTGCCTATAAATGCCAAAACAGTTTTTCTACCCAAAATCAATTTCAGAGAACAACAAAAACTCCCGCCGCCATTATAAAAATATTAATATACAGAAACTTTTTCGTCCTTCTATTTGTTATTTATTAATGTCGCTGTCACGAATCTTATAAAAAACGTCCGCTCCAAAAAGTGACTCACAATGCAGACGCTAATCTCTTCGAGGCACGAACGAAGCATGTCAAACCAAAAAAGGGTCCAATTCTAATACTTAGTAACCATTAAATAAATTCAGTATACAAAAAAAGCGGAGAAAAAATTGTCCGTAGGCAAACCACTTTTAAATATTTGTGCACATATGGCTTCCGGTTATTTCGAGTGGGTTATGCTAAAAAATGCATTGGACCCTTGGTTTTTATATCACGTCGAATTGAATGTCCTATGATATATTTTCCTTTTGAATTGAAAGGGCGAGAGGTTCAAGGGAGATTAGGTACGGTCCGAATTTCTGAATAGATCCCTAATCCAAATATATGACTGTCCTCTAATTTACAAGGGTTTAGTTAGTTTGTAAAGCTTGCCTGTGTCCTTACACACGGCTTATGTGTGTGATACAATTTCACGTTTCACTTTTTAGAGGATTTAAGCTATGAAGTGATGTTACAGGAATTAACCGTGTCATGGCTCTCCGAAGATGCCTCAACCTATTTTTTAAGCAAGCATTATACCTACACTTAAAGGGCTGAGCTATTTTTTTAGTTATGGAATAAATAAATCAAGTCAGACCATCTTCATATGTTGACATTACAGTTTTACACGAAACATATTTTTTCCGTAAATAAACAGGCAAACTTGCAGACAATTATTATATCTCAACATTCTAAATAGTTGAAGCTAATGATATATCACAGCACCTAATGATTGCTGAATCATTCAGCTATTCATAACTTTATTATCAACAAAACCATAAATGTTATAATGACGAAACGCCTCATATCTGCATAGCAGGTAGCTTTGTTGGCGCAGTGTGAAATATAATGTGTCTACTCTAATAGCCTACTGCAGTTCGTAACACAGTGAAAAATATTGCGTACCACTGCCAAAATAGTAGCACTGCACATAACATGTATTCGTCACATTTTACATAACTCGCACATACATCGACACCTCCATGCAATAACATCGTAACTCACTTTTTTCCAAAAATTGAGTTACAACGGCATTGTTATGTAAAAAAAATAATGCATTTTTTCTGTACTATCATTGTAATTCTATTCCCTTTCGTTTCTAAAATAAACCAACGTCAAAGTATTGTAACTAACCCAAAAAAATATTTTTTGTCAACAATATGAAAACCCATGAAAACAATTTTTCTTTTACAACTTAACCATACCTATTTATAATCCGCCTAAACTATATTAAATAGAGCCAGCTTCAAAAATTGTACGGGGTGTTTTGAGTTTGCTATAATTTAACATCTAATATCTTCAGATAAGTATTTTAATTAAATGAAAATATGTAACCATGTCTTGTCAGCTAAAAAATGTTATAGAACTCTTGCCAAAATGTTCTTTGTATGTCTGCATCAAACATTTATTATTTCTTCTTTTATTCTTCTTGCTGACTTATAAAGCTTTTGGCCACAGATCCACACATCTTTAAAAAAAGATTGAATCTACTTATACGACTTTCTTCTCAATTAATATTCATGAAGCCGTTTCTAACGAGTATGCATGGTGACCTATCGTGTTGAACTATCGTCGGACGCGCAATTTACACGAGATTATGATCATACAGCTACCTGCCGACGTGACGCGGAATTAAGATGTTATCTCCATCAGATAAGCTTCACAGAAGGCGTTATAAATGTATGAGGAAAAAGTAAATTACCTATAAGTTAATTCTGCTTAAACTTATGAGAAAATTACAGAGGAAGGAAACCGCGTGTTTGTTGGATGAAGATTTGCCTCATTAGTTAATTAATTAAGATAAGGTAAGAACATAACATTTACATATTTTGTACTTAATTAATTTTCTATATTTTTCTTATAAGTTTTCTTACGGCCGCAAAATGAACTCTGGAAGTCAAAAAAGTACTTGCTAATTTTATTGAGGGCATCACTCCAATAGCATTTTTTGTGTAGAAACATATTAATTCTATCCAACTATCTTTGCCTGCCACCGCTCAATGGACACATTTAAACGAAAGTTGAATTATAAGGAACTACAGATACTTAAATAAAAAAAGAACTTCTAATACTCAACAAGGTCTAACAAAGCGGATGGCAGCGGAACTTGAAAGCGCTTTCAGTCTATTGAGAACTCAAGGCATGAAACAGAAACGAGCCCATTCACCATCACGTAGATTCTGCGTCAAAGGATACAAGGATCATACGGAACCCATACAAGAACCCATTCAAGAACCGTAAAATGGGTGCTTCTATGCCACATAACACCGACCCATGCTATAATGTAATTCCGCTAACCGACAAAGGGTTCCAAAGCTGTAAAAACAATTTTAGTATACCCCCGAACTTAATCCTTCACAAAGTGTACCGACTTACCGAAAGTATTTCCAAAACAGTAGAAAATCCCTTTCGGTATCAATTTGCCGCCTCAACTACTTCGTTCGTGTTTTAAAAACATTCCTTTTTAAACGATTTTTTTTCTCATTTCCTTTTCGCATTGTTGAAGAATTGTTTGCGAAAAAATTAAGATAAATAAAATATGGCGGTAAATCGTTTACCGCCTTTTATAGGTTTTTTATCTATTTGTGTTGTAATGTGCCTTTGATAAGGTAAATATTGAACAATAAGGATAAGAACACGCTGTAGCATAAGTTGAAAAAAATTTGGAGCTAAAGTAATCTTTTACCTTGGCTGAATTTGAGATGCAATGAGACTTTATGAGACTATAGAAAACTCCAGCGATCATGAACTAGAAAAATTTTGCTTTTTGACGCAACCGATGCTTTCTTATTTTTTTCCTACAGCATCCTCATATTTCCTACTTAAGTTCCTTCCATACAAGGGCAGAGTTATCCGCCCACAAGTTTTTACCAACGCAATATCATTGCGGAACCGAACCGATCTTCAAAACAGTTTTTTGTCCAGTACTCCCGACCTTAACAAAACCCGAAACGTTAGATAGGACCTAAATTCTTGGTGCACAATCGGCCACGCCTACGAATGTACTATTATTGTACAGTTCACTGTTAAAGGTATTTCGCATCTGTTAAATTCGCACAAAGAGTTTCCTGTTCGGATTACTAGATTGCGATTGGTATCTTGCCTTGGGCCACGGTGCCTTTATACAATTTATTTTATCGGACCGTCAATTCGCAAGTGTGATTTGATTGATGATTTTCCGCTACCGAAATCTTTTTTGTTGGTTCAATTGTGATTTTAAAATTAGTTCTAAGTACAATAAATGTTCCTAGGAGTATTTTTTAAACATATTTCAGAGAATATAGTTTTTGATGACCAGTTATTACGTCTTCAAGAGGAACAGAACTGCATTGATTTTTAATTCGCTAGTCATAAGACTTAATTAAGGACAGATATAGCAATCAAATTGGGTCATTGACTAAACATAGGATAAGCGTATTTAGCCTATAATGTTCCCACTGCTGAGACACAAGCTTCCTTTCTGTGAGGAGTGGACCGTAATCCAAATATAACAATATTATAATACTTCATTGCTGAAAAAGGATCATCACTGCATAAACTTTTTCATATAATTAGTTCCGGCTATTATATTTTATCAAAATAGTTTCCAATCTCACATAAAACCCCCACTCACTCAATTAAATTTTAAATAGCATCTCCGCTCTATAAACCGATAATATAGAAACTAATTAATATCAAAAATTAAAACCGAAAAGGAATTTCTTCGGAATTCTGACAGTTCCTGTACCATACCGACCACCCCGATTCGTTCCGCACTCGAAATAGATCCTGCCAAAAACTTCACAGCCTAATTATGAAAAATAAGACATAGTTTACAATTCTCGTGTCTTTAGTTAACACGTGCTCCCATTTTTTTCTCACAAAATTCCTCTAAAAATTAATTTCGGACGGAATAGGTTCGCAAAAAATACTAATTGCTTTTTGTATCGCCGCGTAGGTTTTTGTGTCTGTCTGTATGTCTTGCAGCAAATGTGGGCTTTGTCAGTGAAAAGTGTCAAATTACGTGGCACGAGATGGGAGATAAACATTAGGGCTGGCTCTAGAGTGTTGTCAACTATGTTTTTAGATTTTGTTATTTCTTTCGTTTCAGTTGAAGTTAGACTGAAAATAAAAATATTTAAAATTTATTTATTTGAATTTTATTTTAAATTTTATATTTTCAAAAAAAGATGCCTTCCCTATGGAAAGGCATCTTTTTTTTTTTAAATACATACGAAATGTTTGAAGAAAAGCATGGCATTATTAATAGCAAAACTGAAGAGGTCCTTAAATCAAAAATCGATCCTCAGCTATAAATAAAAACCCCAAATCCAAAAGAAATAAATTACCATTAAATAATATTTTAATGAACTAAGAACATCAATTTATAAAATTAACGATATAATTAAATTAAATTTATTTCACAGCCCTTGCATCCCTAAACTGGAATCGCGCTTTTTGCGCGCATCCATTTTAGTTTTTCGTAAAGATTTTGCTGCAGATAATAAAGTGTTCCCAATTCCAGAACCAATCAAACACCGGTAACTCTGAAAAACAAAATGTACCCTGTCGGGTGTACATCAAAGTTCAAATTAGATTGTGAGGATCTGTTAGTTATGTTAGATAGTTTTGGAGAGGTAGTCACGATGCAATAGGCAACTAAACGGAAAGGAGCGGTAGATAAAACGGCGACAAGTTGGAGAAATATTTCCAAAATATTTGTAAGTGAAGCCGGGGACCGCCCGGGGGCGGGTAGGGCAGGACGCACTAGATACCGGAATTCATCCGCTGAATAGCTGAATGTGATGAACTTGAAACCGCTTTTTTCCATTTAGCGAAAAAATATGGTGATCTTTAAAATAATGGATGGAATTTTCACGTTAGTATAAGTGATGTTTCGAAAGTAAGCTTTTGTTTTGCTACTTTTATGCTTTAGACATTCGTAATATCTACGATATTATAAAACATCTTATACGAGAGTATTCCAGACAAAAAAAAACTTTCGTTTTATTTTTTGAAAAACAAAGTCATGAAACCCTGCTCCTCGACAACCTGCCTTAGACAAAGATACTTGCGCAAATTGACAAAAAGTAGTTATTATTACTTATTATATAAAAACACACCAAATAATGATGAGAGAAAACCAACCAAGCGTCCAATGACGTCTTAAACTTATAACCAAATAATTACCTACACTACGCACGTTAACAAAAAGTAGATACTATAACACAAAAAGATATAAAACATGGCAACAAAACCCGAGATTATTACATCAATAAACCTGGCAACACATAAAAGAAATGTTATTCTTATTTCAAATTAATTCACGCGTGAATTTTGCATTGGTAGTACAAAACAGGAGTTTATTCTTAAGGTTTATATTGAATTGGCAGTTAGTAGAATGTCTCATTGTAACAGGACACCGAATGAAGATGGTGTCCGCGAGATAAGGAAGGATTTAGAACGAGTGTACCGGCTGTGGCAGATTTACACCGCGTTTCTATAAACTATTATTTGTAAGATTTAAAGGTAGTGTTACATATTTGTGTAAATGGATTGGCTATGTATTTGTAAAGTTAAAAAATTACGTTGAGTTTCGGGAAATGTTTTTTTGATTTTCGCTTATGTGATCTGGATATAAATTTTAGTGAAAACTATCAGTTTCAACAGTTGACAGCATTTGTGACAGAATTGTCTTTTTTTTGAAAGAGTGCCAATACGAGCCTCAGAAATCTGTGTGTAAAATATATCTACTCAATATCAAGCAGAACTGCCCTAGAATCCTTATACATTTTGACTAAGTCCTCTCTATGCAAATAACTGCATAAATCTTAGAACATCATTCAAATAACCAACAGCATGTAAACCTATAAAACTATACGCAACAAACTGCGCCCACGCATTACCCTCACATATTTGCACAATGCTATAATCTCGTCACGGTACACTTGACACCAATAATGTTGCCATTCATCAAGGATTACCACCAAGATGTTTATCAATATTTCTCTAACAAATATTTAGAGATACCTTTTATAAACCTATGTGTCGAACATCTTACGACAATGACATAATATTTGTATAGCTGATACATAATCTTGGTATTGTGTAACAACTTTATACAACAAAAATTTTGCATGATATTTCATTTTTGCGAAATGGGTGAAAAAAATGAGGATGAGATACAAAATATACAAATATTGAAATTGGTATCTAAAGGACATCTTGAAGTTATGTGAAAGAGAATATAAATATTATTATGCACGTACTTTAGATTATAAATACTATCATCTTCATCAGTTTGTATTCTGTGGTGAGTCGTTCCCCAACTCGTCCCACATGCCTACGGCCCATTTTGGGACGAGTTGATGAAAACAAAATACATTTTATTTTCGTTCTGCAAGTCGTCCCACATTTTTTTTGTATGGAACTTTAAACTTTATCGACGTTTAGTACAGTTAGCAAGACAAGACATAACAATATATTTTTAAGTATTTTTAGTTTTTACTTTCGTTTTGTTCATAGATTATTTAATATTAAAAAAGTCAGTACAGACCTACCTACTAAATAATATTTTTCTAGAACAACAGTTTATTGTTTCATTTTACAAGTAAACGTACAAGTTCGAAGTGTTATCAGAAATTAATAAGAATAGTAGACATGTATGACTTTTGGTTATTATCAGGTAATAAACAATGGTTACGGTGGTTACTTTTGAAGTAAACGATGACAGGACAGACCTATGAATAAAATGAAGATACAAAAATACTTATATTTTGTTTCAGTATCAATAAATCAATAAAACTACTTAGAGATAAGTAGTTAAGATTAGTATTTCATAGAATTTATTGTTGCTAAAACGAGTTAGTATGGTTTATACTTTCCGAAAGAAAAGGTAAAGACATTATTTGAGACGGCTTATGCATGGGGTACGCATTACGTATTATACAACCTCCTACTAACTTCTGTTACCCTAGTACTTTTCAAATAAAACTAAACTAAATGAATGTGGAACAACTTTTTAAAAATTTATTGTTGGTTTCATTTTGAACTCCGATGAATCTGTGACTCTGGCTGTGCATAAATTAATTCTTCCTGTTTAAAACCTTTGCCTATCGTTCTAGTGCTGGTGACTCTTTCCTATTTGTGCCTTCTGACTGTATTCTGTGCTTGTGAACTGTTCTTGTAAATTTGTCATGATTTAATATTTTCTGTTTATATGTGACAATGTTGTGATTATTAAATATTTTGTAACCAATTCTTTTTTTGTATTATTTCCACATTAACACTTTTGCTGCTGATTGTACATTTTCTCATTTTAAGAGTAACGTGGGACGACTTGCAGAACGAAAATAAAATTTATTTAGATTTTCGTCAAGTCGTCCCAAATGGGCCGTAGGCATGTAGGACGACTTACTGAACGACTCTCTGTGGTGGTCTTAAGCCCGTTATCTCAAAAAATAAAATATAATTATGAGTAAACTCTTCAGGGTGCCAGACATTAATAATTTTAACAAACATCATAAAATATTTACTGTGGACGATGCCTTTAGCTGGATATTAAACATTACAATTTATTTTTATATTTTCGCTTATTGCAGCAACATTGTAGATACATCATAATCTTAGTGCATAATCTCATATCATAATCTTAGTGCAAAAATAACATTTGTAAAACCACCATAACATTATTTGTACCTGTATATTTACACTTCAATAAAACTGTTTATAACTTGTACCAACCAATTCAATATTTTTTATGCCCGACCCAATGAGCAGAAACAAAATAGCCAACACAACAAATACAATTAAACAGCATCCAATAAAAACTGGTCCTGTCACTGGACCAGTTTTAATGCAATCAAACCGAATCCCAGCTCACTGGAGCAGATATCACTCAGTTCAGGGATATCTGATAAGACGTCTCGAACGATAACTTGTCGACATACAGACTTGTGATCAGATAAGGGCACATCATCAAAGATCTCCTTATTGCCTTGCCCTTGCCTCCTTGGTGTAACCAACACCACAGATCCAGAGATTTGAGATAATTGAAAAAATGGAGCGTGGAGGTCTCATTTGTTTGAGATTTTTTTTTGGGTTTGTGTCTATATTTTTGGACGGTTTGGATGAAATAAATAGCTGAGATAAATTCCTATAGGTATTATGCTTGCCTCACTGTAAAAAGTTGTAAACGTCCGAACATAAGTCAAATCAAACACCAGTGATCACTAACTTAAATATTTAGGTTCATATTGCAGGCAGAAATATCACTGTGAAAAAATATCACTAATTTTTGTTATTATAATCATTCCAAAAACTCATTCTCAAAACATGCTCACACGACCCAATCAAAAACAGTTCCACATAAATTAAATTAAGCAAAACAAAATCAATACACAATCATGTATTATTAATAGTTCACAAAAACAAATGCCAAGAAATAAAAACAAGAGGGTGCTCTCCCAGGGGGACAAGCGAAGTAATCAAATTAGAATTAACCAACCCGAGACTATCTGTCATCGTTGTGCTCACGAAAGCCGGAGTCCTGAGTAATATATCATGGAGTAATGACAGGAAGTCAGGGTTAGAGGGACAGGATCGGAATCTGGTGTCAAAGATGTGACACATGGTTCGGAGATGTAAGATAGGTTGTTGTGTCAACTGCGCATTATTTATTGTCAATTTGGGAGAAATTCTTGGAAAATTCTGACTGCGATCGGTGCTTATGTTTTTGGAGACGGGAATCCCGCCAAGAGCTTGTATCGCAATTAGTTGTTGTTTGATTATTTTGTATCTCCTTTTAAGTACTACTAAATAAACAATTAAAAATATTTATTTCGAGCGAAGTCCTATGGCGTTAGTAAAATTTTCCTTAAAACTACGTAATATTAAACAATACGTACGGTGATGCACTGACAGCGGTATATTATCCCCCTTACTAATAAACGTATTATATCAGATGAATAGTGACACACCGATTTCTCTCTTTCAGTCATCAGTAATTTGACTTTCGAAAGAAGAATACAAAGCGTTGTGCAACTATACAGACGCTATACAACGTTTATTAGTAAGGGGGTATATGTATAAAATATGGACAGTCTACGCAGTCAGCTATCATTTTCAGAACTCTGTTAGGGCTAACCATGACTAATGCCAGCATTGATTCTGCGCGCTTGCGCATTAACCATAAGCTAAGCTCATGCTTAACCAAGCAAAGTTCATTCATTTAAATCTTCCCCAAAAAGAGCTCAATGAGGTGGTGAAAGCGAACCAAAGTCCAACCAGAAGCTTTAGAGATTAGCAGGATTATAAGGATGCAACAACAAGCTTTGTTTTTTGCATGAAACAGCAGAGCCCAAGGAACAGAAATTCTGTCAAAAAAAGAAAGCTTGTGGCATTCAAATCAAAACGAGTAAATTAATAAAAAAACATTGAAATTCACTGAGATGGCTTCTATTCATTGTGCACCTATACAAACTTATTAATTTGCGAGTAATTCATCGCCATCACAACGCAAAAATTCCCATAGAACTTAAACATGATTGTTTATAACCAATTTATCAACTTCCTAACACCGTATTCTATTAGATATCTTAATACAATAGGTATTACAGGTGTTCTAAAGGTCAATTAAGTAACCTTTAAGTGTTGAACAGATATTAACAGTTTAACAAGGGCCACACCTAAACCACGTGCAGCTGTAACGTATGGAAGTAAGATTTAATCAATTAGGTAAGTGAATGGGACAATTGTATTGTTTGTGCAGTTCAAGGAATAATGACTTCTGAATATGATTTGTTTAATTAGACGAAAAAGTTGGTTGGTTGTTGGTTTGGTTGGTTGGTTGGTGGGTTGATTGGTTGGTAGTTGGTTGGTAGGTTAATAGGGTTGGAAGTTGGTTGGTTGGTTGTTGTTGGTTGGGTTGTTAGTTGGCTTCTGTGGTACCAAACTGTACTTTTTGCAGGTGTGTGTTAACCAGGAAAAATAGCCATTAGGCCATCACGACCTGCACGCATACTCTTACAGAAATTTAACTGAAATTCCTGTTGCTCTGCAACACGAAAACTTCTTCCATCGCTAATCTACCTCATCATAAGAACAATAAGACCAAAAGAACGAACCAATCCTACTTCGTGTTAGTGAGATCACGAACCTCACGTACTTACCTACTACACGTAACAATTTTGTTACACCCACGACTTATGACCCTTTGGCACGAGTTCATGACACGAGTCACGATCAAGGCTCGAGGCCGTTTGAGGTCGCGGGCTTATTGCTGTAGTGAATACTAATGCAGTTAATTTTCTGCTTATAACAAATTGTGGGCCCAAATAGCGCAGAATTGGTGCCCTGAGACAGTGAGGCGGGGTCGCGGCAGACCACGTAGGACATGGCGAGACGAGCTGGATAGGTTCCGTCAAAACTGGAGGGATGATGCGCGGGCTCGAGAAACATGGAAGGAGTGGAGGGAGGTCTTTGCCCAGGAGTGGAACAGCACAGGCAAGTAAAAAAATGAAGTCCAGAGAGCGTCGAACACGGGCTTAGCTAGGCATAATCACATCCTGAAACGATTACATAAAAGGCCTTATCCCTAATACCTTCTATCTATAGACAACAATAAATAACGCTATACAATGTGCTACAAACAACCCTATTGTCTAAGAAAACTTAAACATTATCTTCACAAAAAGTCACGAAGGAATTCATAAACAAAAACAGATGATTGTGCTCGCCACGTGCCGATCGTGGTGAGATAACATTGTCCCGTGGTTCCCGCTGTAACGCATTACCACAGTGTACCTATCTACTTAGGTGCAGTGGTTCATCGCCAATACATTTGACAGGATCTGAGATATGTCAAAGATTTTGACAGTTCTGAATAGCTTAGTATGTATTGGGGAAACGTATTGTTTTTTGTCGCGTTATAGCCAATTCATACAACTACCAAGGAATGACAGTTATGATTTGAATATACAGGCCAATTTGGTAGCCAATTCGCTCAGCAATTAATTTCCCTGACTGCACAAAACTATAATTATTTTGACATTTCTCAATTCCTGTCAGATGTATAGCCGACGGCCCACTCCAAGTACATACATTGTAGTAAGTAATGGTTTTTCATTATCTTTCGTCTAACCCAGTAACTGGGTTGTGGAACTCATAGACAGTCGCTTTATGTAAAATACTGGTATTCATCTGCCTGGTTAGACTGAAAGCCTACCCCAACATAGTTGTGAAAGGGCTAGGCAGATGATGAATATCTACTTATGTTCTGAGCTGCAGTATGCCCCCCACTTACCCCCGCACGATTGCTATGCAACAATGCTCTCGTTGCCCTACTGTAAGATAGTTATACTGTGGCACAACAAACCCTTTTTATTGAACACTTCATAATCGCCTACCGAGTGATATGAATTTCAAAACAATGGCGTTTTTTGAAGACGCGCTTATTATATTTTTGTGCCTTGAAATGACAATGGGGTATGATGAATGGGAGGATTGATTAAAGGTTTTTCTTCAAGTTATTGTTTTGATTCGACTCACCTTTTTTTATTGGTTGTATGATAGTAAGAAATGGTAAGCCTTCTTCTTAGCATGTCGATAGCAATCTAAATGTACTCGGCCCAGAATTCGGCTACTTGTTTGGCGCCATCACTAGCGTCCATCAGTTCCTGTAACGTGCAGCTGACAGGACACGCAGGGCACGATATTGTGGTATGGCTCCCTTATTGGTCTAGTGGTCGCAATAGCTCCTGCTGAGCATGTGGTTCGACTTCCTGGTCGGGCAAAGTGTTATAGGGTTTTTCCGTCAGCGATTTCTCAGAAGCAGTCCGGAGTCTGGATTTGTGCCCGGTTGACGGCAAATATGGCAATACGCTCGCCCTCTATTACATGGGACTTAAAAATAATTGGCGAAATATGGGTGAAGGTACACCGCTGCCTAACCCTTTGGTAATTACAGGCGTGATGTTATATTATGTGTTACTAGCAGCGTCCTACGGTTGCACCTGCATAAGTTTTGATCCCGTGGGAATATCGGGATAAAAAGTATCCTATGTGTTAATCCTGGTAATAAACTATTTGTGTGCCAAATTTCATCTAAATCCGTTTCGTACTTTTTATGTGAAGAAGTAAGTACCAAACATACAACAACAAACACACACTAACTTTCGTGGGATGTTATGTTAAAGCTTAGGATCATAGCACGTGCTGTAATTGCCAAGTCTACTTTCTACTTCCAAAGATCTATTATATCCCTAAATTAAACGCAAAATAATAGCAGGAAATGACACATAATATTTATGATCGTCTAAAAGCGTCGAAACATAATCACGTGTTTTCTTAACGACGCTCCTGAAATCAAAATATTCTAACACACAATATCTAAAAGCATTATCGTAGCTGGTTGAAAAAATCTGGTAAAAAACGGTGGTGAGGAACCCTGGACCCGGCTATTATCTCTGAACACCGAAGTCATTTTAGCTATAATAAGATAACATTAAGGGAAGACGAGGACTGAGGCGCTCAAACTTTGAGGAGGCGTTAAATTAACATTATGTTACTAAAGAGGACTTGAAAATTAAGCGTATGTAACTTTTAGATAAGATTATAAAAGGTATTACTATCTCTCGCTACTTTTTGGGTTTTTAGATATTTTTATTTATTTATTTATTTAATACCTTATTTAATAAATACCTTAACCTAAACATACATATTTTTATTACTATAAAACAGTACTTCACTAGCTAACTCTTGCGCAGTTCTGTGGTAGGTACCTACTTGTCCGCGGAAGCGTCGGAACACCACGTCCTGCGGCCAGAAGTCTTCTTCCATAACGACGGGCAGATAGCAATTCGGCACGCGCACGACGAACGCCTTCCGCCGCCTTTATGTAATCCACGTAGGAGATGGCGGGACGAGCTGGATGGGTTCAGTCAAAACTGAAGGAGGACGCGCGGGCTCGCGAAATATGGAGATGCCTTTGTCCAGGAGTCGGACAACGCAGGCTAATAAAAAAAAATCATTGAATTAAAACCATTTATTCCTTTTTCTATTTCCATAAATAAAACTAATATACAAAAATGCGTTTTCCATTTTATTTTTCATAAAATCTTTTCCAGGAACCAGACTTCTATTTTTCCCTTTGCACATGGTTAAGTTTATGCACATCTTACTTTACTTGGTCCCGAAACTTTGAGAACGAACCCTCAAAAGATCGTGTCAGCGGACCTGTCGCTCTCGACTCTCAGAAACAGGTATTAGTTTTTTCTTTTACGTTTTTGCGCGCGCGCACGTGTGCGCAGCCCCTTAATTACCGACGCATACCATAAACAGATCTTTACGCTCCCTTAAATAAATCTTCGGGAATTTTTTTCTTGTTTTCTTAGGCCCGTAATTTCGGAGCACAGTTTTCGGTTTACCAAACGAATTGGACAACGAACCAGTGGAGCGGTTCTAGGAGATGATCGATGATGACTCTTTGTTTTTACAGGTTTATCCGTAAATCGATTTGGATGTTTATAGAGCTTTCTGGGTTGACGGATGTTTGGATGAGATTGGGAGTTGATTTTGTCGGTTCATGAATTTATATCTTGTTAGGTAGATTTAGTGATTTATAATGTAGGACATACAAATATAATGAGAAGCAAAGGTAACCCAGTGATAACGGCCGCGACTTACGCGTTGTAGGTCGTAGGTTCGAACCCAGACAAACGCTTTAGTTTATGTAAATTATTTCATCACCACTGCTCTCAAAACGGTGAAGGAAAACATCGTAAGGACACCGGCATGTCCTAGAACCCAAAAATTCGAAGACGTGACATCTGCCAACCCCCACTGGGCCCGCGTGGTTGATTACGGCTCACTCCCTCTCACCGAGAGGAGACCTATATTCCAACATTCGGAACATTACAGGCTGATTAATGTATAAATAATATAATTTGTTTATACATTAATCAGCCGAAATATAATATAAATCTTTTGTACTTTTTTCTGCTAGTTTATTTCCACCGGTAGAAATATTTCCTACTATCTTAGCACAAACGGAAATAAATAAATGTTTTGTCTTACGATCGGAACATTTAATATGTAAGCAGATTACAGACACAACCATAGGACCCTCGATAAGGGTATATTTTGTGGCCTCCCTCGATCCAAGATAACCGGGCCCTTTCCTTTTCTGGTTTTATTGTAGTGTTAAACGATATTTTATTATCAGGACGATAAAATTCCTCCACGGGGACACGACGTATTTATCTTTAGGAATCTTTTTTTTCGGCACTTTATCACTATTATTTAGGGGCATGATAAAATGCTAAAATACGTCCAAGGCTTATTCTTTATTGCGGTGATGTAAAAGGATTAAGATATTAAAATGAATAAGCCTAATTATATGGAGGAATTTTATCCCGACTGGATTTAGTATTGGATTAATAATGAGGACTTTTGTTATGAAATGAAATTATTTATTCTGGTTATTTATTTCTCATGGTCTTTTTCAGGAAATTTCAAAACGGCTGGTTGACACTTCCCGTGACCCAAAGGCTGGCTTTTACATTGGCCAAAGGCTAAGCATTGCCATACAACGTGGTAATGCCGCCAGTCTCTTGGGTACTTACATTACCAGTCGACAGCGATGCGGATGAATTTTTAGACGCTATATTTTAGTTTGAGTATAGTTTTAGTTAAGTTAGGTTTTAATTTTGTTATTTTTGTTAATTATTGATATATGTATTACTGAATTAATTATTCTGTAAATAGGATATATCGAAATCACTTTTACACGTCATATTAAAAAAAATAATAAGCTAGATGAGGTCGGCTTTTCCTATCTGCCTACTCTGAGATTAAAGACCAAAAGAAACTCAGAGGTCACAGTCTCTTTTAAAGTCCAGACAAAATCTTGGTCAGATCATTTGAAGACCACGTAGATTCTTGTCTGAAATGGTCTTTTGAGGAAAATACCACACGGATTTGGGTGGACTTCAGTCAGCGCAAGCATGTGTCGGTAATCGTGTAGCTTAACTCAACAGAAATTGAGGAGCTCAATAAGATAACTCCTACTGTCTTTTACACGTGACTCTAAAACGTGTTGTATTGAGCAAGGCTTTATTAACTTAACTAGCTGCGCCCCGCGGTTTCACCCGCGTAAATGTCGATCCCGTGGGAATATCGGGTTAGAAAGTAGCCGATACGTTAATCCAGGGTGTCAGCTACCTTCATACAAAATTGTATCAAAATTGGATCAGCCGTTTGAGCGTGAAGGAGTAACAAACATATAAACACACACACAAACTTTCGCCTTTATAATATTAGTGTGATGTGATGATTTAAACCATAACTTTAGGCCTTTGGTATGGAATGCAACATGTGTTGACACCCTCGTGCCATCCCTTCTTCCTAGCACAGTGGGCTGTTCTGAGGCGGCTGCTGCAGGTGGGAAAACCTCAAACGGCGAAAATATTCCAACCTTATTGGGAATTATGCTGGAGCCGTTTGGGGTTGAAACACTAGGGACATAGGGTCCGAGTGCCCACTTGACTTTTCAAGCCATCGATCGCCAAGCGGTTGGTCGACTCTTCTTCTTTCTCTTCTTTGGTTGGTAATCAGAAGGCTGGCCTATTTTTTGGGCAAAGAATCAGCATCGCCATACAACGTGGCAATGCTGCCAGCCTTCTGGGCACTTTTCCGCTGACAGCGATGCGGGCGAATTGTTTGATGCCCTATGATTCTTTACCATTGTTTTGTATACATGTACATATTATTGTTTTTTAAAGTCTGTATTATCAATAAAAATAATTGCTAAAAATAATGGGCTTTTTTTAAACAATAATTATTGGAAAAAAACCCATAACTGGAAAATAGAGTGGAAGCAAGTATAAACTATGTAATCAAAGCAGTAATTGTTTAAAATAAAACCGCGCACTTAAACACAAATGAACACTAAAATGTTATGCCGTGCAAAAACATTGCGCAAAAGATGAACCTTTATTGACAATTATTTATTTAAAAGCCCTTAATGATACGGTTCCTGCGGATATCTAAAGATCTCAGCCAGACGATTTCAATTTAGCCGTTCCAAGTGTCAATACTTTACGACATAATCATCGTCAATTAAAAGCAAAACGCTCATTAAATTTAATAAATAGTGAGCCAGTTTCGAAGTGGAAGAGTTGCCCCCTAACTGTAAGGGGCCATCCACAAAATTACGTCAGACGAATTTCGTGTGATGTTTTACGTGTTGTGGATGGCCCCTTTTTTTTGGAGCCTTGTCACAGGCGGTCATATTTGTGTGACTACCCCTCCCCTAGTGTGACATCACATATTTAGCTATTTCAAATTGGTAGAGTTGTGACGTCAAGAAGGTTATTGCTCGTCCCCACTTGTCACATTTTGTTAACCCCCCCCCCCCCCCTTAATGTAGGTATGACGTAATTTATGAATGGCGCTCTAATGACGGTCAATAAGTAAAAATTCCCCGAGAATGTTTCGAGCATAATTTTCCAGCTGGACCGCACGGGCGGCTCACATTTTACAGCTGTAATTTACCATCATTAAGACAAATCAAGTTGAACGACGCCAATCATCGTAAATTAAGTGTTCCGGGACCGCATTAGCGCAAAAAGGTGTTATACTCGAGGCTTTTAAACTCGTTCGTGTATTAAAAACTCATATGAGCGGACGAAGGGTTAAGTGTATCATTTACACTAAAAATATCGTTTAAGGACTCGTAATTGCTGTGGTTCGGTAACAAGAAAGAAAGAAATTTGGAGGCAGAGAGTGCAAATCGTGGTTTGGACACATTTGGTAAGGCAATCATATCTTTATTCATAGTAATCGAGCGTCTCAAGGCGTGTTAATTTGTGTGTGCCATTATCACAAGCAGATGTCCTAAGTACAGATGATTTGCAGTGAGAAAATTCGCACTGAATGTAATTATGGGTCGGAGTTGTTAAAGTACCGATACGCAGGCAATCAGACATGATTGAGAATGACTTGGGTAGCGAAAGTTTTTTAGGTCATTCAAATGAAAAAAAAACAACCCGTTCTGGGCCCGCGTGGTATATTATAGCCCACTCCCTCTCGGAGAGAGGTGGCCTTTGTCCCAGCAATGAGAACATCATGGGCTAATTATGCTAAATGAAATGATGCTTGCAGGACATGAGTAATAATGTCCTGCAAGCATCATTTCAGTAATGGGAACTAGCTTCAACTTTTTGACTAATTGACCGACTATTTAATTTTGACAATTCAAAAGTGCATGTACACATGGTTTAATTGAAATAAATGCTTTGAGTTTGAATGATTGATTTTTTATAGGCATTGTAATTACATTAGCTGCTAACTTTTGTCCTGACTTTTAGGTCCACCCGAAACAGTAAAGCGCAATTAAACACGTCATCAATCTATACTAATCTTTACTTGTCTACACTATCTACTACTAATTATTTAACTGCCCCGTTGGTCTCGTGGCCGCAAACGCAACTGCTGAGCGTGGGGTCCTGGGTTCGATTCCCGGGTCGGGCAAAGTGTTATAGAGTTTTTCCATTAGGAATTTCTTAGTTAATTAATTATTAAATACTAGCTGCGCCCCGCGGTTTCACCCGCGTAAGTTTCGATCCCGTGGGAATATCGGGATAAAAACTATCCTATGTCCTTTCCCGGGACTCAAACTATCTCTATACCAAATTTCATTGAAATCGGTTCAGTAGTTTTGGCGTGAAGAAAAGACAGACAGACAGACAGAGTTACTTTCGCATTTATAATATTAGCTTGGATTATTAATTTCTTAGCCCGGAGTTTGGAAGTTGGCGGTGTGATACCTCCGTGCCTCGGAAAGCACGTTAATAGTTCCAATCACTTAGGTACAGTCAAAACACACCTGTCTTAGTGTTAGCAAACCTCCTAATTTACTTAACTACCCAATTTACCTCCATAACCTGACAAATTGTTTCTTAATTGTAGTAATCGTTAACGTTTAACCGATTGATTGCCAGTTAACCGAATCCTGAACGCACGCGAAGGGTTAAATTGCCGTCCCTTCATAACAAAGGGGTTAATTTTGTTCCAAATCACAAACAACCCTCCATTGACGAGTTAATATCGTAATAAATAACAATATCGAGATTAAACGGGGTTTGTTATGCTCCACCTTTTAAATGAAGCATCGAAAATTGTTTTCCTTTCGATTTTTTTTTAAGGATGAAAATTATTTCTCGAAAATTAATCGATAGGGTTCTTTTGGAATGCTTGGCATCATCAAACAGGTTTTTATGAATCATACCAACCATAATCAGCCTGAAATATTCCCACTGCTGGGACACAGACCTCCTTTGTGAGAGAGAATGGGCTGTAATCCACTACGCGGGCCCACTGAGGGTTGGTATGAATCATAATGATTTCATAAAACATATCGACTACATCGCTGCGTCTACGCAACGCCAGTACGCAACAGTGCGCCACGTCTACGAAATGCCGCTACACTGCATCTACGAAACGCCGCTACGCCACTTTTACGCTAGTACGCTACGACGTTAATTGCATTTCATGTAATACAATCAAATCTACTCGACACTAACGCAGCTTCTACGCGGTAACAACGCAACGTCAACCAACTACTTACAGACACGAATGCACCCATTGGTCAGAATAGGTTAGATTTTTAATATAAATCTTCTATTTCAATATTGTTACAATCACTACCAGCAGCCACTATTTATGTATTAAAGTTTTTCAGCAATTTACCTGCTCAGATCATTAAATAATTTGAATACAATACTGTAATACATATTGACAGAACATAAACATGCGCTATAAATGAATTGAAAGGGTGTTATTAAGATTAGATTATCTTTTGTTCTGTCTGGCGTGAATTTATTGCCGCCATAGACAAACGATATTTTTTCTATCAACCTCTTCTGATGGACCACCAAAGCAGTTCGATTATCTATCATAATAAAACCTTCAATACCTTACAAAGCAGACACGGTTAACTTAGTTAATTTTGTAAAGAAGCACAAGTGAATCGCTTAAGATTCTCTGTGAGAGTCGCTAACGACTGTAATTATTTCTAATTTTATTGAACGCCGGCTTCAGATAAAAAGAAGGCGCCTTCTACACGCTACTACTTCAAACCCTGCTAAAATTGTAACAACTTTTTTGATAACATCCCTTTGTTACATATCCATTGACGGTTTTGTTCAACAAAGCAAGCAACGATCCCTAACCCATCGTTCAATGGACTTGAAACAAATGAATGATGTAGTTTTTCCTAACTTGTGTTGAGTTCTTCAATGCATTGCAATTACAAGTTAATGAACCCGCGTTTAGATTGGTATACGATTATTTGTAGCTTTGCTTTGTAAGTATAAACATTAGTGCAAGTCTTCACGACTCGTCCCCTGCGGTGAGTGCGTGTTCGCTGTTCGTGAGTGCAGTTTAAGCTTAGTACTTATTTGTTGCTACCTTCTTTGTGACTTGTAGAACTTTTTTCAGTGATATTATCAACCTTTACCTATTCATAAACGTTGCTGAAAGTTAATTAGTGAATAGAAACTTGTTTAACCATACATTTTTAACGTTTGAACGTCACTTAACTTTATGAAAATGAACATTAGGTTTCATTCCATTTCGATGCAAAGCAAGATGCTATCTGATAGTTTTTTCGGGTCATTTGTTGTGATACTATTTTCTACAAATTTAATGCTCTGCTATACTATAAAAAATCTGAAGCGTATCCATAAACAGGCTCATATAAATCTAGAAAATTGAGATAGTAGGTAACTATCCAAAAATGATTGGAAAAGATCTTGCCTAGTTACAATTTGTAAAATTCAATGTGGGTTTTTGTAATTTCTAACGAGACGATATTATCGTTGATGTCCACATCATCACGATAACACAGGGAAGTAATTTAATTCTAGGGATGCACGAAGAAGCCTTCTCGTGTAGCGCAGTTTGTTCCACCAGTCACTCAACTGAACCGAGCGCTCAGCGCATCCTGGACAGTCACACCCAACACCCTATTTGACTGGCCAATTCTTGCCTTGCGGTGGTAGGGCTAACGCCCGCCTGGTTTGCGACCACCCTCCCACTGGAATCCGGCGTCAACCAGCTTTCTGAGTTTCGTCGATGCGTAGGAGTTCCAGTGCTTTAGGCATCTTCTGGGCACGCTCGTTCCATCATAGATCTCATCCATCGCTTTCCATCAGGCGTGATCGAGGTAAAGAGTGGGCCCATTCAGCAATAAAAAATAAATTAAAAAAACCAGTGAAATATCCACGATAAGGTTATAACGTTCTAGTATTTGCATACATTGTTAGGCTGACAATCATTGTTTCAGACGTAAAGTAAATCGACTGGGGTCCATATTGGCTCAACTAAAGTTCTTTACCCGAAATTGTTCTTCCTAACGATTTGTAATCCGAATGATCACTCTACCTAAATTTTTTCATCCTAAAGTTTTCATTCATACTATTTGTAGTGCTACCGGCGATGTTCATAACACTCATGTTTCCGAAAATTGTAATCAATAATATCATTAATGTAAATATTTTAAACTCCTACTGTTTTTTATCATAACGCTTTTAGCCCTAAACATAACTACCATAATATTTTCATGGCCTGGGAGTTTATACGGGTAAGTAATAGGTATATGACATAATTACAAAACCTCTAATATTTACAAGATATAACAACTGAACCTATAATTTTATTTGATATAATGATCAGTTAATATAATAAACGATTGATATAATTTTAATGTAAGTAACTAATTTCTATAAGAATAATAGACAATATAAAATCGTTTGATATACCACTCAATAGACATAAAACCTATAATATGATAAACACTTCTTTTTTCATCCTATGTCGACGGAGCCCCGCTTCGCGGGGCCCCTATTTCTGTGTAAAGGGTTTAAAGTAACCTAACCAAACCGAACCTCAGGGTGCCCTTCGCTCGCCCTTGCATCCTATGTCGACGGAGCCCCGCTTCGCGGGGCCCCTATTTCTGTGTAAAGGGTTTAAAGTAACCTAACCAAACCGAACCTCGGGGTGCCCTTCGCTCGTTTTTGCATCCTATGTCGACGATCTAAACAAAAAAGATATGACTTTGAATAATAGTGTAAAAGATGGTTATGTTGAGAAAATATAGGAAAACAAATAAAAGTATAATAGATGTTTATTGCTACTGACATTATGAAGTTTAATGATTCGGAATTATGAACATTAGAGACAGAGTAGTTAGGAATTGTGATTGTTAGGATGAAAAATATTAGGAAGAACATTTTCGGATTTCCAATTATCGGAGTTGAAAATTTAGGTGAACTTTGGCGCACCCAATCGACTGTCGTCCAAACTGACTTTCTAGAAAATCTGAAATAAACCAGTTTAATAGGTGCCAACTTGATTCACCTCTTCATTTTTAATGGTCAATCAGGTATTTGTTCTTCGGTAGATTAGGTCACCCACAAAAAAAGAAAAGAGTGACCATATCTACCCAGAAAGCATCCAAGTGCGAGGTGGACTCGCACGCAAAGGGTTCCATACTAAAGTCTATTCAAATTCATGTTTCCAATTGATATTATTTCAAGTTAAACAAATAACAAGTGAAAATTATGTTCATTTCAGTGACCAGTACTATTGCAAAAGTTGTAAAAATTTCTAAAGTTGTAGCGTAAACTGAACTTTATTGTGTAGGTATTAAAGTAATTTTTCCAATAAGTAACTCATATTAATTTATATGTTTGGAAGCTTAACCGGTCAAGTGGCGCGCGTCGCCGATCGGCGACGAAACAATAGAAAATCAATCGTGTCTCATTAGCGGAGCTTGACAGATTAATCGCGAATACAGATTAGACATATTCGAGCCTGAGAAAAAAACACTGAAAAAACACGTTTCTTGTATGAACCCCTTTTAATTTTTTATTATTATTATTTTTTGTTTTAGGGGCCATAGTAATAGGTACACACTCAAAGTGTCTACCTATTACGGTTCAAAAGATACAGCCCTGTGACAGACGGGTGGACAGACAGGCAGCATTTTGAGATTTAGACATTTTGAAATTTGGACTAAGAGCGACGTGGTCAATTTGCGATCCAGTCATTCTGATACCAACCCAGCTGGGCCTTAGTAATAGGGTCCCGTTGTCACCCTTTTGGGAACAGAACCCTAAAAAACTTTTTTACAAAAAAAACATCCGACTTCAAAAAAAAAAACACTACAAAGTGAAAAATAACTTTAATTTCGGAAGTCGGTGTCGTTGGTTCAGCATTTTCGTTTTTTGACACCGACTTCCGAAATTAAAGTTATTTTTCACTTTGTAGTGTTTTTTTTTTTTTTGAAGTCGGTTGTTTTTTTTGTAAAAAAAGTTTTTATTTTTCACTTTTTAGTTGTACCTACCCCACACAAATTCAATTAATACTAGTGCATTGAAGAATTGAAGACACGACTCGAAGAATCATCAAAATTCACATAGAAATGCCGGAGATGCAGTACATTTATGCATATAACTTCGTACATAAGAGTAATTACCTAATGTATTATATACTAAAACCTTCCTGAAAGTATGCAGATCACACTAATGAAAGAATTATCAAAATCGGTTCAGGAGTTTTTGAGATAATCGCGGACATACAAACATACATACATACATACATACGGGTCGAATACAGAACCTCCTTTTTTAAAGTCGGTTAATAAAAATACCTGAATGACCATTCACAAGTAAGTTTCAAGATACATGCCAACCAAGTTTGGGCTTAGTTGAGCAACCCGATTAGATTATTAAGGTAGGGTTTATATTTATGCACAAGTTAACATTGTGCAAGCCTGCATACCCTTTTTGGTGATAAAGGAATTTGAATTGTGATGTTTTGTGACCATTCATTTTAGGGCCAATCATTAATTAAGGGTAACGTATTTTGGTTTGATTCTTGTTGAAACCCTATCGGGGAGTTTGGTTGTTAATTGCGTTTGGTTTGTGAGTGATTGATAATTATTACTGTAGAAACGGAATTTAGAATAACATTCCGCTCTCCATTTGAGGGAGTTATTTATTGAATGTGCCTGAAGAATTTGCAAATTGGACACACTAAGTTGCAGAACTTAGTGTGTCCAATTTGCAAATTCTTCAGGCACAATTAATTAATTAATTACATTAATCACCACGTTTGCAGAAACGTGGTGATTAATGTAATTTCTACTATAATCTTTCATCGTTGTAGCAGTTATTTAATTTTTTATTTAGGTTAGCCAACAATTGTTTACACAATACATTTGAAATAATGTCCTTAATAGTACGTTTATAAATGCAACAGTAACTTACAGGCTAACACGACATACACCATATTTATGGTTTTACATAATATTACAAAGCCAAAAAAGATATTTACGATTAAAGTTATTCAATAGTTTTTGGTAATTCATGCGTAAGATTAATAATAACAAAAAAGATGGGTTGCACTCCGGGAGTACCGGTAGAAGTGAAAACATGTATATTAACGTTGAAATAAATCAATCATTAATTGAATTAATATAACTCATTTTTTTTCACTATTTCTGCGTCATTTTTTAGGGTTCCGTACCTCAAAAGGAAAAAAACGGAACCCTTATAGGATCACTTTGTTGTCCGTCCGTCCGTCCGTCCGTCCGTCTGTCAAGACCGTTTTTCTCAGGAACGCGTGAAGGTATCAAACTGAAATTTATATCTAATACTCAGGTCTACTGTCCCTTGGAGCTGTGAAAAAATCAAACTTCTAAGCCAAAGCAATCAAAAGATACAGCCGTTTATGCCGCAAATTTCCGCAAATTTTCGAAACTCGCACGGGAATCAAAACCTACAGGGTACTTCCCGTGAACTTAGAATCTTGAAATTTGGTACAAAGTAACATCTTATAGTACAGATAAAGGAAAAATTGCGAAAACCGTAAATTTTTAGTTTCATCATATAATAAAAATATTTTTGAAAATTTTAAAGTTACTACTTCTTTTCTCATGAACGCGTAGAGGTATTAAATTGAAATTAATATCAAATACTCAAGTCTATAATACCTTTAAGCTGTAACAAAATCAAACATCTATGTCAACGCAATCAAAAGAAACGGCAATTTAACCGCATATTTTCAAACTCGCAACTACTCGCAAGGGAATCAAAACCTAAAGGGTACTTCCAATCAACCTAGAATCTTGAAATTTGGCATGAAGCAATGCTTTATAGCACACATAAAGGAAAAATTCTGAAACCTTAAATTTTTATACGGAACCCTCGGTGCGCGAGTCCGACTCGCACTTGGCCGTTTTTTTCATTAATAGATGCACTTTGTTCAATTTCCATATTTTAAACACTTTATATACCGTACACGAATTTTACGAATACACAGCAGTGTGGCTACTACACAGACGGTCGAACCATCAGCTGTCCATCCATCCATCCATCCATCCATCCATCCATCTATCCATCCACATCCACATCCACATCTACATCCATCCATCCATCCATACATCCATCCATCCATCCATCCATTCATCCATACATCCATCCATCCATCCATTGTCGTGTGTCACTTGGTTCACTTCGGTTGGCGCCGCCGTAGAAAGAGAGGGGGATACTTAGTAGTTAGGAGTAGTAGTTCTCCCCTGTGTAGTCTCTCCTGACGGTCACGTGTCCTGACGCGATGTCCTGACGCGAGTTTAACATTTTTTACCTATTACAAAAAAGTGTGCAACGCCGCTAAAGAAGTTTTCACTTCAAAAAAAATACCTTGATAGATAACACATTTACATTAAAAAATAAAAAAACCGGCCAAGTGCGAGTCGGACTCGCGCACCGAGGGTTCCGTATAAAAATTTAAGGTTTTCGGAATTTTCCCTTTATGTGTGGTATAAAACATTGCTTCATGACAAATGTCAAGATTCTAGGTCGACTGGAAGTACCCTTTAGGTTTTGATTCCCTTGCGAGTAGTTGCGAGTTTGAAAATATGCGGCTTAAATTGCCGTTTCTTTTGATTGCGTTGACATAGATGTTTGATTTTGTTACAGCTTAAAGGTATTATAGACTTGAGTATTTGATATTAATTTCAATTTAATACCTCTACGCGTTCATGAGAAAAGAAGTAGTAACTTTAAAGTTTTCAAAAAGTTTTTTTTATATGATGTAACTAAAAATTTACGGTTTTCGCAATTTTTCCTTTATCTGTACTATAAGACGTTGCTTCGTACCAAATTTCAAGATTCTGAGTTCACGGGAAGCACCCTGTAGGTTTTGATTCCCTTGCAAGTGTCGAAAATTTGCGGCATAAACGGCTGTATCTTTTGATTGCGTTGGCTTAGAAGTTTGATTTTTTCACAACTTCAAGGGACAGTAGACCTGAGTAATTGATATAAATTTCAGCTTCATACCTCCACGCGTTCCTGAGAAAAAGGGTCTTGACAGACGGACGGACGGACGGACAGACGGACAACAAAGTGATCCTATAAGGGTTCCGTTTTTTCCTTTTGAGGTACGGAACCCTAAAAACAATAAAAATCTCATCATTTAACTAAAAAAAAAACTTAAAATTAAAATTCAGTAGCGAGATCATTGATTGTGAGAATAGTGCTCAATATTTTTTTTATAAATTATTATATACACAGTTATTGGACAACAACACATAACGAACTCTAAATTATTTTTACAGAGCAAGAAAAAATACGCAATTGCAACAGCTTCCATATACATCCTCCGACAAAGAAGCCAATCAATACAAAAATTATTTCATCAACACCTAGTAAGTTTCATGTAATAATTATTTCTCCCGTCATACGTACATATGTTCCTTTTTATAAGTTTATAATACTCTTGTTTGTCATTAGTGTGTTTTTTCTCCGCAACTTGTAAACTAATAACGTGATGCCTTCAGTCCGTCTAGTAGGATTTGTTTTTTACTTTTTAACAAGCTCCGTAATTATGGAATTGATGGGTACTGCAACAAAGTAACGTAGCAATATATGTATAGTAATTTCATCTCACGAAGGCAGATGGATCGGAACAAAATGACTCTTATTTCGACGTCATAAAAGTCACGTAACCCGCCTTCGTGAAATAAAACAACTATACTAGGTAGCTTGAGTGTATGTTAGTCATGTTATGATTACGCACTCATCTGCTGCATCAATAATTACTGATGATATAATTCTTCTTTTTTCCAATTTTTCGTTCTTTTTTAAAACTGTGTCACCAGAAAATACTTCTGTATCGTGGATACAGAATTATCACAAAACAAAAACAAAACTGCAATAATTGCAAGCTCACTCCGCCGAACCCAACCCAACACAGTCAGAGGGGCAATTCTCGTAATTTTAAGAACGTTCACAGTCTGAGGGGCAATTCTCGTAATTTTAAGAACGTTCACAGTCTGATCTCAGTCTCAATCTGTCAAAAATACCTCTAATTTCCCTGCATTTTGACAAGCTTTTGACATTAGTTTGTCACCGAGATGAGATTGCGACTAGATTTTGAACGTTTTGAATTACGAGAATTGGCCTTCTGATGATGATGACTCGCTAACTCCACATGCATTCTTTTGTAACTATGTAAGAGCAACTATACAAAACGAAGTCATTTGCTATACGCAAGCCCTCCCATAACTACGCTGTAACATTAAATAAAAAGTAAGTAATCTGGAGGTGCACATTTGTCCAACATACAGAACATTAACGCCACAGTTTTTCTTCGCCTCCACCTCAGAAAATTCCATACAAGAATCAAAGAAAACCACCGGCAGTTTTTCCATTAATAATCTCATCCAATCAGAGGATGTCGCGATGTTTTTTCTGTTATTATACAACATGTAACTGCTGCGCCCCGCGGTTTCACCCGCATAAGTGTAGTGTGTGTGGGGGGGGGGGGGGTGAGTGCGTGTCCGAATATCGGGATAAAAACTACCTATGTCCTTCCCCGGCATGCAATGTATCTCTCTGCCAAGTTTTATAGAAATCCGTTCAGCCGTTTAGGCGTGAAAAGGTTACAGACAGACAGAGTTACTTTCGAATTTATAATATTAATATGGATATTAGTATTAGTATGAACTAGTGACCCGCCCTGGCTTCTGATTCGCACAGGTGCATTCTAGTAATGTGGCGACATGTAAAAACATTGAGATTTCTCTGCTATATTGAAGTTAAATATATATTTTTTTAAAAGCACATAAACCATCCAGAATAAATGCTCTAAATGGTGGTTACACCAAATCAGAATCTATTATATAATTTAGAAGAAGGTCACACAGAGACACGAAAAGCGACTTTATTTTTTACTATGTACTTACATACGCCAGCTACCCAAGCTACCCAAAACTGTCAAATTTACCCAATCAACTTTGAACCTTATAATTTAGCAACAAAGTTGAAAATCTATTAAAGAAATTTGACAGATAGCGGACCCGTCCCTGCTTCGTACAATTTTAACGACTTGACAAAACATCGAGATTTCTTTACCATATCAAAATTAAATATTAACGTATTAATCACATAAACCTACAGGAATGGATGCTGTAAAAACCGCAGCAAATATCTTTTGTTCAGTTTAGAGGAAATAAGCAGACACAAACAGACATACAAAGTACTTTATTTAATACTATCATATTAGTGGACGGCGGGTTGTACCAGCAGGAGCTACAGGCGACGGTAGTCCGCGGCGGTCGGTCTAATGGCCCGGCTCGCGACAACTATTAGCTACAATTACGTAGTACGTGCGAGTGAAGGAATAAGGTATGAGCGAAGAGCGGTGGAAGGTTCGAGAGGTAGCTGGTTCGAAGGGGCAGTCAAATAAGTAATATCTTGGTATGAAAGGATATTGCAAATCCATTGCTTCATATGTTCGAAAAATGTGTCTGCTCAACAATACAATTTTGTGTGGTACTCGTATTACTAGAATTTGGACCTTCAAGTAAAACAATTTTCTCTATTTTCTTCTGTCTCGTCTCGTCTCTGAATATGACAGAAAAGTCTTAGTTTATTTTCTAGTAGGTATAAACATTAGTAATTGTCACTAATCACAGTTGGACCAATAGGCCGGGCTGCGACAATTTATTAAATAGCTAACAATTACCCACTACGTGTGGTCGTGGGTGGAATTTATAACCAACCAGAGCGGTTTTAGCGATTTAATCCGTCTATAGAAAATTCAGGCCATGACTGAAATATCGAATGGACGAAAAATGTTGTATTGCGAACGGATTGAAAGAAAATAGAAGAAGTTTTAGGCCCGCAAAGTTTAGAATTGATATAAAGAAGAAAAAGTAAAAAATTATACCAAATACGTAACATGCGATATGATATACTCGTAATTTTTCTTTTGGGAAGTTCTTGTGTATTGTTATCATCATCTGCCTAGCCTTTTTCCCAACTATGTTGGGGTCGGCTTCCAGTCTAACCGGATGCAGCTAATTACCAGTATTTTACATGGAGCGACTACCTATCTGACCTCCACAACCCAGTTACTGGGTAATACGATACCCCTTGGTATGAATAGGTATCAGACTTTCGGGCTTCTGACCACCAGTAACGACTGTCAAAGATCCACGAAAGACAACCGGGGTCAACGGCTTAACGTGCTTTCCGAGGCACGGAGGGGTCTCTCGGTATGTAAAGATGGTCACCCATCCACAGACCAACCGCGGCAAGCGTAGCTTAACCTGATCGATCGACCTGTGCGGCTGTTATTATTTAGCCACGGGCCCCTCTTCTTGTGTATTGCTATACAGAATGACAAGTGACTACAATTGATTTAATTAAACAAAAATTACGAAAAGTTGTGATCATACTTAACCGGTTAAATGCCGTAATTACAGACACAATTAAAAAGCCATTGTGTCTCGCGTGGATCCACGTTTAAGCATACGAAGGGTTAATAACATCTACATATTTTACGTCGTTTGAAAATGTTTGAAAAACCGCTAGAACACAGCAATTTTCATAAGGATACACAAAGACAAGACATGCGTGATGAGGATTGTTTTAAGTCGGTATTTCTTAATTGGCAAATTAACAGAAACAGTACAATATTCTCTGTACTCTGTTACATTAGTTACATAAGTAGATAGCGGTCATCGCCGCTTATCCCAGTCGGTCGGTGTAATGGCCGGTCTGCGACAACTATTAGCCACAATTACAGACTACTGCGTGTGCGCTTAGTATGTGAGTTATGAGAGATAAGCGATTTTTTAATAATTGTGTGGTTTACTTGAGTAATATAGTTAATAATAATATAATTACCCCATCGCCGTATCTCTACGTTGACGTCGTGGTGGGGCTTGCGCGCTCCGAACTCTAAGCCTGTGACGGAAGAGTACTTTGCCGGAACAGGTCTAGGGTGAGGAGCCAGACCAAGAGAGATACAGAAACCCGCAGGGCAGTATGTGGCGAGCTGTTGGGCAGTAGCGACCCCACGGACCCTATCTCCCGGGAGAAGTCTTGTTCCTCACCTCTGGCTTGCCTTTATTGGCCGGCTGGAGTGAACAATGACGAGGAACAGAGCTCCTACCTCATTCTTGCCTTTATTGGCCGGCTTGAGTGGAGATTCGCAAGAGCAAACGTGCTCGGAGGAAGGAAGTATTCCAGTAAGATGCTGGTAGGGATCTTGACCGTACTTCCGGGATTGTCCTGATAGCCGTGGAATACCTCTCCACTCCTCATAAGCACTTCAGGACATGTTGCCCCCTTGTCGCTACGTCACTATGTGCTAGCGACCGTTTCCGGGGGCCCATTATTGAGTGTGCAAGTCACCCCCTGCTATTTTATCCGTGTATATGTATATAAAACATTGATTAGGCAGGGGTTATAGTTCTTCTATAGTTCTTGGTAACCAGTCCACTTTAGCCACGCAAACCCATAGCCCAACTTTTCATTTTTCCATATCCGGCAATAGTCCTACACCAATCGGAGGTTGTCCTTGGGTGCACTTGCATAGTGCATACAGGGAGAATCGTCGGTTGGTGCCACATTTCATTAAAATTTCCTAAGGGGCCTCTGCGGGTTGGCTTCGGCCCCTCGTACGCCTTCCAAAGGACCGGGACCCCATGGTCCCGAGATATGTAAAGTCATAAAAAAATATAATTATATAAAATGACATTTATTTGTTTTGATTAAAGTTAAATACAGTTACAATCTTTTATTATTTCAATTAATCGCTTCCTCTTTTTTTTGTAATTTGTTTTTTGTTTGTGCAGAATAAACAATTTTTCTTTATTTTCTTTTTTTCTTAATCTAATTTAATATAGAACACATCTTCCTCAACTTAAACAGGGACACAATATCACCTATCTATTTGAAAATTGTGCGACTGTAGCCCTCACTAACTTTAAAACATAACATTACGTACTAGAGAGTGTAACCTTACACATCGAGAGATTTCAAAAAACTCGATTCTCGATAAAAAGGTAAAATTATAGATGTAAATAAATAAATAAAAACCTTCATTAAAATTTAAATTGGAAGAAGATAAAAGCTGCCACTATACTGTTGCCAAAAATCGCTACCCGCTCACAGCTTGCATCCCATTATTTGTACGAACAACAAATTGCTGGAATTAACCGTCCGTTGCACTTAACTATTTATTTATAGCCCGTTGCTTGTTGTTGCCGCCGCTTGCCGGCAGCAACAGCAACAAATGATTTGACTCGAACAATCAGGACAGGCCTTACACCCGATGAGAGTGTGATGGAGCATTTTAGAAGTATTAGTTAGAGTAATTATTGCTGTTGGGCTATTGTTGTTGTTCGACTTACCAACTGAATTTCGACAAACCGTGATACGACAAGATTTCATTTCAATATGGAACTCCGACACGTCTTCATTTCGACAATACTTTAGTTCGAAACACCTTCAGTCCGACACTACTGTACTTCGACAAATTAGTTGTGGGTACGAATCAAAGTAAGGACAATGCGATAAAAAAACCTTATAAGATACGTTGACTTATCAAAGAACGAATTGCCTTGTGGAACAATGTTTCTTTCTACACTCTTTCATCGTAGCTATTCATTGTAAAGCAACTCAAATTAGTTAGTCCCTAAAATAATCTTAGTTTGAAACAGTGAAGCATCAAAATATTTATTTAATTAGTTTCAGCCCGCGACTTCGTTCGCGTGAAACTTCTTGTTTCCCCAGGTTTCCCCCGAGCCACCCCGTCGTATCGCATTACCCGCCCGCGCTATTACTTAACGTTCTTTTTGACTTTTTTACTTTTTGCTCGGCTCCTAAGGGTCATAGCGTGATGTTAAATAGCCTATAGCCTTCCTCGAGAATTGGGCTATCAAATTCAAGAAGAATTTTTCAAATCCGACTGGTAGTTCCAGAGATTACCTCCTACATACAAACTTACAAACAAATTTTACCTCTTTATAATAATAGTATAGATTTAGGGCCGATTTCACCAAAGTCAGATAAATTTTATCTGTGGAATAAAATTGACGTCTGTCAGTGTGGAAAATCTGTCAAAAATTCGAAATTTATTCTCAGGATAAGACTCATTGGAGGTATAAAAGTTTGGTGGAATTCTCCCTTAATAGAAGTATGGATGCTTAGTTGTTGAAAGTAATTACTATAAAATACGTTAAACGAATATTGTATTTTTTTATTATTTGTGTTCTCAAAACGGTGAAGGAAAACATCGTGAGGAAACCGGCATGTCCTAGAACCAAAAATTCAAAGACATGTGACATCTACCAACCCGCACTGGGCCCGCGTGGTAGATTACGGCCCACTCCCTCTCACAGAGAGGAGGCCTGTGTCCCAGCAGTGGGAACATTATAGGCTGATGATGATTTGTGTTCCCTTGTTAATTTAATTAACTGTACGTTATTAGTATGTTACTGCATGTTGTTAATACATACCGACTTTATGTATTAAATATTTGCATGCCATCATTACATGGCAAAATATGTCTTTGCACTACAATATTACATTATCATCTTTTGTACCTACCACATTTTATGCAAATAAACGATTTTGATTTGATTTTGATTGTAATGAACTGAAATATTATACCTAGATACGTGTTATTCACAAATAAATAACACATTGATTAACCATTTATTTAATAGACAATCAATAACAGGTGAAAAATGAACATTTAATGAACATACACTTACGTCTAAAAACTAAATTAAACATTTTACGACACCAACTAAAGTTAATAGCTTCTAACACCAATAATAAAACATCAGAACTATTTGTAAAACATGTCTTCATAATAACTGAGGGCAGTTCCTATTTCGGAATAGAAAAAGACAAAGTACGACTTTCATTTTTATTATTTTTTACTGTGCCGTCAAAACAGAGCGCGTCGAATCTTTAATTAATACTTTAAAGTTATAACGATCCTTTTTACTGAATATCGTTATTAAACTTAATGTCCGAGTACAACTCCCAAGATATTAAACAGTACTCCCGAACTCATCTTCTCAGAGTATTCAAAATAAAATACTAATGTAAGGCTACGTCGCACCGTTGGCGAGTTGATTTTCGTAGCCGCGTAGTAATTCGTAGCACTTTGTTTGGACGTAGCAATTAGATAAAATTTACACACATTTTTTTGTTTTTAAGCTATGTATTGATAGCTAGAAAATAAAACACTTAATTATGTCTCCCAAATAGGTCGGGAGACATAAGTGTTTTATTTTAGCCAATCATTAAAACTATTTGATTTCTAAATATTGTTAATTCTCAAAAATATATTCAGTGAATATTATTCGAATGTGCTTGTTCTCAGACTCACTCTAAGGACTAATTTTTTAATCGACAGATAATTTTTATTCGTGGAATAAAATTGACGTCTGACAGATTTTGAATGGAAGAACTGTCATAAATTCAAAATTATTCCTCGGATAAAATTATCTGGGGTTGGAAAAATCAGCCCTTACTAAAATAAGTTACGATGTATTTTATTTACAGTTGAGCCACTGTATATTTCACAAGTTTCTGCCCGCAGCTTCCTCTGCGAGAAATAATTTGTTCTAACTTAAAATATATCCATGCGACACTCGGCAATACTGTAGCTTCTCATCAGTGAATGAATTTTCCGATCGGGTCAGTAGTTCCAAAGATTACCCCCTACATACAAACTCACGAATTTTACCGCTTTATAATATTAAGTATAGATAACAGCTAAATCTTCCATGATCCTCCAACCCACACTGGGCACTCGTGATGGATTACGGCAAAAACCCTCTCAAAGAAGAGGCCTGTGTGCTTCTATGATCAAATCGCTCGCAGTCGAACCATAGCTCTAACGAGAACATCCAAAAATTGAGGCTTATTATCACCTCCCACCTCCTTTCGCTCCTTTAATGGCCTCCTCCTCATTAGACGAAGTTTCTTACGTTTATAATAAAAACAAAACGTGATAAGAGCCTTATACCCTTTCTTTCTGTAACTATGAAGATTGTTCCTAATAATCAACGTTTGTAACCAGAAAGATTTTTTTATAGTATTTTTTTTTTAATTAAGTGATACTTTTTTACATTCCATAACAACACGTCTGTAATCCCGAAAGGCAGAGGCGCACCTATTAAAACACCCACATTATCATTATTACTTTTATCTATTTTTCACTAGTTTTACTTTGCATCATTAACATGGCATTAAAACTTATAGCAACAATTAAATAAACTTAATTTAGTATTAACTTGAAAAATATTTTTAAAGCACGTCATCATAGTTTAGTTATGCATAAACAAAAACTGATAAAATATAAATTAATAATTTCAAAGGAAACATAAATATGGATAAAATAATACAACGTTCTATTGATAAAACATACTTATAATACATTTACATTATATTAATACAACAATAAATAAAATATCAATGCGTTATCCATTATTCATGAAGGTTCGGGTTCACGCAAATCTTCATAATTTTTTATCCAATTTAAAATAAGTTTACCTGTGATTCACTTAATTGTTCGACAACCCCTAAAATGTACCGCCCCCATAATACTTTGGTACCCCACCAAAATTATACCTTACAATTCACAAACGATGGTAAGATCATATTGGTTTCTATTTCAACGAAATAGGGTGCATTTAAGTAGAGAAAAATTTTAGGGCCGGTATCGAATATCTTGGTACAAAAATCTCATACAGTGTGGTGATGCAACAAGTGTAAGAGCCAACAAAAGGAGCGATTAGGGGTGATTTATACATTCTTTTATTTTCCACCCCCACGTTCAGTTCAAGTGATACCGTAACTGAAATTCCCACGCACGCAATAGAGGGGAACGTTGTGATTTTTTTCTTTTTTTGACAGTTGGAAAATGTCGTTTTTCAATCAGAGAAGGATAGTTTTTTGTGAAACATAATTTAGAATTAAAGTGGAAGTTCTAAATAAGACTTTAATAACGATATTAATCTGTCAAGCGCCGCTAATGAGACACAATTGATTTTCTATTTTCGTCGCCGATCGGCGAACCGCGACGCTTGACCGGTTAAAGTAGCCAGATTGTTTACAATGATTGGTGTTTTATTTACAAAATTAAAATTACGTATACTTAAATATTATTTACAGGTATTATTATTTAATTTTAAGGCACATTAGTTCATAAGGTCAATAAACATTTGAAAATATGTAGTATCAACGTCACCGTCATTAAAACTTAACCAACTATAAACCTAAACTATACTCATACAAAATCTACTAGAATAACAATATTATATGTGTTTTTTACTCCATTATTTACAAAAATTAAAAAACTTCTTTAAAAATATAACAACAAAAATTATATTTACAAAACTTAAACACAACTTATTGAGCATATCACAGATTCCAATTGGATTATCTTCTTACATTTATTTAAGCACTTTCAGATTTTCACTAATATACCGAAATGAGTATCAATAGAAAATAGGTATCAATAAATAACAAGGGAGAGGGAGGCCTTTGCCCTGCAGTGGGACCATACAGGCTAGTTAGATTAGATTAGATTAAATAATAAGGCACTGTTCTAAAGGGCACTCGTAGGTACTACACAGAGCTTGCCAAATTCTAGAATAGAATAAAATACATATGATTATTTGCAGAATGTAGGTGGTTTAAATAAATGAGATATGTATTATAAAACAATTTCTACCATTCGGCATGCAATAATTTGTACTTATTGCTAATTTTATAGGGCAGTCGGGTTGGTCTAAATCAGTTTATAATGAAAAAGGGTACCTAAACTAAACTGACTGAACTGTCTTCCTTCCAAAATTAAAATGTGCGAGACTGTTATAAAATAATGTTTTCGAATTTGACAAACGCTTAAACAAACTACGGCAATGGTGAGCACAACTACGATTTTCCCTTTCCAAAGCGGCTATTTACCGTAAAGAAAGTGTTGCGAAAACAATACCCAATATAGCTAAAATACAAACTACCTACTTAGTTTCAGTCTTGATGAAGTTTTACAGTCATACATTAGTAATAGATTTTTATTTTTATTTTACAAATGTTTATAAGTACGTATTTAGATTTTTTTAAACTTTATTTTCATAAAGGTAACTATTCATAACTGTCACATACTAATTTCCTTTTTTAAATCATGACGCTACTTATTTTTTTCACACAATATACGAATGTAGATATATAAATCCTGGCACAGCTAAATCATAATTCACAATCCCAAAAAAAATCGAATACAATCTGACCTCACCCTCTAACGCAACAAGTGGAATCACAAACAACTAACAATAGGGGATCGTCATTATGCACCCCACGTCACTGTACTATGACGTCACAGTCACTTGTCACGCCGCAGGGCACAATGCTTCGCTTTTTAAATCACGCAAAGTATCTTCCCTCTATCTATTCTTTCCTTTGTAGTTTTTGCATCTTCATAACGTGGGAAACTGGACTCGCTCGATGCCCTGAAAAAAGTGACAAATTTATAGGCAGGTAAGTATGGGAATATGTTTTATTTCATGGTAGATTCGCTACGTAGCTTCTTCACGCTGCAGTGACTTCGCAAAAGGTAGAAATAGTAGGAAGTATGTCTAATTAATTCACCTTTTCTCGTTTACGTTTCAAAGATGTATAATTAACGAGCAATAAAACCTATTCAAGTCATTTATAAGAATCTAACTCATTCAAATTTGCATCATAAATCTTGCACTCAAATCATCTAAAGCAATCTTTTGATCGCCATCATTATTTACCTAATGGTAACTTCAACCCCTAACAATATCTCCTAATCATCTCAAAATGCTCCTAATAGACATTTAATTATAGAGCCGGTCGAGTTCCACTGACCCCTTTTACACTTGTTTACATCTTCATCCCTTCAACCCCCGCACAAACGCGCTGAGCCATCAAAATGGTATGTTTAATTCCAATACCCCATACGATTTATTATAACAAAGCAGAACGGGAACGGTCGACCGCTTGCCATCTGTCGTCGTTCCGAATCTCGAATCGCCGAAAAAAACTCAATGTGCGAGCAACCCTGGGAACCTAGGAACGAGGAGCATTCCCACGAACAACCCCTCAATTTTCAATAACCAAATTAGCCTTTGCGTTACCCTATTTCGGATATGAGGGAGTCGTGAATCTATTCATATCGATAAAAAATATCGCACGTCTCGCTTGCGACCCCCGTAAATGCATATGTTCGTCCCGTTCGAATGCACGTGTTCAAAGATCGTATATTTAAACTGCGAGCGTGTGTGTACGAGAGCCTTCGGATCGTAGCACCTGCCGGCGCGCGCGCACCCCATTGGCTGAGCAACCACTATCACCGCTACACTGATTTCTTTTAAACTTAATTTTTTTGTAATACTCTCTTCGGACATGTTAAGAAAAAACCCTACATGTTTGGACCGGTACGAGCCGAATATTTTGTGTGTAGGTGGCATCCTACTTTAGTAATTCTTTTTGTAAACAAAATGCTAATGAACTTTGACTTGGATGACTCAAATTCCGGATCTAAGATAGGGTTATGTGTAAGAATTACAAATGGAAATGGAAATACTTGAATTTATTGCTCCCTATTCTTGTGGGCGATGATGTTATCATGATACACTCAGGATTTAATGATAGGATAAACAAAAATGCATCAATTAATAACTAAGGTTACCCTAAATTGTGGCGTTATTAGGGTCTCGTGACGTACGCGTGAGTAGCGCGTGAACTGGCCGCGCGAGGGTTCGTCCCCCCTGACTTAGTGACCTCACTAAAGGGATAACAATCGCATTGTCGCGGCCACGGGGGCCATTGGGGCCGGGGGGCAATCAACATGTGTTGTGTTTGCCCACACTTGGGCGTGTGGACGGCACGTGACTGATTTTCCCATGAAACCCCTTCACACACTTCTTTAATATGATAATAAGAATCAAATAGACACATGTGAAAATTACCGACAAGTGCTCGATGAGAAATACACAGATGTAAAATAAACACAGCAAAGCTACCTCTGCAAAGATAATAGGAAAATTATCGTTGCTTCATACATAATCTAAGATATACTTAAGTAATTGAGGCTTCCCTAAACTCCAATAGCATTAAAACTTCATACAATCTCTTCAAAATACTTCTTTTAAGTTATAAACAGGCTGGTAATAATTTACTCATCCCCAAAGATATGACGTCCAAAAAACTTGCCTCAACTCTACCAAAATTATGAAGACCTGTCACGAAATACGAAATGCATATCGGGGTATCGAATAAACCACTTGACTCACCCACACATACAAAGGGGCGCTTTTCACGTACACGGGGCCTTTTGTGCCGGGGGCGCGCCGCACACTATAAAAGCCCGACCGGCCCAACCAGCCCCACATTCCCGCCTGTGATCTCACTAGCGACACACGCTCTCTCTACTACTATTATTTTTCTATCAAATCTTTCAACATGTCTTACTACGCAAACAACGAGTACATCATCGCGACAAACAACTCAATCAACGAGAACAGATACAACAGTGAAAAGATGAAGAACAGCGGCATCAAGGCACTGCTGAGGCCTTTGATGAAGCTGATCAAGAAGTCAACGAAACGCGCTCCCGCCAAAACTTGCGACACGTGCTTCGAGGAGGAGCAGAACTCAAGCAACGAGATGCTGGAGCGCAAGATCTGCGAGGAGATGGAGGCGTGCCCATCTGGTGCAGCCTTCCTCGTCTACAACGAGAACGACACGTGCGACCTTGTGCCAGTGACCCCTGACAACTTCTACGTACCTGTACACTTCGCCAGGACCGATGCCGGCACCTTCTTCTGGACCACCGTCTCCAAAACTGAGGCTGACTTCGCAGCGGCGCACTGCTACACCGAGTGCCAAACCGCGGAGCAGCAGTACCCAGTCCTGCAAGACCGCTGGGTGCAAGCCTAAGCTGAAACTCAACACTTATCAACAATCAGTGTCTTCCGTGAAACCAGTGCCTGCTCCGTTGGTTTCCACAATCGTCTGTGATGTTAGCTTTAATTTAGTACAAGGTGCCATATAGGGATAAGTTAGGATAGGCCTGCTCAATACTCGTGATAACTCCTCGAAAGCTTTAATTGTACTTTCGATAGTGTTGTGATATTTTTTGAAAATAATTTGTATTGTATAAATTAATGTTAGGGAATTAGTGAGCTTTAGTATTGTGATCTTCCTTATCGAGCTTTAATTGTTTTAGGGATTATTTATTGACCTTTACTCGTGTTATATGATAATATAAGAATTGAAATGAATTTGCTATCTTTTACTACGACTACAACCCAAACCCTTACACACAATAACAAAACAAACACAAAAACACACAAGACATAATACAGTAGCAAAGTAAAACCGCAAGGTTCAGTACTAATAAGACGAGACAGAATCGATAAAACCTACTTGGAAACTTGGAGCTTTCTTGGTTTGTATTTCGAACCAAAAAGTGGTCGGACGAGGTCGGCGCGGGCGACGGCGCGAGCCACCACTCTTGCCTGGCCATACTCGGAGAGCAACATTTTGAGCTCATGTGCACGTGCAGGCCCGAGGCAAAGCTACTGGACTTTTAATGGTCACTTTTTTATTTAAGACGCCGACTTAACTCTCTTGTTTTGAACTGTTATTTATTTTATACAATTAGGCACGCACTGTGAATGTTCCGTAAATGCTGGTCATAACATTTAATGGTTTACTAGTCCGGAAACATAATATTATACTAATAGTTACTGTTGAGAGATAAATGATTTGATTATGATATAATTATGTAGGTTTAGGCTTCGTAGATCAGCATTTATCAGTTTTGCGAATTTCTGTTACAGTCCTGAAATATTACCATTTGAATAATATGGTATTTGGCATACATCTTAACGAGGTCACAATAACAATAAACCTGTAGCAGTGCTATTAATGTTTTATTAATTATGCCTAATAAAGTGTAAACAAAACAAAATATTAACACTCTAATTTACATATCTACAATTGGCTAAAATCCAAACAAAAACTTCAAAATAAACAAATTTTAATGAAAACCAATCAACTTAAAAATCTAAAAAACAAAATTCTATCATCTATGTAACATTTACGATCATTAACGACCAACGCAAGACGGGACACGTCTCGATACAGCCTCAGCAATAAACACCCACATGGCACATGCATTATACATCGCATCAACAAAACCACTTTCATTATTCATGTAAAAACCTTCAATTTAAAACCAGCACCTTACATAGTAGTCAAGACGATAATAACAGACTCTCCAAGCAAAACCACGTATAGCCATCTCTCCGAGAAAAAATGTTAAGGAATAAAAAGGTATAGTTAAAAGTCAAACCACCCTGGAGACAAGTTCCAACCTGTTTCAAAAATCGAACCACCAACAAGTTCGAACATGTCGTGGAAAAGTTAAAAATTGCACTATTTAAATACAGAACGCATTGTGCAATCAAATAATAGGCATATAGAAAGAAGATGAACAATTGGTTTATCACAATGAGAAGTTTATTTATGCAAAAAGCACGTGCAATGTTGAAAGCACTACGAATATGCATTTACTATAGAGTCCATTCATTTATTGTTAGTTAACTTTGGTAGGTATTGTTAGTACCTATAGTAGAAGAAAAGTGTGATAAAAGAAACTACTATACAGATTAATTGCTATTAGATCACATACAGATCGAAATTTAAAACTTGAAGCGTATTCAAGATAGCTCAAGATAAGTAAAATCCCATCAAATGAACGTGCAAACGAAAAACATTTCCACATGCTGTTAGAATCAAAACGTGTTAGTGAAAAGTATGATCATCATCTCATTGAAATCTTCCAACATTCAAGTTAAAGAAAAATAAGATTTAAATCATGCAAATTATCCGTAGGAAAACAAAACATTTCACACTACAAAGTCTATTGGACATGCAGATAAGCGTTAAAATAACTTTTTACAAGAAAAAAACATTTTTAAAACATCTAAACAATAAAAATATATAATCTACATCGAGCTGAAAGTGTTAGTTGACAATAATGTAAACAATGTTAATAAGATTCATACAAACTACATTTCATTTTACAGCATGTAAAAAAATCCTGAAAAAAATCAGTGTGCGTGCAAAAACATTCATTTCATATTCAAGAAAACCATGTCATCATTAGTTTTCAATCATGGCATACAAGGTTTAGTCCTATAATAAACAAAAATCAGTTTGCCACGCTGTTATATCTAGTATCAAAACAAGTTAGTGAGAAATAAAATGTATGAATAAATCATATTATTGTTAGTAACTAATAATCACACTCAAAAAACGATAAATGGTATTGTGCATTCTCTTTTTATCACCAGACCAACATTCAAAAACAAAAACAAGTTTTGCACAAAAAAATATACCTAAGTCTGTAAAAGATCCGGCACAAAATCAAACCAGGATTTTCCGAAGCTTCCCGGTTTCGATTTTCGATGACGCAAGTAGGAAATACAGAGATGATATCAGCCGGAACTGAAACCCGCCACAAATACCGTTGAAAACCCGCTCACTTGCTGTGATAACCCTAAATGGCTATTGGGAAAGTCTATACGTTGGATAACATGCAAAATCGAAGCCTGATGTTGCGTAAAGCATTGAAAATTCTATAAAGGCAAGAAAAAAACCCAATTCTGATCATTGCAAAAAACTTTAAGTTTGTTAAAACATAAAACAACGCCTAGAAAGATAAACATAATAAAATCATTAATGTCCCAGCATGCTTTTACTACCCATAAAGACAAGTCGCAATTAAAAGATCTTTTCATCTCTTAAAGCCCATTCAGTATCAATAACGACCCAACTGTAATAATTTGCATCGCAAGCTTTGCATAATTCTGTTCACGTCGCGCTAAACGGCTTAAACCAGATATGCTAATTGCTACTATTGATTAAAAAGTACCCAGCGTGAGGTACCGCTAGGCCAGTCGTCATAATTACCAGAACAGACCACTTCAAGATCTATAATACGCGGGTAGAGATAGCGAAGTGGTCCGGTGTAATAATAACATAAGCAGCGCTCGAGCGACGGATCCGTGAGAAATTTCGGCAGATGTACAATTCCTTGACGCGGTACGACGAGTGAACGCTTATCTTTTTTTTTTTCTTTTTCCAGTTTAATAATACGGCGTTCTGTATCGACGTTTCGAGGCTCGTTCGTGAGTCATCGACGCATTGTTACCTCATGCACGTGTTCGATGCGTCGGACGTTCGGGTTAGAAAGGATTTTTTGCAACCCTTATTTCGAATTCCGCAACTCTTGCAAAATTTGGGTTAAACTTTTTTTTTCGTTCTAATTTCGAATGCGGAATTTTTCTTGTACACGTGCATGACAGCATGACCATTGTTACTTTTAGAAGAAATTGCAGATTTCTTATACACACGTGCAGAGATTTAGGATTGAAGGGAAGGGTCATTCCGTAATTGAATCGGGCTGGATAGCGTGTTATTAGTCCGTTATCATTATGATCTATAGCTAATTGAAGATTGTGCTTGGCGGGAGAGTTAATTAGTTTTCAATTACAATTAAATTGCTGTTAAGTGCTGCTGATGCTATGAAAGCGATTAAGGCAATTAGAACGGAATATGAAACCATTTCACGAGACTATCGTCTGGATATTATGAGAGTTGTTTCTGGCTCTTATTTTGATGGATATCTCGAAGATGTTACACGGACACCACATTGGTTCATTCCTGGTTGCATTGAGCACAACGTGCAATTTAAAATGCAATTAAAGATTCTATGCATAAATGACTGTGGTTTTTCTTTCTTACTACCTGAATTTTCATCCAGACTTGGAATAGACATAGGTAGGTAGTGTACCTACTCTAAAATATATAGACTGAAACACACGTGCAAACAAAAAAGTGTCGAAAAAGTAACACTACCATACAGCCTGGACTACTCTACAAACTTAAGGCGTAGAACATAAACGTGGAACAGCTAACACCTGTGTAACTGAGCCGGGTCTACACCGGCGGTGATATCATCCACTTGCTGTTTGTTCAGATGATAGCACACACTGATCGTGTCAACAACTACTTGCGTCAACGATGAGCTGGCTCGAGTTTAATTAAGGCAATGTTTTATTAAGGTTATACACGCTAGCGCTATTTCGGCAGCCATTAAGATTCCATGCCCTTCAATATTTAAGTGAAAGATTAGCACCGACAGCACACATAGGTAACTAACTACAATCTAACATGCACTAAAATACTTTTCATCAACTTAAGAAATCTAGGCGTGCAGGCAGTTAGTAAACAGTCAATGTAACTTAGCTTAAAAAAAAAAAACAAAATGACCATAAACTACAAAAAAAAACAAAATTCTATTTTCAAATGTATGAAGGGCTATGCGTTAACAGTTATATTAAGGCAAAGGCAACATGCAATAGAGCTTACTGTGGGTCATGGTTTAATTAAGGAGAATCGTTGGTAAACCCTCTTGTTAAGAACTAATTGCGTTGATGATGACAAATATTGACTTCTAACCTTTTAAGCGGGGATAGTACTTTCGATAGACGTATAGGTACTTCAGAGCAATAATTGAGGATTACATATTGCGTTATTAAATTTGCAAGTACAGTGCCCTCAAAAAGTTAGTTAACATTTTTCCACTTTATCTGTAATGCCAAATTTTGATTAAAGAAATAAATACTCTAGTTCTCCTAAGGGAAACTTGATTATTTTTTATGATAAGTCAAAGGTAGTTGAATTAGTCAATAAAAACGTAATAACATTTGGATCACTAGAATTTTCAATCATAATGTGGTGTGTCACAGCTAAAGTGGAAAAAGGTCATCTAACTTTTGAAAAATTTAGTCTTTACATTTAGTCTAACTGAGAAATAAATATTATACAATTTACATAAGGCTTTAAAAGATAGGTATTAAACAATTAAAAATATTGCAAATACAAATATTAAAATAATATATAATAATTTGCGCCGTTAATGGACCGGTACCATTTTGTGCCCATTGCTGTTGAGACCATGGGTGCTTGGGGCACTGAGGCCAGGAAGCTCATGAGTGAGATAGGGCACAAGCTTCGGGAAAAAACGGGTGACTCCCGCTCCGGCTCGTTCTTGGTGCAAAGGTTAGCCATTGCCATTCAACGTGGCAATGCGGCAAGTGTTTTGGGCACCTTTGCGCCAGGAACAGTTAGGGGCGGGTTATTTGACTAATATAGACGTGTTTCTGAATATTAAAATAATAAATATTTAGTTAATATGTGATTTGTAATTACTTATACACTAAGGGCTGATTTTTCCAATGCCAGATAATTTTATCCGAGGAATAATTTTGAATTTTTAACAGTTCTTCCATACAAAATCTGTCAGGCGTCAATTTTATTCCACGAATAAAAATTATCTGAACATTCGTCAACAATTGTTGGTTGGCCAATAAAGTAAAATAAAATAAAATAAAACAAGTTTCACATTAAATTCAACGACCGAATTTAGAATTCTAGTTTTTCCTTTTTTTTTTCGGCACGTATTCTCGTATCACGTCTGAAATTGGCAGAATTGTTGATATCGGCACCATTGCCATAGAGGAAAATAGAATAGAATAGAAAATTATCTGTCGATTGATAAATCAGCACTAAGTAATATAGACAAATTTATTCGCCTTAACAGTAGCAAATACAGCGTGAGTCATTGAAGCCGCACTTGCTAACGACACACGCCATTCATTGCACAACTGATACAGTTCATTATTTTATCTACTCGACTTAAAATAATTTGCTCAATGCGTTGTACACATACGTCCTTACATTACTATATATTATGTGACTCATGTTCAGTGTGATCCGCCTTTTAATTAGGAGTTTCGGTTGCGCTATAAAAGAGCCAGAGCGAATCTTAAATCAAAGACGTAACCGTAGTAAGCGTGATGATCAAATAAACGATTTATACCGGTCTCATCCCCTGATCCCCCTCCCCCCCCCCCTCCTCGATCCCCTGCTACTTCGTCTTCTAGTTTTAATTTATTCAAATAAACATTGAACAACACGCTTGCTCAAGTTCTTTCCAAGAAGTCCTCAGTTAGGCTAAGCTGATATTACTGGAACTCTGTTGGTAATTTCTAGACTGATTTTTATTCTGACTGATGGCATGTTCGTTCTCTCTCTTTCTTTATATATTTCTCAAAACGTTGAAGCAAACATCGTAAGGAAACCGGCATGTCCTAGAACCAAAAATTCGAAGTCATGTAATGTAACATCTACCAATCCGCACTGGGCCCGCGTGGTGGATTAAGGCGGAGGCCTGTGTCCCAGCAGTGGGAACATTATAGGCTGATTATGCTTTACACATTTTAGAACCTCAAGTTGATGACCCACGAATATAGGTGGAATATCAAAACTATTAAATCTAGAATGTTAGGTAAAGCATTTCATGTCCGTAAAATTTATTTATTTAATACTTCAAGCACATAAATGTACAGAGGCGGACTTAATGCCATAGGCATTTTACTTAATAAAAATTACCACTTGAGCACGGCTCCAAAAGTTTTTGCAAATAAGAGTTGGTTGCACATTCTAGTACCTATGCATCAAGCATAAGCACGGATTTTCGAAATACTAGCTAGGTATGTTATACAATGTATTTACATTATATCTTATCCGAGAACTACGTCTTACTGTCCCCTAAAGCAACTTTAACACCGATATTTAGAACAAAACACATCACTTTCAACTTTAGCACATCACTTTGAACACTATCACTCACTAAGTTCACTACACATTTTACAACAATAAACTCAATTTTTTTTTATGCACTAAATTCGCATCACTAAACCTAATAAAGCAGTTAGCCAGATCACAGTCATAAGGTACCGTTACTTCCTGGTCGATGACACTCAAATAACTGAACATGAAATTGTACCGTACACTTTATATACAGGAATCACCCTCCAATATTGCAATATTTCCCACGGAATGAATGCACTCTGACCTGAAGACATTGTCTGCGAATCTATTATCTTGCAAATACTTCCGAATTCCGACACCCCTGTCTGATTTGAAAGGGAATCTGGCCGGTTTAGTGCAGCGATCGTCCGGTAGATGGCTCTGATTTAAGGACGCAAAACCTCTATGGTAAAACGTAGATTTCTTTCATAATATTTATTTGAATTTGCAGAAAAATATCGAACCGGTTAGAAACGAAATTGTTGAAATAAATCTCTCAAAAATATCTTACAACTTAATTTGTTTTTACACGAATAATTTTGTCAAAATTAAAAATATAATTTATGACCCTATTGAATAAATTTTTAATTACGGCAAAACAAGTATGAATATAATTATAAACGTTACTAATAAAAATTCGGGCCATAGAAACTTATACATATTTTAATAAACCAACAAAAAAAGTACCTACATACTCAGAAAACACATGTGTGTGCTCATTAAAACAAATTAAAGTTACACCTAGGTAAAGCACAAACAGCTCGATAAAATTATGATATCATGAGTAAAGTATGTGTAAGTACAACAACAAGAGCGGCGCGACCCGCGCTGCGCACGCGCTGACATTTACTTAACAATTAGTGTAACAATGCCCTAATAGCGTATTGTTTCGTTGTTACTATACAACATGATCTATCACGGTAAGTATTGTGCTGTATCAAATTGTAGTTACAATGTTATTGATGTTGTTATCTAATCGTTTAGTTCTGATTTTTATAGCTGGTCTTTTTTATTGTTTCTAAATATTACGTAGCGAAGAATACAAGTTTTACTAAAATTAAAAAAATATCACATCATTTCTGTAAGATAACATTTACTAAAAACATATTTAAAAGAACACTGTCGAATATTTGAACCAATCTTTGATATTCCTATTAAAAAAAAAATACAACATATTATATCAAGATTTTACAAAATTTTTCCATACATTTTCTTTGAAATTGTATTTTTAAACCAAAAATAAAGAAAAGTTTGGACACGTGACCAATATTCTAATTTGATGAGCTGACCAACCAACGACAACACGAATAACAATCCTAATCACTTAATTACCTTGCCCACTGTCCACGCTCTACTAATCATCAAACACTACAACAAATAGAACATCCACTTAGGTAATTCAATAATTTTGTTAATTGGCAATCATGACACGGTTTCACATGGCAATGTATGTAGACGCCCGGTGTTCAACCGAGCTCGACCCGTGGGAATAACGACAGTTGCGCGCGCTACCACCTGCCCCCCGCCTTAAAAAAACATACTATTCCGAAATTCAAATTCGGAATCGCTCGACCTTGGTGTTTTGACTTCTTTTTTTTTTCTTTTTTTGTAATGTGCTTTGTAATTTGATTTTAGAGTTTGCATTTACTTGATTATGTCTATAGGTGATGCAAAGAATAGACTGATAATGTAAATTAAGTTTTTCTCATTTTGATGCAGAATATAAAGATAAAAATTCCTGAAAATATACTTCTTCAGGAATTATCTACATAAGTATGTAGGTACCATTTTTATCATGTACTAAGTCAGTATATTTTTTTATTTGCATTGCGCGTCCTATGACTAGATAGAGATGAGTTTGCCAAAAATGCTTGCGGTACAGTTACACATCCGCAATTTCTAATTACCGGCCTGACAGCCTGCCTAACAATCTCATCATCAAAAGCAACAAACAGTCTTATCACCTGAAAAAAGCCGGTACACGACGTCGCATTATACCGGTTTCTTATCTCTATTTACGGGAGAGCATCATCTTAGAGATCCGCTAAGTCCGAGTGAGTTTTTTGTGCACGCGTCACCGTTGATCACGCGTAAGTGCAGCCAGCGCGCGCGCCATATGTCGCGTGGATCGTGGGAACGGATCCTCGCGTAAAACGCAATGTGTGCTAGAAACTCAACTGTCGTCACCCGGCGTCGACCCACGCGTTCCAAACACGAATTTGAAAACAGGGCCATAGAGCTCCATTTTCGAATGTGTTTGGATTTCTTTCTTGAGGACCTCTGCATGCCAAATTCAACTTTAGAGGTATGAAGCTTGAATTAAAATTTGAATGGATTTGGTAATCTGATGTAAGAAACTTTTTATGCACATGCCCCTTATTGATTGAATGTGTATTATGATTACTCACAGCGCAACTACGCGTGAAAACATTATTTGGATAATGAAGTGTTTATTTTTAATTATAACATTCGTCTAGAACATTGCCTGTTAACCTTTGATGGGATAATGGGAACGTACTTTTAGAAACATGTTCAGTTTTCCTGGGAAACAAACTACAGTCAACATAAAATCATATAAAAAAAACATTCAATTCGCATATCCATACTTTGTACAAGTTATTCTAGTACTCGAATAAAAATAATTAACAGAAAAAACCCATATAATACCGTTCTTATTCGCTTGTCACACAAAATATCGCCATAATAATAGAGAAAAAAAAGGTCCAGGGGAAGACGCGCGCAACTGGCGCGAGCGATCGTGGGAACGCGACCAGTTTTCAAATATAGAACGCCTTAGAAAAGGTGCAATTCCTTTTTTGTTCGAGTTTTTATATTAATAGTGGTCTTGCAACGCGAATGGATTTTGAAATTGGAACCCGTATGTTTAGGGGTATTTGGAATGAGTTTAGCAAAAAAAAAACGCGTCTTATGATTGATTTGGGCATTAGGTACTTCAGTGATGATGTGAAAATTTTGCTAAGTACTTCACAGAAATGTATTAAGCATTCCAAAAATCAACACTGTTTCAGCAAAGTTATAAACTGCCAAAACTAAATACTATTTCTCTTGTGTTTTACTTTACTTCGGGTCGTTTTGCAAAATATATTTGTCCATTTTCCACGTCCCTGCAAGACATCGCAAAAATATTCGTACGCAAGTCATGCATTATCATAATTATACCAATTATGCTAAAACTAAAAAAATATGTTTTTTATTTTGGTTTTATGTTTACAGCTTTATTTTTCCCTTTAGCAAAACACGTGTTTCCATTTTACACACTTCTAGAAAAACGTAGATTTTTTTTTTGTCTCTTTTACGTTTTATCAAGCATACTATCTAAACTATACACGTGGCCAAACAAGAAGTATCCAATAAGATTCCCAAGCAGTATGACGTCAATCAATTCACTTTTCAAACGAGTCCACACTTAACCCTAGAAATGGCGCGCATCTGTCGGCACAATAGCGTACCCCCACATTATGCCGGCACGTATTTTTTCTTGACCTCGATCGGCCTTTATGCCCAAGGGGCGAACCGTGGGAACGATCTTGCACAATCCCTTTCCTTGGCCATATGCGACAGAAAAAAGTGCAATTATTTATTCCCCCTCGAAGAAAAGGGGAGTTGTGAGAACGTGACCTAACAATGCGCTTCCTGGCTTACGATACATTCTGTTCATAAAAAGGACATGTGATTCTAGTTCTTAATACTTAACACAAACGTGCGAAGTTGCGATAACACACGTACACATTTTGATGTTTTACAAATAGTCTCAAATAGTTACTTTGGAATCGATTTTTGATCGAATATCTACTCTATATCTTGAGCGATTCAGATCGATTTACGCTGTACGAAATGCCGTCTTACGATGTTTTCTTCATAATTTATGGATGGTTTCTTCAGTATGGAGTAATGTAAGCTGTGTGTACACTGAATAGCATTACGCGTGACCTTTAGATAGTCGATTGTATGAAAATGATAATCGATCTCGCTCCGTTAGTTATTCGATTCTTTTGTGATTTTCTCGCGCACACGCGTAGGAAGCGTACCTATCTATTGTTGTTATTTTCACATCGGTTTCTGTGCGTTTAATTTTTTTTTTTATTTTATGTTTTTAAATTATAGCTAGCAGGAAGAAACTAGCGATGTAAAATCATGGAGGAGCAAGTTCGTGCGTTAATTAAAGTGTGATTGTGGTGGTGATAGGGCGTGTGGTACACGTGGATAAGGGTACCGTATTGTGGCCGCGGCGAAAGGTGACGCTATCGTCCGACGCTATTAGCACAGTATAGTAATGAGTACTACCCGCTACTTATAAGGACGTGAACCGTTGGCTAATCTTAACAAATGAACGTCTCCTCTTACGTTCTAGAATTTATCTGATTTTCTCTTAAGGGCGTTGTACTAAAAAAAGTCGCTATATTATAGGCCACTCGCTTAACTGAGACATCGCCAGAGGTAGCAGCGCGGTGCGGGAGGGGTGATAGTTGTCACATGTTGACGAATCACTGAGCTCTCGCATCACGTCACCACACCCCTCCCACACCGCGCTGCTGCCTCAGGCAACGTCCTATAGTACTGCACATCATCAATTAGTACAACCTACGGTGAAAACAACTATAAATTAAATAATACCAGCCAGTAACTCAACCTAGCCTGTACAGCTGCAGGGCAAAGGCCTCTACTAATACGGAGAAGGCACGAGCATTAACAACCATGCTTACTCAAGCCGAATTAGCGAAACAACAATTTCAATATTTTAAATACTACCTCAAAGAAAAAAAAAGTATTACGTTTGAAGTATGTGGAACACATTATCCCGCCAAAAAAGTGGTACCTACTTAACATTAGAGTACGTACATTTAAACATAAACATTAAACAGAAAGCCAGAAACAATTCACGTAACATACCAAGATAAACTAAATTTCAAGACAAAACATGTTTGCAAGAGAACAATGTAGCATCAAATTAACGTACTTTGCATTGCTTCCGCTGATAGCGGCGCCTGCGACGACGCACGCACAACGAGCTCGTAAAAGACAAGGTACAAGCGAAATTTAATTGTGATTGTATAATTTGTAGCATGAAAATTGCATGGCATAAAAGGAAGGAGGCCTCAACAAAGCAATGGGTTTTACAAAGCTGCTATTGATGATGATGATAATGAAAATTCAGATAATCGTAAAAAAGAAGATGACTGTACTGAAATGGGCTCAGAAGACGAACATGCATTCGTTTTGGCAAATGAAGAGAAGCGTATTGCAGCAGACACCGATCTCTTAGGTTGATATTTGAAAACGTTGCCAAAAAATACAAAACAAAATACTTATTTGTTGCATTTCTTCCAAATCTTGAGAGTTGGAGGAAATCTACTTTTAACCCTGTCACGAATCTAGACCTAAAAAGTTATGATGAAGTCATCTACAAATCTTAAGTGTGCAATGTACTCGCCGTTGATGTTATTGCCGCGTCCTGTCCAGTTCAGCGTCTTAAACACATCCTCCAATAATATTAGACAATAATTTCGGGGAGATTACGTCCCCTTCTCTCACCCCTTTACGTGGATATGTTTAGTTCGCTGAGTTGAGTTTGGACTGTCATTGTCGCGTTTTCATGAAGACATCTCAGCACTTGGATGTATCGCCAATGGAAATGGCATCGATGCAGCGACTCCAAAACAGACCAGAAAGTTAATGAAAACTACAACATTACATAAAGAACTTCAAAGATGTATTGCATTCACTATCGTCTTACATAAAAGTGTCTACAATGCAGTTTAAGACATCCGCGTCTGAATTAACTTAATGATATTCCTTGAAATAGCTAGCATGTGTTGCAGTATTCATGACGTACCGCAGAGTCGCATGCGCAGGTTGGGGTCAAACAGCACGAGCGTACAATGTATGTGTGCACGATTTTAGATCTTGGGTGATTACTATCTCCTTTACATAATCATGACACTTAAACTATAATTACCTACATACAATCTTGGGTATTACCACTAACGTAAGTATAATAATTTTCTTATCCCTTACGGATAGGAAAATTATTTATTTTCTGTGTGTCGAACGTCAAAAGAAACGTGTACAATAGATTTTTTAGAATTTTCTATGCGGATTTTTCGCCATAGGATTTGTGCTTGATTTTTTATTTCATTGCTTACCAACAACGGCTACCTTTCTAATCGGCACCCTAATTGCGTAACACACTATTACTCTCAATTTGAATCATTTTGATTGATATTGCTAATCCATTGCTGCATATGTTCGAAAAATGTGTCTGCTCAACAACGCAAATAACGCAATGAATGTTGTTGAACTGTCAAAATGAAACCCATTTCTATACTGATAGTGTGTTACGCAATTACCCTGCTGGTCTTAGTCTTGGCATATAAGCTGAGCGATGGCTGTTTTGCGTGGATTTGACGCATATTTTACTAAAACTGTGATTTTTTTTGTGTTTGTGTTCTTTCTCTGCGTCATGTTTACCGCAAATAAACGTATTTTCTTTCTTTCTAATCTTTGACTGCATAACTTTTCTTGACTCCTTCATGAATAAAGATGCAATTCTCTAAAATTCTAAACTCATTAATTTACTGGCTTGCTTGCCATCCCTTTTCTTTGAGCGTAGATCGCAGCTGATTGCTATATTCTTTACATAATCACTTAAACAACAGTAAAAGCAGCACTGGGTATTACCACTAACGAGTAAGGGATAGGAAAATTATTTATATTCTGTGTGTAAAACGTCAATAGACACATGTCAATAACGGTATTCATCATCTGCCTAGCCTTTTCCCAACTATGTTGGGGTTGGCTTCCAGTCTAACTGGATGCAGCTGAATACCAGTATTTTACATGGAGCGACTGCCTATCTGACCTCCACAACCCAGTTACTGGGTAATACGATACCCCTTGGTAAGACTGGTTGTCAGACTTTCAGGCTTCTGACGACCCGTAACGACTGTCAAAGATCCACGAATGACAGCGGGAACCAACGGCTTAACGTGCTTTCCGAGGCACGGAGAGGTCTTGGTATGTAAAGATGGTTACCCACCCACGGACCAACCGCGACAAGCGTAGCTTAACCTGATCGATCGACCCGTGCGGCTGTTATTACTTAGCCACAAGCCTTCTCTAATGATCCTTCCAGTCAATAATGTTATTATTTTTTTAAATTTCCCTTGTCGTCAAAGAACTTTACCGAGTTTTCCGTGTGGTATTTTCACCATACAATTTGTGCTTGATTGTTTATCACTTTGCTCACATCCTTATTTCATCCTTATTTTTTCTTGACTCCTTTATGAATAAAGATGCAATTCTATAAAATGCCACGATCATTTATCTACTGGCTTGCTATCCCACCTTTTTCTTAACAGCTCTGCACTCCATAACTCTCCTTATATGAGTTATGATATTCCATGAAATAAGGCTCGCCTTTCTGTTTATGGCAGCAGAGTGTCATGCGCGGCGCTTGCGCACACGCGCGGCTCCGGTCGCAGGGTCGCACGCGAACAATGTCACGAGTCACGAGAACACACGCGACCCGCGCATTGCACGGGTTGACTTTTAGCATTGTTGCGGTACTTGTGTCGCATAGTGCACATTATGTTGCTAGAAAAGTTGAGTATTAGGATTGTTGATGTGGTTACTTATGGTTGCAATTTCGAGGGCTTTTTTTCTGGGCTGCGTATACATATGTAAGGTCTGACGTTTCTTTTGCCAAAGATGTAAACAACAATGGCCGCTGGAAATTGAATAAAGTCGATATACAATAACATTTATTTTAATTAATGTTTGTTTTTGTCTACTTAGCTCGGAGATTTAGACGAAAACAAACATTTACTTAAAATAAATGTTCTTGTATACCTATCGATTTTATTCAATTTCGAGCGGCCATGGTTGTTTACATCTTTGGCAAATGTAGAAACGCCGGACCATTTTTTTTCAGATTTTTTTAGAGCCTATTCTAACTATCGAGTCGTGTCGTTACAGCCTAACATTTTTGAACAAACTTGTTTCCGTATAACTATAGAATTAGTTGTGAAGGAAGTGATAAATCACCCGTATAGTCTGGTTACTTAAATAACCAAATAGAGAAAAGTAAAAAGACCACACCACCGAGTACAATTGCAATTAAAAACATAACCATTCCATAAAAGGTATTCAAGTATAAAAACAGAACCGTCAGTTTAAGCCACCAGTGCAGCAGTGCCTCTAGTAATGGCCTTCCGTGTTTAAAAGCGGCTCTTGTTAAACCTGCCAATTTGTTTAAGGAAGCCGTGGTCAGTTGAAACTAACAGCACAAGAAATGTGCCCATAAAAGGAGAAACTGGTGCTCTCAGATAAGCATGGCAACAAAACGCGAGAAAGTTGGGAACAACGACATTCTAGCACTGGACTACATACGCTAACAACGACTGTCTCACTATACTTGCCACTATACTTGCTACTAAACTGGCTACTGGGATTTCTCCTCCGCCCACACTTGACAAGCCTCTAAATTTGCACAATCACCTCGATTAATTATTGTTTGAAATGCTGACAGGTAGCCTGATAATCTAGACTGGGACAACACGGCTCCTTGTTGCGCAATCTGATCACCTTTCTGTGCGTTCTGATCGATAGATAGATTGCATATCATTGGAGTTCTCATGTCCTTTCACTTTCATGCGTGTCTCTTTGATAAGTTGTCCAGTCAAGTGACGGATTCAAGTATTGATCATACACTTTATCAATATGCGCTCTTCACTTTCTTTGCAATACTGTTACTTCGCCGTTACATTTTCGCTTAAAAGTCGGTCTAGACCGGTGAACTTTCAGTGCAAGAGGTGGCATTTTCTCCACTTTCAATGCTTTAAAGTCTTCAAATAGCATTTTGCAATTGGAACGTGCTGTGCGGGCACTTTATTTCATTGGCACGAGTGTCCGGAGTCGAATCACGCGCAGCGGGCGGGGAGGCGCGCGGGGGGCGCGTCTGGCTCGAGCCCGACCGTGGGAACGATCTGCCTTTAACGTGTCGCACGTGCTCGAGACGCTACTACCGCAGCCGCGAGAAGAAACGAGACGCACAGCGCACCGCCTACGAACAAGACAAGGACGCCGCAAGAATCTACATTCAAATGAAAGCAAAAAAATAATAATACGACAATAAAATAACGAGAACCAACAATAATTTGTGAGCGTTCGAAATTCAAAGCGTGAAAGGGACAGAGGCGAGTATTATTTATTCGAAAGTAAGAACAAAATTGTAATGGAGACGTTGATTTATCTGCGAGGTGTTGCTGGCCAGCTCGTCGCTACTGTATTTAAGAGCCGTTTGTTATTTTGCAATTGCGGCCGACTCGAGAGCCATGATTACAATGAAATAAATTGGTGGCGAGTCGTTTATTAGCTGTCTGTTAGTGTGATAACTTGCGGCTATTTTAAAACGGTCGTTACGGAGAATTATTGAATAATAACTGCCTTTTTTGCTTCATTTAACATGACGTAAACAAGGAAGGCTATAAAAAAATACCTCCTTGGTCGACCTTTGGCACGCCATGTGTTTTAGCATGTGGCGAGAATCTCTGCAAAAGGTATCGGCTAGCCGAGGTCGGGTTACAGGCCAAACGGCCACATTTGGCGGCCACACTGGCTCTGGGGTTGGCCAAATGCTACAAAAACCCAACCATTGAGGTCCAACGCTCATTGAGCCGTAAAGCCGCTCCTGGAAATCGTAACCTTACGAGATTTATGAGTAGTTTAGGGAAACATTTGGCATGACATGCCATGAGGATTAAATGCCGGGCACCACTGACGTAATGTAGAATAACAATATGTATTCTTTATATCTGTCAGAACTTAATAAAGAGAAAAATCTTTCAATAATTAATATGACAGCTACATCAGTCATATTCTAAGTATTAAAACTAAGAGGGGGCCGTGCAGCTAAATAATAACAGCCGCACAGGTCGACCGATCAGGTTAAGCTACGCTTGCAGCAGTTGGTCTGTGGATGGGTGACTATCTTTACATACCGAGACCCCTCCGTGCGTCGGAAAGAACGTTAAGCCGTTTGGTCCCGACTGTCATTCGAGGATCTTTGACAGTCGTTACAGATAGTCAGAAGCCCGAAAATCTGACAACCAGTCTTGCCTAGAAGCATCGTTACTAGGTAATCCCAGTAACCAGGTTGTGGAGGTCAGATAGATGTCGCTCCATATAAAATACTGATTTTCAGCTGCATCCGGTTAGACTGGAAGCCGACCTTAACATAGGCTTGGCAAATTCTAAGTACATACTTATAATTAAGATGGTAATGGTTGCAGAATCACAACCACAAAAGAAAACCTAGACGAACCGTTTAAGTTCTAACGCAAACCGAAGCGTGCTAAGTACAAAACCACCCTCGAAGTAAACAAAGTATACAGTGACGTAACTTAAGATGTTTTTGTTAAAATCACTGAAACACGAGCGCCTCATCCGGTCGCCAACCCGATTTAATACACTGACCTACACGGTTGACAATCTCTGCCGTACAAAAACTGACCATACATCACCCATGCGACAATAAACCTTGCTAAATTCAAGATAGAGTTGAAACTTGAATGGTGGAAGGTCTTTGAAGAGAGTATTACCAAAGACGAAGGATGAGCAATTTTTATTGTTAATTCAACTATAACATTCAATGGCTTGAACGTAACTAAATTGCGAACATCCGGGGTGCCTATTGATGCACCGGGCATTCTATGTATTACTATCAACTACTGGAGAAGATGAACAGCATAACAAGAAAATTACTTCGTCCTTTGTTGAGGGAGGGCGGACATATAATTTGGAGTAATACATAATATGATATTTTGCTGCATTGTCAACATTATTTCGGCTGTGCTAACGTACAAAACAGATTAATTTGCATTGACGTCTGTTCCACAATTAGGTACTTGCATTGTTATAACTAAATAGCATTAACCAGTTTGAATTTCACAATTTCAAAACCTAGCAACTGAAATTTCTTAAAAAATCGGTGTTTTTGCATATTTGACTTGCTAGGCTAGCAAATACAAAAACACCGATTTTTTTTACAAATGTCAGTTGTTAGGTTTTGAAATTGCACAGCCGATTTTGCTTGAAGTTCTTAGCTGTCTTGCGTTAATAACTGACAATTAAACTGGTTAATGCTATTTAGTTATAACAATACAAATAATTGTGGAACAGACGTCAATGCAAATTAATCTGTTTTGCATGTTGAAATAAATCAACTGTGTTTGATCTCTGTTTTTAGTTGAAATGATAATTTCTAAATAATTATATAAAACAGTAGTGGCCTTGTGGTAACGGCTATGACTTACGAGTTCGAACGATACGATCGTGGGTTCAAATCTAAGCAGGCACTTTACTTTCTGGAAATAATTTCACACCACTGCTATCAAAACAGTAAATGAAAACATCGTGAGGAAACCGGCATGTCTTAGAACTAAAAATTTGAAGATATGTGACATCTATCAACCCGCACTGGGTCCGCGTGGTGGATTACAGCCCACTCCCTTTCGAAGAGAGGAGGCCAGTGTCCCAGCAGTGGGAACATTATAGGCTGGTTATGCTAAATAATTATAACCAAATATGTAATTGTTTTTAGAGACCCTCGGTATCAGCCGTGGGCTTTTACAAAATTTCCATAAAAGGATAGTAAATATCAGAATAACCACACTTTACACATGTGGTAGTCGTTACCTTATGACATCATTATCATTACAACACTGATAAAGCACAAGAACCCCACCTATAAATAATCCTTTCGTCGTTTCTTACGACACTCATGATCGAAAATGTCTAGGTTAATAGGTTTTTCCCATCACCACTAACCACCACGGTCGTTTCCATCTTAGAAAAAAAAAAGTCAAACCTCATTTTACCTCCAAACCACACGAGACAGTCACTCATGTCAATAAGGCTTTATTTAATGCATCCCCAGAGGTCAAGACTCGGTCTGATTATATGCAATGCAAAATCAATATCAAAAAAACTTTCAGGAATCGGACCAATAATTTACGTCGCCCTACTTGGCATTTATAAAAGCTTATAAGACATTAAACAGGCGTTCGTGGGACACGTGGGGCACCCACAGCTCTGATAATAACCACTCAGCGGGAACCCAGTACAGTTACCCACTGCACATGACTTCATAATTTAAAACCCACTTCACCAGAAACCTGGTCCAAATTCGGCCATAAAATAATATTTTACCAAAGATTTGGCCCCGTTTATCCCAAAGTGTACCACTCAATATGTAATGTGAGCAATCAGGTCGTCATTATGCTGTAATGTACCATCCAACCCTCTGGTGCATTACCGTTTCGTCCAAATTAAGCGATCATGATACTTAATAGCATTAAGAGCTTTCACTGCCGCGGGGAAGGTTAATGTTATTAAAAAGTCGTTAGTTTCCATCATATTATATTTTAAAATTTTACCGTGTTTCGATACTTTGTTTTTGTAGTTGGTATGCCACACCGAAAGGGTCAAGTTCTTAACTTTTATCAACGCAACTCTATTAAGTATTCGGAGACACGTGCGTACTATCAAACATTACGAAATTTTCACAACTCCCGTCGTACATAACATCCGTGTTTATTCAAAAAATAATCAACATATAAATAAGTTAATTAACATAATATAATATCCAATCAATTAACGTTAATTTGCAAGTCAAAGCATCAGCATATCTGTATCTAAATCTGCTTTGATTGCGACGTAGCATAGCGCGTAGCTCTACAATCGGTTACCGCGAAAATGAGGCTACGAACATTAGTTGCGTCCCAATATTGCGCTTTTTTTCACTGCTACGGTGCTACGCGCGCTACGCTACTACGATATCTATCCCTCGTGCCGTCCCGCTCTAGCGCACCGGCGTAGGCGCAGTGACGCACGTGCAGTGCACGCGAGTCGTGGCTCTCGCTCACTCCCGCACACTTCCTGCGTGCGCCTCCAGCCCGAGCTCGACTGTGGGAAAAGACGGCAGGTGTTATGCGGGATCGTGAACAACCACGCATTACCATTCACATTATTCAACAATAAATAATAATAATAAGAAGCCGTGGAACGAGTGGCGAGCACGCGCAACGTCCTCGCCGCGCCTCACATACTAATGGGTGACGCGTGTGTGTGTGTGCGTCACCTTACGATGTGTGAGTGTCTTATGAGATGTTAGTTGGTAGTGGACGTACGTTTTTTTTACAGACGCTTCATGTGGGCGGGCGCACGTCACGGATTTAACTTTGGATTAACTTTCGTTAATTGTTTTGGGATACGTTTTTTATGTTCTGACTAATTGATTTTTATGTGAACAACCATGATGTATCTTTGAATTATTTGATGCACTATTTTGTTGAGACGTAATATGCAGTGTACTGCGAATCGCATAAATGATTATTGGTGCTAATCAAATTATATAGAAATTTTCCCCAATAATCAACTGATTACCACCATGAGAACCAATTCAGAAATAAACTATACATTTTGATTACCAATAATTCAGTACCTAATAAATATTTTGTATTCCTTCCCTGAAAAAAGTTGCCAATTTAATTAAATCCCCCTTTACAACTAATCCCAAGAACTGAAACTTAACAAGACAAGTAATATCAATTATCTCCCAATAATAATACGAATTTCAATATAATAAACTCATTCAAGTATCGTGTCTACGTAATTGCGTTGCGCTTGCGCCTGTCCGCGTGAATGCCTCAACGGTTACTAGCGCAGTCTGATAGCACTGTCCATTCATGCGCCTGGGCAATACACACGTAGTTACCTATTCGGTAAGATCTTGATAGGTAAATTGCTCAATTAATGTACTTATAAGGTTTGAACGAATTAAAATGCAGTCGGACCTTTTAATCTTGCGCAGTCACTTGTTATTTTGTGTTGGAGACGTATTCGGTGTTTTGTGTCTTTTTGTTGGCTTTTTGTTGGCTTTTAATGGTAGGGTTGTTGAATTTTAATGCTTCTGAGATACTTAATAATATGTTTTTCGAATAGTTTGAACAAAATAATTATAGTTTAACGTCCATGACATTGTTGATGAAGAAAAATCGAGAACGCAATTAAAACTTTTTCGTTTTTCGTCTACGACCATTAGCCACATATGGATTTTTGCTATAATAAAATCCACATGTGCCTAATTGCCGTCATCCATTAAAAAATCCTTCTTAATCTCTTTTAGATCAGTGTGAACACGTATTCAATTAGAACATTAATCACTGTCGCACTTAATTGAATTTTTTCCAGTTCTGTGACATTTAATTTAATATAAATATTCAATTTTCTCGCAGTCTGCTCTCATAAGCAATTAACGACTTCAAATTGGTTATTGACTTTCAATCTTTGAGTACCAAGACCAATTTATTGGCGCCACTTTAAGATTTTTATACTTTCCTTATGGCTTAGAAAATAAGGGTGATTTTTGTAGTCATGTTTATGTAAAAATGGTAGTAATTAAGAATATTATGTGAAAATAAAAATTCCGTTGGATGTCGGCGCAGGCGCAGGTCGTGACAAGAAATAAGACTAAGATCACACGATCAGTCATGCGTCGACAGCTTCACATAATTGAATATTTAATTCACTGTGTATGAGACTGGACATATTTAATAGCACGTTCCACTACTGCAAAATATTTCTTGAATTATAAATTAATTTCTTTTGATAAGTAATGATAATGATTTTCCAAATATTGTAATATTCAAAAAACAACACCCTAAATGCGTAACACAATATCAATCACAATCAGAATCATTTTGAAGAATATTATTTTCTAATCCATTGCTTCATAATTATGTTCGATAAATGTGTCTGCTCAACAACGTAAATAACGCAATGAATGTTGTTGAACTGTCAAAATTAAAGTCGTTCTGACTGTTAGAGTGTTATACAAAACACATTGATTCTCTTTTCTCACACCCCGCAGTATAAGTAAAGAAAATCAAACAGTTTTGATAAACAGCTAATGTTGCCAGTACTGTTATCTCCTATGAAATCATATTTTTTTCTTTCATTTAACAGTATCCCTTGCAAGGAAGTCCATTATTAATTTAAGGCACAAGAGTAACCGACTCTCTTTAATTAGCTCCACGTCTTTAGGATGTCCGGTCCCATTTAAAAGGGCGTTAAAGTATCTACAATTGCGCAATTTGTTTACCCAGAAGCTTGCATGATTCATACGGATATCATGTTGATGGTCCCAAACGGATTAACCACCAACTGCAAAGTGGTACTTGAAACTAAGCTTAATTCTTTCAAAGCTACATCATCTGCCTCATCTGCCTAGCCTTTTCCCAACTATGTTGGGGTCGGCTTCTAGTCTAACCGGATGCAGCTGAATATCAATATTTTACATGGAGCGACTGCCTATCTAACCTCCACAACCCAGTCACTGGGTAATACGATACCCCTTGGTAAGACTGGTTGTCAGACTTTCGGGCTTCTGACAAGACGACCCTTAATGACTTTCAAAGATCCACCCAGATATTCTTTTTATTTATTTTTGTATATTATGTTGTATTGTTAACATAATTTATAAGAGTGTCCATGGAGTTTCTTGCCCGTTCTCCATAGATACCTATTACGCTCTAGAATGGGCAACTAGCTTCATAATTTCTGACTGACCGACTTCTTTACAATTCAAAAGTGCCTGTAAATGGTTTAATTGAAATAAATCCTTTGAGACTGCGTTGCGGCGTCGTATCGCAAAAACGACGTCGCACAGTAATAGATTTCGAGAGTCGTAGATTTTTACAATGCAACGCCGCAACGCAGTGTTGTGGCCTCGCCCTTTGAGTTGACTAAATATCGATACGAGCAAAATCATAAACAAAAACTTCACAGCGCAGTGAAACCACACCTTAACCCGTCAGATTAAAACAAGAATCGCAAAAAGTTTGGCGACACGTTGATGAATGACGGCCGCCCGATATCATCTGTTGATTACGTTATAATTAACAAGAAACGGTGAAAATAACGTTTCAATTTAACGTTACGTTAACGATTTGATCACATAAATCTTGTTGAGTGTGATAAAAACGCTGGTTTGTTATATAAAGTTGGAGGAACTAATTTATTTTTTTGTAATTGAGTGACTTTATAATTGGAATACGACTTTTTAAAGGTTTTAAAGCTTGCAGGAAATCGTACACAGGAAATTACAAATGTCAAAAATATTTACAGTTATACACACCCAGTTTTTATGTAAATACTTTTGTTTAGTAACCCAGTACCCCAATTGCGTAACACTAAGGGCGGGTTCGCACTACGTCCGATCCGAATCCGGTCCGAAGTGACCATAGTCCTATGTGTATGAGGGGTTGCGCACTAGATCCGAACTCTATCCGTCAGAATTTAGAACATTCCCAATTCGAATTGAAGTGGATCTTTAATTAGGATTCGGATCGGATGTCGTGCGAAACCGCTCTTACGGTAACAATGGCTTTCATTTTGACAGTTCCACAACATTCATTGCGTTATTTACGTTGAACACATGTTTCGAACATATGAAGCAATGGATTAGCATTATCCTTCAAAATGATTCAGATTAAGATTGAAAGTATGTTACGAAATTAGGGCGCTGTAGCTTATCTAGATGTTAAGCGATGATTAATACCTAACAATACGCACCGAGAGCAGTGGTGGCCAAGTGGTAACGTCCGCGACTTACGAGTTGTAGGTCGCAGGTTCGAACCCAGATAGGCGCTTTACTTTGTGTAAATTATTTCATCACCACTGCTCTCAGAACAGTGAAGGAAAACATCGTGAGGAAACCGGCATGTCCTAGAACCAAAAATTCGAAGACATGTGACATCTGCCAACCCGCACTGGGCCCGTGTGGTAGATTACGGCGTACTCACTCTCACTGAGAGAGGAGACCTGTGTCCCAGCAGTGGGAATATTATAGGCTGATTATGTAATACGCACCGTGTTCAGAAGTACGGCTTTCTGTATCGAGGCTTTGATCCAACTCTCTAACGACAACCTTCTCAGGGGTTGGTCAAGGCTCTTGGCTATCGCACAAGTCCCCGTGACCCGGTCCAAATGTGCGAAGGGAACACCGGGGTGATTTTTAGTTAGTAAGAGTCTGACAGACCCCTCTGCCCACTCCAGGGCGGAGGACATCCATGAGGATTTTCCACCACGAAAAAAAATACTCTTGGCTATAAGCCATTGGCTGTTATATTAAATATATTTTTATAATTATTAAGTTACATACCTCTATAATAATAAAAACAAGTCATCGACAAACTAAATGAATATCAAAGGAAATTATAGCATATAAACCATTGCATATCTTAATAAATGTACCGTTACCCGCTTAGAAACTAGCCTCACAACCTGCTATCAAAGGAATTATAAAATGCTATTAACCGTGTGCTGAAATAATTTATACCCCTGTTAGTACCTAGCTTAGAACTTAGTAATTGCATTCATTTATCTGCACATACGTGTAGCCGGGGTAATTAATTTTCAGAATTGTTTAATCTTCTGAAAAGGAATCTTATTTTCTCATGTATTTTTATACTAGCTGCGCCCCGTGGTTTCACCCGCAGTCCCGCATAAGTGTCGACCCCGTTGGAATATTGGGATAAAAAGTATTCTATGTGTTAATCTCGGTAATAAACTATCTTTCATCCAAATCCGTTCAGCCGTTTGTGCGTGAAGAAGTAACAAACACACAAACGTTCGCCTTTTTTACAGACTTCACAAAAAGGAGGAGGTACTATGTTCGGATGATTGTATTTTTGAAGTGAAAACTTCTTTAGCGGCGTTGAACACTTTTTGTACTGGGGAAAAAATGTTAAACTCGCGTCAGGACACGTGACCGTCAGGAGAGATTTCCCCCCCCCCCACCCCTCTTTCTACGGCGGCGCCAACCGAAGTGAACCAAGTGAGACACGATAATGGATGGATGGATGGATGGACGGACGGACGGACGGACGGTGACGGTGACGGTGACGGTGACGATGTCGGTGACGGTGACGGTGACGGTGACGGTGACGGTGTCGGTACGGTGACGGTGACGGTGATGGTGACGGTGACGGTGACGGTGTCGGTGACGGTGACGGTGACGGTGACGGTGACGGTGTCGGTGACGGTGTCGGTGACGGTGACGGTGTCGGTGACGGTGACGGTGACGGCGACGGTGACGGTGTCGGTGACGGTGTCGGCGACGGTGACGGTGACGGTGACGGTGACGGTGTGACGGTGATGACGGTGACGGAGACGGTGACTGTGTCGGTTACGGTGACGGTGACGGTGTCGGTGACGGTGTCGGTGACGGTGACGGCGACGGTGACGGTGACGGTGTGACGGTGATGACGGTGACGGTGACGGTGACGGTGACGGTGACGGGTGACGGTGACGGTGACGGTGATGGTGATGGAGACGGTGACGGTAACGGTGTCGGTGACGGTGACGGTGACGGTGACGGTGTCGATGACGGTGACGGCGACGGTGACGGTGACGGTGACGGTGACGGTGACGGTGACGGTGACGGTGACGGTGACGGTGACGGTGACGGTGACGGTGACGGTGACGGTGACGGTGACGGTGACGGTGACGGTGACGGTGACGGTGACGGTGACGGTGACGGTGACGGTGACGGTGACGGTGACGGTGAAGGTGACGGTGACGGTGACGGTGACGGTGACGGTGACGGTGACGGTTACGGTGACGGTAACGGTGACGGTGATGGTGGACGTGGATGTGGATGGATGGATGGACAGCTGATGGCTCGACCGTCTGTGTAGCTACACTGCTGTGTATTCGTAAAATTCGTGAATATAAAGTGTTTCAAATATGGAAATTGAACAAAGTGCATCGATTTATAAAAAAAGTGACGCAGAAATAGTGGAAAAAAATTAGTTATATTAATTCAATTCATAATTGATTTATTTCAACGTTAATATTCATGTTTTCACTTCTGCCGGCACTCCCGGAGTGCAACCCGTCTTTTTTTTTTTGTATGTTTGTTCATCGAATACTCCGCCAATTGTCGACGGATTTTCAAAATTCTTTTTTTTTATTAATAGTGTGATTACACTACTTGGTTTTTTCTGACAGTATTTTTATTGGTAAATATTTTTACCAATCAAACAAGTGGGTCCCGCTTACTGGCAAACGACATCACGTCAGGCCCAGATGGAGATGGCGGGATGAGCTGGACTCGTTTAATAAATATTGGTCCTTGGCAACTCTGGACAGAAAGAGGTGGAAAGAGAGTAGGGAGACCCTTAGCCCAGCAGTCGAACATTAATGGCTAATTAATCTGTCAAGCGCCGCTAATGAGGCACAATTGATTTTCTATTGTTTCGGCGCCGATCGGCGAACCGCGCCGCTTGATCGGTTAATATTTTGAAAGTGTTGGCAAAAAAGCTAGATACATCTAATTTTTCACGAAAATAACCTACAAAAAAAATAACGTTTTGTAACTCTAGGTACTATAAGAGTCTTGTTGAGTCTAATGTGACGCTTGCGCCACGGGGCTATCTATATTATTTAATAAAACTCCAGTTAGAGTTTTATAGCGTATTATTTAGGAGTCTTTCATCATATTTTATAAAATAATAGACTTATATCTAAGACGTCAAACCTACGACTCACTATATGACACATGCTTGAATGTTCGAATGTAACATACTTCAAATACAAGCGGTCTGACTCGCAAAGAGGTCAGAATCTCTCAAAGAGGTCTCTACAGTACCTATGAAAAATCTCAGCTTCAGAATGAATACACCATTACAAAAACGCGGCCTTAATTTAATAGATCATGGTATAAAGGTGATATCCCATTAAACTAATAAAGTGCTACAAAAAACCTTCGGAGCGCGGCCTTCAATTACTTGAACAGAATAAATAACGTCATTAAAGATCTCATTACCTTACCTGTTTCATGTAACTATTAATTTTTCTATCCTCGAGCGGAAATGAGCGGAGCTGAGCGAGCAATCAAAGCAAATAAATTGGCGGCGGTAGTAAATTACCGTTTCGTTATTGACTTCATTGAGTCTTTGTAAATTACTATTATTTTTGCGTTTCAATGTTGGAGTGTTTAATTTATAAAGGGTTTTGATTGGATTGGTACGAGACCTTTGTAGCTGCAGTCCTGTTTCGTATTCGTAAAAAAAAACTTGTAGGTATTTCACAATCAGTACATTCATTGATTCTTATAGATGTTTGCATTCTAGGTATGACAGAAACATTGAAATAAGACTTGGTGAAAACCACCTCTTCTGGGATTTTACACCTATAGGTGAAAATTCCAAGTTTAAATTCCGATACAGTTCCCTAAGTATTGTTTGTAATGTACATTGTGTAATGTTGTATTGTACCTACTATTTATGATTATTACGTAAGTTGGATGTATATCTCGACAATAAACGATTTCATTTCATTTTCCACATTCCTAACACCCTGCAATTGAATCAGCCATTTCTTCCGGCGATTAATTACACATACTTTTAATCTGTAACTCCAACGAGTTTTTTGTGTACAAGTGAGGAAATTACTTTAATATGATCTTGTTGAGTAGCGACGCGTGAGAGAGATTCTCATGGCGACACGCGGTGTTCGGCGCGACGAATGCTGGCGACGCGCGACGCGACGTTGGTGTCTCGTCTGCGGGGGCTTTAATCTGGTGCCTGCCACTTGTCTACAAACTTGAGACAGGGTTGACAGACACCGCCTTTAGTAGAAACAGCGATTTCACCGCAAATATTTCACATTTTAGTCCAAATCTAGCACTAGTTTGGTAAGCGGTACAAAACCCGACGTTTTAGTAATATCAATGTACAAAACAGTTGTAAATACATTTCGAAAGTCTGTACTTATCATAAAATAAAGAAGTACCTTACATATAAAATAGTATGTAGGTACAATCGAATCCGTCACTATTTTCGCGGTAAATCGAGATCTCATTGGGCATAAAAAAAATCGTCCGCAATCCGCATCGCAGTCAATGGGATAAGTGCCCAAAATGCTGACAGCATTACCACATTGGATGACAATGCTGATTCTTTGGGTTAAATAAAAATAGGCCAGCCCTGTGGCCATGTGAAGAGTCGCCAAACCACTTGGCGATGTCCTGAAATACTCGATAAATTATATTTACTGGTTAGAAGAAACAATATTGTAATATTTATACCACCTGTGTGTATACTATGTTGGCCATGAATTGACCTTCTGAAAAACAAAACAACATGACACACGCTCTGTGAAATGGCCTCAATTACCAGAACCGAAAGCGTGAATTTAGCACGTACTATTACTATACTGAATTTATCATCGATCATTTATCTTTCCTACATAAATAATACAGTGTGATTCTTCATAATGTGCACATATCGAAATGAGGGAAACTAAGCTTCATTTTATCGATGGAAAAAATATTTTTAAAAATCAAAAAATAAATTAAATGGCTTTCCCTGCTAAATATTGTACGTAGCCGAGTGCAATAGGAAATGTTGTGATTGAGTTATAAACATGGTATTTCAACTTTTACAAAGCTGATAGAATAGAGAATAATTTAAAGTAATAAAAAAGGGTAGGTATTTGGGGCTTTTATTGAGAAACTTTACAATAATTGTAAAAATTGATGAAAAAATATCTAATTTTTGTTATAAAACACCTTTTTTCTCAATTCAGGGCGATTTTTTTTCTTTAGTTGTTATTTAATGGGGACGCTCTATTATTTCCAGTCATCGCCGAATTTGTTTCATCGTGACAGGTCATTCAGTTTAAAAGTTATACCGATTTGTTTACACAGGGGTCACAGCCGCGAACAAGAATTTTAAAATGCTGTAAAAAAATTGTTGTTTTTTAGATTTTTTTAAACAATTTTCCATCGATAAAATGAAGCTTAGTTTCCCTCATTTCGATATGTGCACATTATGAAGAATCACACTGTATTATTAGTTAATTTTGTGGTTATTGTTTCTTGGAGTCGCAAACTAGTTTCAACATTATGAAGAGGTGTATTATTTTATTTTCCTCGTCTGTATTATACTGCCGGACAAACATATAATGTACTTCTTATTTAGCGGAACTCGTAACGGAACTGTTACGGATTCCAGCAAGTTGCTCAGGCGCCACTTACTGCCAACTATAGCGGTTACTGTCTGAAGGTGACAGGTCGCTAATCTGATAGTACATGCACTGCAAGTTTCTATTGTTATAAATCAAATTTTGAATTTTCAACAGTTGCGAGGATATCCAGCTGAGCTGATTAGAGAACCAACACTTGCCTCGTGCTGAACTGGATAAGTAACTGTTTCGAGTAACTCTGATACTGCACCCATCAACCAACCAATCAGCAAGCACTATTACCAATTTGTCATCCTCTTGCACCTCATCATCTGCCTAGCCTTTTCGCAACTATTTTGGGGTCGGCTTCCAGTCTAACCAGATGCAGCTGAATTCCAGTAATTTTACATGGAGCGACTGCCTATCTGACATCCACAACCCTACGATACCCCTTGGTAAGACTGGTTGTCAGACTTTCGGGCTTCTGACGACCCGTAACGACTCTCAAAGATCCTTGAATGGTAACAGGGACCTACGGCTTAACGTGCTTTCCGAGGCACGAAGGGGTCTTGGTATGTAAATATGGTCACCCATCCACGGACCAACCGCGGTAAGCGTAACTTAACCTGATCGCTTGACCCGTGCGGCTGTTATTACTTAGCGATAAGCCCCCTATCCTCTTGTACCTATCCTAATGTATTTTGCTTCCTTAGATCCCTATCTGCCCAGTTTTTTTTTTTTTTTGCAGACATTATCATAACATAAGACAAAATAACATATCTTCACGCCTGTTTTCCCCGAAGGATCGGCCAGAGGTGTACCTATAGTACATCCACATCACAACAGTTATGTTTTACATCCATCTAATAAGGCGGTTCGCCATCAACCGGGCACCAATCCATATCTACCTTTCTCTTAATTGATCGATTTCCAGGCTAGAATACTCTGTCATGTTCAAGAACATTGCAAGGCAGCTGATTGACTTGTTGGCGTGACGTGAAAGCTGACCTTTACTTTGACTTACAGTTAGTATTGACGTTCAACGTGGCTATTACCATTGTCTCCTCTTACCTAGACACGCTACCATTTGACAGTGATTAGGTGTACCGACGATGTCACAACTTTACAAACAATGTTTTGGATTCCCGGGCTATTGTTAGGTACAATAGTTTTTTATCAGGATCATCTACAACTACATTATTTTATAACGAAATAATAAAATAATAAATAAAAATTTATTCATCAAAAAACTAACAATACAATGTGATATATTCGGTGAACCACAATCTAAGCATCGCTTGTATCTCATGACTCTGGAGTTGCGAATTTTACAAAATTATAAAGGTAAAAATAAAAAAGATTTTATTGTTTCTCGTACAATTGTTCTACAGCACAAAATTGAGGCATCCCCGGTAAGTTATAAGGATACTTGTGATGGGGTTACCTCGCAACTTCCCATGGGTTACTATCTACAATGTTGAGACATAATTAAAATAAAAAGAAAAGGTTAGTTACATTTTAAAGTTTGAGGATCAGACAACAATTTTTTTTTTTATAAACAAAACAAGAATAAAATAAAATATTCTTGAGATTGTGAACACAAAATAAAATAGCAAAGGTTATCGTTGGGCTTGTGCTGTGGCGTTTATACGAGTATTTGTGTGTGCATGAGTATACTATACGTAGGTGCTATATAGCACCACTAAGGCATATATTAAGGCATATATTATTCCATATATTAAGGCTTCAGTGACTTCGTATGATACAAGTAGGAAGTGCCTATATCTAACTGCATTAAAAATACAGCGTTCATTTGGATACATTTTTCTCCTCCCAATCCATATTTTACGTAATTGCTGATAATAGATCAAATTTTCTCCTTACAGATCTAATTTCTCCAGAACAGCGTGGAAAAATATCAAAGATTCTAGAAACCGCTTCTCTAAGTCCACCAAGATCGTAGGTATAAAGCATCATATTAACAGCGTGACGTCAAGCTGTTAATCGCTCAAACCGCAGCACGAGGCGGAAAACCAGCGAATAAACACAAATACCTACACCAAAGGTTACATGCGAACTGTTATCCCTGAGAATGTCAAGATTTTCGTCAGAAAAACCGCAAACTTCTTGATTATCTTGCGGCTTATCTTAGAAGAAGTTTGGTGAGAAAAAGTGCTGAGGTAATGGTGTGGGGTGGGGTTCCGAAGCTGCGGATTTGTAGAAGTGGACGGATATCAATGGTGTCCGAGTCGACAGGAGTTTTAAGCCTTACTTGACAAGGCGTAGTATGATGCCACTCGGAAGAGTTTTATATTGAGCTAAATCCATTAGTCTTGTGATAGTAATCTATCTAAATAAAGGTATTTTTTTTATAATAGGTAATTAATAATATGATATATATGATTTAGGTTGTTGGCAGGTAGGTGATGAGAGCTGTGGTGGTCCAGTGGTAACGGCTCCGACTTACCAGTTGTAGATCGTGGGTTCGAACCAGGCGCTTTACTTTTTTTTTTTAATTTCTTCACGGTGAAGGAAAACATCGTGAAGAAACCGGCATGTCCTAGAACCAAAAATTCGATGACATATGACATCTACCAACCCGCACTGGGCCGCGTGGTAGATTATAGCCCACTCCTTCTCGAAGAGAGGAGGCCTGTGTCCTAGCAGTGGGAATATTATAGGCTGATTATGGCTTAAAATTGACATCATTATATCTTGGCAATGCTTGGCATCCTTGAAGTGGTAAAAAATCCAACTAACGTAATCTCTTATAATCTCGAAATTGTACAACCCAAAAAACAAAAACAGACAAAGACTCCACTGACCCAAAATCCCAATCATTCCATACCGGTTCTAATATAAAATCTTCTTACCCAAAAAAACCGCTCCTAAAAAGCCCCGATACCAAAACGGAACCCTAAATATGACCGGTAGTCATTAAAGAGATTACATAGATAGGTGTTTGGTTAGCCCGCGAGCGGTAGCGGACGGACCCGTGATTGTAGAGAATTAATACCGCATCGTAAATACGTCAGGCGATAACCGGTACTAGTACCGGTATCGATATTAATCGGAGACACGGGTGAGGAGTCTTATTGTTTCGCGGAGTAATCATTATATATACAGACAATTCTAACTTTTCAACTCTTTATTAGTGGTTGTAATGGCAATCATATCACTTGGTTTTAATAGGTTTTTATATTTTATTTTTACTAGCTACGCCCCGCGGTTTATCCCGCGTAAATGTCGATCCCGTGGGAATATCGGGATAAAAACTATCCTATATCCTTTTCCGGGACTCAAACTATCTCTATACCAAATTTCATCTAAATCGGTTCAGTGGTTTAGACGTGAAGAAGTAACAAACATATAAACACACACACACACTCACAAACTTTCGCCTTTATAATATTAGTGTGAAGTGTGATATATAGTGTGATATATTGTGATCAGACAATTCTAAGGAAAACCAAGCAACAAATGCAGACAATAATTAAACCATTGTTCTAATAATCAATAAACAACGTTATAAGATTACACGGACGCGATAACATCTTGGGTATTACTGACCAAAAACAAAAAACGGATCTGGATAAACTACTAACAGAGACAAAAAGTCGGATGTTATTGAGCAGTCTTATGTTTATTATTATGTAACAAATGCTTTGGCGGTTTAAAATATTATTAAAACACTTGTTTTTTTTTTTTGCCTTTTCGTTTTCGGTACCAAAAATTCCCCAACTGGTCAGATTTCAATGAGCCCGCATCCTGTGCAAGTCTGGTAAACCAATAACATTAAATAAATAAATAATTAACCTATAAATAAAGAAGAGGCTTAGAAAAAAAACATTTCCCAAAACGATCATACCGCAGCAATTTTGAAAGCGGCAAATTAAATCTCCTAGTGAATGAACACATCGGAAACTTGACCGGATTAATATGTATGTATTTGTATTTGATTTGAATAAATATTCAAATATTACCAACTCTTTTTTGGGTAGGTATTGATCGAAGTATTCTTGGCGAATTTTTATGAGCTTTTTTTAATTAGATTTAGTTTTGTATTGAGGAAGATCTACGTTATAGGTACCTATGTATATAAAATGTATACAACTGATATGTGCGCTTGTAAATGTTGGTTAGTTTAGCTTTTTTTAATCTTTTTTTTCAGTAGCTGCAGTATCCTGCAGATGGTTGTATCTCGTGCGGATTGCCCTATCCAGAACAAATGGATGCATATTGGGATGGGCGTTGACCTATGGTGTTGACTAACATAGTACATAAGATTTTACTAACACAATTTAAAAATATGCCAAGACCTCGTTAATCATTTAGATCGGGTTCATTGTTACTACGACTTAAGGTGAATGCGCAGTGGTAGACTGCGAAATTTAAATTTTCTTACGTTTTTTGCAATTTGTAGGTCAGTGTCAGGTTGTATCTTGATCAAAATATGATTTGCGACTATAATAGACATGTATTTACAGAATTATAGTCATTAGAATCATTAATATATCTCTGTAAGTTAGATTTCTACCATCAACACTTTTCCATACGAGATTTGTTCTTAACGGTAGAAATCTAACATAGAAAGATGTATTAATTATTATAATTCTGTAAATACGTACCTGTTATTGTCGCGAATCATATTTTGATCAAGATAAAACCTGACACTGACCTGAAAATTGCAAAAAACGTAATAAAATTTGAATTTCGCGGGCTACAACTGCGCATTCACCTTAAGTAATAAGTATTTTGTTTCTTCTTCAAAAGCTATTATGATACACTCTCAATAAAAAAAAAAAACGTTTTCATATGTCAAGACCATCAAATACCGTGACATTTAGAACTACGAGTCCCGAAAATTCTTTCACGATACACAAAAACATGTCTTTACGGCCAGATTCTCGACCTCTGTAGGTAACTATAAATTAACGACAATAAATGTAAAATTTTATTTACAACCACGCTAAAAGCATTTAATAAGCGGCACATTAACGTGGTATCTGTCCATGATAATTACCTTTAGAGAATCCATAAAATTGCGGTGACAACACAAAGTGACCGATGGGAAGGCCGAAAGAATATAAAACTAAAATCAGCCGTAAAATTTAAACTAGACACTACAATAAAATATGACTTTTAAAATCGTAAACACCGTTTCCTATTGAACAGGCTCTGGCAAGAGGCTCTCTGGAGGCCCTCGAGCGGCTCACTTAAAGCCTTTTCAAGTATTTTATTATTTCTAGCGCGTCCTTCACTATTATGAGCATTAGACCCTAAACTACGGTCGTTTGTCGGCAACTCGGCAACCAGCGCGTGCACGGTTTCGCGCACTTAACACGAAAAGGGGTTTTATCTTTCCCGGAATCCTGGCAACGCCTCGTCAGACCGAAAACATAATAGCGCCTTCTCATTGATATATTCACGTATTTTTGAACGGAACTATTATTTTACGGTGATATCTTACAAAGAATTCCGTTGAACAAAGCTCTACAGAACACAACAATCCTTCCACACCGAGTAAACTTGCAATTGTGTAAAGTCGGAAATTATGCGCTCCCTTGAATTATTGTAATGCAACCAATTATTGATTTCCAATAAATCCGGTAGTGTGCTTCCTTTTAAATTGTATAGAATAAAAGATAAGTTAATTTTACGCTGTAAATCTGTATGTTATTATATTGGTACATAATAGACATAAAGGAATTACAGAGAGGAAAATACATTTTACATTGAATAAAAACTGTCCGTGCAAATGCATAGATCATACGCCCATCAGTTATTAGGACTGTTCATATCACGTCGAGAGAGTCTCGAGAGGCGTTCCTATTTTCGGCATGTCATTAGCAGACGCATTCAAGTGTCCTGTCTTCTGACACTTGACGGTTTTAATACAAAAGACAGACATTTCACGTCATTTGTTCCGACACCTCCCCGCCTAATCTAGAGGGTAGTTAGAAAAAGTTGGCGCCATATTGTGTTATCTCGGCCCCCTGTGTGCAGTAACTGTCTCAAGTGTCCGTTCCTTTGTTTATTTCTAAAATGCACTTGCCTCTGTACCTGTTCAGCCATCCATTGTCGGGGTTTGTTTACTTCAGAGGAAAATTAGTTAGTAGGCTATTGTCTCGTTCGAGAGGTTTTAAAGGCGCCGACGAGGATAATGCGATGAGGAAGGTTTTGAGGAAAGAAACTGACTTTTATTGTCCACTATTATTGTATGGTTGAAGTACGGTTGTACCTACAATGATAACAGGATCCAGTCTAGCAAAACAACTTTATATAGGCATTTTTAAATTGCAGTTTTTTTTTTTCTCGAATAAAATTTAATTTAATTAATAGAAAACTAACTATATACACTAGATACTAAAATAAATGGCTAACTAACTTACAATACAAATATATAAAAATAAAAAACAAAGGACACTTAGGCGTCGAAGTATTCATCCGCATCGCTGTCATCCCGAAACGTGCCCAGAAGACTGGCAGCATTGCCACGTTGAATGGCAATGCTAATTCTTTGGCCAAAGACCGACCCAGCCCTCTGGTCACGTGAAGTATCGACAGTAATTGCAGTTATGTTTGTATTATAACGACTGGGATTCCAAAAAGCAAAAATTACCGAAAACATGTTGTTAAGAATTTCACTTCCATTGGTAACATCGTTTGCAGTGACGCCTCTCAACATCTCCCGACCGTTAATACCACACATCAACGTCTGCATCTGCGCGGTTCTGCGCGGCAATCATTACAAACATTAAGCTCTTAAGCTTTATGGCTCCAAGTGGCAACTTGGCAAGTGAAAAAATCACAACTTATCGCTCTTGAAATGCAAAAAATGCGGTGCACATGTAACTCATTAGTTAGGGCCGACATGTCAGCTCAAATATTTGGCGATGGTTGCAAATCCCGGCGCCACCGAAGAGCCACTGGCACAGGAATGCCTTTTACGAAGCCGCCACCGTTTTCAAGGAACGCCAGCTAAAACAATATTTGCTGAGACGCTGTATGAACACAAATGACCGTTGGATTAGGTATCGAGAAGTGCTCATGCGCACAGAACTCAGAATGTTTACTCTCGAAGCGATTTTATGGTTTTATGTCAAGGTTCTTAACGTTTTTACTGCTTCCATTAATGTTTATGCAGTTGCAGTCAAATAAGCACTTAAATTGTTTTTGTGATAATGTGCAGGTAGGAAAGATTTTACACTAAGATCCTAAAAAAATCCGGCAATCAAGGAACTAGAAATGAAGGGTCTTTGGTCAACTGGACCCACTCGAACTGGAACCGCGGGTCCAGTCGACCAAGTCAAATTTTGAATTGGTCGACTGGACCCGCTGTCAAATTTCATCATTAGTACAGTTAAGGAGTAAAGCCGAATCTTTTAGTTTTATTTCTATATGACATCAAAATATGCAGAACAAAACAAAAAAATAAATACTATCTGGCTGGTGTCACGTAGCTACTAGCCAATATATTTATACAAAAGATGATTACACAATTTTGGATATGTTCGCTAATCCGATAGCAATCGGGAAACAATCTCTGATTGATACCGCGGGCCTTATCCGGGATCGTAGTATGAATCATACTAATCGATGCCAGTTAATCAATCAGTGCTGTTTGGGTTTCTTTGGTACGACCCGTACAACATCAGGGCTTTACGTCAGTCTACCGATAGTAGATATAATAATCTACCTTCTGCCATGTGGTTGCCAAGACAGGATTTTTAGTTTGTTTTTATTTTTTCTTTCACATCTTCTGTTTTGAATTCTGCTAAGTATACACTTGCACTGCCGAAACTTCAATACCATTCCGAGGAAAAATAATTGTCTACGGTTGCAATATTTGTAAGTATGTGAGCAGCATGAATTAATTTACTTATCATTGCTAAATTTTTAATAGGTTGTACTACAGTAATTTTATTCTAGGTAAGTACATCGGTATCCCATATAATTTTAAATTAGTGTATACAAAATATTGTAAAACATTTTAAAAGAGTAACTATGAAGTTTCTTTCTTGCTCATTCTTCTCCATACAAAAATACATTTTGGAACCTAGAAATTTTGATATTCAATAGTGCCTTTTAATGTCCAACTTGAAATAAATTATTTGACTTTGACTTTAGAAAAAGTCTGTCAATTTTTCCTGACAATTATAGGTGCCAAGACGAACCGCAATAACAAAACACTCATCTTTAACAATACATACTTGACATTTACGTCTTTAAGATCCAGAGGAGCTTCTTAGGAGACAGTAAATCTTGAATTCAAGAGGAAAATTACAGAGAACAATGAGTTGAAAGTGTTAGTACTCCAAATCTAAGCATTATTTCTTACTATCATATCCTAAAGTTGGTAAACAACTCATTGTTATGCATAAAGGACTTCCGATACTTCAAACATGTAAATTACCTATTGAATAAAATGATGTGTAATTTACACGAGTGCTACACTTCATGACTGTTATATAAACAGGGAAATCCCTAATTAAGAGCACTTCAATAAATATAAAGCCTCCTTTCCAACAATGACATCAACAAAACAAATGAACGTCACAATTATAACAGCTTCAACTTTCAATTGAAATGTCAATGACGTTTGACATGACACACGCAGAAACGTCACAAATGAAAGGAACTATGACACAAGTAAGAAAGGATTTCGGATGAATCAGAGTAACGTCACAAGTGTTACAGTGAGGTCGCAGCGATTAGGCCGCGTCACTCGACCACGGCCGATCTCGTCACCTCAAAAACCGGTTTCCGATTCTCGCGAACATAAACATCAGATCCGTGATATAAACACGTAAAGCCGGTTCACGGGCTTGGGAATAAACCAGATTAGAATTTCGCGAAGTGACGCTAAGATGTGATGGTTACATCTCATTCTGATGACGAATCGATTATTTTTTAATCGGATTCGTTGTGATAAAAACCGGAAGGGAATTTCCGCAGGCCTGGTAATTAATTTCGCGAATACAGAATTATTTCTTATGAATCTTATTTCTATGAATAAGGATCTAGAACGATGGTTTTTCAAACGATGCTGTCATGCATTATCATTTAATATTGATTTATTATTTGATGCCCTATGATTATTTTGTTTATTTTTTCATATAATTGTACCTACATATAGTTTATATGTTAGCTTATATTATTTAAATATCTATACAAATAAATAAACATTAGATAAGTACTTGACTTAAGTTTAGCTAACTTTTATGAAATCATAAACAATTTCCACTTGGATGACTAAAATCCAGTCTAGGTAATTTAATAATTTTTATTTCGTTAGTCGTGAATTTGATTCAGCAATTTTATTAAATCGTAAAAAGTTTTAATTGTAGGTACTTATAGATCAAATGCAAAGCCAATACAAGTGTCGTACCTAGTTAGAATTATTTTGAGGCACAATATTCAATATTCGAAAACTACTCATAATTTGAGAGAGAAAATATTCTCGTGTCCGTAGCGGTAGTCGTAACCCCGTACCTACCAACCCCGTAGTCGTCGGATTCGTAATTTCCTTTTCTCTTCTGCAACCTATTTTCACACTACCTACTACATTTTCTGGATGTATTATAATTATGTTTATCTCGTAGGATTCGCATAAGTATTTCTTTCTTTATTCATGTGTCTTAATTGGTTACGAAAATCGCAATAATTATCTTTATTGTTTCGTAAAAAAACTGTTCAAGACGATTATATAGTAGGAACCTTATAGAGTAGGTACATAGTTTCTACCATATATTTAGTAAATTATTCTAAAAACGGTTATAATTCTGTTATACCTACGAGTAATTATTCTAAAAATGGTTATAATCTAAACACAACATATTTTAGTGTTTAATATATTTATACTAAAATGTTTTACGTTTTTACCATGAAGAAACACATAAATCTACTTTAGTAAAGCTATATTTATTTAATTCATTTTCAATAATTTATTTTATTTTTCAGATCATGATATCCAATTTGTTAGTAATTAAATACACTCCTTTGCAAAAAAAACGGGCACCTAAGGAAATTTACGTTCTAAGGTCGATTTGAGCTAACTAAATGAAATTTATTTTTGTGACGTAGTCTGTAATCTGTAGGTATACTAATAATCGTGTAAATTAATACACGTGAAGTGAATTCTGGCAATTTTTTTTTAAATTTTCGATGAATTCTTTAAAACCGATGTACACGGCCAAACAATAAGAAGTGGTCGGCAATAAAGACAAGAAGATTTTTTTTTTCTTTTTTAAATTAAATAAAGTTACAAATGTAAAAACCTAATGGAGTGTGACCTCCTCTTGCCAAAATCACAGCTTGAATCCTTCTGGGCATGCTTTCCACGATGTTTTTAATAACGTTTTGAGGAATACGTTCCCACTCTTCTGCAATGACTCTTTTTAGCTCCCTGATGTTTTGTGGAGCAGGTTGCACAGATCTAACCCGTCTTTTTAGAACATCCCAGACATGCTCAATTGGATTGAAGTCAGGACTTCGAGCTGGCCAATCTAAACGACGGATCCCAACTTCTTGCATGTATGCTTCCACGTCGCCAGAACGGTGCGGGCGAGCATTGTCGTCCATAAAAATGGAATCTTCCCCAAGTGCAGTCAATGCGGGTTGTGCATATGGAATTAGGACTTCCATTATGTACCGGTATGCATTTAATGTTCAATTTTTTCTGAAAATTAACTCTGTACGCCCCGTCAAATAAATTGCTGCCCAAAACATAACGGAGCCTCCGCCATAAGGAGTGATTTCTTCGAAACACACTTCCGCATAGCGTTCCCGTGGTCTTCGCAGCACTCGCCGGCGTCGGTTCTCTCCACACAAAGAGATTCTAGCTTCATCAGAAAACAATACTTTATTCCAGTCCTCCGTGTCCATAAAGCACAGATTCGAGCAAACTGAAGTCGAGCAACACGGTGCTCACGGAGTAATCTAGGGCCCCGAGCCGGGCGGTAACTCCTGATATTGGCAGCCAAAAGCCTCCTCTTGACCGTCCACAAGCTAACTTCTACTCCGCTTACTTCTTCAAGGCTCTTCTTCAGGTCCACACTTGACGCCTGACGATTCTGCAACGCCTGACTCACCAAAAAACGGTCATTTCTTGGTTCTGTCCATCGTTTTCTTCCCGAACCGGGTCTTCTTTTGACCGAACCGGTCTCTTGATACCGTTGCCAAGTCCTCTGGACAGTTGAACGACTCACATTTAGCCGCTGATACACGTAAGTTTGCGAACAACCTTCTTCAAGTAGGGCTATAATTTTACCGGCCCTTATCGCTTTATCAATCATATCAAAAAGTGGTATTTCATGTAAAAAGAAAGATTAAATTGTTTAATTTGCAGAAAATATACAAAAAGTTTTAAAATTTTAGTAACGAGTAAAAACATCGTTTCAGCAATTCGCGCCAGTAGTAAAACAATTTTACAACAATCCACAATAATCATTATTTTTCTTTTGTTAATTTCAAAATTTAAATTTGGAACGTGAAGAATCATGCCAGGATGCTTCAAATAACATACCAATACATCGTCAAATTAATAAAACTTCTTTCTTATTCTTCTTCATTGAAGTAGAGAAAAAATCTAAAGTGCCCGTTTTTTTTTGCAAAAGAGTGTAGGTACACAATTTAAACACTAGTGTTTGAGTTGTGTTTAGGACATACATAATATTGTGAATTATTGATGATATTATAATATTATTATAAAACGAATTATTTGTCCATAATAATTGTTAATTACAATGGTCCTAAAACAATGCTAGTATTAGTGTATTACACTACAGACTAAGGCTTCTTTGGCAATAATCTGGGGATATACCAGATTTCAAAGTATACCCCGATGACTGAGTGAAATGTTATATCTTATATAAACTTAATTAGTAAGAAAACCCGCGTACCACGCAGAATTATGGGGCGCCCGGAAAATGTTTAATGGAAAGTCCGCTCAGCGAAAACCACATCACAAGGAATACGGTGAGCGGACTTTAGAAAACGAAAATAGATACTATTTCGAAAATCATGATACATAGAAGCCATTGAATTAATTATATTTGCTTGTATTTTTCATATCTCTTTTGTGTTGCTTTTTTTTCCATCGTCCACTGTATTTATAAAAAGTTGCCAAAATTACTGGCTGGACTGTACCTACTATGACTAGATCTAGACTTGATTTGGCAGACCAGATGATCTATTCCGTAAAATAACGTCAATCCATAGCATTGGGTGAAATTAAGCTCAGTTCACCTGAGTTTTCACGTTGATATTTTTACTGTTATATGAGTAGCTACTTAATAGGAAAGCACGCAACTAGCAACACTGAGAAATAAATAATTGTCGACTGGTTACAGACGGTAAATAAGTCTTATAGCTCATAAACTCATATTATACTATTATTTACATAGGTATATCGCTCATTTGGAGAAACATCGACGTAGATGTATTTTTTTCCAAAAATTAGTTAAATATGCCAAAGCACTTAGAGAGCAGTGGTGGCCCAGTGATAACGACTGCGACTTACGAGTTGTAGGTCGTAGGTTCGAACCCAGACAGGCGCTTTACTTTGTGTAAACTATTTCATCACCACTGCTCTCAACACATGACATGTGACATCTACCAATCCGCACTGGGCCCGCGTGGTAGATTACGGCCATTCCCTCTTACCGAGAGGAGGCCTGCGTACCAGCAGTGGGAAAATTATAGGCTGACTATGTGATGTATGTACTTAGAAAGCGTATTTACGTTAGGAAAGCATAGACGTAAAAAAAAAGTATAGTTACATTTTTTAATAAGAAATTAAGTGATTCACGATGACCGACACTTCAGAATGCACACGCATGTACAACCTAAATAAAATGATGATTCATGCTGACCACTTAAACGTACTTAGACTCCATAAAAATAACGCGAATCAAGTAAAAATGTACAAAGTAGGTGTTTCCTCATGCGCGAGCGCAGCGCGGCAACGTTCGGTTCGGCACGTGCGATGTACCGTGTCATAAGTCATGCGCATGCGTCATTGGTAGGGTTGTCAACTACTGTTGACTCATTACGCAGTTTGCGCGTGCCTCTCTTATTATGTCTAGTCATGTTTTGAAATTATTTTAATAATAATGTTTGTATTCACTTGAATGTGTTGAAGTTGTAATGAAATCACGGTTTGATGTCTGAACCACCTCTTACATCTGCATTCTAGAAGGTCGGTAGGTAATCAAATCACATTACAAATGAATAAATATAATTGAAAAAGTGGAAAGAACGAAGTTGATCAGCCTTTTATTCTATTCACAAAACTACATAGAATATTCCAAATCTTTTTTAAAACGTGGAGTTTTGTGATAATCAACCTTCTAAGCTTGCTTGCTTGCTTACTTCTTGGTCATATCAATTGCAAACTGCAAATCAGAACTCCGCATCAAAATTGCGACAAACAAATACACGACAAATGTTATGGCGACAGTACGATATGTCGACCATCAGAGGTGCGACAGCACATCAGCTCGATGTACAGACGCCAGCACATCAACCTACCCGAAACTGTCAAATTTTCCCAATCAATTTTGAACCTAATACTTTAGCGATAAAGTTGAAACTCTATTAAAGAAATTTGACAGATTGTAGTAGCTTGATGTGCTGGCGTAGTGGCGTCTGTACGTTAGTGCGACTCAGAGCCAACCCTACAACTATCACAGTAGTGCATATCGCGTGGCAACTATACACACGTCTCTCCTGGCACGTACCTACTTTATGCTCAGCGACCACAAGAACCACGCAGTTTTACTGTTTACAGGATAAACCTCCGCTAAAACGAGCACAGTGACTACGTGACTATTTTCGCGTGGTCACAACCTAAATAATTATGCTGCACCAAGCAAATTAAACTTGTATTTACAAATAGCAGCACGCCTTATTTATTTATTTACTTATATAAACTTTTCGCACAAAAAGGTACAAAGGCGGACTTAATGCCTTAGGCATTCTCTACCAGTCAACCAAGGGTGGTGAAGAGATTAGATGGCAGGTGCTTTGGTTGAGAGGAACAATGATAAAAAAAACTTAAAATTAGGTACACAAATACATAAATAAGTTATATACACATACATACTATTTATTACAATTATTTCCGAACTGTTAGGCAGAGGTGTACCCATAGTACCTACACCCACATTTCGCCAGTTAATTTAATAGGGGGCGACCCTATTGCCATCAACTGGGCACGAATCCAGACTCCGGGCTGTCACTAAGTAAAGAATGGAAAAACTTAGCAACATTTTGGCCGACCTGGGAATCGAACCCAGGACCTCATACAGCCGTAGCGCTTGCGGCCACGAGACCAACGGGGCAGTTAATCTTTAATTTTTTTTTTTTTTTTTTTTCTGAATATGTGTATACCGGATATTAATAAAACTAACAGAGATAACAAATTCCATTGCAGTGTTCCTTTCGCTCGGTATCTTTGCTGAATTCCTGGCAAAACCTATATATAAGTATCTACATACTTCAGGAAGGTTTTAGTATATAATACATTAGGTAATTATTCTTATGTACGAAGTTATATGCATAAATGTACTGCATCTCCGGCATTTCTATGCGAATTTTGATGATCTAGTCGGTGTCTTCAATTCTTCAACCCACTAGTGTTAATTGAATTTGTGTGGGGTAGGGGGTTATTTATCATTTTGTAGTGTTTTTATTTGAAGTCGGTTGTTTTTTTTTTGTAAAAAAGCAACGTAATATATTATTAACATCCATTACATTAGGTAACGTGTCAGAAACCAGTCAAAAATTCCTTGTACAGCCTTCCAACTATAATAGGCATAATCTAAAAGGCACGTGTTTTACAGCGTGTGATTCCGATCAATCATGCGCGTGCGCCGGCAATGTGTATAGTACACGTTACAATGCAGCCTTATCAGTTCCGTTGTTAACAATGCTTTGCCTCTGAGGTCATTCATATTCTAAATTTAACGTCGTGTTAGTAGCACGCGATCGTATGACCTTGAGATACGACTGTTATCGGTTACAAGATCGTTTACATGATTGACTGAAGGTAAATGTTTTTTTATTGCTGTCTCATCGGCTAGTTGAAAGGATGAGGAAAATTACGAGTGTAGGTATTAGATTGTTCGGGAAACTGTCTACGATAAAGATCTGGCGACAGTGAAGCAATAAAAATAAAAAATAAACTTTTTTTTTTTCAACAAAAATTTGGAGCAGTCCGCTACAAGAAATAGAAAATTTGGGATAAATCGTAAAGAGAGTAGTAAGTAACAGAATTGAATCTGGCGTCCTAGCTAACTCACATTGTAACCTGCGAGGCAATTACGTAACACATAATTATCAATCGGAATAGGTTGCATTTTGACAGTTCAACAACATTCATTGCGTTATTTAGGTACGTGTTGAGCAGACAAATTTTTCGAACTTATGAAGTAATGGATTAGCAATTTGCTTCAAAATGATTCAGATTCCGATTGATAGTGTGTTACGCAATTAGGGTGCTGTATTAAGGTTCGCCATCTCAGGTTTCCACAGGAGTAAATAAACGGAGACTGTTTGGACTATAAAGTGCAAAAGTATGTTAACTTATACTCATACCTAAAGATGTTCCAACGCGCTCATTGATTCATCACTATATCTACCTACCTGTCTGAATATGGGCCGTCTGATTGTCTACGAGGAAACGCAGTCAGGTGGTTATTGGCGTTCATTCCAACGTATTCCGTTTTTTTTTTTTTATTAATATACAGGGTGAAATTGAAAAAAAATCAGCTGTTCCCTACATTTATGTTCGCATAACTCATCAAAATATAGGGAACAATTGATTTTTTTTCTAGCGATTTCAGGTTTGGTCCCATAGTAAAAGTTGTTCATAATAATGAGTACAATCTCCCATTTCGATTTGTCGCATGTGTTTAATTTCACCCTGTGTGTATCTACGCCAAAACATAACATGAAGACATGGCAGTGTTACATATACATCATAGCAGTGTTACAAAAAAATACTTGGATTAGTATTATTAACCAGGGAGAAAGAAATACGATAGGACCACGTGACCGCGTCTCCTCTTAACATCCTTGCGTTCTACACGAAAATATTCTAAAAATGATCTAAATCCCCGTTTACCAAACCACATCCGATTAGAGAGTTGTTCTTAGATTTTGTTTATATTTCTTAAGATTGTTTATTTCGTCATAATTATGTGAATGAAGTAAGAGGCTGAATATTAATACGGACCTTCTCTTAGCGGCATTGCCCCATCAGGTCATCGTTCTGTGCTTGCGGGCTATCCCGACAGCTATACTGTGAGTCAGCCTTAAATCGGCTGTAAACTAAAAAGGCCTGTGAGACATGGCACGCAGGCGCCAACGAACTAAAGCTACATCAGTTAGCGCCACGCGGAAAAACCGGCGCCTGCGCCGACCGTGACATGTAGACCTGAAAAATATACGTCGGTATGATGCAATCTATCTACTACGTTGATATATTTGTTTACGTCATTATATTGATGCAGTGACACCCATAACCTCACGGTTACGAGTGTTACCTTGATCCATTACTAAATAACTTGATGCAAAATATCAATTAGAATTTACTGGAAATAAGTAGGTACTTGAAGAGTTCTTGAAACTAAAATAGAATAGTGGGTCACACAGCTGCAAGACATGTCACTAAAATAACTACTGCATTATGAACCACTCTTATCTTATACCTACTTATATTTAAATAACTATAATTATCTATCAGTAATTATGTGCGCGTGCTTCCTAGCAAACAATAAACAAAGACTTGTGATATAAATAGGAAAATTCCTATTATTATAATCAAGTGCAAGATGATTGTGATACAAACATGACTCCAGCCATTAACCTGAATACATTATCTGTGTGACAACATTGCAAATAGATAATTAATGTCTTCGTCTATTAACGGTAATTAAGAAAAAGGAAAATTTAGCAAAATCGCTTTTTGGTCGTTAATTATTGTAAATATTCCTTTGACCTAAGCGCTACGTGGGCAAACAGGAAAGAAATACATACTTAATCCATGAGTGTATAAACGTATGTTGGTTTCGATGCACAAAGAATGACAAATTAAGATGGAATAATCTTCGCAGTGTTTAGGGAAGTTAGGAAAGTATTCGTCAGCTATGAATACTGAGAAGAATTTCTTTTGCGTGGGTTTTAGTCATTCTGCGTGATGGCTGGAATTTAGTCACACCATGAGTGAGTAAACTATAAATTAGCTGAAAACGTAGGATGAATTAAGGTAAGATGGGCCAATGATAGAGAATGACTTTACTGAAAAGATTTGCCGGTCTATTCTGTAAATATATCAGACTGAAAACTTAGGTGAAGTGAGCTGTAAATAGTGTCGATCCCTAGCATCAGGTGGAATGACAGGTTTTCACGGTGATATGTTTTACAGAATAGCACCACTGGACAAAGTTGGCGCAAAACAGACCAAAATACGTACCTAGTAATAGAATGACTTACAGTGAAGCTAAGCAGTAACCAATTACGTTAAAGGAAAGCTTGGTAATATGGAATACTCTGCAGTGGAAAAAACTGTGGATGTCGAAACGATGGTGTTGAACAAGTTTCACACACACACGTTGAAACAAGTTTGCCTTGTTGTTTTATTACATTTCATGTTGCATTGCATATATTTGGGTTACATGTTCGTTTTTAACGTATGTTACATTTCATGTTACGTTTCACATATTATGTGTACCCACCCTAAGTCTTCTGTAGGTTAAAAATTGGAATATAAAATTAAAACATGGTTGTAGACTTACTCGTAGTTTACTATAATAGTGACGTGCAACAACGCTGGATATATTTACAAAACCGCACGAGTTAGGTAATGTAAACCGCTGCTGAAACCGCACCGTTATCATCACACGATATTATGTTTATATTCTATGTAATACCCATTACATTTAAAATACATAATTTTAAGAAAACACGTGTTAAAAAAATTCAATTTCCATACGATTTTGAGTTTTTATTTAAAAATACTCGTACACCAAGTACTTATTTGAAGTAAAAACCCAAAATCGTATATGAACACTTTTTTTTTGGTGGTGGTCGATTTTTACCCGACTGCGCCAGAAGGAGGGTTATTACGAATAATGTTTCCCCAAGTCCCGCGGGTTGATTGCGTAACACACTAACAATTAACAATTCGAAAACATAAATTGCGTTATTTATTATTGAAACATTGGATTTGGAAATTCCTTCAAAATTCTTCGGATTCTGTAACATTGTGGGTTACGCAATTGGGGGGCGATTGTCATTATCTCGATTAGTCAGTTTTTGAGAAGTGCCCATTTTGAGAAGTGCACAAATTGCGAAGTGCACATTTTGCGAAGTGCACATTTTGCGTCAAGTGAACATTTTGCGAAGTGCACATTCTGCGTCAAACCCGTGTTGTGGTGGCCCTTGTGAGAGTAAGGGCCTTATCATAGTAGCGTGTTGCGAGCGTCCTCAAAGCGGAGCGGGCGCGCAACGAACACGCGGCACATGCGCAGCGAATTCGTTGCGGACGCGCAACGAGATCGCCGCGAATAGCAGCGTGGACGCCATTGTTACTGAGTGTATTGTACGTCGTTAACTTGCTACAAACACGCGACGAAAACGTTGCGAATTTGCCACGCGTCCCCGACGTCTTCGCTGTGCAGCCGCGGCGTGTTCGCGACGCATTCGCTGCGCGCCCGCCACGCCCCGCAGCCGCTCGCAAACCGCTAGTGTGATAAGGCCCTAAGTGAGCATTGTGTCCAGCAGTGAGGCTAGGCTCAGTTGATTGATTGCTTGATAAAGTCGACTTATTTACTTTTGGGAAAAGCCAAAAAAAGTTAGCGATATTATTATAAATAATGCATATCTATAAAAAGTGGTATTTACGTAATAAATGATTTTATTTTTGTAAGTAGGTTTGCGCAAACACTTTAGATTAAAACTAGATGAGGTTGGCGTTTCCTGTCTGACTACTCTGAGAAGAAAGGCCGAAACAAACTCAGAGGTCACAGTCTCTTTTAAAGTCCAGACATAATCTTGGCCAGGGTATATGAATACCATGTAGATCGATTCCTGAGATGGTCTTTTGAGGAAAGAACCACACAGATTGAGCGGACCTGTCCAGTCAGTGCACGCATTTGTCAGAAATCGTGCAGTAATACATGCAATGTGCCACATAATTTTACATGCCTAGCCTTTGCCATTCATGACGTCATGCAGTTATTTATTTATCAGGCAAATTATGTGTGTATTTCCGGTGCAATGAATGAGTACGTAATGAAGTCGCACTATCATCATTAAGTTAATCATTTAAGACAGATAGTAGATAAAGATTATAAGAATTAGACATACTACGTACACAGGGACAAATCAAATTAGCTAGCACAACTCTACAAACTTGATGGGTGTCGATATCTAGACACGATAAAATAAAAAGATTTTATGTTTTTAGGGGTCAACGACCGCTGGTAGTGTTGTTAGGTACTTCAATTACGAGTAGAAAAAATATGTTTTATCGTGAATCACGTCTGTGAATTTTACACATCAAAAAATGGCTTATTCCCATGCGCTCCATAATTTTACTCTCAACGGCTCCAAAAATAAAAAGCAATTTATTATTATCTATTAAATAAAGTCATTCCCATGAGCTCCAAAAATTATAAAGTACAAATTGCAAAAAAAAAATGTATATTTACAATAAAATTATACTGATTTTCTAAACTGGTATTTCGAGTGAATAAACTAACTGCGGCAGACGACCCCACAATTTTTTATTTTATTAAATTGTTTTCTGTTTTGTTTTATCATGTTTCGATATCGATACTCATTAAGTCTGCGAAGTGCCGCTTGCTAATTTAATTTCACCCTGTATAATACGTCATTTACTTTGACAAGTCTGTACCTGATTTTCTTATGAGCTGAAAAAGGGTTGAAAAGAGCAGGCGCATTTAGTCATACTATCTACACTTGCGTGCAAAAATATCTACAACCTACCGTCAAACAAGATATAATTTCTTTACTTAACCAACGTAATTTCAATATGTATTTATTCTATTGTTTCAATATGTCATACCGTGTGCGTCACTATGTGATGCATGTATATAGTGATCTTATTACATAACATTATATGAACACTAACGCAGTTACTAGTTCGTAAGGCATGACACATCTAACGTATGATTCTTGTGCTTTACGTAAACTTCTGACGAAATCGAAAAACGCAGTGGTCAACGCTAGTTCCTTTTACCACTGGGCCAAGAGGTAATGGCCGCGACTTAGGTACCTACCGAGGTAAAATCGTGGTTTCGAACTAGAGGTTAATCTGTATTTCGAACCCAGGCCAACCTTACTTTGTACAATTTAAGTCATCGTCATTGCTCTTCGCGTAGCGTCGTAAGGCCTCCCACAAGGTGCACCGACGATCTGATGAAGGCCGCAGGAATCCGCTGGATGCAAGAAGCGCAGAACGGATGATCGAAGTGGCGGTGCTTACTCACTCTTATCAGAAAAGCCAGAGTCCTACCAGTGGGACCATTTCTGGCTGATAAATTAAAGCCGCTTTGTGTGTCCGTCTGGCAGACTGCTTTCATCTTCTAAACTGCACAATGAATTTTGAAGCTGTTTTCACCATTGTTTAGGGAATGTATTCTAGAAGGTTTGTGTATAATACATTGATATGTAACTTCGATATAGCATACAAATCTCGATGTTTTGACAGATCACCATTGCACCCGTGCGCATTAGGGTTTCTAGTTATTTTATAACAATAGGTATCTAATTTACAATATATGACACATAATCCAAGGTGCGCCCATGCATGTGTTTTATATAAAATACTGATGAAATATTAGTTCCGGAAGTTTTCAGAGTGATCTAACCTTTCCTGAGGTGAATCAGCCATTGATTAAAGTTGGTTTTATATTCAAGGATCGTCATACTGTGACCTTGTGAGGAAATGTATGTATCGTTGAAGTTGGTATTTACATTTTAGAGAGAAGGTGAATCATCTCTCTTTATCATGGTTTTTTTATTACGCTACTACGTCACACATCACATCGAAGAACTTGTATTTTGTTTGCATTTGCTTACAATTGTTTTGACAAAGACCCGGCAGATTAATGGTGGAACGACTAGTTTTGATTAGAGTATGATTGAATAATTTAAAAGACAATGTAAAGTTTATGTGGTTAGTGTCTAGCATTGTTCAATTTCCTGTATATAAAGTGCCCAATGGCCTATCTAACCCAAAAAATATATTGTTTTATTCAAGTAGGTATAAAGTAAAGTAAAAATATGATTTATATTCACAACAATCGAGGAAAGTTAAATTCTAACTGTAATGTAGACCTGAATAACCTAGGTTTATGAAAAACCTGTGTTTCAGGCTAATACACAACAAGACCATTTAAGTTGAAATAAAGTTATTAAAATTCAAACACCTTTTCATCACCTTTTAAGGATGCTGAGAACATCTTCACTAAATATAACAGGCAATCAAATGTCCTGTATCTCATATTTATATAGCATTTTTATTTCCCAATTTAATACATAATATGGCATCAAAATGTCGTTTCAATAAATGACATGCAATTACGTGCATCCGGCCTCCTACGCTTGTTCCTTAAACTTATTATTGAAAGTGCTAACGGACTTTGATGAAATCTGGATGTTACCTAATTTCGGCCATGTCCTTTTCAAGCAACTAAGACATTTCTTATGACAGTGTTATGGATACTAAGAAGACGGAACTGGGAGTCTTAACATAATTAGCCCATACATACATATGTTCCCACTGCTGGGAAACTGGCCTCCTCTGGGTAAGAGTGAGTGGGCCATAATCCATCATGCGGGCCCAGTGCGGGTTGTTAGACTTAGATGTCACATTAGAATTTATGGTTCTAGGACATACCGGTTTCCTCACGATGTTTTCCTTTATGAGAGCAGTGGTGATGAAATATTACATAAAGTGCCTGTCTGGGTTCGAACCTACGACCTACAAACCCGTGAGTCGCGGCCGTTACCACTGGACCACTGCTCCCTCTTCTCATTTGGGTATCATTTAAGCTATCACCAATTTAATTAGTTTTGTGTTTCTTAAATAATAGGGTTTGTCCTCCAAATAGTAGATCTGTCACCAAAATGTAGTCACCAAACAATGCAAGTGACCTAACCAAACCGAACCTCGGGGTGCCCTTCGCTCGCTCTTGCATCCTATGTCGACGGAGCCCCGCTTCGCGGGGCCCCTATTTCTGTGTAAAGGGTTTAAAGTAACCTAACCAAACCGAACCTCGGGGTGCCCTTCGCTCGTTCTTGCATCCTATGTCGACGGAGCCCCGCTATCTGAGAACGAAAATATTTCGTGGCGATAGATCTATTTATTAGGTGATACAAATATTTCGTGGCGATAGATCTATTTATTAGGTGATACAACTTGATGACAAATATAAATTTTGGTGATAGAAAATATAGTTCCTTCTCATTTCCTCGACTCGAGTCTTAAGTGCGGTTGTATCTAAATTCTGTAGCTCATTCTAGATAAGCCGATATTTTTTTTACGATGTACGTTTTTTTTTGTCTTACTCAAAAAAAAAAAACAATCCTTAGGTATCTAAACATTAGTTCCAAACAAAGACCAATAAATCAAAGGTCCAAAGAAAACATTTCGGTTAATTACAAAGCATATGAAATCTATACCTAAGCACAAAAAAAAAATTTGCAAATCCTCCCCTCTCCCCTTTTCTAATGCTGTTATCGGGACGTTTTTTTTCTCTGGCGGCATGCACCAAGGACCAAATGCACCCACCGTTATTACTGACGACAGGTAGCCGGCACGGATTGGGTACAACACTATTGTGCATACCTTTAAACAGGTTGAAGACTCAGTATTGCTTGTTGTTTAGTTTGTTTTGTTTCATTCAGTATAACATCAAAAGAGACTGTGACCTCAGACTGTGAATCAGACACAGTAAAACATCTTCATACAAACGTGCCGCTCTCGGTTTGAATGTGTGCGTGCGTGCCGCGCGCCATGTCGGCACGCGATTTCACGCACACGCTAGCATAATATCTATATGAGGGAATAAGGTGGTGGCAGTGCGGGCTGTGCAGCGCGACTGTGAGCACGCGCGTACGCTACATGACCGCTTGCGTTTGTCAACTCTCGCCGGCGTACGAGTATCATGACTTCAAAAAGGGAAAAAAATATTGTAGTGTTTTCGGGTGCCTCAATAATGATTTCGCAAACCCGGACTTATCATTCTTCATAGTTCCTACTCAACCAGAAATGTAAGTACCTACTTATACTTAAATATTATTAGAAAATGTGTGTATTGTTTATTTCACAGTTTATTTGCTTTATTAAGAGCGTAGCCGAGTCGCATTTTTCCATATAAATGTATTCCCAAATTTACTTTCTGAATACTATGTTTAGAGCTAAAGTTTATTTTAAGAAGTCTAGTTTTACTATAAAAAAGAGGATTGAGTACGAAACATCGTTTAGGTAAACGTATTTGTCGCGTATAGTTGTAATAAGGACAATTTCACGATAATTAATATTGCAAATTAATTACTATTGAAATTATTATTTTTTCTATTGTCTGATGTGTTGTTCAATCCAAATATGGTGTCTTAATCATAATATTAACTTAACAAAATTACAGTAACATGTGACCGACTAACGCTTAGGGTTGCCACCACTTTTACTTTTAGCTAAATGGTTGCGTAGAATTTTATTTATAACCTTTAACCCCTACGACACGCGCGACGACAACAGCAACGCGAGGTGCATTTGAAATAATTGACGCTATCCGATTATATAAACAATTATTCCACGTACCCATATAAACAATAATTATAATTGTATCTCAGAAGCTAATGAGGCTAAAAAGTTTTGCGGTTTTATTAAAGTAAGGTATCATGTATTGAAAGAAAAATAATAGGTGATAAATATTTTTTTTACATATTCGCGAAAATACGTATGGAACTCTCTATTTATTTCACTTGACCAATTTGTTTAATTGTTTCAGACGCTTACAGTGGCTACGGTTAATTGATCGCGAAGACTTATCTAACAAGTCAAAACATAATGAACGAATATGTGAAGTACATTTTAAAGCAGAAGACATTTCTATGAACTCTCAACGAAAACGATTAACGAAGAATTGTTTACCGTGTTTACGTTTGCCTAAAAATAAAGAAGATAAAGGAACTCAAGTTGAAAAAACGTCAGTCACCACTTCAACCCAAACTGATCTTCCATCATGCAGTTCTTCATGCCAAACAGAGAAGATCAGTACATCAAGCAACACAGAAGTTCAAACTGATGCTTCGCTTTCTGCTAATACTCCGCGCAAAAGAAAATTAAAATCTGATTTGTCTAGTGTAAAAAAAAGGTTAAAAGTAAATGAAACAGGACAGACTTCGGGTGATTCGCAAAAAGACATGTTTTTTAAGCTATGTGACCGCTTTTTATCAGAAAAATTTGCCGATATTGTAAAAGCGCAAGTAGATCAAAAGTCAAGTTATAAAGGCACACTCTGACTTATAAAATGTTTTGCTTGAGTTTGTATTACGTAAGCCCACAAGCCCACCGTTTATTACAAGAAACTCTTTGCATGCCATGTAAAACTACTGTGCCTCAGAGTTTGTTTCGGCCTATCTTCTTAGAGTAGTCAGATAGGAAACGCCGACTTCATCCAGTTTTTTAAAATATGAATGACGTGTGCAAAACTGCAAACCTACTTACAGAAATAAAATCATAATAAAAATAAAACGCCTTATCAGGCTGTAAACTGCAGATTATGAAAGTTTGCCAGACAATTCTATTCTACGTATTGTTTATCGGTTAATGTCTGAATCATAGGCAATAAAAGTACATACCTAATAGGTATGATGGGTTTTGTAAACATTGTACAATGCTTGTTTCAAATCAGTTTGTTTATTTCCATACGATTTTTTTTACTTGAAAACCATACATCAATTTTCTTCTTCGAATAAATAACACTTGTATGTAAGTATAGTATTACCAATAAACATTAGTTAACCAAATTTTCCACGCTTTAATGTAACTAGTGATTAATATGTATAAATGGTCATGCTCATCATAGCATACGGTCGTGGAGCGTGCCCGGCACAGTTCACCAGCGATTAGTACAAATTAACATTTTTCCGTTCGCCTCACTAACTAGCGGAATATTTCGATATCAACAACAAGATAGAACGCTTTCTTAATAACCTTTGTAATACAACATTAGCCACTAATGGACATAAATTGTTGAAGTACTTAGGAATCATTCTGAGAAAAAAATCGAATTAGATTGCATGAGTCATTCTCATTTGTTAACGTTCAAAGATATGATCTTATAAATAATTTCGCGGCCGTTACTGATAAAACAAAACCCACGCAAGCAAGATAAGAGTCGCTATCAATTATTATGTAAATGATATCTTCAGAAGCATGATGTAGTTTATAAAATATGCAAATTACATAACCTACACGTTCATATAAAGAGGAATACATAAACATTTGGAGTGTTGCAGTGGGTGTAGTTTGGAGAAAGCACGCACTCACGCGGTGCGATCAGCGATAATGAACGCGTGTCGATACCGGACGGCGGACGATATCTCATCGGCGGCGTCAGGCGTAGGCCGCGCCGCCGCCCACTCGCCTGCGCGTGCGCCGCTCTGACTAATACCCACCTACATCCCGCGGAGCGCTACCGACCACCTCGCCGAGCGCCATGCGCCATGGCGCCACAACACACATCAAGACCAACACACATTACACATCAATACACAACACCCGTTGAGAAACCTTCTCAATCTTCTACCTCCATGTCATTACCCAAGACACTCTCATTTAGGGCGATGTAGCGTATCGCGACTGTAATTCTGTCTGTCAATAATTATTACGGCGCGTAATCCGTGATTGATGAACGCCAACAGTAGCCGAAAGCCGATCAGAATATAATTGACCCGGCCATTGTGCGCCGCCGCCTGATTGATCGCTTTACACCGGCATTACGTTGCGACATTACGTGCATAAATCTGATCTTAATTAGACGCAGCTTTAATTAAATGTGTGCTGATGAAATATAAGCTCTGTTTATGCAGCAATAACAGTTTGATTAATTGCTGATGCAACAAGCGGGGCAATTGGAGAGGTGACAAATTACTGTGCTACGCACTACGCAGGGCCCGTAGCAGTAGCTACGCGCTACGAGACCTTTCAACAAAATTATTGTACTACAAGATTTGAAGTCTTTTTGCAAAAATCGAACCGCATTAAAGTCTGTATTGGCAAATCTTATAAAAATGATCTTATTTTGCTACTGTTATGAACGTTTGAATAAATCTTACTACGGACAGATCAACGTCGTACCTAGTACTATAGCAGTTAGTATCTATATTTATGGCAAGTTCTAAACAGTGTCCTAGCTTAGTCGGTAGCTGCTAGCATAGAATCCGTCCGCAATACCGGCAATTACCGGGGCCAGGCGTCGCGGCGTGCGCCCGCGCCGACGATTGTTTACGGCGCGCACGCGCGGCGCGGCGCGTGTCCCCCCGCGCCCGCGCCCCGGCGGCAGCTGCTCCGCACAGGTGGCGCGTGTGGGAACTCGACGGCTTCGTGCGTTCCCACGATCGCGCGCCCTCCGGTCCCTATATAAGCCCCCACCCGGCGGACGTACCGCATTCCGCGTTCAACGCTCAGAGCAAACGCACACCTCCACTCGCTACACACAAATTTTCAACATGTCTTACGAGATCGCGTACTCGCTCGCAGACGACGGCCCGCAGCCAGTCTCGCGTACTTATCAATATCGCAAAGTGATGAAGCCGATGCTTGAGCGCAAAAGACGTGCTCGCATCAACCGCTGCCTCGACGAACTCAAGGAGTTGATGGTCAGCGCTCTTCAGTCAGAAGGAGAAAATGTTGCAAAATTGGAGAAGGCAGATATTTTGGAATTGACCGTTCGCCACCTCCACAAGCTTCGCCGCCAGCGCCGCCTGTCGCTGAACCCCACCGTGGATGCTGACCGCTTCCGTGCTGGATTCACTCACGCTGCCAACGAAGTGTCCCGCTGCTTGGCTTCAATCCCTGGTGTGGACGTGAGGCTGGGAACTCAGCTCATGACCCACCTGGGCCACAGACTCAACGACATGCAGCGCGCCGCGGCCTCCGCCGACACTCCGCCGGCGAGCCCGCCCAGCCCCGCGCTGTCCACAGCCTCCTCGACCTCCGGCTATGTGACCCCGTCTCCGCCAGCATCACCCGTGCACATGCACACGGCAACCCCACTGGACTGCTCCACCAACTCGTTCAGCAAGACCCCCGCCGTGTGGCGACCCTGGTAAGCAGTGTCCCGGAGCTGGCGGACCCGGCTCCGCGGTCACATCTGTTCCAGCACCGCCGGAGTCGCTCGCGCACTATGTGTCCGCTAACATCCATATAAAGTTTAGTGATTCGTGTGGAGGATATCAAGATAACTTTAGATCTCACAATCAGTTAGCATAAGTTAAAAAAAATAGATCGTAAGTCCAAACTTGAAAGCTTTAATAAAAATTAGATTGTAAGTGTACTTGTGATATTAAAGAGTAAATATTATTGTATAAGAAATGTTGTATCGGACATGATCGAGTTCGTATTGTTATATTTTTATCGTTGCAAAGAATTCACAGAATTGTGAAAAAATACTTGAAAAGAGTAAGTTAATAAAAAAATTATTATCTACCCTATTTTTGCATTTTATTACACTGACCTACGAAACCCTGAATGCACTCACTCAAATGTAATTAAAGTAATTACATATTCATTGAATTGTTTATAAATAGATTCCACTGGAATCTGCCGAAGTATAGATGATACATAACAAATCAGACAGTGATAAATATAAAGAGGTTAAGGGCACGACTTGGACCTCTGACACGCTGGCCCGTAGCGCGTGCTCGGTAACTTTCCTGTTTACAATATTCGTACACATCGCATCACTGATACACACTTAGTGAGTTAGTATCAGTACTTTCCACTGGACGCTAAAGGCTAGTCGCTGTCGGCTCCACATGGACATGAACCTTGTAAACAAGCTGTCTATTAAGACGTCCGCCACCATAATTAAGATGGATGTTCCAGAGCTGTAATTGAGATGGAAAAAATATACTTACAGATACATTATAATCTTTCTTCTGCAACCTCATTTACGCAGTACAGAGAAAACTACGTCTGGTATCACACGTCCAAGGTACGGGCCTCATTATCCGGTGTTTTTATTCCTCATTCAATGTAGATATCGATGAATACATTTAAACCCGGTTGCCGATCAAGGTGAGGTAGAAAATATATAAAAAAACAATTTACATCGCCGCGTTACTCTTGTCAACATTGTTGTTAATTAGAGGAAAGATTATAAATATTGTAGAAAATATCAAGGTAAAATAAACAAAGAACTACTCGCAACTAATAAATAACCATTGAATGCATTAAACCTCATTATAATATCACCTCATTACTGTCATTAGGTAAATCGATTGGCCCCGGCTAAACGCAGTCATAACAAAATTGTCCGTAACGGTGGCACAATGAAGAATGTGACTGGCAGCGCCATCTCTTATGATCTATGGGAAGTTTTGGTTTAGTCTCACCTGGCGTCATCTGACGTCAAGCTTCGGAACTTAGAAAAGCTTTAGAACACAGAATGCAATACAAACTTACAAAGCTTTTAATCTTACGAACTAACTTGGAAAACTTAGTGTGAAAATTTAACCAGTAGATATTTAACTACCGTGGTACCTATATTTATAGTTTGAACATATCGCAGGTACTGCTGTAATCATTTAATTTTTTTCGGGCTAGAGTCCTCTAACTATATACGTAGTATTCTGCAGAGCCAGGCTAGGTTCTCATCTTTGTTTTGAACTGTTTCAAATATAATATCCGTAACAGCCACAGCGAAACTGATCCCGAAGCGTATTAGTCGACAAACACTCAATAATCTAGAAGGTAGATATTCTGCACATGCTGAAACTTCATCATAATTATCGGTGTTGTATGCAGATATAGAAGTGGGCAGTTGTTGTTATTGAAGACTAGCTGCGCCCCGCTGTTTCACCCGCTTAAGTGTCGATCCCGTGGGAATATCGGGATAAAAACTATCCTATGTCCTTCCCCGGGACTCAAACTATCTCTATACCAAATTTCATCTAAATCGGTTCAGTGGTTTAGGCGTGAAGAAGTAGGTAACAAACATATAAACACACACTCACAAACTTTCGCCTTTATAATATTAGTAGTGTGATGGATAGATTCAAGATAGTTCATAGAAATAATTGATATTTACAATTTTGAGGAAAGTTAGAAATAGGACACTGCAAGCAAAATGGTCTTTCTCTTAGGCCCAAGAACCGGATATACCACATGAGGTCAAAGTCAACCAATATTCTTCATAATAAACTCATTTAATTTATCGACTGATTACTCAAGCCACTTCACCCGTCAGACGATTCCATGCAGTGATAACAAATGATCTTATTTGTTCACCACGTCTTCCTATTGCATCACATTCTACTAACACGGATATCTACTGTCAAATCAGTGAGCAGTTATATCGAAATTGCAGTTCAGTCGTGAATCATATTTTGATCAAGATGCTACCTGACACTGACCTGAAAATTGCAAAAAACGTAAGAAAAATGGAATTTCGCGGGCTACCACTGCGCCATTCATCTTAATGAAAATCAACAAGTTAAAAGTTTTATTATCTACTAGCTGTGCCCGCGACATCGTTCGCGTGCATGACGGAAAAGTTTTAATTTTTTTGCGCGGAACCCTTATTCTTTTTCCAAAATAAAATTATCCTAAGTTACTCCTTATTACATCAGCTACCAGTGAAAGTCCCGTCAAAATCGGTCCAGCCGTTTCAGAGATTAACCGGAACAAACGGACAGGCAGACAAAAATTGTAAAAAATGGCATTTTGGTATATGTACCGTGTATACATCCATATGCATTTAGTAAAAAGCGGTTATTTTAATATTACAAACAGACACTCCAATTTTATTTATTTGTATAGACTAGCTGTGCCCTCGACTTCGTTCGCGTGCATCTCGGAAAACAAATCAGATTTTAAAAGTAAAGTAAAAAGTAAAGATCGACATGAAGACATACGACATCTACTCGTATCAACCCGCACTAGGCCAGCGAGGTAGATTATAGCCCGCTCCCTCTCGAAGAGAGGAGGCCTGCATCCCAGCAGTTGGAGCGTTATAGCTACGACTAGAATCAAGACGAAACACTTAATTATTAAGTACTTACTGTCTCTTTTGTCATGCATTTCCTAAATGAATAGTCCACACTCCAGACTATTAATGTCGGAAAGAAAAAAGCAACACTGCATTTCATCGTCATCATCTGCCTAGCCTTTTCCTAACTGTGTTGGAGTCGGCTTCCAGTCTAACCCGATACAGCTGAATACCAGTATTTTACATGGAGCGACTGCCTATCTGTCCTCCACAACCCAATCACTGGGTAATACGATACCCCTTGGTGAGACTGGTTGTCAGACTTTCGGGCTTCTGACTACCCGTAACTACTGTCAAAGATCCAGAAATGACAGCCGGGACCAACGGCTTAACGTGCTTTCTGAGGCACGGAGGGGGCTCGATATACAAAAGATGATCACCCATCCACAGACTAACCGCGGGTAGCGTAGCTTAACCTGATCGATCGACCTGTGCGGCTGTTATTATTTAGCCTCTCTCACAAGCAACACTACATTTATGTGCACTATTATTAACAGCGATAGGAATGTGAGAGTCCCAGGTCCCAAAGGCTATCAAATAATTGCCTTACGTGAGTTGTGCTGAGAGAGTGACCTAAGAAATGGGTTATCAAGCCTCGTAGGAATTTACCTAGCAACCTAATCAATCATCACTTACGTAAAACCGTGATTCGAGTAAATAGTAACACGATTTTACTACATGATAGCTTTTACAAACACAAACTAGTAGAAAGTAGCACCTGTCGTTTGTCCAATTTGAAGAACTCCTTCCTATAATTTGAGGAGCGTTATAGGGGTGTCCTTTAGGAACTTTTTAGTTTTAACAACACCTAAATAATCAGCCTCTAGTGTTCCCACTGCTAGGACACGGGCCTCCTTCGAGAGGAGAGGCTGTAAATTACCACGCGGGCCCAGTGCGGGTTGGTAAATGTCACATGTCTTCGAATGTTTCGTTCTAGGAGATGCCGGTTTCCTCACGATGTTTTCCTTCACCGTTTTGAGAGCAGTGGTGATGAAATTATTTACACAAAGTAAAGCGCCTGCCTAGGTTCTAACCATCACTGCTCCATTCATTAATTTACTGTTTTGTACTCGCATGGGTCTGATCATGGCTGAGATAAACACTCATTTATGCATGCTTGGACGTCGTTATTCCATTATGCATCAATTCAATCAATAAACCGCTGCAGCCAAAAACCAGACTGCGAACTATCCAACCCAATTACGTATATCGTTATCATGAAAGGTTTTACAAGCGATTTAATTAAATTATATCGCTATTCTCGAAAAATTGGTCTACAAAATTTTCCTTGGATTATTTTTATCGGAATCTATAGACTTGATCATTAAGTACGTATCTATTATTATCATCAACACTGTTCCAAGCGTGCTCCCTGACTCATCACTGCCTGCCCCCTACGTGAGAATGATATCGTAATGATACCATCATCGGTAGACGTACTGATTAGCGTTATCATAATCATTTACTTGATAACTGTTGATCGAAGAGTACCTACTTCCCAAAACCCATGGATGGAAGTTCCTGCTGTTGTTGCTATGCGTCATCTATCAGTATCAATGATAGCTAATAATATCTGACGGATCTGATTTTGCATTCGATGGATGCCAAAAATAAACTTATCGTCAGCTAGTGAATAATAATCTGTAATATGCATACCTACATGCACTTTTATTTTATTATTGTTTTCAATTTATTCCTTGTATGTACTGCTTGGTGTAGGTACCCAAAAAAATACACACCATGACTATGCTGTGTATTATAACCTTTCTACTTCTGCGACACAGACCTCCTCCACGCGAACCCAGTGCGGGTAGGTAGATGTCACATATCTTCGAATTTTTGGTTCTAGGACATACCGGTTTCCTGACGATATTTTCCTTCGCTGTTTTGAGAGCGTCGTTTGGAGAGGTGACGAAATAATTTACACAAAGTAAAGTGCCTGCTACCAAATAAATAAATAACGAAAGTTACAAAAACATTAATATCCATAAGAAGACATCTAAAGGTATCAAAAATATTGACACAATATACATTTAATTGCCATTGAGCACAAGCTCAATTTTGGGTTATCCAATCATGATTGTTTTTGGATTCCCATACTTCATCATCCACAGCAAGACTTATACTTATAAGCTTTTCTTAGTACTCACCACCGCTCAATTCTAGCCTCTCTCATCCATCAACATCAGACACCTTGTGAAGATCGTCACGCCACATTACCCGATGAACCATAAACGAAACCATATTTTTTTCCTACTTCATTTGCATGGTGTTTTTCTTAGAAGGCTGTGAGATCATTGGGAGCACGGTTAAATGCCTTCAACCTTGACGTAACACCTTCCCGGCTGGGAAAACGCTTAGGTGATGATATTATAATAGTGTGACTGCGGCCATCCCTAGTCCATAAAACGGGCTTCAGATTCTACGGCGAAATGGGGATATCGATAACCGGTGCGTTTGCAAACATAAATTTTCACATGCACATACATCTGCACAGAGGCGTAATTAAAGATCAGAGGCCCTAGTGCGTAAATGATGTTGGGCCCCCGTCACCGATCTCCCTAGTGTGATTTTTCAAACTCAAGTTGTCAACCCTTTCTTTGGATCTTATTATTTACTAGCTGTCCCGGCGAACTTTGTAATCAATAAATATTTAAATGAATTTTATTAATTAATTTTTTTCGTGAACTTTCCCATATTTTAATTCCCATTCTGCTGTTCGGGGTGGAGACAAATCCAACAAATCAAAAATCATCAAAATCGGTCCACCCGTTCTTGAGTTATACCTAAATGGTGTAACTAGCCCGACTTTGTTTTATTTATATAGAAGATAGATAGATTCAGATATGGAACTTTTGTATGAAATCACATAACATACAGCCGCCGCTGCCGCATGTGACCCCTTTTTTGTCGCTAGCACTGGTTACCATGTGCCGCCACGAGTTTGGCAATGAATTTACTAAGAGAACTCTGAATGCTAAAGCGAGTGAAGCGAGCTCAAAAATTTTAGCACCCCGCCTCAGATAAGCAAAGTATTGTTTCGAGCATTCAAACATAAATAGTAGCTTTTTTGTTGACTTATGCAGAGTATTATTTAATAATTAAGAAAACCAAGGCTGCAATTATTAAGAGCGAGCATAATGAGCTCGAAATTTTAGCATATCGCCTCAGATTGGTTCGATTTTCTCTTGACTATTTATAGTATGAAGTTTGTGCGTGCGGGTACTGGGTTCGATTCCCGGTTAGGGCAAAGTGTTATTGAGTTTTTCCATTAGGAATTTCTCAGTAACACCCCGGAGTTTGGAAGTTGGCGGTGTAATACCCTCGTGCCTTAAGCCTCGTGCGTTAAGCCGTCGGTCCTGCGCCTGATCTCTCTCCGGTCGTGTCGGATTGCCGTCCCACCGGACTATGAGAGTGAGGGAAGAGGGAGTGCACGGCACCTGTGTCTACGCGCACACTTGTGCACTATAATACCTCCCGTGCCGAAGGCTAGTCTCCGTTGAGGTTGGCCGAAATACAGTCTGGGGGACTTAAGGCCCATTACGCACTGTCGACCAGTCGCCGGCGACTCGGTCCCTCGGCGACCAAAACATAGGCATATTCCGGCGACCAAGTGCGATAACACCTATTTAAACTGCAGTAAGTCACAGTCGCCGTCGACCGAGTCGCCGGCGACCAGTCGACAGTGCGTAATAGCTCTTATAGTATGAATTTAGGGGGGGGGCCAAGCCTTTTTGGATAACGGTGCAGTTTCTTCTTAGCTTTATAATGTAACATCACGCCTATAATCCCAAAAGGTTTAGGCAGAGATATATCTATAGTGCACTCACATTTCGCCAGTTATGTTGTTGTTGTTGTCAACGTAATTATTGTCTCTATGTTAATTAATGTAATTGGTGTTGTACCGTTTTAATTAACTATAAATAAATAAATGTTTAATATATTATTTTAAAACCATCTCGCCGACTAAAGCCCTAGGCTGGTGCCTTGTTGACTTGGCAGACCTTCCGGCTCGAACTTTGAGTGGGGTCCCCAAACACAGCGGGCTCTGGTGCCCCGCACCAGTTTACACCTTAGTAGTTATGCCACTGCATGCACTGATGCACCCAGATCCGAAACAATATATTATCTATAGGCCATATCTACGCTCCGAGCGAGAATCGAACCTCGAGGGTTCGCTGCATGTAGCATAGAAGTCGATTGCTCCGTCACTGCACAAACCGTGCCGTCAAAAAGAGAAGGTACCAACGGCAACCATTTCACTTGATCATAGACTTAGACCAAATAAAAAACCAAAACAGAGGGCTGTCAACTGTAAAGTGAGGCCGGTTTCGTAAACATGTGTGCACTTAGTGAGGTGTAGTTTGATTGTAAATGGTTGTAAATGTGTGCGTGTGAGCGTGTATGCACAGAGCGGAGGTGCAGTTTTGGCATGCCTCACTGTGTTGTTCGCAGCGCTGTCTCGACTTTTTTATTTGATCTGAGATCATAGATACCCAGAAATAATAAAAAGAACAATACAAAGTCTGTTGTTACTAAGAAAGAACAAGACCAAATACTGATAGCAGTCTATAATTAGATGCACGTCATTATAACAAGACCGGCGTAATGAACAAATGGAAAGTTTATTCCTAAGATAACACCGCGTAAATAAGGATATCAATCATGGCAGTGGGTATAAGTCTCATTCCAACAACACATGATGTTATCAATATCTACCAATCGGTATTAGGTGCGTAGGCTGATAAGTTAGTAGTGGGTTTAGCTAATGATTTCCACGCTCGATTGGTGCTGAAAAATAATGTGTTGCCTTTACGCTGTTAGGGCCCGTTGTTTCAAACGGTTGGCTAACGTAACATACGTACGTCAAATAGTAACGAGAACATAATCCTAATTATTTGACGTACCCGAGTCAAGGCCATAATTTTGTAATAGTAATTTGAAACAACGCTTTGGTTTGACGGTAGTTAGCACCATTTTTGACGTATACACGTGCGTACAGTGGACGTGAAACAACCCGCCCTTAGTAAGAAAAACAAATGCAATGAATGGCCGTATCACCTTTGGTTATGCTTGCGTGGGCGTCTATAAAACTGGTTAGCTTTTAGGGGCATAGTTACTTACCACGAAAAGAATTAAAGAAATATTGTTGGACTTAATTCCAATGGTATAAAAGTAGATAAGGATAAAGATTTAACTGACCACTGAGTGAAAAGACTACATTTTACCAGAAAAAGTTTCTAGGTAATGAAACTGTTTCGATATCTAAGTACTCCTACATACTGAGATAGGAAGACTACCTACATGTCTATATTGGTAGTTATCATAATCATTATAACTCGGTAAGACATAGGAAAGGAAACGTACGATATCTAACTCTTCTACGTACCCGTACAGCTGTAGTACGTGCAGCTGAATACCCAGTACAGTATTTTTATCTCGCGAAGCGATGCGCGCTTTACTTGTGCTTACCAAGAGTATAAACATGCTGTGTATGCCTGTGTAAGTGCAAGAACTCTCGGCATCGTCCAAGACAATGACGAAGTCGGAAGTGTGTTTTATGAGCTGACGCTATTCGTCTTCACGCACACATTCACGTGTTTGTACAGACGCCAGCACATCAACCTACTACAATCTGTCAAATTTCTTTAATATATTTTCAACTTTATCACTAAAGCATAAGGTTCAAAGTCGATTGGGAAAATTTGACAGTTTCGGGTAGGTTGATGTGCTGGCGTCTGTATATTTGGGTGTCTACAAGTAAAGCGCGCGTCGCTTCGTGAGATAAAAATACTATATCATACATGGAGCCACTGGAGTAATTAAAAACCTAAGTAAGTCTACGTGTTGCACATCTCACATGCAATATACATATTTGCAAAGTGAAAACCACTACGCACTACGCAGACAATTAATTTAGGTACTAATATTATAACGTACGTTATAGGTAGGTACGTCATATGACAACAATAAAAGGAATTTCAGGAAAATAAAATATTTATTAATGGTATTCATTTTATTGCCTTGGCGACGAAACAATGGGCATTATCTATATGACGCCTACATCAACTCCTACGCATTACAGGATGTCAACACTGAAAACCCTCTTTACGTTAAATATGAGAGATTTGCGTCACAATTACAAACAGATAACGTGAAGAACGACGAAATTGTACTATATAAGTATTATTAGTACTCCGAGGTCATTTATTTCTGGGTATTTAAACGTGTGTTTTACTCATTGTTTTTGTTTACCAACCTGTACTATCCGTGCATTATCCGGAGAATGGGAGGCTTTTGCCCTACAGGGGGAGAACATAGACTAAAAATGAATAAATAAATAATCTGTACATTTCCTCCCTAGAATTATACAGCCCTAGTATTATTAGTACTCCGAGGTCATTTATTTCTGGGTATTTAAACGTGTGTTTTACTCATTGTTTTTGTTTACCAACCTGTACTATCCGTGCATTATCCGGAGAATGGGAGGCTTTTGCCCTACAGGGGGAGAACATAGACTAAAAATGAATAAATAAATAATCTGTACATTTCCTCCCTAGAATTATACAGCCCTAGCTGTCACCACGTGGTAAGTAGGGTAACCCAGCTCAGAAAACGAAATAATTAAGATAATATAGAATGTTGGGATAAGTTCGGCGCTAGGATAAAACCGTACGAATCAAATTCCCGGCTTATTTGGCAATATTTTTCTATGCGGATAACATTGTATTCTACGCCATTTTACTCTGCCGGAAGACGAACAGGGCAATTTTTTTATTGTATTAAATTGGCACATAGTTTGCCCAACATACCTTAGATCGTTTCATAACATCCACACACAATAACATAAGTTAGTAGGTCTGGGTAAGATCATGGGCGTAGCTAGGGGGCTAGGGTGGGCAATGCCCACTCTACAAACTTCTTTCCCCACCCTAGAAAAATCGACAGTATTGAAGTACTTACTGTTTAATCCCTTTTTGTTAGGGTTCGGTACCTCAAAAGGAAAAGACGGAATCCTTATAGGCAGTTATAGGTAGTACATTTTGACCAAGATGTGAGGTTTGTTGAGTTGGGCTCTCATTAATTGACTGTGGTTAGATTAGCAGGACGGCTGCCCCCCTAGAAGAAATCCCTAGCTACGCCAATGGGTAAGACCGATCAGCAATCAAATATGAAGTTATAGTATCAGAATTTCCTACATTTCTATAACAATTCTTAATAGAATACTTTCAGTCTACCTATCTATAGCTAGGTATTTCATAGCGGATGAAACGTGATTCCTAAGCAATAACAAAGCTTTTTGCTTTCAAAAAATGCGAATAGGTAGATAAACATGACCTTGCATATTTTATTCTGCCTAAACATTACTGTAAAAACGTCACCTAAAATTATGCATGTCATCCATCATATTATTGATAGGACATTTCTTACATGCTTGTTTTTAGGCCAAGTTCCAAGATAATCTAAGTCGGCATGGTAACTATATCTAATAGTAATAACACCTCTTACGCTTATGTCACGCCCGATAAATTCGCTAATTTTATCACAACGTGACTAGAGGCTTGTCTATGTTGCTGTCTATACGATATCACGCCACCAATCCACCATAATCCTGTATTGGTACAATAGTTATATTTGGCAATTGATAGTACGATAATGAAGTTTTGATAACGACCGGGCTTATTATACCCACTTCAATTGGGCGTGATTGCGTTCAAAAGATGTGCTGCCTACATAAATTATATCATACACATAATCAGCCTATAATATTCCCACTGCTGGGACACAGGCCTCCTTTCTTCGAGAGGAAAAGGGCTGTTAGTTCCCACGTGAGCCCAGTGCGGGTTGGTAGATGTCACGTGTCTTCAAATTTTTGGTTCTAGGACATACCAGTTTCCTCAAGATGTTTCCCTTCACCGTTTTAAGAGCAGCGATGGTGAAATTATTTACACTAAGTAAAGCGCACGACCTATATTCCGTAAGTGGGGCTCGTTACCTCTGGGCCACCACTGCTCCTCATTAGGTGAGCAACTAATACTACAGGTGAAGTAAAGTCGACCGTCCACTGCTGCTCGGGATGTGCCCGAAGAGGTTTGACACGTTTCATGCTTTAGTGTGGTCGCCGGTCGCAGTAGTTATATTCTCTATGGTCGCAATGGATGATATAGTTGCGCAGTATATACACGATTTTAGGTCTTATTAGCGGTATGAGGTCTGAGCGCGGGACGTGACCGGACGTCATAGGGGCGGCGGAAATAGCGTGGGAGGCGGCATCAAGTCTCATCTTTCGTGGCGCTAACTATACCTCCTAGATTTTTATACTAAAGTACTATTAGTTATTCTGTGACTAAAGCCCCATTAACACGATGCATGAAGTTTCACGCCTGTGGCATACCTACCATAAAATTGAAGCAAAATTATGACTGCATCGTCTAAACAGAACACTGTTTAGAACAGATGGTGCTACTTTTATTGTTGCTTCAACTTATTGTATGCTACAGGCGATTAAGTCGCATCGCAGGCCTTAAGGGGCCGTCTCCACGAGCGAGAGCATCGCGGCGATATTACCGTCGTGCTACGTATTTCTATACTTACACTCTCTTAGAACACGGCGATATCATCGCGGCGAAAATTTGATGGCACGGCGAGATTAAGTATCGCTACGATTCTCTCGCTCGTGGAGACGGCCCCTAAGCGAAGCTATGTACCTACACGTGCTTAGCTTAACCGGTCAAGCGGCGCGATTTGCCGATCGGCGACGAAACAATAGAAAATCAATTGTGTCTCATTAGGGGAGCTTGACAGATTAATTAGCTTTGGGCCGCTGTGGATCGATGCCTTAGTTATTATTTATTACAATGTGACAAACTACGTGAGACAGCAACGTGTTAGGTCAAAACATTAATTCTTGATAAGTTCACACGAAACATAATTATTTTTCTTTTATTTTCTGGATTCCGCGAAGTCATGCGTCAAATGTTAGTCCGGCTCGTTTGCTGTAGATAATTATTGTAATCGAATGCAAAGTGCAGCGGTTTCCACAGTAGCAACAATTGTATTTAATTAGACCACTGACTCATTTAGTTAACTTGTAATACGTTAATTTTCGTTTTGTAGTACATTTCCACTGCGTAGCCGCGTAGTAGGAACTACAAAGTAAGGTCATGACCTACTACTTGGCAACGAAAGCAGTAATTTATTTTTATTGCGTACCGTAGCACTGCTACGGGATAGTTTCGTAGCGTTTCAAAGCTACGCCAATTCGTAGTAGGCTAAAACGACCTTTAATAACATTAATATTAGCTACGGGATATTTACCTCGTCTACTCTCGTTTGGTCGTTCCTTACCGTTTTAATGGACAAATACATGTCATTGACTGCACAAATAAAATCTAACTGCCAGTCACAAATTGTTTTGCCGACAGACATGTACTCGTAGTACCTAGGTAACATTTGTGAGAAGTACGTGGGTTTTTTCAGTAAGTAGATGATTTGAAGGGTTTTACCTATGTACAAGTCCAAAAAGCTAAGTACCTAGGTAATTTGTTATTATGTCATCTTGTCTATTGCAAAATAACATGAAACTATAAACGTATTGGAAAATTTTAGCTTGTTTATGTAAACAAAACTCCACCAGAATTTTTTTGTCTTTATGTCATAAATACCCGCTTAAATAATAACAAAAACAACATTCCCCAAATATTGAATTTGTTCCGCGTTTAGTGAACTTGCCTGGACTATACTTATTTACTTTGTCCTACTAAATAAACATAATAATGTTTATCAAAGCAATTATAAAGAACAAATAAGGAGAATACGTCTTAATTGTGTAATTATATAAACAGGTTTATTGCCACGCAATAAATAATAAAATGACAGCGGGGAATAAATGTTTCGCAATTTTGTTGCAACGACTAATGTAGTTTCTAGAATTTGTATACACGGAAAAACATGATGGCGTAGCATGATATACACCTACCTGCTAGTACCTAGTCGATCATTCTGTCCTATTAATAAAAAATTTCACACCCCTCCAATGCTTTCTTTTTATTGCAGAATGGCTCTTGACCTCGATCACGCCTGAATGGAAAGCGATGGATGAGATCTATGATGGAACGAGCGTGCTCAGAGGATGCCAAAGGCACTGAAACTATCATGCATCGACGAAACACAGCAGGGTGATTGACGCCGGACTCCGGTGGGAGGGTTGTCGCAAACCAGGCGGGCGTTAGCCCTACCACCGCAAGGGAAGAATTGGCCAGTCAAATAAGGTGTTGGGTGTGACTGTTCAGGATGCGCCGTGCGCTCGGTTCAGTTGAGTAACTGGCGGAACAAACTGCGCTACACGAGGAGGCTTCTTCATGCATCCCAAAAAAAAATCCATGCTTGTTCCATCATCATTATTTCAGCCGAAAGACGTCCACTGCCGGATAAATGCTAATCCATTACTTCGTATGTCCCAGAAATTAGTCTGCTCAACAACGTAAATAACGCAATGAATGTTGCTGAACTGTCCAAATGAAAGCCATTGCTACTGATAGTGTGGTACGCAATTACCACGCTGTTCTGTGATTCTCGCACCCAGCGAATTCCTGCGGCCTTCACCAGGTGATCGGTTCACCTTGCTGGCATTCCAAAACCTTTCCGCCCCATCGACCATCTGTTCTACGAGTCTGCGAGATGCAGTTTTAAATAAGACGGTATCTACCTACATATGAATAAGACTTTAAATATTATTACCTAAGTACTTAGCTAATAATTGACTGTTCCCAAATTATCACCAACTACGGGTCTTTGGTCAACTGGACCCACTCGAACTGGAACCGCGGGTCCAGTCGACCAAGTCAAATTTTGAATTGGTCGACTGGACCCGCTGTCAAATTTCATCATTAGTACAGTTAAGGAGTAAAGCCGAATCTTTTAGTTTTATTTCTATGACTTAAAATATACATAATATTATTCAATTAGGTACACTTAATTTTTATTTACTTATTATTACTTACTTACTGTCTGCAATGAGCTAAAACAACGTTACAGGATTTTGAGATGCCGTAGTGAGGTCCGGAAGATATCAATTACTAATATAATATGTAATAGAATTTTATTCCTCTTTATACTTAATAAAAAAAAATAGTGCAGAAAAAAATAAATTATAGCCTATGTTATTCTGTGATAATGTAGCTTTCTAATTTTTTCTTTCTTTTTTATTTTACTATTATCATTAAAATAAGTCCTCCTTAGTATTTGTTACAACGGAATGCATGGCCGTTGCTGATTTGTCAATGTCAATTATATTTGTCAAAATTGTAGTTTGTTTACATTGGTTATCTACCTACCTAAATTAAGTAATAAAATAAAACAGAATTACTGCAAATGTTATATGTAAGCTGATGACTACCACAATAACATCAAGATTTATCAAGACGGAAAAGAAGAAGAGGAATTGTGGTTGTCGTAAAGAGTGCGGTACTGAACCAACTGGACCGTCCTGCTGCATGTTGTTTCAATGACGTGGCTATACGTGACCCGGCTACATTACTTTACAAAATCCTAAAAGATTGTTGAGAAATCATTGCGAAAACAATTTTTACCCTGAGGGTCGCATTAGGAGTATCGTAACATCATTAATTCAAATTTATTTGTGTTCAAATTGCCGCATTCAAGTTCATGAAGATATTGGGCGAGAGGTGAAATGGTCCGCCGATTCCTAAGCTCGCGGACAGCGCGCGACTCATGACGCCGACCATTCATATACACTAGTGATTATTATAATGTATTGTTTGTGTTAGTTATGTTTTATATTGAAAAAAATAAAATATCGTTTGAAATCTTTATTGTTTGAAATGCTTTCGAAAACCCCATCATGCTTGATGGCCCTGTTGTAATACAATAATAATAGGTATATCATAATATGATAATCAGGTGACAAAATTCTTTTTACATAAATATGTCGCATGTAAACTAAGGCATGTCGCGTGTCTTTCCTGCGAGAATAGCTCGGCTTGATTGTTTCGAGAGAAAAGTTCGAATCGAACGACAATAACGAATGCGAGATGCTTGAGAATTGGCCTCCAGTCCGCACCGACGTATCGTAGGAAGAATATCGTCCATGGTAACGTAGACGTCCGATTCGAGGCCTTTGACATATATGTATGTTGCAGCTGTGAATATGAAAGCCTCACACCTTTTCATTTTTTAATAGGCAGCTCATCAAATCAGCAATTACCTACCTCTCTGGACGACGGAGTTTTTTCGTTAAGAAAAAAGTGGAAAAAGGCTCTTCGCCTCTCTAAGATTTTTTGGAGCAGGTGGCTCAAGGAATACTTACTTAAGACCTACCCCGAGGAGTGGATAGGTCCCCTAACTTCCGGAGAAACTGCGAAAATGTCAAACAGAAAGTGCATACCTACCAGAAATCACTTACTCCGTCGCCTAACTTCCACCAGATGGGTGGCATCTGCTCAAGTCCTGCGAACAACTGGAATGGCGCTTTGTTTCTCCGCAGGCCTGTCCAGTATAGAACCGATCAGCCCACGATAAGTTAGTGGATACAGCTCTAAATAAGACATTAATGATTATTACTGGTTGCTTAAAACCGACCCCGTTGCGAATGCTGTATCCACTGACTCGCATAGCGCCTCCAGAAATTCGCAGGACTATACCCAGCTGCATCGAGAGGGCGAAGCTACAGGATGACCCACGCCACTCATTGCACAATTTTAATTCAGTGCCACAGAGGCTTAAAAGCCGCATGTTTATGTTCCCTAGATGTCTTAGCTGAGAAATACCATCATACCCTAAAACACACTAAAAGAACTCTTGTTGAGTGAGAAGTTTGGCCTCGGTTTTATAATTTAGTAAAATAGTGCACTGTTCAGTAATAAATAGTAGGAATAACGGTTCATGAAATCAAAAATCACATAATTTTCAAATTATTTTTATAACTTTATGTAGGATATCAATTTCAACGTCTGACGACATAAAAGTAAATAGTATTTCATCTAAAATTATGCAGGTCGCTCCACTTCTCATCTTGATACCATGTCCAAGAGCTCTAACATGTGCACAACAGCCAACGCGAACAGTTCAGTTGAAATCTTACTCAACAATTAACACAACATTCTTCTGGAGTACATGCTGTACCGTCTTGAAGATTCCATGTTCATTAAAATCCTTCAATTACACACAGGAAAATAGAAATATCAATTTCATGCAATTCGAAAGAAACGGAATAAATAAATTAATGAAATGTTGTCACTTGACATGACAGTCTTGACACTTATCTTTTTAATAGTGTCAGATAGTGCTGCGGCTTGATTATATGTAACTCGTTACTCTAAATAAAATAAAGCCTCGAGTTTATTTTCTCTCGATTTGCCACTTGATGTAGTAGTACTAGTCGGTAATAAACCAGGGAATAGATATTATATATTTCATGTGATACTGACTGAAATACTTAGGTACCAATATAGAACGGTTGCTTTATTCTGGATCTTGCTATTATTCTTTCCTTTAATTTTTTTTTTGTGTGCTTTTCAAACACAGTGTTGCTAGGTTTGAATTTAAGGTAGGTACTGGAGGGAGGTAGTACATGATATTTTAGATTCAACTTGAATGGAGTTTTCGAACTACATAATCGGGATGGGTATATAATTATGTTCTGTGATCGAGCCAATCGAGTGCCTGACCGTTAATTACAGAGTAACAACACTAGAGTCCAAACTGACAAGAAACCAAAAACTGCAATACGTTTCACGTTGATTTTTAAACTACTTTACGCGAGAGTAAGCAAACTTAAAAATGGGATTAAATACAGGAGGACCTACTGCAGCGTTAATGGTAAATTTTTCTACTTAATAAAAATAGTTTTGGTTACCACCTCGAACTGTAATTAGGTATAATCATAATTTGTTTTTTATTTTTTATTATATAAAATCGTTAAATACGCTTCAATACACGTATTTATTACACTGACGACCTTATCGGGAATTGAATCAATTGAGTGCATTATCAAAACATTTTCTTTTTATTACGATTTCGTGATCCCGGTTAAACTTTATTTCAAAAATCGACCATTTTAAACGATAATATGTTTTTTTTTTAGCTATAATACAACTTCATTAATAGATCAATACAGGGAGCCCTAAAATACTATCTCTCTGCAACCTGCAACCCTTTTCCACATTAGTTTGCTATGCTCCCATCCTGGGGTGGATTTGTTATATTTCAATTATTTCTCTAGGATCATTTAAGAACTCCCGGCGAAGCAGTTGGGTCATACCTCTTAACTCACCGATGGTGCTAAAATCGACACTCATGATGAAAAATTTGAACATTTTTCACATCCGCCATCTCGGATTTTCAGTTTGACCTCACGTCAGTTTCAGCACCCTAGAAAACCAAGAAATCAGCACCCATGATGAAAAATTTGAAAATTTTTCACATCCACCATCTTGGATTTTCAGTTTGACCTCACCATCGGTTTCAGTACCCTAGAAAACCAAGAAATCAACACCCATGATGAAAAATTTGAACATTTTTCACATCCGCCATCTTGGATTTTCAGTTTGACCTCACTATCGGTTTTAGCACCCTAGAAAACCAAGAAATCAACACCCATGATGAAAAATTTGAAAATTTTTCACATCTACCATCTTGGATTTTCAGTTTGATCTCACCATCGGTTTCAGTACCCTAGAAAACCAAGAAATCAACACCCATGATGAAAAATTTGAACATTTTTCACATCCGCCATCTTGGATTTTCAGTTTGACCTCACCATCGGTTTTAGCACCCTAGAAAACCAAGAAATCAACACCCATGATGAAAAATTTGAAAATTTTTCACATCTACCATCTTGGATTTTCAGTTTGATCTCACCATCGGTTTCAGTACCCTAGAAAACCAAGAAATCAACACCCATGATGAAAAATTTGAACATTTTTCACATCCGCCATCTTGGATTTTCAGTTTGACCTCACCATCGGTTTTAGCACCCTAGAAAACCAAGAAATCAACACCCATGATGAAAAATTTGAACATTTATCACATCTGCCATCTTGGATTTTCAGTTTGACCTCACCACCAATTTACATATCTGGCGAGCGAACGCCTATTTACGGTGTCCCAGAAGGGAGCGTGCTTGGATCTCTATTATTTATCCTATATATCAATGACCTGCCTGATGCTATTGACTACCACATGACCCTAATCTTACTTTAGTCAACGGGTACATGGTGATATTGACATTAAAGCCCTCTACAATGACACAGTATTAAATAAAGTCGACGACACAAAATTTCTTGGTGTAATGATAGACGCAAAACTGAACTGGAAAGCGCACATTGAATATATAAACAAAAAACTGAGCTCAGTCACGTATGTCTTGTACAAACTGTCCTCAGAAGTTAACCCAGATGCTTTAGTGATGGCCTTTCATGGATTGGTGGCATCACTTCTACGCTACGGTATAATATTTTGGGTATATTACTTTGAATGGTGTTAACTTGGATAGGGTGTCGCAGTTTAAGTACCTTGGACATTACCTTACCGACGGCCTTAAGGATGATGTTGACATAGAGAGGGAGCGCAGGGCTCTGTCAGTCCGTGGCAACATGCTGGCCCGTAGATTCGCCCGCTGTACGGACCAAGTCAAGATCACACTATTTAAAGCGTATTGTCAGGGTCTGTACACGGGTAGTCTATGGGTTAGTTATACCAAAAGATCCCTGGACACACTGCGCGTCTAATACAATAATATTTTCAGGATGATGTTGGGACTTCCTCGTTTCTGCAGTGCCTCCGAAATGTTCGCACAGGCTCACACTGACGGTTTTTATGCCGTCATTCGGAAAAAAGTCGTGTCTCTTATGAGGAGGGTGCGGGGGAGTCACAACAGCATTCTGAAAACTATAGCTGAAGATGTGCGTGCACCTGTGTTGAGGAATTTCGTTCGTCTGATGATCTTGTAGGGAGGTATCTCCCTGTTGGTTATCTTGTCGGGGCGGGGTGTCTCAGCACAGGTGCCTTGTGTGTGTTTTTTTTTTTTGTGTGAATTGTGTTGTGATGTTTATTGATGGATGTGTGTTGTTCTTTGTTATTGTATTTTAAGTACTAATAATAGTTTCTAAGTTATTGTATACTAACCGGTGGATCTAGTTGTCCCGAATAAATCATTTTGAATATGAATTTAAAAAGCTTTTTTTGTATGGCCCCGAAAATATACAACAAAATACCACAGTCATATAAAGCCATGACAAATAAGATCCGAAATCTACTAACAGAAAAATGTTATGTAAACGCATGTTTCACAAATAAATTATCTTTATCTTTTATCTTTATCTTTAGATTTTGAGGTACTCGTAGATTCTGTACCAGATTCGTGCCATTGTCTTTTTGTTTCGACTGTATCCACGGGTAGCTTAAAACAAAAGATGTTTGTCTAATTTTGACAGTGGGTCCAGTTGACCAATAAAAATATAGAAAATTTTTCCTTTGGTCAACTGGACCCGCGGGTCCAGTTCGAGTGGGTCCAGTTGACCAAAGACTCCTACGTATCTACATATTATTACAAAAAAACAACAAAAAGTTGACGCACATTGATTACAACTTAAGTATATCCTCACGTTTCTTTTACGACGCAGATCTTAAATCAAGTTATTTATCATTATATAACCAGCTAGCAACACAACGGCACGCGAAAACCAGAAAAATCTGATGAACTCGTGGTACCTACTGTTAATCGGAGAGCAATAGGTGGCCTAGCGACGAAGATAACAAAACATTTTTTTTTTTAATAAATTATCTTCTTTAATTTACATTGAAATCGTGCCTGACCTAAATCTATCTATCTAAATAAACCCTAAGTTTATCAATCTTATCAGCACAGATAAAAGGTAAGGGACGTAAGCTCGTAAAAAATGGGACCTTATTAAACTTTCTATTTATCAATATGGTCGTAAATCGCTTGTAGATGTGGAGTAAGAGATTCCAAGTGGTGTTGTCGTCAGTTGTTTGCCGTGGAATCTTCCCGCACTGTCGATAACCCGCGTTATCGCACAGGCGGCGCCCGCGCACGAGACCGCGCCTGTTCTTGCGGTTATTTATAATTATCATCGAGAGGATGACATAATTGTGGCAAACACTGGTCCATTGGCAGGACACGTGCTGGGTAGTGCATGTGTCAGCGTGTCTACGTGATTTACAGCACCTACAAACGCACGGGTGGGTTTTCAGCCGATATTTGTGACATTTTAAACTTATCGTTTGTATGCTATATACAATATTGATCGATATTCTGGGTTGTGTAGGTCAAATAGGCAGTCGGTCCATGTAAAATTCTGTTATTCAGCTGCATTTAGTTAGACGTAAATCTGATTCACAACATTGTTAGGAAGATGATGACAATATTGTCATCAGTCATGTCACCATGCAGTTAAATTCCACGTAGAAGATATTCTGCAGCCTACTTCGTTTATGAAGCAATTAGTATAGTCGAAGTATATCCACACCGAACCTATATGAAGCTTACGAGAAGTTCTTGACATAGTAGTGTTGTCCCATGAGCGTGGACGCGTGCAGACGCACGTACAGCCCGTACTGGTAGGTACCTAACTGCAACCTCGCGTCCTAATATTTTAGGACGCTGCCTAATGGGGTGCATTGAGAGACAGCAGTGCAACCTATGTAGGTCCTCGCTTCCAACCTTGCTGACAGGATCTTTTCACCATTGAATGAGCTCGTTTTATAAAACCGATGCAGAGAGGGCATAAAAATGTTCTCTACTATTTTGCATAACTGGAACATCTTTTTTTTTGTTTTTTGTCGCACTGCTAGGCAAATCTCTCTCATTTTTCCTCACAAACCTTCCTGCCTCGTGCGATCTCTGGCCATGTTGGCCCTGCAAACGATATCAGATCGTCACTCCACCTTCGCCGAGCACAAATTGTAGGTGTAAAATCTTTTAACTGCATGTCCCTTTAAAATTATGTTTTTCAATGTACAGACGCGGACGCCAGCACATCAAGCTACCCGAAACTGTCAAATTTTCCCAATCAACTTTGAACCTTAGGTTTCAGCGATAAAGTTGAAAATCTATTAAAGATATTTGACAGATTGTAATAGATTGATGTGATAAGACAGTTGTTCCATTATTTTCACACAACTGCTAAAGCAGTTGCTGCCCTATTTATATTTATCAGCATAGTATAGCCATAAAGATATTGTTGTAAGCCATAATCTAAATGCTATTTTAAGATTGCCTGGTACATTCGTGTACAATCACTTCGCTCGAGTGTGTCTTATCCGATTGCAGTAAGCCGTTGTTGTTGCTAGCAGCTAATATGTTCTAATAGTAGCCTTATCGCCTGCCTAGACCTAGACATTGAAATAGTTCAAAAGTTATAACGATAATATCTATTTTACTGCTTAGCATTATTTTTAATGATAAGGATAATATGCAAATGATAATACCTACTCCATTATCGTAAATCATGTGACAGTAAGATCTAAACATAGCCTTATCAGAAACTCAAAGTTAATTTTGTAACTTTTATAGGTCAATGTTTAATTACGAAGATAGTATGCAGATATATGGCTATCCGTTAATCGTATTAAAACTATCTCATGAATATTACGAATCTAGCAGTCAGGGGTCACCAAGGAAATAAAACATTGTTAACATAATTACGTCAGTTATATTCCGCTCATTTATAACACTTTGTATCTAGCCTTGTTGATCATGTGGTGGGCAGAGGTCTGCAGTTTGAGGAGCTCTTCTTTGATGAGGCGCGTTATTTCCGACTTGGCTTTGGCGACAGCGAGTTCTTGAGAACTTTCTATAGCGAGGTACAGTTTTCGCTCGCCTTCGGGAGGCGTCTTGCCCGGCGGTACGTATGTGCCACGGACTGTGATACCAGCCTCTGAATACTCGCTGATCAACGCTAGCGCCTCCTGTAAATCAAACAAAGAACATTAATTAAACTAGTAAGTAGAGTGAAGTACCTAAGTAGAGTGAACTCGCCGAGACATCAGATAAACCAAGAATGATGAAATAATTTTATCTGGATGTAACAAAAACAAATCCAGTAAAATCCGTTGAAAAAAATTGCGCAGTGGAAATGGTAGGGCTCGGAGCTATAAAAACAACATCGAACTTTAACCCCTTACTAATAAACGTTGTATAGCGTCTGTATAGTTACACAACGCTTTGTCTTCTCCTTTCGAAAGTCAAATTACTGACGACTGAAAGAGAGAAATCGGTGTGTCACTATTCATCAGTAATTAGTAAGGGGGTATGTATGAAAGGGCTCATTACCTCGTTACTTAATACTAATTAATGACAGTAGAAACATGGCCGACTATACGCCCTTTGTCGCCTAAGCAGCTTCACACACATAAATATGAAAGCACCAATAATAGCTAATTTGAGCAACATCTTGACAACTTATCGCAGCGGGAAGAGAAATTGCACTGAGCAGAGTACATGCAATGTGCAATAATTGCACTTGTAAATACATTGCAAAGGTTATCGACATAAAGGTCGAACCGACCCCTAAGTAAATAAACAAAGTAAGAAACGAGGTTATTTACTCTTAATAAAAAATCTATCCAAGGAGGGCCATAGGTCGCCTTTAGTTTTATCTAGAAGGAAAAAATAACTAGTAAAACAGTCTCTTTCATTTGTTTTGATAAAGTAAACGTGTGAGATGACGCAACCATTTGACGCGTGATTGGGCGGTGATTTTCTTCTGATGCATGAAATGGCCGAGTATTGTCATTATTTTTATGTCATATTTTAACATAATATTAATTAAGCCTGATGAATAGTCATCATCTGCCTAGCCTTTTCCCAACTATGTTGGGGTCGGCTTCCAGTCTAACCGGATGCAGCTGAATACCACTATTTTACAAGGAGCGACTGCCTATATGACCTCCACAACCTAGTTACTGGGTAATACCCCTTGGTAAGACATGGTTGTCAGATTTTCGGGCTTCTGACGAGCCGTAACGACTGTCAGATTCACGAATGACAGCGGGTACCAACGGCTTAAAATGCTTTCCGAGACACGGAGGGATCTTGGTATGAGAAGATGGTCACCCATCCACGGATCAACCGCGGCAAGCGTAGCTTAACCTGATCGATCGACTCGTGCGACTGTTATTACTTAGCCACAACCCCTCCCTGATGATTAGTATGTATGTGTATTATAAGCTTATAACCTATTTATGCACCTATTTTATTTATAACTAGCTGCGCCCCGCGGTTTCACCCGCTTAAATGTCAATCCCGTGGGAATATCGGGATAAAAAGTAGCCTATATGTTAATCCAGGATGTCAGCTACCTCCATACAAAATTTTATCACAATTGGTCCAACCGTTTGAGCGTGAAGAAGTAACAAACATTTAAACACACACACACTCACAAACTTTCGCCTTTATAATATTAGTGTGATTCACTATTTTAAATAGTTTTTTCTATCATCTAATTTCTTCAACCAGGCTTGGTTGACTGGTAGAGAATACAGTAGGAATTAAGTCCGCCTTTGTAACTTTTTTGTGTGCAGTTTAAATAAATAACAAAATCTTGAAGTTTCAAGCACAGCCCAGTTACCTACACATCAAGGAATGTAAAATAGTGTCAGTACATTACGTCATCAATAGTATCAAATAACGTACGCGACTAATTAAAAATTGAACAGTTAATTATCAGAATAGTTCTGTAGGTTATTGAAGTTATCTACAGAAATTACCGTCAAATGTTGCATCATTACGGTGTCTCAATTAAAGTTATCACATCTGATTTATTTATTTATTTAATGAGATTATTGACTAAGCAGACATGTGACATGTTTAATTATTTCGATGGTCCCTATTAACAATGTCGGTTCCGCAAAAAGACTACTGTTCAGTAGAGCAGTTCAAAGTTTGAAAAAAAAAAATCAAAATGAAAATTAAAAAATTATAAGACTGTGGGTGGATGTTAAAATTTGCACCGATTGTTTTATGTATTGTTTACTATATACTGACATAGACAAAATATAGAATTGCCAAAACAAACTTTGAACTGCTCTACTGAACAATAGTCTTTTTACGGAACCGATATTGTTAATAGGGACCATCGACAACAAATAAAATAAAATCGCATTTATGACAATTTTTTTCGCAATCGAATTGACACATCAGCAGTTTACAGTTATCACTTTTCAAACATGATTGATCATGTCTAGTGGTCGCAAGTGCTACTATCAGTAATTTCTCTTCAGCAGCCCAAAGTCGGGATTTGTGCCCGGTTGATGGTAATAGGCTGGCCCCATATTACATCCGACTTAAACATAAAGCGATTGGCATACTGCACCGCATTACGCAGCGGGGTGCGTGAAACGGAGCCAAATTCCCCGCAAGGAAGCGCGTTTTTGAAGTGAAACTTCTTTACGCGCGCTTGACTTGGGGAATAAGCTGGCGAACGCATTACGAAAAGTTTTATCGGGCGAGGTCAACGGGAGTTGAGTGGGGGATATAAGCAAGAGAAAACAGTGCGCGCGCACATTTTCTTTCTCTCTTCCTCTCATAGCCAAATACGTTTGAAGTTTCACTTCAGTCGTGTGGTCATAAGCACACTCGGTTTTTTTATTGAATTTGTATGTAAAAAATCACGCGCGGGGGCACGTTATCTGCGTCCCGCTGCGTAATGTGGTGCAGTGTGCGAATCGCTTAACTGGCGAAATACGGGTGTACAGACGCCAGCACATCAAGCTACCCGAAACTGTAAAATTTTCCCAATCAACTTTAAACCTTATGCTTTAGCCATAAAGTTGAAAATCTATTAAACAATTTGACAGATTGTATTAGCTTGATGTGCTTGGCATCTGTACACCTGTCCCTCCCTAACCCTTCGTGCATTACATATGTGATGTTATGATGTGTTAATTAAAAAAATATTACTGTACCTTGCTAGTAACCCTCCAACGAGCTTGTTGCGGGAAGTCATTGATTTCCAGTTCAGTCTCGTACTTGCGAAACACCTCCTCAGCAGGTTCTGACGCGCTCTCGTCGCGCGGCTGGTAGTTCAGACGGGTGTTCAGCTTCGCTGCTAACTGTTCTGCTACTGTTTTGGCCTGGTGGTGTGAGAGGGGAAAATGTTATTGTAAGGAAATTCGATGAATAATCTAGACGTAGAAAAAAGTTCCGCGACTGTTCCCTTCCTGGTGCGCTTACAATTTCCAATAATTGCGCAATTGAGTTTCCTTCAATTGTGCAATTATTGGAAATTGTGATTAACTATGACGTCTCGCCAACACTAAGCAATATGCAGAAATTATAAGATTGCATAAGAATTGCCAAGAATTCCACAATTTTTGTAGAATGAAAGCCAAGTCACATTCGTTGGATTGGTTGGATGTAAACAAATGGTCTGATAAACACTGCACTTTGAAGCAAATATGTTTATTTAAATCAAGGCTCGGAAACCGGTTGAAATTCTTAACCGGTTATGGTCATTGACCCCAAACCGAAATCGATTTAGGTTAAAGGTTGCACTTTACCGGTTTTTACCGGTTTATGCGACAAACCGGTTTTTCATGAATTTTGGTTTTGATAGTGAAAATTAACCGGTTAAAACCAAGTTTGAACCCCCCCCCGGCCCCCGCCACTCTCGCGGGCACGGTCTGGCCGTTGCGATGTCAACTTATTGTCACTAGAACATGTTGGAAACGTTAAAAAGCAGACGAAAAAAAATTACGAATTACGGAATTAACCGGTTAATTTGGGTGTCAAAACCGTTTGAGCTTTGTAACCGGTAACCTTTATCTTTTGGGTTACATAAGAACAGTTCACTTGTTTTACCGGTTAATGAAGGAACGATATATTTACCGGTATTTAATCGAAATGAACCGCTCTTTTTAAACCGGTTCAGAGCCCTGATTTAAATTAATAAAAACAGGTCAACCCTTTTACCCTTATGTTAGATAGGTCTAACCCTTGTAAGTTTACTAACCAACATTTCATTTCATATTAAACCAACTCACCGTAATAAGCGTGTGCGCAGACGGGGCGCCCTTCAGTATGGCCTCGGCAGCTTGTTGCGTGGCGCCCTTGTGCTCGGCGCCGAGCCCCTTGGCGAGGTTGATGCGCGAGGCGAGGCGCCGCGCCAGCTCCAGCTTGCCGTCCGCGCCCGCGCCCGCGCCCGCGCCCACTGCGCCCGTCGCCGTCACGCCCGGCTACAATAACAACAAATTCTTGTGTCAAATAAAAAAGTCCTTGCTGTTGAATGATGGGGAAGTAAGTAGATTAGCGAAAGTAGATTTTTTTTTTACTTAGAAGTAGTTTTTTTTTTAAGTGTAGTGCGCGGTGGCTAATATGGCAATTCGAGCTTTAGAAACATTCGGATTTGTCGAGCGTTACCTCACACATACCTGTAACCAGTGTCACAGGTATCTGTCAATGACTCGGTATTCAGTCGACCAAACGTCAGTGCTAACAAAGACAATATAATCTGCGTTCGCGATTTATTAGCCAAAAATGTAAACAAATATGAATTAATGGAAAAATAACTTTAATTCCTACACAATAAAGTTCAGTTTACGCTACAACTTCAAAAATTTTGTAACTTTTTCAATAGTGCTAGCCACTCTGAAATCAACTTGATTGACATTAAAATAAAGTTGATATTTGTTTAACTTGAAATAGGGTGGGGGTGAGCAGCACTGCGCAGTTTTACTATAGGTCTCTTATTGTATTAAATCTCCGTACTACGCTAGGCCAGCCCAAAGTGATAGCAGCGACATACGGTAGACTTTACAGTATTTAGCGTGCCGGGTGTAGGCTACGCTGTAAAAACTTGATAATAAAGACTTTTTTATAGAATGTAATATACTTTTTGGCCTTCAATTGACGCGTACTTTTGTTTTATGGTGTTCTGTCATCGTCGTTGAAAAAGATATTATATTTTTCTCTGCTATTTCGTTTATTAAAGTTATTTTTATTTATCTTCGCCGTTTCGTCACTTCGAGCCTAAGACCATTACACCAGGTATTGCAGACGTGTAATTAGACTAAAAACACTCAATCTTACAAACATACTTTATCTAAATATTTATAAATAATTCTAATCTAGAGGGAAACCCTATTTGCCAGGCACAATATCAATCTTAGGATTAGACAATCTTCATAATCCTTAGCATCACAAATACATAAGTTATAAGCCACTAAGCTTCATGATTATAAAGGCTTAATTGATGGCACTCATATGTCGTAGTAATAAGGGCGGTTTTCGTAGTTCAATTGTTGCTAATGACGTGCGTTCGACCGTGCGTGCGCTAGTGCAGCTATAGATATAAACATTCGCGCGAATATTGAGAGCCAGACTGTAATGGATAAGTATTGGTACTAGAAAGGTTCATAATGTTTATAAACTAAAGAATTGAATGAGAAAATATTTTCTGCAATGATCTAATAGTTTAACAAAACCTACATTATAGCAGATTCATATATCGATGGCTTCTGTATCTTGGATGCATTTGCACACATAAATCTCACAGAGCAAACACTTGTTCCTGTAAAACTATCTGTGGGCCAAAAACATACTTTCCCAATACGACCTGAAACTAAGACCTGCGTTAATCACATATTGAGACTTAAATAATAATCTTCAAATGTGACTGATATTATTACAGCTATAAGTTTTGGATAATGAATTCCATATTTATCAACAAAAAAACCGAAATTCTTCAGTCAAACAACACAAATGACTCGTTACCTGACAAATAGCGTTACGCAGGAAGATAGTGCTTCAAATGTTAGCAATCTCACCTTGATCTCTTTAACAATCTTCTTAGCAGCAAGCATGACCTCTATCTGCTGATCGAGGTCACCCTCCACATCTTCGTCATCTGAATCCTGAAGACCGAGAGCCGCCTTCTGGTATTTCTTCTTCTCTGTAGCCGCTTGAGCTTCAGATTCGTCGAATTTGAAACCTGAGAGTCATAACATGTCATGTTATTCATTTTAGCACACGAAAGCGCCAGGGTAGACCGCGAAATTCAAATTTTCTTACGTTTTTGGCAATTTGCAAGTCAGTGTTAGGTTGTATGTTGATAGAAATATGATTCGCAACCGTAACAAATGATTTTACAGAATTATAAACATTCAAATCATTAATAGAACCCTCTTTTTTTATGGATGGGAAATCATCAAATGACCCCTCCCGCTCCGAGTGGAGCGGAAGGGAGTGTCAGACTCTTACTGACTAAAACCCATCCGTGTTCCTTCCTTAGCCCTTTATGTTCCGGGGTAGCGGTAACCCTTTCGGACAATCCCGCACCCCCGGCAGGCTACGGCCCTGACAGGCCCCTTCCTATATGCTGAAATCTCTTTGAGGCGCGCGTGGAACACGTACGCGCCGTCCGGCACGTGCCTGGTCCTGATCGGACGATGAGCTACCCATTGCTCTCTGTCCGCAGGACCGCGCCTACGGTGGCCGGGAGTCGTCAATAGAACCCTCTAAGTTCATATAATCCTATTCATTGATATTTCATGAAATAGTCATTGAATAGGATTATATAAACTTAGAGGGTAGATAGTCACTCCATTCTACTACTCAGCAGCATTCAGTTAGACTGGAAGCCGAACCCAACATAGTTGGAATAGGCAAGGCGTTGATGACAAAGTCGGAAACCGCATCAGTGGAATAACGTAGATTCTGAGATTTATTTGGACCTACAGTTCAGGGGACCTTCGACCTACAGTTCAGGGGGCTCCAGTGTGGGATAGAGATGGAGCTATACAGGACGTACAGCTCCATCTGAAATCTCCATCAGAAAACTGGCAAGTAAAAAAAATTGGTTGTCTGTAAAGTACGTTTACGGACGATAATTTTACGTGATAACGTCATAAGAAAACATCAGATAGATGCGTCACAAGCCGAACACTTAGGCCGATCGTGCCTCTCTATCGCTTGTTCCGCGCTCTCGCTTGCACGCTCGGCAGAGGCGGAACGTGAAAATGAGTCATGCTTTTTCGTGCGTGCAGCCGGCGTTCATCGATTTATAAGACGTTATTACGTCAAAAAATAATACTGACCTTTCCCACTGAACCCTCCACCAGTATGCACTTTCTTGCCATCCTTTTCCTGCGCGTCTTTGTATTTGTCCCACAGAGCTCGCAGCTCCGGCGGCGGCGCGACACCGGCCAGCTCGAAGGCGCGCGTGACGTCACCGGCGTAGCGACCTTGTTCCGGCGTCAGGAATGTCCACGCGTAGCCTTTGTTGCCTGCACGACCGGTGCGGCCGCATCTAGATAAAAATAATTGGTAAATTAAGTATCTTAGTGTTTTTTAATTAAAAAAGGAGATAAATAAAGCCAAGAGTGTCTTTTTTATCGGTATATTCAAATTGGACTAGGGTTCTTGGTTAAATACAGACTAGAATCAAATGTTGACAAATATAACACATAATCAGCCTATAATGTTCCCACTGCTGGGACACAGGCCTCCTCTCGGGGAGAGGGGGTGGGCCGTAATCAACCACGCGGGCCCAATGCGGATTAGTAGATGGCACATGTCTTCGAATTTATGGTTCTAGGACATGCCGGTTTCCTCACGATGTTTTCCTTCGCCGTTTCGAGAGCAGTGGTCATGAAATAATTTACACAAAGTAAAGCGCCTGTAGGGGTTCGAACTTACGACCTACAACTCGTAAGTCGCGGTCGTTACCACTGGGCCACCACTGCTCCGCTGTTGATAAATACGAAACTCAAAAGCACCAGTTTGCTTCACGCCCAGACCTCGCGCCGCAACGCTGGGTGCGACCAGTAGTTTCACCCACACTCACCTATGAACATAGTCCTCGTAATGGTTGGGACAGTCGTAATTGACGACCAGCACCAGTTGCTTCACGTCCAAGCCTCGCGCCGCAACGCTGGTCGCGACCAGTAGCTTCACCTTACCCGATTTGAAGTCCACGATAGTAGAGTCCCTGTCGAATTGATCAATCCCTGTAACAGGCCACCATTAATATATTCGTCACTAGACAAGATGGATTTGTGTCGCAAGTATAAGCGTACTGCTAGAACTTTTTTTTTATATACATATTTGTAGAAGCATTTGCAGGTATATAACCCTTTGCTGCATTAATTTCTACCCTAGCCTTGAGTTTCTGTAATCAAACAGAATTTTATACGCAATAATATTTGAATATTTGACTTGCAGTAGGTTGGAATTGAATTAGAAGCCGAAATGAAATTATTCGCGAAACGGACTAACAATGGCTCGGTATGTACTGTAGTCCGCGCGGAACTAGTTGGCCGCGCCTTAGCTATGTGAGCGGTGGGACGAAGGGGCGGGGCGCATTACTCAGTACGTGCATTGCGATCCGCCGCCTATAGATGGGCAATCCACCCGATTTAAACCCGGCGTTTTTGATAAACATCCGTAAACACCCAGAAAATTGGGTGTTTATCGGGTGTTTACCAAAAGCACCGGCAGCCTAATTGCGGAACGCCAAATCGTCAAATGATTCTGATCAGTTGGCTTCATTTCTATCACAATTGGCTTCATTTTACGATTTTCGAATTGCGAAACTCTAGTTTATTATGAAACCAATTATGAACGTTAAGGCCCTGCGCAGAAACTAGAGTTTCGCAATTCGAAAATCGTAAAATGAAGCCAATTGTGATAGAAATGAAGCCAACTGATCAGAATCATTTGACGATTTGGCGTTCCGCAATTAGGCTGCGGGTATAAACCCGGTGGATTGCCCATCTATACCGCCGCCTCACTCCTGTCCCCACCTCAACGGCCAACTAGTTCCGCGCGGACTATAATGCCAATTGAGTTGTTTTTTGTTTTTACAGTTACCATTTTAAATACACAAAACGGCAGTACGCTTATAATTGACGACAGTTTAAGTATGTTTATTTTATAATCGAGGTCTCCCCACATCCGCTTTGGTCGCTGAAACGAAAATAGTCCGTTAGTAGATTTTGATAATAAAATACTGATTGGTCATTTGACTCTCTTTAATAATGTGTTTGAATTTAATCTTTAAAGCTTTTAAACTGAAATTGTAACAAGTTTTTTTTGCTGTAATTTTAACTAGGAGAAATCAGGACAATTGATTAAATTGCAGTATTCCTTTTCTCATGATGAAAAATAAAACTAATACAATCGCGAAGACAGAGGTAACCTGCAAAAGAAAATATAATAGCCTGTAGTTTTTTTTTTTATCCATTATTCGTGAGTTTGTAAAACGATCCGATGATACGATGTATTGAAACTAATTCTTGGATTTATCAAATTAACTAATTCATGTTCTAATTAATGCATTGAACATAATTTGTAATCGTTAGATAATAATGAGCCAGGTACCAGAATTAAACCATTTTTTATATGTTTGCAATAAAATTGACATGGGCTCTGGACTTAACACCGGATAAATTGGCGTAGATTGGGCAGTAAATTGCGCACACATAAAACGGATGCACGAGAGCCATCCTCGCCATCCAGTCCCATGCTCACTTCTGCACTTTACTACTGCATTAGCGTCTTGCGCTTAGGCGAGCAAGACATTTGGCACTAACTGATTGCTAAAATACTTTTACTGTTTCTCCCTTAACAAAAAATTAAAAAAAAAAAGTTTTATCGAAATCTCACCTCCATGCAAGCTCATGCATGAGTAGGAGGCTTTCATGAGGTCTTTGAGGAGACTGTCGGCATTCTCCTGCTTATCCACGAACACTATGATGCTACCCAGCTGACTGTACAGGCCCAGCAGTTCTAACAGCTTGAAGAACTTCGCGTCTTCTTCGAGGATCGCCACGTGTTGTTCTACGTCTTTGCAGACTACGCTTCTGCCGCCGACCTGGATAAATTAAAAGATAATTTAAATCTATTGTTCACTTGTTTAGGGTCAGGGTATTTCAAGCTCGATGTTTGTGTACAACGAGAGCATGGTCCGGAACACTGATCCCTGACGGCTTGTGAAAGAGATATCAGTCAATTCTCGTCATTTTAGGAACGTTCACAGTCTGATCTCAGTGTCTATCTGTCAAAAACACCTCTAATTTCCCTAAATTTTGACATTTCTTTTTTTTTAATTACGAGAATTGGCCTTTAGGTCAAAGAGATAAATATAACACCAACCTATATAGTCCCACAGCAGGGCAAAGGCCTCTTCTCATACATAGATTAATTATAAGTTCAGGTTTCCTCATGATATCTTCCTTCACCGATGTTGGTGATGTAAAAGATAAACTTACAAAGATAAGTATGAATAAGTTCATTTATGATATATGTAATCTTTTCCCGCAGATGAAGAGATATTGCTTAGAAGGCCCTGATCCAGATATTTATAGGAACTTTTAATAATTTATAAGTGCTCATTATTAAAAATGAAATTATTGTTCATCAATCGTTGAGCTCCTTAAGTTTTGACTTGAGCTGCATGATTACTGACAAATGCATGCACTGACTGGACAGGTCCACTCAATCTGCGTGGTTCTTTCCTTAAAAGACCATTTCAGACATCAATCTACGTGGTCTTCGCATCATCTGACCAAGATTATGTCTGGACTAAAAGAGACTGTGACCTCTCGAGTTTGTTTCGGCCTTTCTTCTCAGAGTAGTCAGATGGGAAACGCCGACCTGAACTAGATATTTGAAATAAAATCATTTATAATTTATTAAAATTGTGAATATAAAAGTGCCTTACCTGAACTTCTATAGGTTTCTGTAATATCCTTCTCGCGAGGGCTTCCATTTGCCGAGGGAATGTCGCGCTAAACATCACAGTCTGTCTATCAGGCCTAACGTTGTCTATTATCTTCATTACCTGCACACAAAAAACATGATTATCATAGAGCTTAAATGTTAAAGGACGCATACAATTCTGGGCACTGGGATTACTGATTAACCCCCCTACTAATAAACGTATAGTGTATGTATAGTTACACAACGCTTTGTCCTCTTCTTTCGAAAGTCAAATTACTGACGACTGAAAGAGAGAAATCGGTGTGTAACTATTCATCTGTTATAATACATTTATTAGTAAGGGGGTAAGGCAAAAACGCCAGGGTAGGCCGAGAAATTAAAATTGTCTTACGTTTTTGCAATTTGCAGGTCAGTATCAGGTGGTATGTCTATCTAAATATGATTAAAGTAAAGTAAAAAATATTTATTTATAGAATTATAATCATCAATACATCTTTCCAAGTTCATATTACCCTATTCAATGTCAATTTCATGAAATCATGACATAAGGAGTTGTATTTGCTGCTTCTAATGTTTATAAGTCTGTAAAGCATAATTTTTAAGGTCGCGAATCATATTTTAATCAATATACAACCTGCCTGAATTTTGCGGGCAACATTTGCGCATCCTCTTAACAATGTGTGTGTATACCGCCTTCGTAATTTGTCGAAAGGACCGGTCCTTACGGTCAAACATTGACACAACAATGTATGTGCTAGCATTTACGTGCATCAAATCCTTTACACCGCTAACGTCACAAAGTTGCTAGATTTAAACACAACCACAACACTTCTTAAAAGACATTCTTATTACCTGAGGCTCAAAGCCCATGTCAAACATTCTATCAGCTTCGTCCAACACTATATAGGTGACTCGTCGTAGGTTGGTGACGCGGCCGGAGTTAGCCGCTAACATGTCGATCATACGTCCTGGAGTGCACACTATCATTTCAGCACCGCGTTTTAACTCCGCGATCTGTGATGAAAAGAATTAAATATCAAATATCATGGAATCTATAGTTCGCGTCAAATAACTTTGCCGCTCTGAAGCTAGTCTTTCCAAACGCCGCGCATGCGCGCTGCTTAAAACAGCAGCGCGCATGCGCGCTGCTGTTTTATTCCTATGATTAAACTACTTTGCAGTGATTTGTTGCCTACTTCAAAGCGGCAAAGTTATTTGACGCGAACTATATACATACCCTCTTACTAATAAACGTTGTATAGCGTCTGTATAGTTACACAATGCTTTGTCTTCTTCTTTCGAAAGTCAAATTACTGACGACTGAAAGAGAGAAATCGGTGTGTAACTATTCATCTGATATAATACGTTTATTAGTAAGGGGGTAATAATAAAACTGAAGAGTTATTTTGTTTGAATGCGCTAATCTCTGGAACTGCAAGTCGGATTTGAAAAAATATTTTTGCATTATTGGTAGCCCAATTCTTGAGGAAGGCTATAAGCTACTTAACAAGATGTTAAGACACTTAGGAGCCTAGCAAAAACAAAAGTCAGAAAGAACGCAGTCATAGCGCGAGCGTGCGATGCGATGCGACGGGGTCGGAGGAACAAGAAATTTCATGCGGACGAAGTCGCGGGCAGAAGCTAGTTCTTAATAAAACTAAAAGAGCATCTATGAATAAAGTCAAGATTTTCTGTGGAAGTGTGTGATAAACCTATTTCTGCCAAAGGAACTAAATGAATACGCTAACACCGGCTTTCCGGGGGAAAAATTAGTCGCGGACACGATGCGGTTTAAGTCGTTAAAAGCCCTTATTTTCCCTGAGATGGCCACAATCCTCATATATAGGGGATTGTGGCCGACTAGCAAATGATATCAAAATCATTCCTAGCCACTACACATCATACAAATACTATTCAACTGTACATATATCTTCTTTTTTCCTCGTTTATCTTGCAATCTGACGTAAACTTTATGCAGATTTTTTGTGCAGATACGTATTGTATGTATATCAAAAAAATTCATATTTGCTCACCTGTTCAGAAATCCCAGTACCACCATAAACACAAACGACCCTCAATCCTAAAGACTTGGCGAACTTCTTGATATCCTTGCCTATTTGCATGCAGAGCTCCCTAGTAGGGGTCATGATGAGGGCTATGGGCCCATCCGTGTCTTCTAATGGGGGCTGGTCCAGGACATGACGGAACATCGGCAGGATAAATGCTAGGGTCTTGCCTGAACCGGTTTTTGCTATGCCGATTAAATCTCTGAAAGGAAAGTGAGCTTTTGATAAATATTCTACCGGAGTTTACCATGAAATTTTCACTAGAAAATGGAAATAGCAACAAAAGTTTTTTTTTTTGTTTTATGACAGAAATTTTCTATTAGTGTCTGAGTGAATATTCCATTAACAATATTTATGTAGGTACACTGTAGATATTACATGTAAGATCATAAATAAATGTGTAGGAATTGTAGTTAATCAAAGAAAAAAAAATATTTCAAGGATTTCTCATGTCTATTTCAAAAGAAAATCTTTGATTCAACTATTCTATTGATCAAATTACTTCATCAGCTCCTAACATTCTTTTGAAATGCTCCTCACTATATAAATATGAAACTTACCTCCCAGACATAATAGCAGGAATAGCCTGAGCTTGAATTGGAGTTGGCTTTTCAAAGTTGAGCTTCCTCAATATATCCATCTCTTTCTTACTAATGCCGCAATGCGCCCAAGACCTGATAGGCTTGGGACATCCCTTCCCTTTCACTCGAATACCTTCTAGTTCTGTCCTGTATGCTTCTACGTCTTCTGTCGTCATTCTGGCTAACTCACTGACCTGAAAAGGAAGCTATTGTTAATAAATCATAGAAAAAAATATCTTTTATGGCGTCATCAATTTTTTAAACTACGTGTACTTGAATAGCACATGATAACTTAAAAATAAATCCATCTGACATGACAGACTTGCATTTTGCAGAAAAAAAATTGATGTCACAGTAGTTTTTTTTTTCTCTTCCTAAAGGGATATGGAGGTATGAGAGACAAGAATGCTAGTTGTGAATAACATGCTCAGCTAGATGGACCCACGACCTTAACAAAGGCCGAACTGACTGCACAAAGTGGAGAACCGGGTCCTGTAGCTCATCTTGGAACAGTGGGTATATCTGGATATATCCATATGTGTGCAAATTGTTAGGTGAAAATTACCATAACGTTACCGTATCCTTCTCCAACCTTACCTCAGTATAGAAAGCCTTTCTATAAGGCATGTAGTCCAAGCTAGCATGGTCAACTTTAGCCAAGTCCTTCCTTTGCTTCGAAGCGAGGTTTGCAGCCTGGTCCTTAATATCTTCTGTCTCCTCTTCCGACGAATATTCTAAACCATCCTGATTCTGTTCTATCAGTTCACCTGGATCAAAGAAAAAAAATGTTAGCCATGTTCTATGAAAACTGACTAGATATTTTTACGCTTCCCTGTTAGAAAAGGATAATGATAAAAAAAATTGTGAAGAAACTGTGTGGTGCAGTCAGTCCTACCAAAAGTGAGAGAAGACACTTGAGGTGCAACCACGCTAGTGGTCAAATATCATGAGTAGAGCAAAGGAAAGGATTTAAAAAAGACTGAGAAATCTTAAAATATTGTTGCATGAAATATTTTTACCTTTATTCTTCTGCTCAGTGACTTTCTTCTTGGCAGTGCCTGTGAGCACTACTACAGTGCCACCAGCAGTAGTCGGCACATTTATAACACCGCGCGCCTGGTCCATTTGATTCACTTTACGTACTTCCTGCAAATTAACAGCACAAAAAATTACACAATTTGTACCCAAACAGTATCGTACTACCCAGCATCTAGGTTATCTGGGTTGAGGTCAGATAGGCAGTTGTTCCATGTAAAAATACTGGAATTAAGCTGCATCGTGTAAGACTGGAAGCCGACCCTAACATACTTGGGAGATAAAAATATGTAAACTATAAAAACAGAACAATTCACCAAAGTTTTTATAACTCTGGCAACACTGACCTGTTGTACTTCTTGCATGTAAGCATCCAAGGGATCAATTTCATCTTCTTCCTCTACCTTCTTCTCCTCCACTACAGGTTTTTCTTTGGGTTCTGCGTTCTGGTCTTCACCTGCTGTTTTATGACAATCGCAAAATTTTTCAAGAACATTAATTGACAATATTGTTTTTTTTTATCTTGATATGTGTCGTCTGAATAGGGGTTGTTGTATTGATTTGCATAAATTATGAAAATGTTAAAGAATGCTGCTTAACCTACTCATGATTGAGTCTGCTGATACATTGATGTCTTAGTTTATTGTCCTACAGTCAGACTGTATGACAAATATGAAAATTATCATCTAATTATTTATTCAATACATACAGCTCATACATAATAATGATACAGGCTGAGTGAAAAAATAAGTTATTTAAATTACACTGCAGCTGAATATCTATGGTTATCCATAGACATACTTATCTTTTAAGATCAACTGGAAAAGTTACTTATTCACTTGGTTTTTACCAAAAATCAATGGTATCTACCTTCATCACCAGAATCATCTTCCAGAGACCACTTCTTGGCTGGCAACTGGATGTTGCTTACAAGGCTGCCTTTCTGGACCTCCTTCTTCGCAGACTCCAGCTCTTTACGTTTCCGCTCGGCGCGCCAACGCTCGATGCGATCGCGACGCTTCTGCATTTCTGCTTCCAAACGACTTTGTTCTTCTTCCTAGAGAGCAGAAAATAGAAGTAAAACACTTCTGGCATTCATCAATTTGAGAAGCTCTTGGTTCTGGACCAATATTGGCAGCCCAAGTGATTGAGGTGGAAAATGTAATACCTAGTTATAGATACTTAGGAGCATACTTCATCTTACGGCTAGCCTGGATGTATGCTTGGACTTAGGTATTCATATTCATCTTTATTTGCATTCCATAATTTAATGTTTGTGGGTGCTACAATAGATTAAAGCTAAGCTAAGGTACAATTACGGACCCTGTAGGGCACAGCAAAAAATATAAGATTAATTCATTCTTAAAATAAATACAAAACTTGGAAAACAAATTAACAATCTACAATTTTTAAATAATTATGATATTAACATTTATTGAGATCAGTTATAGGTATTAAAATCCTACAGATCAATCAGGAACCCATCCATTCAAAGTTATTGTTTTATCTTCATTACAAAGATCATAGAAGACTAGAGAATATTAACCCAGATACTGGGACGGGCCTTTTAAAAGACCCAAAAACGCATAAGTACAACATGCATACAATCCCTGTACTACGGGTATTTTAAAAGGCTACCTTTTCCTGGCTTTCCTGGAAAAATAGTTACAGTAACATTTGGGTTAAACCTTACCTCAAAAGACCAGTGTCATTAACATTTTATAACCAGAATTGTTGTTTAGTACATTGGCAAAAGAATTTTACCTGTCTCCCTGACATTACCCATGAATCAAAATGGCAACTAACCTTATCCACAGTCCCCGGATCATATTCAGCATCAGATTTGAGAGCCTTCTCCTTAGACTTTGATCTCTCCTCTTTATCCTTGTCTGGTGACTTCTTCCTGGAGGACTTTCCAGAGCCATTCCGTTTGTCATCTCTTTTGTCACTGGATCAAATATTGAATAATTTAGCATGATTAACATCAGCATTTTAAAGTTTTGCAGTTTAGGGGTGGTCTCAGTAAATTTAAATAATAAGCACTATTCTATAATTGAAAATACAGTCTGGTTTGAACTCACGACTGCATAATTTTTAAAAATAGAACAATGATCCGCTTTATTCTCAATCATGGTAATGTAATGTGTGCCATTAACCATAAACAAATTGAAAGATGAGAATGAATATTAGTTTGTTTACATACCTTTTTCTATCGCGCTCCCTGTCCCGATCCCGGTCACGCTCACGGTCCCTATCCCGCTCGCGTTCTCGGCTACGATCCCTGCTTCGTTCCCTCTTTGACTCTCTTTCCCTGCTACGGCTGCGCTTCCTCTTCGTCGATTTAGAGGCCCTGTCTCTCGACCTAGACCTGGACCTCCTTCTCTTGCGATCGGGCGTTGCCGATCGACTATGAGACCGCCTACGTTCGCGGTCTCTTTCGCGATCACGCCTGTAAACATTTGCATGAATAACACACAGCCACTGCCAAACAACGAAGAATATTCTACGTCTGTAAACAAAACACTTACCCGCCTCTCACCATTTTGTTACACTAATATCATTAAACACTACAAATTAAGCTCAGTTTGTTTTGTCATAAACCAATAATAAATCTTTCCTTTCGCATTAAAAAATCCGTGACACGCGTTGGTTAACTCAGTAGTTGACTGACGCGATAATTTTGACAATTGTAGTGATGTCCAATAACCTCAATCCGTTTAGTTTACCACAGATGGACCTACGATTTGGCTGTGGTAATGATAAATCAACTGTTTAGGCTCCTCGCCCACGGCGACTTTTTGTAGCGATGCTGTCGCGCGCTTCGTAAGCGAGCAACAGCATCGCTACTAACGCGTGTTAGTCGCATTTGCAACGCGCTACAGAAGCGATGGCAACGCGCTACTAACGCACTACAGCATCGCGACTGTATCGATGCAAACGCGCGACCGTGTCGGGTGGAGAACCGAGCATCAGTGCAACACAGACAGGTCGAGAGTGCTGTTGTCCGTCACATGCGCAAAATGGAGTTGTTCGACACTGAAACATTTATTATGGCAATTCAGAACCATCCTACGTCCAACGAAGTCCATCTTGCAACTGTAGCGATCGCAGGTATTTTTGTGCCGTTACTGAATCGCGTTCGCATCGCGACAGAAGCGCGACAGCATCGCAACTGAATCTGGGCCCGTGGGCGAGGGCACACAGCTAGCGACCGCTTCGCGACAATCGCGACTGTATCGATGCGGAAGCGCCACAGCATTGCTACTGCATCGCTACAAAAAGTCGCCGTGGGCGAGGGGCCTAAGATTAACGAACCAGAGCCCTGGTTCACAAACATACAACAAGCTATCGTATCGAAAACCTGACATTTTGATAACCTGATGTGACTTCCCCTCAACAGCAAATAGCTGTTGGAAGAATAGCGGGCGTCTATTTGATTTAAACTGACAAAATTTTCGGGTTTTGGACTTGTGAACAGCATTGAGAAGACTCCTACGATAACAATGATTAATGTTCGATACGATACGGAAGCATATCGAGTGTTTGTGAATAAGGGGGCTGCAAATACCTAGTACTGGATATAAAAATACTACATGCCAAAAGATTTAATTAACGTTCTATATATTATAATTTGATAAATAATCCTACCTTCAAATCATTAGGGGATCGGAGCTATAAAGTAACCAAGTTTGTATGAACTTCCTAATACCCGATCTCATTCACTTGAAACTGGGCACGAATACTAAGATAGATTATAACCCTGTTAGGGATTGTATAATATCCAATCCACTCACATGTCCCGCTCTCCGCGTGACGTCGCCGTCGTCGCTTAGAATGTCCCGGAACATTTTTTGTTGGCGCGCGATGGGGCGCCTACCCACTTATATACCGTATACACAACCCTTACACAAAAATTGAGATTTTTACATGACATACAAACTTTAACCCCAAACTTTGTTTTTACCTGTTTGGGGGTGGTTTTTGGAGAACAGGCATCTTCTGGGCACGCTCGATCCATCATAGACCTCATCTATCGCTTTCCATCAGGCGTGATCGGGGTCAAGAGTGCGCCCATTTAGCAATTAAAAAAAAAAAAAAAAAATCTTAAAGAAAAAAAACTTTCTTTTTTCTTCTTTTTTACTGAGTTATATTTGGCAGTAGAAGATTAAGATTTGTAATGCTTGCGTTTTTTTCATATTAATAATTTAGTGGAGTTAAGAAGAGTTACCTTAGTATTCGCTAAATGGTGTAACACTAGAAACGTCAAAAAGGCATCACACACAATGTTATGTCAAAGTAACCTAACCTCAAATGTTGAAAATAGCCGCCTCTTATTGATTGTTTACTACAGTTATTAACTATTTACGACCCAAAGTCCTGATCCACATAATCAAAAATCTAGAATTTCTTAATTATTCTACGCTTTCTAAGCTAACCGGCAGTCATGGCGGATGATGGTGAAAATGTAAGTGTGAGATAAATATTTAATTTTAATACACAAGAACTAATACTCAAGTTCATAGAATGAAAATCATAAGCCAGGGAAAGCAGATAAGTTCGCATTGGGTTTAAGACCTGTAAATATAGTTGTTAATAGAAATTATTTAATAAAATCTATGTAAATTCCACAGTCAGATGTTGTTTGTTGTTTAGGTATTATTTAGCTACAAGACCAATGTGTTTTCCCATCAACAATTTTTATACAAACTTCATCATCCCCTGTTTAACCCTTTAGGGCGTGAATTTTCTGAAATCCTTCCATAATGCTTACAAAAAAATTGTTTCTAGACCCAGCAGTTTAACCTGTGCAAGTGCACATTCTATCTGCAAATAAATTTTAAGATTTTTATTAAGTATATCATGAAAAATTTCAGGTATCTGTGATGACAGTGAAGGAGCCTCTGGATCTCATAAGACTCAGCTTGGATGAGAGGATATACGTAAAAATGCGCAATGAGCGTGAACTAAGGGGAAAGCTACATGTAAGTACAAATATTTTGTGGTAAATAATGACTGTATTGATAAGTATTTATATAATGAATTTTTTTTCCTTCATATAGCATTTTGTAAATTTTGTTATGATTTATCTCTCCTAGCAGACAACACCAAATCTAGTTGGATCCCTGTAATCATTTTGTAGCACCTATAGCAGCTTGATCAGTAGTTTTTCACTGTAATTCCGTTTATCACCCTCAAAAAATCCACCTTAAGGTACATGGAAATGACCTTAGGGTATTTTTTCCGAGAATTCACCCTAACCCTATAAATTCTGTTTATCCAACTAGGCCTGGGGTGGATTCTCAGACATACATTTCCTGTTTCCGCATGTATGTGCGATCCATGAACCATTCATATGACGTGTGTGGCGATGTCCATATGACGTGTGGAGAAATAAAATAACCCGCTTTTTAAATACAAAATTGAGACCATGATTTTAAAAAATTAAAAATTTCCTGTCTAGGCGTATGACCAACATTTGAACATGGTACTTGGTGATGCAGAAGAAACTATAACAACAGTTGAAATTGATGAAGAAACTTACGAAGAAGTATACAGAACAACCAAAAGGAACATTCCCATGTTATTTGTAAGGGGTGATGGTGTTATTCTTGTGTCTCCTCCTGTAAGAGTAGGTGTCTAATATAAGATTAATTTAAGTTTAAATAAAAACTACTTTTACATACGTCTGTTTATTTCTTTTGCCCTAAAAGTTTAATAACACCTTCATTCTTGAAAGTCCGATTCTTCGGCACCAACAATTCTTCTTCATCCATTGGTTCAATGATCTTTCCAGCTTTAGTAATCACACTGGGGCGAATCAGCTTTTTATGCGCCTTCTCAGGTATAAAAGTATTACCTAGGGGTGCTCTGATGGACGCTTCATAATCTTTGATACTTTCAAATGGGAATGGGACATCTTTAACTTTGTGAACTGCAAGTTTCGGGTCCTTAAACTCTTTAATTATAATGTCACCTTTGTTTTCATCGCGACGCGCTATTTTAGGTGGAGCTTTAAGAATAAACCTGTTTCTTTTACGTTTCTGGGGCCTAACGCCTTTACCACCCCATGCTCCCCAGCCGGGTAATGTAAGATTGATGTCTTCAGGTTTATCTTTATTCATCTCGTCTTCTTTCTCTTGTCTGAAACTTGCTACCACATCATCTTCTTCAAAGACTTCTTCTATGTTTACTCTAGGTACCACTTGATCATCATCCAACTGATCATACTCATTTTGACCTTGGGAAATAGCACTATTCAAGTATTTTGGCTTCACTGCAATAAATCTGTTAGGATCAATGTTGGAGTCTGCCGATTCTTGCACAGGTGTTTCTGCTGCATTCAGTATTTTAGATATAGGCTGATCTTTCTCTTTGTTTGCTAGTCCTTCTGTTGTTTTAGATGATGTTTCAATGAGTTCTTCATCAATCACAGCCTTGACTTTCTTGTTTTTGAGCTTTAGGTATTCTAAATTGTCTCTATCTTGTGTATCTTTAATTTTTTGAGTTTCCCTTTTATTAGCCCGGCCAGCCTTTTCCAATCTTTCAATGTTCCGCCTTATTTCTCCCAACTTCTTTTCTACTTTTTGTGCTACACTGGTTTCATGGGTTTCAAAAGCTGATAATACATCTTCTGATGATTTTGTTTCAGTATTATTAATGGTTTCTACCTCCCAATTTGAAGTAGCAACTGGTTTACTAACCTTTGATTTAGCAACAGCTTTATTTGACTTTTTGTACAATAGACTATTCAGTACTTGGTTCACTTCTTTTTCAATTTGTTGAGTTTCTGATTGATGAGTTTTCTGTTTATTTGTAGCTTTGACTACATCAGTATTAGTTACTGTTTGTACCACTTCAGCATTTTCATCACTACTTTCTTCATCTTGGTTTTCCTTTTGCGATAATTTGCTGATACTTGCTTTTAAGAGTTTGAGTTCATTATTTTTAGTATCATCTTCATTATTATCCATGTTTTCATCATCAGAGTCACTATCACTGTCATCTTTTTGTTTATTCATTTTATTTTGTATGAATTTCTTGTATCCAAAATCAAATTCAGCATTAATATTGGACTTGTCTGATCTTTGCATCATCCAGGGGTTCAAGGGATCTTGTGATAAAGCAATGTTAGGTGTAGCTTCATCATCTGCCTCATCATCTGTGCTCTGATTGTCTTGTACCTTTTTAGTTAGACCTCTGCCAACAGCCAGTTGATCAGCTAACTGCTGTCTCACCTGAAAAATAATAATAATGATTAATAAACTACCATTAAACGAATTCTCATATTCTTTAGTTTTTCAACATTCAACACATATTACTCAAATTATCATATTAATCAAATTAGTTGAATGTTTTTTTCTGGAATCTTTAACATAACAATTTGGTATAGACAAATAAGTCTTAAATACTTTGAATAATTGATGCTTTTTCTTACCTCTTTATCATACTTAGCCCTAATCAGTTTGTTCTTTGCCCATTTCCCTGTGCTCTTATGTCTCAAGGTGTGTCTCTCTAGAGCTCTAGCTTTTTCTATTGATTCTAACTTCTTCAAAGCTTCTTCTGGATCTTTCTTTTGTAATTCTTCAAATTCTTTCAGTTCCTGTTTAAGTTTTTCTTTCTTCAGAACGCTAGAATAAAATGAAACCATTAAATAACATATTACAATATATAAGAAAATTGCCTATGGGCGTTTAGAGTCTGTCCAAAGTGTTAATAATATAGTATTACACTTACCGATGATACTTTTTGCTCTTTATCTTACTTTGCCTCTTAGCTTTAGCAGCCTTATAAGACTGTTGTGCCCTCATTTTGGCAAGATGTTGTCTATGCTCAACCATTTCCTCATAAGTCATTGGGAATGCCGGCTCTTCTTCTTCTTCATCTTCTACCATTGGTGTAGGGTCTACTTCATCTAATTCTTTCTCAAGATCTGACTTTAACTTGAGCTTAGTCAAAAAATCTCCTGTAGGTTCAAGTTTGGAAGAGATATGTTTTATTGGGAAAGCCACATAATCTACAGTCCGACTCCTTGCTACTACTGGGTCCCATCTTCCTACTTTCTTTTTTGTTTCTTCGTATCCTGTTGCTCTCTTGATTCTCTCAGCCTGTGGCTTCTCTAACGGTCTGCTTAGAACCTTCGATTCACTCTGGGTCTTTTTTAATTTCTTGCTTATCTGTACGTGGTGTGCGGTGTCTTCTAATATCTTGGCGACGTTGTTGAGGTTTAATCTATTCGTTCTCTTTGTAAGGTTGAACTCTGAGCTAAGATTTGTCGGTTCATTTCGTGTAGGCTCTGTTATGTGTTGAGTTTTATCTAACTTTGATATAGCACTCACTAAACGGTCGTGTTCTGTGGCAACTAATTCTGTATCTTCTATATCCTCCATTGCAGAAGAGCAATGGTACAAGGAGTATTACTTAAACAATTAAAATCAATGAATTATTTTAACACTAATACAAAATCTAACGTGACATAACCTACAAAACACCTGCACAAACGTCAAATTTTAGAGTCAGCTGTCAGTGAAATAAATGTCAGTTCATTTTTTTTGTATACCATATTTTAAAATCAATTCTAAAGAAATCGACTAAAACAATTTCACCCTGGAATACTAATCTTATTTTATCGCTGCTTATTTATTTATGTTCGCATAACTCGTCAAAATGTATGGAACAGCTGATTTTTTTTCGCGACCGATTTCGTTAATTTTTTGCATATCGTCGGAAAAGGCGATAACAAGTATGTGGTATAATTTATTGCTTAAATGTGGTTTTCATACTATATTTACACAGCAAACAGCCGCACCATCATTCTGTATCGAAAAAGGCGTAAAACAAGGAGACCCGCTTGCGCTCTTGAAGAAGTGTTTAAAAAGTTATCGGCAAGTTGGGAGAGATGCGACATTGAAGTCGGCAGGGTGCGGTTAACAAACCTCCACTTTACTGACAGTGTCGTATTTTCCTCCACGGCGTCGGCGGCAGAATCTTGAGCCCGATAGTTGTTACACCTATAAACAATTCTACTCAATTTAAATCAAAGTTATACAATTCCGAATTATGTGGAAAACTACTACAATTGGAGTAGGTTTAATTTCGGAATCGCATTAAGAAACAAAATGTGTTACGTAATTAGGATGCTGGACAAAACAAACCACCAGTGGTCAAGGTCAACTTTAGCCCTGGATGGAAAGAGCTGGAAGTCATAGGGAGAGGCCTTTGCCCAGCAGAGGAATGATGTAGACTTACAGCAAAACTAACAGAATTATAATCAACCCTCCAAGTTCATAATTAAAATCCTAATTAATGACTATTTCATCAATTAATATCAATGGTACATTGCTACCACATGGTATGAAAACGACGTACCTTGTTGGGTACATTACGAGTACATAGATAAAGAATGAAATAGCCGATATAATTGTAATCTGACTAAACTACCACGCGGACATTTACCCCTTTATTCATAAGCGTTGTTTAAAGTTAAGTAGTGCTTAACGACTATTTAACTATACATTTTTGACGTTTGAACGTCACTGCTTAAACATCGTTTATAAATAAACCCCTCAATCAATGTATACTTTGTACTAAAAAATCGTATTGGCTAGTAGAGAACTAAACATCCTACAAATAAACACTGCTAACGGTATATAAAAAATTAGATATTTTCCTGAATGAAAGGAATGAAATAGGCCCTGTGTTTCGGTAAACTGGGTCAATTAGGTAGGTACAAAAATCACGACAACGGTAGCTATTAACGGTTATTATTTACTTCAGGAAGGTAAAACAAATTTTACATCAACACTAAATTCAAATAGAGGCATTAAACTATATTCATAACAGCGTGAGATTCGTCCGACGAGGGCGTTGATGGCTGAACGTTTTCGTCGTTTTGGTGAAGAGGCTTGCGAGCTTGCTTGTATTGTTGCCGATTACGATATAACTTTGCTTCGTCTGTGCACTTTATGGTAATACTGTTTCTGTAATAACAACAAAATAAAAACAATTATAAATTATTGCGAAACTTTTAACCCTACAACAGCGAATGTATATTATATTGTTTTCACTTTCGGTAGGTAGATGTCGCTTACGAATACAAAGGAGAAGTGATTGGTAAGAGAAAAGATGATAAGTTTCAAGCAAAATAATTACCTCACCAAATTCTTTGGCACGCCACATTTTGTTGAAACTGTCTTCACAATATCATCAACAACTTGGGGATCTAAAATTTTCTTTGGAGGTCTGTTTAAAAACGCTGGAGACTGCTTGCCCGTTAGAGAGTGCGTCGCCAATACCCTAAGAGAAAATAAATTGTTACAGTCTTTTACAATAACTTATTAACATTTTTTATGGAGTTGGATATTTAATTACCTTCGCGGGAAGATGGCCTGCAGTAATTGCCTTGTAGCGGAAGTATACGAGTTCCAGTCCATGTCATTTAGTAGTCTTGCAGGCACTTTAGCGTTGCCATTCCCAATTGGTACCTGATAGGACATGGTGATTAATTTAGTTAGTATATTTCCTGACAAAATAACAACGTTAGCATTCGATCAAGTGCACGATTTCTCTCAATTATTGTGACTGGAAATGCAAAATGGAATACAGCATTAGTGCACTGTTATGTAGGTACTTTGTTAAATGATTATTAACCAACAAAAGCAAGTTAAAGTAACGAGTCTTGAAGGTCACTCTGCACAATGAATCCATCGTTATAGACTGTCCAAGAATACTTGAATGAATGTGCAATGCAAAATAAAAAATAATGATTACCAGATCAACATCATTCATAATCTCGATATTATTCGTAGTTTGTGCTGACATCCTGCGAACCCGTAGCGCGTTAGGGTTGCCTTTATCTTCCATTTTAACAATCGAACTATTCACTTGTTGCTCCCCACAATTATCTTCTATTACTTCTTCTGCACCAACTTCCTCAACAAATTCCGCTGCTATTAGGCTAGCTTGTTGCACGTATTCGGTATTATTTGGTTCTATCCATGAGACACCTACATTCTGTTCGATATAAGAAACTTCGTCATTATGCTCCGACTCTGACATCGAGGTTGAACAGTTCGAGTTGACATTTGCTTGGGATATCAAAGATTGGAATCTTCCGTAAAGATTTTTGAGGACTGCTTCCATTTCTTCGATTTTAGATGCAGGTGGTGGTAAAAATGTTTCCTCTGTCTGTGTTGCTTGGTCGAAAAATAGTCTTATGTTCTCCTGAGCGCTGCTGCTAGGGAGTGGCGTGCTACTGATGATAGATCGCCGTCTTGAATTATTTGCTTTCAAAGAACCACGTACTTGTTTGTCGGTTGATTCTTTACGATTGTACTGAGGAGTATATTTTGGTGTAGAGTTGCTGAATTTGCGAATCTTGCTACGTTCAACTTTAATGTTAGGCTGAAAAATTTTTTTACTTATTACTTAATTGAAAAGTAAAATGTACAGGGTGAAATTGAATTCATGGGCATCCTTTTAAGGGATCATTGTAATCATCATTATGAACAACTTTTACTAGGTATGGGGTCAAACCTGAAATCAGCACTTCCCTACATTTTTACGGACTATGACTTATGTGAACATAAATGCAAGGAACAGCTGATTTTTTTTCGCAAGTTTAGGTTTAGTTCCATAGTAAAAGTTGTTCATAATGATGAGTACAATGACCCTTAAAACCCATGAATTTAATTTTACCCTGTATAATAGAAACGGGGTAGTCAAAACCTACCTCAGAATCGGTGTCGCTATCGCTATTGTCATTTTGTGCAACCACCACGTGAGGCAAAGGGCTATGACTGCCAGATTGTTGTTGCGCGTTAAACTGAAAATGTATAACATTATCATCTTTAAGAAATAGCAGAGAAGGTTACAATGATTGGACACTTGTCCATCCAAACTTTAAACATCTGCAAACTGTTGTCTATTTTCTACCTGCGGCTTTACTAGGTATGCGTCACCAACACCGGAAACGAAAAATGGCTTTGGGGATGTTACGTCAGACGGCCAATCACTTAACAATACATACCTAGTCTTTGTTTTGAAATTTGTGTGTTGGGAAATACATTGTCACTTAACTGCAGATTAAAGGGCGCTACAACCGGCTAAGATACTATAATATTTTATCTTAAGATACAATATCGTTCGCCATACAATTCAATGGACCATTACACACGACGAAGATAATATTTATTTCATATTCCATTGAATTGTATGGCGAGCGATATTGTATCTTAAGATAAAATAGTATAGTAGGTATCTTAGCCGTGTGTAGCGCCCTTTAGAAATGCGATTTGGTGCCTTATTCTTGTAAGTTTTTGTTGTTGGTGAATAATACATCTGTCTTCAACCTATAGTACCTTTAACGATCACGAATTCTCTCATGAAGAGTGGAATGGTAATAATTCGCAGCCAGCATAGTATTACACGGTTAGGTATGGCTCTAATATGTGAGTATCATCATAACTAACAGGTTTTCTACTTACCGAGTTTTCAGATTTCATTTCCTTTATAGTCCGCATACAAAGCTGCAGGACATTCTTAACCTGCTGATCCTGACGCTCCAGGATCTCTCTCTGTTCCTTGACATATCTTTTGCTCTCTGTAATTTAAAAAATCTTCTTTTTACATATAATCGGGAACCAAGCATGCCTTATCATTGTAGGGTTGGAGGGAATTCACACGTTAAGAACATATTATAATTAGACAATTTCAACCTTATGACTATTGACATAAAGGTGAATTTGAATTGTGCAACTGGCAGATTAGACAAAACTCGTCACAACTGAATTAAGGCTTTATGTCTATCCGTATAATGTACGAAATTGGATGGGTCAGCAAAAATTACCGTTACGATATTCATCAATGAAAATATTCACGGTCACAAAAGTTAAGGACACTTGTATTCTGAGGGACACTGTTGAAAACTGAGTATGAAGTTACATGAATAAATAAATGGAACAGTGACTAAAACATACCTGATATCCGCAAAATCTTTGCTCGGCGAGGATTTTCATGTTTAACACGCATGAAAATCAAATTCCCAGGATGCAGGTCGGTTTCATCGTACGCCAAGGTGTCCACGTTTACCACACCATAAGAAGGGAAAACATTACTCTCATCCACCCACTCAACGAGCAGCCAAACCCTTGAAGCCATAGCAAACAGATTTACTGTACTTCACGATGTTCAAAATGCAACTGAACCACCCCAAACCACCCTGAGTCTATTGCACACCATACAGGTAACAAAACACGACAATACAAAGCGTAGATTTGCCCTAACGTTCGTAGACCCTACCCAATGTGCAAGCAAAAAAAATGCTAATAGAATGAAAAGAAACTTGCATTAGACAAGCGACATCGTCAATGGTGTTTTCACCGTTAGTTCGAATACAAAATTAATTTTCAGTCTATAATATTTGATTTTGTATTCTAATAAAAGTAGGGATTTCCCCGGATTTGTCCTATCATATAGTGCGGTCACAATATCTCTGCACCTCGCTTTTTCATTTATTAATTACTTAATAAATGTATATTCAATCACAAAATCCTTCAATCTAATCCTCATATAATACATGCGGCAGTCGGGTTAAAAAAAATCATATTTCTAGAGATGCTTATCTATCATCATCATCGTCATCAGCAAACATCGGCGTCATCGAGCGAGGTGCGGAGATAATGTGACTATGTGACCGAGTTATAGTTTGGAGGGCGTCCGGGGAGCGTGCGGGCGGGGGTTCTTAAATAGTGTACGGGTGAAACCCGGTCACTTTCTGTGTTAGGGGAAATCCGACTAATAACACTAATACTATAAAGGCGACAGTTTGTGAGTGTGTTTGTATGTTTGTTACTTCTTCACGCACAAAGTCTGGACCAATTTTGATCAAATTTAGCTGATACCCTGGATTAACAGATAGGATACTTTTTATCCCGATATTCCCACGGGATCGAAACTTATGCGGGTGAAACCGCGGGGTGGTGCTAGTTAAAGCATAAATCATAGTTATAAATTCAAATTGCAAATTTACCTACCTATGCGCTTGTGACAATGCATAATTATGTATTTGCTTTTGCACAGGCAGGTTAAGCATCGCTTTTAATTTCGCTGGATAAACAAATAAATCGAGAAGAGAACACTGACTATGGAGAAAATTGAGTATCGAGCTGTGATAAAGTTCCTTACTAAGCAAGGAAAAACGCCTCATTATGGAAGAGATGTCATCTGTTTATAGGGACTCTTGCCCTGGAAAATCGATGATTTACAAGAGGCATAGTCTTTTCAAGCAAGGCAGAGACCCGTTGAGGCCACATCTTCAGACATTGTTGAAAAAGTTGTAAAACTTGTTCTTGAAGATGCTCGTCTGATGAAAAAACAAATCGCAGAGATGACTGGTGTATCGTCTATGACTATTTTGAGCATTCTCCATGTCCATCTTGGCATGTCTAAGGTCAGTGCAAGATGGGTGCCGGCCGAGAATGATCACACCGCTGCACCGCATCAAAAAGAACAGAACGTCGAGTGTTCTCGCGAGTTTTTGGATCTGTGTAGTGAGGACAGGGATGAGTTTATGAACCGAATTGTAACTGGGGATGAAGCTTGGATTCTTCACTATGAACCTCAGAAACAAGAGTCCATGCAGTGGCAGAAATAAGTCGCAACACCGCCTAAGAAGTTCAAGGTGTCACATTCGGCTGGAAAGATTATGGCTACAGTTTTTTGGGATTCAGAGGGGATTTTGTTGATCGATTATAAAGGTGTCAATATCACGGGGCAATACTACGCTACGCTAGTTGAAAATTTTTAAAATGCGAAGGGGAAGTGGTCTCGAGATGTGCTCCTTTTGCACGAAAACGCTCCCGTTCACAAGATTCATGTTGCGATGGCTGCCTTACACAAGTGCGGCTTCGAAACTCTACAGTCTAGATTTGGCCCCCTGTGATTATTATTTATTCCCAAACATGAAAACAGAGCTTCCTGGAAGGAAATTCACCGATGACGAAGAAGTGAAGTCGGCTATTTCTGCCTATTTTGAGGGCCTTGACAAAATATTTTTTTTTCGAAGGTATAAACAAATTATTTGAAAGGTCTGTTATATTGATGAAAAGGAAAAATAATTTCATCTTTAATTTCACCTCCCTTCCTTTTCATTCCGCGAACATTTTGACCTCCCCTCGTATATAGACACTAGCTTCAGCCCGCGACTTCGTCCGCGTGAAATTTCACCCTCCCCCATTCATCCTCTTAGGGGTGGAATTTCGAAAAACCCTTTCTTAATGGATACCTACTCTTCACAAAGAACACACCCTCCAAATTTTATGTCTCTAGGACCAGCGGTTTAGGCTATGCGTTGATATAATATCAGTCTGTCAGGACTTTGAATTTCATATAGGTATAGATGGTATTTAATGTCGGTGTTTGTTTATATACTTACCAGGATTTATATTTCCAATAAGTGACATACCTGTCGGCACAGGTGTTTCATCTGGAGGTACGCAGTACAGACAGACACTAACATTTTTAAAATTACTGTCATTATTATTTCTATTTTACAACTACGGACCGTTGTGTGCAACAAAAGCTAAGCCTTCACAGGTACCAAACCTTGAATATAGTTGTAGACAATAAGTAATAAGTTCGGGAGAAATTTAAAAAGATTCACTTTTACTGGGTACCTGGGTGGAGCTTAGCTAGCGTGGTCTTTTATTTTATGACCCATTGAACCAATAAGCTACATAAATAGGATAGTTGCCAAATTTTCGTCAGTACTCTTTGGTTCCATGTTGTGTGCGGTTGTTGCTCTCATTGCTAGTCAATTAGTTGTTTTGGACTAATTGCGGTGTGTGAACTAAATCAAATAGCGCGTGAGTATTTGTTTGATTATAATCAACATTGAAGTTAAGAATAATTATGCTTAATTTCACGTAGTCACACGTATCAAGTCACGTAGATTTTTTTCACGTAGTCTGCCTATCTTGTTTCTTTTAATTGATTTATAGGGTAAACATGACTTGGACAGTTACAGTTTTCTAGTACAGCGTTAAAATATAAAAATGTCGTGTTATTTACAGTAAAAAAGTTTTAAAAATGTCGACGGTTGGCATGAGTGTCGCCAACACAGAATATGACGCTGCGCAGGCACTTTTGGATCTGCAAAGTAATATTCGAGAATCAAAGAATGAAAGCTGTAAGTTTGAAATGAAAAAAAAAAACTCTATTAGATTCCGATCAGCAAAAACAAACTATTGCATGTGTTAACCTTCACTTCTTATTCGCAGGTGATCGTAAAGAATCTGTAGAAGCTGCACAGCTATTCTTGAGCTGTTTTATAGCTTCTAACGTAGCGGTAAGTTGTGAAAATTCTATGTGAAGCAGAGTGAATTTCATCGGTTCCTTATAAGATTTCTAACGAGATACACTTTTTTATTTTAGCAACAGCCAATTAAGTCTATAACTTCACCTAAAGTTGGAACTGTTAGTCCCATGTTTGCTGTTGCAAAAAGAACTACGAAGAAGTCTGATGTTGCCACTATGGTAAGACTAAAATTCAAGTCTTCAATAGGTAAACGTTATAGTTTAAGTTTGCCCATAGGAAAATACCTCGCGATATCTACTATCGGAAGGAAACCAATAACATACTTTCTTTTTTTCAGCACTCACCAAAAAGGAAGACTCCTGATAAAGAATTGACAAGTGCTGGCCATAACCATACATGCCAGAGTGAAGAATCCAGTAACAAACGTTCCAAAATATTCAAAAAGAAACCAATGAAACATTTCACTGTTACATCAGGTCCCGATCCGAGTTTTGTATCAAGCAGTGTCTCTGACTCAGCCAAAAAGGATAACGTGAGCAAAGTTTCAGTGACTGAAATAAAAACTCGTGATGTAGGAACACAAACCGAGGAAAAGTATCAGCTTCCAATAATAGCGACAATGGAATTGACTATCTCCCAACTTTGTGAGAAGATTAAATCGTTGGAAGAACAAATGAAATCAAATTCGCAGCTAGCGGAAACGATTGACCATGATGTTTCTGGCAATTTGGACGATGATGATGACGAGTCTTATAAAGTAAACTCTCACGAATTGGTAAGCAAACTTCTTACAATAATAATTAATCTTGAAATTAAAAATGAGCATATTGATAATTACTGTATTCTTATAATTTCAGACAATGGACGACAGTGATGCTTCCGATAAAGAAATAGATGAAACATTTACCGACCGTGAGACTCCCGAAAACGTTAAAACAAAACGTAGAGCTGGCCATTGTCATGTACTAAGTAGCAGAAATGTTAAAGCAAGTGCTGATGACTTGGTATGTACCTACCACCTACTTATTGTGAATATGGTTCGAAAAATCGTTTGTAATTCATACTATTGTAGCAGTGGTGGCCAAGTGGTATCGGCCGCGATTTACGAGTTGTAGGTCGTAGGTTCGAATTCAGACAGGCGCTTTACTTTGTGTAAATTATTTCATCACCACTGCTCTCAAAACGGTGGAGGAAAACATCGTGAGGAAACCGGCATGTCCTAGAACCAAAAATTCGAAGACATGTGACATTTGCCAACTCGCACAGGGCCCGCGTGGTGGATTACGGTCCACTTCCTCTCACTGAGAGGAGGCCTGTGTCCCAGCAGTGGGAACATTATAGGCTGATTATGTGTGTGTTATGTATGTGAATTCATACTGTATTCGTATAATTACTATCGTTCGATATTTTACAGGTGCCAATAGGAGATGGGAATGCTCGGATACCATCAAGAATATTCAGGCATGTCAATTGGAATTCTTATACCAGTGCTACACGAAAATTGTTAACGGCAGTTTTTACACGCAGGTATTTATCAACCTCGTATAGGTACTTAAGCTACCGTTAACCGAAACTAGGACCTTCCCTAATGCCAGATTATATTTTTCAGAATTTTAGCGACGCATTCACTCACCGGTAAGCCATCTCCAGCGTTTCCAAATAAACCTGCAAAGAAGAAGTTAGATCCAGCTTTGGTGAGGGACATAGTGCAGACGGTGGTTGAGCGATGTTGCGTACCGGAAAACGTAGTCAGGTACGTAATTACTTCATCTTCCTTTCTTAAAGTTAAGAATTAATTAATAGTTTAGGTATATTTTATAATTATATACCTGTCTTTTATACAGAACCAGTATTACAACAAAATGCGCCGATGAAAGCAAGATGTTCCGCACTCGAGAAAACAATAAAAACAAACGCGAGCGTACAGTTAATAGCGAGAACATCCCACCAGATTCGGACACCGATTAATTTTTTTTAAATGCTACATTTGGATATCCTATACAAATAAAGTAAGAATTTTATTCAAATACCTCAATTTTTTCAAATAAGATTTAGTTGATTTTTTTTTAAATTCAGAATCGTTCCTGTTAGAATTCAGCAATCGAAGCGGTTTCATTTTATAAACGATTGTTAACTAACTTGATGTTTAATGTAAATATTTTATTTACAGATTAGTTCAGTAGATGCCACTAACTCCGCCATTGGAACATAACCGGTGCCAGTCTCAAGCCTGGAAGAAGGAGGAGAGGGTGTTAAATTGTTATTGATTAAATATATTGTGAACCCCTACCCCCATTGCATCTAAACAAATAAATGATTTTGCTCAGTACCTACACCTTGTTTTTAATTTCTCCAAAACGTAATAATAGAAAACTTTAACTTACTTAGGTATGCCTACTGTGGCGAAAATAAGTACAGTAAAGCGGGGCTACTTTGAACAGGCGGGGCTACTTTGACCAGGCCGATCACAACGCTATGACGCGTTCCCCACACCCCGCGCCTCGCGCAATATTACTCGAGGTCACGCACACTTGCTGAGCACACGTGAAAACCGATTTTGGCGCTCTGTCAAAGTAGCAACAAAATCTGTCAAAGTAATCCTGGAAGTCAAAGTAGCCCCGTTTTGCGGTACCTACCTAGAAGCATTGCATTGAAGATAAATCGTATAATTTTTTGGAAAATCAAATTTCAAATATAAAAAAAATGTAAGTATAAAAACATCTAAATACAAAACAGTTATTAGTTACATGACAATTATTGTGACTGTAAAAATATTAGGAAAAAAAACGAAGAATTAGGAGAGTTTATCAAATGCAGAATATTTTTAAGATACTTAAGGTGAATGCGTAGTTGTAGCCCGCGAAATTCAATTTTTCTTACGTTTTTTGCAATTTTCAGGTCAGTGTCAGGTTGTATCTTGATCAAAATATGATTCGCGACAATAACAGGTACGTATTTACAGAATTATAATAATTAGAATCATTAATACATCTTCCTAAGTTAGATTTCTACCGTTAAGAACAAATCTCGTATGGAAAAGTGTTGGTGGTAGAAATCTAACTTAAACAGATGTATTAATGATTCTGATGATTATAATTCTGTGAATACGTACCTGTTATAGTCGCGAATCAAATTTTCATCAAGATACAACCTGACACTGACCTGAAAATTGCAAAAAACGTAAGAAAAATTGAATTTCGCGGGCTACAACTACGCATTCGCCTTAATTTTTTACAACGAATTTCACGAATTTTTACCTGATTTCAATCGAGTTTTAGGCTTGTTAGAAATAATTTGCACAGATTTCAAAAGGAATTAATTTTAAAACACATTAGCTAAGTTGTCCTGATATAAAAAAAGGTCAGGGAGGCATCGAATCTGCACGGATACCTACGCTACGATACTACGATACGAAAATATATTATTAACCCCCAGCGAAGTAAGGGTTGATTTCCGGTGCCTTTCGGTGCCGATTAGGCGTGCTGCCCTAACCATTATTCCTGAGCCTGACGTTTGTATTATAAGTCCATGTTCCTGAGTTTCCTGACCTATTCAAAACTTTACGATTGGCTAAACCATCTAAGGTCCGGCCGCGCTAAAGTAATGTTTGTTTTCGTCTAAATCTCCGAGCTAGCTAGACGAAAACAAACATTACTTAAAATAAATGTTCTTGTATATCGATTTCATTCAATTTCGAGCGGCCATTGTTGTTTACATAAAGTTAGTAAATGTATTTTTGTACCATTGATTTATACATATTGTATAAGTCACGGATTAATAAATTATATTAACATAAATAGAATGATCTGAAACACCATTTTAGAATTGTGCCATGGAACTCGACTATTTTCATTAATCGACTATTCATAAACTTTATCATCTGTTGTACACTTGTGCAACTACATCCTACATTCCTACCTGTCAAACTAAAATTGTGTTCAGTGTTGGAATGGAAGGTTGTCGCAGTTGTTTTGATACGAATTATGCAATAAAATTGCGATAGTTGTGTGTGATTATTATTGCGACACATCGCAAACAATGTCTCACGATACGGATCTTATAATATCGGTGCCGCGTTCTCGTATCAACGAATTTTATTGCAAATATTATAATTTAGTTGAAACATTTTACTGTGTCACTCTGTCTGAGAGTAAATTGTGTCTCGCGAATGAAAAACCTGATTATGTGTATTTCAACGTCACGTTCAACTTGAATCCAGCAGATGGGAGTTTTAATCCAAAGGAATTAGCAGGAAGGATACAGGTAAATACCACCAAGTAGTTTCACAAATGTCAACTATTATTGTTCTTGAAAGAAATGTAAATGTAACAAAGGATCTATTGAATAATTATGTCGTACCGTCATCATCGTTTTTAGTACATAATACATCCTATTAGGATCTAGTTGATAGCAAGATTTTATTATTACCATATCAAAGTGACTTCTGATAGAAGAGTAAAAATACTTTTGTGTGAGAGACTAGTAAACGTCTTCATTAATATTTATTTAAATATTTAGATGTAAAATTTACATAAACTACCTCCAAATTCAATGAATGACCTCATTTCCTAGAAACTTTTCAATTTGTGCACATTTGGGTAGAAGTGTGAATTTGTAAATTAGATAAATTTAGTTTATGGAAATATTTTTATTGAACTAATGAGTTTTCGAATTATTATTATTAAATACCACCTGCTCTACATGTATTTGTCATATTTTCTTGATATAATGTAGTGATAAAAGATGAATCATTGTTGCTAATTAATAATGTTACTATCTGATATTGATATGCAAAGTTTTATTACCTATATAATTATAGCCTACAACAGGAAAATATAGGGAATCTTATCTTTTCATTTCATTCTGAATAATTCTCAACACTGAGAAATCTTTTCTTTTCTAGTTCACACTTAGATAAAGGCTTATCAGAAATATGATAGTCTTCCTATAAAATCCTTCGATTAGAATTTATTTTAAATGATTAAATGTGTGTTTTGTAAAACTATAATTTTTTTTATATATTTCTTGAGATATTTTAAAGTAGCTACTTGTGAAATGTAATGACGAAAACAATTTAATAATTTACTGAGTTTCTCTAAAAGGCCTATCTTTGAGTATTATAAACAAACCTACCTATTTGTACTGCTACCACACTACACATCACCAAATAACCACCTGCAATCAAGCAGTCAGTTTTCCAACTTATTGTAAAAGCCTTTCATTCTAATTACGTATCAAAGTAATCTATCTACCTATTTAGTTAAAAATTAAATGCTGTTTGATGGTAAATGCATCACTGGAGAATGGATGTACTGATTTGGTTATGTTTTATTTTAAAATGTTTGTAATAGTCCGAATTGGGTGTTCATGGAAAGATTAATTGGAAAGAAATTCCTAGAATCAAATTAGGGAAAAACTGAATGTCCTTTTGTCTATGACATTTTGTATGATCTATTGAAAGGACATCATTAATTTCATACCCAAAAATTAAAGTGCTGGCTAGAAAAAAAAAATTACTATTTTCTTATGGGAAATAACACCTTGAGCATTTTTTTGTTATTATAACAAAAGTCTACAAATAACCCCATGACTGCTGTTTGAGATTGAAAATGCCAAAAATCATCCAATCCAAACTAATATTATAAATGCGAAAGTAACTCTGTCTGTCTGTCTGTCTTTTCTTCACGCCTAAACTACTGAACCGATTTCGATGAAATTTGGTATAGAGATAGTTTGAGTCCCGGAAAAGGACATAGGATAGTTTTTATCCCGATATTCCCACGGGATCGAAACTTACGCGGGTGAAACCGCGGGGCGCAGCTAGTATTTTTATAACAGTCAAGTGTGTTTAGCATAATATTAAAAAAAAAAACCAAATTAAGATGTTAATTCCGATAAGGAAAATGTTAAAAATATACTTACATTTTTTTGGGTATAAATTGTTCGACACTTGAATGATGTCCTTTGGATTGGACATCATCTGTTGGGTCAGCTAGTAAATTAATTATTAAAAATTGGTTACTTTCAAACATTGCTGTTACGGCCCCGCCACCGCCAGATGGCGCACGGCAGGACTTTCCGCGTCCATGCCTGCGGAGCCATACCTATCTCTACTTCGCGCCGCCAGGGGGCCTGTCTTAGTCTTGGTCGTTGTCATATTTCATTTCGTCATAAGTAAAATAAATTAAATTCATGAACCAACACCAGTCCATTATTCGAAGTACAAACAGCGGCAACAGCCGATACAGTGGTCCTTCGAGCCGGATCACTGTATCGGCTGTTGCCGCTGTTTGTACTTCGAATAATGGACTGGTGTTGGTTCATGAATTTAATTTATTTTACTTATGACGAAATGAAATATGACAACGACCAAGACTAAGACAGGCCCCCTGGCGGCGCGAAGTAGAGATAGGTATGGCTCCGCAGGCATGGACGCGGAAAGTCCTGCCGTGCGCCATCTGGCGGTGGCGGGGCCGTAACATTGCAAAGTATTTCACTATTAATTTCAACTCAATCTTTTTATTTTAAAAACTTTGTTTAGTCTCTTGTCTACGCAAATCTAGTAATATTTTAAACGGTGGTCCATCTCTAAGAATATACTAGCTTTTGTCCGCGGCTTCGCCCGCGTGGAGGTCGGAAATTATTCACAGAAAATTCAACCCCCCATTTCACCCTCTTAGGGGATGGGGGGAATTTCGAAAAACCCTTTCTTAGTGGATACCTACTCTCCACAAAGAACACACCCTCCAAAATTCATGTCTCTAGGACCAGCGGCTTAGGCTATGTATTGATATATCAGTCAGTCAGGACTTTGAATTTTATAATACATAATATTAATATGTATAGATTAACAAAAAAGTAATATAATTTAAAATTACGAAAAGATGGTAAACAGCAGTAAGCAAACAATTTGAATTATGTAGTATTAGTAAAAAATGGTGATTGTGAACATTGGAGGAGAGCATTCTCTATGATTGTGTGACTGTGAAGTTACAACGTTGTCGTAACTAGTGACGTAATAGTGCTGTCTCTGTCCTACAAGCAATTAAGTTCAAAACAAAGGTAATTTTTTCATTGTTTGGTTTGTTTTCAGTTTTACTATGGAACCCTAAAATGAGGCTAGCTTGTCTATTATTAAAATTTTTAACATTCATGAATATTTAATTATTTATTCTTATTACACACACACACACACTGTATGTTTTATTGTGTGCGACAAACGTAATGTAATTTTTATTGACTTATTTTACCATGTAACTTCAGCACTAAGACAGCAATTGAGTATTCTGAAAATATTTTTTATTTATTTTTTCTATAAGAAGACATGTTTTTGATAAACAATATAGTGTAAATAAGTGACAACACAATAGATTTGTTAATTTATTCACAATCAGTAATGGGACAAATAATGAATTAATCTTTTGATTTGTGATCTGCTTGACTTGCATACCTTGAACATAACAAGGTGAACAGCAAAAAATAATACTTATTTATCATTTGAGTGTTGAGATAAGATTCAGACTTTCATTTAGTAGGCCATCAAAATGTTACATATAGTAGGCAGTCAAAATGTTAAATGTTCAAATTCAATAAGAAATTTATATTAAAAAAATAATTAATATGCAGGGGAAAAAATATAAAGTACTAGCTGCGCCCCGCGGTTCCACCCGCATAAGTGTCGATCCCGTGGAAATATCGGGATAAAAACTATCCTATGTCCTTCCCCGGGACTCAAACTATCTCTATAATACCAAATTTCATCTAAATCGGTTCAGTGGTTCAGACAGACAGACAGACACACAGAGTTACTTTCGAATTTATAATATTAAGTATAGGTTGGGAAAAAATACTGTAGCTTGATATTTTTTTTATTATTCACTAGCGACCCGCCCCGGCTTCGCACGGGTAATATGCATGTATTATACATATAAACCTTCCGTTTTGGATCACTCTATCTATTGCTGAAAACTGCATTAAAATCCATTGCGTAGTTTAAAAGACCTAAGCATACAGACAGTGGAAGCGACTTTGTTTTATACTATGTAAAGATGGGAAAGTAAAAACCATGTACAGACGCCAGCACATCAAGCTACTACAATTTGTGAAATTTCTGTAATACATTTTCAACTTTATCGCTAAAGCATAAAGGTGCTATTTGGAACCGAGCTGCCAACTGCAATTGCCGACAGTACGTGCAGCGGCTTCATATAAATACATACAAACCAGCGGCCGATTGCATGCAGTCGCTGCACGTGCTGTTGGCAGTTGCAGTTCGGTTCCAAATAGCACTTTTAGGTTCAAAGTTGATTGGGAAAATTTAACAGTTTCGGGTAGCTTGATGTGCTGGCGTCTGTACTTACCTGCAGAGGAAAAATTTAATATACGGGAAAAAATAATATACAGGGTGAATTTTTGAGATGGCACTTCAGGGTGAATACGAAAACTATGATTATTACATCAGTAGAGTAGTTATTATGTCGATTTGTGAAAAATGTAATCTTTCAAAAATCGACATAATGGTTGGCCAGCACCCTAATTGCGTAACACACTTCAGTCACAATCTGAATGATTTTGAAGGATATTGCTAAATTTTTGCATAAGCAGATAATTTTTTCGAACATAATATGAAGCAATGTTCGAAAAATGTATCTGCTCAACAACGTTTACTGCCATGAATGTTGTTGAACTCTCAGAATGAAAGCCATTTCTACTGTTAGTGTGTTACGCAATTACCCCGCAGGAATTGGATTCTCTAAATTGTGAAACATAAATTGGATAGTTAAATCAATCGCAGCATAATGAAGTTCTCTGCTTATATTAGCTAGGCATCCTAACAGCTGTTTGCTAGAATGTTGTTTAGACCTCGTTTTTTCGGGGCTGTCAAGAGTGTAAAGCAACCGCAAGGTTGTCATTCTTATGTTTGTGACACGATATGCTTGGCAAGTCTGCAAGAGTGACGTAATGTTAAGAAAAAGAGGACTAACGGACAACTAAATATGTGCGTTACTCTTCCTCGTCTAAACCAATCTCGTCGTTTTTGAGTGTTCCAACAAATTGGGGACTTTGTTCCTACATCCATCAGTGCGAAAATCACGTAGTCTTGAGTTTTTATACGTAAATCCAACTTTTGTCCAAAAATTCATCATCATTCATTTGCCTAGCCTTTTCCCAACTATGTTGGGGTCGGCTTCCAGTCTAACCAGATGCAGCTGAATACCAGTATTTTACATGGAGCGACTGCCTATCTGACCTCCACAACCCAGTTACTGGGTAATTATACGATGCCCCTTGGTATGACTGGTTGTCAGAATTTCGGGCTTCTGACGACCCGTAACGACTGTCAAAGATCCACGAATGACAGGCGGGACCAAGCAACGGCTTAACGTGTTTTCCGAGGCACGGAGGGGCATTGGTATGTAAAGATCGTCACCCATCCACAGACCAATCGCGGCAAGCGTAGCTTAACGTGATCGATCGATCTGTGCCGCTGTAATTATTTAGCCACGGGTCCAACAATGTCAACCAAAAACTAATACATACTACCAACAACAATTTCAATTGATTCTCTCCCAAACGCCTCCCGCAGGCTCCCTTAATTACCTGCTTTTAAAGTGTTTGCTAATTCACAAAGAGACAACATTGTTACTTTGTGTCCATGCGCCATTCAGTCAGTGCGGTCACGGCAGCTAACTATATTCCGAAAGTCTCGATTATAGTTTCCAATACTGTCCAATCCATCTTTCCGAAATGCCTCAAATTTACAGTACTGTCATCTGCATTATCGCTTTCGTGGCCAAGAGTTTGTTATTCGTCTCTTGCTTTTACGTTTTCCAAATATACCGGCGTCATTAATGCTGGTACCAAAAAAATTCGCCATTAAAAAGATCCGAGTCTATCCCATAAAATTCCCGTACAAAGCCAATTAATTCCCTCCACAATATCGACTGATATTCTGAGCACCGTAACTAAAAACAAAGCCCAAAGTTTAAAAGGCTCAGAGAGAGCCAGTGTTTGAAGACTAAGGTCTTCAACCAGTGCAAGTGCGTCCTGCCCGTCTTGATATATGGTGCTGAAACGTGGACACCGGCGGTCGGGCTGGTCCACAAATTCAAGGTCGCTCAGCGCGCTATGAAGCGAGCTATGGTCGGAGTTTCTTTGAAGGATAAAATCAGGAATGAAATTATCCGGAAAAGAACCGGAGTTACTGATATAGCTTGCTAAGTAAGCAAACTGAAGTGGCAGTGGGCTGGCTATGTCTGTCGAAAGACTGATGGCCGGTGGAGCAGACGAGTCCTTGAGTGGAGAGTGGAGACGCCCCCCAGCTAGATGGACGGATGACCTGAAGAAGGTGGCTGGGGTAGACTGGATGCGGAAGGCGGAGGACAGGGTGTTATGACGCAGTCTGGGAGAGGCCTATGTCCAGAAGTGGACTGTGATAGGCTGAGTTGATTGATTGACATTTTATATTACGCATTTCCGGCATTCACAAATTACAAAAAAAATATATTCATGAAACACTCGAAAATTTTGGCTCTACCTAGAAGAAACCAATCCCATATTTAAAACCTCCTAGACAGTAAAATTAGATTGATTCTTAGATTTACTCCTAAAGCAACTGTAGGTTGTATAATATTTCGTTGATAAAAATGATGTTAGAAAGTTCAGGTCATATTATTTCCGGGTATAATTCGTCGCGTTGTCATGTATGGATGCGACAAATCCAAAATAATATTGGTTGGTAGTGGCAGAGGTCAGCGGTGCGCGGTTTCTTTGGGGGCCGCCCGCCGGGTGCAGTGGGCGCACAACCCGGATCTCGCGGTGCCCCGCTTCCCCTTCACTCAGCGGGCTCGTGCGTGGAGGTGTGCATGCGCTTGCGCCACATGATACGCTAGTCAATAGTCTTGCCGCGAAGCACGCCGCGCTCGCACACGCGCGTGATGCCATGCGACGCGCGCACGCATTAATACAATATTATGTACGCGATCGACAACTCCCAGGTGAGCGCGACTCTCATATCCTCCGTTAGGACACCTGTTGCACCCGGCTAGCGCATCAGGCTTGTCCTGCGTTTACGGATCTTGTTTCCTCGCGAGTTTCACAGTGAGCCGCGACATTGCGTACATCGCATTGTAATGATGTTCATTCACGATCGGCCGATATAACGCTCCCGGAAGTAGAGCCGGTTCGTTAACGTCATGTAGGTATGCTAATTATTGTATACAGTGCTCAAACACAGACGAAATGCCTAGGATTACTTTTTTGAGATGATTTATTGTGCTTGTGGGTGATTGAGAATATTACTGACTTCTTATGGATTGTACGTCAGTGTTTGTTGCGAGAAAATGAAAATGTTCTGTTGATGATGCACATTAGCAAAATGGATCTATTGAAGTGAACATAATTAGTGCGGGTAGCATGCCATCACGTAGATTATTTGTGATAGTGGTGGTCGTCCGTCATCAGACGCTGTGCAGCATCACGTTGCAATGTTGTTGTTTTTGTAACAGTTTGTGAAAGCAATGTTTAATTAATGTGCATGTCTTCATCTGTCGTCTGTACGAAGTGTCGCAGGTCCGGCACTGCTCGGATATCATGGCAAACTTTCACTTCGCCTCCCGAGTGCACTGGTGATTTATATTCTTTCGTTATCTACGACATCTGATCACGGATTTGAATTTAATAAGTGTGAGGACTTTTCTGAGATTTTTTCCTGTGCTTGACCCAACTCCATTGAGGTTTTTTGCTACTGTTTTTGTTCTAATCGGATGTTCAAAGTGTTTGTCTGTTGAATATCAGTTATCGCCACTCGCTAGAGCATCGACACTTTCAGGATATCTTTGATCTGTTTTCCTTTCTGTTAGTTTTCCATAGATATCTACTACACGCGAAGGTTACGTTAAACACTCACGGATGTTTCGCAAGTAAACAAACTGAATACAAAAGACGTCACTTTCATTTTATTTTAATACAATGTTAGCGATGCTTCTTGGGAATTAAAAAACCGAGACACGTGGGAAATAGGGAAACCCTAAGATAGTTATAACCTTAAATATACAGTCAGCTTTAATTGACGATAATGAGTGAGAAAAGGACCATAAAAAAACAATTATTTTCCAAAGTATTTATCACCTGAGGTTCTTTGCCAAAGTCAAACAAGCAAACGATTTGATTGATAATAAAAAGAGTGGCGTGGCACAGGCAACCTTCTAATGTTACTTGAAACGTATTAGTATCCGGTATGATTATGCTCTGATGTAATGAATGTCAATAGGTAGGCAGACTGAGCGAGCGAGTGAAACGATAGGGGCCCACTTGCGGTTTCTGATGACAGTGCCCGAATACGTGCAAAAACGGATTCGGTCGACATCCAACGAATTTATGTGACGTACCATAATGCTAATTTGTGGTCAGATTGCTTTTTAACTACGACATTAGAAGGCTTATTAAAATAAATCCTGTGAAATATTGGCCAACATTGTGTTTAACATTATAATTTCTGATTAATGAATTGCCTACCATTTTTGTCAAATTAATTATAGCGATGCTTATTTGCTTTTGACATAATATTATCAAGTTGTATAGTTAGATAATTATTAGCATCCTCTTTCTCAAGGAAGTTTATTATTAACTAGATTACGGCTTTTACGTGCGCATTTTCTATTAATACTTGATGACGTTTGTGGAAGAATGTCGCTAGCTGCGGCCTGTAGTCGTCAAATCGACTGCAGCCACCGCATCACGCCCCTCCTAAGTATCTATTCTATGTGTAGACAGGCTGACTACATTTTATTTAGATTAGTGTACCTCTAGAATGTTGTTATGATCGGAATTTTAAAGCTTTAAAATTAGGTATAGCGAGAACTTGCCTTGCTCCACCGATAACTTCAAATCCTAACTGATCGGAATTGCGGAGGAGGTTTTCATTATAATGAATGTCAAATTCATCAACAGCCTTCGCCAAATTGTAACCGGCAAATGCCTTTCTCAAAAAAACTGGCTCAGCTATATTTTACCCACGGCAGAAGACATTTGTGTCATGGTCTTACATTGAGATCTTGAAATCTTCATGTGTGATTTCACACAAATATCCTTGTCCAAATGTTTTTGTTAAACCTTTAATTAATTCATAGTAACTAGGTCTTTAGACCTGATAAGATCTACTGACGTCATATTCCGTTTTCATCTAATCTTGTCATTATTGTTCTGAGCACAAGTCACAACATCTAACTACGTCACGAATTAATTGCAAGCTCGTGAATATCAATTAAGAACCTTACAAAAACAACTGGCTACTTATGACAGTCTGTTTTATAGACAACAGGTCTATGTATTAAAATAATTTGTCTGAAAAGTATTAATCAAGCAAGACTGACTGAATATTGACTTTTGTACCACACGCACTTTGCCTCCCGTAGATTGTGGACTTAACGATGCTATACAGAGAGAGAGATAGTATTTTTGTTATGGCAACCGAATGTTTGCGTTGAGTGCAGTTTGTATGGTACGCGAGTGTGTGTATGTGTTGTATAAAGTATGTCGCGTGCCCGCATCCTGTTCGTCGCTGACGCCACATCGCACGAGGTGGCGTGCGCCGACGTCGCCCGAATGCTCCCACCCTATTGGCCGTTGTTATCTCTTCAACAAACCAACGATAGAATTTCTCCTCTACAAACGGAACTAATTGTACTCACTCGCCCAGAGTTAACTTATCGGCGTACAGATAGGCCTTAATGTAAATTAACAAGATTAGCGCTTCTTGACTGGTGGGAATGACCTAACAATTCCTGGGAATACGAATCAGTAGCTTGGCCGTTGTCAAGGGATTGTTTTCGGGAATCCAAAACATATAAGCATTCATAGTATACATACAAGCGGAAGCATATCTTCGTGCATTGAGCTGGATATCTAATTACAGTTTTCTGATAATGAAGCTAGGAGTTCGCAAGTCTATCAGTGTAACCGAACTCTAATCAATAGAAAGATAGCTGCCGTGCAAGTATCGTAAACAAATTTTAATAGCATCTGAATTTCTATGATTGCGCAGTACGATAACCTTTGCGAATATACGATATATAAAGACCTTCCTACGTAATTAGTAGTTCCTTGATTTGCGTCTAACCGAGATAAACGGTCTATACTGACGTCAATACTATCAATGGAGTCACTCTTGGGACGTCAATGTATAGGAAGAGTTAAGTTTTGCGAGCAAAGTTCGAAATGCGACGTGACAAGGTCCGAAAAACAAATAACCATAACAAGCCGATGCAACGGTAACGAGCTAAAATAAAAGGAGTATGAGCGAGGACACAAGCAGATAGATACACAAGTGACGTAAAAAACTAAAACAGCATGTGCAAAAATGTAACAGCTAGGTTACGAATGCTAATTGGAAAAAAATCACAATCACGAGTAAACTGATTACGTCATTACATACTTTGGTTAGAGTCTATTACTTCGCATTTCAATCTGGTCCTGTCTTGAATCAAGAATTCAAGAAATTAGCATAGCGTTATTTTTCTAACCAGCTTAGTCTTAAGCGTAGCTACTGGTGTAAGAGCGGTTTTGCACTACATCCGATCCGAATCCGAGAAATGCCGGTCCGAAGTGACCATATTTGTATGAGGGGTTGCGCACTAGATCCGAACTCTTATTCGTCCTTTAGAACATTCCCAATTCGGATTGAAGTCTGATCTTTAATTCGGATTGGATGTAGTGCGAAACCGCTCTAAATGAACCAAAAGCGGAAATTTTTTCTACGTTTGCAGTGATGTGATGCAATAAGACCTTCTAAATCAATTATCTAGTTATCTACAAAACTAAGAACACTAATGAATTGAATGATTCGGTTGATTTGCACGACCTCCATGGCTTAAGTGGGTCGCGAAGATTGTTTTATTGTTTCTTTTAGCGCCGTTGTTATTTGTTTATTATATGTATTATGGACTCGTTGGTGTTTTGCTAGAAGTCTAGCGTGTTTCCTTCCAGATTCTAATAGCTGAAACTGAAAAAAACGTAAACAAATAGTTCGTCCAACGTAAACGAGCGTGACCAACGGCGGGATAATCCGATGGGTTTTTTGTTTTGTCTAAAATTGCTGCTACTATTACGAGGAAATCAGTTAGAACTCTTTGCTGTCAGCATTATAAATGTTTTAGTTTATTAATCCTAGTTCACTTTTTAGTTTAGGTATTCATTCGAATTTCAACCACTATTTTAACTGATGCTCATTTGAGCATCAGTTAAAATAGTGGTTGAAATGACCTCAAGAGAAGCTATGGGTATTTACCCATAGCTTCTCTTGAGGTCATTTCTCGTAGTCATCCAACTGTACTGAGTCCAAGATAGCATAGTGCGTGAAAAGATTGAAGTAGATAACGCCTTATTAATAACTTGTTTGTTAAATGAGATACACAATCATCATAATGACCCCAAACACGTACATCGTACGATCCATTGACGTAACACGCACTATCGCAGGAAGCATTTAGGACGTTTATTATATCACAGACACAATTAAATTATTGATTGACGAAAGACGGTGCATTGATAAAACTGTTAACCTACTTCATTTTGTCCAATTTTAAACTTCACAGCGCCAGGTATAATATTGTAATGGCCCAGATATCCAGAGAATCCGAAAATAATCAAAAGAGAATTTTTGGTAAAGACTGTTTGAAAACAGTTAAGTAACAGTTTTATAACACCAAAACTAAACTACTTCTAAGTATGTTCTGATACACAAGGAGCCAATGCTGCAGATGCAATTAAAGCAGAGGTCATAAACAAATAATTACAAACAAATGAATGAAGGTATACACCGCCAATTTTCCAAGACATTCGCCTCATAATAATCAACATAGTTCAATATCGTTCTCTAACCGCCAACTGTAACTTGGCTCGATTTTTTTAGAAAGTCGCATCCGGCTGCGCGCTGTAGGCGGGGCGCTTCCGTACTGTGCCCAGCCCGGATGTAGGCTCCCGAGACCTACTAAACTTTATCGTCTTGGTCTTACACGACTATACGTTTAGCCACCGATTTTCTAACAGGAACTTGCCAGTAGCCGTGCACTACAAAATTTTGCGGCGCGTTTTGTTTCTCTGTTGTTAGCTTTTGTTTCAATCAACGTTTGTTTAGTAGGTATTTAAAGATTAATTTTTGGGAATTCTTTTTTTTGATAATACCTATACCTAGGATACCTACCTCAATATTCGATTAATTTTATCGTTATTATTTAAGGATTAATTTTATCGTTATTATTTTTGGAAAAAAATTGCTGTGTCAGCAAGGCTTGTGCGATTAATTAACAGTTATCGTTCTTAGTACAAGTATTCATCAGAGATAATATTGCTGCAATTACCTTAATATCCTGTTTGTTATTTTGTCCACCTACATCAAAACCAAAATCTAGATTTGTATTTTAGTTTCTCAGCCAACTAGGTCTCGACGCGGATCTTGCGGGTATGACTAACCGCTATTTTGTACATTATTAAGTAAATTTTCTAACTGTAAGCGTGTCCAGTGCGCGATAGTAGATGTCGGTGGGTTGTTTTTGAATTTTTAATTTAGAATTATTTTTGTCAATTCGAGAATAATGTATTCCAACCGGTACGGCCGTCACGTCAGTTGCGCACACGCTAAAGGTCAATGATCATCTGTAGATCCGGCTTCGGCGCCCTCGTGACCCTGTGCTGAGTTGGTGTCGGTCGCGGTAATATCAAACTTGCTTATTGATTGATAATCATCACTCACACAGTCACACGCTCACTTAACATTTTGAATGAGCGTAGACATCGATGTCACGTAAACTTATTGAAGTTGCAAATACTTAACGCCTCACTAGAGCCATTTTAAGGTTGTTATAATAGAAACATCATACGTTATAACTGCCGGGATTCTATATTAGATTCGTTTAAAGCTAACTGCTCACCTTGCAACGCTAATCTTAGAAAATTCTAACTGCATTCTCGTTACATCCGGCATAAATGCAAGTCATAGTCATATGTGATGGTATAGATTATTACAATCATTTGTTATTTTAAAGGTTTCATGCTGGCAGTTTAAAATCTGAATGCAAATAGTAGTAGGTTTAAACTTTAGACACGATGACGAACATTCAAGTGAAGTGAAGTTATAGCTTTAATTAAAACTACAGACAACAATATTACCATAATAATTACTTATGACAAAAATTACAATAGATTTTAAATGAAGTAATTTGACGGTACCACGTCCAATTCATGGAATAACGAACAGGCTGCTTACAAAATTAGGCACAGCCTAGACTGTTCATCATTCCTCGTTTTTTGTTGGGCAAAAAAGTCAGTATCAATGTTAAACATTTCATTATTGTTTCAGAAATATGTGGAGTCATCAGTGGGATGGGCTGGCGAGAGAGGCGAGGATTCCAGCTATGACTCGGAGTGTGAAGACGAGAGTGCGCATCGTGCAGCCTCTAGAACCCCCTCCGACACTCTCGCCGCGGAGTTCGCTGAATATGTCACTCTTACACCACCACAACCTAACCAGGTAGGATCTCCACTGAGCATAGCATAAGCATCATCTGCCTAGCCTTTTCCCAACTATGTTGGGGTCAGCAGCGGCAAGAGTAGCTTAACCGGTCAAGCGGCGCGGTTCGCCGATCGGCGACGAAAATCAATTGTGTCTCATTAGCGGAGCTTGACAGATTAACCTGATCGATCGACCCGTACGGCTGTTATTACTTAGCCAGGAGCATGAGCATATTACCTATATTAAGCCTATAATGTTCCCACTGCAAGGAGACAGGCCTGCTTTCTGTCAGATGGAGTGGACGGTAATCCACTAAGCGGGCCCGGTGCGGATCGGTGGATGCTACAATCATCCTTCGCATTTTTCGTTTTAGGACATGCCGGTTTCCTCACAATGTTTTCCTTCACCATTCTACTGAGCAATTCATTTATATGCACGACATGTCTGCGCAGTTGCAGTGGGTATTTGACAATACAGAGTACGTAACAGCTAACAACTGTTTCCTGTGTATCTCCCTTTTTAGATCTCGAGACATAATGGATATATTGTGTCTATGATTGCGGTGTAGGAGGTTAAAAGGTCACTCGCATGATTCTATACAGGTTGGCATTGGCACATCGACAAACAACCGGTTACTTGCGAAATTTTTGAAAATGCTGCGAAATTTTTCGTCGGTTGTTACGACAAAAATTCTGTTCCATCTATTTTGACCGTCTGTAGGTATTGCACTTTTTTAGGAAACAGCAATTTTTTTTTAGGTAACCGAGGGTAAATTTCTACTCTAGGGGGTCTAGTAGAATCATGTGCTGAATTCGTGGTTACAATTTTCGCTACGAAGTCCTTGACACCTTGCATACCTAGAGATGGACAGGGCTTCATCAACAGTGACAATTCTGCAATTGCCAATTTACATGTATTTGATATTCTGGGTTATCAATTTATCATCATTGTTTTTTGATTGACCGGGAAGGAAGTTTCAAGTATTTAATTTCCCTAAATTTATTGACTCATTTCGCTTTTTGTTCTGCTTGATGTACCTACTCCCGGATTTTCCCGTTGATGAAATTAGTTCTTTATCCAAAATTCTGTATTAATTCTAGGCAAAGATCGAGTTTGCCATGAAGCTGGGTTACTCGGAGCGGTTGGCACGGACGGCTATCCAGCGGTTGGGTCCCGACCCGCCTTGCAACGAGTTGTTGGCGGAGCTGATCAAGTTGGCTGCTAAACAACCGCCGAGAGCGTTGTCGCCTGCTCCACCGGCGGAACCTGACCCACCGCCCGATCGCGCCCCGCTAAGACACATTGTTATAGATGGCAGTAATGTTGCTATGAGGTATGTACTTATAAGATTTTTTTGTCTTAACTAGTAGGAACTTGTACAAGTTTTACTTTTTGTGGCTGTTTGTCACGAGGCTGGTGTATTTATGTAGTTTTGAAGACTACTGAAGACTGCAAATTAGTACAGTTACTTAATCTTCAGTTTAAAACCCCTATTACACTACACGATATTTAGGGCCCGATATTTAGGTGATGTGTTTTTTTAATAGGGTCTCTTCCTCCCTTTCTCTTATTACACCATCCCGATTTAGGGAAAGCGTCCCTGAATATCGCGTAGTGTAATGAGGCTTTTAGAAAAATAAATGTTAACCGTGCTTGACTCCTACAGAGCTTAGAAACTGCTTGGAACAGAATGAAATTTAATTTCAGCAAATAAATAAATATATTGTTTATTGTAAATAATCATAAGTCATAGATAAACAATTCATATTCAATATCGTACGAGTTTCTAGATATCAATCACCCCGAGTTCCGGTTGATAACTCGTATTGTCACAATCTTATCATAACGATACTGTATTATTAATAATAGTGTAATATTCTAACCTAATTATGTAAGTTCAAGTTGTGGCGCACTTTATACCTTATGCTCGATCTTTTGTCCACAGTCATGGCAACAAAGAGGTGTTCTCGTGTCGCGGCATCGAGATTTGCGTTGAATGGTTCCGCGCGCGCGGGCACCGCGAGATCACCGCCTTCGTGCCCAAGTGGCGCAAAGAGTCCTCGCGACCCAATAACCCCATCGCCGAGCGCGACGCGCTGGAGCGGCTCGAGCGCGACCGCGTGCTTGTGTACACGCCCAGCCGGCTGCTGGGCGGCAAGCGCCTCGTGTGCTACGACGACCGGTACATCCTGCGCCTCGCCGCCGAGACCGACGGCATTGTCGTGTCCAACGACAACTACCGCGACCTCGCCGTCGAGAACCCCGACTTCAGGAAAGTAGTCGAGGAGCGCCTGCTCATGTACTCGTTCGTGAACGACCGGTTCATGCCACCCGACGACCCGCTCGGCCGCTCCGGGCCCACACTGGACGCCTTCCTGCGTGCGCCACCTACCCGGGCCGATCCGCCGCCCGCTTGTCCGTACGGCCGCAAGTGCACGTACGGTAACAAGTGCAAGTTCCACCATCCCGAGCGTGCGGGCCGGCCGCACAAGTCCGTCGCGGAGAAGCTATCGGAGCGTGCGGCTGCCAACACACTGCGCCGCGACCTGCACACCGTGAGCCTGCCGCCCGGCGGCCGTCCTGCTGACGTCAAGCGCCAGCTGGCGCGCGCGCAATCCGCCGCGCCGCGCCTCGCCGACGCCACGCTCGCCACGCACTTCGACCGCGCGCAGGTGGCAGGCCCATCGCAACCGCCACCACCACCGCTGGTACCCGCCTGTCCGCCGCCTGACGTGAACACGCATCGTAAGCTGGCTCGCCAGCTGACGCTGAACCCGGCGTGCGACCCGCGCCTACAGCCGCACACGATGGCGGCGCGGGTCGCTAGTGCGCCGGGCGCGGCGGGCGCGGGCGGCGCGGCGGGCGCGGCGGCGCTGCTGGCCCCGCTGCTGTCGCCGTGCGCGTCGGACGGCGCGCTGCAGCACTGGGACGCGCGGCGCCGCATGCACTACCACCTGGCTGGCATCTTCCCGGAGCCGCAGGTGGCGCAAGCAATGGCGGCGTACCCGGAGGAGACGGACGCGCAGACCATGTGTGCCATCATCCTGGCGCGGTACCGGCCCAGCGAGGCGCGCGTGCCGCACTGAGCGGACCCGCGCTCTCCGCGTCTCACTGCCGGTTTTTGACAAAAAACCGGACCAGTAGATCTCCGCTAGCTCTGACGATGATCGATGAGCCGGGACAGAGTGCAGCTTAGGCGATGATCGAGAAGAAATGTTTATGAGACACCCTGCAGCCGGCCCGCGCCGGACGAGTCGAGCGCGAGGCTAGCACGTATCACTGATTAATAGGCATTTATATTTTGTACATATTCTATGATTTCTGTCATATGCTTCTGAGAAGCGTATGCTGATATTTAATAAACATTAAATAGTTTCTAGAATGTACAAATACATATTTTCATGTGTACAGTTAACTATGACTTGTTGCTTAACTAGTTTGGCAATTTTTGCTTCCTTGTTTTCATTCCTGTATCTTCCAGTGAATAATTTCACAATATTTACTTTTTGCGTGATTATAAAATTGTTACATGTAGTGACATGAAATTAAGACAATTAATTATTGATTTAAATAGCTAATTATGTGATCATATAAATCATTATTGGTACCATGTACCAATTTTATTTTTTTACTAATATAGTTAAAATGTTATATTGATATTGAACATTAGTATAATATTGTTTACAAAATTAAAATTCGTTAAAGTTGATTTTATGTATATTTAAGTAAAAGCGTTTATCATGAGTTGTTTTTTATATGAATGTTTTGTAGATTATATTGCACCATGGTTGTGGCTACATACATTTATAACTTTCGAGGGAACATCATAAAACTCTTCATGTTATTATTTAATGTCTTGGTTTACTAAGTATGTTTAGATGTAAGCAATGACCAGCTATAATTGACTAATTTAGTCATTATTGTAGGTATAACATTGACCAATCTGTTGTTTGATTTTTATTAAATTGAACTGTTAAAAACTTAAATGCAATGCATAAATTGAAAATGTAAGATACATATATCTACTCTCATGCAATACTTCATACAATGATAGTTGTTATATTTGTATAGATACATTTTATGAAGTATCACATGATATTATTAGGATAATTAATTTATCAAGTTTTACCTGGATGAATTTTGGAAACAAAACAGAACCTTTTTGCTGCCATGTTTGATCATGGCAACTTTTGTCGTAAGTAATAAAAAAATTAAATTATTTTAATAAATAAATAATTAAATTAATTTATTTTATGAAATAATATATTTACGAATTTCTAAATGATAATTGGCAGTGAAAAGGTTGAAAGGTGGAATTTGATAATAAGTAATAAGAAGTGTTACGGGATTGCTTCAGTTTATTTGCTTAACATTATAAAGACATCCCAAACATTTCTGATTGCTGTTCACATTCCTTGTGGAATGTTTAACATAACATTATGTCTATTGTGACATTATAGTAATAATATTTTTAAAATAAAGCATCTCTCTCATTAGAAAAATTGTTTATTTCTTTTTAACCCTGTCCGGATTGTTAGAAAACCTCTTTACTAACATTCTCATGAATTCTTTGCTTTTCTTTAGGTCAGGTTTGTCAGAAAATTCTATGAAGTCTTGACCTATGAAATTTTTTGTTGGTTTTAATACATTTTCTTGAGTAGTTGGCACAAATACTCTACTTTTCTTATTGGTTCTATACAAGAATTGAAAAGCAGGTACATCACTAACTTTTGCTACTTCTACTGTGTCCACATTCTCTTGAATATCCATTTTTTCAACTATACTGTCATTTGTTTTTTTCTGTTGATTAATTTGTTTCGGTTTTATGTGGTTCTTAGCTATATCAACTATTTCTTTCCCGACATCTAATAGGCTGTTACACTTTATTCCTAAACAACTAGTTGGCAGGCCAAAATTGACTGCAGATACTTTTCTTAGGTCACTCAAACAGAGTAGAGGTATGTCTTTAGTTGTACACAGTTCTAAAATAGGTTGCACTATCAGTCTTGGGTTTACTTTAGCTTCAATAATGATTGCTGAACATTCTCCATTTTGTACAGCATCACTGCATTCTCTTATACCAAGTAGAAGTCCATCCACCTTTCTGGAAACACAAAGAATTAGGTACCGGTATGTAGTTTTGAAAAGAAAAGTTAAATATAATAAAAAATACTGGAAACAGCTCTTACTTTAACTTAGGTGGTTTCGGACGTTTTTCCTTAGGAATATCTTTCAGATCTTTCCAATGAGGTTTCTTGAATTCAGGTATGACAACTTTGTGTTTTTTCAAGGCTGATTCTAACTTCTTGCCCTCTTCTTCTGTTATTTCTGGCCTGTAAATAATGCCTACTTTATTAATAACGGCATTTTAATGTAATAATCTACTTGTAGTAATGGTTTGGTGGCACTAACTTACCAAAACACTGGATCAGGCCGACATAAAACGTTTTTTATAGTTTTCTTCAGTTTACCCTTACTGATAGTATTTTTCTTCTTTTGCAGAGTAGTAGCTGCCTTGGCTTCACTCATGGTTGACTTTTCATAAATAAATTGTAGAAAAACGAGCACAATATATTTTGGTAAACTAAAATCATAACCTAAAAATGTGATATTGTGACAGACTGACAGTCAATGTGAATTTGACATTTATTTGTCACAGGTTTGTCAGTGTCAAACTACAGAGTGCCCGGTATACCTAGATTGTTAACCTTTTGAACGCCAATCACTTGTATACAAGTTCGAGAGTTTCGTGCCCTCAGCGCCACTACTTGATTAGAAGTAATAAGAGTATAAAATAAATTTACTACTTTTACAAGACCTTTTATTTTGTTTTTATGGAAAATTGCCCTGCTATAAGCCATATTTTTAACTTTTTCACACATAATAAGTTCTTCTTTGTTTTATATTCAATAGAAACAAAAACGCCGGAAAATATTTTAATGCCCCCAACGCCAAGTACTTGATATAAAGTAAGCTAGTGATGGGACACGATGAAGACCTCGCTATATTTCATCTCGTCGAAACGATCATAAATACTATTATTGCAAGAAAATGACGTGAATAAATAATATTTTATAAATATTGTAAACTATAAACTACGTTTTATTCACCTTAATCAAGAATAAATAGGTTTTTTAGTCATTGTCGATAGTGAAACACCGTTTGAGCGGATGCAAGCGGATGGGTTTCAAAGTCATAGTGACTGTGCATTTTAGTGTAGTGCAATGTTTCTTTTTGAGTAGATTCAGGCTAAAATTTCCATTATGGACCGTTGATTTAGAAGTTAATTTTTTTTTTTGTAGATAGTACTCATAAATAGAAAGCTTTTTACAAATTTTCAAGCTGCGGAATATCACGGCTTATGAGATATATTTTTTTGAAGTTTCCATACAAATTGGAAAATAGCACGCCATTTGCAAATTTTTAGGTTGGATAAATTGTCATGGTAGACGTCAAAGTTGACATTTCACGTTCCGTTGACGGTAGAGGTGTATTTAATTCAATTTTATGTCATATTTTTTATTTAAATTTTATTTTATTTTCACATATTCACATTTAAATTTGGTGTGTAATTAATGTGCACAATAACCGTGCTGTATTATGCAATTACATTGACTTTTTTACACAAAAAAATAAGGAATTTTTGTTTACACTGTGGAACGGAACGTGAAGCGACGCCATTTTGTTTTATAGCGTCTTTTTATCTGTTAGCCATCAGTGTCAGTCAGTCATCGTTTGTCATTCGTTTGTTACCCTCGCAGTGATCGTTTTTGACAACCACGGCGTCTCTGAAGCCCTATATTTCTTGTGTTTTATTCTCATTATATGAATATCCAAAACAGAATCAGAGCACCCCACTTTCCACGTGGTCTTGTATGCCCTACCCCTAGAGTGTATATAAAAAAACGGAGGCGCAGAGGGAGAGCAGCCTTCGCCCGCTGTGACGAAGACGGAGCCGAGCATGAGTGACCGTGCTTCGGCACGCAAGGGCGGAAGGGCTGCTCTTCCTGGAGCGCCGGAGATAAGGCGGAGTCAAACTAGGGGGGAAAGGGAAGCTCTCCCCCCAGTTTGATTAAATAGCGCTATTCTAACTTAAAAACTTTAACCATGGATATCTCCATAACCATGGGGTTCCGCGGGGTAGGGATGGTACAGGCGGTAGGCCCCCTCCCCCCTTTCCCTCCCACCCCTCCCCGCGCCATAAATCGATGGTCCATAATGGAAATTGTAACCTAATTAAAAGAAAAAACACGTAGAAAACCACGTATCTAGCTTCTATTGATTGTATTTGGTTCTATTTATTGTAAGTAAACGAAATAAATTATGCATGAATCGGTTGAGGTTATGCACGTGTAACTCGACCACAGTGAAAGTGAATAGAAAAAAGAAAAATACCATAGACATCGACATCTAGACATCCTTATATCGAAAAAGATTTTGACGTGCCTCGAGCGCCAACGACTTGATATGAAGTAGAAGGATTACATTTGGAGACAAATAGGGATGTGCCTTCTAGAACACACGTCTAATAAATTTACAATTCTTTTCTTTTATTATGGGAAATATATCCAGGTTTCCATATTGATTTTTTTATGAAATAAAACAAAATATGAAAATACGGTATCAGTTTTTATTTAGCCTCGTAAATTGGTGAATAAACATTAATTTCAACTTATAATATTATTTGTCGATAAGACATTAATCCCATCCCTACGTTTTACTATAGATACGTTATACATTTGTAGCGTGGCGCTGGAGGACACATCGCGTATTATATAGATGGGCGTCGAAAAGGTTAAAAACTTTTTATCAAGGTTCAAACATTTGCAAGATTAGTGTTTAGTAAATGTTGCAGTTATTTAGATTTAATACTACTATCCTTCCATTGAGTAGTGGCGGCCTAGAGGTAACTGCCGCGACTTACGAGTGGTAGGTACAGACGCCAGCACATCAACCTACCCGAAACTGTCAGATTTTCCCTATCAACTTTGAACCTTATGCTTTAGCGATAAAGTTGAAAATTTATTGAATAAATTTGACAGATTGTAGTAGGTTGATGTGCTGGCGTCTGTACAACTCGTAAGTCGCGGTAGGTTTGTATGCTCTCAAAACGATGAAGGAAAAACAAAAACACCGTGAGGATACCGGCATGTCCTACGACCAAAAATTCGAAGACATGTGACATAATATCAAGTTCCGTGGGTACAGACGCGCACATCAAGCTACTACAATCTGTCAAATTTCTATAATTTTCAACTTTATAGCTAAACTATAAGGTTCAAAGTTGATTGGGAAAATTTTACAGTTTCCGGTAGCTTGATGTGCTGGACCTCAAAAAGAAAAACGGAATCCTTATAAGATCACTTCGTTGTCCGTCTGTCAATACCCTTTTTCTCAGCAATGCTTGGAGTTATCAAGTTTTAAAATTAATAGGTATCAAATACTCAGGGCTGCAATCCCTTGAAGCAGTGAAAAAATCAAACACGCAATCAAAAGATGCGGGCGTTTATGTTCCGTTTATGCCGCATATTTTGACACTCGCAAAGGAATCAAAACCTATAGGGTAGGTACTTACCGTTGACCTAGAATCATGCAAGAAGCTATGTCATGTAGTAAAGGAAAAAATCCGAAAACCGTAAAGTAGTTAAATTACGAAAAAAACATTTTTTTTAGGGATTACTAATTTTGGTAAACTAACCACAACCTATAAAATGTCGATTTAGGGGACAATAGTTTACTTACGGGAAAGTTAAGTTTGTCCCTCAATCCAGTTTATCTTTTCGTTAGAGCAATGTGCTTTCAATAAGTAGTTTATTAACTTTAATAATGTTACCTAATTATTTTGGTGAATGTAACTGTACATTACCTAACTGCTTACACTTTTATACGTAAGTACTTATTATTGAATATCAAATAACTATGATTTCCAATTTTAAATTTTATTTCAAAGACATTTAATATTGTAATTATACGTTTTGGGGACTGATTTTGGGGGGAAGAACATAATCGGAAAAAAACGAGAAAAATATTCGAGACACGATTTCCGTGATAAACTATTTACATATAGTACGGAACCCTAGGCACGCGAGTCCGACTCGCACTTGACCGGTGGTTTTTATCAGTAAGTATACTTACTGGCAGATGGCTGCTATGGGAAAATTGTACCTTTCTGTGAGTCTAGGTAGGTAAGTCTTGTACTCCACTCCGCTGGTGTATAGTGTTCTCGTAATTACGTCACGCAAATCCATACGCGCTTGTAATCTGAGGGTGGGCAGAGATCCAAGCATACTTACATATGATAATTTTAATCATCTTTTACTTCTGACTCTTTTGTAGTTATTTGCTTACTGTATAGGTAAAAAGTAGAATTATAATAAAGACTACTCTAATTAGAAATGCGTAGGTAGGTAATTGAAGATTATTCAAGGTCCCATAACATTCCACTGCTTTTTACCTACTCCATCAATTGTCCTTTCCATAATAACAAGGAAAAGAATGACCATCCAATATTGTTTCATACACTTTTATGGCTGTCGGCAAGACAATTGGGGAAACACAAAAGAATAATATAAATCTCCGCTTAGAAACTTACTAGGAAGTATACGTTGCAAAAAAGGATGCGTTTTTTGTTCGCCCCGGGGCCGTTGGCGAAAACCATTGTTCATTTCGTAGGGCGGGGGAAATACTAACTGCAATAAGAAGGGTGCGTTGTAATGCAACTTTTACCTGAGGGACCGATGCAATGCGATCAACGATGATCTAGTCATATAGCACAGCTCAAAGTGTTCGCATGTTTTAGTGATCAGTGATGTCTTCTTCAAGGCAGAGTGATAGTTGTAACTGGTTGCTTGTGGAATGGAAGAGTGGCGGTCGTGATGTGGTGTACATACGTTCGGTGGTGAGCCCGGTGAATAAGGAGCTGAGGGCAGGCGATGTGATGACGGTGAACCGGCGCGGGGAGCAGGAAATGGCGACGTTGGTTGCGCGCGCGCGTGAGTAATCGATTTTTAAATTTTTGCTGCCCTTGCGCAGGTAATCCGTAACGGTTTCTATGAAGAAGTGAAATGGGTACCTAGGCTATCGTGCTTGAAGTAATGCACGTATCTATCTATATCTGTGTAAATAAGAATGATCTGATTTATTTATTCTTGAATAATGTGTACCTAAGCAGAATTTTCGTCATACTTAAGATACCAACAAGAGTTTGATAGAAGTAGGTATTTATAATATTCTGAGTTGAATAAATAAATACGAGTTTATTTTTCTTACAGTAAATAGATGAGTAGGTAAAGTATATATATTTATCATAGCAGAAGAATTTATTAAGAAATACCAACCACGTGTTATTAGGTATTTTGTTGAACTTCCAAAGTGGCATGCAAAACTGAACCTTATTTTGAATACAGTTACATTCAACTTTTTTTTTTAGCCTGTTATGCCTCACTGCAGGGAAAAAGTCCTCCTCTCCGTCTTTCCAGTTTTTCCTGTCTCTTGCTACCTACACCTGGCCAATCCTTTAGATAGGCGTCCAATTCGTCACGCCATCTCTTTCTGGGCCTACCGCGTCGCCGATTCCTGTTATTCGGATTCCAGTCAGTGGCTACTTTTGCCCAATTCTGTTGCGACATGCGGCAGATGTGGCCTGCCCAATTCCACTTTAGTTTGGCGGCTGTGTTGCCCACGTCTGCGGTTTGTGTTTTGGAACGATGTACTTATAAGTTTGCATAAACAAAGTTGCAAATTCGTAAAGCAACGTTTTTTGACACAGATTCGATTCAGTCAGGGAATTTGTAAAGGATAATTGTCAAAGCTTACGTACAGTCAAGCGCACATTGATAACTATTTGACATTAACAGTGCCTTTATTTATGTCGTACTAGCTGCGCCCCGCGGTTTCACCCGCAGAAGTTTCGATCCCGTGGGAATATCGGGATAAAAACTATCCTATGTCATTTCCCGGGACTCAAACTATGTCTGTACCAAATTTCACACAAATCGGTTCAGTAGTTTAGGCGTGAAGAAAAGACAGACAGACAGACAGAGTTACTTTCGCATTTATAATATTAGTTTGGACTAGTAAGGGCGATTTTCGTGGCGGAAGTGTTACTACTTTTGTGCGGTTGATGTACCTTCTTTTAGTTGGCTATAGACATTGGCGTGGCTAGAGATGTTGTCTAGGCGGGGCAGACGTCCAGCTGAACATAAATGACGCTTCGTAATAAATAATCCCACCAAAACATTTCGTGCAGGTAAAGTAGGTTGCCAAGACTTAAATAACGCTCTCACTGTTAAAAAGTTATCAGATCCGTAATGTACACATTGCAAATTACTTACAACAAAAGTTCTTTTGTTACTTTTATACCCTTTTAACCAGTCACGTGTAAGAAAGAGACAGCAATACTTTGTAATAATAGCTTTTGTTTTGTTGTTTGTGTGTCAATGTTCGTGCAACATGCCAAAAGTCGAAAACAAACCGACCCGTGAGAGATCAAGATCACTCATTAATGTTTATTTTATTTAGGTATAATTAATAATTTATCCATGGCCACAAAGTAAAACAGGTATTATTTAATTATGTTTCCGACGTTACTTTGCCTCTAAAAAAGGCTTCGCCCGAAACACCATTCAAAATATTAATACCAAATAATGAAATTCCGGAAATTCCTGTTTGGACCATCGGACGAAACTCAGCGGCCGAAACGCCTGTTAAGCCTCAAAAATTAATCAGAATAGTTTGGTCAAACATAACGGTAGCATTAATTCATGTTTCTTCATGCCACAGGAGAACGTGACATGCTGGACTCGATGGTACAGGAACCAGAGAGGAACGAGGAAGCAGGTCCCAGCATGAAGCACGAAGAGGAAGCTGAGGACTTCTCCTCGAGCGCATCGTCGTGGGTGCCCAGCGATGATGGCGCACAGTCTGGAGACTCTGCTAAGGTAGGTTTTAAATGTGAATGCCGTGACGTCATAATATAGGTAATTATTTCTGGTGCAGCGATTTAAGTCAGCGGTTTAATGGTCACACGAAATAAGGCTGCAAATTACCTACTTGAATTTGCATTTATATCATTTTATTTTCTTCCTTTTCTTTACTAGCACGGCTAATGGGGTACCTGACTACCTGCCTACTATTGGCTATTTTAACATTGTGATTTTTAAGTGCGCGCCCACACCATCTGTTTACAACTTGAGCTTATTTAGGATATTGATAAGGGTTGTGGGTTGTGGAGGTCAGATAGGCAGTCGCTCCATGTAAAATACTGATATTCAGCTGCATCCGCTTAGACTAGAAGCCGAACCCAACATAGTTTGGAAAAGGCTAGGCAGATGTTGGATGATGATGAGTTATGATAATGACATATTAATTGTAAGACAACATTTATAAATTACAGGTAAAGAACAAAAAAGTCAAATTGGAACGGTGCAAACGTCAGTATTCCAATAGAAGGTCAAGTAGAAAGATCATCACCCCTTCGCACAGAGCAACTCCAGTTATACCAAAAAGTATGCAGCAATCGAACATTAAAACAACGATGAACCGCAAAAGAGCACACAACGATAGTCTAGATCTGTCCAGGAACATATCTATCAACAAATCTTTACCAGATTCGACTAGGAAGAATAATCTAAAAAAAATCGGTAAAGGCAATCAAAATGTGACAATAGATGTGCGTGAGCTTATCAATATAAAGAACAGTTTCAAAATATTGTTCAAAATGATCGAGGATATGAAGCAGCCAGGATCTTCGACATTCAGCCAAAGTTCGAACGAACATGTTCCGATGCCGGTAAAGGCTGAAGATAGGAGCCATACTCCTTACAACCAGTCTGTTGAAGATGTTAGGGAAGAAGACGAAGAACACAGTGAGAATGAGGAATTCAATCGTTCAGATGATACTGTTTTAATTACCAATAAGTATAATGTTGCTGTAAAGACAGCCCAGAAAAAAGGGACGGAAAATGGTGAATGGGTATGTATCTTTTCTTTCTTCTTCTTCTTCTTAGCGTGTCGATGGCAATCTAAATGTACTCGGCCCAGAATTCGGCCACTTGTTTGGCGCCATCACTAGCGTCCATCAGTTCCTGTAACATGCAGCTGACAGGACACGCAGGGCACGATATTAAGTGTCCCATCGTTTGTGGAACAGCACCACATTTACACTCCAAGGCGGAGTCGTCTATAAATTTCCACCTGAACAGGTTTTCCTTGCTTCGGCCAACTTGGGTCCGGAGTCTGTTTAAAGACTTCCAGTTTACCCAAGGTAACTCATGTCCAGGTGGGAGGTCCTCAGCGGGTGGGACGAACGGTTTGGGTAAGGAAGCACTGTCTCGCCACAGCCTCAGTCTTTCTTGTGGTAGTTCGCCAGTGAGTGGGACGACACACTTTAAGAAGCTATTTCGGCTTTCTTTTCTTTGTATTTGAGTGTTTTACAAACTTGGTTGTTTTAACTTTCGGTGAGAATGTGCCTGTACCGACAGGTGATTTTATTTTTATTCTGTTTTTAGTAATGTTTGTACAAATCTTGTAAGAAATGAAGATGATGATGCTGATTTCAGGTGCCCATTGGTAGTGGAAAGACTTTAATACATAGAGACCAATTCAAGAGGGTTAATTGGAAATCGTACACCATTGCTACAAGAACGCTACTCCTTGCTGTGTTTCCAAGAAGGTAACTTTCGTTTTTAACTGATTTTTTTTTTCGAAAAATACTATTTTAAAGGAAGTATATCCACTAAAATTACCCACAGGAAACCCATAGGAAAGAACTTATCGATATAAAGCAAAAAATATTTAAAAAACCCATTGATCGACCTAAAAAAAACTGTTAACTAAGATTTATTTTTAAAACACTGTTGACTTCGCATCCCACGTAAAATACTAGCACCTGTTGAATCAATTATGTGACATCATATTAACTAAGAAATGCTAACGACATCTTAATTCCACAGAATACTAGCAACCCATTCATTGACTGGGAAGAGATCGCCAGCCTTCCAAGACAAGCCAGCTAAGATGTGCCTAGACCCAAAGATTATATCTGACGTCATAATGGAAATTATGGACAGATTCAACGTGAGGGAAAATCTTGTTAGGTGAGTTGGTTCAGAGCTATTTACATGTTACAACACATTTCATAGTTACACAAGAAAAATAAGGTGGTTCATAAATAAAGCAAAGGTAGTTTGATGTTTCAGTGATTTGCTCACAATGTTTTGCAGATGCTAGTGTAGGAATGTATATAGTACTAGCTGCGCCCCGCGGTATCACCCGCATAAGATTCGATCCTATGTCCTTTCCCGGGACTCAAACTATCTCTATACCAAATTTTATCTGAATCGGTTCTGTGGTTTAGGCGTGAAAAGGTAACATACAGACAGACAGACAAACAGAGTTACTTTCGAATTTATAATATTAGTATGGATTAGTGGAAAGAATGCATTTTCATTAATGTATTTGGCACAAATGAAATGATTAAATGTATTTGTATTTTCATCCGAGCGTTAAAACTCTGGCAGACATACGATTTATTGAGAAAAAACCATTTTGTGGAAAAAAAGTGAGAACTTTCACAAATATTTTTTTGGGTTAGGTACTGGAAGATTGCCAGATTATGAATTCAGTAGTGGAATGTTCTATGAAGTGGACTTAGTGGTTTACAGATAAAATAGACAGGACCTGGACAAAATGTTTACGAATTTTAGTTTAAAACTTGGAAGAGCGTTATGTCCAGCAGTGGACAACAATAGGCAAAGTTAGGAATCAAACCTTCCTTATCCTGAAATAGGTTCCAAGGTTGGTATATCTTAGGGCTGGAATGTTTTCGAAAGATTCAGGAATATATAGATCTTTATTTTGCAGGAGCATTATCACAACCAAGTGTGCGGACGAATGCAAAATGTGGAAAACTCGAGTCAATAAAAAGAAAACGAAGAATAATGAGAACATGCCCCCTCCATCAAACAATAACTTAGAAGAACAAAAAGTTGTGTAGCTAAGTCCTGTTGTTTTAAATGAAAGAGACCAATGAATTTTTTTGGCTGTGATTTGCCTGTATTTATAAGGATGTCTGAACTAAGATGTCATAGCTATAGTTGTTGTATTTTAGCAGTGCACTAACGGTCATTGACCCTCATATATTACCTATAATTTTTATTGAAAAAAACGGGAATATAGTTAAGGACCTGCATCCTAATTGCGTAACACACTATCAAGCACAATCTGAATCATTTTGAAGGATATTGCTAATTTGCCTCATATGTTCGAAAAAAAAAATCTACCCAACAATGTAAATTACGCAATGAATGTTGTTGAACTGTCAAAATGAACGCCATTACTACTGTTAGTGTGTTCCGCAATTACCCCTCTGAATCAATATCTATCGTGATTTTCACCTAATTCCAATAACGAAAAACAATACCTACATAGGTTGTTTCGAGTTCCTACGGAGAGATATTAGGGGAAGGGCAATGACCACTATTGCCATGCTAAAACATGATAACTATAGTAATAAATTGCTTTTAATATTTAGGTATACCGATGACTAGGATTATGAATTTAAAATAATTTTAATAAACAGATTAAAACGTAATAAAATATTTATTTGCGTTAATTCCACATTTTGTTGTTGAATTTTAATTTCAAAATAAATTAAGTTTCCCTTCTTTGACTAGAATATTAAGTATAAATAGTTTTCTTAAAAATGTAAAAGCATCAGTAGTTTACACATGGACTATTCCAGTAAAGGTATAATTTCACACATTCATTCCTTTTAACACAAAACAAATGCACAAACCCATACCAAAAGTACTTCTTAATGCCCTTGTTGGAATATACCAAGAGGTGATAATACGACATCTGTATTAGTACTTGCTAAGATTGCCCTCATCAGCATCATATCATCAGGGGTGAATTGCCAACCACTCAGCTGTCCGAGGCTCTGGAGTTTGGGACAGCACTCGATGAGCAAGTCCACTGTGGCACAGGTTAGGCGAGGGGCATTGGGGAACCAAATGCCTTCTAGATTCTCGAACTTGTATCGGCGAAGGATTCTGGAATGGAAAAGTTGTTGTGTAAGATAAAGGTGAAACAGAAAATATAAACTGAATAATTTGTCCCCAACATTTCAAGTGGGTGACAATAGTGAATAAGTGAACAAAGCCACATTATTATAGAAGACTAGCTAATGCGTTGCAATGCTTTTTCTTTTTTTTTTGTTAGGAACCTTCTCGAGCGCTCATACAACAAATTAACAAAGTGTCATCATAATCGGCCGAGCCGTTTTCTAGTTCTTACGAAACTTACGCACTGCAATCGATTTTTTTTTAAATATTTCTAGCTAACCCGGCGAACTTCATACCGCCTCAGATTTTTTTTGCTATTTTTTCCCACGGAACCCTCACGGGCGTCCCCAAAACACCCTACCAAAGTTTCAGCACAATCTGAACAATGGTTTCGCAACGCATAGAGGACAAACATACAAACATTGATTTTTATTTATATAGATATATAGACTGGCTGACTGATATAGCTTCGTCATAAACATAAACATATTATATAAAAGGAAAGTCCAAACTGTCCTGTCTTGATTTTGCACAGGGATTCCCTTTATGATGAAGACAGGTATAAGGCCGCATTTGGGATAGGGACTATAGCGAAGTCCTAGTCGGAATAGAAAACTGTTTAAAATGAGAACTAAACAAAAACTAAATAAGACACTTACCGCGACATATCATTGTCATCCAGTTTAATTTCATCACCAATAATCAACTTCTTTAGCTTCGGACTACCAGTCATCAGGTACTTAAGACATGACGAGGACAAGTTGCCGTGAATTATTTCAATATGCTCCAAATTGTTAAACGGTATCTCCTCTTCATGTGTCGCCGTCTGGATCTGGTAGAACTCTAAGCTCTCCAAGTTCCTGCATGTTTCTGCTATCCTAGTAAAGTTGAATGACCCAGTCGATCCCGACAGCATCAACGTTCCTATTCTATGTCCGATCTTATCTAACAACTGATGGAGTTCGTGACATTGGAATTTATTCAACTTTATTTTATTAACGTAGTTCAACTCTTTGATTTGCTGCATAACTCCTTGATCAGGCTCCTCTAGGTAAATAGTTTCTATCATCGGACACAGAGCAACGATCGCTTTCATCGTCCGCGAATTTGTTTGCACATCATGCATGTACTGCAGTTTTGTTTTAAAATCTGGATCTGTCCTGTATATGGAGTAAATAGCTTTACCAACAAACGAGTAACTGCCAAGATTACTGAGATTTGGCAGCCGCCGTATTAATAAAGCGACGTCTGTATGATCGATGTTCTCCTCGCCGTACATTCCTATGTTCACCACGGTCAGACTTTGTGTTAACTGCGGATTCCCAGACAACATCGCTTCTATACCAATCTCTGTAATGTCCGTTTCACCAGAAATGTCCAAAAGTTTCAACACCTTATTATATTTACCGATATATTTGAGCACTTCGTCGTTAGCGATGTAGGGAATATTCAAGCACGTTAAATTAGGCAGGTTTTTAAGTAGCTGGTACATTATTGTAAGATGATCGTCCTTAACCCATACGCCTTTCAAATTGAGAGCCGTCAAGTGGTGGCCTTGCTCCATTATGAGCTCAAGGACTTTCCTATAATAGGGAAGCGGGAAGATCCCCGTCGCCAAACTCTTGACGTTTTCTTTGAGCAGCAGTTTCATTGTGTAGAATCTAACGGATGGCTCCAGGTATTCCGAACTAAGTATTAAGTTAACGAGATCTTGGAATATGTCGTTGGTTGCCCCCATGCTCTCGTAGTAGGAGGAAACCATCGCGAACTCCAGCTCAGCATCTTCTTCGGATGAAACGCGAGTAAGGGCGTGGATCAACTGTCTCGCCACTAACGACAGTGTAATCTCCTGTAGAGGCGGCACGGGCAGCTTGGGCGACATGTTTGCACAAAACTGTAAACGTTCAACTACTATAAAATATCACTTTCACTATAATTAACGGCACTAAGTCGTACTAATTGAGCATCGCAGTATCAGTGCTGCGGCTTTCAGTTTTGGGAAGAGAAAGAAGTGAAAAATGGTTGTGCTATTTAGCTCACGCATGCGCACCGCGCGGCTGGCACGGCGCCAGCGCACGTTTATAATTCAAACTCACACAACTAGCGCCGTATTTTTAGAACTTTTATAATAAAAGGTGTTTACGGCTAGTGGCGTATGCAATTGTTATTATAAACTCGATTCGAACATCAAAATTGAGATCTACCGAACGATACACATACTGTGCGCGAGAGTAATTAATTATATATTTTTACTTTTAATGTAATTTTTACCGTTCTGTGTTATGCGTTCATTTATTTATTGGTGTAAATAATGAAGCGGAAGTAGTTAGAAAATGTAAATATGATATTTTACTGCTGTTATGGCAACTCTTTGGCATGTGAAACGCTCAAACATTTTGTGTCATAATTTTAAACGGCGGCGGCGGTGTCATAAACTTTGAAGTACTAACTATTGTTACTCTGTGTTATTGCGATGTGTGAGACATACTGCGTTTTATTAGAATTATATCTGATATATTTTGCGCAGCGGCTAACAGCTGGAACTATTTAAGACAGCACCGCATAAATATATATTTGAAAGTTACGGGTTCATAATAAAAATGATTTTACTAATTAAATAAATTTATTTCATATCAGAATTACAACTTACAACAGCGTGATAATGAATCTGATAGTAAATTATGCCTTAATTAAGCTTATTATAATTCTAACAAGTTATGAATGCTTGAATTTAGGAAACACGACATTTAATAATTCATTGTTGAATTATGACTGAAAATATATTCTATACGATAGTTCTAGTTACAATGACATATAAAATCGCTACTGTTTTCATGAAACTTATGTTTAACTAAATGCTACTTCAGGTGACTCGGAACCGGATGTTAAATATCGAATGGCCCTAACTATTAGTTCAAAAAAAGTATCATAGTAAATTAGGTAACACTGGTAAAACTATAGCATTGATGACTTGAAAGAATTACATATAACTAAAGGGTTAATTCATACTGGTTGGTAATACGAGCAGGAAAGAAAACATCTTAGCTCTCTTCAACTTCACTTTCAGAAAGATGTAAGTACCTTATTTTTTGTACAATAAGTTCCAAATTGATTTCTTTCCCCGAAAACAACAATTTACCAGTATGAATTAACTCTAAAGTATAGTCGAACTCGAAATTGCTTTACCACTTTTGACAACAATTTGTAGTAAAGAAAAGAACTACCTGTCACATAGATAAATAGAACTTTTCATTTTATAACATGCCGGTGACATTCAACCTTAAGGCTAAAGCGCTAAGGTAGCCCACAAGATAGGGGATGGAAGATTTTTATATGGAGCCAGGCATATCATCTGTCATTTTGATTTTTTTTAAATGGCGGCCACGCATGAAACTTATATAGGTATTAAATCGATAGCCCACATCAATGCAAACAAAAAACATAATAGGACAAAAACCCCATAAAGCGTCACGTTTCCGAGATCGTACACAATCAACAGTACAAACGTATGCAACAAGATAAACTCACGCAAGTTCAAAAAAATATGGATGTCACGTAATCAACTTTGAACAGCTATCGATTTATATAGGTACAATGCGTGGCCGCCATTTTGAAAAAAAAAACAAAATGGCAGACAGGTAGGTATGCCACGTACCTTCAAAACCTTTTCCCACGTTTTTTGCAAAATTTGAATTTCGCAGGCTACCCTGACCCTTCCTTTTATGCTGGTAAAAAAAAAATACTAACGAGCTTGACTATACCTTAACCTAAACAAAGACATACCTTACGTAGGTACAGGTAAGTTCTTAGCGACAAGCAGTAGGATCTGTTCAGTGCTAAAGCACCAGTTGGCAATTTCCTTGGACACCTTACACCATGCTTCACCGTGGTGTGGCTCGGCGGCCTTGCACCGTGTTTTAACGTCTTCTTGCTGTTGCTCGTTGCCGTGGAGTAGCTCGAATTTGTAGAAGTAGGCCCAGGCGTCGCCCAGGTCGGGGTCGATTTTGACCTGTAAGGGGAGTTTTATGTTACGTGGCGCTTGTATTTCGCGAAGGGGGTCCAGGGGGGTAATTGCGTAACACACTATAATTTTTCTTAACTGGGTTTCATTTTGACAGTTCAACAACATTCATTGCGTTATTTATGTTGTTTAGCAGACACATTTTTCGAACGTATGAATCAATGGATTAGCAATATCCTTCAGATTCAGATTGAGGTTGATAGTGTATTACGCAGTTACGGTGCTGGTTGCTGTTGGCAGTTTTAAGAGCCATAACAGAATAGGATAAGGCTATTGCAGACCAATTGAGAATATTCTGACAAACCACATAATGTTACACCCTAGCCCTATAGCTTAGTAAAAGCTATCGCCGTTGAAGCCAAGGAGGAGGTAGATTTAAGACATTTTGAGCAATAAAAAAAAATCCGGAACGGAGTAATGTGCTGTCGAAATTAAATTCTACACATCGCACCTTCGGTGCAACAAAGTTACAAAGCCAAAACTGCAAAATAGAGGTAAGTATGCCAAATGGTCTATGAACCATGCCTATACTTGGGGCAAAAAAACATCCGCGAAAGTATCTCAAAATTCTACTAGATGGCGCAGGTGCCTTTGTGGTTATAAATGCGGAAAAATTGGGAAATAAACCCGAAAAAAAAAATCAGTCCTCTCTTGTAAAATTAAAAAATGAGTTGTTGTGACTTTGTTGCACCGAAGGTGCGATATTGTATAAATATCAAACATTCTGCTCGTGAATACTGTTCGGGAGTGTATTAAGTATAAGAATTTGAGCAAGAGAACTGCATTCAATTTTTCAAACTTCTTGGTGAATATCCACATTCTCCTTACAAAATTATGTGTTGTGATCTTTCACCACATATGAGGGCCTACAAATTAGACTTAAAAATCACACTAATATTATAAAGGCAAAAGTTTGTGAGTGTGTGTGTGTTTATATGTTTGTTACTTCTTCACGCTCAAACGGTTGGACCAATTTTGATAAAATTTTGTATGGAGGTAGCTGACACCCTGGATTAACATATAGCACTTTTTATCCCGATATTCCTACGGGATCGAAGCTTATGCGGGTGAAACCGCGGTGCGCAGCTAGTAAATAATAAATGTGACTTACCGTTCTGTTGAACCACTCCCGACACTTGTTGAGTTTCCTCTCAGTCCAGAACAGCTGTGATACTGCCAGTAACACGTGCGCGTCGTGCTCGCATTTCTTTAACGCGTCCACCTGCACAACAAAAGTATTATATTTTAGTAGTGAAAAGTTCCAAATGATGATAATTTATTAGGATTTTTATTGAACTTTGGAATGCAGTACATTTCGGTTATAGGGTAACCGAAATGTACTGCATTCCGAGGTTCCAAGATGTCAATTTGTTTACTTAGACAATTAATCAATCCAGGATTTTACAGCAGAATTACTGATCAAACCAAGGCAATGTTCAGTGTATTTGTGTGCCAAATGAGTACACCATGTTACCTGATGCAGAGTTTTAGCATACAAATTACACAAAATTTGGGACCTTAGAACGTGTATTTATGAATAACTTACGCTCTTAGTTTTCCTCTGTGGCCGCGACTCCATGAATATGGCCTCTGCCCACAAGCGTCCAGCGCTGGGGCATTCCTGCAGTGCTTTAGCCATCACTGCGTTAGCGATTTCAGCGCTGCCGTTCCGCCTTTCTAGTCTTACGCTCTCTAGCCTGTAGTAAAAGTTCCACTTATTAATCATTATGGAACCATAATCAAGTTCGGAAATTATGAGATTTATACAGGATTCCTGATCAATTTATAGCCACGAACAACATGGAAGCAAAACTTCTTCCTATAATGTATGTAGTATTCGTACAGACGCCAGCACATCAAGCTACTACAATCTGTCAAATTTCTTTAACTTTATCGCTAAAGCATAAGGTTCAAAGTTGATTGGGAAAATTTGACAGTTTCAGGTAGATTGATGTGCTGGCGTATGTACATACCATTTGGATAAAGTATAAAATCGATATAAATTCTCACCATAATTCTGCATTCTTAGGATTCCGTAGCCTAGCCTTTTCCAATACAGATCTTGCTTTGGTGACATTCTTCAGTTTCTCTTCTAGCCTCGCTAGTAATATCCACATTGGCACACTTGTTGCACATTTCTTAAGCTAAAACAATTGAACACATAAAAACATAGACAAGACGTCCATTTCACATTTTCTGATACTTTATAACAACTCATTCAATCACGACTTTATGTCAGGATAAGGTTCAAATTATATCGTCTGTTTTGCATTAGGGCTTACCCAACATGTCAACATAATACACATTTTATATTTCATCGAAAAGATTTACAAATTCTTGGTTGGACTTTAATTATGGACAGAAGTTAACGAGAAAAATGTTTATCGCTTTTTGCAAAACCCTAATTTATGTACCAATCTTTGAGTACTCATTTTAGTGTGACCAAACGTCGTCATCAGGTAATTCACAAAGCGACGCAAGACTCAGACGGTCTCGCAACAATAGATTAATGAATTTTGACGCTCGATAAGTTAAAAAAATAAAAATATAAATAAATTGTAGTTCCTTACCCCCTGCGAGTACGTATTCCGAGCCTCCTCATCTTTGCCCATCTGTTCTTCAATCTGTCCCTTCATCATGTGCACTTTAGCGTAGTCTGCGAAAACCTTGATGGCTTCCTCAAGCAGTTTCAACGCTACGTCCAGGTTGTTTAGAGCCCATTCTAGTTTGGCGGATTTTATCATTACCTGTAGGGAAATGATATAAATAAATATATGATGATATAAAATAAATCTAGCATTTATCTATGAAAAGTGTAGACACAATATTAGGAAACGCAGTCAACTAGCAAAAATTAAGATGCTGCAGTCTGTTGTTATAACTGTAAATATCTGAAATTACACCACTTAATTCTTAAATAGAATTTTGGTAGTACAACTTACACTAAATTCAATCGAAATATTGGCTCCGAACAGCATTATTTAAGAATTTTTTTTTGCTAGCAACACGTTTCTTTTCTTACTAACAATAGAGTTAAGTTGTTTACTAACCCTAATCAGTCTATTAACATGAAATAAATAATATGAGAAAACCAATATCTTTCTTACCCGTGGCGTAGGCGCGGAGGCTCGCGCTTTAGAAAGCAGTCGTCTCGCTCTATCATACTCTTTGTTCTCGCTCTCAAGCTTGACGGCCGCCAACCAAATCTCTTCGGAGTTCGGGTTAGCTTGGAAAGCAAGTGATAGGATACCGCGAGCCGCTGGTACGTCACCTAGGAAGGCAAAGAAAGGGAAAATTCAATACAAGACAGGAAATATAATGATAGCTGTTGATTAGCCTTCTGTAACATTTTCAGCGACTTCGAACAAGAAATTCCATTGGCGATACAAAATTTAAGACAAACTCTTTGTTCGATGTTTTTGTCCATTATGAAATTCGCAATACACACTAGATATGATCTAACTAAAAACAGCACTGTATTTAATCTAAATGACAGATGCAACTCAAACTCCGCGCCAAAATGGAAAACAGTTGTGCCAAACTAACAAAAAAAAAAAGAATTTGGAACCATAAACAAATCATCCATTCCTAATACTTGTTTGACAGAATGTATAGCATTGTGTCGTAAACATGGCAATTTATCGTAAACGTGGAAGTCATTATCGAAAATTTTACTCTGCAACCTAGACCACGGCCACCACGGCGTACTGTGTCAACTCTAGAAAGAAGAATTCAATAATCATGAGCCACATACCTGCCAACCACTTAGACTTGGCCCCCATCAGCCACAGCACCTCAGACTTGGGACAATGCGCCACAGCTCTCTGCAGCAACGCTTCCAGACTGGCGCGAGTTCCGTGTTGTTTCTCTAGGTACGCCGCACGCAGCCATATTGATTTCTTTGACGGGAACACGGATAGAGCGTATCCGTAGACAGCTCGAGCACACTCGTATGCGCCTTCATTTGCACACTGTTGGAATGAAAAGGTATAAAAGTAAACTTATAAGAAAGTAGCGTTCCACTCCTGCCTTGGTTTTTCCGACTTGACACAATATCGATTTTTTTTTTAAAATTATATGCAAGTTTAATATTAATGTATTTGTACACATTAACCTTCTGGAATAAATTCTCTAAACGATGGTGACAACGGCATCAAAATCCGTGGCGTAGAAGAACAAAGCGGTCACACAGACAGACACAAAAAACTACTATCGTTTATAATATAATATAGGTAGGTAGACGATTGATTTGTAACGCTCATTTGTTTTTAGAAAGCTTTATTTTAACTCATTTATGAACAACTAAAGAGTAATTTTATTCTTTTAACAATAAGGTTGAGGTTTGTGCGCCGATTGCAGTAAATAAGACTAAACATGTCCCGTATGTCCCGTAATATGTCCTTCAAGGACTGTTTGTCCTTGAAGGACATAATTACGGGACATAACATCAAAGTGATGACAAAATATGGCATACTTACAGCTTCAGCATCCTCCATCCATGTGTGTTTCTGATCTTCAGGTTCAATTCCGTGACCAATCACCGCACGTATAATGGCCTGGTAAAAGAAGAAATATGATATTAATCCATTAAAGCTACAAAAAAATATCTGGGAAAAGAAGGAGAGGTTCTAAGGGATGCTCTGATTTAGTCAAATAAAACAGTACCTAACAAAAAAAAACCGAGTCTGCTTATGACCACACGACTGAAGTGAAACTTCAAACGTATTTGGCTATGAGAGGAAGAGAGAAAAAAAATGAGCGCGCGCACTGCTTTCTCTTGCTTATATCCCCCACTCAACTCCCGTTCGCCTCGCCCGATCACACTTTTCGTAACGCGTTCGCGAGCTTACTCCCCAAGTCAAGCGTGCGTAAAGAAGTTTCACTTCAAAAAAGATATTTGGAACATTTTAAACATATGAAATTTCTTGTTTTAACAAATAAATCCTGTGACACTCGGCAATACTGTAGCTCCATTAGTGAATGAATGAATGTAAGAGTTTTATTAAGTAGATATTACCTGACATGTAGCGACGGCGCCCGACTTCTCAGCCTCCATGGCTTCTTTGAACCAATGCTCACGATTTATTTCGACGCCGTTTGCGCTTAGTGATGTGATCGCACGGTCTATGATCTTCTCGACCATGTGGGTGTTTCCTGAAGACAAAGATTAACATAAGGTTTAGTTATATCTTTGTAGCAACACTGTTGATTTAGTCTCGTGTTCTGTTATTGGTAGCATAGTACTAGTCATTCTAAATTAAACTTAAATTCCACTACAATAAAGTTGATATTCGTTTAAGCGAAAAAAAAAAAGGATTTAAATAGACTTAAGATCTACTCACCATGCGCTTCCTCAAGCTTAGCAGCCGTCACCCAAATCTGTCTGTCAGTAGGAATATTCTCACGAGCCTTATTTAACACTTTCCTTGCGTTCTCATAAGTTTCCAGTCGAGCCAACGCCAGCCACAGTTCCACACTAGTAGGACAACATTCTACAGCTCTTGAGAGTAAGATGCGAGCATCCTCTGGGTTTTCAAGCTCTACGGCAGCTTTCCATAAGCGGACAGAATTAGGTATGTGTTCTAGAGCCTTGCGGTAGACTCGACGTTTTGCCTGTGTAAGGAAAATTGGGTTCATTGAAATTTGATTTATATTGTACTGGAATAAATATTTAAATGGCATGTCCTTAAGAGCGCTATCACAATTTTTCTTGTTTGACTCGAGTTTTGATGTCGGATTATGGTTATACTAAAGGCACAATAGTGAAACAAATACATGCCCGAGAAAGTTTCATTCCTTCTTTTGGGAGTGTATTAAATAAATATTTCAGTTTGTTTAAATAAATCAGTAAAAACCTTGTTTCTGCAAAGGATGTTTCATAAAATTTTACTTTTTGGCATCTTCCGATGCTTTGTTACATCGAAGATATAATAGTTTATTAATTTTTAAAAATATCCATGGTACAATTGTATCTTCTACTTTCGTATGCATAAATCAATTTTTATGTTTCATACAGTAATACACCAAAAATAATTCCGTAAAACAGGGAGTTAATGATAATCTTTCGTCCGAAATTATATTTTTTATCTATGAATATTTAATAGAAATTCAAACAAAAAGTATTTAATAAATAAGTTTACTTTGTCACCTACTTGAAAAAAACAAAATTACTCTATTTTAAACTAAAATAATATTTTTAAACAATTGTTGTATGCAATGCTATAAATCAATATAAATCTCGGGACGCGCGGTCTTAGCTTCAGTCCGCGCCGAGCGCTTCCAGAGGGAGGACGTATCGCTCGCTCGCTGTTGCCGTCACGTGATCTCGCTCGCCAATTCGTTAAGAATAAAGCGCGACCAACACTTCTTGATTTGGAAAATTATTTTTTTTATTTAAAAGGATATACTTCCAGATTGGTCCCATTGTCATCAGGTCAGAATTTGATGATGGGATCCTGGAGAAATCGAAGGCACTCTTCGAATATTATAGGCACACCTATAGCGATTTGGGTATTTTTTGTAGTAACTCATGCATTTAAAAATAACTTCGCCATTTTCATTTGCATGTGCATTTTCATGTTTTCCGTGCTCTCGGAAAGCACCATTTGGTGAAGTGGAACTGATGATGAAGACCACAAATGGCCACCGGAACTACTCAATAATATCTAAGTATTTCACGGGTTGCAATTCGATTACTTTAATATGGTTGCTAAGCAATTTATGCTGGCCACGATGTGAATGGTGATATGGAGCTGATGGTGGACCAGGAGAACTCCTCAACAATTAACTTCCCTGCATCGGGAAAAGCAATATTTTGTAAAAGGCGATGAGCAAGTTGACACTAGGCTATTGTAACTTAGATAAATTATAAGCAGACCCACTAAAAAGCGTGAAATAAAACCTTTTTAACAAAAAAACAACCGACTTCCAAAAAAAACACTACAAAGTGAAAAATAACTTTAATTTCGGAAGTCGCGACTTCCAAAATTAAAGTATTATTTCCGAGTAGTTATTAATTATTTCCGAGTGTTTTTTTGGAAGTCGGTTGTTTTTTAGGGTTCCGTAGTCAACTAGGAACCCTTATAGTTTCGCCATGTCTGTCTGTCCGTCCGTCCGTCCGTCCGTCCGTCTGTCCGTCCTCGCTTAATCTCTGTGACCGTTAGCACTAGAAAGCTGAAATTTGGTACCAATATGTATATCAATCACGCCGACAAAGTGGTAAAATAAAAATTGGAAAAAAATGTTTTATTAGGGTAGCCCCCCTATATGTAAAGTGGGAAGTGATTTTTTTTTAAATTTCAACCCTAACGTGTGATATATTGTTGGAAAGGTATTTAAAAATGAATAGGGGTTTACTAAAATCATTTTTTGATAATGTCAATAATTTCGGAAATAATCGCTCCAAAAGTAAAAAACAATGTGTCCCCCCCTCTCTAACTTTTGAACCATAAGTTTAGAAAATATGAAAAAAATCTGAAAAGTAGAACTTCATAAGGACTTTCTAGGAAAATTATTTTGAACTTGATAGAAACAACAGTTTTTGTACAAAAAAGACAAAAAGTTGTACAAAATCATTTCTGGACTAACTTCGTAGTATAATCGTATATGCAAGCATTTTTTTTTAACTTCGTTTACATATTTTATTATCCTGAACGTATCTTTTTTCAAACAAAAAAAGAATTATTAAAATCGGTTCTCGCAATCCAAAATTACCACCGAAAACTTCTGGCACGTCTATGTATTAATTAGTAACCCAATTCCCCGAGAGATGGCGCTGTAGGTACTTATTACATTGGGTCGGGTTTTATCGAATTGTACGTGGGAACACTTATTGTGACGGACGGGAAACTACGGAACCCTACACTGAGCGTGGCCCGACACGCTCTTGGCCGGTTTTTGTTAAAAGGTTTTGTACAATTATTATACTGTATTTTTTTGGTTCCGTACCATAAGGGTGCCAACGGGACACTGTTACTAAGCCTCCGCTGTCCAGTGTCTCATGAACGAGAATGTTTATTTGTATTGCCGACGTGATTTTTTCGGTGTATATGATTCTCAGCCTAATTTGAATAAATGACTTTGATTTGTCTTTTTTACTTTTGACTTTTTATCCAAACTGTAGAAACAACTCACATTGCATTTATTTCTATCAATAAGTACTAAAATGTCTACCTACCTACTGAATAAATTAAGTATACTTACTTCAAAAACGAAGTAACTCAAACCGTTCTAGGTAACATTCATCGGTACAAATAATATTTCATGAACTATAAATAACAGATATTTAATTTATTTCAAAAACAAAGTAGCAAAGGCTCTTGTTGGTTTGTTCCTGGCATCCGACGCATAGCGGTTTGTATGTGTGCGTAGCGTACTTCACTAGACGCACACGTGCGCATCCGCCGCCGCGCGCCGTCAAATTTACCTAAAACTGAGTACTTCGATTTTGTAATAGCGCTCTTAACTGCCATACTGCAATTCGGAACATGATTTCCAGCTTCCGGTAATTTGATTCGGAAATATTTACTGTTGTGTATATATAATATTTAATGTTTTTTTTTTTGTTATGAACTTGCTAAAGCCACATTTTTACTGTTCTTAGTTGGCTTCACAACTGTAACATTTTGCATGTCTGAATGTGTAGAATAGAGCATTGTAGTAGCAGTAGAATTAATCTGCTAAACCTCTAATTTGGAGGTAGGTTTTTTTTTTCTTTTTTATTTCCTTTCAGTAACTGCCATCAGTCCTTTCTGGACTATTACCAGTTTCGTTGCGTGAATAAAGCGGCGTTTCAGGTACAGGGGCCTTTGCCCACTGCTACAAAAAAAAAAAAACCGAGGCCGGTAATGGTATTATATTTATATCCAACATCAAGTAAATAGGTAAACAATTCACCTTGGTCTCCTGTTCCAGATCAGCGGCCTTCACCCATATCCTTACACTATGCGGTAGGTTCCTAGCCGCATGCGCTATGACGGCTCTAGCCGTGTCGCTTGGTTGTAGCCGGGCCGCCTCTAGCCAGAGCTCTTCGCTGCTCGGGTTCACTTCACAACCTTTCATTATAAGGTTACGGGCTGATTGCACCTTGCCTGAAATAAGTTAAACGCGTGAAATGTGTTGCTGTTACAAAATGTTGTTTCTTCAGCTTCAGACTAGTGCATGGTTTGTTGTTTTTGATTTTGGGCCTGCGCAACACTGAATATAAGCGTGGTAATTATGTAACAGATATTTAGATACGTATTTATTTTCTATCACAAATTAATTTCTCTAATAGATTACTATTTTACTGTATTATCGTCAAACGCAAACTATAGTCAGGTGGAGACAGGGTGAGGCGGCGGTTCGCAACGCACGTACCGAATGCGCCCCCGCCCCTCCGTCCCACCGCTCACATACCTAAGGCGCGGCCAACTAGTTCCGCGCGGACTATAGCATGAAGTGCAGCAGCAATGATTATTGGCACCAACATTCAGTTTGGTTTTAAGAAGACTTTAAAACTACAGTCCACATTCACACTAGGGAGCAGTTGTAGCCCAGTGGTAATGGCCAAGATTTACGAGTTGTAGGTTGTGGGTTCGAACCCTGACTGGCCCTTACTTTTTGTAAATTATTTCATCACCACTGCTCACAAAACATCGTGAGGAAACGTCCTAGAACCAAAAATTCGAAGACATGTGACATCTACCAACCCACACCGGGCTCGCATGGTGGATTATGGCCCATTCCCTTTCACAGAAAGGAGGCTTGTGTCCCAGCAGTGGGAACATTATAGGCTGATTATGCACACATTAATATTTTAGGTGTTTATAGTATAACAATAATATAATCCAAATCACACAAACCTGTAACTTCCTCCAACCTTGCACTAGCAATCCAAGCCGGCGGATGGTTAGGGTTGGTCTCTCTCACAGACTTCAGCAACAACCGAGCCTTCTTAATATCGTTGATATCGCCGCCATACGTTGGTATCATAGACTGCAAGTCTGTCAGGTAGCCTTTAGGATCTACAACTGTCTGTCCGGTTACCGAGTCGGATACTTGGGACAGTTTTACTGTCATTAAAGTGTTACGGGCTTGACCAATCTTTCTTAAATCCAAATCACCTGTAAAAAGAAGATATAATGATTAAGCTACTGTATGCATGTTTTTTTTTTTCATATTGTAATGTATTTCCTCTGGTATCCCTGGAGCTGGGATGTGAAAGTCAGAATTTGTATAAATAGGTTCCTGATCTATAAGATTTAGATCAAAAATAAAGTTGCCAGTGTTATTACCTTTTTACCATAAGGTAGGCCTATCCATAACTTTTGCTAGAAGACTGGGGAAGAAATATGAACTTACTTCAAAGTCATAAAGTAAAAAATATTCATACCAGAAGGTGTCAGCATTCCTGGAGTCATAACACCAGGCATCATAGATGCAAGTCCAGATCCAGGGTCAATAGATGAAGAAGACTCTCCACCCAGATTCCTAGACAGCACACTATCAGGCAAAGGTGTGAACTTCTCAGCCCGAGGGTTGCGCTGTTTTCTGTTACGAGCATCGCCAACTTCAGGTATGGCTGACCATTCATCTTCAGATACTGATTTCAATTCACGTTTTAAGTCTGAGAACTGTTGCTGGATTTTTGGTCTGAAAACATCAGTATAGTAAGAAGGATATCAAAGAACAAAATGAATACTACTGCTACCAATACTCACTTTCACACTATTACAAATCACTCGTTACCCATGGTCCCAGTGGGTCGACCCATTAAATAAACAGGAAATATGTCAGAACCAAACAGCAAAGTATATTTTTTTGTAACATTACTCTGAAGACATGAAAATTTTCAGGCAGGCAAGCACCCTAATTGCGTACCACACTATCAATCTCAATCTGAATCATTTTGAAGGATATTGCTAATCCATTGCTTCATGAATTCTAAAAATGTGTCTTCTCAACAACGTAAACAATGCAATGAATGTTGTTGAACTGTCAAAATTAAACCCATTGCTACTGATAGTGTGTTTCGCAATTACCCCGCGGGCCATACGCTCAGCTAATATACATTAGGTTATTAGGAGTAGAATAGAATAATCTGTGTTATGTTTACATAGGGTGACACAATGGGGACTGCCCCTTGTTATTGCTAAAATGGATCCAGATTAAAGGGAGAAAGATAGACAATACTGTAGGTAGTCCGGGTGTACCATTTATATATACAATACAATAAGTACATAAAGCATTTATTTATCGTAGTTTATCTAGGTACATTAAACGTTGTATGTAATTAGTTTTTACCTCTCTTGACGGTATCTCTCTAAGTCTTCCTTGAGGCGTTTCTCTCTGTACTCTTTTCTCTTCTCATCCATTCTCTTGTCAATTGATTCATATATGGCATCTGCTTCTGCATCATCTTTATCATAAGGATCCTAAGAAATATAGATTATCATATATAGACTAGCAGCACCCTGCGGTTTCACCCGCATAAGTTTCAATAACATGAGAATATTGGGATAAAAAGCATCCTATGTGTTAATCTTGGTTATAAACTATCTGTGTGCCATATTTCATCCAAATCTGTTCAGCCTTTGGTGCATGAAGAAGTAAAAAACATACAACATGCTCACAAACTTTCACCTTTATAATATTAGTGTTATCAGAAAAGAAAGGTTGCCTGGTAGAAAATGCCTCAGGTACAACATTTTTTTACAAGTACATAAAGCTTTAATAAATAAATTAATCAGTGGTAAGATTATTTAATTATTTTTATTACTTATTTACAAAAACAAAAAGATTAATTTCTAATAATTTGGAGGCATTTTGGCCATTTTTTCAGTCGTAAAATTACTCTCAAAGTTTCAACCATTTTTATGTAAAACTTGAAGAAAAAGCCAAAACAGCATGTCCAAATGAAAGTTTATTGTGTTAATAATGAAATTGTGAGCCGAGTTCAACTTTAACACATAGTAATACAGCTATTATTTTCTTGCACACAACATTGTGAATTGTAAGAACATTGTACACAAACCTTAGAAAACAATGACCCACTGTATCCTGAGAATTCATCATAATTGGAGTCATTCAAATCTTCATCATCATCTTCTTCCTCAGTTTTCTTCCGTTTAGCCGCTGGTGGGGCATGACGATCATCCCTAAAAGACGAAATAGGTAAAAGAACTTACAATACAATCAACCATCTTTTAATTCCATAAAATCAGACTTATCAGACTCAGACTATACTTAGTAAAACTAAGAACTCAGAGAATAATGTCAAGGTTATTTTATTTGAGTTTCCTTCTTCTATTATATTTCTAAATGTGTTGTAATAAAGAAAATAAAGAAGAACTTACGACACATCATTGGCATCTCTTGCAGGACCGATATCAGACCGTGTGGTGAAACCAGTGGCACTGTAAACGAAATTTAATTATCACTTACATATATACTTCTCTTAATAAAGCGTATTATTGGTAAATAAACAATATCGTACCCTCGACCAACACCAGCAACATAACCTAAGGGTGCTGGTATCCCAAGGAAATGTTTTTTGTTTTTGTTTACAAACGCCTGCGGGGGCACCGACATTTTGGGTTTATGCACTCCAATCTAATTCACTGAAAGTACGTAATTCCTGAAGTATAATCAATTAATTAAACTGGTTTTCTACTGAATAATATCTCTCAACATTTAACTTTTCTCTCAACTACGCTTTTTGACATATTTTTGTCAATTTTGTTTGACATAAAACATTGACATTTTTCATCAATGCCGCGTTCCGAGTTAGGACTGTAATCGATATTATCGATTTGAGCGTGCTTAAACCTAATTCGGTACGGGTTTAAGCTTGGTTTAAGCACGCTCAAATCGATTATATCGATTACAGTCCTAACTCGGAATGCACCCCAAGTGTTACCAGTTCCGTACACAGCCGGTTGATACTCTAGACCAAATTCTTGTAAAACCGAGTTCTTCCGAAGTTTCTACTGCCTCACTCTATAAAAATTATAAGGTTGTCTATGATTGTTGCATTGTTGCCTAGCAACTGAAAGTTGTATTTGAATGGAAAATAAAATAATCGAAGTGGAATTCGGCAATAATATTTCGAATCCTTTTTAGAGCGTGTCTTATTAAATATAACGTTATAATCATGGCGCAGAGTTTAATTGCAATGGCTCAGGAACTAGGATCGAATGATAACAGCATATCGACAAAAGAATTTTTGCAATTTGAAAAGAGTTGTGAAGCTTACAAGGACGACGATGAAGAAATTAAAACGATTTTTAATGAAATTAAGAAGCTGTGTGCAGCTAACAAGGCAGAGAAGGTATTATGTGAAGATAGTGATGATGTAGATTTAATTCTCAAAAGGGCAGAAGATATTGCACATGAGACTGAGAATTTGTTAAAAAGTAGCCCTATTTCTACTGTTCTGAATGCTAACAGTCCAAATAGAAGTGAATCTGGTGCTATTCCTCAAATTAAAGTCACAAAACCTAATGAGACTGAAAGGGATACGTTGGAGCATAAAGACTTCAGTAATAATAAGGTAATTTATTTATTTTATTACAAAATGTTCTAGGTAGTAGATAGTCATGTCTTCTGTAAGCAACGTAAACTGTATCATGAAAAAAAGTTTTCCTAAATAGGTAAGGATTTTCATTTCGTTCGAGTACCAGGTTCTTCCCAAGAAATAATAAAAACATAAAAGATTTCATAAGTATTTATTCTTAAAAATAATGCTGCTGCTGAACAGCCTTAAATTTCTTGCATTCAGCCTTCTTTCTGTTACATTTAAAAAGTCTTAACTATAAATAAATGAGACTATTCAATTTAAGAATCATTTTGTACATTCATGAGTAGAAATGCTTAAATACTTTAAATAATAAATAGGTAATAGAAGCATACTTAGTACGCAATTAAAATTATTGTAATTTGTTCACTTGGCTTGCTAAGGCTCTTAAACCAGCCAAATTCTCCCTTGCTACGGGCTCAATGTATGATGCTGGTAGCACGAAGCCATAACGTCCCGTGTCACTCAGTTCAATTGTATAGGTGTACTTGATACCCAAAGACTTGGCCCAGTCATCAGAGCCGCCAGCAGCTGGGTACAGGAGCCCACTTGAAGATCCAACTTTGTATTCCGATCCTCCAGTCTTTTGGATTGCCTGTAAGAAAAATAAAGTTAGAAGGACCATATGAAAATTATAAGGTTTTTATGGGGATATCAACTAATGGTGGCTTTGAAATTATATCAGAGGGATGGATTTAATAGAAATTTTCTGCAATTGCACAGAATTATACTTTTGCCCGTAACATCCACCCCAAGATGTCCACCGGGTTAGATAATATTCCATTAGAATTGTATCTATTACAAATGGATAAAAATATTGGAACAGCATACAACTTAGTATTACTTCTATGGTCTTGACTTACCTGAGCCATCAGCTTGCCGACACTTTCAAGGTCCTTGTGGTCTGGTGGCAACGCGTTGTCGTAACCCCATGGGTACAGCAAGTACTGGCCATAACTATGGTATGTTAGGTAGGCAGAGAATTTCGTTGCTGTGTTTTTAAAGAATTCCTGTGGAAAAAGTAAAATGTTAAGAGATATGTACATAAAATTGCTTTTCCAATATGCATGTTGTAACAAACTTAGGGTGTGCACGTCCACGGGGAGTCACACTGTCGGTCATTTGCCTTAATTACGTTTAATTGTTTGGCATATCTAGGGCAATTATGATGCTAGAATGTGCAGTCAAGGTTTTTTCGTAGTACTTTCGTGTAGGTAGTGCTTGCATGCAATTGCAAAGTTCGGAAAAAAATTTTGAATTCCAGTACGTCGATAAAATTATTTCGCTAAGGAACTGCGGACACATTCAAAGCTATAAGTACGGCGTACCTCATTGCCGTCCAGCTCTTGGCAATGAGGCAAGGCAATCTGGCAACCTGGAGCGTCGGTCTCGCGGTGTGCCAACAGTCCTCGGACAAGAGCCCTATATATAAATATTTCTATGACAGGCTTGTGGTATGTAATATGGTATCTGATTGTGTGATGATTGACACCGGCATCACGGTTCTCAATGAAGGTCTCAAAAGGGTGGCGATTGTAGACACTGTCGGCAGAAAAGAAACCACTTACAGAGATTGCTTTAGATTCTGGTTCAGAAAACGGTCCGCTGCCACGGTATATGTCACTGCATGGATAGCTTGAAGCTCCTTTTCCTCCCCAGCGGTATCTATAGATAGAAAATATTAAATCGGTTAAGTAGGCAACCTATACCAGCAGGCATAACTTGTTTTCATAAAATGAGAAGCGCAACTCCTATAATTCTTCGCGTTTGGCGTGAAGACTGCGTAGGTAAATCACACATCAGTCACATTACAAATTGTAGCTGAATAGGAACAACGGAGCCTAGACTCATTCCTTATGATAATGGAATGAAATGTTAATGTCCCGTTTAGATATAACTGCAGGAACTTAGATAGCTTTCTTGCACGCTGATTTCCGTGCCAAAGTAAAATAGTTTCCTTTCCCGCTAAACTTTCGTTATATTAAGTGGGCACATCGTGCTATCGTGCTGGTTTATAGTTGCCCTTGGCCTACGTTCATAGTTAGCCTTGGCCCGGCACATTATCGGATCGATTCTGATCAATCACTCATTTAATCGACGCGGCCTATCGCAGTCCGCTACTGGACATAGGCTTCTTTCACGTTGGACAACAATACCTCCCGGTGTTATTCACCCGCCTCCTGCATCCAGTTTCTCCCAGCCACCTTTTTAAAGATGTGTCGGTCCCTCTAACTAGGGAGCGTTTCACGCTGCACTTGCCTATTGCCGGTCTTAACTTTAGGACACGATTATGTTACTTATATTATTATAAACTAGCGACCCGCCCCTACTTCACACGGTTTTTACGATTTGACAAAACGTCGATATTTCTTTTTATAAGTATGTAAGTTTAAAATTAATGTATTAAACACCTACATCTTCCGGAATAAATTCTCTAAATTATGGTGAACCGCATCAATATCCGTTGCGTAGATACGAAGAACAACGCGGTCAGACAGATTACGCGAAAAGCGACTTTATAATATGTATAGGTAGATTACCCGAAGTTCCTGTTAAGATCCGCGCCGGTGCAAGTGCTGGCACCATATCCGTATTTCCTGTTCTTCCTCCATAGACGGTCCGACCTATGTGTGTACTCATACCCGTCTGGGTTTACTACCGGCAAGAAGTACCTGAAAACAAATTAAAAACGTAATACAAGCAGTTTCATGGTCTGAAGTACCTAACGAAAAAAAGTAGGAAAACTTACCAATCAATGTTCTTGATATCATCTGATTCGACATCAAAGTTTTCTGCGAATTGGTTGATGAAGTAAGTGACGACCGCCGGGCTGATCCACTCACGCGCATGGATGCCACCATCAATAAACACTGCTTTATTGCCCTTTTTGCCGTCAGAAATGCGTAAAACCTGAAAAAAAAAAATCTTAGGAACTTGGGGACTTCCTAACAGAGAAACAACACTCAGACATTCACGTGATGATCTTGTAGTGTAGTATAATATTGGTTAAGATAGATACTTATAGGAGACTTTGGTAGGATTCTAGACGAGGAAAACTTGGGTTTTTGTACACGGACAAGCCCCTCAAGTGTTTAGCCACTTATCCAGCCGAATCGTCAAAATGAACAATCGCAAATTCGTTCCCCTGTGGATATGGTTTGATGTGATAAAGTACTTACTGTTATAATGAATAATACCGCGAATTAGTGTGATTGATGGTTCGTCATGCTAACAATAAGGTGATGTATGAAAAGTGAAAACTTATCGCAAACCTTTCATTGTGATTCAATCGTTGTGTAACGGAAAATTTTTTGAAAGCAACTTGAAATTATTGCTCATTTAGTATTATAATTACTTTGAAACTTAGAACAAGGTATATATTATTTCTGAACGACTGCTTTACCTTAAGTTCACGGCCTTCGTAGGATTTTCCTATAGTATTAACACTGACGATAGTAGGATACGTTTTCGCCAAGTAGTCCATAAATCCGTGAATATCCTCTAGCCTATGATACTGTTTCCATGTCATACGGTGACCTGAAATGAGATTCTACATTAAAATTAAAATAAAATATCATTTCATCTCACCATTTTCCATAATTTCGGTTTAATCACATGGTTCTCCCAATATGCGAATGCGTTCTCTTTCTTCCGGATTAGTGACGAAACGAACATTTCGAGTTTTCGACCTTTGAACTGTTAGCAACTTTAAAGAAAAAACTTAAACATGTTAATGAACACAATCCAGATCCAAAAGGTTAGAGACACGTCATGTGAGAATTTTAAACCAATTGTATTAAAACAAAGATAGTGCATAATAACAATGATTCGGTGCCGAACAACAACAACGCACCCCAATTTGCATTTGGCCAATACTCCATGGGAAGGTTGAGAGAATTGTACCCCATGTAGGCACTAATGAAACCTAGTCGGCGATGAGATTCCCTGTAACGCCAAAAATTGTAAGCTCTTGCTGGAACAAAATTACATCGACCCTTGGAATATACAAGCATAAATTAATTTGGTTAATGAATTGTAAGTACGAACCTCGCCTGTCTTGTAGTTCCAATTCATTCTCATCTAACGGTGGGTTTTCTTCGTTGATTCTTTGTTGCAGATCTTCAATCATTATATAGTATGCAATGTCTTTATTTTTTAAAGCAGCTGTTACGTTGTCCAGCGCTTTTGGCTTGACGAGGATGTCGATAGCTGAGTGATTGCCTCCCCATGATGCAATTACTGGAAAATAATTTGTTTTATTGATACGTACTTAATCCTTAAAAGAATACCGTATTCAAAGTTTTTTTGTATCATATTTAAATGGTCAGCTTACGTTTTTCAGAAGCTAGTTTGTTAATGAGACGTTGGGCGCTAGTTTTCTTCGTGGAGACTTTCCATACTTGAGCACCGCTGTAGTCTATTCTTTCTACTTCTTCTGCTAATGTGATCTTAGGTTGATTGTTATCAGGCGCTTTTTCTCCATCAGTTGCCACTTCGGTAGCAACTGAGTCTGATTTAGAGTCAGTTTCATTTTGAGCTACTTGATGATATGGTTGTTTAACCGAACTACGAGTAGGCCATTCTGAAACAAGTCTTTACTGTGAGTAGGTCAATCATATCAGCGATAATTACGATTACGTCTGCATTTTTGCGTCTAAGTGATTTACAATCGTGACTTATTATCTATGTATCATCAATTTGTCTTACGTTTGATTCAATCCTAAAGAGTGGTAAAATTGCATTAATGACGTTTTTTGCTGTCCATATTCACATTTTATGTATATAATCGTGTGTTTAGATGGGCAGATTACATACGCTTTGTTTAATTCATGGCCTTGTTTTTTCACAGCTACATAGTTCTGTGTGAGCATTGTTTTAAAACAATATGACAAATAGGTGGATACATTTTCATTTTTAATGTGTATGAACACAGTACCGAGTAATGGATTAATTTAGTACTAACAAGATCAACTTGGGCTTTTATATTTGAGCCATGCAGCTTCAACAAGTCCGCATAGGTCAGTTTGTGCAGGCGTTGCAGGTAATCGTCAACAAAAAATAAAAACACATCTATTCTGATGATTCACAGAGAAAAATATTAAACAGTTTTCCTCTTAAAACGAGTATGCATTAAGAATACATCAAATAAAAGAAATACGATCTTATTTAAGTGCGAACATAAAAGTTAATGAGCGATTTCTACATTGATTTACTGCGGATACGAATACGCGTTCACATTCACACATTATGTGTTAAGTTTTGAAGTATCGATACGACACAGAGCGAATTGATAATAGAATATATTAAAATGCAAGGCTCGTATCTCCCGTGACATGTTTTAATGACTTTCTCTGGCCACGGCTTGTTTTCCATTCGCGGCTAGCCGGTCAAACTTGGCCAATATCTTAGCCGGTCTAACGGTGCTGCATGTCGAACTTGAACTGAACTTGCCTGTCGTCCAAGGGTTTCCGCAACTCTCGATATTTGATTTTGATCACGCATTTCGAAGGCGACATCGCGTATGGAATCGAGAAGAACTTTAGAATAATAAACATTGGATTAAATTTGTATGCAATGATTTCTTACCTACGTTTTTTAATTTTATATATATTAGGTAAACCTCTTTCTAACCATTCGGAAAATACGGGCGTGATGTTATGTGGTAGGAAAAATACGAAAAGGAAAATTTATATCGGAGAGGCTTTACATTGTAATAAATTTAATGTTTAATAGTCAGTTTGAATATTGTCATGAATGAACCTAACATTAGAGAAAGAACATAATCTAATGCATTTCTAACAATTCTAAACAAACAAAAGGAATTAATCAACGCAATAGCATTTTGTACTGTACCGTTAAAATGTTTTAAAGAAAGTGACAAACATCTTAGAAATACAATTTTTTGTAATTAATATGTATTCATCAATTAAAATGACTTCGTAAATCGCTTAAAAAATTCAAATATCATTTCATACCTTGTCCTGGCTGTAGTTTATTGATGAACGGCGTACATAGAACCGAGGAAGTGACGTACAGGAACACGACTATCTTCGTTAAGGACCCCATGGCTACTGGCGGTGCGGGCGCTCTGCCGCAGGTGATCACACTGATGCGTTTGCGCACATCGATTGCCTCTTTTAAGCTCCGATAAACAAGCTGTCGGTATTGATATCTCGGGACACGAAATTAGCTTGATGAGATTTAATAATATTGGTGGTGTTAATGGAATTGTAGAGACCTAGATTTTGTGTGGAAATTGAGTCAAAGTAATTTGTTCTTATGTTTATTATACAATTGCTTGTGAAATATTATTATGTTATTGGTCTCAAAGTTTAAAGCCTTTGTTTTTATGCGTCATACTCTTTGGAGTAACTTTCTGCAAAGGTTTACCGCTAGGTGCGTGTATTGGTCCACGAATTTCTTATTTAAGAATGATGTTGTTTTTTATTAGAAATTTGTTTCTTTCCTTTTTTTTTTCCTTTGTTGGAACGAAGTTGGACTGATATAATCTTAATAAAATATTTTAACCCATTAAAGAATTAAGATATGAAACCATCGACATTGATTTCAACGCTGACCAAACAGAGTTTTTATAACTTAATTACGTTTTCGCTACATAGCCTCATAAAATAAGAAACTTAAAGGGCTATCCCTTTTATGACCAAAAAGCTTTTAAGTACCTTTATTTTTAAATAAGCTTATAAAAATTATTAATGCACGCATTAGATTCGGATCAGTGTTTGCAAAAGGCGTCACATCGCCTATAGGTACAGTATTCGTTTGGAACCAGACTGACAACTTTTCTCGACCTGCGCGGGCGTCATGCCCGGTCGTTGCCACCAAGTTGCAGTTATTTAACTTTGATGACAAACTTTGTTTACTGTAATCACGTTTTAACGATTTATTTATCTAATGTTCTTTTCACGATTTGTTACCGTTTCGGAGCTTGGTTTATCTTGATGAGCCTATCACTTAGACTTGAGTATCTACTTGGTATCTAGTACATACTGTTTTAAACCCATGGTATGGAAGCTATACGATTACAACTCTTCCAATAAGCGTATAAAGGCACCTCTCATACCGATTTAAAATAGTATAGCGTTAAGAAAGCTGAGAAATTATGTACTTGTATTTGTAATAATCTTAAAATGTGTTTGTAGGCTAACCAGTATGCTAAACAAAATGCTAAGGAAAACACTGAAATACGTCGTAAGCCAAAGTTAAGGCCTTTCTCCGCCGGCGTCATCGATTCAAAGAAACGAGAAACACATAAGATTGTCAAGTCAGTAACTAATTCACCAAAAAAAATAGTGACTAATTGTAGGCACGAAAACTTGATAGAAGAATTAAAAGATACAACGGAAAGAGCAAAAGGTTTAGAATTGACTAACGTTAAGTTAAACGACGATAATAAAGCTTTAAGAAAGAAGTTAAACCAAGTCACGGAAGAGAAACATATGGTTGATTTAAAATTGGCCGAATGCGAAAAGTTTGTAGGTAGACTAAGTAAAGAATATGAACATAAGAATACAGAATTAAAGTCTGTTACGGAAAATGAGAACAGAATACTTGTTGAACTACAAAAGGAACGGAATGACAGGAAAAATTTAACTTTGCAACATGAGAAAGATTTAGTTGTTATACATGATCTACAGCGACAAGTTAAAGAGATGGAGATGATATTGAGGAGGAAGCATCCTGATTCTGTATCGGCTTTGATTGGTGAGTATCTATATGAACTCTCTGAGGCATATAATGACAACTTTATGTTATTTTATGTAATTGATGATTAATTCAACACTGAAACGTTTGCAGTGGCTTCAAAATCTTCAACAGTGGAAGACAATAAGAAAAAGTTATTAGAGGAACGTATTTCTAGACTAGAGCAAGAGCTCAAAGACAAAGAGGACCACTTCCAAGGAATATTAATGACGTTACAAGAAAAGTTTGGTGACATGAAACAGAAGTACGAAGGTCACATAATAGACGTAGAGAGACAGTTGATGGATGACCGGAAGGTGAACACTGAATTGAAGCACAAGTTGAATGGAGCACATAAGTCTGATGCAGCTACTCAAACACTAGCTAGAAATAAACATACGATATCGACACAAACATCTATAAAGCCAGACAGAGCTTCGTCAGCTGTTAGCCGATTGACTCAAAATTCAGCCTTATTTTTGAATAGGCTGAAAGAGGATAGTTACTTGATAGCTACCATAAAAGGTTTGCAATCTGAGCTAACAGTTAAACAAAGAACTATTGCCAAGATCAACAGAGAGACTGAGGAGCTAAGGAAAAACTTGCGCAATCTACAGAAGGAAAAAGAAAGTACGTAAACTGATCAAGTTCAGTCCAACATTTTTGTTTTGCATTGTGTTAAGCTTTAGGTTTCTTTTAGTTGTTGATAAACAAAGGACATAAAATTCCATTTCACTTTTACATTTCGTGGAACCTCTTTGGTTTAATTTACATACAATAAATTACCGACTCTTCAACTGTGTTGCTTACGTGTGCTTTTCACGTGACATCATTTGCATATAAAGCATTAGCAGTAGGTATCAAAATTTGTGAAACCTCTATGTGAAATAACAGTCCGAATTTGTTGACATAGTTTGGAAGTTTGGCAAAAAAAAAAAGTAGGAAGCAAAGTAGAGATTGATCGAAAAGTTGATGTATAAATAATAACTTAAAACCATAACTATGACTTACCTTGATTTCCAGTTAGTGATGAATTTATATATTATTTTAGTGTTACTAACTTTGAATCCACATAAGAAGACGCATACTAGAACAAAGTCGACGGAGAATATATTGGCAAGGATGAACACGGAAATGGAAGCCGAACTAGCGGAAATAAGGAAGCAAAAGGAAGTGCTAATGCAAGAACGGAACACGTTACTCGATTCACTCAAGCGTACGAATGAGGAATTCATATTGCTAAAGAAAAAGAGGATTCAAGATGTAAGTAACAGTTGGACTATGAAATATATATTTCAGTGTCTCTAATTCATGAGTTTCCTCAGTTCGATAAGTAGTGAAATGTGTAAAAGAGAAATCAGCTGCATTTATGGTTAGCCAATGTTATTTTTCGTATTATAATACTTTTTTACCAAACAGTTCCATAAATATTGTCCAGCCGAGACAACAGTCAATTAATTTATATCACTATTGGATTTAAAATCCACTATTTTCTTAAATCTTCGTGTTTTGTACTTAGCCGTTGCTGGTCTGGTCTGTAAAATTCGTATGAAATGTTTGTTTTTTCTCTAGGTAGTATATAGTAATGGTAATAGTAATTAAAATTATTGTAAGTTTGCGACTGATTCCTTGCTCAGCCGTAAAATTAAGCGGGTACAAGAAACTAGTAACACTGCACTCAGACAAGAACAGTCCTCGAACAGTTTTCGTCACTATCGTTCTTTGTAGATAAGTACATAGATGGCAGGACGGACTGAAGGATGAAATAAGAAATAAAAATAAATTAAAAGTAAGGAAAGAAAGAAAATGATGAGTTTGGTAGTTAGGCTTTGCGTTAATAGAGCAAGCAAACGATTTCAGCGTTCAAGCTAGGTACTTGTTGTCTTAAACCTGATTTATAAGGTACAATTTAACCACAAGTAATAATGAAAGTTGCACTGTCTAAACGTGTTTAGACGATGCAATTCATTTGTTGGTTCAATTTTTTGTATGTATGCCACAGACAAGAAACTGGTCCCGTGTGAACGAGGCTATATTCTTTGAATATGTTCTTTCTTTTTACCGACTTCACAAAAAGGAGGAGGTACTATGTTCGGCTGTTCGTATGTCTTTTTTTTTTGTATGTTTGTTCATTGAATACTCCGCCAATTGTCGACGGATTTTCAAAATTCTTTTTTTTTTTAGCTACAGTTATCAGTTCCTTAACTTTCTTGGGTTGAATACGAGTTTGATGATAACGACTCTGAAAACTGAGCGGATCGGCAATCGTCCATATTATTACTGCTTTTCTATACAATTTTAGAATTTGTATCCGATGCAATAATTGTAGGAGTGATTAGAGTTTATTATAATGAGTCAGTAACTTCCAAATGAGTATTCATTGTACCTAAACCAATTTCTACTGAAAGTTTATCCATTATTATAAAAAATACAAAAGTGAAATGTCCACATTATGAAATCCGGACTGTTTGGCCCGTTATAAACGGTTATTTATACTCGCGTATAATAAATAATTTTAACAATATAATGCCATATTAACACAATGAGAACGTGGAAATATAAAAAAAAAATTTTCACCACATTCTTTCTGCTCGGTCGGTCAGTGCGTAACCGAAGTGAATGATTTTGTAATGTCACATAAATAAAAGTAAAATATAGGTTTAGTTTCTTTCCGTAAAAAAAAAGGTATTGTTTGGCTTAATGAACTTGAGGTGTATAATAAAAAAAAGTATTTAAAAAATGCTTTAGGATAGATGCAGTTCCACTAAGTTGGGTTTTTTGTTGTAGATATTTCAATTTGTATCTAAATAAAAGTAAAATACTTAGAGGTTTAGTTTCTTTCCTAAAAATATAGGTATTGTTAGGCTTCATGAAACTTGAGGCATAGAATAAAAAGTATTAAACTCTTGAGGATAGGTGCAGTTCCACTAAGTTCTGTTTTTTTGTTAGATATTTCAATTTGTATCTCTTATGTATGGTGACTCAGACAGAAGTTAGGTAGCTGTGTTCAAAGCAGTAGAAAATTATGGACTGACGTAGCGTAGGTACATATGAGGAGTATGTCTAGATTGGGACCGTAAACAAAGATTTCCTGTTCAAAATTAGGCGTTCAATTACTTAGTTGAAGGTGAAGAAGGTTGAAGCTAAAATATTATTGTTTTTGGTCGCTGTCGACAGCGATGAGGTCGAATTTTCTAATGCCCTATGATTCCTTCCCCGAGTTTTGTATATACATGTACATAATACAAACCGACTGTTAGCTTATATATTATCCCCCTTACTAATAAACGTTGTATAACGTCTGTATAGTTACCAACGCTTTGTCTTCTTCTTTCGTAAGTCAAATTACTGACGACTGAAAGAGAGAAATCGGTGTGTAACTATTCATCTGATATAATACGTTTATTAGTAAGGGGTTTAGTGAATATCTTGTTGGTTCTTGTTTTCGCATTTATGTTTAGCAGTTCTTAAGGTCCAATATAGACGACAGACAGTGCGTTGCTCTTTGCAAAATTTGATACAACATTTCCATTGCAACCTCAGCTGTCCTTACTATTTTAATTTTTGGCCTTATTCCCTGAAAAAAATAGTTAGTTGCCTGTCCCTACAGATATCATAGTACCTAGGTATATATTAGTTGCTCTATTTAGGTCTGAGTAAGTACTATCGATCGATGATTATAATAAGTAGCGAAACCTATTTACTTACTTAATTTATGTTTTTTTCTGCAGCTCCACACTCTACAACTGGCACACGAGAAAGAGCTCATGCAGATGAACATGCAAGTCTACCCGCTGCAGGAGGAGATCAAACTCCTAAACAGGACGGTGGAAATCCTTCAGGAGCGCGTGCAAACTGCCGACGACAAGCTCGTGAGGTACCAGGCTGGCATGAAAGACGATGTGCTTGCTGGAGGTGACAATAATAGTACTAAGGCTAAGAATAAAAAAGATCGTTAGTAGGGAGATAAGGCTCACGGATACCGCTGTTTGTAGCATAGCAAAGTTAACGGGGCGCGAACTTCATTTGTTTCGGATGATCCGTAATAAGAGAAAACTGGGTTATATTCATGACCTTTTAACAATTTCTATTGAGATCCGTCCGATCTCTGTTTAAAGCAAAGATCACTTTTTACAAAGTATATTGAATGAAATTAGTTTAGATAATCTTTAGATTAGTTGGTTTGTGTCCGGCACAAGAGTCAATTGTCACAAATTAGGTTATTTTACACTATTATACTATTATTGTTAAGTTATTTTGGCTTAGTCTACTTTTGCAAAAGGGCTTAAATATTATTATTTAAAACAAAGAGAAAAAAGAAAGAGTGAGATAGCATACATAAGTAACGTTTTTAATTTTAATCGGCGTGCAAGATCGGTCGATCGCCTAAATTGTTGGCCGTTTGCATCTGAATTGGTCATGCAATCGACGCAGGCGCAACGATTACCTGATGACACGTTGAAGTGTTCAATATTGCCGTGGTAAAGTCGATGACCGGAACGGATTTTGAACGCCTTAATGAAGATAAATTATTGGGAATGAAATGTCGGGAAAATGAAACTTATTTTTATGCGGTTCAAAGAATATTTACCGAGTTAGAAAAATAAAGTGAAAGAAAAAGTTCACAAAGTCAATAGTTTTGGTAGAAAAAGAAATGGTTCACATGACAATTTTTTTTGTTGTTGAAATGAAGATACGGGGAGAGAAAATCAATTTTGTGATTTGAATTTTAAAATCCAAAATGTGTGAGTATTAATTAGTATTCTTTTAATGAATGAAAAATATTGTTGTTGCATTTACAATAGGTTTACATTAGTTATCTAAATATATGTTAGAAGTAGAAGATTGATGGACAAACTGATGTGCCTTGTCTATGTCCTTTGTCTCATAAAATTTTATTAAATTATGGTGTTCTCTTAGAAAATAGTACACTATCAAATATAAATAACTATTTATTTGACAAAATCGTGATAAATAAAAGCAAGGAAATAGTTACGGTACCTTCTTTGGTTAACTTGTAGAACGATGAAGCTCTTGAGAAACGACCAAGCGTTGTCTTGTCACTCAACGCCTATGAATTCAAATGCTTCATACTGATTTGATAAAATATTATTTTTTATACCAACGAGTGCAGCGATGGACGTCTAAAACCATGTTTCTATTATGCAAGTAGAGTGCACGCAAGTTGTATGAACACTCGACAGACCAGGAGACCTAGTCAGCTTCTGGAGGGGAGGTGGGCTGGTTGGAATAACCACTGACGGCCGCCATGGCTCACGCACAATGGTCCATTTGAAGGACTAAGTGCGGAAACCAAACCCATAACATAGAACATAGATGTTGTATGAAGCTTGCATGGGCAATCTTCTCTTGCTACGCGAAACTTAAAGTCAACTTGCTTGGAACATTACCATTGGATTACATTGGATTGTGACCTTTATGGAGGTGTGCTCTAAAGCCTCTACAATGCTTGTCATGGTATGGGCATGTGATGCGGATGAATGAGGAAAATGTCGTGAGGAAATATTGAGTATGAATGTAGATGGCTATAAATGCAGGGGAAGACCAAAGAAGCGATGGATGGACTGTGTGATATGATATGGCTGGAAGAGGGTGACTACCGAGATGAATAATCCATACATCCATACTAATATTATAAATTCGAAAGTAAACTCTGTCTGTCTGTGAACGGATTTGGATGAAAGGGGTTTGAAGGTTTTGGCCCTAAAATCAGCCGCCATTTTGATTTTTTTTCAGAATCGCGGTGCACAACAAAAGTTATTTATTTAGATAGAGGACACTTAGAGCAATAGCGCACTAGCGGCTAGGCCGCAGCGGCCAGGTCGCGGCGGCCATCGAGATAGATACATTAGTATGAAATCGTCATAGAGCACACGCATCTGGCCGCACGCGGCCAGCGGCCACACCAAGCCGCAGCGGCCAGCGAGATCGAAGCGACGCATTAGCGGCCCATGTTCAGTCGCTGGCCGCTGCGGCCACTGAGATCAATTGCATTGTACTTAAATCACCAGTGTGCGCGCACTAGCCGCGGCGGCCGCACGTATTGTGGAACTACAGCGTGATTTGTGATCATCGCGATGTCTTTCGACACGGAAAGGTTTATAACAGAGATTGAGACAAGGAGGGCATTGTGGGACATGTCCTGTGAAGACTACGCCAACCGCGACTTAAAAAATATGTATGAAATAATCCCTTTGTTCGCCTTTCACGTAGCAAGGGATGAACCCAATATTTTTTCCTTTTCTTTTTCCGCTGCTTACAAAGATACAAAAGTACTGCTATTTCCTCAACGTCCATTTTGAAGCGCGCTGTATGTGCAACTGACGATCGTAGCCGCGGTTTTGGCCGCGTCGCAAATCGCAAACCCTGCGGCCGGGCCGCGCGTCGTGGCCGCGCTGCCAGGTCGCTAGTGCGCTATTGCTCTTATACAAACAAAAAATGTTATATAACATAATATCCTAAAGCGTCAGGTTTCGGAGTTATTCACCGAAATATAAGTCGAAAACAGCAAGGATTTTTTGTTTTTTTGCCCTCCAGGTAAGCATATTGAACTATTGAAGTAATAGAAACGTTATGAAACCTTTATGGAGAAGAAACAAATGAAGAATAGACATTTTTTAAATAAATAATTAAACACGGCAATTTATAGTTCGTTATTTAATCCCAGAGACTAATCTGACAAGTGCCTTCTATACTAAAAAAAAACGAAAACACAAAAGACTTAAATGTCGCCGCTAAAATGTCTTAATGCTGTGTTAATGTTGTGTGCCGTGTAATTTATTTAAAAAATGTCTATTCTCCATTTGTTTCTTCTCCATAAAGGTTTCATAACGTTTCTATTTCCTCAATAGTTCAATATACTTACCTGGAGGGAAAAAACAAAAAAATCCTTGTTGTTTTCGACTTATATTTCGGTGAATAACTCCCAAACCTGACGCTTTAGGATATTATGTTATATTACATTTTTTGTTTGTATAAGTGTCCTCCATCTAAATATATAAGGTCAACTTTTATCAAGTACAAATATTTAAACAGAACGTCTATCTATACGATAGAAATACGGCCCTAACATTTTATTTCAAATAATCAGGCTAGTTTTTTTTTTCAGTTTTTCTAACATAAAAATTACAATATTTTAAACATCATACTGTATACCGACTCAATTGTTTGGGTCTGCACCCCCAAAAAACCCAGGGTCATTTAACCCGGTATTACGTCATCGCTCGGACTGCATTGACTAAGACTGTGACACATGTTAAGAAACGATTTTAACCTTTGCGCTAATCTATCGTATTTTAATTTTCCATCACACTTTTTCAGGCTTTGGACTAACAATTTAATACAGTTTGTTATTTTTTTAGTATTGAATTAATGTAAAAACCTACCTAACTTTTTGCATTAACTTGGCGTGTTAAAAATAGTCAAAATTCATTAACAGATTTACACTTATTTACACAATTTACTAGTTATTTACACATATCACATCAATTGTTGGACGTGACGCCCTTGTTGTCGCAACACTGTCTAGCGCGATCGAGACAATGCCTCCGCACTTCAGTAAGCACTTGATGGTCACTGGACATCACGTTAAATGCACTCACAATTCGCGCACGTAATTCTTCCACTGTACGGATTGTATGACCGTCGTTCCCATACCTACACTAGGTCTTTGGCCCTACCCCACACGTGGAAGTCCATCGGCATCAAGTCAGGTGAACGTGGCGGCCAGCGGATAACGCTACCACGCCCAATCCATCGCCCTTGGAACGCCTCGTCCAAGTAGGCGCGTACCCGCACACTAAAGTGCGCCGGCGCGTCGTCGTGCTGGTAGTACATGTACCTGCGGCACTACACAGGCCATTCCAGCAGCAGCTCTGGTAGGTCTCGCTGGAGGAACTGCAGATACGTGTTCGTAGTCAGTCGGTCCAGAAAAACGGGTCCCAGTAATTGGCCGTTCAACACTCCTGCCCACACATTATTTTATTGATTGATTTTGGCGAACTGAAAGACAATCTCCCTCTCTGAATGCCAGCCGCGCAAGGCGGGTGCACCGGGGCGAAGCGGGGGACACGCCGCCGCCGCACGTGTGCAGGCGCAACCATTGTTTTCTGCCTTAGAGTACGTTAGCCATTAATACACAGGTTGTTGTTATTTGAATGTTTAAACAAAATGGTTTTTGGTGTTTTTCTTGGAAACTAGCGTATAGAAATTTTTTTTTTTTTTGTAAAATGTCTATCTTTAGTTATTGAATCTGTCCTTAAAATTTTTGTACTTGATAAAAGTTGACCTTATATAACTTTTGTGGTGCACCGCGATTCTGAAAAAAAAATCAAAATGGCGGCCGACCTTAGGGCCACCCTCCATACAAAAATCTTCAAACCCCTTTGGCAGAGAGATAGATTGCATCCCGGGGAAGGACATAGGATAGTTTTTATCCCAGAAATCATCCATCAAGGGGGTGAAAAAGGGGGTGAACCGATTTAGATGAAATTTGGTATGGAGATAGTATGAGTTGTGGGGAAGGATATAGAATAGGTTTTATCCCCGGAATTATCCCTTAAGGGTGTAAAAAGGGTGGTGGAGATATGTAAAGGGAATCTATAAAAAAGGACTATAATACTTTTATTGTATATAGTAGAGAATAATATAGAAGAAAAAGACATGTGTCGACTCCAAATAAATTGGGATATGGTCAGGAGAATGATGAAGAATACTAGCAATCTTCTTTACGACGAAACGATATCTTTTCGTGGTGACAGGAGAACAGAAGAAATTGTTCTTCATGATAGGAACGAAGTTTTCAGATAATAATTTTGTTCAACCAATATTCAAGAGAAATGGTAGGGAGAGCAGTGAAAAGTGGTAACGGCCGCGACTTACGAGGTGTAGGTCGTAGGTTCGAACCCAGACAGGCGCTTTACTTTGTGTAAATTATTTCATCACCACTACTCTCAAAACGGTGAAGGAAAACATCGTGACGAAACCGGCATGTCCTAGGACTAAAAATTCGAAGACATGTGACGTCTGCCAACCCGCACTGGGCCCGCGTGGTGGATTACGGCCCACTCCCTCTCACCGAGAGGAGGCCTGTGTCCCAGCAGTGGGAACATTATAGGCTGATTATGTGGTAGGAAAATTTACTAAAATTATGAATAAAACCCATGCAACTGCCGCTGTCGTCAAAAGAAAACATTATTATTATTAGCCTGTGACGTCCCACTGCAGGGCAAAGGCCTCCCTACTCTCTTTCCACCTCTCTCTGTTCAAAGCTGCTAAGGACCAGTTCTTGTTGAAGGAGTCCAGCTCATCATCAAAAGAAAACATAATGTATAAAAATCATTCAGAAAAATCTTGATTACTTATTGTAAATAATTATTTGTTTGAAACAATGTCAAGGTTTTTATTATACGTAGTTAATACACTGGGACCATGTTATTAGTAATAAGGAATTTAGCTTCGAGTGCCTAGAGAAGTGTCTACTTGAGATTATTGTGATCGTCGGTTGTTAACTAGCAGAATTAGATAACGCACAATAGCATAATTTTATTATTGTACTATCGACCGCTTGTCAGTGGGAACTTTATTTTATCGAAACTCCGTACCTACTGCCAGGCCAGCTCAAGGTTACCACTGACGTCCAGTCGACTGTACCTATTACTAAGTATACTCGAAACTAAAAGGTTCCTATGTGTAAAAAAAATTCTAGTCATATTTTCGTGAGTGTTTATACCTAAAGCTTTTAACCCACCGATACAGCGAGTCATAACTGTGGTGCCTTGGTAATTGTAAAATTAATAAATAAGTATATTTGTGTATAACTATGTTTTACTTCAACATTTCTACTTTTCGTTAGAACCGAGGAGGTTTTATATATGGTTACCTATAGGAGGAGGCTTTATGTAAGGTTAGGGACCTAGAAGAAGAATTAATTCATGCAATTAATGTTCGAATTAATAAATTACAGAAACAAAAAGAATATAAGTAGGTACTCAAACTAAGGAATCCAATAACTTGTATACTTAATGAATTATTAAACGCTTAGGGTCGGTTCACATCTGACGGAAGATGCGTCGCGTATTATCGGTCGCGTAACGCTAGAACAGACAATTATATATATAATAAAACATTCAACCTTTCACACTCAACCGATGATGCGTTAGTGCGTCGAGCGAATAAATAGATGCAATCGAAGTTACGTCCGACGCATTTTCTGTCAGATGTGAACCGACCCTAATTGCAACCCTCATTCCTAACTAACAATAGACCTTACTGAAGATTCCTTTTTGAAACATATTAATAGTACCTAGTTATTTAAAGTCAAAATAAAATTTAAAAAATAGGTATGCAAAACTAAATAAAATCATAAATAAATGCAATAAATTTAGGAAATAACAAAAACACAGTTCTAATAATATTATATTATTGTCTTGGCATCCTCCAAGATTTTTTTTTGTTTAATAAAGATCTGTTTCTATTTAAAAATAAGCCGTCAATAAAGAAAGTGGTAAATCTACCTACGCATGCAATTCCCACATTTCACTAGTTTGCATCTTAAGTGCAGTTTCTCTTGAGGCATAATTAGATTAGCAGACACCGGTTTTCAATCGTAAGATAAGCTGAATACTACTGAGATTTGAACTAAAAATTGTCGGAATAGTTAAATAAAAAGCTTAAAAGCTTACTTTATACTTTTATTAACAGTTAAAATAGTAGGAATATTACAGTTGCTGGAATCGAATGCATTTTGAAAATCTCAAAACGTCAAAACCATGTTGTTTGGGTATCATCACTTTCTTTCTGTACATTATGACTGTTGACATATTTAACAAGAGAACGGACAGCAGCAAGCAGTTCCTTGCCAGTATCTTTTATTACCTCTGGCGGTACTAGGAACCCTAGATTTCCCTTGTCCTTGATTTCGATGACATAGGAATGCACCACGCCTTCCGAGTATGCCCAGTCGAGGAAAGTCCCTGACGCTGGGTAGATTTTATGATATGTTGGTCCGTATGCGTAGTTCTCATTGGTCGCTTTGAACATGGCCTTGAAAGAATAATTAATTTAATGTCTGAACACTGGAGTATAGGTAGGTACAGACCTTATTAATCCCTATAATATTATTTTTTTTGTCAGCCTATGTTTGTGTCCCACTGCTGGGCAAAGGCCTCCCCTTTTTTCTTCCAAACCTCCCTGTCTTGTGCGATCTCTGGCCATGTTGGCCCTGCGAATGATATTAGATCGTCACGCCACCTTCGTCTTGGTCTACCTCGATGGCGATGTCCTGCCTCAGGCGTCCAGTGAGTGACGCTATATTATATTGCTAAACATATGATATATTTTAAAGTTTTCTCGGGGCCCTAAGTAGGTACTTATTGCCGTAGGTTTCTATTAATAACATACGGTAGTTTTACGCTGGGGGGCTCGTGGCTAACAGCCGCACGGTTCGATTGACGGTTGACATTCCATTACACACCGAAGAGACCATTCTGTTCCTCGGGAAGCAAGTTAAACCGTCAGTCCCGGCCATTCGTAGTCGTAGATCTTTGACAGTTACGGATGGTCAGAAGCCTGAAATTCTGACAATCAGTCTTTCCAAGGGTTATCGTGTTGCCCAGTAACTGGTTTGTGGAGGTCAGATAGGCCGTCGCTCCACGGAATACCTAATATTGCAGTTATGTACGTGTAGCATATCTACTGCTGTTCAGCTTCATCAAGATAGACTGGCAGCCGACACCAACATAGTTTATGAAAGTCTAGACAGATGATAATGATCTGAGTAGAGGTCAGATCGACAGTCGCTCCATGTGAAAAATATATACATTCAGCTGCATCCAGTTAGACTGGAAGCCGACCCCAACATAGTTGGAGAACGGGTAGGCAGATTAGGATCTGAGAAGATATAATATGTGTTTACTTACGCTGCGCATCGTGTCAGCCACCTTCATGTGTTTATGGACGTCTGGTGTGGCGAGTTTCCGCGCGCTCCAAGGGAACAGAATCAGTTTGCCGTACGAATGTAAATCCATCATGGCGACGGGTATTCGCTTTAACGACCGTACTAGGTCCTACAACACATTACATTGGGTAGTTATAGTTCTTGTTAAAATATAGGTACCTATACGAACTAGCTTGTCCAAAATATCACTAGGTCATTTACAAAATATGCGATATCCTCTAACCCACACTTGGACCGCGGCACAACCTTACGGGTTATTCCGTTTAACCACCCCAAAAATCCCACCCTAGGCCTAGTTTGATTAACGAAATTTATAGGCTTAGGGTGGATTTACGGACATGCGTTTCCGCGTATCCTTAGGGTGGATTTTTTGGGATGGATAAACGGAATAAGTTAACCCTTCTTTCTCTCAGCGAGACGCCTGGTTATTTCAGGAAAGGCAATTACTCTACTTTTGACACCATATTCTTGATATTCTAATTATAACTTACGCGTATTGCCCTCGTTTCCGATTCAGAAAAAGCATAAGGTCCTGAATAAGTCTTTTCACATTTATTTTTTTCTGTCATGCCAGGGATACCCCAGTCTAGGCTGGAAATCAAATTTACCAATAAGTTTTGTGTTACATTCTTGTGGAATTTTGCTGATTAGGTTTTACTGGTAATCTGCACATTACACCTACCTACTTATTTTATTTATAGAACCTGTTGTCCTGTGGTCTACATCGTGATCTACTTAGCCAGATGCAAACTACGCATCATGATACAATGACGTCACGCACAAATCCTGCATCGCGCAAGCAGAGTTTTCTGCGCAACTAGCATATTTACGAGACAACGTCCCAGACACGACACCCGTCTGATCAGAGGATTTTCTCTTTTCTTTAAGGATAAGTGTACATACTTTACATCCCTCATACCTCTACAATCCCGAGGTTTATAACAAGACGTAGACAACAGATTGTCACTTACTCAAAATTCCTGTTTATATCGACTCCCTTGCAGCGCGTGTTGTTGCGCCGATTTTTACGCCACAACCGGTCAACCGTATGCGTGTACACGTATCCATCTGGGTTCCATACTGGAATTATTAACCTGTAACCAATAGGTTAAAAGAGTGTTGTAGTCTTCGATCAGCTGTTAACTGTAGGTAGTTTAATGGATTGTGTTTTTGTCATTTCTACCTCTTGAAGACAAAGGCGTGACTGCTGCTTTGGTCAGGTTGGTCTAGTAGTCGTTAGTGGTCGCTGGTGCTGGTCTTGGGTTCAGTTGGGTTAAGTGATACAGAGTTTTTCTGTTTGGAAATTGTAACAATTACTTAATTTGACTTCGACATTGCTGTTAGTAGCGTACCTAGGTATATTATAGCGTGGTTTTCGTAGTTATAGTGTTAGGTACAGACGCCAGCACATCAACCTACCCGAAACTGTCACATCTTCCAATCAACTTTGAACCTTGTGCTTCAGTGATAAAGTTGCAAATCTATTAAAGAAATTTGACAGATTGTAGTAGGTTGATGTGCTGGCGTCTGTACACAAGCGCGGACGGGCTGCCCGGGACTATCAATATAGTCCCAGGCAGCCCGTCCGCGCTGGCTAAGTGATTAGAAATTACCAGGATAATAGAGTGCCCTATGCGCTATGGCTGAAACTAATCCTTAAAAGCACTCACCAATTTTTGTTTCTGATATAACTGTGCTCTGTGTCAAAGTTGGTGACGATATTATTTATTATGTACAGCGCAGATGTTATCGAGACCCATTCGCGAGCATGTGACCCTGCTGTTATCAATATTATTTCGTTTTTTGGGTTTCCATTTGTTATGTTGATCATCTAGAAAGATTAAACTATTTAGGTATAAGTCGTTCTATTAGCTGGAGCGACCTTGAAAGGAAGGAGGTAGGTAGTCTGTTGAAACGATCAAAATGTAACGGTGTATTATAGAGTACTATTAAGTATTCTGTGATTATAGTATGGATTTAAAGGTATGTTTGACTTTGTCATCATCTTTATCGCAGCATAGGTAGGTAACTTTAAGGTTAACACTTTAATAAAGCCACTTACCTTTATTGTTCTATTCTCGGCAGTGTATCCAATAGTTTGTACTCTACATATTGAAGAAAACTCTTCCGCCAAGAAATTGTAATACTCTTCAATAATATTTAACGTAGGGAACTTGTTCCAGCTTAGGCGGTGACCTGCTTTTTGTTAAAAATAATGTTTCATCGTGACTTGTGTGATCCTTATCAGTGGGCACTTTCGGAGTAGGTATTGGCAAAGGGATTATCAGGAAGATTTCAATACCATGATAGGTAACTCAAGTTGACAGCTTAGGTTAATACATCAGTGCCAACGTTTATACGGAGGTACACGATTGTGCTAGTTTTTCAAATGTGTGTGAGCTTGGTCGGCTAGTTTTAAAATTCTTACATGAGGAATTGCAAACTCAGACTACCTACGTGCCTTCTCTCTACGTATAAAAGTAGCTCTTATGCGCTGCAGCTGGTCGAAAGGGAAGTGAAGTTGATGCGGAACCACTGTACGTACCTCCTCACCCGGCGCATTTTGATAATTGATAATAGGTATTTTTTTTTGATAGAATAGACCCTTTTTAGTGTAATTTGAAAACCGCAAATTGTGAAAAACCATAGGGGCCGAGAAAAAAAAACCCAATTTTTTTTTTTCTGAAAACCTGCGATTTTTATAGTAGCTATTTTTTTTTAGATAGGAAAGACCCTTTTTAGTGTGAAAACCGAAAAGTTCGCAAAACCATAGTGGCCGAGAAAAAAATTCCCAATGTTTTTTGTAACCTAACCTCAAAACACTTAGTTGCTTAAAAGGCGTATAGTCCATCCAATAAATCACCCATAAGGGGTTGTAGAGTGCGTGAGCAAGGCCCTAAGCAATTACTTCAGAAAATTGTTCAGGGTGCTTACAGAGTTAACATACTAAAAGTCCTGACATCTAGGGGGTGAGGCGGAGTGGGGGGAGGGGGTTAAAGTTCCCATTTTCCAGTTTTTCGCTAATATCTTTAAAACGGTATGTTTTAGAGAAAAGAAGTTTTCTGGGCAATGAAAGCTTATAAAATTTCCTACAACTGTAGTCTTATACACTCTTTCGGATTACTACCCATTTTTACATATACATTCTGAAATAGTGAAAATTTTCGAAAACTACTTTTATGAATCTCTACCTGTTGCCTGCTACTTTGTTTGCGTTATTTCGGGATAAAAGTAGCCTAAAAATCCAAATCTTTAATCATAACGAATTTCATCCAAATCGGTTCAGCAGTTGAGTAATCAAAACTTGTATCTTTGATACATATTATCTTTTAACTCGTTTAGGCTGTGAGGGTCCTGACAATGGTTTTTTTTCATCCTCAGTAGATGGTACTTGCTGAAGAGGCTCTACGTCGTCTTCATCATCGTCAACGTCAACAGACACGCCGTTGAGACATCCCTTGGCAGTGGAGGTACGTCGCGGAACAGTTCAACATTGCTTTCCGACATCCACATTTTCTACTACCACAATCCTTCGTGCAGCGGCAAAATATTGTTTTTAGTAGTATCTCTGGTGCTGGCGAATCTTCGGTTGTTATTGGCACCAGGCTGTCCCCTTCATGTTTCCATCCCCACTCTTGAGGAGGCAGCTTATTTCCGAGCCACAGCTGCACTTGGTGGTAAGTGCGCCGCGAATGCTGTTTAGCTGCGTTTTCAGTTGGTGGGAGGGAGCTGAAATCAGGCTTAATATTTGCCACTGATCTCACGAATGACTGGTACTCATTGAGGGAGATCAGTCTTGCTGGTGCGCCATACCATTTGAGGAAGCACATCTTCCCAGCCTCTTCAACCTCACTGTGCGTGGAGGTGGGCTTGTAAAAGATCGCAGCCGCTTCCTTGATAATATCTGACTTCAAGTACAGTTTTAAGAAACCTTCTTCTTCTGATATTAGGGTTTGGTCAAGTATTATTCTGGACATTGCCGTAGTTGCAAGGAAATGTCCTTTTATTGCTCTCGCAAACGCGTGACCGTGGAGCATTTTGTCTACAGATAGGGGAGCGTAGACGATGCACAAAAGTTCCTTCAGTCCACTTCCAGCCATGAAGTAACCTATGCCGCCCAAAAAGGACATCAGCAAATGAAACCCTCCGAGGCGCACTACACAGTTCGATATCTTAGAGTCAAGAGGTGCAGCAGCGACTATTTCCCGCGCTTTCCAGTACAGTGGCTGGTCAAAGGTTATTATTACTTTTGGGTGGTTGCTTTGGTCATCCTTGTCAGTTACTTGGGTCAACTCGCAGGCATAGTGTAAAGCCGTATAGATGGTGTCATAGTTCGAAGGTGGCGCATTGATGATTGGAAGGGTAATCACGCTAGTTTTTTCACTGTAATCCCCTGTTGTTATGGTCGTCATGTACCCTTTCCATTCTGGCAGGGACATATCCTGGTGTTTGGCAACGAACCAAAGGACAGGAAATATGGAATGAAAAGTGACGACCCGCTTCTGCTCCATTACCACTGGTAGAAAACGAGATCTCAAACTGTTACCGCCTTCACCGCTTGGAGGTACTCCCAGCTTATGTTATCAATAAAATACCTAATTTATATACTATTAGCTCATATTTAACATTCGGTAATGCTTGTCACATCACACTAAATGAACTCCATTTTCACTTTCTTCGGAGCACGATACTCGAACACTGGTGAAAATTTGGAACAAGTGTATAAGACAAGTGTAGATAAAAGTTTTGATATCCCAACGGCTGTACAGATTTGGATAAAATTTAGTAAATTGATATAGTAGGAGTTGATTTAAGATATAAGATACTTTTTATCCCCAAACAACGTGAAGGAAGTAGTATACAAAAGGTAGTGTTCAATTTAAGTAGTTTTCTTTCAATTTTCACTTTTCCGGAATGTGTAGTTCGAAAATAGGTACTAATGTGAAAAAGTGTATAAGATAAAAGTTGTACATAATTTTATAAGCTTTCATTGCGTAGAAGACTTCTTATCTCCATGACGCACCGTTTAAAAGATATTAGCGAAAAACTGAGAAATGGGAACTTTAACCCCCTCCCCCCACTCCGCCTCACCCCCTAGATGTCAGGACTTTTAGTATGTTAACTCTCTAAGCACCCTGAACAATTTTCTGAAGTAATTGCTTAGGGCCTTGCTCACGCACTCTACAATCTCTTTGTTGGATGGACTAGTAGTAGGAGCCCCGCTTTGCGGGGCTCTATGGTCTAAAACAAGAAATAACCACGAAGGGGATGGCGGGGTCTGTTCGCTCGCTGCGCTCGCTCACTAGACCCCGCCATCCCCTTCTAACCTAACCTGTCCGAGTCGGGGTGCCCCAAGTCCCGAGCTCGCTTCGCTCGCTCTTACATCCTAAGTTGTCATTACAAATGTGTTATTTTTGTATATTATGTTGGTTTAGTGTGTAGTGTAATCGGAAACAAAAAAAAAACGACTGTGGGTCCACACTCACAGTCGTTTTTACCCGTTTATTCGAAGCAGTTTTAACTTGTCGTATGTACGTAAGTACATACGACAAGTTACAACTGCTTCGAATAAACGGGTGAGGAGATACAGTGGAGCCGTTGATGCAACTGACTGATCAAAGACGTCACCCGGTCCATGAGAGGAGTTATAGTATACACTGTACACACAGGCTGATATTTATACGTACCGACTCTAAGCGTAGTTTCCGTCCACAGCGAGGGTTGGGTGTCAATGTCGATCCTTCGCTGCACGTCCATGATAAGGATCGTGTGGTTCAGCTTCCGGTTCACCAGCTGACGGTCTACCTTCACCTTGTGTTGACCGCGGACCAGGAAATCCGCTCGAGTTGGACTTAGGCTCCATATTGATATGTCTGGTGTCATAATGTTGAAACTTGTAAGTGTGATATGGAAGAAAAGAAAGCTGGCAAACCGACTCGAATAATGCTGCGGTCCCACGGCCCGCTTTCTCACAGGCCAGGCCGACAGGCTGTGGTAACCGTCGCCCCCGATGAGAACTGCGGCCTTTAGGCGCCCGCCCAATCCGTCGGGAGTCGGTAAATTCAAAGGAGCGGCGTGGCGCGGCGCGGGGGCGCCAGCCGCAGCCTGTACGGGCGTTTCTATTTCTTTTTGTTTATCAAATGTTGACCACTGACTAAACCACAGTGTCTGCACACGAAGCTATGCGCTCCGTATCACTCGAAATGTTGTAACAGGCCGACACACGCCGTGGGCATGTTCCGCACGGGCCGCGAAAGGCATAACAACCCGTGCCGTGGGATTATTCGAAACGGCACGCGAGTCCCGTGACAGATCTCTACAGGCGTGGTAACGCCTGGCGGGGCCTGTCACTTAACGGGCCGTGGAAATGTTCGACACGGGCCGCGACAGGTCTCTACAGGCGTAGCAACGCCTGGCGGGGCCTGTCACTTAACGGGCCGTGGGACCGTGGCTTTGGACTGGAAGCTAGCTATAAGTACATAAAATTAGGATACTAAACAAGACATTACACTACTGTGTTTTGACATAATTCTCTTAGTTTAAGCCTACCCTCATTCATGGTCATGAATGAGGGTAGGCTTAAACTAAGATAAAACGGTCGCTTTATCTCGTACCTAACTCGTTTTTAGCAACATTTTCCAGTTAGATTGGAGACTGCTGATAAAGTTGGTTACCTACCACACTCCGCTTTCAGTTTCTTTGTTGCCATACAAGAACCTTGCTAATCACAAACCCATGATTCAAAAACTGTTGCACAATTCGTTTCTCGACCCGAGGGCCGAGGTTGATAAGCAGAGACAGACGCCAGCATATCAAGCTACCCGAAACTGTCAAAATTTCTCAATAAACTTTGAACCTTATAATTTAGCGATAAAGTTGAAAATCTATTAATGGCAGATTTTAGTAGCTTGATCTGCTGGCGTCTGTACATAATATATTATGTACAATAATTATACTGTGCTACTCGTATCTGACTGGGTATTCAGTCGATTACTAACTAGCTGTGGCCGCGGCAGTACTTGCTCGCTGTTTGTATAGGACAAACCTTTTTTTTAAGGACAACATGATCTTAGAATTCTTAGATAATCTGCTCTTTATTTAGGTCTGCCGAAGCTATGGAGTGTTTGAAATCTTAAGCAATAATTCTATAAGGGCCGGCGCAGATTTGACAAATCGCAGTCGAGACTGCCAAACAAATATCGACCTTGTGCTAAAGATGAAAATGTATAGAATTTCATCTGCCCGTGAGCGCATCAAAGCGAACAGATTTTTTTATTTTCGATTTAATTTTAAGGAACACGATTTCGGCATTTGATTTGCTAGGTCTGCGTCGTTCCTAATTGGCTTGTTTTATAAATAGATAGGTACTTATGTATTACGTACTAGATGCTGAAGTTTTATCACGAATCTACTTAAATTGATGACGTAGGTCCTGTACTAAAAACAAAACTGATATCTATATACCCCCTTATTCATAATCCTATTTTATCTCTATTTTAGCTAAAATAGGTTTATAGAACGTTCTTTATCTGTCACGTTGACATTTCTGTGTCTAAGAAAGAGACAAACCCCATTTTAACTAAAATAGGTTTGATAAGTTTTATGAATAAGGGGGTTAGTCTTTACTATCTTCTAGTAAACACTGTTTAGATATGATGAAGTTTTAGGGAGTTAGCCCTAAGAGGACCGCTTACGGTTCTACAGGGTGTTACGGAAAGGGTATATCAATACAAACGGGTTGAAGAGTGTATCTGGTCTAGAATATCTGTACAAAATTTCAGCTCAAAAGCATTAACTTTGAAAATGCTTAATATTTTTTTATTTCGACATCACGGCGCTGCACTGGCGCGCGGCGGCGTGATGTGCGTGTACTAGGCACACAGACACACTACAGATAATGGACAATGACCCTCGTAGTGCGGTGACACGTTTGTTATGATTTCAGTTTAATAAACTATCGAAATAAAAAAATATTAAGCATTTTCAAAGTTACTGCTTTTGAGCTGAAATTTTGTAGAGATTCTAGACCAGATAGGTACACTCTTCATCCCGTTTGTATTGATATACCCTTTCCGTAACACCCTGTATAAAATCGTGAGGAGGGATACCTAACACAGTTCGAGATCTTAATTATGATTTGAATTTGGTGTTCAATAAGAATAATAGTGGGCCTGCTTTTTCTAAAGAGATAGTACGGCACGAACATTTTTCTCTAGTACAAATTATGTTTTTTTATGAGCCTAGTAACTACTTATGGGTAATAATAAAATAATGGTTAAACCTTTGCTATCGATGAGTCTTTTAATGAGCTTCATATCCTCAACGCCACGCAGGTCAACCTGCCACACTTGAGAGCCATCGTACGTCACTTTATCCACTTGAGACGACACATGGATAACTTGAATAAAAGACTAACATCAGTATACCTATCGAAGATTATTTCAATATTTTTTTCGAACGATTTCACTTACCTGCAAAGAAGAAAATCCAATATGTATGTACAAAAGGCATTTCATTTCGGTTTACTACAATTGAATAAAATATTATTGTTTATTTTACTACTATGATCAAAGATTTATCGATTGTGCTGTTCCACCAGTTTGGCTTTGTGAAAATGTTTTTTTTTTTTTTTTTGTTATACCTACACAAATAATACGCCAAAGATGATGCAAGTTATATATGTTTATTAACATTACTATATACAATCATTGTAATTTGAAAATAGAAACATTTCATTTTGAAACTCACATAAATTTATTAAAAACGTGACAATTATTAGAACATTAGGCTTGGTGTTTCACATTATTGCTACCAACAGGCTAGACATTATTTCACACTCGGCATATAAATAAAATAAATGCCACCAAACATTTAATTTAACGCAACACAAGTCATTGCATTACTCCGTATTGGGTCTCTAATAAGTATCACAATAAATTCACTTATCATAAATAAATTATAAAATCGTCAACTGTCTAGTCTTAATATTTCAGTGTAAAAACAATGTCAAAAACGATTCACTATTATATCTGATCACGTGGTCCATTGTTGTGCATAAAAACGCAAACTATGCTTTTACCAAATGTTTCCTTAGTCTCATATCACGACAGACACAATCATCACCAATTCATTGTCAATGGAAATGACACATATTAGTCTATTTATTATGTCTTCTAATGAAAGTACATTGATTTTTAAAGAATACACTTTATATGCTAATAAATAAGCATCTCACATTTGAAATGAGTGATAAGACACCGAACCAGCTTTTCACCTCATATTGGACATCAATGATCACTCACAATAATTCATCGATAACAATTTCGAGTCAACGAAATGGCCGTAGGGCTAAATAGATACGAGAGCGTTTCACAAGTCACTAGTTGATATTAAAGTAGCGTGTTCTGTATGTGAAGCGCGCGCTCCTGCGCTAGTCGGCGTCGCCGTTGATGACGGTGAGCGGTTCCTCGTCCTCGTTGTAGTCGAGTGACAGCACGGAGGCGCGCCTCCTCTTGCCGACGGGCTCACTGCAGTCGCTGCCCGAGTACGCGCGCTTCTCGGGCGAGGCCGGCCGGTTGCCGTTCACCGTGGCGTGGGTGGCGCGCAGTTCCTGCTGCAGGAACAGCACTGTGCTCTGCATGCCCTCCACATCCTCGTCCAGCTCCTGCAGGAACTCGTCCAGTTCTGTAATTACAAGTTTCAGTTTTAATTTTCTCCGAAAATAGTACGACTACAGCTATTTAGGAAGTTGGAATCATACACACCTGATTGTGATTTTTTAACTTCTTCACTAAAACTCTTCTGTAACGCCAGATCGCCTTCTAACTTCGCTATCCTACCGCTCGAAGTCATTCGTCCAAGGTCTTCATTCTCTTGGTGTAACAGCCTGCATTTTGCCATAAGTTTCTTGCCTGTGTTTGAGTCTGGCGTGAACTTCCACGCCGATAATTCGTTCTGAGTTTCTTCTAATCTCGCTTTAGTTGACGTTAGTTCTTGTTTTAACCTTAAAATTAGTACATTAACAGCTGGGTCTAATAGCGTCGGCCGCCCGTTGAGACTGGCGTGGGAAGACTTTAATTCCGTAATTTGACTCTGAAACGGAGAATAATTTCTGTTATGAATGAAGGTCTTACAGATAACCTTATTGAGATCTTCTTAGATTGCTGTAGACTCCTAAACTATAACAAAATGAGTACTCACTACATAATCTTGTATTTCCTGCTCCTTAGCTGCAAGCCTTCTAACTAACACCTTCTCTCTATGTTGTGACTCAGCATACTGCTGTTTTATCCTATCTTCTACCTCTTTCGCCTTTTCCAGGCTTCCTGTACACATCAATTATACAAATTAATAATTAAGTAGTCTTTGGCTATGTTAGAATTACACATTAGATTTCCTTGTTCCTGCAATCATACAGTATTGTTTTGACATCAATATAATGATGCTAACTTATTTTACCTAATGTCCGTAAACCTACTTTAAATGCATAACATTGTCTATCATGAGATATTTTTATACTTCACACACTGATAAGATAAAAGGTTATCTCAACATAACAGTGGTGTAGACAGTGTTATGCATTTTATGTGGTTTATTTTATTTAATGATTACAATATTATAATCGACAACACCTTAACTAAAACTATACAAACAATAAGGACAGTAACAAAGTCCTAATTAGATTCATTAAATAGCTAACAATTCAAATAAACCAGCTAAATCTGTGTATGGCTAAAATGGCACAAGTAAATTAGATTACGTAAATGAAAATCAGAATTGTTTGAAACAATAAATAAGTTATTTAAAAAAAAAAAACATAAATGCTACAATTTCTGGCTGCAAATTCCACGGATAAGGCTTTTTTAATCTCAATGATGTAGAATCTGGAGGAGACAGGATAAGAAGGTAATAGCCATAAATTGCAATAAAGATGAAATCATATTTGAAATGAATCAAACAAATATTAAACTAATAATATCACTGAATATTAAATAATATAACTAACTGAAACTTCAACAATGATTCACAAAACCTGTTTCTAGAAATAATGATGGGTTTACAGCCCCTGGTCCACACATGGCCTAGTCTAGCCATAGGCCTCTCAGAGTATCCCATAGTATATAGCCTGTGTAATCCTTTGTGGTGTCTTTTCCAATATCTTGATAAGGAAATCTGCTGAGAAATTTCATGTTAGCTGCAGTTGTGATTTTTTGACCAACATAACAATTAACATGAAATTTTACAACAGATTCATCCGTTAGAAACATAAGCCTAACAATATTTTACTAAATAACATTTACAATTTTGCTCTAAGCAAGTATACATAATTGCAATAACACTTTTTCAAGCCCTAGTAGGATGCAAACTGGAGTTTAACAATATTTTATTAATGCTTGCAATCAATATTGGTAAAATCCAATACCGCCACATTATCTTAATATGTGGAATTGATCTTGTCTAAATGATAAACCCTTTATATTGGTAAGATAAAGATACAGGCTTGCCTAGTTTAGGGCCAATGTAAAAACATTGTAATATTTTTGGAAATAAAGTTTAATAACAACGCTAATGTTTTAACAATTTGATGTAGGAATGGTTTAGTAAATATGTCCTACAAGCATATTTTAAGATGTAACTACTAAGTTCGATTTACAAATAGCTCTCAGGGAACAATCAACTCAGCATAACGCAGTACACTGCTTGACATAGGCCTCTCGCAGGCTGCGCTGGACTGATTGGATGGTGATCCGCCTTTTGCATCCAGTCAATCTCAGGGAGCATTTATTTTAAAATAGTTAGTTTTATCTTAGGTATAGGTAGTTTGCTACTATATTCTTACTGGGTCAAAAATGCTAAAAGGGCTGTTGTCCAGATTTAAAAAAATATAAGGTTAAAACAAAATACCTCCAAAATTTGAATTTTAACAAATATCAATTAAGTTGGTACAAAAATGTTAACATTAACCAAATAGATAGTGATGTAATATTTGAAAAATATATTTATTTAAAAACTCATGTCTAATATTTAATTAACAATTCCCTATTGTATGAACTAACTTTTATTCATTATAGCAAGTCTAAGCTTATAGTCTTTGTAAAGCCCAATTTTCACGATGCAACTTTCTTGCCTGTAGCATACAATAAAATTTGAGCAACAAATGACTTGCATCGTCCGCACTGTTTAGGCAGTGCAATATTTATTGTTGCTTCAAGTAATGGTATGCCACACAGGAAATTAAACGGCACCATGAAATCAGGCTTAATTTCTAGCCTCCAAATTAACAAAATTAGTCATTTTGTTTTACATTCTATACTTAATAAACATATGCAACACAATAATTATGTAAATAGTTCCTAGTAATAGGTTTTCTTTTAATTATATTCTTTACTTATAGAAATAAATAAGTATGTAGAAATAGAAATTGGGATGTGTTAGTCATAATCGCTGATAAGCTATGAACATGGTTCAGTAAGTATTCATTTATGAGTCATGCAGTGACTGAAGCTGAGTAGCAATGTGGAGCATTAGTTGGAAGCACGAGAAATTAAAGGTACCGAGTTTATTATGACCAAGATAACATTAGAGGAATAGGCTATAGACATAAATATTTTAATGCTAATGTCATATGAATTAACTTTAACTTGTATTTTGTTTGACATTCTAGCCTTTTCTTCAAAATATGGTAAATCTTATTTTTGATACATCTTCTGCTATCAAAGCCATTCTATGGGACAGCAAAAGAATAATCAAATAGTTTATCCACAGCTCTAGATAGATGGCAAAAACATAAACAGATCAGGTGTTAAAAATGTAAACAAGTTTCATAAATAACAATTAACAATAATTGAAGACAGAAGATAAATAAAGCATATACAAAACAAAATCTTAACTATACAGCAAAAGAAGTGATGAAAACATATTTACTTTTTCACGTGAGCAAAGACCGGATAACTCGGCAACATTCTCAGTTACCGAGGGTAGCGGAACACCACTGAACATGGACACAGCTCCAGGAACATCTGGAGACATCACACGGCCTTGCGCCGATATATGCACTTCCACTAAACACTCCACTGGCACCTCTCTTACACAGCAAAACACCATTTCTTCGTCTTCACCTTTTAGAACTTAAAACACCTAAATACACCCCGTACCACAATCTGTTTTATAACTAAACAATTTTCAGTATCACAGTAACATTTCAATATGTCATAACAGTATCACTAGTTAATTTTAGTTAAAGTATTGTCGATATAGAGATAACATAACAACTCGCGGGTCGTGCGTCGTAACGTCGCCGACCTGACGCTACCAAGCCGATGTAACTTTCTTAAATACCTTCCAACTGCTTGTTCAAAGTTTCAAGATGGTCAATGTACAAGTCCTGGTTTCTCCACGCGGCGCGGAGCGGGTCAGCCGCGGCGGCCTCAAGCTGGTGCGGGGTCAATAACACGCGCGCTAAGCTCGACCCACCGCCACCTGCACCACCCTCACACGACGCCTCGCCATGCCGCTCTGTCTCCTCGGACATTTCACTCTTACAATAACTTTAGAAGTCTCTTTTCAACTGCAAGCAAATAATCACAGTTAAATCCTACAAAGAGATTCATTAGCATTTCTCCGCCGTTATCAGAAACCTGTAGTAACGTAAACTGTGGTTATCAACAAGAGGCTAGGCTACTTACAGTTGATTAATGTAATGATAGAGACTTAATTTAATTGGAAATTACTATTATTTACAATAACTATCACACATTAGAACTATCTCTAATATTTTACGAGGTCATCAAACGAAACACGACAAGACAGACGCCATTTTATCACATACCACTACAGTGTGACCAATACAAAAACTAAATATGTTATAAGCCAATCCCAATAAATAAAACACTGTTACAGATTTTATCATGATAAAATTTACTGTATTTTTCCCTTTTTATGTTCATAATTTGTGTTTTTTTAGGGGTTGTGAGATGCATGACAAACTTTTTCTCCTAGTCATGTCTATTTTACTTGGCAACATGAATAGTGGTGTCCAGCTAAAGACAAAGTTACGGTTAATAATAATTGATTGATTCATTATTTGATCATGTTTTAAATTATTTCAGTTTTTTTTATTTCCATTGGTCTTCGACTGCGGTGAAGTGTAAAAGGGGAATAATGTATAAAACGATGAACTGTGCACACGCACACATCACCCAAGAATTGACCATAGTGAAACATTTTTTTTTATCCCGAGTTGCCGGTAAAGTCTGAATCACAGAACACTAATACCCAAGGAATGAAGGAACTCTCTAACGAGAGCCTAGGCGAGGTCTGAATGCACCACTCGCTACTGTCTTCGGTCGAGCAGTCTGGCGCAATTTATAATTTTAGGGTGCGTCCACATCTGGCGAATGTGCAGCTCGCGAGCCGTTTACGAGCTGCGCGCGTGTATTTTTGTTCGTGCGCCGCTCCTGCGCCGCCCGCGCGCAGTTCGCGCGTGACCTAAGCGCCTTACGCGATCAGCGCGCGGGCGGCGCACTAGCGGCTCGCGACTTCCTTCCGCCCGCGCCTCAAGCCGTGCGAGAAAGGAGTGCGCGCAGATCGCGCGCCACGCGCACGCCTTTATACGAGGCTTGCATGAGTTGCGCTAAAGAGGCGCACCAAACCATTGCCGTGATAGCACGCGCGCAGCTCGCGGGCAGCTCGCAAACGGCTCGCGAGCTGCACATTCGCCAGATGTGGACGCACCCTTACAGATATTTTTTGCGTATTTGTGTACCTACCTGACCCTCACCAAATCATGGTACTTATGCAGTTGCACGCAGAGATGCAGAAATAGGGAATTTAAAAAAAGTAATGGACGATACTTGGCACACTCGTTTTAATATTGCTTAATTCAAATTTAAAAATCTAACTGTGATATAGTGTAGGTATACCTACATGATGGTTACATACCTACAGTATGAATAATAATTATGTATTAAAAATAAGTACTAACTTATTCAAATTAAAAAAAAGTTTAGATTTGCTATTGGAGCGTTAAATGAAGCTAGAAGGAAGTAAGAAAATCTTTGCATACATACCTAAATGGGTACTTGTTTCTTAAGCTCATACGGCGCTTTGAGTTACTGATGGCGCTCCGCGCTATATTACGCGGTGTTTTTTCAAAAACTAGTCCGGGCGGGCGGAAATTTAATCGGATTTTGGCCGGCAAGCACAACCATACGCCAAGCTATCGTATCGAAAGTGACACATTACGATAACCTGATGTACCTTGCCCTCGGGCGGTCGGGCCTCGACAGCAATAGCAGTCGGAAGAATAGCGGTCATCTATTTGATTTAAACTGGACAAAATTTTCGAGTTTTGGTCTTGTGAACAGCGTTTAGAGGACTCATACGATAACATTGATTGATGTTTGATACGTATCGAGTGGTTGTGATTAGCTATGCTGTTCTTCCTACAATCCTCGTACAGCTGCGGTTCTACGGCCTGGTAACTGACAGGCCGCGCCAGACGTTGCCACGCCTATCGCGGTCCGTGCCGAGCATTCCCACGGCGTGTGTCAGCCTGTTGCGGCCTGTTGGCTGCTATATCAACATGTCAAGTGATACGGAGTGCATGGCTGCGGGTGTAGCCGCAGTGGTTTTATTCAGTAGTCGTCATTTGATAAACAAAGCAGAAGAAACGCGCCCGTTCAGCCACGCCGCCGCCGTGCCGCGCCTTTGAACTTACCGACTCACGTCGTATCGGACGGGCGACGATAGGCCACCGGAGGCCTCATCGGATGAGACGGTCCCTACGGCCTATCGGCTTGGCGCGATCTGGTTGGAGAAGGCGAGCCGTGGAACCGTAGCTTTAGAGTTGAACGTTGAAAATCACATAGAACACGCCGCGTCATCGTCATCAAGCGATGGACTAAACTGCTTAAAGTTCGCTGCGCAGACCGGATCTTTAGATAACCAGCGAACGTTAAGCGAGTGTTTTTCATGGGGATAGAGACTATTTTTGTGTCTCCACTGTCTCCCACCTCCTTTACGTAATCCACTCGTAAAAGGATGAAATCCATGCTAAATATTTATTCAGATCTAGATCATGTTCAAAACAGACAAGACTGAGATGACTTCAGACCCTATGATGGCAGCGCCAATACCAAGAATGAAACAACACCAGCTTAATTTTTAATTTAATATTTTATTATTTAATCAATTAATTTAACAATTAACCTAATTAATGTTTAACATTAATTTAGTTGGAATTTCTTATAATACACTATCAAGAATCATAGAACAGATCATTTTATTTATATCACAATATGTACAATGGAATGTTTTTATCCGTAGAGGGGAGCGAAATCGTGAGATGTCAATATGGTCTCCATACTTCTTGGTTCCCCGCTCCGTAGAGGCCGTGTTTCACTTCGTCGTTGGCTTCGCAGGTTTGGCCCATGCCACTGGCTTCGCCGGCCCCTTGTAGCTCCGTAGTAATAGAGATGCCCCCGTCAATATCACTAATTTTAATTTCGCTTGGGAAACATTGTTCTAGGTTGTGTTTGTCGCCCGAGCTGTGCAGATGGACGTGTATTTGGTTTTGGTTGACTGTTGAGTAGAGGTTCGGGAGTATCATCTGAGGGTTGGGGTTGATATATGGCGCGTGTGATTGTAAGCAGGTTGGATTGTTGTTTATGTTGTTGTATTGGTAGTTGTTATAGTTGTAGGTGTTGCTGGGCCAGGAGTTGTAGTAGTTGGGGTCGTATCGCTGCGCTGTCATGGCGGGGGGTGAGTTGAGCTCCGTGAGCGCGGAGCCCGTGCCGCTCGGACTGCCCTTCACGAAGCCAGTCGTGCTTGGTTGGAAGCCGCTGTAGTCGGAGTGGCCCAGCGGGATTTCAGGTAGCACTGCGGAAGAAAGAAAGACTCTCATTATTATAAATTCCTGTTTCGATAAGTTGGACGATCGCTAAGCGCGTCGTCTTCACTATGGATAAGGTAGTGATTTCAGCGAACAATAACTTCAACTGTCCACAGTTGAACATGGGCTTTTCAACCGGAACCACAAATGGCCCGGAACAACAAAAAATACAGGTCACAGAAATTGTGGTTGGTGTGGTGTGTCTACCGACGGTGATAAGTAGGTAGGTAGATATTCTTCGCTGGGTCCCACATACCGGAAAATATTACGAATAAACTCAAACAATTATATCTTGCGCCCTCGTTTAGATCAAATCATTTGTGTAGAGGGCTCTAGTTCATAAAATAATTGAATAATGTAAGGATTATAGGTATGTGGTGGTTAGGTCCCTATCATGTGGCGAACCGCTCCATTACGGCTGACCACGGCTTGAATGGAGGAAGTTCGTTTATCAGTATTTAACAATGTGTGATGCAAATTGTAATGGTATTAGAAACACAATTTATAGTGAGGTGCTGTTTAAAGAATTTACAACCGTACATAATCTTACGCCTTTTCTTTATGGGGTTAGGCAGAAACTACGAAATGCCAGAGTGCCTGAGTTCGATACAGTCCAATAGTAAGCTACTTGTAAACTGTATGTCTATACCTAGGTACTTCTTGCAAGTTAGGCTAAAGACAGCGGGGTAATTGCATAACACACTATCAGTACCAATGGCTTTCATTTTGACAGTTCAACACCATTCATTGCGTTATTTACGTTGTTGAGCAGATAATTTTTTCAAACACATGAGGCAATAGATTAGCAGTATCCTTCAAAATGGTCCAGATTGGATTGTGCAACATATTTAGGCTGCAGAAGTTTTCTGATATGTGGAAATGCTGCACGCCTTTTGCTTCGTCCACGTTCATACTTTGTAAAAGATTTTTATATGCAAAATGATTTTCATTTTTATATGAAATCCTCCTTCTTGCAGTATCTAATCTAGACTACCCAATCTCACACCATAATTCGTAAAAGGTGCCTTTAGACTTATGTCAAAAGCAGCATCGCAATATACTTACTTCCACGACTGGTCGTTAAAGAGGTCTTAAGTAGAAAGATTTTCTGCTGCATACACTTATGTATGTCTGTTTAAATAATACCTATTAATAATCCATGTAGGTATTCTAAACTTTGTTACTTACATTTAATTAATGTTTTTCCTTGACCAGTTCAAAATAAAACGAATTATATCAAAAATAAACTGAGTCATTGGTTAGTTAATGACTTTAAATCAACACTCAACAGTAACTGCGAGACAAACATTGCCATACCTACCTAATCTCTATATGTAATGTCCTCCAGACCGTATTTCGGCCACGGCGGTCAATCTCGACGGAGACTAGCCTTCGGCGCGGGAGATATTATAGTGCACAATAAGTGTGCGCACAGACACATGTGCACTCCCCCTGTCCCCCTACCCTTACTCTCATAGTCCGATGGGACGGCAACCCGACACGACCGGAGAAAGATCAGGCGCAGGACCAACGGCTTAATGTGCTTTCCGAGGCACGGGGGGTATCACACCGCCAACTTCCAAACTCCGGGCTGTTATACTAAGAAATTCTTAATAGAAAAACTCAATAACACTTTGCCCGACCCAGGAATCGAACCCGGACCCCACGCTCAGCAGTCGCACTTGCGACTACGAGACCAACGAGAGCTATACATGTAGGTAATGTATGAAGGGTAGGTGTTTGTATATGAAAGGTCACGACATAAGCATTATTCCAATTTTCTATTCTAATACGTTATTACTCTCGTGGTGTCATAGGTTAATCTATAATAATATGTATTATAGAAGTAACTGCTGCCTATTGGGAGATGGGAAAATTAATCTAAAGGGTCCGTAGACAGGAGCGACGTGACTCTAGTTGAACAATTTCTATGAAATCTTCATGGAAATTGTTTTACCAGAATCGCGTCGCAATGTCGCGTCGCGCCTTTCTGGCAGGTCAGTTGTACCAATTTTGGTGCGTTCGTGGATACACGAAGAAGACAAAACGAAACATAAGACAAAACGATATTATGTAGGTATAACTTTGGATGCACAATGTCGAACAGTGGAGTAACACTCTCCCGTGTATGAAAAAAATATCGACTAGTGGCACCTTATGAAACTTGGAGAAAATCATCAACAACGGGCAAGCATGGCGATGCTCTTGTTCTTGTAAGTACTGTATGCTACTCTTTCAAATACCGTCATCTCTCTGACTAAATCCTTGAAAATTCAAAAGTGTCTGTAATTGGTTGAATTAAAATTAATGCTTTGAGTTTATGACAAGAGGCAGTAACAGCATTTTCCTTTATTTTATAATTCATTAATTTTGTGGTTCGACGACCATAAAAAGAAAATTGTTGGAAATTTAACGATACTGGAATAACAGAAATTATAAATTACCTGTAGGTATGTGTATAGCGGGGTCCGGTTTGTAATAGGGCGGCTGCAGCGGCGCGTACGCAGGGTACATAGAAGCCGTCGACGGGTAGCCAGTGTTCCACTCGCTGGCGCCTAGGATGTTCCCACTCGTTTCTGTAATAGATTACATTGTAAAATTAGATTCATTAATAGGTATGTAAAGTGTAAACTAACATAGGTTACCGAAGCCGACCCCAACATAGTTGGGAAAGGGCTAGGCAGATGATGATGATGAGATGCCTACTAGTAAACTATAGTAAGAAAAGTTACTCAGATATGTACCTACTACCTACCCACATACCGCAGTGTCTCAAGACGAAAGTCTTTGACTAGTGCGTGTTGCCAGTGATGACATATGGCACTCAAATGTGGTCGCTAACAATGGGCCTTATTCGAAGGCTGAAAGTCACCCAAAGGGAATGGAGAGGGCTACGCTTGGAGTTTCTCTGCGTGATCGAATCAGAAATGCAGAGATCCGCAGGGAACCAAGGTAACCTACATAGCCCGAAGAATTGCCAAACTTAAGTGGCAGTGGGCAGGGCACATTGCTCGCAGAACAGATGGCCGATGGGGTCGAAAGGTTCTGAAGTGGCGACCGCATATCGGAAGACGTAGCGTTGGAAGGCCTCCCACAAGGTGGACCGACGACCTTGTGAAGGCCGCAGGAACTCGTTGGATGCGAGAAGCACAAAACCGGTCGCAGTGATCGAAGGTGCTTGGGGGAGGCCTATGTCCAGCAGTGGACGTCTTTCAGCTGAAACGATGATGATATGTACCTACTTAATATGTTACATTAACAAACGACATATTATTTTCCTAACACTTAGGTAATGTAAATAAGTGCCTATTGCTATTGAACAACGTAGTTACATAGGTACGTAAAACAAATTCATTGTAAATTAACTACATATTTAGGCATGTTATTCGTAGTCACCCTAAATCCAGGAATCGTCACCGTTCTTCATTAGTATTCTAAAAGTGTTGCCATGTCCACGTGTTGTCCTCTATATTTTACGTAGATACTAAGTAGGTGTTCTAGGAAAAAGTATTGCCTATTTGTCGAAATATGGAAACACGTTCCTATTTTTTTTGGAGCCTTTTATCTTATGTGTGTGAGCGGCGGGGTAATTGCGTAACATACTAACAGTAGCAATGGCTTTATTTTGACAGTTCAACAACATTCATTGCGTTATTTACGTTGCGTTGCGTTTACGCACACAAAGTTTTCGAACATATGAAGCAATGGATTAGCTAGCTTAGATAGTATAGCATAGATAATATCCAAAATGAAAGCCATTGCTTTTTTTTTTATTTTTTTCATTGCTACTGATAGTATGTACGTAAGTGTGTCATTTAGGGTGCGGAAGAAAATATCCCATTGTCCGATTATAATTTCTAACGTCACGATATTAACGTCCACGTCCAAATGTATGGAAATACGTGCACGTTATAACGTTATCGTGGACGAATAAAAGCGCCTTCATATATTTCCATGTATTGTACAAACGCCAGCACATCAAGCTACCCCAATCTGTCAAATTTCTTTGATAGATTTTCAACTTTACTACAAAGTAATAAGGCTCATGTTCAATTGTGAAAATTTGACAGACTGATGTGCTGGCCTCTGTACTTCCCTGTATTGCCGTGATGCCGTGACGTGGACGTGGAAGTCCACGATAATCGTCACGTTAGACATAATAAAAGAGCATAGTGACATGACGGTCTAACTCTAATCGGCTTTATCCTACTATTATGTGGCATAATTGAGAAGCTTCGTTTTAGTTTTATGTGATTATACCTAATTAGCTTAAGTTTTCTGAAAGTTGCAGAAAGAAAAAGAACAAAAGTCTACTATGTGCGAGCATAGATTTATAATGTGACCACAATTTTCTCCCATGATCATTATAACTAATATAATAAATAATGTTTTGTATATAATAATAAAAATTCAGTATATGTATTAAGTATGATTATAACATAATCTTTTAATTGGGGTGTTTGGTGGCGTGCGTTAATTCCGGGTATGTTGTATACCTACCAAGAAATGGGGAGAACCCTAGAGCTACCTTAAGTGAAAGGTTCAATGTTGCAATGTGCACTTGACACAACTAGCCGGACCCGTTGACCGAACATTATTACAGAGATATGCAACATTTCTTAACTATTAGTCACATTGAAAGTGAAACGAAATTAATATTCAAGCTAGGGCTGTGTGATTTATTTAATGGTGGTCGTAATATGGCGCTTGTAAAAAATTTAATAGTAGGTAGGTATATAGGTTGTTGTGATATTATTTGGTATGAATATTTTAGGGTTAGTTAGAGAATAGGGGAATAATTCAGTTTAATCGTTAAAATTATAATAGCGAGAAATTATGAAATAAATATGAAATTAAAAGTCGATGAGATATCGTGCGTATTTTTTTGGTATTTTATTAAATTGTTTGGAAACATAAAATGAAATTGTAGGTAAGTACTGTAATGAATTCAACACCCGAAAAAAAAATTGCTCCTACTATGATCACACCATGGTTATTACGCCCATAATAAACATTATACATTATGTATGTCACGCGTACGGAACTAGTCGCAACGGCTTGGGATTGCCAGCTGATTCATCAGTGGATGGAACTCAATGAAAGTGAGGCCAGCGCCCAAACAATGTGAATTGGCGCACTCAAGGTTGGTGACAACTGACTTTTGGTTCGTAGTTGGGTGTACCTAGATAAGGTTTTGTTTATGGATCAGTGTGTTTATAGAGAGTCTTTGTTCTTCGTGTGGATTTTTGTTTGAATATAAGGAAGAAAGTAGTTTGCATGTGATGTATGAGATAGATGATTTCATTAGCATTAGAACGTAGATTTTCGTGAAGGAGTTCAACCATATATGTATAATTCTGCAACTTAGCCGCATTCCTCTGTTTCGGTTTAAAGACAATTAGGGCTAGGGACTAGAGACATATCACTATATAGACAGATAATATATCACTATATCTGCGGAAGACGGGGTCATTGTAATGTCGTCCTAAGTTCATGTAACAGCACACTGCATCACGTATTTTCAATCACAATCTAAATCACTTTGAACGATATTGCTAATCCATTTCTTCACATGTTTGAAAAATTTCTGTGCTCGACAACGTAAATAACGCAATAAGTGTTGTTGAACTGTCAAAATTAAAGCCATTGCTACTGTTAGTTGTTACGCAATTATGCTGCTGGTCATGTCCATAAGCAGTAATGGCAGTTGTTTTGAAGAGGCATGGTAAGCCATCGGCCCGCTACCTTTTCACGCCTAAACCACTGAACCGATCATCCTGAAATTTTGCATATACCTACGTTGTCAGGTGTACAGAAACGGATATAGGGTACATTTCATCCCGAAAAAAAGCTGTTCCCGAGGAAAACAACAATAACGTTGTTATGATAATAGATGGCGCTACGTGTATTGTTGTTTTCCTCGAGAATAGCACTTTTTTTCGGGATGAAAGTTACCCGATGTCCGTTTCTGTACACCTGATAATGTATATGCAAAATTTCAGAACGATCGGTTCAGTGGTTTAGGCGCGAAAAGGTAACAAACAAGCAAATAAACTTACTTTTGAATTTATAATATTATAGTTAGGATAGGATTTCACGCGGACGAAGTCGCGGGCAGCAGCTAGTAATTATATAAGTCAATGTCAAGTTTAGTCACACTGGTTGCACAACATTTTCTAGTAAAACACTCGCCAAAGTGCCACTTTTAAAACAAAATTTCCAAATTATTTCTCGGATTTATACTGACACATGCACATATGAGTAAGTACATCAAAATCCTGGTGAAAGTGCATTATTTGTAAATCATTGTGACCTTGGCAGGCTGCCAAGTGGCCATGCTTTGAATGTATCGTTCTGTTATGTTATGACTTATTGTGATTGTCCCTTTCTTTTTGGTTAAGTTTGATAGGGATAGAGTTGCTTTTGTCCTGCGGTCTTCTTCTTCTTTTCGTGTCGATGGCTTCCTCGTAATTTTTTTTTTAAATATTGTAATATGAGCTCATTAGGTGGCCACGTTGATAGTCATCCAAGGTGCAGGTGAACGGGTACTTAGGACAGTCCAGCAAGTGGGGCATGGTCTGATCAGAAGGAGCACCGCACTTGCTTGGGTGTTGGATGGGTCAGTAATCCGCCACTTCGACAAATATAATCTGTCCTGTGGTTATTTGGAGGAAATCATTTTTTTCTGTGGTGCAGCGATTGCGATGTAAAATGCCTACAAAAGTCATGTTAGGTAGTCAGAGCGTTGAAGAATAAAATAAACTGACGAACAACTGGAGATATTTCCATTAGTCATGGATTCGTAGAAACTATTAAAAAAAAGTGATTTTAGAAGAAACGTTCAATCAACTCAGCCTATCGCAGTCCACTGCTGGACATAGGCCTCTATCAGACTGCGCCAGAACACACTGTCTTCCGCCTTCCGCATCCAGTCTGTCCCAGCCACCTTCTAATCCGTCTAGCTGGGGGGAGTCCCATACTACGCTTGCCGATACGCGGTCTCCACTCCAGGACTCGACGAAAAACGGTAGCTACTTGTTAATAGACTAAATGATTTGTTTTTTATAATTATTATTGTAACAATACCCAACTTATACGTACGTACGACTAATCATTGTGAATAATAAAACACGCACACACTAAAAAAAAAAACAAACATTAATACATCAACGATGATGCACAACCTAGAGGGTGTTTCCAAAACGTGCGTCGTTTACTTTATTATTCGACTGACGGACCTCAGTCCTGAGTCAGCAAGTCAGTACTCAACTCAGTACTAGGTACTGATAAAAACAAATCATTATTATGTTAATTCGTATGTTAGCTTTGTCCACAAGCGTTATAGTACAAGACTCGCATCACGTACACACGTTATTCAAATTCGCGACTACAATTTTGGCGCTTTCGTAGTAATCATAATGCTGCATTCGTCGCCATTAGCCCACGTACGGCGCGTACGGGCGCTTTTTTATGGTGACGTTTTTTTGCCAAGTCCCATGGTTAAAAACGTTCAAAATCTAGTCGCGATCTAATCTAAGCACTTGACTTCTTATATTACCTGTATTCGAATCTAAGCGACAATCAATGTCAAAAATGTAGGGAAATTAGAGGTTTGACAGATTGAGAGGGAGATCAGACTCTTAAAATTACGAGAATTGCTCCACTGGATTCTCAACCCTCGTTTCAATGCCGAGAGTTGAAAATCCAAAAACGTCGCGTTAAAAAAGCGCCCGTGTGTGCAAAGGCTTAAAGAACACTGATTTTATCTTTCGTTAAGTTTTGAACCGTCTGGGTTTTGTTTGGCGTTGATTGTTTAATGTTTGATCGTTCAATAAACTTATAATTATTTATATTATTCTGTAGTTGTGTTTGGCGCAATTACGAGGAAAAAATTAATGAAAAGTTAAATGTAGAATAGGTATTATGTTGTTGTAGATAATTCGGAATACGTACTTCGATGGAATAGGCATTATATGGTAGGTACTACCTACTATTAATTAATTATTAAGTAGTTTTTGCGTGAAAGAGTAACAAACATCCATCCATCCATCTATCCTCACAAACTTTCGCGTTTATAATATACTAGCTTCAGCCCGCGACTTCGTTCGCGTGAAACTTCTTGTTTCCCCCGAGCCACCCCGTCGCGCGTCGTATCGCATCACCCGCCCGCGCTATCACTTAACGTTCTTTTTGACTTTTTTTCTTTTTGCTCGGCTCCTAAGGGTCATAGCGTGATGTTAAATAGCCTATAGCCTTCCTCAAGAATTGGGCTATCAAATGCAAGAAGAATTTTTCAAATCCGACTGGTAGTTCCAGAGATTACCCCCTACATACAAACTTACAAACAAACAAACTTACAAACAAATTTTACCTCTTTATAATATTTATTTATTTATTTAATACTTCAAGCACATAAATGTACAGAGGCGGACTTAATGCCATAGGCATTTTCTACCAGTCAACCTTTGGGTGATGCAGAGACAAACAGCGGTAGGTGCAATCATGAAAATTAAGGAATAAATATATATAATAATATTAGTAATAATATATATAATAATATTAGTATAGATAATATACTATAATATTAGTAGGATATAGTAGGAAGTAGGATTTTAAACACTGCGAATATTAGCACACTCCTTAATTCTTTATGCCTTTGATAATGAGTCAGGTAGCCCATGATTTATGAGGCTTGTCAACTCCTTATCGTATGTAAGGGCATCAAGGGATATAAAGTCTGGTAGAATATATTTTTGGCGGTATTCCAAGTATTTTGTACTTAGCGTTTTATTTTACGCGTCACTGTGGCGACTTTTGGGGCACATGAACAGGAAAATGTTTTTATTACTAGGTACATCACATCAAGCTACCCGAAACTGTAAAATTTTCCCAATCATGCAAGCTTGAACCTAATGCTGTAGCGATAAAGTTGAAATCTATTAAACACATTTGACAGACTGTAGTAGCTTGATGTGCTGGCTTCTGTACATATATAACATCACGCCTGTATTTACCGAAGGGTTAGGCAGAGGTGTACCTGCAGTAGGTATACTCACATTTCGCCCCCATGTAAGGGATCACACACTATAAAACGCGGCACGCGACGGGGCGCAGAAACGCGCCACGCGACGGGGCGCAGAAAACGCGCCACGCGACGGGGCGCAGAAAACGCGCCAGAGCGCGGGATTTTTTACATACAAATAAAAAAAAAACGCGCGTGGAATTTTGCTCCGTTTCCCGCGCCCCGTCGCGTGTCGCGTCGTAGTGTGTCATCCAACTTACAGGGGGCGAGACTGGCTTTTTTTTGTTTATTTTACAATAAATAATTTACCGTACCTACTTTTAAGTATTGATGATTGATGTCACTTTATTGTCGACTAACGTTTATGCCACTAAACCACAGAAAGTTCAACGAGGAGGTATAAAAATCAATTGTTGTGGTATTTACACAATTTCCGTAGTTATGATTGGCATAATCACACATTGTAGACAGCACAAACCCAGTAAATTAATTAACAATTCAACTCTTTGTTGGGGCCACAAACCACAAGTGCCTAACACATAGTAATTACATAACCTGGCGGCTATGTATTAGTATAGTAGGTATACCTACTCACCTTATATGGGTTAAGCTATAGGTATTGTTTAACCTGTGTAGGTACCTACAGTTTGTTTTCCTTCCGTGGAAATGAATGGACTACTTACATTGGGTATTTTATCGACATTCTTTATCGACATAACCAAAATCGTTTTGTAAATTATATATTACCTATATTAAAACTATAATTTTTTTTTAAATTATTTTTATTTTTGATTGTATTTTTAATTGTATTTATGATTGTATTTTTGGGTAGTCCACGTATGTTAGATGTTATGTGTATCTTTGTGGTAGTAACAGTGTATTGGCGTTATAGCTGTTAAAGTGTTATTTACGTAATTTTGAATAAATAAATAAATATTATTAATTAAAAAAAAAAAACTCGTGTGACCCCGTTGTTCTTCTAAAGTAAGTAATGGTTTTTATGCGGTTTTCACATCGTTATTTAGTGAATTTATTCCGAAAGTATTGGGTACATACATAATTAAGTGTATAATAATTATGTTAATATTAACTAACTTATAATGCAGAAATCTTGATGTCAGTTTGTAAAAACCATGTGGAGCAGTTGCTAGTACCTTAGGTAATAAACCAGTAGCTTCTCGGAATTATTGTAAATACTTATTCGTATTTTTAAGGTTACTAAGCCTCCGCTGTCCATCCGTTTGTCTGTCTGTCAGTGGGCTGTATCTCATGAACCGTAATAGGTAGACAGTTGAAATTTTCACAGTTTGTGTATTTCTATTGCCGCTTTAACAACAGACATTAAAAATATAATTAAATTAAAAATTTAAGGGGGTCTCCATACAAGAGACATTTTTTTTGGCGTTTTTTGCCTTATAGTAAAACCCTTTATGTGCGACTCCGTCTCGCACTTGGCCGGTTTTTTATAAAACATTAGTCACATAAACCAAAATGACTAATAAACGCCTAGTTTCCACAAAAGACTTGTACAATAATTCCAGCAATTAAATAAAACTGTCGTAACTAGAACTTAGTTATCCATTGACGCACACATGTGACCCTGGTAAAACCCAACGTTCATAAATCTTCCTTTCTATTCTATTATTATCAATAATAACGCTTTACGTTAGGAAATAAGAGTATTTATAGGAACTTTATGTAATTATGGTAATGGATTCTCTGTATAAGTATCGTAAGTCGTACATCATACATTATAATAATTATCATGTAAACATGTATCTACTTTTATATTTCGTAAGGATTTTTTTTAATAACTAAGATTTTTTTCCAATTTATTCAATAAACTTTGGTATTTTTCCATAAACAAATAAAAAAAACTACTTGCTGTTAGGTACTTAATTCCAATTGCAACCTAGATATTTCCTGTAAAAAAATGGAAAAGCAGCTTTTCTTTGTTGCACTGTCCTGAAAAACTCATCCTCCAGATACGACATTTCACCTGTAGCACAGATAATATATTACTCTGTAGATACGACATATTTTCACTGTACTCAAATTAGTTGAATAGTGATATTTATGTTATTATCTTTAATGTTCTACCTGTAAAATCCCGATTTTGGTGGGACGTCCCGATTTTTTAAATATAATAATAAGTAGTAAAAATAACCAATCTACAACGTGGCCGTCGACAGAATGCGTTCTTGACACCTGTAGTTTCATACAAACGAATACGTGTTTTGCGATTTGATCTTTATTAGCTATTAGAATTGTCGCAATGAGCAATGATAGGTGTAAGGAACGCAATCTATCGACGTGACGGTCGGACAATGAAGTACTTACGTTTTTTTTTTCATTTGTCCAGCTTTCGATGAACCTCGCTTTTATACTGAAAGGGTTTCAAAATCCCGCTTTGCCCGAAAAAAAAACTGGCAACGCTGTCTACGATATACCTAGATAACAAGGATATTTTTCAAAAAACATACTGTGATTAATTGCTGTAAACAATAATTATTTAACTACACATACAACTTTGTATATACAGGAAAAAAAGACTACATTACAATTAACATAACATGACCCGCGTCATTGATGGTCATCAGAAAATAACTGTAAGTACTATATTAATGATTTACTATACAACAATCACTGTACGTAAGGGATTTACGTCAATGGCGTGACATCTGCGCCTGAGTCACTTGATAGTGTTCACGGCAAACGTCTTTGGTAATTAATTCACAGAAAATTGTGAAGTGAGGCATTGACCCATTTTTCTTCTTTGTATAAATCGCGAGTGGGTTGGTGAAAGGAATTTATGTACAGACGCCAGCAAATCAACCTACCCGAAACTGTCAAATTTTCCCAATCAACTTTGAACCTTAAGCTTTAGTAACTAAGTTGAAAATCTATTAAAGAAATTTGACAGATTGTAGTAGGTTGATGTGCTGGCGTCTGTACAAAACCACTCTACCAATGGTTATTTTTTTATACAAGGTGTAACAGAATAAACTCAAGCCCTGAAAGTAGTATGTTCATAATTGACTACTGTAGCTCTACCATGAGTTTGCACAGTCAAAACTCGCTAGCGTCTCCGTAAATAATATTAATATGTATGAAATATTGTACAGCGCCCCTAGCGGTCACAGAAAAAAATTAAATACGTACCATGAGCACTAAAGATTTCGAAAGGTAAGAAACCTTTACCGTAATCTATTCGATACTCACTAACGTTTTTCAAACGATTTCAGTCACTTTTAGTACCTATTTTTTTTTAAATTAAGTATGTTGCCATACTGAACGATTGAGCGAAAGAAAATTAAATCTTATATCGTCAGGGCAATAAGACTCAATTTTAAATGCATAAAGTAATGCTTGGGTCAACACGATTTTCTTGATAATAAAAGTTAGCCTTAAAAAAAAAGTTACGGTCATTGTATTATCTAAATACTCTAATTGGGGTGTATGAGGTATTGCGTTAATTGTGTTACATATTGTATAGGCAGGGTGTTTAAATGGATTCACTTACACATTTTTTAAAGTAATGGCAGGTACGACGTTAATTACTTGATTCTGATGAAGTGTTATGGGACGTTCGCATTTTTGAATTGATTTGTTGCGGATATCACTTAACATAATCAGCCTATAATGTTCCCACTGCTGGGACACAGGCTTCCTCTCTGTGAGAGGGAGTGGGCCGTAATCCACCACGCGGGCCCAGTGCGGGTTGGCAGATGTCACATGTCTTCGAATTTTTGGTTCTAGAATATGCCAGTTTCCTCACGATGTTTTCCTTCACCGTTTTGAGAGCAGTGGTGATGAAATTATTTACACAGAGTAAAGCGCCTGTCTGGGTCCGAACCTACGACCTTCAACTCGTAAGTCGCTGCCGTTACCACTTGGCCACACATACTTATTGCGGATATCACATGCATTTTTAATTCTACATTCAATTTCCATAAACCTAATGCTGATTCTATATATATTTCAGACTAGCTAGAGCTGCTGCCCGCGACTTCATTCGCGTGAAATTAATTCCTTTAGATTTTGTTTCTTTTACTAAAATAAAAGTAGCATAAGTTAGTCCTAATAACATATTAGCTCTGCCAGTGAAAGTCATATCAAAATCGGTCCAGCCGTTTCGGAGATTAGCCGGAACAAACAGACAGAAAGTAAATTTTTTTTTTGGTATAATTTAGTACAGTATATAATTTCATAATTATGCATTTAGTATAAAGCTGTTATTTTAACATTACAAACAGACACTTCAATTTTATTTATATTTATAAGTATAATATATCGCTCATTTGGAGAAACATCGACGTAAAATTAGGTATTTTTTCAAAAAAAAATTAGTTAAATATGCCAAAGCACTTAGAAAGCGTATTTAAGGTAGGAAAACATAAACGTAAAAAAAGTGGCATTTACGTCAATGTTTCTCCAAATGAGCGATATGATTGCAAGAAACTGAAATGTCCTGAAGTCCCGACAGTGATCTGAATCAGTTCCGTTCACAAACACGAAAAGATAAACTTTATCTATTTATCAAACATCTTTTCAATCTTGACTGACCTTAAAGCGTATTATTTATTACGTAGGTACTTAAGCCTTATACGGTAAGATCAAGTAAATAATTGGTATTCCCCAGAACTTCAAGGTAGTATCGACAGCCTTGATCTTGCATAGATACAAGTCTGCGCAATACTTTGATCAAGCGCATTAGTTCTACATTTAATCTACGTCAGTTTTATGCTTATTATTCTCTCTGCGTATCCTTGTAGTATCAGATATGATACATAGATTCGTCATCGCCAGGCTAGGGTTACCATAGATGATGATAATCGTTAGTGCGTTAGCAGCAGTGGCGTGCATTGCATATAGGCATATAAGCAGTGCCTACCTCGATATATCAACATAAGCCTCTCAATTACATTTTAGTGTGTGTGCCCCACAGTTAAGAAACTCACTAAATTATCATAGGTACCTAACAAAAAACAAAATCTTCATACAAATACGCGCGCACATTGTCATTGGTCTTTACTCGTTCAGGTTAATACGGCACATTGTCATTGGTCTTTACTCGTTCAGGTTAATACGACAAAATTAAAAGTATGCACGTCTCACGCGTAATCCCATGACGTTCGACCTTTGTAATTTATCACCCTTAAATAGGTATGCCTACTCAAATAACCACACATTTGACCTCAATTTTTTTTCTGATTAGTGACCGCGTTTGTCTAGACTAGACTCGGCCTAGTGCCTACCTATTCTGGAAACCAATGCACGCCACTGGTTAGCAGCAGCCATTGCGGCACCAATTCGTCAGGGCAGCATAGTACGCACGACGACATATCAAGCTATACAATTTCCAGTATAAACTGAGTTCTCATTGTACAAAAAGCCTATATAATGCGAGCTCAGCTAAAACTGGCATATATAAATGTTGCTAAAGGGGACTACGTGACATAAAGCGCGGTCTTTGTCGGAATGTATAGAAAAGAAAGAGAATCGCGATGACACAACCCTGGTAATTTATTGCAAACTAAGTCAAAGTCAAAACGTTAAAAATATGAAGCAATTATCTATTTACAAAAAATCTATTATTTGGATTAAAAAATTAAAACACTAGTGCTTTAGTGTGTTGCTTGTAGAATAATCTGACAAAAAATCAGAATGCTTGTATGTATATTAGTACCTATGGTTTTTATTGTCAAAAGAAAGTTTTTAGAGGTATCTTCATGATTTTTTTCTATCGTATCAAATTAGTTGTATAACACACTATCTAACTAGCATATATCCTGAAGAATATCATATATTTTTCTGATTTTGTTTACTGTAGTCGATCATAATTGTACTTTTAGGTATTATAAAACTTGCGTTTTTTGCATTTAGGTCCTGCAGTCCCCTAGACAGTCCTGCAGTCCCATAAGACATTCGAGAGGTTAAAGTTAAGAGCCGTTTATACGTCAAAAATGTATGGTTAAACAGTCGCTAATCATTACTTAACTTTAAGCAACGTTTATAAATGAATGTATAGCTTGATATGTCGCCGTGTGTACTAAGTAAGTCATAGGTACTATCTTAGTGCGACGATGATGAACACCAAATTGGAGTAATGAGGTCGAAAATCAAATGAATTTGGGAATAAACTTAGAAGTATTAATGTAGATATACCTACATGTGCTAGTTCTATTTCGGCCGCCAATGAGTGATGTAGTGCCAGTGAATTTACAGTCTTATGAGATTTTACAACATAGTCTAAGGTGCTAGGCGCTATGTGAGGACGCGTAGGGCACGTTTACCTTGGCCAAGGAAGTATGTACTGCAAATATAAAACGCAGAGAGAGATCGATATAAAGTGAGCCATTTGCAAGTTATTTGAAATAACATAACAACATGACCCTCATTTCATCAGTTGTATCACTGAAAAAACAAGTAGTTGCCACAGTCAAGATTTAGTTTAGATTGACCTTAGTCATTGGCTTGATAGGCTCAGATTCAAACAAGTTACTTATAACTTGTTTGAATCTGAGCCTATCAAGCACAATGATCACAGCTACTACTTTTATTTGATCAGTGTACCAATGTTTGTATGATGTACAATTTGATAAACACAACCAAGGAACTTATTTAGCGCAAGATTTGATCAATTTGTATGATTAATACAATTAATTACAATGATAGATGCTATCAAGTCAAATCAACATAATAAAGTTTCAATGATCTATAATTATTGAAGTAATCAAAATGCTTGATTGACACAACTAACTTACTTTGTTGTTTTAACTGTTCTACAATGATGTCATGTTAAGGGTAATCAAGAAACTTGTTTGAGCGTTCAATCATTTGAACTAGGTAGTATTGCTGCAATCATGTTGTGATGATCAATTTAACTAAGATTTTGATTAATCTAAACAAGATATCGTCAATCAAGCTAAAAAGTCACTTGATTGGAGTGCATTTTTTTCAGTGTAAGTCCTACGTGATAGGGGGGCGAGCTTATTGACATCAATTGGGCACAATTCCTTAAAATATCTATATTCTATAATATAAAATTCAAAGTCCTGACTGAATTATATTAAGTATCAACGCACAGCCTAAACCGCTGGTCCTATAAGAGACATGAAATTTGGAGAGTGTGTTCTTTGCAAAGAGTAAGTATCCACTAAGAAAAGGTTTTTTGAAATTCCACCCCTAAGAGGGTGAATGGGGGAGGACGAAATTTCACGCGGACGAAGTCGCGGGCAGAAGCTAGTTGATAATAAATAAAAAAGCCTGCATTCAAAAGCTGTAGGATATCCAGAACATGATATAACTCAAAATATTCGTCTAGCGAGCCCACCGAGGTTCATATTAATCAGCTTAAAACAACCAGCACTTATGCCAGGATTGGATTACAGTAGTTTATTAATCAAAAGTGTATTCGATAATGATTTTCCCTAGTCGATGCCACTCGCACCCGGCCCGGCCGCACTGTACGAATCCACTTCATTTTGTGGCAAACTGTTTCAGTCCTAATTTTCCGCGTTCGGACATGAAATTAAAATCGGTTTAATGTATAAATGTGATATGCACTTAATTAATATTTAATTAGGTGTCTAAATAAAAGCGCTCTGTGTTGCCCGCTGCGGTAATGATAGTGTTGCCATGTAAAATTATGTACTGTTAAATAGCGTTTTGTCATGTCGGATTTGGGTGGTTAAAAACGGGTTATTTTGTTAATAGATTACTTATTACCAGATGTTGGTCATTCATTAAATATTACAAATAAAACAAGCCAGTTCGAAAAAATATATGACTATTTTTTTATCAGACCACTAAAATGCTGCGTTCTTTGGAATGTTCCTAAATTTTTACGAACTTTTTGGTCATCAACCAACAATATTACCAACTTAGAATCTGAACTACAATTTTTCTTAAAACATTAACATTTACCGACTCCATAACAGGGTAGTTATGAAAGCTAGCTGTTAACATAGGCACGGACAGGGAGCCTAGGCCTGCCGGTGACGTGGGATAATTACCGGCCGTCCCCCGCTTCACCCCACTTCACCCCTCAACAACCCCCTCCTGCGACACCCACGGTAATGTCACATTAACACTTCCACCTCGGGCGTCCGCGTGCAAACTGTCAAAACATCGCGTCGTGTTTAACGAATATGAAATAAATGAAAATAGCGATTAAAATTGGCCATTTGTAGTGGAAATCAGAGCGATATGTCGTAGAGAGGTGGGGTAATTGCGATTTTGTGTTGGGGTATTTAGAATATTGAAGCTATAATTGAAAGAAATTGGGAGCTAGTTTTAATATTTTTTGTAGTTATTTAGTCTATTGTCGACTCTCTTATTGGAACCGTGTATCGTTAGAAGTCATGGTAGATGACTTCTAATTTAGCTGGCCTTACCGAATGTTGAAATAGGGACCTAACCACCTCGACCGTGAGCGCGACTTGTAATATTACTTAGCTAAACTTTTTAATCAATCAGACGATCTGCAACGGTTTTCCTGTCGACGCAAGAGAAAAAGAAGAATAGATATTTCAAATTCAAACTATTTAATTACACATAAACCAACATGATCACTTACGAAACGACAGAAGCTAGGTGCAGTTTTCATTTAACTATCAGGGCGAAAACTGCATAATCTTTGCACTCTCAAGAATTCCTTAACTTCTGCGACACTGGGATTTCCAACATCTCAAGTAGGTAAGTTATAAAGGTATTTACTATATTATCATCAGCCCACAGCAGTCCACTGCTGGACATAGGCCTCTCGTATTGCAAACCATTCAACTCGATTTTCGGCAACACTCAAGGCCGCAGCACACTTGTAACACCCGACGCCATCCCACGCTTACTTATTGGCAAATGACGAAAATAGCTCAACGAGATGAAAAATGTGGCCAATGAGTAAGCTTCATTGATGTCGCGTAACGTGGTGTGTTATAAGTCTGTTTCCGCCTTCATCCTGTTGCTACCAGCCATCATACATCAGCTACTATATTATATTTAACACATAATAATTACCTAAGCACCACCACCATCTAGTCACGGTTGTCGTATGCAAACACGTCTGGGAGCCAATCAAGGCCCTTGATTAGGGGCGGAGGGGGTGTAATTAGGCTCCTTTGATCACACCGCGCCTGTTCTTGTTTAACGTATGATTAGACATATAATCGATGTAGTATGCGGTGTGACTATGGCGGCATGTGATGTTCCAGTTTCAAGGTTGTTGGGAAAATAATGGTAATCGAATTGGCTAATCAGATCTCGAGTGAGGTGTGATTTGGTTAGGTCATGGATAAAGTCTCTAAAGTTCTTCGTTGTCATGGGAGAGTTTAAAAAATACAGTGGTTGTTTCGACTAGACACTGGTGTAGAAAACCACGAAGTTCAATTGTTTATGGCTTCAAATATCACAAGAATCTTGGCAAGAATAGCGTACTCAGCCTGTAATATTCCCACTGCTGGGACACAGGCCTCCTCTTTCATTTTTGGCAAGAATACAGTTTTGAAAACATAATCACACTAATCACACTAATATTATAAAGGCGAAAGTTTGTGAGTGTGTGTGTGTGTGTGTGTTTATATGTTTGTTACCTCTTCACGCTTAAACCACTGAACCGATTTAGATGAAATTTGGTGTAAATATAGTTTGAGTCCCCGGAAAGGACATAGGATAGTTTTTTACCCGATATTTCACGGGATCAAAATTTATGCGGGTGAAACCGAGGGGTGCAGCTAGTTAAATAAATAAAGGTTTGCTGGCTGGACTTTCAATGGGTTTCAAATTAAATTCACCCACCAAACACTTAATAAATAAAAACACACAAGATAATAAAATAAAATTAAAAATCACTCACTTACGTAATCCCATCGTTAAGCAAACCCTTACAAGTATCAAAACAAAACTAAAACAAAACACATACTTGGATGAAGCTTTATAAATCTCATTATAGGCCCATAAGAATATTCTCACCCCCAGCCCGGTCCGACGTTTTGTTTTTATTGGCGATCACTTACATCGTAAGCTGGCGTAATTCGATACATCCTGCGCTTGACGGCCGGCTATGGATGCTGAACCACGCGAAAGGGTCTAACAGACATTACTCCAAGAGAAAAAATAAGGAACATGTTTATTGTGTAGCATTTTTAGGTACAGGTCAATATGAGCAATGGGAAAGGTTGAAGAGTTTCGTAGTGCTTTTTGGCTTGTAAATATTTTTTTGCGTGTTAAAAATCAATTGGATAGCTTTTGAGGCTTGTGGGAAAAATAACGAAGCATAAAACAGTAGTCTACTAAGAAACAATGCGGCAGAACTGGCGCCAAAATGGCGAAATTGTCCTAAACGCAAATAATATACATGCGCCTGAGAATTTTCCTCACTAAATAAAAATATCATCTAACAATGAAACCAGAGCGGCAATTCTCGTAATTTTAAGAAATACTCCCTTCTATTTTCAATACATTTTGACAAGTTTTTGCCATTTTGAAAGTTTTGAATTACGAGAATTGACCTTCAGACTTCTGGACATAATTATAAACATTGCTTAATTGTAACTTAAATGGAAGAAGTCACTGGCTCCTAAAATACAGGTAGGTACTCTAATCTAGCTCAGAAGGCCAATTCTCGTAATTTAAAACGTTCAAAATCTAATCGCAGTCTCATTTCGGCGACAAACAGTTGTCAAAAACTTGTTAAAAAAATATAGGGAAATTAGAGGTATTTTTGACAGATTGAACCTGAGATCAGACTGTGAACGTTCTTAAAATTATGAGAATTGCCCCTCTGGAGCCAGGGAATCACATTTTTTTGTAACCTGTTATAATGGCAATAAATAAATTTAAAATTATATTTAATTATATTGTTTTGACTAATTCAGCTTGGGAGCCCGTCTTTTAATGATGACGGTTGAAATAACAATGGAACAGGTGATAAAACCCATAAGTATTTGGTCTTCATTTCCTGTGCTAGTGTAAACAAGCTTTCTTCCTTGTAATGATTACCGTTGAGGACATTACTGCCTGATTATGAAAAGGTGTGAATTTGCATAGTTTTTGTTATATACTTTTCCTTATATTTTTTTAAATATTGACAAGTTTATTTAATAACGTGACTTTTCCTACTTGTTGCACTTTTTGCGTTCAAATAATTTGTTTATTTCAAGTCAAAAAATTTAACCCGAAAGACCAAATAACATTCGTTTTAAAAAATGTCAGAAAAGTCTTTAGTAAAATGTCCACACCGACGGCATGCAATTTGGCATATTCATCCCTCTGGAACGTCATCGGGAACGAAATGCCAACGGCATTGACAATAATTATTAGCCGGATGACGGAAATCCGGTCTAAACTTACGTCGGACAGCCGGACACCGGATGTCCGGCTTCATTTATTCATCTTACACAAACAGCATTTCTTGTATGGAGGTTCAAAATGGCCGATTTAACTCCACTTTCCGGAAAATATATACTTAGCGACAACTAGCGCAATCTAAATCTAAGAGCCAAATTGAAAAATAATATTTGTATGAAAAGTTTGTCGTTTTTCAGGGCTTTTCAGGGCAGATCTATAACTATCATAATTGAGGACTTTGCAGCAAAAGGGAGGCAGATCCAAAAGTAGGTACATGATCGACTTAAACAAATTAAAACTCATTTAGACGCAAATAATGACTTTTCCGTGTAGAAGCTTTTCACCAACAAATGCTTAAGCCGAGGATCACTGGTATTGAATATATCCATATTGTGTTTACTAGACAGTTTATTAAAACGTCTACTCACTCGGATTAGAAACGAATTCTGCCTATACACATACTTCGATTGAGAGACATGCATTTAGAGGCCACAATGCAAATTGAGTATGTAAGTCGCAGGGTTGGTCCTTTGAGACGAGATAAGTCAAGTTTAATTTTAAAACTGATTATTTATAGTTCAAATAATATTAATTAACTATATTTTATTTCTGCCTAGAAAAGGTCGATGCTTTTAACGTGCGCCTACTAAAACATTTCCAGCTGTTCTTTTCAGAAATATTGCAAAATAGAATGCAAATCATCTAGCAATGTAATCTAGGACAATAAACTCAACAGTGGCACAATGTCAAAACTTTACACTATAAAAAAAAATTCAAGTCGCAAAATTACGCGTAGGTACACTATTACTATTATGCAAAATAATAATACACAAAAAATAGTAATAGTACATAATAGTAAAAAGTATTGTAAATAAGTACAAACGGTAACATTGTCCGGTTCAATGCGTTCGACTCTTAAGACACGTCCACTGTGGGTAATGTAAGTTGTCGAGATTAGATGTGTGGCCGCTAAACGGGCAAGCTTTAGTTTTCTAACGTATAAAAAAAATAAGGTTCTTTTCGGACTTTATGATGTCTTCAGCCCTACAGGTCTTTTACAAAAACAGAACACAGATACCAACTAGAGGATAATGGAAAAAAAAATCTAGACTAGAAAATATATTGACTTATAAGCAGCTCAATGAATTAGCCCTGGGTAAAGTAGAATGGTAAATGCTAGGTACATCGAGAAGTGCCTAGGGCTGAAGTATTGAGTGGATGGAAACTAAGAACACTTCGTTTGATGGAACTACGGAAGTGATGTGCTACAAATGCCGGTTTGGATTGCGCCAAGACAAAACCTTCTTCCTGCGGTCATTGAAAACAGAGGGACAGATCTCGTATCTATTTGTAAGAATGTTCGCCTTCTAATTTTAGTCACTATCTGTCAAAAATGGCTCTAATTTGCATACATGATTGATTCTTGCTGAGATGAGATCGCGACTAGCTTCACAACGTTTTTAAATACGATATTGGTTTTCAGATCACGCTGGATTTAAATCGCGTGTCCGCATTGCCCTTTTCTTGTGCAACCTCGCTACTCTACTGGCTCCACCGAAGGTATTGTTACACGGAATGGATCCGGCCGATTGACGATCGTTGATACAGCCGGCCGGGCGCGTAACATTATCCGCCGAACACGCGATACGCGGGCTAGCGTTACCTATCTCGCGCACATACCTAGGTACCTACCCACTGGCGCGGGCGCACACCCAGACACACTTATCGATATCTTTATTGACTTATTAACGGCCGTATATAACCATTTGTGAAACTGCTCTATATGTATAAGCTACATCATAAAAATAATGCCCAATCATTTCACAAATTACCTGCTTGAAATACTTTCCACTAACTTCTCTTCAACTCAACGTGTCTAACCAAGCTCGATGTACAAAAGGTAAATTACACTAAAATTAGCAGTTTGTAGTTGCACGTGGCAAGTCTGCTAGTGTGCTGTAAGCTTTGTGCATTGCCCGTGCTCTTTCAGCGAGATAATCAAATCATTACCGCCTGACAACACAACGGGAACTTATTTAGAGCTGATCCTAAACAAAATAAAGTGTCCTTCTCTTCGTTTACTGAGCCTGTTCTATACCAAAAAAATCCACTTTTAAATTATTGTAGTCGAAACTTGGAACAACATGTCGTAAGACGAAACGCAAATTGCCGACACGATTTTTACAATATTTTTTAGTAACAAACTCAAACACATTACCGACAGAAGGCAGCCGGGCAGCACGTAGAACAATAATTGATTGTATTGAGCCTGGCCGACACCTCAAAAATGTATCGGTAAGTATGAGGAGCGAATATTAATTTTGCGTCCTCCTCTTGCTCGTGAGCTTTAATATGAAGAAAAGAGAAAGGAGTTGTGTACGATGCTATCCGATATGCCTTTTCCTCTGAAGGATACGACTATACGAGTACGTGATTCGGTGTGTTTTTTTCGTGGGTGGAATTATTTGTAAGGCTTCGTTATGTGTTGCTCATTACTGTACAAGCGCGTATCCTGCCGACGACCGCAAATGCGAGACATTACGGATCAGAGGAGCCACCTGAGCCGACCGAGATGCAGGCGATGCTTCTGCACTTAATGCTTCATACGTGCAACGTGCACCGACACTATCGGCGCTGCGTTTTGTAAAATAAAAGGTTTATCGACTTACAGGTGCTAAGACTTTGCAGGAGTTCATAGATAAGTTGTGGAAGAAACTTGAAAGTCTTTTGCAAAAGTTCGGATGGATGTTTGTTATTATTAACCAAAGGTTAACCAAAGGTTGTCTTTATAAAAATCTCGCTTCTAGCGATAAAACCGCCCATTGTGACACCCTATGTAATTTTTTACATTTAAATCTGTAATTCGCATGGTGTACATAATAAAGAGTAGATAATTCTATTCTATTGATTTATAATGAATGATGTAGTTATCGCTGAAAAGGTTTGTGAAAAAAGCTTATTTCATTTCTTTTTCTTTCGAAATTACGGATATCCGTTGAACTACCAAGCAAAAATCGCAAGAAAAAATTTCAACGCAGTATAACTTTAAAATTCTTAATTTTTTTCGAGATGTAAGTTAAAAATCCTTTACTTCGTACAAAAGAAATACAAATTCAATAAGAGCCATCAGAAATCTTGGTGAGTGAACTTATTCAAATGGTGATTCGGTGGTTGCGGTGAAGTTTGGGGCGGTCGCTACCACCGAACCGCAGACCGAACAATAAATACTTATCTGATAGTCTGAACTAGATGAACGAATGACTGAATGAATTAATCAAATCAATGTAAAGTGGGTGAAGGGTATGTGTAATGTGAGGGTAGGATTTTGTGAATGTACCTAGACCAAATTGTGTTGTGATTGATGGGCTAAAAACACATCTAGACATAAACTATAAATTAAAGTCACTTTTCGCGTGACCGCGTTGTTTTTCTAAACTGCGCATCGGATTTTGATGCAGTTTTCACCACAAAAAATATGATGTCTATATGTAATGTTAAAACTATGTTTTATATTCGACTTTATCTTAGGTGATGACGAATAAAAGAAAAACCCTGTAGGATTTTTAGGCTGAGTGACTTATTCCAAAAGGCATTCAAGTAATTTTAATAACAGTCATTAACTCATTACTTAGAAAGGATTTAACTAAAATCTTAGTAGGTAAATAAAATAAATCTTTCTGAAAAATACCAAACTGTTTTTTCAGGCTCTGTCTGCATTTTATGCTAGTGCTTTCGAGCCGAAACATGTTTTAGGGTTAATTTTAAAGCAACTAAAATATCAGACGAATCTTTGTGGTTAGCGCTTTTACAGTGCACTTTGCTAGTACATTTAAAATGCGCGAATATTGCCACATCGGAAAATAGTGTCTGTAATGAGTTGGGGGACATGCGAAGTTAGATGAATAATACAAACGTTTGTCGGCGAAACGTCGATAAAATCATTCAGAAGTTAACTGTTTAGAAGTTTTGCGCGTGCTTTTTGTAGCGACGCGGAGGGTTGGGTTGTCGATGGTCTAAAGATGTCGATAATATTTTGATGTCTGCTTCGTAATGTTTCATTTCTGAATTAAAATTGTTGAATTGATTGATGAATTATTTGAAAGTAGGTATGTATAGTTTAAAGTTTTTCTTACAGAATCATATTATTCTATAATGATAGAAAAGCACAATGTGTGTGCAAAAGTATTCTACTTGGTATCAAAGGCCCAAAAAAAAAATGTCCAGCCTTTCGTAACATGAAAAAAAAATTAATCCCGCTTCAACGAGTCACATCAATAAAATCAGTAAGAAAACCATGTAAGAATTTACATGAATTTAAAAAGGCAATTATAAAATTGACGTATCGATAATACTCGGCACGTAGCGGGTTAACTGTCCAGTCGATCCAGGAGCTGTGGTTTTGCGGCCGGACTTAATTCTACCCGCACCGCTCCGCCCACCATACATTTTAATAGTTTTAATGCTCCAAGAAGCTATCTTCAGTAGCCGATTACACCGAATAGCCGTCCATAGATAACTTCCAATACATCCAATAAGTTTTTTCTAACAGCTAGTTATGAAATACTGGAAATGAAGACGTTACGCCGAACGTGATTCATTTTCGAAGGTCGGAAATCGTGTGAGGTCAACAGGACGTAGTTTCTAATAATTTCGATAGACGCTGGTTGCCGGAATAGAGTTAAGATGCGGGTGGCTCGGGTTTTCGTTTTATTGCTCAATTTCGTAGATCAAGGTGTTTGTAATCAGAATGTTTCATAACCGGTGCGAGTGATTAGCAGCTGGTTTTTCCTATATGCACCTTTTTTGAGTAACTTTGGTTGCTGACTTGCTGAATCTTTAAGCGTTCACTGAATAGGTACGATAGCTTTATTCACCTATATGGAAGCGCATCTTTATAAGAGTTTCAATGCATATAGGCAGGAACTTGCTCGTTCAATAAATATCGCTTTCCCTCAAAATGATTAGCTTTAGATACACAAAGACCTATCGCAATATAGGTGCAAATTGGGCCAGGTGTGAGGTGGCAATACACTGCGATAGAGCGCGTGTACGCCGCCGTTGGTGCGTAGGAGGCTAATCCGGTGCCGCTTATTACATCCCACAGTAGCACACCGATTGAAACCGCAGCCCGCGGCCCCTGATTTCTGCAGCCCCATCGATCTATAGTTTCGTTATCAAATTTTCACACGGAGCCTCGCCCGGCACCAAGATTGACTTTATTTGAGTAAGTGTAACCGCAGCTGTACGCGCCAACAGAGGCTAACGCGCGATAACCGACGCTGTTGACTCCGCTTTACGATACATAGCCGTCCCAATACCATTTTTCAATTGTTTCTCTAGTGAATTAAAGGTATTGGAGTGTGAAACAGTGAAAAGTATCGTTATTATGCGATAGGTTGTCGGTCGGTAGCCAATCACGGCGCCCGAGATATTGATCATCGAAATTGATCAATCAAATTGGAAATATCTACCGGAAATAAGGTGCGAGGTAATATTACGCTGTTCTTAGAATTGAATGTTTTCAAAAATAGATTTTATATTTTATAAGTTATAACAATTTTAGTAAAACTGTGAAAAGTGATATTGGTGCCGATTCTATTGTTTACAAAGTTCAGTGCATCTTTCTCTTTTCTATTTCATTAAGAAAAGGACTGAAGATAAATTTTAGTTTAGTCCTGTCACATTAATCAGCGCCTGAACTAAATTGACGTTATTTTAGTAGGCAAGTTTTTAATCACGTCTAAACTTGTATGGAGTAGTGTCAGGCGCTGATTAATTTTACAGGACTAAACTAAAATTTATCTTCTGTCCTTTTCTTAATGAAACAGAAAAAAAAGATGCACTGAACTTTAATTAATTTGTTTAGTTCGTATTAACTGAACTTTTGTGGTTTTATATTATTTGCGTTGATTTCGAAGTCTCCATACAATTTTAAACAATGTATCGGTTTTGGAGTAATTATTGGGCAGTGCTGGAAGCCGTTGAAATTGATAGTATTTGACGTAGAAGTGATTACATGGTGTGCCATTGGCAATAGCAGCCGTCAGTGAATGGACCGCCACACTGATTACTTTGGATTCAAATAGTGATAGACAAGCGCACTTTGTAGAACTATGTAACGCATAGACAGTCTTATTTTTAACTGTCAATAAAGCATAACTTCAGGTATCCACCTACTATAACTTTGGACTACAAAAAATTTCGTAGATGTTCGTAGCGTTCTACGTTAAAATGCTACGAGCGTCTACGACATTTTTAAGAAACGCTAAATTAACAATTATCGCAAGTGTAGCCAGACATAAGAATATGACGATGGGCAGACTATAAAAGGTTCTATTTTGCAGTAGCTAGGATTTTTATTTTAACCGGTCAAGCGGCGCGCGTCGCCCATTGGCGACGAAACAATAGAAAATCAATTGTGTCTCATTAGCGGAGCTTGACAGATTAAGGCTAGGTTTTTGTGTTGTTTGATCTGGGGATTTCACCACCAAACACTTCAAATCTCCTCTTTTGGATCTTTCAACAGCGAAACGCGATAAGGTTTCAATACCGTGTTCTCTATTCCAAATTCAATAACTTCTACAAGTTCGCTAGTCTATGGCGCACGATGTTAAGCCGCTGGCGTAATGACATTGTGCCCGCGCGTCCGTTTTTTCTCCTCATCGCATTTGATGTTATTGTTATTATTTTTCTCTCGTAGCCCATCTAGAGGTCGACGACATTCGTCTTAGCTTCTGCTAGTTGGATAGTGGAAAGCTGTAAAATATTGGATGGTGAACAGTTGGTATGCAGGTTGTTGACAGATTTAAAATGGATGTCAAAATAATGATGTCCGTGCCTAGTTCTGTCGAAAATTTTGAATTATGACTAGGTTGGTTGACTAAGGTAAAAGGTTTTATTTTGGCCTTATTGGAATTAAAAACATGAACCAAATATGATGATTTGCATATATGACAATAATGCTTACATACCTATTTATTGTTATGCATATAGAAGGCATTTGGTCAAAGTAAGGGACCTATACACACCCTCACAGAGAGGAGGCCTGTGTCCCAGCAGTGGGAACATTATAGGCTGATTATGTTTTTGTGTAAGGAAGGTTCCATACACTAAAGTAGGTATATGTAACTTGCACTATTTATTTAGGTATATCCGTTATAGGGTTATTCCATTTTTATCCTGTATTCGTATGTAGGACTGATAGCGTCTCATTTTATGTAATTAAGTAATGATTAACCCGAACTCAATAATTAAAATACCCTATTTCGGAATAAATTTACGTCAGTGATGTAAAATATTATACAGTTATTTATTACAGTATTACCTACGTAAGGAAAAATAATTAATATTGGTTAGTTAGAGACTGATTATTTCATAGTTAATTAAACATTTTTCATATGTTTCGGTTTCATCCCGATTTCTAAAATCGGTCTATTTATTCCGTTGAAATTGAATCTCGAAGTCAAAGTCAAAGATTTATTTGCAGATAAATATGTTTACAAAAGCTTATAATAGTAGCTTAACAACTCGGGTTAAGTTGACTTGGCTGGCTGTATTTATTTCCTAGTCTTAACATGAGGTACATGATATTTGATTTATCTATCAGATGATCTGAAGACCAATTCTTGTAATTAAAACGTTCAAAATCTAGTCGCAATCTCATCTCAGCGACAATCAATGTCAAAAACTTGTCAAAAATATAGGGAAACTAGATAGGTAGAGGTATTTTTGACAGATTGAGACTGAGATCAGACTGTGAACATTCTTAAATTTACGGGAATTGCCCCTCTGGCTTTTGGAAACTTGATTATTTTATTCCCTTACCGTTTATGTTGGTAACATCTGTCCCAGCCAAAACAAAAGAAAAAAGGAAAATAATTGACAGACTAACTTTTATAACCACGTATTTCAAAAAGTCTTCCATTTATTGTGACGTCATCGTAGCGTATAAATGTATTTCGAACTTCGAACGCGTTGTTTATCGTGCGCAAGCTTGCAAGGTGTTCGATCAACGCGCATAATTGGCCGGTTCCGATTGTCCGGGAGCCGGGAGCGCAGCCCCCCGTCGCTGGCCGTCTACGTCATCATCCGATGACCGCATTGTTTGCCCCTGTTTTTAATATAAGTTGGGAATGATTTTCAGTAAGGCTTTTCAGGCTTTCTCTTTGATTTGATCCAAGATTTTCAGGATTCTGGGTTCTTTATGAGCACAATTGATGATGATGTTTATTTTAAATTGAGTACTCGTAGGCAGGTTAAACATACAGTACTGTTTCGAATTAAAAAGGAAATATTAAAAGGAAGAACGTATTTCAAATAAGTGGTTCTTTGTACATTTGAGTTAATATTACTTACTTGCTGTTCCCTGCGGTTTCACCCGCCTTCTGGGTTGTTAAATAGCCTATAAACTTTCTCAAAAATTGGGCTTTCAAATGCAAAAATATCCAGCTAGGTACCAAAGCATTATATTGGATCAGTGCAGCCTTAATATAGTAAAAGAAATTCCAACCCGAAATTGAGAACACAAGGAAGCTATGTGCCCGTAACCACGTAGATGTCGTTAAATTACAACCGTGAATCACAACGCAATCGAACTGGACCATTACGAAGATATTTCTTGGACAGGAAACAAACCATTACCGATGCAATATCGATCGTTTTATTTAAGTACAATTTTGTTCAACAACTTGTAATTTATAAGCTATATTACTAAGCAATTTTACAGGTCATGATGACGGGAACGGGAACGCATCAACGTAGTCATTGAAGGATGAAAAGAATTTGTAAGATTCTTCTTTAACAGTTAATTTTTAAGTGAATAAAAGTCAAACAGTATATAAAAAAATGCTAGTTTACTTCAGGGATTGTAGGCGTGATGTTATATTAATGATAAAAAGCTTAAACATAAAACCGCGAACGTAATTTTATTGTAAGATTGGCTAAAGGTAGATGACAAATCCTACATCTTAATCCGGCTCGAAGGACCAAAAAGTGAAGGCTCATAACTACCAAAATAATTAACTATAATACAGATGCACGAAGCAATCCGACAGTTAGCAACAAGCATTAGAGTTGACATGGGCTGTCGGCGGCGCAGGCGGCTAATAACGTGCGTAATGGCGGGTCGTCATTAGAGGCGCGCGCGCAGATTGCCGGCGCGCTGATGAAACCCGCTGGGATTGCCTTGTAAACGCCTCGAGTATGAACGTGCACTTAGAACGGGTAGATTGGGCAATTTTAACTGTTTGTTTTTTTTTCTTATTAGGTTTATGTATTCGGAGTTTGGAGAATTTCGTTTCGGTAGTAAACAAACAAACTTGTTAGATGAATTTCTAGCGTTAACTGATGATAATTTCTAGAATTTAATTGAGTTAACTGGTTATTAATAAAAATAATCTCCTACCAACGCGAATTTACAAATATTTGAATAAGGAATTGAGTTTATCTCTGGGATGTTAAAATCTGGTAATGGTTTCCTGGAGAATTTCTATTTAATTCCAGCAGCATGCAAAACTGGTGTGATCAAACAATATTATGAAAAAAAAACTGCCTTACTGATTGCCTTTTGTTATTAATTTCACGGACTCCGTCAGAAGCAATTTGTAGTAGTTTTTAATTGATCAGAATTAGACACTATAGCAAGACTAAAGGATAATTCCTAGACGCCACTTTTAGCGATTAGGTTCGAGCAATTAGAGGAAACCATGTATTAGAAAAATAAACACAAACGCACTGTTAGAAAGGACCAACTTTTGTTTACTAGTGTACGGTTGCTTACCTATAGGAAAGCAGATAATCTTTAGAAGAGGTTAGAAAAAAAGTGAAAGTTCTTAAAACTAAAGAATAAGATGGATATAGTATGATAGAGAGAGAGAGTTACATCTTTCTTCTCTCTTATGTAACGAAATGTGCCTAAACGTGACGCGTCCTTGAAATTTCATTCTCATTTCTCGAATCGCTACCTAAAGGGTCCCCGAAACGATCAATTGCAATCCATACTAATATTATAAATTCGAAACTAACTCTGTCTGTCTGTCTACCTGTCTGTCTGTATGTTACCTTTTTACACCTAAACCGCTGAACCGATTTAGATGAAATTTGGTATAGAGATAGTTTGAGTCCCGGGAAAGGACATAGGATACTTTTTATCCCGATATTCCCACGGGATCGAGACTTATGCGGGTGAAACCGCGGGGAGCAGCTAGTTATCAATATTTACGTGATTGATACACATTGATGCCCAAATTGATCGTCTACCAAATGCAATTGAAGCAATTGACAATATTACTACAATAGCAATTTACCGTTTCGGGGATCCTTAAGAAGTTTCACTACAAAAAAAAAAAAAAAACCTTTTTCAGGTTTACCTAGTCTACTAGAACCATCAGTCCGTTCACAACAGCTCGTCGGTAAATAAGGCGGCAGTCAGTTAGAGGGTCGTGATTGTGAGCCGCGCGTAATGAGCGCGGATATTAATAAATTTAACGCAGCCAACTCCGGGACACTTTACAGTTATTTAGGCCGTAATTACGTCAGGAAAATTACCTATCTGTCTGCTGTTATTGTTACATGATTTACTGGGTAATTTTTATGGTGAGTTTAGCTGTTGTTTAGGCTTAGGGAGGATGAAAATATTGGCTCAAGATTGCAGAAGACCGGGAAATGTGGAAAACGGGAAGGGAGACCTTTGCCTTGCAGTTGGATAGGCTTACAATAATAAAATAAATATAATTTATATGTATTTAGTTAAATAATGATAATAAAATATTTGTAGGTGTTTGTTGAATACGGTTTACAAATCAAAAGCTAAGAATGACATAAGGCTTACCTTTATCCTAACGCAAAGCCTGAAGAATATTTTAAACTAGCACCGCCCCGCGGTTTCACCAGCATAAGTTTCCCGTGGGAATATCGGGATAAAAACGATCCTATGTCCTTAGTTTCATTTAAATTGATTCTGCGTTTTAAGCGTGAAGAGGTAACAGACAAACAGACACACTTTCGCATTTATAATATTAGTATGGATGGAACTATGAGGTATCTACTTAACTAACGGGTAATTTATCGAATCTAGATAGAGTTGGTATTTTGGACCACAACATAATTATATAATGCAAGACATTGCTTAAAAGTTCTTAATAAGGTGTATAGCAGGTATATTAAAAAACAGGTATAACTGCTGGAGTGTCCCAAATGTCCGTTCACCCTCCCTAGACCATCTGAACAACGCCACAAAGTAATAAGTATAAATATACCGTCGATACGAAAAGTAGAAGATCACCAAGCAATATTATTGTAAGGCGTATGATTTAAAATATTCAAATCCAAATGATAAATAAACGTTTATCAAATTATCACAAACTAAATTAATAATGACACATAACCAGTTGAGTTTGGGTCAACAGGAAGTGTGCGAATACCTAAGTCGGTATTGGTTTTGTATCAGAATTTTGAGGAAAATAGTTCATTTAGACAAGAAGGTGGGTAATGCATGCGGTCCACCTGTTGAGTATTAAGGTTACACTAATAAATGGACTACTTGATATAAGTATTCGAAAAATAAGTAATCTTGGATACGATTAAGTACTTGACTGAGTTTAGATTTACCTAACAGTTTCGAAATGTCAGCGGTACTAGAGACTATTAACCTTAATAGCATAAAATACAGTATAAGCACAATCAGTCTATAACGTTCCCACTGCTGGGACACAGGACTCCTCTCTGTGCGAGGGAATGGGCCGTAATACACCACGCGTATCCAGTGCGGGTTGGTAGATGTCTTCGAATTTTCCGTTCTAGGACATGCCGGATTCCTCGCGATGTTTTCCTTCATGTTTTTTTTTAATTACAGGAATAAACGAAATTATGATGGAGAAGTTATTGTTATGCTGCATAAGCTTACTCTCCAAATATTTAATTTTTTTTTTCTTCTAAATGTCGAAAATGCCAAAGAGACTTCCAAGTTCCAACCCTTGATTGCCTGAAAAATTCTTAATGTCTAAAGAAAGTATAAAAAACTGTGACTAACCATCTATGTACATACCTCCCGCGGGTAGGTTGGCGTTAGTCTTGTACTCTCGTTCCTCGTGGGAGAGGGACCGGAGACTCCTCACAGAGGAGCTCTTGTACTCCATCTCCCGAAGAGCTAGGGATGCGCTGTCGCACGAGATCAAGGACCGCTGCAGGCCGAAGGACCGGATTTGATGCGGAGACGCGTTTGTACCTGTGAGGAAGAAGGGTTTTTAGTTTTCCTGAATAAAATAATAAACAAAAAAAAAAAACACCAAAGTACTTTTGTAAATATTTCGAACTAATTCTTGTACCTCTGTCACGCACCAACAAAGTTAATATTTAATTTAATTTTCTAAACAAGCCCAAAAACTACAAGTTTCCGGCGACCAGTCTTCAATTAAACATTAAAGTGTCAATCACCTTATTATAGAAAAAGGTGGTCCTTTTTTTCAATCGTGGCCAAAATTGGCGGCCCTTCTGTCGGCCTTTAAAAAGGTACCGCCCTAATTATTTTGGACTTGCGTTAGAAAAAATTAAGTACATAGATAATTAGTTTATGAGTATACACAATGTAAGATGGTCGTATACCGCAATTATGTAGTGAATCGACGCAAACAAATGCAGCCAGTTAATTATTATTTGTTGTTTTACAATAATAGGTTAGTGATGTGCCGTGGCGTTAGATGTCGATGTTTTTTTAGAAAAACGTTTTCTACCTAAAACAAATATTTTTTTTTTTGCAAATTTGCCAAGCGCTATAATATTTTTTGTTGGTAGTTCATTTTATTCAATTAACTGGCGAAAATTAATTTATAATAATAGTTTATTATTCTCTGAAATACCACTACGTACTGCAGATATCATATTGACAACGAGGTGGTCGTTTAATGATTGCGTATGACCAATATTTAAACAGTTATTATTTAGACAACATTACCACCTCAAATTGAAATCTTCCAAGCGCAACGCAATTATTGTTTGCACTACACTATTTAAGCATCATTCGCAGTTTCGACCGCTACAAATAAATTGCATTTTATCGATAGTCGATAGTCCGTGTAATGTGGGAGTACAGCGCAATTAGCGAGGGTCACTGCGAAGCGGCTTACGTCCCACCTACAAATTAAGTCTATTAAGGCAAACTTTTAAGTCCCCCAGCATACGATATCTTCCTTTCTTGTGCCCCAGAGTTTGGGGCTTATTCGTTAAGTACTAGCCTTTTGTGCCCTTTCTGCTCTTTGTTTGATATTGTGAAGGATTTTTGGTGTTCGTGCAGTTTGATAAAGATCTGATGTTAATTAAGTAAGTGTGCCTTGATTGTTAACGAGGGTCGTTACATTGAATAAAGAGGACTCATGCAAGTGGGAGATAATATTGACCATTCTGAAATTCTCTTGTAAGAAATCCGGATATGTTAATTGATTTTATTTCTGTAAGTAGGTTTGTACAAACACTTTTACACGTAAATCATATTTAAAAAAAAAAAAACAGTAGAAGAGGTCGGCGTTTTCTAACTGACTACTCTGAGAAGAAAGACCGAAACAAACTCAGGTGTAATAGTCTCTTTTAAAGTCCAGACAAAAGCTTGGTCAGACCATGTGAATACCATCTAGATTGCTGTCTGAAATGGTCTTTTGAGGAAAGAACCACATAGATTGAGTGGACCTGTCCAGTCAGTGTACGCATTTGTCAGTAATCATGCAACCTCAACTCAGAACATAAGGAGGTGTTGGTGTTGGTGATACATGAATGATGGCTGTTTCAATGAGAACTTAACTTAGAGCACTAATCAGCATTATATTGTCTAAACGTCACTAGTGAACCAGACCAGCAAAGATTCACTTTAATAAAAACAAGTGAACTTTGCGTACTTTCCGTGCGCTTTCAAATTGTGACGTTCGAAGTGAACTTTTCAAAATTGCACTGCAGAATATTGATCATGAGTTCTTATTTTATGTTTAAACTGTATTTATTATGGTAAGGTATAAAGGAATATTGTCCCTGAGCCTGTACTGTATCGCGTCATGGCGGCAGCAGGCACAAAGGTCCCAGCAGTTGTGCAGTGCGTGAGTGCAACTTATTACTGATATAATTTCACTATTGTTTGCCGCCGGCTCCGCCGCTCCATATGGCGTAACGTGTTATTTTTTTTATATTTTTCCTCCAATTTCGTCGATAGTTCGAAGCTTCGAACTCCTTTTGAGCAACTCCTTAGTTTCGCGTGACTGACAGGCGGAAGACGATGGTTTATGATATTAATTAGATATCGGTTAAATGTGGGGTGGAATTGATGGGAAATAAAAATTTATTAGTTTTGTTTCGTAAAGCTTAAGCTGATGGTTAAAGATATTCAAAGGAACCTGTTATCATGAATGAATGGTTTTATTAAGACTTTTATGAAATGAATGATTTTGGGACGTTTTTTGGTACTTAATTAAACTCTTAAAATAAAATAATTTGACAATGTTCTAAAATTATATCTTTCAAGTTGGGTATGCTTCAAAAGCATAATGACATACTTACATGAAAACTATAGTTACCTACTACAAAATATGACCTTCACACCACATAAATGTTGTGAAACACACACAACAATAAAGTAGGTAAAAAAACACATGACAATCGTGATATCAGCGCCGACTCCCGTGGGAAGAAAAAGAGTTTATCTACTAATTGTGATATCGCGGTCGCGCCACCCGCCACTATCATATATATGAAAATTACACGATAATAAATAGAAACGGTTCACAATATTATATATTATTTTAATTGTTTATGCACGCGGTTTTCGTAGCGCGACGTCGAATAATAACAAATTGGGCCGAGCTCAGGACACGCGCGATCAAATTATGTTTTCATATTAGTTTTTTAATTAATTGGTAACTTGTAATTTTGTATTTTGTAAATGGATTTATTGTTGTTTGTTTCCGATATGACCACATTGTTTGTATTCGTAAATGTGTTGGTTTTCATTAAATAAAGCAGTTTTTATTAATTAATTTGGTTAAAGATAGAAGACTCAACAGTCAACTGTACCTACCTATTCACTAAATTGTATCACAGAACATAGAATGTACTTCATTATTACCATAACATTTACAGAATTCAGAAAATCAAAGTCATTTATTAAAATTAGGCTGAGAATCAGCACTTTTCGAACGTCAGAATTACATAAAACAGTCCCCGAAAACGCCCGCCCTTCACCACTTCTTAGTGCTTTCGCTGGGATGAAGAAGTTTTGCAACAAAGTCCCCAGTAGCACAGCTGCCTGTTCAGTTAGAAAAACTTGATTCTATACAATAGTAGGTTTGCAAAGTAATTAACATTACGAGACACAGAACACCTATCAACCCCTTTAGGACTGTGGTTTCACACTAAGATTGTGGTAAACTGTCTACGAAAAGGCACGAATCATTGATGAAGGAACTCCCCATGTGATATCGAAGCAGTCAATGAGAATACGACATTTAACTCTAAGCTAGTTGCGGTGTCGGATCTGAGCAACAGGTTGGGAAAATAAATGGTCCTACGAGACGCATCGATATATACCTGGTCCTTATTCCTAAGGTTGTCTGCAAGATATCGTTGGCTTTATTATTAAAGAGTTAAGAGTGTAAAATAAGCTCACTAGCTTGATTTAAATAACTACTGACGTTCATGTATGTATTCCTAGTGTCCAAATTGAAGTAAATGCTATAAAAAATATTCAGTTCTGAACTAATGCAACCTATTAGAACGCCGAGACGTCGGACTAGGAACTATGTCATCATGATATCTTTTTTTAATAGGTACCCATAAAATATTAGCTCGCCCCCTATTAAATGACTGGTAAAATTTGGGTGTACCTACTATTAATAGATACGCCTTTGCATAACCCTTTGGGGAGGGACTAAATGCGTAATGTGATGTTCTAATATTAGTATCAATTAATTTATAAGACTTGATGTACTCAAAGAGGGGCTTATGGCTAAGTAATAACAGCCGCACGGGTCGATCGATCAGGTTAAGCTACGCTTGCCGTGGTTGATCAGTGGATGGGTGACCATCTTCACATACCAGACCCCTCCGTGCCTCGGAAAGCACGTTAAGCCGTTGGTCCCGGCTATCATTTGTGGATCTTTGACAGTCGTTACGGGTCGTCAGTAGTCCGAAAGTCTGACAAACAGTCTTACCAAGGGGTATCGTATTACCTAGTAACTGGGTTGTGGAGGTCAGATAGACAGTCGCTCCATGTTAATTACTGGTGTCCTGTTGCATCCGGTTAGAGTAGAAGCCGACCCCAACATAGTTGGGAAAAGGCTAGGCAGATGATGACTTGATGTACCTACTGAAAGGCGACGCTGACAAGACCTGCATCTTAATGGATAGTGTGCCAGTTATTAACACGCAATGGACAAGCCTCCGTGTCTGGTCCTTGTCCAACGCCTCTGTATGTATTGCGCCATACACGTTTCACAGTTGACTATCATGTAGGTAGGTATACCCGACTGTTTTGAGTATTTATAAAGATAAAGGTGTATACTTACTAGTTTTAGAGCGGGGCTCACGGGGTCCATCAACGGTGACTTTGATGGCTTTTTGGTACGTGGTTACTTGAGGTGGGGTCGTTGAAATCGTGATTGTTAAGGAGAAGCTCTTCCCTGGAACAAAAGAAACATTTTAATTATATAAATTTCATATCCTATACATACAACTAAAAAGCTTACTTATCTTAAACTTATAAGAAGAAGGCTAAATTATTGAAGTAATTAGGCCACGATTAATTCTGACCAAGTTATAATATATAGATGAAGTCTTATTGAATACAAGAAATAAAGATAAAATACATCAACCATTTTTCAGATTAGCCAAAGTACATACATCTTTTATGGGGTACTGTGTTAAATGTTACAATAAAATACCTTGTGATATATTGCAATTAAATGAAAGAAAATTTAAAACTCACATTAAACGTACACTTTGTAAACAAGCATACTATAAATTAGAAGATTATATCCAAGATAAGAACGCTTGGAAACATGCTGGTCCTGCTCCATAGGACAATCTAGAGTCTAGACAAAATCAAACTGGTTGCTAATTTAATTGTAATTTTTTTTATTCTTTTTTTTTTTACATTTATTACTCACACCCTGACATAATACTTGTATTTTGTTTTTTAATTAAAATCGTTTTGCTTGTACCATGTTTGTAAATATGTGAGCACCATGTATCTATCAGATAATTAATTTATATGTCATGGTTTCGTTTTTAATTCTTTTACCTATTGTGGTATAGTAATTTTATTGTAGGTGCATCGTCCTCACATGTTATTATATAATTAATGTACCCATGCAAAATTTGTACCTAAACATTTTAAAAGAGTAACGGTGGAGTTTCTTGCCCGTTCTTCTCCATACGAAAACTACCTTTTGGAATGGGCGACTAGAATCAATTCTATTTTAAGATAATTTTTGACGTTCAAAAGTGCCTTTTATGTGCCTATTTGAAATAAATGCTTTGACTTTGACTTTGAATTACTAGATGATCCGGTGAACTTCGTACCGCCTCAGAATCAATCAATGTTGTTGTTGCGAGGAAACATCTCGTTTTTTTTTTTTAATAGAAGCCTTTTTATCCGTTCTCAAGATATTATAAAAAAACCGTTCTATACAAAGTGTATGAGAAAATGAATTATGCTCATTATATTTTTAATAGTTATTCTGCTATTCGGGGCGGACACAAATCCAACAAATCAAAGATCATAAAAATCGGTCCAGCCGTTCTTGATTTACAAAATATGGTGTAACTAACCTGAGTTTGTTTCGTTTATATAGATTTGATTGGTACTTAATTAGCATCTACTTGGGTAAACATTCAAACAAATCCTTTATGTTCATCATTGCAATTCCTCGCATTAAGGAGGGCTAGTAGTGTAATTTCTATGAAAACTTCATATAAATTATTCTACCAGAATCGCGTCGCACCGTCACACCGTCGCATCGCGCCTATCTGCAGGAGCCTTTACTAAAGTACATAATTTTAGGGTTGGGTCTGTGGGTGATTATATATAATTATGTGTTTTATTATCATTAGTCCAACACAATCGTGTCCATGTATGTTATAATAAAGTAAATCATAGCAGCGATTTAACAAACCACTAATTTACACATTCAAATATAATCATCCTTTATACTGCTTGAACTAGTAGGTTCAATCAAATTAATCAACATATTAGTTGGAATATTCAACATAATTACATAACCATGTTAAGTATACTAGTATGCAATGTCCGTCAATAGTGTGTGTTTTGTAGACTGGCACCTCTATGAAACACACGAAATAATATAAGCAACTTACATAAGAAAGAAATAACGAAAGGTAACTTAATACCGGACTTCAGTCAAGACTCAAACATAGTTTCAACCAATCAAATGGCTTAAAATTAGTTTTAAGTAATGCTTGAGTTTTGAGTGAGGTTCTCTGTTAGGTCTTAGTAGAATGAATGATTTGATGTCGAAAGTCCATAACGATGTCAATGTCTTTCACTTTCCTCTCAGTTTTTTCTGTACATCAACACAATTTACAATTTCGGAATATACATAAAGGTCTCCAATGTTAAAGCCACACTGAAGTCTAAAGAATGAAATCCAAAGATAAAAATTTAACTAACTTGATATCTTCTCCTAACTTCTTCAGTAAATTTTCTTTGCCCATGTTATGCAGGGTGAAATTGAATTCATAGGCATCCTTTTAAGGGGTCATTGTAATCATATTATGAACCTAAAATCGCGAAAAAAATAAGCTCTTCCCTACATTTTGGCGAGTTATGTGAACATAAATTCAAGGAACAGCTGATTTTTCTTCGCGATTTTAGGTTTAGTCCCATAGTAAAAGTTGTTCATAATGATGAGTACAATGACCCCTTAAAAGGATGCCCATGAATTTAATTTCACCCTGTATACCTACTCGTAGAATCAATTTTAGGCTCTTAGTAAGTATAGCCTAAAGTAGATTCTTACTAGTCTATTTCGTTCTACGCCCTACAGTCCACACTAGTACACACGTGCGGTAGTGTGGGAATGTAGATACTAATGTGGATAGTATACGGTGGAAAATGGCGAGCTTTTTGGGCGTCCGATTTGCGGTCAGCAGTAATGAATGCACCGATAAATACCGAATAAAATTACAGTTAAAATGAGTGGATTAACATGTCTAATGCAGATAATTCGTGTGTAGAGCACTCGATTCGGAATAAATGACTGATTCCAACGTGCCCAGCCTGCGAGATTAGGTGCGTTTTGAGTCTGGTTTTTGTTTGTTTTCGACGTAGTTTGGATAAAATGTGGTGCAAGGACGGACAGTTAGATTGTTGAGCAGGTTTTGTGTAGGTATTATGTAGGTGGAATAAATATCATAAAGAGGTAATTGTGAGTTTGTTTGAAAGCGGTAATTTTCGGAACTACTGCTCCGATTCCGAAAACTCTTATACTAATGCAAAACTACAGTATTGCCGAGTGTCACAGGATATATTTTAAAATAAAACAAGAAACTTCACGACGATCGATTCGCTGGTAGAATCTAGTGTAAAATACATTAATTAGAAAGCTAAATGCAAAAAAGGATTCAACACCTGTTCCACGGAAAAAAAGAAAATTGCAGAGCGTGAATAGAATAAGTACTCGTTATTATGAAATTACAGATAGAAATGTAGAAATTTTACATATGGTGACATACTAGGCATTCTTATCGCTAAGATAGGTCTTAGGAAAACCAGAAGAGAAAAAAAATTACCGAAGAGCGCGAAAATCAGTAGAAAAAATGTAGCAGTGTTGTAGTTTCTTCCGCATTTTAGTTTAGAATAGGTTAGTTGAAGTTCGTTCCACATTAATTATCAAATGTCAGTGATGATAACCAAAAAATACTAAGGATGTTATTTATTACGATAGGCATAAAATATATGTTCTAATTAAATTATTATTTCCCACAACTCATGCTTCTTTATGATAAGGGAATTCAGTTTGCTGCTTCCTGTTTCAGTAACAAGTTAAGACATGTTTGACAATGTGTGCATTGCAATGGGTTTAGGAATGAAACATGTGAAAAAAAAAAAATGTTCTTTTTGTTGATGACTATAGTTACCATTGCATACATTGTAGACCTAAAGAAAGTATCCTTAATAATTAAATTCACGCGGCTCTTCGTTTATCAAACTTTCAAGACGAATGTCTTATTGAGCAAAAGGAAGTTAGGTTAGGTTATAAGAATTATGGTGCTAAATACTTACATATACTTACCTAATAATTCCAATATCAGATTAATCCTAGGAAGTTAGTCTCAATAGGCTGATTGATATATTTCTAAGATCAAAGTCGAAGTACAGTCGTTACGTTTAGTCAGAACCCCGAAAGTCTGACAACCAGTCTTACCAAGGGGTATCGTATTACCCAGTAACTGGGTTGTGCAGGTAAGATAAGCAGTCACTCCATGTAAAATACTAGTATTCAGCTGCCGTCGGTTACACTGGAAGCCGACCCCAACATAGTTGGGAAAAGGCTAGGCAGATGATGATCAAAGTCGAAGTACGAATAGCGTGTTCAAAATTAATTCAAGTTTCATTCGTCGGGAGATCAAAGTTTCTTTGTATTTGAAAGTTCTTTCACACCACTCCAAACTTTGCAAAAGCAAAGCAGGTAGAGCAGAATTACTTTCGCAAAGCCTCACTCAATACGGAAACAAATCATCATAAAACATTGGTCGCTAAACTTTAAAGGCGTGTCTCGAACGATGTGAAATATAGCTTCTAAAGTCGCCATTAAACTTAATACACTCCGCATGATCACTCATCAACAGTTTAGGACCTAACACAATACGAGTGAAGCCGTAAAACATAACATTGTATGGCAACGGCCATCCAGAGGTGTTGAGAGAGGCGCGTGAAATATTCAATTATTGTGCCCAGGCGCAGGTGGGCGAGGGGTGCGGGGAGGGACCCGCCGCCATCTTGATTTACGATCGAGCGTAAATCCTGAGTGACATTTGTGAGTGAAGACGACTCGCAAACCGTCGCCTCTTATGTACACGACTATGACACGATTTTCAGAAAAATATTTTGCGGTCGCTTTCTATTGCTGTTTCCAATAGCCCATGGTCCCATAGTTCGGGTTTGTAGCGGCAATGGAAAGCAGGTGATGGCTATGTGTCATTTCAGCGTTGAAGCCTGATCATGAGTTCTCAATATTGTGTAGAACGCCCAGCGAGCATAAATATAAAACGTTATGTGCCTGCCGAGACATGTGAACATCTCTTGTCAAAGCTCTCACAGCTTTCGGGAAGAACTTGAGTTATTTGAACATTCGACTTTATAAGTTGTCGTTTGAAACGTGGGTTATTCGTTAGATTGGCATTCGAATGTTTTAAATCCTAACGGTTGCATTCTAGTCTAGCTTGGAATTGTTATTATATAGATATATTTCCATATCATCGAGATCGATATTTTTTCCTTCACTTTCATCTTTCAAGCTGGTCATTAACTGCGATTTACTTGTCAGTGTTCCACATTTTACATATAGTTTCACGTGATTCTCTATCAACACATGAAGACTCTGAAGTCTTAATCAATCTATAGCTCATCTTAATCATTAATACAACAGCAATAACAAACACGATATAAAATCTCGATTCAATGCTTATAAAGTGTAACAGGCCTGCTACAAACTTCTCGTCCACAGTACTCCGGCAGCTATAAATACGATGTAACTGGACACCGTCGTGTGTGAACTACCATTAGTTGTGACGGGCTCATCACAACAGAGCATCGATAATGTGACGAGATGAGAGGAGACAGGCGCGGACTGGTCCAGGCGGCGTGATTTGGAACATTAAGATTCTTTTTGTTGGAGTATCATAGTCTTGAAAAAACTGAGTAGGTATGTGATCGCTTAAAATTCGAAATGCATAGAGTGAAATCGTGAAGGTCGCTTCAGCGCTTTTACCTTCAACGTAGACAGGGCAAATTCCGAAGATTTACAGTTTTAAGTTCTAATTTGATAGATTCAATCGCTTATGAACGTAGATGGTTTTGGTAGCATTTATTGGGAAGGTAATCCTAAGGTATGAAGTTAAAGGCTGTGATTGAGCTGGCATAGATGGACTTTTGGATGGATTTCTGACGTTCAAAAAGTGCTGATTATCAGCCAAGTTTAAATATTGACTTTCCTTTTTTTACTGTAAAATAAAGGAACTAACATTTCTAGCTACACGTAATAGAATTCGAGTGTAACTCTTGCGCGTTGATAACCCAACAGAACCCAATCTTAAATGCATATAAAAATCCTGTTCTCAGCGTAACTTCTGAAACTGACTCTTTTTATAAAGCCATTCAGCTTATATCATGCCAAACAACATAATTACTGACCTACAAATAATCAAAATATTACACCACATTTTAGACATTTCAAAATCAGTAATTTAATCATAATGCGTTATGTCGAAAGAGAGAGTCTCTCGTACTTTGACAAATTGAACAGATAATTAGGGACGAGCATAAACGGCATGACCAGAATGTGACCAAATCATTTTGTGAAGCGGTCATCCTCATCACTGTGTTACGGTCGGGAATTATGTGTTTTTTTGTTTAGCCCTGGTTTTTGTCTTGAATGTCTTGAGTTACGAATATCTTAGCAGATATATGTTTTATACTTAGGTATATCTTTCAGAGTTGATTTTTTACTTAGCTACTCTTATTTATTTATTTAAACATCTCGCACACAATAAATAAGGTACAGACGCAAGCACATCAAGCTACCCGAAACTGTCAAATTTCCCCAATCAACTTTGAACCTTATACTTTAGCGATAAAGTTGAAAATCTCTTAAAGAAATTTGACAGCTTGTAGTAGCTTGATGTGCTGGCGTCTGTACAAAGGCGGACTTAATGCCTAATGTATTATCTACCGATCAACCAAGGGTAGTGAAGGGATAACATTTCAGGTGCTATGTTTGAGAGGAGATAATAACAATAAAAAAATAAGGTTATGGTTCACAACGGGATTAGTAGACTAGTCTTTTAGGAAAATACACTACTTGCTTATCATTATTGTATTTAGAGGACGCAAGGTGTATGCATTACTGGTACACACGACGGCATATCAAGATATACATCTCCAGCTTTAGCAGACCTCGCATTGTATAGGCTTTTCTTACAATGAGAGGTCAGCTTATAAGTACTGGAAATGTATAGCTTTGTCGTCGGGAGATAATTTATACATATGATGTAAATTAAGATATAAGTAATATTTAACTCAATGCATTATTTATGCATTGTATAATGAATCATTATTATTAATTCTGTCTCTGTAAATTTGTGTGTTTACAGGAAACAAAAATACTAACTTAGATAATATTAATAGACCATCTTCCAAAAAGTACGAAACGTGCAGATTCTAAGAAACTGCGAATTTGAAACATAAGGAAACATCCAAACATAATTGTAACGCCTACAGTTCTATACCGAGAAACTAATATCCCACTAATTTGATACACGTAATAGTTATAACATATTAAATAACGAATTCAGACCTTTTTTCGTTGCAATAGCCTGTTTTAGGGTTATTGGCAAAGAGTGGACTGTTCGCTTTTAAAAAACAAAGAAGATTCTAATGGGTAGGTTGGTACTGTAACAGCATATACTATGTACCGATTTTAACTATAAGTATTCTATTTTAATATTTTATTGATTGGTTTTGTTAATGATAAGATTTTCTATAGGTATCACTTGCACTTTTAAGTAAACCCACCCTATCATAGTTGTGTATGTATTTTAATTTACATTCGAGTGTTATTTATTTTAGAAGTATGTATGTTTATTTGTATGTAGGTATGTAAGTATATTCTTGTATTATTTGTTTAGTTTTATTAAGTGAATTGTTTTTTAGGTTTTATGTATTTTTTTGTCTCCTTTACTCTTTAACACGCTGTCTACATCTCTTTATTTCTTGTCCTATCGCAGGTATGCTGGAAGAGATTTCTTATGAAATAAGCATCACCCTTGTACCTATTTTTCTGTTCTGTTTTTTCTTGTCTGTTTATATATGTGTGTACATAAATGGTAAAATAAATAAAAATAAACTTCCCTATGCCAAGTAAGCTCAGACATTGAAATGGTTATGCAACTTAACCCTTTAAACGCTCGCCTACTAGAAGCCCTTTGCATGTAAGCGGTCAACAGTTTGCACGATTATATTTAAGTATTGTCGTTTCGAGTGTATTTTGGTTATGAAACGGTGGGGTTCATACGACATTTAAGAGGTTAATTACAGATGAATGATAAACCCAAGGATTCATCAACTTTTCTCTCGTATTCGAAGAGTCTTAGTCTTGTTACTTTGAGATAGGGCTCAGATTAACATGCTCATAACCTTGCATCGACTGCAGAACAGGTAGTTATCAGTTTTTTTTAGTTTGGTTTCTGAAATCGATATAACACTAGATTGTCAACAAACAACTATCAGGGCTTGCACTTATTTAGTTACGTGTAGCATAAAGCTAATAGTAGCTGTCATGTATGTACATAAATCTATACCTACTAATAAAAAAACTGAGGAATTTGTTTGTTTGAACGCGCCAATCTCTGGAACTGCCGGTCGAATTTGAAAAAATATTTTTGCATTTGATAGTCCAATTCTTAAGGAAGGCTTTAGGTTTTTATCATCCCTTTATAACCCTTAGGAGCCGAGCAAAAAGAAAAAAGTCAGAAAGGACGCTAAGCTGAAACAAAATGATAACGCGGGCAGATGATGCGATGCGACGGGGTGGGTCGGAGGAACAAGAAATTTTACGCGGACGAAGTCGCGGGCAGAAGTTAGTATAGTTAGTTAGTATATAGGTACAATATTATGTAGATATATCCTACATACCTATACATAACAGCCAGCACCATACCGACCAGTCACATCATTGATGGCGTGTTAAAATGATCTCCGTGATTTTACTGCCCCTCCATATTGTTGGTGCATGTGGGCTGTAATGGCGGCAGGCTGCTCTTGCGCACACAACACAATGGAACACTAAAGTGCCAACGTCGTTTATAGCCGCCTGCGGTTTGGAAATTAAAATCCAACTTGCTGATCCGACTTTGTCGTGGCATTCAAGTGTTTGAAGGTTTAGGGAAATTGTTGGATCATGACGGTGTTCATTATTTCAGTGTATGTTATAGGTACACAAAGAGATACAGCTACTTACTAAAGCGTTTTTGATTGCGTATCGCACTATCAGTAGCAATGGCTTTTATTTTGATGTTAGTTCGACAGCTGACATTTATTGCGTTATTTAAGTTATTGAGTAGACAAATTTTTCGAACATATGAAGCAATGGAATAGCAATATCTAACTGAAAACTAGAACCAACCAAAGGGCGTATCGAAATATCGAAGCAAATCATTAGTCTTGAGTCATAAAAGCCTGATTTACCTACACAATTTTTTTGTAATTATCTCCTTTAGGTTTGAGGATTATTATTGAGACGAATCTACCTACTTGAATTATAAAATACCTGGACCGTATATAATATTCTATGGGCGATTTTTTAACCGGTCAAGCGGCGCGCGTCGCTGATCGGCGACGAAACAATAGAAAATCAATTGTGTCTCATAAGCGGAGCTTGTCAGATTAATTGTACATCGTTTTTAACAAAATAATTTGTATACAGTTAGTCAAAGAGAGCGTTCTTCTTTTCAATTTATATTCATTTGTTATGTTATTTATATTTGTTAATTAAGGATATATTATTGTTTTTAGTCTATAATATTAATAATCCCTCGTGTGTGTAATATACTACTTAGCTAATAAATTTATATTCATTGGTATATGTATAAATTGTTTGTAAAATTTCCATATACAACGTATTTACCCACACTTTTTCGCAGAACAAACATTTGCATAGATGACGCTCAATTCGGCGACTTGTGTCGGTTCGGGAAATTCATTCTGTGCCAAGTCAGAGCTTTAGAGTCAGCGGGGACCGAAGGAGTGGCAGCGGAGCGAGTGATTCTATAACCACTGAAAGTCGATTTTGTGTACTATAACAATATAAAATACGACTGAAATTTGTATCCATACTATCCATCCATATTAATATTATAAATGCGAAAGTGTGTCTGTCTGTCTGTTACCTCTTCACGCTTAAACCGCTGAACCGATTTAGATGAAATTTGGTATAGAAATTGTTTGAGTCCTGGGAAAGGACATAGGATAGTTTTTATCCCGACATTCCCACGGGAAACTTATGCGGGTGAAACCGCGGGGCGCTGCTAGTATTGCATATAATCTTCTTTTGCTCTAATAACATTTAGTATAACGTTCATTTCATATAATTTTTAATTCGTATACTTCACTTTTTATATACTTAACGTTCAGTTGACCTAATTTTCATATTTTCTCATTTTCAGCCAAAATTCTGTAATGAATAAGTAAATATCAGGAAACATCATAGTCATACTGTTATAACCTCATCTAACCCAAATACCAATAATAGAGGGATCTGGCGCTCGGCAGCCGCTGCTACGGCACGCTAGCTTCGCTCGCTCGCCTTCGCGCGTTAATGGTCACTCACTGTTCAAATATAAACCTAACCCAAATAATTCAATAACAGTAGATGGTATCTAACGCAGTTAATAAGGAGAAGAAGAAAACACAAAAAAATAATATTTTGGCACACGTTTAAAATCTAATCCGTTTTTTGCAAAAAAATATACAAAACAAAGTAGCCGTTTCTAAATTATATTAAACGTTACTTATAGATTTTGACTACCTCTCAACAGTGGGAAAATCAAAATTTGATTTATAAAAGTAGAAAAAGTAATTATGTCACATTGTCATTAGTCTCAATTGAGCTCATAGTAACTGAATATTTATACTAATTGAATATTAATTCAAATGTGCATTAAAGAAAATGTTCATTAACACTTTCCGGCGCGGTCCTTTTTTAGGGAAAGACAGTAGAATGTTTCATACTAAATCAAAATACTGTCATAGCCGTACCAACAATATCACGGAAAATTAAATCGTTTACCTAGGGCCGTAAACGGCTACAACCATATCCGTATATAGCGTTGTGGATGAAATCTGTTTATGTGTGGGTATGGCACACATTGAGAGCACGTACACCACTTGATTTTTGCAGTAAATCAACATGATCTCAGTCTTATTGCTTTAAGCATAAAGTCTATATAATAAGCAAATAAATTTTACACTGCGGTAGCCGTGTTTGACGTACCTAAAGAAAGTAACAAATTATACGGCTGTCGCCGTACTGTCATTCCGGGAACTTTTAAAATAAGTTTACAGCCGTTACCGCGCAGAAGGTGTTAAACCAAATAAAATTAGGTAAATTTTATTATATCAATAATTAATTATATCATTTCATCGCTATATTAAATGAAATTAGGTCATTATGATCATTAGAACTTTTGTTATTATTTCAAACGTTACACACACGAGTACCTATACCTATACCTGCCTGCGTCGTATAATCGTGCAATTTAGGTAGGTACTTCCCGTAGTTTTCCTCTCCTAAAGGATTTATACTTTTATATACATATATAGGTGCAAGACGTTTGACGTCATGTATGTTTATTTATTTTTCCATTCGTTCAATAAGTCTACATTTCCATATAGTTTAAAAAACCCTTACAAATAAGGGTGTGTCATCGATTCACAAGAAAAAAAAACGGTTCATTAAACGGAATAAATAATAAGTGGAATCGTATTTGTAGTGATTTATAAACTGCTAAATTCATTTGATTATCACTTAGTCAAACAATCTTATCAGAAGCAATTTATTTAATTGCAAGATCGAGGTCAAGAGCTGGCCCCTCTTGACCTCGATCTCGCCGGGTGAAAGGCGATGATGAGGTCTATGATGGAACGAGCAAGCCCAGAAGATGCCTATTCCCTCTAGCTTTGAACGTTATACGTGGACGGTAACACAGACGCTGGCAGAGGATTCCACACTTTGGCCGTTCGCATAATAAATGTGGAGAAGCGCTGAGTACGACTGGATATTGTTTAACTAAAGGCCTATTCAAACCTAAGCGGTATTCGCTACCGTCTGCGGTAGAGAAAACCGAGTGGGTACGCGGTAATATTACTGTTCACACCAGAGCGTGTTTCGCTATCCTTGTGGGTAGAATACCGAGTTCGAGGTTTCGCCCAACAAGCGAAACAATACCTATGCGATGCTATGGCACCACCTATTCCGCTCCCTATTCGCTATTCGAAATCCGCGCAGTATGCACTTCTACCCACAGCGGCAGTGAATACCGCTTATACTCCATAGGCTTAGGTAGTTAAATAAAGGTAAACAAAAAAACTAAGTGACTTAGTTAACCGACTAAACGTAGTACCGGTCTATTTAGTTGTCATGCTACGTCACAGTTGTACTCTTCAATTTAGCAACTTTTTTTATGAATTATTACGTTGCTAAATTGAAGACTACAACTGTGACGTAGCATGACAACTGAATAGACTGGTATTACGTTTAGTCGGTTAACTAAGTCACGTCGTTATTTGTTTACCTTTATTTAACAACCTAAACCTATGGAGTATAGGTTTGAATAGGCTTTAATGTTTTTTCGAGGGAATCCCTATATTGACTCACAAGTATACGATAATTACTTTGACACGCAGATTTTCATTTTTCCCACGGAGAAAAAACTGTCAGATCATTTTATCAACTATGTCAATACATTACATTATGTCATAATAACATAGCATCACGCTTGTTTTACCCAAAGGGTTAGGCAAAGGTGTATGTACATTATAGTACCTAGATCCACATTTCTCCAGTTGGCGGGTTTGTAGCTAAGTTATAACAGCCGCACAGGTCGATTGATCAGGTTAAGCTACGCTTGCCGCAGTCGGTCAGTGGATGGGTGACCATCTTTACATACCAAGACCCCTCCGTGCCTCGGAAAGCACGTTAAGCCGTTGATCCCGGCTGTCATTCGTGGATCTTTGGCAGTCGTTACGGGTCGTCAGAAGCCCGAAAATCTGACAACCAGTCTTACCAAGGGATATATCGTATTACCTAGTAACTGGGTTGTTAACATGTAAAATACTGGTATTGAGCTGCATCCGGTTAGACTGAAAGCCAACCCCAACATAGTTGGGAAAAGGCTAGGCAGATGATGATGATCCACATTTCTTCAGTTACGTTTTTAAGTCCCATGTAATAGGCAACATACGAGCATAAACCCAGACTCCGGGCTGCTTCTGAGAAATTCCTGATGGAAAATAACACTTTGCCCAACCTGGGAATCGAACCCCAGTACTCACCAGTAGCGTTTGCAACCACTAGACCAACGAAGCATTCATAATACCCTAACAATTCACGACAAAATTTGTATTTTCCCGATTAACCATAATTCAATTTTCACGCAAACTGTTAATAAATTGTCAGTTCATAGACACGGAGGCAAGTTAACGGCAAACACGGGGTTTCACATTCGTGATTTAGAAAATGCTCGCTCCGTCACCGCAAGCGATTATTTTGTTTATGAAGGGGACGTGGAACGAGGCCTTAATAGCGTCATCGTTTAGTTTTCTTTTATTCGATTATCTGTGCATAGTTATGCAGAATTACGGATTTTTTTTTTTTGGTTTAATTTTTTTTTTACTGTGCCTTTTATGGCCAATCGGTCAGGAACGAGTCCAAATCGACATGCCAGCGTTTCTTAGCTCTGACTCAAAATTAAAATCATCAAAATATTTTATTTCACATTAAACATAATGGGCAGTTACGAAACGTCAGAAGCCAGGTGCACGGTTCCAATTGATCGTTTTCTATGGACTCGGTTGTCTCACGTCTTATTGTAGAGACCTTTCCCCAGCAATGAGACAACAGGTGTGAAGTTCACTCATCCTCCATAGAAAAGGGAGGATCCTCCGACCAGACGGGTGTTGTGTCTAGCGGGCATCTGCCCGTTGATTAATGTTGGGCCTTTGTATAAATGCTAGTTGCGCGGAAAATTCTGCTTGCGAGATGCAGGATTTTGCGTGACGTCAGTATGACGCGTTGTTCGCATGTGGCGTTGTAGATACCGTTACTGGTTAAATAACGAAGTACTAACTTTATTTTTTCTTATATTCATAGCACCTGGCTAGATGTTATGCTGGCCGGTAGATGGGCTTGAGGCTTTGCAAGGTACCTATAAATAGCGACGAGCCCAATGGTGAGCTAAGCCGGGAAGACATGTGAAATTTTCATTTACATACAAAACTTGTCACATTTTTCCGCTATTCTTAGCGAAGAGGAAAATGGCCCTGCAGTGGAACGATAAAGGCTGTGATGATAACAGGTCATTTACAAAAAACCGGCCAAATACGAGTCGGACTCGCACACGGAGGGTTCCGTACCACCGTACAATATTTAACACTACATTTATATTAAAAATCACATTTGTTGTATGGGAGCCCCCCTTAATTTATTTTATTTATTTATTTTAAAAGTGTATATACAACTAAATATTCTGTGAATATTTCAAGCGTCTATCTGTTGCCGTTATTAATATCGAGCAAATAACGGCAAAAATATCACGTTTGTTTTATGAGAGCCCCTTAAATATTCATTTTATTCTGTTTTTAGTATTTGTTGTTATAGCGGTAACAGAAATACATCATCTGTGAACATTTCAACTGTCTAGCTATCAAGCTAGACAGCCGAACCGAACCGTGCCGAACCGTGATCGGTTCATGAGATACAGCCTGGTGACAGATAGACAGACGGACAGTGGAGTCTTAGTAATAGGGTCCAGTTTTTACCCTATGGGTACGGAACCCTAAAAAGAGCAAAAAGACGACCTGTAATCTGTGCCGTAATCAAGAACGATTTAAGCAATTATATTATCATTTATCACAATGTGCTATGTAATCAATGTTTCCTTATCATTCTAGAATGCTTAATGCCTGTTTTACACAATAGGCGACACCAAAATGTACATTTAACGACTAAATATTATTGCACTGTTGGTTTTTTATTAACGCTCGGCTCAGCCCCGAAAGTTGAAAATCCAACAACGCACTTTTATTTAGCCTTTCATTTCGGTGTCGCCTAGGGTTAGTGCAAATTGGTAAAGTGACTAGGGATTAGATGATTCCTTTGTCCCTTTTTTTAGACGATTTTTTAGACTGGTGCTTATGCAACAGTCTAAAAAATCGTCTCAGTTCACCGTAAAAGGATTCATTAATTTGGTGACTGGTAGTGAACTAATTAGTTTTCAAGGTTGAACGCGCGCGCAGCGATAATTATACGAAAATAAATTAGTCTTCACTGGGAATCACAATTAGGTTTGTTTACAATTCGAAAGGAAAATAATTATTATTTAGAAAAAACAAACGTCTTTATTAGTATTCTATCCTCCTGAAGTCGGTCGTTGACGCCGAGGAAGGCCTGAAAGAGAACCACAATAGGTTAGTCACATAGACATGTGTGACATGCCTTTTTTTGGTTCCGGGTTGGAAAATCCCCATGGATGTCCTCCGCCCTGAAGGGGCCTGTCAGACTCTTACTGACTAAAAACCACCCCGGTGTTCCATCTCACACCTACGCCGGGGGTCGCGGGAACGTTTCTGGAACCCCCGACTGCTCCGCCACTGCGGGCCTCCACGGGTTAGGGGGGTGACTCCCCCCGCGGCGTCTAGATGAGATGCCTAAGGCGAGGCACATTACCTATACAGGTTGAAAAAAAACTCCCGGATTAAAATAATCAATTACAAATACTTTAATTGACATCCTTAATTAATAAGAAACACCGGTTTGTAATCAGACTTTTTCTTAACCACCGATTTACCTGTATCTACCACAAGACCACAAGTAGGTACCTACACTTAGTAAACTACAAACAAATATAAAGATCAGTAGTTATCACACCATCATTGTTAGCTCCCAAGAGTTCATCAACTCTGACAGGTATAAGGCTGTGTGTAGGCTTAAGTCAAGACAGTATTTAGACAGACTATGGGTACCTATGATAACGACAGCGCGGACACTTAAAAAAAAAACAGTCTCATAATCAAAGTTATCAAAATATACGAGTATTGTCTGTTCCAAAAGTGAAACTGTAAACAAATCCTGTTCAGTGGTGTAATTGCGTGACGCGCTGTAAGCAGCAATGGTTTTCATTTTGACAGTTCAACAACATTCATTGCGTTATTTACGTTGTAGAGCAGAATTTTTTTCGAACATATGAAGCAATGGATTAGCAATATCCTTCAAAATGATTCAGATTGTGATTGAGTGTATTACGCAATTAGGGTGCTACTTAGATACAATATAAAACAATTATGTCTATGAAACAAAAAACAGTTTTGTCTCTAGTCTGCGCACTGTATAACACCGCGCAATGTAAATTAACGAGAGACCCACCACGAGATAATTACCTACTGATTCCAATAATAGGTGTAGAAGCCCCGCAGCCTGACGTGATTTAACAAACATAATAGAACGTGCTATGAATGAGAACCGGTCTGCGCGCACGCAGCACTAGTGTCGTCATCGTTATACCGAATCAAACCAGTGCGTCATTCCATCACTTCAATTTTCCAACTTTTTAATGACGTCAAGTTTTTTTTTTTGTTTAATGGATAATTGGGAATTACATTGCCCTAGTTTTTAAGGCGTTTTAGATATCAAGGACTTACTCAAAGTTAAGAAAGGTCACGGTTTATCTTGCACGAAGTGATTTCGTAATGATTTTTTCTAGAGCCGCTAGAGACTGAATTGTATAGTTATTATTACGAATGCTGCGCTTGCGCTCATCTAGCGTTTTTCCCTATCGTGACACTTCTTGTTACGCCAATCAATTAGAGTTAGTGTTAGATAATATAAATGATTGTTATTAATGAGTCACGCGATAGAAATCGGAAGGGATTTTATAATTTACTTTTTCCGCTGTTGTGACAAATGAACTGTCAGACTATCTTTAGCATAACTTAAGATTAATAGTGCTTGCTGACACATCGATGTAAAATGAGTGCGACCTCATTCAAGGCCAGCCGTATTCATATTGTTTTTTATTGATTGTCTGGCCTCTGACGAACTGATGATTATTTCGATCGCTTAGAACTAGCAACCGGCTTGCGAGTGTTTATTTTATAGGACCGTGGATGAAGTAGATTAATAGCAGATTCCTATGAGTTGGACCGTTATTGGATAAAATTAAGACTTTTGTATCTTTACCAATAATGAAGCAAAGACCTCATAGCTTTGCAAAGTAGGCGATACTATATGAAAGTAGCTTCACAGGTAAAATTAGCTTACGAATCTATTTATATAAAAAACTAGCTGCGGCCCGCAGGGTCACCCGCATAAGTGTCGATTTCGTAAGAATATCGGGATAAAAAATAGCCTATGTGTTAATCCAGCGTGTCAGCCACCTCCATACCAAATTTTATCAAAATTGGTCCAGCCGTTTGTGTGTGAAGAAGTAACAACATACATACAAAACTCACAACCTTTCGCCTTTATAAAAATTGGTAAACTTACGAGTAAAACGATTCGATTTTGTTGTGTAAAGTACGAGTATGTTAACATAGTACTGGAATATTGCGGGTTCTGTAGTCTATGCCTATTATACTGCCTTTAAAAAAAGATGTGAGTTTATATGTATGTATTGTCAAGGAAGTTAATTGTTCAGCAAATTGACACCCTAAGTCAATTTACCGTATTATACAACTGTCAAACAATAAGACTAACAGTTGTTAGTTTAATATACAGACAATTCAAGTTGGTAGTCAATTTGCTTACCTTATTTCCCTGACGGTATTAAAATAACACGTTACAAGAAAGAGTTAGTTTTGACGTCGATTCGAACCCTACTGACCCAACAACTAGGTTGACACAGACAATAAAATCAGTAATCCATTTATTAGACAGGCGGTGTGCGCAAATCATGGCGGTCGGCCGCGTTGAGCGCCAGATTAACCAATTATTATGCGCCCCTACTAATAGTTATACGCGTAGTATAGTATAGTGACATCTACCGACCAGTTACTGCTACCGACGGACGTGTTACATGGTGCGACTGTGTAATAATGTTTGTTTGTTTTTTAGACTGACCAGGATTCTGTTTGCAAGTTCTTATTATACAGGTTGAAATTGAAAACATGCGACACATCGAAATGGGAGATTGTACTCATCATTATGAACAACGGGACCAAACCTGAAATCGCGATAAAAAAATCAGCTGTTCCCTACATTTAGATTCGCATAACTCGTCAAAATGTAGGGAACAACTGATTTTTTTTCGCGTGTTCAGGTTTGGTCCCATAGTAAAAGTTGTTCATAATGATGAGTACAATCTCCCATTTCGATGTGTCGCATGTTTTCAATTTCAACCTGTATAGAATGTTTTTTTTACCGGTTCCAAATTTTTATATGGTGTTCTACCCATGAATATAAACAACTTTAACCATGGGACCAACTCTGAAATCACGAAAAAAAAATTCAGCTGTTTCATACATTTTGGTCAAGTAGGTAACTTTGTATTAAACAGCAGATTTTTTTTTTTTGTGATAAACAGTCTTACCAAAGGTATCGTGTTACCCATTAACTGGGTTGTAGAGGTCATACAGGCAGTCGCTTCATATAAAATACTGGAACTCAGCTGCATCCAGTTAGACTGGAAGCCGACCCCAACACAGTTGGGAAAAGGCTAGGCAGATATTTTTGTTAAAACAATTATTCAATGCCCCGACCACATACGAGATGGCGGGACTAGCTGGATAGGTTCCGTCAAAATTGGAAGGAGGACGCGCGGGCTCGCGAATGATGCAGCGGAGGGAGGCCTTTGCACAGGAGCGGGACAGAGTAGGCTGGTTAAAAAAAACGCCCCTGCTGATATAGTTATCAATACTAATCAAACTTTATGATCTTATGATCTTTATGATCTTACCTTGGGTTATAAAGCCAGGTCAGTAGTCCATCGAAACAAATAGAATCTCAGAAGCTATTGAACTCTACTAGAAAGACTGGTTTGACTTGTTATGGTGAATTTAAGTAAACAGAAATGCTTATTTTTTATTAGGAGATTGACATCTACAGGGTGAAATTGAATTCATGGGGATCCTTTTAAGGGGTCATTGTAATCATCACTATGAACCACTTTTACTATGGGACCAAACCTGAAATCGCGAAAAAAAATCAACTCTTCCCTACATTTTGACGAGTTATGTGAACACAAGTGCAAGGAACGGCTGATTCTTTTTTTGCGATTTTAGGTTTAGTCCCATAGTAAAAGTTGTTCATAATGATGAGTACAATGACCTCTTAAAAGGATGCCCATGAATTTAATTTCACCCTGTATAACTAACTAGCGGCTCGCCCCAGCCACAGTATAATATAATACTGTGTAAGTACACTCGGTTTTTTTTAAACTGGTAATCCAAAGAGATAAAGAAAAAGCCGCAATAAAAAGATTCAATTGTCATTACAGTAAGCTTATTAAACCTCGCATGGGAACACCCAAATTAATTGTACAATATTTGTATACGTTATAAAAACCCACGTAACGAGACAAGTATCTAGTGATGTTTTTTTATCTTAATTATGTGCGAAGAGTGACGTATATGGAGTTTCTTACCGGTTTTTCTGTAGACAGTCAAATATTTAGAGACGATTACTACTTGGCTCCTCGACCTTTCCGGAAAAGAACGAGTTACCTACTACAACTGTTTTGGAATTTCTCAGTAGCCCGGTTTCTGGATTTGGGATTTGGGGCCTGGTTGATGGCAATAGGTTCGCCCCTATTAGGTGAGAATTAAACATAGGTATCTGGTGAAATGTGGGCTGCTACGTTATGGTTGCAACGTTTGCCAGCTGAACTGGCAATGGGCAGGTCGTGTATGACCCTTTGGCCGCTGGAGCAGATGAGGTGGTTCGGAAAAAAATTATGAAAACTATACACAGAAGCTGTCGGTGTCCTTTTATCATCTAATATACAGGGTGAAATTGAATTTATGGGCATCCTTTTAAGGGGTCATTGTAATCATCATTATGAACAACTTTTACTATGCGGCCAAACCTGAAATCGCGAAAAAAATCAAATCATCCCTACATTTTGACAAGTTATGTGAACATAAAATATGCAAAAATATGGTTTAGTCCCATAGTAAAAGCTTTTCATAATGATGAGTATAATGACCCCTTAAAAGGATGCCCATGAATTTAATTTCACGCTGTATAATAATCTCGTGTCACAGTGTTTGTTATCGAACTCCTCCGAAACGGCTTGACCGATTTTTATGAAATTTTTGTGTATATTTGTTTGGTTTGAGAATAGGTCGTTGGCTATTTATTTTTTGCAAAGCAACTTTAACGGTCTCAGCAAGTAAATAAATAAAATGCGGTCAATCGGGTGTTCTGGCGTATATTTCCAGTCACTAGTCGCCATGTTTGCCGTCATCACGGGAGGCGAAAAGGAATGTTTCTGATCATTTGATACGACCTAACCTAGTCTCTTATGAATATCGGTCAACGGCACATAACAACCATGTCCTTATGTGGTAAGTGCCGTTCATTGACCGATTAATCATCTGATTGAACATTTTACTCTGTACTGGCTATTGACATAAAACCTCTTCAGTAAGTAGTGCCATAGATTATCTCACTTCCCTGCAGTCAATGTATTTCAGTTAAAAAAAAAAATGTTGTACAATAGGCCATACGATAAGTAAGAGGATAAATAACCAGTTGATAATACCATAATACGCTAGGCTTGCTCAAGGTTAAAGTTTTACCACCGTATTGCGGTCGACTGTACCTTAGGATATTTCCCTGTCCTGCAATCAATCTACTTCAGTTGTTTTGTTCTTTATTGTACTAAGGGCTGATTTTATTAAAGTCATATTTTATCCGTGGAATAAAGTTGACGTCTAACAGTTCTAGTATGGAGAAACTGTTAAAAATCTAAAAAATATTCTGAGGATAGAAATTATTCTAGGTATAATAGTTTGGTGAAATTCTCCCTAAGCCTCGTTTGAATACAAATCAGATGGGCAATTCTTGTAATTTTAAGTTCGTTCACAGTCTGAATCTGTCAAAAATACCTCTAATTTTCTTACATTTTTGACAAAGTTTTTGACATTGATTGTCGCTGAGATGAGATTGCGACTAGATTTTGAACGTTTTTAATCACGGGACCTTCTGGTAGTACGGTAATGCCCCCTGGTCAAAGCAAACAATTGGACAATTTTTAAATTTGACAATGTTCGATTTTTTTGACAAATATCAAGCGTGCCAATCATTTTTTACTAGTCTGACGCCGTCATGCGTTATAAACATTTTTCGAGATAGTTTATTATAATAACATTGTGTAGTCTTAAGTACCTACTAAGTATACGATTAGATTACCAAAAAAAGTGGCACGTGTAAACCTTTTGGGTTCCATACAAATTGAATGACGTAACTGTTCTTGAGTAAAAAGTTGATTTTATAAGAAGTTCCTATTTGATAAGAGGGCAGGTATTTCCAATTATAATGCAGTAACTTGCTGGGTTTTGCCACAGGTTTTGCCATGGAAATCATTTACTAAGAATAATTTTCTTGAATCAATTAGCCGAAGCTCGGAATTACCTAAATCTATCTATGTTTCTATATTTATGTCTGTAATTTATATGGTGTAGGTACATAATAAAGAGTATTCTATTCTATTACCTAGGTATATAGTTTTGGCTGTAGCTGACATTCTGGATCCTTTTTATTATATTTTACATAATTATGAGATTAGTTAAAACTTAAAACCAGAGACTGACGAAACAAAAATCGTACTTATAAGTAATCGTTACATCGAAACTCGGACATGGTCGAGGTGTGAATCTGTGATGTTTCAGTATGTCAATTTTAAATATGCGAGGTAGCTGTCTGTGTGATAATATATGTGGTTATGGACACTTAATTTAGTTTCCAAGTAGGTAAACTTAACTTAAACTACCGAAAAGAACTACAAATCTCAATCAAATATCACTGTTTTTGGTCAAAGAATCAGCATTGCCATCCAACTGTGACGTTGGATGGCAATGCTGACTGATGCTGTCAGCATTTTGGAAAAATCTATGCCCTATAATTGTTTCCATCTTCTTTTTTGTACATTTACATATAATTATTCTTTTTTGAAGACCAATTAGCTTACAATATTGTACGATTGACTGAATAACATTATGAGTTCTATAAAACAAATACGTATTCATTAAAACATGCTGAAGAACTCACCTCTTCCACTCCTCCCGACGAACCTCAAATCATTGAACTTGGCAACCCTATTCTTCATGACAGCCGAGTTGTTCCTCAGTTCCGCCGAACAGTTCTCGTCGTTGCCAGCCCTGACGGTGACCAAGGTGCCGTCGAGGACCTCCCCCAGGGCTACCACCTTGAAGCCGCCAGGGAGCGTCTTGTTGGAGCGCCAGTGTTGTGGCAGCATTGAACACATGTAGTCTGGACTGCCCGTTCTTACTGTCGACAAAGGAGTTTTGATTAGAAAGAGGTTAACGCGACTACATGACCTAAAGCGTGGTCATTGCCGGACTGCATAGAAAAGAAAGAGAAGGGCGATGACACAACGGTGGTAATTTATTGAAAATATGAAGCAATTATCTATTTAATAAAAAAATAATCCATCACTGAATGCAGTTTAGCATTAGAAATTTAATAGTATATTTTTAATTATAATTGTTAATGAAGAGTATAAACTGCTTTTAAAGACAATTAAGAGGTGTATTTGAACATTTTTTTGATGCATTAATGTATACTTAATTATGATTTGAGTTCCATCACTGACTAAAATAAGACTTGAAAATATGTATCATACTTTTTTTTGGTCAAAATTATTTACGGGTTAAGAGATACACTGCTTTAATAAACCAACTTATTGACCGTTTTCTGAAACCTCCGCCAAGCAATTTGCCTAGCCCTTACCCAACTATGTGAGTTATTTTGGTCTACTCTCCTGAACCCCCCTCCACTCCCCCCCCCTCCTTAATCCCCCCGCTAGTTCTTCTTCTGTTTTAATCTCTGTCTTATCCACTATAAACTTTCTCATTCCGATCTGATCCAGTAGGGTCGGCTTCCAGTCCAATCAGTTGCAACTGAATACCAGTATTTTACATTCTTCAGCGCCTACCTATCTGAACCCCACAACCCAGTTACTGGGTAACACGATACCCCTTGGTAAAACTGTAAAAAATTTTGGCTTCTAACTACTTGTAAAGGCTGATTTAGACAGGTTAAGTAGTACTGACTTCACTGACTCCAAATTCGATTTACACTAGGTAAATATCGGGTCAGCACTGACTTGTCTCGAGTTTGGAGTTACTTACCCTGTCTAACAGCCTTAACAGTCGTAACGACTGTAAAATATCTACGAATAAAAGCCGGGACCAACGGCTTAACGTGCTTTCCGAGACACGGAGGACGATATGATTATGTACCTACTGGATGATCACTCATCCACGAACCGACCGCGGCAAGCATAGCATATAGGTAACCTTCGATAGACCCGTGCGGTTGTTAACCACGATTCCCTCTTTTTGATTAGAAATGTACGAAATAATTACAAAGATGCTGTGTGCGTCACAAATCGTCACAGCAAAATGTGTGCTGGACATAGGGCTTCTCTAAAAGTCCATGTACTAAGCTCGATCTTGGGCCTCTCTTATCTTAATTATAGTCGCGGAATGGTACTTAGAAACTAGCATTGATAGAGCTTGTGAATATAAGTAAGTACTCAAAAAATATACGACGTAAAAAAAAATCTACTCATAGGATGTATACTACATTTCCTTTTCTAAAAATAACCCAGTCGTATGTGATTGAACAATTTCTTTGAAAACTTAATTGAAATTGATCTACCAGAATCGCGTCACACCGTCGCGTCGCTCCTGTCTGCGGGAGCTGTAAAGGCCTATTCAAACCTAAGCGGTATTCGCTACCGGCTGCGGTAGAGAAAACCGAGTGGGTACGCGGTAATATTACAGTTCACACCAAAGCGGATTTCGCTATCCTTGTGGGTAGAATACCGAGTTCGAGTTTCGCTCAGGTTAAGAAGTTTTTAGAAGAAGGTGAACAATACCAGACCTATGCGGTACTATGGCATCGACAATTCCGCCCTAGCCGCGGAACTTGATACTAAATACCTGAGCGAAACCCGCGCGGTATGCACTTCTACTCACAGCGGCAGCGAATACCGCTCAGCCTGTCGAGGGAGCAGTGAATGCTGTTGCGAATCCCGCACCCCCGGCCATAGGTAGAGGTGGAACACCGCGGTGGTTTTAGCCGGTAAGAATCCGGCATGTCCCTCTGTCACCCCCACGATAGAGGAAGTCCATGAGGATTTCCATCGCGAGAAAAAAAAAAAGGTCGCTCAAGCCGCGGAACTTCACACTAAATACCTGAGCGAAACCTGCGCGGTATGACCCACAGCGGCAGCGAATACCGCTTAGGTTTGAATAGGCCTTAATGCTTTAGGTTTTTGAAAATACGCATTTTCGAACATTAGGAACTGACTTGGTTACTAAGATTGCATCCTCATTGGTCTAACGTTGGTTAAGCGAAATGATAAATACCGGATAAACAACTAATAAGCCAGAATAAATGTAAACTGAGTTATCACACGGCTAGCCGGCAGCTAATAAATTGTAACAACGCTTCTGTTGTAAAAAATATTAGACTGGACGAGGAAAACCGTTATTTATAACAAGTTTACAACTAAATGTAATGACTGCGTAAAAGCGCGGCTGAGTTTTAATATTGTATAATTTACTATGCGGTTTTAATCTTTATAGATTAGCCTATGAGTATTTTTTGTACAGTCATTCTGTTGAAAGGAATGGTTAGACTGTGCACGCCGCAGTCAAAAATCAAAACAGCGTAACACACTGACAGTAGCAAACGGCGTTCATTTTGACAGTTCAACAACATTCATTGCGTTATTTACGTAGTTGAGCAGACAATTTTTTCGAACATATGAAGCAATGGATTAGCAATATCCTTCAAAATGATTCAGATTGTGATTGATAGTGTGTTACGCAATTCCAGGGTCCAGAAAGCCAATTCTCGCACTTAACAAACGTTCAAATTATACTTGCGATAATAATGTCAAAATATATCAAAAATTTACGGAAATTGATTTTATTTTTGATAGATTGAGACTGAGATTAGTATGCGTTCAACGTTCTTAATAATACGGGCATTGTCTGTCAGTTTGTCTAAACAAAACAGTTTTGTATCGCATTCTAAACTAATATCCATACTAATCCATACTTAATATTATAAATGCGAAAGTGTGTCTGTCTGTCTGTCTGTTACCTCTTCACGCTTAAACCACTGAACCGATTTAGATGTTATTTGGTATAGAGATAGTTTGAGTTTTGGGAAAGGACATAGGCTAGTTTTTACCCCGATATTCCCACGGGATCGAAACTTATGCGGGTGAAACCGCGGGGCGCTGCTAGTTATATAACATAAAGTGAAAAGGTTCGATTTTATGTATGTTTGTTTGTTACGCTTTTACACTAAAACAACGCAACGGATTTGGATGAAATTTGGCACATGGGTAGACCATGACCTGGATTAGAAGAACAATTACTTTTAACTTGATATTCTTAAGGGACTTCAAACTTATGCGGGAGAAACTGCGGGCTCAGACTTGCGTTTCCGTACACTAATAAAATCTGTCTATAGAAAGTCTTGACTCAGTCTGCGCATAGCCTTAGCTGACTTCGAAGATGATGATTTGACGTTTCCAATTGATTCGTAACGTTTTCAAATCGAGTAAATAGGTGTAATTATGGTGAATGATATCTCGCATCTCGGGAGCGTCAGTAATTTATCATCATTTTATGAAAATGTGTTGAACAAGTTGATTAGTGCTTGAATATTGCTATAATCACCCCTACATGTCAAACCCAGGATTGGTGACAGAACCCAGCTAATTGATATTCTTCAACTATTTACAGAATCTAAGAGAGAATAGATATGAGAGTATCTATTAAGGCTGTGCGATGACTCGACAAGTCGAAACAGACTTTAGTCAGGCTATCGCTCGAAAACAATGATGGCACGACGACTCCCAAAGAAAAAGTGCTCATAGACAATGTTACCTAAAATCTACTGTACCTACTTTGATTCTAGACAAAACTGTTCTTGTCTAGAACAGACAACTGATGGTCTATCACATCACACTAATATTATAAAAGCAATTCAAATATCAGATTAAAATAAGCTATGGCAGCGAAGAGATGACCAGTCCCTACTGACGGCGCCCGTTCACGAACATGACGCTGTTCGTGAACGGGCACAGGTGAACAGACTGTTCTGACTCTAATGTAAAAGAAACTCAACTACATTCTAAAAAAAAAACCTAATCATATACCTAACGTCAACTCAATCCTCAATTTAGGATGCGGTCACACCGTTAGCTTCACGGGCTATCTCAAAAAATCACCGTGTAACGGCTCGAGGAATCATAAAAACATTAATGGTGTAAATGCGGTTTCACTATTTACGGAAACTGATGGTATATAGGAATTATGGAGCCGCAAACTGCGGGTTAGGTGCGGTCGAAGAGCTGCGAAAGGATACTCGCGGGATTGCGCTTGCGTTCTGATAATTTGACTTGTTTTAACCCTTGAAATTGTGACTTTGTTAGTCAAATGTTTCGAGAAGAAAACGGCGTAGGTTCAGTTTTTAGCCCTTAGTTTTTATAGGAATTACAGTACAGACTAGCTTGTACTGGCTGATTTTAAACAAATTCTGTTCGTTTATCGATTTTCCTGGCAATTAGTACCGTTGCAGCCAGTATTATTATTTTGTGACGATTTGATTTGTCTTTGTGTATATATAAGTACCTATTATATAAATAGCTTAACTAATTATGTTGTTTTTTACACGACAAAACAGCAAGACAAGTGTAGAAAACCGGTTTCCTAATCAAATTAAGTTGCTAACATTAAACTAGATACTAATAATAACTGGAATGCTACTTCATATCAAAACTGTTATGAATAATTATTTTATAATTACTTTTCCACAATTAAATTACTAGTTTTCGCGAATGAGAACATTTGTCCATTCCATTTAAAAGTAATTAAAAAATTGTTGTGATTATATCCGTTAACATAATGTGCGGAAAAGATGGCGGATTATTATTATTATTTTATTTAATAATGCCATAATATGTTTTCCGTTTCGAGTTTAACAACTGTTCATTAGATTAGTACACCAATACGCAGTAATTGCTCAAAAATAATAATACCTGAATATTTGGAATAATCGCGGCGTCCATTGCAAAACATGATAATCATAATATATTCGGTCGAAGGGAACCGGTGAAATATGTACAGTTGTATACCTAAAGTCTATTCACATTTATTTTATTTCAAGTTAAACAAATATCAACTTTATTTTAATGGTGGGCTAGCACTATTGAAAAAGTTATAAAAATGTTTGAAGTTGTAGCGTAAATTGAACCTTATTGAGTAAAAACAAAAGTTATTTTTCCATAAACTCATATTTATGTTTACATTATTGGCAAATAAATTGTGAATGCAGATTAATTACCCATACGTAATATTATAAATGCAAAAGTAATTCTGCTTGCTCGTTTGTATGTCTGTTACCTTTCACTGTTTTGCCTTACCATCAGAACGGAATTCGATGTTTGGCA